>CM057450.1:1396320526-1398820526 GCA_016271365.2 Neoceratodus forsteri
GGAGCAAGTGGTGTCAATTGATCTGGTTTCTACCTTTAAGATTAGACTAGAAAAGTGCCTTGAAGAATTATGAGTGACAGGGTATTTCCACTGAGGTAGTGGGTAGTACGATGCAAGAATAATATTTCGTCAGTGGAATTACTGCGAAAGTTGGAATTTCAGTTCCATAAAATTTCATAATGAACTTTGTCAACTTTCACAGAAATTTGACTTGGAACAGTGGAATGAATGCATGAATTGTGGATTAATGTATTAAGCTGCATCAAGAAATTATGAAGAATTGGTAACTGTCAGTGATCACTTCTGTGGAATCTCTTTTGTAGTTTAATACATTAATGCACATCACATATTCAATCTGCAGTTCAGTGAGTCACTGAACTGCAGAATTAATGTATGATTTGCAGACTAATGAGTTATACTGCAGAAAGATACTACAGAAAGAAATTCTGCAAAACTGAGCACAGAACTTTGGAATGATTACATGTATTTTTCACGATTGTATTAAACTGTGGAATGAAATACATCAGACCTGATATTACACAGTTCATGGCTATTATTCTGCAATTTAGACAGAAAAGTTGGTAGAACAGGGCAAAATTTTGGCAAACACAGTTGAAAGATTCATTTTTTGCCAGAATAAAACTATTCACAAATTCTGTGAAATTTTGCAAAATTTGTGAGAATTCATAATCTGAAGATTCCGACCAATTGTACTAGTGGAGGAAAGAACTAGATGGCTATTGTCTTTGTTCTTTCCTAAATTTGTATGTTCTTAAAAACAACACCATGACATTTGGATTACCCCTATTATCCTCAGTATCCATAGAGCATATGGAAGGTGCTTACACATAATGAAATAGATTGTCCACTGATATACAGCAAGGATCATTGACCTCCTTTGTAACCTATGCACTGCCAGTGTAGTAGTAGTAGTAGTAGTAGTAGTAGTAGTAGCAGTAGTAGCAGTAGTAAGCAGTAGTAGTAGTAGTAGTAGTAGTAGTAGTAGTAGTAGCAGCAGTAGTAGTAGTAGGAGTAGTAGTAGTAGTAGTAGTAGTGGTACTTAATTTTATCTAGGTCCCTTACCTAAAGGCCCATGGTGCCATTACAATGAAAAAACACAATCAATAATCCATAGCAATGACAGATAACACATCAAACATACTACCATCTTATTCCATTAAAATTGACATAAAATACCCTGAAACATAAATTTCACTTATACAAAATAAAACTATAACAGAGCTGCATAGCTGGATTATGGAATTTGTTTATTTAGCTTTTGTTTACTGGTAAGTGCACTAGACAAAACCTACCTATTTTAAGGCACTTGATAAACTTGTAAAACTGGAGCCCTCATTTAAAAGCATCCACCTAGGGGGCCTCCTCAGGTTCCTGAGCAAGGAGTTCCACAGTGATGGGCTCACAGCATCAAAGACACAGTCACCAGAATGTTTCAGTCTAGCCTTTGGAACCTAGAGGAGGCCATCTCCAGCCAATCAGAGTGGGTGAACTGAGGTGTGGGGTGCAGGAGCCTGCCAAGGTAGGCTGGACCTTGTCCATGTAGGGTTTTATACTGTAGGTTAATAAACATATCTTAAATGAGATATGCCATTTCACCTGCAGCCAGTGCAGGTCACGCTGTGCTGGAGAAATATGGCTTGATATTCGTAAACCCATTAATAATTGAGTAGCTGCATTCTGCAGCAGCTACCGGCATTGTTTTGCATACTTCCATTCATGCCAAGGTAGAGAGCGTTACAATAGTCTAACCTAGAAGTCACAAATGCGTGGATTAGTATGGCCAGGTCCTGCAGGGGTTAAGAGATCTAATTTGGTGGATATTCTGAATAAGGAAAAAGCCATTCTGGACTATGGCTGACACCTGAGCTTCCATTGTCAGGCCTTCACCCAGGGTGACTCCCGATTATTTACCCTTAGGCTGGCTAGAAAGCTAGAGTCACCAAGCTGAAGCCCAGTCACTCCTGTGCCAGCCACCAATCTCCTCCTTCTGCTCAGCTCAACCACTTAAACCTCAGTCTTCTCAGAGTTCAATCTCAGCCAGCTAGAAGCCAACCACTTCTGGATCTCAGCCAGACATTCATTACACGGCAACCGCACGCTGAGTCTCAGGAGCAAAAGACTTGTAGAGCTGGGTGTCATCTGCATAGCAATGAAAATCCAGCCCAAAACATTCAATGACCTTGCCCAGGGCAGCACATAAACTGCAAACAGCACTGGCAACAGGATCAAATGCTGGCATATGCCACAGGTCAGAACCACTGGGTTGAATGAAGAATTTCCTACAACTACCCTCTGAATCCTGTCCCATAAAATGACTCAAACCAGCAGATAACAGTGCTGGTGACTGTGAGTCCATCATACCTTTAAGATGGTCCAGAAGTATGCCATTGTCCACGATACTGAATGCTGAAAACAGATAGAGGAGGACAAGAATCGATCATTCCTCTCTATCCCTCACCCAGAGCAGATCATTACGCTAACCTGACTAGTGCCATCTCTGTGATATGTCTCTTTGAAATCCAGTTAGAATGGTTCATAAGTGATAGAGGATGTCAAGTGGTTCTCTAGCTGCAGCGCCTAACTTTCTCAATAATCTTCCCCAAGAAGGTAAGATTAGAGACTGGACAATAGTTTGCCAAGACATCTGGGTCCAAAGATTTTTTTCACAATGTGCTTTACCAGTGCACATTTAAGTGTTAATGGAATCAGCCCCTCCAGAAGTGAACTCCATACAATTTCAGCAAACACCGGGCCCAGATGATCAACACAATTCACTAAGAGTTGCGTCGGGCTCAGGTCCAGCTTGCAAAAGTCGGTCACAGCTCTGAGACCACTCAGTGGACCTCATCCACTGCTTACAGCCAAAATTCACCCTAAGAACACCTGATGCATTCTCAACACACAGTCCAACCACTGCTGGCTCAGAAGGCCCCATTGTAGTACTTCCAGTCCTAATGGAGGGCACCCTATCTGAGAAGAACCATGCAAACTCCTCACAGTTTGTCAGTGAAACTCTCTCACTGGTTTCTGACAGGCAGGGTGGAGAAGCCTATTTACAGTCCCAAAGAACGAACTGGTAAGTTCTTCCCTGTGGCAATCTCCCTGACAGAAATGTTGCCTTCTTCTGAGTGATTGCTTTCTGATATTCCTGCTAATGAGAAATCAGAACTAATTTGTCCTTCATGGCCTTAGACTTCATCCAACAATACTCCAAACTCTGACCCCTGGATTTTAGTGCCATGTACATGGACTGGAACTAGAATGTTAAAGGCCTCAGTCATATCATTATTATTAGCTGCCACTACAGCCTCTGCTCCATCAGCACATGCTACAAAATATTTCTGAAGTGTCCAGAACTGACATCAGTCCTTCAGATCCTAACCCTCTCAAAGGTCTGTACTAAATCACCTCCACAGGGGTTGGCCTACAGGAGGGCCCTGAAAAGAACCTGATGACACAATGATCCTGCCAACTGACTGTATAAATCTCAAACTCATTTGCCTTGAGTCCCAGGGAGAATATTTAGTGCAAGATGTGACCATATTGATGTGTACCAGTAGTAATAATCTGTGCAAGGGTCAGTACTTCCATAGTATGGAGAAATCTCTACCAAACGTGAGACCTTGTCGCTACCCAGGCAATCAGATCAGCCAGGATAAGCCACCATTTGACTCCAAGACTAGGTCGGTGATGAAGGATGTGATTCTCTGCAGAAACTCTCCTCTCAAACCTGGAGGCCAGTACATGAGGAGGATTCTGCAGCTTGCACATGGACCACCATGCATGGCCACATACTCAAAGACCCAAAATCTCCCACTGGATATGCCATAAGTAGGGATATAAGTTTGTCATGGCAGTCATACACGTCATTGATTCCATGATGTTTGATCTTTATTCAGGACTTCCATGACCTTCACTAGTGTTATCAGAATGTAGCAATGATGACAATGCCACAACATTTACTACTGTTTACTAATGATTTCATGAACAAACAATGAGTCATTAAAACCTCATCCATGACAAACTTATATCCCTAGCCATAAGGTTCAGTTCTAAAACAGATGGCCACCCCCGTGATTCATTCTCATGTAGTGCACCACCAAAAGCAGCCATGATTGTTGCCCTAGAACTGGTCTGGAGTTGTTCCCCAGCCAGGTTTCAGCAATGCATGCCAGATCGAGAGAGGGAATAAGATCTGCCATAATAGCAGTCTTATTCCTCATCTACAGGCACTGCATAGCAGTGCCTGGAGAAGATGAAAACCAGCAGGCCTGATGCCTGCCTGCCACTTGGTCCAGTGGGATCCCTGGGCATAGGAATCAGGCAGGGTGGCCCCCTTTCTAGTCCTCTCCTAAGCCCAGGGCATCTCCTAGTTTGTACAAGCCCAATAGGGGCCAGCCCATTACTGCTCCCCAAACCACAGGCTCTCCTGCAGCCCTTCCATGTGATTTCCTCCTCCTTGCATCATTGGTACCCTTCTTCCAGTGGGGGCTAGTCTCTGAGACAAAAGGGAGTAATACAATCTTATGGGCTCAAGTAAGTAGCACATCTAAATCTAGCGAAAATCTTAAAATCCACCTATCTAAAACACATAACCCATCATACATATGATTTCTTTAAAACTACAAACCATTCACACAATCACACCAGCTACCTACACCTCACTGTAGTGAGATACTTTAATGAGAAATTACAGTGACAGTACTCTATCTTTGTTCCTCAGTTTTTAAGAAATTATGTGGTCTATAATCATGGGGTGGGGTTCTACCATGATGATTTTCATAAAATTTAATAATTTAAATAGCATTTATTGTTCCTTCTTTTCAAAATGCACATACCTATATTCTAGTTTAGTCATGGTGCAGTGGTGCACATTGTCAGGTTCCTCAATCTTACAAGCTTTCATGACACTACTGACACGTGTCCTCAGCAATGATAGGTTTTGAAACAGTAAGCAGTTCTGTGCAGTTAATCAAACTGCAAGAGATTGCCCTGTCTGTTCTTGCCAGTGGCTCACTGAAGATCCTGAGTGACATGACTAGACAAGAAGGAACCTAAAGCTGGACACCATTGTATAAAATGCTAATTACGTATGCTTTTTACTACTACCTGGCACTTTAGTGAGACATTACAGCACTCACACTGATTGTTGAGGCATCCTAAAGTGCTGCTAATTCATTATCAAAATGAACAAACAGGACATGTTATAGCAAAAGGAAGTGTTTATCCTCTGTACAGACAGTTGGTGAGACCCCATCTGGAATACTGTGTGCTAGTTTTGGAGACCCCATCTACGCAAGGACATAGACAGGATGGAAGCAGTCCAGAGGAGGGCAACTAAAATGGTGCAGGGTCTGCATCAGAAACCATATGAAGAGAGACTGAGAGAGCTTAATATGTATACCCTTGATGAAAGGAGGGACGGGGACATGATATAAACTTTTAAGTACCTCAAGGAATCAACAAAGTCCAGGAGGTAGCATCTTTCAGAAAAAGAGATGTGTAAGAACAAAACAATTTAAAGATAGAGGGGAACTGCTCAGGGTAATGTGAGGATTTTTTTTTCAAGAGAGAGAGTGGTGGATGCATGGAACTGCCTTTCTGGGGAGGTTGTTGGGTCTAAAACAGTGGGGAATTCAAACATGCATGGGACAGACATAAGGCAATTGTAGTGGGGGTTGCAGGAAGTAGGCTGTTGGTTAACTAGAATCTGCAGCTTATCAAATAGGAAGGGAAATGGGCAGACTGGGTGGGCCAAGTGGTCCTTATCTGCCATCAAAGTCTATGTTTCTATGTCGCTACTTACACCAACTGAAAATCTACTTGGCTGTCATTTGAGCTGACCCATTGATGACCCATCATAACAGTTGTGTTACATGGTTTTATCTGGGCAACTACATTTGGTATGAACTTCTCATAATAATCCAGAGATGCCAGAAATCTTCTATTGCAGCCAAATTCATTGGACTGGGCATTGGGCAAGGTTTTGTTTTTCTGTGTGTCGAGCCTCAGCATCAATGCTGTGCTCCACATAATTACACTATTTTGAAGAAAAAGTGTGCATTTTATTTTGGCACATAGCTTGCCTCATGCAGTTCTCAGAAAACTATTTCCAGATTTCACAAATTTTATTTTGCATAGAAAGAACTTTAGAAAAGGTAAAGGAAATACTGTAGACACAAAAGTTAGCACTACTTTTTTTCCCTTGTGGTCTGAGTTGTGAGTGGGGTTGGCATCGACATCACACTGTGCAAATGTTTTCATGTAACATATAATAACAACTAAACTTTATGAACAGTAGCCAAAAATAGTATATACAATGCAGAATAGAAATTCTTTTTCTTACATAACGTAGTTTCTTATATGTTACTGTTTGTCTTCCTTTTTAGATTTCAGATGCTAGTGATGATTCTTGACATGTGATTCTGTGTCTGAAGAAAGAAACAACAAACAGGCTAGAATTAGATAAATGTCACTGTGCTGATGCATTGTTGTCAATTCTGGTAATCGGTGGAGTCAAGGAAATCATATTATATATTAATAACATGGAACATGGATTAATGAAATATTGATTTTTTTCACAAGGATTCAGCTTTTTGAAGGTAAATCATGTGTTTTCTTCTGAAAGGAAACAAGTGAACTTGGTCTTGGGGAGAAGGGATAGTCATTAACTAGCATAACTATAGCTGTTATGCATTTGTTTCTGTTAATATGTAACATACCCATTACACTTTGACTTGTATTGTTTTCCAAGTCTCTGTATGTGTGTGTGTGTGTGTGTATTGTGAGGGACACTCACTTAATGCTGCTCAGAGTCTATGTCTTCCACAACAAAGGCTGTTTTTCTATTCTCTGGCCTCTGCTTTACATCTGAAGAACAAGAAGGAAAGTAATGATTGTTTTCGTTTCTATATTAGAAGTCATTGAAGTATGATTACTGCAGGATCTTGTATCAGCACCTAATATCTGGAAAGCAATTTTGGGTGGTGAAGGTTGTAAAATAAAATAAAAATAGAGACACCTCCTGAGGAAGCACTAATGAATGAAGCCAAGGCAGTAGTGGTGTAGAGGTATTGTGTGACTCAGACCATAGCCAATAATGGAATAAACTTCTAAAGAAATTTAACTTAGTTTGTGGTCTATGCTTTAGTAACCAAAAGTGCAGAATCTTGTTTTAGTTTAATTACAAAATTAAGAATCCCACAATGAGCTGGGCTTGTTTAAACAAAATGTCCATTGATTGTGATAGAAACATAGAAAACTGCCTGCAGAATACCTGATGTTCTGTCCTATTTGCCATGTGAGGCAGTCTCTAGATGTCCCTAGGAGTCCATGGCATCCTGCCCTCACTCTGACCACCTCTCCCTTAAACAGACCTTTATGTCTGTCCCACACTCTTTGAATTCTTTCACTGTTTTTGCACTGACCAGATCTAGTCCAACCACCCACCACCTTCACTGTGAAAAGTTCTTCTTTGTGTCATTTTTAAATTACCCCTTGCCAGTTGCCTCTCATTCCTTTGTATTAATGTTGCCAGTATCTGTGAACAGCTTACTGTACTTGTGACCACTTTGTAACTTGCAAGTATTTAAACACTGAGATCATGACCCTCTCCCTTCTGGTCTGTAATGAGTGCATTTTTAGACTCCCAGTCTCTGCTAGAACACCCTCCTTGTGACCATGTATCATCTTGGTAATCCTCCTTTGCATTGTCTCCAGCCTATTTACGTCCTTTTTAAATTGCAGTGGGTGGAGACTTGCAGACCTTTGCTATGAAAGGACTCCTACATTCTTTGCGAATGAAGTACATGTTGGAGTGACAACACAATCACCTCTACATCTGTGAAACACTCTCTGTTGTCAGTTATAACATGCGTTGTAAGGAATGTGAGCCCACTGGTGCAGAGCCCCTGTGTAGCCATGGCATTAAGCAGCCCTGTTAATGCATGCTTTTGTGAAGTGGATCAGTAAAGTGCCATCTGGACTCATTCATCCTGTCTAGCAACTCAAACTGAATGACAGCCATTGGAAATCTCATGATTACAAGAGAACCCCAGCTTTGTCTTTAACCGTAGCCAGTGCTCTCCATAGTTGTAACACATCAAAATGGGAAGCAAAAGCCAATATTGCTCACATAGTATAGTTTTTTCTTGTAGACATTAAGAGACACTGTTCTGAAGCTGGATACAGCTGGCTCCAGTTATGTTATATCCCATGCCACATGCATTAGTTTAGTTATACAGATGCTGTGATTACTGTGAGTGTCAGAATGACAGTGTATAGTGACCCCCTTCCACATGAGTTCCAGTGCAATACAAATGTGTCACTTGATGGACAGTCACAGTAGTGTGCAGAGTGGCCCCTGGCCTCCTCTGCCCCAGGACAATGTTAGCTGCTGTCATGCTGGCCCAAGCTAATAGCTGCAGAACTGTCACATAAGTGGTGAGTGAATTCCTTTCAGAGTGAGGAGAGGTGTGAGAGAGACGAGAGAGAGAGAGATGAGCAGGCAGTGGTATGAAGATGGGCAGCTAAGTGGTGAGTGTACTTTGAAGCAGAGGTTCCAGCATGTGCCATCAGGGAGACAGCAAATGTAATGACTGTTGGTCCCCTCTCCCCAAAGCATCTTTCCTCAGCCATGGCACTATGGTACAATGGGCGACAGTGAGCCGGGAATTCTTAGTTGACACCCTTGACCAGCCATAGCTAGACCCACACCTGCTCTAACAGTATGCCACATAGCATGACAGTGAGACAGAGTGAAAGAGAGAGAGAGAGAGAGACAGAGACAGAGATGGTCACAGTAACTGGGAGCAGAAGATGCAGCAAAGAACTGTGTTTCTGTCTCTCTTCTGAGTGGGATAGAAGCAGTTAATGGCAAGGATAAAATGTAGTCTGTCCAGCTGTGGTGCTACTGTACACAGGGTTATAGTGAGTGGGGAATTCTTTGTTGACACCCTTGTCCAGCTGTAGTGAGACCCACCTGCTCTAACAGTATGCCGTGCAGCATGACAGAGAGGCAGAATGAGAGAGAGAGAGAGAGAGAGAGAGAGAGAGATAGTCAGAGTAAATGGGAGCAGAAAATGCAGCAGAGAACTGTGTTTTTCTCCCTCTGTGTGAGTGAGATAGAAGCAGTAAATGGCAGTGTAAAATATGGCCTGTCCTCTCTATATGCCTGTAAACTTCAAAGGAATGTCCTGGCACACTCACTGTGTGTCCCCATAACTTTGCAATGTTTTAAAAACAGCCATACATTGCCTGGTTGAACAAGCAGCTGATGGAATTGCCTCTTTCAATGTATGATGTTTGCACCTCAGTCAGTCTTTTTGTTCCAGGCAATGGGAGTGCCCAATCCCCAGTGCAGGAATCCTATTGTTTCTTTTTTTTTTTTACCTAAAAAAGTCCATCAATGTATTTTGCACCATTACACTGCTCCCACCTGACCCTTCCACTCAGTACCCAGCATCCCCACAAGCCCTTACTTTACCAATTGGGGTCCAACTCCGTAATCCTCTCTGGACCACAGACACATCTTCACTCTTCAAAGCTGGACTGCAAACTGGTGAAACAGGTATGTGACTCAATGTGTTTCAATGGGATTTTGCACATAGTGCCATAACTTGGCCATTTTTGCATAATGTTGCCCCAAATTTTAACATGCCTTCTTTGGGACCCCACCTCATTAACAAAGGCACTGTCATTAGGCGGAGCTGTTTGAAAAGGTGATTCTGTGGTCTCTGCATTAAATCATCTTTCAGGCAGGAGTTGAAAAGTTTGGCATTGTTCATGAGGTTGGGTCATAAGAAAGCTATGCTGAAAATTTGGTGTAGAAATATTAAAAACAACAAAGTTATGAGCATATGTTGAATTTTGCAAATGCAGGCTTGTAACTTTAGTAATTTTATATTTTCCCCAAATTCACAACATAGCCATATATTTACAGCACCTCATGAATGTGACAGCTGTCATTTTTTCAACTCCTGCCTAAAATGTGTTTCTGCATCCCGAAAGTTGATTTTGCAGTCATTGCATGACATCACTTTTAGGCCAAGAGTTGAGCATTTTCTCTGCCCTTCTTCATGATGCAGGGTCATAAGAGGGCTATGTTGCACATTTTGTGTACACATATTACAAAGCAACACATTTATGAGCCTACATTACATTTTGCTAATGCAAGCTTGTAACTTTGGTAATTTTCAATATTGTATCCCATATTCCACTCCTGCAGCCCTATTGCTTGGCCAGAGTTTGTTTATTAGGGTTCCAAAATTCACAAGTACTACAGGTGCAGTCATACTAAGGTTCTATACAGGGCAAATATACCTTTTCCTGCTGCTGACCCCTTCCAATCCATTTAAGTGTTATGTTTGCCATCCTTATCACTTTGCTACCTTGTGTTGATTATTTGAGATTGTTAGAAATCACCACTCTCTGATCCTTTCCTCTTCCATCACACTAACAAGTGCTTCACTCATCCTGAATTAAATCCCATGATTTCTTTTGCCTATGTACATAACTTTGCACTTACTTACATTGAAGCCTAGCTGCCAGAATTCTGACCGCTTCTCAAGCCTCTCTAGGTTTTCCTTCAATTCCTAGATATCTTCCAGATATCGTCCACCCTGCCACAGAGTTTGATGTCATTTGCAAAGAGGATAATATTCTGATAATAGCACTGATGAAGATATTAAAGAGTACTGGCCTAAGTACTAGAATTTCAAATTTGGCTGTACCAAAGAATCAAACACTTTAAACATCAGCTGCTTGCTTCTAGTGGACTGTGGAGACTTGTGGGGCAAAAGGGTGGACTTTGGTTCTACTGGTTCACCTTTGCTGCATGGTGTGGACCAGTCAAACCAGTCAAATGGTGAACCTCAGTCCACAACTGAAATAGTTAACTAGGCAGTGTGAGTCATACTCTCATTTTTGAGTCAGACTCAGGTTGACTCCATGGCACAATAGGAGAGTTTACTGGCACACATGGCATTGAGCTTATATTTTATTTGCTTTTTTTACTGAGTGAGGCACTAGGCATAGGAATGCCTATTTTCAGGCATGACCCAGGAGGTTACAGGGCAGATACAAACAACCAACAGTGATGTGCATTAGACAAAATAGGTCATACAATGCAAAGTAAGTCAGAAGGAAAAACATCACAAACATTTGTAAGACTATATAATAGATGGTCAGAGAGTAAGTAATAAAACAAAGATACCAGAATCATTCAGAAGAAATGAGACAAGTGCAACACAGGTAAAGAGATTAGTACCAGAACAGTGAGCAGTAAGTGCCAATTTGTAAGTCAGATAAACATAGTGAGGAATAAGAAAAAAAAGGGGGAGGGAGGTGGTAGAGGAGGAGAGGTAGGTTAGTGTGTTTGGGTAGGGTGAGAGTTGAGTGAAGGCAAGCAGAGCGGGAGGGGTTTATGGTGTATGAAACAGGTACAAAGACTTACTGCAAGTAGGTGCTCACAATGAGCTTCTTAAAGCCAGTATGTGTAGGGGCAAGACGAATAGCTGGAGGGATTGTATTCCAATATTTAGGGGCAGCATGGGATAAGGCCCGTGCACCCATTGTGGTCTTACACCTGGGGATGTAAGAGTGGTCTGATCAGTCGAACGGAGACCGTAGGGATGGGGTTTGAGGTATAGTAGCGAGGCAAGAGATTGGGGAGGTTTGCTCTTATGGTGCCATCTATTATAGCACCACAGGATAGGAGGCGATGGACAGCAGGACTAGGCCAATTTAGCTCAGCATAGAGCTGACAGTGATGTTTGTGCAGAGGAGAGGCAGAGGCATAACGGCAGATGTTATTATAGGTAATGTCACATGTATGTGAGGTCTTAGTTGCACCTAGGTAGGTGACTGAGCCATAGGCAAGAATGGGATCAGAAAGCCTTGTGCCACTGCAAGCCTAGCTGATGGGGTGAGGGCATAGCGTAAAGTGTAGTCTCCTCCAATTTTAGAATTGACAGATTTGCAAGTGGCAGTGATATGGAGATCAAAGTCCAGGATTTATCAAAGAGAATACCCAGGTATTTAAAGGAACTGGTGTTGTCTAATAGGGAATTGTCAGTGTAGGATATTTTGAGGAGTTCCGATTTACTTTTAGTTTTGCAGGAGAGCCAAAGAGCATAGACTGAGTTTTACTACCATTAAGGACAAGGTGATTTGCAGTTAGCCAGGATTGAATATTTAGGATAGTGAGTTATTTATGTCTGATATATTACTGGCACTATGATAGAGGACAAGGCCATCTGCATAGAGCAAAGTAGAACAAGTAGGTGCCCAGGAAGGTAGGTCGTTTATGAAAATAGTGAAAGTAGGGGCCAAATATGGATCCCTGTGGAACCCAACATGTATGGATGATAGGTCAGATATGGCTGAGTTAAAAGCTACATTCTGCTGTCAATTGGATAGATAGCTGCAGAACCAGTTCACCGATTCAGCTGAAAACCAAGGGAGGTAAGTTTTATAAGGAGAAGGGTATGGTTAACCAGGTCAAATGCCTTGGTGAGAGATCAATGAAAATGGCACCTGTCAAGAGACCAGAGTCCATGGCAGCGTAAATGTCATTAGTAAGTTTCAGAAGGAAGCAGAAGTACTATGGCCTTTACGAAGCCATGCTGGGAACCAGAGAGTAGATTGTGTTTCAGCAGATACTCTATGGATTGACTTGCAACTAATTTTTCAAGAAGTTTACTTAGCACAGAGAGGATAGCAATGGGACAATAGTTGGCCATATCTTTAGGATCACCTTTCTTAAGGATAGGGGTTATCTGGCTAACTTCCAGACATTAGTAAATACACCATGACATGCGACAGGTTAAAGATTTTAGTTAGGGGCGGCTATAAGCGGGCAGTGACTTTCGAAGCCTGGGATCAAGACTGTCAGTGCTGGAGCTAGTATTGTCTGGGATTGTGAGTAGCAGCTTGGACTTGGTTTGTTGACAGTCCGAAACCTGAAAAGTGGACTGGAGAGCAAAGGAACTGTAGCCACAGGAGTGGATGTCAGTGGCCTGGCAGGGAGGAGGCTAAGTAGCATGAAAGATCAGAGAAATGATGGTTGAAAGACTTGGTAATGGTCACAGGGTTGTTACAATGTACGCCATTCAACAACATGTCATTTGAGGTGAACGGTTTATAGGTACCGAGGAGAGTTTTAATGATTGACCAAATTTTCTCAAGTCTCCTCCTGCCTTTATTAGTAAATCTTTACAGAAGGAGCTTTTGCTAGACAAGTATTCCTTTCACAAGAGTTTCTCAAGGCCCTATAGTGATTGTAATCTGCCTGCAGCCCTGAGGCCTTAAACGATGCCAGCTTTTGTCCCTGGTATGGAGTTAGGTAAAAGATCCTTGGTCAGCCACTTAGTTTGTGTACTCCTGATGCGGTGAGTAACTCATGGAGCATGGAGGTCCTGAATGCACCCAGATTTGTCAAGGAAGTAGTCTAGGGCAGACTGAGCATCCAGAGAGGCAAAGATTGGTGACCAGTCAGTCAGTGAGAAATCATGCAAGAACTGTGTCTGATTAAATTGGCCAGGTTTCCAAAAGTGATTAATTTTGGAGGGGGATGATTGTCTAGCATGCCAGATGCAAAAATTGGGGAGTGGTCACTTATAGAATCAGGAAGGGTACCAGCTGAGACTTTGTGGTCAAGACAGTTTGTGAGGGCCCAATCAATTAGGGTACTAGATCGGGAGGTGGGGCCATGACCTGGTGGGGTCAGAGATCACTTGATGGAGGTTATAGACTTGTACTATAGCGTGGAGGGATTGGCAGGATTTACCTGACCAGTTAAGGTTTAAGTCCCCAAGGATAAGGACCTCATGGTGTCCGATGGCTAATTCCACCTGGGAGAGGAGTTCCACTAGACCAGAGGCACCACCCCTGGGAGGGTTGAAGGACATACTATGTGTAGCCTCTTAGAACTGAGTAGAAGAGTAGCATGAATAGCATCACAGTATGAGAGGGTGAAGGAGATATTGTGGTGTATCAAGAGGTGAGGTTTATGTAGGATGGCAAACCCTCCCCTCATTTAGATGAGGATCTATCTTGTCTTATCATTTTATAGTTAGGCAGAAGACATAGATGATCAGGTGTGGAGGGTTGTAACCAGGTCTCAGTCAATCAAAGAATGTCAGGGTTGTATTGGGTGACCAAGGCCTCAAGTTCCAGTTAAGTTGTGGGAAGGCTCCTAATGTTCATGTGAATAATCGTAGACCCTTTACACTATTCCAGTAAGTGTCAGAAGTGGAGAGGTTTCCTCCAGGTCCTGGATTCAATTCAATATCACCAGCTAATAGTAGTGCCAGGAGGAGCAAGTACCACAGTTTGCAATGGGAAAGCGTAAGAAGTAGGGGAGCGATGCAGAGAGAACAGTTCAGCAGTAAGTAGGTGACATGGTAAACAATCCAATTTGGGACAAGAAGTAATAAGGTGGCTAGTGGCATATGAGACATGATAAGCATGTTAGAGTAAATATAGTCATTGGATGAAAGTGGTGACCATTTAGAGAGAGAACTACTAACCACTGGGATCCACATAATGGGATAAATATTGAAGCTAAGATAAGTAGTACCTGGGTAAAATGCCCAGGGATTTTAATGTGGGGAGGCATTTTGTAGAGGTAAGTTGCAAGGAGGAGGAGAGCCAAAGATAAAGGTTTACAGCAGGACCCACAGAGAAGCAATCTAATAATATAGTCTAGAACAGGAGAAACATGCAGGCTTGTTAGGAGAGTAGATGCCTCTAGTGGTAGAGGAAAATAAGGTGCAAATGAGAAAGTAGGAGATAGTTAAAATAACACTACCACAGGGTGTGGCATCGACCTGCAGATACTATATAAGTAATGCCAGCTAAGGGTGGGAGTGGTGGGTGGTGGGTGGGGAGACAGCGCGGCCTCCGGGAGAGGCGATGAGTCAAAACTTCCCTTTCCAGTCCAGAGAAGCCTAGTAGCAGGGAGGCGTAGTCTCTGAAAGAAAGCAACACCATTATTACCTCAGACACGGCTAATGTAGCAGTACTAACCCAATACAGCAGCCCATAGTTGTGGGAAGTCACCGAGAGCTGCTAGGGAAGCCCAATAGAGACAGGCGCCTAGAGCGATCAGCGCCTGAGTTTTGCCCACAATTAGCTCAAGTAAGTCAAAGGCAACCAGCGTGACTACAATTTCGCAATAAATTAATTGGGCAGGCTTCTATTAACACTGATTAGCCTAGGAGAAGGAAACTCCTGCACAAAGACATCTAGGACGGATTAAAGCTGAAGCTGTAGCAGTCCCAGAAAATGCGCCAAGATAAGAAATGGGACAAAGAACTTCAGCATCCGATTGAGGGTTCCTTGAGTAGAAATTACCTTCATTCCATGTGGTAAGATGGCTGCAGCGTGCTCGGGGCAGGTGCCCTCCTTGGGCAGGAGCTAGGAGAGGGACAATGAAAATGAACACAGTTAAATAGGTAAGGGACTACAGGAGGCGGCAGTAATTTGAGGAGATTTAGGAGGGAGGAGAAAGGAGGAGTGACTGAGTGAGTGTGGGAGGGAGAGAGAAAGAGAGAGAGAGAGAGAGCGAGCACAGGGAAGAAATGCAACAGTTATTAAACTACACTTGAAAACATTTCCAGCTAACACTATAAACAGTAGTCTTTTAAGGCAAAACCGACTAAGGGGCTCTTGTTAGCAATTACTAGTGGCTGAGGTAAAGCATAAATAACATTAGTGTTCCCAACAAAAATGGCAAATACAGAATAATTTCAGGCAGCCCCCACAATCAGGAGTACGATGAGTCAAAAACTTCCTTTCCAGTCCAGAGAAGCCTAGTAGCAGGAGGTGAGTCCTGAAAGAAAGCAACACAATTATTACCTCAGGCACAGCTAATGTGGCGGCACTAACCCAGTAAAGCAGCCCATAGTTGTGGGGAAGTCACAGAGTGCTGCTAGGGAAACCCGATGAGACAGGTGCCTAGCGCGTGCCAGCACTCAAGTTTGCCCACAATTAGCTCAAGTAAGTCAAAGGCAACCAGTGCTGGTTACACTTTTGGGAATAAATTAATTGGGCAGGCTTCTATTAACACTGATTAGCCGAGGAGAAGGAAACTCCTGCATGAAGACATCTAGGATGGATTAAAGCCGAAGCAGTAGCAGTCCCAAAAAGGCGACAAGATTTGAAATGGGACAAAGAACTTCAGCGTCCGATTGAGGGTTCCACGGTAGAAATTACCTTTGTTCCGTGTGGTAAGATGGCTGCAGCGTGCTCTGGGGCAGGGTGCCTCCTTGAGCAGAGGCTTAGGCAGAGGACTCAAGTGAATTTGACTTGATTACCTAAGAAAATCTTCAGAAATGTTGCAAATCTTCACTTTTATTCAGCAAAGCACACAAAATAAAAGCTTACAAATGCAAGGCTGCTACAAGGAATATTTCTTGTTTTACTTAGCAGGAGGTAAAGCAGGAGAAAGAAAACCTGTTAGGCTGAACATTGCACTGCAAATCAGTAGGCATCAGGGAACAGGGGCCAACTTGGAGTGGAAATTGGGAGGGAAGGAGTTTGCTTGGGCAATGGGCAGCAAGGAAAGAGTTTGTAGCAGTCTTCTTGCTAAACAACCATTGTGATTGGTTGACATCCCATGGCACTCCAGACATTACCTCATGGGTTACAGCCCACCTGATAGGCTAATGATGCACATGACCCAGATCAGATTTCCAGTATATCCAGGTCCCAGGAACCCCTGCTCTCCAGTTGTAATTTGTGCATCTGAATAGGCAAGAAGCATCCAGAGAACCCTGTCTGCTCTTTAACTTCTAAGGTAGGAAATGTGTTTTCTCAACAGCCTTCTGTATGTGCTTGTAATTTATTTGTATTGTTTAATTGATATAACTTCTTTATAATTTAAGAGAGGAGCATCCTGGGCTCCTAAAATATCAACATCTAATAGCCACTATTCTTGTTTGATTGTGTCTCAGGAGTCTTCCTCCTTACTAATCTAATTAATCTGTTTCTTGTGGCACCTCTCAGGAGGTTTTGTTCATTTTAAGCAAATTCCTCGCGCTCTGGGCTGCAAGCCCTGCCCTTCAGGCCTCCTAGGCAGCGTGCTGCCTGCTCCAGCCACAGCGGCCTCGTGGGCTTCTCCTACCAGGCACTCACCTGAAAATGCCTCTGCTCCTCAGGACTCCGGTCTTCTGCAGCTCCTCTCACTCTCCGGGAGGACCCTCCTCCTTCCCCAGCTCCTCGGTGCTCTTATCCACTAGGCCTCTGGGCCCTTATTGCTCCTCGGTGCTCTCGGACGCCCTGTCTCCTCTAGCCACGCGACCGCTAGCTCCTCTACCAGGCCTCGCCTGGCCCATCCATCGGCGGTCGCTTCTCCCCGCTGACTCACGTCTTCCCTACGGCGCTTCTGAGGCCCTCCTCCCGGCTCCTCGGGACTCGCGGCCCTCTCAGCCATTTCTCACGCCTGGGCCATTCGCCCAGATGCCTCCTGGCCTTCTCCCGCCACCGCTTCCTCAGGAGGGCACAGCTCACCTCAGCCCCAGGCCTCTCAAACCGCAGGCACGGCTTCCGACTCTAGGTCCAGCGGCGGTTGCCTCCCATCTCTCTCTCTCTCTCAGCCATCTGGCCGACGTAGCCCCAGGCCTCCAGGTGTTCCGGAGGCCTTCCATGGCTTTCTTCCTTGTCCCCTCCTAGGGGCTAAAATTTCATGGCGTGGTCATCCCAATGGACAAAATATTACTGGCCGCCCACGCCACACGGGCGCCCATCCTAGGCCTCGGGCGACGCCTTTCTTCCTCGGGAGATCCCATTCACCCCAGTCTGTTTTTCTCATCAAGGGGCGGATCATCGCCTCCCCAGAAACCAGGCTAGCTGGGGATAAAATAAAAAAAAACGCAGAGGCGCAGAATTTGAGAGGGTCCAGGCCCCAGCAGGCCTCCCGACCTCAGTCTCCACGCAGTGATCCCAATAAGATCCCTCCCTCCCCCACCCAACGGGCCAGGGAAATCAGGGGTCGGACCGGTGGGCTCATCCCACCCTTCTGGACCTAAAGAAAAAAAAAAAAGGAGACATCCTTACCCAACTCGGGTCCCTCACATAGCAGACCCCAGTAGGACACGCCTTGAGCTCCTGCCGGGTACCTCCCATAGCGACCCTGGTAGCTCCTCACGGACTCTATCCCCATCCTTTCGGTGACCTGGCCCCCTCACAGGGCCCCAGCTCACCCCAGTAGGAATTATCTGAGAGGGATAGGTAGGTAGGGATTCTGGGAAAGGAGTCTCCGTCCATTCCAGGTCTGTCTAAGGCCCTCACAGCGCCCTTATCACAGCACCTTTCTCCAGCTCTCCCACCCCCGCCTGTGGGGTACTTCTGGGGCATAAGGGGCAAATTCGAGTCATCACTCTTCGCTCAGACCTCTCTTTATCTTTTAGATGGTTAAGGCAAAAGAAATGCACAGCGTGCAGCGCCACCCTCCTCCCTCAAACCCCAGGCCTCTCTCGCAGCCTGCCTGTAGACGTGAGCTGTCTTGATGGAAGAACCCCCAAGCTCCTTCTCTCCCGCGCCCCAGCACCTCGACGCGGTGGACCCGGCCTCTTGTTGATACAGAACCAACAGGCGGCGGTGGCTATGATGGAGAGTCAGCAGAACTTCATGCTGAAAATCATGGAGAAGCTGGAGGCCCTTACCCAAAACAGATCGAGACAGCCCAGCACAGAGCCCCTCGCCAGAGAGACCCTCCAGAGGAACCACCAGCCCCAGAGGACCTTCTTCCCAGCATTCCCCTGGATGGCAACCCAGAAGAAAGAGACAAAGAAGATGAATTTGACGAGGGGAGGAGGAGGAGCATGGCTTGGAGTCAGACATGGAGGACATCGATCAGCAGGCAGCTCCGTCACTGACGTCAAAACTGTGTGCTTGAGACAATCCCCAGTCTTATGAAGGTCATCAAGGCCACCATGGGCCTGTCCACAGAGGAACAGGAAGGGAGAAGATGGAATCAAGCTAGATCCAATGATCCAGCTAAGGACCACCACCTCAGAGACCTTCCCAGTCTGCCCGGCCATTGGAGAACTGATTCACACGGAATGGCAATCCACAGACCCGGCAGAATGCCAAACCAAAGGAACTTACACAAGATGTACCCAGTTCAAGCGACAAGTCAGGCGCCTGGTACAAGAGCACCCTCCGCCAGTCCCCAGTGGCAGCCTTGGTATTAAAGAGACTGTGCTACCATGTGGTACCATAGCCCTCAAAGGACCCTACCGACAAAAGAATCGAAGATATGTTAAAGAGGACTTTTGAAATTGAGGGCACCATGGCCAAGGCGATGGCGGGTGATCTCTACCTCTAGGGCCCAGACCCACCGGCTGAAGGAATTCCAGAGCAGGTGAGTCCAAAGTCCAGGAGGCTGAACTTTTAGACTGCACCCTTGACGCAGCCAAATACCTGGCAGACATGGCAGTGGACTCCTTCACGCCTCCAGGCCAGGGCGGCTGCAATCATAAATCAGGCATGCAGAGCGCTATGGCTCAAGCTCTGGGATGCGATTCAGAATCTAAGACTCTACTTCAGAATTTACCCTTAAGGGGAGTCATGTATTTGGGAAGGTCTCAAAACTACCTAAAACAGAGGGAAGAGGTAGGGACCTCCTAAGAAATCGGTCAAGACCCTCACATCTGCCTGCCGCTAGACTGAGGTTTCGTCCTGGGGCCAAGAACCAAACCCGCAGGGACTCCTAACCACAGAACCATTCCTTTTGGAGTAGGGTCTCCACATCCTACCCACGCACTCCCGCCCGGCAACTACAAATCCCCTCCTTCAGACCCCAGGGACAAAGGTCCGGAGGCTGAGGAAGAGGTTCAGGGAAAACAGTGACTCCGTCTCCCGAGCCACCCTCACCAGAGCTCACCCTTCGTCGGTTAACGGCTAGCCCCTGTTTGCCCATCGCTGGGCATCCACCACGCCGGACAGGTGGGTCCGAGACGTGGTCTCCAGGGATACGCCATAGAGTTGACCCATCCTTCAGTCCTCAACATTTCGTCTCATCCCTGATCTCCAGAAGAAGAGCCTCACCTCACCAGGTACAGGGAATCCTGGCAGAGCTGATCCAGAACAGGCCACCTACAACCCGTCCCAGTTCAGGAACAGGGGAAGGCATGTACTCCGTCTTCTTCCTGGTTCCCAAAAGTCGGGGAGCTGAGGCCCATCCTGGACCTCAAACGCCTGAACCGATACATGATCACGTCGGTTCAAAATGGAGACCGTCCGGTCCACCCTCCAGGGTATCAGGGTAGGCGACTTCCTAACATCCATTGATCTAAAGGACGCCTACCTACACATCCCCATCATCAAGAGTCACAGAAGGTTCTCACGCTTCCAC
This sequence comes from Neoceratodus forsteri, assembly GCA_016271365.2. Taxonomy (NCBI): domain Eukaryota; kingdom Metazoa; phylum Chordata; order Ceratodontiformes; family Ceratodontidae; genus Neoceratodus; species Neoceratodus forsteri. Next base: position 1,396,340,907 of record CM057450.1, read on the forward strand.
ATCATGGGACACCACTTTCCAATACGGGCGCTCCCATTCGGTCTGTCCTCAGCCCTCAGAGTCTTCACCAAGGTCTCCATCACCTTGGTGGCCAGACTCAGAGAACAAGGACTGGACATAGTACCGTACCTGGACGACTGGCTCATACTAGCCGATCTGAGGATCAGGCACACGCTCTATGGAACTGCGCGTGCGGGCACTCCAGGATCACAGTTGGGTGGTGAACAGAGAGAAGAGCCAGATCCGTCCGACCCAACAGATCGAGCACCTCGGGGCCATCATCAACTCAGCGGAAGGTTGGGCGAGACCGGCACCAGCACGGATCCGCAGCCTCCGGAAGCTGGCTGGACAATTAAGGTCATGCTCCGCTACGGTGGCGAAGGTGGCGAAACTCCTGGGATGAATGGCCTCCTGCATCGACCTCGTCCTTGGGCCTGGTGGCACCTGCGTCCACTCCAGAATTACATCCTGGCACGCGGAGCACCAACGAAACAACCTGCATTGCGTGGTTCAGTTCTCCACCAGGTAAGATCCTCCCTGGAGTGGTGGGTCACTCCTGGAAATATGATGAGGGGGTCCCCATGGAGGCCTCCCGATCCCCATCGAGACGGACGCGAGCCCTCCGGCTGGGGAGCCTGTCTGGGGATGAGTCAGCGCAGGGTACTTGGTCCCCAGCGGAGTGTCTACTCTCAATCAATGTTCTGGAAATGAGGCGTGTTCCACGACTAAGGGCCTTCCGCCACGTCATACAGGGACAGTCGGTCCTGATCATCCGACAATCGCGTGACGGTGGCATACATCATAAAGCAAGGAGGTACCAGAAGCAGGGCCATGTCACGGGAAACCTCAAGGGTGATGAACTGGGCACAAATGACCTATCACACCTGGGAGCAGTACATTTGGTGGGAAAACTGAGCGTAGGGCGGATTGGCTCAGCCGGCAGCAGATCCACCCCAGAGAATGGCGCCTGCACCGGACTGTTTCAGGTAATCCAGGCGGCATGGGGACCAGTGTCCATAGACCTAATGGCATCGAGGACAACACCCAGGTGGACGGTATTTTTCCAGTTCAGGGCGCCTCCCAAAGTACAGACGCCTGTTTCAGGTATGGTCACGGGACTACGCGTGCGTGTTCCCCACTCCCCCTCATCCCACAAGTTTTGGAAAAATCCGAAATCTCAAACCACCATCATTCTGGTGGCCCTGTACTGGCCGCGCAGATCTTGGTTCGTGACAATCACAGAGATGTCGCTAGCCAGCCTCCGGATCCGACCCGTCCAGACATGCTGGCGCGAGGACCAGTGCTACACCGTTCTCGAACCTAAAGCTCACGGCCTGGCTCCTGAGAGAGCGACTAACAGCTACGGGTACCATGAGTCGGTTATAGGCACTCTCCTCCGATCTCGTCGAACCTCCACTACTTCCACCCCACGAGAGGCAATGGGCGTCTTCTCACAGTGGTGCCACCTTCGAGGTTCAGTACGGAACAAGCCGACCTCCCACTATCCTGTTGTTCCTGCAACAAGGGTGGACAAGGGCTGGCACCCTCCTCTCTAAGGGTGCAACTGGCGGCCATCGGCGGCCAGAGGCCTTGTCGAGGGGCACCCACCGGGGCACACCGGATGCCATCCGCTTCTTGAGGGCAGTGGACCCCATGCGCCCAGGACCAGACCTAGAGTCGCACTGTGGGACTTACCTTTGGTATTGGACTCCCTAAGAATGCCACCGTACGAACCGCTCGTGAAGCAGACCTTTTCTGGGTAGGCCTGAGACTGCCTTTCTTGTGGCCATCTGTTGCCGAAGAATAGGGAGCTCGGCACCCTGTCTTCATGCCTCGCCCTACACCATCTTCACCCCCAAAGGGGTACGGCTCTGGACAGTACCGGCCTTCCAGCCGAAGATTCCGGAAAATTCCATAGAGAACAACCTATAGACCTACCCACTCTGCCTCGCACAGCCCTTCAGGCCGAGGCGGTGCTCCTGACTCCTGGACGTGGATCGGCCCCTCGATCTACCTGACCAGGACTCAATCCATCCGTAAGATGGAGACTCTTCATCGTCTCGAAAGGTCATGACAGGGCTCGTGGCATCCAAGACCACCATCATGAAGATTGGATCAGGCCCGGGTCGTCCTCCACCCAGAGCACGGGCGGTTGCTGACCCGCCAAGAGGGGATCAGAGCTCACCCACCAGGCAGTATCCACCTCCTGGGCGGAACCAGCATCAGTATCATCAGAAGACATCTGTAGGGTGGCTACCTGGAGCTCCTACACACCTTTGCTAGGCACTACAGGCTGGAACAACTCCAGGACTTCAGGCCAGCCTTAGCCTCCATGTCCTAGCAGTGGCTCCATCTCCTGGACCCTCCGATTCATCGAATCCCACCGGAGGGTTTAACTGCTTCTTATCTCCCATGAGAGTAATATCTGGAACATGGGATGCCAACCAATCACAATGGGTGTTTACTCACCTGGTAAGGTGATTGTGTTGGTTGGCATCCATGGCACTCTAAGGCCCTCCCTCGGAATGATCGAGCGTCCCGCCAGAAAGAAACAGGAGGTCCCTACACCAGTCCTTCAGACCTCAATCCTGCTGCTAACTCAGTTGGAACCACGGTTCGAGGTAGTGTGTATATAATAGGGAATAAACTCAGGCCTCTGGCCTTGTTTTTTTTTAATCATGTCGTTGCAGACCTCATCCTTGCTAGTCTCTATTGTGTGTATTGTTTTCTTGTTCTAACTATCTTCCTTTCAGCTATGGAAAATTCAAACTGGAGAGCAGGGGTTCCTGGGACCTGGATATGCTGGAAATCTGATCTGGGTCATGTGCATCATTAGCCTATCAGGTGGGCTGTAACCCATGAGGTAATGTCTGGAGTGCCATGGATGCCACCAACACAATCACCTTTACCAGGTGAGTAAACACCTATTTTTACAAGACAATTAAATAGTCATACTGGTGCAGCATCTTATTTGCAGTGATTACATTATTCTCAGGATATGTACCTGTAGGACATAGCACAGCAAGTCTTGAGGCCTGAATAGGGAATTCATGGGCAGTGTGCATCAAGTGGGCATGTGCTGGAAGCCTGTCAGTGTCAATAAGCCCACAACAAAAATTATTTTTTTCCAACTTGAAGAATAAGGACTGTTGCCTTTTTCATGACTGTAATTTTTTAAGATTGCTCTATGTGCATAGTACAGCAGAGATCCCCTAGGCCTGCAGCTAGGGCAGTGTGCAACAAGTGGGTGTCAGCTAGAAATCTGATGGTGCCTGGCGCTGCTAGTTGGCATTTTGTTGCATCCATAAAATAAAAAAAATGCACAACAAGTGGGTGTCAGCTAGAAATCTGATGGTGCCTGGCGCTGCTAGTTGGCATTTTGTTGCATCCATAAAAATAAAAAAAATGCACAACAAGTGGGTGTCAGCTAGAAATCTGATGGTGCCTGGCCGCTGCTAGTTGGCATTTTTGTTGCATCCCATAAAATAAAAAAAAATGCACAACAAGTGGGTGTCAGCTAGAAATCTGATGGTGCTAGTCAGCTGCTAGTTGGCATTTTGTTGCATCCCATAAAAATAAAAAATGCACAACAAGTGGGTGTCAGCTAGAAATCTGATGGTGCCTGGCCGCTGCTAGTTGGCATTTTTGTTGCATCCATAAAATAAAAAAAATGCAAACAACCTTTTAGTTTCTTTCAGTCTTCATGCCCCTAACTTCCTCTGTAGCATTGTTTGTGTCCTCCTGAGCTGTACTAGTGTAGAGTGATCTGAGTAGTGGTCAATAACTGGGTGTCAGATGACAGACTGCTGGTGCCTAGTCACTAGTAGTTGACATGTTTGTGGTAGCCTATAAAACATAAACATTTTTTTCTCCCAGTCTTCATGCTTCCAAGTTCCTGAGGTTCCTCCTGTAGCATTGTGTGTATCCTCTTGAACTTTGCTAGATTATCTGATCTGGGCAGTGGGCAGCAAATAGGTGACAATGGGAAGCCTGCTAGTGCCTGGCAACTACTTGTTGACACTTTTGTGACATCAACAATACAAATTACAATAAAAATAAAATAGAAAAACAAGTATTTGGGAGCAATACCTGCTTTAGGCAATGGATCAGAAGAGTGGGCAAGGATTCAGGCACATAGTGAGATCATTGAAAAGCAGCAAAGAAAAGTCAAAGTAGACTCAGGTGTCTCATTCACTTCTGAAATGTGTGAGAGATGAACACTACATCCTGCTCACTCTATTATTCCCCTACTTCAAGGACACATTTGAGATTGTCATTGATGCAGAAGAATATACAGTAGTAACGATCACGAATCCTATAATGCCTGGCTTATTCATTTGCCCTCTGCACATATTTCACAAACAAAGGCTAGGAGGACACATACACACCAGAAGAAGAACAGCTGTCATCCCTTACAGGCTGATTGACAAGCCAGGTACAGGAGAGGAATAGTGAGAATTCCAAGGTATTTCCACAGCTACTGCTGAATATCAGGGAGTATTTCATTCTTGTTGTCAAGTCAACAGAGACGTACTACTGTGCTGTAACCCCAAAATGACATCCACTGATGTCAAATTACTGTGGTAATCAACAGTAAGACCATGGATCAATGAAAAGCATTTCAAATCATGGCCAGACATAGTGGTGCCTGAGATGTCAGCAAAGACGATGCTGCAGGATTATTTGGATGAGAATGTCCACTAACAGAAGGAGATGAATTCCTATTGTACAGGCACCAAAAATGATCACTGGCCTTCTCTGACAGAGGTAGCTATTGGGTACCTCAATTGCTCACCTGAAAATACATTGTCAATGGGGATCTGGGCTGGGGGGACTGCTAGCCACCAGGACACATTATTTTTATACATAGGAGATTGGGGCTGGGAGGACAACTAGCTACCAGGGACGTGATTATTTTATACATAGGGAGCGAGGATGTGGGGGGCTGTGGCACATTGGCACAGGTTTCTAACCCTCCCAGAGGACACACTTCTAAGTACCCTTAGACCATCTCTGGCTGGCCTAACAGTGTTCAGACATTTAGCCTTGGGGGATTTTGAGAATCCCAACTAGGGATATTGCAGCTTGCATTTGTTGCAAGACCCTAACACTATGCCACAGCCCATTTTTGCCACAAGGACAGCGCAAGCCCCCTTTGGAGAACACAGCCTGATTTGCCACAGGCTGTGTTTGTGAATGCTGCCAGCTCATCTTTTGGCACAAGCTGCAGCTTGCACCATTCCTTGTGAAGCAAGCCTCTTTCGCCAGTCAGGCGGCTTTGAGAATCGGGCCCATGGTCTCCAGAACTGGACACAGTACTCCAGGTGGGGTCTCACCAGTAATCTATATAGTGGCAACACCACCTCCCTCCTTCTGCTGATGATAGCTTTCCATATGCACACCAACATCCCACTGGGCCTATCAACTGCCTTGTTGCACTGCATGGCCACCTTTTAGTCATCAGATAAAATAACCCCAGGTCTCTGTCCTGTCTGATGGCAGTCAATACCTTGTCTCTCATTTTGTTCTTTGCTTCTTGATCTCTGTGCCCTAAGTGCATGATGTTGTACTTTTTGCATTGAAACCTAGCTGTCATACCCTTGACCACTTGAGTTTTCTCAGGTCTCTGCACATTCTTTACACTCCACCCCAGTAGGTCCAACCTACTGCAATTTTGTGTCATCCTAAAGAGGCAGACCTTCCTTCCAGATCATCTGCAGCGCACTTAAAAGACATTAAGAAGGACTGGTCCCAGTACTGAGCCCTGAGATACCCCCACTGGTCACCCTCCCTTCCTTGGAGTGAACTCTGTTAACTGTCACCTACTGTCGCCTATCCTTTAACCAATTTCTACCCAGTTTACCACCTTAGGACCCAGCCCTAGGCTGCTCAGTTTCCTCATGAGCTTCCTATGTGGAACAGTGTCAAAAGCCTTACTGAAAACTTGGTAGGCCATGTCCACTGCCCACCCTGATCTATTTCTCTGGTGACCCAGTCAAAGAAATCTTTCAGATTTGTTTGACATGACTAACCCATGAATCCATGCTGCCTCAGGTCTTGAAAGCTGCTGGATTCAAGATGTTCCACCATAATTTCCTTTAGTAGTGTCTCCGTTAACTTCCCACCACCGATGTCAGGCTGACAGGCCTACAGATGCCAACCTCTCTCTGCTGCAGCTTAATTGTGAACTGGAACTACATCTTCCCATGTCCAGCCCTCCAGACCCACTTCTGTTTCCATTGAGCTGTTAAAGGAACTGTCAGAGGTGTAGCCAGTACCTCCTGAGCTCCCTCAATACCCTTGGATGTACCTATTCTGGCTCCACATCTTTGTTTACTTCATGACTTTCTCCTCTGAAAAGGACTTGGTCCTACCTCCCTCAATCAAGTGCTCCTATTGGGCGCTATGCATGATGGCTACATGGTGTGCATACGGGTGTGCAACACATGCGTGTAAGGACATAAGTGCAGTTGGCATGCATGGTGAACCTGAAAGGTATGCCTGAGCAGCGTGCAACACGCATAAGGGCCCATGTGCAGTGGTGCACCTGCTGCATGCTGCAATGCGAGGATGTCGCCACACAGCAACAAGCGCAACACCCACAAACGTGCATGCATTGTGTGTCAGTGGCTCAGCAGGTAGCACACTCGCCTCTGAGGCCGGGAGATCAATAGGCTGTGGGTTCTATCCCACACTAGGCACTGGGTTAATATCCCAATACTGACACTGTAGTGCAGCATGAGGGGGTGCTGCACTACTGAGATGCCGTCTTCGGATGAGATGTTAAACGAAGTCCCATCTGCCTGTTCTGGTGGTAGTTCAGGAGGTGTTAAAGATCCCATGACACTTCTTGAAAAAGAGCAGGGAATTTCCCGGTGCCCTGGCCAACTTTTCCCCATTCCGAAAAAATACCACTAACAGCTTAACCTGGTTCAAGGTCAGTTGGCATTTGTCTGTATCCCCTCCCCAGGTCGTGCCTGAAAATAGGCAGGATTTATCTAGTGCACTTACCCGTCAACAAAACTAAATAAATAAAGCCAGGTACAACAGTCAGACATGTGGTGTGATACACATACATTTATGGCAGGTGGAGGGCTGTCATAAGCAGCAGAATACCATTTCAGGTAGTTGCCCCAGACAGAATGGGATGCTGTGGAAGGGACGGATGTGCAAGCACTGTGGCAGGTACTGCCATGGGCACAAACGTGGACACACACCCTGCAACACCATGGGAGTCCCCACTAGAAGTCCAGCACACTGAAGTGTGACCAACATGGATGGTCATGGCCTTCAGCACAGGCAGGCACACTTGGTCAGGGCTGCACCATCACCATCGTCCCCTCAACAACCTTCAATACAAATCAGGGACAGGGCAAAGAAACATCAGGGACAAATGACCAACAACAGGGACACATCCCAAGAAATGATAATATTAGCACAGAATGTGTAGTGCAAGTGTCACATAATATAAAAGCATTGTCTGATAGACAGCCAGACTGTAACATCAATGACCCCCATTATTGTCTGCAACAACTCTCAGTATGGTAGCAGAACCCAGAGTTGTAAGAGACAGGAAAAGGCATGAAGCAAATTCAAGAGACATTCCTGAAAATCAGGGACATCTGAGAGGTATGACCACCATGGGAATATCACCAGCTCCACACACAAGCCCACATGCTGGACCCCAAATACATGACCCCCTCAGTGCATAACACTCACCCCACCCCACCCGCATGGGGCTCACAACAAATGCCCCAAGGCCCCTTCTTTGGCTCCACCCGACCCAAAGCAGTGGTCAAACCACTGCAATGGAGACACTGAATGGCACAGGGTTAAGAAAATAAAACTATATTGAAAACATGTCACTTAAAAACAGAGAACACGACGATTCTAAATGACATATATCCTGTCAGGGAGCCCTAGGCAATCCTGTCAGAAAGATGCAGACACAGTAGTCAAAACCATGGATACCATGGCAACAGCAATGCATCACAACCATCCCTGCAGACAAAGTACATACCCAGACTGGAACCTTGATGCACCACATGTTCCCCAATTGGGGCTGTCCAGGTAGCAATCTTCCAGCACCCTCCACAATTTTTAGAGGTACATCCCCAGTTGCCCAAGTTATGGTGAGACGGAATTAAAAATCACAGCAGCTGCCATTGCAATCAATGCACCTTGCAGTTGTGCATGTGATGCCAGGACTGGTATCATCAGCGTGTATGCAGCACCCACCAACACCCACTTAAAGGTACATGCGGGTGCTCTGAACATCATAAAGGCCACTGTCTTGACACCTACCTATTGACAGGTATCCGTAGGTGTGGGACTAGATGTATCCAGGCTTCCTGTTTAATGTGGTTTTGCTGTAGGTAGAGCAGGGCAGTGGAAGCAACAGACCATGGCCTCAGATATTTAGAACCACTTCTGGATGTGTGAACAATGTGGGTCACACACTGTATTGAACACTTCAGGGTTGACTGGGGCACAATTGAACAAGTCTGTGACATGGTCTGTGACAATGTTGTACCACAGACCTGGCATTCCAGGGCAATGAGTGGAGACCAAGGTGCTATGTGCACGCTCATACTATGCCACAGGGTCATTCCAGAAGGTGTCTGGTGATGTCCATGTGCAGGATGACATAAGATTCCCCATGTCTGAGGCAGATGTAGTGCCACTAAACAGACATTCTATGCCATGCATAGCATGCCAAAATACTGTACTCAGCACTACAGATTTCACCCATATAGGCATAGTGACATCATCAGAGAATGAGGAGGCATACTGGAACAGAAAGGATTCCACAGTATAATCTCTCAGGTCATATGTGCCATGGATGGCATATTCACCATTGTGTGTGCCAAGTACCCTGGCTCATGCTATGATGCATACATACTGGACAGGTCATGACTTTGTGCCCTACTCATTTCCAGTTAGATTGATGGGTTGTTGTTAGGTGAACATACTGCATCAACATGTGTGGTATCACATGGCATCCAGTCAACAACACCTGATTGTGTGTCATCTATGTCCCCTGCAAAGGTGACAGCGGATACCACTATGGCGTGCCATTGTGACATTCCTGGAGCCACACTGTGCTGCGAACAGGCATATAACAATGCCCACATGAGCACACAGTCTGTCACCAAGAGGACTATCGGCCTCACTGAAGACAGGTTCCAACGTTTGGACCATACAGATGGTACAATGATGCTGTCACGGGAAGTGCTGACAAGATGTTCACAGCATGTGCAATGCTCCATAACATTACTGTAAGTCACCATGTACCCATGCTGATGGATGTACAAACACGTGTTCTGCCTGATGAGGATGATGGGCATCCTGGCACAGAAATGGAACACTGAGTAGATGTGCAGCACATGATGCCCTATTACAGGGCTCATTCTGCTAGTAATGATTACCACTGCAAGGTAGCAGCCTTGACAGACGTGGAGGTATATGACATCATCCATCATGGGACTGTCCATTGCATGGGGGCATAGGTATGCACTGATGGTGTGGATAGCACTGTGTCGTAGCATGTGTGGTGGTGGACTGGGAGGTGGGTGAGCAATGATGATATATACCTCTGAGTCCACCCCACCACTCAGTGGGGCAGGGTTCTGTTGTGTGATTAAGGGGATGGGGTTCTTTTTTATGCTTGGCAGGGGTTGGGGTTCTGTTGTGTGCTTGGGGTTAAGGTTTGTCGTGTGCTCAGTGAGGGTTGTAGACATGTCTCCGTGGTGTCCTGTGTGCGTGTGTGCATGTGTAGGGGCCCAGTCCATATGGAGTTCAGTGATGTGGGTGGCTGTACAGTGGTGGGGGTATGGCTGTCGTGCATGATGTGAGTGCTATGGGGTGTCAGTGTGCTTCTGTGATACAGTACTTTATACATGTGGGTGGTGGTTCACTTCCTGGTACTGTTTTGGGGTTTCTGCCTGAGACATGCTGATGATCATGTGCCCAAACACTGAGAGGGTGCCTGTGCATGTGCATCACTGCATTACTGCATTGGCGCATATCTGCATGTGTGGGCTCCAACTCCTGTGCCTTTGTATCACCCACAGGTGCTGTGCTGCAGATGTCTTGGAGGCCATTAATGGAAGTCTTTGGGGAGAATTGTCTGCTGGTATGCCACCATCGCTGTCCTGAGGGGCTGATGTGGTCGCCAGTGTAGTGGTGCCTGTAGCAAGATGTGTGCACGCATGCTGGTGTTGCACACTGGAACACCTGCTCCAGGGTGCTGTCTGTGTAATGCATTTGAATGTCCTGTGGCACCTCATCAGGCACCATGCTGCCCAATGGTGATTGGGATGAGGCCACACAACGTGTGGTGGAGGTGGATGAACCCGTGATACCGATCCTGCAACAAGGTGGTCCATGAGACACTCCAGGAGATCTCCCAGTCTGTCTGTCCCACACTGTATGCCCCATACCACTCTGCCAGATGCTAGCACCTCTGTGTTTCTGCTCTGTGCCTCCAGACTGTCCCCTCAAGCTGCCACACCTCTGTATAATAGGTGTGCAGGATACCTCAGTGCACAGTCTCCTGGCCAGCTTGCCAGCTGTGTTGATGGCCCTTGTCAATCCTGTCCCCAGAGCTGTTGTTGTCATTCTCTGAGGGACCATGGTGGTCACTCGGCATGGTCTGTGCCACCGCTGGTATGTAGGTCCATTGGGCAGTCCACTGTGATGCTTTCTGGCATGTGAGGGGTAGATGGTTGTCATGAATGGTGCCCTCCTCTTCCATCCCTTGTCCTACTCCTCTGTTCCCTCATTTGTCCATGTCTGTGTACCCTCCATGTCCTGTTGTGCTTCTGTCTCCTTCTGTGTACCAGATGGTGACATTGGGATGTTATGCTACCTGTTACAGGGCACCCATGAGTGATGATCATTGCTGTGATGTGTGTGAACTTGTTAACATACCTGTAATGTCTTCATCAAGTTGACTATGTATCCAATATGCTTTGCTGTGGGTTCCTGGGCAGGCAGTGGCACCTGTGGTTATGTGTCCCTCCGTGCTGGGGTCTGTGGGGTGCAACACACGGCAGTTAGCACATGCATGGGGTACATGCTGTCAGGACTCCTATCCCTGCTATTCACTATGTACCTGCCAGTGGGTCTATGCCTTCCACCTCCTTGCATAGGCTAACCTCTGTGATGGTGCTGGCAACCATCCTTTCCATAAGGCGTCAGGAGTTAGGGTTCAGCTGGGTGGCCCACCACAGCTGCCTTGTCATGCCTATGTGCAAATGGTGAGCTTCTTCTTCACAGCTGAATGCAGGTCACGCTACTTGTGTTTAATGGCTGCCAGTGTCCATGCCTTTGGCCCAGCATGATTTACATTGGCCTGGATGTCCAGCCACAGGTTTTCCTTGGTCACTGGGGCCATTGATAGGGATTATGCCCTGTACAGTGTGGAGTAGTGGCTCTGAATGTCAACTACCATTGCCATCACCACACTAGTGAAATTTGAGGACAGGTACATCCCCCTGCTCAGGTATGGCCATGTCCATGGCGCTGTCCACCACTTTGGCCTGCCCTGTTGGGCACTGCTGGTTGGTGTGTTGGGTTGTTGGGTCCTGTGCATCTCTACCACTATCTGCCATCTCCACTGCATTGTTCGCTATCGGTATTCACTTCTGCATCAGCGCGTGGGGACTGCTTATTCATATATAGTGGGGTCAGTGAAGGGCCTGCATATTTTGGCCTGCCCGTATTGTCTGCATGGGGCACTGCACCTCTCCAGTGGTCCTGCCTATGGGCTTGTGGACACTGTGTGCCATCTTCCCCAGTTCTCTTTCCTACACTGTAGCTACACGCCCCTCATTTGAGACCCTTTTCGGTGTAATTTGCACCCTTCATGCATAGAGCCCATTGCTTTTATGTGGCCGCCCACCTTCCTATGTGAACTCTAAAAAGTTATTTGCTCAGGATATCTGCCTTTTACTGATCCTCCTGTATATAGGCCCCCTTCCCTTCATAACCTTACAGTTCCCCAGTCATTCTGTTTTCCTTATGTAGCTAAAATATGTCTTTCCCTTTTCTTTACCTCTTGAGCTATTCTTTCTTCAGTTTGCACCATTAAACTTACTGATTTTCCAGCCTACCTCTGTTTTCCTGCTAAAGCTCCATTTCATCTTCCTTTGTATCTCTTCATACCTCCTGAATGCTACATTTTTAGCTGTAACCTTTTCCAGTTCCTCTTTTGAGAACCATAGCAGGCTCTTTTCCTCCTCTTTCCTCTCTTCCTTTGTGCAGAGATTTGTTGCCTTCACTATGCCCTCTCCTTGCCGCCCACTGTTTCCTCAACCCACCCAGGTCACCCCTCCCTACTAGGTCATCCCTGAAGCAGTCACCCAGTTTTTAAAAATCTGCCCTCCTGAAGTCCAGGTCCCTCATCCTTGTTTGGTTTGATTCCTTTGCTATCCTTATGTTGAGTCATCTGTACAGTGGTCACTGGTCCCCAGCTGGCCTCCACCGTGACATCTGCAATACCATCCCTGTTAGTGAGCACCAGGTCCAAATTGCCCCATCATTTGTGGGATCCTGCTTGAGTGACTGAGAAAAGCCCCCAGCAGGGAGTTCAGGATGTCCCTATTTCTAGCTGAAGCTACAGCTGGAGGTTCCAATCTATAACAGGCAGATTGAACTTCATAGAAACATAGAAACATAGATTTTGACAGCAGAGAAGGACCGCTTGGCCCACCCAGTCTGCCCATTTCCTACCTAATGGATAAGCTGCAGATCCTAGTTAACCTGCAGCCTACTTCTTCCTACCCCACCCCTAGAATTGCCTTATGACTGTCCCATGCATGCTTGAATTCCACCACTGTTTTTGACTCCACAACCTCCTCCGGAAGGCCGTTCCATGCATCCACAACCTCTCTGTGAAAAAATACTTTAAATTACCTCTGAGCCGCCCCTTCTATCTTCAAATTGTGCCCCTTGTTCTTGCATACCTCTTTTTTTGAAAGATGCTACCTCTTGGACTTTGTTGATTCCTTGAGATACTTGAAAGTTTCTATCATGTCCCCTCTCCCTCCTTTCCCGAGGCTATACATATTCAGCTCCTGAAGTCTCTCTTCATATGTCTTCTGGTGCAGACCCTGCACCATTTGAGTTGCCCTCTCTGGACAGCCTCCATCCTGTCTATGTCCTTGCGGAGATTGGGTCTCCAGAACTGCACACAGTACTCAGATGGGGTCTCACCAACTGTCTGTACAGAGGGATAATAACCCCAGAGAGCAGCTCTTTTCTGCCATTGTGCCAGTGGTTTCCATCAGTGCCTTATCTAAGTTCTCCCCTGTGCTGAAGGTCTGTAAATCATGCCTGTGTGAATAGTGGATCCATTTCCCATCTCCAGGGTGTCCCTCCACCTCCACTCCACCTTGATTCCTTGTGCTTCATTGCTTTTTAACCTCCCTTACATACAGCATCACCTCTCCTCCTTTCTGCCACCCTGTCTTTCCTGAACTGAATATAGGCTGGTAAGGCCATAACCCAGTCGTGGACTCCTATGCTCTATGACTCTGTAATGGTCTTGATATCCAGGTCTGTCCCTGTCATAATGCCTCTAGGTCTGGAATTTTATTTCCTGGACTTCTTACATTTGCACACAGCCTTCCACATTTTGTTACCACTCTGCCTGTGCTGTCCCTTTTTCTTTCTGCCCTGCCTCCTTTTCCCTTTCTTTTATGGCTTCTCAGACCCTTTCCTTCCTACCACTCTGCTTTGTTTCTTTGCTTTGTGTCCTGGAAATACCACCCCTCAAGTGATCCTTTCTCCTGCTTCAGTCTGTGGAGAGGCAGTTTATACCTACCTGATTTCTTTCACCACCCCTCAGCTAATTTAAATGTTCAAAGTAAGTGTTTGGGGGGTTGCTCAAAGTGATGCTGGGTGGTGACGAGGGACATGCTTCCAGCTTGCTCCCATGGTCCTGAGGTGGTGGCTTGTTGGTGTGCACTCATGGTGGTGTCTGTAGAATGTGTGTAATCTGAACTTTGTTTTTGCTACTTGCTGCCACAAATACCAAACCATACCATCCATGAAAAGTAACAGTATGGTTAAAACTGCACTAAGCATGCATGTCTTCTAGATGGACAATGCTCAAATTGTAGTTGAAGCAGCAGATGTGAAATGTAAAGCAATATTTCATTTAAAACACATTTTGTCCATATTGATCAAACTGAACAGAACACAGTTTGCCGCCATGGTTTGCTGCTCTGTTGATGAAGCGCTGCATTGATGAAGTTGTATGTAATGAAAAGATTTGAGCAAGAGTACAAATCACTGTGGTTTACTTTCCTTTTTTAAAACTTAATGAAAAGAGAGGTTCCAGTGCTATTAAGGATGTCTGGCAGGAGCAAATTTAACTCAAAGTAAAGTTATATTCGATATAACTGAGCTATTTGAACTTACTGTCATTACTGCATCTAGTGAACTGTTGGTATGTTTGCTTCTACTGTCATAAAAATCTTAAACTTCTTAAGAACTGCAGTAATAAGTGTTTGTGCCATGTGATAATAAGAATCATGGGATATATTCCTGGGTGTCGTTACTAATGCCTAGTACAATCAATTAAAGCAAGGCGTGCTTGAAGCATAAGCAGGCTATAAAAAGTTTCAAGCCACAAGGTTTTCAAAATGCATTTGCAAACACCTGTAAATACTATTACAGTTACACAGAACACTGGCAGAAAAGTAATTAAGTACAGCTCAGTACAATTGCAAATGATTTGCAACTGTGTTAAAGGTGGTGGTTTAAGTGGTAAGAGGCAACAAAGATAAGCATCTGCCTTATTGTCCTATTTATCTTAATGGATATAACTGTCACAAGAGAAAATAAACACAATTATAAAAGGAATGAAGACTCTTCTGTCACATAATTGTACTGTAATAACTGGTGTAATTTGTCGTTATAACCCGTGGGTTATAATGGCGAATCCTGCCTCAGGTTTCCCTCACTAATGTGCATGCTTAGAGCCCTCTCCTGCCGACTACTGACAGCCATTTTCTTAGTATGGCACTGGGCGGACAATGACAACAATGAGCCACTCTAGCCTTCCACTCACTGAAACAGGCTGTCTTCTTCTTTTCTGGCTTTTGTTTTTCTTTTCTTTAAACTAAAAAAAAAACTTTCAGTTTGTAGCTTGCCACTAACAAAATTTAACCCGACCATGACTACCATTACTGTACAGCTATTCAATGCACTGCCTTTACACACTCCAGCTACTAGGACCCAAATTTAAATAAATTACTACAATAACAACAACAAAAAACTTTAAATGAACAGGAAGACTTGAAAAATTGAAAGACTGTCTCCACAAATAAGGACAATGCACAGCAGTACCATCTAGTGGCCAGTGAAAACTGCAATTCCAGTAATAGAAAATGGAAAAAAAAATGCTGCCAATAATTACATAAAACAATGCATGGGCTGAGGACAAAACTCAAATTTAATGCCCACCCTCGATGTGGGATGCTTTCATAAGCCCCTCAGGCTTCGCCCTCAGGGATTATGTAGCATCCCACACCTAAGTGGTATTAAATACTCATCTCTACTTCCTCCCATGCATTTTTGTATATATTATTATTTAAAACTGGAATTAAGTACAAGAGGGAGTGAAAATGAAACTGGAGTTTGGAATTGAACAATTTTTGAAATATCTCGATTCATGCTTCTCTGATTTTTGATATCATAATATTTGGAGATGTACCAAATACCCATACCACTTACTGTATGACTGGCAGGATGATGTAGTGAGTAAATATTCAAAACTTTATTTGAGTTATATGAGAGCATGTTGTATCTTCTCCCATGTAATCTAATTACAGAAGTGTAAAGTAACCAATTATACAATGGCAAGAAAAGAATCCTGGACTCTTATTGTTCAGTCTGGGACTGGACCCATGATATTTTCCCAGTATAACATCATGGGTCTAATCCAACACACAGATAACCATATCAACTGTTATTGGAATCACTCCATCCACCCCACTTTAGTGATCCATGGTCGACAGCCTGCTTCACTAATTCCCACTTGCAAGCTACCTTCAGTGTCCCCAGGTCATTTTCTGCCACCTGCCACAACCACAAACACTGGTAGCAACCTTCTCCCCCACACAGTATTTCCCAAAGCACAAAATATTTTTTTCTTCTCTTGGCTTCTCACTCCAAAATCTTCAAGAAGAGCAGACATTGCTGCGCATATACATGACAAGGGCCACACTCACTCCATAACACTAGCCACACATTCCTGTGTTACCCAGCATTATAAACAACTAAATATTTAATATACAATCAATATAAAGTAAAACAAAGTCATACCTATGATTGGCTTTCTCCCTCATGGCAGCACTCGGTAGCTCCACTCACTAATCGGCTCAACAGCTGCACCTCTTTTGGTCAATAAATGGCTGCATTAGTAACACCATAGAAAACAAATAAATAAATAAAATAGTTACAGTAGCAACAGTGGCTAGTAGATATATATGCCACTGTGAGACACAGGAACACAGACCTGTGTGTGGGAGAAAAGGAAAGCTGTGGTGAAGGAATCAGAAGGCAGTATATCCTGACAGCACCATCTAGCAGG
The DNA here is from genome assembly GCA_016271365.2 of Neoceratodus forsteri. Classification (NCBI taxonomy): domain Eukaryota; kingdom Metazoa; phylum Chordata; order Ceratodontiformes; family Ceratodontidae; genus Neoceratodus; species Neoceratodus forsteri. The sequence continues at coordinate 1,396,357,510 of CM057450.1, forward strand.
CAAAGAGAAACTGTGACTATTTTCCTAAACATGTTCCTAGACTCATGTATTTTTAATCTGTTTTTTCTATAAGCAAGCCATTGAATAATAGCAATAATGAACTCCAGGGTGTTAGTCATGCTGGGATAACATCACTTCTCGGTGTAGGACACAATCAGCCTTTAGCCTCATGCCCAACCATCTGAGGTGTGATGTTATGCCAGCGACACACACACACCTTGTTAATACGTGTGCCAGAAATAAATAAAGTAGCCAAGTAGCTTTGACACTGCTTATGTGTCTGGAGGAAACCATACAAATTAGAAGTTAAATTACAAGCTGAATATTGTGAGAGTGTATTACATCTCCTACCTCCGATTTTTGAATTTATTCCAGAAGTAGCTGAATTACTTCATTTTCCAGTTTCTTAAGGTTTCACGGGTGCCATGTATAAATGCCACTGTATGCCTGCTAGGACATGAAACATAAATATTCAAAGCTCTGAGCACAATAAGAGTACCTTGTGTTCTGGTCTACGTATTTTAATTTCATATAGTTTTATAGAAGTGTCAACTATATAACAATTAATTCAACAAGTCTTCACCCTGATTGTATAACTGAAGTAAAATGGAGCAAGTCAAAATTTGTATGTTTGCAAATTAAATGTTTACGGATACAAAAAAGAGACCAAATAAGTCAATGATCTCCCAACAAAGCCCAGATAGACTTGAACCCAAAAGCTAGAAAAACAAAATCTGCCCCAAAAACACAGAAATATACAAGTGGAAAATGGGCAATTGAAAAGACAAACTGTAAATCCAGATAAGTCAACACTAGCCTTCTTCATGTCTCCCTCTAAACTGAATTTTGTAGTTCAATAAGTCCAATATTGTCAACAGCACTCATCGACACAATATACTGATCCTGGAATTAGTCTGGTTTCATTGGAAGACAGGTCTTTGAATTTCAGAAGTTGAGTGAAATAAAGAAACTTTACTAAAACAAAGTAAACAGAAAGTGAGAGACAATCAGACTTCAACCATAGATCAAATGATGGAGCAACAATAATCTGTGGCATTAAAGGTGAAACAAACAACACAAGCAACCACATTTACATAAAATGATCAAGAAAATCCAGTAAATATCTCCTCAGAAACTCTGCCAACTGTGCATTTGGATTCCCAGCATGTTCAATTAGTAGACCAGATGCCAGATGAAAATTGATTTATTCAGACAAATATAACAATGGACACAACAGCTACAGTATAAACTCTACAGAAATAGCCTTTAACAAACAAAAGAGGCAGAAAAAGATAGCAGGAATCAAAATCAAAGATGTGCAGGACTGATAAGCTCTAGGGAGCGCTTGTATCGGTTGGCTGCTAGAGATTCTGTCAACCGGATGCTATTCAGCTGAGGAGGAGCAGGAATGCTGACATGCTTGCTCTTTTCCTAGAACAGGCATCCTACCATTGCCTGTATGGCTAGGCATGTAGAACTGCACAACACCTAGGAAAGGAGAGCAGGCGGTAGCTGCTTAAAAGACAGAAACTTTCAGGATGATCTGTGTTGTCGCAGGAGCACAGTTGAAAGCTTTATAGTACAGTTACTCGGCCATGGGAGCCAGGAGTCTGGACAGTAGCAGAGTCCGCTCCCAAGTCAGAACATACAGAGCAGCCTTGCAGATGGCTGGTCACTGTAAAACTAAGACTGAATAAACATTGGATTACATACAACTGCAGCATACCCTTATACAGTTTTCTGCACTTTGATATACCTGAGAAGTGTTGTTTTTTATGTTTTAGACTTGAAGCAAAGATTTGGGAGAGATAATCCCAGCTTTATATTTTAGAGTTTTGCTTTTTGTATTAGAGCTTTTAGAGCAAAACATCTGAAGTGCTTAAGTGCTTAAATTGTTTAAAGTGTCTTCATTGCTTCTGCAGTTTGAACAGCAGTTGCATTTTTGAGTGCATGCAAAAATTTGATTATACCACGAAACTTATAGGCAAGTCATTTTACTCGCATTTAGAGATGCAGTGAATTTAAATTCTGCTGGCGAAGTGAGCACAAAGTGGGCACTTCACACTGTAATCCACTATGTGGAGTGAGCAGTAACAAAGTTCTCACTTTCGCCTTGTCATTACCACTACAGCGTTAAGGTGGAATGGCAATAAGAAGTAAGCGAAGTCATTGTTTTAATGGACTTGCATTCCTCATTATGATTCTAAGTGATCCACTTGGTGTTTCAGATATGGCAGCCTCCCCACACACATCACATGGCTTATAGTACTGTAAGTCACATGCTCTTTAGCTAGGCAGGAAGGAAGTGAGTCATACAAGCAGACATTTTTACTTTCTCCTGTGCAGACGGAGGAGAGAGAGAGTGTGTTTGTGACTGCTGATACTTTGAGACCAGGCGAGGAGGAGATTTAAATTTTAATCTAGACCCAACAACTTTTTAAAAGCTACGTTTTTGTCTTTTCTGTACTGTTTTTTACTTAATTTGTTATTTCTGTAAATTTTATTTTACTTACCTTTATAAGTAGTTAGTTGTTTGCCTCCCTCCCGGAAGCAGGACCAGCACCGCCTCCTGTCTTGACTCTGAGGCAGTTGAACCACCACCACCACCAAGTCCAGCAAGAGGTCCTCTGGAGCAGGATGTGCCTGCTCCCCAGGCTCAGGTGTGGATCCCATTCCTGTTCAGCACCGTGACCAGTCGGCTGCCAGTTCATCTGGCCTTCCCCTGCCGTATCCTAGTTCTCCCCATACCTCCATTGCTTGGCAGTTTTTGACTGTATCGGGGACAGCAGTGTAGTCAGGTGCTGCCTATGTGAGGTGGAGGTGCACCATGGCCCCTGGAGGACTCACCTGTGGACTGGGGCCAGTACACCCATATGCTCAATCACCACCAGTTGCAGTGGCAGGCTGACACAAAGCGGACCATGCCTGCACCTGCTGGCCATTCTGTGGCTGAAGGTGCAGCTGTGCATAGTGGCATCCCTAAGAAGAGGAAGGCCACAGCAGTACCTGCCGCTCCACCAGGATCGCATAGAGGGACATCAGTTGCAAATTATGTCAATGCTGGGGCAGCTGCTGGGTCACCATGGGATCCCACATTAGTTTTTCCTCACACCATGTGCCTCCACACCTTCCTTGCTGCGTTATAAAAGTTATCCACCATCCCGACCCTTGTATGTAATTATGCTCTTTTTGTTGTCCTCCGTATGTGTGACACTTTGTATTCTGAGCAGCACAAGTATACTGTGCTAAACTGCATGTGTGCAGTCAGTCTTCTTTCCAGTCTGTGTATGTACTGCAGACACTGTCCAAATCCCTGACTTAAAACACTTATTAATGAGTACAATGATGGGATAGAGAAGCCTTGAGAGATACTACAAAACAGGCTTACAATACATCCAAGTAACTAGTAAAAATTTAATTTTGTGATTCATGAAGTGATCATAAATAGTGATTTGTGACCGCATTTGTGACCGTGATGATGAAGAAACTCGAATGCCTATGGCTGTACTTCCCGGGCCCTGATTAGGTGTGGCACAAAACTCCCCGACTTAAAACACTCATTAATGAGTACAATGGTGGGGTGGTGAAGCATGGAGAGATACTACAAAACAGGCTTACAATACATCCAAGTAACTATTAAAAAGATTAATGTTGTGATTCGTGACATGATCATAAATCATGATTTGTGACTGCATTTGTGACCGTGATGATGAAGAACGTGATTTGTATCAAGTGACTCGTGATGATGGTCCTAACTTAAAAGGCATATTAATGAGTACAATGCTCATGCAGAATTATGCACCACACCTGTCCAGTACTCTGAAGGAAGCCAAAGAAACAACTGTGACTTAAGTTAGAGATGGAGATTGGGCCCTAAAGAGATGCAATGCACAGATTAAGATTGCACTGTGCACGGAAGAGATGCAGATGCAAAGGCACAACACCTAATCAGTGCTCACCATCAGAAATTCAAATCTGGAAAATAATTCCTTTGCTGGTTGAGGCGGACCACGGGGAGCAGTGTACTGTACTGCTGCAGTAACAGTCACTAGTGCTAGTAAAGATACCACAAAGAAGTACAAAATTACACAGCTGCAGTGGATAGCAGGTTCACATTGCTGAAATTATGTGGCACAATAAAAGGTGTCTGATTTGATGACACACGTCACACACATACTCACACACACACTAAGTCACTAAGTAATGCATAGCAAATTGAAAACTTCAGTAATACAACCACATATTTTAAACAAACTAGAATTATGCACTGCTACACCATATACAAGAAAAAGCACTGCCTTTTCTCCAAGTTAATCTACCTACACAACAGATACACCCCTCTCCCAAAGCACACTTCCACTGTCTCTCAGTACACAGACTGAATATTGTACATTAACATTCAAAATCCACATACAAACAATAAGCAGCTCGATGATATGAGCACAGGAGGGTTTTCTATAATCGATGAGCTAAAGTTTCAGCAAAACAAATGACCCCAAAATACTTTTTAACAGCTTTTAGAAGGTTTGAATCACAGAGCTGTCAGAGCAGATTGTCTCCTACAACTTCCTATACACACTACCCCAAACTGAGGCTATGCAGAACAATCTAGAGCCCATGTGACCTGAAATCCCATGAATCACTGCAAAATTCACTCTGCAGCTTAAAACAAGGCAGAGAGGTGGAGTACATTGTTTTCAATGTACTTCGCCCAAAGAATTGGTGGAGTAGTGGTTTGGGAAGGTGGAGTAATGCAAAGTCACTGCTTTCAATGGACTTGCATTACCCATTAATAACGTGAAGTACTCCGCTTCACATTGCGAAGCATTCCATAAATTCACCTTCACTCTGCGGATCACTTGCGGGAGCGAATGGAAGCCACTTTGCCCACCACTAGTCCCATTATGCTATATCAAGATTTGCTTATGTCAGTCTGTCTACTCTATATCATATCACTATTAAGATTTTTAACTTGTCACATGATTATCAGGGTAGCTAAAGGGCATAAATCACTCCAAAGCACTCCATAATTGAACAAACAGGGAGGTTAATATCATTAACATCGACTTCTATCTATTAACGTCTCCCATATTGAGAAAGAAATTCACCAGTTTATGACATGTAGATAGAATGCATTAGTATCCAGACAAGTGTATTCAAGTGTACTCATGTGCCAATTAACACTTTTTTTCACCTGCAGATAATTTAAGCAGGTAATTAATAGCAGTCCCTGACATCAAATTGTCACGAGTAAGTGGCAGGAGAATGTAAATAAGAATACTGCCACCCTTAGGGTTATCAGGGACTGCCCTGACAAGGCAGTAAAGCTGTATAGCTAATTAACAAGATATCAATATATTAATATCAGATTGACTTCTGATTAAATTGACTTAAAACTGATTAATAGCTCACATCTATTTATAAGCAAGAGTTTTTGATAAGCATGGCAAGCAGGTGTGGCAGGCTAACAGACTAAACATATCACGTCTGAGGATGGAACATTACACTGGAATATTACACCAGCCTTTGGTAACCAGAAGAACACAAGTCGTGCTCCAGTTGTTATCTGTTGTGAGATATTTGTGTTAGCGGCGAGCTAGCTCAGATATACAGTACAAGTCACATTAAACTGTTCCACCAATGAGTTTGTTTCACATTTTTTTTAAAGTTGGTAATGCAGGCTACTCAAATTATATTGCTTATCAGTGTTTAACCAGCTCAAGGGCAATGTTAGTAGAATGTTTTTGCAATTCAGTTGGAAGGCATCTATAGTCCAGTCACAATGCAATGGAAAACTAAGCTTTTACTCTTAAGAAACCATTTGTACATTGCTTTGTACTGGATCCAGCAACACTTATGCAGCTCAGTCAGAACTGTTTAAGCAGCTCATTGGAGGAACAGTTTAATATGAATTATACTGTATATAGCAAAAAGCAGTTAAAGTAAGAGGACTGGAAATGCTGTTTTATTGTCATCTGTTGGTGACGAGGAACAGTGGTATTTGACATAATCCAACCATCTCATGTGTGCTTGCTCACATGAGAAGTATGTACCTCTTCAAATTATATATGAAGTCTTAAAGAGTTCACAGAAGTATCTCAAATACAATAAAATTAACACACGAGGGCAGTAAGAAGGGTTTACTCTAGGAAAAAGAGGGAGATAGATATCATTAGTAAGGACACTGCTCATATTATGCATATTGTATATATGGTGAGCCCTTTTGACTCTCTATCCTTGCTTTAAAATTGTTTAGCATTTGTATCATTAGAAATACCTGAGTATGGCATTTTTGCATTTGTGTTCTTTGTGCATATTGTACTTTGCATTAATTTGCACATATATACATTACACCAATATATTCCCCGCTATCAAGAGGTAATTTGTTTCACCCGAGTGACTCGAGAATTGACAATTGAAGTGGAGGTGTGCTTCATGTAACAAGGATTTTCTGCAGGAAGATGGGGAGAGCAGATAATAAAGGCAAAGCAACAAGCTAACCTTGTACCTTCTAGGACTGATATTTGGATATTTTCACTGACATTTGTTTGGTGACTTTGTGACTTCTCAAAAATGCAGAAGAATTACCAGAAGAACAACCGAATTCAAAGTTTCACTTCTGGGAGAGTTCAAGATTAGTTTAATGCTGACTGTATACTGCTGCTGTCAGTGCACCTGATCTATACCGAATCTTGGAGCCTTGGTGAATTGGGTGAAGTACACTTTAAATATATTTAAAATATTTTGAAACAGTGAGGAGTAAAGCAGAAGGGCAGCTAGAGGTCTGTTGTCACACATTCACAGGTTAAGGTTAAGATTACAACAGAACTAAAGGCCCGTATATATGAATTCTGGACTTTGGGTGGTATTAACCTTGGTGGCATATTTAATGTTTAATGTGTTAGGAGGTATAAAGGATACCCAAGTTCCTGTCTTAGTGATAATAATATTTCAATATTTTTGTTACAGTTCTAATTGTATTTTTTTTTTTTTTTAATGTATTTATCCCTCCTACTTGCCTCTGGTCTGCCACTCCTTCCAGCTGCACATGCCTCCTCGACCCCTTACCCCGACCCCCTCCCCACACCCCAGATTGCAGCTGACCCAGGGGTGGCCCGGCGTATCCCTTTGCTGGGTGGGTCCCCTCCTCCAAGGGGAAGGCGTCGGAGGGCCAGCCAGTGCACTAGGCATCAGTCCCTGAGTGCTGCTGAGGTGGGTTTGGAGGTGTCGGGGCATCTTGGGCCAACAGAAGCAAGGCAGCCATCATCCGGCAGACCAGGAGGCCAGATTTTTCCATTTTTCTCCTGGGGCGTGGTGTGCCACAAGCGTCTAAGCGGAGCTGATGTTCTACGCCCCCATGTATGTCAGGGCTCTGCTGCTGATTTCCCTGGCCTCCGCCAGGGAGGTACCAGACAGCGAGCTGTGTCCCTCCCTCCCTCCCCTGGAGTAGGCGAGCAGTAGTAGGACACTCGAGCTTACTCCCCGCTGGCTCTCCAGCGGCCCGAGTCCATTCCCAAACTCGGGTTGCTGGCGTCATAAGCAAATCCAACGCTGCGCCGACGAGCCGGCATTCTAATTGTCTTTTAATAATAATAATAATAATCTTTATTTATAAAGTGCCTTTCAGATATCAAGCTGCTGAACAATAAATAAACATATAAAAGTAATAAATACACAATAATCAAACAACAAAATAAATAGAAAAATAAAATAATCAGTTTGGGTATGCTTTCAGCCATAGATGCATCTTCAGGGCCTTCTTAAAACCCTCCACAGTGGTGCACTCATGTATCTGATGGGGTAGAGAATTCCACAGGGCTGAGGCTACATACATAAATGCACAGGCCCCAGATGTCTTACAACTCACCCTGGGCTATCTCTAGCAACCCCTCATCAGCTGAGTGGAGGCGGTCGCCCAGGGCAGAAGGGAGACAGGAGCTCTTGCAGATAGTCTGGGCCCAGTCAGTGTAGGGCCTTGTAGGTCAGAAGCCCAACCTTGAAGGTGATCTTCCACTGAATAGGCAGCCAGTGCAGTTCGTGGCAGCATTGGTGTGATGAGACTCGCAAGTGGGGTCCCCATCAACAACTGGGCTGCATCATTCTGCATTAGCTGCAAGTGGTGGATATCAAACCCCAGAAGCCCTTGATAAAGGGAGTTACAGTAGTCAAGGCGCAAGGTCACAAAGGTGTGGATCAGTGTTGGAAGGTCACTAGATGGAACAAGATGCTTAACCCTGGTGATGTTCCTCAGATGGTAAAGAGGACTTGATGACTGCTGATACCTGTGAACACAGTGTCAGCCCATCATCAGAATCAACCCAGGTCTCGCACCCATTCAGAGAAAGGAAGCTGGATACCCCTAGACAAAGTCTGGTGAGTGGTCCAGCCCTCAACCCCTGTGTCTGGTGACTAGGATCCACTACCATCACCTCAGTCTTACTAGAGTTCAACTTCAACCAGCTGGAGATCATCCAATCCTGGATTTCAGTGAGACAGTTCTTAAATACCAAACATGCACTATCCTGGTCGGGTGCAAAAGACAGGAAGAGCTGGGTATCCTCAGCATAGCAGTGAAACCTCAGCCCATACCATCTTACAGTGTCTCGAGGGGCATATACACCACGAACAACATGGGGACAACACCGAGCCCTGAGGGACCCCACATGGCTAAGAGAATGAGTCAGAGAAAAATCCCTGACACCACCCTCTGAGTTCTGCCAGTGAGGAAGGACTTAAACCATCTGAGAACTGTGCCAGACAGGCCATAGATGAATCTCAGGTGCTCGGAAACACCCCGTGGTCCATGGTGTCAAAAGCTGAAGAGAGATCAAGAAGTACAAAGATAGAATGGTGCTTCTGTTCTCTAGCCATCAAGAGATCATTGAGCACCTGAATCAGAGCAGTATCAGTACTATGCCTCTTATGAAAACCAGATTGGAGAGGTTCATAGATGTCATGGATGGTCAGGTGGTTTTCCAGTTGCAGAGTCACAACTTTCTCAATTACCTTCCCAACAAAGGGACCAGAGCAGCTTTGTTTAGGAGAGGTGTCACCACTGTCTCCTTCAGGGAGCTAGGAACTCACCAGAATCTAAGCACATTAAAATAAGTATTTGTGACTTTTAAATTGAGATTAGAAATAACAAAGTCAATAGCACATATTTTTATTCTTACATTTTTGACTGCTCTGATTGTTGGGAGTCTTCTAAAGGGTCATAGACACCCTTGCATTTTATCAACCATATTCTCTCAGACACTTATTTATTCATATATGTGTTAACATATTATGAATATTACAGAATTTATTATAAGCAAAAATGCCTGCAACCACACGCAGTGGAAAAGTGGAGATCTGGGGAGAGGAGAAGAATTTGTGGAAAGGGAAAGTAAGGAGGGTAAAACCCCTTACTAAAAACATTGGCTTTAAAAGCCCTAATAAAAGCATCATGTATCATCAAAGGGGCAGAACAAAGACAACAAAGTTAATGGAGGAAAAGTTATGAATAAAAGTATAGGGACATTACACACCTCAACCCCAAATGGGGATATCACAACATTTATTTTTAAAACACCATTAAGAAAGCTTCCATTCCAACTATCATAACTAAGACTCACCATATAAAACTGCATTAATTTGTGGTGACTCAGGCAGATAGACTGGAACATGAAGTAATATATGAAAAAGTTAAAAGGTAGAGACAGAGAGTAAAAGTAGGTCAGAAAAGAGGTCAAAAGTAAAGGAAATAGAGGCAGAGAAACCTAAATCAAAATAGACTTCTCTAATGTAAATAACAATTTGTCGGTAATCAATAGAGAGGTAAGTAAATGAGGGACTCAATAAGGGAAGACCCTAGTGAGTATAGTAATGCAGAGAATAGGATATCGATGGAACTAAATGATGGTCATGAATAATTAGGACGCATAGAAGCACAAGACTCTCATATAGGAAGTAAGGACTGCTCATGGTCCAGGAGTTTGGGAGTATACAGACCCTGGATATCGAGGGTATATCAAGGGATGTGGTCCATACTTTGAGGGACACATTCAATGCAAATATTTACTGTACAGACAAATGATAGAGATAAAAGAAATCCAGCCTTTATAAAAGGCATTGTATAGAGAATAAAAAAAAAACTGGTACAAGCATATAACACTTCACAGCAAAAACTGAAAACAGGTGAAATATCTGACCAAAAGCTTGCAATCAGTGCAGCCAGAGTGAGATGGATTTTGGGGAGACAATTTTACAGGGGATATTTATCTGAGGAAGAGGCAGAGTGTGTTATGTTGCCAGATACAATATTAAAGGACAATAGTATTTGCAAAGAATGGGAAAAAAGGTTCCACATTTATGAAGAAAGGGATAAGATCAGAAGGAAAGAAAGGAAAGTTAAGCAAGAAGTGTAAGTCAAGAAAAAAGGGGAATCTGAATAGGCAAGAAACAATAGTAGGAATATGTGATAAAGCCTCCAGGATGAGAAAGCAAAACATATGAGTTAATAACCCAACAGGGGAGAACTCTGTAAACCAATGTCTATTAGTGGAAAAGAAAGAAGTAAATATAATAAATTCAGAATAGAGTAAGGAAATAGGAAAGAGAAAGGATAAGGGGTTAGAAATAAGGGAAAAAATGGAAAGAAAAGCAACAAATAAAAATAATAAAGATACCAGGAGAAAGGTAGAAGCAACCCCTCATGAAATGAAAAATATTACTAACATACTAAAATGCCAGCAAAATAGGCCTAACGGTCTTTCACGTCTGCTCGTTTGGTCAGCCCCACCCTGGGAGCTGACCTTGCTGACCCCTCTTCTCTGGCTTCTCCATTCCCAGTTCCGGATATTCTCGCTGTATTGTATTTTGCTTCCAGAACCCATCCCCTGTACCTGTCCCACCCATGTGAACCCTCCACTGTCTCTGCCTCCACCAGCCCCCTAGGCAGGACATTCCATGGCTCCATCACCCTCTCAGTGAAGCAGCACCTCCTCCTTTCTCCCTGAATCTTCCCCCTCCAGCTTCCACCCATGCCCTCTAGTGGCCCCTCCTCCTTCCTTCAAAGCACCCTGACTGTTCCTCCCTATTTACCCTTCATATACCTGAAGACCTCTATCATGTCCCCGGTCCTTCTCTCTTCCAATGTGTACATATTTAGCTCTTGAGCCTCTCCTCATAGGTCCTGTCCCCTAAGCCCCAAATCATTTTGGTTGCCCTCCTCTGGACCCTCTACAGGAGTTTAATGTCCCTCTTTAAGTGTGGCCTCCAAAACTGCATGCAGTACTTGAGGTGTGGCCTCACCAAGCAGTTATACAGAGGAGTATCACTTCTCTCCTTCTGGAGGTGATCCCCCTAGCGATGCATCCCAGCATCCTGTTGGCCTTGGCTGCTGCCCTCCTACAAGTCTCGAGTTGTTCATCTTGACATCCACCACCACCCCAGGTCCCTCTTAGCCATCAAGACTTGTAGCATTTCCCCAGGGTGTACACTTGGCCGGGTTTCTGGCCCCAGGTGCAGTACCTTGCATTTCCCTGCATTGAACCTCAGCTTCCACTTTCTAGACCATCCTTCCAGAGCCTCCAGGTCCCCCATGGGCCACCTCCCCTCCTCCCCATTCACCACCGTCCCCAGTTTTGAGTCATCCACAAAGAGTCTCATCTTACTCCTGATACCTGTCCTTATGTCAGAGACATAGGTGTTGAACAGGAGGGGCCCAAGGACTGATCCCTGTGGGACCCCACTAATGACCCTCTTGGTGATAAGACTATCCCGCCAACTATGACCCTCTGGGTCCGGTCCTGGAGCCAATTGCCTATCCATCTGATCATCTGGTTCCCCACCCCATTTTTCCCAGCTTCTCCAACAGGCCCACGTAGGAACAGTCAGATGCCTTGCTGAAGTCTAGAAGGAGGATGTCCACTGGTCTACCCAGGTCCAAGGCACTCGTCACCCAGTCATAGAACTCCACAAGGTTTGTCTGACATGATTCCCCAGGATGAATCCATGCTGTCTATCGTCCAGGCACCCCAACTTTTCCAGGTCCCCCAGTCTCTCCTTGACAATGCCCTCCATCACCTTGCCCACCACCGATGTCAGGCTGATGGGCCTGTAGTTCTCGCCACCTCCCTTGATCCCCTCATGGATAGGGCACTATATGTGCCACCTTCCAGTCCTGGGGCACCCACCTGTCCTCAGAGAGATGGTGAAAGCTCGCCAGGGGTTTCGCCAGGACATCCGCAAGTTCCTTCAGCACTCTGGGATGTAATTTATCTGGACCCGGTGCTTTCTCCATCTTAGGGACCTGGGGCTTCCCTCCTCTCTGCTGTGATTTCTACTTCCATACCTCTTCTCCTTGCTTGCCCCCCTCCTGCCAGTGATGCCTCCCGTCTCCCAGACCCACCAATCGGTAAGGGTCCCCCTTCCTCAGTATCACTGTCTCCTCTCATGTATGATGCAGCACCCCCATTTTCCTTGGTGAAAACTGAGGTGGAAGTACTCATTTAGTACCTCAGCCTGCTCCCTGGGTCTTGTGCCCATCTCTCCCCTGTTTTAATCCTGCTAATCTGCCCTTCACCCTTCATTTTCCCAATGTATCTAAAGAACCCCTTGTTCCGCTCCTAATTTCCCTGGCAGGTTCTGCTCCTTCCTTGCCTTAGCCGCCCTCACCACCCTAGTGGCCCTTCTAACCATCGGCTCATACTCCCCCTTGATCCTTTCACTCCTTGAGCACTTGGATTGCCTATAGGCTGCCTTCTTTAACCACCATCTCCTGGACCTCCTGGTCCACCAGCAGGGTTATCGGGTCCCACCGCATTGCCTTATCTCCTGCACAGGTGCTGGTAGCATCCTGCACCCCTCTCCTGATTATTTCCTACCTACTATCAGTGTCCATGTCTGACCCAATCCCATCCAAATGCTCCTTAAGGATCCCATTCCCATTTCCTTAAAATCCACCCCCTGAAGTCAGTTACCTCCATCCTTGTGCAGCCTTCTACCCATCCTAGGTCCAGGCAGAACCAGACCGTGGCTTGGTCACTCCTGCCAATGGTTCCCTTGCCTACAGGCCCCAATCTGGTCACTGTCTGCCAGGACCACATCAGTACCCGCACCTCCTGGTCGGTTCCCCACCTGCTGAGTTAGGGCAGCGTCTTGAAAGACATCCAACAACCTCTGTTCCTGGCCACCGAGGATGTCATAGTCTCCCAGTCTGTTCCTGGCATGTTTAAGTCCCCAACACTACCACCCTTCCCCTGCCCAGTCTGCAGTGTCTACCAACATCTGTCACCAGACTCTCCTCCAGCTCCTCAGCCAGTGCAGGGGTCTATACACCACTCCTATTTTTACTCTCTTGCCCCCCTTGTTATCAAGGTGACCCAAATCACCTCCACGGTTCCCTCTGCCTCTTCTACTCCCCTATGCCAATGTAGTTTTTGACTATCATTGCTACCCTCCTCCCCTTCCCTCCCCTGTCCTTCCTGTACATAATGTAACCCTCCAGGTTCAGGTCTCAGTCATGTCCTGCGGTAGCCCAGGTTTCAGTGACTGCTGCCACATCCACCGCTCCCTCAGTTAGCATCACCTGGAGCTCAGGCATTTATTGCCCAAGCTCCTGGCATTTAGGGACTACCTTCCACCCTTTCCCTATACTTCCACTTCCCTGCTCATGTTCACCTGGGGATTCTGTTTTCTCCTGATCTGCAGTTTACCAGTCGGCCTTTTCCCGCATTCCTCCAGCTCCCCAGGGTGGAGACAGAGTCCCTCCTTTATCGGCCTCCTCGACAGCCTTTTCTCCCATCCCTCCCCTTCACAAGTTTAAACCCACTTTTCACCAATGAACCCCTCTATTTTCAACAAGGATTCCCTCCCTCCAAATTGAGATGGAGCCTATCTCTACATACAGCTCCTTATCCTCCCAGGTCTCCCCCAATCCCCCATCAACCCATACCCTCTGGCCTCTCACCACTCCCTGAGCCACTGGTTTATCTCTCTAATCTTCCTTTTGTGTTCCCCACTAGCCCTTGGCACCAGCGGAGATTTCTGAGAAGGAAACTGTGTATCCTATGTCATGACAGACCCTGGCAAGCTCCTGAATCTTGCCTGTATCTCTAGCTCGCTATTTCCCTCAATGTCATTGTACCCAGGTGGACCAGTATGTCTGGGAAGCCCCCAATCCTTTGCCAGCTGATATACCTCGTGCTTGGCCCTGTGCACTGTTAATCCAGGGAAGCATTTTGTTCTAACTGGCCAGGCTTCTCCTCCCTATCCATTTGATACCCCTGATCATAAAATCCCCCAACAGGAGCACTCTGACGCTCCTTTTCCTCCATTTCCCCCTTTCATGTCCCTCATCCTTTCTACCAGCCTCCACCCAGCCAGCTCTTGTTCCTCCCCTATCTGGGTGTCACATGCCGTCCCCTCCTTGTTACCCTGGCCACCCCCTCCTCCAATCCTATTCCTCTCTCCTCCTCCCATATCCTTCTGTACCTCGCTTAACTCCCCTCACTGCTGCGACTGGTCCTTCTCCTCCATCCGCTAAACTAGCCTGGCTCATTCTCCCTTCCTTCCTGTCTCCATTTAGCCCCTCCTTGCTTGTGCTCCCTGGCCTAAACACTCAGCTCCCTTTACTGTATCCTCCTGGTACTTCTGGTCCTTCTCCTTGCCCTATCCTCCCAACTGGTCCTTCTCCTTGCACTTTCCTCCCTCTTCCCCCTGCCCTCCTGCTCTGATTCCTGCTCCCCCATTTTCCTTCATTCCAGGTTCCCCCTTTCCTCCTGCTATGCAGCCCCTGCCTCCTTCACCAACTCCTTTCCATCTCTAACCACCCCTGTCGTGGATACATCATCCCCCTCATCCTCAAGTAGAAGAAAGAATTGAAGCGGTTACTGAGTGTAAGGTCTGATCCACCTCCCGCCTTGCTTCCTTCTGTCCAGCCAACCATCTGCCTGCTTCCCTGAGAATGTTGTCCCTCTGGCCCCCCTTTGTGAGGGTCCCAGTTATCTGCCTGCTTCCTCGGTAGTATCCTCCTTTTGGGCCCCCTCTGCCAGGGTCCCTATATGACCCCAGTATTCTCCTGCACTCCTTTTCCTATGCCCCTGCCCTAATGCTTGGGCAACCCATGGGAGATCCCTGCCCCTTCCCAACCATACCTCCCCTTTCCCTAGCTGTCTCCTAATCCCCGCAACCTCCTCCCTAAGCTGTGCCAGCTGGTAGCACACTGGGCAACCACTGCACTTCGAGCCCAGTCCAGTATCATGGCTGCTCACACCCTGTGCACCCACCACCTCCCAAGATGCCAGCCCCTAATGATGTGGTCCCATCCCCTCCAAGTAGGTTTCCTTGGGTGAGCCATCAGGTTCCCCACTAGTCCAAGATACACCCTACTACCTAATCAGGTCACCCACTAATCCTAGATACAGTCCCACAGTAAACCAGTAAATCTGTTTTGCTAGGTACAGTACAACACAGTAAACTTATAAGGAAGTGAACAACTCCCTAAGCTCCCCTCTCCCAGCCTTTAAATCCATTCCCCAGTGGCTAGAACTACATGAGCAGCACCTGCAGCCTTTTCCTCCAATTGCAGGGCAGGTGTTCCCCTATAAATTAGCAGAGATCTGGGGAGAGGGGTGGGGAGGTGGGTCTTAGGCCTACACCTGACTCTCGAGAGAGTGTATCAGCCTGTGTCTGCCCTCCAAGCCCAGCAGCCAAAGAACCAGCCCCAAGCTAGAGACACTAGAAATAGAAGCAGAGCAGAAACATTTTAGTTTACAGAATAATGTAACTCACAGGGAAGATTCACATAATAGGAAAAAAATCATCAGGAAGAAGAAAGAACAAATGATAATTTAAAAATGTTCTGGCCAAAACCATCATTCAGACTTTTCATTACCATTTTACAAAATGGCTTACATGCCTTATAAGACAACAGAATGGTTGAATAGGATGGTTAAAAAATTATTAGGTGCTGCAATTAATGGATGCAGACATGTGTTGGATAACATGAGTATTGTCAGACCTAATAAAGGAAGCAGTGTTGGTTTTACTGGTCACAGATCAATTCTATACTTTAAAAGCAGTACACCAAATAAAGGAGGAATTAGAAAATGGGAATATTACTGGGAAATTATATTATTGAATGACCTCTTCCCAGAGTATTTTGAGAAGAGAGCAAATATGGAAAAGGAATTGGATATAAGGATTTACATTTTTGGACTAAAACAATTGTATAGGAGGACAAAGAAAAATATAAGGAAAAACTGAGTGGATACACTAAATATTCTGCTGAATACACAAGTCTGCAACCATGATATAAAAAAGGCAGCATGCTGAGAAAAGATGGGCAAATAACTGTATAAGCTAAGAAAGGAAGGTTGATTGAATTGATACAGACACAACAAAAATTATTAGATGAGCTTGGCATTTTTATCTACATGGAGGATGAAATATCAAATGATAAAAATGAGTGAACAATTATAGGGGAAAAGGCAGAGTATAGGAAATAATGGTGGAATCCTCAAATAGATACGAGCCCTGTCTAATCTGAAACAATGACATTTGTTGGATGCAAGGTTGGGAAGGAGGCCTCAGGGAGTCAGACAACAAATTGTTCAAAGTTAACAAAACTGTGGGCTAGATATTCAAAGTGGATGCACCTGGTGCAACTGAGTTGCATCAGCACAACCCCAGAAATGCACCCAGGAATATTCGAGAAAGGGATCGTTGTGCAATTCCTCATGTGCCAGGGTGCAAATATAATGTATGAGGCACATCTCAGGGGCACGCCCATGCATATGCAGCACATCCCAATATTCAGCCTGGGATGTGCAAGCGCATATGCTGGTACAACCCTGAGATGCACTGCAAGCTGGTGCACAAGGTTAAGCCCTAAAAATATGGCTCAAATGGTGGCCACCCACAGGTAAGCTGCTGTAATGCAAGGAGCAGCACAGCAGCCACCAGCTGTGGGTGGCCTCCCAATACACTGTGCACAAGCACCTACAATGTCCCTGGAAGTCTAGTGGCACCCTCCCTCCCCATAGCTCTAATTGCTGAGAAAGAAATGATTAATAATTCTCTGTTAGTCTAGGAACCCTCACCCCTCTTGTAGCTGTGATTGCCAAAAAGAAATGTTTAATAATTCCCTGATAGTCTAGTGGAACACCCCACCCTTCCCTTAGCTGTGATCACCAGTAAACTGATGACAAGACATCCCTGGTGGTCCAGTGGCACCCACAGGACCCTTTGCCCACCAGCTCACCCCGTCATCGGTGGGCAGAAGCAAACCCACCCGTACCTGTCGGCTGCCCGCTGAATGATAGCTTACACTAACAGCAGTGGACCAATGGGCTTGGTGCATTTGTAATAGTCATTCGAAAATATGTGAATGATCATTCATTCACATATTTTGAATGACTATTACAACCTGAAGCACAATGATCCTGATATCAGACAATTGGCTTGCAGCTGTTACTGTAAGCTGTCATTCAGTGGATGGCCTCGAAAGGTATGCAGGTGGGTTTTCTGCTTCAGCCGATGATGGGGAGATGGGTGGCAGAAGGGTCCTGTGGGGTGGGGGTGCCACTGACCACCAGGGATGTCTTGCTGTCAGTTTTACTGGTGATTGCAGCTATGGGAGGGGTGGGAGTTGCACTAGACTTCCATGAATTATTAAATATTTTTCAGCAATCAGAGCTGGGAGGAGTAGGGGTGCCATTGAACTCTCTATAGTACCACATGCTGTGCAGGGCACTGCATGCATTTTGCTGGCCTGCCCTGCACAACACATGTAAATGAGGCTCATAATGACATGCAAATGGACCCATTTGTGCCTTGCATGTATTATGGCCCCATTTGCATACTGTGGCTGAATATCAGGATTTTGCACACAACTTAACTCTATTACACTGGTGCAGTTCCCATTCCAGGTATTCAGCCCAGCCTTGGAGAGAAGTGCCAGTGCATCATATTTGCACAGTGTGCATTACCTTATATATTCAGAGGAGATGCGACATGGCTCTTCACTTTTGAATATATCTCTTAGTTGCACCAGTGCAACTCAGCTGCACTACACCACAACATGCACCATTGCCAGTTGCAATTCTAAATATCAGGGCCGACATGTTTAAGTACTGGTGAGGCCAGTATACTTTCTGGAACATATCAGGTATAGCTGATAAGTAAGGTGATCGAAGGAAGAGAGATATCGGTGCATATTTGATTTTAAATACACATACAAGAATCCTGGGTGAGTGGAGATGTGTTTCTAGATGGTTATAAGTCTTATTGTAAAAAGAAACAAGACTAAAGAAATTTGGCAGGAATACAGGGAATTAATTACATTTTGCAGACTGGACAGCAGGATAACTATTAAATAAACTGCAATTAACTCATTACCTCCAATAGCTCCATATGAAGTCCGAACTATCCATCGTTTACCTGACACAAAATGTCACCCAGGAGGAAATGAGTTAATAGCAGAAGCATTTGGTAAAACAAATTTCCAGACCCAGATATGAGAATATAATCCTTAATAACATTTATGCCCAACGGATAATAGTAAATATGGGGATAAAGAATGGTTAGCACACTTAGTATTAATATTGGACAAATTAGGTTTAATAACCCTATAGGAAATATTCTAATCATGGGGGATTTTAATGCAAGAATGGGTAGGTTGCAAGGGATTCCAGAGGATATTAAAAATAATTTGGCCCAAATATCCAGCAATTTAATATTGGCAGATAGGGATACAAGGGACCCAATATTAAATTCAAGATGTATAGTTATACATAAAGCCACGAAGGAGAAGAACTTTCTTTTATTAAATGGCAGAACAAAAGGAGATGAATCAGGTGAATTTACCTATATTTGAAAAATGGTTCACGGTAATTGACTTTAGCTGGATCAATATTAACATGCTTCTTAAATGTACTTATTTGAAGGTAGTAATTAAACCAGAAAGTCAACATCCAGCAATGGAAATGCAGATCAAAGATATAGGTTGTTTTATAATAAAAATAATGTTAATGGCCCCTTAGAATTAAAGAAAATGAAATGTATAGGGTGGAAAATAAAAGACAGTACTGATCTGATACAGAGCCTAGAAGCAAAGAGATTTTGTTGACTATGGAATACCTTATTATCTGTACTGCAATTCAGGCTATGATAGCCGAATACAATGGAATCATGGGTAGTATTTGTAATATAATAACAAAGAAATTAACATCAAAAAGAAGGAAAGTACATCCACTTATTATGGACTTGATTTAGAAGAAGCAGTACAGGCAAAAGACACAAAATTTTTTGGATCATAGTAAATAAAGGCATCAAGGATTATAGAAATGGGCAGAAACACACATTGAACCGAAGGTATGGGTAGAGTATTATAAAACTTTCTTTTTCTGGATAACTCTAGATATCAGGAAACAAATGTGGATTCAAGGACCCAGGCCATGGACCCACCTATTCATAATATAAGTCAAACAGAAATAATTGAAGCACTGGCATCCTTCAAAAACATAAAGCCCCATGGACCTGACATTGTACTTTGGATGTCATTTACCGATTGTGGACTCAATGGGTCCATTTCTAGAAGTATTATTTAACATAATCTGGAGCTTGGAGTTATAGCAGAAAGCTGGAGACTGAACATTATAGTGCCAGTAATTAAAAATGGAGACAAGAACAAAACCAAGTGTTACAGACCAATCAGCTTGATCGACTGCACTGCAAAATTGTTCAGAGAGTATAAATAACAGATTAGAAAACTGGGCAGATGACCATGGAGTAATTGATGAAGCACAAGCAGGCTTTAAAGCAGGACAATCTACTATTGATCAATGCTTTGTTATGACCCATCTTATCTATAAATACAATACAGTGAAAACAAAAACTGTATTGCATTTTCATTGATTAGAAAACAGCTTTTGATAGGATAAATAGAAGCCTCCTGTAGGAAAGACTAGAGAAATTAGAGGTGGAATGAACCATATTAGAAGTAATTAAGATAATCAATCAAGATAATTACTCTAGTGGAGATATAGTAAAAAAGGAAAATAAGTGAATGGTTTAAATCAAATGTGGGAGTTAAACAAGGATGCTCACTCTCCCCATTGTTTTTAATTTGTATTTCTAGACAGTGTTACAGACTATGTATGCACCAGAACATCATATGCCCAAAGTAGCTTCAAGAGCTTGCCCATACTTGGCTTATGCTAATGACATAGAAACATAGAAACAGAGAATTTGACGGCAGATAAGGACCGCTTGCCCACCTAGTCTGCCCATTTCCCTACCTGATGGATAAGCTGCAGATCCCTAGTTAACCAGCAGCCGACTTCTTCCTACCCCCACCCCTAGAATTGCCTTATGACTGTCCCATGCATGCATGATTCCACCACTGTTTTTGACTCCACAACCTCCTCCGAAGGCGTTCCATGCATCCACAACCCTCTCTGTGAAAAATACTTCCTTAAATTACCTCTGAGCCGCCCCCTTCTATCTTCAAATTGTGCCCCTTGCTCTTGCACACCTCTTTTTGAAAGATGCTACCCTCTTGGACTTTGTTGATTCCCTTGAGGTACTTGAAAGTTTCTATCATGTCCCCTTCTCCCTCCTTTCCTCGAGGCTATACATATTAAGCTCCTTAAGTCTCTCTTCATATGTCTTCCGGTGCAGACCCTGCACCATTTAATTGCCCTCCTCTGGACAGCTTCCATCCTGTCTATGTCTTTGCAGAGATTGGGTCTCCAGAACTGCCATGATACTCAGATGTGGTCTCACCAGCTGTCTGTACAGAGGGATAAAACTTCTTGTTTTCTGCTGGTGATGCCTCTCCCTATGCATCCCAGTATCCCCAGCCCTCCTTGCTGCCCTCTCACATTGCTTGCCCACCTTTGGTCATCTGATATGACTACCCAGGTCCCTTTCCATTTTTGTTGTTGTTAGTATCTCACCCCACTGTGTACTCTTCCCTGGGTTTTTGTTTCCCAGGTGCATTACCTGCACTTCTTAGCATTGAATCTAAGCTGCCATCGTTTGACCATTCCTCTAACCTTGCCAAGTCCTTCTCATCCTTTCCACCCCACCTTTGCATCAACTCTGTTGCAGATCTTTGTGTCATCTGCAAAGAGACATACTTTCCTTCCAGTCCCTCTGCAATGTAAGCTATAAAGACATTGAAGAGGACCGTCTAATACTGAACCCTGTGGTACCCACTGCTAACCCCTTTTTCAGAGTGGACTCCATATACTATTACTCTCTGTGTCCTATTCTCTAGCCAATTCTTTACCCAGGCTGTCATCTTGGGACCCACTCCCAGGCTGGCTAACTTGTATATTAATCTTTTGTGTGGGACTGTGTCAAATGCCTTGCTAAAGTCTAGGTAGGCCATGTCCACAGCCCCTCCCTGATCTACTACTTTGGTCACCCAGTCAAAGAAATCTATCAGATTTGTCTGGCATGACCTTCCTGCTGTGAATCCATGCTGCCTTGGGTCCTGTGCCCCTCTGGCCTCTAGATACTCAACAATTCTTTCCTTCAGAAGTGATTCCATCATTTTCCTACCACTGAGGTTAAGCTAACAGGTCTGTAGTTTCCTGCTTCTGCCTTGCTCCCACTTTTGTGAAGGGAATCACATCTGCCCTCCTCCAGTCCTCAGGTACCACCCCATCCTCCATGATTTGTTAAGAGGTAGTCAGTGGTGTCACTAGTTCTATCCTTAGTTCTTTTAGAATTCTGGGATGAATCCCATCAGGCCCCATTGCTTTGTCCACCTTCAGTTTAGAGCTCTTTCAGAACTCTTTCTTCTGTAAATGGGCTGGTATCAACTTCTGTATCCAGAGTGTTTCTACTGTTTGTTTTAGGTACCTCCCCTCTTCCTTTGTAAATACTGAGCAAAATATTTGTTTAGTATCTCTGCCTTTTCACAGTCACCCTCTGCCCACCCTCCCTCCCTTTATTAAGCCTCACTATCCCTCCCTTGGTCTTCCTTTGCTCCCTGATGTACCTATAAAGGTTTATCCCCTTCTTAACTGAGTTGGCTATCTTTTCCTCGGTTTGGGCCTTAGCTGTTCTGACTGCCTTTCCAGCTTCCTTTTGTTTTAACTGATACAGTTCTCTGTCCTGTTCCTTCTGTGATTCCTTGTACTTCCTGAATGCTTTCTTTTTCTCTTGAACCTTCACTGCCACTTCCTTTGAGAACCATAGTGGTTTCTTACCTCATTTCATTTTGTTTATTTGCTTTACAAAAGGCTTGTTACCTCTGTGATGGCAGTTTTTATTATTCCCCATTGTTCTTCCACCCTCCTTCCTGCCCATTTACTAGTGCATTCCTTAGGCACTCACCCATTTTAGCAAAGTCAGCCCTCCTAAAATCCAGTACCTTTGTCTTTGTATGGCTTGACTCTATTGCTGTGTTTATTGTGAACCATACTGTTCGATGGTCACTAGTTCCCAGATGGCTACCCACTTCTACATCTGTGATCCTATCTTCATCTCCGTTTGAGAGAACCAGGTCTAAGATTGCTCCCTCTCAGTGGGCTCCAACATTAGTTGTCTAAGGCATGCCCCTGTGGGGCATCTAGAATAACCCACTCTTAGAAGTGGTTGCTGCAACTGCACTCCAGCTAACATCATTAACAACATGGCACTCCTTTCTACAAGATTTCTGGAATCAAAGAATGTTAAATAAATTTGTGGCAGAATGTGATTTGTGAGATTTAACACTTAATTATCAAAAAAACAAAGTATTGGTCTTTGGGGAAATAAAGCATACAAATATATAATACATAATCAAAATGAGATGGTTATATAATGTAACTACCTAGGAATACTATTTACACAAGAAGGAACATGAAAGAGACACATTTGGGACCGAAAAAAATGCAGAATTTCCTCCCAACTAAATTTATTCTCATATAAATATGTGGGAAAATCTATTAAGAAACATCAAAGTATTGAATGCCAAGGTGAGGAGTCAATTACTTTGAGCAGAGGTGTGTGGATTAACAGATAATTTAAATTTGGAAACAACCTTGACTAAATTTTATAAAGAATTTTGGGTCCTCCAAATAGTGTGCCATTGACTATGGAAATCACAGAATTGGGCAACCCCAGTGGAATGCCAGATCAAAAAAGATAGGCCATATGCTTGCTAAAAGTGTATTAAATGACAGATAACAACTACCCAGATTATGTCTGGAAGAAGCTTTCTCATACATGGGTCAGAATGTTCATTTTCCATGTATGCAAACAGTGGAGAATCTTCAAACCTTTTGGTTTATTGACAAATATAGTGGATTATCATAGGTTGCTGTTGAATCAAGTGAAGGATAATATCAAACAAAAGAGTGATGGATATATACATCCAAAAGATCTAGCACTTTGTAAACAGCACAAAGTTTGTAAATGGATGTCCGAAATAAAAGATATGATG
Organism: Neoceratodus forsteri; assembly: GCA_016271365.2. Classification (NCBI taxonomy): domain Eukaryota; kingdom Metazoa; phylum Chordata; order Ceratodontiformes; family Ceratodontidae; genus Neoceratodus; species Neoceratodus forsteri. The sequence goes on from CM057450.1 coordinate 1,396,380,932, forward strand.
GTATGGAAAAATATCTGACAGAAATTGATAAACCAGATAAAGGAAATTAATGACTAGATATAGGTTTGAATGTATATCCAGTCAATGGAAATTGAACTTGTATAATCAATCAATCAATCACTTTATTTAACCAAGCATAAATACCATTGAGCAACCTCATTTTCAAGGTGATCCTGGGCATTAATACTACAGTACACTTCATAAGATTACAATTATGGTGGACAGCGGTGCAAAAAAAAAAACATTGTGAAGGTGCCAGTCAATATGGGCCTATACAACATAATTAACATGCAAAAGTACATAATGATAAGCTTTACTGGAATGAGAAGAGACAACAATCCCATATAGCCTCTACTAAGTAACATCTCATACCTAAATGATAAAAAATAAGGAGGTATTAAGGAATAGGGTAGAAATTGGGTGAAAGAGTAGGCAGCCAAGAGGGAGGCTAGAATAGGTAAAAGGTAAAGAATAGGCAGGACCATCTCAGATTAAGGAACTAGGCTTGTAGGTCCTAGGTTTCTGTTGTTAGGAATGTGGGGTGGATGAGATACTTAGGCGTAGGATTTGAAAGTGGCACCAGGGCTTAGGAGTCATAGGCATCTGAAACAGTTGCATGATTCCTTCAGATAATCCATTAATAGAGCTTTGAATGTGAAAATGCTTGGAAGTGAGGATAATTTTAATGAGTCTTGCATAGTGTTCCAAAGTGATGGAAATGAAAAGTTGATTGCTGCTGAGCCATGGGTAGTTTTCACTCTAGGAATCTGGAAGCAGATTATGGAGAGAGTATCTCAGGCCATAGGAACGTTTAGCCCATTTGAAGAGGTTCAAAGATGTATGCTGGGAGGTTATCAGATAATGTTCTAAAAACCAGAGAGAGCATTCCTTTTTCTTCTAGTTGAGGTGAGGTTCATCCCGTAACCTGGTATAGACAACAGTGATGTGTACCAAGGGTAGATTTAGGATAAATCTTAAAGCCGGTGGTAAAGGGTGTCCAGTTTGTTTAGCATCGTTGATGGGCAATGACTGTAAAGGAAGCCAGCATAGTCCAGTATAGGTAGGAATGTAGTTTGTACTCATTCTGGCTTCTAACTAAAGTAAGTGTTAATGTGATAGAATAAACCTAATCGCTGTCTTAGTTTCTTCAAGGTTTCATTTAAGTGGCACAGAAAGTTGAGCTTGTTATCCAGTCAGAACCCTATGTATTTAAAGGTATCAACTACTTCAAGGGGTTCATCTAAGTGTGTTCAGATCTGTGTGATATGTGGACATCTGGAAGTAGACTTTAGTGAGAGAATCATTGCTTTATTCTTTTGGCATTGAGGAGGAGCTTATGAGTGATAAGGTTGTATTGGAGGGTGATGAAGTTTTTCTGTAAGTATTCATGGGCAAATCAGGATAGATTTGTGGTATAGAGTACAGTATCATCTGCAAATAAGTGTACATTGGCTGTGTCCAGCTGCGAGTCAGATTCTTGATGTATATTGCAAAGAGGATAGGGCCCAGGATGGAGCCTTAGTGGGACTCCTCGTAACAAGGAATTTGTGGGGATAGATCTCCTATGGCTTTGACTTGTTGTAACCTATTGGTTAGGTAGCTGGTGAATCATTTAATGGCAGAACTATCAAGTCCGATGTTACTCAGTGCGGTAAGCATGATGGTATGATCCACAGTATTGAAGGCCTTACTTAGATCAAGGAAGAGGGTAAATATATGCTTCTTAGAGTCCAAGGCCATTTTGCCAGTCTGTAGTTACTTTGGCAAGAGCCAATACTGTGTAAAAACAAAGAGCAGGAGGCATGTTCTCTGCAAATGTAGGATGGGACAAATAATCTGACACCTAATAATTTTGTGTCCTCTGTAGAGATATAGACCACAGTTACTAGGCCAAATTCTGGGCTCACTAGAATATGAGCCAGACCATCTAATAACCTACCTCCAGAAATCTAAAACAAATTTATATTAATCCCTGTGGCCTCCTTCCTTAGAATTATAAGTGAAAAGAATTTACATTTAGAAAATAAAGGTCATTGACAGTATTTGACAGTTACTAGTTGAGAATACTGCCATATTGTAATATCCTACTAAGCTCTAATTTTTATAGAATACTTATCATGCTATAGTGTCACAACATCTTATTAAGCTCTATTCACTCTGTGTTATCTTGTCTTATTTGCCATAGGGCACTGTTGTCAATATGGACAAATGATGGATATGTATAGGCAGAAATCCATTCAAAGTTTAATAATATGAGAAATGGGATTTACTATATGATTGCATTTATATATTTATTAAGCATGTTTATATTTATATTGTTTTATGTTCTGACTATGTAATGACATTGTTTTCAAACTGAAAACTAAGCATAAATTGACTTGAAGATGTGCAGCAGAATTAAAAAATGTGGACTTGGAGAATGGAAAACAGATGAACAAGAACCAGGATGTTTGCAAATGGGAAAAACACTAACTCATAACCAAAACAATGGCAGTATGGAGATGAACAATGAATTGATGGGTTCAAGGAAACAACAACAAGGAGACACATCAAAGAATAGTGACAATAAAGAATAAGAATGTCAATAAAATCAAAATAACCAAGAACCTCTACCATGGGCAAAACAACATTACAACATACAAAAGACAAAATGAGGTTGATTGAAAATTGGTAACAGAAGAAAACATTAAATCATCTATAAAGGCCTGAAATCAAGTACAAAAGAAACCAAGTTGCAGTTGACTGAAGCTGAAAATAGGATTGTAAGCATAGAGGAAGAAAACTGCTATTAGCAAGACAAGCTGCTAGACAAGAAAATGCAATACAACAGATAACATAAAAAAATAATAGTTGCTGAGACCAGAGGAAGAAGAAAAAATGTATAGATAATTGGTGTGCCTGAGATATGAAACCAACATACTGTACATCTCTCAGTACAAACATTAGATTAACTTTTTGCTACATTACTGGATATTCCCAAGGACTCATGATTGTTATTTATTTAAACAATTGGATAATAGAAATAAAAATGTGGTGCAAGCGTTAAGGAAAAAAAAATGTTCATGGATCCACAATATCAATATTTCAAGATCAATCAAATAAAGCAGTTTCAGAAAGGAAACAATATGTGTCACTGAGGAAATTCTTTGGCAGAATGGACATAATTTGGCCTTTTATCCACCTATAAAGAAAAAGTGTTTGTAAATTACCATCACCTTAACTACAACAATGCTGAAGAAGCTGAATCTGATTAGAGGAAGATCACTCAGAAATGTTCTCAATGTCTAAATTACATAGAAATAATGTTTGAAATGTTAAAATATTGAGTATATGGTTTCAGTTCATTGTAGTTTAATTAGCCTATAAAAAGAGGATTTATTGAAGCTAAACCACTACCAGTGTTGATGTTAGATTTAGAGCAGTGAGCATTGTGAATATCTGTTATTTTGTAGTAATATTAACTAATATAAGCAAATGCATTTGCATTATCAATATATATACATATATAAATGTACTAAAAAGTCTTGTCATTGGATCTTTATTTTTTGTTACAATATTGAATTGAGCTTTTTTTGTTTATTTTATTTCGTAGCCCCACCAAAGGAGGAACACCAGGCCACAGGAGATGAGATATAGTAATCATGACCAGCACTGGCACTAAAAGGTATCATTTTGCTTAAAGTAATGACAAAGAATGAGTGTGTAATGTCCTCAAGTTAAAAAAAGAACTCTAATTTTCCTAAGTTGTTTTAACAAAGTAAAAAGATGAACAAGTTTAAATGAAAATGTAAAAGAATATAAGAAAATTCAGAAACAATTTGAAGATAAAACTTTTAAAAATGTGAAACATGGAAAAAACAAGTGGCAAAAAGGAAAAATCTGTACTGTAATTAAAAGTTATATATCTGATGGAACACAATGCTGAACTCTGATTCAAGATGTTCTCCCAATGTTTCTTTGCATCACTGAACATGAATAGTATTAATAATAGAAAGTCAAGAGATGCAATGCTATTATACATAAACGAAAATAATATACAAATATTAGCATTACAAGTAACACATCTAAATTCAAAAGATCATCAAAAATTTAAAGAGGAGGGCTCAGCAAATGTACAGTATCACTTAAATGGAACTATGAATACTAGAGGTAGCAATAATAATACCTGAAGGATTGGACTTTAAATACATTTAAAAATGAAAAGATGGCACTGGAAGTATTATTCTTGCCAATGGTGGTATCACTTCAACATAGCGTAATTAATGCATGTGAAATGTTGTGTATTGAAAAGTGCAAAAGATATGTGCATGTGGCAGCAATTACAAACAGGTCAGGTAATGCAAATGCCAGAGGTAATAACCGTGCAGTATCAACTGTTTGATGTGGGGGTATAGCACCTGTGCTGGTGTAATATTAGATCTTGCAGTTGATTATAGTTAGTTATGGGACGTGCAGGTGATATAGCCCCCATAAGAAAATTATTGAAGAAAGGTGGCAGCTATTGTTCAGTGCTGTTATGTTACAGAACTTGTTTGGCAAGTTGTAGTCCACTAGTGCATGCCACTGAGTCATGCTAGCAGTGTGGTATGGAGATTAGAGTTACTGCCTTTGAGTGCATATCGTACTGCCAGAAGACCTGGATTCTATTCCAGCAATGTGTTGCTGTGGGCTTTTTGGTCCTCTGTGTTGCATCAACTGCCTCTCTCAGGTTTGTTCCCCACCAGGAGTTTGCATACTAAATTCCCCTCCCCTAGTTGTGCCCCCTGGTGACATCCCCTGAGTTTGAATATTACATCCTCCCACCCCTGAGCTGTGTCTACCCCAAATTGTACCCCCAGCTGAGTCACATCAGCAAATACCCTCACTTCACCCAGGTTGTGCCACCATAGTGACCATATGTTTCTGTGGTGGCAATGTGCCTGACATTACTTTTCTCCAGTTTACTTTTCACTTCATTTGACCAGCAAGGTATTGTTTTTCAATGTCTTTGCTGCATGTTTATTACTGCGCTGTTTTGCCTTTTGATTAGTTGTCATGGAACCGCCAAATGTACACTATGTGGAAGAGAAATGATTATTGGTTCTGTATATGGTCCATTTATTGCATATTTTAATTTTTAATTCTTTGTCACAAGATACTATAGAACTGGGTATCCAAGATGTACTGATGGGGAGGATTTAAATGTCTTTATACATCCTTATAAAGTCAAACAAACTAGGCTGGGGAGGACAACCTGTAACTTGTGAGCCACATGTAGCTTGTGAAGCAGTTTGATATGGCTTATGAGAGCCCACTGAAGACACAGGCTAATTTGTAGGCACTGACAATTTATACAGTGATCATGCTATGTGTGTCACATCCTTAGCATGTACAGTGGATGTTCATCCGGTTGCCCTAACAGTAGCACATTCATCATGAATACGGTCACAGAATAAGTCATTGACTACTGACAACAGTGAATCTTAGACACAATCAAGATGTATATGGAACACATGGCTTCTTATAAACCACCAATGAAAGAAAAATCAGAACTTAGTCCTACAGCTTCAATGAAGACTGGGAGGAATAATATTTCTTCATGAATGTTAGTAGTAAATGTGTTTGCATCATTTGCCACACCAGTGTGTTTGTTGGCAAGAAATGCAGTGTTGAACAGCACTTTGCAACACTGCATAAAAAGTTAAATGGTGAACATCCTCAAACAGCAGCTTATGAAAGTAAAAGTAGAGGAGCTGAAAAGTGCCTGAGTGCTCAACAAGTGATTTTACTAAGCCTGCAAGCAAATGACTGCATGCAAATGGTAAGGACACATTACTACAAAAAGTTGGCCAAGAATATGCAATGCCAGAGTTCACTAGAGTTGCTCTACAGCTGCTCTGAAGAACTAGCTTAAAATGATATAAATACAATAAATTAAATAACTATTTTTTAATAATTGAAGAATTTTTTAAAATTATATAAACACAGTACTGACTATAGTTATTATTTTACCTCCTAAATATGGCTAAATATGGGTATGGTACAGGCCTCATGGTGAAATTTATTACTGTAGCTCATGTCTTTGTCTGAAATGTGAGGTGTCTCATGTCCAAGAAAGGATGGACACCCCTGAACTAGGTTACCTACAGAAGGCAATTGACCCTCTTTAGACATTAAAAATACTTAAGTCAGCATCATTTATGTGATGTCTGGAAAAATAAAAATCAGCACTAATAAACTACATATAGAGAAGAACCAGGCACCTTAATGTTTTCTCAGATAAGACTATCTACCAAATAAAGAATTACCTATTGATGCAACAGATAGTGACATCAGCAAAATTTTCATCTCAGATCATGCAATGATTTATCTAACTTTACTCCAACAAAGGACTGAAACAGAACAACTCAGTGGAGGTTTGATAACTGTTTATTACATAAAAAAACTTCATTAACATAATTAAAATGATTAAAGGATTAGGCAATTTGGTTTGCAAAACAAATATTTATGTAAGTTCAATGTAGGATACATTTAAAACAAATATCAGAGGTGTAATAATTTCACATAAATAGGAATGAATAAAGACAAACAGAAAAAGAAAAATATTAGAAGCTGACTAAGTTGGTAGAATTTATACCTACACACTAAATACTATTACAAACACAAAAATATATACAAGGCAACATATTTACTAGATGTAGATATTGCTAAAGTATTCAGAGATTATTACAAAACCATCTATAGCAAAGTAAGCAATAAAATTCAGATACAATAACTATTTAGCAGGGGCAAAGTTTACACCAACAATGATATCCCCAAACAATTTTACAAAAACTGAAATAACAGAAGAAATTTTGACAATGAAAAACAAAATCATTGCCTGGTTCTGATGGCTATACCGCTGAGTTATTTAAGGCATTAATAAAGTTTGATCCTTGGCCCTATAAATTGGTAGAGGAGGTACAAGGGACTCACCTACCCTGTTTTTTCAAAGCAAACATCATACTACTACCTAAAGAAAATAAGGATTATACACTCCCAGGGAATTATTGTCCTATAGTGCTTTTAAACACATATTACAAAATACAGTAATAGCAAAACTAACAGCACTGAGAATTCAAGATCAAATAACAAAATATTACATCCAGATCAAAAGGGTTTGTCAACCATAAAGTGTATTTGAGGGTTGTGTAATGTCCAGTCCACTACTTCCTCCATCAAATCACATGGTGCTGGTGCTGTGCAGAATACAGAATTCTACCAGTGGAATTAGCATGGAATGACCATTCTGCCAGATGAATTTCCACTGGAATTTTACTGGTCCTTCTGAGAATTCCACCTGTTGTGATCCTTGGAATTATATTTTGCAAAACATTTTCTGTGGAAAATCATCCACAACCATTTCTGTGGAAAATATTGAGAACCACAGAAATTAACTCCATGAAATGAAGTGGAAAACTTATTGTTCATTATTCCATCATGGAATTCCACTGTTCCACTTCTGACAAAATTTGGTAGACTTTTGAAAATTCCACAAAATTCCATTCTGACAGGATCTGAAAATTTCACACACCACTAATGATGACAAAACTATAGCATTGACCTTGGATGCTACAATGCCTTTGACTTATTAGAATAGGAATTCATGTTTAAATTCATAAATGCCTGGGGATTGTATTCAATTATCATGCAATCAATAAAAACCCTGTATAGCAACCCAAAGCATGTTTAAAGTTAGCCAGTTTAAATCAGACCCTTAGAAGTGCAGAAAGGTGAATGGCAATGGTGCTCATTATTCCCAATTGTATTTATTTGAAGTTAGAATTCCTTTCAAACCATATTTGTATGAACAAAGGTATTACAGGCATCCCAAATTCAAATAGACAATTTCCATTAAATATTTATGCAGATGATACCTTGGTATTTCTTTCTAACTCACAAACATAATTTCCTGTATTAAACTTGTATTTATTATTAATTAAAGAATTTAATAAATATTCCACTCTCTCTGGTATTGTCTAAACAAATCAAAATCCATAGTACTACCTATTATGGAAATATAAATAGAAATTAAAGCAACATTAAGTGAAATGTAAATTGAAAACAAAGATAAGTATGTAGGTATTTTTCTAGCAAATTCACCACAGAAAACCATCAAAATTAATCTGCCTATAATTTCACAGATAGTGAAATGTTTACTTAAAACTTAGCAAGACAGAACTTTATCTTTGTGGGGTGAACTGAATATCTGAAAATGCTTGTGATGCCTCATTTGTGTTCCAGCCAGGAACATCAAGGAAAAACATCCCATCACAAAACACCACGAGCAAAACATCACCGCTGTTCCAAGATACTGACCCCAATCCCCACACAGCATAGTAACATCTCAAAATATGGGCAATACAGTACGTATACACAGGCCACCCACCTACAAAATCCCTTTGTAACTCAGACAACAACATTCAGAAGATGTTATGAGCAATTCAAATTTGACTAGTCCTGCCTAAAACAATCGAAGTGGAAAAATAATCCTCCCTATCCATACATTCCACTTTGAACAGATGGAATCTCCTATTATGCCCTGCCTCTTCCCCAGTTCACTGTGGTGATATGAAAAGCTTTGAAGCATCATAGACAAAAAATAAGTAACCAAAAGTGCTGAAGCAGTGGCCGGTGGCACTGAGGGTTGAGGTGCTGGATGCTACACCTCATGCCACACTGTCAGCCCAGGATCGGGAATGGACTTGGGCTGCTGGGGTCAGCAGTGGAGGGAAGGATTGAGCATCAGGAGGAGAGGGCCAAGTACTACTCCTTAGTGGCCCTGATAGAGATGAGGGGCAGCGCATGGAACTTGTGGTGCAGCAGCTTGGGGGTGGAGGCGTGGGCGTTGGAACACTAGTTCCAGGACATCATTCGTCTGTGCTCCAGAGGGCAAACAAACAGTGAAATATCCTGGAGGACCAGGGAGGTGACAAGGGCTCCAGGGACCTAGCCCACATCCCCAGTGCTGGACCATCCCTTTAACAGTCACACAAGGCCCTCTACCAGGACTGACCCTCTAATTGAAGAAAGGCCACCAGGTAGGTGGGTAGGCCCTCCCTCTGGGGGTGATCTGGGTGGTGGCTGGAAAGTCCTGGTGGGGGTTCTGAGGAGGGTGGTCTCAGCGGGGAGTAGAGGTGATGGTTGAGTGAGCATCTCCAAGAGCAATAAATAAAGTGTACAAAGAAAGGAATGCTGAAGAGGTTCCTACAACAAACACATTTCTGGCCCTCTCACCTGGAAAGGAATGTGACTACTCAGGTGAAGACATAGATTCTGAAGCCTTGTCTTCAGCATCCTTCACATTATCATCATAAAGAATGTCTTCTTTGGAAACAGAGGAAGAACTGTCAGAATGCAAAGGTCAAGGCAAAAAGTAAAATTCAAATAAAAAGAAAGGAGTGTCATAAAATGCAGTGCTTTAGAAGCTTTTAACTTATAAACACCATCCCCAATATGAGTGTTTCTACTGCAGTAATAAAAGCCACCTTAAATGTGAATAGCATTTTATGCAGAAAAAGACAAACTCACACTTTCAATTTTAAAATATTCCCCATATGAAATTTATCTTCAGCATAATATCAAAAGTCAGTGGGTCAGATCAGGAAAGGGAGGTTTAGAAAATGTAACTGGTGCATACAAGTCAGCAAATTCTTAGATTGGAAAAGTGTAGGGTTGGAAAATGTAACTGGTGCATGCAAGTCAGCAAATCCTCAGACAGGGAAAGGGAGGATTCAAATGTAACTGGCACACATAGCACAGCAGGCCTCAGGTCAGGAATGGAGAGGGGTTTTAAAAGGGAAGGTAAGCTTACCATTTCAGTGTCGGGAGGTACACTGAAGATCAACAAATAAAAAAACTGCAGAGGGATGAGGTGGGACTCTAGCAATAGTGGAGAATACCTGACCACTGCTACTTGCATAAGAGTAAAGTGTCTGTAGATACAGCGTGGGCTTGTGCTTGTTTTTAATTTTTGTATTAGTTTATTTGAGTTGAGAGCATCGCCCCACACTACTATTTTTTTTTGAGGAGAGTGTAGGGGTCAAGCCCCCAACTCTAATAAACTAATACAAAAATAACTGAAAGGTAGTTTTGAGAGAGTAGAGTAACTTGAATTCTATGCTAATAAGCGTAGGTCAGTATTCTCAATATCACTGAAGCAGCAACATTGTAGTGTTAGTGACTTTATTTTTAACCACACACTATAACAAATAAAATATGGGCAAGCATACACAACTTGTCTTGTGTTTCCATCTCAGTGCTGAGATACCAGCACAGACCTATCAGCTTTGCTCTCAAGGTCCATACGTTGGCATCTGAACCCTTCAATGGAAACATAGCTCATTGTGTATGGTGGCCTATACTTCATTCTTTATACTGCATATAGCTTCTAGGCTGAAATTACTGTTTTTCAAATGTGTCCCTGGTTTGTGAGGTAGGATGCTGAGATATTCAGATACACACACACACAGAGCTGTGCCTCTTACAGTGACACACACCTGGCAGGACTGCCACCACTCACTGCACAGACTGCAAAACTGCACAAACTAGCCAACACTTTACTGACTTGTCTGGACCTGTGTTTCTCAAACACTGACTGCACAGTGAAATAAGTGCATCATATCACATGCTAGCCTCTGATAACTACTTGGTTCTGATTGTCTCTCACTCACCCTGGACATGTCCTGCACACAGACCGATCAACTCACCACTGAATGTCAGATTCCTGCAGCTATACCTGCACTCAGATCATATGACAGCACTCTCACATGACTGGTTGGGGCAAGTGGGCAGGGAAGGAGAGCAGGCATGGGGTGGGGCTACAGAGGAACAAGGGAGGACATAACTTTACAGCTCTATGGCCAAAATTTGAAAGAAACATTTGCTTTTGAGTTCTATGCTTCTAAGTAACATTGGTTTCATTGCTGCCTCAAAGCAACCTTCAGGGCACAAACCTCCCTTGGGTGGAAGAGCACTTTTGCATGCTGATGGGCCATTCTCACTGACATCAGCAGCGGTGGCTATCTTGCATTAGGGTGGGAGAAGAGTGCAAAGCACCCTTCCCACTTGCAGGAGCAATGCGTGTCAGGGCCATTCAAGTCAGCATCTCTCATCGAATCCCTAAGAGGAAGGGAAGATGGATTTAATACAGTGACTCTCATTCATTGCAGAGGGGCATTGGCTGGCTAGGTCAAAGTTGGTTCATTGTGCCTGACAGACAGAGTTCAGGACACACATAGCAGGTCAGCTCTTTGCAGGTGGACCCTGGGTAATGATTGGGGCAGGAATACAGCCAACGTTTGCATAGACCAAGTAGGTACAGAATTCAGTGCTACTATGGAATGGGTAGGACAGATCCAAAAGTTGATAGCCAAAATTATTGAGATCAGGCTATAATGACAATAACACCTATTCTGTTGGTTATGTCTGTGTTATTGAACGGTGTGTCTTCACATGTTGAAAGCAGCATACCTCTCAGCACCCAGAGGCGGGCGCCCATGGGTGCCATCCACAAGATGGTGGCAGTGGTGCAACTGCACATGCATGACTTTCCACACATGTGTGGTTGGCGGGCAATATACCATTCACAAGGTGGTGGTACCAGGTGGAACTGGGCACACACACAGGTACACATGCACAGTTCTTGTCAGAAATGCAGAGTAACAGACAAAAATAGTGTGGCTGGTACTCTGTAGTAGCTGATCATGGCAGAGTGTTGCAAGCTCCATTGGACTTTTGGAAATATACTTCAAAAGTCCAACTGAAGTGCCATGATCAACCATTTTAAAGGCACTGAAAGAAAAATGGCTGTAGGCTGTGCCACGCTGTAAAAATTAAATCAGGGCATCTTTGTACTACATATAATAAGAGAAAACAGTTATATGCTGCTATAATAGTATATTTTTAAGCAGAGAAAGGTTTGCAGGACTGCCCTCCATCAATCTTTACTACAGCAATACAGCAGCTCGCAGATAAATGTATTCCTCAAAGGATATGGAATGTGATACAGTTAAGCTGCCATGCAAGGCAAGGTGTGTGTAACAATCACAAGCAAATCACAGACAGATATTGTCCAAGACAAAAAGTGTACTATAAATTGGCAATTTAGGAACATTTGTTTATTAGTTGCACTTTTGCAAAACAATTCTTGCATTTCATACTCACCAGATGGTTACCTCACAATTTTCCTCAGTCACTTTTCAAGAGATCATTATTAACATTTTCCAGAATACTTTGCCAGATACCATAAGAGCACTTTTCAATTACTTTTCATATGTACTAAATGTCATCTATGGATAGCTAAATGTAGATTGGTATCTCATCAGGAACACATTCTGGTTATGACCATAACAGAATAGATAGAACAGTGCATTACTGATATTCATAATGGGCTTGCCATTAAAAGACAGACCAGGTTGTCCAGTGATGCCACGGAACAAAATGCATAGGACAGGAGGGAGAGGAGGGGAGGAACAGAGGATGAGGGGAGGACCTGATGACATCACCAGGCAGGAAAGGGTAAATGACAAGAGCTAGCCACAGCCTCAGGGTTTGCTGGGGCTGAGCCCAAAAGGGGTCCACCCAGGGCCCATTGGGGTATAACAGGCCAGGACTCAGGCAGGGTGGCCTCTTTGCTGGGAATTTTTCCCATCCTCCCACCCTTATTAAGGAAGGCAATGGGAGGAGTACGGCATGGCGCCAAAGGTACAAAGGGTGGGGGGCAGGGCAAGCCCCAGTGGCTGAAAGCAAGATGGAAGAAAAGACCAGAAGAAGAACAGTGGTCGAGCCAGACATTTGGGAAGAATTGTTGATGTAAATTGAATTGTAAATTCAAGTATATGACTTGTAAATACATAGCCTTTATGCCATGAATAAATTTGCCATGAGCAACCAACATTCAAATTGGTGTGGTGTCCATCATTCCAGGAGGGTGGGGGATTCAGGGACAACATTGAATTCAAGGTAATGAACTGTAAGGAGTTTCTGAAATTACAGAAAGATAGTGATGGTCTACTACCTTAGGGATACCCATTTAAATGGAACAGGTTTCTTTATACTGTATGTACTGACTGACAGACTTTGAATCATTATAATTGAAGACATTCTTGGTTGCAATGTGTATAGAAATGCTTCCTTTTTCTTTTTTTTCTCTTCCTCTTTTTCCTTCTGATGTTTATAACAAGACAATGGATTAAGTTTCTAATTATTTTTTTTATTTGTCACACATGTGAACATGAGTCCTGAGTTCAGTCAATTGTTTCATAAAGTCTGGCATAGACTGAGCAGGCACACCAGGAAATTCTAAGGATTCTAGAAAGCATTTCTCTAATGAAAGAATAAAATTGTTTTCTTGTGAGTAAGTGGAACTGTTCTGGAGTTAATTTCTACAGTTTATTTTCATCATGGCTGAAATCATTTAAGCCAGGATGTGGGGTGCTCTGCTAGCCAAAGGAACACTCCATTAACCATTTCCTTTTAAATAAAAGGGAGCTAGCCATTCCTGTATCTAACTAACCTAGGGGTCCACATTCATAAAGATGCTTGATATATTACTCCTAATTAAAAAAACAGAAAGCGAGGAAAGCCACTAGGTTAATCATATCCAGCCCTCCCTTGTTAACTGGTAAATAGGCAACAGTTATTGCATACCTGGTTCAGTCTGCTGTCCAATAATAACTGAAGCAACAAACTATATATTCTAACTCCAGCTCTGGATGACAGAGAGAGACATAGCTACAGTAATGAGTAAAAACTGAAGTAATAGGGATTTGATGAGGAATAGCCTCTTTTCTTTGAGAGATGTACCATTTTTCTAGCTTATCACTTTCTTTTCACCTTCCTGAATTTTTTCATCCCTTTTCACCTTCATCAAACTGTATCCTCAAGGCCAGATTTAATCTCTCACACATTTACAGTGGCAAAATATTAGGACTGATCCTAGCTGTGACAACTTTTCATCCCTATTATACCCCAAGCATAAATCTTTACTTTTAGTGAAGTTTACCTTTGTCCTGAAACCTGATATAATAACTGGGTCTCCCTTTTCTCATAGGAAACCATGGTGTAATTTACCATATAAAAGAGTGTTTATTACGGCAAACACATGCATGGTTTCCTTCATTCTGTGCATGTGCATACTGCAGATTCCTCACTTTTCTTGATCGCTCTCCTGCTCACCATCAGCCTATAAATGAAACTGCCAGAAGAGCTTGGCAGTAAGTTTATTTATTTTTAATTACCTGATTTTTCAGCTCAAGGAGAAGCAAACAATAAAAGCATTTTTTTTAAATGCCACAAGGCAATTGTGTAAGTGGCAGAAAATGGAACCAAGCACAGCCACATCAGAAGGGCTAATATTTTATATAATTGCCATGGCAAAAAAAACACAACAATTATATAAAATAAAATATGGGGTGATGTGTAAACTTGAATTTTACACACCCTTAGTGATGGATGTTGAGTTAAACCCTTGAGCTTCACTCTCTGGGTTTATGTGGCATCCGACACCTTGCAGGGGTGAAATTCGTTAAACACACCACCCCATGCTTTATCCTATATATAATTACTTAAAATGTGCAATGCAGCATTCCATGACTCAGAGTCTGCCAAAAACAGGCATACATTATTTACGTATACAAAGTCTGGGACTGGTGGTGGTAGAATTAAACATTTCAATCCCTTTAATACACTCTTCCAGCAGGAACTTGCATATAAATATGTTTAGGCTGAAGATATAGAGCAGAGGGCTAATGGAGCACCCTTGATTACCCCATGCCCAATTTTTAAACTGTCACCTAAAAATCCATTTATGGCAGGCCTTATTTGAGGCTATTTCATACATAATTTTAGTCCAGCAGATTACCTGCCTCAGAATATCATTGAACACCAAAGCCCAAAAAGAATTAATTTGACATCTGTTTAATACCTTTCCTGATCAATTGTCAAGAGAAAGCCCTGTAAGTTCCTTAAATTACTGTGTGCCAATATTTCAGAAATAGTGATTGCATTTTCACTCATTGCTCTTGCCAGAATAGCACAGATTTGTTCTGGGAAATAGGACTTGCAATAAACTTGTCTGAGGAAGACTCAATGCTCCAGCTATTAGTATTTCTTCTCTAGCATGCTTGCACAGGAGTACCGACAAAAACACAGTGGAACAGATCAAGAAGACTGATTCTGTTATCAGAAGAGAGAGAGGAGGCTATGGCCTGAACTGGCAAAACTTGCAATTTTTATTCATCATGTCCACCAACCAGCATTTTTCAATGTTAATTTGTAACTGTGCAGACAATGCAGACACTGAACACCAGTCACTTCTTAGTGCTACAAAGTGGAATTCCCAGTATTCCTGGAGGTCGACATCAATAATGGCCATCTCCTCAAATATGCTCCTTTTGCATTACTACCAATATATTACTTGTTGCAGAAGGACACTCATTGGCAGTAAAGAGTAAGTGGTAGCAAGTGTACCTGCGGTAACAAGAAGGGATTTATTTTTGGGATCAAATGTGGGAGCACCCAGACCAACACTGAAGCAAGCAATAAGACACAACAAGGTGGTCCTTATGCTGAGATAACTGCCATAAAACTGTAACAAAAACAAAACAAAAGAAAAGAGGCATACTGTAAGTAACATTTGCAATTCATTTTGTTAAGTGATTAAAGTATTACTGAATGTAAAATATGGTCTCAAACTATGCGTATTGGGGAGGTGATAAAAGAGTGCCTTTACAGAAGTGGTGCACTTTTGGTTGAGGCAGGCAAAACAATGAAACTAAGTACTTGGGGATCAATGTAACAATTAGACTTTCACACTTTGTAATTTTTTGTTTTTGTTTTTGACCAGTTTTAAGAGGTTACCAACAGTGACTTTATAGCTTGCTGCTGTAGGCTGTAGGTAATAAGAAACAATCTGTTAAGGGTTTGTAGCTGTCATTTAAAAATGTACAGAACCATTAAGATTGGCTTCATTAAGCTGAAGTGCTTCATGAATCAGGAGATATACTCATTGCTTGCTTTATTCTGTTTGTGCATGATCAGTGGGTTTAAGGTGGCTGCAGGAGTTACAGCAGCATCACAGAAACATTTCTTTTGCCCCAATAGGTGGCAGTGGCATGCTACTGTTTAAGGCCTTGGAAGTACAGGCCACTTGATAGGAGTGAACACTCATTATCAGGAGCTCTTTGTGGCCCACATCCATTGGGAGGGCAGCATCACTGAGATGTCATCCATTAAAGTTAGGGTTACTCTTGGCAGCTCCCGTGGAGTTGGTCAGGTCAGCAGTCGATTCTACATACATTGTTTGAGCATCGGGATTACCAGAGCTGACGGATCACCTTTCTGAGGTGGAGGGGAATTCTGAATACCTCAACTGTCTTGGGTGAGGATTTGAAGTTGTTCAAAGATACTGCTGCATTCAGATTGCAAACTGCATTTTCAGGAGGGCTGGCTTACGAAGCAGTAGGGCTTTTTGGCAGCTGTTGCCAGAATTTGTCACACGTTACTCCTATCATCTTCTGGGGATGTCCACTGAGATCTTAGGATTCAGCTCTATGTTCGTCACATACATAACTTCCTGAGCTTCCAAACCAACATCAGCTAATAACTGCACAGCATGCACAGACAGGTTATTTATGTACCTGCATGATATTTTGGCCTCCATACTCAGCTTTGGAATGAATGCCCTAGGAAATTCTTACCCATAGGTTTATGGGTGTACCATACAGTCTAACTGTCAAGGTAAGTTTGCTTCAATTTCCTGGGGTACAGGTAGAAAGAGGTAGCATATGTTGGGATTTTACTGAGGTACTTTTTAAACTGAAGACTAGGTACAGGGTATCCCAAGCTGCTGACAGATAACCCCCTGTTTTGTTGCTTAATCACTTCTGAATGGTCCTTTTGATTTTTGTAGATTCCTTGAAAGTCAATATGGCATAAACCCTCCTAGAGTTGTCAATTTAAATATACAGTGAGTCTGAGTTTAAGTCACAAAGTCTGTTCTGACCACACCTGGCCATGTATTGTTGTACAGCAAAGCAGACTTTTCAACAAGGTCAGGAGTGTCGGGGAGTTCAGCTCAGGTTTTAAACTGTTGAGGGTCTGATTTTACATAGAAGAGTAACCGTTTGTGTAGCTTAGTTTTCTATTCTGTAACTTCTGATAAGTAAAAGGAATACATTGTTTACTGGTTTGGGAGCTGCATCACTGATCAGATTTATGTTTGTTTCTAGATATAGTTGGACTTTTACGAATCAATTTCAACTGGTTCTAAGCGATGTATAGCTGGCTATTGAGAACCCAGCATTTTGTTGTTTTAAACTTCTGAAAATAAAGTCTCAAATATTGGATTATTTTTGTCACAGATGCAGTTTTCAAGTTAAATACATATATATATATATATATCCTCCTGATGATGCATGGTTAGTGTGAAACCAGTTGAGGTTATTTCCCTGTGCTGCAAGGTGGCTGGATTTACATATTAAATTATTGCCTAGTACTCTGGGTGCCTCTGTTTTTGTTCTTGTTCTGGATTTTACGATTTTACTTGTGGCATGTGTGTGTGGAGCTGATGATTTGCTGGGATATATATATATATATATATATATATATATATATAATTTTTATCTAAAAGCGACTGGTTTTGTGCTTGTGTAACATACATAATCTTTGGCTGTTCACCTCTCTATCCACGTGATATACCACCCTGTAGGTATATAAAGGCAAGAAATCCTAGGGAGGATTCACAATCCACCCTTGAGATGCCGCATAGGAGTGATTCCCTTGTCTAAAGGTATCTTAGGAAGAAGCTCACGGGACAGAGAGGCATGCCACTGGAGGAGGAGGAGGAGTGGATGGAGGTGCAAGGAAAAAATGCTTGTTTGTTGAGTGAGGAAAGCAGCCCTTAAATAGGCCAAGGGGTATGTGGCCAGTCGCATCGTCCCCTTGAACTGTGCACTGCATATATTTAATTCAGTGAGCAGGGATTGGGGTATTGATTTATGACATCATCCATTGGAGGTGGGGTTTCCCGTTCAAATCCCGTGCCCTCATTAGCGGACATTCTGCTTGTTTTACTTCCATTGGGCTGGCTGCCTCACTCACGTTTATCCACATCAGCCACTGACTGTGTATGTGGAGCAACTATAACATCTACCAGAAGCCAGGCCAGTGTGAGCGACTGTGATAACATCAGCTTCTGTGACTTTGTGTGCTGCATATATTTAATTCAGTGAGCAGGGATTGGTGTATTGATTACTGATATCATCTGTTGGAGGTGGGTTTTCCTGTTCAAATCCCGTGCCACTCATTAGCGGACATTCTGCTTGTTTTACTCCCATTGGGCTGCCTGCCTCCCATTGCAATTATCCCTACATCAGCTGCTGACAATGAATGTGGAGCAACTGTAACATCAACCTGAAGCCAGGCCAGTGTGAGAGACTGTGATAACATCAGCTTTCTGTGATTTTGTGATCTGCATATATTTAATTCAGTGAGCAGAGGACTGGGGTATTGATTGCTGACACCATCTGTTGGAGGTGGGGTTTCCTATTCAAATTCACGCTGCTCTCTAGTGCAAGCGTGGTGAGTGGGCGTGAGCAACACTCTGACAGGGAAAAATCTCTTGAAGGTTGCATTAGATTTTATAAGGAATACTGTATAATAGCTGTTGTTCATTAAAGAATGGATATTTTAGGGATAATTCTGGTGGTTTATTTGGCAGTTGGGGTATTACCTTGGGAAACTGCTCATAGTAGTATGCCTTGGGATTTACAGGTAAATGTTTGGTTTTGCCATCACTCAGCTATGGGTTTGTTAAAAATCATTATTTGTGATGAAATGAAGATTATTATAAATATCTTCTGTCCAAATGTTATCCTTTGTTGGTTCAGGAGGATATATTAATAATGGTGAGAGTTATACAGTTTGTTCTGGAGCAGGTGGTTCTTTGGACTTACTAAACAAATCTAAGCTGTTTTTAGCAAATTACTACCTTTAGAATCTGGGATGCCACCTAGGGCTTGTATTTTATTATGTTTACTATTGAGTGGTGATATTTGTCCAAATTCAGGGCCCCTCAATATATTAATAAAAATAGGAAAGGAATTTTATTTATGCACTCCAATGTTAGGAGTATTTTACCTAAAATGGATTTAATTAAGGAATACATGGCTGACCATGAACCTGATTTTAGGGTATTTAGTGAAATGTGGTTAGATGATAGAGTGGATGATGTACTTTTGAAGATACAAGGTTATGGTATAATGAGAGCCAATAGGACTAAGAGGGGAGGGTTTTAATTTATTTTGTAGAAAATATACACCAGTACGTTTAGCCCTAGTGTAGATTCTAATTGTTGTGAATATGTGGCCTTAGAATTAGATCTTTATTCAGGTGGGCCTTTACTGATTTTTGGAGGATAAGACCACCTAATTTTTACTTACATACTTTATTCTCTATTTGTGGTGCTCTTTTCCCTTATAGTACATCTCATGAAATCCTAATAATGGGAGATTTCAATGCTAATTAGTTGTGTCTTAGTAGATCTAAAAGTATAAAATCTGTTGCACTAGAACTGGGCTTGTATCAAGTGATTGACAAACCTCACGTGAATAAATGTAGTTAACCCTCTTGAGTCCTCTTTATTGGACTTAATTTTAACTAATATCTCGCATTGTTATACTGAGCACAGGGTAAGTGCTGATCTTTTACCAATCACATTACTTTTTGTTTAAGAGGAATCAATAGAGTAAAAGGCCTGCTAAATATATTAGGTTTTGATCTTTTCAGAAATTTGATAATTTCAGTTTTTGGATGATCTTCATAATGTTTACTGGGAACATGTGACGCTAATACCAGATCTTGACTTAGCCTGGGGATATTTTTAAAAGATCTTATAATGGTTTATAATAAACATATGCCTTTGAAAACCAAAAAGTAAAATTTAAGTCAGCTGATTGGTTTTCTTCCAAACTTGTGAAGTTAAAAGGGATAAAAATATGGCTTGGGGAAAATGCCAGAGTATTTGGTACTTCAACTGATTGGCAAAATTATAGGAAGCACAAAAAATAAATATGCTGTGAGGTTAGGGAAGCCTAGAGAATATATTTTAATTCTGAGACATCTGAATCTGCAAAAACCCAATGAAATTTTGGTCACTTATTAATAATTTGAATGGCTAGCTGAAATATAAAAAAAAAAATTCAATTAGTTCCTGACGAAAATTTTGATCCTGATGGATATTTATCCAATAGATTTAATGCATTTTTATTAATTCAGGAAATGTTTTTGGTGATACAACCCATCATAATTTGTATTTAGTAGGTGTTTTGAATGATAATTCTTCTAAATTCTGCTTTAAGGAAGTTGCTAGTTAAGAGACACTTGAATTGTTGATGAAGTTAAAGTCCAGTGGAAGTTGTGGCACAGATGGCTTGACTTCCAGTATGTTAAAATATTCAGCATTTCATACTTCCAAACCTTTGACATATTTGTTTAATCAGTCTTTACATTTTGGTAATTTTCTTCAGGACTGGAAGCTGGCCAGAGTTGTTCCTTATTTAAATGGTGCAATTCTGGTCACCTTTCCAATTATAGACCTATCTTCCTTCTTCCCTTGTCAGTAAGCTTCTTGAAAGGCTACTTGCTAGACAATTGGTAGATTATGTGCAGGGTAATAATCTTTTGATCAGTTTCAAACAGGTCTCTGTAAACTTCATGGGACAGTGGTGTCCATGTCGAGGTCTTGGATGACATCTGTAGGGCTAATGATTTACCAATTTACTGGAGCAATACTGATTGATTTGTCCAAGGCCTTATCACGGTTAGCCACCAAATATTATTATCATGTTTGGCTGAGTTGGGTTTTGGGTAGTGATGCTATTACCTGGTTCTATGCTTATTTGAGTATTAGAAACAATTTACTGCTATTGGTCATTAGAATCCCTCCTTTATTGGTAGTAAGGGGTGTCCCACAGAGCTCTGTCCTGGGACATCTCCTTTTTTTATTGTATTTGAAAGATTTTGGTAAAGTTTTAGGTGAAGTAAATTATCATGTATATGCTGATGACACCATTGTCTATTTTCATGTTTCTGTTTTGCAAATTCAGACTGTTTTGCAAAGTAATGTTGATGCACTGCAAAAAAAAATAGATTCTAAATTAAAGTTAAATATAACTAAGACAAAGTCCATGTTGTTTGGACCCCCTTCAAAATAAAATTGGGTCATAAGATGGTAATATCTGATAGTTCTGGAGTTGCAATAGAAAATGTTGAATCATATACGTATTTAGGGTTTTGGCTTGATCAGTATGGTTCAGGGAATGTTCATATGTGGAAAAATTGGTTGTGCAAATTGGTAGGAGGATAGATTTTTATTTAAAACAAAAATTGTTTGGATTCAGCCACTATGAAAACTATACATAATGCACAAATACTTCCATTATTTGATTATGCTGATATTGTGTATGATGGTGCAACTTTTGAGCATCTTCATAAATTAGGACGTACTTTATAATTGTTTGGCTCGTCTGATACTGAAATGTCCAATGGGTGCCCATCATTGTGTTTTATATAAATTATTGAGTTGGGTATCATTAAAATAAGAAGGGATAATCATAAATATATATGTTTGCATATAAATGTGGTTTGGGTCTTGTTCCTTATTATTTGTACAACAAATTATCTTTTAGATCAATTGATCCATCATTGGGAAATGCTTCTGTGCAAGAACAATTTGTTACATTCACTAAAACTAAATGTTCCCTCAATTTTTTAGCCAATGTGTTCCTTTGTTTTGGAACAGACTTCCACATAATTTCATAGGTTAGATATTCCATCACCTTCTGTGTCTATGTTAAAACAACATTTGTCTTCATTTGACCATGTTTGTGAATGTTACTGATGTATTGATGTATTGTTGATGAAATTGTTATTTTTTGTATTTGTAAGTTATAATTTTTAATTTTGCATTTGCAATAAGATCACCATTGTGAATAAGCTGATACTCAATGGTTATTCCTTAATAAACAAACAAACAAACAAACTACAGGCTATAACCTTCAATTCAATGTGCCTGTGGAACTGGTTTTGTGCTTGTGTAACATAGATAAACATTGGCTGTTCACCTCTCTATACCTGGGATATGCCACTGTGTAGGGGGTACAAAAGCAAGGACCCCTAGGGGAGGGTTCCACCCCTTGAGGTGCCACAGGGTGATTCCTTGGATAAAGGTACCTTAGGAAGAAGCCCAAAAGAGTATCAAGCAAAGCATACAAAGTGGTGAACACTTATCGAGGTCAAGAACCATACATAGGTTGGTCGGTAGCATAGGTTCAGTTGGCAGCATGGATCAGTTGGTAGTATGTTGGAGTAGAGTTGGCAGGAAACAACAGGTGAATAGTGACCCACCCAGAGGTCTGACTGTAATTCATGAAGGCCTGGCTTCAAGGAGAGAGAGAGAGAAACAGCCAAATGGGGAGACAGGACACTTACAGGATGGCCACCTGCTCCATCCAACAGTGGAAACCTATCCAAGTGATATGGGGATTAGTGCCTAAAGCTAACTAAATAATATGACCTGTGGTATGGAGGAGAAAAAAAACACATTTGAGGAGGAAATCTCCAGGGATCAAAGGCAAAGGTTGCCTTCCTCAAGGCTTGATATGTTTTTGATTAGTGACAGGTCTGTTGCTGCAATCCAAAACCCAATCAAAGGGGTGGAAAATATTCTAATTTAGAGAAGGCTCTCATACCATCACTCTAATGGGAATGCCATGAAGGGTTGTGAGCAAACTCTGCAACACAGCTCCTCCAAGGTGGGAAGAGAAGAGCTATTGGTAAGCCAGTTGAGGTACTCAGCTGGCATACCAATCAAAAACAAACCAAGTGAACCAGAGGCAATCATGGGAGAGTAGCACAGAAGGTGCCTTAGGCAGCTGGTGCTGCAACTAAAGACTGCAATATATCCTCCCTTTGTAGCTTAGTCAAAATTCCTCATCAAGAGGAACCGCTGTGCACAGACTTTCAGACCTAATGGCTAAAGCTCCACCTGGAGTGAGGACATTCACACTATGGGCCAGAAAGGAAAGACCCACACCAGGCATCACATGCTCAGGGTGTAAACTAGGGTGCAGAACAAGGTTGTTGGCTGCAGTGAGCTCGAGCCAAATTGATGTTCATGGTCAGCTAATTTCATGTAGCAATGGAGCAGGCCACACAAGGCACTGGAGAGAATATCAGATACTAAGCAGCAAAAAAACACAGTAGGTGCAGTACAGGCAGCAATGAGTACAGGGATAAGCATGTGGAACAATAGAAGCACTGAGTGTTGGAGACCATACGTAGGACAGACATGTTTTAAAGCAAGGTTCAGTGCAAGGAACCTGAGCCTTAGCAGTGTGAGGCTAGCCAACCAGTCCATCATTGAGTACCAAATAAAGGTGACAAATACTCAGAGGAGTTTAGTGGCAGAGGCAGTAGCCAAACATAAGGTAATTAAGCAACACAGGAAAAACCCCAGTCCCTACCATGGGAAAAACAAGGAAGCAAAGGAAAGCACTGTGACCCACATGCAGATTTTAAAACTAGCTTACACCAACAGCAGTAGCTGGGATGGCCTCAGATTATAATAAAGCAGTGTGCAAACGTAATTGAGCAGCATCCAGCAGCAATTAACTATAGCTTGTAGGGTAGCAATCTGAATGAACATAGAACTGTAGGTAGAGGCAGTGCACTGAAAACAGCAGCAATATTTGCGTGGTATAAGTTCAGGAAGCAGGATGGAGTTCCATGGACTAGGTTGCTTAGGTTATTGTGAAGCAGTAAAACAGGGAGCAGTTATTAGCTAGGGCAGCAGCCAAAGAACCAGGTGTAATCAATTAAGGAGCAAGGCAGCAGATTGCAGTGCGAGCTGAAACACACAATGACAATTGCAGAGACTAAGGCTTGTTAGGCAGAAGCAGGTTGAGCTAAAGCATTCTGAGAACAATGCAGTGAACAGAAGCCTGCACTAGAAGGTGAGAAATGGGACCTGGTGGTACAGGAACAAGGTAGCTTGAGGCAAGAAAACACAGAGTATAACCTGATGCTCAAGTAGCAATGTATACACAGGGCACTAGAAAATGAAAAGCCCAAAAGAAACAAACAAGGCAAACATAAGGACAGAAGCAAGAAAGGAACCAGTACAACACAGAAGCATGGAGCAGCCAGAGGCCATAATACAAAGAAAAAGCATGAGAACAGAAAACGAAAGTCCAGCACAAACCAAGTAGACTCCAAACATGCACAAGAAGGAAGCAAAGCCCCAATAGGCCCTAGGAGAAAAGACAGACCGACAGATCCTCCGGCTACAAGGAAAAATGTGTGTGTGTGTGGAGGAGGACAACAACCTTAAATAGGTTAAAGGGGGGCAGTTGCACTGCCCTCTGAACTATGGGCTATAACCATCCAATCACTAACCAGCTAGTGGCCTTTTGAGTGTTTTTGAATTCTAATGTTGCCATGTTCTGAAGGACCTAAATTTACATACAGAATAATATATGGGGTGGTGTGTTTAACAAAAATGTTACACACACCCAAGATGTGGATGCCACATAAACCCCCAAGAGTGAAGTTCGAGGGGTTTATTTAGGCATCAGTCACTGAGGATGTATGTAAAATCCAAGTTTCTGCACCACACCCACCATATTTTATTTTATATAATTGATGGGTTTTGCTTTTTTGCCACGGCAATGATATACAATAAAGATTTTCCTTTACAGCCATGGTCTGGTTGAGTTTTAGCACTGTCTGCGGTTGCCTGCAGAAAGTAAACTTTTTTCTGGTAGTTGGTTTCTTTCAAATGTTTTAGAGAGCAGTGATTTTGTTTTAAACAACTTACCACTGAGTCCAAGTGGCAGTGCAGTCTCGCGACAAGATAAGGTGGCTAGTGGTCAGAATGGAAAAGCTGTGGCTGGTACATGCACGGAGTAAAGGAAACTTAGTAACATTTGCCATTATAAACACTTTTATAATGGCAAATTATAACAGGTTTCTATGGGAAAAGTAAAACCCAGTTATTATAAGTCTTTATTCACAGTTCCGTTCATTTTTGATTTGTTTTGCTGGTGCTGTGCATTTGATGTTTCACTGCTGGTTTCAGTTTTAAAGTACTGGTTCTTATTCAATAAACTAAGTTTAAGAAAATAAAGTATTCCATGACATTTGGGTCTTCAAACATTTTTGAAAGAAACTGGTGGAAAGCAGTCCTTTCTCCTCAGGCAGTTAGAGTGAAGTGTGTAGAAAACAAATGGTTGCTGTTTTAAAACTGAGAGTTCCAAGGTGGTTCATGGATATGGGTCCTGATTCATGAAAGTGTGAGATGTATGTGTGATTCATGTGTACAGAGCCTGTGCAACTCTACACCCCAAAACAGGGTGTGCTGGCCAGTATTCACCATTGCCAGCTGCCTGTCCAATCTGCTGTTCAGCGGCATGCAGCAGCAAATTGGTAGATCATGGCTGTGCAGAATGAATGTATTCAGGAGGAAAAAAGGAAAAAGGAGTTCCACAGGAAATGAACACTTCTCTATCATTTTTTAGGCTGCCACTCCCGACATGTTGTTAGTAGAAGATGATCTCTTTTCTAGAGCAAAAGATGAGGGCACTCAAAATTATATCTGTAGACAGTCTTTTCATTTCCAAATATCCTTTTAATTTTTAAATATGGCAAGCCTCAACGTTTCACCTAATGTATAGGCTTTTCAAAAGATGCCTTTCTGAATAAATATATAAATATATACAATTAATTAACTGTCCACACACAGAAGTAAAATCTAATACAAAATTTGAAACATGAACAAACACTGATGCAATTTACTTCATCTAAATAGTATAAATCTAAAATTCCTTCATTCAATCAATGTATTAACTCATAATTCTGAAAAATATGAAATATAGAATGTAAAACATAATATGTTTCCATTATCGTTTTATATGAAAATCAAATCATAAAATAAAAAAAAACCACCACCAAACACCAAATCTTAGTGAGCCAAACATCAAATATTTAGGTAGATATTCATTTATACCTGTATCTCCTGATGTATTATAAATCTTCTTGATCATTTCTATCATGCCCCCCGTCCCTCCTTTCAACAAGGGTATACATATTAAGCTCTCTCAGTCTCTCTTCATATGGTTTCTGATGCAGACCCTGCACCATTTTAGTTGCCCTCTTCTGGACTGCTTCCATCCTGTCTATGTCCTTGCGTAGATGAGGTCTCCAAAACTGCACACAGTACTCCAGATGGGATCTCACCAACTGTCTGTACAGAGGGATAACCACTTCCTTTTTCTACTTGTGATGCCCTTCCATGCATCCCAGTATCCCCTAGCTCTCCTTACTGACTTCTCACATTGCTTACCCACCTTTAGATCATCTGATATGACTACCCCAGGTCGCTTTCCATTTTGTTGTTGTTAGTACCTCCCCTGCTATTGTGTACTCTTCTCCTGGGTTTTGGTTTTCCAGGTGTATTACTTTGCACATACATAGATAAATAGACACATAGACAGTGTTGGCAGATAAGGGCCTATGGTCCACCCAGTCTGCCCATTTGAGCTTGTAAATTAGTTTATGTTTTCCTAGAAGTCTGTTGCCCTTACCCTTGACCTCCAGAATTCCTTTATGTCTATCCCAATCATTCTTAAATTGGTGATAGTTTCAGCCCCCACCACTTCCTCTGGCAGGGTGTTCCACTTGTTCACTACCCATTCTGTGAAGATATTCTTCCTCACGCTTCCTCTAAATCGTCCTCCTCCAACTTCATCCCATGCCCTCTAGTCCTGGTACATCTTTTTGCTTACAAATAGTGTATTCCTGCACTCTGTTCCTCCCTGTAAGATACTTGTATGTCTCTATCATATCCCTCTCTCCCCTCTCCTTCAGAGTACATATTCAGTTCCTTCAACCTGTCACATAGGACTTGTGATGCCATCCATGTACCATCTTTGTTGCCCTCCTCTAGAACTTCTCTCTACCCTATGTCCTTACGTGGGTTAGGTCTCCAGAACTGCACACTGTACTCCAGGTGGGGCCTCACTAGTGTCTTATATAGTGGAATTATGACCTCCTTTTCCTGCTGGTGATGCCCCGCCTATGCATCCCAGCATCCTATTTGCTTTACCTGCTGCCTTGTCACACTGTTTCCTACCTTGAGGTCATCAGAGATGATAACCCCAAGATCCCTTTCCCTGCTGGGTGCATGCTATATCCTCACCCCCAACTGATATATTGTGCCAGGTTTTTGTGCCCCATATGCATTATCTTGCACTTCTTTGCATTGAATTTCAACTGCCAAACCCCTGACCATTCTTCAAGTTTCTGCAGGTCCTTCTCATTCTGTCTACACCTCTGGTGTGTCTACTCTGTTACAGAGCTTAATTTCATCAGAGAACAGTGAAATTCTGCTTTCTAGGTCCTGCGCAATGTCACTGATGAAGATGTTGAATAGGACCAGTCCCAGCACTGATCCTCGTGGCACCCACTGGTCACTTTTCCTCTGTGGAGTGGCAGCCATTTACCACCACCCTCTGTGTCCTGCCGCCCAGCCAGTTACCTACCCACCACACTACTGTCCTGTCCACACCCATATTCCCAGTTTGTGTAATAGTCTTCTATGTGGCACAGTATCAAAGGCCTTGCTGAAGTCCAGATAGGCCATGTCCACTGCCCTTCCCTGATCCACCTCCCTAGTCACCCAGTCATAAAATTCAATGAGATTGGTCACATGACCTCCCCTGGTGAGCACCATGCTGCCTTGGGTCCTGTAGTCCATTGACAACCAGATGTTCCACCAATCTCTCCTTCAGTAGTGCTTCCATGGTCTTCCCACCTACTGAGGTGAGGCTGACTGGTCTGTAGTTCCCCTTCCTCTTTGTTCCCACTTTTGCATAAGGGGACTACATCTGCTGTCCTTCAGTCTTTGGGTACCTCCCTGTTTCCAGTGATCGGCTAAACAGGATAGCCAGAGGTTCAGCCACCACCTATCTTAGTTCTTTAAGGACCCTGGGGTGCACCCCATCTGGCCCCATTGCTTTATCAGCTCTTATTACTTCCAGTTCCTTCAGGACTCTTTCTCATGTAAAGGACTTTTGTCCATTTCTGCACCATTCTCACCACTTGTACTCCTTCAGACCCATTACCCTCCTCTCTCCTCAGTAAAGACTGAGCAGAAATACCTGTTCAATATATCAGCTTTACTGTTGTCATCCTCTATATGACTTCCATCCTCCCCCTCAGTCTCACTATCCCTCCTTTGCCTTTCTTTTTTCACTTATGTACCTGTAAAGGTTTTGTCCCTCTACCCACTGATTTTGCAATGTGTTCTTCTGTCTGAGCTTTGGCTTCCCTTACTGACCTTCCTGCCTCCTTTGCTTCTCCTAGTACTTCTCCCTATCCCCTTCTGCCTGTGTCTTTTTGTATTGCTTGAATGCAATCTTTTTGGCTTTCACTTTCTTTGCTACCTCTTTGGGAAACCATAATGGGTCTCCTCTTCCTTTTCCTCTTGCTAACCTGCTTAATGCATAATTCTGTTGCTCTTGTAATCCCCATTTTAAATACTGCCCATTGTTCCACAACCTCTGATTCCTGCACCATTCCCTTTAATGCCTCTTTCAAGTATCTCCTATTTTTCCAAAGTCTGCCCCCATAAAATCCAGGATACATGTTTTTTGTGGTTTGGTTCTGCTCTTTCTGTGATTTCAGACCACAATGACTGGTGGTCACTGTTCCCCAGGTGCTCGCCCACTTTTACCCCATCACACTGTCCCTGTTTGTGAGCACAAGGTCCAGTATTGCCTTCTGCCAAGTTGGTTCCATGACCAGTTGCTTGAGAAAGGCACCCTGAAGGAGTCCAGGATAAATCTGCTCCTAGTTGATGCTGCTGCTGGGATGCTCCAGTCCATGTCTGGAATATTGAAGTCTCCAACCAGTACTACCTCACCTTGTCTGCCATCCTTTGGATGGCTAGCATCAACTCCCTATCTGTTTCTTTCTCATGGGCTGGTGGTCTACAGACCACACCTGTGTGGATGGCTGGCCCCATTTTCCTGTCCAGCTTAACCCACTGTATCTCTCCCCATTTTGTTCCTCCTGGATCTCTGTGGCCCTTATGTCATTTTTCACATACAGTGCCACTCCTCCTCCCTTCCTACCTGCCCTGTCTCTTCTGAATATGTTGTAGTCAGGTATGGCCATCTCCCAGTCATGGTTATCATTACACCAGGTTTCAGTGATGGCCACAATGTCCAGGTCTGACTGCACCATGACAGCCTCCCAGATCTTCCATCTTGTTGCTAAGGCTCCTGGCATTTGCACACATGGCTTTCCATGATTTGATCTCCCTAGACTGTTTCACTGTTCTACTCCAGCCCTTCCTTGGTTGTCCTTTATCCCTGGTTCTCCTTGCTGTCTGCCCTTCTGCTGAATTTTTGCCTCTTTCTGCCTATCCACCTCCTGGGTGCTAATCTCCATCTTTGCACACTGCTTTGTAGAGATAGCCACTCCTCCAGTTCACTGGTTCCACTGCTAGCTGTGGGGGTGAGCAAGTAGGTACCTTCCTTGCTGGCCTGCCACTCCCTTTGCTAGTTTAAATGCTTGTCAATGTAGCATTTAAACTTATCATTGAGTGCTTGATTCCCCTCCAGGATGGATGCAGGCAGTCAGGCTTGAACAAACCTCCTTTCCTCCAAGTGGGTCCCCAGTCACCAATGAATCCAAACCTTCCTCACAGCACTAGTTCTTCAACCATGAGTTAAAGTTCCTGATGCATGCACCCTATGCTCTCCTTGCCTCTCACAGGTAGTACATCTGAAAGTGACAGAAGTAGCTACTTGCTTCAGACCCATCCCCAATTTCCTAAACTCTCCTGAACTTCCTCTGGCTCCCATTTGCCAGGTCATTAGTACTTAGGTGGATAAGGACATCCAGCTCACCCTCCCGTCTTGCTTTCCCAGTGATCCCCAGGATCCTCCTTCCATCCCTCCATGCCATGGCACCTGGTAGGCACCTCATCTCCCTGTCCTCCTCCTCCTGTGTTCCTAGCTGGATCCCTCTTATGATGGAGTCCCCATCAGGATTCACTTCCTCCTCCTCTGGGGTCTACTGCTCTCCCTGCTGAGGTCACCTCCTTGGCTAACCTCATCCTTTCCTTCCACTTCTCTGGGTACCTCTATTTGGTTGTCCCATTTGCCAGTGTGGTATATGAGTTCATGAGTGGAATAGGATCTGGGATGTGCCTCTGCCTGACCGCTCTAACCCTCCCTGATCCCACTGTCACCCAAGTGCTCCTCCTCCTTCTTGGCATCCTTTGAGGCAGTTGCATTGGACTGGGTGGTCTCTGGATAGGGGTGATGGTACTCCTGACCCAGTTTACTTCACTCTCAGGTCTGGCTACCTCATCCCGCAGTCAGAGAGATACATGCAGATAGGGCAGCAACTCAGTATCCAGAAGGTTCTGTTTGAATATGGCTGCTCTGCAGCCACTGCATTGCACCACTCCCCACATTATACTGCAATTATACTGCTATTCCACTACTTGTCTGTTACTGAAGCTCTCCTAGTTCCCTTTTTATTAATTTACTGTCCTAAAAATCCTGCCACTGATCCTCAGATACTTTTCTTTTTAAAAAGAAAATAAACCAATAAATAAATAAATGAGTCAAAATACTTGTCATGCTGAGGGTGGGCTTCTTCCCCCTTATGTCCTCCTACTCTACACCCTTACTTTCCCTGTGTTTAGCTCCTGTCAATCAGATTTAACAGGGCATATCATTAAGAGTTGGGGAAGGGGAGGGAGGGCGAAAATTTGCAGCAATTAAAGACAGCAAAGAAATACATCACCACTATGTTTTAAATTTTCAACAGCCCAAAACAATTCTAAGTAAAGACAGCAAATAAATTACAGTGTCACTAAAAGCCCACAATCTAAGTTTAAAAGAAAATAGCAATTACGGTTACTGTAAGCACTATATTGATAAGGTTCCTTCCCTTCTAGCTTCTTCTGAGTAAACAAGAAAAAATGTCTGACCATTCCTCCAACCTTTCCAAGTCCCTTCTCATCCTTTCTACCCCTTGTGTATCAACTCTGTTACATATCTTTCTGTCATCTGCAAAGAGGCATACCTTTCCTCAGACCCTCTGCAATGTCACCAATAAAGATGATAAAGAGGACTGGACCTAGTACTGAGCCCTGAGGTACTCCACTAGTGACCCCCTTTCTTCAGAATGTGTTCCATTCACTTTACCTTCTGTGTCCTGTTGTACAGCCAGTTTGTACCTAGGCTACCACCCTGGGACCCACTCCTAGGCTGGCTAACTTGATTATGAATCTTTGTGTGGGACTGTGCCAAATGCCTTGCTAAAGTCTAGGTAGGCCATATCCACAGCCCTCCCTGGTCTATTACTTTGGTCACCCAGTCAAAGAAATCTATTAGATTTATCTGACATGACCTTCCTGCTATAAATCCATGCTGCTTTTGGTCCTGTGCCGCTGGCTCTAGGTACTCAACAATTCTTTCTTCCGGAGTGATTCCATCATTTTCCCTACCACTGAGTTTAGATGAGAGAGTTATGTTTAAAATGTTATAGCAGTTTCCCATCCAAGGTTTTCATCTTGCTGTAGGTAGATGGGTTGATTTCAAATACTAGATAGCATCTGAAGACTACAAAACCCATTTTAAAATAAATGGAGTGACATAAGCAAGAAAGTATAAACTTATAACATATAACAAATTGCAGGCTCTTTAGAGCAGCTTGGGTGTGGATGTACTGGAAACTAATGATTGTTTTGATGTAGGCCAAAACCAGGAGCACACCCTTATCAATGTAGGAATTTATAAGAAATGTGATTAAATCTGGTGAATAGAGCAGTGATAGCACTTGCTATTCTTCTGATGTGATTATTAATTGGGAATGATGTGGCTATCTTTGTTAGCAAGATCCCCATGCACCAGCCATAACCTGCAAGGGATCTACTCTTTTACAGAAGTGAACATGGGAAGCTCTAGAGAGTCTCATAGAGAGAAGCAGTGAGTGCTCCACGACAGGTGAGCGAGTTACATTTAAAATGTTAGAGTAGTTTCCACCCAATTGGTTAACCTTGCTGTTGGTGCAAGGGCTGGTTTTAAATATCAGCTGGCATCTGAAAACAAAAAACTCATTTTGAAAATAATGGAGTGACAAGACGTGAGTGAGAAAGTGTAGACTTTGAAAATATTAAGAATTGGAGGCTCTTTAGAGGAGCTTGAGAGGGTGGAGTGTACTGGATACTAATTGATATTTTGATTCAGGCATTATCATATCCCCAATATACAGTGGACTCGATTCACAATAGAGTTACAGCTGGTGTAACATACTTCAGCCAAACCAAAAGGCGTAAACTGTGAGATGTGACATGCAGTTGCAACATGTGTGATTCTGGAAAGTGGCATGTGCCATGGTGTGAAGGTGATCCGCCAAAGTAGACTTACTGCAGTTGCTCCAAATACCGAGGCACACATAGGTGTAAAACAACTTATGCCAGTGAAAGTCATGAATAGCCCCAATGGCCTGATTCTAGAAGCAACCATAGCCCAACACACCACTTGTAAATGGTGCAAGTTACACCAGAGGGAGGCAGGCGAATTGCAGCAGACTATAAAAGGAGGTCCCAGTGACACAGGCAGCAGAGACGCTTGTTGTGCAAGCAGTGTGCAGACAACCCTGCAGATCAGTGACAGCGTGATGGCTGCACCATCAGTAATGCTAGGACTACTGCTACTTGACAGGTGGCACATGCACACCAGGTAGCATGATGGTGGGAACCAGGTGAACAGGCAGCTCGGGGCAGCACAGACTGCCAGACACCATGTGCCATGGATGTAATGTACAGAACCAGGACCTCATATCTAGACCTCACAGAGAAGCAATGCATCGTGCACTACTGCCTGCCAAAGGCCATCGTCAGTGAGCTTTGAAGACCTACGGGAAGACCTACAGAGTTCCACCAGTAGAGGGAGCCCTGTACCAGTGGGAGGTGAAGGTGCAGCACTGTGCTTCCTTGCCACTGGCACCTTCAAACTCCCACTGGTGACACTGTAGGCATGTCACAGCCATCCATGTCCAGAAGCCTGAGGCAGTTTCTGTATGTGATGATGGAACACATAGACCAGTACATCCTCATCCCAAGGGACACACAGCAGCAGGCAATGAAGTAGTGCTTCTATGACATTGCACAGTTCACCTGTGTGCTTGGTGCTGTTGACTGTACACATGTGGCCATCAGGACACCACCAGATGAAGCTGAGGTATACATCAACAGGAAAAGGCTTCCACTCCAAGAATATACAAGTGGTGTGTGACAGCCAGTGCCACATACTGGATGTGTTAGCCCAGTACCCTAGTTCCAGCCATGACTTGTACATCTTCAGGAACTGTAACCTACATGAGGCATTTGAGAGGGACGGATCACTGGCAGATGGTTCATTGGTAGGTGTGACTGGCCTGCAGGATTGCATGACACTCCACGAACCCATTATGCCAGCGTGCATCACAGATACTCTGAGCAATAAGGTTGTGTTATTCACATCCCACAGGTGACAGTGGCTACCCACAGCTGCAATGGGTCATGACGCTCTGCAGCATCCTAACACTGTGTCTGAGGTGTGATATAATGAGGCCCATGCCTCACCTGTGCCATCATCGAGTGCACATTTGGCATCCTGAAGGCCTGATTCTGCTGCAATGACCAATCAGGAGGGTATTGCAGTACAGCCCCAGACAGTGTGCCATATATGTGTTGTGTGCTATGTGCTACATAATTCAGACTGAAGAACCATGTGCCAATGCTGGACATGGATAAGAAGCAGGATACAGAGGAGGAGGAGAAGGATGGGGCTGATGGAGACCACCATCAAAGCATGGCACACAGCCACATAACTATGCAGCTGTGTGACAGGCAGGGCAACATGCCAGACATGAGCTGATAGCCCACCATTTCAATTGAATGTCATCAGCCACCTTTGGTGGCACCAGCAGCAGACATTGAGTGGCCCCACACCACACCATCCTCAGGGCCACACTGCCTGGTGTTAAACACCATATATGGTGGCATTGTCCAGAGGCACTGGTGGCCATGTCATGTGTCAGCACACCTGTAGCAGATATCCACACAGTGGTTCATGTAGTACACTGGTTAAATTACAGGACATACAGTACAAGGTATGTCCAACTACAATGAGCAGTGCACCAGGGTGGGTTTGGAGGTGCTTGCTAGGCTGCTGTACAACTTCCACAGGGATGGGGGCTGTGTCACGGGAGTCTGAGATGATAAGTGGACACAGGGTTGCATGCACAAACATATGTGTGCCATACAGGACAGCAATGACTTGTGTAAATCAACCTCACTACAACATAGGTGCAGTGTCAGGAACTGCACATGTGCGATGTGTGTGCATTTTTCTGTAACAGAATGACAATGCATGAAAAATGTAACAGTCAACCCACAACAATTGCATGCACAACTGTATGTATATATAACCATGTGTGATGCAACAGGCACCAGCAATGGCCTGTAACCAATGCTGCCATGTTTTGTGCAGCACCAGAGGGCATCAGGATGGGACTGCATGTTGACCCAGGCAAACCGTAATGTCCATAATGTGAAAAGTCACTCACATGCAGCACATGGCATAAACCACACGCTTATGTGTGAAAATATGCGGCATGCAGCAATGTCTATCACATGTCTGAGAACATGTGCTGTCACAACTGAATGGCATCACAGTCCCCACAGACAGCATAGGCAAGCAGTACACTGCTAGTAAAGTCCTGTTAACCCACAAAACACCCTAATAAGCAGTAGCAATGACCATCTTAAGTGGGAGAGCCCCTGTTTTACTGCTGCTAAGATTGCCCAATGGTAAAACTGGTGCAGCAGTGGCAGACCACAGCGCTGCCACCTGGGTGCTAGAACCACTTGCCCACAGCCAGGGGTAGGGTGTGGAGGACCACTGGGGCCTGAGGAAATCTCCAGGTTGAGGTGCACAACACGACAACTAAAACACAAGTGGCAGGATATGATTAAGTGGAATCCTACCATCCTATCCCACCAGATGGACATGGCTACCAGGAGGTATGCTGAGAGCCGAACTGAGCAGCTACCTGTGGAAGGTGAGTATGTCAAATTCAGATCATATTATATACTGTATTATTTGTTCTTGCTCTTTATATTATATTGGGGAAACCACAAGATCATTGAAAGTATGTATTACTGAACATAAGAGTAACATTAGAAGAGCTAATGAACATTGTCCACTAGCAAGGCATTTTTTACAATATAATCATCAAATTTCTAGTTTAAAATTTTGGGGACTGAAAAGTAATGAAACCAAGAGGAGGGATGAAAAGGGTCACCAAGCTTCTACAAAGAGAAGCATGGTGGATCTATACTTTACGAACTTATCAAAGAAAATATGGTTTAAATGAAAACTTACTTTGGAATTATTTTCGTTAATATTTTATAATTATGTTTTCTTGATATTGTTTTATGGTCATATTTCATCATAATTTGTTGTTTTATATTGATTCTGTTTTGTTATATTTCACAAATTAGATTTTTAGGTTCATGGTTCTGATCCCACCAGAGCCGCTGGTGCCTTTTGATTAAATATGTTAATGGGGTCTGATATAAAATTAGACTAATTTTTTCTAGGTAGTCTTTGTAGAAATTAAATTTAGTAACATGTTTGTATTCATTAGTGTCAAAGAATTTTTCTTTGAGATCTCTTTACTAATATGTATATTCTACAAGTTCATCTCAATCAAGACCACGATAGTGAAATATGTTGGTTAATTTCATAAAGATGAGTAAGATTCAGTTCTGTTGAGAATCATATAAAAATAAGGATCAGCATATACTCTTATGTTGATTTCTAATTTAGACTGGGCTGCTGGTTAAGTCACTTCAGTGATGCCTTCACGTACCTTTTGGTAGTGTGATAAAGCAGCCCAGCCCTTTCACCATTTGATCCCAATAATGAAAGTAAGAGTAATTGGGTTCTTTATTTTGAATCCCTAGAACTACTGAATTTTGTATAAGATATGATACGGGTTCAATGTATTTTTAATTTTTTTGGGAGATTGATTGTGAAATTAATATTAGAAATGTTGTATTTCACTTTAGTTAGAATAAACTAAAATGTTTTCATATTGAGATCTCTGACAGTCATAAATTTATCTGCTTGCCAATTTTGATCTATACTCTGTCATGCTTCAACATGTTAAAATGTTGCATTTTGTATAACATTATGTAAATAGAGGTATCAATGTATATTATTTGGTATTGATCTTCACTATATACTGGGCTGCTAAGTTAGTCACCTTAGTGACATCATCAGCACCTTCGGTACCTCGGTAGCATGATAAAGCAGCCCAGGCCCTTCCTCACCTGATTCTGAGAAGTGAGATCAGGATAGCGTCTTGGCTTATGGCAGCACTCTCTAAACAGAATTGGTCTGAAATTTAGTTTGCCATGCTGTGTTGTAACACTCATAAAGCTATTATTGAGATTTCTACCAACTGCACACCACATACCAAGCTTATGCTGGTAAGCTTGAAAGTCTTATTTCATATATTTTTAGATAGTAATTGCAGAAATATTTAGCAATTATGGTTTAAGATTTAAGGTATTTATTTTAATTGTATTTTCAGATGGTTGTGGTTAAGAACCTGGACTTTGATTAATTAAGATTTCAGATTATCCAGGTATTCTATCATTTACAGAATTTTGATATTTGAAACATGTTTATACATGCAATTCTGTAGAATAATTCTTGCAATTTAGTTTTTAAAGAGGTGCCAGCCTGGAATAAAAAGTAATAACGATGTGAGGTTATGTTCAGGTGTGTTCCCCTGACTAGAAACTTTATTTCTTTATACAAATCTTTGATATTTGTCATGGTATCAAGATTTTATTAATTAATAATTTATTTATTTGATGGTAGCACTTGCAATATATTTTGGTCTGAGGAAGGAACACATGAGTTCCAAAATGTTCACCTAATTGTACAGCAAAGAAGTGAAACAAATACAAGTGCTCCTGTTACCTAATTGTGCAGCCAAGAAGTGAAAACAAATACAAGTGTTCCTGTTTGGAAAATGGATATTAAACTTTCTAGAACGTGGAATTAACAATAAATGGTCTTTATTCCATTCACATTTATGTGTTTTATTGATTAATTATAGTTCAATTGAATATTAAAGGTAGAGATTTGCATTTTTCTTCCTTTATCAGAATTCTCCAATCAGTAAACTCTCCTTATTATTGTTTGTACCAAAGTTATAAAAAGGAACCGAGGAGAATCAAAACATTGTGACTGTAAACAATGCTGCCATGTTTTGTGCTGCACCAGAGGACATCCAGGATGAGACCGCATGTTGACCCAGGCAAACCGTAATGTCCACTCTGTGAAAAGTCACCACATGCAGCACATGGCATAAACCACATGTTTATGTGTGAAAATATCAGCATGCAGCAATGACTATCACACGTGCAGGAACATGTGCTGTCACAACTGAATGACATCACAGTCCCCACAGACAGCATAGACAAGCAGTACACTGCTAGTAAGTCCTGTTAACCCACAAAACACCCTAATAAGCAATAGCAATGACCACCTTAAGTGGAGAGCCCCTGTTTTACTGCTGCTAAGATTGCCCAATTGGTAAAACTGGTGCAGCAGTAGCACACCACAGCGCTGCCACCTGGGTGCTAGAACCACTTGCCCACAGCCAGGGGTAGGGTGTGGAGGACCACTGGGGCCTGAGGAAATCTCCAGGTTGAGGTGCACAACAAGACAGCTAAAACACAAGTGGCAGGATATGACTAAGTGGGATCCTACCATCCTATCCCACCAGATGGACATGGCTACCAGGAGGTATGCTGAAGGCGGACTAAGCAGCTACCTGAGGAAGGTGAGTATGTCGGGCCTCTATGGGAGACAACATTACAACCCGTAGCATGCCCATGGTCACTTCACATATAAATATGTGTTATCTGTCTCCACAGGTCAGAGCAGCACCATCCCAGGTGCAAGTGGACAACACATGGTGGCAGACCAGCATGGTGGAAGGCAGGAGATTGCGCACAGTCATCACAGGCAAAGTAAGTGCATAAGTGTTAAATGGCAAGTTCAATTTATCTATTTGTCTAGGTCGCACATAGACTAAGGGTAATGGGTTGCCTGTGTAACAGCTGGTAGCATGGTGAGCCACTGCTGAGTTCAACATGTCATATGGGTGTGAAGGACAACGTGTGCCCTGTGTATGCATGGGACCAGTTCAGCACAACAGTGTGTTCAGTACAGGGGTGCATGTGGGTGTTTGGCCATGGTGGGGCTGGTGGTACTGCATGGGGACATGGGGTGTTCTGTGTGAACATGAGCACCCCAGGTCACACACACCTGCACTGTTGCTGCCGTAAATGCACACTGGCATGTGTCATTCCCCTGTTACAGGTGGACACCCCATGTGCCCCATGCCACAGGGTGCTGTTAAGGCCATGGCCAACAGAAGCAGAGGGATGCAATTGCAGATGCACCTGCACAGCACTGACAGAGGAGGCCCACCCACTGACACCAGAAATGGAGAATGAGAAGGAGGAGGACTCCAACATGGTGGAACAAGGGAAAGATCTGCAAGATGTGGAGGATGACGACTCCATGAAGGGACTGAGCCAAACACCCAGGCAGATGTAGAGGACACCACCGAAGGTGCCATGGACACTGGCAGTGCACCTGAGGATAGCCAGCAAGGTGGCAGCCATGCTGCCTAGCCTGTGGAGGCTGTTGAGCAGGAGGGCTGGAGGAGCAAGACCACATGCAGGAGTATGAGGAGGAGCTGGTGGTGGAGGTACCAGAGGAACAATGCAGACCAGTGACCATGGCGGTGTGCTGGCTGAGCCACAACAGGAAATACCAGAGGTGCCCCAAGCAGCTGCTGACCAGGGCCAGAAACACCAGGTCATGGAGGAGAATGAAGTGCAGCAGACCACCAACCAACTGGCCCTGCAGAACAGCCAGGACCATTCCCTGCAAACCTTGTGGAGGTAATCATGAGGGACATGGCCTGCCTCGATGCTTCCCTCAGGGCCCTGCTGTCTGCCCTGAGGCACCATTAGGGACTTGTGTATGCTGCATGTAAATAGTGTTTTATTCACTGCTGGGGTGGAGTTGCCTGTACATACTGTATGTTCCACTGTTGTATAATAATGCTGGTGGAGGAGAGGGGTTAGCTGTGTCATTGTTGGTTATAATGTTGTTGGGGGTTACCTTTTACATTGCTGGTTTTTATGGCTGTGGGCAGAGCCTACAGCCATTTTACTATCTGTAGGTTGAAAATGGAGTTTTGTGGAACACATTTTTTGACTTTTCAATGTATCCTTCAACATTTACAAATCACTATGACAACTAAAATAAAATAATTCCTTCTTTCTGTTTTGAATGTTGGAGATATAACTCCAAGCTGCTTATCTGATGGCCATTAGGAAACTGAAACAACTTGTTAAATATTGGTTGCCTATTAAACTGGAGATTTGTTTACCCTTCAAAATGCAACAGCTTTCACATTTGAATGATTAGCATTTAAAAATGATTGCTACTAACTTCAGTTGGGGATGAATATCTTTCAAGAAAGATTCATACCTTATGAATATTACCCTTCCAGCAAATTTTGTAAAGATTTACTCTGTTTTTAACCTCTCAAGACCTATCAGATAAAATGGCAGGTCTTCAGTGAACTACCCAGACAAAATACATAAATTTTGTTTTGACAGTAAGGGCTGCAGTCTACTTCCCAAACGTAACAGATATGAGCTACTGAGATCTCTTATAGTAAGTATGTATGTTTGGGAGAGGGTGAAGAAACAGTCAAACTCTGGCAAGGGAGACCTCATCTAAGGAATTAACTGCTGACAAACCATGAGTGACACAGAAGCAACTTATTTGATACCTTTTATTGGACCAACATAGATGTAACAAAATAACTTACACCATTATTAACATTCCTGATCAAACAACTGCAAACAGAAGACTGCTTTTTGTCATTTTATAATATGATATACTGAGCTGTATTTACTAAGTTGCTGGATCAGGGCCTTGATAAAATAATAACATTTACTTAACTCATTTAAGATTCCATCAGGTGGACAGAACAGTCTTTAAGAATTTGTCTGAAAACTAACAACTATAAGATGCAAAATGGCATTTGTGTATACATACATGTATATTTATATTTGTATATATATGTATGTATATATATATATATATATATATATATATATATATATATATATAATATAGATATATAGATATGTATGTCTCTATTTCAATAAATTTGTTTATAGGCATTACTAGTATCTTTTGAAAGATTGTCTGACTTGTGATTACTAATTTTGAGTATAGATCATGAAACAATGAGCTTTGTATTTGTTATTTCATATTGTCCCCATTATGCCTTATGCATAGCATATAAATCCAAATCATTTCAAGGCCATCTTAAAATATCATATTAATACTGAGCAGCAGGTCAGAGCTATTTTCCTAACAAAAGGCTACTGATATAATAAATAAAGAACAAAGTCATAAATAAGGAACCAGTGGGCACAATTTACAAGGGGCACAATTTGAAGATAATAGGGGACGTCTCAGAGATAATGTGAGAAGTATTTTTTCACAGAGAGGATTGTGGCTGCATGGAACAGCCTTCCTGAGGAGGTCATGGAGTTAAAAACAGTGGGGAATTCAAGAATGCATGGGACAGACATAAGGCAATTTTAATGGGAGGTAGGAGGAAGTAAGCAGTTAGTTAACTAGGATCTTCAGCTTATCCATTAGGTAGGAAAATGGGCAGTCCTTATCTGCCATCAGATTCTATGTTTCTATGTTTCAATGTTTCAGTGACTTATGGAAAAATATACAGGGATTTATACAGGGAATTGATTCTGCCTTTGTGGGGAAAACACAGGGAAAATGATAGTTTCTTACAGAGTAGTGTTTATTTGGATCTACGAGCACTGAATATTTCTTATCCTATATTTTGTATCCTGGATCAGGCAGGAGAGATGCTACATCTCATTGTCACAGGGATGTACACCATTTTTGCACTGTATTTACTCAGGCTGTCCCAGATTAGATGCAATATCTTGTTTTCAGTGGGGTCATGATTTTACCATTTTATAATGCATTTATTCAGACTACCTAGTCCAGGCCCCAGTATTCAAAGGAGATACACAGCACATCAGTGGAAAGGGAGATGTGCTGCACAACTCAACAATTCACAGCAGCATGATATTCAAACATGAGGGATGTGCTGGCCAAGAGAGAATGGGCCAGGGCACTCACAAATGGTATGCAGTTCAAGTCAAGGGGCATCCCCATGCATATGCCATGCTGCAGCAGCATATTCAGTGAGATTGCCCCTCACAGGCCAGAGCACCACAGCCCATGAATAGCTGGCCTAACCTAGCCAGCCAACCACCCACCCACAGGCAGGCTGCAGATGTGCTCCCAAGTGCACAGCCACCTGGCAGCCTTGTGGACTAGAGGTACCCCTTTCCATCCACAATCTAGCCAACTCCATCCCTGAAGAGCTCCATAGTGTAGGGCCACCCCAGACCTGATTGCACCAGAGGAAACTATGGTCTATATCCATAGTCTAGAGGACTCCCATCCATTGCCCCTGTTCACTGACACCCTCACTCCCTCATACCCAACCTGTTGCAAAGACTGGCACTGCTCTTCACACTGCCATGGCCAGCCATTGACAGCACTGACCTGGGCTGGTGACCTGCACTCTGGAATTACCCAACTGGCTGTACCATGCATTGGGGCACCATGCCAACTGTGAATTCACCAGTGTATGCAGTTGTGTGTACGTCTCTGGCAAACTGAAGAGGGAATTTACATACCTCCAATGCATGCTGTACCAATACTACATCTTTCTGCTGTCATACACCACTGCAAGTCCACAGTCCCCTGTTTCCCTGTGTAGCATGCTACCCTCTGGACTGCTGAAGTATCCCAGGTGCTATGGGGTGCAGTATCTAATCATGCCATCTGTAGTATACACTTCA
This sequence comes from Neoceratodus forsteri, assembly GCA_016271365.2. NCBI lineage: Eukaryota > Metazoa > Chordata > Ceratodontiformes > Ceratodontidae > Neoceratodus > Neoceratodus forsteri. The sequence continues at coordinate 1,396,423,095 of CM057450.1, forward strand.
GGTTACAGATAGTTCATCCACAGTTCCCCAATTGTACAAATGAATGGGAGGTCAGCTGTAACATGCCTGTTTTAGGACCTGTGTGAGTGAGTACAGCTTTGGCTGTCACCCACACTGAGCAGTGCAATCGCACTGGGATAATGGATCCACATGCCAGTGTCTGAGGAGTAGGGCCACTGGGTGTTATCACCCACACACAGCCCATGCCTAGGTATAACACATTACAGCATCATACTGTGAATACTCCACCACCTGCTGACAGGTGGTATGATCCCATTACAGAGCCAGTCATTGCAATGGGGTGGGTGGGGGGCATGGAGGGTGTCTTTGCACCATTGAGGAGTGGGGGCCACTACACTATGGACATGGACTGTAGGTGTATTCAGGTGCAATTACGGATGGCATTGGGGTCCCTACAATATGGAAATGATAGAGCCTGGACTCTGGTACAATTGGAGTTGTTGGAATGGGTGAGGGAGTACCACTATACCACCAGAGACTTCAGGGCTTGTCCCACATGGGAGCAATCAGGGTCAGGGCTTGGGGTGAGAGCTGCCCGGTGCATTCATCCCCATGCGAACATGCAAATGGTCTGGTAATGAGCATGCATAAGGCCCCTTTGCACCCTGCATGCTCAATTAGTTCATTTACATTCCTGGGCTGAATATCGTCTATGGGGGCTGCAGTGCATACTGGTATGTGCTATGCATGCCCCTGGAAGTATTCAGTCAGGGTCACCTGGATGCACCTGCAATGGCAGCCACCTGCACGCGACTCCCATCCAGGGTCACATTTTCAACAAGAATGATGAAGCTTGCCAGGATGAACTGCAGTGTCACAGGTTTATTGCATGACAAAGGATTAACTCCCTTTGAAACTGCATTGTTTGCTGCAGTAGCTCTACTGCAGAATTCTTCAGTGCTGTGCTTCATCCTGGTGGGCTTCACTGTATGCACATCTTGTACCGGTGGCACATTCACTTTGAATATTGTAACAGTGCTGACTGGCGCACCTCTTTGTGCAATGCATCTTTCTGTCCATACATCAATCCGGCACTAATATAGCCCCCAGATGTAAAATATTGTTTTAGTGCATTCTGATATATTTCACAATGCAGCATACTATTGTGTAGATGTAGAGCCCCACTGAAAATAAGATGCCATTTCTTCAGTGAACTATCCAGGCTAAATATAGAACAATAAGTAGGTTTATTCCAGGAAAACACCTTGCAAAATGTGTAAAAGGAAGACTACATTGAAACTGCCTCTGCACAGTTCTGCATTGTGCAATTCATTAAAATAATGGGTAAAAGCATCCCAAAAGCTTTTCACAGCCATATCAGCTCTGACCAGAGTTTGTTAAGCTGGGGTTGGGTTACCGTTTTCAATGTTGGTTGTCATGCTGGGGCCAGTGGGGTGGGGTGGGGGTTCCCTGTAAATAGTTATGTTCTTGTTTTGTTGTTTCTGCTGGGGAGGCAGATGGGCTACAGCACCACTGTCATGTGTTATTTTTCCTTGGGGGTCTGTGCATATTTTGTGTTGTTGTCATGGTAGGGCATGTACACTTACAGTATGTTTGTTATGTATGTGTTGTTTGTGGGTTGACCTGTTGCCTTAATGGGGGGTGGGGTAACTTGTTAATGTAGTTTGTTTAATAAAGTTTGTTTCACACATTAACCGTGTCCTGTAAGCGGTCCATGGTGGTTCCTGTGTCTTGCATGTGTGACTGATATTGTGCAGTTGCAGTCACATGCATGAGGCACTGTGGTGGCATTTACTGTATGTGTGTTGCAACCATATGGCCCGACGTGTGACAGCTGTACACTACACAGCTGCAGTCACAACACATGGTATATGACATCATGGGGCACTGCAGTGGGAGAAAGGTACTGTGGTGTGCATGTACACATACGCCTTCACTAAGGCAGCTGTAACAATGGGCTGGCTATGGGCCTGTATGGCACCACTCCACCTGATGGCATACAGAGCCCTGCAGGTGCACCGCTAGCATTTGCGCATGGTGGGTCTGGCCACCATCCAGCACCAAAGATGTGCTGCCTGGTGCTGCACACCTGTCATGATGACACTGTACACATGATCCAGTGGTTATGGCCAGTGCATAGTGCCTGGTGGCTACAGTAACCAGTTGTGGTGCCACTGTCCTTCATGCCATGCCCACATGTCAAGTGCCATAGGTTGGTGTGACCACATTGGCTGACGTTGTGCATGCCCTGTGCATAGTTGGCCACTGTTGGGTCTGGATGATGGTACAGGCACTGCAGTACTGAATATACAGCACGGCGAACATGACAACCGTTGTGCATCATGCCTCCACCCTGATAAATATGGCTGCAATTCTCCACCCAACAGCCTCTGCCACCAAATCATATGTGTTTATATGCTGGGTACAGCCTACTGGGTTTGACTTCTTACACCACCACACACACACACACACACACACACACACACACACACACACACTCACTGGTGCCCCAGTGACAGTGTGTGCAGCCTGTGCACATGGAGCCATGTGGACATCCGTGACCCACTGTGTACACTACTGTGTGCTGGGACTGCATGATGTGTGGTGGCATGCTATCACCACTTACACACACACAGCACCATGCATGGTGAACTGTAGAGACTGCACTGTCAGGAGCCACATGCATCCATACTCGCCTGTTCTACTCAAGGGGTCATGGCAGGGACAGTAAGGCAACAACAACACTAATGACACCACTGTTCCTGTTATGTGCTTTATTGTGTGCACACTTCCTGCAATAACATGTGTAGGGCTAGATAGCAACACAAACATGGCCCCTGTGCCTCTTCCTGACATTGTACAAGTGCCTTCACAACCCCTTTACCACACACCAGCAGTGTGCACATCCCATCCACGCACACCCACAGGCATGCCCCCACCACCCCAGTCTTGACCCATCCTGTCATCATGTGCACAGGGCTCTGCACATTCAGCAATGTACACTCTACATGAAGTGTGTCCTATTCACCATTGCCATCACTGGGTTTCTGCATGGTAGTGCCGGGTTTGGCCACTTTGCTGCTGGGCTATAGTGTGCCTGTGACTCCGCAATCCTGGAACTGCTCCTGTTGTCCCCTCTCCTGCCTCCGCAGTGGCACCAGCAGGCAACTCTGACTGTGTGGCATCACTGGCCACAGTAAAATGCTCCGGCCCCACCTCCTGTGCTGTACCACTGGGTTGTGAGTTTGCATTGCACCCCTGTGCCCATGTTGCCACTTGCTACTGTGCCTTCAACAGTATCACCACTGGCACTTCCTGCTGCTGACCACGGTGCATGGCAACTTCTGCCTGCACATTGCTTTGCACTGGGGTGGGGTATGTAGTTAAATGCTGCCCTGGGCATGGCAGTGCCTGTGTCTGTCCATTCAATGGTTGCCTGTGCAGTGGCCATCATGAGTTAGTCCTCAGTGTGACTGGTGACATGGTGATGTCATTGGTGTGCACTGGCACATCCTGACGTGCAGGTGTAGCTGTGTGTCCATGCCCAAGGGTGTGGTGGCATGGTGCATTTGTTCACCTGATGCATGGCTATGTGGCTCTGTGCACCAGGGTGACGGGGGGGTCACCGTCAGGCCTGCATATCACCAATGACCTGCATTGCTAACGTCATGGCCTCTGGATGCAATGCCTGCTGCATGGCAATGTTCTGTAGTGTGGTGTTACTGTACACTGCTGCAGGACCTCAAGCTGACCCTGTGAGAGGTTTCTCAGTCCATGCAGTGCCACAACAATGCTCAACAGTTCAACAATTGTGTTGCAGGAGTCTTTCTGTAATGTGTCTGTGATTTCCTCCAGCTGCATCTCCATTCACTGGTGGTGTTGGGCGATGTTACTGCTGATGTTGCTGAGCTTGTCAGAGACTCCATGCTGTCCATCTAGAATGGCATGACAATATGTCTCAATGTACAGTGGTGGCTCCAGCTATTCTTGCAAGGTCCATGTGGCCTTGTCCAGATGTGCTTCAAGCTCAGTAATACTGACTGTACTGTGATCCTCAGCCACATCACCATGCATGCTTGGTGATTCCACTGTGTTCCACCCTGTGTTGTCCACCTGTTTCTGGCCCTCTGTGGCAGTCATGTGGCTACTGGCATCAGCGGACCTTTTGGACTCCACTTGGGCTGTCTCCTGCCTTCCACAGGCTCTGCCTCCACCTCTGACACCTCCTGGCCAATGTCATCCTGCTCTGCCAGCTTATCTGTATCCTGGGAGGCTTCCTGGCCATCAGTTGTTTCACTGGAGGTTGCCATGCTGCTGTCGCTGCCTGGCTCCTCCTGACTGGCCTGCTGTGAACTGGTCACTTGTTGGTTCCCTCCTCTCTGTACCCTGGGCCGCTGTGCTCTCTGTGTGAAAGAGTGTGTAGTCAGCTGCTGTACCTATCCTCACAAACACATGCCCTATCTGCCACTGCTACATGTTTGTACAGCCTTGTGGCATTGGACACCTTGGTCCACTGATGAGTGCGGCAGGCCTCGTTGACACAGGTGGCAATGGCCCATGTCAAGTACCCTCTGTGTGGATGTCAGCTGTGCTGCAACACCATTCCCAGTCACTGTCGTCTGGTAGTTTATTTATTTATTTAGTTTTGTTGACCGGTAAGTGCACTAGACAAATCCTGCCTATTTTCAGGCACCGACCGGGGAGGGAGATACAGATGAATGCCAACCGACCTTGAACCAGATTAAGCTGTTGGTGGTATTTTAGTGAATGGAGGAAATTTGGCCAGGACACTGGGAAATTCCCCTACTCTTTTCGATAAGTGCCTGGGATCTTTAACATCCACCTGAACTACCACCAATCCAGGCAGATGGGACCTCAGTTTAACGTCTCATCCGAGTGACACCTCAGAGTGCAGCACCCCTCTGCGTGCTGCACTGCATGTCAGTACTGGGATATTAACCTAAGTGCCAGATGTGGGAACTGAACCCACAGCCCTCTGATGTCCCGGCCTCAGAGGTGAGTGTGCTACCTACTGAGCCACTGACACTTGGTTGCAGTTGCTTGCAGTTGCCACGGGGCCATCAGTTAATCCCCCTGCAGCATTGTGCTACTGGGCTGCCTGCTGCTCGCTGCACGTTCCCATGCAGCACTGCCATGGACCAGCCGCTCAGCTGTTGTGGTCTCGCACACTGCACATTCCTTGTTATTCTCCAGTTCCACCTCTCCATTTGACGTACAGTGCCCCCCACCACTGCACCTGTCCTCAACTTTCCTACCTCTGCACATGCCTTTGAGCCTCTCAGAACCACTGTCTATGACTTCCTGTGCCCCTCACAACTTCAGTTGTCTTCAGTTACCACCCCTGCCCCCACTACTTTACATGACTTTCTGTGGCACACCACTGAACATTGCTCATGCCATCCATCACATGCAGCCCTCGAGCATCTCCCTTCCTGTACACAGGGCCCCTCCCCCAATAGCAGCTGTGTGCTACTGGGCTGAGCCATGGGTGTAGCCAGATATTTCCACTTTGCACACAGTGACCTCTCCAGCGGCTGCACCCCATCCCCATTTACAAGATGTACAGATACTCTCCCCCATAACAACAGGTGACTCCTCTAATCTCTACACAGGTTGTACACATATCTATGTCATGAACAATAGCAGTTTCATTAGATACAGACACTACTCTGTAGCCTACACTACCTATAGCACTCCAGATTAGATTGATAATGGTGACAGATATGTTTGGGACATTACTCAAGACATATGTACACAAATGTGTCACGGAAGTATGGGAGTATGCCTGCCTACAACCCAGGCTGGGCATCCACCAGCAGTATGGTGGCACTGCTGCCATGGGTCAGCCACCCAGCACTTATGGTCTTACATGTTGCACTTCTGTGGTGTGCAGGCCATGCTGGGTATGGGCTCAGTAGTGCATTGTTCTATTCATGCTCCTTGCATTACAGGGCAGAATACCATGCCTGCCCTGCCCACTGTGCACCTTAGGTACTGTGAGACATGCCTGTGGATTGTTGTGTGATGCATGGACATGCCGTGCACACAATCTCACACAGTTGTGATACTCTCTGTCACAGGGCTTTTCACACACCTAATAACACACTACATGTTCATGTTACACTCTCCGCTTTCTGCCTACCTCTGCCACTCTGCAACCTGAAGGCATAAATATCAGTGTACCCAATGACGCTGTGACGATTCAGGTGTGCTGCTATCCTCTGCTCCTCTGCTCCTATTCTGTCATTTTCATTTTCATTTATTTGTAATTACAGGTTGGTACACTGAGATGCAAGATCCCATTTTCAGGCACAACCTGAAGCCAGTAGATTCAACGGATAAACTAACAACATAGAATACATTAATCAACCATTAAATACAATAAACAATTAACACATCATTTTACACAAAAATAAACATTCATTTTTTAAATGAATAGAAGCAGCAGTGGAGAAAATGGTGAGTGATAAAGAAGACTTTATTTCATCAGGAAAAGGGTTCCACACTGTTGCAGCGCAATAAGCAAATAACTTTTTCCCGAGTTTGTCTGGACAAATGGAAGGGTCAGTTAGATCTTAGTAGATGACCGTGAACTGTATGGGAACAATATGTATCCAAAAGGGCTCAAAGTGATGTTGGATTACCTGTATGTAGTATTTTAAACATAAAACGTGACATAGCTAATTTATAAGTATTTTGAATGGATAGCCATTCAAGGCTAGTCTAACTATTACAGTGATGTGTCTGTGAAGGTGCCATTAATATAAACTTTCCAGTTTTATATAACAATGTTTCCTTCTGGGAAATAAAGGAAGAAGATGAGGCATCAGTAATTAAAAAGCGTAATTTAGGAAAATAACAAACAATGTTGTGCAATAATTTACGAGAATCTTTGGTCAGAAATTTAGAAAGCTGATAAAGGATACCAATTTTAGAATGTACCTTAGCAGTAACCATATCTATGTGTACATTATATTTTAAAGACAGATCTAGGTACACAGCTAGATATTTACCTGATTTAACAACTTCTATAACCCCACCCCCAGCATGCTAAAAGCGAAATTACCAGTATGTTTGTTTTAGTTTAGGTTCTGAGCCAAATATCATGGACTTGGTCTTTAGCTTACTCAACACTAGATTGCTTTGAGAAAGCCAGGGTTGCATATTGTTAAATTCAGTGCTCAATAATAGAGTATTATCGGTGACATTAGAATCATGAGTGAATTAAACTGCATCATCTGCATATAATAACAGGTCACAATGCTCCACCACTTTCACCACAGGGTCAATGAACAGTGAAAAAGTAGAGGACCCAGTATGGATCCATGAGGGACCCCACTGAACCTCTTGATAAGATGAACATATTCTGAATAACTTAACACACTGCAGCCTATTAGTGAGATAGTCCCTGAACAAGACAAGGCAGGACCTCCCACCTCAATCAGGATAGTCAATCCAGTAAAATTGTATGGTCAACAAGATTGAATGCTTTGATTAGGTCCAAGAACACTGCTTCTGTTAAATTACCACTCTTGGTGGCCCTGAGGACAGTGTCCGTGAACCCAACCAAGGCAGTCTCAGTACAGTGCCCCCACAAAGCCATGTTGGTTAGGGAGATCAAGTTATGGGACTTGATATAATTGCTAAACTGTTTGCATACCAGTTTTTCTTGAAGTTTGATAAAGCAGATAAAATTGAGATAGGGCAATAATTACAGAATTCAGTTTGTGACCCTCATTTAAAGACTGGGACAATGTATGATTTTCTTTCCATACATTTTGTATCTGGCATGTTGGAAGGCTAAATTTAAAATAAGACTAATTGGGTATGCAAGTTGGGAAGCAGCAAGAGCCAGGATTTTAGGGCACTAGCTCATCACAGCAAAAAGCTTTGTTGGGCTTCAGGCTAGTTAGAGTCTGAACACCTCAGAACTCCTGACAGTTTAAAGGTAGAATTTCTGCCAGTTCAGGTTAGGTTCAGTAGAGCAGCTCATTTGATCTTGTAAAGCACTGTGATTAGTATGGTCCAACAGGTCCCTGTGGTATAAATCCAGAATAGAGACTGCAGAATTTAATTCCTCTGCAAAATGGGCAGAATCTGTTAGCAATTCCCATTTTGTAGCATACAGGGCCTCTATCACTGGGGAGTAAATAAAAGATTTGATTGAGCTCCAAAACTTTTGGGGTTGGAAAGACTGGTCTGTTGGTGTTTCTGAAAGTAACACATTTTAATTAACAACTTCCTTTTTACACATTTTGCCTTAACCGGTAAGCATTCAAAACAACGGATGTCCCACTTTTCCTAAACTTTCTCAGACAGTGTCTCGTTCCCTCACTAGTTTATTCAATTTTATCAAACCACTTAGTCTCCCTTCCACTAACACTCCTTTAACTAAAGGAGCAAATTTATTTACAACTCCCATAAGGATAGTGATAAACAAATCTAGAGCACAGTCTACATCAGGTATAAGATTTAAATAAGAACAGTCAGTTTCTGAGAGAGCACTAAGAAAGCTGGGAACATCCAATTTAGAGTAATATCTAAACTCTAGACATCTAGGTGGAGGTTTTGAAATTCTTCCGACCTTCCATATCCCAAAAACCTGGTGATGGTCACTGATGGAATCTGAAGTCAGGCCACTAGATGTAATATGGTCATTTCTATTGGTCAAAAACCAGTCTAGCAACATATGCTTGTTGGTTTTAAGATTAAATCAGGTAGGGGATGTTATTAACTGCTGTAGCCCTGAATTCATCAAAGTAGTTTTAAATAGAAGATTAGTGTTACTGTCCCAATTTAAATCAAAATTTCCCACTGCTATAGTTTCACCTTTAGTACTTTGTGACATTAAGTCTGAAAAATCTTGAAAACCCTGTTTACTGTTTTTGGGGGTTATAAATACAGTACATGGGTAGTTTTTTGAGGGACCTATATTACGTCTAATAGCAAGATATTCACAAGATGTCTGATTTTCATCAGGTTTGGAAGGCCTCAGTTGTAAACATGTCTCTTATACAAAACATGCCCCCCTTTACTGTTGGCCTATATTTTCTGTGAAAGTGGTACCCTGGGGTGTTATGTCAGAATCAAGGATTGTGGGCTGAAGCCAAGTTTCAGAAATAGCCAAGACATCAGGGATATAATAATTCACCAAGGTCTAAATCTTATGCATTTTTGTGGCTATGCTTCTCACTTCATATGAACTAGATTCAGCCCCCTTTTACAGGCATGAAGTAGTCTGAGTTATTTTCAAAAGTTGAGGCAGAGGAATGTTCCTTTCTGGGTCCTTTGCCTGGGCCTGGGCCTGGGCACAATGCCTGTTGTGAGCAAGTTTTGTTTGACCCTCCTCTTTATGACCTTGTATTTACTGTGCAGGTCTCTCACCATGTGTCTTTGGAAGGACACTGAATTTATTCTCCTGGCTACCTATTCCCAGGTCTTCCTTTTGTCCCTATGGGCGATTCACTGCCTCTGCTGAGAAGCATGTCTGTCTTGGCCTCAATGGCATCCAGCAGGATATTTATCTCCTCATGACTGAAATTCTTTTTCTTCTCTGCCATCTGGTTTCTGACAGCTGCATTGCTTGTTGTTGTCCACCGACCACAGGAGTTCCACCATTGTGAAGGTGCATACACCCTTGCTAATATATGTGTCCTGTTCTACAGAGTGGATCGCAACTTATCCATTGGATTTATGCTTTTTCGTGTCATGACCGTTCTAGAATTCAACGTACCTTGCATGTCGCATTTGTAATGGCGTAATTTGCACATTTGCATATTTTTTAGTGTATCTTTGTCTTTTGAGAATCAGGCCCAGTATCTAGACAGAATACAAGAAATCCCCATTAATTGATGTGTGATTTCCTGTGATTTATCTAGCTATATAAGGGATACAGAACAGGGACCTGTGGAATACATGATTTTTTACAAGGGCTGTTTGACCTTGGGTAAACTCATGAATGGCATAAGCCACAAGTGATGTGCCCAAGGTCTAACAGCTTGAGTGGAAATAAATCTTGTATTCACAAGGTCCTATTATGTATTCCATTTATGCACTAAGGATCCTTTAGGGTAGTACTGGGAGTTTTATTTCAAATTGTTTATTTATTTATTTTTTAATTTAAACTGACATGGACTTTTGTGGTTTTCCCAGTGTAGTTCCACTCAGCATAGTGGTTGCTAAGCAGTTGCTATTGATGCTCCAACTTTACATTATGGCCAGTACATAATGAAAAGTTTGATGCACAATTCTTTTGTATTTTTGTTTGTTTTTGGGGGGTGGGGTCATTTGTCAAAAAGTGAATACAAATAGAATTTTATGCAACTTTTGCTGATTATAAAAACTCTAAAAGGTATCTATACATGAAACACCTCTCATTTTGTAGATATTTTTGTGCTAAACAACATTTGTCCTTAAAGTACCATGCTATCATTTCTTTTTGTTTTAAAGTTATTTGCATTTTATGAAAATAGGATTGTTGCCCCATCTGTTCTGGCTGCTTGCCTACATCTTAGTTCTCTTTATGACATCAAAATTTATTTATGTGGAAATAATTATTATGCCATAAACAGGGGATTATGATGTCAAGTGTAAGAAAGCAGAAAGTGCAGATAAAGTATAAGGAACAGTAATCCTCTTTCATACAACTGTACTCAGTAATAAACAGAAAAAGGTAAAGCATTATAGAAAATATATGAAATTTAAACTGAATTGTGTCTAAATCTCACAATTTCTTCAAGTTGTCATGGAGTCAGGGGCTTTTAAGAATAATGCTAGTCTTAGGAGTGCAGGTGTGACACATTCTGGGCTCAGAACACCCTGGGCTTGGAGAACTGTCTGATTTGTAAAACACTGAAACAGTGGGTCTCAGTTCAATGCATGGACTATTGATAAACTGGATAGCTCTCAGGCTGGTTGCTGGGGTTGGCAGTGATTTGTAAGTGTGTGAAAGACTGTTAGTTGACAGATTTGTTGAACCATGTGTTGGAGAGAGCTAGGGTTGTTATCTAGAAGTTATCTAGAATTAAGGATTACAGATGTTATTCTCTGGATCTACTTGTCCCTACCCAAACACACTAGGTTTGGTGGACAAAGAACCTCTGTGCACAAACACTGAGGCAAGGGTTACCCCAAAGGGCATTTGGCTGGGAAGCCAAGTTTCAAGAAAATACAAAATCACACATGCCCACACAATGCAAAGCATCATGGGATGCATATGCAAATCACCACAGAATGTTATGCGGGTTCAACTTTAAGCAGAATTGCATGGTGCCGAAGGCCTCTCACACCATTTGCAAAGGATGCTAACAGAAAACATAGACACGTGTTTCATCCTACCAGAACTCATCAGTATGCCTCATCTGTTTGACACCCCAGTGGAGTGAACCAGCTACCCTAAGATGGTCTGTCTGGGTTATATTATGGTGAACCCATTAAAATAAAAAGCTATTTAAAAGACAAAGAACCTCTGTGCACAAACACTGAGGCAAGGGTTACCCAAAGGGCATTTGGCTGGGAAGCCAAGTTTCAAGAAAATACAAAATCACACATGCCCACACAATGCAAAGCATCATGGGCTGCATATGCAAATCACCACAGAATGTTATGCTGGTTCAACTTTAAGCAGAATTGCATGGTGCCAAAAGGCCTCTCACACAGTTTGCAAAGGTTTGGTGTATGACTTTTGGAGTACATCATATGGGTCCAGGCATCTGACTCTGATGTTACTTCCTCCTCATTATTGGTACTTAGACGATGTTTGCTATGCATAGGCTTGAACATTGACTGCCTTAACCTAGAGTCAGTTTTTAATGGCACCTGAGGCTTTGGTCTACAATTGGAAAGTTTATGAGAGTGCTGGGGTCTATGCTGAACAGTGTGATTGATTAGATTCTGAGACTGTGGATGCAACCCTCTCCCCATTGAACCATCTTGCATATGTAACTGGCCTCCCTCTTCACTCAGCTCAAGACCAAGTACTAGAAAACTCATGAAAGATTTGACTGTGAGAGTTGTCCTCTAGGGGTAGTGCTTGGAGACAGTATGACTGGATGCTTCTGGTACAGAGTATTCTGATGCAGCCAGAAGCGAGAAAGTCTGGCATGAATAGTCATGGTCCTGCCCTCCCACAAAACTCTATAAGAAGGGAGGCAAGCCAAGTGTAAGCTCCAGTTCCTGTTCTAGAAGCCTCAGGATGGAAACATAAGATTACCATCCACAAGAAGAAGGAGTTCAGCCTCTTACTCAACTGAGGGGCGGGCCTGCAGGTGCTGGGATTGTGGCAGGGTCCATGGGTCTGCATGAGAGTGGTCCCTGTTGATGTCACAGGAGTAACATCAGCAGGCAGTGCTAGGAGGATGGGTATCCTAGGAGGGCATCAAGGATGTCTGAAAATTGGAAGACCAGTTGGAGGTCACTGGGATATGTATATATCCACTCCTGCCATATCAACTCAATTTGAAAGACAGCACCAGAAGAAAAGGGTGCATTTGTAAGTAAGACATGCATTAAGCATGACCTGTATAGAAAACCCTGGGTAGCTTAGAGTATTTACCCTTGCAGATAGATGAATGAAAGGGCAACAAGAGGAGGGGACTTGGCAAGAGTTGGGGTCAATATGTCCTTTTGTGAGTGGCTAGGCATGGGAGTCTGTTTCTTTGGGGAAGAGGTAGGTATTACCAGACCAACTATCAACTATTTAATAGTACTGTCATAATGATGACATGCAGAACATTATTGTTGTCTTACGTGGGCACTGTGAGACAAGTGCAAGAATAAATTTTCCTGAGGAACAGTGTTCACCCTACCATGCCATGTGCAAATGGTATTGAGAATCCCAAGGCTCAAGGAGCCCCAAAGGGATGATAGAGATGGTAGTCAAATGTAACGTGTGTTTGGATTAAGATCCATTGAAACTAAAATATTAATGCCCTTAGTTCAGGAGTAAACCTGACAAACTGCAGCTGTGAGTGAGGTTCATGGATTCATGGATGGGAGACCCTAGAAAAGTTGGGTCCCATATGACATACAGTATTGTGTGACGCAGCTAGTGCTGTGCTCTATGAGTGAAATGAACATGATAATTGTGATGTAATGCCTATTGTGCTGTGTAACACCAAAGGCACTTAATAAATACACACAGCTTGATCCCAGCTTCAAGACTGGACATTAATTTTGTGTGTGGTCTCATGGTTATGGTGTCCAAATTCCAGCTTCTCAGGCCCATGGTGGTAAAGGTAATTGGTGCAGGTACAGGTTTAGTAATATAAGGTGAGTGCTCCTCTAACAGACTACCACCATATAAATTATTGGTACAGGTTCTATGATGTCAGGCAGGTGCTCCTCTGATGAGACTACCAAAATATAAAATTATTGGTACATGTACAGGTTCTATGATGTAAGGTGGGTGCTCCTGTAATGATACTACCACCATATAATTACTGGTGCAGGTACAGGGTCTATGATGTAAGGTGGGTACTCCTCTGACAAGACTACCACTGTATAATTATTGGTGCAGGTACAGGTCCTATGATGTAAGGTGGGTGCTCCTCTGTCAAGATTACCACCATGTAATTATTGGTACAGGTGCAGGTTCTATGATGTAAGGTGGGTGATCCTCTGATGAGACTACTACCATAAAATTATTGGTACAGGTACAGGTTCTATGATGTAAGGTGGGTGCTCCTGTAATGATACTACCACCATATAATTACTGGTGCAGGTACAGGTTCTATGATGTAAGGTGGGTGCTCCTGTAATGATACTACCACCATATAATTACTGGTGCAGGTACAGGGTCTATGAAGGTGGGTACTCCTCTGACAAGACTACCACCATATAATTATTGGTGCAGAGTACAGGTCCTATGATGTAAGGTGGGTGCTCCTCTGACAAGACTACCACCATATAATTATTGGTGCAGGTACAGGTCCTATGATGTAAGGTGGGTGCTCCTCTGACAAGTTTACCACCATGTAATTATTGGTACAGGTGCAGGTTCTATGATGTAAGGTGGGTGATCCTCTGATGAGACTACTACCATAAAATTATTGGTACAGGTACAGGTTCTATGAAGCATGGGGTCATTATGTTGTGGACAGAAACATTGTGGCAATAAATGCCACAGTAAAATAGTGTGTGCCATAACAAGGTTGGTCAAAACACTGACCATACAACTAGCACACACACTGTATTGTAATCAATGGAATTTCATACCCCGGACTATAAATAACCTACTCCACTGGGGTGTGGACTTTAGGCATGGGTGAAACTTGGGAGGGAAAATTTATTACTTTTTTTTTGAGTTGCAATTCTAGGAGACCTGGGGAACTCAACTGTGCTCTCAGGTATCTTTCATAACTGTGTGCTGGTTCCTTAGCCACTCTAAAATGAGAATGGCTTGATCAAGCACAACAATCTAAGCTTCTTCAGCCCTTCCTCTACTTCACGGTCAGTGACAGGGTAGCAGTAATTCTCTACTGCTGTTATATCCCTGTCATTCTAAATATTCTGCACTTTGCACTTAGCACTTTTGTAGGCTATATTGCCCAGTACCATTATATGATGTTAGGTGGGTGCTCCTCTGACGAGACTACCACCATATAAATTATTGGTACAGGTTCTATTATATAAGGTGGGTGCTCCTCTGATGAGACTACCACCACATAATTATTAGTGCAGGTGCAAGTTCTAAGATGTAAGGCAGGTGCTCCTCTGATGAGACTTCCACCATATAAATTACAGGTACAGGTCCTATGATGTAAGGTGGGTGCTCCTCTGAAGAGACTACCACCATAAAATTATTGGTGCAGGTTCTATGATGTAAGGCAGGTGCTCCTCTGATGAGACTTCCACCATATAAAGTATTGGTACCAGTTCTATGATGTAAGGTGGGTGTTCCTCTGATGAGACTTCCACCATATAATTATTGGTGCCTGAACAGGTTCTATGTTGTAAGATGGGTGTTCCTCTGATGAGACTTCCACCATATAATTATTGGTACAGGTACAGGTTCTATGATGTAAGGTGGGTGCTCCTCTGATGAAACTACCACCATATCATTATTGGTACAGGTTCTATGATGTAAGGCAGGTGCTCCTCTTGTGAGACTACCACCATCTAATTATTGGAGCAGGTTACAGTGGCGTGAAAAGTATTTGCCCCTTCCTGATTTTCTCTATTATTGCATATTTGTCACACTGGATGTTTCAGGTCTTTAGATAAAATTTAATATTAGATAAAGGGAACCTGAGTGAACAAATAACACTTGTTTTTTTAATTTCACTTATTTAATGAAAAAAGTTAACCAACACCAACTGGCACTGTGTGAAAAAGTAATTGCCCCTACACTTAATAACTGGTTATGCCACATTTAGCTGCAATGACTGCAACCAAACACTTCCTATAATTCAATATCAGTCTTTCACATCGCTGTGAAGGAATTTTAACCCACTCTTCCTCACAGAACTGCTTTAATTCAGTAACATTTGGTAGGTTTTCGAGCATGAACTGCTCGTTTCAGGTCCTGCCACAGCATCTCTATTAGGTTTCAGTCTGGACTTTGACTAGACCACTCCAAAACTTTAATTTTACTTCTTTTTAGCCATTCTGATGTGGACTTGCTTTGTGTTTTGGATCATTGTCTTGCTGCATGACCCAACTACACTTCAGCTTCAGCTGACGGAAGGATGACTGGACATTCTCCTTAAGAATTTTCTGGTACAGAGCAGAATTCATGGTTCCTTTAATTATGGCAAGTCATCCAGGTCCTTAGGCAGCAAAGCATCCCCACACCATCACACTACCACCACCATGTTTGACTGTTGGTATGGTGTTCTTACTGTGAATGCTGTGTTTGCTTCATGAAGACATTATGGGATCCATGTTGTCCAAAAGTTCCACTTTGGACTCATCTGTCCATAGAACATTTTCCCAAAAGGCTTGTGGATCATCCAGGTGCTTCTTGGCAAATGAGAGACGACATTTATGTTCTTCTTGGTTAGCAGTGGTTTCACTTGCTACCTCACATGAAGCCCATTTTTGCCCAGTCTCTTTCTCTGATTGTGGAGTCATGAACACTGACCTTAGCTGAGGCAAGAGTAGCCTGCAGTTCTTTGGATGTTGTTTTAGGATCCTTTGAGACTTCTTGGATGATTTTACACTGTGCCCTTGGAGTAATTTTGGCAGGCCGCCCACTCCTGGGAAGGTTCACTACTGTTCCAGTGTTCTCCATTTGGAGATTATGGCTCTCACTGTGGTTCGATGGAGTCCCAGAGCCTTAGAAATATCTTTGTAACCCTTTCCAGACTGATAGAGGGCAACAAATTTTTTCTGATCTTTTCAGGAACTTCCTTTGATCATGGCATAATGTGCTTGTGCTGGCAACGTGACTCTGATGGTAAGGGCCAAAATAAGTGAGGTTTATATTTAGCAGGGCTGGCTGTAATCAAGCCTGGCTGTGTTCAATCAGCTGACTCTAATTATCCCTTTAATTGGGTTGATTTAACTAGGGGCAATTACTTTTCACACAGTACCAGTTGGTGTTGGTTAACTTTTTCATTAAATAAATGAAATAAGTAAAAAAAAGTGTTATTTGTTCACTCAGGTTCCCTTTATCTAATATTATATTTTGTCTAAAGACCTGAAAACATCCAGTGTGACAAATATGCAATAATAGAAAAATCAGGAAGGGGGCAAATACTTTTTCACGCCACTGTATATGATGTAAGGCAGGTGCTCCTCTGATGAGACTTACATCTTATAGATTGATATTGTGGGTTATATGATGTAATGGGTGTTCCTCTGATGAGACTTCCACCATATAATTATTGGTACAGGTTCTATGATATAAGTTGGGTGCTCCTCTGATGAGAATTTCACCGTATAATTATTGGTACAGGCTCAGGTTCTATGATGTATGGTGGGTGCTCCTCTAACAAGACTACCACCATATAATTATTAGTACAGAAACAGGTTCTATGATGTAAAGTGGGTGATCCTCTAACAAGACTACCACCATATAATTATTAGTATTACAGGTAGAGGTTCTATGATGTAAAGTGGGTGCTTCTCTGGCCAGACTACCATCAGATAATTATTGGTACAGGTACAGGTTCTATGATGTAAGGTGGTTGCTTCTCTAACAAGACTACCACCATATAGTTATTAGTATGGGTACCAGTTCCATGATGTAAGGTAGGTGCCCCTCTAATGAGAATAGTGGCATATACTGAGGGTTACGCTGATGAGCTCAGGTGTCCAGGCCTTTGAGGTAGTGGGCCCAACACCGTGGCAATTTGCTGCCCAGGACCTTGTGTGAGTCCCCTTTACTGGATGCTTTTAAAAGGGGCTCAAGTCTTATTCCAACAAGTCTTAGAAGTTCCATAATGCATGTATGTAGCACTCGTTGTAGTTTTACTGTGTTTTATTGTTTTTATATTTTAGGGATTTTATGTTAGTTTTAATGGAATTAGGTAGTCATTTTGTGTTTGTTTATTATTGATGTGGATTATTGATTGTGTTTTCTTTTATTCTAATGGCACCCTGGGCCTCCTGGGAAGGAACCAGATAGAAATAAAGATTACTACTACTTCTACTAATACAATTATTGGTGCAGGTACATGGTCTATGATATAAGGCTGCCACTCCTCTGATGAGACTACCACTACATAATTATTGGCTAGGTACAGGGTCTATGATACAAGGTAGGTGTCATCAATGAGACAACCTCCATTTATCCCTAGACATTGGTCGGTGCCCAGCCTTTACAATTATATTTGATTGCAATAGATTTCTAGTATTTGGCCAGGACTCCATAGAGGTACTGTATATCTAGACAAAGGTGTCAGTGGGCCTGAGCCACTGGATTATGGATATTTTACACTCATTTTGGGATTGGTTGCTGAGGCATAGTGCTGTCTTTTGTCTGGACACAGGGACTGAATCAGTCTAGTAGCATCTTCTAGTGGGCCTCAGGACTGAAAGGAAAGATTATGTTGGTACAGGAATGGGGATCGGTGGGTGGGAGGTGCCACTACATGCCTGGGAAGATGAGATGGGTATCAAGAATTTGCTCCTTTCATATTAAATTCTATGGTATAGTGGAGTATAATATACCACCATACAGAGGCCTCTCAAAATCAACAATCCACCTCATTAGCTGAGCAAAAATGAAATCATCATACTTGGTGACATAAATCTTGACTGGGGTGGTAAACCTGCAAAACCTTTGAAGCTCTAATTCAAGGTTATAACCTACAACAACCTATTACTGATAAAGGTGGGCAAAGTGGCCTAAATTCGCTCCACGGAGTGATTCGCAGAGTAATGCAGAATCTGCGAATGCCCCCAACGCTGCGGAGTACTTCACATCATATGAGGAATGCAAAGTCCATTGAAACCAATGACTTTGCATTATTCTGCCTTCCCAAAACAATTCTCCACTATTTAAGGCTAAGTACATTGAGATCAATGTACTTACATCATCACCTTGTTATTGAGCTCCAAGGTGAATTTGCAGTGCTTCATGGAACTGCAGGACACATGGGCTCTAGATTGTTCTGCATAGCCTCAGTTCTGTGTAGGCGTGTGTAGTGGAAGATGGAGATAGTGTCCTCTCAGAGTTCTGAAATTCAAATCCTCTAAAAGCTGTTAAAAAAGCTTTTCGAGCCATTTTTTGCTCACAATTTAGTGCATCGATTGTCGGAAACCCTCCTGTGCTCATATCATCGAGTGTTTATTGCTTGTGTGTGGATTTTGAATGTTAATTTACAACAGTCAGTCTGTGTACTGTGAAGTGTGCTTTGGGGAGGGCGTATCTGTGGTGTAGGTAGATTAACTGGAAGAAAAGGCAGTCTTTCTGTTTTGCTTATATTTTTCTTGTATAACTCTGTTAATGTACACAAGGTAATATTTTCAGTAATTCTTGACATTTTTTGCTGATTGTAATGGTGCAGCAGTGTATAATTTCAGTTTGTTTAAAACATTTGGTTATATTGCTTACAGTTTTCAATTTGCTATGCAATACTTGTAGTGTGTGTGTGTGTGTGTGTGTGTGTGTGTGTGTGTGTGCATGTGTGATGTGTACCATTAAATCAGACAACTTTTATTGTGCCAGACTAATAGCAGCAGTGTGAACCTGCTATCCACCGCACCTGCATTAATTTTATACTTCTTTGTGGTATCTTTATTGGTAGTGGACTGTTACTGCCTTGCACTACCCCCAACCGCAAAAGGTATTCTTTTCCAGATTTGGAATTGTGACTTGTGAGCACTGGTTAGGTGTTGTTGTGCCTTTTGTCTGACTGCATCTCTTGAGTGTGCAGTACAATCTTAATCTGTCTGTGCATTTGCAGTACACCATTAATTCTGGGAGACTTTGCATTTCTTGTTACGCTCTCATTTCACTTCTTCAGCACTGGGAATTTTCTGGACACAAGACAGTAGCATTTTGGTGATGCACATTAATTCTGGAGACTGTGTGGTCACTGCTCGCATTTGGAGTGCATCATTAATTCTGGGAAACTGTATTTTTGTTACCCTCTCATTTCACTTCACCAGCAATGGAGAATTTTCTGGACAGAAGACAGTAGCATTTTGGGATGCACATTAATGCTGGTGACTGTGTGTGGCCACTGCTCGCATGACAGAGTGCACCATTAATTCTGGGAGACTTTGCATTTTTTGTTACCCTCTCATTTCACTTCACCAGCACTGGAGAATTGTTTGGACACAATACAGTAGCATTTTGGGGATGCAAATTAATTCTGGTGACTGTGTGTGACCACTGCCATTACAACTGAGTGTGCCATTAATTCTGGAGACTTTGCATTTTTGTTACCCTCTCATTTCACTTCTCGCCAGCACTGGGGAATTTTCTGGACACAAGACAGTAGCATTTTGGGGATGTAAATTAATTCTGGTGACTGGGTATGGTGTGACCACATCCACTGCGTGCATGACTGAGTGTGCCATTAATTCTGGAGACTTTGTATTTCTTGTTGTGCTCTCATTTCACTTCATCAACACTGGAGTTTTCTGGACACAAGACAGTAGCATTTTGGGGATGCACATTAATTCTGGTGACCGTGTGTGTGGGGGCACTGGGGGGCTACCAATATTGTTGCCACTCCACCTTACTTCAAGTTTAGGTGGAATGACAACGTGAAGTAATAATTACAAGATGAAGTGAGCCTTTCCTATTGGCCCGCTCCACGTAGTGGAAGTGACAATGTGAAGTGAATCACTTCACATTCACTGCCGGCGAATTTAATTTCACTGCATCTCTAATTACCAACCCTACGAGACTGTCTATGCACATTGAAACTCACGCTCTAATTGACTGGGTACTAACCAATAGGACAGACAGAATCTTGGAAGCTGGCATACTTGCTGATGCTATTGTGGATCACTCTCCTATTTACTGCATATGGTGAGCTTGTTCACTCCTAACCTCCCCTAAAGTTATTTCTTTTAGGGATATTTCTAGACTTAACCCACAGCTTTTCTAGATGAGCTATCATTTGTTCACTGGACCCAGCTCTTTAACTTGAATAATGCCAATGATGCAATTGGTTATTTCTTATCTCAATTCTGTTCTCTCCTGAAGAAGAATATCCTCATATATTGCACAGGATATGTGGGACTCCTTCCAGACAGCTAAGTTAAGACCTCCTTACCCAGCTAAAAGCTAGGGATAATAGCTGATCTAAGTACAGGTCTTCTGGTCTACTGACCAACTTGTATGAATACTGTGCAAAGTAAAATGCTTGTAAGAGGTCTATATGCCATGCAAGAACACTTACTGCCAAAATGTGCTCCTCAATGCTGCTGTTGACCCCAAAACCCTGGCGTCTATAAAGTTATGTAAGTAGTTTCAAACATCCTAAATTTCTGTGGCCATAGTCAGCCGGTGGCACTGAGGGTTGAGTACTGGACACCATACCTCCAGCCACACTAGTCACCTGGGTTTGGGAACAGACTTATGTTGCTCAGGGGTTGGCAGGGGCAAGGAAGGATTGAGCATCCACTGACAGCTCTCCTTCCTCAGGGATGGGGACAGCACAGCATGCTGTAGACTGACACCCAGCAGTGGCTGGGTGTTGGCACAGGCATGCTGACAAGAGCATGGAGGGCCCATGTCCAGGGCATAAGGTTGCCACTGCAGAGACGGAGATGGCTACTCTGCCCATTGCATGTTCATGAGCCCTGGGAGAAAACAGTTGGAAAACATGGAGCTGGCAGATTCCATGATGACCCAGCTATGAATGCACCAGCCACCCAGAATCTGGATGTTGACTTCTGGGGACAGGGAAAAGTTGACACTCCCTTGCCCCAGCCTGTCATGGGGGCAACCATGGGCGATTCACTGGGTGGGACTTGTGAGGAGATTCTGGACTGGACAGATGAGCCTCCAAGGGAGAGATGGAGCCACCTGCCAACTCCAAGGAAGGAGGATAAAAGTGTAACTAAAAAACAAAAATTTGGGGGCAGATATTCCCAAATGGGCAAAGTGGAGTGCAAAGATTTGCACTGTGCTTGCCCATTACTCACAACCCTTAGGATGCCATATTCAGTAGGACATCACACCAGCGCTATTCAGCTGAATATAAGGACATGTCAATGCAGTGCTAAGCTGAGTAGCATTGCCATGACATGGATCCCAGCAGTGCAGGGAACAGTGCCCCCAAACCCCATAAGCTAGTAGCTCCTGACGCAATATTCAGATGGCCTCATGCAAATTAGCCCATTGGCCATGCAAGGTGCTAAGGGCCCATTTGCATGCCCATTATGGGTACATTTGCATGGGGAGCAGTGGCAGGTTTGCACCCCTGCCACTGGTCCCACCACCACCCTATTTGCGTGGTCCAGTAAAAGTCATGTATTTCCTGGTGTCCAGTGGTCCCTCCTGAATGTCAGCAATGTGTGCAAAATGCAATACCCTGGTGCTAGTAGTCCCCACCCTCAATCCCTGGCCCCATGTGTTAAACATAATGACCTCATGCCTAGGGTCCCCCATGCTTCAGTCATCAGCCCCATTAAATGAAAAGCATGTCCCTGATGCCTAGTGGTCCACTGCCCTCCAGTCGCTTGCCTGTATGATTCTCATATTCCCTGTGTCTAATAGCACCTGCCACCCACCAGTCCCCCTCCCCATCCCAGTATAATCTTTCCTGGCATCTAGTGGTCCTCCACACCATGGGAATGCCAACCCTACACCTCGCACCCTACCTGGAAGCACTGGTGCAGCAGAAGCCCATATGGTAACTGGCACAGCCTCCTCCTCATAACCTCAGTTGGCCACCATATGAGATGACAGGGAGCATGCATCCACTGTACTGTAAAGGAGCATGCATACTGTCTACAGTAGACACTATCTGCTCTCTATTACAGTACAGGGATGTGCACTTTCATCCCATAATGCAGTCGCCAAGATTGTGAGGAGGACTGTGGCACTCCCCGTCTGGTGCCTGTGGTGCTGGCGCTTCAGTTAAGGGGATTGGCAGGGTGGGTTTGTTGGTGCCCATACTGCAGATGGCCACTAAATGCCAGGGAAAGATTACGCTGGTATCATGATAGGGATCAGTGGGTAGGAGGTGCCACTAGATGCCAGGGAATGGAGATGACATACAGGGCCAGCGATTGGGACCGCAGGAGGACCACTGGACACTGGGATGTTTTTTCATTTACTGGAATGGCGATCATAGGGTGGGAAGACTACTAGGCACCAGGACATCTTTGTCATTTAGAGGGCTGGCGATCAGAGGGTGGGGGTGACTAGGCACCAGACCATTATGTTTTACACACAGAACTGGCAATTGGTGGGTGTTGGGACAATGAGGCATCAGGAATTTCATTCCTTGACATGGGGCTGGCAATTCGAGGGTGGTGCAGAAGACTGGACACCAGAGAATCAAGTTCAAGTTCAAGTTTATTAGCAGGAAAAGAAACTCCATTGAGCATGCTCATTTGCAAGGAGGTCCTGAGCAGACTGCTTGAAACAAGAATACAAATGTTGCAGCATATAGTGCAATACATGATACGGACACAACATAACAACATATGATACATTACAGAAGAAACAAAAATAGACTACAAACTTCCAGACAATGAACAATTTGATTAAATGGATGTACATTGGCAACAATCATTTGTCATTTTGTGATTGAAAGAGCACATCAAGTTGTGTTACAAGTGCAGCGTGTAAATAAACCAAAATGTAAGTGTCCTTTCCTCGTAATAGATGCAATTTCAACCAGAGCAGTCAAGGCGTTAATGGTGAAATAAGGAAGGAGTGAGTAAAGGCCACTTGGTTATTAGAGAGGAGGGGCTAGAGAGCGAGAGAGGTAGAGAGAAGAAAGGAGGGAGACCTGCGGATAGTGTGACTCAAGAGGGATACTGGTAGGTGTGGAGATGAAATGATTAAGAGGTTAAGTATGAGGGTTGCTCATTTAGGGCATGTACAAGCCAGAGAAAGATTACATTGGTACCATGTTACATTCTAGGATGGCGATCAGAAGATAGGGGACCACTAGGCACCAAGGAGTAGGTGTGCTCCCCAACCATCAACATGGTTGTTGGCTACTGATGCTTCCAATGGCTGCTAGGGTTGCCCAGAGTAAGTCAGGCTTCCTCTCACATTAATTGTGCAGCACAAGGTGGCCTCACGTTATCCTCCTTGCTTAATGCTAACATGCTGAATATTGTGCTGCACTGGTATTCCTGTCACCACCCCTCTCTTTTCCCATCACATCCTTTTTTTTTTTGCATGCATGGTCGCTAACCTTTTCAGCATGTGCCTCAGACCCCATTGAATATTGTGCCTAGGCTCAAACCCCAGGCAAACAGTGCAAAATCCCTTTTCCATTGTGCAGTTTTGAATACCTGTCCCTATGGTATTCAAAACAAGATGAACATTGATAAAGTCTATTAGTTTAATAATCACAATAATGTTGCAAACCTTTTCATTTAGAACACTAAAAGGAGCCCAATTTCTTTTATAGCTGATTGAACAGTGTCTCCACCAGGATGGCACACTTTGTAATAAAGATGTCATAATTTCATTGTGACAAACTGAAGTAACTGATTTTGGATTGCATTATGAAAATTGGTGATGTGTACTAATTCCACCTCCTGGTTAAAATATAAAAATTAGGTTCATCCAAGATTTACAAGATATCACTGGCAAAATCTATGATAACAGCACTTCATCCAAGCAGGTGGCCAGTTGGCTTTAAACTTATCTATCAGATGCACTTTTAAATAGTGTGGTTGGTTATTGTCATCCACGTCACCATTTCTTTGATTTGATTACTGACAACTCGTATATAATAGTTTGTCAGATCACTATCTAATTGTTTGAGCTACAGTAAGTAAAATTCTGCTTTCTGAAATAAGTCTTCCAGATTTGTCTTTTACACATCAGGCTTCAGGATGAGGTCATTGAGAAAGTGTTCATGATTTTTTTTTTAAATCAACATGATGTGAATTTTTCTCAGCTTGACACAGTTTACTTTTACTTGGACTATATAAGCCTGCCTTCTCCAGCACTATGACTGAATATGTTAATGATCCACAGTAACGGTCTTATTTTGCAGTCTGTTACCCCAGAACCTCATCAAAATGTGACTGTGTGTCAGCTAGTAGGTATTCATATATCCTTGTGGATAAACAAATAAAAGTCACTATAAGCTTGCCTTGTCACCTTGCTTCAGAGACATCTGAGGACAGTACTGGATGACATGCTGAAAGACTTGAACTTCACCAGTTTAATTTTTAATGAACCAATTATAAATGAGAAGAGGTTTGTTTACCCTGGCTTTTAGTTTAATTGAAACAGCAGTGACTGAGGTGAGGTGTATTGGTTTGGAAGCAGAATGTCATGTGGAAGCCATATTTCTGAACTTGTTCTCAGTACCTAGTGCAGCTGTCACAATGCAGTAGGATATGTGTTTTATAGTTGGGGCACTGTCTTTTACTGAGACATTACATGGGAAGGTTACTTTGCATATTTCAACAGCATGCCAAGATAAACATCTTTATCAACATTTCTCAGTTATATATTGCTTCGTTATATGGATTGTCTTTTACACACTTCAACCATGGTGATGCTATTAGTTTCTTGTCTCTCCTGCAATAACATCATACAAGGAGACTATTGCTGCTTCCCTACTCGTGTCATCACATCACAGTGATGTCATTATGGGGGAAATAAGAAGGTAATGTAAGCCTTGCCTGGGACAGTAGAGGAAGGCAATTTTCACAGATGAACAACATTGGGAACACAGGGTAAATAAGTATGTCTTTGGTTAGATGTGGAAATCTTAGACTGTTCCATTGAGAATCATTTGAATTTAAACTGAGTTTTATTCGGTCTATTAATTTAAGAAAAAAAATATTATTGTCTAAATATTGCCCCCACAAACTCAATAGGAATACCATATCAAGTACTGTCAAATGCAAGCATTGATCCTATTACAGCACCTCTCATATGTTACTGGTGCTCTGTTGTTTTAGATATATTCTTACAAAACAATTTACATACAGTGGCGTGAAAAAGTATTTGCCCCTTCCTGATTTTCTCTATTATTGCATATTTGTCACACTGGATGTTTTCAGGTCTTTAGAGAAAATGTAATATTAGATAAAGGGAACCTGAGTGAACAAATAACACTTGTTTTTTTTTTATTTCACTTATTTAATGAAAAAAGTTAACCAACACCAACTGGCACTGTGTGAAAAGTAATTGCCCTTACACTTAATAACTGGTTATGCCACATTTAGCTGCAATGACTGCAACCAAACACTTCCTATAATTCAATATCAGTCTTTCACATCGCTGTGAAGGAATTTTAACCCATCTTCCTCATAGAACTGCTTTAATTCAGTAACATTTGGTAGGTTTCGAGCATGAACTGCTCGTTTCAGGTCCTGCCACAGCATCTCTATTAGGTTTCAGTCTGGACTTTGACTAGACCACTCCAAAACTTTAATTTTACTTCTTTTTAGCCATTCTGATGTGGACTTGCTTTTGTGTTTTGGATCATTGTCTTGCTGCATGACCCAACTACACTTCAGCTTCAGCTGACGGAAGGATGACTGGACATTCTCCTTAAGAATTTTCTGGTACAGAGCAGAATTCATGGTTCCTTTAATTATGGCAAGTCATCCAGGTCCTTAGGCAGCAAAGCATCCCACACCATCACACTACCACCACCATGTTTGACTGTTGGTATGGTGTTCTTACTGTGGAATGCTGTGTTTGCTTACCAAAGACATTATGGGATCCATGTTGTCCAAAGTTCCACTTTGGACTCATCTGTCCATAGAACATTTTCCCAAAAGGCTTGTGGATCATCCAGGTGCTTCTTGGCAAATGAGAGACGAGCATTTATGTTCTTCTTAGTTAGCAGTGGTTTCCATGCTACTCTCACATGAAGCCCATTTTGCCCAGTCTCTTTCTGATTGTGGAGTCATGAACACTGACCTTAGCTGAGGCAAGAGTAGCCTGCAGTTCTTTGGATGTTGTTTTAGGATCCTTTGAGACTTCTTGGATGATTTTACACTGTGCCCTTGGAGTAATTTTGGCAGGCCGCCACTCCTGGGAAGGTTCACTACTGTTCCAAGTGTTCTCCATTTGAGATTATGGCTCTCACTGTGGTTCGATGGAGTCCCAGAGCCTTAGAAATATCTTTGTAACCCTTTCCAGACTGATGAGGGCAACAAATTTTTTCTGATCTTTTCAGGAACTTCCTTTGATCATGGCATAATGTGCTTGTTGAATCTTTGTGCTGGCAACGTGACTCTGATGGTAAGGCCAAAATAAGTGAGGTTTATATTTAGCAGGGCTGGCTGTAATCAAGCCTGGCTGTGTTCAATCAGCTGACTCTAATTATCCCTTTAATTGGGTTGATTTAACTAGGGGCAATTACTTTTTCACACAGTACCAGTTGGTGTTGGTTAACTTTTTCATTAAATAAATGAAATAAGTAAAAAAAAGTGTTATTTGTTCACTCAGGTTCCCTTTATCTAATATTATATTTTGTCTAAAGACCTGAAAACATCCAGTGTGACAAATATGCAATAATAGAGAAAATCAGGAAGGGGCAAATACTTTTTCACGCCATATGTACGGAAAAGAATGAATGCCACTTGCCCATTAAGTTCTCTTCTCACACACTTGGTATGAATACTCTGTCAAATACTGGAGAATGCAAACCCTGACCACTCTACTTCTCACATGCTAATGTTTTCTGTTCATATGTAAGTTACAATTCACCAAGGAGCACCTAATACTATAAGAAAAAACAGGGGATAAGCCAGTTACACTTGAAATGTGTGTATTATTTTTCCCTCAATGAATACCCCCAAGTTTAATAATATACAGTGTGTACTACAGTAATGGCCAAACAGAAATAAGTAACAATATAGCTAGAAATGTCATGGCAAAATCCAATTAATTTCAGTGCAATTTCACAGTAGTATTCATAGGAATATTCAATAGACTAACTCAAAATATGCAATTTGTCTTTAAATGTGAGGGTCAGGACCATAGTTCCTGTACAGCAGAGTGATGACTGAGTTTTGAAAGTTCTTTCCTTTGATAAGTGATGATATGCTGCATATTTTGAGTCAGGCCTTTGCAGATGTTCTATTTATACATCAGCCTACTAGTTTTAACTTTTAAATGTGCTGTTTGTATGAGCTCTGACTCATTGTCTGGTAGTCCCCTACCCCTTACCCTGCAATAACCCCACAAAGACACAGGTTTTGGAGGAAATGGCCTCAGCCATGCATTTATTTATGAAAGTCCATCATAAAGAGCAGCGTGCCCAGCTGGGAGGATGCACAGTTTCTCCAGGCATCCCAAACCTGCCCTATTCCAGGACCACTCCTGCAGTGTGTCCAAATGGTTAGAGTAGCTCCTGGGAGGTCATGGGGCCAGGATCCGATGGCCACCTCCGACTGGCACTGCTGTCTTTGCAGGGTAAACCAATGAGGCTGAACTCAGACCCCTCATCTGGGTCTGAGTCGTGTGGTTCCTCTGGTCTCATGCTGACCAGAAGTAATGAGCCCTTAGGAAGAATTAGACTCATCCTTTTTCTTCCCCTGTACCTTTAGTCTGTGATCCTTCCAAGCCACACAGGAAGGAAACAGTCTGACCCCAAGCGCTTACTAAAACTGCTTCCTCTAAGACCTGCGTAAAATAATTCCCCATCACCTCTATTTCTCTGCCCAACACTTGCCCTTCCTCTTCCATCCAAAGGGCACTGACAGGAGGCATAAATTCACCCATGTCGCTACCGATCCCCCTTAGATTCCATAATTCTCATTCCACAGAAAACCAAAGTGAATACGGCTGTAATTGCCCCATATCTTTAGCATGCTGCCAGTGCTTTCTGTGAATCAACGACCAGATGTGAGAATGTATGGGGCAATCAGTGTCTAATGGAGCGCAGACATCCTTCGTGTAGCAGCAAATCCATGACCCTCCAAAAGCACCATGCCTTCACACCTGAGATGGGTCAATGAGATGTCCCAGCTCTTGCATGACAACCTCCTCCTGCTGCCTACAGAACACTCTTACCAGTGGCTGCCCTTCTTTCTCAATCATTGGATTGCATTTTCTGCAGTAAAATCAATAGGCTGCTCCCCATCAGCTGGCAGCTGCACCGCTGTCCAATAAATGAAGGATGCCCACCACTCCATCTGCTCTGGTACCATCCAGGAACCTGCAACAGACAACGAACAATTATTGCAAGTGTAAATGACTGTAGATCAAGATTGCCTGGGACCTTCAATGTCCCCAATGCCTGGATTTCTCAAATCACAATCCCAGACTCCTCTCATGAATGCCTCTCCAGTCTTACAGGGATGCTCACAAACTCCTGTGCCTCCAACCCAACCTGTTAAATGGCCTTTTCCATATAAATGAAAGTTATAAGCCACCACTGGTTTACTGTCTTCGTGCCAAAGAATGCCTTCCCCACCATCTGGCAGGCAACTAAGTAGGCCTCTACCCCATGAGACCTGCCAGGATGACCAGGCAGGGCCTCCACTGGTCCTCAGCTGTCCATTCTCTTCTGATTCATCTTACTCTTCCATAACCACACAAAGCTTGGTAATCCTAAGATCCCACATCCTCGGCTAGTAGATATAAGGTCCTTGTGGCTTGGGCCTGCGTGGCACCAAAGCCCAGAGTGACTCACCTATGGGTTCTGTTCCTAAGCAACTGCACCTTGGATGAGCTCCAAAATACCAAAAGACAAGGTACCCCAATACGGGCTGAGATTACTGGCTTGATAGGACACCTCCTCCAGTGTGCTCCAGTGGTGTGCATGAACCAATCTCGAGACCCCTTCGTCACTACAGAGGGATGGCCCGACCACCCTGTTGACTGCTCTTTCACTTTTGGCAAGCATTACATATGCCTACAGCTGATCCATTGAAATCGGCCACGCACCAGGCCACCCTGCTGATTCATGAGCTATGGGGTGAGAACTACTCAAGGTGAAAGCCTCCTTGTCCATGGTGCCATGGAGTTACCTATGTCTCTACAAGCTAGGCATACACTCTTGGTCATCAACATCAGGTACCTGGAGAGTTAAACTGAAAGTTCTGCAGCATACATTTTTCCTCAACTTCCCATAAATCCCCAAAGGGAGGCCCTTGGCCCCAAATTGCCAGTGATAGCCTGCACCATTCCCAAGATAATGGACTAGAAAAGGGTATTCCTGTCCCCAGCCTTGGCCCCTAACACACCACACCCCCCCCACCATTGGAAAGCACTCAAAGAGTATGACCCCCATGAAGCTTGTCGCTGCCCACTCTGGTGCCCATCACACCACATGCCCTTCCCTTGGAAGTCTGCCCCAGACCTGATCTAAATATCTTCCAAAAGCCTCTTCTATAACACGGTCCTGTGGCGTGACAACCAGTTCCCCAAAATGCTATCCAGAGGTTTAAACCCACAAACTTTCCCACAGCCTGCTCCAGTGACATGCACAACCCCATAGCTACTAACACTACCCATTTGATGAGCTAGTGCAGACTCTTACATCCATGGGCCTCCATGGGCCCTGGTGGTGCAGGAGCTGCCCCTTGACTCGAGGCGTGGACCACAACAGCTGGTGTCCCCTGTTGCTGGACCCCTCACCAATTGGTACCACACCCACTGGGGCCAGTCCAACCACCCTGTTCCTGCACTGTGGCCCCCTTTGTGGGCCCTCCCATTAGCTGCCCCACTCACTCCCAGAATATCCTGAGACCTTACCTTCTGACCCTCTGACCTTGCCTTACCTGCTTGTGGCTTGTGGGGTACCTTGGCTGTGATGTCAGCTTCTCCTTAACTGGTCTCTTCATTGCGGTGAACCCTGCTGGCGCTGCTGATGTGAACTGGCATTGTATGCCTTCCCTTCATCTTTCCAGTCATCCTCGCCTCTTCCGGTGCATTTTCTGCAGTTGCCCCCAGGCCTGCCGTCGCCTCACTATGATGTTCTGCCATCGACTGAATCTCTTCATCGCTTCCACGGAAGGTTCATTAATGAACTATGGACTCATTAAATTGTCATATTAGTTGCAAGAAGGGGTGCAGGCTCAGCTACCTGAGCCCACTGCTTTCCCCCTTCCCTACTTCATGTGGCCCAGCTTTGCCCTGTAGCCTGCCCTTGATCAGCCACTTTGGTGGGGTGACAAGGTGCTATCCTGGGATGGCTGCGCTGAATGGCAATGCCTGGCCATGGAGAAGCCTCTTTGAGGACCACTGTTACCGCCTATGGCCCCTTCCCCAAAATTATATATATAGAATTTTTTTGTCTTCTGGGGGTGAGGTGGGGTGCAGTGTAACTGGTGCCGCCCCACTGCATAACCTACCTGGCTGCTGGTGGCTGCTTGGCATTCCCAAATCCAGATTCCAACCCAGGACTCATTATTCCCAAGTTTATGTAATAACCCCCTGGCTATGTTGGCTACCAACACCACACACTGAAAGTTCCTTATGTTCTTCTGTAGGTGAAGTAACACTATGGCAGGCACCTCCTGTAAACCCCTGTAACTGTCCCCACATGAACAATCATTGAGCATAAGTGACCCATACCAGGACCCTGCAAGTGGGGGAGGGTAGTCTGTACCTTTAAAGCTCTAGGGATGTGAAGCAAAGCTACCACCTTTGCTTCACCTAAGATGCCACTGTGGATTTTCTGCCACCATCTTGGATGTCCCCATAACTCTGTAACATGCCTCCCTGAACACTGCTCCCAGACGCCCAAAGCCCCAAGATAGCAAGTTGATGCCACAGCCCAGAGACCCCGAACAGAACTGCACCCTCACTTCAGCCACAGTGATTGGATGACAGCCAACATGCCTAGTACGCCATCGAGATCTGGCTGGCAATGGGAGTTCAGGTATGTGAATGGCAACAATGGAACTGGACAGCTGAAAGTGCTCCATCCATCCTGATCTGACCCTGGACAAAGGAGGATTTTTTTCTGTAGCTAACATGACTGCCAGCCCTCTGTGCTAATGGGATCATCTGTGCCTTCCCTCACCCGAACGATGGCTTTTCCTGACCCCCCTTTTTGGGGCACCAGGAGCGAGAAAGGTGATGCACTATGTCTGCCCCCCAGGTAGGCCAAAATAACTGTGGGCTGCTAAGACTGATTTGGCAACCAGGATTAGACCTCATCCTGACTCACAGCCTTGTTGAGATACTTGTGAGGTACCCACATGAACAGCCTATGCCATGCCCCAGATGTGCGGGGACTTTTCATTCACTTGGGATCTGAGTGAACTCTTTCCCAGCACTCAGATCTACTCAGAGTAGATAGCTTGGATATGGTAGTGGAGGTCATGAAAATCAAGCTCGGTCAGTGAAATATACCTGGAGCATTCAAAACTGTTTTTTATAAACCAGGAAGGCCTGCTGGGCATACAACCTGTATTCAGTGGCAACTCTGGAGGTTAAGTGACTTGCTTTGCATCACACATCATGCAACTGGATGCTTTGAAACTCAGTCCCAGATCTGTTAAATGTACCAAGCTCCTTCACAGCTCCTTACTGTGACCACTAGGCTGGCTGCCAGCCCTCAGCTCATTGTTCTAACCTCGAGACTACACTGTCAGATAATGATAACTGTTCTTCTTCTTTCCTCCCTTTTTCTTAAAGCATGGGGATACCTGTTACTCTGTCTCTGAAGCCTCAAATACTACCCTGGCTAAAAAAGGGAGTGAGAGAGGGGTAAGCCTTACCTCGGAGAAGCTGACAGCCATAATCCTGGAACTGCAAAGAAAGGAGAAGAAAGAGGGTGAACTGCTGGATTCCAGCCCTATGACCCCTCTTTCTCCTTCCTCCCAGATGCCACCACCCTGTGTGCAGCCTAAGTGATACCTCCCTTAGGGCGTTGCCAGGGCCTACTGCCACGCCCAGGGGAGGCACCCTGGTACTCCCCCAGGTCCGGGGCAGGGCCCCAGACAAATGGCTAGCTGCTGCAAGAGTTTTGCAGCCTGTGTATTCTCTTTGATTTTGTCAACTGGCTTCAGTGCTGTATGTGACTATTGATGCCATCAGCAATACTGTGCAGAATATGGAACTTTGCCAGAAGATAGGGTGTGCAAAAAGATTCCACCCATCAAATTTCGCAAAGTTGGATTTTTGCTTCCATGAAAGTTTGGAAATCATTTTGCCAACTGTCATTGAAATTCTGCTTAAAACTGCAGAAATGTGGGTTAATGTATTAAACTGCGGGGAATCTCTGCAGAACTGATCACTGTCAGTGTTCAGTTCTGCTGCTTATGTATTAAACTGCAGGGGAAAGAACCCACAGAAGTAATGCAAACCATGGATAATTACATGATATCTGACAAAATACTAAGCAAGCTACTTTATTTCCACATGTCATGTAAAAAGTTTGCAGTTCAGTAATTAAATGCTGTGGTACTAGGCAGAAATCCACAGATATTTGGCAAAGGTTCGGAATTCCACCACAGGTGAAAGAGAGTAAAATTCTGCAAAATTTTCAAAATTTCAGAGAACTTCTGTGACGCGGAAATCAGCACTTTTCATCCATCCCTATCAGCAGACTTTATGTAGAATGGGAATTCAACTTCCAAAATAAATTTCAGAATTTGTTAGGTAATTTCACAAAATTATGAAAGCAGTCCATCGATTTTTATTTTCATTGCAGACTGCAATTTAGTGTGCAGTTGATTTTATAATTGACTGATTGAAAACTGGCAAAAGGACATTCCACAGTTTAGCTGTGATTTATGTTTGTAACCAAGGATTATTATTACATGTTCTCTTGTAAATGATGAAATGTGAAAGCACAGAACTGGCATTTTGCAGTTATAAAAGCATGGTCTATGTAAACAGTGGAATACGAGTTATTCAGTGGGCTCAGAGTGAACATTTATGACACTGTGCTTGCAGTTTTTCCACTTGACAATATAATAGAGAGAGACAGGGAGAGACAGTGTGAGACAATTTCAAAGTGTGTAAACTCTAAATATGATAGTTTTGATATGGCTGCTTCATGGTGCAGTTCTCTGAAGGGTCTTGCTGCACCTTTGAACCAGAGGAGACCAGCATCCTGGTTACCAAAGTAACAAAAATGCAAAGCATCTTTAGAGGATAAAAGGATCCCATCCTTGAAGTGGAGAAAATATGGGAGGAGATCCACAGTTTGGTTAGTGTCAGGAGAGATAGAGGCCCGAACTGTTTAACAGTTGAACCATTGGTGGGATGATATAAAGTGCCATGAGCTACTGTACATATGCTGGGAATGCCTAGGGTAGTGTCTCTGTGAAAGGATGGATAGAAATGCTGTTAAAACTGCTGCTGGTGAGTGTTACACATCTTGTTTTAATACTAGTATAGTATTAAATGTGAAACATTACATTTTAAGAAAATTGAACCACTGACCATTTCGGCACTACTGACTGTGAGGTGGTGGAGTGAGCTGGTGTAGTGGCTAGCTGTGGTTCAGCTGCTGACACATGGCTGCCAGTGTCATAGAGTTAGAGTTATGACAACAAACAAAAGCCACCACCAGGCATGTGATGCTGCCAGAAGAAACTAAATGTGGAACATAACTTGAGAATCTGGGCACTTGACACACATAAAGAGGAATGAGCCACAAGAAGGGTAGGGCTATAGTTAAAGACAAAACAAAAGCTTTATTTATTAAGCTTTATTTGGAGGGAGTACACAAGGCAGCAGATAAAAGTTAAAATTGCCAGAGTATTCCACACAAATGCCAATGTTTTGCATAGGCATTCTGTGGTTTATCAAGGTATACAGAGTTACTCTCCATTCTGTTTTTACCATGACAATTATTTTGGGCCCTATTAGGACCTTCAGCTGCTGTACCATCTGTCACAGTCACCACAGTTCAACTGAGTATAATCTTGTGCGCTATGGCATCACTTGCATTGAGCTTAGGATGTGGCATGGAGTAGAGCATGGCCTCTCTTCAATTCCTGCCTTGAGCTCTGCAGTATTCTTTATGATACAGCTTTCATGCCACCATCTACAGTTCACCAAGTGCAGAGGTCTGGCTCTATGCTCAGTGGTGGCTCCTTGTGTCCCATCCACCACTAGCACCACTGCCCATCTGTATAGTGGCGGTCCACAGTGCAGGACATGGCAGAATGCTGCCCTGGTGTGCCTTCTCATTTTTTCTCAACACATCTCCAGGGCACTTGCTGGTAGCCACAGTCTACTACTTATGAACACAAAGGAAAATGTATGGTTGAGGCGCCTTGAAAGGTCACCAGTGAAGCTTTGGCACTGGAAACTGGCCCCATTTCTACCAGTCTGGTAAGCTTCAAATGTGTCTAACTCAGTAGTGATGGCCTCCAAGGATCATCCGTCAATCTGCCTTCTCAACATAAATTGACCTGAGTGCAGAAAATGCTTTCTCTTTGTATAACAGTTGGATTATTGAGAAATAATAATTGCTGAAGTCTAATCGACATAATTTCTCTTTGTGCAGCAGCTGTTTGCATTCAAAAGAGGCCAATGGCAGTGAGGAAGGAGACAGTGGAGCAACAGGGTCCAGTGGTGGTGGCCAATCAGGAAGAGATGATGGTCAGCCCTCATGAGGACTAGAGACAAGTGCTGGGCCAGTTTCAAGGTCACGATGGACCAGGTCATAGTTCAGCAGTATAGGAGGCTTAGAAATGAGTGAAAAGAGCAATTAGGGCTGCTAAAAGTGAATTCTGCAAAGCTGCATCGCTGAATTTAGCTAAGGACCCAAGGTGCTTCTGGAGGAACATTAAAAACATAGTTAGTGGCTCCTCCAACTGTCAGGCCGCTGACATGCTCATTGATGGTTCTAGTTACAACAATCCACTAACCATCGCCAATCGTTTAACATGCATTTCTCGGACCTGTCTGCCTCACCTCACCATTCGCCTAGCAGATGTGGTAGTCGGATGCAGGATCCTGCCCTCAATCGCCCCAGTCTCACTCCTATTCCACTTCATACTGTAACGGCACAAGAGATGCAGAGATTGCTCTATGGTCTCTCCCCATTCCAGTTCCAGCAATGATGGCATGGAACCAAAGCTCCTCTGTCTTGGTGCCTCTTATATAGCCTCCCGGTGGCCTATATCTTTAACTTGTCTCTAGCTACTGGGATTATCCCTGACATGGAAGGTAGCTAGGGTTGTCCTGTTCTTAAACGGGGCAACCCTAAGATTCTTGATGACTACCACTCGATAGCCATATTGTCTGCAGTCTACTTGAGAAAGTTGTGGCAGGGCAACTCTCTCAACACATTCAGACTCATAAACAGCTGTCTCCTGTGCAGCATGGGTTTTAAAAGGGCACAGCACATCCTCTGCCCTACTCACTGTCTCTTCTGGGATCAGAGCAGCTATGGATAAGGGTAAACTCTCAGGTGACCTGGTTGACCATGTCCTACTTTGTTCGCAGCTCAGGTCCATTGGCTTGTCCTCACCTGTGCTAAACTGGTTCTCCAGTTACCAGCAGGGCAGGCAGCAGCTTATCAAATACAGTAAGGTGTTCTCAGACACCGCTACAGGTGTCCTCAGGAGTCCCCAGGGTTCAGTCTTGGGGCCCCTGCTCTTCTTCATTTTTGTCAACAATCTACCATCTACCTCTACCTTCTCAGAGTCCATCCTGTATGCCGATGATCTGGTCATACTAACTCATTCTCGGACATTGGGATCATAAACCACCAACTGAGTGAGGACTCCATTAGTATCCAATCCTGGATCACATCCCATAAGCTGGTCCTTAACCTTAAGAAAACACAGGCCATGATCTCTGGGTCCCTGGCCAAGTTAAAGAACCTCTCCTGTCCCTTATGTATCACTGGTCTTGATGGTGCTCAGGTTCTCATCACTGACTCCATCAAATACCTTGGGTGACACTTGACCCCCAGCTTGACCCTGGGTGCCATATCCAGAATGTATGCAAAGCTGTGAACTGCCAGCTGGTCTGGCCTACAGAGCAAAGAGTAATCTTACTCCATCTGCTCTCCTCGCACCGGCTAGAGGTGTGTTTCTTCCCTCTCAGCTACTGTCTCCTCCTGTTTGCTTGCATCTCCAAAGCCCACCTTTCTTGGTGGACCATAGCCTACAACAACGTTTGCCATTTTGCTCTTGCCATCCCTCGCATCACCTACCACTGTGACCTATATAGCAAGCTTAACTGGCTCTCCCCACATAATTACTAAACTTTGTTCTGGGATGTTTCATGAGCAAGGTCCTTGGCACTGGTACCCCCAAGACTGGCAGAGCTCCTCGCACCAGCGGTCTCCACTACTTACTCCTTAAGTCTCTGGGTCCTGCTGTTCTCAAGATCCCTGCCACTGCACTCAAATGGGGGACAGAGATTTTGCCTCTTGTGATCCTAGATTGTGGCACTCCTCCTGCACAGGTTCACTCCTTTCCCTTACACGCCTGCCTCCGAACTGCCCTGTGGAATCACTTGAGCTTTCCTCAGCATGTGGTTGTCTCAAACCTCCATGATCTTGCTTGGCACCATGCACTGAACTTCACTTTCTCATGGTGTTGCCTGCCTTCTTAGGTATGGCCCTGCACATAAGGTTACCATCCTATGTGTGTGGTGTTTGCTCTGACTGTGGCTCCACTTGTTGGGGTCCTAAACTGTACATAATTGTATATAATGAGCTGCTCACAGCCTTGGTGACTCTATACATATATTTCTGTCTATTTTAACTGTGTGGACTTACCTAATATATTATGCTTTCCCTGACTCTGTGCAACTGCTAAATTGTATCATGTTGTCTCATGTACTCGAACTTTTAACCATGGGTACTGACTGAATAAGTTATGCTTTCCCAGACTCTGTGAAACTGCCTAAATTGTATCATGTTGCCCTATGTACTTGAACTGTTATTCCCTGTTCTCTCCTGGGTCGTACCTGAAAATAGGCAAATGTCTTGTCTAGTGTAGTTACCTGGTTAACAAAAGCTAAATAAATAAATACATTGATAAATGTGTCGAGCAATTAACATTTTGGTGGTGAAGTTGGTGCAAACTCAGAAACTTGGCGCTCATTGTATTTTAGTGAAGTTTCTGACTGTGCCCCCACCTTTGCTTGGCAGATGCTTTCAAAAAAATGTTTCTTAACTTCCATACCTACCCCCACTCACTGTGCAAACATCACCCAACCCCCACCTCTCATATAATGTAAACACATCTCCACCCACCATCCCCACTAGCACCCATATCCCTCCCCAGCAATGGAGAAGTTCCATTTAAAGTAATTGGAAAGGACTTGTAAAAATCCTGTCCTCTCACCCACTCCAAATAAGTAACCTCCCTCCAACCTACCTAGAGTCCAGATCTCCATAATTTGTGAGTCTATTACACACCCTATCCCACCCAGCCTCCCTCCTCCTTCCTCCCGACACCCCAAAAGCTAAAGGATATAAGGGAAAAGTTTGAAATGTACTCTCTCAAAGGAGAGGTCAGCTCTCTTTGCTGTCCAATGCTTCAGTGAATGAATGTGATAACACCCTGATTACTAAAGCTTGAGTGTTTGAGTTGTCATAACAAGGGATGTTTTTTCTTTACATGCATACAATTTCCATTACTGGTGATAGGTTTTCATGGGACTTTGAGAGGGCGGAAGATGGCTGAGTGCTGGATGGTGGTAGGTGGGGGATGGGAGGAAGGGCTATTCTTTTCATCACACATTATACTCTATATGGAGTCAGAACCTGGCTGGTATGTACAGTACAGTAACTGAAATTAACAAATTTCACTGGGATTGTGTGGGGCAGGGAGGTGGGTGCTGAGGGTGGGGTAAGAAATTGCTCACAAGGGTTTGAGAGGTGGAAATGGGATGGTTATGTTATGTCACCATGGATGGATATGTGCTCTTCATTTTAAAATAAAAAATTACCACACAAAGTTCAGGTGGGAAGGGAAACTTCACTCCACTAGGAGTAGTGTAAAGTTCCAACTTTGCACCACCTTCCCAGTGAAGTTTAATTTTACTGTATTTCTTGTCAACATCATCCAAACATGGTTTAGCATCAAGATCATTCATCATCATCATTACGATCATCATCATGGCAATTGGCCATAATGCTTATTATGGGCATTGCATCATACACCATCATCCTTCTCATAGGCCTGCTTATTTCACAAACAGAGACACTCGAAGAGTGGTGGTGCCTCTGGTAGGCAAAGTATTGTAGGCTTTTTAGGAACAGAATGGCATGTGGCTAGAGGTGGCACCGTGCATAGAGCAGCAGGCTTATTTCAGAAAGAGAATACTTGAAGACAGGTGGTGGCACTGGCAGGCATAGCAGTAGGCATATTTCAGGAATAGAAACACTTGGAGACTGGTCACAGCACAGATGAAAATGGCATGGGGTCATAATGTCATGGTGAAAACCGTACATCACAACAATGCCGCACAGAAAACTGCATGCAGCAAAATTAGGTCTGGTAAATATGATGACCTTACTATGAACATACACCATTAGGAACAATTGGATACATTTGTTTAGCCCTCCCATACCTTGGCATGGGAACTTTGCCCCCACCCCCAAACTAATATAACTAACTCTGAGGGGGACCAGGAGAAAAAGGGAATGCTCATAGCGGGGCAATTAGGGTTTTTTTGTAGAACACATCAAAAAGTCTTGAAGGACAAGGAATCAAACCCTGATTCTCAGGGCATCACTACACCAGGTGCATATGCCTTAGCCACTCCACCACAGGAGCAGCTCAACTAAGCACAGCACCTGTGTCCTCTTCAGACCTTCTTCTAATTTGTAGCGTGTGACAGGTGTAGCAGTAGTATCCTATCGCTATTATACCCCTGTTGTTGTAATGCATGAATCTTCAACAGTTACTGGAAAATTCTACTCAGCTCATTGTTTTGTTTAGGAAACTAAAATAATTTTGTGAATGATCTACAAAATTTTAGAATTCTGTACTGACTCCTCACAGGCAGACACAGTGGCAGACGTGGACTTGAAAATAGCAAATGAAATAAATGGAAAGGAACACCCTAGGGATCAGTACTGTGTCCACAGCTCTGTCATAAACACATTTTATTTATAAATGACTTCATGGAGAGGTCACCAACAACAGGTTGTTGACAGGTACTGACTGAGTAATATACACTCCAAAGGAGAGAAATGTGGATGAAAGAGGAGGCCTGCACAGTTTCCATTAGGGGCTTGAACTGAGAAATGGTATATTACATTTTCTGTGAAAAAAAATCACAATGTACTACATCTAGATCAACTAGACTGGAATGTTCTGCTTGATGAACTCCACCTGTTACAGATGATGTGGGTCAAAGTGAAACTGTCAGGCAACACCACATCCCTGCTGTATGAACATCTCCTCATATTGCTCGTGGGTAGGGGTAATTAATGGCCAGCTGGAGAAATGAGTGGATGACATCATTATATTGCATCAGTAGTCCAATGGATCTCTTAAAAGGCTCCAGAGTCTCATTGAAAAGCAGCAGCTGAAAGGAGAAAGCAGCTACTGTTCTGTCAGCTTTCTTGCTCAACCTGCGATAATAAACAGAGATATGCCCAGTAATTTGTCTCATTCTTTAAAGGTGTGATCAGGGATTCCTTACATTCTGATGGCTCTGGAATGGCACTAGGTTACAATGCCATGTGCTACAAGAGCATGGTCAAGAACTGTGCAGTAAAAATGGTGCAGTCAAAAACAGTGCCAAGGAATAATGCTGCATGGAACAATAGTGCCAATGGTAGTGATCGAAAACACACTGATGACCGGTACCATGTAGAAAAACAATACTACAACGTGTGTTTTATGGGCATGGTCAAAATGTCACACGGTAAAATGCCATGTGACTTAACCGCGCTTGCACGCATATATGTATAACTTTTGATCTGTGGGGACTCCACCCCCCACACCCCCGCTATGGGGGATGCACCCCAGACCCCCACTTAGGATTCCAACTCCGGGAGGTCTAACATGGAGTGCACATAGGTCCGGTTCGTGCATAATGCTGTATGCTATTAAGTGCATGACATTATGACCCGGTATGTTTTCGTGGGTCTCCATCCTCCCCTGACATGGGGATTTTGCTCCCCACACCCTCCAATATTTTTGCAATCAACTCCATGGGGTGGAACTCGAGGATAGGAGGAAGTTGGGGTAGGGGAACCAGAATCAGACATTAAAAAAAAAACTTGGACAGGAACACAAACCACAAGTTTTGGGGGACCAAGAACAGAACCCAGGTTTCTGAGCTGTACCACCTATACTGCTTCTGCCTTTGTCCTCTCCACCATGGGAGCAACTCAGACAGCCTCCACACTTTCTCCCTACTTCTCCACTTCCTCCCCTTCCCCTTGCCTTGACAGTGACAGGAGTAGTGGTAATTATGTGCACTATCCTACCCCTGCCGCTGTCAAGGCATATGCTATTTTGACAGCACTAGTCTGGAAATGCTATTCTGACTGGTTACCCTCTAGAACTGGGTACCTTGTGGTGTTCTCAGCCCACAGATACAGGAACATAGTTCTGAACATAGCTCCAACTGAAACTCATCACCTCTGTGTGATGATATACAGAGGTTCATACTGGGCTTAGGTGAGGAGGAGGGCTGTTACCCATGTGAGCTCCTGTCCTTTACTCATGGAAATAACTAAGGATTGCACCAGCTTGAATATACCTATCCAGTCTTTTCTCAAATTATGCTTTGCTTTTACTTAAAATGATGTCCTCTGGTAAAACGTTCAATGGATTTACCACCCTGTAGGTGTAAAAGTATTTTCTTTGATTTTGTCTAAATCTGTTCTCTTTTATCTGTAATGGGTGACCCTAGTATCTCTATCCCTTGCTTAAATGTAATTTTCAGTTTGAATAGGAAAGGGATCCTGCATGACATTGTACATAAATAAATCTGAGCGCAGCTGCTTGATTTCTAGGGACATCAGGTCAAGCTGTAATAACCTGTCCTTGTATTCTCTTTCCTCATGCCATCAATGAACTTTGTAAACTTCCACTGGACCTTTTCAATTCTATCTTTCACCCTTTCTAAAGGAACCCATAACCCTGAAGTGCATTCGACATGAAGGCGAGCATAAGCTCTGTATAATGGGGTTAAGACTTTTTCTCCATGTTAACTATATTTCTTTTATGGACCAAATTATATTGTTACACTTTTTGATAGCAGTGTTTGTTTGTTCCTCTGTACTCATGGTATTAGATACCAGAACCCCAGATCTGTTTTGGAGGTAGATGTGCACAATGGAACCCCACATAAAGTGTAATTCTTCATTTGGTTATCTCTGCCTTTGCATCCTCTGCAGTTTCGGTATTAAATCTCATTTCCCATTTCCTGACCCATCTAGAAATGGAATCCAAGTCCTGTTGTAGATAATATAATTCTATTGAACCTCTACATGGCCTGCCTATTTTTTTATCATCGGCATATTTGGTCGTCCGACAGTTCAAGTTAGTAGTTAGATTGCCAATGAATATTTGAAATAAAATGGGGCCCAGCACTGATCCCTGGGGAACCCCACTGGTCACTTCCCCAATGCTGGATGTATGCCCATTCACAGGTATCTTCTGGTGCCTATCAGATAGCCATTCGATGATCCAAATCACTTGAATTGTTTCTATTTTAGAGCTTCAAGTTTATTAACAATAGCCCCACGTGGTATGATGTTGAACACTTTACTGAAGTCAAAATAAACAATGTCATATATGGTATCCCTTTATCCAGTGAAGCACTAATGTTCTCATAAAAACACAGCAGATTGGTAGTGAAACTCCTTCCTTTTGAATCCATGTTGGTTAACATCACTGTTCTCTATATAGTATGTTAGTTTGTCTTTAACATGGCATAGAAATAAAAGAACCTAGGGATTGGCAAATACCTTACATGATTTTTGAGGAATGTTTATGAAGTAGTTGGAAAATAAGTGATGTTAAGGTATCTAAAAATCACTGAATAAAAAATCTAACTACAAATAAGCAAAGATTGAAAGTTTAATAAATAAGTTAAAACACATAAGTCAGCGGGTTTTTGCATCCACACCTGTTAAAGGAAGTGGTATATTTAATTGCAGAACCACTGTCCTGGATTATTAATAAATTATTCGGCTCTGGGGATGTACCTGTAGATTGGAAATAAGCCTTTGTGGTGCCTCTGTACAAGAAAGGAAAAAATCGGAAACATCAATTACAGACCAGTGAGTCTGACTGCAGTTTAGGGAAGTCGCTGAGAGTATACTGAAAAATAAAATAGAAGAAAATTGGGAATTATTAGGATATGTTGATAATAAACAACATGGGTTT
This sequence comes from Neoceratodus forsteri, assembly GCA_016271365.2. Taxonomy (NCBI): domain Eukaryota; kingdom Metazoa; phylum Chordata; order Ceratodontiformes; family Ceratodontidae; genus Neoceratodus; species Neoceratodus forsteri. The sequence continues at coordinate 1,396,465,896 of CM057450.1, forward strand.
AAGAAAAACAGGGCATTGTAACAAATCATTTGTGTTTTATGAATACATAAATAAGAACTTAAATAAAATAATGCCCTTGGATGTTATATTCCTGGATTTTCAGAAGGCCTTTGACAAGGTGCCACATAAGTTTGTGCAAAAATGTTTAATATAATGATAGATAGTCATATTGTCACCTGGGCTAAAAATTGGCTGACAGATAGAATGCAGAGGTAAGAATTACAGGAGAATTGTCAGAACCAATCAAAGTGGACAGTGGAGTACCACAGGGACCGTACAGGAGCCAATTCTGTTTTTGCTATACATCAGAGACTTACATCATAATTTTTCCAGTCTGGTTGTCAAATTTGATGATATTAAATTGGATAGACCAGTTGGAACTCCAGAACAATAAAGGAGAGAAATTGGACTTAAAAATATAGAAATGTGGGCACATAAAAATAATATGAAGTTCAGTATTAATAAATCGAATATTATGCATCTAGGAAGATTGAATAGTAAGAACATCTATACATTAAATAATGAAAGATTAAGGGATGTAGAACAGGAGAAAGATTGTGGACTCTAACAGATAATAAACTGAAATTTGCTAAACAACGCTCACTGGCAATACAACGAATAAATTCAATGGTAAGAAATATAAAGTGACATTTTATAAATAGGTCCCTAGGATGCCTTTTACCCATATATAGGTCCTATGTGAGACCATATATGGATTATGGATCACAACTCTGAATCCACATACAGTAGGGGAAATAAGAAGAGTGTAGACAGTGCAGAGAAATTTGCTAAACTTATGTGGGCATTAGGAATGTATGATTATGATGAAAGGTTGAAAAGAACTGGTCTGTTCACTCTGGAACAAGAAGAATGAGACTTAATGTCTTTGTATAAGTTTATAAATGATAAAACTTTGGCTACTGAGATGGGGCTTAGACTACAGGGAAAACCAATAGGACTTAGGGGTCATAGGATGCAAATAAAACTAGATGTAGTAAAGGAAATAGATATTACCATTCCTTTGTAAATAGGACTGGAGGAATTTGGAATGCCTTACCAGGAGAATTGGTGGCTAATAATTCACTGGCAGAATTTAAAGAAGGATAGATGACTTAATAATGATAAGTGGGAAAAGTACCCACTAAGGTGGGGACAGTTTATATGGACCGATGGGTCTTCTACAGTTCAATTCCCAGTATAAGAATCCAGTATTAACAAAGCCTTCCAGTACTTTACACACAACACTAGTTGAACTAATAGGACATTTTCTGATATAGTACCTCACACTTAAGTAGTGGATCTAGCATGACAGGAAAAATATATCTCGTACTACCATAGGGTTCTGAAAAGTAGCCGAACAACTCTCTGCCACGTTTGTCAATAAAGACATTCACTGCATGTAGAGTATAGCCTGGGTGCTTCTCTGTGTGATATGTGTACGAACATCTTCTCAGGGCATGTTTTAGAACCTGCACTGTAGCAACAACCTAACTAAGCACAATAGGCCTAGTATTCATGTGAGAGTGCTCCTTTCAAAAGTGCTAGCACCTTTACAATGCCCTCAATCAAACCCTGGCCTTGGTGGTCAGTACATCACCAATGTAAGTTTCAATGCTGAGCTCATGTGAGGGCCATTTTGCTCCATTAGCCTCTTCAGCATGAAATACAGTAAGTGGAAGTCCACTGAGTTGTGACATTCAATGTGTGATAATGCTGATGGCTCTAAAGTACTCTTGCTGCTGATATTGTTGGTTTGTGGCCCTGAGAGAGTGAAGGAAATGCTCACATATGCTTCTGACTTCTTTAACAGTCTAATTCACCTCTGCTGTATTGCCTACAGCATTTGGCACTACCAGTTTATCAATGTGGGCAAAACAGTGAACCCTCATAAATTGCCCATTTCGCCAGCTGTCGGTGCAGAGGCAGGGTGTCCATTTGCGAAGCCAATGCCCTCGGTTTTGTAATGGACCCCGGGACATCGGAGGGCTGGCCGGGGAGAAGGATTGAGTGCCCTAGAGACTAGAGTGACTGGCACACAATGGACCTCTGGTGGAGCCTGGGGTATCCGTTGTGCAGCGCCATCACCTGAGGCGGGGCAGACATGGGACATCATTGCATGTCCCCACCCCTGAGTACTGCCACAAGTCACAAAATTCCTGGCCCCGAGCATGATTTCCTGTTCCACTGCCATCCCTGCTGCCAACAGTGTCTGCCAGGGGTCCGGCTCCCATGGCCCCACCCTGGAGTGTAAGCCAGGGAATGTTTCTAAGGACTATGGAAAGGGTGCTTGCCCAGTGGCCCTGTCCACTGTGTAAGCCTGGGCATGGGGGTAGCATGTGGACAGGGCTGAGCTCCTTCTTGAGGAGGGACAGCTCCCCAAAAAGAAAATGAATCGTCCATCTCTCTGCACCTTGATCATATTTGCAGCACTGACAATTACATGAATGGCAAAAGCAAGTTACTGCTTTCAGTCCATGGACTCAATGTGCCTGTAGAAATGCCAGGAGATTCACTGACATATGATCCTTATCCATAACTGACATTTTAAGCAATGCAGACCTGTAGTGAGGAGGTACCACTTGCACCTTCAGTGCCGCCACCAATGACTGGTTCTGCTACACATGAGTGTGCCATGAAAACATAAAGTACATGCATGGTTTGCATTAGTTCTGCTCTGCATGTGTGTGGTATAATGGAACACAACAGTAACAGCCAGTATAAGTTGCTTGGTAACTGCCTTTCACACATTATCGACATGTGGGACACAACCAACCAGCAAAATGTAGTGCATGAAGGAATCTGACACCAGGGTGTAAAGGATGCAGCAACTGTGTGAAACCGGTATTATCCACAATAGAAAATGGTTGCTGATCAAGTGCCATAATTTCCTTAAACAGGTGTGTGATCTGCTATACCTCCGGATGTGAAGTTTGGTATTTTGTCCTGGCATGGACAGCCGAAATGATGAGGGTCAAAGACATGGTAGGCCACAAATGTTTTTAGCCTCCTATGTCTTATAAATTGCATGTGGCTTCCAATATATATGTGGGGAGGAAAACATGGGAGGGGAGGTACTGATAGTCACCAAACAGGAAAGGGACCTGGGAGTAATCATATCTGATGATCTAAAGGTTACCAAACAATGTGAGATGGCTGTGAGGAGAGCCAGTGGAATGCTGGGGTGCATATGGGCGTATCTCCAGCAAAAGAAAGGAGGTGGTGATGTCACTATATAGAACATTGGAAAGACATCAGCTAGAGTACTGTGTCCAGATCTGGAGGCCGCATCTCCAGAAGGACATAGACAGAGAGATGCAGTTCAGAGAAGGGCAACAAAATGGTGCAGGGGCTGCACCAATAGTCATATGAGGAGAAACTGGAGGATGGCAATGTGTATTCCCTGGGTGATGGGAGAGTGGGATATGATAGAGACTTTCAAATATCTCAATGGTATAAATGAGGTAGAAGAGGGCAGCATCTTTCAAAAAAATGTTCAAGAACAAGGGTCATGATATAAAGATAGAGGAGGGTAACATGCTGTTTTGACCATAAACACCTTTTGACCGGTCATACACTTGAGTTGCCATTGTAGATAAAAGTAAAGGCTAGATAAATTGGCAATAAAGTAGCATTCATAGGAAGCTTCAGAGTAAAAGTAAAGTGATTCCAAGTGTCAGATCAGTATCTTAAGTGACAAACCATGAAGACTAGTCATGGACATCACTGAGCACTACTCTGAATTCTTGCAATATGCCAAATAACTACTAGAGCTCACTGACTTAATGACTTGTGGTAGCACTACATGTGCAGCACTGTTTCTGTACAATGCCATCTGCTGACTCTTTAACAACCCTGTAGATAACAATGTAGATTTTTACTATTTGAAAATAGTGGCACCAAGTGATGCCACACCTTACAACTAGTTGCAACTTAGGCCACAAGTGTCTGGATATCATATGTCATGATGGAGAATGATGCTGGGCATCACTATTGCAGGAGTGTTGGAGGGTATGATACTAGTGCAGGTAAGGTGATTCAGTGGTAATAAGTGCTTTGTGAAAGGTAAATTCCACAAGTGGAATCCTAGTGACATTAACTATTATGAGTTCTTGAATTTTTGATTGAATTTTGCCAATTAGTAATTTCTTAAGTATCGACAGTAAAGTTTAACCTACTAAACCTCATTTATCCAGCTCAGTTAGATTCAAGGACATAATTAATTTGGTATGCATGCCAAATCTTGAGTATATAACTGCAATAGCAGTGGTACTATAAACATCAAAATGTTTGAAAGGTTTCAAACACTTTAACAAATAAATTGTGAAATTTTGAATGCCTGTAACTTAAATTTTACATAACAAACTACTTCTCTATTTAGCAGTTTCTATAACTCTTCCAAAAAGTATACATATGCATTTTCAGTTATCTAGCTCAAAAGGTAGCTACATTGTAAGCATAGAAATATTTTCCAAAATTTTCACATGAATAATAAATTGCAAGACTTTGAACTCTTATAACTTGCCCTCCCCATGCACATGTTAAGAAACTTGACAGCCTTTTGGGGCCCCTTCCAAACAATGGGCATGCTAAATTTCCAGATATCTAGATATAATATTGACAGAGTTATGACCAATTAAAGAAATTCAGAAAATTCCATAAAATTGGAATTTGCTATTTTCACCAACCCTATACCAAACCTGCAGTGGTGTAGGAACCATCATTCACTTTGTGTCTGCCACCCTTTAACAAATCCCTTATGCCTGTCCCATTCCTGTTTGAAACTCCTTACTGATTTTGCCTGTACCACTTCCTCTTGACAGCCTGTTCAACTTGTTTACCACTCTTTCTGTGAAAAAGTGCTTGTGGGTGCTCTTTTAATTCTCCCCACTACAAGTTTCAGTGAGGTATCCATGTCCCTGTATTTAAGGTAAAGTAGAAAAGCACCTTGGCATCCACCCTATTTATCCCTTTCAGGTACTTGTATGTTTCGATCATGTCACCCCTTTCCCTCATTTTTTCAGGGGCATACATGTTAAAGTCCTGCAGCCTTTCCTTATATTTATTTATTTGGAAATAACTGCTGACTGGGAAAGGCATAATGAGCTGAGTCCTGTTTCCCAGTATGACCTGGGGAAGGGAATAGCTGATACAAATATGCAGAACAGACACAATTTACAGTTATAGTAAAACGCAATCAAAGAACATGAATTAACTACAGAAGTAAGTTCAGAATAAGCAATCAAGGTAGAAACAAGAGAATAAGGCATTTCAGCCACCACTACAGCAGGGTAGGAGTCAAATGCAAAGGGAAATGGTCAAGTAGAGAGAACACAGGAGGGTGGAGGAATGGAGTTTTAGCTGACTCCTGAGGGAGCCTGGGAAGCAGTGAATTGGAGTGAAGAGGGTAGTTGGTTCCAAAGTGCTGGGAGATGATAGGAAAAGACTGGTTGCCCAGCAGATGAGCAGGGATGAAGAATGGTGAAGGTGTGAGGATCCCTAGAGTGAAGGCAGCAGGAGATAGAGACAATGAGGGAGAGAAGTGACAAGAGATAAGAGTAAAGGTACCCAAATCAGAAAATGGATATGAATGAGGCACAGTGGGTCTGGCAATGAAAGCGTAGAGATAGAATAACTAAAGAGGAGAAAAATGAGCCGTGGTGAGAATAAGAGGTGGAGTTACATAGAAACATAGACATTGAAGGCAGATAAGGACCAAAGGCCCATCCAGTCTGCCCATTTTTCTACCTTAAGAATGTGTCATAGGCCTAACTCTGTCAATGGCCTATAGATTCATACTCATTTGTGTTGCTCCCTTATGCCTATACCATGCATGTTTGAAGCCCTGCACTGTATTCATATCCACCATTTCCTGAGGTAGGCCGCTCCATGCATCCACTACCCTTTCTGTGAAAAGAACTTCCTCACATTACCCTTAATCAACCTCCTCTAATCTCACGCTGTATCCTCTTGTCCTGCTATTTTGCTTATATTGAAACATGTTAGACTCTTTCACCTTGTTAATGCCCTTAAGATGTCTGAATGTTTCGATCATATCACTCTCTCCCTCCCTTGCTCTAGGGTTTAAAAATTTGAGCTACATTAATCTGTCCTGGTATGTTTTCTGATGCAGTCCCTGCACCATTTTGGTTACCCTTCTCTGGACTGCCTCCATTTTGTTAATGTCCTTGTGCAGGTGCAGCCTCAGTACTGCATGCAGTACTACAGATGGGAGCCTAATAAGTCTTGTAAAGAGAGATTATTACCTTCCTCTTAGGACTTGTGGTACCCCTGCTAATATGACCCCAACATCCTCTAGCCTTACCTATTGCTTTAGTGGTCTGCTTGGAAGATTTCAGGTCATCTGCAATGATGATGCCCAAGTCTCTTTCTTCCTTGTGATTGCTAGCAACTCCCTCCCAACCTATAGGTGACTTCAGTTGTTCACAAAGCAGAAGGAGTTGCAGAGGGTGTCCAGTCTGGCCAGGAGGTTAAGGGAGCAGTACTACAGACCACAGCTACATAGTCAAAGATGAAGAACACCAATTTGGTGACAAGATCATGACGGACCTATGGTGATACAAGGCACCAAGTATAGGGCAGAGCTTGGCATGGATGGTATCACTGCAGGCAGAGCAGTCAAGTTTGTTGTGTAGCAACACATCAAAGTGCTTGAAGGATTTAACTACTTTTAGAGGGTGCCATCCAGGTGGAAAAGATAGGCGAGTTAGGAGTTACGAGTCTGGCCAGTTTCTTGCTGGTGTCTTGCCTTTCTGTCCAGTCAATCAGTCTGATCAAAAAGATTTGGTGGATCTGTCCTCCATCATTTGTCAGTGTAGGGAAGTCATCAAATGGTTCACTGCAATGGTTGGCTCACAGGTGCAGTGGTAGTGTTTCTGCTTTCAGAGCAGATGACCTGTGTTCGAGAATGACCACAGGGTGTCAGAAAGTTGGCCAGGAGGAGGAGGACTTATCATCTATCAGACAACCTCCTCCTCCAGGGTAGGAGGGTATGGTTCTCCGGCAAGATTATGACCCTTCGTGATGGCTGAGGGTCAATGTGCCAATACGCCCATCTGTAGCAGGACTGGTGTTATGGCAGATATCAGCTTGTCTGGCACTGGAGCATGCCTGATGCTCCCTTGGATGTCATTGCATGTCTGTGCCATTGGGGAACAGAAAAGAGAACCCCACCCACCTATGCAGCATAATGCCATTCCCTCCTGATCATTCCAGCCGACCCTGGACCCTGCCTCGGATTAGCATAGTTTCTCCTCTCTCCCCTCCTTGGAAAGCCCACGAGGTGAATTACTCCACTCTCTCAGGGTAGATAAGTTTTGGGTAAGAGGGAGGGTGGGGTGGATCTCCAAGGGTAGATATGAGGTATAGCCCTGCTGGCTCAAGAGAGTCTTAAGACAATTAAAAAAGGTTTACTGCTTCTGCAATAAGCTTGGTTTTGCAACATGGTATTAAATGTCAGCCTTAGTTCCTCAACATCAACATGGCGATCTGCAAGCCACCATTATTGGTGCTCCTCAAACATAATTTCTTGTAGGTTAGGCATTTGTTTCCAAAACAGCACATGTGTGCTAGGTAAACAAGTAGCAGCTGCCTTACAGTAATGCACGAGTCATGAATGGAATGTGGTGGCAACTCAACCTTTTAATGAATTTGATCATTTTGGTTAATAAACTCTTTTGTCATACTGACTGTGACTGTGGACTGGTATAGAAGCATCACTGATGGCAGTGGGAGTAGATGAGATAATGGGCACACCACCACTTCTGGTAAAGCCAGGTGTACAATGTTGAAATTGCAGAACAACTTTTTGTTTGTTTGTTTGTTTATTTCTAAACTAAGCTCTTTTAAAAGACTTCGCATATATAGTTAGCATACACAATCCGTTATAGCAAGTGTAAATAAAGTAATTGTAAACTAACTACATGAACCTAAGGGCTAATCACACCAGTCAAAATTGGGATGCTGGCAGACATTCAAAAGACAAATTATGATAACATGTCCATGAGGAGTCTGAAATTTTTAATTAAGTAATCAGTTAGGAAGGCAACACAAGATTGCCACAACTCTGTGAATTTGCCCATAAGCATACATGAATTTAGATCAGCTGTGAGCTGTTTAAAGTCCAGTATCTCAATGATTTTAGCTTTCCATGTGGAGAGACATCAGGATGCCATAGTGTGGTGAAATGCATTACAACTGCTGTAAGCATTGTCCCTGATTCCCCTTTCCCTCACAAAGACAGAGACCATTGTTTGTTGTTGTGCTCAGATTGGCAATCAATTTATTTATATTCATAATCCAATATTCCATTCCCATTTCTTTATTACCATATTTCCAGAAATTTCATTTATTTCCATCCACATATCAATCTCTGATTATCCCTCCCCAGGTGAAAACATAGGTGCCTTCTGTTTCTCCATTTCCGCTAGGTAACAGTGAAACCGGACCGCTTTCTCTTCCTCTTCCTCTTCTTGTTATTCCTTTTCTTCCCCCGCCATCCACCTTTGGCAGTCCATATCCATATCATCACCTGCCATCCAGCTTTGGCAGTCCAAACTGTCCGATTGGACTCATCTGTCATCCACCTTGACAGACCCACCATACAGTCCCCTTTGACTGTCTTTCCCTCTTCTCTGTCTAGTAGGGTGGGTGGGAGGAATCAAAAACTCCAGCAAAAGTGGCTGAGGCCCCTTGTGCTGTCCCTTATGTACCACCCTTCACCCCTCCCTTTCCTGTTACCTGTCCTTTGTTCTGGTCCCTAGCCCTCCCCTTCCTTCCCCTCCCTTCTGAGCACTACCAATTTATGACAGAGGGAAGGGTGCACCAGGACAGCCTGGTCTGCCCTTAAAGGGCAAACTCCATTGTCCCAGATTCCCCTTTTCCTTCACAAAGACAGAGACCATTGTTTGTTGTTGTGCTCAGATTGCAATTAAGTTATTTATATTCATAATTCAATATTCCATTTCCATTTCTTTATTTTCATATTTCCAGAAATTTCATTTATTTCCATCCACATATCAATCTCTGATTATCCCTCCCCAGGTGAAAACCTGGTGCCTTCTGTTCTCCTTTTCTGCTAGGTAATGGTGAAACCGAGACTGCTTTCTTCTTCCTCTTCTTGTGTTATTCCTTTTCTTCCCCTCCCCCTTTTTCTCCACTAGCCAGTCTCCAGCTTGCATTGATAGCTGGCTCCCCCATACTTAGGGTATCACTCTCCCTACCACAGGGACGCATCCTTTTTCCTGTATTCTTTTTTTTTTAATATACCAGCTTTTTCCTGTTTTCTCTATTCCTCTATGAAACCCATTGTTTCTGTGTTGAACATGTATATGGCTAGGTCCGACAGGTGCACACCATCTGGCCTGTAGAAGTCCTCCACCATTCTTCTACCCCCCGCAGTATCACCTTTCCCCATCTGCCTTATCAACGTCCCCATCCTTTTATTCATCTTTTCCTGGCCATCTCCACCACTCTGTGGCTGTGTTCCTGTCTCCATACTCTTCTCGGTATCATATCTGACCAGGCAACGATACCTGAGGCCACCACTGTCGTATTGCCACTAGGTCCTTTTTTATCTGTAAGTATGTGTGAACCCACGGTCTGCCCACCAGGTCATTGCCCCTAGATGTATAAGGATTAGGTCCGGACTGGGCCAATGTCCTTGAGTTCCTTCAAAGCGGGAAGGAAGTGTGCCATCTCATCCCCGTATGCCGTGCCATACCAACCTACACTGTCTTACATCCTGGTACAGCTGCTTTCCCCCAGCTTTCTTCTCTGCTCTCTTTCCAGCCCAATAAATATAGGAATGGCCACAGATCCAGACTTCCGTGATCCTGCCTCTACCTATGGGGTGCAAAGAAAATTTATTAATTTACACATACTCTTAGTGCCCTCACTGTATTATCCCCCACCTGTTTCCTTTCTTTTGCCCCCAACTTTCCCTCATACCTGTGCTCCCCATAGGAGCACCACAATTCCCTTTTTTTCATACCACACTTCTTCTTTTCCTTTTTTTTTTACTTCAGCATTCTGATGTATCTCTTATAACTAGCTGACCGCCAGAACCCTTTTTCCAAAATGCCCTTCACAGATTCCCCATTGGCCCACTGTGAGACAGGCCCAATCCGTGAGGAATGGGATGAGTAATTAGCTGGGTCCTCCCCAGAAATTGCATGCCCTTTTCAGCACTGCTGTGACCTGATAGCTGGTGACCCTTATTACGTCACCATGTACAAATAGCTTTCCGTCCCTGGTCACCTGCACTGCGGTGAAACCCACAGAGCCTGCACTGGGCATATAGCAATCTCTGATCGCCTTTCAGTGTTACCATGCAACCTTGCCATTTTTGGTCCGTTTTGACCTCCTTAGCTTGCTCTGTATCTCTTTCATCCCCAACTCACATCGTCCCATTCCAAACTCCTTCCTTGTCATCTTTCCATGACCTACCACCTGACTCACGCTCATAGCCCTGCAAACATTATCACATAAATTGTGCAAAATAGCTGGGCCTCAGCTTCGATCTGCATATTACCAGGAGCACCTCTGTTAGCCTTATTAGCCACTGCTCCCCATTGGCCTCCTATTGTCTCCTGGCCCCTGTTTCAACCTGCCCTATCCTGCATAATTCTCCTGATGAGCAGTGATTTTGTCAGGTCATCTCACCCTGTTAGGTTGCAGATGACACTAATCCCTGCAAGATAAACCCCATTGTGGCATGGGCGTCCCTTTCTGCTATTGCTCCATGGTGAACATTCCCAACTGTTCCTCTGTGAGTGGCCCACTTACCTCCATCTGGTGCTCTGCCCTGAATGTTTGAAACACTCACCAGGTCCCATTGTAGGCCCTCAGAGTCCAAGGCACCCATGAGTTGCAAAACAGCAGTTCTGCTCCTTCTTGCCAACGTCCCAGATGTTCGTTGGTGTGGTTTTGTTCTCTTCTCTGCTGCTGGTGCCAGCCTCCGGAAACGGTCCAGTTGCAGATGGGAAAGGCTGTCAGCCAGGGTATTGCGTGCCCTTCTATGTGTTTTGCCCTGAATGACATGTTCAGCTGCAAAGCCCTTCACACTAAACGTTGTAATACCTGCATGACTGTATCTGACATGCCTCCCCTGTTGTTCAGTACATCAGCCACTGCTCTATTGTCACACCAAAATGTAATTTTCTGATCCCATAATTCCTCCCCAGACTAAGATACATGCCCATATGGGCATGATCTCAAGTAGTGTTATATCTCTCACTTTTCCGTCCTTCATCCAGCTGGTAGGCCATGGTTCTGCAAACCACCTGCCCCTCAGATAACCCCATGCCTAGCCCCCAGCAGCATCTGTGGAGGTCGAGGTCTGTGTTATACAGCCACCCTCTTGCCAGAAAGAACACCCAATTATACTCTTAAGGAATTCTTCCCATATTCTAAATCCTCCCTGACACCTTGTGTCAAGTCCACCCAGTGATGTGGTCTGGTGACCCCTGCTGTAGCCCTAGCTAACCTCCTTGTGAATGCTCGTCCTGGTCCGATGGCCCTGCAGGCGAAGTTCAAATTCCAGCAGCTGCTGCACTAGTTTTAGTTGTACCCTTCTCCTGCTGGTATGTACTTGAATCAGTTCCTTCAATTTACTTACTTTTTGCCGGTAGTCTAAATATTTCATTCAGGGTATCTGTCTCAATCCCCAGGAACTCCATCACCCTGTTGGGTCCTTCTGTTTTTCTGGAGCCAGTGGAATCCCTAGCTCCTGGCACAACTCCTGAAACTTACCCAGCATATTTTGTGTGCTCTCTCTCTCTGCCCCTACCAATGAACAGAAAATCATCCAAATAATGGATGACTGTCAATAACCCGTTTTTCTTGGAATATCCACTGCAAACAGGTGCTGAATGCCTCAACGCTCTCACATGCTATGGAACATCCCATTGGCATTGCTTTGTCAAAATAATACTGCCCCCAATTTTGAAACCCAATAGATCCCAGTCTTCTTTCCTAACCAGCAGCAGTCTAAAGGTGGACTCATGTCCATTTTGCCATCCATGCATACTCTGTGGCCTAGATTATACGGACTGTGTCCTCTAGTGTCGCATATGTCACCCTACTATGCTCCTCACTGATGAAATCATTCACCAAGTCCCTTCCAGATAGGACAAGTGGTGGATCACCCTGTATTCCCTTCTTGTTTCTTTGGTACCAAACCCAAAGGCAAAATCTGCATGTTCAGCAATGGGGGTGTTAAATGGGCCTCCACCCTCCCTGCTGCCTTTTCTTTTCTATCTTCTGTCTTAACATCCCTTCCTTTCCTTTCACTGACCTCAGGTTGCTCTGCCTTCTCGCTTGTCTGAGCCCCCATACTGTGGTGAAAACCCTGTGTTAAAACCTCCTATAATCATATCCCACATGCTTGTGTTTGGATATCCATCCAAACAGGCTGTCCATGCCTCAAGTTGATGGGGGTTCAGGCCATCCCAAACTGGTCCTGTCATGCCCCCATTACTCCTCCTGGCCCTTCCCCTTGTTTTGTGCAATGTGTCTTCCTCATTGAATCTGACCCCCACTCATGTTCGCCTACCTTCCCTCCCTGTTCCATGTCTGCCCTCTAAACCCCTGACCTTCTCAAAAACTGCTAACCTGACCTCTGACCCCCATGCCCCTGCACCCTTTGGACCCATGTCGTTTCTGCATCTACTTGCCCGTGCCCTCCCCCGCATTTTGAACAAACGTGCAGAAATAACGTTGAGGCCAAGAGCAAAAAGTCCTGTTGTAGGCCCAGCAGCATCTCTGGGCGTAGCCCTTTTATTCCCATTCACTCGGGTGTGGACTGATCTGTTACGTAATCAGTCCATAAATCTAGCTGCTTGGTGTCCCATCTCACGTCCCCGAATGTTGCCATTCTTGCCAAAAACTCATCATAGTATAACCACCCCATCCCGCCTTTGCTTTTGCCTCCTTATTATCAAGGAATAAGTGATGAGCGGTATGCCTAGCTCTGGCCTTTTCTAGTACAACGGCTGAGAAAGTGGCAAAACCTATGAACCATCCATCCTAAGTCTTCCTTTATGAACTTGTCATCCTCCTTCTTCCCTAAAAGCACTATTGCCGCTGCCATTTCACTCTTACCTATGCCCTCAGTTTCCTCATACTTGCTGCTGCTTCCGCTCACCACATACTACCCATTCCATATTTTTTCTTTCATGGCCAGTGGCATATGCTCACCTATCCTCATCCCAGGTGCTCCTATCTCCCTTGTCCCATTTCCTCTCTCTCTGTACACCCTTCGTTTTTGCCCGCACCTCCTTCTCCACCTTGATCTCTGCCAGGGCCAATTCCATCTGCCCTAGCCTCCTGTTCACAGTGCTGACACAATTTGACCAATGTATTCTTTATACTGTCCCCACTGCACTGGATGCATTACCTGTAACCTTGTCTTGCTGTCTGGAGTCCTCCAAGTGTCCCTTGCTTCTCCCTGTGGTTGAGGAGGAGGGTGAATGACTAGGGTGCGGGAAAACACCATGTTCTGGGGATCTGGTCTGGGTTCAGCCAGGAGATCCCACCTTGGTTGGGGGGTACTGGCATCGCCAAGTCTATAGGCTGCAGAGGTATGAGATCCACCGACCTGGTGGGTCCCCTACCAGCGAAGGCACCTAAGCGGGACTGCATGGCCCTTGGCTGGTCGTCCCTTCTGCCGCCTTTCCTGGGCCTGCTTTCTCTTCTCCCGGTCTTCCTAGTTCCTCCCCTCTACCAGTTCTCACATTCTGTTGGCTTTTTATGCCAATCAATTATAGCCCTGTATGCATCCTCCTTGATGGCCTGCTCCTTTTGGTGCCATGTCCTTCTTTTCCTTTGCTCTGTGAAGACAACTACAAGAGAAGACAGGGTTAGTTGTATATACATATCATATTTGCAACACCTTCCATCCTCATGCCATGCACCCGCATGACCAATCGGGCCCCTGTAAAGGTCTCCATCGTGCTTGATAGGTCGCCTCGGTCCCTTGGCTGCTCCCTGCCATGTCCAGCAAAAGTGACCCAACTCTAGGCAGGCCACTCACCCACCCTTGGCCTCTTTCGCTGGCACTGAAATTGTAGTATAGACAAGGAGTCAATATAACTGACATTACAATCTTTTCCAAATCTCAGCAGCCTGTTTTCATGTAAGGCTGTTCAGATACAAGTAAAGCTAGCTGCCTAATAAAACATACGTATTAATTGTAACACATGTGAAAGTGTACATAATCTAAGTTTTCTAATGTGTTGTGAAGCAATACTGCTACAGTGCTCCTTGATGCTCTGCAACATCCAACTCAACACCTCTTGCCAAAAAGACAACTAACCAAATGTTATTATTGAAACTCTGTTGGCATGGCCATGCCCACTTTTCCTTTGCTTGCCCCTGCCATCATGTATCTGCACCAGTCCCCTTTAAACCAGACTTTTTTTATACCCCCCATCACCTAGGCCTCCTGCTCAAACCTTCAGGGCCTCTGACATTACCTTACCACCTTTCCAGGCCTATTTGGCCCATTGCATGACCCCTTTCTGCCGCTAACCCTCGGTCTGGAAATTTTCACTTCATTTCTCCTCTCCTGTGAGCCTGCCCCCACTCCCTTCCCATCCCCTCCCTGTGCACTCTTTCTCATCACTTGAATGATTCCTGGTGTGTGACGTCATGCCATGTGGCCAGACCCTCTTCCCAGTCCCCAACTTGCTTCTCACCCCGTGCACAAGCGGGACCTCTCCTTCCCACTGCTCGCCCACAGCCCATCTTCTGGCCAGACACAGGGCCAAACTTCTGCAAAAAAACAATGCACCCCGCCTACCCCTAGGCAAACACAACCACTGTCCCACCAAAATGACCAGTCCGCCCGATTAGCAGGAAGCGATCTCCAGGCCGCATGGCTCCCACCGCAGACTGCCATACAGGGCAGCGAGACCGCTGCTCCTCAGTGGGTAAAACCAGGAGGCTGCATGGAAAGGGGGCATGTAATTCCAAATGGAGATGCAAGGAGGCAGCAGGGACTGGTGGAGGGAGGGTTGACCCGACCACACGGCGAGTGGGCATGTGGAAAAACGCCCTTGAGAGCCGCCAACAGATGAAAAACAGGGAGCCTCTCCAGACTCTGCAAACCTGGAGCCCTTGGGGAAATCAAGTGCACAAAGGCCCTCTACAAGGAGTGAGTAATGCTCCAGTGCACCTGCAGGCCCACGGGGCTCCTCCATCCAATACATATAATGATACAAATCCAGA
Source organism: Neoceratodus forsteri (assembly GCA_016271365.2). Taxonomy (NCBI): domain Eukaryota; kingdom Metazoa; phylum Chordata; order Ceratodontiformes; family Ceratodontidae; genus Neoceratodus; species Neoceratodus forsteri. The sequence continues at coordinate 1,396,481,142 of CM057450.1, forward strand.
GCACACAAAAACCCAGCCAAGCCTCAAAACTTGTTTCAACCAACAATCAAAACTCCACTATAACCAAACCATGCCAAAGGCCAGTGGAGGCCAGCCAAGCCAGCCTCCTAAACAGTTCTCGCTCCAAAAGAAACCAATCTTAGGTTTTGACTGACTGTAGAAAACACTCAGGCACCAAACCCAGGCGGGCTCAGAGACACTCCACACAAAACCCAGTGAATTCTATGTTCAGGCAGGTTCACTGCACCCCAGTGAGCCTAAAGCCTGCAGCCCAAATCTTGCACCACAACCATTCTGCTGTTCCCAAATGTCCTGCAACAAACTCTCTCACTCGAATCATGCTAATGGTCTCTTATTTTTTTTTATATTCTGCCACCTTGTAGCTACTTCACAAAAGAGGTTTAAATGCTTCAAAGACAGGTTTCCTCAGCATTTTAGTAACCACCTAGTCCTTGCCTAAAGAAACATCACCATAAATTTCCCAACAAGCCCTCTCCATACAGGTTTCATTAAACGTCCAATAAAACATTTCTTTTTTTCATTCTCCTTAAACGTAGCTGTTAGTTTTCTTACTTGTTGTATACTAGTGCACAAACCTTCTAAATGATATGCCAATCTGATGTGCTGTAGTTTCATATAATCAAAACTCCAGCAAAAAGTGGCTGAGACCCCTTATGCTGTCCTTTATGTACCACCCTTCGCCCTCCTTTTCCTGTTACCTGTCCTTTGTTCTGGTCCCTTGCCCCTCCCTTCCTTCCCTCCCTTCTGGCACTACCATTCCATGACAGAGGGAAGGTGCACAGGACAACCTGGTCTGCCCCTTAAAGGGCAAACTCCATTATCAAAGTCAGCTTCTGCTTTGGGGCCCTGAATTATCCCATGTTTGGTGAACTTAGTAACATACTGGACATGGTGAAAATACCCTTGCCCTAAAATCTCATGGATACCGCTAACAGAAAGGCTTTAAAAACATTTTGCTTCTGCTCTGCATTTCAAGCATCTAGCATTACAGTAAGGGTAAGGACAGGGAGGAGTTAAGACAATGGTACTGGCAACGAGAAAGGCACAGAGTTTAGAGTTAAAGAAACAAACTTTTGGAATGAAGCCTAATGCAAATATTTTACACTTGCAAGCATAAGTCTGAAACAGTTAAGAATAACATTATTTGAACATGATATTTGCATGTAATGTGTGGTGAACATACAGTGAGATGTTCTTTAGCACTTGCTACGCTCTAGGAGACAATGTAACCAAATGTTTTGACTTAGTTCATCTGTTCTTAGTCACTCTTGGGCTGGCTATGGCATAGATTGATTGCAGCAGGAAAGTAGCACAGTAGAGTAATCCTGTTACACATCTGTGAAATATCGTATGATACTACTTACGCTTCTCAGCACATGGGTCACCAACCTACCCAGTTAGTGCACTGATATTGTTATTGTCATATAATCCTTATCTGAATTGGTTTCCATCCCCAACAGGAAGTATGATCAGATGAATTTGCCTCTATTTAGCTTGTACATAAATTTACTGTGAGGGGGTTATAATCCCTCTGGTAAGAGACTTAGGCCACTGTAGTGTGCACTGCAGTCATTTTGCATGTGGCAGTGGTGATGTTGTTTGCTGCAGTTGTACAGAATGCTGCACCCAGCAAAATGCCAAGTGATGATTGCACAGAAGAATAACCCATTCTAATTTCAGAGAAAGTACAGTTTGATACTTCATCGCCATGGAGAGTATTTGTAAATTTGTTTTATTTTCTCTGGGAAAGGCACTTGAGCTGAAGTTTATTTTAAGCATGTCCTGGGAGCTGGGTTAAGTGACTTGTTCAGGGTCACATGATACATAAGTGGAGGTTATGAGATTCAGACCCAGGTCAGATGGTTCTCCACCAGCTCAGGGTTAGACACTCTACTGTACTGCCTCCCAGAAATCTCACAGTAATATTATTTTATTATTATGATTAGTAGTATTATTATTGTGATTATTATTATTATCCCTTATGTGTATTTCACCACCCTAAGCACAGTAATAGACTACAGTTAAGTACTACTGAGGGTCAACTAAAAACAAAAACAACAACAGTTGGAACAACCACAATAGCCAGGCAATCCATAGTTTATCAGGATGTAAAGAATCCGGTCGGAATGGGAGCAAACGAGCAGCATGGCCTGGTCACGAATGGCAGAAAGTAAATATTGTGACTCAGGAAAATGCACGTTAGGTTCAAATGCTCAAAATGCCCTTTGGAATTATCCTCATGTAACAGGTTGTCATTTAGCGTAATATCTTTCTCTTTCTCAACCACCTGTCACTATGTTATCTCACCCTTCTTGAAAATTGGCTTCTTACTTATTTTGTATTCCAGTGAAATGTGGTGTGTGCTCATTTTTACAAACATCAACATTTTTACATCTCTGTTGGACAAGCTGGTTCTCCAGTCAGTTATAACTTTCTCTCTCTCTCCTCCTCTCTCTCTCTCCCCCTCCCTTTCTTTCTCTCTCATCCTGTACTAGCTAGTGGGAAAGAGAGATGCTACATTGCAGCAGCAGTCAGTGCTCGCCACTCCAAGAACTTTGTTTGCCAATAAAACAGAGGTTCATCATTGATGTCAACTTGTTCATTATAGTACATGTATACCAGCATCACATTAGCTGCAGAAAGAGTTCTGTGGCTGATGTTGAACAATATCTTTTCATGGCATCATTCACCTGGAACAGAACAGACCATCGTGGTTTGAGGGCATGAGTGGTCTGGGTGGAGCTTCTATGGATGAGGTAGAATGTGTTACTGAGGACGAGGCATGTGATTTGTGGCACTTGCTGCCCTCTGACAGTTACTGTCTGACAGGTTCACTTGCCTTTGATTTTTGTTGTCACCATATGACTGTGCACCACCCGTGAACATCTTGATGTACCAATCCAGTTCTGCATTCTCCCTCAAGAAGTGAAAACTTGTTAGGCTTCTACTGTGGATCCAGCATGGTCACAAGCACAAGGGCCTCAGATTCACACATTTTGTCTAACTGAGCCAAACAGAAAGGTGTGCACAAGGGTCAGTGGTGCATAGAATCAATTCAATACATTCAAACTAGAAGTTTTCCAGCACCACCACCTCCTTATATTCAGGGCGCCACTAGTAGTACTGGTGAAGTATAAAGTATTTTATTAATATTAAGCCACTCCACACATCCTTGCTTGATGCATTTGGATGTCAGTCCTTTATCAAAGGCATCTGAAATGCCTTAGACAAGATGTGCAGAGTCAACATCTATAAGCATAAAATTCTTTTATACTTAACTCTACTACGAGTGGCCTCCTGAATATAAGAAGGTGGTGGTGCAGAAAAACTTGTGTTTGAAAATTTGCTTTAACTGCTTGTCTGTGTCCACAGGTATCAGCACCCTTCAATCAGACCAAGTCCAGTAACCTCACCATTAAGTTTGATATGCTCAGATATTCAACAATGCCTTTGCAGCAAATGAAGCAGTGGTACTGCCTCGCTGAATGAGGCATTTGCTGCAAAGACTGCTTGTGTTCAAAAGGTTGCAGCATCTGAATCAGACTGTCTATCATCCTCCACTGATCTGGAGTAAAGAAAGAGATGTTGTGTCACAGTTTGCGTGTGTAGCACAGTGTAGTTCTTGAGTGCTTTGTACTGCCTAAACTGATGTTCAAGCCTGTACAATGTGGACTTCTTCTGTGGTGACAGAGGCAATTTAGGAAGTGTTTTCAAATTCCATTGCTTAGTGTCTAGCTTTTGTTGACCTGCTGAAAGCACCACAGACACACTGGGCAATCATCTGGATGGTCCCAGCTTCTTGGTAATAGTGCAGAATGTCATGAACAATCAAGCGTGCAAAACATAGTGCGTAAATATAACACCTACACACCCACTGGCATTGACAACATTTTTAGCACTGTCACTGGTGACAGACATACGTTTCAGGTATTGGAATATGAGACTATCATAAATGTTAATGTCCAGATCTGCCTGGATGTTAACAGCACTGTACTATGCAATTCATGCTCAGTGTGGCCTGTTGACACACTCTATTGAAGAATAGATTTGGCATGAGGCAACTCACAGGCCTCACATTGTATACATCTCGTCAGGGCCAGTGCTCCACATAGCTATCATTAGGTAGACAGTACTGACCACTGAATTTCTCAGAGCATATGACAGTCAGGATTACAGATCATGGAACAATTCAGGAACTGCCTTGGTTGAGAAATGTGTTACAAAGGAATATTTCCTTTTGGCACTGCCAGACTTATTGAACTATGAAAACCAACGTTTTCTACAGATAAATCGGGCAGCAAGTGAACAGCAAACAGTGTGCTACAGAATCATTGAGCTCCATAGTTACTGGGTGGATGTGATTGTATTTACTGAATTTGGACAGTGCTTGTAGGATTATAGGCAGTACTTGGGGAGGATACATATGTAAGGGCAATGCTTTTGACTAGGTATGGGGCACATTCCTACTTGCAGTATTGGCAGGTATGGTGGATAATTTCACCATTCTTTGCTTGGTACATGCATTGCACTTCTTGAGTTGCAACCAATGGGCTTGCAGGGCATGCTTGCTATTAGACAGTCAAAATATGAATGACTTCATTCCATATTTGGGACTGTCTCACACAATATGCCCTGCAAGCCCACTGTCATTTAGGCAGGCAGCCGGGCAGTATGCTGGTGAGTTGCAGCTGCCCACTGATGATGGGTGGGGAGTGGGGTGGGCACGGGGTCTGTGTGGGTGGGAGGGGTGGGGTGCCACTAGATCACCAGGAATTGTATTACAATGTCTTACTGTGATCACTGCAATGGTAGGGGGTTCCACTAGACCACCATGGACAGTCATTTGTGAATTTCTCAGGGAATCAGGTGGAAGGGGACCCTCGACCACCAGGGATGGTCGTTTGTACATTTCTCGGGATTTGAGTGTGAGGGGGACCACTAGAGAACCAGAAATGGTCTTTCCTTACAGTTATTTGGGAATCGAGGACTGGGGGGCACTAGACTTCCAGGGATTGTGTGTTCTGCTATGGGGTGGGGATGCCCCAGGATCTCCACTGCACATGTCATGCTGTGCAGGGCACAAGGTGCAAGTCGCCGGGCTGCCCTGGGCAAGGCATGCAAATAGGGCCATAATGACTTGCAAATGGCCCCATTTGCCCTTATATATTATGGCCTCATTTGCGTGCCCCCGCTGAATATCATTGGTGATGCACTTAGCACAACTGCACTTGCACTGGTGCATCCCCTGCTCCTATCTATGGCTTGTGCTGGTGCAGTGCCACTGCAATGTGCGCAGTGTGTGCCATATTCAATGGTGCTGCGCCATGGCACATCACCGCTGAATATCACCTGGCCCTGGTGCCGGCACTTCCCAGTTGCACTGCACCCAGGCTTCGCCACTGCCTGGCACAGTCTGAATATCTGACCTAAATGTACATGCCCCTAGAGCCTCAGCTTTATCTTCAGTGAGGCTGTTACTGCATGGGATAGAGGGCCTCTCACCTTCATATCACTGCACAAATGCAGCACCTATGAAACACAAAACATAAACAATCATGACTGCAAAATAAAGAGAAAAACTGCACTAATGTGCTTTTACAGCCTTCTGCTCTGTTTTCTCATGAATGGTAGCTGTTACTGTGGAGTGCGCATGTATTTACATACTCTCTCAAGTCCCCTACACTACAGAAACTACAACTTGCTTGATCAGACAAAAGCACAAAATCTAACAACAAACAAAACACCAATGATTTCATTCATACTTCAACTACAAGCCTGTAGTAAACATGTGCAGGAAAGTTTCTAACAAGATTTGGCATCCAATTGCTTCAACAAAACTGCAGCAGTACCAGAGAGCTGATCCTTCTCCAATGCCTCAAGAGTTCTGCAAGACTGTAAGGCCCCTAAGGATTCACATGTTTTGACATTCTGTCTGAAAAATATCCATGCAGTGTCACTTTCTTTGGAATATTTCTCCACAAAAAGACCAGTTGTGCATAATATCTGATACCGTTACAAAAACAAAACTGCTTCATGGAATAATGGCATAATAGCATTCTGTGATTCACATTACAGAGTCAAGGAAAATGGGAAATCTGGCTACAGTGTCTAAATATATAACTGGCCACCAAGATTTCTTAACAAGCCCCAGACAGGTGTGTAAGGGCCAGTAGAAATCAACTGTGTGCATTTCATATGAAAGTCATCAACTTACTTCAATGGAATTTGCACATAATGATTCACTTGTCCAGTGGTCTACAGCATTTGTAGGTGCATAGGAAACATTTTTTTAATTCCATTTTTCTTCCTTCTTGTGCCCGTCAAACTCTTTCCGACAACTGCCCATTCCTTTGGACTCTACCTCCCATGCTTGACCTGACTCATCTCCTCTCCCCACTGACACCGGGCATCCCCGGGTCAACCCTCCAGGGAAGGGCCACCCCCACCCAGGTGCTCTTTCTTATAGGGTTGAGCACCAAGCCATGGATGAGGTGATCGTGGAAGAACCACACCTGACTTCTGAGAGTGTGGTCCTTATGGGAGGTGCCATCATCTACTCTTGTGGAGGAGGAGTTATTTACTTAATTGGATCCCTGTGGAGCCCAGCTATCAAGGCAACATACTGCGTGGCTCCACCCCAGGCATATGCCATGACTCTGCGTTAGGCTACCTCCAGCCACCACCAGAGGTCGTTCCTCAAGAGATCGTTCTCCTCGTCCCTCCCCAGGAACAGAGAACAGTCCACTGGATGCTCAATCTCTTCTCTCCCTGCTGACTCCTGGTGCCCGGGCTGATTCCCAAACCAGGGTTACCAGTGTGGTGTGGCGTGTGGCATCCAGCACCTCAACCCTCAGTGCCACTGGGCAAGACATGCTTGAGCAACATGGTAGTGCTTGTGCTACAATGGAAAAGGTTATGGTTGGATATGTGTGGCCTTTTGCACTCTCTGTTCCAGATGGAGCTACCATTCTTTTGAGTATGATGGCATGGAACCTCTTGAGGAGGGTTCCATCCCTAGTGGTACCATAACAGTGAGGTCCTTTGGCTGAAGGTACATTAAGGAAGATGCCCAAATGGAGAAAAGAGAGCCACCAGAGAAGGGGATGGGTGGCAAAAGCTAATGAAACAAGTGTCCAGAGGCACTTGGGAATATATGCTACTTATTGCATGCATTGGGGTGGGGTTGTGGTGAGGTCACCCACTGCCCTATCAAGCCCATGCAAATCTGCCAATTCAATGGTCAAGTGGATGACTACGTGCATATGATGCCTGAGCAACATAGAAGTGTTGTGCTACAGTGGAAGAGGCTATGGTTGGCTGTGTCTACATGGCCTTTACACTCTCTGTTCCAGAGCAGCTACCACCCTTTCAGTTACAATGGCACAGAACACAAAGGGTACCTCTGGATGTAATTTATCTTAATTTCCACTAGGCATTCTATACTGTGCCACACAACTAATTAATACTCAAAATGGTGCAATGGGAATAAATCTGTATATCATACGGTGTGTTGAGGAATGGCTACATGGTCAGATCCAACAGGTAAGGATCTCTAATATCTGGTCTGAAGAGATCAATGTCATTAGCTGGGTCCCCAGTATTCAGTCTTAGGACCCGTTCTGTTTGGAATATTTATCAGCGACCTACACAGAACACTTCAGTGCAATATTATTAAATTTGCAGATGATACCAAGCTTGGTTTGAAGTGGATAAAGAGAATAATGGATAGGTGTGTGTCTATTACCAGGGAGTAATACTATAGAGAGGTTCTGGACACATGAACCTCGAAAGCAAAGCTCGAGAGGTTCCAGTGTGCCAGAACCTCGAAATGGTAGGACTCCCTGCTAATGGACACACAACTATCCATTATTTTTTAATATATGGATCCGACTATTTCTGCAACCCACAGGCAGTCAGCCAGTTTAGTGATGGACTGACTCGATTCTGGCTGACCGCCGCACTGTCTCGCTGTGTATGTCTGCTTCAGCTCCCTCACTCTCATCTGTGACACTCCCCGTCCCGCCCATTTTTCTACACCACAAGGGCCGGTTCTTTGAATTTCTATTTAGTCCTACCTGTTTTTATCAGGGATGGTAGGATCAACCAGATAATTCCATTTTCAGTGGGAAAATTGAAGAAAAAAAATGTAACGAGAACTGCCGATGACCAAGTTCAGTCTCACTAAGTGAGATACGGGCTGCCATCTTTTAAAACTGTTCTGCCTACCACATAGGAAAAGCGCCAATCGGGAGGCATGCTTTGGCAGGCGTGGGGGAGACAGACTAGTGCATGGCTGTTGTTATTCAGTGGTAATACTATCGTTGAGGTCCAGACGATAGTATTACCACTCATGAATGATAATATTATCACTCTTGAACTGTAGTATTATCACTTCAAGAGTGATAATATTACCAATAATTTTTGTATGCTTTTGTAGCATATTAAAATAGACATCCATATATTAAAATATTGATACACACAATACTCTATTTAATTATCTATTCAAGATCAAGAAATGGGCCTCTAACAATGACATGTTTTCAATGTCAATAAATGTTCTGTTGTCAATTTAGGCCCAAAGAAACCCAGAGGTTATTCATATACTTTAAAACTGGATGATCTTGAGGGATGTTACCTCAGAAACCGACATGGGCATTACTGTCAACACACTGATTTCACAAATGGGGACCAGTGAAGGAAGATAACATTAAGGGCCAATAGAATTGTTAGATCTATTCACAAGTCCTTCATTAGTAGGCGTGAACTATTTATTTATTTGGTAATTTGGATACAACCTTTGATTATATACTCTTTACAAAGGTTCCACTTGATGATGTAAAACAGCAGAGATGTAACAAAAACTTGACAGTTAACACAAAATATAAGATTGCTAATTATGTATTTTTGCATTAATTATGCATTATGCAATTATTGCATAATTATGCTTGATACCACTTTATAAAGCCTCATGAGACCATACCTTGATTATGTTGCTTCCTTTTGGGCCCTACATTTAGTTAAAGATGAGAAGCTACTAGATAATATTCAACACAGGTTCATGAGGATGGTACTGAGACTAAAGGGACTTCAATATCAAGACAGGTTACAGGCCCTTAATCTGTACAATTTAGAGAAATGTAGGAAAAGGAAAACATTCTCATGTTATTTAACATCTTACATGATCAGTACCTGGTGAGAAAACGTAATATTACTTTGTCCCTAAACCATCTAATTTATGCTCCCACAATAGGCAACTCTATATCCAGAGGGCAGCAACCAAAAGAGGTATGGTTATTGCACTATTTGGGCCTGCAGGTTGTGGAATGCTCTACCACAGAACATCATGGATACCTCGGAATTTGAAGAAATTTAAGAAAGCATTGGATAAAAATGTCCTTTACATTTCTGGTTAATCCCCTCCCCCAAATGGTGTGGGGAAGACAGTCCGATGGGCCTTGTGCCCTCTTCTGCATTTAATACCGAGTAAACTGAGTATACACTCTTGAGGAGGTTCCACCGTAGATGTGCAGCAGGAGTAAAGTTCTTTGGTTAAGATACCATAGGGAAGATGCCCAAAAACTTGAAGCTAACTGTGTAGACAGCCATCTAGACATAATTCTGTTAAAGAATGAAGGGATGGCCAGAGCTGAACTGAATGAGGAAGCCACCATCCAAATCCCAACTCAACTGGTGGAATAAACTAAACAAAAAAACTATCAATATACTGTTTATGATCTTTAGCATAGAGGACAGGAAAAAACCACTGTGGAGGAAACCTCTGATGATCAAAGGCTTTAGGTCACTATCCCTGCAGGTCAGGTGATTGTCTTTACGATTTGGTGTAACAGGAAACACTGAAAATGGCTGCAGATAAGATGAGGAAAAACTGGCTCTGCCTGCTCATTTGCTGCTCCACTTCTTTAATTCTTTGCTACTCTCGATCCTTTTGGACTTTATGCTGCTTTATTTACTGATTCTGGTACTGGTTAAGTTTCACCAAATTGTCCTGTGAATCTAATTTAAATCTGAATCTAAGCCTTGTCTACAGCAATTTTGCACTCCAAGGGTAGTTTCAAGTGCAGCTCTTTCAAGTGCAGGTTTTAGGATTTAAGGTATTATAGCTCTTTTGTTTTAAGCTCCTGTGGTATTTTACCCTGGATCAGATATTAAGTTTAAAGTGATACAGCTTTTTGTGAAAACTCCTCTGTTTACACCAGGTTTCATTAGTGTTACAGTTCTAAGCTATACCCTACAACTAATCCCATTTCTGTTTCCCTTTCTCCTTCCTTCCAGTTTGAATTTCCCACCCCAGCCTTTCTTAAATACTCTCCTCCCCCAATGGCACTGCCCCTATTCTATCTTCATCCTCCCTCTCACTACTATTGCAACTCCTTAAAGATACAGAATGCAGTTATAAGGCTTAACACTTGTCGGTGTTAATCTTATAGTAGCCACTGTGTCTTTGTTACCTGATCCAAAACTACATCCACTTTCTCTGCAGCTGTCATCTTGCTGGTCTATAAGGGTAATTTTTATTATCTGATGAAACTAATTTCAAATACAAAATGTTCTCTCCTGTGCTTTTCATTATGTTATGCACCATGACTGGCCTGTTACTAATGACTGACTTCTGTGCCATCATCCTCGCTGATGACCAGGCTTACTTACAATCTTTCTCTGAATCACCTATACTCAGTGATACCCATACAAAGCCAAAGCCTACCAGCTCTCCCCCATGGGCTCTGCCATACTGGACCTCTTGACAACCATGATTGTCGCTCACTTGGTTTGTTTCTCCACCCCTCACCATAGTACTCCCCCACTGGCACCCTTCTATGTGCCACCTCCTCTCACTTCTCCTCCTTGCAGGGATGTGAAGCCAACCTGGACCCTCAAATGTGCATACTAACCATGCTAATGCTATCTGGGCAGGATGCTGCAGCTTCAGGTTTGCACACCTAAATATGTGCAACCTCCCAGCTAAGTTCTCTGAACTAGAAGCCTGGGTGTTCCTCTACAAGTGACATGTCCTGGATCTATCGTAAGCATGGCTTAAGCCATACTACAGTGATGCCTCCTACCAACTCCCTGGCTACTGTGGCTGAGCCTTGACAGGCCTGGCAGAAAGAGGGGTGGTGGCATTGCACTATACGTGCAGGACCATATTAGTGCCACCACTGTTGCTTGCTCCTCCCTCCTTGGTCAGTGAATGGCTTGTTGCTGAAATTGTCCTGGTGTATCAAAAAATTGTATATTGGCTGCTGCTACAATCTTCCCTCAGGAGGTGCACAGGGACTATCAAATTTCCTGGATGGTCTTGCATCTGCCCCTCCTCCAGGGACACCATCATTATACTTGAGGATTTCAACCTCCACTGGACAGAATCTCCAGTACTGGAATATCACACCTGCTAAGGACACATCACTTTGAACAAGTCATTTCTTCCTCTGCCAGATACAACCCCACTCTCCCACCCACTCCACCCTCAACTAGATTGCGACAAACTGTGCGAATCTAGTCCTCCAAGCAGGCACTATGGCTGACTCTATCAGTGTCCATACCCCTACATATATCGCTTTAACCACCAAATCAATATGTCCTCCCCACAAATTATCTTTTAGGAAATTGAAATCCCAGGATTTGGACTTAGTGCTAAGGGATGCCTGGGCCATAAACTGGTCCTCACTCTATCAACTGAAAGATGTCTCCATGGTGGTGGCGCTTTTACGGAAGCTCTTCACAGCCTTCAGGGCAAATACTTCCCTATCACCACCAGGAGGGTTAAAGGTGGTAACACCCATTGGCTATCAAATGAACTTCTGGCCCAAATGAAAGTAAGGGACAAAACCTGGCAAGCCTTCAAGGCATCCCTCCCCAATTATGGAATGCATACAGGCGACTTCGTAACTCCTGCAAGCAGGCTGTGAAGTCACTGAAGCATGAATACTACACCAATCAACAAAACAAGTCTCTTGGCAACCTCCACAGTTTCTGGGCCTCAATCTAACACCCTCCTCAACCCAAACTCAAACAAACAAATAAAGGAACTTACCTCCCCTCAGGTCCCATTACTAACCCAGGCAAGATCCCTGATCCCTTCAATAGAATGTTCACTGACCTTACCGCTACACCAGCAAACTCCCTCCACAGCCTCCCTCTACCAGAAAAAACAGCCCTGCTGCCCACAGACATCAAGCCCTGTGTTTTATTTCAGAGCCATTGGCCATGGTGTCACTGGCAAACACTTAAGACATTACCCACCAGGGCAGCCTAGGTAGCAACGGTGTGTATCCCACCTTTCTAAAATTCCTCTCCTCTGCCCTTGTAAAGCCACTGACCCACATATTTAACCTTGCCTTCTCATCATCTAATATGTCTGACTCATGGAAGCATGCATACGTAGTATCTGTTTTCAAATCCAGTGAGCCCACTGCCCTGGAAAACTACCATCCCATCTCCCTTCTCCCACATCTAAGCAAACTATTAGAAACAAAAATCACCACCAGCTATCAGAGCATCTAGATAAGTATAACCTCCTGAGTCCCCTCCAACATGGCTTCTGCAAACACCACAGCACCTCTTCGGCCTTGGCCATTTTCTTCAACCATGTCCTTAGAAACATGGACATGGGTATGGCCACAGGTGTGGAGTTTGTGGAGCTATCAAAGGCCTTTGACCTTGTTGACCATCACCTTCTCCAATCCACCTTGCTAAACCTAGGCTGCTTCCCAGATGCCACCACTTGGTTTATTAGCTACCTCACTAACAGATCCCAGTCTGTTCTGATAGGCACAGATACCTCTGCTGCATTACCTGTCCATATTGGTGTCCCCAGGGCTCCATACTGGGTCCTCTGTTATTCTCACTGTTCATAAATAATCTTCCCACAGAAGCATAAACTGTAATGCTCTCCTCTACACTGACGACCTCGTCATGTACTATAACGCCAAGTCCTTAAATCTATATCTTTCACACTCACTACAAACTATGGATCAGCTCAACATTGGTTCCGCCTCCCAAGAAACTTCTTGTAAATGAGAAAAAATGAAGGCCATGCTCTTTGGCTCAAAGCCATACCTTGCAAAGACCACCAAATCAAAACCTCATTACACATAGTCACCCTGCAGGCCCTCCACTCACACTGTATCCTCCTTTAAATACCTAGGAGTGACTCTTGATCCCTCACTTACCACAAGGACCACATTTCTAACACTATGAAAAGAGCCCACCAGAAGCTGGGGCAGCCTACTGTGTTAACCACCTCCTGACCCCAGAGGCTCATCTTGCAATTGTCCAGGAAATCTACTGCCTCTACTTGACCACTGCTCCCCAGTGTTCTCCTCCATGTCTTCCTCACTTCTTTCTCATCTAAATATTACATACAACTCTATCTGTCACTTTGCTCTTCAGGTCCCTTCCTCCACTCATCACTGCTCTCTCTATATCAGTCCTTAGGCTGACTCTCTCTGTAGGGCCATTTTGAATATACTATGGGTTGTCTAGTTGACTCCTCTCACAGGAACTCACATAAGTCCCCATACTCTTTGCTTCTCACTGTCAGGCTGGTTACTCGGTGTCCTGGGGTCTCCTCCATTCCCCAGTAGTCCCCGTGTATCTATTGTCATGGGAGCAATGCTTCTTGGTCTCTGCCCCCACCTCAGGAACAGAATACCACCTGCTATCCATATGTTACCCTCTCATCAGTCCTTCAAATCGAAGCAAGAGATTGGCTCATGTCTCAGGCCACCTGTGCCTGCTTGGAAACACCCTTGCCAGAAATCCACCTTAGGGGCCCAGTGTACCATTTGCCTTACTTCCAAAATACTGGCTACTACATACACAACTGACATGTTTTGACTCCACTGTGAAAATGTTGTTTGCTATAGTGCACTCCTTATGCACTTTACTGTAAACCTTGGACTGGTCAAACAATGCCTTGATTTGCTGTAAGTGTATGTCCTAGTTCTCTGCAAGCAGAGAAGCGTCACTTTATTTGTCATGAACTTGTTTTTTTATGTCCTTAACCCCTATTTTTAAGAGATGATGTTTCTGTATCACTGTTTCTGACACCTCTGTACTCACTTTATTATATGTACCTACTGTATTAAAACTTGTACCTATTGTCTGAGCCACTGTATTGCCCGGGTCACAACTGAAAATGGTCCTTTGTTTCAGTTTGCCCATCTGGTTACCCTAGCCGTTCTCTTACTATACACCATTATCATGGTAGATACTCCCTCAAGTTGCAGCTTACCAGGGTTCTGCCTTTGCACCCCAGAGTCTGTTTCAGGCAACCTGACACTCCTGCCCTGGATACACACACACACACCCTCCTCTACCTCAACCCACAGGACTCTCGGATCCCCCCACCCATCTCTGGCCACTGTATTCTAAGCCTTACCTCCTGCTGGTCACTGCCTTGTTTTGCCTCTCCTTCCTAAGTGATAGCCCACCCCTGTCTGTGTGCTGCTCCCACTTGTATTACCCAAACACGCCCAGGGTATTAACAAATCTGAGGCTTGCCTCCTATGGGTATTAATGCTACTCCTCCTGATCTCTGGAAACATCAACCCTAACCCTGGTCCTATCCCTTGCCTCCAACAAATCAGACTGCACCGGAGAACTCTGTATAGCCTCCATCAACATCTGTAGTTTGCTACAGAAATTTGATAATCTACAAGGGTGGGTTGCTCACAGTAGCCAGACATTATCTCAGTGATAGAAACCTGGCTAAATGGCTGCACTTATGACTTCACAGTAGCTCTGCCAGGGTACACAATATTTCGGGCTGACAGACTAGCCAAAAGGTAGAGGTTGTGCAATTTACCTCCGTGACACCCTCCAAGGTCTCACTGTACCTTCCCCAGCTCTTGACCATGGTGCCCAAGTCCTCTCCCTCCAAGTTAATGCTGCTTCTTCTAGGCACCTCTCTTTATCTCCTCTATCTACATCCCGTCCAGGAATCAAAAAGTGCATTCCAGTCAGTTCTTGTCCACCTCCAGCAACACACAGATAAGGCAGAAATTATTGCCCTGGATGATTTTAATATCAATTGGTTAGCAGATACTGCCACTCTGTATAGGGATGCTGCAGCTGCCTCAGCTCATCTCAAGTTGTGCCCACTACCACCCGACACAACCCAAGAACAGGTACGACCCCTCATCGAACTAATTCTTACTAATTGCCCTCACAAATTCACCCAGGTCTCTGTGCTACCTGACGCACTGAGTGACCACCCCCAGTACTCGGGCGCTGGTCTTACTTGGCTACAAAGGCCCCTCCCAAAGTTAGCTTTCAGCGAAAAACTCAGGCCAGGCAAGCTACAGCCCATGAAATACCACTCATCAGCTAGGACTGGTCTCCCATTGCTGCCTCGCCCGACATTGACTCTGCCCTGGAGTACTTTGTCAATTCCACCAGTGACCTTTTGCACCCTTCTGCAAATGAGTCATTAAAAGAGCTGACACCCACGTGGATGTCCCGGTCCCTTCTGGACCTCATGGGCCACTGAGACAATCTCTGGCACATAGCCTTGTGGACTGGGAGGCCTGCTGATAGGCAACGTTACCGTGAGGCCAGGAACCGCTACACCTGGCAGAGCCATCAGGCAAAAGCAGAATACTAAGAGCAGCCCTCACCGCCTCCTGGGGCAGGGTGCAATTTCTGGGACTCCTCAAAGATCTTAGTGGCAAAATCTCTAATGTCCCTCCTCCCAGATACTGGTAAATTGTGGTATCTCCATGAACCCTGACACAATAGCAAATGCACTGAACTCCTCATTCTCAGACCTCAGCGTGCTCCTGCCAACTTTTTTGCACCCACCCCCACCATAACATCGACACCCACCCAAGTACTCCCTTTCCACTTCAAGATCATCTCCCAGCATGATGGTGCCCCTCCTGCTAAAGGCACTCAGCAAATCCCAGTTCAGCACTGACAATCTCGATCTTAAAATACTAAGGCTCACTCTTCCTGAAGTATTCTACCCTTCACTGCCCTGCTAAACCGCCCTTTCCCTTGGTCACTTCCCTCCATGTGAAAACTGCCCTCATCACTCTGCTCCTGAAGAGTGGTGAACGAACCCTGCCTAGTAATGATCAACCCATCTCAATTCTACCTCCTCTCTCCAAGGTTCTTGAAAAGATATTCGCCATCCAAGTCACAGACTACCTTGCTCAACACAATCTTCTCTGCCCTGAACAACATGGATTCAGAAAAACATAGCACAACAACTGCACTTTGGAATATACCAACACTATCCATACGACCTTGGATGCAGGCAAGATTGCTGGTGCTGTCTACATAGATCTTTCCAAAGCATTTGACACCATCCACCACTCACTTCTTCTAACCTCACTAACCCAGATAGGTTTCTCACAGGATACCACCACTTGGTTCTCAAACTACCTGTCTGAGAGAACCTGGAGAGTCAGATTAGGCATACCTTATCATCCCCCCTCAGAGTTACAACTGGTGTCCCCAAGGGTCAATCCTTGGCCCTTACTTTCACTCTATTCCTTAACTCCTGCCCAAGGTCTGTCCTGGGAGTCTCCTTCTATATGCAGATGATGCGGTTTTGTTCAGCATCCACACCAACCCTACCGCCTCCAAGTAGCCCTCCAAGGGTCGTTTAATGAGACTGAATCCTGGTTTACTGACCATACTTGTTCTAAACTATAAAAAACAAAATCCATGCTGTTTACCCATGCCAAAAACAATTTTAGTAACCACACCCTGCTCATCCATAATTCCCATAATGAGACCCTGAAACAAGTTTCTACCTTTAAATACTTACGGGTTACTCTAGGCTCAGGCTAACCTACCATGAACATATCCACTGACTTAATATGGCTGTAAATGTGCATTGGTCTGCTATACCACTACAAGCACTGTCCGAAGCCCTAAACCTAGCCATGTCCTCTTCCATCCTGTCACTCATTGATTACAGGATTATCTTCGTGGCACTGCCAACAATACCTTCCTCAACAAAATTAGGGTTTCCTTGAATAAAGCCTGTAGACCGCCACATGATGTGACCAGCTTACACACACCTGTATGTTATATATCAGTACAAACTGGCTTAATTTCAATGATAGCCTAAAGTACCAGACCTGTCTCCTTACTAAGAAAATCATGACTGGCCACATGCCCCAGCTCTTGTGAAGCTTTCCCCTAACAGCACCAGATGCACATGTCACACTGAGAAATTGCCCTATCAGGTTCCCCACTGTAAAACCTCGTTGGGGCAAAGAACTTTCAGATATCGCACCCCAATTGGCTGAACTCACTGCCCTTACCAGTTCTCCTGGCTCCTACCCAAGACTGTTCAAATCCTTCTCCATAGCAATATCTTGCATGACTCCACCTGTGACTGTACCTGACCTACCCATGACCTATAACTGCCATGACAATGGATCCATTTGATCCTGCTGCTAGAGTGCTGCTGTTGTTACTGTATTTATTGTATTTTGCCACTGTACTGCATTGTCTTTGGTTGTTGAAAATACCCTGTAACACATCAACCTGTTGTAATTTCCCATGTATCTTTGTAAGGTGGATATTTCCCACACTGCTATTTATACTGTGATGTCTGTACATTGTATGCTCTGTATTGTCTTCTATGACATGGAGCCATTGTAAAGGAGTCTCTGACTCAAAGGTAGTAATTCGATTGTGTTGAATAAATAAATAAAAATAAAATAAATAATAACATAGATAAATGAATAAATAAATAAATAAATAAGGAAGATTAGTCTCCTGCTAGGAGTTGATCTCTTCTTTGGTGGAATGTCCTACCTGCATTCCATAGGAAGCCTAAGCCTAAAGGGAGCCCTAAGTGCTGGGCCTCCACCCTGGTTATGTAGCTAAGTTCTGGTAATGGGAGGCATATGGGTGGAGATCAGACATGTACATGGGAGGTGCAGGACCATTCTTCCAGTTTTGTTTGGTCCAATTCCATCACTATGGACCCTTTCAGGTGTCCACTCTGTTGCAGATCTTTGTGTCATCTGCAAACAGGCTTATTTCCTCCATTCCAGCTGCGATATCACTGATGAGTATGTTGAAGAGGCTTGGTCCAAGCACCAACCTGGCGGAACCCTGCTGGTCACCACCACCTCTCTCAACAGGGTGCCATTCACTACAACATGCTGGGTCCTCCACTGAATCCAGTTTCTCACCAAATTAACAATTTTCACTCCTACACTTGCATTTCCCAGTGTGTTAATAAGCATTCTGTGGGGATGGAATCAAAGGCCTTACTAAAGTCTAGATATACAACATCTACTGCCCTACCTTGATCTACTACTTTTGTCACCTAGTCAAAGAATTCTATTATGTTTGTCTGGCATGACCTACCAGTTGTGAATCCATGTTGCTTAGGGTCTAGCCTCCCACTGGTTTTCAGGTATGCCACTATTCTTTCATTTAGTAACAACTCCATGATTTTCCCCACAACTGAGGTGAGGCTGATAGGGTGGCAGTTCTCTGCCTCTTCCTTGATTCTGCTCTTGTGTAAGAGTACCAAAGTGACCTTTTCTAGTCCTCTGGTACCGTTCGCTCTCCAGTGATTTATTAAAGAGTTTGGCCATTGGAGCAGCAAGTTCCTCCCTCAGCTCATTCAATACCTGAGGGTGAATCCCATCTGGTCCCGTATATTTGTCTGTCTTCAATTTATTTAATTCTTCTAGGACCCTCTCTTGTAAAGGGCTTGTGTCTGCTTCCTGGATGTGGAGACCAGTAGCTAGTGTTGGACCATTACCATTCTGTTCTCTTGTAAAAACAGGTATAATAAGGTGGGGAGTCAATAATGACTGTACCATTACCATTCTGTAATGTTCTCTTGTAAAACAGGTATAGTAAGGTGGGGAGTCAACAATGACTGTACCATTACCATTCTGTAATGTTTTCTTGTAAAACAGGTATAGTAAGGTGGGGAGTCAACAATGGCTGTACCATTACCATTCTGTTCTCTTTATAAAAGGAGCTCATGAAGGAAATAAATCACTTCACTTTACCCTCTGGACTGTGCATGAAAAAGATGCAGTCAGCTGTTCTCTTACTCAACAGAGTAGTGACCTACCAGCAAAGGTAATTATTTTATTTCCTTTTTGATTGGAAAAGAGTTGTAAACAATGTATTTGTAACAATTTTTTTCTCACTGTTTTTCTGTTTTCAGGTATTATATCTAGGGTGATGAAATCATGTGGCTGCATAGATTCAGCCTGTATCTTTTGGGAATTTAAAATCTTTCAACCACTGAAGTTTTTTGGAGGAGGAGTTCATTCAGAAAACATTTGCCGATGTCAGACTATTGTCTGTTACTGTTGCTCTAATTTCAGGTAATTTTCAGCAAGTGTTTTTGCAATGTTGTCCACATAGAGAAGATGGCGATGGCTTGATTGTTGGAGCAGGAGATAGCAGCACAGGAGACCTGTGAAGACAAGAAAATATTATTTAGACCTACTCAAGTTCCTACTGTGGTGGTGGCCGTACAGTACAGCCGTTGTTGACTCCCTGTCTAACTATACCTGTCACCTGTGAAGAAAATACAGAAATTATTTAGCCTCACTTGGCCACTGTGGTGGCTGCACAGTATATCCATTGTTGACTCCTCATCTCATTATTCCTGTCAGATGTGAAGAAAAAGACAATTTACTTTGCCTCCCTTTGTCTCACCATAGCACACTATGTGGCACACTGTAGTGATGACTGTACAGGGTAGCTGTTGTTGACTCCCTGACTTAATATGCCTTTCACCTGTGAAGAAAAATATGAATTATTTAATCTCACTAGGCGACTGTGGTGGCCATACAATATAGCCATTGTTGACTCCCCACCTTACTATACCTGTCACCTGTGAAGAAAAGAAATTATTTAGCCTCACTCGGCCACTGTGGTGGTTGCTAGAGCTGGGCAAAACTGTGGATTCCGGCTTCCATGAAAAAATTGTGGAATTTCGCAATTTCCACAGAATTTTGCCAGAGATTAACCTTTGGTGAAATTCATACTTTCCGTGGAATTTTCGGCTGATTTGAGGAATAATTGGTTAACTGTAAAATATGTAGTGAATTGTGTAAAATACTTATTACAGAAAAACGGTGTTCAAATGTGTAATTCACAGAAAATGTATTCTGCAAGGTATGTAGTCATGTGACTTCATTAATTTGGGTGGAATTTATTTGGCAAAGCATTGTTTCTTACCATTACTGTCTCCTTCTTTAGTAATACTGCCCCATTGTCCAAAGTGAAATTTTATATGGTACAATTCAAAACTGTTATTTACTGTAATTTCAACAAACATTCCACTGCTCATCCCAAAAGTCTGTCATTTGCTGACATTTTCAACAGAATACACAAACAAAAATTCCTCAAGCAATGCTGTCACCTGATCTTTTTTGATTAGGTGGGAGTCTATGGGTCAATGTGTGAGTTGCTATAGTAACCCTCTCTCTCCCCCAGGTGACTGCTCCTCCTACTCTGCTGGGCAGTTTAACAGCAGATGTTGAAGAAGAAGGATCTGCAGTTTTTGCAACTTACTTTTGTAACTCAAAAGTTATATTTCAAAGCACTTTGTAACATTTCTTATTTGTGATTTTTTTATAAAATCTTTGATGATTTTTGCAGTGTGTTTCTGCAATATAATTGTTAACTTATAGATTGTAGATGTTTTGAGATACTTCCACTAACAAAAAGTGCTCACTAGGTAGGTGGTGCTCTAAAGATTGTTACAAGAAACTGCACTTTAGAGAAGAAATATGTGCACTCACAAGACATGTATGACTGGACTCAAAAGTTTTCAACAAATATTACTTTTTCTTCAGAAAAGGTAACAGATAAAAATCTGTAACACTTGACCTGTTTTGATAGCCTTCTATCCTTCCTCAAAAGCTGAATACAGATAACTGACACACACATAAATATCTTATTACAATTGACACGACTCATGATGTCATAATTGTTAAATTTAAAACATTGGTGCAAAGTTATCACATGTGCAATAAAACAATTAAAGTGCAGAGCAGCTCAAAACACTTCCAATGATTCATTCATACATGATGCCTGTCATGAAAAAACAAGCAAGCAATACCAAATTCCAAACCAAAAATTGCTAATATATTATAGTGTATACAAAATTCATTCTCATTATTATAGCACAGTTCTTACAGTTCATTCAGTGTGCTTTTAGATTTATAGTTTTAATGGTTTGCAAAGGCCAAGCATAAAAATGGTATTGTGGGAGAAGAAAGCAGTCAAAAGAACAGTTACACCATTGTATAAACATAAAACAAGCATCAAGCTTCAAAAATACTAATAAGCATGCAATTCATTCTTACTGTTATTACATAGTTCATATATTCAAAGTACTTTTTAATTTTATATTCAGAGTGCTTTTTGATTTACATATAATTTCAATGGTTTATAAGATAAACCTAAAAATATGGGTGGGGGATCAAGTAGTCAGGAACAGCTACATCAGTCTATTAAAACAAAACAAACTCCAAACCACAATGCTAATATATTATAATAATCTTATAATTAATTATCATTATTATTGCATAGTTCTATCAAATGCTTTTAGATTTGTAATGGTCTCACCTAAAACTGGGGGTTAAAGAAAACAAGTGATCAGGGAACAGTTATACCAATCTATAACAAGCATTTGTCAATGCTGAATGCTGCTTCACTGGGATTGGCATTGGTAGTGCCAGAGCTAGAGATGCATAATAGGAATGGCAGTGAAGTATTGAAGTGACGCCAACCCAACCCCCACCCTGTAGATAGCAACAGGCATTGGGTGTGCCTTTGGGTCATCAGCTATAATGCTCATGCCATTGTACATCACCCTACCCTGTAGACACTGACATGTGTCGTGGTGTGCTTTGGGGTCTCTTGGATTATACTTACCCCATTCCATAAGGCAATATGCTGACATGGGTGCAGTATAGGAGAATGGGGTGAATTTGTGGCAGAACAGTGCAAGGCACACCATGATGCCCGGCAGTGGTTGCAGGGTGGGGTGGGAGGAATGGCTCGAGCATTACAGTCGATGATCCCAAGTCACACCCCTGGTGCCTGTCAGTCTGTACTGGTGGGTGCTACAGTTGGAAACCCTAACACCATAGGTGTGCAGCTGTATTTTCAATAATTATAGGCCTAGTAATCATAGGCCCATCTGCTGCGACCTAGTCTCTCCAAACTGCTTGAAAAAGTAGTAAACTCACAACTTAGAGATTATCTAGACTCCTCTAACCTACTCAGCCTGGCTCAGTCAGGCTTTAGGCCCCACCATAGCACAATTACTGCTCTTGCAAAGGTAACAAATGACTGTCAGAAAGCCCTCACTGGTAAATTATCGTGTGCGCAGTCTTCCTTGACCTAAGCAAGGCCTTCAACACCGAGATCATAAACTGCTTCTGAATAACCTTCACACCTTGACCTAGACCAGATGTCCCTGAGCTGGTTCTCCTCCTACCTCTCTGGACGCCTCAGCAGGTAAAGGCTGTGGGTAACCTCTCCCTCCAAAACCTATCAATAGAGGGGTACCCCAGGGTTCCATCCTGGATCCATTGCTTTTCTCGCTTTATATCAATAATATCAACCTGGGGTTTCATCCTCAGACATTCATCTCTTTGCAGATGATACTGTCCTCTACTTGTCTAGACCTACTCCCGAGCAGGTGTGCACAGAGTTGCAGAAATATTTCAAAATCCTGCAGCACAATTTGCTCAAACAAAAATTGCTGCTAAATGCTAAAAACTAAGGCAATGCTTCTGACCCAAAACAGCTTTTGCTCCATTGGCGCCTGTAGCAGGCTTTGTGCAACCAATCACCACATTACTCAATGAATCCCTTGACTATGTTGATAAATTTAAATACCTTGGAATGTGGATTGACTGCCATCTGTCCTTCCTGGTTCATGTAGATGAGATTGCAAAAACTGAAGCAGAGGCTCAGTGTATTCTACAGAATCAAGCACCTTCTCACCTATGAGTCAAAGAGGAGGCTGGTCCAAGCTACCTTTCTATCATTATTGGACTACGCCAACTTCATTTACAGTCAAGCTCATGGGACAGCCCTAGCCAAACTTGATGTTCTTTATCACAGAGCCCTTCATTTCATCTCTGGGAAACCTTATTCTACCCATCACTGTGACTTGTACTCGCAGTGGGTTGGCCATCCCTTGCTTTCAGAAGACAAAGGAACGCTGTCCTTTGATCTACAGAGCAACTGCCAAGATGTTGCCCCAGTCATCTCTGACTGTCTGCCCCTATGTGTCTCTGGCAACTATGCCCTGAGAAGCCAATCTTGTATCTCCTTAATGTTACCAAGGTCAAAACCCACCTTGGCAGATCCTTCCTTAGCTTCTCCCCAGCTTTGAACAAGCTTCAAATAACTCTAAAATTAGCAATTCCAATTAAAGCCCCGAATTCAAATTCCTTTATGCAAGACTTTTCTCTGAACGCTGTAAGTGCTACTCCTGATGTGCTCTGTCAGGTTATGACACCTTGAGACCAACTCCTACCTCCTACATGCACTTCTAAAGCATTCCACACCAGGCTTCCACCTCCTGCTCTTTCCTAGGTTCTAATTTCCCTCAGCTGCTCCTCACTTTCTGGGGTATATAATGTTTTGTCCTATACTAACATTACGAGGTACTTAAATGTACTGTTCAATACAAACATTTTTGTGTGAACCTTCTGTATCTTGCCTGACTATCTAGCTTATGTATAGCTTTGTATACTTTATATGCTGCTTCATTCATATCATGTTTGAATTTCTACCTTATGTACAGCCCATATTTTAATTGCTATTACATCAGTGCTGCTTTTACTAGAGTACTATTGCTGTACCTGTGTATGCATATGTGTATCTCTTATGTATTGGATGTTATTTCTTTATGCCCAGGCCCACCTTGGAAATGAGCTTGCTCAACGGTGCTTCACCTGGTAAAATAAACATTGATTGATTGATTGATTGATTTTCACTCCAAATTTTCAACAGGAGCTGTTTGTGAGCCCACCCCATGAAAAGAGCCCACCTCATGAGAAGGGCACAATCAATTTGTTTGCTGAAAGGTGGTTTTGCACAGCGCTATGCCATTTGGTGACACAGGATGAAAACACATTTTGGGCAGTGTGTGGAGAATGACAACTGTATTGTTCATGAAGAGGAGTAAAAATGGCAACGTTGAAAATCTGGAGTGAAAATATGAAAAATTGGTGAAGTCATGAGCATGCATAGAAACTGCACAACATACATCCATAACCCAATTATTTTTGGGAGTCTGTTACCCACATTTTTAACATAGGCATTTTGGGATCTCTCCTTATGAACAGTGGTACTGTGATTTTGTTAATCTGTCTCAAAAGTTCCCACACCGACCACACCATTGTGTGCCACAGGTGTGGAAACACATTTTGGGCAGGATGTGAAAATGACAGCTGTACTGATCATAAGGAGGTGTGAAAAATGCCAGTGTTGAAAATTTGGCATGGAAATATTGCAAATTTCCAAAGTTACAAGGGTGCATGGAAACTGTGCAGTGCACACTTGTAACACAGTCATTTTATGGACTTTCAGCACCAGATTTTCAACATAGGCATTTTAGGACCTCTGCTCATGTACAGTATCACCATCATTTCTCAATCTGTCCCAAAAAGTGATTTTGCACAGTGACCACACTATTCTGCGCTGGACGGTGAAACAAATTTGGGCAGGATATGTAAAATGACAGCTGTACGTGTTCATCAAGAGGTGGAAAATGCCAATGTTGAAAATCCAGAGTGAAAATATTACTAATTCATGACGATGCGGCGTGCATGGAAACAGCACAATGCATGCTCATCAAACAGCCATTTTGGGGAGTTTATCACCAAATTTGCAACATAGGCTTTTGAGAGCCCCTTCATGAACAGTGGCACTGTCATTTCATTACTCCATCCCGAAAGGTGATCCACGCAGTGACCGAGAAATCACTTTGGGACCGAAAACGCCATGACAGTGACTGAATTCATGAGGAGGCGTCCCAATAACCCCATGTTGGAAATTTGGTGCAAAACTTCCAAACAATGCCCGAGATATGCACCAAAGTAGAAACCCCCTATTTATGCCATTATACAGCTTACCGGCATTTCTTCAGTTCAGGGTCTGCTTTGAAGAGTGCAGATGTGTTCCTGGTCCACCAAAAATTGTTGTGCCAGACTCAGAGGTAAGTATGGGGTGAGGGTGTGGGAGGTAGGGTGCACAGAGATTGGGTATGGTCATGGGAGGGGCAGGGAAACGGCGACGGACCATTTTCTTTTTCAAGCTTAAAAAAACATGTGGATGTTTTTGCTTGTAGCATTTGGCACACTGGGGTGGGTTCCAGTGTGCCACCTAAGTCTTATTGGGGGATTCTATAGCTGATGGGGATTGGGCACCCTGTCAGCACATACTGGGGACACGAGCCGAGGGATTGGGCACCCCGGCAAGCAACAGAGGGGCAGGGACGATTATGCCAAGGGGAGGGCTCCCATCAGCAAAATATGAGGGATGGTGATAAATGCTGATTGGGAATTGGGCCCCCTTCAGCAAAGAAAAACTGTTGGGCGAAGATAATGCCGAGGGGATTGGGCACCGGCATACATTCTAAATGGGAGGGGACACATTTATGCTGACTGGGAGTGGGCTCAACCATCAGATTGTTATAGGCAGCGGCTGTCACTGCTGCCATGTTGCCTGTACTCGCCTGAGGCGTGTTGTAGGTCACACTGCATGAGAGCTTCTCAATGCAGCAGACCTTTCTTTGTTCTGGTGGCCACATTAGGATGTGTGAGGTCACCGCCTGCTGCTAGCTGATTGGAGAATGAGGGATGTACCTTCTGATGTGTGTCCTGCATTCACCCAACAGTGACTGTGCCTCCAAATGTGTTACTACTGCAATATGTTGGCTACACATGCTGAGCCAAAATAAAAACAACATAGTAACCTTCATTGTTTTTCTTCTAAATATGGTTTAAGGGCAATTCCTGTATTTAGACCTGGTTTTCTCAGGGATCCCAACTCTATAATCCAAATTTTTTCTCTTTTAAAACCAAATTATTAAAAATGCTGCCCTTGATTTCTGTTGAAGTTATGAAATATAATGCGCTGAAATTTGTGTTCCTGTCCATCCCTAGTTCCCATAATGTGGACAGCAGTGGCATAAAGAGGATACCTTCTGTCAGTCACTCTTATGTGTTCACCAAGCCTTTCTTTAAAGCGCCTGGTGGTTTTGCCCTAATAGAATGTATTATAACTGCAAACAGCAGGGTAGATCACCCTGCTGTATTGCGTGTTGTTAGTCATCGTATGATGAAATCCATGGTGCTATTTACAGTGGTAAAATTACTGCATGATTTAACTGAAGTACAATATAAACAATCTTTGCATCTAAAACATCCATTTCTACTGTTTAACCACGTTTTTCTTCTTTCAGAAAACTGGTTTCTGACCAGTTTATCTTTCAGGATGGGGCTCGCTCTATAAGACATTCTTGGCAGCTTTGTACTCACTTCTGTGAGACCCACATCACTACTCAGAACACCCAATGTTGATTTATAATCCCTTGCAGATACCTTGCATGAGCTGAGTAAGCTAACAAAATTGAACTGATTGTTTCTGTCTTCTGTCTGTGTTTTATTTTCCAAAAGTGTCTCCCTTGTTATTGCTTCCTGGATTGCTATATCACTGTAATCTCTCTCACAAACAGGAATCCAGTTTAACTGTTTCCTTACTATAGCTTTGCTCAGTACTGCAGTTCCTCTTGGTTTGGTGGAACTGCCTTTTGCGATGTTCTTCCTAATGTGTGGTGGATGGCAACTAGATGATGATAATAATAAATTATTGCCATCCACTGGTTTTCTGTATAGACTGGTGTCTACTACACCTGCTTTATATTTCTTAAGTGTTAAATCTAAGATATCAACACTGAACAAATCTTTGTTGTATGTGATGCACAACCATGTACTAGTGCTATGTAAACATTGAACAACATTTTTCAATTCTGTTTCTGACCCTTTCCATAAAATTAATAAGTCAATTATGTAACGACCATAACAGACAAGCTGTTTACTAAAGGGATTTCTATTTTGTCTAGCACATAAGTATTTTCCAACAGTCCTACAAATAAATTTTCAACAAAGGAGGCACATGTTGCCCCATGGCTATACACTTCGTTTGAAGGTACATTTTTTATCAAATACAGACAAGTTGCACTTTAATACATATTCCAGCAGTTTTAGAATCAGTTCAATAGGTGCATTCTCCTGTCCTGATTGGCTGTTTAAAAAGAAAGCAGCAGCATCAAGGGCCGCTTCAGGGGCATATTTATGTAAAGTGACTCTATATCTAGAGTCACAAAAACACATTTTCTTCCAAAGTGAAGTTCTTGCATTGATTCAAAAGATGTTCGTGTCCTTAATATAAGATGGTAAAGTTCCTACAAACAGTTTCAGGTAGGAGTCAATGAACTGAGAAAGAGGCTCAATTAAGGAACCACTCACAATTTGCCTTCCTGGTGGTGTATCATTATTTTTGTGGACCTTGGTAGGGTATATAGGGTAGCTTTCACTGGATTTGCTGTAGTTAGAAAATGCTTTGTTTTTCCATCAGTGTGTCCTCTCTCAAACATTGTCTGCATCATTTCATCGACTGCATGTTTAAACTCCCATGTTGGATCGCTAGACAGTTTTTGTAAAAGTCCTCATTAGTGAGTTGTCTGTATATTTCAGCTATATACTCTTCAGAGTTTTGAATCCCTGCACATCCCCCTTTGTCTGCCTGCTTACTAATTATATTTGGTTTTCTTGCAAAGATTTTATAGCCTCTTGTTCTCTTTTAGACAGATTTTGGTAATTGATTTTAGGCAAATCTGCAAATCAAATCTTCAAGTCCTGTTTCTACTAAATTTAAACACTGTTACTGCAGGACAGTTAGAGGACAAAATGTAGAACTGGGTCAAACATTTCTTTCCCCAGTCCATTCAGTTTGTTCATTATTTCTCATAAAAAGAACAATTTAAAGTTTAGTTTTCTACATGCTAAGTTTAGATCACTGATGGTCAGAATCTCATTTATAGGTGTTGTTGGTGCAAGCTTCAGTCCTTTTAATAAAAATATCCTTCTAATACTCAGTTCATAGCTGAATAGATTTATAATCAAATTGTGGAAGGCATTATCTCCCTTACCACATCCTCCTCTGTTGGACCTCCGGTTGTTCTATCCTTCCATCTGCACCTCTAATGGCCCCTTCTGATATTGTATGTTGCCCTTCTTCTGCCCCTTCTTTTCTTTCTTCCTTCTCCTGATCATGTCTGTAGGGTTGTGCAAACTGTGGGATCCTATGGGGGCTTGCTGTTGTTGGGGCTGAGGTAGTTGGGGTGGGTTCCGAGTCGTCCATATCTCTGTATAAAAAGGTTCTCTATTAGTTTCTACAGACTCTGAATCACTTTTATCCATGCAAAATCAAAATTCACATGCCGTGTCCATTTTAAAACCCTTTATTTTGTTCCTTCTTCCAAGAATAAATATGCCCTTTTTCCAGTCATTTTTATCACAGGTGAACTTGACTTGTTTTACTTGCCATAATTCTCTGTCCAGTTTAAACAGGGAATCTTGTAGTTTTTGTTCTGTGCATCAAATGCAGTACACCTTTAAACTTCAGAGTTTAAGCTCTTCTCTTAATGCTGTTTTTTTCTTGACTGAACTTAATAATGAGTTTCATAAGTTTTAAACTGGCTTCTGTAAGGATATTCTCCCACTCTTTCATGAATTCTATATTGTCTGTCCCATGCTTTTTTTTTTCAAGATCGTAAGTCCTCTTGGCACTCTGGCCACTTGACTATCAGCATCTAAGCTGGTTGTATTCCAAAAATACATTTGATTTGATGTGTGATTTTTCTAGATTTCTAAAGGTATCCAGGAAGGATTTTGTCTCTGGTATTGCTTCTGTGACACCATTAACTTGTAATAAAATAGGTTAGCTGCTCCGCTGTTGTAAGGTAATTGCTCGCATAATTTAACACTAGGTTTGGTGTTGCTTCCAAATTCATTTTAGAATCTTAAAGTTACCTTTTCTTCTTGTAGAGTCCTAGATTTATTTTCAGTTTTCATACATACAACTTATTTGTTGCAATCTGTGCGTGTCACTTGAAGTCAAATATATCCATACACCAAAAATGTTCGTACTAGGTAGGTGGTGCTCCAAAGATTGTGACCAGAAACTGCACTTTAGAGAAGGAATCTGTGCACTCACAAGCCGTACATGACTGGGCTCCTAAGTTTTCAACAAATATTACTTCATTTTATTCAGAAAAAAGGTAACAGATAAAATCTGTAACGCTTGACATGTTTCAGATAGCCTTCTACCCTTCTTCAAAAGCTGAATACAGAAAACTGACACACACACACATAAATATCTTATTACAATTGACAAGACTCATGATGTCTACAGTAATTGTTACATTTAAAACATTGGTGCAAAGTCATCACATGTGCAATAAAACAATTAAAGTGCAGAGCAGCTCAAACACTTCAAAAGATTCATTCATAAATGATGCCTCTCATTAAAACAAGCAAGCAATACCAAACTCAAAGCAAAAATTGCCAATATATTACAGTATATTCAAAATTAATTCTCATTATAATAGCATAGTTCTTATATTCACGCTTTTTAGATTTATAAATAGTTTTAATGGTTTATAAGGTCAAACCAAAATGGGGAGGGGGAGAAAACTGCTTTCGACTCTCCCTCCCATTTTTAGGTTTGTCCTTACAAGCCATTAAAACTATTTATAAATCTAAAAGCACACTGAATGTACCGTAAGAACTGTGCTATAATAATGAGAATGAATTTTGTATACACTGTAATATATTAGCAATTTTGGTTTGGAGTTTGGTATTGCTTGTTTGTTTTTCATGACAGGCTTCATGTATGAATGAATCATTGAAGTGTTTTGATCTGCTCTGCACTTTAATTGTTTTATTGCACATGTGATGACTTTGCACCAATGTTTTTAATTTAACAATTATGACATCATGAGTCTTGTCAATTGTAATAAGATACAGTATGTATGTGTGTGTGCAGTTATCCATTTTGATATACTTATTTGTTTGCACACTAGTGGTGATGAGAGAAATGGATTTTGTGGTGGAGAAATGTGGGACAAAGATGTGTTCATACATTCATAGATTCATAGACATGTGATGGCAGAAAAGGACCTTCCTGGCCCATCGAGTCTGCTCATTTATCAAGCAGTGGTGGTGGTAGGCATGTCAACCAATTGGCTTTGCAGTTGTACAGCAGCTGTCATTCACAGACAGCTCTGTCGGTGGGCAGCCATGTTGGTGTAAGTGTGGGTTGTGCTGTCTGCCTACAGTGGGACTCTGCTGGGATGGGGGAGCGTTGTGGGTTGGGGCTGACTGAGTGGGTGGGGTGGGAGGTCTGCTGGGCTATCTGGGGAGGCATATGGATTGGCAACACTGGTGCATTCTAGTCAGGGTAGGGAGGGTGACTTCTTCTGATTTTGTACCTTATTCACCACAGAAAACTGCTTGTGACAGTGAATGCGGGTGGGAGGGGGTTCAGGTTCTTACATATTTGTTGCAAAGAGCAGCTTGTGACAGCAGATGTGGGTGGAGAGGGGGTTCTGATTTTACATATTCACCACAGAGGGCAGCAATATAATGGGGATTCAGGCAGGGGGCACACTGGACTATCAGGTGGGTGGGCTGCTGCTGCTGTCTGCAGTATAGCAGCCTGCCTGTGGGTGGAAAGGGACTTAAGTTTACTTGTTGTAGACTTATCTCAGAAGGCGATCTCTGGACTTCTGCCCCGAGATTCACCACCTGGTCGGGCTGTGAATGGGGCTGCACACAATGTATGGGCACACCCCTTCACAACTCCTTCTGATGCCCCGCATACCATTATGGGTGGTATGCAGTGCATCTGAGATGAATCGGTGCATCGGGATGCAACAGTACGGTCCCCTTGCCGAATTGCACCAGTGTACAAGTTGGGATGTGCTGGCGATCTTGGATGCTCTGGTGCACCCTTTGAGAATCCTGCCCACAGTGTTCTTATAGTAACAAATAGCAGGCAGCATGGGTCTAGCAGCTATGCAGTGTTTGGCAGTAATAGCTGAATCTCAGAAATAGCAATGACAGGTAAAGAGTAGTATCAAACAAAAATATACATACTATTTACAAATTGTAATTTATTGGTACATTTACAATTTGCAGGAAGCAGGCAGCTGACTCTATACAGGGTGCTGGCCAGCAAGCCAGTCCCTAGGTAGTAGAAGAAGGAGATGTCAGGGGCAATGGAGGCCTAGATAGATTGCGAGGAGCGCCAGTAGCCTGAGGACAGAAACCGATCATGGAGAACAGAAAGTGGGTTTTAATAAGGTATTTAAATTTAGCTGAGAGTTCATGGAATGCAATGAGGGAAGGGAGAGGTTGTTCCAGAGGGAGGGCCCAGCAATGAAGAAGGCCCTTTGACCCATCCTGGTGGTAATATGTGGACAGACAAGTTGGAGGTGGGACAAGTGGCAGAGATTGCAGCTATGAGTCTTGGGGCAGACTAGACAAGATAGAGGGGAGCATGAGGGCAGTAGATTGCACCCCTAATGGTCTGGGCCAGTAAGTAGGAGCCTCAGGCTTGAGGGGAAGCCAAAGCAGGGACTGGTAGGGAGAACAGTGGTGCATGGAGAGGGGCGAAAGAAGGAAGTGGCAAATCTGTCCAGTCTGTGTGCCCTTAAACCCTAAAAGTACTTGATACCCACTAAGCCCTGATGAGGACTTTGATGCCAGCCTGCATTTCTTAATAAGACCTTAGCTCACAAGTCCAGAAAAGGTTGTTTTTTTTCGTAATGATTTTTCTCTTTCCTACCTGCATGCACTCATGGACTCACTAGCCCACAAGCCCTAGAAATTTATGTAATAGCAGCCTGCATTCCCTAATCCCTGAACAGTTTTTAATGATTTTTCTCATGCCTCTAGTCCTTAAAATGACTCGTAGTTAGCTCCCAAGCCCTGCAAAGGGCTTTTAAAGGGAATTTGATGCTTGTTTGCCCTGATACAGTAGGTCCTTATAATTATTTATCTTCAACTCCTTAAAAGGTATTTTAACTATATATTATACTGCACTGGTGTGGGTCCCTAAAACTCCATATCAGTGGACTGTAAAAGAATTGTCTGTAAGTACTGATTTAAAGCTCTTAAAGAGACATTTTTCTGTCTGCTGCCTGCTGATCTGACAACTAATTCAGCTTCCCACCACAACATGTTCTGATGGGCTGAATAGCACTCACCAGAAACACTTTTTGGGAAGGATCAGTTGCCAGCAGCAGCTAATTAATGCCTCCACTCCAGACTGAGATCAGATGCCTAGTGAAAGCAACTGTCATGTGACACCAGCTGCATGACTGAGTCAGTACGATTCTCAGTGCACAGACTTTGTGGTCACATGACAAACTCTCTATCACACTGCTCCTTCCTGGTCCTGGTTTCTCTGCTACATAAGGGTAACTGCTCCCATGAACTTAGTCATGCAGTGTTAACACTGCACTATTGCAGATGGCACAGGCACTTGGGGAGGGAGGGTGTGGGCTGGGGAGATGAAAAGATTGGAGTACAGGAGAAAAAATGAAGATACAGTAGCACTAATGCCTCAGTTGCCCAAGTGCACAGGCACTGAGGAGCTATAGATGTCTTTAGACAAAAGCACTTGCCTTGAGGCTTCTAAAGGATAGGAATTTGG
Source organism: Neoceratodus forsteri (assembly GCA_016271365.2). Classification (NCBI taxonomy): domain Eukaryota; kingdom Metazoa; phylum Chordata; order Ceratodontiformes; family Ceratodontidae; genus Neoceratodus; species Neoceratodus forsteri. Next base: position 1,396,513,941 of record CM057450.1, read on the forward strand.
CACCTGGCAGTGTCTCCTCCCAGCTGAAATTGTTTCTCCTCACAATTCTGTTAGTGCATCTCACCGTATTCAAAATTACACATATTTCACCAAAACTTATATCTGTGTTTCATCCCAGTTATGCCAGTTTCTACTCCCAGTTCCACCAGTATCAGTTGCACCAGTGTCACTTCCCATTTAATCAGATTCTCCTCACATTACACCAACATCTTCACATCCCAGTTTTGGTCCCAGGGTCCCAGTTACACCTGTTTTTACTTACTCAATAAAAAGGCAATCAGTTCCGTGGAAATATTTTCTGCAGTTCACCACATTATTCCACAATATGTGACAAAATTCCACAGATTGAGGTGGAATATCGCTAAATTTTTCCTCCATTTTTTCATGGAATTTGTGAAGCTTAATTCTGCATTTTTCGTAGAAGAATTCTGCTGGCAGAATTTAAATTTCACACAGCCCTTGTGGCTGCACTGTATAGCCATTATTGGCTCCCATCTCATTATACCTGTCAGATGTGAAGAAAAGAGACAAATACTTTTGCCTCCCTTTGTCCACCATGGCACTCTATGTACCTGTGAAAAGGAGAATAAAAATGAAAAGGAAATCATAATGACGCTTACCATTACATTATTGCTGGTGTTGGTGCTGTTTATTGGGTGGTATACAACGTGAGATGGTGTAGGAAGACGCCATGTAATTCCTGTTTTTGATGGCTGTCTGGCTTTGCAACTGCCTTTGGAAGTCATCCCTGTGAATGGTGAAACCTGTGGGGAAACAAAAGGAAAGAAAGAAAAACATTTTAAAGTCTTTCTGAGTAAGGTGTGAGGCTTTTCATCCTCTGTGAGGCAGAGGACTGGTTCACCCACCACCAGTGAGGATAAGGACTGTGAACAATACTGAAAGTAACTCACCATCACAGCAGACAAAGATAAGCCTTGCTGGAGCTGAGATCTTGCTGCCTTGATGAGCTGGCTGGCTGGTGGGTTGGCTTGAGTATCCTGTCATACAGTTCCAGATTGGACTGCTGCAGTAGAGTTGTGATGCTACCAACCCCATATTGATTCCAGGCTCTCTGCAAAAGTGTATTTAACTGCTGCACATGATGTGGACTGTCAATTCCAAATCCAGTAGATATTATCTCAGAGCAAACATTGTATTCATTAATACAAGTTTTTAAGTTAGGGAGTTCATGCCATAGGATCAATCCAAACAGTATTCCCTAGAGTTAGGACACTTTCTGCATCAGTGTGGAGGCGACGGCCCATGCTGTTTGTTGCTGTGTAGGACCCAAGCAGGCCAGAGGAGGAGTCGGTGTTGTGTCTTGCTGGCTGGAGCAGGCATTATCTCTAGACATCACATTTAGGTGGTGGAGGCAGGTAATTGATTTCGTGCAAGGAAATAGCAGCACAACAATTGGGGATGGATAACAGTAAAATAACTGAAAATAACAGAATTGTGAATCATAAAGTACAGGATTATACTAGTAAGGAGAAGGAGGGAAACACATAAAATGTATCTTTTATGTGCTTCAACCTCTTTGAGAAAGTAACCCTCACAGTCTTTCAGACTGGAGTCATCACCAGATGGGAATTCTCTTAATTACTGCTTCATCCACCTCAGTGGTAGAGGACAATTTGTTAATGCCAACAACACCTTGTTCTTCATCTTCACCACCACCACCTCTATGTGGTAGGAACATGGACATGATTGTCTTGTGTGGAATGTGTTCCTCATTCATTTTAATAAATATTAGCATGCCAACTTTTTTGGTGACAGATTGGTGCACCTGTCTTACACAGTGGCCCCAGCCCAGTCTAACTGAATACATGCTCCACACTGACACTCAAGGGGGGCAGCTGAGGTATTTCAATGAAGCTGAGGTCAGTGCTGGCCACTCAGTGGACCTTGCTGCTCCAGGATAGCACAGGCTTGTCAGTAATGGTAAGGTGCTTCACCTGAGCTGTTTCCTTCTAAGATTGCTTGAAAGGACAGAGCAGAGAACCTTACCAGAGCAAGTGAAATGGATTAAGACTTCTTTGGCTAAGCACATTTACTGTGTGTTGTTATTTTTATTTTGTACTCACGGGATTGATACTGTTTGTTGCTAACATTTCATTGCTTTATTTTTTCTGATTCAAATTGTTGTTGCTGGTATACCTTTTTCTGCATTATTACAAGGTGTGCCTACAGGTGTGTGCTAACAGATTACTGCTATAATCTTCTGATTCAAATTGTCTTTGTAAGGTATATCTTCTATCACTGCTTTATTTTTCTCTGTAGCAAAGTGTTACTTACAGGGTATATCTTCTGAAATTATTACAGGTGGTGCTTACATTTTGTGACTTTTTATCATTAGGCTAAGCAAAATTACTGTTTGACACTGTTTTATTTTATTCTTTTTGGTTGAAAAGGTTTGTTGTCTCAGAGGTGTTTCAGTCTCCTTCTCACACTGAAGGAGCTAATTGCTTTCCTCCCCAGCTTATCCAGAGGATTAGGTGTGTATCTGGGTGGTGGAGCTGGCAAACTGTCAGTAATTTACAACAGAAAGAAGGGTTAAAAGGTCAGGTTAGTTGATATCTTGGAGGTAGAAGACTTGGTTTTGCTGGCCAAGGCACCTAGCTTCACCTGAGCCCTTTCCTTCTAAGATTGCTTGAAAGGACATAGCAGAGAACCTTACCAGTGCAAGGGAAATTGAGTAAGACATCTTTTGGCTAAGCAGATTTACTGTGTTGTTATTTTTATTTTGGACTCACAGGGATTGTTACTGTTTGTTGCTAACATTTCAATGCTTTATTTTTCTCTGATTCAAATTGTTGCTGTTGGTATACCTTCTTCTGCATTATTACAAGGTGTGCCTACAGGTGGGTGCTAACAGATTACTGCTGTAATCTTCTGATTCAAATTGATTTTGCAAGGTATAACTTCTGTTACTGCTTTATTTTTCTCTGTAGCAAAGTGTTTCACAGGGTATATCTCTCTCTGAAATTATTACAGGTGGTGCTTCACAGGTTTTACAGTTTTATCTAACATTAGGATAAGCTTTCAGGGTTACTGCATTTGTTGTTGACTGATTGTTTCTGCTCTTACCTGCTTGTTCTTTCATCTGTGGTTCTTCTTTTCGGCAGGGAAGGGCCCAGCCACCCACTTCATCCCCAATCACCCCACACTACACTCCTTTTATAGGGTACCACAGTTGTGACATTTCCTGTGGCAAAGCAGGAAGGGGCAGATCAGTGGGGCATCCACAAGGTGAGCTCATTTACAGGGCCACTAGTAATTTAACTTGTTATAACAATTATACGAAAACAAAACACAAAATCAAACAATTACTTTCATTTTCTTCCTTCTAATTATTCTGGCCAGGTTATAAACCCAGCAACTTATCTGGAATGGATATCATTAACTGCAGGTACTCATGAACACTTTTCAGAAGGACAGTCTTACAGGATTTAGGATTGTTCTACATGCTGGGCCATTGGAGATCTTAGGATCAGCTCCAGGCAGCATGGGCAGAGATTGTACACATCAAATTTCATATTCAAGAGGAAATACATTATAAGAACCACCTGCCATTTCCCCAAAATCCAACAGAAGATCCTCGACTCGCAGATGGTAGTTGGTCCAGGAGGTTGGCAGGTGGTTAGGAGGGGCAAATCGGTGCCCTATCACTCTGTGCTCTCCAGCATACTACCTCCAAAACCATATAAACACTACAAACAGGTATCTGCCTCTATCTCTGAACTCAAACAAAGTAGCAGAGGACTCTGCAGAGCAGGATACTGCAGCACAGGAGCTAGCACAACAAAACTTACCAAAATCAGGAACCAAAACAGAAAAAGCAAAAGGAAACTAAAAACTTCTGATCATAGAAGACTCCATGATTCGGGAGTTGATACCCATCTCCAGCCAGGGGTAATGGTCAGATGTCTCCCAGGTACATCAGCGTGGAGAGACACTGACCACATTGCTAAAATTGTTCACAAAGCAGGAGAAAACATTGACATCCTGGTACACATAAGTACTAATGATCTTGCCAGCTGGACAGTTGTGGAGACCAAGGAACACCTGACCAAGCGGGTGACAAACTATCATCCATTTCTATCTGACACCTCCTTCTCTGAGATCCTGCCAGTCTGGGAGAGGAGGGCAGATGGACGGAAGGTCAGAGAAGGGGAGATAGGGAGGTAAACATGTGGCTCAAGGGCTGGTGCCAGGAAAAGGATACAGATTTGTAGGAACTGGCAACAGTTCTGGGAGCAAAGTTCTTAAATTTGATGGACTGCATCTGACTAAGGAGGAGTCAGTGCATTGGGGCAGAAGTTTGACATCTTGCAGAATATTTAAACTAGCAAATGGGGAGAGGGGTACAGCACCCCATATGTCGAATGGGAAGAACACCCTCCCCTCAGCTAGTGGTCAAACAGGGATTCAGCATGTTTGCAGTTCATTTGCATCACCAGGTAACAAAAAGGTCCGCTTCCCATATGACACACAGGGAAATGCCAAACCTCACCCAACAACTAACACAATCAAATCTGCCAATGGAAAATCATGTACACAAATGCTCACAGCCTGGGAAATAAGATCCCAAACCTGCAGGCACAATGTCAGAGGCTAAACTGACATAGTAGCAATTAGTGAGACATAGTTTACCAGTAACCACACTTGGGAGACTGTAGTACCTGGCTATGTACTGTTCAGAAGAGACCAAGGTGCAAAGGGGGAGTGGCCCTGTATGTGAATGAAAATATCAAAGCTACAGAAATTCAGAATACACATAAGGAGCCAGAAGAACTGTGAGTCACTCTGGAAACAGGAAGTGAAACAGCCATAAGAACTGGGGTTGTCTACAGGCCCCCAGACCAGGGGAGGACATAGACACATTACTGTTAGAAGACATACAAAACATGACAGCTAAAGGGAGGTTCTGATAATGGAGACTTCAACATGCTAGATACAGATTGGTCAATACTAGTAGGAACATCTGCCAGAACTAGACACATGGTGGATTGCCTGTAGGGGAAAGGCCTCAAACAACTGGTACAATAACCCACAAGAGACAGGACTATACTAGATCTAGTACTGACTAACAGGGAAGGGATCACAGATCTCCAGGTAGAAGGTCACTTGGGGCCAGTGACCATCACATGGTATGGTTCAATATGGCCACTACATCTAAATCATTCCATTCCAAGGCAAAAATATGGGACTTCAGAGGAGCTGACTTTGATAAGATGGCCAACAGAGTAAAGCTAGCCCTGACAAAAATAAACACAGGTGACGGGTACAGGCAAAGTGGGCAACATTATGGATGCAATACTTGAAGCAACATCCCATTGTTTTAAACAAAAAGGAAGTGCAAAGAAGAAGGAAACCACTTTGGTTCTCAAATACAGTAGCAGAAAAGGTCAGATCCAAAAGGCTGTCCTTCAGGAAATATAAGGGAACATAGCTGGAATGAAGATAGACAGGCATACCAAACTGCCCTAAGGGAAGCAGGGAAGGCAGTAAGGCAGGCAAAGTCACAAACTGAGGAAACACTAGCAGGAACAGTAAAGAAGGTGACAAGACTTTCTATAGATACATTAGCAAAAGGAGAAAGTTCAGAGGGGTATTGCTAAGCTCAAAGGAGAAAAGGGGCATGTGAGGAGGAGGACCCTGTAAAAGCATCTATCCTAAATAGATACTTTGCTCAGTATTTACTGAAGAAAAAGGTAGGGCAGGGCCCACAGCTCAGCACCCTGCGGGACACAGGGGGAGGGAGGAGAGCACTATTCCCTCACACAAAAGAAAGTGTCCTACAAGAGCTCACTAAGCTCAGGGTGGACAAGGCAATGGGACCTGATGGCATACATCCAAGGGTACTTAAGGAGTTAAGGGTGGAACTAGCAGAGCCATTAGCAGAACTGTTTAGTGAGTCTCTGAGCACAGGAGAGGTCCCAGAAGACTGGAGAAGGGCTCATGTGATCCTGCTCCACAAGAGTGGTGGCAAGGAACTACAGACCAGTCAGTCTTACCTCAGTAGTGGGCAAGACTATGGAGACATCAACATAGTGATAGTGCAACACCTGGAATCCATAGGCACAGGATCCAAGACAGCATGGGTTTACAAAGGAAGGTCCTGTCAAACTAATCTCCAGATTTCTTTGACTGGGTAACCAGAGTGGTGGGACCAAGGGGAGCAGTTGATGTCGCCTACCTTGACTTCAGCAAAGCTTTACACTGTTCCACATAGAAGATTGATATATAAGCTGGGTAGGCTCGGTGGGCAGAAGTTGGTCAAATGGGTGGCAAACTGATTGACGGGCAGAAAACAGAGAGTGGTGGTGAATGATATACAGTCAGAAGAGATGCAAGTCACAAGTGGGTACCTCAGGGATCAGTCCTGGGGCCAGTCCTCTTCAATATCTTCATTAGTGACATTGCAGATGGGCTAGAGGGTAGGCTTGTCTGTTTGCAGATGACACCAAGATCTGCAACAGAGTAGATGATCCAGATGTGGTAGGCAGAATGAGAAGAGATCTAGATAAACTAGCAAAATGGTCAGAAGAGTGGCAACTGGGATTAATGCAAAGAAGTGCAAGATCATGCACATAGGGAAGAGAAACCCTGAAGCCACCTATAGGCTGGGAGGGAGTTGCTGGCAGTCACAAAGGAAGAAAGAGACCTGTGCATCATCATCACCAATGACCTGAAATCATCCAAGCAGACCTCTAAAGCAGTAGGTAAGGCTAGGGGATGTTAGGTGTATTAGTAGGGCATCATAAGTCATAAGAGGGAGGTAATAATCCCCTTTACAAGACACTGGTTAGGCCTCATCTGGAGTACTGCATACAGTACTGGAAACCACACCTTCAAAAGGACATTAACCAAATAGATGCAGTCCAGAGAAGGGCAACCAAAATCGTACAGGGACTGCATCAGATGAGGACAGATTAACGGAACTCAATATGTATACCCTTGAGCAAAGGAGGAGAGAGGTGATATGATCGAAACATTCAAACACCTTAAGGGCATTAACAAGGTGAAAGAGTCTAACATGTTTAAATATAAGAAAAATAGCAGGACAAGAGGACATAGCATGAGATTAGAGGGAGGCTGATTAAGGGGAATTTGAGGAAATTCTTTTCACAGAAAGAGTGGTGGATGCATGGAACGGCCTACCTCAGGAAGTGGTGGCTATGAATATAGTGCAGGGCTTCAAATAGGCATGGAATAGGCATAAGGGAGCAATATAGATGAGTATGAATAGATAGGCCACTGACAGAGCAAAGGCCGATGGCACATTTATAAGGTAGAAAAAGAATGGGCAGACTGGATGGGCCTTGCAGTCCTTATCTGCCATCAACCTCTATGTTTCTATGTCCACCAAACATGCTTCTTCCATGCTTTGCGCTGCCACAGTCCTGCTGCCTCATCAGACTACTCCTCCTTTCTTCCATGTCTTCAACTCCAACATGATCTAACACATCCCAAATGGGATTTGAAGAAGAAGAAGAAGAATCAGCATTTATATAGCGTTCATACATCCAAAGCACTTTACAAGCAATGCTAGACTGGTAGTGAAGTGACTGAATGTGTGGTGGCAGCCATATCACACATCATCACCCACACACAGCCAGCCAGCCAGCCTGGATAATTGCATGAACCAGTTTATGGGAAGGGAATGTTGGCCAGGACACCAGGAATGTTCCCTACTCTTTGCGAAGAGTGCCCTGGGTTCTTTTACTTCCACCTGGACAACACCAGGATGGGCAGAAGAGACCTCGGTTTAACGTCTCATCCGAAGGACAGCACACCCCAGCAGTACAGCACCCCAATACTGCACTCGGATGCCAGCAATTTTAGGTGCAAGTCCAATCCCAGTGTGGGACGAGAACCCACGACCTTCTGGTCCAGAGGAGGATGTGCTACCAACTGAGCCACACTGACACCTAAATAGCATTTATACCATTTGCATACCATTTGCCATTTTCTTTTAACTTGCATGTTTTCCCAGCCTATTTCATGTGAGGCTGTGGTAGCAGCACCCAGTTCCTCTGGAGTTTCTGTTGTGCCTTAGATAAATGTGTCTTAACATCTGTGCCCATGTACCCTTCTTATTAGAAGATCGGGTCAACTTTTGGACCCACTGATACCAACCTTTAATTATTATTTTTTGTTAACTCAACTTCATTAATAATTTATACACATTACAGCTCTACATTATGAAATTTGAAAGTTCAAGCACAGGAAATAATACATTTTACAGATCTTCAGAAAATAAGGATACATCAAAATTCAATTTTTAAATTATTTCAATTATTGTAATTATAACAGTTAATTAATTTTAGCAAGGCAGAATTTCTACCACATTAAGCCCTTCCTTCTCTGCAATGAAATGACAAAAAGGCAGCCATCTACCGCAAAATGTGAATTCTGCAACCTGAGTAAAATCGCCACCCATTTCATAATTAAAATTCCATGACAGTTACATTATTTATTTATTTATTTGTAAATTGGTTTACAACCTTGAGCCAGAGGCTCATTTCCAAAGGTACCTCATCATATTGAGGACAGACAGAAACAAATTTAGGTTATAGAATACAAGTCACTGACTTAGAGTTACACAGAATGATTTCATACATTATACAATTTAGTAGCAATTACAGTGATACAGCTGAGCACATGCTGGTTTTAACAGAGGCAGGATGCACAGGGGAGAAAGTGGGGGGGTGAGGTGGAGGCCGCCCAGTGGGCGCTGGTCAAGTATGGAGATTGAGGCCACATTTAGAGACAGAAGCAGCTGCGAAAGTGTTAAACAATTGGTTCAAGGGTGGTTTTGAAGTTGAGATTGCAGGGGCATTGGAGATGGGAGCAGGAGAGAGTTAAACCAGGATGGGGCTCTGTAGCAGAAGGGCCTCTGACCATGGGTGGTCCTGGATCTCGGGACCAGTAGAGTGGTCTTGTTGGAGGTCTGGGTTGCAATAGTGGGAGGGATATGGTGGATGGAGGCTGTCATCCCAGGAGGGAGAGCCGAGTAGAGTTTTTTTGTGAGGAGGCAGGTTTGGTAGCGTAGCCATTCACCTAGGTTAAGGAGTTTTGCCTTGTCATAGAGTTGACATGTATGTGTGAGTCTGGGGACACCAGCAATCAGCCTGCAGGCCTTATTTAGGGTGAGGCGAATTTTGTTGAGGGCAGTAGTGTCAGCAGCACCATAGACTGACAGACCATAGTCTACAAGAGACAGTACTGAAGACGGGCAGCAAGTCGGAGAGCATCAGGGGAGGCAGTTTCATAGCGGTAGAGGATGCCAAGCCGTGGTTAGTGGCGGATGCAAGGGCATCAATGTGGGTGTGGAAGGTGAGGCTGAATTGAAGGTAACCCCAAGGTATTTGTAGGAGTAGACTTTTAAGTGGTTGTTTGGTACTAGGGAGGACAGGGAGTGGGTAGTTGCAGACTTTGTTTTGGGGTGGGCAAAGAGCATTGTTTTTTTTTTAGATTAATGATGAGTCTGTGCTCCTTACATAATCACATATCCTCCACCATCAATTATTGATCCCAGCCCATGTTTATAGCATGGGTCCAGCATGGTAGCAATCCCAATATCTTCAGACTGCAGAATGTTGAAATATGTGTATTGCAGTTGTTATGAAGCATGTGTTTCATTAAGGCACAACTTCCAATGTCACCACATGCCTCCAACACTTACTGCACATTCACCAGTGTCTGCCTCTGCACACATAGTACAGTGCAGCCCGATTATGCGCACACGCTCAGGATATTTGAAAATTGTGCACTTAACTGGCTGTGCATTTAAACGAACAATAGTGTTGTAGGCATTCGGATGGGTTATTAATGCTTTGTTTAATTGGTGCTACAGTAATGCACAACGTACTTGCCATTTATAACACAGGTTCTCTAAGTGCAGCACATACACAGTTTAATGAACTCTGCAATACTGTAATATATTTAAGTTTATACAGTATTTAATTTCAAATTATAAGCATGTCCGTACACGTGTTATCAGTACGGCATTGCATCAGACCTTTCAGTTCACTTACTTAAAAACTATTTTCTTCTGCTTACTGTTTTTCAGCCTTAGTTGCTGAACATATTCACTTAAAGTAAAACGGTGCAAAAGTCCTTCTTTTCTTTGGAAAGCACATTTTGTCTTACTTTATCCATGCTCATGATATTGTTTCTCGGAAGTCACCTGCTCCTCTTATGGACACAGTAATCTTCTTCTTTGGGGCCAAGTCAGCAGAGATGCCATGAATATCACCACATGTCTATTCCTCACTGATTGGACCTGTACCAGAATCATCGATTGATGTGTATACAATGAAATATGTGAGTGTCATTCTGGCAGGTAGAATGGGAATTGACGGCAGTGTTTCCACGATCTCTCCTTCCGGGTTTGTGGTTCCCTCAGATGGATTGGCTAACATCAGACCTTCCGATGAGTGAGTGAGGAACAGTTGCACACACTATGGACTGGCTAAAGGAAGTATGGGATGCTGATTAATAAGTGCAAAAGTCAATTAGTGAAGGTGGAATAAAGGTGTTGTAAGACAGTGTAGCAGTACTTTATTTAAATGTGCACTAGGAGGTCCAGGACATAAAACTAATAGTTTTTCTTTGAAAAAATGTGCACTTAACTGAAATGTTCACTTATACAGTGTGCTTTTAAGCAGTCAAATTAACATGAGAAACATAGGGAAAAAATCGGATATTAAAAAGTGTGTGCACTTAACTGGGATGTGCACTTGTCCGATGTGCACTTAAGTGGGCTGCACTGTAGTGGAATGGCTTGACTGATAGAGGCAGTGTTCCACTCACTGCCTGCATTGCATGTTCACATATCCTGAGAATTATGATCAGGCTGTTTATTTGGCACCACTGCTCTGTTGTCAGAGACAGATACTCCAGCACTGTCACTGCTTGCATATAACAGCAGATATTCAGATAAGGCTTTATACTGCTCATATATCTGCTAATTATATACAGTGTTGAATTCCATCTGGTGACAACATCCATCTTCATATGGTACTGAGGCAGTTTGTTTTATATCTGCAGATGACAGAGATGGTCACGTGCCTTTATGGAATGGACAAAGTGGACACAGATGTGACAGGCCACAGTAAACATGGTCTTGGATATCAGGATGGGTTAGAAAATCCTACAGAATGAGATCAAGACAGTGTGCCGGCATGGCACCCTGAGAACCCCATCACGGATGCATTTCACAACATTCAAGCCATTATCACTTGCAATGAAACCTGCTTTCAAGGAATGAGGGTGAAGCTTCCTATCAGTCTCAGTAAGGAGTACTTCAAGCATTTGCATTTTCTCACCTGTGTGTGATCCAAGTACTGTAAAACTAGTTATTTTCATATAAAGTAAAGTTAGTGCAATCAACAAAGGCAACCATAATTGTGTAAACTTATTTTAGGACTAAGTCGTTATTACCACAATCACTATAATGGAAGAAATGCTAAAAGTGCTAATTAGCGTAAATTTATTTTCATGCAAATTGGTGCTTCAGTGAAAATAGAGACAATTATATGACAGTAAAAATTTCAAGTACTACATTATACTCTTCGTTGTCAGTGTGGCATGCTATTGAATTCTCATAGTGTTGCTACCACCACAGTTAGGCTCACCACAATTTTCCCATGCCCAGATACAAATTTTACCCCTAGGTACCTTGCCCAATGTGCTGTAATGTTCAAGTAAGAGCTACCAGCTGTTTTACATTATTCCACATATACATACCCAGATGTATGTATACTGATGCTGAATGCTTTTGGGCATGGTTTACCATATTGGACAGTGTCCCATAGTGTTCAGGAATGGCACATCTAGGAAAGTATGGTCTTCATGGAATCTGCCTTTTGGACAGGCAAGGCCATCAACCTCTGAAATCCATCATTCTCAACAAATGAGAATGGCAACAGATCAGTTGCCAGCATTGCAAGAGTTGCTGCATTTAGCTGACTTGCAGTAGCATGATTGGAAGGGAATTTGGAGTGATGCTCAAACATGCTGTGCAGCGTAGGCTAGACCTTTCTTGGGGTTGGGCTGCCAAACAGCTGGACTCATCATGGTGGCATTGTTTGTGGGATGGTATTTTTATTACCACTTTTCTATTTTAGTCTTTGGTAACCAGGTAAGGCAAACTAGACACAAGTGCCTGTTTTCAGGGGTGACCTGGGTGCACTAGGGAGGTTAAATGACTTGCTCAAAGTTACACGATGAAAGTAGAGGTTGTGGGAATCAAACCCTAGTCTGCTGGATGTACCAAGCTTAATAACAGCTTATTACTCTAACTTTTATAGAAACATAGAAACATAGAATTTGAAGGCAGATAAGGACCGCTTGGCCTACCCAGTCTGCCCATTTCCTACCTGATGGATAAGCTGCAGATTCCAGTTAATCAACAGCTTACTTCCTCCTGCCCCCACTAGAATTGCCTTATGTCTGTCCCATGCATTCGTAAATTCTCCCACTATTCCTGACTCCACAACCTCCTCAAGAAAGCTGTTCCATGCATCCACAACCTCTCTGTAAAAATACTTTCTAACATTACCTCTGAGCCATCCCCTCTTCAAATTGTGCCCCTTGTTCTTGCACATCTTCTTCTGAAAGATACTACCCTCTTGTGCCATGTTAATTCCTTGAGATACTTGAAAGTTTTATCATGTCCCCTCTCCTCTTTTCCTCAAGGGTATACATATTAAGCTGCTTTAGTCTCTCCTCGTATGTCTTCTGGTGCAGACCTTGCATTATTTTGGTTGCCCTCCTCTGAACAGCCTCCACTCTGTCTATGTCTTTGCGGTGATGGGTTCCCCAATGCATGCAGTACTCAGATGGGGTCTCACTAACTGTCTGTAGAGAGGGATAACAACTTCCCTGTTTTCTACTGTTGATGCCTCCCATGCATCCCAGTATCCCCAACCCTCCTTACTGCCTTCTCACATTGATTGCCCACCTTTAGGTCATCTGATAATTACCCTAGGTCTCTTTCAATTTTTGTTGTTGTTATTAACTCATCCCCATTGTGTACTCTTTCCTGGGTTTTTGTTTCCAGATGCATTACCTTGCACTTCTTGAATCTGAGCTGCCACTTATTTGACCATTCCTCCAACCTTGCCAAGTCCCTTTTCATTCTTTCTACTCCACCTTGTATATCAACCCTGTTGCACATCTTTGTGTCATCTGCATAGAGGCAAACCTTTCCTTCCAGGTGCTCTCCAATGTCACTTATAAGGATATTAAAGAGGACCGGTCCCAATACTCAAACCCTCATGTGTACTGCACTAGTTACCTCCTTTCTTCACTGTGGACTCACATTATTACCCTTGCGTCCTGTTGTCCAGTCAGTTTTTATCCAGATTACCATCTTGAGACACACTCAAGGCTGGCTAACTTGTATATTAATCTTTTGTGTGAGACTGTGTCGAATGCCTTGCTAAAATCTAGGTAGGCCATATCCACAGCCCCTCCCTGGTCTACTACTTTGGTCACCCAGCCAAAGAAATCTATTAGGTTTGTCTGACATGACCTTCCTGTTGTGAAACCGTGTTGCCTTGGGTCCTGTGCCCCACTGGCCTCTAGGTACTCAACAATTCTTCCTTCAGAAGTGATTCCATCATTTTCCTATGACTGAAGTCAAACTAACTGGTCTGTAGTTTCTGCCTCTGCCCTGCTCCCATTATTGTGAAGTGGAATACATTTGCCCTCCTCCAGTCTTCAGGTACCACTCCATCCTCCCATGATTTGTTAAAGAGAGTAGTCAGTGTTGTTATTAGTTCTACCCTTAGCTCTTTTAGTATTCTTGGGTGAATCCCATCAGGCTCCATTGCTTTGTCCACCCTCAGTTTCAAGAGTTCTTTAAAACCCTTTCTTCTGTGAATGGCCTGGTATCAACTCCTATTTAGAATTTCTCCTTGTTTGGTTTAGGCACCTCCTCCTCATCTGTTGTGAATACTGAGCAGAAATATTTGTTCAGTATTCCTGCTTTTTCACTGTCACCCTCTGCCCACATTCCTTCCCTTTATTAAGTCTCTGTATCTCCCTTGGTCTTTCTTCACTCCCTAATGTACCTATAAAAGGTTTTATCACCCTTCTTAACAGAGTTGGCTATCTTTTCCTCAGTTTGTGCCTTTGTTATTCTGACTGCCTTCCCTGCCTCCTTCTGCTTTAACTGATACAGTTCTCTGTCCTGCTCCTTCTGTGTTTACTTATATTTCCTGAATGCTATCCTTTTCTCCTTAACCATCCCTTGAACCATCAACTTGAAGGGTATACTGACTTCTAAGGATTCATATTCATACTGGGTATTCATACTGGGTGATAGACAGAAGGCCAATTGCCCATTACATCTTTCTACCTGCATTAGCGGGTCCAAATTAGCCCTTCATTGAGTCGGCCATTATCTAGTCTACCTTGATGATATCAGTAATTTCACTTTGTATTATATCATTTGGTAAGCTGTTCCATGGTCTTCCACTTGTTGCCAGTAGGTGTTAAATCTCCTCTCCTTGTATAATGTTCAAATTTAATTTGATAATTGTGTGATCTTAGTCCTGGTGGTTTGTTTTGAATGTCAATACCATCTGAGCCCATCAGTTCTAAGTCATTTATTATTTTAAACATCTTTAGTGGATCACCCTTACCCATCTATGCTCTAGGCAATACAACCCCAGGTGGGTTAATCTGTCTTCATATGTCATATGCCTCATCCCCTGAATTAGGTTTGTTCTCCTACGCTGGACTCTCTCAGATTATTTATGTCCTTCTCATATCATGGATTCCACAGTGGAGAACCATAGTCCAAATGAGGTCTAATAAATGACTTATACAAATGTAGTATACAATTTGTATTCCTAGTTAGGAAGGTTCTTTGATGCCATTTATAATATGACTGGTCTTTTGGACCAGCTTTGTACAATGAATACTAAAGTTCAGATCCTGGTCAATGAGTATTCCAAAGTTTTTTTCTGATGTTACTTTCTTAATTAATTTGGTATCTTAGTAATAGTCCTGTCTGTTGTTATGTTTCTCCAGGTGAAGAGCTAAACATTTAGCAATTCTAAACAGCATATTATTATTAATGGCCTATTTTTCTACTTTGGTCAAATCACTCTTAAGTTTACTTTTTGTTTTGATCTGTATCAACAGCTCCCACCCCCACCCCCAGTTTGATATAGTTGGCACATTTGATGATCCAACTATTTTTTTCACTTTATCTTTTTATTGAAATTTGAGTATATAAGAAAGCACACATCTTATACAATAGAAGACTACCCTCCATGTAAGGTATAAAATATCACTTAACAAAACACATTATTTACGGTAAACATATTGGAGAAGCCTTATATACATGTATTGATAATAAAACACAGACCTAGACAGGATGTAAGTGGAGAGCAGAAGAGTTACAATCAAGAGGGTATTATAGGATCAGAAATAACAACCATGTATGAAACGATGCTAGATGATCCAACTATTAATATTGTCATGTAAGTCACTTATCAAAGTGAAAAATCACATGGCCCAAAACTAAGCCTTGTGGGATCCCACTGATTTTCTTCTAGTTTTCATTTCATTAGACTTTCTGCTATTTTACTTAATACCAATGTCAAACTGATTGGTCAGTAGTTGGACATTAGATTTATCACCTTTTTAACTATGGAACCACCATTGCTTGTTGTCCAATCTAGGGGGATCACTCTGGTATTGAATGATGCATTATACAAATGTGTCAATAGAGCCACTATGAAATGGCTTAGTTCTTTCAAGAACCTAGGGTGTAGTATGTCAGGACTTGATGTTTTATTTGTCTTCAGTTTGGACAAATACATCTAGGGAACTAAATGTGAGTTGATGACTGGAACTCTGCCTACCAGAACTACCTTTCCTTGTTAATGTAGCTATACTGAATATGGAGCAGAAATACTGTAGCTGTTAAACCTATTTGCTAATGTAGACAGGATTTTAACGTCTTCCACTTTGATATTCATAGGGCTTGTAGTAGTATCTGTACCCTTTAGGTTATTTATGTAGGTATAAAGCTTTTCCCATTAACTTTTGCATGTGTAATGTGAAATTCTGGCTTCTTCCTTTCAAATTGTATTAATTATTTTAGTTTTTTGAGTTCTGATTTATATACTGAAATGGTATAATCATTTTCATTTTTTTTCATTTCCTAGTAAGTCTTTTTTTTTAATTACATCATTTTAGCACCTTTTGAGCACACTGCATACAGTAGGTATTTTACATTTACTGTTGTACATACATCTGTCAGGCACCTATTCCTTTTCTTGTTATAACTGCTTATTTTCAGTGAGTTCCACTTTCCTTCCACATCTTTATTATTAAGTGCTTTTTCCCAAGTCTCATTTCTGTAGCTCCTCTTTTATTTTTCAAAAGTTTGCTTATTATAATTTTAATTACTGTTTTACCAGAGTCCATTTTGGCAGTAGTCTTAACCATAAATTCAATAATGTGGTCACTATTGCCAATATTTTCCTTATTCGAATATTTTTACTGTGTCAGGCATGTTTTGACTATAAGGTCTAATGTATTGTCCTCTTGTAAGATTATAGACCAGTTGTTGTAGTCCTGAAGCCAGTAATGTTTTCATAAACTGTTTTTCCATATTAGTTCTTAATGTCCTACTGGTCCAATCTATGTAAGGTAATTAAAGTCACCTACAATGATAACATCTCTTTTTCTGCTGTAAATTCCAACTCATAATTTATGTTGGAATCCTCATTTGCTGTTATATTTGGTGGTTTATAAAAGTTCCTAAAAGTTTTTATTGTTGTTATGTATGTTATTGTTGTGTGTATTTGCTTTAATCCATGATGATTCAGGGTATGCATTACCCCATGTACTTCACACCTAGAGCTATCAATTGTGCTTTTGATGTAAATAGCAAAACCTCCTATTTTTTCCCCAACCCTGTCCCTGCTGTACATACAGTGTATACCACTGGATGTTTTATATATGTGCTGCTGTTTGAATGACAACAGTGATTGGGGTCTGCATTGGCATTGCTGTGCTTCTCTGACTCAGTGGTACTACTCAACCCACCACTGCTGTTATGTCCACTACTAGACAGAAACACAGATGTCCTTCTCCTCCACAGCTCTGTCCTCCTCATCATCACTGTCTCTAGGCTCTCTGACCCTCTCCTCAGGAGTCTGGGTATCATGTACATTTTCCAGATCTCCCACCCCAACCGCTGACTCAAGCTCCACTCTAGCAGGCTCAGCACTACCACCACCAGCCATGGGAACACGAATAACTTCCTCCTCAACCACTGGTCCTTCATTACTGCTGCTTCTCTTGTCACTTCCCACATCCCCACCAGCAAAGCTGCCAGAGATGTGGCAGAGACAAATTTGGCTACACTATTGCCACCATTGCAAACTACTTTGCTACTACTAAGCCCCAGGTCCCATAGAACATGTTGCCTCAGACAGTTTTTTAACTGCAACACTATTCTACCCCACGGATTTTGTACACTTCTTTGTTGACTCTCTGGCATGTCTCCATTTAGTAGAATATCTCTTCACAGTTATTCTTACTACTACTAAAAAAGTTATCTTTTTCCTTCTTTTTTTCAAGAACAGAACAGGGATTAATATGACATGGGTAACAGGAAAATTTACTGTTATACAACAAAAAGTGACAAAACACCATCACTTTAAGAAAAACAGAAGTAAAAACTCACTAAAACTGCTACAAAAAGACACTGACAAAATACTTTCCTTAAACATACCAAACTAAACCACAGGAGACAAGGTGGACGAGGTGCAGTGGAGGGCAATCACAATGGCACAGGAATATGGGATAAGACCTATGAAGAAAGACAAGCAAGTCAATATTTAAAATATTTCTTTCATTTGGGTAAAGCATTTAAACCATTTTAAATATTGAATTTTTGCAAAATATACCAGTTGAGATATTTTTTATTTTATTTTATTTTAGTCTTTGGTAACTGGTAAGGCCCACTAGGCACAAGTGCTTGTTTTCAGGGGTGATCTGGGAGCACTGGGAGGTTAAGTGACTTGCTGAGTTACACAGTATGCAAGTGGAGGTTGTGAGAATCAAACTCAGGTCTGGTCTGCTGGACGACAAGCTTGTTCACACCTCAATATAATATATCAATATATATTTTATATATATATATATATATATATATATATCAACTCGCCATATCCTGTAAAATATCATTTACAGTGTGGTCATGCATTTACCCATTATTTCTAATGAATTTACACAATGCAGATCTGTGGAGAGGCAGTTTCAGTGCAGTCTTCCTTTTACACATTTTACAATGTGTTTTCTAGAATATGCCTGCTGATTGCTATATACTGTATTTAGCCTGGAAAGTTCACAGAAGATGTGGCATCTTATTTTCAGTGGGGCTCTACACCTACACAATGTTATGCTGCATTACGTAAAAACAGAACATGCTGAAAACAATATTTTACATCTGGACTAGGCTACCACGAATAAATACATTATAAAAATGTTAAAATCATGACCCCACTGAAAGAAGATATTGCATCTAATCAGGGACATCTTGAGTAAATACAATGCAACAACGGTAAAATGAAGATCCCTATGAGAATGAGATGTAGCATCTGCCCTGTGCTATCAAGGATACAAAATATAAGATACAAAATATTTAAAGGAAATCTCCTGTGAACTGAACTTTACTGTGTTCCGTATAACTAAGACTGACATAAACAAACAGCTTCTTTATTGTTTTATAACATATTAGATTGCAGTATTTATTTTAATGTTGTGACCATGAGGATGGTGTGTACAGTGTGTGTGTGTGTGTGTGTGTGTGTGTGTGTGTGTGTGTGTGTGTGTGTGTGTGTTTGCTGTATATATTAAACTATGTCTGAAACCGTCTTATCTGGTAGTGTCTTAAGAGGTTAGAGAAACAGTGTCAATCTTTTTGAAAAAGAATGATATT
Source organism: Neoceratodus forsteri (assembly GCA_016271365.2). Lineage (NCBI taxonomy): Eukaryota > Metazoa > Chordata > Ceratodontiformes > Ceratodontidae > Neoceratodus > Neoceratodus forsteri. The sequence continues at coordinate 1,396,532,923 of CM057450.1, forward strand.
TATGAGGTATGAATCTTTCTTGAAAGAGAATACCTGCCCAATTGAAGTAGTAGCAAGAAAATGTTTAAATGCTAACTATTTAAATGTGCGGTTATTGCATTCTGAAAGAGTAAACAAATCTCCAGTTCATTAGGCAGCCAACATTTAACAATCTGTTTCAGTTTCCTAATTGCCATCTGATAAGCAGCTTGAGTGCTGTCTACAACATTCTAAATAGAAAGAAGGAGCATTTAACTGTCATAGTGATTTACTGTTATGGAAGGATATACTGAAAAGAACCAAAAATGTGTTCCTTGGTATGACAGTTTTCCAAGCTCAAGTAAGATGACAGTAGGTCCTCCACAGCCAAAAAAATGAGAACATACTTACTACAGATTAAAAATGAAGAAGAACAAAGACTGAGAAAACCAAACTATAACAGAAATCTTCTGCTTACACAAAAGGCTCCAGAGCATTCTGGCCTGCCTTGCCTTAAAGAGTGCATCCACCCTTCCCTCCACACTGCTTCACACACAGACTGACAAATAATAAACCACTACTTTAAAGTAAAACTCACGAAAAAATAAACAAAAAACACAAATCTGGCAGCACAAGGCCCACTAGAACAATCTGTGAGCAATTTGCACTGAAAAGTTCAGTTTTAATATATATTTTCAAAGTTATTTTCCTCAGACAATCACACTGAGGGCAGATTTTCAAAGAGCCCCAGGATTGCCGCAATATGAAGCGATCTAGGCTGCAGCAAACCCGCTGCATCAGGGACCCTGCACCATATTCAGAAAAACCAGGGACCCTGCACCACATATCAGGTGTTGTTGCATCTGTGGCTATGCACCAAAGCAGTGGGTGCACCTACAGGGCCTGCTACAGGATCTGTCTGCCCCCACCTGACACAACAGCAGAGGTGCTGGGATGGGTGGGGATGGGGCCACACCTGGCAGGCATATGGGGTGGGGGTGGCATGCCTACATGGGGCCATGGCACTGGGTGTCTCCCTACCCTCTCCCACTCCATGCCAATTGCGATATTGTACTCAGAGTGGCAGCCCTGCTGGGACCAACCACATCATTATGCATGTCTACCCCTCCCCACCCCACTATGGCACCCAGTGCTCATGCCACCCCAATACTACATATAGCAAAGCCCCCTAAAGACGTGACCATAGCATCTGCCTGTGGCACAAGTGCCACACCAGTTCATTCCTGCTCTATCTGAAGCCCCTTGCTGCAGCCATGGCAGGGTTTCTTGAATCCTGAAGCGGATGTTGCAGCCCCACTGTAGCGCAAGCTCCCTCGTGACATGTTACACCCACATTCATGTTGCAAGAGGGTGCTTGCCAGTTGCTGCAGTAATTCTTAATTAGAAGCAAGCTGCATTTCTGAATTGGGACCGCCAAGATCGCTTGATGTGGGTGCAAGATATAAGCACCCCTTTGCCACAAGCACTCATACATTCATATTGCTTTGAAAATCCAACCCATAAACTTCTCCTTCTTCTCTCTTCACAACACTGTACTGAAGACAGCCTTCTCATGTAGTACAGCTTGTGTTAGCAACATGTGACCTCCCAAGTAGAGGAGTGCAAAAAAAATAACTTTCATGGGAGAACTGAAATGAAAGTCAGACTTTCGCATTGGTGAAAGTTGGAAAATCCATTTCCATACTTTCATGGACATTCTTCTTGCCCTGCATTGCTGCCTGATGTTGGCTGTATAATACAAAATTTATAAATTAATTCCCCAGTTGCTAGCAGTCCCTCCCTCCACCCAATCACCAGCAGCACTAAGATGTATAAGGTGTCTAGTTCTCCCTCCACCATTCATAATCACTGCCAATGTGTTATAAATTAATTCCCTGGTGGTTAGCAGTCCCTCCTCCCACCAGATCACCAACTGCACTAAGGTGTTTACAGTGCCCCTCCTGCTGGTCACCAATCACTGCCAATGTATAATAAATTAATTCCCTGGTGGCTAATGGTCCTTCCCCACCCGATCACCTGCCCGATATTTAAAAAAATCTCTGGAATCTCTGGTGGCTAGCGGTCCCTCCCTCACCCAATCACCCACCTGACCAGTCCAGGACATCATGTCCTGGTGTCCAGTCATAACCCCCATCCTGATCCCCAGACATATAGTAATAAAAATTCTCCTGGTGATCCAGTGAACCTTCCTCCCTACCTCCAATCCCCAGTCTGTGAATTAACATTTTGTTCCCTGGTGGTCTAGTGTACCTCTGCCCCCCACCTCTACAGGCAATGTCCCACCACCCTGGTCTTCCATCACAAAACTGAGCTGGTGGATGGCACAGCCTTCCTCTCTCCTTCATGGCTGGCAGCCCTCTGAGCTGTCAGTGAATGAGCACAGGCTTGTAGGTGATTGGGTGGGGGGAGGATCACTAACTCACTTGGGATTCAAGGATTTTGAAAATATCAGGCAGGTGATGGGGTGGGAGAGGACCGCTAGCCACCAGGACTTTATTATTTTTATTTCAGGCAGGGTTGGGGGGTGGTAGCAGCACTGGACACCAGGTAACCTTTTTTTTTCCTTCCACCTAAAGATGAGCAGAAGAGGTAAAATTTCATCCAAAACTTTTAGAAGTGTTTGATCTGCTATAGGCAGAAGTTCGAAAACTTCTACAAAGGTTGCAAAATTTAATGGAAGTTCTGCTAAGGCAGAAATGACAAGGTTCAGACACCACTACGCCAATCCCATAGTACATTGCAAACTTTGCCTCTGCTTCAAACTTTGCTGGTGAAGTTACCAACTTCACACCTTGCTAGGTTCGCCTCTGTTACAAACTAAGAATTTCCAACTTTGCATTTCATGGAGTTATCAGTTTCCGTAAATTTGTACTTTGTACAGTGGATTAACTCTGCAAAATTAGGTGAATTCACATATGAATCTGTGGAGCAAAGTTTTCCAACTGCATCACTTCTTGTGACTTGGGTATTAGCTAATACTTTTTATATTTTATCTTTATCTCCACTGTTGTTGTATAAATATGGGATACATAATATGCCATTTTCCTTTATGAATGAGATGGAAGGACCATAGTTCACAAGTGTAAGAGCCAAAGGTGATCTATGAATGTCCTGTCCCTCACAACTGATAATACATGTCATATTCTGAGTCTGACCATAGTGTGTCCCATTTCTAAAATGTATTTTAAATTGTAAAGCTTTGAAATTAGTTATTTTATGACGATTTGTTTCTGTGTGATTTACTACTCTGTTTTGAGTACAGCATAAACTATTGTTTTGTCAGGCATTGTTCAAGTTGCCCTCGTGTAGGTTAAGGGTTCCTGTGTGACCATCCAAAGTGGTGATAAAGCTGATAATTTGGTTGTCATTTCCTTTTGGGTTGGTCACAGGAGCCTTTAAATTGTTGTACCATGGGTGGCTATTTTGTAACAGGTTAAGATTTATGCAGTATAGGTGGCAATGAAAACTTACAGATAAAAAGATAAATTTCTAGATAAAAACATTGACTCTGACAGAAGAAAGTGACTAATGGTCACTTGATTCTGCACATATTATATTACCTCACTCTGACCAAGTGTCTGTTTTGGAAGGTTGCCCCAATACACCCCCACCTACAATTCTCTTTCAGTTCCCTAGGGCACTATAAACCCCTTGCTCTGTCCCAGACATGTTTGTACCCATTAAGGGTACCTGCCCCACTACTTCCACAAGAAATCTGTTCCAGGACCCCACTACCCTCTCGGTGAAGTAGAACTTCTCAAATCCCTCCTGAATTTACCCCCACCACCACCACAATCACTAATGTCTACGTGTGCTCTCCTGTGACTGCATCCTTATTTCTAACAAACAGGCCTTGACTATTCACTTTATTTGTACCCCCAAAATGCATGCACCTATTATGTCTCCAGTCTTGCATCTGGCCTCCAGCTAGTACTTGTTCAGGGCCTCCAGAAATACCTCCTAATGGCCCTGGATCATTTTGGTGGCCCATTTCTGTGCTGCTTCCAGGTTATGTCCTTTTTCAGGTGAGGGCTCCAGAACTGGATACAATATTCCTGGTGAGGCCTCACCAGATATCTCTTTAGGGATGGTACCACTTCCATTCTCCTGCTAGCAAAACTGCTCACAGTATACCCCAGCATCCTTGATGCCTTACTATTGGACTTATTGTACTGGATGACCTGCTTGAGGGAGTCAGTGATCCCTCTCCTCAGATGTACTATAGAAGCCAGACTAACCCTGTTATACAATGCTCAGTGTGTGGATTCCTTTCCATTAAGTCCATCACCTTGTTCTTCTCGCAATGAATCTTAACTGCCTGATATTTGACAATCTTTCCAGTTTTTCCAGATTCCTCTGAAGTTCCCTTTCGCTTTCCTCACTGTCCACCCTTCCACAAAGTTTTACATCACCTATAATGGCACTCATCTTGAACTGGATACCTTCCCCTATTTCACTTATGAACAAATTAAAAAGAACAGGTCGCAGAAATGATCCCTGTGGCATCCCACTCATGATCCCATCCCCAGATTTGGCCTGTCTATTAACACTTCTGATGCCTATCCCAAGCCTCTTCCAACCCATATGAATAAACCTCTTCCTACTCCTATGTCTTCCAACTTCATCAGCCTCATGTATAACACCACACTGAGATGAAGTACTGTAGATTAAATCTACCACCACTGGCATACAGTAGATTAAATCCACCATCTGTCCTCTATCTACCACCCTCAGGACCCAGTCAAAATACATGATCAAGTTGGCCTGATAAGACCTCTCTGTCACAAACCTAAACTATTTGCCATCCTGCAGGCTGGTGTCCTCTAAGTAGGCCACCAGCTTTCCTTCTTAAGGTCTCCAACAGTTTACCTATAATGAAGGTAAGACTAACTAGCCTGTAGTTGTCCAGGTCCTCCTGTCCCCGACTCTGTGGATTGAGATGATGTCCATAGATTTTCTATCCCTGGCACCACTTCTGACTCCAGTGAGTCCTTAAATAGATCAGTCATGGGTTCAGTTAATTGTGAAGCCACTGTATTTCAATTTATCTGTAAGAGTTAACTCTCACCTACTGTACATTGTCTAAATCTAATGTGCTACTTATCCATGCTTGCCTCTGTATACAGTGTTGTGAAATATGCTAAACAAATGTGTGCCTAGATACAGTCTTTGCATTAATTCCTTGTTTTGTAAAGTACTTGGAGACATCATGTAAGAAAGGCAGTATATGAATACCAATACAATACTTTGACTACTGTTGAGAGGTAAACAACTACTGACAGACAAAATCTGAAAACTTGATATGTCTTTAGTTACAACTTTTTAAACAGACTACAGCAATGGTTAAGCATTCTAATATGAGAACACTACCACATACTTAAATGAAAGACACTGGATTTGGAAGTGAAATATTAAATCTTATTTTATGTAGCCTTGTTAATGCAAATGATCACATTGTTTCAAACTAATAATGCATAATATAGATCCATGGTATTATTGTAGGTTGCTATTTGTTACTAGTTAATATGCAGAATGACTTTTATAAATCATATTTAATTAGTTTGAAATGGGACTCTGCCTTGCAACAGTAGGCTTACAGACTGGATCTGAAAATGTGGTATTTATCTTTAAGTACCACCCTTGGGATGTGGATGCTGCATCTCAAGAGATCCACAACTAAATAATTAAAATAATAAATTCCCAAGTTCAGTCTTTAGCTATCTGCTGAGACATTTTAGGACTACTGAATAAATTAATAAAACAAAAATTGGGATTAACGGCTTATTGAAAATTATACTCATAGGCTTCAAGAATATTAATGTTACACTAAAATAGTTTAGGATGCAAGTTACAAGAAAAGAACAATGAGTTTTAAAGGAACAAACCATGTGTGCTGGCAATTTATATTGTTACAAATTTCAAACTCTGTTAATGCATTCCTGAAAGTTTACATTTAGCCATTCGGTAATGTATTAAATTGCCAAATCATCATCAAGCAAGCGTTAACATTGCAACTCAAAATCTGCAAAGGGAGGAATTGCAACAGCAGGGTAAACAATTTTGTAGAATGTGTGTTGGGATTTTCTAGTGTTTATGAAGCACATTAAACATTGTAGGTAAGTCTTGGCACAGTAACTCATAGTATAGCAAACCAGTTTGTTGGTGTGGATAAATTTAATTGATTTAAGGAATAGTCAGCATTTAGCAGCAGGATGGGAAATGAAAATACATAGTTTATACAGCATTCAGGTGGGGAATGAAGGGAATTTGCAGCCAGCAATATGACATGGAGGGAAAATTTACTCTTTGGTGCAGTGCTAATGTGGGAGGTATTGCCAGCAGTGGGAGGGATGGTATAAATTACTGTTAATTGTAGCAGTTGGTTTTATGGCAGTAGTGACATGGGGAGATGAACACTCTATATTTTAGATAAAATTCACAGATACTGCTTCAGCAAAATATTCATGAAATTCTAAAATTTTCACACAATTTAGTAAGTTGGCACATTTAGTTTACCTGAGAAACTGGAGTTTTGGCTGCTTATTACTCAGCTGTCTTTTGAATTGGGGAACTATAATTTGATACATGCACCCTTTGTGACAGGTCAAAATCCCATTCAACTAGGTAAACGATTTTACAAGTTTTTCTGTTGTGGGTCGGGGGTCAAAAGTTTATACTTACTGGCAAAATTTCCTAAGCATTTTAGAAATATTACATGCTTATAATGCGGTCATTCTTTGAACTAGAGTTAACAATTGTCATACTAACTTTTGTGTCAGGATCTCAGAATCTCACAAATTTGGTGACGTTTGGTAAAAGTAGTTTTAAGGCACATGTGGGTCAAAACAGCCAAATCCTTCAGTTTACATACTGTACACATTTTACAGATTTCCCCTGGTAATTCCACCAAAATAGGGCTGGCAGAAATTAAATTTCACACAATACTAGGTATGAGATGCAGCAGGATGAGGATGAAGGAAAATTATTTATTATTGGTGTGGTTTGCAGGTAATTAGTTATGTGTAGTTAAAAGAACAGTTAAGTTAAGCAGGATCTAAATCTAGACTGGAAGGAGGGAATTATATGTTGCTTGGCAAGATAAGCAAATCAGAATGGCATACTTCAAAATCAATCAGGGGAACAATTTATTTTTTTTTTTTACCAAGAGAATGTCAGGATTATTAAATAGTTATGTAGTCATGTGATAAGCAGCAACGATACAATGACATTAAAATGAATTTAAAAAGGGCAAAGAGGCTGGCTGTTTTTATTTATTTATTTATTTGTTTTACCAGGAGAGACACACTAAGCTGAAAACTTGTTTACAGGTGCAACCTGGGAGCACGAGGAAGTTAAGTGACTTGCTTAGGATTACACAGTATTCAAGTGGGAGCTGTGGGATTCAAAACCAGGTTTTCAGGTTTGCAGCTCAGAACCTTAAACCACTGAACCATACTGCCTCCAAGCCGAGTGAGGTGGGATCACTTGAATGCTGGTGACCCAGGTTTGCATCTCATGCCCAGTACAGCAAGAGTGGAGACCAGTGGGAGGGTTAGGAGTGTCCACATGGATGCTCTCCTCCCTGAGAAAGAGGGTTCAAACTGAACCACTCTCGAGTGACTCCTGGTAGTCTGCCAGTGGAGGCACACTTGGTGGTGTGGGTGACCACAGGCCACCATGCATCCTTCCCAGGACACTGTGAATATGCAGCCATCACATGGGGGAGGGAGATGGAGGGAAAAAACTGAAAAGGACAATCCTGGGGCATGAGATGATGCCCCTGTGGAGTCTCTATGCCACCATCCACCCAGTGTACTGTCCTTGCATCCCTAGACCGTCAGCCCCAATGACAGGCCCTTCTCCTGGTGGAAGCAGGGTCACCCCGCATGGATAAGCCAGATTATTGGAGGTGTTGGTGAAGCTTGGGAAGCCCAGAGGCAGCAGACAGCAGCAGGGTAGAGGATGGTTGTTGAGGGCTGAAGCTTGGGAGCCAGAATAAGTGGGGCCCCATGGGTCAGGAGGCACACAAAAGAGCAAAGGATTTTATGATATTACAGGGACTAAATATGAGGTTCTACCACTGAGTAGTGGGGGCAGATTCACATGGGGTCTTAGCCTACTTCCTCTAAAAGACACATAGTATAAACCATATATGTATTTTGTATATTGTAATTCACTGGTCCAGTGGACAATTATGAATGGAGTGATAGTACAGTTAGCTGCTTGGAATGTTCACAGGATTCATAGAAATAGTAGGAGTTAGTTATGTTAACCTTGATGAATTGCCATTTCTCAATAGATATCCATATACGTAGCCTTGAGGAAAGGAGGAAGAGGAGGGACATGATAGAAACTTTCAAATACCTCAAGAGAATCAACAAAGTCCAAGAGGGTTGCATGTTTCAGTAAAACAGATGTGCAAAACAAGGGGTACAATTTGAAGATAGAGGGGGACAGCTCAGAGGTAATGTGAGGAAGTATTTCTTCATAGAAAGGTTGTGGATACATGGAACAGCCTTCCTGAGGAGGTCATAGAGTCAAAAACAGTGGGTGAATTCAAGAATGCATGGGACAGACATAAGGCAATTCTAGTTAGGGGTAGGAGGAAGCAGGCTGTTTTTAACTAGAATCTGCAGCTTATCCATTAGGTAGGGAAATGGGCAGACTAGGTGGGCCAAGCGGTCCTTATCTGCCATTAAATTCTATGTTTCTATGTTTCCAGTGACTTTTGAAACAATCCATAGAGGAGCAGAAACAACATGCCTCTCTTTGAACTGTTCAAAAAACAAGTATGGAAGAGTGAGTGCACCTTACAAGGATATGTAGCACCATTCAAGACACACTCCTCTCAGGCAGAAATTAGGTCAACACTCCACAGTTTTTCCAAAGTATAAATTGTCCATCTTTTAAACATCCAGCAACATAAAAAAGTAGGCTTAGGTTCATTCATCAATTGTTAAAACAAACAAGTAAAATGGTCTGTAAGTGGTCCCAGTAATGCTCTTTACTATGCATTTACCATTCCACACACCTTACTGAAGCTGGCATTCACCAGACATCCACATGGTCATTAGCATTTCAATGTCATCACCTATGCCTTCATCAGAGCCTGTGGTACAAGACAAAAGTGTGTTTAAAAATGGAGAATTAAAGTGACAGTGCTGTAAAGTGACTTATCATTCAAAGAGACTCTGTGGTCACCCGCCTCTATCATTCTTTGCTTGTTTGTACATTTTAACTCATTCTTGAACTTCTCCAGCAGAGTATGTATTTTATTCTTTAATTCTCTTAGTTGTTCTGTGGAGAATGCAGCAGTTATTTTATTTTCCAGTTCTTGAATTTGTGTAAACAATGCATCACATTCTTTCTTTGCTTTTTAATTGTTAATAATATTAAGTCAAAACTACCCTTGTTTAACACTTTTTCAAGTCTAACATAAATTCATTATCCTTGAGACTGAAGAACAGAGGTTTTGAATCCTTAAACCATACAGGATGCATTTGCCTCACCAGAACTGGGACAATGAAATTGCATGCATTTGAAATCTAGTATCTTTTTTTTAGATTTTTCAAGGTGTAAGCATCATACTAACATACAAATTTGCCAGCAGATACAGGCATTGTAATCTAGCTAGTCTGTTGAATGTGCAGCACATCAGTCCCTTAGACTGCAGCTGCCTCCCCAACCTCAATTACCATCCTCCCATCCTCCATGTTACCTCCGGTTGTACATTTTGGACATAGTAGTTCCATGCCCTTTCTGGACGTAATAGTCCGTCTTCTTCTTTGTGGAACTTCATTCTGCTCTCTTCCTGTTCGTCATGCTTCTCAGGGCCCGGACACTGTAATACAGCCCCCCTTTTCACTCATCACCATCGGGTACCACGTTACCTGGACCCCTGTCCCCCACATGCCAGGTGTGGGCAACGCGATCCACCACCTCACTCTATGATCTTCCCCACCCCTTCACTTCCATGCCTGGGTTCCTTGTCTCCAGCCCGTGGTACCTATCCCTCCCCCATCTGCCCCCAGTTTTCCCTTGCTCCCCACAAACTCTTCAAACCTTCCCCTCTTATAATACATCAATGCCAGAGGGACTCTGCCTCAATCCCTGGCCCCCAGACTGTCCCCTGCTGCCCCTGAGCCTGTGCTGGGCCTCTCCCAGGTACACCTCTCTTGCCTGTGCCCCATAATCTCTGTGCCTATGTTCCTGCCAATTAAATCTGTTCCTTGTAGGGAGGAAGGGTGGGTGGGAATTTTACAACAAGAAAGAGGGCAAACCTACAGTTGCATGCCCTTAAGTACCCTAGTGGTCTTTGTCTTAGACCCCTCCCAAGGCCCCTCCCCTGGCCCAAAGCCAGTGAGCTCCATCTGTCTGTCATCTGCACTTAATGATGTCACTGACTCTCCCATTCTCCTAGCTCTAGTATATCCCTGGCTGGGTCCCAGGACAAATTGGCCTGCCATTTATTGGCAGCCTCCTTGTCCCGGATCCCCAACCAGAAATAAACTCAGGCCACAGCTTTTTTCACTTTTTGGATGCTCACTGACAGTGTTTATTATATCATAGGCACAGTTAATTTGTTACATCCTAAATCATCATAATTCTAACAATTCATATTTACATTTTGGACATAGCAGTCCCCATGCCCTTTTCTGGATGTAATAGTCCCATCTTCTTCTTTGTGGATCTTCGTCCTGCTCTCTTCCTGTTCATTATACTTCTCAGAGCCCGGACACTGTGGTCCATCCCCCTTTTCACTCACCACCATCAGGTACCACTGCTACCCGGACCACTCCCCCATGCCAGGTGTGGACACCGTGATCCACCACTAGCTCTGTGACCTTCCCCGGCCCCCTTTACTCCCATGCCGGGTTCCTTTGTCCCCAGCCCATGGTACCTCCCCTCCCCTCTATCTGCCCCCATTTTCCTTGCTCCCCACAACCCTTTCACTGCCCTCCTCCAGCTTCATGATGGAAGGTGAGGCTACCCCTTCTGGGCTTGCCCTTCAAACCCTTCTTATTTATGTCATCTACTATCTCCCACAAGGCTGCAGGAACAAACCCATGCCAAACTCAGTGAAATGGATGCTGTCTGATCTGTACAGTGCTTCCTGATCAAATGAAATGTCCCTATGCTATATATGGAGCCTCCCCCATCTCAATCACCACCTTCCTGGCCACCTTCCTGTTCAGGCATTTTCTCACCACCTCCACTGCCTGTGGCTCTTTGCTCCCCTCCATACCCTCGAGATGTAATCTCGGACCACCCAATGCCACCCTGGGCCACCAGCTCTTTATCCTTCGAGATCCGCTATAATGTCATTCATCAAGAACCCCATGGCATGATCCCCAAGGTCGTTGCCCCTAGATGAATGATAAACACAATCAGACTGGCCATTGCAGCCACAGCTTTCTATCAAAGCAGCAACTGCGGCCTCCTCATGCCCCCTCAGGCCCCTCCATTTCACTTTGGTGTACTCAATTCCTGCAGGCGCAGCTGCATACCCATCCTTGTGGCATCTGAAAATCTTTCTGCCCAGTAGATAAAAGGGTGCCCTATGATCCAAACCTGTCTCTTGGAGCCTGCTGTGGGGAGAAAAGGGAATACTGGTTAGCTACCATCAACAGCTTACATATCTATTATAACAGTTAGATGCCCACCTCCCTACACTCTTGACCTCCTCCTCACCTGCTCCTGAAATGGCCGCTTCTGACGATGTCCCAGTTCAGAAAAATGGGAGCAAACTCATTGGGGTTCTCACCCACAAATGCCAATGCCTTTTTAGAACTGCCCCCACCTGGAAGCCTCTCACTGGGGACCCGTCCCTTTGCACAAACCAGGACCCCTTCTTCACCCTCTGATCTTTGCATAGGCCCACATAGCCTGGATTGTGCAGACCTTTGTTGCCTCCTCCTCTGTAGCTCCACAGTGGACCCTTCCACTGCTGGTCTGTCTTTGACCTCTGCAGCAGAATTATTCCTTCTCCTCTCCCAACATCACACACTTCTCCTGCAACCCTGCATCAGTTGCCCCTTCCTGGGAGCTACCATTTCACCCGACCCAAAGCCCCTTTGCCATGATGGAAAATATGGCCTTGAAAGGCAGGCCTCATTTGCTGAATAGCATATGTGGCCAATCATCTCTGTACCTTTTCAGTAGGGGCCATATCAGGTGCCTTCTCCCATTCTGCTGTCTTCCCGAATCCTCTGCCAGCCCACCACCATCCTTCTGATGGTCCAGCCGCCCGTCCATCTACCCACCCCTTATCCACGCAAATCCAGCTGATTCCTGCTAGCTGGACTCCCATGGTGGCATGTGCCAAAACTTCTTCCCATTTTTCACCATGTATTGCATTACCTCTTCTTCCTTGACTGGTTGGCTCATCTACCACCCCATTCTGGCTCTGAACATCTGGAAACCTGCCCACGCCCTCTCATAGGCCTTTAAGGTGCTGGCCACCTATGACCCTTTGTACAAAGCCTGGACTTTATCTCCAACTTCCCACAGCCAATCCGGTACCTTGGTCCGGGTGAGCATAGCCTGTAGATCCAGCTCTTGTAACTGCTCCATCTGAAAACAAAAAAGACAGTCAGCTACCTCATTCCACACCCCTCAAAGTGCATCACCCAGAAAGACAGGTTGAGCCACAGTCCTAACAAGATCATGCCTCTCAGTACCACACCTACCGATTTCGTCCTGCCAGTCTGCCTGTAAATCACTTCCACTATGCTCTTGTTATCTCACCAGAAACTATGCAGCAGCCCTGCCATCCGTGTACCCCATACCTCCAAAGCTACCCATATCAGTAAAATCTTGAGGAATGTGATGTCCTTCAACCATCCCTATTCTACCATCAAGCCGCCAAGCCTCTGAGATCCATTCCCTTGAAAATAGGGCCCCATCCCCAGGCCCTCCGCTGCATCTGTGTACAGCTCAAGGTCTGTGTTGGAGGCCTAATCCTCCTGCCAGAACGTCACCCCATTGTAGGATTCCAGGAATGTCTCCCATACTCTTAAGTCCTTCTTCACTCCTTTGTTGATGTCAACCCAGTGATGTGGTAGTTTTGCTTTTCCTGTGACCCTCCCCAACCTCCTAGTAAATGCCCGACCCAGGCTTATGGCCTTGCAGGTGAAATTAAGGTGCCCCAGCAGTTGTACCTGTACCAGCAGCATCCTCCTCCTTCCCCCATGAAAGCAAGTAGCCCTTTTAGCCATGCGACTTCATCCCTGGGAGGTGAAAAACTCTTCCTCCATGTCCACCTTGATCCCCAACAGCTCTTAGCGTGCAAGCCGGGCCCTCGTTTTCCCAGCTGCTAAAGGGATCCCTATGGACCTGAACATATCCTGAAATCTGATAACATCTTCCTGCCTCTGCCTGACTAGACCCTATCAATAAAAAATCATCTAAGTATGGACTACCTTCTGTGTCCATACTGCCACCCAAACATGCGCTGTATCCATGAGCTGAAAACCTCAAATGTTGCACAGGCCATGGAACATCCCATGGCATTGCCTTGTAGAAGTACAAAACCACCCTCAAACTGAAAATCAAGAAGGTCCCAGTCTGCTGGCTGTATTGGTAGCAGCCGGAATGCAGACTCTAGTCTGTCTTGGCCAACCATGCCCCTTCCGCTGCTTGGATCAGCTCTATTGCTTGATCAAGTGATGTGCAAGAGACAATGCTGAGAGCTTCCGAATCCCTCCATTCACCAACTCTTCTTTTGGGTAGGACAGGTGATGGATGAGTCTGAAGTCCCTCCTGCTTCTTGGGTACCAATCCCAGGGTTGACACCTGTAAACTCATATGGAGGTTGAACAGTGCCCTCCACCCGCCCTGCCCTCACTCCCTTTCAGATCTTTTCCTGGACAATGTCTTCTTTACCTTTACAGACCCCAAGTTCTAAGCCCTCAGCCCCACCCATGCCCTCCAAGCCCAGCACAAAACCACCCCAAAAACCCTTCTTAACACTCTCCCTTCCTATCTGGGTAATCCCTGGTCCAGTGCTCCACCACTGCCCGCTTAATGGGTGTGTGGGCTAGACCATATCCCCACATCCATTCCAGCAGTTCCAGTGTAGTTCCATCCATAATTGCCTATCCTCCTCTCCTGGGGCCCTCGGCCCCTGCCAACTCCCCTGCTGCCCTGAAAGGGCTGCTCCTGAGCCTGCCTCACGACTAGTCTCACCTTGTCGCCACCCACCTGTAATTTGTGGTCGGTAACCGCCTGCATCATGACCAGATGTGCTTAAACTCATGGCGGCTAGTTACATGAGGCCCAGCTGTAAGCTCCAGTAGGCCTTGGCACTGAGCTTGAGCACCCTTTTTACCTGTTCGTTCCTTGCCCAACTGTTGCTTCTGACAAAGTCTGAACCCAGAGCTTGGCGTGGTGCAATCCGCCTCAGATCACCCTTACTGCCATCGTCTCCGAATGCCTCATCATACTAGCCATCCAAAACCTAGTTTTGCCAAGTATGCGTCCTTGGAGATTGCCATATAGGTGAGCAGCAGGATTGCTAGATCGGCTGCTTCGGAGCACCAAAGCGCCATAGATCAAGAACCCCACCTGCCATGTGTCAATACTTTTCCATTAAACCTAGTCTCCTCCACCTTGTGTCCTACCACTGCCAATGCCACCACCATCTCTGACTTTCCCACTGATTCCTTCTGCTCATATCTGGTAGCTATCTCTTCGTTGATCAACCAAAGATATCAACGTATTCCCTTTCCAAATTTTTTCTTTGACACAGGCACATGGTAAACCAGGGTGAAACCTGGCAGGCCATCATACAACTTCCACACCCTTTTCTCCGATGTTCCCCTCTTGATGGCCCACAATGCTGTCTCAATTTTAGATACCCCTTCTTCCCCCATATCACCTATCAAACCTTCAATATACTCCTGTAAGTTTGTCTCGTTGTTCATGTCCACCTTATCTTACCCCCATCTGTTGGTGACTCAGTCAGAGTCTTGTCCATTTCTGCACCTGCCCTTGGCATTGCCAGGGCACTGGGTCCTGCCCTCCTTGGTCATTTTTGCCTCTCAGTGCTGACCCGCTCATCCCGCTCTTTCTGTTTTTCTGAGCCTCCTCCTCAGCCTCCCTCTTTTTGCTGCCTCAGCATTCCGTCATTTAAAACATCATTTTGCAGCCTCCGCTATGCTTGGTAGCACTAGGTGTTGGGGCTCTCTTTGGTGCCATATCTCCCTAGCAGCATAACAAAACATATGTGAATATTATCCACCCACAGCCATTCGCCCTCCCCAACCATCTCACTGTTTTTAGCCTCTTCTGCTGCAAACACTGGGCACCAGTCTGCCTGCAGTCTGGCCTCTGCTGGTGCCCCACCACTGGTTCCAAGGATGTCTCCAGTTCGGCCTCAAACCTGTACCTTTTGGCCATCACTGCAGTGCCTTCCATGCAGTCTGATGACTAGAAACTGGACCCAGATTGTGAATAATAACAAGACCACCCTTTTAATTACGACTTTACTGCACCTCTTTAATCTCCTCCTGCACCCTCTGCTTTCATGCTTATGGCATGCTAGTGCCATACTCTGAGCCTCTCATTATTGGCCCACACTGCCAGCCCTGTGGTTGAGCTTCTCCCTGGTCCAGGTCTGCCATCAGTAACAAAGAGCTATGCTACCACCTCTTTGGGAGGAGGGCCTTGTCCTCTCTCACCCTCCAATTGCACCCTAATGCCTAATGTTATATGTAAACCCTTCATTCCTCCTTGGCCCAGTCTCGCATGCAAACAACCTGCTTTGGTTCCTCGCCTGCTGCAGGCATGCCTGTGCATTGAAACGAAAAGATGTGAACTGCACGCACTTCCCACTACTCATGTACTGGTCTAGGCCTTCGTGGCCTTGCTGACCCTCACTCACTCCAAGTCTGTCCGCTGGCCCTCCATTTTGTTTGGAAATGTCACCCCACCTGTGCCATCTGCTCGACTATGCACAGGTGCTCCACACCTCCTCTTCTTCTGGAGCAAAGTGGCATCCACGACCACGCGCATGTCGTGTTGCCCCGGCAGGCCTCTCAGGTTTCAAAATCCAACTGTTGGCCACAGCGCACCTCGCACGCTATTCGCTGTCCAGGCTGTCCCTATCCTCTCTGATGGTAGGCGCCCATGCCTCAGCATGCCTCCGTAGCCCAGTACCACGTGGCGGGTTCAAGCCTCCAGCGGCCTTACTGGCCTCAGTCATTCCAGGCCCGTCTGCCGGACCTCTGTTTTGCTTGGAATGTCACCCCACGCCATACTCTCAACCATGTCAGGCCTCCTGCAGGCTCCCTTCTTCTGGGGAAATGGAATCTGTGACCATGTGGCACACTGCATTGCCCCGTAGGCCTCCGGTTCCAAAACCAACTGTTCACCACAGCGCACCCCGCACTATATCCACTCACCAACCCATCCCAATTCTTCTCGAGGCACCATGCCCTTCCACTGTCGGCAGGCAACCATGCGCTCGGCATGCCTCCGTGTCCCAGTAGCTTTGCTGTTCACGCTAGCTATGCCAAACCCACGCATCCCCAGCCATATCGAATTTTCAATCCCATCCCCCACTCCTCTTGGCGGTCCTTCAAACCTGCTACCACCCTTCTGTCTGGTAAATGGGGCTACGAACCCAACAAATTTCACAAGGCCCTGGCTACAACAGATCAAACAGTCACTCCGCTGCCATGTTGTCCCAAACTCAAGGCCGCCTCTAGTTCTACCCAGAGGGTCAACCCAACCAATAGTATCTCACATCATTAAGAATTATTCCATGTCCTCACTTCCACCTTAACATACCTTACAATCTTAAAAGCTTAACTTGACAAAATCACCCAAATTTTAGCTGTACCTTACCTATTGCCAGTGAATGTGCTGTAATCATCAGGAATTTTACAGCAAGAAAAGAGGTGACCCACAGTTGCATGCCTTAAGTACCCCTAGGTTTGTCTTAGACCCTCCCAAGCCCCTCCCCTGGCCACTAGCCAGTGAGCTCCATATGCATGCCATCTGCCCTTGTAACGACGTCACTGACCCTCCCTTCTGCCCCCACCATTCTCCTCCTTTTGCTCCTATATCCCTGGCTGGGTCCCAGGATAAATTGGCCTGCCATTTATTGGCAAGCTTCCTTATTCTTGAGGCTGAAGGACAGAGGTTTTGAATCCTTAAACCATGGGAATGCATTGCCTCACCAGAACTGGGACAATGAAATTGCATGCATTTGACATCTAGTGTCTTTCTTTTAGATCTTTCAAGGTGTAAGCATCATACGAATATATGAACATACAAATTTGCCAACAGATACAGGCCTCAGTGATCTGTCTAGTCTGTTTGAGTGTGCAGCACATCAGTCCCTTAGACTGCAGCTGCCCCCCACCCTCAATTACCATCCTCGCCTCCTGTTCCCTCCCAGGTTGTACTGTCCCTTTGAATCTGTTCCATCCTTCTTAAAGCTCCCACTGTCTGCAACGATATGACCTCATCCAGCAGTGCATTCCACCTACCACCACCCTTTCTGTGAAATAGCATCTCCTCATTTCCCTCCTGAATCTGCCCCCACACTTCATAGAGTGCCCTCTGGTTTCTACCACTCTTGAGAGTGAACACACTTCTGTGGTCCACTCTGTTCACCCCTTCAGGTACTTGAAGGTCTCAGTCATATCCCATCTCTCCCTTCTGTCCTCAAGGGTATACATATTGAGCTCACTTGGTCTTTTCTCATAAGGTCTATCCCCAACCCCAGGATCATCTTTGTTGTTCTGCTCTGCACCACCTCCAGCAGTTTAATGTCCTTTTTAATTATGGGCACCAGAACTGCACACAGTACTCCAGGTGCGGTCTCACCAGTGACCTGTACAGGGCAGTATGACCTCACTACAGTACTTCTGGAAGTAATCCCTTTGCTATGCACCCCAGCATCCTGTTTGCCTTAGCTGTTGCCCTTCTGCACTGTGCTGAGTGGTTCATTTCCCCGTCACCAACACCTCCAGATCCTTCTCCTCCTTGATGTGCTTAATTAGACACCCCCAACCAGTAACTGTATCCGAGTTCCTTGATCCAAGTGTATCACTTTACACTTCTTGGCATTGAACCCAAGCTGCCAGTTGTGTGACCATTCCTCCAGTTTTGCCAAATCCTCCTGAAGTACTTTGCCCACATGCCCCGTCCACCATAGCACAGATCTTGGTGTCGCTGCAAAGAGGCTGATCTTATTTTTGATCTCTACTGCTTTGTCTGAGATGAAAATGTTAAACAGGACTAGTCCCAGTACCCAGCCCTGTGGGACACCACTCACCACTTTCTTGGGCTCTGATATTTCCCCACCACCACCACTATCACTACCCTCTGTTATCTATCCCACAGCCAGTTATCAACCCAGCTGCCTAGTTTCCTCCCTACCCCAGTCTCTCCAGCTTGCAGATTAGCCTGCCATGTGGTACTGAATCGAAGGCCTTGCTGAAATCCAGGTAGAAGACATACACAGCACGCCCCTGGCCAGTGCCCTCATGACCCAGCCGTAAAAGTAAATCATGTTTGTCTTACAGGATTTACTAGAAATAAACACGTGCTGCCTGTCATACTGCAGGCCGTTGTCCTCTAGAAATTGAACCAGCCTTTCTTTGAGGATAGTCTCCATCATTTTCCAACAACTGAAGTAAGGCTCACTGGTCTGTAATTCCCCAGCTCATTCTTGGGCCCACTCTTATGAAAAAGGTACCACATGCACCTGCCTCCAATCCCTGGGCACACTCCCGTATTTAGATAGATGTTGAACAGGTCTGCCAATGGTCCTGCCAGCTCCTCAGCACCCTGAATGAACTCCATCTGCCCCGTTGCCTTGTCCACCATCAGTGACCTAAGGCCCTCCAGCACCTTTCTACTGTGATAACCCCATCTGTGATTGCCTCACCTCCCTCTTCTGCTCCACCTTTCCCTTCAGAATCTGGCCCATTCATCTCCCTTGTCTATGTACCCACTGCCTGTCCTGATCCAATGATTTGGTCCTTGCTCTTCCTCTTTTCCTGCTGTATCTAAAAAGTAATTTTCCCTCTTCTTTATCCTCTGTGCTAATCTCCTTCCCTGGTTGCCTTTTCAGCCCTTACTGTTCTGCTCACTACCCTGGATTTCCTCACATAATCTTCTCTGTCCTCTGCCCTATTGGTTCTCTTGAAAGTTCAGAAAGCCTTTGTCTTCTCCTTCACCTTCATCACTACCTCCTAGTCATCTAGCTTGGTTTTTGGTCCTGGTTTCTTACACTTGCACTACTTGATAGGGCTTTATTAGCTTTTGTCTGTCCCAGCTTGACCCAATTTTCCAATTTCTGTTCTGTGTCCACGTCTGGGTGGATGCTATCTGTATATTTACTAGTATATGCACCTGTCCTGCCAAAGTCTGCCCCCCTTTCAAAGTCCAGGACCTTAGTTTTTGTATTGGCTACTTCCTTCCCAAGTGGTTTGAGAACCACACAGTGCAGTGATTACTTCCCACCAGGATTCTTCCATCCAAACATCCCGACATGTTCCCCATCATCCAGCACCAGGTCAAGCATGTTCTCCTCTCTTGTTGGCACTGTTACCCTTGGGTCAGGAAGCTGTCCTGGAATACTTCCAGGAGGATCAGCCCTCTGGCGTATGTGGTAGGTAGGATGCTTCAATCAACCCCTGGAAGATTGAAGTCCCCACCACCACAGTGCTCCTTTGCCACCGAGTCTCCTTAGCTACTCCCCCAGTTCATACTTGGAATCATCCCTGGAGATATAGGACAACAGAGGCATATGCCCATATAAGTTGTCCCCACTACTCAGTGGAGGTAACAGAATTACCGACTGCTATATATCTAACCAATCTTGTCTTAAAGGAAAGAAATGAAAGTGCATTAACCACATCATCTGGCAGTTGATTCCACAGTCTTATGGACCTAGACACAAAACCATGTTTCCATGCTTCTGTTATACACGTCTTTTCATTGATCTGCTGTTTATGGCCTCTCATATCATACTTGAAATCCTTGAAGACTAAACTCAAATAATCTCTTAGCATATCATCTCTGAGGACTTTATGTAATAATAACATGTTCCTTCTTGTTCGCTTAACCCCTCAAGGGCCATAGACCCAAATGAATGAGTCTATACCCATATGATTTCTCCTTGCATCCAGATATTAATTTTGTAAGGGACCGTTGGGGTTTTCAACAATATTCCTGTCCTTCATTAAGTAAGGACCAGCATGAGAGAGCCGTGGTCCAGATACGGTCTTATGTAAGTATTATACTGTAAAGGAAGTAGAACAGCCTCATTCCTGGAGAAGAACTTCTCCGACACTATTTGTGAGGTACATTGTTTATTAGCTGCATGTTTGGGTGAGCTTCACTCTTCAGGTCACCCCAATATATATGCCTAGATCCTTCTCACAATTAGTTTTCCTTAAATTTGTTCCCTGGATGAAATAATCCTGGTGAAAATTGTTTTTCCCCATATGCATTATGATACATTTGTTCAAACTAAACTCCATCCATTCCTCTCAGCCCATTCAACAATAGTTATATTACCTTGACCAAACCTTAATCTATCTCAAAGTTGTCCTTTTTCCCGGGTTGGGGCCTTTAAACAACCCCCAATCTGACCTTAGCTCCCATCTGGGTTTGAAGCTGCAGCCAAATGAGTTCTGATCTGCCCTCCTCCCCTCTTCCTAATACATCCGATTTAGTCTTTTAACATATTGCTATTCCCCTCCCTTCCCTTTCTCTGTCCTCCTAAATAACTTAAATTCTGGGATGGTCAAGTCCCAGTCGTGGTCCTGAGTTGCCCATGTCCTGTAATGGCTGCTGTGCTCCACCTCCCCTCTGTCATCAACACTGCAACTCCATCCATCTTGTTCCCCAGGCTCCTAGCATTTAGTGATAGCACCTTCCACCCTCTGTATCTCCCTCACTGCCTCCTTATCCTCCCCTCATCTCCCAAACCTAGTCAAATGTTCCTCCATTCTTGTTGAGGGAGGTCCCTGACCCCTCCTGGTTCAGTCCTCCTCTATAGCCCCCATCTAGTTTAAATTGTATCTTTCACTGATAAATTCCCATAGTCTCTGCTTTAACACCTCTGATCCTTACTTACTGAGATGTGGCTATCCCTTACACACCAATCTGTGTTCTCCCATGTGCTACCCCACTCAGCAATCCATACCCCATGGACTTACACCATTCCTCAGCCACTTGTTGGAAGTCTATGATTCTGCACTTCTGATCTGTACTTGCTTGTGGCACTGGCAGGACTTCTGAGAATGCTACTGTCCTTCCCCTCCCACTACTTAACTCCCCCACTATCCTGAAGCTGTCCTGAATCTCCTCTATCCTTCCTCCCTCCAGATTATTTATTACCAGGTGCACAATGATGTGTGGTTCCCCACATTCCTACACATCTACCAATATGCTGACCCATCTTTCTGCTGTCATGCCAGGTATGCACTCCACACAGATACTGCTTTTCTGGCCTCCTAACCCCCTTACTCTTCAGCACTGAGCCCCTAGAATTATGACTTTTCACTCCTGTGATGATCTTCCCATGTTGCTTGCCACTTCCTGTTCCCCAGCTCAATCCTCCTCCCATTCCCCAGTCATGCTTCCCTATCCTCCCATTCTTTTCCTATGTTCACCCTCTTCTACTGTAACTGGTGTATCTGCCTCCACTTCAAGACCAAGCCCTTTGTACCTCCCACCTTCCCTTTGTACACCACCCACAACCCTGCCTCCCTCCACTACTGTTCCTCTGTGCCATCCCTGAATTGCAGTTTCCCTCACTTGTGTTCCCTCCCTGCCCCTGCTCCCATCATGCCCTGACCACCTGCAGTTTTCCCTCTCAGTATCTCCTTGCTCATCTAACCCCACTGACATTACTGCATCTATCCCATCCTATTGGCCCTTTGTCTCTATTGCTACTTGGGCTACCGCTAGCACCTACTGGGTCTGTGTTGCAACATTTTTCTCCTGTGGAGGCCTCCACCCTAACCAGCTCAGTGGCTGCACAGCCCACCTCTTCCTGCTTCTTCAGACTAGCTAAAACTTGAATCTGTTTGTGCAGGTAATCCTAGCTACCTGTTTGTGCCTGTCCCCCTCCTGTGACTTATAACCCTGCACTGGCCTTGCTGCAGCCTTGCTCCATCCCCTGATCTACCTCCAGTCTTTGGTGCATGTGATTTTGTGGCCCACCCTTGTTACCACTATTTTTTCTATTTGCTGCCCTGTTGCTGGTTGTAATGTATGATTCATTGGTTACCCTCGCGTTAGCCTACCTCCTAACCAGTCCCCATTTCCTCTAGCTCCCTCTTCCAGTCACCCAATCTCCCTTCCAAGCTGACCCAGCTACCAGCACACCATGCAGCCCCACCCTCCATGCCATTCCCAGGAAAATGGCTGGTCCACATCCTTGGCAGCATACCACCCTCCCTTGCCCCTGCCCTGGCTTCCTGTTACCTTTTCCCCAGGTTGGATTTCTCCTGTCCATGCTACCTGTACTAGCCCCTTACTATGCAGGCTCCAGATCCCCACCTAGTGTGGCTCCTGGTAACTGTAAGCGTGACTGTGATATCCCTACTAGATGCCCCAGACATGTGACCTCTGGTGCCCCTAGGCCCCCTCTTTGCCTCTTTCAACAATTGACAACCCCGTGCTCTGTTCCACATACTATGGTCCCAAATGCTCCCAGTCAAGCACTAGAACATTACTTGTACCTGTGGTTCACACCTTAGTTTAGTGTACTTCATGGAGGCCTCTCCAAAACAAACAAACCACTAACAGTGTTACCCTTTGTATGCTATTGTTGAAGGCCTAAAGGTGAGATTTCCCAAGTAAACACTATGCATGCACCCTGTGGATTTAACTGCTGGCTAGGGATTACAAATGGTCTGCACCTGGCCAGCCGATCCACCAATCGGTGCAGCCTATCCCTATAAAGTGCAGTGAGAGGGAGGAGGGATGGGGGTGGTGGGAGTAGGGCCAAACCTCGTTTCACAAGAGTGTATCAGCCCTACCGCTGCTCCACACCATGACCTCCTAGCCCATCTCCAAGCCTCCTATTGGGACTCGAGCTCACCTTCTTGCCTCTCTGTAAGTCGTGTCCTGCCAGACAAAAGGAGGGAAAGGAGAAGCCCTTACGAGAAAGTAAGGCTTGTAAATGTAGTAAGCATGCCCCTACGGCAGACAATTATGCTATCCAGCAATTGACTCCCTTCTGCTTTTATTGTCTTGCTTGCAGAATGCCTATCACACACAGCACATACACAAAAGTAATAAAATAAAAGTACTTCCCTGTTACCCATTCCTAAACATCCTTGCTGCAGCAACTTTGCCACCTCAAGTGCTGGATTCTTCACCATTCCCCACCACTCACTATGCACTTCCACCTCACCCCCACTCACACAACAAACACACACAGACTTCCTTGCTGTAGCAACTGTGCCACCACAGTGCTGTATTTCTTCACTGTTCCCCCACTACTCCCCATGATGCAGATGCCTCACCTTGCTCCCTTCCTGCTCTACACAATGAACATGGACTCCTTTCACTGGTGATTTAAAACTCCCATTCCTTTGGGCTTCATGCCCTTTTCTTATGACTCTGATTGGCTCCTTCTCAACCCCAGCTCTCGCAAGAATGTATCAGCCCTACCGCTGCACACACCATGAACTCCTATGCCTCTCCAGGCCTCCTATCTGGACTCCAGCACACCTCCTTGCCCCTCTGCAAGTCATGTCCCTGCCAGACGAATGGCAGGAGAAGTGTTACCAAAGGTAAGGCTTGGAAATGGTAAGCCTGACCCACAAAGCAGATGATTAAGCTATCCAGCAATCAGCACCCTTTTTTTGATTGCCTTGCTTGTGGATAAAAGGCAATGTAGTCAAAACAGAATGCCTATCACACACTGCACATATACAAAAGTAATAAAATAAAATCACTTCCCAGTTACCCATTCCTGAACTTTCTCACTGCAGCAGCTGTTCCACCTCAGTGCCAGATTCCTTCACCATTCCCCACTACTCACTGTGCACTTCCACCTTGCTCCCTTCCCCTGCTCCACACAATGAATACACACTGAACATCCTTGCTGTAGTGACTGTGCCACCACAGTGCTGGATTTTTTCACCATTCCCTTCAACATTCCCCGCAACTCAGCAGCACGCCCACCATGCCCCTACCACTTTCTTCACAACCTTAGAAGAATGGGAATTGTATTTTTTAGATCTTCCAAGGTGTAAGCATCATTAGAAGATGGGAATTGTGAAAGTTGTTTTCATTAAAAGTTCTTGTAGTTGGGCCAAAGACAACACTATATGCTCTCCTTCATCTAGTATACTAAGTAGGTCTGTATCTGTAGTAGCTGCTGCCATACTTGGAGCACAGTAAAATTGTATTTGTTACCTTACAAACATGTATAAGAAAAGTAGCACAAACAAATTGGAAGAGTGGTGCACCTTACCAGGGTATGAAGCACTGTTCGAGACTCACTCCTCTCAGGTGGAAAAGAGGTCAGCATCCACAGTTTTTCCATAGTATAAATTGTCCATCTTTATTAAATATCCAGCAGCATAAAAGTGAGGATCAAGTTCATTCATCAGTTATTTGAACAAACAAGTAGAAATGGTCTATAAATGGTTAAACACACTAATATGAGAATACTACCAACTATTAGAACTCAAAACCACACACCAATAGACACTTTTAAAGGGACTGTGACCTGTTGAAGAAATATAGAAATAGATCACATCAACGTGATTTGTAGGATCTCATAAGCACTTGCTATTATTCTAACAAACTGTGCCTCCTTCTAAGAATTCTACATTGATTTTTTATGAACTGGACATACTGTACGTTGCTTTAGAGATCAAAGTTTTGAACTTTGTATTGCTCACAATGAATTGCATTTACATGTTGATTTGTGCATTTTTCCTTGTATCCTATGCATTTGTTGCAATGTATATATTAGCTGCCATTTTGTTGTATTCTATGCTGGAAATCATGTTGATGTGATCTATTTCTATATTTTTTAAACAGGTCACAGCCCTTCTTAAAATGTCTATTGATGTGTGGTTTGGGGATTTTGTATAGCACAGGCATGTTGAATGATAGGTCACTTTACAGCACTGTCACTTTAATTGCTCTGTTTTTAAACACACTTTTGTCTTGTATCACATGTTCTGATGAAAGGTATCGGTAATGAAGTTGAAACATACACAAACATGTGGATGTCTGGTGTATGGGTATCATGTTAAAATATTAAGGGACAACAGCTCAGTCAGAACAGCTAAAAGCAAAATAGTTACAGGGAGAATATATCAAGGTAAATTGTTGCTATCCGTGTAGCTATATTGCTTTTAGGGAAAGAGGTGAAAGCCTCTGGTTAGCAATGTGCTTACAGCAGTTGCTGTGGCTCAGAGGTTAGAGCCACAGATGGGGAGGGCAGTGGAGTGTTAGTGTCCTGGGGTTTAATTCCTGTCCTGGGACATCTGATTTTATTTTTTAATTTCTATCTCCCTTGTATTTTTTTGTTTCATGTCCCTTCCCTTCAAAATTCCCACCCCATGATTTCTCCCTGTCCCTAGTTTCATCTCCCCTGGAGTTAGCTATTTTAATGTGGGAGGGTTCAGGAGTGCAGCCCCATAAGGGAGGTGTGGGGACAGAGCCCCTGCAAACATACAGTCTGTGTGTGCTGTGCCAGGTTCTCAAGGTATGCATGCATTGTTTTACTGAACACTATCTTTGCTTTCAGCATTTTGGTTAGTGGTTTTTGACTGCGCTGTTTTTGCCATCTACATTATGACCCCATGCCAGTTCTAATAATCTTCCCTTGGACCCTTTTTGTAAATAATGTTAACATTTGTTTCCTTCCAAACTGATAGCACCTGACCCTCAGAAATAGAACTTGAAAAAATCATGGCTATGGTTGCAGCCAGTTCCTCCACCAGTTCCCTAGTGAAGACCATCCTGCCCTCAGAGATTTACATGGATCCAGTGCTGCAAGTTTTATTTTCACTTCATTTTCTTGATTATTATGTTCCTGATCTCCTTGTTTCGGTAGCACATATTGACATTGTATCTTTTGGTTAATAAATACTCAAAAGTGAGGACGGAAGATAGCCATAATTACACCAGCAGCAGACTTATCATTTCCCATCTTTATAGGCCCTACTGTCTGTTGCCCTAGTTTAAGCTTATTTACAAAGTTATAAAATGACTTTTTTTTTTTCTTGTATTGAGGCTAGTTTCTGTTCCTCCTTCCTTTTGGTCTTTTTATGAGGTTTTACACAGTTGTGAAAAGATAAAATCCTCAGCTCCACATACGATGCCAACTTCATATAGCAGTCAATAGGAGGAAAAGGACAAATGGCTAAACCAAAAGTATTTCTAAACAGATTTTACAAAGACAAATGCAACATATTGGACTTCAGCTAGTAAGTCTAAGAATTTACCTGGTCATAGTGGCTGATGGTAAGGCTAATAGTTAATAGACCAGGTTTTGGTAGAAGCATAAGTATAATCCAACTGGATAGTAATACCAGAATATGTAAATGTAATAATTACAGACATAAGAATATTTGATCTTTGGTGAAATGATAATAGATGTCTTTGTAATATCTGTATAGAAATGCTTTTGGTTTATAAGGTTTATTGATTATTTATGCTAAATGTTGGTGTATTCGTACTATGATGCATTTATGTACTTCACTTTTTGAGGTGCTGTCACTTTAATTGTAAGCTTTTTAGAGGCATGTAGTGTGAGTAGACCATCCTCCTGATGAAGCATGGTGTGTTCAAAACTAGTTGAGGGTCCTATCCTGTACTGCTGGGCAGCTGTGCAATCTTTATGCACTGATTAAATTTATCTATATCTTGCAATACCTGTGGTGCCATTTGTCCTTTTACACAATTGTGCATTGTCGTTATATGTCTGCCATATTATAGGTGAAGGATTACTTCTGGCTAATCTATAGGCCTTTTCTTTTCCTTATCATCCTTCCTATGCTCTTATTACACCATTTTGGAATTTTATCCAAATTGTTCTACTTTGATCTTTCAGGAACAAAGTTACACATGTAATATTTTCTCTGAGAATACATCTTATTCACTTCTGTTCTAATGTGTTTCTGTAGACATCTCTTCCCAGTCCCAGTTATTTAGATTCTGCTTCATTTCTTCAACTCTGACCTCACTGTAGCATTTAACCATAGTTCTACCTAATTAGGATTCAAGTTTCCTTTTATTATGAACTGTACCACATTATGGTCACTTGCCTCAAAGGTTCTCTTGCAGTACAGTCAATTATTTCATCCTCCATCTTACTTAGTACAAGTTTAATATATTACCACCTCTTGAACTTTCATTAACATACTGCTCAATATTTTGTATGACAGTAATTTCTAATAGTTTTTTAACAAGTATTGTTTCACCTTTGAGCATGCTCCAATCTATACTTGGGAGGCTAAAATCACCCAAGACTAGTGTCCTATTACCAGGCTCTATACTTTCAAACTTTTATTTATTTATTTATTTTTTAAATTTATTAGAAAAGTCGGATTTACAACCTTTGAGTGATGGACTCATTTACAAAGGCACCTCTATCATGGGGTAGACAGAGTTAAATAGAGTGGTTATAACAGTGAGAACAGTAAAGGTGCAGAACATTAAACATAAAGTCACATAGGTTACATAATAATGTTACTTATAATAAGTTACAGTCAAATACAAGGTACCCAAGGGTTACATTGGGGTACAGCCCTGGACATACCTAGATAATACCTGGAGAGGGTGGAGGTAGGGATGGGGAGTGGGGTGGGAGGAGGGGAGAGAATAGGCTGTCTGGAGGATGTTGTCAAGTCAGGAGGCTAACAGGAGGATCCCACAGTGGGATTAATTAGGAGGGAGATTTTGAAGGACCAATTTTAGAATGTTCGTGATGCAGGGTGGGAGGGAGTTGAACCAAGCAGGGGCTCGGTAATGGAAGAACCTCTGGCCAGCGTAGGTCTTGGTTCTGGACACCAGAAAGGTGGTCTTGACAAAGCTATGAGTGGCAACAGATGAGGACGATGCCATAGGGAAGCAGAGACTCGTGGGGAGAGCCCTAGAAGAGATATTTGGCAAGTAGGCAGATCTGGTAGGGCAGGCAATCCTCAAAGATGAGCAGGTTGGTAGTGGAGTAGAGCAGGCAAGTGTGAGTGTGGCTAGAGGCTCCACTCAGGAGCCTGCAGGCCTTTTGATTGAGAGCTGGATTTTAGTCAAGGCGGTATTGTCCGACGAGCATAAATGGGCAAGCCACAGTCAACTAGCTTAACAGGATGGAAGAGGTGCCTGCCAGCCAGAGTGCAACTTGGGGGAGGCAATCTCTATGTCAGTATAGTAGGCCTATCTGAGAATTTATGGTGGAGGACAGGGCATTAATATGGGTGAGGAAGGTGAGAGCATAGTAGAAAATAATGCCTGGATATTTGTAAGAGGACACTTGCTCCAGAGGGTGCAGAGTGCTGGGGAGAATGAAGAGAGGTCATTCATGGCCTTGTTTTGGTGATGGGAGAAGATCATTGACTTAGTTTTCTTTAGGTTAATGTCAAGTCAGTGGTCAAGGAACCACTTTTCAGCTGGGCTGTAGGTGCGCTGAGGGATTCCTGGAGAGAAGAGGGATCGGGGTGGGATGCAAAGAGAACTGCATCGCTGCAGAGGAGCATTGTTCCTGTGCAGGAGCTGGGGAGAGTGTTGATGTAGAGGCTGGAAAGTACCCTGGAATGATTGGGCCATGTATTGGACAGGGAGCCATTTATCTTCACATGCTGGTATCTAGCAAAGAGGTAGCAGGAGAACCAGGCAAGGGGACCAGTGGAAAAGCCAAGTTGGTGGAGGGAATCGAGCAGGAGAGGGTGACAAACAGTGGCAAAGCCTTGAGAGGTTCTATGAACACTGCACCGCAAGGTTGCCGGAGTCAAGAGCAGAGTGCAGGTATTGAGAGAACTACAGGACAGCAGTAGTGGTACTGTGTCCTGGGCAGAAACCATGTTGTTCTGGGAACATTATGTCACATTTGACCAGGTACTCAGAGAATTGAATAGACACCATTTTTCTAGGGCTTTAGAGAGCTGGGGAGGATAAAGATCGTCCGGTAGTTGTTAGGTGCAGGCGGATCTCCATTCTTATGTATAGGGGTGATTTGGCTGATTTACAAGCACTGGAAGACTGACCGAGCACAGAGACTTGTTTAGTAGGTCTGTAAGGGGATTAGGATTACAACCAAGACCAGGCAGGGGATTTTGGAGTCTAGGGGTCACAGCTGGAGTTGTTGCTACCAAGGCCTTTAGCAGGTGCGGCTGGCTACGTGGAGGGATATAGTGTGCAGGTAGAAAGGAGGGCGATCCAAGGCAGGGGATAGAGGCATGGATTGGGTCAAAAGGTTGCTTGGGAAGATAGAGCTTAGGTCAGAGAAGGTAGCATTGAGGCAATCAGCTATGCGAGTTGGCTCTGTTGTGACAGTGCCATCGATGGAGAGCGCTGGACAGTGGAGGAAGCAGGTCTTCCCATTAAGCTCTTTCATGCTGTCCAAGAAAGTCCAGGTGGAACCCCAGGTGGTTGCTGAAGGTGGTCTGATAGTGCTCTGCCTTGTCCCGTCTAATGGCCCAGGTTCACTGATTACGCACTACGTTGTAAGCTTGTCTATCAACCAACTTGCCTGATTCGATAGTGATGTGCCACAGATTATCCCTGTGCTTAAGTTTTTGGATAAGGGATGGGGATATCCATGTAGCATTTTGTATTTTAGTACAGATTCTGGTTTGTGGGCAAAAAGGTCACAGGTCTTGCTGAAGGCATTGGTGAAGACGTCTAGGGCAGAGTCAATATCAGGGCGTGATGAATGGGGATCAGTCCAGCTGTGCTAGATGCAATTTTAGCTTTCTGAGACCCCTGGGGTATAGGTGCTAGCGAAGGTGGCCTGGGACACAGGTTTTGGTATGGAGGATGACCAGAGACAGAGGACAGGTGAGTGATCACTACAAGTCAGGGAGGACATTGATATCCCGGATTTTATGAGGACAGTTTGATAGTATTACATCTAGGAGGGTGCTGGAGCCACTTGTCCAGTTGAATCTAGTGGGCTGGGTGACTAACTTCTCCATAAACTTGTTACTTTTGTCAGTAGTAAGGCTTGGAGATCTATAGCACACACCTAGATGGATTGAGTCATAGTAAGGCCTGGAGATGTATAGCATACACCTGGTTGGATTTTATTATTATTTCTGATTGACTTGTACCCATAATTGTTCAACATTTCCCATGTGACTTCTCTTTTGGTCCATTTCATTCACCTCAATAATGTTTTTGATATATATACTGCACACCACCACCTCTTTTATTACTATGGTCTGTGTAGAACAAAAGTATCCTACAATTTCCTATCCAATCCTCATTATTCCACCATGTTTCCATAATAGTGCATATGTGTATATCCTCATATACAACAATAATTCAAATATGTCTTTTTTATTTCCTAGGCTGCAAGAATGTATTAATAGTACCGTGCAACATGTCAATTGAAAGCTAGAGTAACTTGTGGTTTACTTGGCATTTGGTGTTCTTTGTTTCTATTGAACTGCCACATTGTTCACAGTATCAGAGACACATGAACCCTCCTGAGAAGGTTTCTACTCCTAGAGGATGCAGGATGCATTCCACTGGCTAAACGATACTGTCCCTAAAGGAAGGAGCCAACAATTAGAGTCAAAGGTGTGTAATAGAAATGTTGGAACATCACATTCTCTAAGGAAAGACAGAAGACCAGTAAGCAAAGCAACCATTGAAGGAGTGGAGCCACCATCCAGGTCTCAGCCCATTCAGGAGAAGAAACCTAGCTACAGCTTAGGAATCTAATTACTTTTATTACCATCAGCATGGAGGAGAGAAATCCTCTATGGAGAAAACCTCTGGGGATCCAGTTCTCCAGGGCACCATCCCTCCAGGCAATGAACAAACTATTATTGATCCAAGCATCAGTTGGGCCTTGAAGAACCACTGCATACTAGGAAAATGTGAGCTTCTCCTTCTGACAGAAGTTCTACTACAGTGGAGCTGAAGGCTTGCCATCTGGGGCCATGACAGTAGCCATGCCAAGGAACATTGGGGTTTGAAAGCCCAAAGGAAAAGGAGAAGTTCAGAAACAGCTGCCAGGCCTGGCTGACCAAGATCACTTCTGGTGAGGTTTGTTAATATTGAAGTCGATCCCTTGAGGGCCAGATAATGCAGCATAAAGCTACTGAGGGCAGAAACATGCTGATTGCTGCAGTATGAAGCCAGAGACGCAAAAGTGTATTGGGTCATTGAGGACTGAGAGTGGACAAATGCCCAGTTGTAAGTTGGGCATATGGCCCTTGATGTTGCAAGGCATTTGCCTGAATGTAGGTACTACAGTAGGAATGGTAGATAATTGGGGTAAAAATTAACCCTGAGGAGAGGGTAAAATAGCTGCCTGGGCATGCTAGTGGAATTAAGGAGCAGCAGAAAGCAAGCTAAGGAACACCTGGAGTTTGACAGGCATCCAGGGCAGAGAAGCAATGGGAGCTGTAGGCACTGTAAGGCATATTGAACCTGTAAGGGCAAAACAGGGTGAACACTTGAGCTGATGGGCAGCAGGAAGCACAAAAGCAAAATGAGAGGTGAAGTGAAGTGCAGCGGCAGACATGATAGAGGACCCAGAAGCAGGCAGCCCAGACTACAGGCAGGGGTGGAGGCCAGCCAGAACTGCACCCAGAGTGGAGGGAAACGATGCAAGCAGGGAGAGGAGGCAGCCCCAATCAGAACCTCTGGACTTGGCAAAGGGGACATGCACAGCAGTAACCACCAGAGGAGCTGGCAGCCAGCAAGGCTAGAGCAGGGAGGAAACAACTACCTACAAGAGGAGAAAAGTGAATTAGCAGCAGCCAGAGGGGCAACAGGGAAGCAGCTCCAGGGCATTAGGACCCAGGAGCAACAGGACCCACAGGAGCAATCACAGCTGGAGAACAGATATGGCAGGAAGAAGCCAATAAGTCACCAAACAATAAGTGGAGAGCAAACTGCTGCTGATCAGAAAGCAGCAATGTCCCTGAATGGAGCAGAAGTTGGAAGGACACCCCAAGCAGTGGCCCCATATCAAGGTAGGAGGCCAGGGAGGGTGAGCAGGTGGCCAGCAGCCAAGTGGCTGCTACAAGTAGATAGGTGTCTGGAAGGTACCTGGGCATACATGCTTATGAAATGCATGAGTGGGGCATGGTGGAGTGCCCACTGCCCCACCAAACTCCAGACCTCCAACCTAATATTTATGTGACACATTCCAATGAACCCTTGCCCTTATGATAACAGTAACTCTCACTCTCGCTCTGCATGCCCAGACCGTTATTGTTTTCAATTTTATATTTTAAATGTAATCATTATTTAAAAACAGCAAAAGACACTAGTTCAGATAAGAATTGTTAAATCAATAACATTTTTAGTTATTGAAGGAAGAAAATGTTAAGATCAGTAAATCTTTTTTATTTGCTACCAGTCTAACAATAATTGACTTATTTGCCTTTTTCACACATTTATCACATTTTTTAGACCCATGCCAACAGTATAAGCATACTTTAGTCAGGTTCTAAGCTTCACAGATGGGCATGTTTTTATCATAGAACATTACCTTTTAACATACTGTATAGTGCCTGCTCAACCTTATGGTAAACTGATTGATCAGCCCCAAGTTAAATGTTTTCATATTTTATTAAAAGCTAAACTGTATTAACTTAAATTGACCAATTACTACAGATTGTGTTACACACTGAATACTCACCTTTTGGCTGAATTGCTGTTATTACTCTAGAAAATCAAAGTACCAATGGTACTGATATGTACCAGCGATTAACTGGCTAGAAATAAACAACATGTATAAGGTTTAGATTAGCAGAATGCCAAATGAGAATTGCAGAAAGTAAAAGAGTGGTGATAAAACCTTCTTTTGTTACGTAAGGGACAAGATGAATCACCTGTACTTATTCAAATTCTAATTACAGCCTAAGCCTTTTACCAACTGATTGCCTTTTCATATTTGACCAAATGTTCATTTACAAAAGCGTTACTGTATACCTGATGGCTGTGCATTTCACCTCCTGATCAAATTGTACCTTACCCTCCTCTACCTTACCGCTCCCTCCCTCCACAATCCCTACCCTCCTCCTCCCTCCCCAGTCTCTCCTCCCACTCTGTCACCCTCACCCTTCCACCAATCTGTCACTCCTTCAGCCCTGTACCCTCTTCCTTACCTATCCACCCTGGGTGTCTCCTTCCACTCCCTTAACCTGGAGTTTCTCCACCATTCCCTTCTTGCCTTCAACTGCCTACCTCCCTCCTGCCCCCGAAGAAGTGGAAATCCAGCTACTTCTTCTTGCTCAGTTCCAACTCATTCTGTCTGCCTGTGCAGTATAACCTGGACCCTCCTCCCTCTTCTCCACCTCCCCAACTGCTAAAGGCCTGAGCATATTTTAACTCAGTACTCAGATTCTTCTTCAAGGCTTGACTTCCTGTCAGTCTGGAATTCACAACACTCACCCAGCATCTTCTGTACCGTTGAGTCCTGCCTGTCCTGCAGGATCCCAAACTCCTAGCCTGTTCTATCCTGACTATCATCTTTTAGGCAAGACAGGGAACAATGTGGGGTGGTGTTGCCATCTATTCCCATCAGAGCCACTGTTGCACCATAGCTTTCAACGAGGTTGCATCTGCCTCCCATGAATCACTCCTGGTCAGGCTGTCGTTCCTCTCCTCTGTGTTCATCTTCATTGGGGTCTTCTATGCCTTATAGAAACAAAGAAACATAGAATTTGACAGCAGATGAGGACCACTTGGCCACCAATCTTCCCATTTCTCACTACTTACAGTATCACAAGACCCTAATCAATCTCCATCTCTTTCTCCTGCCCCTCTCCATTTCACTAAGATTCTCTTATGCGACCCCATGCATTCTTGAACCCCACCACTGTTTTCTCCCTACTACCTCTGCTAGAAGGCTGTTCTAGGAATCCACCACTCTTTCTGCAAGAAGTACTTCCTCACATCTTTCCTGAATCTATCTTCCTCCAGCTTCATATCATGCCCCTTGTTCTTGAGATCCTTTGTTTCTGAAAAATGCTTCCCTCCTGTACTGTATTTACTCTAATGAGGTTTGTAAAGGTCTCTCTATATCCCTCCTCTCCTTCCTCTCTTCCAGGTTGTACATTTTGAGGTCTTTTAGTCTCTCACTGTTGGGCTTTTGTACATACCCTGCACCTTTTAGTTGCCCTTCTCTGGACCATCTCCACTCTATGTCCTTCCAGAGATAGGGTCTCAAGAACTGGATACTGCTTTTTCAAGGTGGGTCTTACAATTGCTTTATAACGGAGGCAACACCACCTCCCTGTTTCTGCTGCTGATCCCCATAATCCCACTAGCCTTTACAACTGCCTTGTTGCATAGCCTGGACACCTTTAGGTCATCTGATATGATGAACCCAGGTCTCTTTCCTGCTTGGTGGTCATAAATACCACTCTACACATTTTGTATTCTTCTCCCAGATATTTGTGTCTGAAGTGCATTATTTTGCACTTTTTACATCAAAACCCAGCTGCCATACCCTTGAGCACTCTTCTTGTTTTTTCAGCTCTGCTTATCCCCCTTCCCCAAAGTGTCCACCCTGTTGCAGATTTTGGTGTCATACACAAAGAGGCATGCCTTCCTTTCAAGCTTCCCTGCTATGTCACTTATGAAGACATTAAAGAGGATTGGTCCCAGTGTAACAGCCTCATAGCACTGTTCCACCAAGTAGAATAGGGATAGATAGTTTTAGTGTATTTAAAAATAAGTTGCTAAGGACCTAGGTTCAAGTTCTGGAGTAGGTAGGAGCTGCCAGCTAGGTATGGGGTGGCCTTGCAGTAATATAAAAACAGATTCAGAACCTGAAATAGTACTAAATAAATAATAAGCAGATTTAAAATAGATTAACTGTCAGGAATTGGCATGCATAGTATTAATTGTTATAGTAGAATGTAGCACAGGTGGGAAGTATGGAAGGGGTTCATAGCCCTGACTTTCCTTACACACACAGTTTTGCTATTTTTTTAATGACTGGCAAAGTTTTGTATAAAATGTAGAATTATTTATTATGATAGTAGTTTTAGTCATTGGTGACCAGTGGGCTAGTAATCCGATTGCCCTGGCTACTCAAACATGCCCTAGTGGTCCAGTGGTTCAATTTGGTCTGCCTGGGTTACCACATGTATTTTTAGTATTTTTATATTTTAAAGGATCATTTCTGTAACAAATAAAGCGCTCTGTGGGAAATGTAAAATGAGAAATGCAGATTGGCAGCTATGGGTGCCCAACACGTCAAAAAAGAGGTGGGAGTGTGAGTGACTGAGAGTCAGTCCCACAGCATAGCGCACTGCACTCAGTAAAGGAATCCCCAGGCTAGCTTGTGGCCACCACACCTTACTACCACACTGGTCGGAAGTCAGGCTTCAGCCTGAGAGAGTACAGCCTCAGAAAAGTGTGAGAGGGAGATGCACTAAGGCGCTCCTCTCTCTTGGGTAGGATCAACCAAATATTTTCCCTTTCTTTTAGTTGTGCAGGTGACAAGCACCCACGAAAATCATTTTAAGGATTGGCTCATATGAAATAAATATAAATAAAGGAGCACGGCCTGACAGGGACTCTGTGGAAGTCCCACATACAAAGAGGCAAGCATTTTGTTTAGAGCTCATAGAGAATCCATTTTATGACAGAGGGATGATCTAATCCTGTGGCATACGACTTCACACTAAATAAAATACATTAAAAATATAGTATTTTTATAAAAGAAAGCCATAAAGGAGCTGAGGGGAGTCCTGGAAACTAATAAGAATACACAGATTTTTTGTAATTAATCACAAGAAAGAACTGATCTGTTTTAAGTAAGGCTTTGTAGAGGAAAGTTGCATAAAGTCACAAACCACTTCCTTCACATATGTACTTTACTAGATGTGTTCCAGACTTGGCAGAGTGATAGATTCAAGCATGCTACACCACAGAAAAATAATTTTAAGTGTTAAAAATGTGAAATATAGGAGTTGCTAACCTTAGAAGGAGAATGGGTCCTGATGAATCTAAATCCATGCTGACAGTTATACAGCAGGTGGGGCTAAGGTGGGAAAAATGCATATTCAATTTCTGTCTGAAAAACTGCTGTGGTCAGTATAATTAAAGGAAGGACTGCTGATTTCAATAGAAGGTGAAAGTGCATAGAAATTATTATTATGAAGGTTAATGACAAAAGTGTAAATCTTGGTGACTTAGCATTCCTGTGGGTCATTTTGTGCAGAAAAAATCATCAGTGAGCTAAAGATGACAGCTTTCAAGCCATAATAGTGAAAACATGCTAAGACTTAAAGAAAGTGCTTATTGTTTATACAAAATAAATGTACAGTACAAGCCACTTAGTAGGACGCATGATTAATCAAACGTTTGGTTAAATAGGGCGTTTCCCAGGCTACCGATTTGTTCCTATGTTAGCCAATGAGGCGTCCCGTTGGTCAAAATGGGATGGGTGATCTGGTTAATTGGGACACTTTTGGTCATAAAGGCAGCACTGAGCAGTGGCATCTAGATCAGTAATCGTGGCGAGCAAAAGAAAAGAACTGACTCAGGCTCAGAGAGAAATCTGCGAGCAGATACAGAGAGTCAGGCTTAATGAAACTTTACAGGAATCAGACATTGAAGATAATGATCCACCACCTGTGCCTAAACTAACAATGAGGTGCTGGATCACCTTCATGTCTTGATGTCCTGGTATGCACAAAACGGGGACATCACTGAGTGGGGCAGACTGGCTTGTTTAGAGCAATCCATCACCTGAAAGGTTTGCATTGAGGCAAAACAAAGTAAAATTATTGATTATTTCAAAGCCCCTTAAGTGTTTATATCATTGCCAACTTCTGATTCTAATTCTGATTCATGGTGCTGTTTGTAAAGTAATATATCCATTTTTGAAACCACTAAGCAGATAAAAAAAAAAAATACAATAAATCACTTTATGCACTTTATATTAGTTGTTTGTGTCACTTCTTTTGTAAATACATGTTAAATGCATATTGCCAATTAATGTACATGGGCTCCTGATAAATGGGACATTTGGTTAATAGGGACAAAAGCCTGTCCACAGGGCTGTCCCTATTAGTGGTTTTATCTGTATTCAGAAAACAGAGTCAGAGTTATAAACAAGGAAAGCCTTGGAATGTTGAGAGGGGCAGTTTGATTTCAAAACTGAGTATTCCACTGTGGCTTATGCTGCTGCTGGGAGGATTTTGATTGGTGCTGAGCCCTGGGCAGGTCAGTGACCACAAATTAGCTTATGCAAATTAATTTTAGGCATAAAAGTAGCTGCAAAGCCAGTGTGCAGAGAGTCCAAGCAGGAGAGCTACTGAGAAGGCTGGACCAAAGACAAGTGAGTGTCCTGTCTGAAGAGATATGCCGCAGTGATAGAGCCTGATAGTAACAGCCTTTAT
The DNA here is from genome assembly GCA_016271365.2 of Neoceratodus forsteri. Classification (NCBI taxonomy): domain Eukaryota; kingdom Metazoa; phylum Chordata; order Ceratodontiformes; family Ceratodontidae; genus Neoceratodus; species Neoceratodus forsteri. The sequence continues at coordinate 1,396,570,440 of CM057450.1, forward strand.
TTAATTAAAGTGCAGGATTAGGGATCACCTGTGTAAGAGTGTGGGGTCAGATAGGGTAGTAAGTGAGAGCAGAGTGAGAATAGAAAGCCTGTTGCTTCAAGTGCCTGATAATCCTGTTATGCCAAGTTTTCCTCACAGAAAAAAGCTGCAACCGAAGAATTCATCGCTTCTCCTGATTCCAGCAATAAACATCTGACTCCTGAAGGCCCTCACAACAATTCTTCAGCAATTCCAACAAAGGAATTTCTTCAGAAAATCCAAAGGAGTATGGTATTGTACAAAATCTTATTGATACAGTTAGGGGACTATTTTAAAAGTCAAGTGACACTGAATTTATAGAGAATTTACCTCAATCATTCTGAATAAAGAGACTTTTGTCATCTGAAGGAATGAACAGTTCAAGGACTGAGGGAGATAATGTCCTAACTTTTAACATACAGTACCAGTATGCAATATGTTTTATGCCACTGTCATTCCCGAATGCTTTTAAAGTGATTAATGAGTAGAAATGCCTAGTGATTTCTAACTGTTTAAAGTACAGAGTGATAAGTACACTAATGGTGTGATAGATACCAGGTAGGTCTCTGGTGAAAGGGGTCAGTGGGCTGACTGAGTTAGGATAAGGCCTAGTAGTCACTGCACACCATTATAGCTTCAGTGTGAAGAAGATTATGGATTAAGGCCAGAGTGAGGGTGCATATCCTGGGACTAGCTTGTGGTATCTGGAGGACTGGTGAGTAGTGAGTGCCTGCAGTCTCAGGGTAAAGTCTATGTGCTGGAAGGCTGGTGGGAGGTGGGTGGTGAGTGCCTGCAGTATCTATGGAAGAGAAACAAGAAGGTTGGTGGGGTGGTGTTGCCTTGCTGGGAAAGAGACAAGAAGGTTAGTGCAGAGTGTGCCCTGCTGGAAAAGAAGTAAAGTCTGTAGTCAAACTACTAATTGTATGTGTATGTGTTTGCCATTTATTCACAAGGTATGTTGTACCATTCGTGGCTGTTTCAGATATTTATTTCACATTTGCAGTAAAATGTTACCTTTTTCCCAACAGTCCAAGTGTCAGTGTCCTTGCTTACAGAGCTAGTGTCTCACATTCCTGCAGGACTCAGGTAAAGTCCGGTGCAGCATTCCTTACCCTTGCAGCTCTTAGCTACATGAGTTGAGGAGGTAGGTACTGTAATCAGGTAGTACCAACTGGAAAAGTGTTTTCAAAGGAAAGGAACAGAGAATCCTTGATGACACCTACTACTGTGTGGAATGGTCCCACCTGTGTCCAGAGGTTAATACAATAGGGGTCCCCTATCATCAAACCAGCACTAATCCCTTTGTACAGGGGTTAAATTGAACAATTGCACATGAACTCAGTTCTACCACCTCTTAGAAAATTGTATAATGGTTCCACCACCTCTGCCATCTTTCATCATTTACTACTGCAGGAGAGTTCTACCACCTAGAAATCTAGATGTGAGAGTTCCCCATCAAAACATTTTTAATTTAAACACTGCTTTGAGGCATTCCACAGGTCAAGCTCCTTTCTTTGGAGTGAACTCTGTTTACCACAACCCTCTGTCCCAAACCAATTTCATACCCAGTTAGTCAACTTTGCAACCACTCCAAAGCACCCAGCTTGCTAACTAGCCTCCTATGTGGAACAGTGTCAAAGGCCTTACTCAGATCTAGGTAGGCCATGTGCACCACTCTACCCTGCTCCAATTCTTTAGTCACCCAGTCAAAGAAATATATCAGATTTGTTTGACATGACCTCCTCCATGAATCCATGCTGCATCCGGTCTTGTAACCCATTGGATTCAGGATATTCCACTACTGTTTCCATTAACTTTTCCACCACCAATGTCTGGCTGAGTGGCCCATAATTGCCCACCTCCTCCCTGATCCCACTTTGTGAAGTGGGACTTCATCTGTCCTCCTCTTGTCCTCAGGAACCAATCCTGTTTCAGTGAGCTGTTAAATAGGACTGTTACAGGTGTAGCCAGTACCTCCTTGAGTGCCTGCAATACCCTTGGATGCCCCTGTCAGCCTTTGTTCACTTTCAGATTAATGAGCCCTTCTAGAGGGTGTAAAAATAACTTTCAGCTAGCAGAATTGAAGTGAAAGTCAGTCTTTTCACTTCTGCAGTTCAGAAATCCATTTCTGAACTTTCAGAAATCCACCTCCCTGCATCACTGCAAGCTAATAAAGATAAAGATAGGTTCAAAATCCCAGAAAATCCATTCTTACCAAATGATTCCATTACTGGCTTTTACCATGGTACATAAATGGACACATCAGACACCAGTACTACCACCACCACCACCACCTCTAAAGGCCATTTCTTAGACACACTTATTTTTAAGTTAAATGAACTCCAACTGGCTACTGTACTTGTAAATCTGAATTTACTGATGTTATCAATCCTGACTGCTCATTTAGTACTTTTCTTGCCCTCTAGAAGATTTACAGCACTAGAAAACAACACACTTGGTTTACATATACATGAAAGGCAGTGAATGGGCAGCCACAGTGAAAACTATCTACATTGCCCCACCAGTGACAATATAGAATTAAATTAATTCCCAGTTGGTTAGCGTTCCTCCCCACCTGATCACCTGCCTTATATTTAGAAAACATACCCTGCAATCCTTGGTGGATAGTGGTCCCTCCCCACCTGATCACCACCCATTAAAAATACCCCTGTAATCCCTGGTGGCTAGTGGTCCCTGCCCCACCCAATCACTCACCCCAAATTTTAAAAAAAACCCTGTAATCCCTGGTAGCCAATGGCCCCTCCCCCACCCGATCACTCACCCCATAATTAAAAAAAATCCCTGAAATCCCTGGTGGCTAGCGGTCCCTCCCTCCATCCTATCACCCACCTGACCAGTCCTGGACATCATGTACTTCGAGTTAACACCTCCCCATCCCAGTCCCTGCTGTATAGTGAGAAAAACAACAACATTTCTCTGGTCTCCTTTTGTCACCGTTTGGGCTATTCTTTCTTCAGTTTGTGCTTTCATGCTGTTTACTGCTTTCTCTGCTTCCACTTGTTTCCCTTGATTTGCCTCCCTATCCTCCTCTCTCTGCATCTTCTTATACCTTCTGAAGCTACCCTTTTAGCCTTTACCTTTTTGGCAACTCCTTCAAGGACCATAGCAGTCTCTTTTCCTCTTGCTTTTGCTCACTTGCTTGACAAAGTGGTGTGTGGCCTTAACTCTGCTCCTAGCTACTGTAACTATGCCTCACCAAGAATATCCCACTCTTCTCTAGTTGATTCCTTCTACCATCACTTCACAATCCTTTGCTAGCGAACTCATCTGGCCTGGGACTTCAATATCAATTGGCTGTCACTGGCCTCCAGGCCAACTATCAATACGGTTGAGTTTCTAAATCTGATGCAGATTATCACCGAACCCACCTGACTTAACCCCACTCTCATAACTACTCCCTCAGGACTGGGTTTCTCCTCCTACCCCACTGTATCACTGTATTGTAGCAGTAGGAATCCTGCTAGATGCTTTCAACCACTACTGCATGATGTTCTACTGCACATCAGGAAAATCCAGCATCCTCTCCTCCCTAAATAATACATCTGGACCAGGTCCCTCTACTCACTTCACACCTCTGCACTCTTAGGTGATCTCGCTACTGCACATTGGATAGCCATACCATCCAACATTGATATCAACATTTCCCTCTCTGTTTCATTCCAAATTATCCTCTGTATGGAACAAGTATGCCCTACACAGAAAATCTATGGCCAAAAATCACCATCACCCTGGGTACCCTAAATCATTGCTCAGTTCAAGTCTTGTGACATTGCCTGGGCATGGTTCAAACTATCTCACACATTTCCTGATCTCCTCTTACAGAGGACTATCAGAAACTCCTGTACTAAAGCTGTCCGGGCTGCAAAAACACAGTATTTCAAGACCAACCTTCAGAACAACCTTAACACCCTTCAAAGTTTTGAAATGTAATTCACTCATTTTTGATCTTCCACACTGTCTGCCCCTACAGTCCCTCATGTAAATGTTTCACCAGTGTCTGACCCTTCCTCTTTGGATACTCATTTCAATGAGTTCATTACCACTGTGCTCTCCTCCCACTCACCCTCCAGCTTCCTCCACTCCTTCTCATATTCTCTCTCGACCCCTTCCACAGGTTTCTTCTTTCCCATTACACCCAGAAACTGTAACTGCCTTTTCTCCCTAAACCTGTACAAATCCATCCCTGATGGACTGGATCCTAAACTACTTCATATCTCTGCACCTGCTATAGCACATCCACTGCCTCACACACTCTAACTCTCCTTCTCTCTGTGCTGTCCCTCAGTCCTTGAAGTTGGGTAAAGTTCTTCCACTTCACAAAGAGGGAACCCTTCCTTCTCGGTAACTTCTAGCCAATCTACTCCTACCATACTTCTCAACCTCCTACCTTACAAATCAGGAAAGGGCTTAAAACATCACGACAACTGACCAAAATCAGGGACACATCTTAAAATTGTAATATCAGCTCAGAAACACAATGTGTTGACTAATAAAAACATGCTCTAGCCAGAGCCGATAGTGCTGTGAAAAGCTGCCAGTTATTTTCGTGTTGGTGCCATATAGTGCTGTTCAGTCACAATCAAAAACTGACATGCTGCTAATTCAGTCCTCTTGAATTTATTTAGTCAGCGTACATGCTGCTGTGTGTGTGTGTGTGTGTGTGTGTGTGTGTGTGTGTGTGTGTGAACATGCAACCTGTCATGCCCATAGGAATGAGACAGCTAACAAAGCTGCACTGTCTATAATCTGACACTATAGTCTGTCTGACTTTCAGAGTTTCATTAAATTCCAGTACAACAGATAATGAGTAAATCCCTAAGTTGCTCAAAGAAATAGAATAGATCTATTAGACTGGAGGACATATGATAGAAACAGCAGTTTAAAAGGTTTTTGGTTAATATCCTGAGAAGTTTGGAGGTACAATACAGTTGCAACCTCCCTTCATATGCCTTCAACATAGAGCAGCAAATATCAAAAATCAGAGAGGAGTGCACTGTTTTGCAGCTGTGGAGGAATACTTTCAAAAGGCTGAAAAGGTAGTTCTATGATCAGCCATTTTTTAGAGCTACAATCCGATCTCAAGATGGCTGTGAGCTCTGCCCATAGCCTAAAAGCATTTTCTGATAGAAATCCAGACTGTAACACTAATGTTTTCCATAATTTTATGCTTCAAATCCCTACTTTTCAGTGACAGAAACAACAGTTTAAGAGAGCAGAGGAAATTTTGAGGCAAAATCAGGGACATCCCTGAAAGTCAGGGACAGTTGAGATATGCCTCCCATCTTCCCTTGCTAAACTGCAAGACAAACTTGTCTACATTAGACTCTCTAATTTTCTTTCCTCCACTAATTTCCTCTCCCTGTTCCAGTGTGGCTTCCAGAAGCATCACTCCACAGTCTCCTCCTGCTGCAAGTAACTGATTCTGTCTTCTCAGGGGTGGATCAGGGGCACATCACAGCTGCCATTTTCATCGATCTGGCCAATTTTTTGACTTGATTTCCCACCCTCTCCTCTTGGATAAGCTGAGTTCTGCTGGCCTCTCAGCTCCTGCTGTAGGCTGGTTCTGTTCTTACAGTTGTAGCCAAAGACATGGTCAGATATTTCGCAAAATTTCCATAGAGAATCTCTTGCTGCCCCTACTATGGAAATCCAGAAAGCAGGAGATTTGTCTAGAAATATCTAGTTGAAAACCTGGCTGAATGATATAGCCCTTAAATTAAGTTTTAGCTGTAGCTGAATGTATATGCTTACTGACCGTGTTGCTGTATCATAGTTGTGGTCTTTGTCCATGTATAACCCACCCAGCCACTTGATTTTTTTTCTCAAAAGAATGCTTTACCATTTTAATCTACTAATATTCAACCACCCACAACTTAGCACAAAGACCAAGAAAGCCCAGTTTATTCCGACTCACTGAAACACAACATTTTCTTCCTGTCTGTCATCCCCTCTCATCACTGTTGTACTTTTCCTGTCAGCCGTAGGAAAACTGAGGTTTTGTGCACCAGAGCATCATAAGTAGAAAAAAATTAAAGCAATAACATAAAGAAAGAGTTTAAAAGTGTAAAATGCTTGCGGGCTCTGCATATGTGTGTGTGTTTGGGGGGTCTCCATGATGACCAAAGCTTTCAGATTTGGCAGCTCCAGTGGGACAAAGTCCTGAAGTTGATAAAAAAAGTAGCAAAATGCAGGTGGAGGAACTATTTTATATCAAAATCAACATCACTTTCAACTATTTTAATATTTAAACATGTAAATGAATTTTTACGCATACATAAAATACAGAGGCTATTTTATAAGTGCAATAAGCCACTCTGGGTGTCGTTAGAACAGTTATAATGCACGACTAGGGGTCTGGAGGCCTGAAGCCTTGTGCATCACTACACCCTCTAGCTGTGCATTAGAACTGTCTAACGCACAATCTCGTCATGTCTTACTGCTTATGTATTTGTATGTTTTGTATTAATCTAATTTGGAACAGTACTGTCTTTTTATACACCCCATGGACCTAATTGTAAATGAATTGTTAACTCAAATGAGTAAATCCTGATTCATAAGATTTTATGAATAAAACATTTACTACTACTGCTACTACATCACAGAAATTTCAGGAAATATCTGACCATGATTTTGGCTGTCACTGTACTTCTCTGGCTGCCTGCAGTCACTACAGGTTATTAATAGAAACATAGAATCTGATGGCAGATATGAACTGCTTGTCCCACCTAGTCTGCCCATTTCCCTACCTGTTTCATATACTGCAGATCTTAAATGATCTGCTGCTTACCCTCCTTTCCTATGGCTAGAGTTTCTTTATGTCTGTCCCATGCATTTTTGAATTCCTCTACCATTTTGCCCCAACAACTTCTGCCGGGTGGCTGTTCCATTGATCCACCACCCTTTCCATGAAAAATTATTTTCTATGTTACCCTAAGTCTACTCCCTCTATTTTCATATCATGGACTCTTGTTCTTGAACATCTTTTTTTAAAGATGCTACCCTCTGTACCTATTTACACCCTTGAGGTATTTGAAAGTCTCTATCATACCCTCACCCATTTTCCATTCCTCCAGGGAAGTAATGCCCTGTCACCTCCACTTCCTCTCCAGGGCAGGGTCCCACAGGATTCCATCCTGGGGCCAGTCCTGTTCTCCATCTTCCTTAATGACCTCCCACAGCTTGTGCCAACTTGCATATCCACATGTATGTAGATGACACAGGCATTTACACCTCCATTCCCTCCACTACAGCCATGGAAAGTCTGCTCCAGAAAGACTTCCACAATGTTCTGTGCTGGTTTAACTCTAACAAACTCCAGATCAAGACACACACAGAAAAAAACTGCATCCATGACCTTTGGAACCAGGCGAAAATTGACCAGACTCCCAACTCTGCCTATCTTCTCCACATTGGATGCCACCCCTCTTGAAGTGGTTCATTCATTCAAATACCTCAGTTTGTGGCTAGACAGCAAATCTGACTTCTCTTCCACATTGACCCCATTCACACCAAGCTCTGCCGCAAACTTGGTGCTTTGTGCCACAATAAAGACTGTCTGTCTCCACAGGTATGCCATGATCTTGTCATTAGAATTGCTCTCCCAGGCTTTGACTCTGCAGACATGGTCTATGGTGCCACTTGATCTACCTCCCTGGCCAGACTCTGTAATGCCTTCTTTCATTTGCTACTAGCTCCCCAATCATACCCACAATTGTTTATTCTACTCCTTCTTATCCATTCTTCCTCTACTTTCATGTCACCAGAACCACTGTGCCTCATTCATATCCAAATACTGGTTTATGTCCTTTCCCTCATACCTCTCCTCACTCCCTCCCTCCTTTCCTTCTGCCTCCTGCTCCCTTTCACTCCAGGGGCCTTGTACTTAACCATTCCTCATCCCCTCCTCTAATGGGCAATCAGCCTTTTCCTATTATCTCCCTACACTCTGAAACCTACTCCCATCCTGCCTCCATTTCACTATATTCCCTGTTTCCCTCAGATGCTTGCTGAACCTTCTTCCTTCCCCATGCTCCTGTATTCTTCCTAAATGACTGCTCCTTATATCTGCCTCCTACTCAAATGTAGGTGTGGCTGAATTACCTGATTTTGTGCTGCTTGCTCTTATGCACTTACTCCTGTTGTAATCATGTACTCTATTCTATGTTACTGTAACAGAGAACTGTGTAGGTGTTATGTAATTACATTTAAAGGGACACTGTCAACCTTTTTGCATCATATTATTTCATGGTAAAACCCACATTTTAGGACTGCTTGTCTTCTCCAAATTCATTAATGTTGCTGGTTGTTTAATCTGCCTCCTTGCTTATTAGAACTGAAAAGCATGGAAATGTATAGTTATATGCAGCTTTGTTTTGCTCCAAGTTGTTTTCCTAAGTGTACTGCATTTTTCTGAACATTAGAAACACCCTCAAACAGTACAGCCACTTGTGATGCAACAGTCTCATCTACTCCCACTGCAGGATGAGTAGCTAGATAGTGTTGGGAGTGTTCCTGAGTCCAGGAAAGATGCAGTTGTAGTTAGTCAAGAAATATAGACAAACATGTTTTGTTGTGATAACACCAGTCTGGTTGACACTCAGTTTTTTACTTATTAAAAGGAAAAAGGAGTCTGAATCAAACAACCAGCTACATCAGCAGTTTCTATAGAATGTGAACAATCATAAAATGTGTTTTTAAACTAGGGACACGTTGAGGCCAATGGAATTGACAGTGTCCCTTCAACTATGCACCTGTGTCCATGCTATGTATTTACCTCTTCTGTTCCTTCCTCCTGGGTCATGACTGGAAATGCAAATGACCCTTGGCTCAGTGTGCCTTTCTCAGTCACCAGTTTTCTAATATATAGAATAGTGGATGGGTGACCATCCACAGCAAGGCTGTGTTTCCATCAAGGAGTTGTTGACATCATAGAGACCCTTGAGATCATAGCTCGAGAGGTCTCATGATGTCATCAACTGTCTGAGATGGATATGCAGTTTAGTTGAGATGGTCACCCATCCATTGTTTTATATAGTATATAGTTTCCACTTTTCCCTGTTTTTTAAGTTGCTCACACTTCATTATTTGGAGCTGCTCCCACTGGGTTACTGCTACTCCCGATCCCACTCAATCTGGCTTCACACCAATCCTGCTCACTCAGCACCATTTATTTTAAAATTAAAAAGGTTCAATTTTGTGACATGAAGCACGTGAGGCTCTTTGCATCAAAATGTGGAGGGTTCACTTATCTGCAATTGATAAACCACATTGCCATGTTTCACATATTTTCATCATTAGAGCCACATTGAGTGAGCCAATTAGGTTGCAGGACAAGGCTAAAAGTTGTTGTACTATCGATGTTATGTCAGAATGATAGTACAACAACTTGTTGATCCTTGAACTGTTCTAAAACTAGAATTTGAAAGCTATAGTTTTCCATGCATAATAAGCACTAACTGTATACTATAAGTAAGCAATAAGGCATGACAGAGTGTGTATAAAACATATTTTACCACACAGCCAGGGGTGTGCTGAGGCATGAGGCTGCAGCCAGTGACTTCAGCCAGTGGACGTCTTGATAAAATATGTTTTATACCCTAGAAATAGTTATTGTGCATATAAATGGGCTCCTTTTTAACTTTTTGCAGTTGGGAAAAGTATGTTTATATGCAGAAACAATAGATTTACTTGTGTGCATTTATGATAATATAGTCCTTCCTCCACTGCAATGATGTTATAGATGATGTAATTGTATTACTGCTGGACAATGGTTGTACTTTGCTGGCATCAAGATTCAAGATATGAAATGTTTCTCATGGAATACAAGGATTCCAAATTCTGCTCAGTTCCACTGGCAGAATGTTTATCTCTAACATACTGTACACACACACAGCAAAGTCCTCTGTTACAGCCAGAGACTCAATTATCTCACTGTCAGGGCAAGCAGAAGAGATTTCTCTGATGAGCTGGTAAAGATTGAGGGGATTTTTCATTGTCAGCAAAGAAACAGTTGTAGTGAAAACTATAAACAATACTTATTGTTTCTAATCTGTTTTTTGTGTAAGGAACGTGTGATGATCATGGAAACAACATTTAATTAATTTGTTTTATTTTTTATTCAAGGTAGTTTTATTTTTAGGGCCCAGTTGAAGATTTTTACAGTGTAAAGGTAGCAGCCATGTTTGTGATGGCTGATCAGTTCTAGTTGTAGAGGACAGGCTGAAATGTCAGTGTTCCAAATGCCCATTGATTATGGCTCTGGACACTTCCCTGTTGGATAGAACTATATTTTTACCATATATAAAACATATTTTATATATGGCCAACATCAATCAGATTACTGGATTTTCCCTGCCATTTTGTAAATAAGTAATAAAGATGTAGGAAGGAACTGTCAGGCTGAAGCAAGAAGAGGATGATAAGAGGTAAGGAGATGTTCCAAACCAATACTTCTGCTCAGTGTTCACAGTGGAGGAGAAGAGAAAATGGCTGACTGTCTCATCAGGGCAGAAGTGGGTGGGAGGAAGAGCATCAGTGTGGATCCCATTCCAGTTAAAAGGTACTGGAGGGCTTAAGTTCACTTAAAGTGGTTAAGTCCTTGGTCTAGATAGGATACATTCTCATGTGTTTAAGAAAATGGGGCAGATCCTAGATGAATCAGTAGCTGAGCTATTTAATAGCTCTGTGGAGACAGGGTTAGTCCACAGGAGTGAAGGTCAGCAAATGTAGTTCCCCTGCAATAGAGTGGGAGTAGGGATAGCTTGTGACCTACAAACCTGTCAGCAACTTCTATTATGGTAATCTGCTAGAGACATTAATAATCATTGTGTGGTTAAATTAGAAACATTTAGGTGACAGAATTTTCATATCTAGATTTTGGTTGAAGAAACTGTCATTGCTAGGTGGTGGAACTCCTATAGTATTCAGTGGAGAAAGATGATAGAGGTGCAGGAACTCTCTTATCATTTTGTGAGAGGAGTAGAACTGAGTTCTTGTATGCGCCTGTCAGTCTGACCTCTGATAATAATGGAAAGGATAGTGTTTCCTGTAGGCAAATGACCTGTGAGACAAAGACAACATGGGTTCATGGAGAGGCATTTCAGGCAAACCTGATTGATTTCTTTGATTGGAGTACAAAGACAGCAGACAAGGGACAGGTGGTGGACACACTGTACCTTTAATTCAATAAAGCCTTCATTTCCATCTCACATGGATGACTGGTTAAGAAGATGGAGGAACTCAGAGGAGGGACAAAACTATGTGTGTGGAGATTGGTTAAGTGTATCAATGTCAGTGGCTAAGCAGATTGAACAATGGCCTCTGAGGCCAAAGATCAGAAGGTTGTGGGTTCTAGCCCCACAGCAGGAACTTGGGAGTAAATGCCAGTACTGACACTGCAGTGCAGCCTGACTGGGGTACTACACTCTGGAGGTTCAGATGAGACAGTCAACTGAGGTCTGGTCTGCCTGTCCTGGTGGTTGTTCAGGTCAACATTAAAGATCACATGGGACTTCTGGAAAACAATGAGAGATTCTTTTATTAGAAAAGAAAATATGTGCATACAAGAAACTCAACACAATAATGTTAACAAAGAAACTTTTCAAAGGTCTAACCAAGAAAATGATACAGCTAATAGAAAAGAAAAATGATTTAAAACAGCCAACATTCAGATTTCAAGATACTTCATGAAAAAAAATGAGAAGGAAGAAACATACCAAATCAGAAAGGAGGAAAAATACCATCATGACACATTGCAGAACTGAATAAAAATACCTCTTATTTACAGCCAAATGGTGTTGCCATATTTTTAGGGCTGCAGTGGCATAGCCCTGCAGACCTCTTTCTAACAAAAGCAGTCAGTGCATTCCTTCTGACCAAACAACATGTTGGAATTTTAGCACATCAGCTCTGCACCAGTGAAACACTCTGTTCATTGTCTCAGTTGAAGTCATACTGCCTATTTTTTTACTGTGTCAGCAGTCATGGAGAACACAGCACACTCCATCGTGTCAATATGGCCACCAAACTGTACTGCACATGCACGACCATTAGTGCATGTGCAGTGATCGTCAGCCATCTTGGTCACAGTAGAGTGTGCTGTGTACCACCATGACTGCCTGTTTTTTTTTTTACTATGTACACCTCCACCTGACCCTCCCTCCCAGGACCCACCATGCCACCCCAGAAACATAACAGTGACACTGGGTGCCCAATCCCAATGTCATGATCATGCTCTATGCCCCTTTTTATATATATTTTCTTATCCCCCACCTGACCCTCCTCTATTCACCCACCCCAACCTCCCAGAAACATAACAGTGACACTGGGGTGCCAATTCCTCAGTGTCAGGATGGCAATTCCTCGGTCCTTTTTGTTTTGTTTTTACCTGCAAAAGAAACCTCCATCAATGTCTTTTTACCCCTAAAAGAAAACTGTCCATCAATGTCTTTTGTGCCATTACTGTCCCCACCCAACCCTCCTACTCAGCACCCACACCTCCAAGCCCTTACTTATGGGGGTCCAACACCATAATCTTCTCTGGACCACAGACACATCTTTACTCTTCAAAGCCGGACTGTGAACTGAAGAAACAGGTATGTGGTTCAATGTATTTCAATGGTGTTTTGAACTTGGTGATATAACTTGGGCATTTTGCATAATTTAGTCCCTAATGTTCAACATTCTTTCTTTGGGACCCTACCTCATGAACAATTATACTGTCATTAGACAGATCTGTCCTGAAAGGTGATTTCATGGTCCTTCAGAGAAATCACCTATCAGGCAGGAGTTAAAATATTCTCCACCCTTGTTCATGAGGTGGGGTCATAAGAAGGCTATGTTTCAAATTTGGTGCAAAATATTAAAAACAATCAAGTTATAAGCTGACATTGAATTTTGTGAATGTAGGCCAGTAACTTTGGTAATTTTCAATATTTTACCCCAAATGTACAACATAGCCATATCTTTACAGCACCTCATGAATCTGACATGTGTCAATTTTAAAATCCTGGCCAAAATGTTTTTTATATTTGCATCACAAACATTAATTCCATGGTCCGGCACTAAATCACCATTCGGACAGGAGTTGAAAATTTTCTCTGACCGTATTCATGAGGTGAGGTCATATTGAAAATCTGGTATAAAATATAAAAATAAAATTATGAGGCTTGTTAAATTTTGCAAATGCAGGCTCATAACTTGGTAATACTCAATATTTTTACCCCAAATTTTCAACATAGCCATTTCCCTGACAGCACCTCATCAATGTGACGGCTGTCATTTTCAACTTCTGCCCAAATGGGTTTTGAATCCTGAAAGTTAATTTTGCAGTCCCTACACAAAATCACCTTTAGGCCAGGACTTGAACATTTTCTCTGCCCTTGTTCATAAGGTGGGGTCATAAGAAGGCTATGTTGCAAATTTGGTGTTAAAATATTTAAAAACTACAAGATTATGATCCTAGGTTGAATTTTCTGAATGCAGGCTTGTAACTATGGTAATTTTCAATATTTTTACCTCAAATTTACAGCAGAGCCACATCTTTACAGCACCTCATGAATGTAACAACTGTCATTTTCAACTGCTGCCCAAAATGTGTTTTGCATCCTGAAAGTTGATTTCACAGTCCTTGCATAAAATCACCTTTATGCCAGGAGTTGAACATTTCTCTGCCCTTCTTTATGAGGAAGGGTCATAACAAAACTATGTTGAAAATTTGGTTTCACAATATTAGAAAACACATTTTCAATATTTTTCCCAAATCCTCAGCTGCAGCCCTATGAGCACTGGCCAGAATTTGTTTAAAATGGTTCTTTCACGGGTACAATATTCTTATTCATACAATGACACATTTTTCTCTTAACATTCTGAATCAGCTGCCCTGGCACCATGACCTTTGTTAAAAGAAAAAGATGCATCTAGCCTGACAAATGTACCACTTAAGACGTGCCATGGGAAAACACAAGGTTCTCTGATTTCATGATTCCCAAACATTTGAGAATTGTCAAAATACTAACATCTCATACATAATAGAATCCAAAGTAGGCATCTTTCAGGACCTACAGTAGTTAGCAGATGCCAAAAGTCCACAACATAAGGACAGGTAAAAAAAAGGTGCTACACTGATTCCTATTTTTGACATGTGTCTCTCAAATAATACCTTTCCTGTATGTGGTTCCCATGGATCTGTAGCTTGCCATGTGTGCACAGCCACACCATGTCTTACATTTTAGCCAGGACTCTTGGAAACAAAAGCTGCTTTGTGATCACTGAAAGTGAACCTCCTTTGTTTCATTTAAAAAAAACAGCCCTTACAGAAATAGTTACATAAAATGTTTTCACACTGCGCATATAAAACTACCCATGTGAAATGCATGCTACAAGCATGATTTAAAGAGGGACTCCAGCCAAAAAGTGCTACATTGCAGAATTAAAATAAGCATGCCCCAATAAATCATATACCGAAAAGTAGGTTTCTGTGTTTCTTCATTTTAAAGTTATGAGCTATTTTGTAACCCTGATTTCATTACCTGTTCAAAAACCAGTTTCAGTGAAGAACTGCTGATGATGTCATCTCCAGAACTCACAGTCTAGTCTTCCTGTCAGCAAGTTTAAAGGACCTGTTTCTCCAAAGTTTAAAATTCACGTATAATGGTTTTCACAAGTAAAAGAGGCTGCAACATTCAAATAACATTTCTATAAAACTGAGTGTTTCAGGTTTTGGAACAAAGTTGACAAATTTATATTTTTAATGCCTTTTTGATGTGGTCCATTTCTCCAAGGTTGCTGAATGCTGAGTCAGCATGCCTCCAGGCTGCTGATACCATGTGAGGTGCTACTCTACTGTGTCTGTTAGGAAGTTGTATTGCTACTACAGTAGTATTGCATAATGTTGATAACTTCACTGCTGTTTGTCAGTGTCTGCTTCATAAGTTTTAAATAGCACTTTTCCTGGTCCTTTGACTTTCATGCATAAATTATCCCATCTTGCATTGATTCCGGAATTGTACTTCATTACTGTCCTCTGCAGTTAGTTTCTGCATTCTGCAAAATGAATGAAATACATTTCCAGAATCAGTGAAGAAGAAGTAATAAATGCATGAAAATCAAAAGGACTGGGAAAGGTGCTCTAAATCTTAATCTCTCTCTCTCTCTCTCAACAAAATATTGTGTTTTATAATATGTATTTTCCTAGCAGTTGAAACTCAGCCTCCTGTTCTTGTAAGTTTCATATCCTACCTTTCACAAAATGGGGACATTTTGCATGAACATCAAAAGGACTGGGAAAGACATTGACAGCAACTCTGTCTTCTTTCAATCCCTTGCTTTGTTACCAAGGCAGAAGAAAGTCAATTTTACAAAGAAAAAAACATACTGACAAGGCATTTGGATTTTGACATAATGCATTGCTAACAAGGTGTATTGGGGAAGAGGAACATAGTATGTACATTGAGTACTGGTAGTTTTCCTTGCAAAATTGCTGTGCCAGCACTGTACTACACAGTGTGAGTCACTCCTCTGCCCTACAGTGATGCCATTGGTAGCCAGAAGTCCAGCAGCTGAACAGAAAAGGCAAGTGCAGCAGGGCTAAAGCAGGGCTCAAAATAAATCAAAATTATGGATGGCAGAGTAAACCTTGGCCAAAATAAATGCACACACCATTTCAGGTCTAGTACTGCATATAATGACTACAAGATGTAACTTTTGCACCATAATGAAAGGTGCTCTTTAACAGGGGCCTAATATGCAGGTGCATACTGTGTAATCCTGAGCAAGTCACTTAACTTCCTGGTGCTCCCAAGTCGCATCTGGAAACAAGCTTTGGCTTAGTGTGCTACTCCTGGTTAAACAATGTTCCGTTCCCTTTTCCTAATATGTTTTAGCACCTGCTAGTGGTGGAAGTGTTAGCCCTAGTAAAATTATCACTGTAATGTGGAATACAACATAGATGAATCTGAATGTAAGATAAGTAACAGCCTGTCAGGGACAAAACACTAGGGGCCAGATATTCAAAACTTTGCACCTGGTGCAAATTGATTCACCATGATTGCACCACATTTGTGCTGGAGTGCTATATTCAAAAGGCCAAATAACCCCAGTGCAATGTGATAGCATCAACGCTATGAGATAATGTATGCAGTTGCAAAGTGAGGGTGGGGACATGCATACAGGTGCAACAGTATATTCAAAGTATAGCGCCATGCAACGTGCATTAGCACATCATGTAAGCGTGGTGTAATTACCACTCAAGAAAAGGTGGTCTTAATGCCAGGCAAACCCAGGATGGTGGGTGTGGACAAAGCAGCAACAGGGTACAAGGCTGTAAGCATCCAGTGAGGAGGCAGTGTGGGTGGGCAGCCACCCTGGGCCCTCCATATGCACAGGCACACAAACTGTGGAATGCAATGTCCCAACAGTGCTGTGAAGTGAACACTCACTAAATTTTACAACTGAGCTAGAACACCACTTGCAGCAACAAACTATTTGTATGGTATTGTAATGTATTGTAATGTGTACCTAATATGATATTTGTGTATTGTGTGTTGTTGTGCATTGCATGTCTTTATTGTACACTGTTGCATCTCAACCACACAATTAGTGTCTCTAGGTCATGTGTGCTTACCTGATGAACAAGGTGATAAAAAATAATGAACAGAACATTGCATATAGTAGAGACATCTGCTCACAGATGGCACTGCCCATGTCACCATCATCTGGCACCAGTCCTAACCCTGGCATTAATATGGGTGCCACAGCACCCAGTGGACACCACGCAGTGCATCCATGCAGCACATACCTCCAGTTCCCCATTGGGGTACGAAAACACAGTCTGGCAGACACATGCTGCACTGGGGGAATTGAGGGTGTTGAGGGAGGGTGTACAGGTGGCCAGGCTGCACCACATAATAGGTACTGCCACATGGCTGGAGACATCCACACAGTGCACATGTCCCACTGATGGGACTGCTCCTGACAGCAGTGTGCCAGTATGATGGCATGTTGGCTCCCTCCTCACCCAGGGCACATACCCTACACCTGTCTGGGATCCCGCACACATGGACAGCCATGTATCTGGTACTGTGGGATCCCAAGCCACTGGTGCAGTACATGAGGGTCACAGGAAGTATGACTGTAGTATCTACTGTCAGACCGCACCTTCCAGCTGTGCCTGTCACTGTGTGTATAGCACCAGTCACTGTTGCATGTCACACCATAGGCATTGCTGTGTACCTCACACTATCACCTACTATGGTACTGTATCATCTGATAAACACTGTGGCAGGAACAGCAATTTGCCTCTGGCATGTAGCATGACCACCCATTCCTCTCGTGCTACTCCCTTGGCCACATTAGTCTTTGCATCTGTGTCCAAACCAAGACTGCAGCTAATGTTCTGACCTGTGAGCACACAATGAATGGCAAGTGACCTGTAATACCAGTCAGATCTATAGGTGGAGCTGTGAGTACAGAATGAAATGGGACTACTGAACTGTAATTCCAATCAGACCTACAGGTGGAGCTGTGTGCACCATGTTATTCCACGGGCAATCCACATGCAAAGCAGGCTGTAATGAGATGCTAATGTGGCTGTTTGCCCTCGGATTGCCTGAGTAGGCTCATTTGCACTGCAGTTTTGAATATAGCAAACTTTAGCACCAGGCAAATGGATTGCACCAGGCAAACATGTCAACACCATGTAACGTGTTAGCACCATGCAATGCTGTAATGTATCATTACATGGTTCTGCAGTATTTGGCCTGAACTGTTATTTACTGTTGTTGTGCTCCACTGCTTTGCTAGCACACACGTTGCCCACATTGTTCAGCTTCACCTCACCCACCTCTGTGTGCACTGGACCACTGTTGCAGTTTGCACTACTCTCAGTTGCTATATTCAGTGCTGTCTTATTTGCTGGACTATTGTTGCACTGCTCTCGGCCCTGTTTACATGCCTTCATCTGCATGCTATATTCAACTCATTTAGCCCTGGGGCTATTCCTTTGAATATGGCATGCAAATGGTTCCAGGATAATTCTGCATGCATGCAGTGCTAATTTTGCCCCGGGGCAAAGTTTTGATATCTAGTCCTGGGTTGGCTACTGCACAGAAACTCATAGTAAGGATTCAAACAGCATTACCTTTCCTACCCCCATTTACAGGGAGGTAGAATAATTGTTTAAAGTGCCATCCTGAGAAATCACCACACTTGAATGACAGGTATGAATGATCACAGCCTTCTACCACATCAGAAATTGATTCAGTCTGCAGACCTCACCAGTAAAAACAGGAAATTTTGCTCACATGCCTTTCCAGTACACAAAATAAACTGAAACTGAAGCTAAACCTCTGGTTTAAGTGGTTTAAGACTCTGAAGCTGCAAATCTGGAGACCTGGGTTTAAATCCCACAGCCTCCACTTCATACTGTGTGGCTCTAGGCAAGTCACTTAACTTCCTGTGCTCCCAGGTCTCACCTGTAAACAAGCTTTCAGCTTAGTGTGCCTCCAGGTTAAACAATTAAAAAAAAATAGGAAAACTCACTGCAGTGTTCTATGATTTAGCATTCAGCAACCCTGGAGAAAAGGACCACAACATGAAGACACCAAAATAAAGAAATTAAAAATACACATTTGCCAAACTTTTTACAAAACCTGAAACACACAGGGCTGGATATTCAAACTGCGCTATTTTGTGGTACAAGCCCTTGCGCTGCACAAAATAGTTGTGCAAGGTAATGGCAGGACGATATTCAAAAAGGCGCTGTTGTAACTCCTTTGAATATCACCCCAACCACAGCCACTGTGCATGGCGCAGTGGAACTTGGCGCCACCGCAAGTGGTCAGAGTGGAGCATTCAAGTTGCGTGGTGCAAGTACCATTGCGCCATGTGCAAATTTCCCATATTCAAAGGTGACATGCAAATGGGGCCATAATTCATGCAAGACATGGGGGACATTTGCATCTATTTATAGCCCCATTTGCATGCCATTAGCATGCAGGTGCGCCGATCCCTGAGGACTTGCACCTGGCACCTGCCAGCAGCAGCCATCGGGACCAACGCCCCTGCAGCCTGATCTAGGGCAAAGTGATAAAATCCCCCCCCCAACTGGCCCAATTGTGGGAAAAAGTGAAAAATCCTCCTACCCCGACTGGCCCGATCGCGGGCATAAGGTTAATAAACCCCCACTAGCCCGATCGCGGGCATAATTGTAAATACCCCCCACCAGCCCGATCGCGGGCAGCACAGAGTAACCCCAAGAACAGATCCCTGGTGGTCCAGTGGACGCTAAGCCAGATCACGGGCTGCAAACTGTTGAAACAGCCCCCAAGAACAGATCCCTGGTGGTGCAGTGGACCACTAAGCCCGATCATGGGCTGCAAACTGTTAAACACACACCCCAAGACCATATCCCTGGTGATCAGTGTTCCCCCACCCCCCACCCACAGCCCCACCACCCGCTCCCACCCTGGCAGGCGGCGGAACCCACCCACCTGCCACCTGCTGCCCGCTGACGACTGCCCTGTAGGGCTACGCCCGTGGTGCAGAGCAAGAGCCAATGGAATGCAGCCCGTCCGTCTAAGGCAGTCCAGATATGTGAAGAATTCATTCACATATCTGGACTGCCTTTACAGTATGAGCTGCACACCCATTGGCTCTACTCTGCACCAATGCAGTCTCCAGGCAGTCAGTCAGTGGGCGGCAGGGCAGCAGGCGGTGGATACTACCACCAGTTGCCGGGGAGAGTGGGGTGGTGGGGGCTTCGTGGTGGTGGGTGGAGGGACACTAGATCACCAGGGATAAGGTCTTGGGGGGTGTGTTTCAACAGTTTGCAAGCCCACGACAGCTTAGCGGTCCACTGACCACTAGGATCTGTTCTGGGAGGGTATTTCAACAGTTTGCAGCCCGCGATCGGGCTTAGCAGTCCACTGACCACCAGGGATCTGTTCTGGGGGTGTTTCAACAGTTTGCAGCCCGCAATCGGGCTTAGCAGTCCACTGACCACCAGGGATATATCCTCAGAAGTTGGTCTTCTGTGCTGCCCGCAATCGGGCCAGTGGAGGGGTTATTTAAGCTTATGCCCGCCATCAGGCTAGTGGGGGTTATTTAACCTTATGCCCGGAATCGGCCAGTCGGGGTGGGGGGATTTTTTACACTTTGCCCGTGATCAAGCTGCAGGGGCACAGATAGTAGGGTTGAGGGGCCAGCCACAGGTGGCAGCTACTGTGTTGCACCCTGCAATGTGGCAGCTCACCTGTGGGTGGCCCTCGACTTACTCCTTTTTTTGGCTCAAAGTTGTGCAGGCGCAGGTTGGGGTTGCGCCTGCACAACTCTCACTAGCCAGCTGAATATCGGGCTGTGCATTTTATGCATGGTTCCTCCCTCCAGTTCAGCATGCATTCATTTGCATTGCACTGTTGCTCAGCTTGCCTTGGGGTGCAACTGCCTCCTGCTGAATATGGCAGAATGGTGCAATTTCAGACTTGCACAGGTGCAACCCTATTTTGCAAGGCACAACCCTTTGAATAGCCAGCCCTCAGTTTTATAGCAATATTTTTTGAATGTTGCTGCCGGTTTCTGTGAAAACTATTGCACATGAACTCCAACCTTTGAAGAAACGGGTTCTATAAACTTGCTGACAGGAAGTCTAGACTCTGAGTGGTGGAGATGACATCATCAGCAGCTCTTCACTGAAACTGGCTTTTTGAAAAGGCAGTGAATTTAGGGTTGTAAAATGACTTGTAACTTTTAAACAAAGTAACTTAGAGATCTCATTTTTGCAAGAGGCTGATTGGGGCTATGCTGATACAAATTCTGAGTTTCATTGTTGCCAGAAATTTTGACTGTAGTCCTTCTTAAAAGTTAAATTGGATTGATTGCATGAATGTGGCATGCATGCAGCAAGAAAGTGTGGAAAGCATGCTTTTTATGTTAAACTGGAACAGACTGCATGCATGTGGCATGCATACAAAAACAAGTGGTCACTGATAACTGCACACATAAAAGTTAAGTGACTTCCTCAGGATCACATCATATAAAGTAGGGGTTGATGAGATTCAAGTCTAGGTCTTCAGGTCTCAAGTCTCCTGGTGTGCAGTTCAGTGCCTTTAACCACTATGCTGTACTGCCTGCACTCATATGGCTCACTTGTAGTTCAATGCAAATCTGCATACATCTGCACGCATGTGGCATGCTTATAGCCACTGATATATTTTAGCTTTCTTGTCTCCTCCCCATCTCAGCTGCACAGCTGAAATGTAGCACACATACCAATAGAAACGCATGTGATTCTTCTCACCCCAATACACACACACTTACCCATAATACTACTTAATTACTTCTGTCTGGCCTGTATGCCTACTATTTTCTCTCCATAGTTTTGAATGCTGCCATGCAAACAGAATTTAAGGGGCAAACACAAAAGTATCAAAACTCAACACCCACCCACATGGCCAGTCTCCCACAACGCACACACAGTAGCAGGTGTGGCCATGCTGCTACAAACAACCCACCTAGAATACATATAAGTCATCAGTCAATTACCTGAGTACTAGGGAGCCAGTGGCAGGAGTCTTTAGAGATGATGTCCATGGGTCAGAGTGCTGGGGTATTACCACTTTGAAATGAATGGAGTAATTTTTATTACTATTTTATACATTATGATGGTGAGTTGGAGAATAATGAAAGCCACTGTTTTACTAACAAGGCCCTTGTTAGTCGAGCTGTGGCCTTCATCAACCTCCAACTCTCCATCAATAATGTATAAAATAGTAATAAAAAATACCCTTCATTAATGATCCCCACCCCAGTCTCTTTTGCCCTTTGTCATAATGTGCCTGAGCGTGGGGATGTGGAGGTCAGCTTCACTGGGGAGGGGCACAAGCCTGACTATAGTGGGGATCCAATAGTCTGTACATTCCGCTCGCTCAACTGTCCCTGAATGCAAGGGACAACCCTCATTTACCCTGAAAACTGCTCTACTCCTCGTCCATCCCTTGGAAAACATGTTGCTCACACAGAGGATGTCCTGCAAATTTAGACTTTATGGCAGGGGTGCCATTTCAGATTTCAGCAGGAGGAGCCAACAACCAGTGGAGGCCAGGTGCTAACTAGTCACTAGGCAGCAAGCTCTAGAATGTTTGAGCTGGACCATTGGTACTGAGGGTTAAGGTACTGGATGCCACACCTCACTCCATGCTGGTGCCCCAGGTTCGGGAATGACTCCGGGCCATTGGGAGTTGGCAGGAGAAGGAAAGGATTGAGCATCCAGAGGACTGCTCTCTTTTCTTGAGGTGGGTGTTTGCATTTGCTGGAGTGCTAACAGCTCCTGGTGGTGACCTGGGGTGGTGCAACTTGTGTCCCACTCTTCTGGGGTTGGAGGTGGTGGTGGATGCCTTACACACTGGTGCAGGAGCATGCCCACTGCATGTAGAGCATTATTACATGGCCACAATCCCGGAGCAACAACACACAAAAACACCCTGCTCCTGGATAAACAACAACATCCTCCAGTGCCCCATTACCACAGACCCGATGCCAAGCACTATTTGCTGGCTCTCCTGATCCTCACCATGCCTTGGTTCCCCACAGTGGGGAGCCTCGTTAGAGGGCTAAAGTAGGTGAGGTGTCTATCCCCAATTCTCCCAGGGGTCAGCTTCAGGCATGGTGGTAGCATGGTTGGTGGTGAGAGAGGACTGCCTAAGAGTTCCAGGGTGGCAGAGAGATAAAGAAACTCCCCAAAAGTTCTAGAATGTCTGTAATGTCTCTAAAAGGTAAAACGTATTTGTTGTGACTGAAAAGTAATATACAAATCAGGAAGAATTCAAATGTGTAAGATTCATCTGTCTATACCCCAGACTGTAGTGCATCAGATTTGGGCTTAAACCCACCTAGATAATAAAAATATTTTCCTGGATAAGTTCTGCCCCCCAAAAACAAATTTCTCCTGATTTCTCTCCCCAACTCTGTTCCATTCAATACTCATCCCATGTGGGTCATGAAGCGCATAAGGTGCAAAAACATGAAAAACACATCACTATTTCAGTCCTTCCTCCTTCCTTAATCCCCAGTTATTTATTTTTACTTCACCTGGCAATCTGGCCAAAACCTGTGACCTGGCTAAGTGTGCCACCAGACTAGTTTCAGTCTGCTCTTCCTCCATCCTTCTGCCAGAAGCTGGATGATAGAAGACACCATCCCAGGAACCAACGTGGTCGCGACCAAGTCACCTCATCAACCAAACTCACCCAGCCAGTGTTGCTTGCTTCTTGCTTTACTGCTGCTGCACTGCACTGATCAAGGCCTATGAAGGCTACCCACACTGCTGTCACCACTGCTGCTAGGCCTAGCTTGCTGCCGAGGGGCCTGTGCTGTTTTGTTTGTGAGGTGAGCCTAGTAGAGTAAGTAGGTAGCCTAGTCTTGAGTTAGCTTCTAGCCACCCTCTGCCCTTCAGCCACCAGGAGAGATGGAGACTCACTAAGAGTAGATCAACAAAAATATGCCACCACAACACTGCTTTTGAGAGTTCAGTGCTCACCAGCTCCTCCAAGCTGTAATGTGCAGCCTGTCTACTTTGTGGCAGGAAAGACAGTGTCACATTTGCATGACTCATGTACTCTTGCTTGGCTGGGCTCCTCCATGTCATGAGTGATGGCACCACCACTAATAGTTGGAGGAGTGGACAATACAATACAGACACAGTCGAGTCAGGAGTGCACCTGCTGCATGAGCGACAGGCCAGGGACACTTATTGTGAAAAGATTAAATCCAAATTTAATGCCATTATTACCATGCCATAAGAACAATCTAGGCACAAATTCAGGAGGGGCAACTGCCCCCCCTTCCCCTAAATGGCATCCCTGCTTTATGGTAGAAATTCATTCTCAGGTGCTAATATCAGTACAAGTAAATACAAAGGTTTCCACTGTGTTTAGAGGTATTGTATCTCATGTTTCAGGATGTGTCCTGATCATCATGAGGGTTAATGTCCCTCATTGTCCCTCATTTTGAGTGTCCATGTCCCTTACAGTATTTCAGTGACAAATGTGAAGTATGGAGCATACTTCCAAGACCCTACTCAGTACAAAGAGTGCTGAGCATGGCCATAGTGTATTTTGATTGATAAAATTGTATTTTATACAGGATTCAATTATTAGGAGTTATTCAATTTACAACAATGACCTGTGGTCCAATAATTTACATTTAACAAAGACAAATTTCATAATTCAACATCAGAAATGCTCCATACAGAATGACAAAGGAAAGTAAATTTGCTGGAAACAGTCATGGAGAAACACATTTATAGCACTGAATAAGCATAAGGGATTTGCATGGCCTGAAACAAAAAGCTCACTCACAACACGGAGGCCCCTCTTTGCACATCTGGGGATGTTGGCTGACTATATCGTAGGCATTTAATGCAGTAAGAAAACAATACTTTACAGATTAATGGCATTTTAATGACAAAATCAAAACCAATAAACAACTTGCAAAAGATCAGAATTAATGAGTTTACCTAATTTTAATGGAAATCGATGAAAATGTATTTTAATGGCTCTAATTACTAGAATTAGTATGAGAAATAGAAATGTGTGTTTTAGATGAGTGTTGTACCAGCTTAGTTGCTGCACACATGGCAAGCCTGCAACATGTGAACTTGTTGTGATTTTAAATGATGTTCACACCAGCTGAACTGTTGTACTCATGTCAAGCATGCAACATGCAAACCTGATGTGATTTTTAGAAGATGTTCACACCAGCTTACCTGCTGCACATGTCAAGCTTGCAGTATGTGAATCTGATTTGCTTTTTAGACCTGGTTTACTTAGGTTCACTTTGTGTATGCAAACCACGGGCAACATTGCATAATTAAGCATGTGGCATGCATTCTACATGTACACATACAAGGAAAAATGAGAGAGTCTAATAAACAAATTGGAAAGGCAAAAGCCCAGACAGAGGAAAAGATAGCTGAAGGGGCAAAGAAAGGGACAAATAATTTTTAGATACATTAGGAACAAAGGAAGATGAAAGTGGGGATAGCAAAGATCGCTGCTGAAGAAGGAAAGACACCAAACATGACCCAGAGAAGCCGAAACCTAATCAAATACTTCTGCTCAGTGTTTAACAGAGGACCCAGGGGATGGCCCAGCCTGAAAACACAACACTCAGGACTAGGGTAGACATGAGTCTCTTTACAGAAGAGAAGTACAGGAGGCACTAAATAAACTAAAAGCAGACAAAGCCATGGGACCAGATGAGATGCACCCAGAATCCTTAAGGAACTTAAGGGGCTGGTGATGGATGTCAAGAAGAACAACTCTGAGACTTGTAGGAGGGCAGCGGCCATGGCCAACAGGATGCTGGGATGCATCGCTGAGGATCACCTCCAGAAGGAGGAAGTGATACCCCCTCTGTGTAATTCTTGGTGAGGCCACCCTCGAGTACTGTGTGCAGTTTTGGAGGCCACATTTGGAGGGACATCAAACTCCTGGACAGGATCCAGAGGACGGAAACCAAAATGATCTGGGTCTTGGGGACAGGACCTATGGGGAAGGCTTGAAGAGCTAAATATGTTCACATTGGAAGAGAGAGGACAGGGGACATGATAGGGTCTTCAGGTACATGAAGGGGGTAAATAGGGAGGAACAGTTAGGGTGCTTCGAAGGAAGGAGGAGGGCCACTAGAGGGCATGGGTGGAAGCTGGAGGGAAGATTCAGGGAGAAAGGAGGAGGTGCTACTTCACTGAGAGGGTGGTGGAGCCATGGAATGCACTGCCCAGGGGTTGGTGGAGGCAGAGACGATGGAGGGGTTCATGAAAGGGGTGGGACAGGTACAGGGAAGCATTCTAGAAGCAAAATCCAATGCAGCGAGAACATCCAGGACTGGGAAGGGAGAAGCCAGAGGGTGAGGGAGAACAGCCAGGTCAGCTCCCAGGGTGAGCTGACCAAGCAACAGACAGACTGTTAGGCCTATTCTGCTGGCATTTTAGTATGTTAGTATGTTTGTCTGTAACTAGGGGCAGACTTAGCAGCCCATTGGCATTACTATTCACAAAATTCTTGAAGAGGTGTGGAACTCGAAGACTGGAAAAAGGCAATAGTAATTTCACTTCACAAATCAGGCAGTTGCGATGAGGCTAGTAATTACAGACTGGTGGACACGCCTATTGCAGGAAACCAATGGAGGCACTATTCAAATAGAGGATCATAGCATTCCTCAAAGCTAGCAGCCAACAAGACCCTAAACAGCATGGTTTCACAGCAGGTAGGTCATGCCAGATAAATCTGCTTGAGTTTTTGACTATGCTACAAAATGTGGACAATGGTGGGGCAATGATGTGGTCTACCTAGACTTTAACTTGGTTCCATACAGAAGGCAGGTAGAAGCTTGACCACACAGGGGTTGGTCCAGAAGTAGTCAGATGAGTACAAAACTGGTTACAAGACAGAACCAAGAGGGTACACATTAACTGAATGCAATCAACATAAGGCAGGTGACGCTGGTGCCCCAGTTCTCAACAGTGCTGGGGCCTCTGCTCTTCAATGTTTTTATAGCAGACATCACTGACGGACTGGAAGGGAAGGTGTGTCTGTTCACAGATGACACCATGATATGTAACAGGAGGACACCTCAGAAGCATTGAGCAAGATTGAAGCTGACCTCAAGAAACTAGAAGAATGGTCTGGAATGTGACAGCTGAGATTTAATGCCAAAAGTGTAAGGTCATGCACATAGGAAAAATCCAAGAAAGAGATATTACCTAGGAGGCAAAGACTGGTGGCCTCAAACCAGGAGGCGAGATCTGGGAATCATAATCTCAGATGACTTGAAGGTCAGTAAGTAGTGTGAGAAGGCAATATTGAAGGCCAACAGATGCTGGGCTGCATTGGTAGGGGAATCATGAGCAGGAGGAGAGATGTGATACTACCACTGTATAGATCACTGATCAGGCCTCACCTGGAATATGGAGTGCAATTCTGGAGGTCTCACCTCAGGAAGGACATTGACCAAGTGGAAACAGTACAGAGAAAGGTGACAAAAATTATTCAGGATCTGCAGTACATATCCTATGAGGAAAGACTGAAGGAACTGAATATGTATGCCAAGACAGAAAGAGAGAGAGAGAGAGGGTATGATTGAAACATTCAAGTACATAAAGGCATTAACAAGGTACAGGCACAGGAAATTTTTCACTTCAAGAAGGGCTCCAGGACCAGGGGACATGACCTTAGGCTGCAAGGAGGAATTCTGTACCAACACCAGGAAGTTTTCTTCCCAGAAAGAGTGGTGGATGCCTGGAACAGCCTGCCCCAAGAGGTTGTATGGGTCAACAATGTGGGATTCAAGAATTCCTGGCATAGACACAAGGGAGCCTTGACTACAAAGGGCAACTAGAGTGTCAAAATAGGTCTAAAACAAATGGGCAGACTAGATTGATCTAGCGTCTTCTTCTGCCATCAACTTCTATGTTTCTATGTTACACAGATCACTTATGTTTTTATAAGGGAGGACTGTACTGTAAATGTTCCAGTAGCGAATTTCCTAACTCCCAGTGGTGTAACCGGACCTTCTTACCAATTTGTAATTTAATCACACCTGCTCCACCCTGGGGAATCCAAATTTTCTTTATAGAAAACAAGAAAGGAATAAAAAACAGACAATAAAAACAAAGAGGTTACTCATCCAGTCCTCCTCCTTAAACATCTGGTAAGTGTGATTTCTCTTTTCTGGGTTTAATTGGCTACCCAACAAAACTCTAAAGATAATGAAGAAGAATCAAGTTTCTATTTATTTTAGAGGAGGAAGCACATAACTGAGGTATAAGAATAAGGGAACTAAGAAAGATTTTACAATATAGACTCTTTATTTATTCATCACGGCCACTGATTCCATTCTGTGACTGTATGTACAGCCAAAGTTAACTTCAAGTCCCAATCCAATCTTGCTAGATCTCATGCCCAAATTCAATCTCAAGAATACTAAAAGGGTCTGCAGAGATTTGGATAACTACAATTTAAGAAGACCAGTACGTTATACAGCCCATGACCATTCCTTTACTTTTCTACTAGTTGAAACCAGCCCCTGCTACACCCGAGTAGGTAGTAAAAAGATGTGGAGGCAAGATTCTGTATCCTGAACTAGAAAACAAATACAGTATCATATGCATAAGCCAGAACATTTGTAGCTCTATAGCCTTCCAGAGTTAGAATGCCACATACAGAAGAGTTACTCCAATTTTCCGTAAAAGGGATCCAAACCAAAGACATATAGTAGGGCACTTAAGGGACAATCCTGGCATACCTCCTTTTCACAGGCACCACCTCCCCTAACCATAGACTTTACCAGGCTTCAGAGTAAAGTAACTGGATCCACATGACAAATTTCTCTGGAAGCTCAGAGTGTTTTAAAACTGAAAACAAATATTCATGTGGTAGGCAAACAAATGCCTTTCCTGGTCAAGGGCCAGGAGAAGGCCCAAGACTAAACAGAGTTCCCCTTTCCACTAGTTCCCTGATAAGGTATAAGTTATCTGTATCCATTGTCCAAGGATGGCACAGACCTGCAAGTTATCAGTCAGGTGGGAAACCTGCTTGTGCTAGACATATAGTAAGGATTTTTGCCAAAATGTTTAAATCTGAATTTAAGAGGCTAATGGGTCTCCTGTTAGTGATTTTGGATTTATCCCCATTTATGAAGTAAAAGAAGGGTTCCAGTATGTATATGTTTGCCAATGAAACCTTCAGACAAAACAAATTGAAAATGTTCATCCATTCCATAAATTAATCCTTCCCCAAAATGAATACAGCTAATTTGGTAGACCAAAATAATCTGGAGTGGATCATATACTGTGAGAGGTTTCCTTTGATCTGATTTCTTCAGGAGAGGTCTCAGCCTCCTAGAGATCATGCACATCCCTGAGGAATTCTGGTGACTGAACATCAACCAGAAACTCTTCTGTGGATTATTCTATCTGGGGATTGTTCTACTGAAGCTTTGGTACCAAACACCTTCTGAAGATGCCTCATCCAAAATCCAATTGCTCCTTAGTGCTGGATATTAGCTTGCTTCCTCATCCTTCAAATGCACCACCATTTTGGAATCAACTTAAAACTTTGAATGGATTTATCTGACATTTGTTACCCTTAATACAATATGTTTGCTCTATCACAACAAATAACGTTTTGATAATGTATGGTTGACATTTCTTGTTTTATTTACTTATTTTTAATTTGAACCATAAATATTTATACCTTTAATTGCAGTCAGAGAAAAGAGCATCAAAAAATGCTGCCAAAGGGACAGGTACCTCAAATACTGAGATTACTTGCACTTTTTCCATGTTTCAAAAGATAAGACATTAACTCCTGCTTAAAATCCTCCCACCATAAAATGGGATTATCATGAAGAACCCTAAATTTACTTTTGTCTAAAATAAAATTCAATTTTGTTTTAATCCTATCACTTTCAATAGGAAACAGTTTCCAGAGGCCTGGACTAAAGCTTTTGTGGGAAGAAGATCCAGTCATCACTTTCACCATCTTGTGGTCAGTAGCTTCAATTAGAAGAGCACTGGTGTGATAGAACTAATCCAGGTGAAAGAAAACAAACCAATTATTGTGGAAAAGTACCTTTATAAAGTGCCCCCCTGTGCTGGCAGCATCCCTTAAGCCTGAGGTTGTATGTTTCTCAAAAAACACGTCACAGAAGACCTTAGAAGTATGAGCTCCTCTGTCTGTTGGGGCTAGGACACAACTGAAGTCTCTGACAAGCAAGCCCCCTTTGGTGGAGTAGAAAAAAGGTTGTAAAACTTAAAAAACTCCTCTCTCTTTGCCTTCATTTGTGGGGTGTACACATATATTAGGTACAGCTGAAAATTATGGAACTTAACATCAAGTATCAGCATTCACCCTGGTAAAAGATTCACCAGCATAATGAGCTCAACATCCCAGGAAGAAAATAGCATGCCAACACCTGAGCACCTATCTTCTCCTATAGACCAACATAAAAGTACTAAAGACCAGTTTTAGTTTGATTAATTTCTCCCTGAGTTTGTAACCTTATGTATATAATCTGACAGGCTACATTTTGCAAACTAGAAAGTGTAGCCAGCAAATGCTTTTATTTTATGTTGTTTGCATTCAAAGTGGCTACCCCAGGTTCTTACCTAGCACCCCCATGGCTATAAAATGCATTCAAAAAAAAACATTCAAGACCCGAATTATATATATTTGTTTTACTTGATTCCCCTCAGTCTCTTTTCAT
Source organism: Neoceratodus forsteri (assembly GCA_016271365.2). NCBI lineage: Eukaryota > Metazoa > Chordata > Ceratodontiformes > Ceratodontidae > Neoceratodus > Neoceratodus forsteri. The sequence continues at coordinate 1,396,600,737 of CM057450.1, forward strand.
TTACTTGAGGTATGGGGATCCATTGACCCTCCTCATTGTTAGAGGAGGGATCATGTTGCAATGAGGCAATGATTGAACCATCAAAGTTTTCTTCCATCTCCCCACCTTTCCACTTTCTCACAATTTCATATTAGTTCCTGAGAAGTATTCCATCTCTTTCATTACCTTGGACTGCCTCTAGTTCCTTTCTATCTGTTGCAGTTTGGAGACTGTCAGTGACTGAGGCTGAAGGTGGTAGCATATGACCCTGGAGTTTTTAGGCATTGACAAATACTTCAAAGCAGAGAAACACTTGACCAGAGATGGCTTCAAGGAATAAAATTAATTTATTGTGAGGACACCCAAACATTATCCTGGCTCTTGAGGAAAAATCCCTCTTCATCGGAGGTGGGCTATGCATCACTACTGCCTGGGAAGTGGGTATAGAAAACAACCACCTCCATTGGGTCCTGGGAGGTGATCATCTCTCCTTCTGCCTGAGTTGGAGGAGAAGGATGTCAATTCTACCAGATCTCACTGGTTCAGGTTCAATTTGTTGTTCCTCTTGTGTTACATAGAAACATACAAACTGTCAGCAGAAAGTACCACCTGGCCCACCTAGTCTGCCCTAAAGTCCCTACCTACTCTTCTACTGTAGACACTAATTGATCTCCAGCCTTACTTCCCCAGATCAGTTACTAAGGTCCCTCTGTTTGTATCCCATGCATGTCTGAAACCTGCTACTAAATCAGTTCTCACCACCTCTAGTGGGAGGCTATTCAGGCATCCACCACTCTTTCCATGAAGAAATGTTTCTCACATTCCCTCTAAATTTCCCCTTCCAGCTTCATGTCATGCCTTCCTTTGTCCTTGAGCATCTCTTTCATTGCACTATGCCTGCCTCAGTCCTCTTATTAATACATTTGAGGTATTTGAATGTCTCTATCATGTCTCCTCTTTATCTCCTTTCCTCCAGTGAATACATATTTAACTCCATGAATCTCTCCTTGTAGGGCTTCTGTTGCAGGCCATGCACCATTCTGGTCACCCTTCTCTGTACCAATTCCACCCGATCTGTGTCTTTCCTGAGATGGGGCCTCCAGAACTGGACACAGTACTCCAGATGTGACCTCACCAATGATCTATACAGGGTAGCACTACCTCCCTTTTTCTGCTGGTGATATCCCTCCTATGCACCCCAGCATCCTACTAGCCTTTCCCACTGCCTTATCACACTGCTTTGCTATCTTCGAGATCATCTGATATGATGACCCCCAGATCCGTTCCTGTTGTATAGTTGATAACACATCCCTCCTAAATGATATGTTGCCCTTGGGTTTCTGTGTCCTATGTGCATAATTTTATATTTTTGGCATTAAAGCTCAGTTGTCAGACCCTTGATCAGTCTTCCAGTTTTTAGATCTTCCTTCATCCCCTCCCAGTGTGTCCACTCTGTTGTAGATTTTGTGTCATCTGAGAACAGGCATACCTTTCCTTTCAGCCCTCTGTAATGTCACTAATAAACACACTGCAGAGGACTGGTGCCAATACTGACCCTGAGGCACCCTGCTGGTTACCTCCCCTCCCTTCTCTGAGTCTACTCCACTCTCTGAGTTCTGTTACTTAGTTAATGTAGTATCAATTGTATTATCTTTGGACCCCTCCCAGGCTGCCAAACTTGTTTATCAATCTTCTGTGTGGAACAGTGTTGAAGGCCTAACTCAAGTCCAGGTAGGCCACACCTACTGCTCCTCCAAAGGTACCTCCTGGTACCCTTCCTCCTCTGACTAAGGCCTCTGGCTGGCTCCCCTCCCCAAGCCTGAACTGCCGGATTTGCTCCCTAATATGTGATTGTATATGAGACCTATACTATGAATCTATTAGCATCTGAATGTTAGCCTTTTATTGTATTTTTGTAACAAGTTTGTCAGCTTGTGTCGTCATTTGAATTGTTCTATACTGTTGTATTATGCTTACTTTCTGTGACGTGGAACCCTTGAAAAGGAGTCTTTGATTCAAAGATACTTTCTGAATCCTCAATAAATAAATAAAATAAATAACCCAGTCAAAACACAGTCAAAAACTATTTCAAGTTAGTTTGGCAAGATCTCCCCGTGAACCCATGCTGCCTTGGATCCTGCAATACACTGTTTTTGGTATTCCCTGATCCTTTCATTAAATAGTGTTTCCTTAAGCTTACCAACACCAAAGTCAAGGCTTACAGGTTGGTAGCTTCTGACTCCTCCTATTTCCACTTTTGTGTAGCAGAACCCTATCTACCCTCCTCCAGTCCCCGGAACTTCTCATTTTGCAGTTGAAGATTGAACAGGGTCCTCAGAGGTGCAGACCAGTTCCTCCTTTAGTTCCTTCAGTATCCTGGGGTGAACCCCATTTGGCCCATTACCTTGCCTACTTATAGTTTTGATTGTTCCTGAGGAATCTCCTCCATAAAAGGTGCTAGTGTCCACCTCTCTTCCCTTAATACCCTTCTCTACTATCCATGGCCCATCACCTACCCATTCCTGTGTGAATACTGAACAAAACTACTTACTTAGTATGTCAGCTTTCTTCTGGTCCTCCTCTACACTTCTCACCCTTTCCTTTTAGCCTCACTATCCCTGCCGTGCTTTTTTATTTTCCTTATGTACCTAAAGAATGTTTTATCCCAATTTTGTGATTTGGCAATGTTTTACTCCATTTGTGCTTTAGCACTCCTAACTGCCTTCCCTGCCTCCTTTCTTTCTTCAGATAACTCTTCCTATCCTCTTCCATCTGTGTTGTCTTCTACCTTTGAATGTTTACTGTTCCTTCTGAGGTGTGACTTCCTGGAAAAGAATAACTGGAGTAGGTTCTGCTGTTAATGTCTGTGCTTGTCTTGGAGCTCTGGGGGTGGCCTGGTGTTATTCCTACATTCTATTTTCTGAGCATGATTGATGTAAAGTCATGTTCTGCCTGATTCATCCAGCTCTTCCTTGTTATCAACTGCTCAGGGCAAGGAACAGAATGAATCTCCCTGTTCATCACAGAGATTGCACATCATGGTGTTGTGATAATGTGCTCTTAGGTGACCTAACTAGGAACATAGCTCACATCTGATTCTATCACAGATGCTGCTCAAGTGAGATTGACAGCCACATCTGTAACTGGCCTTAGGGACCCATGGTAAGGAAACATTGGAGAATTACCCCAGTGTCCTGGCCAAATTTCTTTATAGCTTAATCTGGTTCAATATGTCTGTTTGCATCTGTATCCCCACCTCCGGGACAAGGCTGAAAATAGGTGGTATTGCCTAGCTCTCCATTCCCAGTCAAAACAATAAATACATAAGTGCAGGACCAAGAAAGTGGTAATAAATGGGAAGTTTTCAAGGTCAGTGAGCTCTAGTGGGGTACCACAGCAATTGGTCTTGAGACAGGTCTTCTTCACAATCTTTATCTACAACATTGGGGTAGGGATTCAAGGCATGATATGCCTTTTCACAGATCTATACCATAAGATCTGTCTGGGTGGAGAGTGATGAGGATGTCAAAATCATAAAGAGTATCATGGTACATTGGAATGGCACTCAAAAGTATGCCACATAAAAGCATGAGGGTCCCATGAATACCATAGCAAATTTGATGTACATTCATCAGCAGGACCTCATGTTTGCTACAGCCAGACTATGAGCAATTTTGCAGTGATTCTATGTCAATTGTTGATGGGCTTTACATTCTGTGGGAAATTAGCCTCAAAATAAAATCTAGTTACCCAGTTAGAATGTCCAGAAAAATCCAGCCTAGGGCTGTTCACAGGAATGCAATAAAAGTGAATTTGGAAAAAAGAATTGGACTAGAGGTAGGACATACTGTATAGCAATTGAATGGTTATTTTTCTGCAATCTGTTTTATTCTCTCTTGACTTTCTTGCACCTACCCACTGCTGATTTACTGCAGTGATGCTTCTGTGGTTTCTCCTCTGCCTACTCAGTTGCTTGAAGACCAGTACAGCCAGGTTGCAAAGGATGCTGCTCCAATGGCTTCCTCTATCTCTCTCCCCTTGCCTGAAGGCTGGTGGTGCTGGTTTGTTCTATAACACTATTTCAGGTGCTTCCTCATGTTCGCCCACTGCAGCACCGGTGGTGCCATTTGCATCAATGCCACTTGGCTTCCACATCTTCTTATCTCCCACCCTGTAAGGATTTAAGGATTTACTCTGAGGCTAGAGAGCAAACTCATGCTAATGCCATTTTAGGATTGCTGATAATCACTTAAGCAGTTTAGTTGTTTGCTTTCAGTGGGATGTCCACCTTTACTGCACCAAACAAGTTGTTTCTGTGGCAGAGGCTTGTTTCCAATGCAAGATTATGTTTCTTCAGCAGTTGCTGCAACCACAGAAATGCAGAAAACCTGGAGCAAAAAGTCTGAACACTGTACTATAGAACTGGGGGAGTGGTGCAAAGCACTACAGAGGTTAATAACTTTAAAAGTAATAATTTCAGACAGACTGAAGGCATTAGCATCGTGCAATAGGGTTGGAGGTAGGGCAAATAGAGTGTTTGTGTGCCTTTGGAGGGACCTCCAGGAGTAGAAATAAGGTGCTACCTCCACTGTGCAGTATAGATCACTTGCCCATCCTCATATGGAGTACTGTGTGAAGTTTTGAGTCTACATCTAAAGAAGGATGGGGCAGAGTGGAGACAGTGCAGAGAAGAGTAAACAAAATGCTCCATTGATAGCAGGAAAAGATGTACAAGGAGAGATTGACAGATCTGAACATGTACACTTGAGGTGAGAATGAAGAGAGAGGACAAGATTGAAACATACAAATACCTCCATGGGGTAAATAAAGTTTACAGGGGAACTGCTCAGACTGAGTGGGAATCCACACAAGCAGCAACTCCATAAAGCTGCGGGGAGACAAGTTTAGGAGAGATGCCAAGTACTTTTAACACAGAGGGTGGAATAAGGGGTTATTAGTTGTGACTGTCTGAGGAAGTGGTCTGTCTGAAATATGTGTGGGGATTCAAATAAGGGTAGTACAAGCTACAAGTGCTTGCTAAAACCACACCAGAAAGGAAAGGGAAGAGGGAGAGTTAAGAGCTTCTGGGGCTCTCTCATTCAACATCACCTAGGTAGAAATGGGCAGACAGGATGGACTCTTGGACATTTTCTGCCAAATACTATAGAAGGGGTGAGTGGGACAATGGGGACAAAGGAAGACAGACATACTGAACCATTTTTTCTGTTTAGTATTCACAATGGAGGATAAGGCATGGCTGCTTGATTGTGTTATCAGGACAAGGGGAAGGAGGATATCAGTGAAGGTGCAATTTCAGTGGCAAGGGTGTTAAAGCGAATACATGTAATGATGGACAAGCAATAGGCACTGACAGGCTACATCCCTTTGTTCTTAAGAGTAGTACAGGTCTTAGCTAGACCACTGGATGAGCTCTTTAGTAGCTTGCTGAAGACAAGGATAGTATATAGGGACTGGAGAACAGCCAAATAATCTTCCCTTTATAACAGCAGACATAAGGATGATCCAGGAACCACAAACCTATCAGTCTCATGTCCATAGTGGGAAGGTACTAGAGACCTTAATAAAGGAGAGGCTAGTGCATTGGTGTCAGCAGGCATATGCAGCATACTTTGCTGGGGACAATAAAGTCTGGAAAGTCCAGGGCAACATGAACCTCAGGCCAGGACAGCAAATGCAAACAGGGCCTGATGTAAATGAAAACTGCTTTCCCCTCCTTGGATGCTTTAGTGTGAGTTTGTAAATGATCCTTGGAAGATGTGTCAGTGCTGAACTTAGGGGCTGTGATTGTATGAGTGGACCCGATTGATTATGTATGCATGAGTGCTGGTGTGAATGAGCTTCTGTAAGGCTGTTTACCTTGATGTAGTACAGAGGCTTACCACAATGTATTCTAAATATTGTAACTTAAAGTCCACCAGCTTCTGCCAAACTGGTAGTGTGTGTGTGTGTTTTAGATAAAATAACATTTTGTCACTCAGTTAGGATAATCAACACTTACAAGTTGTTGACTGAAAAGAGGGTGGAGTAATGTGTGTGTGGCAGGGCAGCACATCTTTGGGTTTGTGTTTGGGGGAACAGTTCTGTCAGCTCTTGAGTACAAGTTACAATTCCTGGCTACACCCCTGGGCTAGTGGGTTTCCAGCTGGCAAATGGACTTCAGGATATAAAACAGTAAAAGTTCATGGAGGGAGGTTATTATGTCAGATGACTGTGACTGACTTCTTTAGGTAATGAAGATGGTGAACAAGGGTCAAGTGGTGAATAAAATGTACCTGGACATCAGCAAAATGTGTGACTTTGTTGTACAAGAATGGTTAGTCAAAATGTTGGTTGACCTGGGAGTGTGTAAAAGGATCACAAGATGGGTAGGAAATTGGTGATTAACAGAACAGAACAGAACAGAAAGACCATCTTTACTGTGGAGCATTCAGAGGTTTGGAAGGTAACCAGTGGTGTGCCACAGAGACTGATCTTCAGTCCATTTCTCTCAACATCTTTATCTGTGATATTGGATCAACGAGGCCTGCATTTTCACAGATAATACTGAGATCTGTGGAAGAGGCTAGTGAGGAAAGGGTAATAATGAAGGTTGACGTGGAAATGACTAGAGAAATGGTCAAATGCCCTGCAGTTGAATTTCAATTTTAAGAAAAGTAAGTCAATGTACATAGGGATAAAAATCTAAAACAGAATACAGAATGGGGGTAACAGGGGAAGGTAATGCCAAGGACAGGAATCAGGGTAAAACCATAAAATAACTTAAAACATCATTGCAGTAGAACAGGACAGTGGTAAGATGGAAGAGGTAAAAAGGATTCATAGGAAGTCAGATCATTAGTTAGAAGAGTAAATGATTCTGCCACTGTGCAGGTCCCTTGATTTGTCCTCACCTCATGTACTGCATGTAGTTCTGGTATCCACACTTGAACAAAAGCAAATACAAGGTGTAGGTGGTGTAGAGGAGGAAACAAAGTGATACAGGGTCAGCAGAAATGACTTACATAGAGAGGTTAAAGGATCACATCATGCACAAACTGGAGGCAACCAGAAACAGGTCACATGATTGAGATGTACAAAACCTTCATGGGATAAATAAAGTAGATAGCAGAGAGTTGTTCATGTTGAGTTAGAACACATGTTCCAGGGAAAATCAATGAAGCTGATGGTTGGGAGATTTAAGATGGACATCAGAAAGCATTTCTTCACAGAGATGGTGGTGGAGGGTGGCATAGACAGCCAAGGGAGGTAGTTGATGTGAAATCAGTAGAAGGGTTTGGTAAGGCTGTGCAGACTTGATGGGCAGCAGGGCATTTTCTGTCAATAACTTCTATGTTTCTATGTCCCTTTTCAGGTGTGCTTGCAGACTGAGTATATGAAGCAGGTTTTATACCAAAGGCTGATGTTTAAAATTTAGTATAGGATAGAGTGTGGCAACAACTTTCTGCCATTGGAATTACTAACTCTGTTCTACTCTAGCTCAGTTCCATATTCGGTGCAACAATAAGGTGTTTCAATTCACTGATCCAGCAGCAGCAGAAAGTGGGTGATGAAAACTGTAAAAGAATTTGCATGGAAAGATGATGAAGTGGCAGACAAAGAGGCTGCTACAGAACAATGACTATTAGTATGCTTTATATCCAATAGAATAAAGTTTATGTCCTGGCAGTGCTTTACTAGTGTCTCATACTGTTTATTTTAAATGTTCTTTTTTGGTGGGGAAATGGGTCTCTATATTAGATGTTTAGTCCCACATATTGGGATTTATCTTGTTGGATTTATTATACTGTTGAGTTTCTTTTCTATATGCATGCTCCCAATATGGTGCAGATGATTCTTTCTTGGGACTGAGATTCTTCCTGCTGTAGACATTTTAGACATGTGCTGTTCATTGACTGTATTTATTTCTGATTGGGCAAAGTACTCACAGTCTGTTCAACTTTATAATTCTTCGCTAATATTATGTCTTAAATCATCAAGTTGAACAGGTCTGTTTTAGACATTATTATTTTCTTTTAGATATGATACTTCTCAAGTATAGTGCATGAGAAGTTATAAGCTAATTTAGGTTGATGCTCACTGTATATAGAAACTTTTGGGAATTAATCTCCTTGTCACAGATACTGGTTGAGGGGCAAACCACTTCCCACTAGTGGATACTGTATCTGAATATTATAATTAACCTCTGCTTATTTTTGCCCCATTTGACTGCTTGAAGGTGTAATATTGCAAGTGATGCTAGCAATGATTCATGTATTTCTTTTCCCCATATGTAGTAGCAATAGAATAGAGATTGCCATCCACTGTATTGCTAACATATGTCTATTCTGTATTGATTCTCTCTTGAGATTTTATGCTTGTATTGTATTATTTTATAAAATAATACAATATAATAGCATAGGAAAGGCAGTGACTTGACACCTTATAATTGTAGTTGTGTCATGATTAATTATAGCAGTATGAGAAAGGTCAAAGGCAGGGAGAAAACAAGCTAAATATGCAGGGAGAGAGCACAAGATTTTGACAAATGAATGTACCTTACTCATGACTTTGCTGCTTGTGAGGTCATAGAGATCAAACTGAGGTGTTGGAGGAGTGAGTAGATCACTAAGTCATTGGGAGAAAACAACTGCAGCAGGAGTCAGAGAGAAGCTTTGATTTTTTAATAAAAGGTATGCCTTCATTGCCAAAATAAATTTCAAAACTCTCTGACCTTTCCAGATCAGATATGTGCTCATTGGACCTCAGAAGGAATAGACTGGGAGAGATGGGATAGGCCTCTGGACACCACACAGCTAGAATAAAGTCCTTGGCAGTGGAAGGAGCTCCCAGAGGTGAAGGTTTATCCAGTGGAACCTGTAGGGGTTTATATGGCCCTACGTTCTTCAAGCAAATAAGAAGGCGTCTGCTTTTGTGTTCCTTTTATACTCATGGATATGTTGTATTGTTACTAGATATACAGAGCTACTTTGTATTTTGTATCCCTATTATATTTTTCTTTAAAATTTGAGCTTTCTGTGTACTGTCTTACCTTTGCCAGATTGCATAGCAGAAAGTGCATATGGTTTGAGATATCGGACATTGAATCTGTCCTAAAGATTTTATTAGGAGTGGGTATATCTATGTTAGGATAAGATAACTAGTATCTAAATGGAAAAAGTTTATATTTTTTATATTTAAAAGAGTTTCTGAAAAAACAGGAAGTTGAGTTCTGATTGGGTGGCTGGTGCATGTGACCCTAGAGCTTAAGAGTGCAGATACCAGCTTTTTGTTAGAGAGTCACCATTATGAGCACCTTGAAGAGAAGGGCAACATAGCTGGTTGAACCCACACATTTAAACTCCAGTAGCTTAAAAGTAATTTGTGGCTTAATTTACTCTCATACATTAAGAGTATAATTGTGTTAAAACCCAGAGTATAGCCTTGGAAACCATCTTTTGCACATTCAAATTTTTTTCCTGTGAGGTTTATACCATACTCTGTAATATACATGTAGTTGTGCAACCTTTGATAGTACTTGCCACAAGTGAAAAATAACGCAGAAGCAGTATTCAAGTTTGTGGTTTTATCAATAGTCTGGAGAACTTTGATAGAACAAGTAAGAGAGAAGTGCTGAATACCATACAGCAACCTGGAGACAAGAATTTTAAAGCTTTGAAAAAGTAAGTGAATGATAGCAGGATCTCATTGCTCTAGAAAAGTGTTGATTATTAATTATGTAAACCTGCATAAATATGGAAATTATTTTAAATGTTTCATTGATTATTAATTATGTAAGCCTGCATAAACAAGGGAACTGTTTTAAATGTTTTATTGATTATATTGTTACTTTTATTTTATCCGAGTCCCCGTTTGGCATAAGATTTATCAGGTTCCTTTCCTTGTTTAATTTTTAGTGAATAAAACTTCTGTGGGTAGAATAAATGCCGTCTTTCCTATTACCTGGGACCCTAGTTAACCAAGGAGACTTCCTTTGTACAAGTGCTGTCTTATATTTGAGGAAGTGGGACAACACTTAAAACACGGAGGAAATCTTATATGCTCATTGGCTGGAAAGGCTGGAAAAACCAAAGATTTGTGAACTCAGAAGCTATGAAGTAAGTATATAATTGTCTAATTTGGTGGTGAGACTATCTGATTTAGTTTGTTTTAAATATTACCTAAGCAGACTCATCTGCACTAGACTCTGTGACAAAATGAAACACCTGCAGCAGATTTAGGACATGAAGGATTTTAAAAGCAGTTTAGGCACTTCAGGCACTTTAGGAGGAACCGAACTACATGCCTAGAAATTTTAAGAGATAAGAGTCAGACTTGAAGATTGTTATTTACTGAGAACATTGCTATTAAATTTTTGGAATTATTTTTGTATGTAATTATATGAAATTGAGACTTATAGTAACTTACACAATTGGTTTGAGTATTTAGGAATTATTTAGTAACAAAATGTACATAGAAACACAGACTTTAATGGCAGATAAGGACTGCTTGGCCCACTTAGTTTGCCCATTTCCTACATACTGGATAAGCTGCAGATCCTAGTTAACCAACAACCTATTTCTTCCTACTCCCCACAATCAATCAATCAAAACCTTATTTAACCAGGAATAACACCATTGAGCAAGCTCATTTCAAAGTGGGCCAGGGCATATACACATGAATCACACAAAGTACTTTACAAAGGAAACAATAGACATATGCATGGCTAACACAGACCTTAACTACTAGAGCTAACATATTTGAGAACTAATGCCAATGAGAAAATAAATCTATTGAGACTAGGGCTAGTTCTATTGTATTTTGTTGGTTATTCACAAATGGGACTTGAATGAAGGAGAGGCATAGAGCGTGGAGGTATAAAGGACAGAGAGGAGGTAGGTAGGTAGAATAGGGTAGAGGAGTTGAGAAAATGTGAGAAGTACTGGAGCCCCTTGGTAGGGGTGGTGGGAGCTGTGAGGAATTAAGAGTCAGGGGATACAACAAGCAAGTTGGGTTGCACTGGTCATCTATCAGGGATACAACTAGTGAATAGGGTCACACTGGTCATCTATAACAGTTACAGGTTTCATTAAGGTACTTTGTGATCAGTGCCTCAAAAGTGAAGGGACCTGGGAGGGTTGAGCTTCAGTGATCTTTGCATAGTGTTCCAAATGGAAGGAAGGGAGAAGCTGATATCAGCTGAGCCATGTGATGATCTTACTCTGGGTGTTTGGAAGCAGATTAAGAAGAACCTTCACTGCCCATATGGCCCTTGACATGCTCGAATAGGCTTGGATGTATGCTGGTAGCTTGTCAGACAAGGCCCTATGTATCCAAAGGAGGGCATTTATTTTCCTCCTAGTGGTGAGCGAGGTCCATCCCAACTCTTGGTACAGCAGACAGTGATGGGTGCGAAGAGGCAAGTTCAGAGTGAACTGCAGAGCCCTGTGATAAGAGTGTCAAGATTACGGAGCACTGAAGAAGAACAGTTAATGTAGAGGAAGTCAACATAATCCAGGAGGGGTAGGAATGTAGATTGTACTAGCCTCATCATGGCTTTTATGGTAAGAAGATGTTTAATGCAGTAGAGTATACCTAAGCGTTGTCTTAGTTTTTCAATAGTTTGTTCAAGTGGCAAAGGAAATTAAGCTTATTGTCAAGCTAGAATCCTAGATATTTAAAGGTGGCAACAGTTTTCAGAGGTTCACTTAACAATGTTAGAATCTTCAGGTTGCATATAGGCCTAATTTGGTGCTTGGAGAGAGGGTCATGGCTTTAGTCTTTTGGAGTTAAGCAGTAGCTTCTGCTTCATAAGATTATGTTGGAGGAGATAAAATCTCATTGTAAATCCTCATGGGCCATGCCTAGGAAGAGTTAGCAGTGTACAGGATGGTATCATCTGCAAATAAGTGCATTTTAGCTATGCACAGGTGTGAATCAAGATTATTGATGTAGATTACAAATAGGATAGGGCCCAAAATAGAGCCTTGGGGATGCCTCTTGATAGTGTTTTCAGAGGAGATAGATCTCCCAAAGCTTTGACTCATTGTAGACTGTTTGTAAGGTAGCTGGTGAACCATTTAATGGCAGAGTTGTCAAGACCTATGTTTCCTAATGCGTTAAGCATAATGTTGTGCTCCACAGTGTTGAATGCCTTACTAAGGTCGAGGAAGAGTGCAAATACGTGCTTCTTAGCATCTAGAGCAGTTTGCCAGTTGGTGGTTACTTTGTAAGGGCAGACACTGTGCTATGTTTGGCTTTGAAGCCTGACTGAGCAGCATTTAACAGTTTCTGTGAGTCCAGTTGCTCTCGGATTTGGGTATCGATGATTTTTCCAATAATTTTGAGAGGAGGATAGTATAGAAATAGGCCAGTAGTTGTTCAGGTCACTGGGGTCCCAGACTTGAAAAATGGGATGATGTGAGCAGTTTTCCATGGTATGGATAGCTCCCCTGAGATAGGAGATGTTAAATAAATGGACTATAGGGGTGGCTAGAAAATAATGGCCTAGTTTTAGGACAAAGGTTTAATAAGATCAGCACCAGCACTCTTTTGGTGTCTAAGGACAGTAGGAGGGTCTCTACTTGCTTAAAGGATACAGGGGGAAGCTGAAGGGGAGGGAAAGCTCTGAATGGTGTAAGTGGTGGGTCTAGTGGCATCAGTGACATCCCCGTGTTGATTGATCTTACTGGAGTGAGAGACATCAAATGCCAGCCCCACTGTGGCAAAGTGTTCATTGAGTTGTTTAAGTATATCCGCTCTTTTAGGAAAGTGGTGTCCCCGGACACTAGTTTAGTTGAAGTGAGACATTGGAGGTATGGCCCTCAACCTCTTTGAGAATACTCCAGAATTTGGCGGAATTGTTTTTGTTGCCTTCCAGGGCTGATTGGAAGAATCTAGCCTTTTCAGTCCTAATTAGTTTGGCACATGCATTTCAAGATACATGGAAAGCAAGCCAATCGGTGTGAGACGCGGTCTTCCTAGCTCTTTTCCACCAGTAGTCTCTATCTTTGAGGGCTTTCTTTAGAATGGGGGAGAATCATCCAAGAGATTCTTTCTTGGATTTGATCAGTCTTATGGGAGCATGCTTGTCTAGAAGGCCCACTAGGAGGCTATGAAAGATATTGAATGCCTCATTGAGGGAAGAGGCCAGGTAGAAGTCTTGCCATCTAATATTTCTCAGGTCATTCAGGAAGGCATGCCTGCAAAACATTTTCAGGCATCTTTTAGTGTATATTTAGGGGCTGGTTTTAATTGGGAGAGTGCCTGATGCAGGCAATGGTACAATGGTCACTAAGGTCATTGAAGAATACCCCAGCATGAAAAATGTTGTGGGGTTTGTCAACTAGCATTATGTCCAGGAGGAGCTACTCTCTGGGTTTTTCTGTTGGGTCTGGTGACTTCAGGGGTCAACTTGGACAACCCACACATATCACAGAGGTCTTTAAGCTTCTTGGAGGTCTCATCATTCCAATTTAGGTTGAAATCTCCCATTAGAATGCACTCAGAGTTAGCCGTGTCTATTAGACTTTGAAGATGGGGCAGGAGGGCCATGCCGCCAGAGGTGGATGATAACATACAGCAATGAAGAGTGCTTTATCATTGGTAAATGACAGTTTTAGGGCAAGACATTTGAACTCGTTAGCCTTGGAGGTACAATTAATGACTGTCACAGAGAATTTGTTCCTAACATAGATTACAGCCCCTCCCGGATGGTCTATCACACTGGTAGGTGATGTGCCCTGGAAGATTGATAGCTTTGTCAGTGGCATCAGCCATGATTTTGATATCATTAGCAAGTCGGTGGAAGCATGTGTGATGACCATGTCTGGAATCAGGTCAAACTTCTAAGTAGACTACACACATTCAGGTGGAAAGCTGATGCCTTTGTGATGGAGAGGTCTACAGGGCTGTTTATAGGAGCCAGGTGGGCCTGGGTTTAGCTCAACATTTCTGGAGCAGAGTAGAAGAAGCAAGAGTAGTTTCTAAGGTCACTTATTAGCGTACTGAATAAGTGCTTATTATGCCATTTGGCATGTAGAGGTTCTGTGGATGCTGGGCAAAGGCTACTTGAATGATTGGATAAGAATAAGACATATAAGACTGTTTTAATTGACAGGATCCAAGGCTTTCTGTGACATCCTTTGGAGATGGGGAGGGACGGCTCTGGGGCAATGCAAGGAACTATTTTTTCTCAAGAACGGTCTTATGTCTGTCTCATGCACTCTTAAATTCCCCACTGTTTTGACCTCATGACCTTCTCAGGAAGGCCATTCCATGCATCCACCACCCTCTCTGTGAAAACATACTTCCTCACATTGCCCCAGAGCCATCCCCTTATCTCCAAATTGAGACCCTTGTTCTTGTACATCACTTTTTCTGAAAGATGCTACCTCTTGGACTTTGTTGATTCCTTGAGGTACTTAAAAGTTTCTATCATGTCCCACCTCTCCTCCTTTCCTCAAGGGTCTACATATTAAGCTCTTTAATCTCTGTTTGTATGGCTTCTGTTGCAGACCCTGCACCATTTTAGTTACCCTCCTCTGGACTGCCTCCATCCTGTTTATGTCCTTGCAGAGATGGGGTCTCCAGAACTGGTTGCTAACCTTTAGGTCATCAGATATGACTACCCCTAGGTCCCTTTCCACTTTTTGTTGTTATTTACTACCCCCATTGTGTACTCTACCCTGTTTTTTTTATTTCCCAGGTGCATTACTTTGCATTTCTTTGCACTGAATCAAGCTACCATACTTCTAACCATTCCTTCAACCTTGCCAAATCTCTTCTCATCCTTTCCACCCTTGTGTATCAGCCTTGTTGCAGATCTTTGTGTCATCTGCAAAGAGGCATAGTTTTCTTCCAGTCCCTCTGCAATGTCACTTATAAAGACATTACAAAGGACTGGACCCTAGCCGAACCTTGTGGTACCACACTAATAACCCCTTCTTTGGGTGGACTCTGTTTACTGTTACCTTTTGTGTCCTGTTTTCCAACCAATGTTTTACCTTAGCTACCACCCTGGGACCCTCTCAGCTGGCTAATTGTTTATTAATCTTAACTTAATTTTCACTAAGACTACCTAAGGTTAGTGGCCAAACTAGACTATTGTTAAAGTCTACTCCAGCACCAGACAATATGTAGTGAGGGTAAAAGTGCCTATAGGTGTTCATGTGTGTTTAAATTGTGAATATTGGACCAGTAAGAATTTAAATTAAACATAACAATGCCCATTGAAACAAGAAGTGGGAAAAGTTCACAGGAGAATAACAGTTTTACACTATTAACAGAAAAACTTGAGACAGACAAAACTGTGAATCAACTGTTGGTGATGAAGGGAGATCAATAAAACAAGAAAAAGGAAACATCTAAAGGAGGGCTAAACTGCTATTTCTATTTGATCATGGATTAGAATCACACCTTGACACTACCTCTACACCTGGGGATATGCACTCAGGAGTAAGACATTAAAGAGTCCAGGTGGAGTCAAGATGAAACAACTGCTGATTAGTGTCATTATGGATACAAATAAGACAGAATTAAACATATAACAGTAAGAACAAGGAGAATGAGGTGAATCAGGAGAAAGAGTTGGTTGAGGAAGAAAGGGCATCATAGGAACCTTCATGCATGTTATTGGACCTACAACACAGACATTGTAAAATTGGTAAATAAAGAAGTGAATAGAACAGTAGAAGAAATAAGGGAGTTAATAGAGACCAATAAAAGGATTGAAAAATACAGTAAAATACATTAAGCAAAGTATGAATGGTTCAACATTTATAAGAGAGGTGGAATGAACAGAGAGACACAAGCGATTCCTCATTATGTCAAAATCTGGGAAACAGCAAGTACTCAAATGAATACACTCAATTACATAGAAACAAAGAAACAGAATTGGACAGAAAATAAGGACCGCTTGGCTCACCTAGTCTGCCCATTTCCCTACCTAATGGATAAGCTGCAGATCCGAGTTAACCAACAGCCTACTTCCTCCTACCCCCCAGAATTGCCTTATGTCTGTCCCATGCATTTCTTGAATTCCCCACTGTTTTTGACTCTACGACCTCCTCAGGAAGGCTGTTCCATGTATCCACAACCCTCTCTGTGAAGAAATACTTCCTCACATTACCTCTGAGCCGTCCTCCCTCTATCTTCAAATTGTGCCCTTGTTTTTTGCACATCTATTTTCTGAAAGATTCTGCCCTCTTGGACTTTGTTGATTCCTTGAGATATTTGGAAGTTTCTATCATGTCTCCTCTCCTCCTTTCCTCGAGGCTATACATCTTTAGTTCCTTTAGTCTTTCTTCATATGTCTTCTGATGCAGACCCTGCATCATTTTGATTACCCTCCTCTGGGCAGCCTCCACCCTGTCTATGTCTTTGTGGAGATGTGGTCTCCAGAACTGTACACAGTACTCCAGATGTGGTCTTATCAACTGTCTGTACAGAGGGCCAACAACTTCCTGTTTTCTACTGGTGGTGCCTCTTCCTATGCATCCCAGACCCCAGCCCTCCTTACTGCCTTCTCACATTGCTGGCCCACCTTTATATCATCTGATATGATTACCCCAGGTCCTTTTCCATTTGTGTTGTTGTCAGTATCTCACCCCCATTGTGTACTCTTCCCTGGGTTTTTGTTTCCGGGTGCATTACTTTGCACCTCTTTGCATTGAATCTAAGCTGCCATACATTTGACCATTCCTCCAACCTTGCCAAGTCCCTTTTCATCCTTTCCACCCCACCCTGTGTATCAACCCTGTTGCAGATCTTTGTGTCATCTGCAAAGAGACATACTTTCCTTCCAGTCCCTCTGCAATGTCACTTATAAAGACATTAAAAGGACCAGCCCCAGTACTGAACCTGCAGAATCCCACTAGTAGCCCTCCTTTCTTCACTGTGGACTTTATTTACTACTACCACTGTGTCCTGTTGTCCAACCAGTGTTTTACCTAGGCTACCATCCTGGGACTCACTCCCAGGCTGGGTAATTTGTTTATTAATCTTTGTGTGGGACTGTGTCAAATGCCTTGCTAAAGTCTTGGTAGGCCATGTCCACTGCCCCTCCCTGGTCTACTACTTTGGTCACCCAGTCAAATAAATCAATTAGATTTGTCTGACATGACCTTCCCACTGTAAATCCATGCTGTCTTGAGTCCAATAGAGATTTACACTCTGATTCTAGAAAATCTGACTAAAGATGCAGTGTAATAACTACTCTAAGAGACCCTTTATTAGCCGATGCAATAATGTATGAGCAATTTCTATTAGTAAGACAGGAGTTGTCATTTGTGAAAGGGTCTGTCCAAAATAGGAATCATATTATGCAAATAAATTTGAAACAGTTGTTATATAGGGAAAAAGACAAAGTGAGGGAGATGAAACCTTTATACCAGCAGGAGAAAGGTATCAACATGCATAATAAAGAAAGATTTATAAAAAAAAAAGAGGTGGGTAGTAAAGACAAAATCATAGGTCTAACAAATAAAATATCTGACACAGGGAGATAGAAATTGTGAATGAGATATTAGAGGTGGACCCTGAAATGGTTATTACCTAGATTCTGACTCAGAATTAGTTATGCTCCCAGGTTTGAACTGGAGACAAGACAGCATTGCAATGCGACTTATGGGAACAAATAATGAAATTTAGGATAAAGGACTTAAACAAAAAGCTAAAGAAAAGATTAAGGGAAATCAAATACTTAGAGTTGGTAAGAATATCGAAAATAACCAAAAGGAGATGAGAAAACTCTCGATGAAACTCCCAATAGCAGGAGATGAGGAAAACCCATCCAGAAACCTTCAGTAAGAAAGGAACGGATTCCAATTAATATTAAAACAGAGAAACCTATAATAGATATTATGACAGAGAACCAAAAACAAGACTAAAATATTAGAAGAAAATAAAATAAGACAAATTACAAAAAGAACAACAAAGGCAAAAAGACAAAACAGAAAATTAGATTAAAAAATAAAAAATATTTAGACTCACGATTAAAGAAATAACCAACCAAAATGAAAATGACAAGGAAATAAGTATAAGCATAGAAAATGGAGATGATATAGAGGATTGTCCCATAGAAATATAATTCCAAAACTGGCAGATGAGACAAAGATGAAACTGATAAGGAACCACAGACTACAAGACTTGAAAATATATTAAAAGGATGTTACATACAGATTATGTGTTGCCACTCTATGAGGTGGCAGTGATCCCAGAAGATACATAAACTAAATTAAATATACACTTGAAACAATCTTTAAGGGCATTGTTTTGGTGAAATAAGAACTATGTACCAATGTTAGATCAAATGAGTGAATTAGACCACTGAGGAGGTAGAGTTGGTCCTATTGATCTCTGACCAATACTATACTCTAAGGGCTACAGAAAAGCAATCATTGGAAATGAAGACTATAGGATCTGAAGTAGAAAGTGTGGTAAACATCAATACTTTATTTCCAGAATATGTTGATACAACAGCTGCAAGAGGTAAAGAAAACTTAGATTATCTAATTTCTATATTTGGAATAAATAACTTCCTAAATGAGACCAGAAGGAATATTAAGGCAAATCTAGTAGAAATGCTTCAAAATATTCTGAGAATTGATGAATTAAATCAAAAAGTAGAAAAGTTACAAGATGGGAAGAAAATGGACAGATTACTAGATGGATAAACAACATAATAGACTAGCAATGATACATTTCAAAACAGAGTTTTGGGATAACATAGATATTAATTTGATACAGGAAACGGTCAATGAACCCACAGGTGAGGTTAAAATGAGATCTGACCAGTGGTTAAATCTGATTAAAACTTTGACTAGATTTCAGATATTAGAAGATCATGGTGAAGCTTGACAAATGGATAATGACAGAGGTATAAATAATGAAAAGTGTGGAAGCTAGAAAAGTTAGGGGATGGATTATTCAATTCAGGCCTGGAATGTTGCAGGGCTGGCTCAAACATAGGTTTGCTGACCCTTCTTTATAGACTAGGTAAAAGATTTAATTGTATATGTTTACAGAAATCTGGACAGGTGAACATATAAACATTAATGGGTTTAAGTATTCTTCAAAAAGCAGTAAGTAATAAGAAATATAGAAGGTTGTCAGGTGGACTGATTGCCTGGCTTAAGATAAATAAGAATATAAAATAACGAAATACAAATAGACTCGGGACATATCCTGGGGTGAAAGTAAATGGTAGCAGTTGTTCTGTCATAATACTAAATATTTACATCCCCCATAAGCTTGCAATTCTCCAACATTGGTATTTTAGAAAATAGAAGAAAGATAACAGAGGATGTTATACAAAATGACCCAGGTTGTGGTATTGTACTGGTGAAGGACCTTAATACCAGAGTGGGGCAGTGCCAAGATTGAACCCCAAATTAAAAATGGCATGGGGGTGGTGAATCAAACATTTATCACTACCACAAGAAAATCAAGGGACCACAGATACACAACAAGAGGAAAAGTTATATAATATATTGGAAAATAATGTCATTTTGATGAATGGAAGAACCAGTGGGGACAGTGAAGGAGAATATACTGATCTGGGAAGTAGAAGGTATCTAACATTGATTTATGCTGGATTAGAGGAAATAGGGCTGAGAGTGAACACAGCCCTATTGTATTAAAAATAGATCTTTGGATTAAAAGAGGTACAAGGAAACCAGAAGTAACCTGGTGAGAACTAAAAGGAATAAAATGAGAACTAATAGAAAACTCCCTAAGCAGATTATTATAGACTGTGGTGTAAGTGAACAGATACAGAATATATTAAGTAACAGTCAAGATAATAATATAGTGGAGGACTTTGAAGAAATTCTGAGAAATTGAGCATCTGTCCTAATAAAAGCATCCTATATAAAAGAAGTACAGGGGCAAGTGGTTTGATGCTGAATGTAAGAATACAAAAGAGAAATTAACAGATATGCCTGATTAGTCAAAGTAATCCTTCCAGAAGTAAAGAAGCTGATTAAGTAGATTTAGGAAGGAATATAAATGATTATTGAATACCAAAGAGAATTTACAGAAGATATTTATGGAAAGAATTTGAAGCAACAGTACAAAATAAGAGTAATAAGAAGTTTTGGAGACTTGTTGCCTATGGCTGGATTATTTCCAGAAGATACTGAAAATTGTATAGAACTGCATGTATGGAAAAAATTATTTTAAGGAATTATTCTTTGATAAAGATATGTCAGCACAAGACACCGCATACAGGAATGGATTCCATTTGAAATGAGGTTAGAAAGAAGAAATCTTAGTGGCCTTATATCATAAAAGAGACATAAAGCACTTGGTCCCAATGTTGTGCAGGTGGATATAATTTTGAATGACATTGATCTTGGATCTCTTGTCTAAAAGACTTTATACCTTTATAGTCGTAACAGGAACGACAATTCCATAATGGAGAAAACATCATCATATGAATTTTAAAAAGGAGAAATCTAACAAGGATTATAGACTAATTAGATCACTGGATACAACACAAAACAGCTTTACAAAATTTTACATGAAAGGGTAATGACGTGGATACAGGAGTTTGATATATAGACGTAGTCCAGGCAGAATTTATGCCTGGACATTTGACCATTGACCAATGTTTGTGCTTGCACACTTAGTTCATAAATATATTAATATTGAAAAACAGCTACTGTGCTGTGTGTTTGATGATTTAAAAGCCACTTTTGATAGGGTAAAAGGATAAACTCTGGCAAGTGTTAAAGGAATATGGATTGGAGTGCTCCAAAATAAATATTATATTGACTATATATAATAACAAAACCTGTGTAAGATATAATAAAGAAGGGGACAATATGACAAAATGTGGTACTTAATAAGGGCTAAAGACAAGGTTGTGTCTTATCACCAATCTTGTTTAACTTATATTTAAATAAGAGACTAAAAGAGCTCTATGATCTGGAGTTACACATGCCGAAAATGGGTGACAGGCACTGCCCCTACCTGACATTCGCAGATGATGTGGTCCTAATCTTGACCAGTTACTTGGGAATAAACATAAGTTTACAAAATTTTCAGGCAGGAAGTTTAGAAGCCTCACTGAAATAAACTATTACAAAACAAAGTACATGGTATGCAATAAATTTGATAGGAAGAGAAAAAGATCAAATACTAAAATGTGATAAACGTGATTGAAAGAGTCCAGAAATTTTGCTATTTGGAAATCATTTTCAAATTCAACCTAAATTGGAATGAACATAAAAGTAAGGCAATACAAAAGCTAAAAGATTTACCTCAACGATAGAAAGATTTGCCTATAAATATGGTGGACAATCTATTAAAGTGTGTTTGGGCTCTTAATGCTAAAATTTAAATCTCAAATTCTGTACAGGGCTGAATTATGGGGACTGGGTAACTTAGATTCAGTTGAGGTAGTAATGAATAAATTCTATAAGAGAGTATTGGGACTACCTATGATGGCTTCCTCAACCTTAGTAAGATTAGAGTATGGGCAACTATCAATAAAATGTTATGTTGAACAAAGACTATATGCATATTGGATAAAAGCTTACAATATGAAAGATTTAAGGTTACCCAATTTATGTTTAGAAGAAACCATTGCATATAGTCAAAAGGATGGACTTACCCCAGTCTGCATATACTAGAAAAATAATAAAACCAAATGGTTTGCTGGCATGTGTAACTGAAAGTATAATTAGACCTATGGAATATATTAAACAGCAAATAAAAATAGAATCAAAGATATACATATCAAAAGAATTAGAGTTGAATAGAAATTTAAAATAAGTAAATGGTTGGCCTAATAACAGAAAGTATTCAGAATGGAACCATATTTGCCTAAAATAAAAGAACCAGATAAAGTGAAAATGTTTACCAAATTTAGATTTGAATATAATGACTCTCAGAGACTGAGAGAAATATATAGTAAACACATGACACCAGTATGTAAATGCAAACTGGGAAAGGATAATCTACTTCACTTATTATTTTTATGTCCTTTAAATAGATATGAACAAAGGATATATTTGGGGAAATTTTGGCTGATTTAGATATGGAACCAAAATATCAACTGAATTACTTGTTAATGTCAAATGAGAAATAAATTCTGGATAAGACTGCAAATATATGTAAAGTTATTAGTGGTAAAAGCTCCATATACTTCCTAAAATCAAGATACTTTGAGAATATGTTTATTAACAAAGGATATTTAGAGGCTCTGTAATATTCAATAGAAATGGAATAAGTCCTATGGGTAGGGATACAAATTATGGTGCCCCTATTTTCAAAGAAAATAGCTAGGAAATTGCAATAAATAAAAAATGCTATGATTTCTAAATTGGTAGTTTTATATGTATTGGTTTTACTAAATTATTTTAACAATTATTAAGAAATGTATTGTATGTTTGTATATAATATTTGTTATGAGAAATTTGTAATGACAGTGATGTTTGTCACACAATAAAATGGAACTGAAATGAAAATGAGTATGTAAAAAGTAATTTAACTACATATGTTATGGTGTGATTAAATGCATCAGCAGTCAGATTTGTATATTACATGGAAACAGAATTTGTCAACAAATAAGAACTGATTGAGCCACGTAGTCCTCCAATTTTCCCTGCATATACTTTCCTGAAGTCCCTACCTCATCTAGGCTTCATTCCCTGCTTCCCAACTAAGATTCACATATGCCTATCCCTTGTAGGTTTGAAGCCCACAACTGTTTTCACTACCTCTACCTCTGCTGAAAGACCATTCCAAGCATCTACCACTCTTTCAGTGAAGAATTACAGCATTTCTTCACAACCCTCCCCCTTCCAGTTTTATTGCACATCACCTTGCTCTTGTTCTAAAAGAATTAAGCAGAGAAGTAGTGACACCACTGGCAATGCTTTTAACAAATCATGGGAGGATGGTGTGGTACCTGAGGACTGGAAGAAGGTGGATGGATTCCCCTTCACAAAAGTGGGACCAAGGCCGGAGACAGGAAACTACAGACCTGTCAGTTTGACCGTGTAGTAGGAAAATGATGGAATCACTTCTGAAGGTAAGAACTGTTGAGTACTTAGGGCCAGTGGGGCTGGGACCCAAGGCAGCATGGGTTCACATCAGAAGGTCATGTCAGACAAATCTAATTGATTTCTTTGACTGGATGACCAAAGTAGTAGACCAGGGAGGGGCTGTGACATGGCCTACCTAGACTTTAGCAAGGCATTTGACACAGTCCCACAAAAGATTAATAGTCAAATTAACCAGCCTGGGAGTGGGTTCCAGGGTGGTAGCCTGTAAAACATTGTCTGAACAACAGGACACAGAAGGCAATTGTAAATGGAGTCCACTATGAAGAAAGAGGGGTTACTAGTGGGGTACCGCAGGGTTCAATACTGGGTCCAGTCCTTTTAATGTCTTTATAAGTGACATTGCAGAGGGCTGGAAGGAAAAATATGCCTCTTTGCAGATGACACAAGATCTGCAACAGGTTGATACACAGGAGCGTGGAAAGGATGAGAAGGGACTTGGCAAGGTTGGAGGAATGGTCAAGTATGGCAGCTTGGATTCAATGCAAAGAAGTGCAAGTAATGCACCTGGGAAATAAAAACCAGGGGATATTACACAATGGGGAAGTAAGTAACAACAACAAAAATGAAATAGACCTAGGGGTAATCATATCAGATGACCTTAAGGTTGGCAAGCAATGCAAGAAGGCAGTAGGGAGGGCTGGGGGATAATGGGATGTATAGGAGAGTATCACCAGCAGAAATCAGGAAGTTGTTATCCTCCTGTTCAGACAGTAGGCGAGACCCCATCTGGAGTACTGCATCCAGTTCTGGAGACCCCATCTCAAAGGACATAGACAGGATGGAGGCAGTTCAGAGGAGGACAACTAAAATGGTGCAGGGTCTGCAAGAGAAGCCATATGAGGAAAGACTAAAGGAGCTTAATATGTATACCCTTGAGTAAAGGAGGAGAGGAGGACATCATAGAAATGTTTAAGTACCTCAGTGGAATCAACAAAGTCCAAGAGGGTAGCATCTTTCAGAAAAGAGATGTGCAAGAACAAGGGACATAATTTGAAGATAGAGGGGACAGCTCAGGGGCAATGTGAGGAAGTATTTTTCACAGAGAGGTGGTGGACGCATGGAACAGCCTTTCTGAGGAGTTTGGGGGTCTAAAACTGTGGGAGAATTCAAGAATCGTGGGACAGACATAAGGCAATTTTGGTGGGTGGTAGGAAGAAATAGGCTGTTGGTTAAATAGGATCTGCAGCTTATCCTCTAGGTAGGGAAATGGGCAGACTAGGTGGGCCAAGCAGTCCTTATCTGCCGTCAAAGTCTATGTTTCTATGTTTCTATACTTTCTCCTGTTGAAAATACTCCCTCCTGTGCCTTGTTCAACCTCATGAGGTATTTTGTGAACCCTGCATCTGTTTAACCCATTTATTTTAAATTAAGATGTTTTATTAATTTAAAGCTCTAATGCCATTTTCTCTGTGTAGTCCTGGGGTTGCTTTTGAGTATCAGTACAGTACCAATAAGTCCAGAAGTGAGTGATTAGGTTAGTTGAAATGGTGTTCCCCAGGTGTGCTGACCATCTTAGCTGATATTGTGTGTGGGAGGAGAGTCATCCTGGTTAGAAAGGTTTGTTTTTATTATAATTTATTTTTATTATTTATAATAATTTCAGATTAATACCTTTGAGCAAGGAGCTCTTTTACAAAGGTTCCATATCAAGTTACATACACAGGCACAAAGTAAATTAAACAAGGATCAAGTAACATACATAGTGTACATAGAAATATTGCAGCTCGCAGGCCTTGTCAGGTAGAAGTAGTGTTAACATTTAATACTAAAACTGAGCCCAGGCATTGGACTACATATGCCTGTCCTAGTACCGACAATGAACTAGCAAATTGAGCAGAAGCATAGCCAACAGTGACCAGGCGTTGGGCAAATCGCATGTAATAAGGATAAGAAGACTTGACCTAAATAACAAAAATTAAGTATTTCTAGCATACAGTTCTATCTGTACAATAAAGTAAGATGCAACCTAGAGGCATTGTCAAGGTAAGAGAGATGAGAGATCGAGAAAGAGGAGGGACTGGGAGGATAGAGGAGGAGTAGCGAGGAGAGGAAGGGGTGGGGTGGTAAGGGTGAGGGTGATAAGGGTGAAGATAAGTGATGTAAGGCCAGCCTTTCAGAAGTTCATAAATAGTAGTCACAAGTAGCATGAGCCACAAGGTGTTGCATTTAAATGGGCCTAGTGTGGCAGTGTTGGTGATATCACTGCTAAAGGGAGATGTACCACTTAGGGGCTCTAACAGATGATTCGCTGGCCTTGTGAGGTCATGACAGTGGGGGATTGGAAGGCAGTGTTGCCAGAGTTTCTTGTGAGGTGGTTGGGGCAGGCTGGGTTGACGAGCTTCTGCACTCCTGGTGGCATGAGGCCAAGGAGTCTTTTTACTAACAGGCATGCTTTGTAAAGACTCTGCCTTGAACCTGGAGCCAGTTGCCTGCTCATAAAAGTCACGTGAGTGTGAATTAGGCGGACCCAGTAAGAATTCAGCAGGCTTTGTTAAGAGCAATGGAAATTAGTTGTGGGGTGGTGTCAGTGGCAGATCATAGATTACTAGTCCATAATCAGTAATGGGATTACTGAGCTCTGGATTGCCAGATTAAAGGCTTTGGTAGTTAAACAGTGCTTATGTTTGAAAAGCAGCCCAATACGGGTATTAACGGCCCTGGCAACATTATCTATATGATTGGTAAATGGCAGCGTGTTGTCTAAGTTCACATCAAGATACTTCAACAGTTGCATCTGTTCTAGAGCAATGCCCCAATCATTTCATACGGTCAGCTGTCTGTTTTGTGCTTGCTGTGTGTGCCATGGAATAAAATAATTTTTGTTTTCTGTGAT
Source organism: Neoceratodus forsteri (assembly GCA_016271365.2). Taxonomy (NCBI): domain Eukaryota; kingdom Metazoa; phylum Chordata; order Ceratodontiformes; family Ceratodontidae; genus Neoceratodus; species Neoceratodus forsteri. The sequence continues at coordinate 1,396,626,618 of CM057450.1, forward strand.
TTGAGTACGAGCTTCTGCGACTTGAACAAGCCTCAACCTCCATTAAACTATTCTGAAGCTGAATCTGCAAGATAGAGGGATCAAGTTGTTCAGAAAATCACTGCATCATCTGTATATAGGAGAATGTGGTCTGGGCATGAAGCAGGGGGTTTGTTTAGGAAAATGCTAAAGTAGTGGCCCCAGGATTGACCTTGAGGGACACCTGACTGGACAGGTAGTCTGGTTGAGAGGACATCACCAATTCTCACCTGCTGCAATTGGTCATAGAGGTAACTGCTGAACCATCTTGTGGTTTCCATAAATAATCCTAGGTCTGTTAACTGATTGATCAGCAGGCATGATTGAAACATAGAAACATAGAATTTGCGGCATATAAGGACGCTTGGCCCACCAAGTCTGCCCATTTCCTACCTAACAGATAAGCTGCAGATCCTAGTTAACGAACAGCTTAATTCCTCCTGCCCCCACTAGGACTGCCTTATGTCTGTCCCATGCATTCTTGAATTCTCCCACTATTCTTGACTCCACGACCTCCTCAGGAGGCTGTTCCATGCATTCACAACCCTCTTTGTGAAAAATACTTCCTCACATTACCTCTGAGCCGTCCCCCTCTATCTTCAAATTGTGCCTTTGTTCTTGCACATCTCTTTTCTGAAAGATGATACCCTCTTGGACTTTGTTGATTCCCTTGAGGTACTTGAAAGTTTCTATCCGTCCCTCTCCCTTCTTTCCTCAAGGGTATACATATTAAGCTCCTTTAGTCTTTCTTCATATGTCTTCTGGTGCAGACCCTGCACCATTTTGTTCCCTCCTCTGGACAGACGCCACTCTGTCTATGTCTTTGTGGAGATGGGTCTCAGAACTGCACACAGTACTCCAGATGGGGTCTCACCAACTGTTTGTACAGAGGATAACAACTTCCTGTTTTCTACTATTGATGCCTCTTCCTATGCATCCCAGTATCCCCCCAGCCTTCCTTCGCCTTCTCACATTGCTTGCCCACCTTTAGGTCATCTGATATAATTACCCCAGGTCCCTTTCCATTTTACTGTTGCCAGTATCTCACCCCCATTGTGTACTCTTCCCCCAGGTTTTGTTTCCCATGTGCATTACCTTGCACTTCTTTGCATTGAATCTGAGCTGCCATACATTTGACATTCCTCCAACCTTGCCAAGTCCCTTCTCATCCTTTTCCAAGTCAAGTCAAGTCAAGTCATGTTTATTTTCTACTCCATCTTGTGTATCAACCCTGTTGAAGATCTTTATGTCGTCTGCAAAGAGACATACTTTCCTTCAGTTCCTCTGCAATGTCACTTATAAAGCCATTAAAGGACGGTCCCAGTACTGAGCCCTGCGGTGCCCCACTAGTAACCTCCTTTCTTCACTGTGTACTCAAGTTACTACTACCCTTTGTGTCCTGCTGTCTAGCCAATTTTTTATCCAGACTACCACCTTGGGACCCACTCCAAGGCTGGCTAACAATGTATTAATCTTTTGTGTGGGACTGTATCAAATGCCTTGCTAAAATCTAGGTAGGCCATGTCACAGCTCCTCCTGGTCTACTACTACTTTGGTCACCCAGTCAAAGAAATCTATTAGATTCGTCTGACATGACCTTCCAATCATGAATCCATGCTGCCTTGGGTCCTGTGCCCCACTGGCCTCTAGGTACTCAACAATTCTTTCCTTCAGAGTGATTCCATGATTTTCCCTACTACGAGGTCAAACTAACTGGTCTGTAGGTTTCCTGCCTCTGTCCTGCTCCCACTTTTGTGAGAGGAATCATATTTGCCCTCTTCCAGTCCTCAGGTACCACCTTATCCTCCATGATTTGTTAAAAAGTAGTCAAGCGGTGTCACTATTTCTACCCTTAGTTCCTTTAAATTCTTGGATGAATCCCATCAGGCCCCATTGTTTTGTCCACCTTCAGTTTTATTAGTTCTTTCAGAACCCTTTTTATGTAAATGGACTGGTATCGACCCCGTCTTCAGAGTGTTTCTCTTGTTTGGTTTAGGTACCTCCCCTCCTCTTTCTTTGTGAATACTGAGCAGAAATATTCGTTCAGTATCCCTGATTTTCACTGTCACCCTCTACCCACATTTCTTCCCTTTATTAAGCCTCAGTATCCCTCCTTTGGTCTTTCTTTGCTCCTAATGTACCTATAAAAGGTCTTATCCCCTTCTTAACAGAATTGGCTATCCTTTCCTTGGTTTGGCTTTGCTATTCTGACTGCCTTCCCATCCTCTTTCTGCTTTAACTGATAACGTTCTCTGTCCTGCTCCTTCTGTGTTTCCTTATATTTCCTGAATGCTATCCTTTTCTCCTTAACCTTCCTACCACCTCTTTTGAGAACCATAGAGTTTTTCCTTTGTTGTGTTTTGTTGATTTGCTTTACACAAAGGCTTGTTGCCTCTATGATGGCTGTTTTGATTACTCCCCATTGTTCCTCCACCCTCCTTCTTGCCTGTTTGCTAGTGTTTTCTGAGGCACTCTCTCATTTTCCCAAAGTCAGCCCTCCTAAAGTCAATACTCTTGCTTTTGTATGGCTTGATTGTATGGCTGTGTTTATAGTGAACCACACTGTTTGGTGGTAACTTTTCCCCAGATGGCTACCCATTTCTAAATCTGAGATTCTTTCTCTGTCCCCATTTGAGAGTACAGGTCTAAGATTGCTCCCTCCGAGTGGGTTCCAATACTAGCTGTTTGAGACATGCCCCTGTGGAGCATCAAGAATGACCCTGCTCTTGTATGTGCCTGCAGCAAGGTGCACCTGTTAACATCTGGCACATTCAGGTCCTCCATCAACAATATCTCCCCTTTTTCTGCCATTCTAAGGAAGCCTTCTATCATTTCCTTGTCCATTCCCTTCCCTGAGATGGGGTCTGTATACAACCCCATGCGGATTGTGGTGCCATTTCCTGTCTCAGGGTGACCCAGAGTGCCTTATCTGCTCCCAGTTTACTCTTTAGTTCTGTTGCTTTGATCCCTTCCTTTACATAGAGCCTCCTCCTCCTCGTTTACCCTCCCTGTCCCTCCTGTAGATTGTATCCTGGTATGTTGACATCCCAGTCATGGTTCTCTGTGTACCATGTTTCTGTGACTGCCACAATATCCAGGCAACCCTCTTCCATCAAGGCCACTAGTTCCAGGGAGCTTGTTACACAGACTCTACAGGCATTGGTACTCATTACCTCCACTTTTGATAGCCTTACCCTTTTAGCCCCATTCCTGTCCTTACTGCCTTTGCCTTTTTTACATTTACCTCTGTCCTGCTCCTAATAACTTCTCTACCTTGGTGTTTACCTCACTAATTACCATGATTTGTGGGGGAGGCTTGGATTTCCCTGTTCCTTTTCAGTGCCTCCCCTCTTGGCTGGATTTAAATGCTTGCCAATGAAGCATTAAACCTCTCACCTAGGATCCTGGTTCCCCCTGGACAGATGCAGACCATCGCACCAGTATAGGCCTGCATCCCTCCAGGTACCCCCAGTCCCCATGAAGCCAACACCTGGGCTCCACATCAGTTTTTCAACCACTCATTGAATTCCTTGGTGAGGTGCCTAGCATCACCTTGCCATAGACAGGCAGCACCTCAGAAGGCTACCGTATTTGCTACTTGTCTAAGACCCTCCCAACTCTACAAACTCCTCTTGCACTGATCTCAGTCCATTCCTAGCCAGGTCATTTGTCCCTAGGTAGTGTGACATCCAGCTCCCTCCCTCATGCAGCTCCTCCCACAATCCTGAGGATTCGCTTCCTGTCCTCAAGTCATGGTGCCAGGAAGGCACCACCTCCCTCTCCCTTCCTCCCCATTTCTACCTCCCAGTGATTGCGTCCCCCCAGGAGTTGTTCCTTCCCTGTGGGTCCCATGCCACCATCCTGTGGGTCTCCTTTGTAAAGGTTCCCAGCATCCTCCTTGGTCTCCACTGCAGGTGCCTCCATAGAGGAACCACTATCCACCAGAAGAGTGAATGGATTGTGGAGGTACAGCTGGAGGATGCATCTCTGTTCCACCACCCTCTCCTCCCTGAGGCCACCCTGGTCCAGCCTCTCCTCTTTCTTGGCAACCTCTGGGGTAGTGGCGTGACCCTGGTGGTCCCTGAGTGGGAGGAGTTCCTGAATCCTAGCCAGGTCAGCCTGGAGGCGGGCAACCTCCTTTCTCAGACCAGAGAGGTGCCTGCAAATGGGCAGCATTGCAGCCTCCAGAATGTCTCCGGAACACTGCCGCCACAGCCATTGCACTGCACCACTCCTATCATGTCTTATTTTTTGTGTCCCCTCTCCTGTTTCTCTGTATGCTTATTCTCTCCCTCCTTACAGCTTACACCCTTCCTGTTCTGGGACAGCAACTTCCTATCTTCTTCAGTAGCCTCCTTCTTCCTTGCTCAATGTCAGACCACCAGCAGCTAGGGGAAGTGAGCTACTTTTTCCTTTAGGGTTGACAAAACCAATATTTCTCTATGATCCTTCCTTCCTACTGCCAAACAGGAAGTTCCTGTTGACAGTCAAATCCATTGACTATGAAAGTAGAACTGGCTTAGGGTGGGTGGGATGGAGAGCAATTAGTAAGAAAAAGGCTAGCAACAGGAAGTTGTAATTTGAGTCCACCTGCTTTATAGTGTCTAAGCCACACCCAATTAAACTCTCTCCTCCTACTGGTATAGCAAAGTCAGCTGATACAGTACCCTTCCCAGCACAGAACACACTCTGACTTTCTTTCTTTTCTTTCTTTTTTAACCCTAAATAAGACCCTTCTACTTCTAATAAAGTATCTGTCTACTTAATCTCAACAAACACTGACTCCTGCTGAGATATAAGTGTTACATTAATAAGAAAATGTAGCTTCTTTTAGTTAGCTGCTTTCTGCTCTACAAGTAAGACTAGCAACAGGAAGTTGTAATTTGAGTCACCTGTTTTTATAGTGTCTAAGCCACACCCCCAATTAAACTCTCTCTTCTCCTACTGGTTTAGCAAAGTGAGCTGATACAGTACCCTTCCCAGCATGAACACACACTGACTTTCTTTCTTTTCTTTCTTTTTAACCTAAATAAGACCCTTCTACTTTTAATAAAGTATCTGTCTACTTAATCTCAACAGACACTGACTCCTGCTGAGATATAAGTGTTACATTAATAAGAAAAATGTAGCTTCTTTTAGTTAGCTGCTTTCTACTGCTCTACAAGCAAAGGCTAGCAACAGGAAGTTGTAATTTGAGTCACCTGCTTTTATAGTGTCTAAACCACACCCCAATTAAACTCTCTCTTCTCCTACTGGTTTAGCAAAGTGAGCTGATACAGTACCCTTCCCAGCTAGAACACACACTGACTTTCTTTCTTTTCTTTCTTTTTTTAACCCTAAATAAGACCCTACTACTTCTAATAAAGTATCTGTCTACTTAATCTCAACAGACACTGACTCCTGCTGAGAAATAAGTGTTAAATTAATAAGAACATGTAGCTTCTGTGTCAAAAGCCTTGGTAAGGTCAAAAAGGTGGCAGCAACAACTTGTCCTTGGTCAATAGCATTGTGGATAAAACTTGTAAATTCTAGAAGGGCAGTGGTAGTACTGTGCCTTTTCTAAATCCATGCTGTTGAGGACATTGTAAGTTGTATTTTTCCAGGTAGTCAACCAGTTGATCTGCAACAATTCTTTTGAGTGCTTTGTGGAGGGCAGAATAGAGATAGCCTGTAATTTGCCATGTAGTGCCCTGTCACTACTTTTATGGACTAGGGGTTACCAGTGCTGACTTTCAATTGGTGGGGAATTAGGAGAGCTCTAGGGTCCGATATATTATCTTGGTGAGGAGGACAGGACTTCGTCCAAGGGTGAAGGCAATGAGTTTCAGGTCTAGCAGGTCCCACTTGATCTGGTCTTGCCGAATACTTTAACTAAATACTTTATTGCTTCACCTTCAGATACAGCTTTGAAGAAGAATGGTGGAAGTGCCTGTTTCTTTTCTGCTTCACCTTGCAGAACTATGTCTGTGGTGATATCAAAGAAATTTGGGGGTAGCACATGAATAAGTTCCATGAATGCAGAGTTGAAGGTATTGGCTATGGACTGGTTAAGGCATCAAAATAATGGCGTCATCTATGTTGATCATGGAGGGAGGCATTTTCAGGTCTTTCCTATTACCTCTAAGATGTTACCCCAGAATTTCCTTCCATTATTCCATGTGCTGCCTAGAATGCTTCTATAGTAATTGGCTTCTTCTAAGTGGATGGCTTTGGTACAGGCATTCCTGACTGTCTTGTATGCCTGGATATCTACCTGTTTGCCAGTGGCCCTAGCCCGATACCACAGATGGTCACGAGCTTTCATTTGTTCTAAGATGCCATATGAGATCCATGGATTGCTTATTCTCTTGATCTTTGCTTTTGTAGTGAGCAATGATATCACAAGTTGCACTGAATTTCAAGATAGAGAGTCAGAGCAGATATCTATATCAGTAGCTGAGTCTATTTGTGACAAGTCTTGTTGCCACAGGAGTGCTTTTAGTGGCTCAAGGTGTCCAAAGTAAGCACTCAACTGTTAATGGTTTGGCCAGGGGTTTCTTGAATTTGTTTGACCAGTAGCACAGAATGGGGGAATGATCACTTACAGAGTTAGGCAGGACTTCGGTATTACTGATATGGTCAGGGCAATTGATAATCACCCAGTCAAAGAGTGTACTGATCCCTGTTCTGTAATTGATCCTGGTAGGTGACTGAACCAGTTGTGAGAAGTTAGCTGCTGCCAAGGCATTATTATAACTATTTATAGTGGGTGTGAGCCAATTTACATTGAAGTCTCCAAGCATGATGATTTACAAGCTGGGTCTTAGGTTGCAGATTCAATCAAGGAGGAATTTAGGCCAGTGCAGTCTGTTTCAATGGTATATAAATGATGCAATGGTTAGGGCCATGTTGTGTGCACAAATATCTTGGTGTCAAGATCTGAATGTCCATCCCAGTGCATTTTTCTCACATAACATCCTTCTTCGTATTTCTTGCATGTGTAGATAAATTATATTGTCCTCTGATCCCCTCCCAGAAATAAATCTCTCACAACTGTTTCTGTTGTATGCACGCTGGCAATATTTATTAAAGGCATGCAAGTTATATTTAGATTCCAAACTTCAATTTCAACAGTACACAGTACAGTACCACCACAATAATTCATTCTGTTTCTTCTTTCTGGAAATCTTCTGCTGACAGATCTTCTCCTCCTTGCTTGGCGGTCAGGATCTGGACACATTCTGATCCAACCCCCATCATCACAGAACAAGTATCACCACCAGGTACCCCCCCTTGGTAACACCACAGGTACCACCACCTGGTGCACCACCACCAGTTAGTACACTAGCAAGTACCCCCACCCTGGGCCCCACCCACACAGGGTCAGTTCCCAGCCATGCCCCAATGGGTCTGGACACATGACCCGGCCTCTAGTATCTATCCCCTCCCCTCTACTTCCACATCTGGGTTTCTCTGCCCCAGCCTGTGCTGCCTACCCCACCCCTCCTCCCACCCTTTTCCTTTTTTTCCCCTTCCCCCTTTTCTTGTCCTTTTCTCCTTTCTGTGGGCCACCTGTTGCCCACCAACAGAACCTGCCAGCCCCTGGGCCATATCATGACCTCCTGCATGCAGCTCCCTGAACCCATTCCGGGGTAAACAGGGACCATATTTTATACCCTCAACTTCCCATGCAGTGCCAACCAGCGGCAAAAAACTCTCTACAGTGCAGAGGTGGGTGGGTGGGAATCATTATCCCAGCAAAGAGGAGACCAAAAGCTCTGCTGGCTCTTACATAGTCCAAGCAGGCCCCACCTCCCAGACACCTCTCTGGCCCCTCCCTTGACCAATTGGGAGGCTGTCCTGTCCCTAGTCATTTGACCCTCTCTGACACCCTCTCTGACATCCCATTCCTCTTTCCTTTCCTATCGCCTTCTCCCCTTTGCTTTTCTGGCAGGGGAGACATTAGACAAACTGGCCTACCTTTTGATGGCAAGCTTGAATGTCCTCTGATCCCCTCCCAGAAATAAATCTCTCACAACTGTTTCTGTTGGATGCACTCTGGCAATATTTATTAAAGGCACGCAAGTTATATTTAAATTCCCAACTTTAAATTCAACAGTATACAGTACAGTACAGTACACCACAATAATTCATTCTGTTTCTTCTTACTGGAATCTTCTGCTGACAAGCACTTCAGGGTCTGAACACCATCTGATCCAGCCTCCCCATCATCGCAGAACCAGGTATCACCACCAGGTACCCCTTGGTAACACCACCAGGTACCACCACCACCAGGTACCACCACCACTTAGTACCACTAGCAGGTACCCCACTTACCTGGGCCCCACCACAGGGTCAGTTCCCAGTCCATGCCCACTAGGTCTGGACACATGACCCAACCCTAGTATCTATCCCACCCCTCCCTCTACTTCCATGCCTGGGTTCCTCTGCCCCAGCTGCCATGCACCCCCCTACCCCCTCATCTGCCCCTTTCCCTTTGTTCCCCTTTTTCCACTGACCCATCTCCAGCTTGTGAAGGATGATGGGCTCCCCCTAGAGGCTAGAAAAACCTGGTCCTTCCCTCTTCCTTAGCACCCTCTCCCATAGCTTCTGCAGCCCTCAGTAGAGGCGCTTGCCCCATGCAGGCCCTGCCCTATCTCCTTGTAGGCATCCCTACCCCTACTCACGTATTTGGGATGGGCCTGGACCCCACACCTTCTAAACAGCCTCACACACTGCCACCTGGTCTGTTGCTGCCTGACCTCTGCCACCCAGGGCTGCCCCCCTAGGAGCCCACCGAGGGCTCACTGCATGCAGGTACACCCACCATGACCTTGCGAGCCAGCTTGAGGTAGCAGAGCCCCACATGTAAATGTTGTGTCCTCGCACTGCTGTGGCTGAGACCGCCTCCTGGGCCCACTGTCTGGGGCAGTTGCAGCCTCCCTGATGAGGAAAGCATGAATCCCCTGCAGTCTGTCCCTTGGCCCCAGTTCCTCCTTTGTGGCTCAAGGGCCTGTCCTTCCATGAGCCCCCTGTAGCCCCAGCCACCCAGCATCCTGCCTGCTCTGCATGCCTCTGGTCAGACTTTCCCTTGGCCCTGTGCCGGCCCCCTCCCAGTGTGAGCCACACCCCATTCCAGAATGCTCCTCCTCCTTTCTGGGCCCCTGGCAGTGATCTTCCTCTTGGCACCTGCCCCACCTCCATCAACAATTCCTGTGGTGGGCCCTTCTAGCCTCCTCCATTAACCTAGGTGTGTTGCCTTCATCCTTCTTCTCACCCATCATCCATGTCCCTTGTAGCCACCCACTCTCTCTGGCCTTACCATACAGTCCTCTTATGGTTATTCCCCTGCCCTTGCATGCCTGCTGCTGGCCCCCGAGGTGACCAGGGCTCTTTGTTCTGTCCCCATCCACAGCTATCCAGCTCCATGGCCCTTCCTCATCCTGTTCTGGGTTACAGTCCATTGATGCGCCCTACCCCTGGAATTGAACCTTCCATACCATATCCCAGGGAGGCAGTATAAGCGCAGTGGTTTAGGCTTGAATCTCACAGCTTCACTTGCATACTGTGTGACCCTAGAAAGTCATTAACTTCCTGTGCTCCCAGGTCACTCCTGTAAAAAGCTTGCAGCTTAGGAGTAACTACTCTGGTTAACAACTAAATAAAAATATATAAATATCCTGCCCTCCCATATAGCCTCGTGCCACTGTGAGTTTTTCATTTTCTTTCCTTTATTTGGGGTCCCATACCACATGTCCCTCTTCCCCCTTGAGGCTTCCTCATGGCCCCATGATATGATTGCCAGTAGCTTACCACTGCCCTAGCTTCCATGCTTGCCTTGCTCTGCTGCTCTGAAAGCCTCATGCTGTTGGGACCCCACTACTGATGTGCTTCCCTGTTTGACCCCCATGGCTCCCTAGCCTGGGGGCTCAGTGCACTAAGCCCACTGTTGCTCAGTCATCCCTACCCACAGATCCTCTTTCTTGCCCAGACCGTCTGGCTGGTCCACCGTACTACTTCTGGATCCTGGATATCCCCATTGGGATCAGTCCATCTTCGGGGGCACCCCAGCCCCTTTGGGCTTGCCTAGCTCACGGTTCAAGTTCCTCCCCTTCTTGCTGAGCTGGTGCCTCCTGCCCCCGGGCTGGGTAGTTCCTGTTGAGGCCCGTTCACAGAGGGACCTGCAGGGCGCCTCAGTGCCCCCTTTCTGCCCTTATTCCTGTATATAAACTGTCATTTACTACCCTGGTCTTCCCATCTCTGTCACCTGTGTCCTCCCTCAGCATGCTTTTGCTACCATGAAACAACACAGCCGGGCCCACCGCGGTCCGGAGTCCCCACCTGCTGGTACCATTTTACCAACAGCCTGCTGCTCTTCCCTTGGTGTGCTATTCACCATCCTTAACTTTCCGTAGGTGGTCTGACCCACCAACCTTTGGGTTAACACTCTAACTACTATTCTGTTGCCCGGGGATGTGGGCTTCCGACATCTAAGGCTCTCTGTCTGCAGTATGGGTCCCCAAGACCTCTGCGCCCTGTTGCCCCCTAGGTAATTACCGAGACTGTATTGCCTCTTGCCAGTGAAATCTTACCAGATTAGGCCTTCCCACATCTGCCCTGCTCCATTATAGTCCCCCTCTCCCCACAACCCTCAGCACCCTGCTGGGGTGACCCGCTTTCCAGGTACCCTGGAGCACGTCTACATGTGCCCTACCCGGTCCTCCCTTTCTTGGCCCAATGCTGACCCAAGGGAAAACCCTCCCACATCTCTGGCTATCATTGTGGCCTGGAACTTTTTTTTTCATTGGCCCAACACCCCCCACCCCTTGCATGTTACCTGTATGTGGTAACCTTTCTAACCCCTGACCACCCAGCTAGATGAGAGAGTTCCTCCACTTAAACATTTCCAATTTAACCACTGGCTAGACACCATGAAAATGCTAGTAACTGAGCTATGCCTATGTAAATTTTCAAATTTGAAATATTGATAGTCTACTAGATATATGCTAGATATACATGTAGCTTACCATAATGTTGCTCAGATGGTATCCTAGAAACTAGGATACCAACAAATCCATTTGGCCCGAAAGTTGCTGTGGTAGGATAGTAGTGCTATCTGACTGTGGATCCTATCCACAAGGATCCAGTGCATGGATCCCACAAACATGGTGGATCCTAGCAACACATGTTGTGGATCCTGTGATTCCTAGCAAAAGATGCAGCTTAGATCCTAACTATCTGACCTTGTATCCCTGGATCTGACCTAGGATCCATAGCTATCTGCCCCAGCTCTAACTATCTGACCAAGGATCCTGGATCTGACCAAGGATCCCTGGATCTGACCTAGGATCCTAGATCCTAAGTAGGATTCATTGCTATCTGAATCTGGATTCTACATCTGTCTTTGGTAGGATTTCTGGTAGGATCCTGGGTGGGATACCAACACTATCTGACAAAAGTGTTAGTATCACAAAAATACTATCTGAGCAACACTAGCTCCCCCTCGGGTGTCAGGGTATGCTGATGGTAACTGTTTGGTTGGGGGGACCACAGCAGAGCATCAAAAGATGACTTACATTTTGATTCCTCAGGCCTGTGTTGAAGACTCCATCCACGGAGGGCTGGGTTATAAGGCAAACTTGATTAGGACACTTTAAAATCAGGAAGATATTGAAACAAAGTCCAAATGACAATTATAAACAACCTGGATCCTTTAATGAAATTTGATTTCTCCATTGAGCAACAACTTGACAAACAGTATCCCACTGGGAATGTCCACTGGGCCCAGGGGCCCTTTACATCAAAGTCCTAGCAAAGTCCATAGTCCAGGAAGCAGTGCCCATATTGTGGGATTTAGTGCGATATGACCCAATTAACTAAGCAGCATACATTTCACATTTTAGGCAGACTTTTATCCTTGTGCTCCCATGGCCCCACTGACCTCTCACCTTGGCGTCACAAATTCTCCAATGACATCTTCCTCCTTGTGCACTCTTGGGTGACTGCACTACTGAATTACCAGCAGCATGTCCCTTTCAATTGCTTCAGATAGGATTTTCCCATGATCGGTTCTCAAATCCCTAGCCTTATGTATTTCCTCAGGCCTGGGGTCCCCTCCAATCCTTGCTCTACTGAAATTCAAGGGGGACGTCTGGCTGCACATTCCACCTTCTGTGGATGTGAAGTCCATAATCTCTCTTCTCTCTCTCTCTACCCTCTGCACTACATTGCACCTCAGACTTGGGTTTTCACAGCTGAGGTCCATATTGATCTCATTTCCTTGGCTCCACCTCTGGCCTTGCCTCCATGTCCCTCCTCACATGGAGCTCACTTGATCACCCAGGCTAGATGCTGGTTCAATTTTCATAGTGGCTACTTGCAAGGGACATTGTGCTTCTCCTCCAGATGGCTTCATATTCCCCTAACCCAGAGTGTCTCTTAACTCAGGCCTCTGCCACTTCAGCTTTGGGATATATCAAGCCCTCCAGAGAGAAAATAGTTTAGAGAGCAGGAGCCAGGTAGTGCTTGCCTGTTAATCCCCACTGAGCTCTGCAAAACTGAAAAGCAACTTCTTGCAACCTTTATTTACAAGCAGCTGCCCCAGAAGCTAGCATAACTAGCTGCTAGTTGACTGATGCTGTAAAGAATTAACCCTTTAGAGGGTCACAGGCTCAGAGCCTTAAATTTAACCCAATGTAAAATCCAGTACACTAATCTAATGCTCTAACCCAAAGGGGGTTACATACACATTTTTGATAGAGACACCAAAGAATCTAGTCTGGAGGATAGGTCTGAGAGAGATGAAAATGAAATTGTTAATTTAAGAAAAAAGTTGCAAAATTAGAAAACAAAATAGAAAAAACAAGAATTAAGGCAGACACTGAATAACATTTAGATTGTGTCATCAAAGAACAGTGTGAAGGCTCAGATACTGTTGCTAGGAAGTTATATGAGCAAATAGCAGGGCTATCAGCAGACAATGAAAAACATTTTATTGAAAGAGCACATTGTGCTATTTGCCCTAAGGCAGCGCATAACCAGAAATCAAGAGACATGTCTCTACAGTCCTCAATTTTCAGGAAATGTACAACATTAAGATAGCTGCAGAGAGAGAGAGAGAGAGAGTAGAACTGTTTTTGAAGGGACACAGTTCCGCGTCCTTTGATGATGCTATGTCCCCACTGAATGTAAAGCAGCTTTCTTTTAGTAACATCAAACTTGTCCTGACAAGTTCTGATGTAAAATAGAGTTGCAGCAATTGACATGGTCAAAGTTCCTAACATTTCTGTGATGCCTCTAGAGAAATTCCTGCCAGGCTGCAGTACCACTTTAGGGCCACCAGGGAGAATCTATTTAGCACCACTGTATCATGAAATATCTGGAACTATATGACTATGTCTGTTGCTTCAACTGTATTCAGTGCCTTCCATGCTTGATTCAAAGTACAAAAAAAAAAAAAAAATGCTATGACTTTAAAAATGCAGCAGCAGCAAGGTCACAATTACAGAAGTTGTTCCCATCCCTAGTCCCTATAAAATAATGTATCTGAATCTGAAGTCATCAAAACCATGTTATGTTTTGACTGAATATTCCTTTTATAACATACACTTACCTGATGAGATCTGTGAGATCAACTTTACTTTCAACTGGCACACTAGAATTTGGAATATGGTGTTGTGATAAATGATACATTCTGGCAGGTTTGTGAATGCTGTCTGTGGCACTGAAGTCTTTGCACCTTGACCTAGATAAAATAAATATAAAACATTAAATTTCTGATTGAATTAAATACTTTTTATCTGTGGAGTTGGAACCAGTGCTGTTATAATTTTATTTGACTGTGGTATAACCTACTTATCTGCCCCTCAAATAATTTTTATATATGGCTAACTATGGCTGATGCAAAAATATTGGTTGGGTGGGGTGCGGCTGAGTGTCACTGAGGAGGAGAAGGATTTTGGAGTCATATGTAATGAGGCATGAACAACTCTGCTCAGTGCAGAAAAGCTGCAGCCAAGGCCAATAGGATGCTGGGGTGCATCATGCGGGGATCTCATCCAGACACAAGGATGTGATCCTGCCCCTGTACAGGTCCCTGATCAGGCCGCATCTGAGTACTACATGCAGTACTGGCATCCATATTTGATAAAGAATATCAGGATGCTTGAGGTGGTGCAGCATAGGGCAACAAAATGATACAGGGATAGAAGGCAAAACCTACAAGGACAGACTGAGACACATGAGTTTATATACCATGGAGGAGAGAAGGAATCAGGGGATATAATTGAAATGTTCAAATATTTGAGGGGATCAACAAATCTAACACAGAAGGGTTGTTTCAGCTATAGAACCAAAGGGACACAAGGGGCATTGGCTGAGAATGGTGGGTGGCAGATTCAGGAGGAGGATGAGAAGGCATTATTTCACTGAGAGGGTGGTGTCAAAATGGAATGCGCTACCAGGGAGGTGATGGCATGCAAGACTGTGGTCAGTTTCAAAAGGCATGGGACAGAGGCAAGGGGGCCAGATAAACAACATGACCAGCTTCTGAAGGTGAGGGGGACGGAGGGTGGGGCAGCTGCAGTTTAGGGTGCTAGCTGTGCATTCGAGCAGACTTGATAAACCACGAGGTCTGTTTCTGCTGGCAAGTTTTGTATGTTTGTACAGGTGTAGGAATGCATATGTCAATTAAGCCACAGCTACACTGGGCCCTAGCCACTGGTTGTGGTTACTCCTACTGTCTGTTACCCACTCATATTGGTCTTATAATATAAATGCTATGCTTTATTTGAATTAATCATAATTTTGAAAGCATAAAACAAAGTACTTGCTGGCTTATTTCCTCTTATTGTGCAGTTCCTGTAGTATAGCATGAGGTGTACAAGGGTCTGGTTAACAAAAATGGGCATTTCTACTGTGGGGAGGGCAAGAGGAACCAAATAGTTCTGGCTTACATATTTCTTCTTCATAGCTATACCAATGTGGCTAACAGCACTTATAGTACCATGGCCAGTCATATACATGATAAGTAACTGATACAAATTTTTCCTGCAGGAAATCTAGATGTAAAGCAAACATCAACTCAATATGAAGTAAAATCATAGTAATTTGTAGGATTTCTTTCTTTTGATTCTGTGCTTCAGAATTATAATAAATAAAGTTCAAGTTCAACTTTATTTCACCAGGAAGACTCACTGAGCAAGTTCATTTACAAGGAGGTCCTGTATGGATAGGTTATATACAAAGTACATAGTAGCTATATAAACAAAAGTATTCACAGAAAACATAGTAGATGTATAATAAGGAAGAAAGTATACAAAAAGTACAAAAATATAGGTGTCAAGTGCAATTTGTTCCAATGTGAGTGCAAGGGTCTAACACATAACATAGAGTATGGCATATGACATACAAGGCAAATATAGCTAAGATACATAGAAAGCTGCAAAATTACTCAACAAACCTGGGTATGCTCCAAAAGGAAGGGGGTCTTGCATGCCAATGGGATTGTGGGGTGAGGGTTGTAAAGGAGAAAGGATACAAGGCTGGATAGGGAGGGACAATAGAGAGTAAGGCTAGGGGCTAGTTGTGATAATGGCAGCAATCATCTTGGGAAAGATTGGTGGCAAGGATTTTAAAGGTATTTGGGGACTAAGGTGGCTAGTTTAAGGAGAATTGCAGCCTATTCCAAGCCCGGGGAGAGCATGACTAATAGCAACCATGCCACTACTGGTGCAATATTTAGGGACTTACAAGAACTCTTTCTAAGAGAGTACCAGCATGAGGTATGACGAAACAGGTTTGAGATATAGGGTGGAGGTTTGAAGAGCAAGGCTTTAGGTCCAAATGTACATGTTTGTTAACCTTCTGGTGGTGAGAGAGTCCATCCTATTTCAGCGTAGAGGTTGCAGTGGTGCATCCTGACTGGCACAGTGGTGATGCACCATAAGTCACGATGGTAAGGGCGTGTAACTTGTGCAGCCTAGGCATGGGCATCAGCTGTAAGGATGTCAGCGTAGTCTAGTAGTGGGAGGAATGTGGTTTGAACCAATCTTAGTCTAGATTCTTTAGGAATAAAGGTTTGTTTATGTAAAGAAAGCAAGCCTTTGCTTTAGCTTTTTGTGGCGCTTGATGGGGAGGAGAAAGAGAGGTTATGATCCGGAGGAAGCCAAGATATTTAAACTTATCCTCCCTTTCCAGAGTGTTGCATAGCAGGGTTACTATTGGTGATGGGAGATGGCTATGCAGACATAGCAGGTGGTTGCTGGTTTGGAAAAACAAGACTTTAGTTTTACTTACATTTAGTAACAATTTAGAGTGAAGGAGATTTTGTTGCAATAGATTCAATTTGGACTGGAGTTCAAGACAAACATCTGTAACAGATGATTTAGTGGTGTAGAGTACAGTATCATCTGCAGAAAAGTGGATCCTAGCTTTCAAGATATGGTTACTGAGTATTTATGTATAACATGAATAGCAGGGGTCCAGGACTGATCATTGGGCACCCTCTAGTAATCATGTGAGAAGAGGAGAAGACTCCATCAGCTTTAATTTGTGGACGATGTCCAGACAAATAACTATAAAACCAGGTTAGCAGTGGATCATTTATGCAATGCTCGCTGAGTTTATCTAACAGTATTGCATGGTCTACAGTATCAAAAGCCCTGCTCAGGTCAAGGAATTCTAGCTTGTGGTATGTCTACAGTCTAGAGCAGGGGCCAGTCATCTGATACGTTTGCAAGGAGGTGGTACTATTCAGTGTCCAGTAACGGATTGCAGTGGGTTAATTAAGTTTGACTTATCCAGTTAATCCTTGAGCTGAATGTCAGTTAGTTTCTCAATAATTTTGCTAGGATGGGAAGAAGGAATATAGGCCTATAGTTACTGAGATCCCCAGACTCCATGAATTTAAAGAGTGGGGATTACATGGGCCCTTTACATAGGGCAGGGACTTCACTGTTAGTGATGGAGATTAAATAAATGCAAGATTGGTGCTGTGAAGAAGAAGAAGAAGAAGAAGAAGAAGAAGAAGAAGAAGAAGAAGAAGAATCAGCATTTATATAGCGCTTTTATACACAGTGCTTCCTAAAGCACTTTACAAGCAATGTTAGACTGGTAGTGAAGTGACTTAATGTGTAGTGGCCATATCGCACATCAGTACCCACATACAGCCTGGACAATTGCATGATCTGGTTTATGGGAAGAGGAATGTTGAACAGGACACTGGGAATGCCCCTATTCTTTGTGAAGAGTACCCTGGATTCTTTTACTTCCACCTGGACACCCACCAGGACGCACCAGGATGGGTAAAGGGACCTTGGTTTAACATCTCATCTGAAGGATGGCACACCCCAGCAGTACAGCAGTATCCTAATTCTACACTCAGATGCCAGCAGTTTAGGTATGAGTCCAGTCCGGTGTGCGATGAGAACCCATGACCTTCTGGTCCCGATGCAGATGTGCTACCAACTGAGCCACACTGACACCAAGTATTTAATGCCTATTTTTAAGAATAGTGGGTCCAGGCCACCTACTCCTGCACTTTGTTTAGCAGGAGCAAGTCCTCAACCTGCTTGAAGGTGAAGGGAGAGAAGCAGAAGGAGGCCTTCAGTTGGCGTTTGATGTTTGGTTCAGTTGTAGTATAAGCAGGCAGTATGCTAGCAGCTGGGGAGGAGTCGAAGGCAAGGCCTGCTAAAGAAAAATGAGTATTACATTTTTCTGATATTGTAGCTCTGTCTGTAATGATTATTCCCTGACAGATTATGTTTTGGGGTAGGGAGGAGAGGATCAATGTCCCTGAGTGCTTTAATGATACCCTTGAATTTTGCAGGGTTCCCTTGGTGTTTGCAAGGGCACTAAGGTAATATTTTGATTGTGTTTCCTGATCAGTTTAATGCAGGTGTTGAGATGGGCTCTGAAGGTTGCCCAATCATTCATGTCTTTGGTATGCCTGGCATGGCCCAGAGATGGTCCCTTTAGAGTTAGAATCATTTAATTCACCTGTGAACCAGGGTACAAACGCTTTTCTGGTCCTACATTTTATCAGTGGTGCATGTTTATTGATAATACTAAGCACAGTGGAGTTGAAAAATGGCCATGGCATCACTGATGTTCATGGTAAGGTAGAATATTTGCCATTCTATGGTGCTAAGGTCTGATAGGTAATTAGCTATATTACATTTCTGAGCTTCTTTTTAGAATGAACTTATAGGGGACTAGGTCTTTCCAAGCCCTGACACAAACCACGATATTGTGGTCACTTATATTATTATGAAATACTGCTGTTTGGGAGATTTTATGTGGGTTATTAGTAAGGATCAAGTCAAGAAGGAGCTTTTGTTGTGATTTTTGGTTTGGCCTAGTAGGTTCAAAATTAATTGGCTAAGGCCATGCTCGTCACACATATCCTTTAGGAGATTAGATTTGTTGCTAGCACAGTTGAGATTCAGATCTCCAAGGACTATCGATTCATTGGCTTGAGTCTGGAAGCTACTCAGTAATGGTTCTATATACAGTCCCCTGATGGAGATCCATAGACGTCCAATGACATTGAGGGGCTCTGCAGAAGAGAGTTGTAATTTTAAGGCTAGACATTCGAATTCCCAGGATTTGTGGTAGCTAGAAGGATGCTGGTGGTGAATTTGTTTTTCACGTATATGATCCCCCATGGGTCTGTCTATGCAGAAAGGATTGTGACCTGGAAGAGCAATTTCTTGGTCTGGGATTGTTCTCTTTAACCGTGTTTCAGTTAATACGAGAACATTGGGGGTTGGTATGAGAGATCAAAGATTGCACAATGTCCAATTTCTTGATAAGACTACATACATTTACAAGCATAAATGTAATCCTATAGCAGATGCAAATTCTGCTGAAGACAATAGTGAGATAGGAGGCCAGGGTTTAGTTCTATATTTTCAGAGTTGAGGAGGATGAGAAATAAGTTGCTTTAACCAATAGCATGATGATATTATCTTTCAGCTTGGTGGGATGATCATTTAAAGGTGTATTTTGTTGATGTAAGAGGAGCTAAGGGCTGATGCTGATTGCAATATATAATGGCCTGTAGCAAGACAGTATGAGGGACAACAATGGCAAGTTATTACAGCTCTCCTAAAATAACTAGAAATATGATAGCCATTTTTGTCTGGTATATAAAACTTACATATCTGGGATTTAGTGGTAATAATGCAGAAAACCACTTGAACTCAATGCAAGACTGTTTTAAAACACTATTGTATGGTGGTAAATTAAGTATTTCTGGTAGAGGATGTTCCTGGACTCACTATCACATCTAATTTTATTCCTTATACCTTTCTTTTTGATAACCAGTATTAATAATGTGCGTGATCTCTTACATTTAGACATTCTACACAAACTGTTGATATTCGCTTAAATTATTTGATTGATTCTATATCCCTTTAAAGAATGTTACATAAACCTCATTTAATAAACACTGCTTTAGTTTGCAATTGTTACTATTTGCTGTTGATTAATTTGTAGTGTTTGGTCCTCTAAGTGCCACTTCTCTAATTAGTTCTCAATATCTAAGTAACATTCAAGTGCTCTCATAATTGTTAATTGGATACCCTGTTGACAGTTTTTTCATAGCACTGCATCAGGCAGAACATATACAATAATGGATGGGGTGGTAGGTATAATGAGATTTTACACACCTGAGTTGTGGGATGCTACGCATAACCCACAGAAGGCAAAGCCAGGGGGTTTATGAAAAGCATCCCAATGAGAGTGTGTAAAATCAAGTTTTACACACCACCCCATCTGTTATTTTTTTATAATTGCTGGTCATCATTTTTTGTTTATAAGACACTCACACACGGTTCTGGTTTGTCCTTTCCTGTTGGCGCTTATTTCTGAAGCGCATCTGAGTGATTCCTGGTGCTAGTTTTTCTCCAGTGTGGCTGAAAACTGTGTGGTGCAGTTTTTGAATGGTGGGATCAGCCAGATCAAGTAGGGGAAGAAGAAATGTTTAAAAATAAAAACACCAGCTGGACACGGTGGCACTGAGGGTTGAGGCGCGGACACCACACTCACACCATGCCAGTGACCTGGGTTTGGGAATGAGCCTGGGTCATCGGGGCTGGCAGGGGAGGACTAGGATCAGTGTCCGTTGTCTGCCCTCCTAGTCCTGGGGTGGGTTGGGGAACACCGTCGCACAGCAGGGACCTCTGGGGATGCCTGGAGATACTGTCAGCATGATGGTAGCTGGGGTGGGGTGCAGCAGACATTGTCATGCTGTGCCTGATGTCACTGCACATCCGCACCCCTGAGGGAAAACAAATTGGAGGAAAATTGCTGGGCGTGACCATGCAGCTTGATGGCCGCACCCTGCACTGCCTGGAGGACTTGCAAAGAGTCCTGGTGGGAGGATTCGGGACTGTCCTGGCTAGGAGTGGCACAGGAGGGCCCTCCGGTGGGACAGCATGACCATCCCGGACCCTCCTGGGTGCAGTATGAGCCACCCAGATCTCTGGGTGGGCAGGGGCCGACAGCTGGATGCCCCAAGCCAGTCTCGCCACAGAAGGCTACAAATATGGAAGTGATAAAAAATAAATAAAAATAAAACACCCACGCTGTCAGTGTGGTGGCTCTTTGCTAAGTGGAACAGAGGAGCTGCCATGTTTCTTTTAGTGGAAGCCCACCAGGAAGAGTAAAGAGTCAATTAGGATGTGGCTCTTGTTTGAGTGATGTGGTGCGTGTTTGCATAATGGCAAATCATAACTGGCTCAGACAATGGAAAATTGCTGACCACTTATTAAATACATAACCTCTTTAGAAACTTGTTGCAATAAAGTCAGGTACTTCATTTATTCATGCCACTATAGTTAAAATTCAACTCCTAAATCTACCATTAGTTTTGCAAACATATGTGGAAGTGGGCCACTGTAGTCAATTTCATGTCACATTGTTGGGAATTTTATTAATGACTAATTAAAAATGTATAGTGACAGTGGAGCAGGTCCAATAGTGCCCATTTTATCGGAGCATAAAAGTGGGATAGATGGTAATCTTTCATTTTTCTGGTATAATACCTTTCACATTTGCAACTTCTGTCATAGTGTTATTCATATAGACCAAAGAGATTGGTAGAGTGTGCTCTCATTGTCTGAAGACTGCGTTTGATTATGTCTCTTCAAACTTTTAAGCAAATCACATTGTGTACCCTGTGTTGTTGATGATTGATTTGCATTTCAGTGGTAGCTTAGAGTTGTAACCATGTCTGGAAAAACTCAAAATATGTGATTATGATGATGGTCAATGTTCATGTGTAGCTTAACTTAGGGGTCCCTGAGGAAATGTATTAAAATGAAATTAAATTTCCTCTGTATTAGGGACATGACTTTGAAGGTGAGGTAGCTCACTTTCAGTGGTAGCAGAAGGCAGGGGTCACTTACAACAATGCACTTCAGAGTCCATGTCAAGATACAATTTTCTATTGTACAAGTCTGGACATGAGCAAATTGTCCGATGTCCACTTTGCCAAGCTAAGACATAGATAAGTTCAATTCTCAAAGTTCTAACTTACTGTAGTTATGTCCAGGTTGTGAATTTCAAGTATAAAAGTGCCTAGACTCAATTTTCAGGCCAATAGTAACATGGTTCATTATTTATATCTATTTCTACTTACAATGGAAAAATATCACACCTGTGACTTTGGGAAACAGTCAAAATAAATGAACAAGAAGGTATTTGTTCATATACAAAATCACATTCATTTTAAAGTGCAAAAGCTTGCACGATGAAAAATCTCAAGCACTTAACATGCATGGTGTTATGCACCCTGTCATCTATTTCTAGCATTTTTAATCCAAAACTGGATATAAGTAATATAAAATGGTAACTAATTCTGCAGCTAAGTTCAATTTTGAAAATAGCCTCTTGTTATGACTTGACATAACTAGGTATTACATTCATTGTATATAGTTTGAAAATCCTACCCAATGTCTTTTTCTTATAAACTGTTACATGCTTTGATAGTATTGTGGTAAATTTACATAACAAGGGCTTATATTTAATTCCTAGACTTAACCATTTTACTAATCTGGAAGTTAGAAAATTACAGCTGAGTACTTAACATTACAAATAAAAATTAAAAATGATCATAGCAAGGTAACTTGCTCAGATTTCCATATTTTCTAGCACGAATGTGATCAGGAAAAGAGGCTTTAACATTGTTAGCAGAATATATATTGCTGAAGTTTTGTAAATTGAAATCTTAAAGATGACTCATTGATTGCTGCCTCCTTCAGATTGTTTCTCCTCTTATGATTCCTGCAGTTCAGACTCTTAAACTTCTCTAATTAACTTGTTAATAGACATTGATTCTGTAGCACATTCTAAAATGGAATACTTTTTCCTTCCTTTACTTGTTCACAAAAAATTGTTATAAATACCTTTTATATCTTAGAGCTCACTATTACATACTTAGTTGCTAATTTAACAAAAAATATATTTAATTAATAGTTATTCTGTAGCCATAACAGGGTGAATGGGTAGCTAAATATTGACACCACCTACTGAGAAAAGTATAATTATTTTTCAATTGACACCAAACAGTTCTTTGTGAGTTCTATGTGATATCGGTAAAAAATAATGGTGAGAGCATATCGGCAAAAACAAAACTCTGAAAACAAAGAGGTGCACACCAACCTTTGGGACTGCCAGAAGCATCACCTCACTTCCAACAGTGTATGATACGGGGACAAGCCCCTCACACCCCAAACTTTTATAACCAACTCTACCACTGCAAAATGCCTGGGAGGTCACAGTCCTGTTCCATGCTGGTTTTCCCTGTCACCATTCTGGCAGGTGTTCAAATTAGTCGCTGTTATTGGGTCCCTCAATTTGAGTCACCCATATCATGGGATATCCTTTTGTAACAATATTTTGCCTGTTCTGGGGCAGGGCATTACTTTTATTTATTTTTTATTTCATTTTTTAATATCCTACTACTGTATATGCTGTATATGTAATAACACTAAGGAGTATGCTATAGCTAGTACTGGTATATGCAAAGAAAGTGTCAAATTTAAGTTTGAAAATTGATAGTTCTTTACTTATTTGCACTTCTTGCAATAGCAAATGTGGAAGTAGTCAATTTAAAATGCAGATTGGTGTTATCATTTAAACATAAACTCCAGTCAGAGCCAATACGGCTGCAAAATTATGAATTTGGGATACAGCTTGTCCCAGAATGGCAGCAAGGTGTCCGTCTGTGGTGCTGACATCCTGGGTTTGGGGATGGACTCAGGAGTTGGAGGGCTGGCCAGGGGAGAAGGATCGAGGATCCCGGGACTGCTGTCCTTCTCCAGGAGGAGGGAGGAGGAAGAGTGGCCAGCACAATGTGGACCTCTGGCAGTAGCTGGGGTACTGCTGTAGCCAGTACCACACATTAGGTGGACAGGGCAGATACTGGCATCATTGCATTTTCCAGCCCCCATGAAAAATAGCAGCAAAAAAAATACTGGCCTCTAATGATGGCCAACATTTCTGCCACCGCTCCCGCTCAGACAAATGGTCCACCGAGGGGTCCCGCTCCTACAACCCCACCATGGGGGCAAGCCTGGGTTAGAGAACCATGTTTTCCTGGGAGAGGCTGCTCTGTCTGGGGGGTAAGCCTGGGATGGGGGGCATGAGCAGAGCAGGAGACCAGAACCACCTGTTGGAGGGATAGAAGCTGGCCCAAAAACAAACAAACAAAAAAATGAGTTTACAGCATAGCTGTCTATTACCACACCTCAAGAACGCGTAAGGTGAAAGTGTTGAAATCCCCACCAAAATGTGATTTTGCAACACAGAAATGTGATTCCTTATCACAGGTGCAGAAACACCTTTTGGCCAGGATGTGAAAATGACAGCTGTCACATTCATAAGGCAGTGTGAAAAAATGTCTATGTTAAAAATGTGGTCAAAATATTTAAAATTAGCAAAGTTATGAGTGAGTGTAGAAAAGTTTTAACATATGATCTTAACTTCATCATTTGGACATATTTCAACCCCACATTTTCAACATAAACTTCTCATGACCCGTCTCATGAGCAATGGTGGTGAAAATGTTCAAATCCCACCTGACAGGTGATTTTGACAAGTAACCATTCAGGCCTGATTTGCATAACTCCACTGCCACTGTTCATGAAATGGGGTCCCTAAAAGCCATGTTGAAAATCTGGGGTCAAAATATGCAAAATGAGAAAGTTCAAAACCCACTGAAATACATTGAACCGCACTTATCTTAGTTTTCATATTGCAGTCAGCGGTTCCAGCAGCAAGACTTATCTTTGATCGAGACTGGATCTTCACCCTGGGACCTGTTCAGATAAGTGAGTGGGTGTGTGGGTGTGAGGTGGTGACTGCTTAGTGGGAGGTCAGGTTTCCAGGGGTGAGATTAGCGAGGGATCATTTTCTTTTTCACAGGTTTAAAATAGAAAAAAATCAAGGCACAGTTTTCTTTATTACAGGGTCTATTTTGAATAGTGATATGGGAACAGTGACCTCAGGGTGGGGGCACTAGACACCAGGTAGTATCATAGAAACTCAGGATGGTGATTGGAGGGTGAGGGGGCACTAGACACAGGAATGTAGTGACAGTGATCACTCTGCGGGGCCACTAGACATCAGGAAACAGCATGGAAGCATGGGGATGGTGACTGGAGGGCAGGGGAGCCACTAGACACCAGGGAGCATTAGGGAAACAGGAGAACAATGATCAGAGGGCAGGGTGCCACTAGACACCAGGGAAGTATTACAGGATGGGGGTGCCACAGCTCTGAACCTGGGAGTGAATGAGAAGTAAGCACAGAGCATGAAAATAGTGCACAAGGGAGGGATAGCACTGTAGTAAGTAGAGAGGATTGCATGTGCTTCAATTCTACAGTGGAAGGACACAGTCAAGGTATACGGTCATGTGCTTAAAGTCTCCTCCTCTACTACATCATAGCAATATGTTACAAAGCTCTGCTATATAGCTGTAAAATAGGTACAAAGATTGAATTCAGGCAGGAGACACATTTCAGACCCAATGATGCTAACCTTATTAGGAGGGGCTGGGTATAAGAAGTTCTATAAAACATACTGTAGAATCATAGACAAAGTCTGGGGAGGGGATCTATTCAACCAGTCTACCCTGTTTTATCCTATTCTACCCTGTGACCTACAGTATTGTCCCCTGAATCCTCCCCAAGGAATGATGGACACCACACCATTTTCACTTGTTGGCTGCTCGTTGGCAAATTTATTCATGGCACAAAGACTATATTTACAACTCATATGTTTCAGCATTCACAATTCAAAATTTACATCAAATTTCATTTTCAAATTTCTGGTTCCAGCCTCTGTCCTTCTTCCGTTCATTTCTTCCATCTTGCTTTTAGGGCGTGGACACTGTGAATCCGCCACCTCTTCCACACCAGAACCAGGCTGGTTCCCCTTACCCAGGCTTTCACCCTCCAAGCCGGACATTTCTGAATCTGGCACCTGGACCTATCCCTCTCCCGCTTTTACCGCCATGTCTGGGTTCTTTGTCCCTAGCCCATGTATCCTACCACTCCCCTTTTCTCCCCTGCTCCCCTTTTTCTTCCTTCCATGCCCTCCTCCAGCTAGCACCAGATGGAGGGTCCCCTCCAGGCAAGTTTCTAATTCCCTTTTGCCTATCAGGGACTCTAGATCCCCAATAGGCCACAGGAACAGACACATCCCAAATTCCGACAAGTGGACACCATCTGACCTGTACACTGCTGGCTGGTCATAAGAGATATCTCTGTGCTGCAGATGCACTCCCCATCTCTCTGTACCCCATGGCCACCCCTTCTGTTTAAGCAGCTTTATAATTTTCTCGATCAGCCAAGCATTCCTCGCCCCCATACCCTCCAGGAAGTGATTTCAGACCAGCCGATTATCACCCTCGGCCACCACCCTCTTATCCATTCTAAGTCTCCCAAAATGTCCTGCCCTAGTGCCCCCATGGCAGGCTCCTTGATCGTTGCCCCCAGGTGTACAATGATGCAATCCGGGGTGCCCCACCATAGTTTGAACTCCTCCATTAGAGGCATGAACTGCACCCATTTCATCCCCTGATGCCTTTCCATAGCACCCTGGTGTGCTCCGTGTTGTACCTCAGCTCTCTCCTCTGGAGGTGGCAGCCACAAACCTTTCAGCCCAATATATGAAAGAATGCCCACTATCCAGATCCTTCTTTTGGAACTTGCCATGGAAACAAAATAAAACAGTGTGAGTTGTTTGCTGTTATTTCCTCACATACCTCTTGTAGCAGCTGGCTCTCCAGTGTCCCACCTTTTGTAAGTCTGCCACTGCAGCCCCTTTTCTGCTGCCCCGTGGCTGCCCCAATCAGAAATGAATGTGGGGCAAACTTGCTGGGATCCTCCCCAGGAATGCCAGTGCCTTCTTCAGTACTGCCCCCACCCTGAAAACCTGTGGCCAGAGGACCATTCCCATGCTGGAACAGTACCCCCGGCCCACCCAAAACCTCCTATATTCCTCTAATGCACCCACCGCACAGCTAGCCTGCTGGGATCTGGCCAGAGACACTTGGGCCCCCTACCCCTTGATCCATTTTGGACCTGGCCAAGCGATGGCTATCTTGTTTGGCCCCACTGGACTTCCTCTTGTTGCAACGCCTGTCCGGTGGCCATCCTTCTTGGGGCCACCACCTCCCCACTCAGATTGCCTGCTGCCATAACTGCAAACACAGCCCGGAACAGCACCCCTTCCTGCGCTGACATGCATACTTTCTGGGTGGCCCTTAAGACCCTTACCAGTAACTCCCCTTATGGGTTGTCTCCCATCCACCCTGGCCAGTTGGCCCCACCACCAACCTGCCACCATGGACTTTATTGTCCTGTCGGCTGCTACATCAGGCCATCCTTTGTCCTGGCTTACCCAACTGATGCCTGCCAATGCACTACCATCGTAGCGTGGGCCATCCCTTCCTCCCACATTTCCACCACAAACCTCTATACCTGCTAGCTCTGGGCGGTTCAGCCCTGTCCTAACCATGTTTCCTTCTGAACTTTTGAAACCTTGCCCATCCTGCCTCGTTTGCCCTCAATGTGTTGGCTGCCCAGGCCCCTGATACAGTGCCCTGGTCATGGCCCTCCAACTTCCCACATCTGGTTGGGTATCCTGGTCCTGTGTGGTGCTGACTGAGGCATCAGCTCCCAAAACCTGTTGAGCTGTAAGTGGGAAAGGCTGTCAGCCCCTCATTCTTCAAACCCTCAATGTGCTGCACTTTGAAAGATATGTTCAACCGTAGCCTCAACAGGACCAGTTGTCTGAGTAGCCTTCCCACCATCTCTGTCTTCCCCTTGCCTATTGATGACTTCTACTAGCCTTTAATTTTTCACCTAGAACAAATTGTGCTTACCCTGCATCCTATGCCTACATACCTCCAGAGCCACCCATATTGGGAAAATCTCCAAGAATGTTATATCTTTCAGCCACCCCTTTTGCCCCATGATGTGCTGGCCAAGGCTCTGACATCCAATCCCCTTGAAAATATGCCCCCATTCCTAGGGCCCTGACGCATCCGTGAATAGCTCCAGATTCACGTTCCTTTCCCATTCTTCCTGTCAGAATATCACCCCATTGTAGCCTTCGAGAAACTCCTCCATTACCTGAAGGTCCTCCCACACCCTCGGCACATCCACCCAATGGTGTGGAAGCCTGGCTCCCATTGCCCTCCCCAGCCTTCTTGTGAAGGCCCTGCCTGGGCTGATGGCCTTGCAGGCAAATTAAGGTGCCCCAGCAGTTGTGTACCTGTACCAGTGGCACCCTCTGCCGCCCACCACCTGGTTGAGCAGGCCCCACAGACATGCCACCTTATCCCCAGGTAGCTGAAAACAACCCTCTTCTGTATCCACTTCTATGCCCCAAAATTCCAATTTTCAGGTGGGGCCCTCGGTCTTGCCCTGTGCTAGCAGTATCCTCACCTGCGGCACATAGTCTCAAATCCCTTAACATCCCTTGGGCCTCGGCCTCGATTCCTCGATGAGGAGGACATTGTCCAGGTAGTGTACCACTCTCCTGTGCCCATGATGGGTTCTGAATACCCATTGAACCCAGGTGCTAAATGCTTCAAAAGTGGAGTATGCCACCGAGCACCCCATGGGCATGGCCTTGTCAAAAATGTGCCCCTGGAACTGAAAACTCAACAGGTCCCAGTCCTCGGGCTGGACTGGCAATAGCCAAAAGGCTGCTTCTATGTCCATCTTGACCAGCCACACCCTCAATTGCCCTGATCAGTCCTACTGCCTGCTCCAGTGAGAGCGCACGATACTACCTAAAATGGTCAGGTATGCCCTCATTCATGGAGTAGCTCTCCAGGTAACATAAGTGATGTATCAAGCAGAATTCCCTCCACCATTTTGGGCATAATCCCACAGGGACACCGAAATGCTCACATGGTGGGGCTCCAAGTGGCCCTCCACTCTGCCGCCCTTATTTTCTTCTCAATCTTGGCCCCACTATTCCCTCTTTCCCTTGCACTGAGCCCTAGGTTTCGGCCCATCCAGATTCTCTCTCCTTTAAACCCAAAGGGAACCCCCTGAAACCTGCCCTGAGAGTTTCCCTGCTGCCCTGTTCAGGTAGTCTGCAGTCAATCCTCCTCCACTGCTCGGACGATGGAGTGCATGCCAGTGAGTAGCCCCATCACCCCTCTTTGCATTCTTACTTAGCGCCATCCCGAGAGTGTAGTGCTGTCCTCGCTGTCTGCCCCTGGACCCTGCCCTGTCCCCAGCACCCCGAAAGGACTGATCATGGTATTGCCCCCATGTTGTCCCCTCTGTCCGCTCCTTGCCAGCAGCTGGAAACTGGGTGCAACCACCACGCACTTGGAGCAGACATGTTGAAATTTAAAATTGCCTCACATGCATGTGGCCTTTTGTAGCCCCAACACACGTGACGGTGTGGTATCTGTGTCCTTCTTTGCTTTCTCCCTGGGTCCCTCCCTCCCGGATAGCATCCTCACCCACAATTCCGAATAGGTGCAGTCCCTCAAATCCCTTTTGCCGCCATTCTCTTCCGGAATGACTCATCATACTTTAACCACCAGTACCCGACTTTTGCCTTATACGCATCCTCGATATTGGACATGTATGTCAACAGGGAATGATGATCTCGGCTGTTTCTCCTGCACCAGCATGCTGTAAATGGTGAAACCTCCTTGCCAGCTGTCGATGGTCTTCCTTTGTATTTTGACTCCTCTGTCTTGTGGCCCACCACTGCTAGGGCCACAGCCATTTCTGACTTCCCCACCGATTCCTTCTGCTCGTACCTCATAGCTGTGTCCTCATCCACTAGTCCAAAGATGTCCATATTCCCCTTCCAAATCTTTTCTTTTATAGACACTGGGATGTGGTCCCAGTCGAGCATCCCATTTACTTGCAGTCAATTTACTTCTCCCTCAGACCCTTGATTTTCAAGGCCTGCACGGCCCGCTCCATTTTCTCCAAACCTGCATCACCCATATCCTCAAGGAGCCCTCCAAATACTCCTTCAGCTCATTTTCATCCGAGATCTGGCGTTCTTACAACCATCTGTGTTCCCGCTATCTGGCTCCGGTGCGGGCAACGGCGCTGGGATCGGTACGGGCTGTGGTGCCTCCCATCTAGGTCTCTGCCCCGTTCCCCTGCCCGGGAACTCCTCTCCTCCTTCCATTTTCTCAGGACCTCCTCCTGCCTCTCACTGCTTTGCCATCGCCACCAGCTCCGACATTTGTCCCATCAACTTAGAAGCCTCCTGCATCATTCTCTCGCTGGACAGTTGGGCTCTCTTAGGTGCCATGCTGCTTTCTATATCGCTGTATTTGGGGAGGGGAAACACTTGTTCAAACATGTGCTTGTACCTGACTACATGGAAAAAACACACGTCCTCATTGTACTACCTGGAGACCTGGAGGGGGCGAACCATGGTTCTGGGTCTCCTTCCTGCAGTACTGAAGCCCTAGCCACTCCCCATGGGGATGGCTTGTGAAGAAAAAACTGTCCATTGGGCCATTCCTGATGCTGGATCCTGCCCTGATTGCACCTGAGGCCTTCATAGCCCATCGGCCCCTGAGGCATCCCCCGCCTGGTAAAGGAGCTGCCAGCCCTCACCTGTGACCTTCCTCTTAAGCCTGGACTGCCGGAATTTCTTAAGTGCATCCTCGCGCTTCAATGCTGCCACCCTGTGTGCATAAGTGGAGCTACCCCCTTACACCCTGGGCTGGGCCTAGGCTCTCTCAATCTGCGTGGAGGCCTGAAAAATCTAGCGATAGGCGAGGCTTAAGTAAAAAGGAAAAACTTTCCCCAAGCTCCCCTTTGACCAAGCATCAAACGAGCCCCAATACCAGAATGCCCATGTGGCCTTGGGTTTCATTTGCCCCAGCTATAATAACATCAGCGAGAAATACCCTCTCCCTAAGGCCACGCTGGGCCACGTGCCTTCTGGCCTCTTATATCTTTCACTTGTGCCAACCATGCCATTCTCTGCAAGCCAGCTCGCTATCCCCATTGTTTCCTGCTTTGGCCTGAAACAACCTTTGGTGCCACCTGCCGCTACGCTGTGAAGAAAGCACCCCACTCACTGAAAGCTTCAGCCTCCTGGGCCCCGCCCAAATACCCACCCATTCATCGGTGGCCTCGCAGCCCCCTGCGGCCTTCCGAGATTGCTGCCACTAGGCAGAAACACCCACTTCTTTGATATATTATTTCTTCTTTTTTTTTTTCTTGGACACCAGCGGTGACAACCGTGTTATTGTGGCATTTACAGCAATCTTTCCAGGCAATGTTCTGTAACTCCGAGAAGCATTTTACAAGTAAACTAGGTAATGTTAAAAAGAGACATTGATTTAGGAGCACTTCATGTAGACTGCCCTGTGTTGATGCCTTGGGCCCTACCCTCACCTGCCCTCCCAAGTGCGTGCGTATCCCGCCCCTACCATTCGATCCCAACTTTCCCTCTGTCCCCCAGAGCACTCCTCCAAACTCAAATAACTCCAAAATGCCATGGAAAACAAACAGGGGCCTCTGCTGCACCACACTAAAAACTGCGGTCATGTCGAGCACTCATAAGGCCCCCAACCCCCATCGGACGCCAGGGCATTCCACCAACAGGGCCCACGTGGTATCCTGTCCTGCAGAATTGTGCTGCCTTGCACCAACTGATCCCCAGCCTACCAGTAAAACCACTTCCTTACAAGCATCCAACTTGCTGTGACCAAAAGGAGTGTTTTTAAAACCGGCCTACTTTTCCTGTGTTGCCACTTAGAATTTGTAACACTGCCCTGACCTCCAACCACAGATGTTATCTTTGTCTAGGAACCCCTTTCTTGGCATTCTCCTTCCCAGTTTGCTAACAAAAATTCCCAATCTTCCACACAACTGGTACCCATTCTTTCCTCAAAATGCCATCTGGTTTGCAGCAAGTCTGTTCTTCTGATTCTTTTTTTTTAAACTATGCCTTCTATCCCATGCCATGCCCCAATTCTCCACCAACCGCTCTGCCCTTTTTATACCCGAGCCCCTGTTAACTGGTAGGCTCCACTGTTTTGCAATGGCTGCAAACCAGATTCCACCTTAAACTGTCCACTGGGATGGCCTCAGGCCTTCCGTTCCTGTAGCCGCCTTAGCAAGCACGTTGTTTACAACCTAATCTAATAAGAGAAACCCAGAAACAAAATACTGCAGCTAGCCTCCAGCAGCCTGAACCAGGCAACAGTTTCTTTCATTTTTGCCTATATTCTTTACAAAACATCTAAACAAAAACCTTCACCTCAGACCATATGGCCAAATGGACTACCTGTGCAAACAAAAGCTTGCTCTCTCTCAAAATCACTAAAAAACCTACTGCAAACCAAACAATAAGTGCCTTTCATTAATTTTATCTTCATTTTTAACTGCACACTGTAAATGAGAGACAAACAAAGCCAACCTGAGACGGTCATTTGGGCCATATGGCTACAGGCCTAGTAGTTCTTTGTGACTTACCTGACCTCCCAAACGATGTGCTGAGTTCTGCTTCAAGACAAAAATTCTCAGCAAAAGAGGTCAGTCCTGCCTGTGACCTGGCCTAATATACCCCTAATAGGCCCCTGGTCAGGACCGCCCATGTTTAGACTCCAATTATAGGTGCCCCTATTTTCAAAGAAAATAGCTAGGAAATGCAATAAATAAAAAATGCTATGATTTCTAAATTGGTAGTTTATATATGTGTGGTTTTACTAACGTTATTTTAACAATTATTAAGAAATGTATTGTATGTTTGTATGTAATATTTGTTATGAGAAATTTGTAATGACAGTGATGTTTGTCACACAATAAAATGGAACTGAAATGAAAAATGAGTATGTAAAAAGAGTAATTTAACTACATATGTTATGGTGTGATTAAATGCATCAGCAGTCAGATTTGTATGTTACATGGAAACAGAATTTGTCAACAAATAAGAACTGATTGGCCCACGTAGTCCTCCAATTTTTCCCTGCATATGCTTTCCCTGAAGTCCCTACCTCATCTAGGCTTCATTCCCCTGCTTCCCAACTAAGATTCACATATGCCTATCCCTTGTAGGTTTGAAGCCCACAACTGTTTTCACTACCTCTACCTCTGCTGAAAGACCATTCCAAGCATCTACCACTCTTTCAGTGAAGAATTACAGCATTTCTTCACAACCCTCCCCCTTCCAGTTTTATTGCACATCACCTTGCTCTTGTTCTAAAAGAATTAAGCGAGAAGTAGTGACACCACTGGCAATGCTTTTAACAAATCATGGGAGGATGGTGTGGTACCTGAGGACTGGAAGAAGGTGGATGGAATTCCCCTTCACAAAAGTGGGACCAAGGCGGAGACAGGAAACTACAGACCTGTCAGTTTGACGGTGTAGTGAGGAAAATGATGGAATCACTTCTGAAGGTAAGAACTGTTGAGTACTTAGAGGCCAGTGGGGCACAGGACCCAAGGCAGCATGGGTTCACATCCAGAAGGTCATGTCAGACAAATCTAATTGATTTCTTTGACTGGATGACCAAAGTAGTAGACCAGGGAGGGGCTGTGGACATGGCCTACCTAGACTTTAGCAAGGCATTTGACACAGTCCCACACAAAAGATTAATAGTCAAATTAACCAGCCTGGGAGTGGGTTCCAGGGTGGTAGCCTGGGTAAAACATTGTCTGAACAACAGGACACAGAAGGCAATTGTAAATGGAGTCCACTATGAAGAAAGAGGGGTTACTAGTGGGCTACCGCAGGGTTCAATACTGGGTCCAGTCCTTTTTAATGTCTTTATAAGTGACATTGCAGAGGGGCTGGAAGGAAAAATATGCCTCTTTGCAGATGACACAAAGATCTGCAACAGGGTTGATACACAAGGAGGCGTGGAAAGGATGAGAAGGGACTTGGCAAGGTTGGAGGAATGGTCAAGTATGGCAGCTTGGATTCAATGCAAAGAAGTGCAAGTAATGCACCTGGGAAATAAAAACCAGGGGATATTACACAATGGAGGTAAGTAACAACAACAAAAATGAAATAGACCTAGGGGTAATCATATCAGATGACCTTAAGGTTGGCAAGCAATGCAAGAAGGCAGTAGGGAGGGCTGGGGGGATAATGGGATGTATAGGGAGAGGTATCACCAGCAGAAATCAGGAAGTTGTTATCCTCCTGTTCAGACAGTAGGCGAGACCCCATCTGGAGTACTGCATCCAGTTCTGGAGACCCCATCTCAGCAAGGACATAGACAGGATGGAGGCAGTTCAGAGGAGGACAACTAAATGGTGCAGGGTCTGCAAGAGAAGCCATATGAGGAAAGACTAAAGGAGCTTAATATGTATACCTTGAGTAAAGGAGGAGAGGAGGACATCATAGAAATGTTTAAGTACCTCAGTGGAATCAACAAAGTCAAGAGGGTAGCATCTTTCAGAAAAGAGATGTGCAAGAACAAGGGACATAATTTGAAGATAGAGGGACAGCTCAGGGGCAATGTGAGAAGTATTTTTTCACAGAGAGGTGGTGACGCATGGAACAGCCTTTCTGAGGAGTTTGGGGGTCTAAAACTGTGGGAGAATTCAAGAATGCGTGGGACAGACATAAGGCAATTTTGGTGGGTGGTAGAAGAAATAGGCTGTTGGTTAAATAGGATCTGCAGCTTATCCTCTAGGTAGGGAAATGGGCAGACTAGGTGGGCCAAGCAGTCCTTATCTGCCGTCAAAGTCTATGTTTCTATGTTTCTATACTTTCTCCTGTTGAAAAATACTCCCCTCCTGTGCCTTGTTCAACCTCATGAGGTATTTTGTGAACCCTGCATCTGTTTAACCCATTTATTTTAAATTAAGATGTTTTATTAATTTAAGCTCTAATGCCATTTTTCTCTGTGTAGTCCTGAGGTTGCTTTTGAGTATCAGTACAGTACCAATAAGTCCAGAAGTGAGTGATTAGGTTAGTTGAAATGGTGTTCCCCAGGTGTGCTGACCATCTTAGCTGATATGGTGTGTGGGCGGAGAGTCATCCTGGTTAGAAAGGTTTGTTTTTATTATAATTTATTTTATTATTTATAATAATTTCAGATTAATACCTTTGAGCAAGGAGCTCTTTTACAAAGGTTCCATATCAAGTTACATACACAGGCACAAAGTAAATTAAACAAGGATCAAGTAACATACATAGTGTACATAGAAATATTGCAGCTCGCAGGCCTTGTCAGGTAGAAGTAGTGTTAACATTTAATACTAAAACTGAGCCCAGGCATTGGACTACATATGCCTGTCCTAGTACCGACAATGAACTAGCAAATTGAGCAGAAGCATAGCCAACAGTGACCAGGCGTTGGGCAAAGTACGCATGTAATAAGGATAAGAAGACTTGACCTAAATAACAAAGAATTAAGTATTTCTAGCATACAGTTCTATCTGTACAATAAAGTAAGATGCAACCTAGAGGCATTGTCAAGGTAAGAGAGATGAGATACGAGAGAAGAGGAGGGGGGACTGGGAGGGATAGAGGAGGAGTAGCGAGGAGAGGAAGGGGTGGGGTGGTAAGGGTAGAGGGTGATAAGGGTGAAGATAAGTGATGTAGGGGCCAGCCTTTCAGAAGTTCATAAATAGTAGTCACAAGTAGCATGAGCCACAAGGTGTTGCATTTAAATGGGCCTAGTGTGGCAGTGTTGGTGATATCACTGCTAAGGGAGATGTACCACTTGGGGCTCTAACAGTATATGGCCTTGTAGTCTGACAGTGGGGGATTTGGAAGGCAGTGTTGCCAGAGTTTCTTGTGAGGTGGTTGGGGCAGGCTGGGTTGACGAGCTTCTGCACTCCTGGTGGCATGAGGCCAAGGGAGGTCTTTTTTACTAACAGGCATGCTTTGTAAAAGACTCTGCCTTGAACCTGGAGCCAGTTTGCCTGCTCATAAAAGTCACGTGAGTGTGAGGTGGGCGGACCCAGTAAGAATTCAGCAGGCTTTGTTAAGAGCAATGGAAATTAGTTGTGGGGTGGTGTCAGTGGCAGATTCATAGATTACTAGTCCATAATCAGTAATGGGATTACTGAGCTCTGGATTGCCAGATTAAAGGCTTTGGTAGTTAAACAGTGCTTATGTTTGAAAAGCAACCATACGGGTATTGGCCCTGGCAAGCATTATCTATATGATTGGTAAATGGCAGCGTGTTGTCTAAGTTCACATCAAGATACTTCAACAGTTGCATCTGTTCTAGAGCAATGCCCCAATCATTTCATACGGTCAGCTGTCTGTTTTTGTGCTTGCTGTGTGTGCCATGGAATAAAATAATTTTTGTTTTTCTGTGATTTAGTACGAGCTTCTGCGACTTGAACAAGGCCTCAACCTCCATTAAACTATTCTGAAGCTGAATCTGCAAGATAGAGGGATCGAAGTTGTTCGAGAAAATCACTGCATCATCTGTATATAGGAGAATGTGGTCTGGGCATGAAGCAGGGAGTTTGTTTAGGAAAATGCTAAAAAGTAGTGGCCCCAGGATTGACCCTTGAGGGACACCTGACTGGACAGGTAGTCTGGTTGAGAGGACATCACCAATTCTCACCTGCTGCAATTGGTCATAGAGGTAACTGCTGAACCATCTTGTGGTTTCCATAAATAATCCTAGGTCTGTTAACTGATTGATCAGCAAGGCATGATTGAAACATAGAAACATAGAATTTGACGGCATATAAGGACCGCTTGGCCCACCAAGTCTGCCCATTTTCCTACCTAACAGATAAGCTGCAGATCCTAGTTAACGAACAGCTTAATTCCTCCTGCCCCCCACTAGGACTGCCTTATGTCTGTCCCATGCATTCTTGAATTCTCCCACTATTCTTGACTCCACGACCTCCTCAGGGAGGCTGTTCCATGCATTCACAACCCTCTTTGTGAAAAAATACTTCCTCACATTACCTCTGAGCCGTCCCCTCTATCTTCAAATTGTGCCTTTGTTCTTGCAATCTCTTTTCTGAAAGATGATACCTCTTGGACTTTGTTGATTCCCTTGAGGTACTTGAAAGTTTCTATCACGTCCCCTCTCTCCCTTCTTTCCTCAAGGGTATACATATTAAGCTCCTTTAGTCTTTCTTCGTATGTCTTCTGGTGCAGACCCTGCACCATTTTGGTTGCCCTCCTCTGGACAGACGCCACTCTGTCTATGTCTTTGTGGAGATGGGGTCTCCAGAACTGCACACAGTACTCCAGATGGGGTCTCACCAACTGTTTGTACAGAGGGATAACAACTTCCTGTTTTCTACTATTGATGCCTCTTCCTATGCATCCCAGTATCCCCCCCAGCCTTCCTTACTGCCTTCTCACATTGCTTGCCCACCTTTAGGTCATCTGATATAATTACCCCAGGTCCCTTTCCATTTTTACTGTTGCCAGTATCTCACCCCCCATTGTGTACTCTTCCCCCAGGTTTTTGTTTCCCATGTGCATTACCTTGCACTTCTTTGCATTGAATCTGAGCTGCCATACATTTGACCATTCCTCCAACCTTGCCAAGTCCCTTCTCATCCTTTCCAAGTCAAGTCAAGTCAAGTCATGTTTATTTTCTACTCCATCTTGTGTATCAACCCTGTTGAAGATCTTTGTGTCGTCTGCAAAGAGACATACTTTTCCTTCCAGTTCCTCTGCAATGTCACTTATAAAGCCATTAAAAAGGACCGGTCCCAGTACTGAGCCCTGCGGTACCCCACTAGTAACCTCCTTTCTTCACTGTGTACTCAGTTACTACTACCCTTTGTGTCCTGCTGTCTAGCCAATTTTTTTTATCAGACTACCACCTTGGGATCCCACTCAAGGCTGGCTAACAATGTATTAATCTTTTGTGTGGGACTGTATCAAATGCCTTACTAAAATCTAGGTAGGCCATGTCCACAGCTCCTCCCTGGTCTACTACTACTTTGGTCACCCAGTCAAAGAAATCTATTAGATTCGTCTGACATGACCTTCCAATCATGAATCCATGCTGCCTTGGGTCCTGTGCCCCACTGGCCTCTAGGTACTCAACAATTCTTTCCTTCAGAAGTGATTCCATGATTTTCCCTACTACCGAGGTCAAACTAACTGGTCTGTAGTTTCCTGCCTCTGTCCTGCTCCCACTTTTGTGAAGAGGAATCATATTTGCCCTCTTCCAGTCCTCAGGTACCACCTTATCCTCCCATGATTTGTTAAAGAGAGTAGTCAGCGGTGTCACTATTTCTACCCTTAGTTCCTTTAGAATTCTTGGATGAATCCCATCAGGCCCCATTGTTTTGTCCACCTTCAGTTTTATTAGTTCTTTCAGAACCCTTTTTTATGTAAATGGACTGGTATCGACCCCCGTCTTCAGAGTGTTTCTCTTGTTTGGTTTAGGTACCTCCCCCTCCTCTTTCTTTGTGAATACTGAGCAGAAATATTCGTTCAGTATCCCTGATTTTTCACTGTCACCCTCTACCCACATTTCTTCCCCTTTATTAAGCCTCAGTATCCCTCCTTTGGTCTTTCTTTGCTCCCTAATGTACCTATAAAAGGTCTTATCCCCCTTCTTAACAGAATTGGCTATCCTTTCCTTGGTTTGGGCTTTGCTATTCTGACTGCCTTCCCATCCTCTTTCTGCTTTAACTGATAACGTTCTCTGTCCTGCTCCTTCTGTGTTTCCTTATATTTCCTGAATGCTATCCTTTTCTCTTAACCTTCCCTACCACCTCTTTTGAGAACCATAGAGTTTTTTCCTTTGTTGTGTTTTGTTGATTTGCTTTACACAAAGGCTTGTTGCCTCTATGATGGCTGTTTTGATTACTCCCCATTGTTCCTCCACCCTCCTTCTTGCCTGTTTGCTAGTGTTTTCTGAGGCACTCTCTCATTTCCCAAAGTCAGCCCTCCTAAAGTCAATACTCTTGCTTTTGTTTATGGCTTGATTGTATGGCTGTGTTTATACGTGAACCACACTGTTTGGTGGTAAGCTTTTTC
Organism: Neoceratodus forsteri; assembly: GCA_016271365.2. Lineage (NCBI taxonomy): Eukaryota > Metazoa > Chordata > Ceratodontiformes > Ceratodontidae > Neoceratodus > Neoceratodus forsteri. Next base: position 1,396,665,066 of record CM057450.1, read on the forward strand.
CCAGATGGCTACCCATTTCTAAATCTGAGATTCTTTCTCTGTCCCCATTTGAGAGGTACCAGGTCTAGATTGCTCCCTCCGAGTGGGTTCCAATACTAGCTGTTTGAGACATGCCCCCTGTAGGGCATCAAGAATGACCCTGCTCTTGTATGTGCCTGCAGCAAAGGTGCACCTGTTAACATCTGGCACATTCAGGTCCTCCATCAACAATATCTCCCCTTTTTCTGCCATTCTAAGGAAGCCTTCTATCATTTCCTTGTCCATTCCCTTCCCCTGAGATGGGGGTCTGTATACAACCCCCATGCGATTGTGTGCCATTTCCTGTCTCCAGGGTGACCCAGAGTGCCTTATCTGCTCCCAGTTTACTCTTTAGTTCTGTTGCTTTGATCCCTTCCTTTACATAGAGAGCCACTCCTCCTCGTTTACCCTCCCTGTCCCTCCTGTAGATTGTGTATCCTGGTATGTTGACATCCCAGTCATGGTTCTCTGTGTACCATGTTTCTGTGACTGCCACAATATCCAGGCAACCCTCTTCCATCAAGGCCACTAGTTCAGGGAGCTTGTTACACAGACTACGGGCATTGGTACTCATTACCCTCCACTTTTTGATAGCCTTACCCCTTTTAGCCCCATTCCTGTCCTTACTGCCTTTGCCTTTTTTTACATTTACCTCTGTCCTGCTCCCTAATAACTTCTCTACCTTGGTGTTTACCTCACTAATTACCATGATTTGTGGGGGGAGGCTTGGATTTCCCTGTTCCTTTTCAGTGCCTCCCCTCTTGGCTAGTTTAAATGCTTGCCAATGAAGCATTTAAACCTCTCACCTAGGATCCTGGTTCCCCCCTGGACAGATGCAGACCATCGCACCAGTATAGGCCTGCATCCCTCCAGGTGGCCCCCCAGTCCCCATGAAGCCAACACCCTGGGCTCCACATCAGTTTTTCAACCACTCATTGAATTCCTTGGTGAGGGTTCCCTAGCATCACCTTGCCATAGACAGGCAGCACCTCCAGAAGGCTACCGTATTTGCTACTTGTTCAAGACCCTCCCAACTCACAAACTCCTCTTGCACTGATCTCAGTCCCATTCTAGCCAGGTCATTTGTCCTAGGTGGTGAGTGACATCCAGCTCCCTCCCTCATGCAGCTCCTCCCACAATCCTGAGATTCGCTTCCTGTCCTCAAGTCATGGTGCCAGGAAGGCACCTACCTCCTCTCCTTCCTCCCCATTTCTACCTCCCAGTGATTCGTCCCCACCAGGAGTTGTTTCCTTCCCTGTGGGGTCCCATGCCACCATCCTGTGGGTCTCCTTTGTAAAGGTTCCCAGCATCCTCCCTTGGTCTCACTGCAGGTGCCTCCATAGAGGACCACTATCCACCAGAAGAGTGAATGGTGTGGAGAGGTACAGCTGGAGGGATGCATCTCTGTTCCACCACCCTCTCCTCCCTGAGGCCACCCTGGTCCAGCCTCTCCTCTTTCTTGGCAACCTCTGGGGTAGTGGCGTGACCCTGGTGGTCCCTGGGTGGGAGGTTCCGAGATCCTAGCCAGGTCAGCCTGGAGGCGGGCAACCTCCTTTCTCAGACCAGAGAGGTGCCTGCAAATGAGGCAGCATTGCAGCCTCCAGAATGTCTCCAGGAACACTGCCCTCACAGCCATTGCACTGCACCACTCCTATCATGTCTTATTTTGTGTCCCTCTCCTGTTTCTCTGATGCTTATTCTCTCCTCTCCTTACAGCTTAAACCTTCCTGTTCTGGGACAGCAACTTCTCATCTTCTTCTAGCCTCCTTCTTCCTTGCTCAATGTCAGACCACCAGCAGCTAGGGGGAGAGTGAGCTACTTTTTCCTTTAGGGTTGACAAAACCAATATTTCTCTATGATCCTTCCCTTCCTACTGCCAAACAGGAAGTTCCTGTTGACAGTCAAATCCATTGACTATGAAAGTAGAACTGGCTTAGGGTGGGTGGGATGGAGAGCAATTAGTAAGAAAAAAGGCTAGCAACAGGAAGTTGTAATTTGAGTCACCTGCTTTTATAGTGTCTAAGCCACACCCCCAATTAAACTCTCTCTCCTCCTACTGGTATAGCAAAGTCAGCTGATACAGTACCCTTCCCAGCACAGAACACACACTGACTTTCTTTCTTTTCTTTCTCTTTTTAACCCTAAATAAGACCCTTCTACTTCTAATAAAGTTATCTGTCTACTTAATCTCAACAAACACTGACTCCTGCTGAGATATAAGTGTTAAATTAATAAGAAAATGTAGCTTCTTTTAGTTAGCTGCTTTCTGCTCTACAAGCAAGGCTAGCAACAGGAAGTTGTAATTTGAGTCACCTGTTTTTATAGTGTCTAACCACACCCCAATTAAACTCTCTCTTCTCCTACTGGTTTAGCAAAGTGAGCGATACAGTACCCTTCCCAGCAGAGAACACACTGACTTTCTTTCTTTTCTTTCTTTTTAACCTAAATAAGACCCTTCTACTTCTAATAAAGTATCTGTTTGCTTAATCTCAACAGACACTGACTCCTGCTGAGATATAAGTGTTACATTAATAAGAAAATGTAGCTTCTTTTAGTTAGCTGCTTTCTGCTCTACAAGAAGACTAGCAACAGGAAGTTGTAATTTGAGTCACCTGCTTTTATAGTGTCTAAGCCACACCCCCAATTAAGCTCTCTCTCCTCCTACTGGTTTAGCAAAGTAAGCTGATACAGTACCCTTCCCAGCAGAGAACACACACTGACTTTCTTTCTTTTCTTTCTTTTTTAACCCTAAATAAGACCCCTTCTACTTTTAATAAAGTATCTGTCTACTTAATCTCAACAGACACTGACTCCTGCTGAGATATAAGTGTTACATTAATAAGAAAATGTAGCTTCTTTTAGTTAGCTGCTTTCTACTGCTCTACAAGCAAGGCTAGCAACAGGAAGTTGTAATTTGAGTCACCTGCTTTTATAGTGTCTAAACCACACCCCCAATTAAACTCTCTCTTCTCCTACTGGTTTAGCAAAGTGAGCTGATACAGTACCCTTCCCAGCGCAGAACACACACTGACTTTCTTTCTTTTCTTTCTTTTTTTTAACCCTAAATAAGACCCCTACTACTTCTAATAAAGTATCTGTCTACTTAATCTCAACAGACACTGACTCCTGCTGAGAAATAAGTGTTAAATTAATAAGAACATGTAGCTTCTGTGTCAAAAGCCTTGGTAAGGTCAAAAAAAGGTGGCAGCAACAACTTGTCCTTGGTCAATAGCATTGTGGATAAAACTTGTAAATTCTAGAAGGGCAGTGGTAGTACTGTGCCCTTTTCTAAATCCATGCTGTTGAGGACATTGTAAGTTGTATTTTTCCAGGTAGTCAACCAGTTGATCTGCAACAATTCTTTTGAGTGCTTTGTGGAGGGGGGGCAGAATAGAGATAGGCCTGTAGTTGCCATGTAGTGCCCTGTCACTACTTTTATGGACTGGGGTTACCAGTGCTGACTTTCAATTGGTGGGGAATTAGGAGAGCTCTAGGGTCCGATATATTATCTTGGTGAGGAGGGACAGGACTTCGTCAAGGGTGAAGGCAATGAGTTTCAGGTCTAGCGAGTCCCCACTTGATCTGGTCTTGCCGAATACTTTAACTAAATACTTTATTGCTTCACCTTCAGATACAGCTTTGAAGAAGAATGGTGGAAGTGCCTGTTTCTTTTCTGCTTCACCTTGCCGAACTATGTCTGTGGTGATATCAAAGAAATTTGGGGGTAGCACATGAATAAGTTCCATGAATGCAGAGTTGAAGGTATTGGCTATGGACTGGTTAAGGCATCAAGAGTAATGGCGTCATCTATGTTGATCATGGAGGGAGGCATTTTGCGGTCTTTCCTATTACCTCTAAGATGTTACCCCGAATTTCCTTCCATTATTCCATGTCTGCCTAGAATGCTTCTATAGTAATTGGCTTCTTCTAGTGGATGGCTTTGGTACAGGCATTCCTGACTGTCTTGTATGCCTGGATATCTACCTGTTTGCCAGTGGCCCTAGCCCGATACCACAGATGGTCACGAGCTTTCATTTGTTCTAAGATGCCATATGAGATCCATGGATTGCTTATTCTCTTGATCTTTTGCTTTTTGTAGTGGGCAATGATATCACAAGTTGCACTGAATTTCAAGATAGAGAAGTCCAGAGCAGTATCTATATCAGTAGCTGAGTCTATTTGTGACAAGTCTTGTTGCCACAGGAGTGCTTTTAGTGGCTCAAGGTGTCCACAAGTAAGCACTCAACTGTTAATGGTTTTGGCCAGGGTTTCTTGAATTTGTTTTGACCAGTAGCACAGAATGGGGAATGATCACTTACAGGGATTAGGCAGGACTTCAGTGATTACTGATATGGTCAGGGCAATTGATAATCACCCAGTCAAAGAGTGTACTGATCCCTGTTCTTAATTGATCCTGGTAGGTGACTGAACCAGTTGTGAGAAGTTAGCTGCTGCCAAGGCATTATTATAACTATTTATAGTGGGTGTGAGCCAATTTACATTGAAGTCTCCAAGCATGATGATTTACAAGCTGGGTCTTAGGTTGCAGATTCAATCAAGGAGGGAATTTAGGCCCAGTGCAGTCTGTTTCAATGGTATATAAATGATGCAATGGTTAGGGCCATGTTGTGTGCACCGAGAAATATCTTGGTATCCAAGATCTGAATGTCCATCCCAGTGCATTTTTTCTCACATAACATCCTTCTTCGTATTTCTTGCATGTGTGAGGTAAATTATATTGTCCTCTGATCCCCTTCCCAGAAATAAATCTCTCCACAACTGTTTCTGTTGTATGCACGCTAGCAATATTTATTAAAGGCATGCAAGTTATATTTAGATTCCCAGCTTCAATTTCAACAGTACACAGTACAGTACCACCACAATAATTCATTCTGTTTCTTCTTTCTGGAAATCTTCTGCTGACTTGATCTTCTCCTCCTTGCTTGTAGCGCTTCAGGATCTGGACACATTCTGATCCAACCCCCCCCATCATCACCAGAACCAAGTATCACCACCAGGTACCCCCCCTTGGTAACACCACAGGTACCACCACCTGGTGCACCACCACCAGTTAGTACACTAGCAAGTACCCCCACCCTGGGCCCCACCCACACAGGGTCAGTTCCCAGCCATGCCCCAATGGGTCTGGACACATGACCCGGCCTCTAGTATCTATCCCCCTCCCCTCTACTTCCACATCTGGGTTTCTCTGCCCCAGCCTGTGCTGCCTACCCCACCCCTCTGCCACCCTTTTCCTTTTTTTCCCCTTCCCTTTCCTTTTCTTTGTCCTTTTTCTCCTTTCTGTGGGCCACCTGTTGCCCACCAACAGCCTGCCAGCCCCTGGGCCATATGATGACCTCCTGCAGCTCCCCAGACCCATTCCGGGGTAAAGCAGGGACCATATTTTATGCCCTCAACTTCCCATGCAGTGCCAACCAGCGGCAAAAAACTCTCTACTTAGTGCAGGGTGGGTGGGTGGGAATCATTATCCCAGCAAAAAGGAGACCAAAAGCTCTGCTGGCTCTTACATAGCCAAGCAGGCCCCACCTCCCAGACACCTCTCTGGCCCCTCCCTTGACCAATTGGGAGGCTGTCCTGTCCTAGTCATTTGACCCTCTCTGACACCTCTCTGACATCCCATTCCTCTTTCCTTTCCTATAGCCTTCTCCCCTTTGCTTTTCTGGCGGGGGACATTAGACAAACTGGCCTACCTTTTGTTAGGACTTGAATGTCCTCTGATCCCCCTCCCAGAAATAAATCTCTCCTACAACTGTTTCTGTTGGATGCACTCTGGCAATATTTATTAAAGACGCATAAGTTATATTTAAATTCCCAACTTTAAATTCAACGGTATACAGTACAGTACAGTACCACCACAATAATTCATTCTGTTTCTTCTTACTGGAATCTTCTGCTGACACCTCCTCCTGCTTGCAGGCTTCAGGGTCTGGACACCATCTGATCTGGCCCCTCCCCATCATCACTGAACCAGGTAACACCACCAGGTACCCCTACCACCACCAGGTACCACCACCACATAGCACCACCAAGCACGTGCCCCCACTTACCGAGGCCCCCACCAGCACAGGGTCCAGTTCCCAGTCCATGCCCACTAGGTCTGGACACATGACCCAGCCCCTAGTATCTATCCCCACTCCCCCTCTACTTCCATGCCTGGGTTCCTCTGCCCCAGCCCATGCTGCCTACCCCCACTACCCTGTCATCTGCCCCTTTCCCTTTGTTCCTCCTTTTTCCACTGACCCATCTCCAGCTTGTGAAGGATGATGGGGCTCCCCTACAGGCTAGAAAAAACCTGGTCCTTCCTCTTCCTTAGCAACTCCCTCCCATAGCTCACCAGCCCTCAGTAGGGCACTTGCCCCATGCCGGGCCTGCCCTCTCCCTGTAGGCATCCCCTACCCCTACTCATGTTTTGGGATGGGCCTGGACCCCACACCTTCCTAAACAGCCTCACACACTGCCACCCTGGTCTGTTGCTGCCTGACCTCTGCCACCCAGGGCACACTATCCACTAGGAGCCCACCTCGGGGCTGCACCATGCATGGTACACCCACCATGACTTGCTGAGCCCGCACGGTGAGGCAGGCCCCCACACTGTCAATGTTGTGTCCTCGCACTGCTGTGGCTGGAGACCGCCTCCTGGGCCCACTGTCTGGGGCAGTTGCAGCCTCCCTGATGAGGAAAGCATGAATCCCCTGCAGTCTGTCCCTGGCCCCCAGTTCCTCCTTTGTGGCTCCAGGGCCTGGTCCTTCCATGAGCCCCCCTAGCCCCAGCCACACCAGCATCCTGCCTGCCTGCATGCCTCTGGTCAGACTTTCCCTTGTGCCCTGTTGCAGCCCCTCCCAGTGTGGCCACACCCATTCAGAATGCTCCTCCTCCTTTCTGGGCCTGGCAGAGATCTTCCTCTTGGCACCTGCCCACCTCCATCAACAATTCCTGTGGTGGGCCCTTCTAGCCTCCTCCATTAACCTAGGTGTGTGCCTTCATCCTTCTTCTCACCCATCATCCATGTCCCTTGTAGCCACCCACTCTCTCTGGCCTTACCCATACAGTCCTCTTATGGTTATTCCCCTGCCCTTGCATGCCTTGCTGGGCCCCGAGGTGACCAGGGCTCTTTGTTCTGTCCCCATCCACATATCCAGCTCCATGGCCCTTCCTCATCCTGTTCTGGGTTACAGTCCATTGATCGCGCCCTACCCCTGGAATTGAACCTTCCATACCATATCCCAGGGAGGCAGTATAAGCGCAGTGGTTTAGGCTTGAATCTCTAGCTTCACTTGCATACTGTGTGACCCTAGAAAGTCACTAACTTCCCTGTGCTCCCAGGTCACTCCTGTAAAAAGCTTGCAGCTAGGGTAAAGTACTCTGGTTAACAACTAAATAAAAATATATAAATATCCTGCCCTCCCATATAGCCTCGTGCCACTGTGAGTTTTTCATTTTCTTTCCTTTATTTGGGGTCCCATACCACATGTCCCTCTTCCCCCTTGAGGCTTCCTCATTGGCCCCATGATAGTGATTGCCATAGCTTACCACTGCCCTAGCCTCCATGCTTGCCTTGCTCTGCTGCTCTAAAGCCTCATGCTGTTGGGACCCCACTACTGATGTGCTTCCCTGTTTGACCCCCATGGCTCCCTAGCCTGGGGGCTCAATGTCCTAACGCCCACTGTTGCTCAGTCATCCCTACCCACAGATCCTCTTTCATTCCAACCGTCTGGCTGGTCCACCGTACTACTTCTGGATCCTGGATATCCCCATTGGGATCAGTCCATCTTCCGGGGCACCCCAGCCCCTTTGGGCTTGCCTAGCTCACGGTTCAAGTTCCTCCCCTTCTTGCTGAGCTGGTGCCTCCTCCCCCGGGCTGGGTAGTTCCTGTTGAGGCCCGTTCACAGAGGGACCTGCAGGGCGCCTCAGTGCCCCCTTTCTGCCCTTATTCCTGCCTTGTATAAACTGTCATTTACTACCCTGGTCTTCCCACTCTCTGTCACCTGTGTCCCTCCCTCAGCATGCTTTTGCTACCATGAAACAACACAGCGGGCCCACCGCGGTCCCGGAGTCCCACCTGCTGGTACCATTTTACCAACAGCCTGCTGCTCTTCCCTTGGTGTGCTATTCACCATCCTTGTAACTTTCCGCAGGTGGTCTGACCCACCAACCTTTGGGTTAACACTCTAATGCACTATTCTGTTGCCCCGGGGATGTGGGCTTCCGACATCTAAGGCTCTCTGTCTGCAGTATGGGTCCCCAAGACCTCTGCGCCCTGTTGCCCCCTGAAGTAATTACCGAGACTGTATTGCCTCTTGCCAGTGAAATCTTACCAGATTAGGCCTTCCCACATCTGCCCCTGCTCCATTATAGTCCCCTCTCCCCACAACCCCTCAGCACCCTGCTGAGGTGACCCGCTTTCCAGGTACCCTGGAGCACGTCTACATGTGCCCTACCCGGTCCTCCCTTTTTGGCCCAATGCTGACCCAAGGGAAAACCCTCCCACATCTCTGGCTATCATTGTGGCCTGGAACTTTTTTTTCATTGGCCCAACACCCCCACCCCTTGCATGTTACCTGTATGTGGTAACCTTTCTTAACCCCTGACCCACCAGCTAGATGAGAGAGTTCCTCCACTTAAACATTTCCAATTTAACCACTGGCTAGACACCATGAAAATGCTAGTAACTGAGCTATGCCTATGCTCTAAATTTTCAAATTTGAAATATTGATAGTCTACTAGATATATGCTAGATATACATGTAGCTTACCATAATGTTGCTCAGATAGTATCCTAGAAACTAGGATACCAACAAATACCTCCATTTGGCCCGAAAGTTGCTGTGGTAGGATAGTAGTGCTATCTGACTGTGGATCCTATCCACAAGGATCCAGTGCATGGATCCCACAAACATGGTGGATCCTAGCAACACATGTTGTGGATCCTGTGATTCCTAGCAAAAGATGCAGCTTAGATCCTAACTATCTGACCTTGTATCCCTGGATCTGACCTAGGATCCATCGCTATCTGCCCCCAGCTCTAACTATCTGACCAAGGATCCCTGGATCTGACCAAGGATCCCTGGATCTGACCTAGGATCCCTAGATCCTAAGTAGGATTCATTGCTATCTGAATCTGGATTCTACATCTGTCTTTGGTAGGATTTCTGGTAGGATCCTAGGTGGGATACCAACACTATCTGACAAATAGTGTTAGTATCCACAAAAGTACTATCTGAGCAACACTAGCTCCCCCCGCTCGGTGTCCAGGGGTATGCTGATGGTAACTGTTTGGTTGGGGGGGACCACAGCAGAGCATCAAAAGATGACTTACATTTTTGATTCCTCAGGCCTGTGTTGAAGACTCCATCCACGGAGGGCTGGGTTATAAGGCAAACTTGATTAGCGACACTTTAAAATCAGGAAGATATTGAAACAAAGTCCAAATGACAATTATAAACAACCTGGATCCTTTAATGAAATTTGATTTCTCCATTGAGCAACAACTTGACAAACAGTATCCCACTGGGGGAATGTCCACTGGGCCCAGGGCCCTTACATCAAAGTCCTAGCAAAGTCCATAGTCCAGGAAGCAGTGCCCATATTGTGGGATTTGGTACGTATGACCCCAATTAACTAAGCAGCATACATTTCACATTTTAGGCAGACTTTTATCCTTGTGCTCCCATGGCCCCACTGACCTCTCACCTTGACGTCACAAATTCTCCCAATGACATCTTCCTCCCTTGGTGCACTCTTGGGTGACTGCACTACTGAATTACCAGCAGCATGTCCCTTTCAATTGCTTCAGATAGGATTTTCCCATGATCGGTTCTCAAATCCCTAGCCTTATGTATTTCCCTCAGGCCTGGGGTCCCCTCCAATCCTTGCTCTACTGAAATTCAAGGGGACGTCTGGCTGCACATTTCCACCTTCTGTGGATGTGAAGTCCATAATCTCTCTTTCTCTCTCTCTCTACCCTCTGTACTACATTGCACCTCAGACTTGGGTTTTCACAGCTGAGGTCCATATTGATCTCATTTCCTTGGCTCCACCTCTGGCCTTGCCTCCATGTCCCTCCTCACATGGAGCTCACTTGATCACCCAGGCTAGATGCTGGTTCAATTTTCATAGTGGCTACTTGCAAGGGACATTGTGCTTCTCCTCCAGATGGCTTCATATTCCCCTAACCCAGAGTGTCTCTTAACTCAGGCCTCTGCCACTTCAGCTTTGGGATATATCAAGCCCTCCAGAGAAAAAATAGTTTAGAGAGCAGGAGCCAGGTAGTGCTTGCCTGTTAATCCCCACTGAGCTCTGCAAAACTGAAAAGCAACTTCTTGCAACCTTTATTTACAAGCAGCTGCCCCAAGCTAGCATAACTAGCTGCTAGTTGACTGATGCTGTAAAGAATTAACCCTTTAGAGGGTCACAGGCTCAGAGCCCTTAAATTTAACCCAATGTAAAATCCAGTACACTAATCTAATGCTCTAACCCAAAGGGGGTTACATACACATTTTTGATAGAGACACCAAAGAATCTAGTCTGGAGGATAGGTCTGAGAGAGATGAAAATGAAATTGTTAATTTAAGAAAAAAGTTGCAAAATTAGAAAACAAAATAGAAAAACAAAGAATTAAAGGCAGACACTGAATAACATTTAGATTGTGTCATCAAAGAACAGTGTGAAGGCTCAGATACTGTTGCTAGGAAGTTATATGAGCAAATAGCAGGGCTATCAGAGACAATGAAAACATTTTATTGAAAGAGCACATTGTGCTATTTGCCTAAGGCAGCGCATAACCAGAAATCAAGAGACATGTCTCTACAGTCCTCAATTTTCAGGAAATGTACAACATTAAGATAGCTGCTAGAGAGAGAGAGAGAGTAGAACTGTTTTTGAAGGGACACAGTTCGCGTCTTTGATGATGCTATGTCCCCACTGAATGTAAAGCAGCTTTCTTTTAGTAACATCAAACTTGTCCTGACAAGTTCTGATGTAAAATAGAGTTGCAGCAATTGACATGGTCAAAGAGTTCCTAACATTTCTGTGATGCCTCTAGAGAAATTTCCTGCCAGGCTGCAGTACCACTTTAGGGCCACCAGGGAGAATCTATTTAGCACCACTGTATCATGAAATATCTGGAACTATATGACTATGTCTGTTGCTTCAACTGTATTCAGTGCCTTTCCATGCTTGATTCAAAGTACAAAAAAAAAAAAAAGAAAATGCTATGACTTTAAAAATGCAGCAGCAGCAAGGTCACAATTACAGAAGTTGTTCCCATCCCTAGTCCCTATAAAATAATGTATCTGGAATCTCGAAGTCATCAAAACCATGTTATGTTTTGACTGAATATTTCCTTTTATAACATACACTTACCTGATGAGATCTGTGAGATCAACTTTACTTTCAACTGGCACCGCAGAATTTGGAATATGGTGTTGTGATAAATGATACATTCTGGCAGGTTTGTGAATGCTGTCTGTGGCACTGAAGTCTTTGCACCTTGACCTAGATAAAATAAATATAAAACATTAAATTTCTGATTGAATTAAATACTTTTTATCTGTGGAGTTGGAACCAGTGCTGTTATAATTTTATTTGACTGTGGTATAACCTACTTATCTGCCCCCTCAAATAATTTTTATATGGCTAACTATGGCTGATGCAAAAAATATTGGTTGGGTGGGGTGCGGCTGAGTGTCACTGAGGAGGAGAAGGATTTTGGAGTCATAGTAATGCGGAGCATGAACAACTCTGCTCAGTGCAGAAAAGCTGCAGCCAAGGCCAATAGGATGCTGGGGTGCATCATGCGGGGGATCTCATCCAGACACAAGGATGTGATCCTGCCCCTGTACAGGTCCCTGATCAGGCCGCATCTGAGTACTACATGCATGCAGTACTGGCATCCATATTTGATAAAGAATATCAGGATGCTTGAGGTGGTGCAGCATAGGGCAACAAAAATGATACAGGGATAGAAGGCAAAACCTACAAGGACAGACTGAGACACATGAGTTTATATACCATGGAGGAGAGAAGGAATCAGGGGGATATAATTGAAATGTTCAAATATTTGAGGGGGATCAACAAATCTAACACAGAAGGGTTGTTTCAGCTATAGAACCAAAGGGACACAAGGGGGCATTGGCTGAGAATGGTGGGTGGCAGATTCAGGAGGAGGATGAGAAGGCATTATTTCACTGAGAGGGTGGTGTCAAAATGGAATGCGCTACCAGGGGAGGTGATGGCATGCAAGACTGTGGTCAGTTTCAAAAAGGCATGGGACAGGGCAAGGGGGCCAGATAAACAACATGACCAGCTTCTGAGTGAGGGGGACGGAGGGTGGGGCAGCTGCAGTTTAAAGGTGCTAGCTGTGCATTCGAGCAGACTTGATAAACCACGAGGTCTGTTTCTGCTGGCAAGTTTTGTATGTTTGTACAGGTGTAGAATGCATATGTCAATTAAGCCACAGCTACACTGGGCCCTAGCCACTGGTTGTGGTTACTCCTACTGTCTGTTACCCACTCATATTGGTCTTATAATATAAATGCTATGCTTTATTTGAATTAATCATAATTTTGAAAGCATAAAACAAAGTACTTGCTGGCTTATTTCCTCTTATTGTGCAGTTCCTGTAGTATAGCATGAGGGTGTACAAGGGTCTGGTTAACAAAAATGGGCATTTCTACTGTGGGAGGGCAAGAGGAACCAAATAGTTCTGGCTTACATATTTCTTCTTCATAGCTATACCAATGTGGCTAACAGCACTTATAGTACCATGGCCAGTCATATACATGATAAGTAACTGATACAAATTTTTCCTGCAGGAAATCTAGATGTAGAAGCAAACATCAACTCAATATGAAGTAAAATCATAGTAATTTGTAGGGATTTCTTTCTTTTTTGATTCTGTGCTTCAGAATTATAATAAATAAAGTTCAAGTTCAACTTTATTTCACCAGGAAGACTCCGCTGAGCAAGTTCATTTACAAGGAGGTCCTGTATGGATAGGTTATATACAAAGTACATAGTAGCTATATAAACAAAAGTATTCACAGAAAACATAGTAGATGTATAATAAGGAAGAAAGTATACAAAAAAGTACAAAAATATAGGTGTCAAGTGCAATTTGTTCCAATGTGAGTGCAAGGGGTCTAACACATAACATAGAGTATGGCATATGACATACAAGGCAAATATAGCTAAGATACATAGAAAGCTGCAAAATTACTCAACAAACCTGGGTATGCTCCAAAAAGGAAGGGGGGTCTTGCATGCCAATGGGATTGTAGGGGTGAGGGTTGGCAAAGGAGAAAGGATACAAGGCTGGATAGGGAGGGGGACAATAGAGAGTAAGGCTAGGGGGGCTAGTTGTGATAATGGCAGCAATCATCTTGGGAAAGATTGGTGGCAAGGATTTTAAAGGTATTTGGGGGACTAAGGTGGCTAGTTTAAGGAGAATTGCAGCCTATTCCAAGCCGGGGAGAGCATGACTAATAGCAACCATGCCACTACTGGTGCAATATTTAGGGACTTACAAGAACTCTTTCTAAGAGAGTACCAGCATGAGGTATGACGAAACAGGTTTGAGATATAGGGTGGAGGTTTGAAGAGCAAGGCTTTGTAGGTCCAAATGTACATGTTTGTTAACCTTCTGGTGGTGAGAGAGGTCCATCCTATTTCAGCGTAGAGGTTGCAGTGGTGCATCCTGACTGGCACATTAGTGATGCACCATAGAGTACGATGGTAAAGGACGTGTAACTTGTGCAGCCTAGGCATGGGGCATCAGCTGTAAAGGATGTCAGCGTAGTCTAGTAGTGGGAGGAATGTGGTTTGAACCAATCTTAGTCTAGATTCTTTAGGAATAAGGGATTTGTTTATGTAAAGAAAGCTAAGCCTTTGCTTTAGCTTTTTTGTGAGCGCTTCGATGGGGGAGGAGAAAGAGAGGTTATGATCCGGGAGGAAGCCAAGATATTTAAACTTATCCTCCCTTTCCAGAGTGTTGCATAGCAGGGTTACTATTGGTGATGGGGAGATGGGCTATGCAGACATAGCAGAGTGGTTGCTGGTTTGGAAAAACAAGACTTTAGTTTTACTTACATTTAGTAACAATTTAGAGTGAAGGAGATTTTGTTGCAATAGATTCAATTTGGACTGGAGTTCAAGACAAACATCTGTAACAGATGATTTAGTGGTGTAGAGTACAGTATCATCTGCAGAAAAGTGGATCCTAGCTTTCAAGATATGGTTACTGAGAGTATTTATGTATAACATGAATAGCAGGGGTCCAAGGACTGATCATTGGGGCACCCTCTAGTAATCATGTGAGAAGAGGAGAAGACTCCATCAGCTTTAATTTGTGGACGATGTCCAGACAAATAACTATAAAACCAGGTTAGCAGTGGATCATTTATGCAATGCTCGCTGAGTTTATCTAACAGTATTGCATGGTCTACAGTATCAAAAGCCCTGCTCAGGTCAAGGAATTCTGCGCTTGTGGTATGTCTACAGTCTAGAGCAGGGGGCCAGTCATCTGATACGTTTGCAAGGAGGTGGTACTATTCAGTGTCCAGTAACCGGATTGCAGTGGGTTAATTAAGTTTGACTTATCCAGTTAATCCTTGAGCTGAATGTCAGTTAGTTTCTCTAATAATTTTGCTAGGATGGGAAGAAGGAATATAGGCCTATAGTTACTGAGATCCCCAGACTCCATGAATTTAAAGAGTGGGAGTACATGGGCCCTTTTACATAGGGCAGGGACTTCACTGTTAGTGATGGAGAGATTAAATAAATGCAAGATTGGTGCTGTGAAGAAGAAGAAGAAGAAGAAGAAGAAGAAGAAGAAGAAGAAGAAGAATCAGCATTTATATAGCGCTTTTTATACACAGTGCTTCAAAGCACTTTACAAGCAATGTTAGACTGGTAGTGAAGTGACTTAATGTGTAGTGGCATATCGCACATCAGTACCCACATACAGCCTGGACAATTGCATGATCTGGTTTATGGGAAGAGGAATGTTGAACAGGACACTGGGAATGCCCCCTATTCTTTGTGAAGAGTACCCTGGATTCTTTTACTTCCACCTGGACACCCACCAGGACAGCACCAGGATGGGTAAAGGGGACCTTGGTTTAACATCTCATCTGAAGGATGGCACACCCCAGCAGTACAGCAGTATCCTAATTCTACACTCAGATGCCAGCAGTTTAGGTATGAGTCCAGTCCCGGTGTGCGATGAGAACCCATGACCTTCTGGTCCCGATGCAGATGTGCTACCAACTGAGCCACACTGACACCAAGTATTTAATGCCTATTTTTAAGAATAGTGGGTCCAGGCCACCTACTCCTGCACTTTGTTTAGCAGGAGCAAGTCCTCAACCTGCTTGAAGGTGAAGGGAGAGAAGCAGAAGGAGGCCTTCAGTTGACGTTTGATGTTTGGTTCAGTTGTAGTATAAGCAGGCAGTATGCTAGCAGCTGGGGAGGAGTCGAAGGCAAGGCCTGCTAAAGAAAAATGAGTATTACATTTTTCTGATATTGTAGCTCTGTCTGTAATGATTATTCCCTGACAGATTATGTTTTGGGGTAGGGAGGAGAGGATCAATGTCCCTAGGTGCTTTAATGATACCCTTGAATTTTGCAGGGTTCCCCTTGGTGTTTGCAAGGGCACTAAGGTAATATTTTGATTGTGTTTCCCTGATCAGTTTAATGCAGGTGTTGAGATGGGCTCTGAAGGTTGCCCAATCATTCATGTCTTTGGTATGCCTGGCATGGCCCAGAGATGGTCCCTTAGAGTTAGAGCTCATTTTAATTCACCTGTGAACCAGGGGTACAACGCTTTTCTGGTCCTACATTTTATCAGTGGTGCATGTTTATTGATAATACTAAGCACAGTGGAGTTGAAAAATGGCCATGGCATCACTGATGTTCATGGTAAGGTAGAATATTTGCCATTCTATGGTGCTAAGGTCTGATAGGTAATTAGCTATATTACATTTTCTGAAGCTTCTTTTTAGAATGAACTTATAGGGGGGGGACTGGGTCTTTCCAAGCCCCTGACACAAACCACGATATTGTGGTCACTTATATTATTATGAAATACTGCTGTTTGGGAGATTTTATGTGGGTTATTAGTAAGGATCAAGTCAAGAAGGGAGCTTTTGTTGTGATTTTTTTGGTTTGGCCTAGTAGGTTCAAAAATTAATTGGCTAAGGCCATGCTCGTCACACATATCCTTTAGGAGATTAGATTTGTTGCTAGCACAGTTGAGATTCAGATCTCCAAGGACTATCGATTCATTGCGGCTTGAGTCTAGGAAGCTACTCAGTAATGGTTCTATATACAGTCCCCCTGATGGAGATCCATAGACGCCAATGACATTGAGGGGCTCTGCAGAAGAGAGTTGTAATTTTAAGGCTAGACATTCGAATTCCCCAGGATTTGTGGTAGCTAGAAGGATGCTGGTGGTGAATTTGTTTTTCACGTATATGTTCCCCCCCCCATGGGTCTGTCTATGCAGAAAGGATTGTGACCTGGAAGAGCAATTTCTTGGTCTGGGATTGTTCTCTTTAACCGTGTTTCAGTTAGTACGAGAACATTGGGGGTTGGTATGAGAGATCAAAGATTGCACAATGTCCAATTTCTTGATAAGACTACATACATTTACAAGCATAAATGTAATCCCTATAGCAGATGCAAATTCTGCTGAAGACAATAGTGAGATAGGAGGGCCAGGGTTTAGTTCTATATTTTCAGAGTTGAGGAGGATGAGGAGAATAAGTTGCTTTAACCAATAGCATGATGATATTATCTTTCAGCTTGGTGGGATGATCATTTAAAGGTGTATTTTTGTTGATGTAAGAGGAGCTAAGGGCTGATGCTGATTGCAATATATAATGGCCTGTAGCAAGACAGTATGAGGACAACAATGGCAAGTTATTACAGCTCTCTAAAATAACTAGAAATATGATAGCCATTTTTGTCTGGTATATAAAACTTACATATCTGGGATTTAGTGGTAATAATGCAGAAAACCACTTGAACTCAATGCAAGACTGTTTTAAAACACTATTGTATGGTGGTAAATTAAGTATTTCTGGTAGAGGATGTTCCTGGACTCACTATCACATCTAATTTTATTCATTATACCTTTCTTTTTGATAACCAGTATTAATAATGTGCGTGATCTCTTACATTTAGACATTCTACACAAACTGTTGATATTCGCTTAAATTATTTGATTGATTCTATATCCTTTAAAGAATGTTACATAAACCTCATTTAATAAACACTGCTTTAGTTTGCAATTGTTACTATTTGCTGTTGATTAATTTGTAGTGTTTGGTCCTCTAAGTGCCACTTCTCTAATTAGTTCTCAATATCTAAGTAACATTCAAGTGCTCTCATAATTGTTAATTGGATACCCTGTTGACAGTTTTTTCATAGCACTGCATCAGGCAGAACATATACAATAATGGATGGGGTGGTGAGTATAATGAGATTTTACACACACCTGAGTTGTGGGATGCTACATAAACCCTGAAGGCAAAGCCAGAGGGGTTTATGAAAAGCTTCCCACAATGAGGGTGTGTGTAAAATCAAGTTTTACACACCACCCCATCTGTTATTTTTTATAATTGCTGGTCATCAATTTTTTTGTTTATAAGACACTCACACACGGTTCTGGTTTGTCCTTTCCTGTTGGCGCTTATTTCTGAAGCGCATCTGAGTGATTCCTGGTGCTAGTTTTCTCCAGTGTGGCTGAAAACTGTGTGGTGCAGTTTTGAATGGTGGGATCAGCCAGATCAAGTAGGGGAGAAGAAATGTTTAAAAATAAAAACACCAGCTGGACCGGTGGCACTGAGGGTTGAGGCGCGGACACCACACTCACACCATGCCAGTGACCTGGGTTTGGGAATGAGCCTGGGTCATCGGGGGCTGGCAGGGGAGGACTAGGATCAGTGTCCGTTGTCTGCCCTCCTAGTCCTGGGGTGGGTTGGGAACACCGTCGCACAGCAGGGACCTCTGGGGATGCCTGGAGATACTGTCAGCATGATGGTAGCTGGGGTGGGGTCAGCAGACATTGTCATGCTGTGCCTGATGTCACTGCACATCCGCACCCCTGAGGGAAAACAAATTGGAGGAAAATTGCTGGGCGCGACCATGCAGCTTGATGGCCGCACCCTGCACTGCCTGGAGGACTTGCAAAGAGTCCTGGTGGGAGGATTCGGGACTGTCCTGGCTAGGAGTGGCACAGGAGGGCCCTCCGTGGGACAGCATGGCCGGCCATCCCGGACCCTCCTGGGTGCAGTATGAGCCACCCAGATCTCTGGGTGGGCAGGGCCGGCAGCTGGATGCCCCAAGCCAGTCTCGCCACAGAAGGCTACAAATATGGAAGTGATAAAAAAAATAAATAAAAATAAAAACACCCACGCTGTCAGTGTGGTGGCTCTTTGCTAAGTGGAACAGAGGAGCTGCCATGTTTCTTTTAGTGGAAAGCCCACCCAGGAAGAGTAAAGAGTCAATTAGGATGTGGCTCTTGTTTGAGTGATGTGGTGCGTGTTTGCATAATGGCAAATCATAACTGGCTCAGACAATGGAAAAAATTGCTGACCACTTATTACGTACACATAACCTCTTTAGAAACTTGTTGCAATAAAGTCAGGTACTTCATTTATTCATGCCACTATAGTTAAAATTCAACTCCTAAATCTACCATTAGTTTTGCAAACATATGTGGAAGTGGGCCACTGTAGTCAATTTCATGTCACATTGTTGGGAATTTTATTAATGACTAATTAAAAATGTATAGTGACAGTGGAGCAGGTCCAATAGTGCCCATTTTTATCGGAGCATAAGAAGTGGGATAGATGGTAATCTTTCATTTTTCTGGTATAATACCTTTCACATTTGCAACTTCTGTCATAGTGTTATTCATATAGACCAAAGAGATTGGTAGAGTGTGCTCTCATTGTCTGAAGACTGCGTTTGATTATGTCTCTTCAAACTTTTAAGCAAATCACATTGTGTACCCTGTGTTGTTGATGATTGATTTGCATTTCAGTGGTAGCTTAGAGTTGTAACCATGTCTGGAAAAACTCAAAATATGTGATTATGATGATGGTCAATGTTCATGTGTAGCTTAACTTAGGGGTCCCTGAGGAAATGTATTAAAATGAAATTAAATTTCCTCTGTATTAGGGACATGACTTTGAAGGTGAGGTAGCTCACTTTCAGTGGTAGCAGAAGGCAGGGGTCACTTACAACAATGCACTTCAGAGTCCATGTCAAGATACAATTTTCTATTGTACAAGTCTGGACATGAGCAAAATTGTCCCGATGTCCACTTTGCCAAGCTAAGACATAGATAAGTTCAATTCTCAAAGTTCTAACTTACTGTAGTTATGTCCAGGTTGTGAATTTCAAGTATAAAAGTGCCTAGACTCAATTTTCAGGCCAATAGTAACATGGTTCATTATTTATATCTATTTCTACTTACAATGGAAAAATATCACACCTGTGACTTTGGGGAAACAGTCAAAATAAATGAACAAGAAGGTATTTGTTCATATACAAAATCACATTCATTTTAAAGTGCAAAAAGCTTGCACGATGAAAAAATCTCAAGCACTTAACATGCATGGTGTTATGCACCCTGTCATCTATTTCTAGCATTTTTTAATCCAAAAAACTGGATATAAAGTAATATAAAATGGTAACTAATTCTGCAGCTAAGTTCAATTTTTGAAAATAGCCTCTTGTTATGACTTGACATAACTAGGTATTACATTCATTGTATATAGTTTGAAAATCCTACCCAATGTCTTTTTCTTATAAACTGTTACATGCTTTGATAGTATTGTGGTAAATTTACATAACAAGGGCTTATATTTAATTCCTAGACTTAACCATTTTACTAATCTGGAAGTTAGAAAATTACAGCTGAGTACTTAACATTACAAATAAAAATTAAAATGATCATAGCAAGGTAACTTGCTCAGATTTCCCATATTTTCTAGCACGAATGTGATCAGGAAAAAGAGGCTTTAACATTGTTAGCAGAATATATATTGCTGAAGTTTTGTAAATTGAAATCTTAAAGATGACTCATTGATTGCTGCCTCCTTCAGATTGTTTCTCCTCTTATGATTCCTGCAGTTACGACTCTTAAACTTCTCTAATTAACTTGTTAATAGACATTGATTCTGTAGCACATTCTAAAATGGAATACTTTTTTCCTTCCTTTACTTGTTCACATAAAAAATTGTTATAAATACCTTTTATATCTTAGAGCTCACTATTACATACTTAGTTGCTAATTTAACAAAAAAATATATTTAATTAATAGTTATTCTGTAGCCATAACAGGGTGAATGGGTAGCTAAATATTGACACCACCTACTGAGAAAAGTATAATTATTTTTTCAATTGACACCAAACAGTTCTTTCGTAAGGTTCTATGTGATATCGGTAAAAAAATAATGGTGAGGAGCATATCGGCAAAAACAAAACTCTGAAAACAAAGAGAGTGCACACCAACCTTTGGGACTGCCAGAAGCATCACCTCACTTCCAACAGTGTATGATACGGGGGACAAGCCCCTCACACCCCCAAACTTTTTATAACCAACTCTACCACTGCAAAATGCCTGGGGAGGGTCACAGTCCTGTTCCATGCTGGTTTTCCCCTGTCACCATTCTGGCAGGTGTTCAAATTGAGTCGCTGTTATTGAGTCCCTCAATTTGAGTCACCCATATCATGGGATATCCTTTTGTAACAATATTTTGCCTGTTCTGGGGCAGGGCATTACTTTTATTTATTTTTTTATTTCATTTTTTTAATATCCTACTACTGTATATGCTGTATATGTAATAACACTAAGGAGTATGCTATAGCTAGTACTGGTATATGCAAAGAAAGTGTCAAATTTAAGTTTGAAAATTGATAGTTCTTTACTTATTTGCACTTCTTGCAATAGCAAATGTGGAAGTAGTCAATTTAAAATGCAGATTGGTGTTATCATTTAAACATAAACTCAGTCAGAGCCAATCTGCTGCAAAATTATGAATTTGCAGGATACAGCTTGTCCACCAGAATGGCAGCAAGGTGTCCGTCTGTGGTGCTGACATCCTGGGTTTGGGGATGGACCCAGGAGTTGGAGGGCTGGCCAGGAGAGGATCGAGGATCCGGGACTGCTGTCCTTCTCCAGGAGGAGGGAGGGAGGAAGAGTGGCCAGCACAATGTGGACCTCTGGCAGTAGCTGGGGTACTGCTGTAGCCAGTACCACACATTAGGTGGACAGGGCAGATACTGGCATCATTGCATTTTCCAGCCCCCATGAAAAATAGCAGCAAAAAAATACTGGCCTCTAATGATGGCCAACATTTCTCACCGCTCCCGCTCAGACAAATGGTCCACCGAGGGGGTCCGCTCCTACAACCCCACCATGGGGGCAAGCCTGGGTTAGAGAACCATGTTTCCTGGGAGAGGCTGCTCTGTCTGGGGGTAAGCCTGGGGATGGGGGGGCAGTGAGCAGAGCAGGAGACCAGAACCACCTGTTGGAGGGGATAGAAGCTGGCCCAAAAAACAAACAAACAAAAAAAAAATGAGTTTACAGCATAGCTGTCTTATTACCACACCTCAAGAACGCGGTAAGGTGAAAGTGTTGAAATCCCCACCAAAATGTGATTTTGCAACACAGAAATGTGATTCCTTATCACAGGTGCAGAAACACCTTTTGGCCAGGATGTGAAAAATGACAGCTGTCACATTCATAAGGCAGTGTGAAAAAAATGTCTATGTTAAAAATGTGTGGTCAAAATATTTAAAATTAGCAAAGTTATGAGTGAGTGTAGAAAAGTTTTAACATATGCTCTTAACTTCATCATTTGGACATATTTCAACCCCACATTTTCAACATAGGCTTCTCATGACCCCGTCTCATGAGCAATGGTGGTGAAAATGTTCAAATCCCACCTGACAGGTGATTTTGACAAGTAACCATTCAGGCCTGATTTGCATAACTCCACTGCCACTGTTCATGAAATGGGGTCCCTAAAAAGCCATGTTGAAAATCTGGGGTCAAAATATGCAAAAATGAGAAAGTTCAAAACCCCACTGAAATACATTGAACCGCACTTATCTTAGTTTTTCATATTGCAGTCAGCGGTTCCAGCAGCAAGACTTATCTTTGATCGGAGACTGGATCTTCACCCTGGGACCTGTTCAGATAAGTGAGTGGGTGTGTGGGTGTGAGGTGGTGACTGCTTAGTGGGAGGTCAGGTTTCCAGGGGTGAGATTAGCGAGGGATCATTTTCTTTTTCACAGGTTTAAAATAGAAAAAAAATCAAGGCACAGTTTTCTTTATTACAGGGTCTATTTTGAATAGTGATATGGGAACAGTGACCTCAGGGTGGGGGGGCACTAGACACCAGGTAGTATCATAGAAACTCAGGATGGTGATTGGAGGGTGAGGGGGGGCACTAGACACCAGGGAATGTAGTGACAGTGATCACTCTGCGGGGGGCCACTAGACATCAGGGAAACAGCATGGAAGCATGGGGATGGTGACTGGAGGGCAGGGGAGCCACTAGACACCAGGGAGCATTAGGGAAACAGGAGAACAATGATCAGAGGGCAGGGGTGCCACTAGACACCAGGGAAGTATTACAGGATGGGGGTGCCACCTAGCTCTGAACCTGGGAGTGAATGAGAAGTAAGCACAGAGCATGAAAATAGTGCACAAGGGGAGGGATAGCACTGTAGTAAGTAGAGAGGATTGCATGTGCTTCAATTCTACAGTGGAAGGACACAGTCAAGGTATACGGTCATGTGCTTAAAGTCTCCTCCCTCTACTACATCATAGCAATATGTTACAAAGCTCTGCTATATAGCTGTAAAATAGGTACAAAGATTGAATTCAGGCAGGAGACACATTTCAGACCCAATGATGCTAACCTTATTAGGAGGGGCTGGGTATAAGAAGTTCTATAAAACATACTGTAGAATCATAGACAAAGTCTGGGGAGGGATCTATTCAACCAGTCTACCCTGTTTTATCCTATTCTACCCTGTGACCTACAGTATTGTCCCCTGAATCCTCCCCAAGGAATGATGACACCACACCATTTTCACTTGTTGGCTGCTCGCTGGCAAATTTATTCATGGCACAAAGACTATATTTACAACTCATATGTTTCAGCATTCACAATTCAAAATTTACATCAAATTTCATTTTCAAATTTCTGGTTCCAGCCTCTGTCCTTCTTCCGTTCATTTCTTCCATCTTGCTTTTAGGGCGTGGACACTGTGAATCCGGCCACCTCTTCCACACCAGAACCAGGCTGGTTCCCCTTACCCAGGCTTTCACCCTCCAAGCCCGGACATTTCTGAATCTGGCACCTGGACCTATCCCTCTCCCCGCTTTTACCGCCATGTCTGGGTTCTTTGTCCCTAGCCCATGTATCCTACCACTCCCCCCTTTTCTCCCCCCTGCTCCCCCCTTTTTCTTCCTTCCACTGCCCCTCCTCCAGCTAGCACCAGATGGAGGGGCTCCCCCCTTGCAGGCAAGTTTCTAATTCCCTTTTTGCCTATCAGGGACTCTAGATCCCCAATAGGCCACAGGAACAGACACATCCCAAATTCCGACAAGTGGACACCATCTGACCTGTACACTGCTGGCTGGTCATAAGAGATATCTCTGTGCTGCAGATGCACTCCCCACATCTCTATTATCCCCATGGCCACCCTTCTGTTTAAACGCTTTATAATTTTCTCGATCAGCCAAGCATTCTTCGCCCCCCCCATACCCTCCAGGAAGTGATTTCAGACCAGCCGATTATCACCCTCGGCCACCACCCTCTTATCCATTCTAAGTCTCCCAAAATGTCCTGCCCTAGTGCCCCCCATGGCAGGCTCCCTTGATCGTTGCCCCCCAGGTGTACAATGATGCAATCCGGGGTGCCCCACCATAGTTTGAACTCCTCCATTAGAGGCATGAACTGCACCCATTTCATCCCCCTGATGCCTTTCCATAGCACCCTGGTGTGCTCCGTGTTGTACCTCAGCTCCTCTCCTCTGGAGGTGGCAACCACAAACCTTTCAGCCCAATATATGAAAGAATGCCCCACTATCCAGATCCTTCTTTTGGAACTTGCCATGGAAACAAAATAAAACAGTGTGAGTTGTTTGCTGTTATTTCCTCACATACCTCTTGTAGCAGCTGGCTCTCCAGTGTCCCACCTTTTGTAAGTCTGCCACTGCAGCCCCTTTTTCTGCTGCCCCCGTGGCTGCCCCAATCCGAAATGAATGTGGGGCAAACTTGCTGGGATCCTCCCCCAGGAATGCCAGTGCCTTCTTCAGTACTGCCCCCACCTGAAAACCTGTGGCCAGAGGACCATTCCCATGCTGGAACAGTACCCCCCCGGCCCACCCCCAAAACCTCCTATATTCCTCTAATGCACCCACCGCACAGCTAGCCTGCTGGGATCTGGCCAGAGACACTTGGGCCCCCCTACCCCCTTGATCCATTTTGGACCTGGCCAAAGCGATGGCTATCTTGTTTGGCCCCCACTGGACTTCCTCTTGTTGCAACGCCTGTCCGGTGGCCATCCTTCTTGGGGCCACCACCTCCCCCACTCAGATTGCACCTGCTGCCATAACTGCAAACACAGCCCGGAACAGCACCCCTTCCTGCGCTGACATGCATACTTTCTGGGTGGCCCTTAAGACCCCTTACCAGTAACTCCCCTTATGGTGTCTCCATCCACCCTGGCCAGTTGGCCCCACCACCAACCTGCCACCATGGACTTTATTGTCCTGTCGGCTGCTACATCAGGCCATCCTTTGTCCTGGCTTACCCAACTGATGCCTGCCAAGTGCACTACCATCGTAGCGTGGGCCATCCCTTCCTCCCACATTTCCACCACAAACCTCTATACCTGCTAGCTCTGGGCCGGTTCAGCCCTGTCCTAACCATGTTTCCTTCTGAACTTTTGAAACCTTGCCCATCCTGCCTCGTTTGCCCTCAATGTGTTGGCTGCCCAGGCCCCCTGATACAGTGCCCTGGTCATGGCCCTCCAACTTCCCACATCTGGTTGGGTATCCTGGTCCTGTGTGGTGCTGACTGAGGCATCAGCTCCCAAAACCTGTTGAGCTGTAAGTGGGAAAGGCTGTCAGCCACCTCATTCTTCAAACCCTCAATGTGCTGCACTTTGAAAGATATGTTCAACCGTAGCCTCAACAGGACCAGTTGTCTGAGTAGCCTTCCCACCATCTCTGTCTTCCCCCTTGCCTATTGATGACTTCTACTAGCCTTTAATTTTCTCACCAGAACAAATTGTGCTTACTCTGCATCCTATGCCTACATACCTCCAGAGCCACCCATATTGGGAAAATCTCCAAGAATGTTATATCTTTCAGCCACCCCTTTTTGCCCCATGATGCTGGCCAAGGCTCTGACATCCAATCCCCTTGAAAATATGCCCCCATTCCTAGGGCCCCTGACGCATCCGTGAATAGCTCCAGATTCACGTTCCTTTCCCATTCTTCCTGTCAGAATATCACCCCATTGTAGCCTTCGAGAAACTCCTCCATTACCTGAAGGTCCTCCCACACTCCCCTCGGCACATCCACCCAATGGTGTGGAAGCCTGGCCTTCCCCATTGCCCTCCCCAGCCTTCTTGTGAAGGCCCTGCCTGGGCTGATGGCCTTGCAGGCAAAATTAAGGTGCCCCAGCAGTTGTGTACCTGTACCAGTGGCACCCTCTGCCGCCCCACCACCTGGTTGAGCAGGCCCCACAGACATGCCACCTTATCCCCAGGTAGCTGAAAACAACCCTCTTCTGTATCCACTTCTATGCCCCAAAATTCCAATTTTCAGGTGGGGCCCTCGGTCTTGCCCTGTGCTAGCAGTACCTCACCTGCGGCACATAGTCTCAAATCCCTTAACATCCCTTGGGCCTCGACCTTGTTCCTCGATGAGGAGGACATTGTCCAGGTAGTGTACCACTCTCCTGTGCCCATGATGGGTTCTGAATACCCATTGAACCCAGGTGCTAAATGCTTCAAAAGTGGAGTATGCCACCGAGCACCCCATGGGCATGGCCTTGTCAAAAAATGTGCCCCCTTGGAACTGAAAACTCAACAGGTCCCAGTCCTCGGGCTGGACTGGTAATAGCCAAAAGGCTGCTTCTATGTCCATCTTGACCAGCCACACTCCCTCAATTGCCCTGATCAGTCCTACTGCCTGCTCCAGTGAGGCATACGATACTACCTTAAAATGGTCAGGTATACCCTCATTCATGGAGTAGCTCTCCAGGTAACATAAGTGATGTATCAAGCAGAATTCCCCTGCCACCATTTTGGGCATAATCCCCAACAGGGACACCCAGAAATGCTCACATGGTGGGGCTCCAAGTGGGCCCTCCACTCTGCCCGCCCTTATTTTCTTCTCAATCTTGGCCCCCACTATTCCCTCTTTCCCTTGCACTGAGCCTAGGTTTTCGGCCCACATCCGAATTCTCTCTCCTTTAAAACCCAAAGGGAAACCCCCTTTGAAACCTGCCCTGAGAGTTTCCCTGCTGCCCTGTTCAGGTAGTCTGCAGTCAATCCTCCTCCACTGCTCGGACGATGGGAGTGCATGCCAGTGAGTAGCCCCATCACCCCTCTTTGCATTCTTACTTAGCGCCATCCCCGAGAGTGTAGTGCTGTCCTCGCTGTCTGCCCCCTGGACCCTGCCCTGTCCCCCAGCACCCCGAAAGGACTGATCATGGTATTGCCCCCCATGTTGTCCCCCTCTGTCCGCTCCTTGCCAGCAGCTGGAAACTGGGTGCAACCACCACGCACTTGGAGCAGACATGTTGAAATTTAAAATTGCCTCACATGCATGTGGCCTTATTGTAGCCCCAACACACCGTGACCGGTGTGGTATCTGTGTCCTTCTTTGCTTTCTCCCTGGGTCCACTCCCTTCCCCGGATAGCATCCTCACCCACAATTCCGAATAGGTGCAGTCCCACCTCAAATCCCCTTTTGCCGCCATTCTCTTCCGGAATGACTCATCATACTTTAACCACCAGTACCCGACTTTTGCCTTATACGCATCCCTGATATTGGACATGTATGTCAACAGGGGAATGGCGATCTCCGGCTGTTTCTCCTGCACCAGCATGCTGTAAATGGTGAAACCTCCTTGCCAGCTGTCGATGGTCTTCCCTTTGTATTTTGACTCCTCTGTCTTGTGGCCCACCACTGCTAGGGCCACAGCCATTTCTGACTTCCCCACCGATTCCTTCTGCTCGTACCTCATAGCTGTGTCCTCATCCACTAGTCCAAAGATGTCCACATATTCCCCCTTCCAAATCTTTTCTTTTATAGACACTGGGATGTGGTCCCCGATCGAGCATCCCTGGGGCCCGTCGTACAATTTATTTGCTGCCCCTTTGGCACCCTCCCTTTTTGGACCCCTTGCTCTTCAAGGCCTGCACGGCCCGTTCCATTTTCTCCAAACCTGCATCACCCATATCCTCAAGGAGCCCCTCCAAATACTCCTTCAGCTCATTTTCATCCGAGAGATCCCTGACGTTCTTACAACCATCTGTGTTCCCGCTATCTGGCTCCGGTGCGGGCAGCGGCGCTGGGATCGGTGCGGGCTGTGGTGCCTCCCATCTAGGTCTCTGGCCCCCGTTCCCCTGCCCGGGAACTCCTCTCACTCCTTCCATTTTCTCAGGACCTCCTCCTCTGCCTCTCACTGCTTTGCCATCGCCACCAGCTCCGACATTTGTCCCATCAACTTAGAAGCCTCCTGCATCATTCTCTCGCTGGACAGTTGGGCTCTCTTAGGTGCCATGCTGCTTTCTATATCGCTGTATTTGGGGGGAAACACTTGTTCAAACATGTGCTTGTACCTTTGACTACATGGAAAAAACACACGTCCTCATTGTACTACCTGGAGACCTGGAGGGACGAAACCATGGTTCTGGGTCTCCTTCCCTGCCGAGTACTGAAGCCCTAGCCACTCCCCATGGGGATGGCTTGTGAAGAAAAACTGTCCATTGGGCCATTCCTGATGCTGGATCTTGCCCTGATTGCACCCGAGGCCTTCAAGGCCCATCGCCCCTGGAGGCATCCCCCCGCTCGAAAAGGAGCTGCCAGCCTCACCTGTGACCTTCCTCTTAAGCCTGGACCTGCCCGGAATTTCTTAAGTGCATCCTCTGCGCTTCAATGCTGCCACCCCTGTGCATAAGTGGAGCTACCCCCTTACACCCTGAGTGGGCTGGGGGCCCTAGGCTCTCTCAATCCTGCACGTAGGCCTGAAAAATCTAGCCGATAGGCAGGCTTCGTAAAAAGGAAAAACTTTCCCCAAGCTCCCCTTTGACAAGCATCAAACGAGCCCCCAATACCAGAATGCCCATGTGGCCTTGGGTTTCATTTGCCCCAGCTATAACCATCAGCGAGAAAACACCCTCTCCCCCTTAAGGCCACGCTGGGCCACGTGGCCTTCTGGCCTCATATCTTTCACTTGTGCCAAACCATGCCATTCTGGCAAGCCAGCTCGCTATCCCCCCATTGTTTCCCCCGTTTTGGCCTGAAACAACCTTTGGTGCCACCCCGCTAGCCACGCTGTGAAGAAAGCACCCCACTCACTCGAAAATTCATGGCCTCCTGGGCCCTGCCCAAATACCCACCCATTCATCGGTGGCCTCGCTGTGCCCCCTGCGGCCTTCCGAGATTGCTGCCACTAGGCAGAAACACCCACTTCCTTTGATATATTATTTCTCTTTTTTTTTTCTTGGACACCAGCGGTGACAACCGTGTTATTGTGGCATTTACAGCAATCTTTCCAGGCAATGTTCTGTAACTCCAGAAGCATTTTACAAGTAAACTAGGTAATGTTAAAAAGAGACATTGATTTAGGAGCACTTCATGTAGACTGCCCTGTGTTGATGCTTGGGGCCTACCCTCACCTGCCCTCCCAAGTGCGTGCGTATCCCCCCCTCACCATTCGATCCCAACTTTCCCTACTGTCCCCCAGAGCACTCCTCCAAACTCAAATAACTCCAAAATGCCATGGAAAACAAACAGGGGCTCTCTGCACCACACTAAAAACTGCGGTCATGTCGAGCACTCATAAGGCCCCCAACCCCCATCGGACGCCAGGGCATTCCACCAACAGGGCCCACGTGGTATCCTGTCCTCAGAATTGTGCTGCCTTGCACCAACTGATCCCCAGCCTACCAGTAAAACCACTTCCTTACAAGCATCCAACTTGTGTGACCAAAAGGAGTGTTTTTAAAACCGCCCTACTTTTCCGTGTTGCCACTCGTAAATTTGTAACACTGCCCTGACCTCCAACCACAGATGTTATCTTTGTCCTAGGAACCCCTTTCTTGGCATTCTCCTTCCCAGTTTGCTAACAAAAATTCCCAATCTTCCACACAACTGGTACCATTCTTTCCTCAAAATGCCATCTGGTTTGCAGCAAGTCTGTTGCTCTCTGATTCTTTTTTTTTTAAACTATGCCTTCTATCCCATGCCATGCCCCGAATTCTCCACCAACCGGCTCTGCCCTTTTATGCTACCTCGAGCCCCTGCTTAACCGGGGTAGGCTCCACTGTTTTGCGAATGGCTGCAAACCAGATTCCACCTTAAACTGTCCACTGGGGATGGCCCCCAGGCCTTCCGTTCCTGTAGCCGCCTTAGCAAGCACGTTGTTTACAACCTAATCTAATAAGAGAAACCCAGAAACAAAATACTGCAGCTAGCCTCCAGCAGCCTGAACCAGGCAACAGTTTCTTTCATTTTTTGCCTATATTCTTTACAAAAACATCTAAACAAAAAACCTTCACCCTCAGACCATATGGCCAAATGGACTACCTGTGCAAACAAAAGCTTGCTCTCTCTCAAAATCACTAAAAAACCTACTGCAAACCAAACAATAAGTGCCTTTCATTAATTTTATCTTCATTTTTAACTGCACACTGTAAAATGAGAGACAAACAAAGCCAACCTGAGACGGTCATTTGGGCCACATGGCTACAGGCCTAGTAGTTCTTTGTGACTTACCTGACTCGCCAAACGATGTGCTGAGTTCTGCTTCAAGACAAAAAATTCCCAGCAAAAGAGGCCGTCCTGCCTGTGACCTGGCCTAATATACCCCTAATAGGCCCCTGGTCAGGACCGCTCATGTTTAGACTCCACACCTCAGCCAATACCTGAGGCTCTGGCTTGACCTTGTCATTTTACCCTTTCTAGCCTGGTGATGTCACCAGGCCCTTCCCCCTCTAATCCCATCCCTTCCCCTCTCCCCCTCCACCCCCCTTCTATTCACATCTTCCTGGTGGAGGATCACTGGACAACCTGATTGCTTTTTATTGGCGATCCCCATTGTCTAGATGGAGCTTTCACCCTCTCTTCCCACCTTGCTCCCTGCCTTATTGTAACCTCCCTGAGCAATTAAGATCTTCACACCGGCCCAGCCATGCTTGAGCCCATTAAAGTTTTTTTTGCACTCACTACCTTAGCCAGAAGGCTGTTCCATGGCTAAACCACTCTCACCATAAAGTAAAGCATTCTCACATCCCTCTTGGAACCCCCACCAGCTTCCACTCATGTCCTCTTGTTTTTGCCCTGCCATTCCTGTTGAATAGTTTGCCATAGATTACCTTGTTTATTCCTTTCAGGAACTTATAGGTCTCTATTATATCTCCCCTATTTCTTCTGGTCTCCAGCAAGTATGTGTTCAGTTCCCTTAGTTGATCCTTATGGGATCTGCCCTGTTGGTTCTGAATCATTTCGCTACACTATGCTGCACTGTCTCCAGCCACAGTGTGTCTTTCCATAGGTTTGCACTCCTGAGCAAGGCACTGTACGCCAGATTGGATCTCAAGAGTGATCAATAGAAAGGTAGCATGCTGAACCCCTTCCCAGTACATGCCAACATTCTGGTTTCATTGCTGTAAACCTTGTTAAATTGGCAAGATTGTTTCAGGCAATAACTTATGATGATTCCATGTCCCTTTCTTCTGAAGTAGTGCCCAGTTTAACCACTCCCATTCAGTATTCCATTCTGGTGGTTCTTTTTCCCTATGTGCATCTCCTTGCACTTTTTGGCACTGAATTTTACCTATCAAACCTTGGACCTCCTTTCTAATCTTTACAGGACCCTCTGTAACACCCTTATCCCCTCCTCACTGTCTATCCTGCCAAATAACTTAGTGTCATCTGTGAAAAGAAATATATTGTTCTATATACCTTTTCCTATGTCACAGGTGTTCTGTTCTTCTGGTCAGAATTCTAGCGAGTCGGGGTGGATATATTATTGAAAATATGTATTCATTTTATTTTAGAGAACTCAGAAAGTGACATTAATGGAATATACATAATAGTTGAGGGTGGTCTGAATCAGAATCTGATTATTTAGAGCCAGCCTGCCAGTGCAGAGACAAGGCTAGTGGGGAGGAGGGTGGAGTGGACCCTGGTGTCATTGCATGTCCCTGCTCCCAGGGAAAAACAACTGCAAAAATGCCGGCCATTAATGATGGCCCCCGCTTCCGCCTCTGCTGTTCCCACTCAGACCATGGTCCAGTGGGGGGGTCCTGATCTCATGACCCCACCCTTGGGGTCAAGCCAGGGCTAGAGACCTGTGTTTCCTGGAGGGGACGCCCAGTGGAGTAAGCCTGAGGATGGGGATAGAAAGGGAAACAGGGGACCAGAACCCCTGTGAAGGGGGGGAGAAGCTGCCACCAAAAAAAAAAGAATCTGATTATTTAGGCAAAAATTTATGGACCAAACCACGTAACTCAAAGCTTCTTTACTGAACAATAGCTGAAACAAATAATGCATGTCATAAAATGGCAAGAAACATTTTAGCAGTTTTATTGGCTGAGATGGATCCACGACTGATAGTCGACAAAAATTTTGTCGAACGACCAGACAGCAAAACCAGCAGGTCAACTACATTTTGCAGTCGGCTGCCAGTTTCAAAGAAAACTAAGTGTTTTCTTCAGGGGGGCTTTGCCACCTGAACCCTCCATGTGGAGGGCAGTACCCCACTCATCCCCCCATGAAGGATTATCAACTGCTAGTCACAGCTGATTTGGGGGGGGTGCAGGATCCCCAACAGACCAGGTTACAGCACAGATTGTACAGTGATGTGGCGCTATAGTTGCTGTAGTGTCGCACGCTGTCAAAATGTCGCGGTTGGGGTGGTATACCGGCTGAGACACATCATCTAACCATGATTTAAATCTCTGTAAATACACAGTCAGGAGCAAAGTCTTATTTTTATCTTAAGGAAACTAATAACTAGCAATATCAGTACACCACTAAAATGATAATAAATGCCAGTAGCTGCCATCTTGAAAATCTTACCATTTACTATCACATATTAAACTTATTTTACATATACTGTTCACAGTGTAAAATCAAAGTACACTGCCACACTTAGCACACATTCCCAAAAATGTCCGCATCATTTTCATAAAATAATACACTTCTCTGCAGCTCTGAATAAACTCTTAGGCATCTGCCTGAAACAGTAGAGTTTTCCCTTGATTCCCCCGCTAGCACAGACACACCTCAGCATCTGGCTGCATGCTGTGCAGTCAGTTCATACCAACAACTCTTTTTCTAAATGTGCAAAGGATTAAACCCTATTCAGTTCACTTTAACTCACAAAGTCCAATTCTCAAGGCCCCTAGAATGAAGCAAGGTGCCTGCATCAAACATGAATGATGCAAGTGGAACCTTTTGCCAAAAGATACCCCAGGAGCTATTCAGAAAAGCAATCTGCATCAAATGCAGGCTGCATGCACCAAAGGGGGCTTGTACCAGCCGTACACCACAAAAAGGGCTGCGGCATGGCACAAGGGGGCTTGCAGAAGATGCAGGCTGCCATATCCCCAATTCTGTATTCACAAAACTCTCAAGGGGGCAAAATTCTAAGAGTACTTAGAAATCCTCTGGGAGGGTTGTACTTGCACCAATGTGCTGCCCCCCCAGCCCCAATACCCATGTATAATAAAACATAAGAACAACTCTGCTGGTCTAGTGAACCTCCGATCAGCCCGATCTCAGTTATTAAATATAAAACAAATCCCTGGTGGTCTAGCAGACCTCCCCCCACTGGTATGCCTGAATAAAAAAATGTGAATACCGTCCTTCCCTTTGTGGTCTAGTGGATCCCACCCCAGCAGTTAGTGCCCACCACCCCACTCCCCACCATTCCAATTACTGAGCCAGCAATTGGTACAGCCCTCCTCTCACCACCGTGGCCGGCCACCAACTGAACTGTCATGGAGCACGCACTGTATACTTAGTAGTGTGTGTGGGTGGGTGTGTGTGTGTGTGTGTGTGTGTGTGTGTGTGTGTGTGTGTGTGTGTGTGTGTGTGTTTGTTGTGTCCCCTCATCCCCCTTACATTCCTTTGCTGCTGCTAGCCAAACACCCTGTAGTAATACATTTTTAGAAGGCACTAATCCTCTCTCCGCTCCACCACCCCAATTAAACACCTGATTAGGGCATTCTGACTCTATTTACCACAAGATTATGATCCTGACCTAGTTTCTTCCATGCCACCTGTTACAATTTAAAACCCAAGTTTCAAAGTAACTCAGTTACTGCCTACCAAATTCCATAGTGCCCCAACCACTGCTTACAGATCTTTTCTCCCCACGTACCCTGTTACTTTCAAAAGCTGTGGATCTGCAGTTGTGTCTGTGCAGTACTTGTGCAATTTCTGCAGCTGCTAAATTACTGCATCTGCAGCACTTTTTTGCAGAAATCTGCAGCTGCACCAGTTTTCTTTGTGTATACCTCACAACTGCGTTTCCACAGTGCTGCAAATATTTTTACCACAGCTGCTGGAATTCTGGCTTCCTTTGTGAATCCAGTCCCTGATTCACATGGCTTCCTGAATCTACTTACCCTATGATTAGATTCCTGACCTAGTGTCCCTCACACCACCTGCTACAATTTAAAACCCAAAATTAAAAGTCATCTAGTCACTGTCTATCAAGTTTCAAAGTGCCCCAACCACTGCTTACAGATTTGTCCTCCCCACTTACTCGGCTGCTTTAAACAACCTCAGGCCACTGCTGATAGGGCTACAGCTGAGAAATTTGGGGTAACAATATTGTAAATTACCAAAGTGACAAGTCTGCATTTGTCTAAATGTGTTGTTTTGTAATATTGTTACACCAAATTTTCAACATAGACTTGTTATGACCCTGCCTCATGGAGATGGGCAGACAAAATGTTCAACTCCTGGCTTAGAGGTGATTTTGCGTAGGGACTGTGAAATTGACTTTAGGGATACAAAAACACATTTTGGGCAGAAGCTGAAAAATGACAGCTGTCACATTCATGAGGTGCTGTAAAGAAATGGCTATACTCAAAATTTGAGAAAAAAATATTGAATATTACTGAACTTATGAGCCTGCAATCACAAAAGTCAACATAGGCTCATAACTTAGTTTTTTTTTTATATTTTTATACCAGATTTCCAGGATAGCCTTCTTATGACCCCACCTCATGAACAAAGACAGATACATTTTCCAACTCCTGGCCAAAAGATGATTTTGTGCAGTGACCACAAAATCATCTTTTGGGATGTGAAAAAACATACTGGCCAGGATTTAAAAAATGACAGCTGTCACATTCTTGAGGTGCTGTCAAGGTATGGCTATGCTGTAAATTTGGGGTAGAAATATTGAAAAGTACCAAAGTCATGAGCCTGTGTTTGCAAAATTCTACATAGGCTCTTAACTTGGCTGTCTTTCAATATTTTTGCACCAAATCTTCAACATAGCCTTCTTATGACCCCATCTAATGAACAATGGCAAAGAAAATTTCCAACTGGTGCTGGAAAGGTGATTTCATTCAGGGACTGTGAAATCACCTTCTGGGATGTAAAAAATTACATTTTGGACAGGATTTGAAAAATGACAGCTATCACATTCATGAGATGCAGTAAAGATATGGCTATGTTGTAAATTTGGGGTAAAAATGTTGGAAAGTACCAAAATTATGAGCCTGCATTTACAAAATTCAATGTAGGGTCATAACTTTGTTGTTTTTCAATATTTTTACACAAACTTTAAACATCGCCTTCTTATGACCCCACCTCATGAACAAGGGCAGAGAAAATTTTCAACTCCCACCCTAAAGGTGATTTCACACAGAGACAAAAAAATCACCTTTCGGAGCAGATCTGCCTAATGACAGTTATATTGTTCATGAAGTGGGATCCCAAAGAAGGCATGTTGAAAAAATGGGCCCAAAATATGTAAAATGCCCAAGTTATGGCACTAAGTTCAAAACCCCACTGAAATACACTGAACTGCATAGCTGTGTCTTCAGTTATGGGTCCTGCTTTGAAAAGTGAATACATATCTGCAGTTCAGAGATGATTATGGCATTGGACCCCCAATGGGTAAGTAAGGGCTTGAAGGGTTCAGAGGGGGTGGGCACTGAGTGGAAGGTCGGGTGGGGATAAGGAATGGCCACAAAAGACATTGGTGGACTGTTTTACTTTACAGGTGGAAAAAAATTTAAAAATTACAGAGTATCCCTGATCACGACACTGGGAGATTGGGCACACCCAGTGTCACAGTTATGTTTCTGGGGGGTAGTGGGTGCTGACTGAGAGGGAGGGTTTGGTGGGGGGACAAAATAATTAGGGGAGAACACAAGATCGACACTGGAGGGTTGGGCACACTTAATGTAATTTCTATGTTTCTGGCGGGTGTGGGGTGGTGGATGCTGAGAGGGAGGGTCGAGTGGGTGGAATTTCTATAACATAAAAAACTATAAATAAATAAAATAGGCAGTCACAGCAGAACACTGCCCACTCTGCCATGACCAAGATGGCTGCAGCATGCTACTGTGCATGCACAACTGGTAGCGCATGTACAGTAGAGTGCATCAGCCATCTTGGACATGACAGAGTGTGCCGTGTTCCACCATGATCACTGGCACTATGAAATAATGCAGTGCTGGGGTTAGTAGGGACAACATGGGTGGACTGCTTCACAGATGCGGAGGTGACTGTGATGCAGGTCCATCATGTTGTTCATTCAAAAGGAATGCAGAGTCCTTTCTCTCGTCAATTGTAAAAAGGTCTGCAGGGCTCCACTCACTGCAGCCCTAGAAAGGAAGAGAAGTGTAAATAAATATTAATACATCTTTAAGTTAAAGGCAAGCTAGGTGCTTTCACTACACTCTTTCAGCAAACTCTGGTCTAACAGATAATAATAGGTAGGGACTTGGATTTAATAGTGGGCAATCATCTTAACATGTCCCATGATACTAAGCCAAAAGATATTAAAAATAATACTGCAGTTAGAAGACAGGACAATTAAGGATTGGTTGGTGTGTGGAGAGCTTTAAATCTTTCTGCCAGAGAATATACACCTTCTTCAGTGTGTAAAAAGTAATTAATCAGACTAGATTACTTCCTAATCTCTAATCTTTGTTCAAAATGAACAGTTAATATTCATGCTAATGCAAACTCACAAACATCCCCCATTACTTTGAGTTTTATCCCAAATCACAACATAATGAAAGACAGAGTGTGGACATTTGACAGTCATGTCTTAAAAAATGTTATGGCATCAGAAAGCATGACATATTTTATTATTTTTTTTATTTATTTTTTTTATACTTTCTGTTTATCTCCTCCTGTCTACCCTCGGTGCCCACTCCTTCTGGTCGCTCATCACCATCTCCACCCCCCTACTCCAGATCTGCCCCTAGAGTGCCTCACCTCTTACTTCCTCCTGTACGGTGGAGTCTGTCCAGAATTGGTGGTCTTGGATGGCCCGAAGCGGTCATCATCTAGGGCTACCGAGGGGTATTTTCCATTTTTTCTGTGGTATCCCCTGTCCCAGCCCCCTGAGATGCTGGTGCAAGGATGCAAGCATCCAGATAGGAGACATGCTGATGCATGTCCCTCTCAAGTGCCTACCGATGTCCCCCCTCCCCAACTCTGTTAGACTGAGCCAACAACCCCTCGAGAGCCTGTATTTCCAATGGCGGTCTCTCAGGGCATCGGGTGTGTACTGCACCCCTGGTATCCCACCCCAGAGGGAGGAGAGCATCTGCTGGGATGCTCAATCCTCCCTCCCCCTGCTGTCCCCCACTGACCCAAGCTCATTCCCGAACCCAGTTTTCAGGCGTAGCATGAGGTGTGGCTTCCAGCGCCTCAACCCTCAGCACCACCGGGCAACATTTTTTTATTATTAATATTTATTAATATAAATTATTTTAACAACAATAGAGGTACTATCAATTCAGAATCCATGATCTGGGAAGCTTTAAAGTGTTCTCTGTGATATGAAGTGATCAGAGTTATGTCACATAGAAATAAAGACAGGAAACAAAAAACTCAAAATGTGTTAGGAAAATATTAGGAAACTGAAGGTAGAGGGATCAGCAAGAGAGAGAGTGAGAAGACAGAATTGCTTTTAAATACTTTGCAAAGTAGAAAAAACTAGGAAAAAATACATAATTCCAAACATCTGAACCAACAATGGGGACTGGGCAGTGTGGACCTGGTGTTTACAAACAGGGACAACATTTCCTATGTTACAGTGAGCAGTCCCCTAGGTACCAGTAATCACTATATAATGTGGTTTAACATTACAATGGGAACAGAGGATAACCACATAAGGATGAGGGTCTAGGACTTTAGGAGGGTAGTAGAGCTGTGCAGAATTTTCAAATTACGGTGGAAGGAAATTTTGTGGAATTTTCTCAATTTCACTGAAATTCCACCAAATTCCACAGGAAACGGAAAGGTGGAACTCCATGGCAGAAAATGGTTGTGGAATGATTTTCCATGGAATAAAATGCTGTTCCACTGAATATTATTACATGGATAACAGCAGGCAGAATTCTGCAGAAGAACCAGTGAAATTCTGGTGGAAATTCCACTGTCGGAATGGTCATGCCACACCAGTTTCACTGGTGGAATTCCACATTTCACACAGCACTAAAAAGTAGATTTTAAAGAAATAGAAGACAGCCTTAGAAACTGCATAGTGGAGGGTTGGGGGCGATTGTCATGGAGCAGTATAGGCACGATGGGGAAAATAAGGGATGGCATAATTAAGGTAACCAGACTCTGCGTGAAGGAAGTGAGTTAAAGCTGAAGGAAAAGAGACAGTTATGGTTCTCTAGGGAAGGGGCCACGGTACAAGGAAAAAAGTTGGTGTTCAGGAGGTATAAGGAAATGCAGAAGGAGGTGTACCAAGTAAAACAGAGGTAAGTAGAAAAGGTAGTGAGTGGACCAAAAGCACAGACAGAGAAAAGGATAGCTATGGGGTGCCCAAAGGGGCTAAGACTTTCTTCAGGTACATAAGTAAAAAGAGGAAAGCAAGGGGAATGACCGTGAGGATATGAAATTTTGCAGAAGAGGACTAAGAAAAGCTGCCATCCTGAATATGCACTTTTGCTCAGTCATCACGGGGGGTGGGGGGAGGCTGACTAGCAGGGAACAACAGGAACAAAGTGGGGTTTATACAAGTCCATTTTCTGAGAAAGCATTCTGAAGGGGCTTGCAACTCTAAAAGTGGGCAAGGCTATGGGACCAATGGTATTCACCCAAGGATACAAGGAGAACTCAAGGAGATGCTAGCTGTTCTACTGATGGCCTTATTCAACAGTCTACTGGAAACAGATATATTTCTGGAGGATAGGAGGACAGCAAACATGGTCTCTCCACATAACAGCTGCATCAGGGAGGAGGCTGGTGACTATAGGCCAGTCAGTCTCACTTCAGTCATGGGGAAATGAAAACCCTGCTAAAGGAAATTCTGGTAGAGTATCTTGAATTCAATGGGCTACAATACCACAGGCAGCATAGATTCATGGAGGAGGGGAGGTCATGCCAAATTAATCTGACTGATTCCTTTAACTGGGTGACAAGGGAAATAGATCAAGGGAGGGCAATGAATGTGGCCTATCTGGACTTCAGCAAGACCTTTGACACTGTGCTGCAAAGGAGACTGATTAGGAAACTGAGCAGTATAGGGGTGGTATCCAAAGTCATGAGCTGGTTTAGAATCCAGTTAATGGATAGGCATCAGAGGGTGGTGTTTAATGGCACTCACTCTAATGATGGGAGAGTGACTAGTGGGGTGCCACAGGGCTCAATACTGGGATTGGCCAGCTTCAATGTCTTCATAAGTCACATTGCAGAAGGATTAGGAGGGGAGATATGCCCTTTTGAAGATGATACCAAATATCTGTAATAGGGTGGACACTTGGGAAAGGGTGGAGAGAATGCACAGGGATCTTGGGAAACCTGAGGAACAGGGAAGCTCACAGTGTTTGAAATTCAATGCCAAAAAGTGCAAAATCATATACCTAGGGCATAGGAACCCAGGAGCTGAGTATAGGATTTGGGATGTGATGACAGTCATTAAGCAGGAATGGGTCCATAAGGTTATCATAATCAATTATCTCAAAGTGGAAGGGCAATGTGGCAAAGCAGTGAGTAGTGCTAGTCAGATACTGAGGTGCATAGGTAGGGGCATCCCTAGCAGGGGGGGTGGGTGTTGCCATTGTATAGCTCACTAGTGAGACCCCAACCTAGAGTATGGTGTCCAGTTCTGGAGGACACATCTCATAAAGGGCATAAACAGTGTAGATACAGTCCAGAGTAGGACCACTAAAATAGTGCAGGGGTTTCACCAAAAGCCCCACGAGGTGAGACTGAGGAATTTTAAAACACACACTGTGGAAGACAGGAGAGTGAGAGAGGGCATGATCAAGATCTGCAAGTACCTTATGGGGTTAACTGGGTGCAGGATGAGAGTCCCATTCAAGTGAAAAAGAGCACCTGGAGCAGGGGACATGTGAAAAAGCTGGAGGGAGGAGTTTAAGAGGGAAGTGAGGAAGTACAACTTCACTCAAAGGGTGCTAGACGCATGAAACACAGTGCCAGTGGAAGTGGTTGAGACGAAAGAGTGGCAGGTTCAAGCATGAGTGGGATAAACATAGGGCAATATTAATAAATAAGCAGGGAGGAGGTAGGATCATGTAAGACCAGTTAGGGTCTGCAGAAAAAGACTAGACAAGAACATTTTAAAGGAAAACTACATGCAATAATTGTAAAAACACATGTTGTGCATTGAGTTTTTGTTTCTGTGATTGTTAATGGCATTTTGTTTTCTGTGTCTGTGGCAAGGCTGTTGGTTGTTTTTTACTTTTCCTTGACAGTTTTTTAACTCCAGGTGGTCACCATGTAGGCTTTTTAATTGCCTTTGATATGTTGGAATTTTTCAGAATGTCTCTGGGAATGATGTCAGTAAGACTTAGGACTAGAACTAAGAGCCCAGGATCTCAATTATAATCTAGCCACAACATCCAACTGCAACTGCTTGCGAACTTTACTGCTCTGAAAATGTGTTTGCCCTCCCTCCCCAGCCAAAGCCAGATTTCTCTAAGCACTGACTGTTATTATTCTGGATGTGTGGCAACTGTTTTGTAAAGTGTTGTCAATGGATGATAATAAAGCCAATATACCTGTGAAGGTCTTGGGTTTAGTTGATGTTATTCCCAGAGGCATTATGGGAAAATCCCAAGAGATCAAAGGCAATAAAAGAAGGCAAAGTAAGTCAGTTTTATTTATATGGTGCCCTGCCCCAAGGGCTCTGGGTGCCTCACAGTAAAACAATTCAATTAAATACAATACATTTAAGCAATAATGCCCTCCAGGGTGTGTGTCGTGCTGGGATAATGTCACGCCTCAGGTGGTTGGGCACGAGGCCACAGGCCGAGTGCATCCAACAACTGAGGAGTGACGTTATCCAAAACGACACACACCCTGGAGGGCATTATTGCTATTACACAATGGCTTGTTGTTAAATATAAAATTAAAAAAATAATTTTAAAGAATGTTTTTATTAGTGTGGAAAAATATTTTTGTTTCTTAAGAGGAGATGCAAAAAAATCATCTCGCTCCAAAAAATCATCTACAGGTTCATATTGAGGCTGAGACTAGACCCGTGATGTTGTACTGGGATAACATCACAGCTCCAGCCCAAGACTGACCAATCAGAGTCCAGGATTTTTTCTTGCTACTGTATAATGATAAATAAAACATAGTTTAAATATTGTTATACCAAATTGCACAGCAAAACAAGCCTGCATGGTGGACCCAGGAACCATGAAACTGGCAGGGAAAAAAAAATAGATACAGGGAACAGAATGTCATAAACAATTAGAAATTGTAGTGAGAAAGAAATAATGTGACCTACTGGGATTTGAACCCAGGCCCCTGGAACACCATCTGATATGCAACACCAGAAAAACAATCACGGAAACAAAAACACAATGCACAACATGTATGTTTTTATCATTTTTGCATGCAATTTTCCTTTAATATTCATTTATCCCATTTCGTAAGGCATCAAATGATGTTTCAATATATTTTGCATACAGTATAAAAAAGGCATTTTTAGCTGTCCATCTGTGACTGTGGAGGTATTAAATATCTAGTAGAACCAAAACAGCAGACAGAAAAATGTTATACATTTTAATAAGCAGTCAGTTGTAACTTTTTATTTCTGAAGTATTTTTCATTTGCTCATTAGGAAGTTTTCTATGATAGTATTATGCTGGCTGCATGGAATAGCATTTCACCAGGCAGCTGACATATTTAGTTCTATTCCTCCCACTACATTAAAAGCACTGCAATGTTACTGCCAGTTACATCACAGGTGACAGACCTGGTACCTACTGAGTGGCTCTTCAAGAGCAACTGTGATGTCAGAGTGAGAGAGGTCACAGTGCTGAAGATGTAAAGGAAGGACTAGAGCTAGATATGTCAGCTGCAGGGCAGAGTGCTGTTCCACACATCGGACCTACTAACATCAGGTAAAAATATCTTTAAATGAACCAAAAGGAAAATTAAAAAAAACTCAGATGTAAATGGTAATGGTGAATTGCTTTTAAAATCTAATATTAGTTTAAGGCAGTATGTTAGCTCTTTAAGTAAACCTTCAAAAACTCAAACACAGATGCATCTATGAGATACAGTGCACCTTCTTCTGGAACAACTGCCCAGTTCAGCTGGTGCCCATCAGGATGAAGAAAGCAGAACTATTTTCTAAACTGCATCCAATGGCCAAATTCAAACACAGATTATGGAATCATTTTTCAAAATTTAGGCTCATTCTGCAGTTTTTTTAACATAAGTGTGCCCTAGTGATAAGATAACTCATTGAACTGCTAAGAAGTACAGTGCTTACAGAGAAAAGTTGCTTAATAATTAAGGTGGCAGCATGATACTTTTGCTCAGTATTCGCAAAAGAAGATGAGGAGGAGTTACCTAAACCAGACAATAGAAGCACTCTGGGTAGGGGGGTTGACACCAGTCCATTTACAGAAGAAAGAGTCCTGAAAGAACTCCTAAAACTCAAGGTGGACAATGCAATGGGGCTTGACGGGATTCACCCCAGAATCCTAAAAGAACAAAGGGAGGACCTAGTGACACCACTGACCACACTTTTTAACAAATCATGGGAGGATGGGGTGGTACCTGAGGACTGGAGGAGGGCAGATGTGATTCCCCTTCACAAAAGTGGTAGCAAGGCAGAAGCAGGAAACTAAAGGCCTGAAAGTTTGACCTCAGTGGTAGGGAAAGTGATGGAATCACTTCTGAAAGAAAGAAAGAATTGCTGAGTACCTAGAGGCCAGCGGAGCACAGGACCCAAAGCAGTATGGATTTACAGCAGGAAGGTCATGTCAGACAAATGTAATTGATTTTTTTGACTGGGCGACCAAAGTAACAGACCAGGGAAGGGCTGTGGATATGGCCTACCTAGACTTTAGCAAGGCATTTGACACAGTCCCGCACAAAAGATTAATAATCAAGTTAGCCAGTCTGGGAGTCTGTCCCAGGGTGGTAGCCTGGGTAGCAAACTGGCTGTACAACAGGACACAGAAGGTAATAGTGAATGGAACACATTCCGAAGAAAGGGGGGTTACTAGTGGAGTACCTCAGGGCTCAATGCTGGGTCCAGTCCTCTTTAACATCTTTATAGGTGACATTGCAGAGAGTCTGGAGGGAAAGGTATGCCTCTTTGCAGATGACACAAAGATCTGTAACAGAGTTGATACACAAGGGGGGGTAGAAAGGATGAGAAGGGGCTTGGCAAGGTTGGAGGAATGGTCAGACATATGGCAACTTCGATTCAATGCAAAGAAGTGCAAAGTAATGCACCTGGGAAACAAAAACCCAGGAGAAGAGTACACAATAGCAGGGGAGGTACTAACAACAACAAAAAGCATTTGTCAATGCCGAATGTTTGCCTGCTGGCATTGGCACTGGTAGTGTAGAAGTTACACAGCTGAGTAATAGGAATGGCAGTGAAGTATTGAACTGAAGCCAACCCCACCACCACCCTGCAGAGAGTGACAGGCATTGGGGTGTGTGTTTGGGTCATAAGGCATAACGGCCACGCCATTTCACCACACCCAACCCTGCAGACACTGACAAGTGTCACGGTGTTCCTTGGGGTCTTTGGCCCTTATGCGCACCCCACATTAGGAAATACGGTGAGATGGATGCGATATAGGAGAATGGGGTGAACTTTGAGACCAAAGAG
The DNA here is from genome assembly GCA_016271365.2 of Neoceratodus forsteri. Taxonomy (NCBI): domain Eukaryota; kingdom Metazoa; phylum Chordata; order Ceratodontiformes; family Ceratodontidae; genus Neoceratodus; species Neoceratodus forsteri. The sequence goes on from CM057450.1 coordinate 1,396,708,695, forward strand.
TCCAAGGCATACCTCGATGCCTCTCACTGGCTGCAGGGTGTGGAATGGTATGAGCATTACAGGCAAGAATCAAGTCACACCCTGATGCCTGTCATTCTCTACAGGGTTGGGCGTTATGGTTAGAAACCTAATACCTCAGGCATTCGTTGGTATTTTCCTCCAAATTTTCAACATTTTTTGTGACCCCACCTCATGAACAGAAATGTCAGTTTGTTGGCAAGCTGCTTATGCACAGCGACTACGGCATTTAGCACCACAGGTGCAAAAACATTCAAACAGGATGTAAAAATGACAGCTGTACTGTTCACGGGAAGTGTAAAAATGGCAATGTTGCAAATCTGCAGTAAAATATTTAAAAAATGGTGACGTCACGGCGTACATAGAAACTGTGCAACGCACACCAGTAATATAATTAGGTTGGGGATTTTTTGCAGCAGATTGTCAACTCAGGCATTTTGGTGCCTCCGATCATGAACAGTGTCACTGTGATTTTCTTTACCTGTGCCGAACAATGATTTCCCACAGCGACCACGCATCTCTGCACTGAAAGTGTGAAAACACACTTCAGCCATGTTGTGAAAAATGACAGCTGTACTGCTCATAGGGAAGTGTGGAAAAATGCCACTGGTGAAAATCTGGACTGAAAATATTACAAAGTCATGAACTTACGAGGGTGCGTGGAAACTGCGCAATGCTCACTCGTAACACAGTCATTTTATGGACTTTGTCTACCAAATTTTCAACATAGCCATTTAAGACCTCTGCTCTTGAACAAGCGTAACTGTGATTTTCTTAATCTGTCCTAAACATTGCTTTCACACACCAACAGCACCATTGTGCGCTACATGTGCGAAAACACATTTTGGGTGACATATGAAAATGGCAGCTGTACTGTTCATAAGGAAGTGTAATAAAATGGCAATATTGAAAACCTGGAGTGAAAATATTAAATTTGCAAACGTATGAGCATGCATAGGAACTGCGAAACGCACACTCGTAAAACAGTCATTTTTAGAAATTTTTTCACCAAATTTTCAACATAGCCATTTTAAGACCTCTGCTCATGAACAGTGTCACTGTGATTTTCTTAATTTGTCCTGTACATTGATTTTGCGCACCGACCGCGCCATTGTGTGCTACATGGGCGGAAACACATTTTGGGTGAGATGTGAAAAATGACAGCTGTACTACTCATAAGAAGGTGTTGTAAAATGGCAATGTTGAAAATCTGGAGTGAGAACATTGAAAATTCACAAACTTACGAGCCTGCGTAGGAACTGCGCAACGCACGCTCATAAAACAGTCATTTTTTGGAATTTTTGCACCAAATTTTCAACATGGGGTTTTTGGGACCCCTTCTCATGAATGATGTCACTGTCATGGCATTATTCAGGTCTGAAGGGTGATTTCGTGCAGTGACTGCGCAATGACTCTGAAATGACCCTCCGGGCCGAATAACGCCACGACAGTGACATCATTCATGAGAAGGGTCCCAAAACCCCATTTTGAAAATTTGGTGCAAAATTCCAAAAATGCCTGAGATATGCAATAAAGTTGAAACCCCTATCTAGCCCATTATACAGCTTACCGGCATTTCCTCAGTTCGTGGTCGGCTTTGAAGAGTGCAGACGTGTTCCCGGTCCACCGAAGATCATTGCGCCGAGCTCCGGAGGTAAGTATGGGGTGAGAGGAGGGTGTGGGGAGGCAGGGTGCGCAGTGGGTGGGTGCAGGTTGTGGGAGGGGGGCTGGGAGAAGCGCCGTGGGACCATTTTTATTTTGCAGGTGAAAAAAAAAAAGACGACATGGGATGTTTGCCATGCTGAGGTGGGCTCCCAGCATGGCACAAAGACGGCTGGGGGGCCATGGAGCCGACAGGGGATTGGGCACCCCCGTCAGCCATATGATCAATTGCCATGCTGGGGTGGGCTCCCAGCGTGGCAACCAGTACTCGGGGGGGTGAGGACAGTGGAGCCGACGGGGGATTGGGCACCCCCCCATTGGCTATTCTATGAGTTGCCACGCTGGGGTGGGCACCCAGCGTGGCATGTGTGAAGAACTTTGGGGGGGAGCGGCACAAGCTGACGGGGATTGGGCACCTCCGTCGGCTATACGTGTGTGCGGGGGGAGGGCAGCATGCAGCACGCAGCATGCATGCATGCATTTCTGTGTGTGTGTGTGTGTGTGTGTGTGTGTGTGTGTGGGGAGCTGCGCATGAGCAGGCGATATCTTCTCGCTGTTCACTGAAGCTCCCCCTTTCAACTGTATGCCACTGCATTTTGGAGCTTGTCATAGACAGCTCCAGCATGCATTGGCTTACAGGGGCCGTGCCTGCCAACACACTGACTGAATTGGAGGAGGAGGTGACACACCTCCAGAATCTCGGATGATGGCACTATGTTTCTTGCAGATGCGTGCAAGCAAACATAATAAAAATGGAAAATGACCTGGGGGTAGTCATATCAGATGATCTAAAGGTTGGTAAGCAATGTGAGAAGTTAGTAAGGAGAGCCAGAGGGATACTGAGATGCATAGGAAGGGGCATCACAAGTAGAAAAAGGTAAGTGGTTATCCCTCTGTACAGACAGTTGGTGAGACCCCATCTGGAGTACTGTGTGCAGTTTTGGAGACCTCATCTACGCAAGGACATAGACAGGATGGAAGCAGTCCAGAGGAGGGCAACTAAAATGGTGCAGGGTCTGCATCAGAAACCATATGAAGAGAGACTGAGAGAGCTTAATATGTATACCCTTGATGAAAGGAGGGACAGGGGGACATAATAGAAATTTTCAAGTACCTCAAGGGAATCAACAAAGTCCAGGAGGGTAGCATCTTTCAGAAAAAGAGATGTGTAAGAACAAGGGGGCACAATTTAAAGATAGAGGGGATGGCTCAGGGGTAATGTGAGGAAATGTTTTTTTCACAGAGAGAGTGGTGGATGCATGGAACCGCCTTCCTGGGGAGGATGTTGGGTCTAAAACAGTGGAGGAATTCAAACATGCATGGGACAGACATAAGGCAATTGTAGTGGGGGTGGCAGGAAGTAGGCTGTTGGTTAACTAGAATCTGCAGCTTATCCAGTAGGTAGGGAAAGGGGCAGACTGGGTGGGCCAAGTGGTCCTTATCTGCCATCAAAGTCAATGTTTCTATGTTTCTATAAAACTGTAGGTAGAGGTTAGTGGTAGACAACCTGAGAAAACATCGTTTACTCCCCTCACAGTGACATTTCACCAGCGAGGTCCCCCACAGCGACTACAGCGCCTAGCAACGGTGGGAGACCCACTGAAACCCGATGCTGCCTGTTGAGGGTCCTGCACCCCCCCAATCAGCTCTGACTGGAGTTGAGAATCTTTAAGTGGTGGGGTGCGGGGGCACAGCCTCCCATGTGGGGGGTTTGGGGGAGAAGCCCCCCCATAGAAAACAGAGAAAACGATAGCAAACCAGCAGCCAACTGCAGAATGCGGTTGACCTGCAGGTGTCGCTGACAGGGCGTCCGACAGAAATACTGTCAGACTCCTGTCGTGGATCCAGAAAACATCACTACATGAAAAGCTACACAAAGCCCTTTGTGTAGTTCTTTTCAAAGGAAAGAAAACAGTTTTCTTGACAAAGACTCCATGAACTGGTACATAGCTGGCCTTTTCTTCTTTGTCAGAAATGCTTTCCAGTCCCCATCCTTATAGCACCCTACCCCTTTAGGAGGCAGTGTAGTGCTGTGGTTTAGGGCACTGAGCTACAAAGCTGGAAACCTGGGTTTGAATCCCACAACCCCCACTTGCAGACTGCGTGACCCTAGCAAGTCACTTAACTTCCTTGTGCTCCCTGGTTGTACCTGGAAACAAGTTTCAGTTTAGTGTGCCTTTCCTGTTTAAACAAGCCCTCCCCCTTCCCCTCCTCCTCCTCCTCTGTCTGTAGACAGCTAAACAGAAATTTTTCCCACCCTCATTCACTTCCTGCTCTCATTCCTTTATATGGCAGCCACCCATGGTGTTGGGATGGTCTATGTTGGCTGCCATCTCATCTTATATTTTTATGGTGGCATGGGGGAGGAGGTGGTATTGGCTGCTGCAAATGTGGGAGAAGTGTGTGCCACCTTTTACAGTTGCACTGGTGGAGCCCTGCAGATGTTTTTTTATCACCAGGAGAGTAAAAAGGGGATCTGGAAGCACGTGACCTGAAATATGATCTGTGTGCTTCCACAGTGCTGTGGTGCCATGTCCAGAGTGCTCTCGTACATGGTGATGGGCTTCTTGTCCACCTCCCCTCCCCTCTGCAGTCTGCACAACCCCCCTGCACTATTTTGTTTTGACTGTCACTTCCACAGTTGCAGGTGAAACAAAAAAGCCAACTGTACCCAAGATGGCTGCTGCGAATAAATTAAGCATGTGTGAGTATCATGCATGTGCACTTCTCTCAAGGCAGCATCTTGGTCATGGCATGTACACAGCATTGGATTCACTGCCTTGTAGCAGCCGTGTTGGCTCTGAGCAGAATTTGTTTTACTGGCTAGGGCTATGGAGAGGAGGGTGGAACTGAGTTTCATAAGGTGGGAAGAGTGACTGTAAAATTTATATTTGGAAGCAGCTCTTTCAATTTGTAATAGCTAGGGCTGGGTGAGGGAAGAGGTGGGATTGGGTTCAATGAGGGTGGGGGAAGGAGGTTTGTGTATCTTCAGTTGAACTGGAAAAGTATGGGGGAGGAGGGTGTGATAAGGCAATATGAGGGTCAGGGAAAGGTAAAACATTTTTACCGTAAAAAATCATTTGTATTTACAAAAAAAATAATAAAAACTTCCCACTAGTACTTGAAGTGTGAATTGCTGCAAAGTGACAGAACTTTGTATAGCTGTGGGTAGTGCAAAAGTTATCACTCCTTCAACAATTCACCAGTGAAGTAAATCTTTACTGCATCACTAATAGAGGTACAGTACTTTGAGTCTGTTTTGGTGGGGTTCTTTAAGTTTTAGTTGACAGTGTTTCAAAACAGGCTGGTTAGATTATTATAGCCTATTGCGAACTTTGGCATTACTACCTATGAAGGAGATGTCTAACTGAGCATTGAAGAATATGGACAGAAAAAGTCAACAAGTACATCAAGTCTGTCATGAAGCCTTACAATTGATTATGTCTTAATAACCCCATTAAAAGTGTCCAATGTGTTTTGAACCCAGCTATTGTGTTGGCATTGACCATATTGCATGGTAGACTAATCCGTCCAACCACCACCTGTTCTGTGAAAAATTATTTCTTAATATCCTTTATAAATTCACGCTCTTCTTGCTTGAGGTTTTGCTCCTTTGTGGATGAAATGTTTCTGAATATGAACAAGTCTGTGGCGTTTACCCTATCATATCTCTGTACATCTTTTAATATTTAATATTTCTATCATATCACCCCTCTCACCTCTGTCCTGCAGACAGCATATTGAAAGTCTATAATCCTCCCTCATAGGACCAATCCTTCTGCCCCTGGAATGCTTTCATTGCCTTTCTCTGTATGGTTTTCAATCTATTTCTGTTTTTCAAACAGTACCCAACATTGGTAGGTTTTTATGCTATGGAGTGAACATACCCAGGAGTGGAAACAGTTATAGAGCACAAGTCACTCCACTCAATGGAGACTGTGTCAGTAAAATACAATATTATGCATATAATGATGGAGTCAAAACAACTCTCCAATCATCTAAAAGCTATATTTCCAATAAAATAGTGTTTCAGTGCTAGTGCAAAAACACAGACATTTTTAGAATCAGCTCACCCTCACAGTTCATCCAGTCTTCAGGATGGGGACGGGGGGGGGGGCAATCAGTTTGCATCACATTTGTAAGTTAGCAGGTTCGGTAAAGTGTGCTGCTCAAACAAGTATAAACACTACAATGGCAATAGGCTTCAAAGGTTCTCAAACTCAGAACACCAAAACACCACCCAAAAGGAACAGTAGTGCTGTATACCCCCTCCTCAACCTGAAGTCAAGATGAACTATAGTATGTGGGTGAGACGTATGTAAAAATTTCTGTGTTTTTGCACTGGCACTGAAACACTGTGTTATTGGAAATAAAACTGCTAGATGATTACAGAGTTGTTTCATTTCTGTCAGTATGTGCACAATACAATATAGTGCTGATCCAGTCTCCACAGAGTGCATTGACTTGTGCTATTTCTGTTTTTCCTCAGATGTGGGCACTGGGATTCTACATAATATTCCAGGTGTGGGTGAGTCAGTCACCTAAACAGTGCAAGCCTTACCTCTCTTCTGCAACTGGTGAAGTAGCTGTTTATGCAGTCTGACATAATGCTTGCCTGCACATACCATTTACTGCACTGGCAAGAGGATTTAGACTATTGCTTATTATCACCATGAGCTCCCTTTCCTCCTTTGCATGTTCTATCCATACCCCACCAATGCAATCATTTGCATGCAGATTTCCATTATCACTGTGCATTACTTTGCGTCTTTTGGCACTGGATTTCAGCTGGCAAATACAAGACCCCTTCTACAGCCCCTCTCCATTCCTCTTCATGCTATTAATTCCCACCTTGCTGCACACTCTACCACAGAGTTTTAGGACATCTGCAAAGATACTTACTTTCCCATGCAACTCACCGGACCCCTATATCACTTATGTACGTCTTAAAATGCAGCAGCCACAAGACAGACCTCTGAGGTACCCCACTAGTTACCTCCTGACATCAGAGAAGTTTGCATTCAGAATCACTCTCTCAAGTCCTATCTCTCAACTGATTTCCAATCCATCTAGTTAACACCTCCCTTAATCCACAGTTCCCCACCTTTATTACTTGTTTCCTATGCTGTGGCACTAAATCAAAGACCTTGATGAAATCCAGCTACATAATGCTGACTGTATTGCCTCTATCCACCATTTGTGTCACTAAATTGAAATAATAAATCAGGTTTGTTTGACACATCCTGTCCCTCATGAACCCGTGGTTTGACACATCTTGCCCCTCATGAACCAATTTTAATTCTATCCATGAACCCATTTACTTTCAGGAATTCAACTATCCATGCCTTTATGATTGCCTGTAGTAGCTTGCCAGCTATAGATGTTTGATTTAGTTTATTTTATTTACCAGATAAGACCACTGGCATCACGATACCTTTCACAGGGTTGACCTGGGGTCAATACCTTAAATATCAACATTACACAATGATATCATGTGACAAATATGAATGTAGAACATTACAAAAACAATTGCATGGACAAAATAATTTACACAATCATTAAATTGTGCAATCACAAGTAAACAACATATATATATATATATATATATATATATATATATATTTAGAAAGAGAGAAAGAGGGAGTTGTTAAGCAAATCACCACTGTTCAGTGATTCACAAGTAATCTGGTGACTTGTTCCAAAGTTTGATTGCACTATACAAAAAGGACTTTTTTTCCAACAGATGTACACATATATGTGACCACCAATTTGTTCATGTCAGAGGACCTAAGGTTTGAATTATATTGTTGAAGCAGCAAACATTTAACAAGACAGGGCTGTTTTATCAATACAATTTTGTCTTAAAAACCTAGAGCAATTTTTGCACTTAATTTGTAGAGCAAGCAACCAATTTAACTGAGACAGAACTAAATACACAAGAGTTTGTAAAGGCTTTAAAAGGGCAGATCTGGTCCTGACAAACAAAGGGCCTCAATTAACAATCACACTGCATAATTCAACAAACTCTCACCAGAGCCGATAGGGCTACTGGACAGGAATCTGGGGTACAAATATTGAAAATAGTTTTTTAAATATTTTTACACCAAATTTTCAACATAGCCTTGTTATGACCCTGCCTCATGAAGAAGGGTAGAGAAAATGTTCAACTGCTGGACCAAAGGTGATGTCGTGAAGGGACTGCAAAATCAACTTTTGGGATGCAAAAACACGTTTTTGGCAGGAGTTGAAAATGACAGCTGTCACATTCACTAAGTGCCATACAGAAATGGCTATGATGAAAATTTGGAATAAAATATTGAATATTACCAAAGTTATGAGCCTGTATTTTTGAAATTCAGCATAACCTCATAACTTTGTTTGTGTAAAATATTTTTAAACCAAAGAGAAAATATAGTCTTTTTATGATGCCACTTCAGGAATAAGGTCATACAAAATTTTCAACTCCTGTCTGAAACGTGATTTCATGCAGGGATGGCAAAATCACCTTTTGGGATTTAAAAAAACAACATTTTGGCTTGGATTTGAAAAATGACAGTTTTCACATTCATGAGGTGCTGTAAAGATATGGCTATATTGCAAATCTGGAGTAAAAATATTAAAAATGCCAAAGTTAAGGGACTGCATTCACACAATTTAGCATACGTTTCTAACTTTATAGTTTTCTAAATATTTTTACACTGAATTTTCAACATAGCTTTCTTATAACCCCACCTCATTATCAAGTGTACAGAAAATTTTCAGCTCCTGCCTGAAAGGTGATTTCACGCAGGGACTGCAAAATCACATTTTGGGATGTCAACAAAAAAACACATTTTGGCCAGGATGTGAAAAATGACAGATGTCACATTCATGAGGTGCTGTGAAGATAAGGCTATGTTGTAAATTTGAGGTACAAATATTGAAAATCACCAAAGTGTCAAGCCTGCATTCGCAAAATACAATGTAGACTCATAACTTTATTGTTTTTTTTTAATATTTTTACACCAACGGCTGGATATTCAAAAGGGTTGCGCCATGCGCAATAGGGTTGCACATGCGCAAGTCCGAAGGTGCGACATTCTGCGATATTCAGCAGGAGGCAGTTGCGCCACCGAAAACATGCTGAGCAACAGCGCAGTGCAAATGAAGGCATGCGCAACCGAAGGGGGTGGATCCATGCATAAAGAGCGCAATGCAATATTCAAAGACTTGCGCAATGCGCAACAGCGGAACAGCCGGAAGTTGCGCCCCAGCGGAAATGAGACAAAATAAAAAGGCTCAAGGAAGAGGCGCAAGAACGCTACAGGGATGCCAAGTGGGGAAGAGAGAGAGAGAGAAAGACAGACAGTGACAGGCCAGGGCAGGCAAGCGAAGCAGTGTGGGCCATAGGCTGCAGAGGCCAGTGGGGGGGGTGCCCGGTGCAGTGGAAGTAGCAGTCAGGACAGTGGGGTAACAGAGCAACATCAGCCAGGGGGGTCACAAGCCAGGGAGATGGACAGTGGCAGCTTCCACATGGAAGCTGTAATGGGGGTGAGAATGCAAGGTGCAGGGGGACGTGGCCATGGATGGACCCGTCGGCGGTATGCCCCCAACAGGCAGTACCGTGCCTGCATCAGCTTTGAGCTGTACACAAATGTAGAGATCGTGGGCCTGTACTGCCTGAACAGGGTAATACTAATGCGGCTCTGTGAGCTGTGCAGTGATGTGATGCAGGCACCCTCACGATGGAGTCACGCTCTGTCAGTGGATACCAAGGTGACAGCCTGCATGTGCCTGCTCACCACGGGCACCTTCCAGAGGCCAACAGGGGACACCACAGGCATCACACAGTCAGCCACGTCACGCATCCTCACCCAATTCATCAGCGCACTGCTGCCACATGCTGCAGAGCACATCCATTTCCCCAGCACCGCGGCAGAGCATACAGCAAACATGCAGGAGTTCCACAGGGTAGCACGTATGCCTGGCGTGCTAGGGGCCATAGACTGCACCCATGTGACCATTCGCACACCACTTGGCCCCGATGGGGCCGCATATAGGAACAGAAAGGTCTTCTCCAGTGTCAACTGCCAGGTGGTGTGTGATGCCACTGGGCGTATAATCAATGTCTGTGCCACACACCCTGGCGGAGCACATGATGCCTTCATATGGCATCAGTCCGCACTGTGCCATCGATTCAAGAGTGGGGACATCCCCACAGGTCATCTAGTGGGTGAGTACACATGTAGGAAATGCAAACTCGGGGCAAGGGTGGGAATGTCACAGGTGCCATGGTAGTGGCACACAGGGATATGGGCAATATGGACCTGAACATGATACTGATCTCCACTATCTCCACACAGGTGACAGTGGATACCCATTCTTTCCCTGGCTGCTCACACCATACCAGCGCCCCATGACCCCATCGCAGCAATACTATAATAAGGCACATGCCGCCACACGCAACATCATTGAGCGGGTGTTTGGGATGCTCAAGGCACGCTTCTTATACCTAGACACCTCTGGCGGTGCCCTACAGTACAGCCCCTCAAAGGCCTGTGGGATATTCCTGGCCTATTGTATCCTGCACAACATGGCCAAAGACTGTGGGATAGCCCTACAGGTTGAAGAGGGGGACAGCAATGGGGATGCCAGCAGCACCGGTGTTGATGGTGATGAGCAGCCCCCCCTTGGATGGCGGGACCCCCGACTGATCCGGCAGGCCCAGCTGCACCAGGACACCATCATGGAGGAACATTATGCATGACACAGGTAATTCAAGGGACCATGTGCAACCAACACTGTCCTGGCACAACCCACAGGCACACAGAGCAACACACCAGGGGTGCATGATGGCAAGGGGAGTGGAAGGGACCAGGCATGCAAACACACCATCAGGGAGGGGCGAACAGTCATATGGACACACACACACACACACACACCAGGCACAAAGCGTACATGGGCAGGTGCACAGCAGAGCAGGAACAGACATGGCAAACACACAGATCTACAGACCACACCCACCACCTGTACTGTCCAAGTACGTGTGTCAGATGCTGGACACCCTTGCACCTTGGTGTACAGTACAATGCAGGCATCATCATGCACACGCACCTGTGGACAGCAGTCGGGTTGGTGTGCAGGTGGTCTGTATGTCGGCGTGATGTGCAGGGCACCCACCAGTGCACTACCCACCATGATGCACAGTGCATACAGGGCAGCACCAGACAGGGCCCGCACTGGGAGACAGGTCAGTCATGTTGCACCATTCCACGGCCACCGCGGATGCATGGGCGGCCCCGCCATGACCCAACAGCACTGGCAGGCTGAGCAGGGGCCATATGGGGTGGCACCGATGGACCACCAGGGGTCCCACTGCGCGATCGTGACCTTGTCCGCAGTGGGGTCTGTAGTATTCCAAACATACCTGCACCAGGGGTGCTTGGGATGCCCACAGCAGATCCCAGCATCGACAGGCTTGGTGTCGCACGATGCCGGGAACGGGGAGTGGAGAGCATACTGTGTGGGGTGCGCAGTACAGGAGCACCTGCTTGTGTGCCCAATGCAGCCACGACAGTGACCAATGCCTGGGTCTGCCTGTCAATGATGGCGGTCACATCCATCCGCATATGGACCATCTCTGCATGGTCCAGAGCACAGTCCCTGCTGTGCCGCTCCACAGCCACACACAGTGCCTCCACGGACATTGCAACCCGCCTTTGCTGCTGTACTGATTCCTGCAGCAGGTGGGTGTGCTCTTCAAATGGGTACTCTGCCACAATGGCATCCTGTACCCCAGGGTATGGAAGGTCCTGATGCTCAACACCCCTTGAGGGTGGGCACTGTTCACCAGGACCAGGAATGGGCATATCAAAGGGCAGTGGGCATGTGCCACCACTGGACACTGTACCCCCAGACCTGGTGGGTGACTGCTGCTGCTGCCCCTCCAACCGCTGTGCCCCAGGGACCACTCGTTCCACTGCTGTGGCCGCAACAGTGCCAGACACCTGCACAGCCACCGGTGGGCTGACAGGCACAGCCTGGGACTGTGCCGACATGCTGGCACACACGTTGGAACCAGCTAGGCCCAGGGACACGTGCTGGCCTGCCGTGTGTCCGTCATGGGACACACACATGTCACTGCCCATTGCAGTCCTTGCATCATCAATGGTGCAGGTACATGCTACAGCCACAGTCACAGCGTGCTGGTATGCTTGCATGCCAGACTGCTGAGACACAGGCTGTGCACCTCCCACACCCGACTCACCGACACCAGAGTTGGCAGCCCGGCGTGCATGCTGGTGCAGTGCATGTTGGCTGGTGACAGAGGTGGATGGACCCTCCTCCATGTCCAGCAGGTCTTCCTCACTGCCTGGACCCACCACCACCATCCCCTGAAGATGAACAGGACCTGTAACAGAAAGAGAGGACATGTGAGTGCATGTGAACAACCTTCCCCCCCAACACCACCACCATGTCATACCGTGCAGTGATGGGCTTCCACCTGTCTGGAATCCACCTCCTGGTAAGCCCTCAAAAGCACTCCACTGCATTGATGCAGCCAGTCGGTCCTCAGCTGGGGTCAGCTCCACCACCAGTGGCTGTCCCCCGCCAGTGCCAGCACGTGGCGCCCTGAGGGCTGCCACTTTCTCCTTCACCCTCCTGCGGTCTGTCCCCATCTTCTTTTTGCATTCCTGCACAGAGCACTGGTGGCTTCCGTGCAGGTTCACTGCCCGAGCTACCCCCTCCCATGCAGCCGCACGGGCCTGAGGGGTGCCCCGCCGTCCACTCAGTAGTGCCTCCTCCTCCAGGTAGGCCTGGAAGAGGGCCTCTGTCTCCACCGTGGTGAAGTTGGGCCTCCTCCTCCGCCCACCATCCTCACCCTCACCTTGTCTCTGCTCGGTCATGGCGATCTGTATGGGCGGAGGTGGACACCTGTCACTGTGCAGTCTACAGCATTATCCCATGACCATTGTCCAGAACATCACACAGCATGCAACCCACCTCTCACCTGCAGTAACCGAATCTGGCCAGTGCAGCCCAATGTCGCACATTTATAGTGCAATGCATGCAAATTAGGAGTGGAGCAACTGTAATGAGATGCAAATCATGCCACTGCGCCTTTGAATGGCTGATCAGATGATTTGCATGTGTCGGCTGAATATCACGCCGTTGCGATTTGTGCAATACGGTTGAGCTGGCTGAGCCAATGGCGCAGATCTGTGACTGTGTGGTACACTGCATTGCGCATGCCCAGGTAGCTTATGCAGGCATCTGCCGCGCTGATGACATGCTGTGCGCGATCGGCAATTCAGGCCATGGCCACCATTGTGCCAGTGGCGCTACAGCACTGGGCACCATATGGCGCTGTGGCACTACTGCACAATAGTCCATTGTGGCACTGGCACGCAGGTGATCGGTCGCGCAGGATGCGTAGATGTCAGATGGTGCTGTGCGTGGCCTTGCCTCATAGACCCCTGACCTGGTGTCTGACCTTGGCCCCCTGGCGCTGTTTGGCTGCCATGTGTACGGCTCTATTACGCTGTTTGGTGACAGCGCTATGTGAACTGACGGTGCTATACGAACAGTGCGATTGGAACCTATGGTGGTCTATTGCACAACATTTCCACGTGGGGTTGCCGCGCTGTGGGGCGCCATATTGCCTGCTGTACGACCCCAATTATGGCACGCAGGAGAGCTTCCCAATGGAGTCAGGTGGAGGTAGCCAACCTGGTGGTCCTGGTTGAGCCCTACTTTGAGGCACTGTAAGGTGATGAGCCCCTCACCATGGCCCGCACCCAGGTGTGGCTGCAGGTGGCCACTGACCTGGTGAGGGTCACAGGGCGGTACCGGTCTGTGGAGCAGTGCAGGCACAGGTTTAGTGACCTCCGCAGGAGGGAGCCGGACATGCTGCGACGCCTCAGGTCACGTGCCAGGAGGGGCGTTGTGCCTAGGCCAGGTGGGTGTACCATCTATGCACCTGTATTCTCTGTAGGGGTGTGACTGTGTTTTGGTGGCGGTGCATGGGGGATGGCTCTGCCATGGTTGGCTGTGTCAGTGTGTGCAGGTGTGAGATGCATGGGTCTGGCTGTGTGGGTAGGCACACTCACTGGGGCAGGGGGCAGTCTGCTTTTGGGTCAAACTGATGTTTTTCTCAACATTTGTCACCCACAGGCCTGGTGGAGAGGATGCAGGCACAGACTGAGGAGGACCGTGGCAGGGCCCAGGTGGCGGACGGAGGAGACGTGAGGGGTGGGCCACAGCAGCAGCAGCAGCAGCAGCCACAGCTGCTTGATGAGTGTGAGTATCATTACATCATGGATGCTATTGCATGCTGGAGGGGGGGGGCATGACCACCAGCCATGGACAACACAACCATGCATGACACAGGCGACAGTCATCACTGTCCAGTGTCACTGCACGTCTGTGTGTGCATCACTGGTGGTCCATGCATGCACTGGGCACATGGCTGTGGAACTGGCATCCCACCACATTGCCACATCACTTGGCAGCCTTGTTTGTGCTGTGATGGACATGGGCAGTGTGTGTGTGCAGTGGTGCACATAGCTGGTGCTGCCTGGTTGGGCATGTCATGTGCATGGTCACTGTGAGTGGGTGCATACCATCACAGGTGCGGGGCACTAGGCTATATGCCTTGCAAGATTGGTGGTGTTCAGGGTTGTGGACAGTCACAGCCATTGACTGTGTTCCCTTTTCCTAGGCCTCAGCATTCTATGCAGGATGGACCGTGCCCTCCATCAGCTGACAAGGGTATCCATCGTGATGCATGACATCCTCAGGGACATTCAGCACCATGGGGTCAGGCGACGGTGGAGGCAACAGGGACAGCACTAGGCAGCAGCAGACCAGCCTGCAAGGTGCTAAATGTGCTTCCCCTTCCCACTTCACCCATCCCTCCCACCCTGCCTTCCCTCTCCCAGTTGTTCACCCCACCCTTACCCACCCCTACCTTGTACCCCTACCCCCTTGTCTTGTACATATCTGTATATAGTTGTGTTCTTGATCTTGGTGTTGTAATTTCTGTTTTCCAATATATATATATTTTGTTATGAATACTGTGGTGGTCTCTTATTTGCAGCTGGCTATGGTTGCTCAGTTGCAGTGGTGTGCATGCCATCTGGGGAGGTATGGTTCTGGGTATGTGTGTGTGTGTTCATGTGTGTGTGTGTGCATGGGGAGGTGTCTCCGGTGTGGGAGTGACTTTCAGTCAGTCTTGCTATCTGCTGCCGCCCACTGCTGGGTGCCCAGGGTGGGTCTGGCTTGTATGGTTCTATGCTACACAAGGTTGTCGTGTGCCGGGGGGATGCATGGTGTTTACTGCAGTGACAGTCACTGCACATGGGTGGTGTCTTGGGGTCATGGTGCAGGGTGTGCTGTGCAGAAGGGGGCTGATGTGCACTGTGGTTGTCGACCCCTGTGTGTGGCAGTCTCAGCCTGACAGTGGTTGTGCTGGGCGCCATGGCCCTGCTGTGCTTTGTTGGCTTGTCCCCATGGGCCAGTGGATCATCCATCCCTCCCCAGTGATGCTGTGCTTGGGGTGTGCGGGTGTCTTGTTAGTTCTGCAGTGTGTTCCTGTGCCCATGTGTGGCATGGCTGGCGGTGGGCCCCAGCCTGCCTCCCTGGTTGTGCAGTTCCATTGCTCTGCTGGGGTTGGGGGACTCTGCTTGTGCTATGGCATCTCTGGACTGCTCAGCTGGGCTAGCCTTGTTGCGCTATGGTGCATCCTGTCTGCTCAGCTTCCCCTTCCTGGTTGCGCTATGGTGCAGTTTGTGTGATATTCAGACGTTGGCTGCTTGCGCAATTTGTTTTGCTCCATGTTTGAATAGCGCGTCTGTTGCACCTATGCGCAATTGACTTGTGCTTGCTCCTGCTGTTGCACACTTTTTCGACACAGTTTGAATATCCGGCCCACAGTGTTCAACACAGCTTTCTTATGAACCCACCTCATAAACAAGGGCAGAGAAAATTTTCAACTCCTGCCTGAAAGACGATTTTGTGCAGGGACAATGAAATCACCTCTCAGGACAGATTTGCCTAATGTCAGTGCATTGTTCATAAGGTGGGGTCCCAAAAAAAGGAATATTGAAACTTTGCACCAAAAATATGCAAAAATGCCCAAGTTATGCCACTAAGTTCAGAAGCCCATTGAAATACATTGAACTGCATACCTGTTTCTTCAGTTCACTGTCCAACTTTGTAGACTGAGGATGTGTCTGTGGTTCAGAGAGGTTCACAGCATTGGACCCCTGATGGGTAAGTAAGGGCTGGGATGGTGTGGGGATGGGTCAGTAAGGAATGGCCACAAAAGACATAGATGGATGTTTTTCTTTTTACAGGTTGGAAAAGAAATGACTGAGGATCCTTGATCACAACACTGGAGGACTGGGCACCCCCAGTGTCACAGTTATGTTTCTGGGAGGGTGGGTGCTCAGAGGGAGGGTTGGGTGTGGTGAGAAAACACACACACACACACACACACATGCATATATATATATATATATATATATATATATATATATATATATATATATATATACACATATATAGATAGATAGATAGATATAAATATAGACATAGACATAGATGATATAGATATAGATATAGATATATAGGGTATGGAACACTATCGCAACACTAGTGGATTGGGCACCCCAGTGTCATTGTTATGTTTTGGGGTGGGCAATTATGACTCTTGGGGATTGGGCACCACCAGTGTCATTTTATGCTTCTTGGTGGGAGGTGCTGAGAGGGAGGGTTGGGTGGGAGGGATATGCATAATCATAAACAAAAAAAATGGCTGTCACAGAAGAACACGGTACACTCTGCCATGACCAACATGGTTGCCACTCTCTACTGTGTATGAGTTAATAGTTGCTTATGCACAATACAGTTTGGTAGCCATTTTGGACATGGCAGAGTGTGCTGTGTTCTGCCGTGACCCCTGACAAAGAAAAATAGTGCAGTGCAACTGCCTATAGAGACATTGAACTGAATGTTTCACAGATGCGGTGGTGACTGTGTTGAAACTCCAACATGCTGTTTGGTTGGAAGGAATATGAAAGTCCTTTTCTCATAGCAAGAGGTCTGTAAGGCTACACCCACTGCAGCCCTAAAAATAGAACAGATTTTGTTGGGTTAAAATAACCCTTGTGTCATAGTGCAAATAATATTCAATACAATAAAGTAAACAAATTTGACTATGAACTCTTGATGTTAGATATTTCATGTGAGTGGCAAAAGACAGTGTAGGATCTTGGTAGACTCCCAAATATTTAAATCAATCCATATTCTCAATATGGTCCCAGCTAAAGAAGTTATATTTAAATCCATAACCATAATACTAATTTTCTTGGAGTGACAAAAAGAATAGATTTAGCGTTAGATTTGTTCAATACTAAATTATAATCTAGTTTTCAGTTCTGTAAATTTGCAAAATCCAAGCCCAATTTAGAATTCAAAGTTTCAACCAACTTAGAATAAAGCAAGCATTTGTCAATGCCAAATGCTCACTGTTGGTATTGCTGTTGTATATGCATATATTCATCTGCCTTGCATTTTAAGGCATCACTCTCAACACAAATTTCTTATGTTCTTCCAGCACTGGTTCACTTCATTAGAAAAACAAGCATTTGTCGATGCCAAATGTTTGCTGGCTGATATTGGCATTGGTGGTGCAGGAGTTAGACAGATGCATAATAGGAACGGCAGTGAAGTATTGAAGTAACGCCAACCCTCACCCCCACCCTGCAGTGACTGACAGGTGTTGGGGATATGCCTTTGGTTGTTGGCCATAACGCTCATGCCATTCCATTCCACCTCACCCCACCCTGCAGATACCAACAGGTGTGGCTGTGTGCCTTGAGGTCTTCAACCCTTACGCTCACCCCATTCCGTAAGGAAACAAGCTAAGATGGGTGTAGTATAGGAGAATGGGGTGAACATTAGGCTCAAAGACCCCAAGGTACACCTCGATGCCTGTTAGTGGCTGGAGGGTGGGGGAGGGAGTGGAATGAGGAGAGCATTATGGCCAATGATCCCAAGCCACACCCCCAATGCCTGTCAGTCTGTACAGGGTGGGAATTACACTTGGAAACCATAATGCTCTAGGTGTTTGTTGGTATTTTTGCTCCAAATTTTCAACATGGGCTTTTTGGGACCCCACCTCATGAACAGAGGCAGTATCATTTTGTTACTCAATCCCAAAAGGGAATTTTGCAAAGCTAGTGTGCCATTCGGCACCACAGGTGCAAAAACACATTTTGGAAGGGTGTGAAAAATGACAGCTGTACTATTCATGAGGAGGTGTGAAGAAATGGCAATGCTGAAAATCTGGAGTGAAAATACGAAAAAATGATGGTTACGAGTGTGCATAGAAACTGTGCAATGCATGCTCGTAACACAGTCATTTTTGGGAATGTTTTCACAAATTTTTCAACATGGTCTTTTTGGGACCTCCCCTCAAGAACAGTAATACTGGGATTTCATAAATCTGTCCTGAAAGTTTATTTCACACAGCAACTGTGCCATTCTGTGCCACAGGTGCAAAAACACATTTCGGGAAGGATGCAAAAAATGACAGTTGTACTATTCATAAGGGGGTGTGAAAAAATGGCAATTTTGGAAATTTGGAGTGAAAATATTAAAAATTGATGAAGTTAAGAAGGTGACTAGAAACTGCGCAATGGACACTTGTAACACAGTTGCTGTACATATGGCAAGCATGCAACATGTGACCCTGATGTGATTTTTAAATGATATTCACACCAGCTTAACCACTGCACTCATGTCAAACATGCAACACATGAACCTGATATGATTTTTAGAAGATGTTCACATCAGCTTACCTGCTGCACACATGACAAGTTTGCAGCATGCAAACCTGATTTGCTTTTTATACCTGCTTTGCTTGGGTTCACTTTGTGTATGTGAACCACATGCAAACATTGCACAATTAAGCATGTGGCATACATTCTGCATGAACACTGCACACTTATATTTCTGTAAGGGCTGGAATTACACATGAGTGCTTCCACATATCCTGAACTTGCTGAGAACAAAGCAATAAGTTACAAAATGCTGCCAAGGAAAATGATATCAAAGGAATAACTAATCAAATTAACTTAGGCACCATCCCATCTTTTCCTGCAGTTTAATCAAGTTTAATATTTTCTAGAATGTCAAGCAGGTCTTTGGAGGTTACACTTTTTAAATTAAAACAAGATTAAGTTAATCTTTCAACAGGATAATGATTTATCCTATTGTCATTCTGAGATGACAAACAATACCAATCCAAATCAGAAAATCTTTGCTTCAATGCATTTGCAAAATCCAAAGGTGAGACAAAGATATACTACTAAACATAATGCTACTTGTAATTCTTTCTCCAGGATTCAGTAAGTTATTCACAGTGTTCCAAGTTTTGGGGGGTATTTTACTGGTTGATTTTTAAATAAAGAAAACTAGTAGTCCTAGCTTCTGCTTTATCTAAATTTTGAATGGATCTACCATATAAATAATTCAGTCCTCATCTAAACACATTTTTAAAGACAACTCATGCTTTGTCCCATCTTTTAATTAAATCAAAATTCTTTTTGAACGAACATTGGGAATTTTGTATACTTAACCTTTTTTCACATGGGGTACATGTTTATAAAAAATTACTGTTAAATTATTTAAAAAATAATGAAGTGCACAGTTTAGATAAGGTATTATGCTAGATTGTTAATTGAACAAAATGGTATTTAATGTTATAACATAAAAACGGTGGTGCATGTGTTGAGAAATGCAAAATACATGTACTGAATTAAACAGTATTTTATTATTTCAGGTCTAGGAATAAAGGGGAGGAAAAACAACCTGTGGTGGAAACATCTGGGAAACCAAAACTCTAAATTCACATGTTCCTTCAAAGTGTACTGTTCAGTATTGGACTGGAATTGTGTAACCTGTGTGGGGCTTCAGTGACTTTGTTGGGGTGCCTTTTTATTCATATTACATATGTATATTACATACATTTTAATGATGCATTACATGCATAAGGAATTTGAACACATACAGAAATAATCATTCCCTTTCAGTACAATATTCAGTGCAATCATATTAGTTCAGTTGTTTGTCCTATTCCTCCCAGGCATGCAGTGAAGTATTTGAATGAAAATGGGTGTGCTATTTTTGTAATCTACATGGGACCTGAGAGATTGTGGGGGACAAGGATCTTTTTATATGTTCATATATGATATTATTGTGTATTACTTTCCAGTTGCATACTCTGCATTGTCAATAGCAACTTGCAATACTTTGTGCAAGCACTCAGTACGTCTCCTGAACTGTACATATTTTAGTGTCTTCCAAATTGGTTTTATTCCTTCATTCATCACCTGCTTTGTTATGTGATTAGTCTTACAATGAACATGCATTTTCAGTGTGTTTCAGAATATCTCAATATGGTTCAAATCTGGAGACTTAAAAGGTGTCCTGATCCAGTTTATCCTATGCTGAGCAATGAGGATGTATGAAGAAGCATGCTTAGTATCATCATGCAAGAAAAAAATGATGTCTACTAAGAAACATTCTAATGAACTTTACATCAGCTTTTGCTGTCATTCGTTCTTTGAAGAATGAACTTCCATGGTTCCTAGACAAAGTAAATACACATTGTTAGAGTAATGAAGTACATATGTTTAACTGTGTACAGTACACATGCTCTCAAAGTGCTGCCCTTCAATGGGAATACTCACTTTCCAAAATACAAGCTGGGCCATGGCTCCACTATGAAATTACATCCCAGACATACAGTAGTTTTATAAACAAATATACCCTTTTTCTGAAAGTTGTTCAAATGAAATGTCCTAGAGCTACTGTACCATTGTTTCATCTTCAGAACTGAAGTCATTAATTGTGTCCCCTGTGGCTATCCATTCTTTGGCATGCTGCGATCACCTCTCCTTCTTCTCATCATCATGGATCAGTGGGTAATGGCTAAAAATTAAAATCAGAGAACAAACACTGTAAAAGAAACAGCCAAAAAGTCAAATTTGACTTCTGTAGACATACATTATTACCAAATTCATATATAGTACTCTGCATTGTTCTCCTATATGCTCAGCCCAGGTACTGGTGCATTCATTTCACAGTGAATTAAAATATAAATTTGATAATCATTACTTTTATCTGCTGTAACAATAGTACAGTGTTGATCGTCCTTTTTATTTTTTTCTGATGTAACATTAGTACAGTATACTACACTGCACCTTCAGTTAATTTATCTAGTAAGTACATTCAGTGACATATGTGCTTCATGCTCAAGTGTGTCACAACTGAGACCTAACCCCAAACAACATAAAGCCAATCTTGCTATTCTTAAGACATGTGTGGATCTTTTTATAACTGGTACCAGCATCTTTGGGTTTTTTTTTGGGGGGGGGGGTTGGCTAATGGTCAGGCTTATATTTGTGTTGATTGTCTGCACCATTTTGCTGAAACAAAGAAAAGAAACAGAACTACAGTTGTAAAATGCAGTAATTTAAAAAGACACAGCCCATGGTTCATGCAGTTTTAAAATAAAAAAAAAAGTTCTGAAAATGTCACCTACTGTATGCAACACTGTTTGTCCCCAATACAGATGAATTTGAAATTCATGGGAAGGGGAAGGGGAAGCACATCGGGCACAGTATTTAACTATGAACTTCAAAAAGTATCTAGGCATCATTTCACCTGTTCCTGGCACAGTGTTTAGCTGTGAACTTCAAAGAGTATTAAGCCATTGTTTCAACTGTTTCAGGCACGGTATTTAACAGTGAGTTTCAAACAATATCAAGCCATCATTTCAACTATTCCAGGTACAGTGTTTAACTGTGAACTTCAAAGAGTATCAAGCCATCATTTCAATTGTTCCAATCTGACTGAAACCCTTGCTTTGGCTGGACATCATTCACACCTACTGTACACCATCACTCATCTCTGCCTAATGTACCTACTGGGAGCTCCTCTAAAAGAAGAAGTGTTTTTAACCTGCAGGTCCATATGTTCTTTGGGAGCTGTTTTTTTGTTAAGTACTGGTTCACATTTCATTCTTGTTCCATCTGTATTGACCTTTTAGTAAATCGAATTGGTGTTTCTAATTCATACTCTGATGGTAAGATAGAAACATAGAAACATAGAAGTTGATGGCAGATAAGGATCGCAAGGCCCATCCAGTCTGCCCATTTCTTTTTCTACCTTATAAATGTGCCATCAGCCTTTGCTCTGTCAGTGGCCTATCTATTCATAGTCATTTGTATTGCTCCCTTATGCCTATCCCGTGCCTGTTTGAAGTCCTGCACTGTATTCATAGCCACCACTTCTTGTGGTAAGCCATTCCATGCATCCACCACCCTTTCTGTGAAAAAGAATTTCCTCACATTCCCCCTTAATTGGCCTCCCTCTAATCTCATGCCGTGTCCTCTTGTCCTGCTATTTTCCTTATATTTAAACATGTTAGACTCTTTCACCTTGTTTATGCCCTTAAGGTGTTTGAATGCCTCGATCATATCACCTCTCTCCCTCCTTTGCTCAAGGGTATACATATTGAGCTCCGTTAATCTGTCCTCATATGTCTTCTGATGCAGTCCCTGCACCATTTTGGTTGCCCTTCTCTGGACTGCCTCAATTTGTTTAATGTCCTTGTGAAGGTGTGGCCTCCAATACTGCACGCAGTACTCCAGATGGGGCCTAACCAGTGTCTTGTACAGAGGGATTATTACCTCCCTCTTATGACTTGTGATACCCCTACTAATACACCCTAACACCCCTAGCCTTACCTGCTGCTTTAGAGGTCTGCTTGGATGATTTTAGGTCATCAGTGATGATGATGCCCAAGTCTCTTTCTTCCTTTGTGACTGCTAGCAACTCCTCTCAGCCTATAGGTGGCTTCAGGGTTTCTCTTCCTATGTGCATGATTTTGCACTTCTTTGCATTAAATCCCAGTTGCCACTCTTCTGACCATTCTGCTAGTTTATCCAGATCTCTCTCATTCTGCCACCCCATCTGGATCATCTACTCTGTTGCAGATCTTGGTGTCATCTGCAAACAGACAAGCCTTACCCTCTAGTCCATCTGCAAGGTCACTAATGAAGATGTTGAAGAGGACTGGCCCCAGGACTGATCCCTGAGGTACCCCACTTGTGACTTGCATCTCTTCTGACTGTATACCATTTACCACCACTCTCTGTTTTCTGCCCGTCAACCAGTTTGCCACCCAGTTGACCAACTTCTGACCCACCCCGAGCCTACCCAGCTTATTTATCAATCTTCTATGTGGAACAGTGTCAAAAGCTTTGCTGAAGTCAAGGTAGGCAACATCAACTGCTCCCCCTTGGTCCACCACTCTGGTTTTACAGTCAAAGAAATCTATGAGATTAGTTTGACAGGACCTTCCTTTTGTAAACCCATGCTGTCTTGGATCCTGTGCCCCTATGGATTCCAGGTGTTGCACTATCCTTTCCTTAAGGAGTGCCTCCATAATCTTGCCCACTACTGAGGTAAGACTGACCGGTCTGTAGTTCCCTGCCTCCTCCCTGCTACCACTCTTGTGGAGCAGGATCACATGAGCCCTTCTCCAGTCCTCTGGGACCTCTCCTGTGCTCAGAGACTCACTAAACAATTCTGCTAATGGCTCTGCTAGTTCCTCCTTCAGCTCCTTAAGTACCCTGGGATGTAT
Source organism: Neoceratodus forsteri (assembly GCA_016271365.2). NCBI lineage: Eukaryota > Metazoa > Chordata > Ceratodontiformes > Ceratodontidae > Neoceratodus > Neoceratodus forsteri. Next base: position 1,396,732,072 of record CM057450.1, read on the forward strand.
GCCATCAGGTCCCATTGCCTTATCCACCCTGAGCTTAGCAAGCTCTTGTAGGACCCTTTCTTTTGTGAAGGGAGTAGTGCTCACCTCCTCCCCTGTGTCCATGATGCTGAGCTGTGGGCCCTGCCCTACCTTCTCTTCAGTAAATACTGAGCAAAGTATCTATTTAGGATAGATGCCTTTACAGGGTCCTCCTCCTCACATGCTCCCTTTTCTCCATTAAGCTTAGCAATACCCCCTCTGGACTTTCTCCTTTCACTAATGTATCTATAGAAAGTCTTGTCACCTTCTTTTACTGTTCGTGCTAGTGTTTCCTAAGTTTGGGACTTTGCCTGCCTTACTGCCTTACCTGCTTCCCTTAGGGCAGTTTGGTATGCCTCCCTATCTTCATCCCGCTGTGTTCCCTTATATTTCCTGAAGGCCAGCCTTTTGGCTCTGACCTTTTCTGCTACTGTATTTGAGAACCAACGTGGTTTCCTTCTTCTTTTGCACTTCCTTTTCTGTCTAACACAATGGGATGTTGCTTCAAGTATTGCATCCTTAATGCTTGCCCACTTTGCCTGTACCCCCTCACCTGTGTTTCTTTTTGCCAGGGCTAGCTTAACTCTGTTGGCCATCTTATCAAAGTCAGCTCCTCTGAAGTCCCATATTTTTGCCTTGGAATGGGATGATTTAGATGTAGTAGCCAAATTGAACCATACCATGTGATGGTCACTGGCCCCCAGGTGACCTTCTACCTAGAGATCTGTGATCCTTTCTTTGTTAGTCAGTACGATATAAAAATATGCTCCAGGACTAGGGAACATGGGATGAAACTGGAGGGAGGGAGGTTCAGAGGGCATGTGAGGAAGTACTTATTCACAGAGAAGGGGGTGGACAAATGGAATGTTCTGTTGGAGGAGGTGGCAGGGGGCAGAAACAATTACAGGATTTAAAAATGCATAGGCTAGGCATAAGGGGGTCCTGATAGTCCAGGGAAGGGGACAACCTAGTTCTAGGGAAGCATGAAGAAGCACAGATACGTGTGCAAAAGGGCAGACTAGGTGGTATGTAAGCCCTTATCTGTCATCAACATCTATGTATCTATCTAAGGGATGTTTTAGAACTGTGTAATCTAATTTATGTCCTTGCTTTACCTTTCCATTGTCATCACAAATTACCTGTGCTGTACTGTAGAACTTTGGCGCTGAAGGGCACATACTGTAAATTACACCATACAGATCTAAAATGTTACTTACCACTAGTGTGTAAACCAAAAACTCCCACTGATTTTACAAAAATTCCAGTAAACACTGAACAATATTAGAATGATGTCCAGTATTTAAAGTAGCAGTGCAACAAAAAAAAGTGTTTCAAAAAAAGGCTTGTTTCAGTGACATTAAAGAAACATATTAGCATGCCTGTTAAATATACTTGTTCAGGTACCTCCTATGCTGTACACCATAATTGTTTTTTTCAACCCTAACCCTTGCCAGGTCTATAACACTATTTCTGTACAAAATGTGGCAGCCATCTTTTTATCTTGAGAGAAAACTCAATTAAAACATTTATAAAATAATCACATTTTGATGGAATTTGAAGATGTTACCACCAAATAAAACTGGAAGATGCATGAAATCTTTTATAGTGGAAAAAAAAACAATAGGCTCATGTTTTTTTCCCAGTTTCATTGCACTACTGCTTTAAAACATAGCTTCTTTAGGAAAAACAATACTTCCGGGTTCAGTGCAGTTCTCCTTTGAAAATGAAATTTACACCATGTTTGTTTGTCATAACTCTTCAACCATTCTTGTTTCTAATTTCCTTTGGCTCTCTGATAGATATGAACAAGACAGTGCTCTGTGGTTTAGAGGAATTGCAAACATTGCCTTTTCTCCCTTGGTTTTCAGGGTTATGACAAATATTGCATTTTTGTTTAATTGTGTTTGTGGAGAACAATAAATTAATTTCCTTTTGGTTTTTGTAAAGAAAAAGTTTTAATCTGTATTTTACTTGAAACATGTTCTTCAGTTCCAGTTGATCAATTGAAATTGAAGTATTAGAAGTACAATAACACAAGCAGACATTTGTAAATAAAAATATTAACTTTACTCATGAATGAAGGAGTAATAAGAAAATAATACTAAAATAAATAATACAATGATTTAAAATAAAGATAATAAACAGAAGAAACAAGAACACAAAAGCAGCAGAACTACTGGTACTCTAAAATCTGGACAACATGACAGTCATTCTTGTTAATGTAGATATTCACAGTACTATGTAAGGAATAATGTAAGGGTAACCATACACAACAAGCCTGTGTTTCCATTGAGGGACAGGATAACAGCATATGGGCCTCAAGAGTGAAGCTGAAGAGGTCCATAATGTTATATCAACCCCAAAAGGGAAACACAAGGTTAGTTGTGTATGGTTACACATATTTTATTTTTAATAGCATATTGCTCTGTAGAGGAAAGTAGCAATTGGGAGCTGTGAGAGGCATTGATCACTAGTGCAGAGAGACAGAAACCACAAATTGAAAATGAAAGTGGGTTGCCAAGTGGGAGTCAGCATGAGAGGGAGTGCTCAGTGAAAAAGAAAGCAGGCTGGCAGGTAGGAGTCAGCATGAGCAGGAACACAGGTGCACTTACTGATAGAATGTGCACAAAAAATATCTTGTGTATGCCACTTTATTGTTGAAACACTGCTCTAAACTTAAACAAATTGATGTACCATTATTTTATGCTGTATTAATTCAAACTTGTACTTTACTCGCTATCATGAGGTTTTGGAGCCCTAGCCATGTTAGAAAGAGGAGTGTAGTTCATTTACCTGAGTTGATGAACTACAACTCACATTTTAGGGAGATTTCTTGCAGTTTTAACTGCACGGGAGACTACTGATTTTATTTAAGCCACATCCAGTGGCTTGAAACAGATTTTAACATTAGTTTTACAGTTTAATTCGACCCTCTATTCGGTGACCTCTGCCAGTACTTCTGGGGTTATACAGGACTATATCAGGAAGTCCTGCTGCGAGCTAGCACTTCAGATTCTGTTAAAAAATATCTTGTGTATGCCACTTTATTGTTGAAACACTGCTCTAAACTTAAACAAATTGATGTACCATTACTGTATGCTGTATTAATTCAAACTTGTACTTTACTTGCTATCACGAGGTTTTGGAGCCCTAGCCATGCTAGGAAAAGGAGTGTAGTTCGTTTACCCAAATTGACGAACTACAACTCGCATTTTAGGGGGATTTCTTGCAGTTTTAACTGCACGGGAGACTATTGATTTTATTTAAGCCACATCCAGTGGCTTGAAACAGATTTTAACATTAGTTTTACAGTTTAATTCGACCCTCTATTCGGTGACCTCTGCCAGTACTTCTGGGGTTATACAGAACTATATCAGGAAGTCCTGCTGTGAGCAGGGTGAGCATGAGCAGGGTGTGCGCATGCTTGTGCATGCGTAGATGTGCACTAAGACACACGCATTGCATGTCACGCGTGTCAAGAGTGACAGAGGGATAGAGTGGAGAGGACTAGAAAACTAGTGGAGTAAGTACAAAATATTTAACAGACAGTATTGTTACCACCAACTGTAAATAAAGAAACATGACTGACTTAATAGTATTGGATAATGCACTGTGCACCAGCTCAGTCCCTATAATTGTATCAAAGCCTGTAAGGAGAGATATTATTATGACTCTCGATGGGGAAACTGGTTTAAAATGTAACACTTGTTCTATGTACACCTTATTTGACTCTCTTCCCAAAATACCCCTATATGTCTGTGATAAATGTATCAATAACAGTGTTTTGAGGGAAGATATTGAAAATTTCTATAAAAGATTAGCAGTTATTGAACAACACCAAGAACCCTTGAGTCAAACTACAGGCAGATCTTTGGGGAAGGATGGTACTTCAAAAAAATTGGGTAATAATATAGAATTAGGTGACCTGGACCTGCAGAGTGAGGTCAGTATATAAGACAAAAGGAAAAGAATAGAGTCTGATGAGAACAGTATCTCTGGCAAGTCTGAAGAATGGACTGATATTGTTATAGGTCATAAATCTAAATCCAGACGTAGAGCCTTGGGAAACAATATCATACTAAGCAATAGGTATGAAGCCCTGATTGATCTGGACATGGGGGATAATACCATAGAGAATGTGCAGCATAGCACCCATAATGAATGGCTTACTAGTTCCCCCTCTAATACAGTTAATGAAGAAACTCAAGCAGTTATATTGACAACTGGCATTTCAGATCCCTCATCTTGTACAAGGGAAGCTGCAACTTTTCCAAACACTACAGTAATAAATAATGAAGGGAAATATAAAAATAAAATAAGAAATACCGAGAAATTAGTTGATGAGACATCCACTTATGAAACAGTAGAAGTACAGTTAGGTACAACAGAGGATGCATTTTCTATGGAAACACAACCAACAAATGACTCACATAGGCAATTTTTTGTACTAGGTGACTCAATAATTAAATACACAGACAAAATTGTGTGTAGAAGAGACAAACACAATATAGCATGTTCATCATTTTGTGGGTCAGGAATTAATGACATAAATACAATGTGTTCTGATATTTTACACAATTCAGGCCCCAACCCACTTGTCATAATTCACACTGGTACAAATGACCTAAAAAAATTATCCATCGATGAAATCAAAGAGGAATATATAAATTTGGGCAAAACACTGGTTGAACTTAAATGTGAGATACTGTTTTCCAAAATACTACCTGTACCTAGAGCAAATTATTGGACTACCAGAAAGATTAAATGCATAAATGAATGGTTGCGTAAATGGACACTTAAAGAAGGGTTTCAATCTATTCCTCATTGGGAACATTTTTGTGAAAATCCGTCATTGTATTGTTGGGATGGACTTCACTTAAGTAAGCAGGGTGTTTACAAACTGGGCAGAACTTTTGAGAACATTATATATCAAGCTTTAAACTAAATAATAAGGGGGAAGAGGGTGTCCAAATAGAACCCAGCCAAAATAATTTAAAATCTAAGAATCTCAAAATATGGAATATTAATGCTAGAAGTCTTAATAATGTCAAACTAACCGAATTAAAATCACTTATAAAAAATATAGTATAGACATTATTTGTGTAACTGAAATGTGGTGGGATGAGAGCAACAGCTGGTCTAATAATATTCCTGGGTATCATCTTTTCTTAAAAAATCATATAGATAGGAAGGGTGGTGGTGTTTGTTGTTATGTTTCAGAGTACATTCAGTGTCAAGAAATTGAAATATCTAACACCTCTGAAAGTATAACTGAAACTTTATGGATAAACTTAATATTTCCCCATGCACCCAAAATAGTACTTAGGATCTGTTATAGACTCCCTAATAGTAACAGTAATTATGATAGTAATTTAATTGATGAAATTGATGAAGTATGTAGTTTAGGTGATATCCTAATTCTGGGAGATTTCAATGTACCAGGCATTACTTGGGACCAAATGAAAGGAGTTACCGTATTTGAGAAATCATTGATTGACACATTAGTATCTCATGGTTGTCATCAAATGGTGGATATTCCAAACAGAGAGAGAAATATTCTGGTTTTAGTGATAACTAATTCTATAGATAGAAATAGTAATATAGAAATTCTCCCCCATCTGGGATGCAGTGATCACAAGATTGTGGAGTGAACTATTAATATCAGAAAACCAAAATCAAAAGGATCCTTCTTAGCATTTGATTACAAAAAAGCCAATTGGATGAAAATTATAAAAGCCTTTTATAAAATAGATTGGGGAAAATCATTCTGTAAATTAGATGTTAATTCGATGTGGAAGAAATTAAAATTAAAAAATTCAAGAAACAATAAATTACTTTATCCAAAGGCGTAAAGATAAAAATAAAAAAGGTATTATTCCATTATGGTTAAATAAAAATATTAAGGAGCAAATAAGAAAGAAAAATAAAGCCTACAGAAAATATAAATCCATCCCATCTCAGAATAACCTAAGTAAATATAGGATTCAACAGAGACTCTTGAAATCCATTATTAAAAAAGGAAAGTTAAAACTTGAGAATAAATTTGCATCCAATAAAAACTATAAGGCCTTTTATGCGTACATCAATAATAATAAGCAAACTGGGAAAAAAATGAATTCAGTGATAGTCAATGGAGAAATAATAGACAGTAATAAAGAAATTGCAAATAGTTTTAATAATTACTTCACATCAATCTATCAGGTGAACAAATCAAATGTGACTATTCCCAGTGTAATTAACTCTGAAGCTTTTAGTATCAGCCAAGATATGGTACTTAAGGAATTATGTAAACTATGAACTTCATCCTCCCCAGGTCCAGATAATATAGATACTGTAGTTTGGAAACATCTTTCTGATGTGGTAGTAAGTCCTTTGACCACCATATTCAATAAATCTCTTTCAACAGCCATGATTCCTCTTGATTGGAGAAGTGCAACAATAGTGCCAATACATAAAAAGGGAAACAAATCAAATGTGGCAAATTATAGGCCAATTAGCCTGACTACAATTTGCTGTAAGATTCTGGAGCGGTTGATTAAAAATAAAATTGAGAACGATGTAGTTGAATTGTTATTGCAAGATTTATCTCAACATGGCTTCAAAAGAGGACTCTCATGTAACACCAATTTATTCTCATTCTATAACCATGTTAGTAGTAATCTGGATGAAGGGAAACCAGTAGATGTAATTTTCCTGGATTTGGGAAAGGCATTTGATATGGTCCCACACAATAAACTTATTCTGAAATTATCGAATCTAGGTCTAAATAAATATATAGTAAGATGGATTGGGAATTGGTTATCAAATAGAAAACAAAGAGTTAGAATAAATTCTGTTCTCTCAGATGAGGGTAATGTTTTAAGTGGAGTTCCCCAGGGCTCAGTGCTGGGCCCGATTTTGTTTGGTTTATACATCAGTGACATGGGCTATGGTCTAGATTCAGTCATCACTAAATTTGCAGATGACACTAAAGTAGGTGGGGAAGTTTCATCATTATCAAAGTATAAAAAACTAAGTGATAGCCTCAAGAAAATTGCAAAATGGGGTGAAATAAACAATATGAAATTCAACAAAAGTAAGTGTGTAGTGATACACTTTGGTAAAAGGAATCCCAAATATCCATATTTTCTCAATGGAGAACCTATAAAAAATAGCACATGTGAAAAAGATCTTGGAGTATGGATAAATTCACAATTGTCATCAGGTTAGCATATAATTAAGAATGTGGGAAAATGCAATAGTATTATTCATTGCATTAAAAGGGCCTTTATTTCTAGGAATAAAGACTGTGTCCTTAAATTATACAGGACATATGTCATACCGCACCTTGATTACGGATCCCCAATTTGAAACCCTTATCTTAAAAAAGATATCATACAGATTGAAAGAGTTCAAAGGAGAATGACCAAATCCATTAAGGGACTAAACCATATGGAGTATAGTGAAAGACTTATGAGTTTAAATCAATTCCCCTTAGAGACCAGAAGAATTAGAGGTGATTTACTCATATTGTACCAAATTTTGAGGGATAAGGCATTAATGGAACAATGTAATATAAAAAGGATTCAGTAGAAAGTTAATTTCAGATCACATGACAGACAAATTGTTATACACAGGGCACTAACCACCAGGCATCAACATTTTTACAATATACATACTCCAATGATCTGGAATAATCTTCCTGGGAATATAGTGGAGTCTTTGTCGTTAGATATATTTAAAAGAAGATTAGATGAATACCTACTACACAAAATTGTCAATAAATAAACCCACTATGAGTGGGAGACAATTAAATGGGCCTTCAGCCTACCTTGTCTTTATACACCAAGTTAACTACTTTTAGAACATGCAAAGCCACATTTAGAATGTGCATAACAGCTTTTGAGCAGCCACTGATTTCCATATACAATAACCATATACAGTACTGTAAGCATGGTACATGATTTATAATGAACTTACAGTACATAGCTGGACATAATTGTCCAGCCATGACAGAACCAATCTTTATAACTTCCTCTGTCATCAAGGAGGACAAAGAGTGGTTGCAGGCCTTTCCAGGCAAACACTGGAAAGTCATATGGTACTAATTGGTGTACTGCTCTCAGGGGACCTCCTGCATAGAACACAGTTAACACAACTTTTCCTCCCATAAGCATAATATGACAAGAGAACGTTCATGAGTTTCCCTATGGCACAACTTAAACAATAGTGACATGACAAAGATGCTGAGCACAATATTAGAGTAGAATATAAAGAGTATTAAAACTGGAGTACTCCCAGAAAAGGATGTGCAATCAGTACACATTATATACTGAAAAGTGCACTAACACCTCATCAAGTCATGCCAATGGAGCCACTGCAGAGCATGCTGGTCAGGAGAAGTGTAGATGCAGTTGCAACCATTTTTTACCTGAAACAGCAGGAAATGCAGTTTGCTATAATTATCTCTCACACACACAAACACACACACACACACACACACACATCATGCTGTTTAGTACTGTAGTTTAACACACCAAGAAAGTAAATACATATTTATTAACTTTAGCTGATATTTATTATATTGGTACAGTCAAATTTCAGACACAATTCTGTTAACACCTATGGGTAATGTACAGTAGTGTGCTGGATACCAATCTCTGTACACATACTGTGCAATACTATTTAGTATACTATGTGAGCTGAACTGAGCACAATAAGCTCAGCATACTTTATAAAGTTTTACCCACAAATACTGTTTCAAGGGTTTGTGATAGTGTTATTGTGTGAGTTATTTTGCCTGTATGTGTAATCTATTTTTTAGCTTGCTATAGTAGTAAGGACATCTTTTAGCACAGATAGTATTTCCTAGTGAGTAAGCGGTAGGAATGTTAGTTTTTTCAGCTGGGGATTAAGTTGTGTACCCATTTTTTACCTGTCAGTCTGGGGGAGATGCTAGTGTTGTTTTATCCTTGGCACCTCTACCCTGTGACCCCCAGTGTGTGTTGACATGTTGATGGCAGTCAGCTTTCTTGTTAGCAGTTCAGTATCCTGCATGAAGAAAAACACATTTGTTTGGGACTGTGGGTTATTCATTCCATCATTTGGTGCTGCAACAAATGCAGCTGCATGGTTTATTTGGATACAATCTTAAATCCTGGACCCTGAGAAGCACTCTCCTGCAGGTCCTGCCTCACTGGAAGCTGCACTTGCTGTTCATGGTCTAATATCTGCGTAGTCTGCCTGGTAAGGATTGTCATGCAAGTGAGCCATGATAAACCACAGTGGGGGCCACTTTTGGTTACACCAGGAGTTGGACTTTGGTGACTGTGAAGTCCGGACTGGTGGCAGAGGTCTCAGGTGGGTTAAAGTCTCCCTGCAGCTTAAGGAATGAAGACCTTTTCAAGGGAACCTGTGCTCAGGACTGCTATGTAAGGTGCTTATTTTCACTTTTCATTATTCTGATCCACTGTCTGGATACAGGATCCTATCTCAGTAACTCCTGTCCCCTTTCTGTGGCAGGAAATGGGGGTAAGAAGTGCATAAGTCCTCTGGTGGGCTTAAACTTTATCTCAGACTGGTAGAAGAAACTGATTAGAGATTTTTCTCTAGGTTTTGGCCTTTCTTCGATTATACTATTGGAGTAATTTATGCAGGACTCTGATTTGCTGGACTGGGTTAATAGCCTATTGTGTACCACTATCCAATGTAATTTTGTTAATTTTTTGTATTGTTATATTATTGCGTACCTGAGTGATTAGAGTGAAAGGGGTGTGCGAGTTGTGAGTGGTATTTGTGAAGTGTGGGTGAAGTGTTTGTGTCTTGATAGAGGGGTGTGTGGTTATTGGAGGGAATTGTTGTGGATTGTGGGGGGGATTACTAGCTAATATTGTCTAGTTTTTAGTGTAGGGTAGCTAGCATCTGTGTGCAGCCAAAGGTCCCTAGAATCAGCTCCTTCCCTGCCCTGCTCTGTGATCTGCACTCTTTTCAGGATCCCCCCCTGCTGAAGGCAGCTGTCCATTGGTGCAGGGATGTGGGGACTGGGAGGAGGCATGGAAGGGGATTTGGGTTCAGAGGGGAGCTGGGGGGTGGTGCTATTGGGATAGTTAAGACCAGTAGATGCCCTGGACAAAATGGGAACTTGGGAGACGCTAGACATGTTTAATTACCATACCAAGGGATTCCACCAGACCAAGTGGCAGGCATATAAAGGGTTTACTGCTGTTATACTCCCTCTTCAGGTGGTGCAAGGCAATGCCAGATCAATCAGGAATAAGATCACTATCAGACCGGACCTTATTTTTTGTTCATCTGTTGATCGAGCTTACATTATGGAGAGCTGACTTGGTGTCAATGCTGGCTTAATATTGGAGTCAGCCCTCCCAGCAGAGTTTTCTGCCATGTATTGCCTGAGGAAGGATCATGGGGGAGGAATGGGCATCCATTTTAGAACTGAACTGAACATGGTGGTGCATACAGTAGGGGATTTCTCATCATTGCTGAATGTGTGGCAGTGCATGGGGGTCCAAGTTGCAGGATTCTTCTCATATATTGGCCTCTAGGTTGTGAGAGGGATTTCCTGCAGAAAATCATTGACTATGTTGTCGACTGAGTGTTGGAGTCACCCAGACGTTTTTTTCTGGTTGACATAATTGCTTGGGTTAACAATGAACTCTCACAGTTTGGTCAAGATTTCCTCTGGGGCATAGAGTCCCTGTGCCTTACACAAGTTATTACTTCTGTGACCCACAAACATGGCCATGTCTTGGACTTGGTATTCTCTCTGGGGCTTGGGCAGGGGTCTCAAGACTGATCCAGTCATCTGGTCAAATCATTGCACCATCAGACTCTCGTTCAGAGCCTTCTCTTGTAGTCCACCCCCTGTGGAGATGGTCTGGTATTGTCCTTTGCAAGGACTCTAGTTAGAGGGACTAATGGCAATACTGGATGCTTTGTGTGTGTTAGTGGCATGTGTTGTGGGATCCGAGCAAGCCATGGCAGCCTACATAAGGGCTATAGGGATGGTTTTTGATCTTGTGGCATCATTTCATGTATACCCAAATGTTTTGCACCTTGGCTCATCATGGTTTGATGGTGAGCTAAGGGAGCTGAAGCAAAGGGGTGGAGGATGGATCATTGTTGGAGGACATTAAATGCCCTGGAAGACAAACTGGCTTAGATTGCTCATTACAGTGAGTATCCATGGGAATCACCAGAAGGAAGACAGGTTTTCTGCCAGAAAAATTGCTGTTGGGAGGAACCCACTGGCTCACCTCTTTCAGATGGTGGACATGTTTCTCAACCTAGCCTGTCTAGAGCCCATTATAGCTTTTCACCTATGAAATATGAGGAGTTTGCTTGGTTCCTGTTGGACAAGGTGTCCTCTTTTTTGGCCAGAATCTCTCAAAGTGGGCTATTACAGTCCAGCAAAGTGGAGCCTGTGTGTCACAGGTGCATTCAGCAGTCATGTGATGAGTTTAGACCACAGATGGTGACTAATAAGCCATCTAAGTGACTCTAACACTCTGTCAGCAACAAAGTCTATAATTTCCTGCAGGAACCCCCTCTCATCATCTGGAGGCCAGTATATGAGTAGGATCCTGCAACCTGCAGGTGAATGAGGTTAGTGGGATGATCTCGAAGTTTTGGCCAACATGTTGTGAAGTAGACATAAGTCTGTTGTGACTACTAGTGAGTTGTGAAGGCCAGCTGGGTCTGGGGTTCTCTGAGATTATATAGTGCTCCCTTTAGGAATAAGGTTTACTAGCTACATTGAAAAATATACTGGTGAGGCCCATTCTGTTAAAATTTACTCTGGACACAGATTTGTTGCAAATTACTGGCCTCTCTCTAATCTGCCCTTTTTGGGATAGATTATTGAGAAGGTGTTTGCACTACATCTTGAAGCACATCAAACTGCTATTGATATCTATGAGTCTCTCCAGTCAGGTTTTTGATCAAGCATAGCACTGAGACTGCATTGGTCTGGATGCAAAATAACCTGCTCAGGGTGAGAGACTGAGGTGAATGGTAAATTCTCATTCTCCTTAAACTCTCTTCAGCTTTTTACACTGTGGACCATGGGCAATTATTTGACAGACTCAGGGAGTATGTGGGACTCACCAGTAAAGTCATCTGCTGGTTTGAATCCTACCTCAGTGGCAGGATACAGAGGGTGATGTTGGGAGGTTTCTCTTCATTTCCAATGTTGCTGGCCTGTGGCATACCCCAGGATTTGGTCTTTTTGCCAGTGCTGTTCACAGCATATACAGTATGCTGCTCTTGGGATAGGATTATTAGACAGCATGGGCATGGGTCTCACTGCTATGCAGATGAGATGTAGTTCAATCTGTCTTTTGCACTCAGGACACTGGGCATGGTCGACATGCTGAATATATGTTTGGCCAAAATCCAGGACTGGATATCATCAAACTGATTAAGACTTAATCTTGATAAGACTGTAGTACTGGTTGTGCAGCCAGGTCATAGATGGGGAGAGGTGGCTATTGGGCAGAGGAATGGGCTTCAGCTTGGTTCCACTGATCTGTTGGCTGCTTCTAAGGTGACAAATCTTTGCATCAGTTTGGAAAAGGGGCTGACATTTGAGGATCAGGTGTCAGACATAGTCTGGAGTGGTTTCTACCATGTTAGGAACATCAGCCAGATAAAATGTCTTACCCCCCAGAGATCTGGCAATGATGGTACATGCATTTTTGACTTCCAGGTTTGACTACAACAATGCTTTATGCCTCAGGGTGAATGGAGATATGCTTTGGTGGCTTCAGCTGGTGCAGAACAGATCTGCTAGTTTGCTGACTGGCCTTTTGGGGTCATGTCATGTCTCCCTGGTGCTGCAGGACCTGTACCAACTGCTGGTTAAGTGGCATATCTCTTTTAAAGTTGGATTACCCAGCTATAATTGTCCTTTGCCCCAGGAACATCAAATGTGGTAGACATGCTAAACAGCTGCCTTGCTGAGATCAACAACTGGGTGGCCTCTAATTGGTTGTAACTGAACCCTGATAAGACTAAGGTATTGGTGGTGGAGTCGAACAGAGTGCAGGATAGGATAGCCTCTGGTGCAGACAATGGACTTGTCCTGGGATCTGTCCCACTGAAGGGCCCCCCTCTGAGGTGCATAATCTTGGTGTCATTCTGGACAGGGGATTGACTATGGAGGTGCAGGTGTCTTCCACTGTATCCTCCTGTTTTTTTCATCTTAGGGATGTTGCCAGGATAAAGACCTTTGTACCGCCTCTGGACTTCCCCACTTTGATACATGCCTTAGTGACATCAATGCTTGACTACTTGAATGCGCTCTACCTCAGAGTTGCATCAGGATTTCTCTGCAGGCTACAACTGGTGCAGAACACATCTGCCTGGTTACTTACCAGGCAGCCTAAATATTGCCATATTACACTGGTACTGCATGATCTGCACTGGCTGCTGGTCAGGTGGAGGATCCTCTTTAAGGTTGGTCTTCTCACCTATAAGGCCTTACATGGCCAGAGCCCTGATTACCTGTTAGAGATTCTTGCACTCTCAGTCCACCCCCTCCGTTCCTCCTGCGGGAGCCTCCTGGCAATTCCCATGACAAGGTTAAAAATGGCTGACAACAGGGCCTTTAGTCTCACCGCCCCCATCCTGTGGAATTCACTACCCTCGGGGTTGGGGGGCCCCAACTTTGGAGGTATTCAAGGCCCACCTTAAGACCCTCCTGTTTGCCCAGGCTTTTCCCGACTCAGTTTTTTAGTACTTTAGTTTAGATATAGTTTCTGATACCCATTTTGTTAGTGTTTCACTTATTTCTGTGATAAATTTTAATTTATTATGTATAGATTTTATTCTGAGAATTTTTTTTAGTGAATTCATTAATATCTATGTGTTTACTATCTCTGTACAGCACCCAGTGCCTCCATGATTGGGTGTCTTTTAAATACAAATTGCCTTGACTTGCTATTACTAATTTACAAGACCTTTACATGGGTTGGGCCAAGGTTACCTATGTGAGCTCCTGCATCCTTACATGTCATTGTGCCCTCTCTGCAACACTGAGGAGGGCCTCATTGTAGTGCCCAAGGCAAGACTAAAAATCTCTAGGGAGCAGGCATTTGAGGTAGCAGGCCCGGTCCTTTGGAATTCACTCCCCATGGCCCTGAGAGAGACGCCATCCTTGGAGGCTTTTAAAGGGGGCCTGGCAACCTTTCTCTTTCTCCAGGCATTCATTTCATTTCATTTTTATTTTATTCTTGAAGGGCATAATGGCCAAAAATGCCTGTTTTCACAAGCGTCCAGTTTCAGGGTTTTTATAGTGGTGGATATCTATACACTTTATACAGACTCATGGTTCAAAAAAATACAAGACAAAAACATATACAGGAATTTAAGTTACATACAAAATGGCTTATGCACAGCAGCTACAATACTAACAGCAAGTCTAAACAAAATGTACAAATACATGGGAGAAGGTGGGAAATACTCTGATAGAGCTTAGAAGGGGAAAAAGAGGCATGGAAACAGTGAGGTGGACAGGAGTGAGGGGTTAAGAGAAAAAAGAGGTAAACATTGTAACCAAAAATTGAACAACAACAAAAATGGAAAGGGATCTGGGGGTGGTCATATCAGATGACCTAAAGGTGGGCAAGCAATGTGAGATGGCAGCAAGGAGGGCTGGGGGGGATACTGGGATGCATAGGGAGAGGCATCACCAGTAGAAAACAGGAAGTTATTATCCCTCTGTACAGACAGTTGGTGAGACCCCATCTGGAGTACTGCGTGCAGTTCTGGAGACCCAATCTCTGGAAGGACATAGACAGGATAGAGGCTGTCCAGAGGAGGGCAACTAAAATGGTGCAGGGTCTGCACCGGAAGACATATGAAGAGAGACTTAAGGAGCTGAATATGTATAGCCTCGAGGAAAGGAGGGAGAGGGGGGACATGATAGAAACTTTCAAGTATCTCAAGGGAATCAACAAAGTCCAAGAGAATAGCATCTTTCAAAAAAAGAGGTGTGCAAGAACAAGGGGGCACAATTTGAAGATAGAGGGGGTGGCTCAGAGGTAATTTAAGGAAGTATTTTTTCACAGAGATGGTTGTGGATGCATGGAACAGCC
Source organism: Neoceratodus forsteri (assembly GCA_016271365.2). Lineage (NCBI taxonomy): Eukaryota > Metazoa > Chordata > Ceratodontiformes > Ceratodontidae > Neoceratodus > Neoceratodus forsteri. Next base: position 1,396,747,182 of record CM057450.1, read on the forward strand.
TTCCAGAGGAGGTTGTGGAGTCAAAAACAGTGGTGGAATTCAAGCATGCATGGGACAGTCATAAGGCAATTCTAGGGGGTGGGGGTAGGAAGAAGTAGGCTGCTGGTTAACTAGGATCTGCAGCTTATCCAATAGGTAGGGAAATGGACAGACTGGGTGGGTCAAGCGGTCCTTATCTGCTGTCAAAATCTATGTTTCTATGTAAGTGCCTAGGGATTGCTCTGATCAGTGGTAGAAAAATTAACATATGCTACCTATGGTAGCTGTGAGGTGGTTTTTTGAGTAGATGCTCCTTTAGTTTGACTTTAAAGGTGCCAAGGAAGGGGCTAAAAACAAGGTTGGGGGAGAGTGTTAAAAAGCTTAGTATCTCTGTATGTAAGCATTTGGGGAAGAACTGAATGCTTACTATACATTTCTTTCCTGCTGTGCCATATATATCTTTATACTTTATATTGTTGTTTATTTATTAGGAAAATATACTGCTATTAGTAGGACAGTTTTTATTTATGGGATTTTATTCATTTATAAATGTTATGTTATATTTGTTTTCTGTATTTTTCCTATGGTTACTGTTTATAATAGCACACTGAGCCTCCAGGGAAGGACACCAAATAGAAATAAACTGTACTATTACTACTATACAGAGGTCATGTAGACATACATGGTGGGGATTTTCAAATGGGTTGGACTCAGATGCAAATGCATGCTGCACTTGTGTCTTCATTAATCCATTTGCATTCAGGCAGTCTTGTTCGTATATTCAGAAGCTACATCCATTTACTACACAAAGTCACAATTTGTAACAGAAAATGGATGCAATTGTATCCAAACTGGATGCAAGTCACAATTCATCCAATTTGGATGCAACTGCATCATTCTTGGATGCAAGCCTTGGATGCTGTTAGCCCACCCAGTGGCTAAATCAGTCTGACATGATTTAAAAGGAGTAATTGGTGGACCACTGTGTTGAAGGCTTTGGCCAGACCAAGAAAAATGGCAGTGATGATCTTCCCAGTGTAATGGACTTCTGAATAAAGTTGACAAGTCTCTATGATAGAAAGGTTTTTTAGAAAGCAGATTAGAAGGGGCTGAAAAAAATTGTGTTCCATCTTGAAGAGGGTTAAAATGCCTCAGAATCCATATTTACAAACACAGAAAGCTGATATATGGTAATTATCAGTTCTCCTAAGAAAACAGTAAGAAACTGAATCAAATTAGGAAGCAGATCTCCTTCCTTGGTTTGGGGTATAAAATTTACAGGAAAGACTGGGAGGTTGGGAGAGGGGGTGGTGTAGCACTGTATGTGAAGGAAGGAATTAGATGTATGAGGGACGAGGGGGAGGAAGGGAGGGCAGAGGCACTATGAAAGCAGCTTCTGGACTCGAAAAGTAGAAAGCTGAGCCTGGGGGTGGTGCACAGACCCCCTGCCCAATCAGTGGAACGGGACAGGGAGTTAGCAGAGCAAATAAAGAAGGTGTGTAGAAAGGGGAGTGTGGTGATTGTGGGGGATTTCAATCTGCTGGGGGTAGACTGTAGCACCCTTGCCACCTCCAGTGCCAGTGCCCCTAGTTGCAATCCAGGATGGTCTCCTGACTCAGCTTGTCAGTTGGCCAACATGACTAGGTAACATGCTGGACTTTGTGCATTCAAGTGGGGAGGCAGTGAGGGAAATAAAGGTGGAAGAAACACTAGCTGGTAGCAACCACCAAACAGTGTGGTTCACTCTCAAGTTGGACAGGGAGTCTGAAGGAACAGTTACAAAAGTGGTGGATTTTAGGAGGGCGGACTTTGGGAGGATGAGAGAAATACTGCAAGGGAGACTTCAGGGTATCAGGCCAGAGACGGAAGCACAGAAAAAGTGGGACATTATTAAAACTGGGCTAACAGAGGCTACAGAAGCTTGCACCAGGACTAAGAGCAAGACATGCAGAGCCAGGAAATCATACTGGCTGAACAGAGAAGTGTTGGGGGGATCAAGGCAAAGAGAGCTGCATTCCAGAAATTCAGGAGAATAAGGATGGAAGAGGACAGGGAGGCTTATGCGAGTTGGTCCAAGGAGGTGACCCAGTGAGTGAGATTAGCCAAGGCCTCCAGGGAGCTATGGTTAGTGCAGGGCATCAAGGAAGGGGAGAAGGACTTTTTTAGATATGTCAGGGAAAAGAGGAAGTACAGAGACCATATAGTGAAGATATAGTGGAGAGGGGAGTGGGTGGAAAAGGGAGAGGAACTAGCAGAAGTACTAAATGAATACTTTTGTTCCATTTTCACAAAGGAGAAGGATGGTCCACTACCACCATGGACTGGGAGAGTGGGGGTGGGAGTGGATGAGATGACAGATGGAATGATCAAGGGGAGCAGAGCACTAGAGGGTCTGAGGGCATTAAAGGTGGACAAAGCACCAGGTCCTGATGGCATCCACCCCAGGGTGCTGAGTGAGATGGCGGATATGTTAGCCAAGCCACTGGCGGAAATGTTCAGCACCTCCCTGGACATGGGATGGGTGCCTCAAGACTGGAGGGTGGCCCACGTGGTGCCTATACAAAAGAGTGGCTCTAGGGATAAGCCAGGAAATTATTGTCCTCTCAGTCTCACTTCCATAGTGGGTAAACTTATGGAGACAATACTGAAGGAGAGGCTGGTGTAGTTCCTTGAGGGTAATTACCTCCAGGATGGGCAGCAGCATGGATTCATCTCAGGGAGGTCTTGTCAGACCAACATAATAGAATATTATTTGGGTAACAAGAGAGCTGGATATGGGTCATGCTGTAGATGTCCTGTACTTGGAATTCAGCAAGACCTTCAATTCAGTGCCTCATGGCAGGCTGGGGGAAAGCTGAATGCTGATGGGGTGGGGATGAAGCTGACAAACTGGATAAGAAACTGGCTGCATGGGAGGCTGCAACGGGTGGTAGTGGGGGGAACTCTCGACGCTTAGATTGGTGATGAGCGGTGTGCCACAGGGCTTGGTGTTGGGCCCAGTGCTATTTGGGCTGTTTATCTCACATATTGCACAGGGGGTTGGAAGCAGAGTTAATCTGTTCACAGATGATTCCAAAATGGGAGCAGTGATGGATGAAGAAGATAGATGGAAACAACTACAAGGGGACCTAACAAAACTGGAGGTATGGTTGGAGAAGTGGCAGCTGGGATTCAATTCAAAAAAGTACAAGGTTATGCACTTTGGGGCAAAGAACCCAAGGAGGGACTATTGGTTGCAAGGGGTGAGGCTGGGGATCACTGAGGAAGAGAAGGACCAAGGGGTGGTGGTACCAGGGAGCATGAACAACTCTTCCCAGTGCAGGAAAGCAGCAGCTAATTTGAACAGGATGCTAGGCTGTATCGCAAGGGAGTTCTCATCCAGGCATAGGGAGATGATACTGCCCCTCTACATATCTTTGGTCAGGCTGCACTTGGAGTACTACATGCAGTACTTGTGGCTGTATCTGAAGAGGGATGTTAAGTTACTGGAAGTGTGCAATGGAGGGCAACAAAAATGTTACAGGGGATGGAGGGCAAGACCTATGAAGAAAGGCTGAATGAGCTGAATATGTACACGCTGGAGGAGAGGAGGGATGGGGGGATATGATTGAAATGTTCAAGTATTTGAGGGGGATAAACAAAGCTTGCACTGAAGGGGTGTTTAAACTGAGGAAGGTTAGGGACACGAGGGTCCTCGGACTAAGATTGTATGGCAGAAGACTTAGGAGGAAGATGAGGAGGCACTGCTTCACAGAGAGGCTGGTGTCAAAATGGAATGCTTTACCAGAGGGGGTGGTATCATGTAAGACAGTAGGAAGTTTTAAAAGGGTGTGGAAGATGGCTGAGGCCATCATGGGAATAACAGATGGGAAGGGAGTTGGGGAAGTTGCAATCTAGGGGACTAGCGGCACATTCAGGCAGACATTGATAGACCAGGTGGTCTGTTTCTGCTGGCAGATTCATATGTTCGTATGTTTGTAAATGGTGCAATAAAGCTGAGTAGGTTATACTTCTAATGATCAACATGCAAAAAAATCCCTGCACCATCCACCACCTCAAATGAAGCACATTCAGATAGAAGCAAATTTATTAGGGCTAGTTATATTCATAAAGTGCCATAAATACCAAAAACCTCAGATGAGGACTCCAGCAGTGACCCCAGCATAAGACTCTGACCAGTGTTGCTAAGAGCATCATCAGGGAGTGCCCAGGTGTGATGTTACCTTCATTTTAAAAAGATGTCTTAAAGTGTCATACACCAATTTTAAAGTACATATAATAGTAAAGAGACTTTTTGAAAACAGAAAAACACACCTAGATAACTGATCACCTATTAATTTAACAATTAAAAATGTATAAGAATACATAAATCAATAATGCAGTCAATAATTGCAGCACACAATAAAAAATATTTACAGCACACTGTAGAAAAATATATATTAATATTGTAATACATTATTTATCAACACATCTATGCATCTTTATAGCATAATAATAGTAATCACAGAACCTTTGGACAAATACATAACCAAATCAATTAATATATTGGAACTCATAGGGATTGTCCAGTTTTTGGGGGGAGGGGTATTTTCTGCATTTTGTTTTATATTCATGTTATTTCTATGAAAGGGTGGGGGGTTTCTATTTTAAGTTTAACAAAATAAATAAATCCAATGATCAATCAACACAATCAGTTGTTACTTATTCAGCACAATTCTCATCGTGATTCAATGCGCTTTACATTAAAACATTAAACCACTTAAAAGACACACACATAAATCATATTACTACAGAACCATTAATAAATAGTAAAACATTAGTCCTCTTCAGGAAATGCTAATCTCAATAAATAGGTTTTTAGCTCACGCTCAAACTGTTCAATCGATTGACTTTCTCATAGAGGATGAGGCAGAGAATTCCAGAGGCTTGGAGCTGCATATTCAAACATGCATACCTCAGATGACTATAGACAAGCCCATGGAATGTCCATGGAGTGGAGTGGGTGTGAGGGGTGGTAGGGTTGAGGATGTCTTTCAGGTAGCCAGGCCCCTGCCTGTGTAGTGTCTTACAGATTAGCAAACTGACACTGAAGGAGATCTGCAACCTAATTGGCAGTCACTGCAGATAGCGGAGCACAGGTGTAATATGACACACCCTAGGCAGGCAGGTCAACAACCTGGCCACTGCATTTTACACCAGCTGCAGGAGGCAAAAATCTACCCCTGGTAACTCTAGTTATAGGGCATTGCAGTAATCAAGGCAAGAGATCATTAAGGCATGAACCAGCACTGGCAGATCCCAAGGGGGAATTAAATGCTTAACCTTAGTGATGTTCCTCAGATGGTAAAAAGAGATATGGACAACTGCAGACACCTGCCACTTGAGTGTCAAACCACCGTCCAAGACAATGCCAAGATTCCTCACCCAATACGAGATATACAACTGGGACTCTCAAGTCAAAGCCAAGAGAGTCCCCTTTAAAAACTCTGCAAAGAGGGGTACCTCAAGGTTCTATATTAGGGCCCTTACTTTTTGCAATCTACATTAATAACATCGACTACTGTATAAAAGAAGCCAACACCCATCTGTTTGCAGATGATACAGTTCTCTACGTGAGTCGCCCAACACCTGAAGCTGCCTGCAATGACCTACAGTCAGAATTCAACCTTTTGCAAAGCCAACTCCTCCAAAAAGCTACCCTTAATGCCAAAAAACTAAAGCGATGGTCCTCTCCTTTATCTGTAATAGCTAACCCTGTGTCCAGTGGACAGTTCCCAAATTACCACAGTTCTAGGTGAAAAACTAGAATTTGTTACAAAATTCAAGTATCTGGGAGTTTGATAGACCAAGACTCTCCTTCATTGAACATATCGAGGACTTGCTAAAACGACTTGGCAAAGGCTTGGACTGTTTTAGAATCAGCCAATTTCTCACCAGAGATGCCAAGAAACAACTGGTCCAATCCATTTTCCTATCATTGGTTGATTACGCTGACTTCCTCTACAGCCAATGCCCCAACTCTACATGGCTAAACTGGACACACTCTACCATCGAGCACTGAGGTTTATAACAGGACTCCCTCGACACACATCACTGCACCACTATATGTGCAGTGGGATGGACATCACTAAAGTTCAGGTGCCACAGAAACGCACTCTCTGGACCTATAGAGCCATCTCTAATAAGCTGCCTTACTATATCTCCTGCTGTCTTCCCTTAGTATAATTAGGAAATCACAACGTTAAGTTACTCAACTATTACACTTAAAAGTACCCAAAGCAAAATCCCGCTTGGCAGGGCAAGCATAAGCTTGTGCACCTACCTTATGGAACGATCTACAAAACCCTCAAATTAAGCACTCTAATCAGTATAAATGCTTTCAAGATGCTTTATTTCATTACAATCAGAGAAGTGAGTAACTGCTTCACCCACTCAGACCAGTACCAGTGTCTGCACTGGTATATATCATCTATAGACCCAATTTTTGAGTACTGACCCCCAGCTTGCTCCTCACCAGCCTAATTGTTCTCTCTCTATCCCCTGTCTTATCAACACTAGGCCCATCCATCCCCTTATTCTTCTTTCCCAACCTCGGATAGGAGCTCACCACCTGGGTTGTGACATCCTACCATGCCCGTACTTTATAGCATTCAATCCCGGCTCCACATACTCCTTTTCTCCATCCACCTTTCTACATCCAGCTTTACCAACCTTTCTGTGCACCGTGCCCTCCTAGCCTTTCTCCCTACTTCCCTCCCTCTTCCCCCACCTTCACCTCCTACCTGGTGTATATTTTTATTTTTTTTTTTTCTTCCATATTTCCTCCTGCAACCTTAGATAACCTGCTTTATCTTCCTATAGACACTTCTATGTATGTAAATACCATGTAATCTGTACAATATCTGTATAATTCTATGTACATATGAACTTCTTTTTCTTCCTCTCTGTAAAGAGTATTATCTGTATTGCCTTGTAAATACCTGTGTTGACCTGTATATACAATTGTTCATGCTCCACCCAGGTCCATCTTGCAAATGAGCTTCTGCTCAACGATGAATGCCTGGTTAAATAAAGACTTGATTGATTGATTGATTGATTGATTGATTGATTGATTGAAGAGACTTGACCAGATTTTCCCATCACCGCCCCCCCGTGACTAGATTCCAGCATCAGTAGTTCAGTCCGGGTTCAACCTCAACCAGTTGACCCTCATTCAGCCTTGAATTTTGGCAAGGCAGCTGTTAAATACTGAGATGGGAGAAGGGAACAAGGTGGCACCATTCATCTTTTATGCTTACTATATTTTATTTTAAACAAAAAAATCAAACATTGATACATGAGAATCAGATATAAAATAATCTTAAACCTATGTGTTTCTCAAGAAAATAGAAATATCTGTCCCATCATTCAAACCTGGATATCTCAACCCTCTCAATTCATAAACACAAAATGCTTCTCTTTAACATAATGCAAAATCCAAATGCCTTCCTCTAGCTTTCACAGTAACCTTTTCTATACCTTGAAACTCAAATTTATGTAACCCATTACCCTCATTTTGCTGTAAATTTTGTGACAGTCCATTGTGTGGATCCAGCAACCTGATGGAACTCAGATGTTCCCCAATTCTATTGTTTAATGGGCGTTAGATCTTGCCCACATAAAATGCTGAGCAACTACAGGTTGCAAGGTACACCATGACCACTGGTGTTACAGTTCATAAACTGTCTGGTATCAAACTTTTTCTTGTTATTTGTAGTACAAAACACCTTTGTTTTTCTAATGTGTTGGCAGTATACACATTAGCTACAAATAAAACAGTCAGTAGGTTATGGTGGAAGCCACTGGTGTACATTTGTTTTTTCCATAGGTAGAAAACTGTGTACCAGAAGGTCCTTAATAGTTGGCCCTCTTCTATAAGTAACCTTTGATGGCAAAGATGCAACTGCAGATAAATCTGTTTCTGTTTCCAAGATATGTCAGCATTTACTGAGACAGTTTCTTATGTTTAATGTGTGGTGCATAGCGTAGTGCTTCTGAATACTTATGAACATGAAGGTTATGAATGTGAAGGTTATGAACTTGGTATTTGGCCTTTCTCCATTCCCACCCTTGATAGGAATGCTGTGTAGCTGTAGGGAATAGAAGGCCCAGCATCAAGGGTGAGATAAGACAGCCAGAGGAGAAGGAGGCTAGGAAGGATGGTGGGTGATTTCAAAATGCTTGGAGCAGAGCAACGGAAGTGCTAGGCTTAAGTAGGAAATGTGGGAGGAGCTTTCCACCCATTGAACCTTGAGCCCCAAGCCCTCTCATTCAATGTGTGGTGCATAGCATAGTACTTGTGTATACTTATGAACTTAAAGATTATAAATTTGAGGGTTATGCAATTGGGTTTTGAACTTCCTCTTTTTCCACCCTTGATAGTAATGCTGCATAGATGTAGGGAATAGGAGGCCCAAAAAGATTATTAACTGGTTGAAATTACCTCCTTCAACTCTGTAGAGTGTGATCAGTAGCTTGCAGGAGAGGAAAATCCACCTTTGGGGGAATTTCTGAGGACCCATGGCTGCTGACCTGCCCATCCTTTGGGCAACATATAAGGAGATAATTCTAAATGATTTGGACTGAGTTTTATTTCTGGTTAGGACAATGAGTCATATTCTGGTTAAGATGAAGAGTCTTATCCTCTGGATTCGTGCTGGTCAATGATGCATATCTTCAGAATCTTTGATGGTGAGAGTAGGAGGTTGTTTCTGCAAGATGAAGGAGAATCTGACTCGGATGGATATCCAGATCAAGGAAGATGGGTGGTTGAATGCTGTCCAGGATTTCTGTTGTTACATGATGCTTAGGATTTCTGTTGTGGTTTAAATGATGTCTGGGATGTCTCTATGGTATCTAGTATTTAAAGTCTTGGAGGTATATGAACAATTAGATAGATTCAAATGTATGGATGCATGCCAGCTTTGTATTTGGGTGGTGGTGGATAGTACTTGAATATGATAATATGAGGGGTTCGTAGTCAACGGTAGTGATTACAGGAAAGTAATAGTGCTTTGAGGCAGCTAAAGTGCTATGATGGCAGCCAGATTGAGAAATGTTGGTTGATTGGAAAGTCTTGATTGGATGCCAAAGGTGCAATTAAAGTAGCGCTGGATCTCTGGAGTCAACCAATGGAATAGTGAAGGATTGAGAGGTGGATGGTAGGACTGCATTTCCACTGATGATGAGAGTTATGGATGGAGAAGACATGGTACAATGGTGAAATGGTTATTGGAAGTATGAAGAGAAGATGGATCCAGGAAGCACAATCAATGGTTGGTTGAGCACAAGACGGTGGTGCATTGGAGGTCCCAAAAATGATTACAGAAGGAGGAAGTCCAGCAGGCAGTCCAAATCCAGGCTGAAGGCAAGGAAGCCAGCCAATGGCAAGGAGGGTCCAGCACTGAGCAGATCCAAAGCAGGTGGATGACAGTAGGAAGGCAGGAACAAAATACAGAAAATGAGGAATAGACTTCCATCACTGTTGGGCAGGAAGGCCAGCCTTTGCTCAATGCCTCCCAGGCAGAGGTAGAGATGGAGTCTGACTAAGGAGCAGAATGAAGCAGAATGAGAAGAAAATGAAGTTGGAAGGCAGGGACTCCCATTTCAGGCAATTGGGGAAGCTTGCCTTTGTGCAATACCACAGAGGCCGAGCTAGGGACAGAGACTGACGGTGTTTTACAATGAATGAAAAGAATAAAAATGAAATTGGAAGAAGAGGAATCCAGCTGATACCAGGCTAATGCAAAATGACTTGCCAGAGTGGAAAGTAGATCTGCAAGTCATATTGCAGAAGTAAGGAGCAAATACTGGAAAGGAGAATGCTCCAGAGTGAGATTGCTGAGGCAGACATCTGTAGTCCCTAAATGATGAGGTGATTGGTATAAAGGCTTGAAAGCATATTTGTGATGAGATGGATTTGAACTGTGGAGCAGCATGAGTCTTATAGCTGAAAATGCTGGAGCTCAACAGTGGAATAACTATTGTAGCATTTGCTTAGTGGAAGCCAGAAATGAGGAAAGATCCATGAATGAAAGCAATGGAAGGTGGGTCAAGTTCTTGCAGTTTGAGGAAGCAGAACAGATCCAGATGGATGCCCTGATGAGGAATATGAATGAAGGAAGACTGGTGAAGGAAGGAGTAAGTGAGATCCAAGCATAAGCTTGAAAGTGGCAAGGATGTATCTGAAGTACTGGAATCAGTCAGAGTTTAGAGGATGAGAAGGCAGGATACAATGATCGGTTCCATGTAGGGTGGTGATTGATCAGATGCTGGCGAGGTTCCTGGAACTGCTTCAGAAAGCAGAAAGAATAGACCCTTGGAATCTGGGAGGCCAAGGAAGGCTAGACAAATAGTGGAAGGAACCATGATAATTGAAGTAGAGTCAGATGGATTTGAGCACTGCAATTTCACTGTAGTTTACCATGGAGGAATACGCTGCAAAGACAACATGGCATCCAAAGGAATGAAGCTCTTGAATACCAGTTGAAGAGGGAACTGGATGATTGAACCAGCATGGAATGTGAGAATGGAGTAGGCTGGAAGACAACAACCAGATATGAATATCAGAAGTAGCTAGCAGAACACTTCAGGTATGATTGTCAAGTGGAATGCCAATACATGGTAGACAGGAGCAAACATTCAGGAAGGACCAGGATGAGCAATATAATGGGATAAGAGCCAGCAGATGGAAATAGCTTGGTTGTTGGAGCTAGAGAGACCCATCAGTGATAACCTGCTGGTGAGTAGAATTCAACGCATATGGAGATGCAAAGTAGAAGGGAGGAGTCTGTGCTGGGGCTTGACTGAGGCAGCATGACTTATGGAGCACTGAAGAGTCTGTTATCAGGAGCAAAATAACACGTTGAGGTGGGCGATAACAGTACTGGACAGTCTTCATGAGGAATGGTAATCATGTGAAATGGTAATGAGGGAGAAACAATCAGGCAAGCAGGATGATGTGCTGGAAGGGAACAAAGATGTTTTGGAGAGCAGGATAACCATACATCGGAGAGGAAAGGTGCTTAACTACAAGGTAAAAAATGCAAGGAGGGTCCATGAAAAACATCTGAAGGTTATTGCAGGCAAGCACAAGTGGGATGACAGGGCTGATCTCATGTGCTGCCATGGTAGATGAGATATGGAGGTAGATATCGAGAACTGATGGAGCGCATGCCAATGGTAGGGTACAGTGATCTGCTGAAGAAGCCCCATGTTACAACACTGTTCAGGCATCCCAGAAGGGAAGCAAGAATGCATTTCTGGAATGGATGATAAGGTTTGAAGAGGACTTTGTTAAGGCTGTGCTTGAGAAAAATACAAGGATAAAGAAGCATCCATGAATCTGAATGCAGAGACTGCACCGAGGAAGGAGTCTGTGGAGGTGGTTGGAAAGTAAAAACATCTATACGGTTCAATTCCTGAAAGAAGGCCAATCATAAGATGGTAGTGAGAAGAAGGAGGAGGTGATGGTGCTTCCATGCTGTCTGGGGGTTATGATGCCATGCAGCTTGAGGAATGCCACATGATCAAAAAAGTCATTTCAGAAAGGAATGGATAGGCTTTAGAAAACAGGCCAGGAGCAACAATGCTAATCGAGTGGAGCAGATAAGGCAGGTAAATGAGGAGACGTAATCCCAGATAGATGAGAGGGACAAGCAGGCAGAGGGACAGAGAACTATGAAGCGATATGCAGGAGGTGGCAGGGTGAAGTCAACGTCCATCAGTGAGGTAGCAGTAGACGGATGATTGATCGAGACAATGGACTGACATGATAGACTGATATGATTGGCTGATGAGACCAATGGATAGGAAAGCTGAATAGCAGTGATAGCAGCAGAGCCAGTGAAAGCAAGCCAGCCAAGTCCATTATGAAATCCAGAGTGATAGAGTCGGGGAAGGCAGGTGATAGAACAGCAAGAGGCTGTGAAGCCATGAAGCAGGGAAGCTACAAACTGAGTCAACGAGGGTAGGAAATTAAATGGTGTGGGTCAGCCATGACTGCTATGGGTGCAGCATTTTCTTTCTTTTTTAGCTTTCTAGTTCAGACAGTTAACTATGAAGTGCTAATATGAGGGGCTGGGCAAAGCCATCTGCAGTTGGGTAGGTATTGGTATATGGTAGGGCTGATGAAATGATGGATAGGAAGCTTCATAGATGAAAGGAATGTTGAAAAGTGTAGAGTGATACGAGCAAAGCCATGGAAAGCAAGCCAACCATTCCAGTATGGAAGCCAAGTTAGCAGTGTCAAGGAAGGTAGGTGATTGAGCAATGGGAGGCTGTAATGCCATGAAGGGGTGGCAGAGGACCCACAGGAGTGGGAGGTGGTGCTGAGGTATCATGCAGGGAGATTCCTGGACATTGTAAGTTAGTGAAGCTTGGTTACTGAGGCACAACCTAGGAGATACTCAGGAGAATTGAAGAATATGTACAGAAGGGAACAGCTGACAACCTCTGGAATCAGCAAAGCAGGTTGAGAGGAAAATGGTACCAGCAGCATGCAAGCGTGCAGTGGGTGGTGCAGAGCCTGAGATGAGGTGCCAGAGATGGAATTGTGGGAATGCCAAAATCAGGAAGAATCACAACAGGAATATGGGAGGTTACTAGACACATACTGTGCAAAATGCATATTGCAGTCAATGATGACCAAAGCAAGATGACAGGTATGGCAAGAAATGTAGAAGCCTGGTATCCAAAAATCACAGGAATTAGGGAGATGATCTCAAAACCACTAACAGAAGCATCCAGCACAAGAAAAACTACTACAAGAGTAATTACAAAGCCTTGGAAGAAATGTTCCCTGACCATGCCTGTAACAGCAGAGATGGTTAGTGTCAAAATATGTGGGGATTAGTCAGATCCAGTATTCAAATGTTAGGGCAAATCATGGAATGGGGAAGATAGAAAGGTGCAGTGCAGTTGCTGGCCAATTAGCTGGAAAGTTTCAAAATAGTTGAAGCAAAAACTGGAAGCAGAGATTCCACCAATGCCATCAGTAAAAATGGCAGTGGCCATTGTTCAGTACATGGTATGGACTGCATGGCTTCCACTGGAATGAAAGTTGATGGTTGGTAATGAAAAAGAGATGGCGAGCAGGAAAGACTGAGAATATTTCTGCCATTTACTGTATGTCTATGTATCAATGGATGTATCTAGGTGCCTTGCACCAATTTACTGTGCCATCCCTACTATTTAATGCCAAAGTGGCATGTAGCAAGCACCTAGTGCAAATTTATTGTCCAAATCATACAGCAAAAGAAAGTGAATTGCACTCAGGTTTGGGTGAGTGAGGTGGGCAGGCAACTGATTTTAAGATTTGGCCAAATTTAGTGTCTTATTTATGAAATCAAAAATCAGGGACTCGTCTTATCGGATGACATGGCTGTCCTGTCTTGTAGTCTTGCAGGCATGCCTCGGCAAAGCATTAAAAACAGAAGGCATGTGCAAAGAAAGGTTGGCGGTACTGTTACGAGGAAAGATGAGCAAGTTCAGAAATGAAAGGCATACACAACGAACCAAAATAGCAGTGCAATGTCAGAGCAGGAAGTATTGTAATGAACTTATGGCTAGCATGTGAAATGAAACAGCCAAGGTACGGGGCCAGTCCAACTGGTAGAACATACTGTGAGCAGGAGCCTATTAAGCAGTGCAGCCGCAATCTGGACAACAGGGGAATGGAATGGAAAAAGGCTCTGACTTTGGGCAAGCAGGGGATGCAACAGGGCATAAGCAACCCAGAAGTGGTGGCATGGAAAGAGTGGGGGCTGAAAGACATATAGAGTGGTGGCAAGATTAGGAGCAAAAAGCACAAAAAAAAGCAATGGCAGAAGCTAGGGAGCATTTTCTTTTCCAGGCACCAGAGTTCATCAAAATACATTGATGGACAGCTGAGGAGGAAGTAATGTGCCAAGCTGGGACTGGAGAGGTGCAGCAGGAAGCTGAGCGCAGTGGGCAACATCATGCCCAGAGCACCCAGTGGAAGAATGGAGTTGCGGTCCTCTGAGAATGACAGGATGCCCAAAAAGAAAGAAGGGAGCTCAAGAAAGGATGGAAGCAGAAAAATGAGGCATGGAGGAAAAATGAAGGAGGTGTATGAACAAAGGGGAAGCAAGGAATGAAGAGAATGGGAGAGATGAGAGCAGGAAAATGAGCAATGGAAGTGAGGGGAGGTTCGGTTGGGAGAAATGAGAAAAGTACAGGGGAAAAACAGAAATGGAGGAATGGAAGCAGGGAGAAATGAAGAGCAGGAAGCATCCAGCATACCAGTAATGAGCCGAGGAGCAAAGCAAAGTCCATGAAGGGCAAAGGCTGGACCGGCAGTGGCACTCCTGATTTCAAAATGCTCAAAGCTGAGCAACAGAGGTGCTACACTTAAGTGGGGGATTTGGGAGGAAGTATTCCCCCACTGAATCTCGGGCCCCAAGCCCTCCCAATATGGCTTTTAGCACAAAACCTGATCATGCATAGAGTTTCTATTGGTTTTATATTGTAATAAGTCTGTTTTAGCCATGCTATCCATTAAGTCTTGTGCTTTTTTTTATGGAATCTTCCTCGTATGCCCTACTCAAGCATCTCTGACTTAGCTCTAGTGGTGGACAAAATCAACAATATTCGCTCCTTTAAATATTTTGTGGATTGTGCTTAATTCACTGAGCACAATTTAAGAAACTCACCAATTTGTGGAGCATGGATCAACAGTGAAAGTGTGGAATTGTGCAAGATAAATTCTACACTTTGCCCCTTCTACCAATAGCCCACCAATCGCCGACCTCAGTATAAAAACAAATAATAGAAATCCCTGGTATCTAGTGGACCCCTTCCCCACTGATCACCAGCCCCAATAAATAAAAATCCCTGGTGTTAAGTGGAACCCCCCCACCCAATCGGCCCCAATAATAAAGCATACTTGGTGTCTAGTGGAACCCCCACTCTGCCAATCACCAGTCCCAATAATAAAAAATCCTTGGTGTCTAGTGGAATCCCCCACCCAGCTGATAGACTTCCCCAATAATTTAAAATCCCTGGTGTCTAGTGGACCCCCCATACTAACCATCATACCCAAAAATAAAAATCCCTGGTGTCTAGTGGAACCCCCACCCAGTCAGGTAGTGCCCCCAGCCACCACTCCACTACTCCCCATCCCCTACCCCAGCTGGCAGCCTGACTGACATGCTCTGATTCTGAATGAATGAGCGCATGCTTGTACAAGCATGTGCTCATTCATTAAGTCAGTCAGCCAGCTCGTTATTGTAGTGGGTGATTTTCCTGGGGCTACAGAAAGGAGGAGGGCTGTTCCAGTGTTCGGGTGGACAAGATGGGGGAACAGCATTGTGGACCCCTCCTGGATCCACAATGGTGTTCCCACTATCCTGCCCCCCCACAGAAGACCAGATCAGCACCCATCCCTTCTCTAGCCCCCAGAAAAATGTTCACTACAATGACAAGCTGGCTGTCTGATTGACTGAATGAGCACGTGCTTGTACAAGCATGTGCTCATTCATTCAGAATCAGAGCATGTCAGTCAGGCTGCCAGTTGCAGAGGTGATTGGAGGGTTGTGCTAGTGGCCCAGTTGGGGTCAGGGACTGGGTGGGGGCTGGGAGGAGTGGAGTGGTAGATGGAGGGGCACTACCTGATGGAATGGGGCATGGGGGGTTCCACTAGACACCAGGGATTTTTATTACAGATATATATATATATATCTATCTATATGTATATATATACATGTATATATTTATAAAATGGGTAAAGAAAATCAGTGAAAATCCACTATCCTGATTGGCTGAAACATGTCACATGACCATGCATTATTCCACAATGACCACATGCCTTCCAGTATGACCTCACTCCTGAACTACTTTCCAGCCCTCAAAACCTTCTCCCCAGCAGTGAGATCACTCCACACCTGGTGTAGCTAGGCACCCACACAAACACATATGCAACTGGCACCCACAGGCATAACTAAATATACCAGTAGTAGCCCCACACTGTACAGACTGATATACTTGATAATGCCATTAATGTTTAATAAAATGTAATGTAAAAATCAAATCCTGCCTGCCATTTTCAGTCTCTGTGTAGAACCACTTTTATTACTGTAAGCAGTGTGACCAAGCAGTCTCAATCCTAGTACAACATATGGTGGTAGTTGCTTAAGACAAACCTAGCTGTGTATAAAAAAGCAGGAGAAGATACATTTTTTTAGTTGTCTTCTCTTAATTTGTGTGAAAAAGCTCCATTTGTTGGGAGAGGAGAGCGATCGTGGAGCACTTTCACTTTCATTGCTGAAATGTAGCATGACTGAGTGGTGCACATTGCAGAAAGTGGGAACATGTTAAGAGTATAAAGTAAGCCCCTCTCTGTTTAAAAAATAAGAAAAGTAAGTCCCTCCTGTTAGTTTGTCTTCACTTTGAGTAATAGAAGTTGAAGTCTGTATCTCGCTTCGTTTCCAAGATAACAGCACAAAGGCTAATGTGAACCAAACCACTGAAAGACACTTAAGTACAACTAGGGCTACCTACGCAATAAATTTCAAGCCACTAGCACCATGCATAACACTATGCACAAAACCTTAGCTGCGTCACACAGTATCACCACAGTGAATTATTTTCCTACTTGTAAACAGCACACTTCACATCTCCATGACATCCACTCAACACCCTCCAAATTTTATGCTAAAAGACCAAACCATTAAAGAGATATTCAATTTTAAAGTGTGTGCACCTTTAAGAAATCTTCCATCACAAAATGGCAGAACTCGTGGCAGAAAATGTGCTAAAATGGCGGACCTGGCAGACGAAAAATCTTTAACAGTGAGGGGTGTCAACTTCAAATGGCAATAACTCTGGAATGGAACAACATTTTTTCACCAAACAAAAACTGAACAAAGGGCTTTCAACATGTCAAGTTTCAGACCAATAAATCACAGAGTGGCTGCACTATGCATCGCACAAGCTAGTGCAAAAGAATAGCAAAAACTGCATTTTTTGCACTTCACTGTGCAAAAACGATATTTAACAGTGAAATAGAAATTAGTAAATAAATAGATGTACCATTCCACTCTATGTATACCAAATCTTATCCAAATCTCTTCATCGGTCGCAGAGCATCACGAGTATAAAACTGCTTATGAGTGCCTAAAAATACATTTTTGGCACTTCATTGTGCAAATGCAGATGTAAAATGAAAATTGGTAAATGCACTGATGTACCATAGTAGACCAAGTATTGCAAATGTCACACAAATTCATTCAACAGTTGTAAAGTTATAATCACACAAGAATGTGACATTTAAGCACAAACACAAACAGTAACGCCAACGGTGACGCAAATGGAAACAATGCAAATGGTAACAGAAATGCAAGCAGAAACATAAATGCAAATGGTAATGAAAAAGCAAACATTAATGATAATGGAAGCGCAAATGCAAATGGTAACGCAAGCGGAAGCTCAACCGCTAACAGTAATGGTGACACAAGCGTAAACAGTAAGACAAATGTTAACAGTGATGTAAACACAAGTGCAAAAGCAAATGCAAATGGTTATGTACTATAAATGCAAACACTAATGGTAACGCTAACGGTGATGCAAACGCAAATGCAAACACAAACTGTTATGTAAACGCAAACACAAATGCAAACATAAATGGTAACATAAACAGAAACGCTAACGATAACAGTAATGGTGACATAAATGTTAACACAAATGCTAGTGTAACAGTGGCACAAAAGGAAACGGTAACACAAACGGAAATGAAAACACAAGTGCAAACACAAACGCTAACGGTAACAGTGATGTAAACGCAAATGCAAATGGTAATGTTAATGTAAATGCAAATGCTAATGGTAACCCTAACAATGATGCAAAATGGAAATGCAAATACAAACAGTTACGTAAAAGCAAGCACAAATGGAAATGGTAATGGTAACATAAATAAAAACACTAACGATAATGATGACGCAAACATAAACACAAATGCAAATGGCAATGAAAACGCAAGTACAAATGCAAACTGTAATGGTAATGCTAACGGTGATGCAAAAGGAAATGGTAACGTAAATGCAAGTGCAAATGCAAATGCTAATGGTAACAGTAACAGAAACAGAAATGCAAATGGTAATGCAAACACAAACGGTTACAGTTATGTAAATGCAAGCGCAAACGCAAACGCAAATGGTAACGGTAACAAATGCAAATGGTAATGAACAGGGTGATGCAAAAGGAAACAGTAATGCAAACAGTAAAGCAAACGCAAGTGTAAATGCAAATGGTAACACACACGTTGATGCAAACGTTAAAGGTAACACAAATGGTAATGGAAGTGCAAGCGGAAACGTAAATGCAAATGCTAACAGTAACAGTAATGCAAATGCACGTGCTTTTTGTCCCAAAAAGGTGCATTCAGAAGCACAGTGAATAGAAAGAATGTGGCCATGATAATGGCCCTTGTAGCAGAAAATGATCACCTGGAATACTAAATTGCTTATATCTCAGGAACCGTACGATGTATGAAAAAAATTAAAATCTCATATTATTTATGACTTTCCAGGCTAGTTTTGTACTTAGCTCCCTAGTGGGGGACTAAGCATTTTTCTGATGAAAAGTCCATATCTTGAACCATTTTTGAGATACAGGCCCCGAAAGGTGCGGCGGATGCAGTAATGTTATCCTATAGGAAATATCGTCAAATTCGGAGTGCCGTAACTTTGCAGCCCTCTAATATTTTGTCACTAAACCATGAAAAGGCACATCTGTGGAATCTTGGCTTTCTTCCCTCCAAATTTCAACCCAAAAGACCAAACCGTTCTTTGCTGCAGGATGGTAAAGATTCATTTTTGTTTTGGGCATAGTGTCGCAAAGTACTTTCGCAAATCACAACACTTTTGCAAATAAAATCATGAAAGTCTTGTATATTCAAAAGTACATTGCAACGCTACTTTTTACAAACATTTTAAAAACATATTTCTGGGGTGTTTTACCCCACCCCCCAAAAAAAAGACATGGCTAGCATCCTAAGGGCTCGACTAGGTGAACACAACAAGAATTGTGCTCCTAGAGGGTCCCAAATTTAAACACCAAGCATTTCTCTGACCACCAACTGAAAAAAAATGTCTGAATCACAAAAGTAAAAAGCTCATTTGTGACGGTAAAAACTGCATTTGCCACACTTTGCCACACTTTCGAATATTTTAACTTTTCTCATAGACTATAATGGGGAACAGTTTTTTTTTTGATAACTTTTGAATCGTTTAATATTTTTTCACGAAATCTTCGAAATGCACATCAGAGACCCTGGCTGCATGTTCCCTGAAGGTTTTGGACTGATGACACAAACCATGTGACTTGTAGATGCGAGCAAAGAAATGCGCAAAACCCCATAATTTATGCATTTTTGGGCACTCTGTAGCTCCACAACCATACATCTGACCATAACGAACCTTGGAAAGCTTAGAGATCTCTGGTTTCAGACTGTGCTTTCCAAATTTAAGGCAAATCCATCATACAATTGCAAAGTTATAAAGCTGCCAAATTTTATAGTTAATCTTAAATGGGGTACTCAACCCTAACTATAGTGGCACTACCACGCCACTATAACGTGTGTATGTATATATATATATATATATATATATATATATATATATATATCATCCTCTTGAAAATCCAGTGTTCTGATTGTATAAAACACATCACATAACCGTGCATATACCAGAGCATGACCACGCACCTGCACTTTTATCCCCCCCAATTTTTTTTTACCATTTTATAAGTTTTTTTTATAAGATAGATAACCCACTCTAGGATGTGCAGTCGCATTCTCATATTTGCATGCCTTGGGCGATTGACACACTCGGCCTGCAGCCTCATGCATACTATGCACACCAAGGTGTGAGTATATCAGAGCAGGACCGCACACTTAAGAGTGGGTTATCTATTACATATATAGATATATATATAATAGTGGCACAGTAGTGCCACTATAGTTAGGGTTGAGTATCCCGTTTAAGGTTTAAGTTAGAAATTTTGCACCTTAATAACTTTGCCACCATATAAAGGGTTTGCTTGAAATTTGGAAGGCATCGATCGGTTGCATAGATCTTGGGACCTGCCATGTTTCGTACTGGTCAGATATATGGTTGCAGAGTTATAAAGCGACATTCTGTAGCGCATTTATGCTTTTTTGCACATTGTTTGCTCACACCTAAAGGTCGCACAGTTTATACGACCAGTCCGAAAACTTCAGGGAATATGTGGCTGGGGTCCCTGATGTGCCTTTCAAAGATTTCATGAAAAAATATTGAACGGTTCAAAAGTTATTCAGAAAACAAGTTTCCCATTATAGTCAATGAGAAAAGTTAAAAAGTTCGACAGTGTCACAAATGCAGTTTTTAGCGTTGCAAATGACCCCTGTAGTGTCGTGAGTCAGCCATTTTTGTTTCAGTTACTGATCACAGAAATGCTTGCCATTTAAAATGGGGAACATCTAGGGAGACAATTCTGTTTGTGTTTACCTAGTTGAGCCTTGAGGATGCTAGCCATGTCTTTTTTGGGGGGTTAAACACCCCAGAAATATGTTTTAGAAATTTTTGGGAAAAGTAGTGTCACAAAGTAGTATCGCACCTGCAACACTTTTGTGATTTTTGTTTGCGAAAGTGTTGTGTTTTGTGACACTATGGACAAAATAACCGGAATTCTTTGCCACCCTGCTGAAAAACATTGGTTTGCTCTATTAGGCTCACATTTGGAGGGAGGAAAGCCAACATCCCACAGATGTGCCTTTTGGTGGTTTGGTGACAAAATTTTGCAGGGATGCAAAGTTACCGTGCTTTAAGTTGACAATTTTTCCCATAGACTAACATTGCGGCGCCCACCATGCTTTTCGGGGCCCATATCTCGGAAATGGTTAGAGATATGGACTTTTCATCAGAGAAATACTTAGCCCCCCACTAGGGGGCTAAGTACAAAACAAGCCAGGAAAGTAATAAATAATGTGAAATTTTTCTTTTTTTTCTACGTCGTACGGTTCCTGAGATATAAGCAATTTAGTATTCCAAGTGCTCATTTTCTGCTCCGATGCCCATTATTATGCATACATTCTTTGTTCTCCCTGTGTTTCTCTATGGAGCTGTTGAGGAAAACCAGGGTGTGCGCTTCCATTACTGTTACAGTTAACGTTTCCACTTGTCTTTCCATACCCATTTGCACTAGTGTTCCCATGTACACCACTGTATGCGTTACCCTTTGTGTTTTCATTTGCACTTGCATTTGTGTTACTGTTACCATTTGCTTTTCTACTACTGTTTCTGTTTGCGTTTCGATTTATGTCACCGTGTGCATTTCCATTTGCATTTGCCGCACTTCCGTTTGTGTTTCCATTTCTGTTTCCTTTGGTGTTGTTGTTGCTGTTACCATTAGCATTTGCATTTCCAATTGCGGTACCATGACCATGAGCATTACCATTTGCATTTCCATACATGCTTGCATTACTGTTCGCTTTGCTGTCATCGTTGCTGTTACTGTAACTGCTTGCATTTCCAATTCCGTTACCGTTACTGTTTGCGTCCTTGTCAACATTTGCATTTTTGTTGCCCTTAGCATTTGCATTTTCGGTTGCATTTCTGTTGTCAATTGCATTACTGTGCCCTTCTCCGGTGCTGTAGCCTTATCCATTTGCATTTCTGTTTGCCTTTTTGTTACCATTTGCATTTCTTTTACCATTTGCATTTCCATTGTCGTTACCGTTTATATTACTGTTTTCATTAATGTTTGCGTTTCTGTTGCTGTTACCACTTGTGTTACCATTTGTGTTACCATTTCTGTTTTCATTAATGTTTGCACTTGCATTTCTCTTACCGTTTGCATTACCATTTACATTTGTGTCACCATGTGCATTACTGTTTGCACTTGCATTTGCATTACAGTTACCGTTACTATGTGACAAAAAATCACGTGGTGGGAGCGTGGGGCCTGAAGGGCCTGTGCTCCCACCACCACATCCCATTCACTATTTATAGTCCTCATTCTCAAAAAGAAGGGAAATTCATGGCAAAAAAGCTCTGTTTAATGCATCAGTTAGGGTTGTTCCACAGCGACAAAAGTGAGGAAATTTGATGTC
Source organism: Neoceratodus forsteri (assembly GCA_016271365.2). NCBI lineage: Eukaryota > Metazoa > Chordata > Ceratodontiformes > Ceratodontidae > Neoceratodus > Neoceratodus forsteri. Next base: position 1,396,769,308 of record CM057450.1, read on the forward strand.
AGGGTTGCCACCCTCCCTTGCAAACCACCCCAACCCCACCCCACCAACAGGCATCGGGATGTGCGTTGGGGTCGTCGGTCCTAACTCCCACCCCATTCTCCTATACTGCACCACCTCAGCCTGTTTACACATGGGATGGGGTTAGAGCTAGGACCGATTACCCCAACGCACTCTGATGCCTGTTGGTGGCGAGGGTAGAGATGGGGCAAGGGGTTGGCAACCCACATCGAATGTCCTCACTGTGAACAACCCTAACTGATAATTAAACAGATTTTTACATGAATATATACATATATATATATATATATATATATATATATATATATATATATATATATATATATATATATATATATATGATGGTAGCACGATAGTGCTACCATAGTTAGGTTGAGGAGCCATTTCTATGTTAAACCCCAAAACTTTGCACCTTAATAACTTTGCAACCGTTTGATGGATTTGCCTGAAATTTGGAATACATGGTCAAGAACCATAGGCCTTAGGAACTGCCAAGTTTTGTACCAGTCGGATACACAGTTGCAGAGTTATTAAGCATGATCTGTGCGCACATTTACGCATTTTCTGAAATTCTACGGTCGCGCCTACAGGTCGCACGGTTTGTGCAACTGGCCCAAAATTTTCAGGGAACATGCAGCTGTGGCCCCCGATGTGCCTTTTGAAGATTTCATGAAAAAATATGAAACTGTTCAAAAGTTAAAGCAGTCCGAACTTCTGTTTTTTTTCCCATAGGATAACATTACAGCGTTCGCCGCGCCTTTGAGGGTCTGTATCTCAGAAACGGTGCGAGATAAGGAGTTTTTGTTGAAAATATGTATATAACTAGCCAGGAAAGTGATAATGCATATGACTTTTACATTTTTTTCCTATGTCATACGGTTACTGAGATATAAGCAATTTACTATTACAACTACTGATTTTTGTGTTCCGAGAGTCATTATTTTGCATACATTCTTTCTACTCACTGTCTTTCTCTATACAGTTTTTGGGGAAAACCAACATGTGCACTTACATTACTCTTACCATTACTGTTTCTGCTTGTGGTTCGTCTGTAGATTTCTTACACGTTCACGTTCGCCTGTCGTTACCCATTGCGTTTTCATTTGCGGTTGTGTTTCTGTTGTTTTTAGCATTTCTGTCTACAGTACTGTTCCTCTTTCTGTTTCACTTTGCATCATCATGCGCATTACGATTTGCGTTTGCAGGCAAAATGTTACAATGCGACAAGAAATCACCCCCTGTGCTCCCGCCGCTGCATTACATTCACTATTTCTCATTATCATTCTCAAGAAGAAGACAAATTAGAGGCAAAAAACTCTGTTTATTGCATCAGTTAGGGTTGTTCCACAGTGACAAAAGTGAGGAAATTCGATGTTAGGGTTGAAACCCCCTTTGCACCCCTCGAGCCCACCGCCCCAACTGGAATCAGGGTGTGCATTGGGGTCATCGGTCCTAACTGTCACCCCATTCTCCTATTCCTCAGCTTCTTTCCACATGTGATGGGGTGACACTCAGGGCAGATGACCCCAATGCACACCTTGATTCCAGTTGGGGGGATGGGGGTATGGGCTGGAGGGGTGCAAAGGGGGTTTCAACCCTAACATCGAATATATATATATATATATATGTGTATATATTTTGGTAGCATGGTAGTGCTACCATAGTTAGGGTTGAGGAGCCATTTCTATGTTAAACCCCAAAACTTTGCACCTTAATAACTTTGCAACTGTTTGACAGATTTTCCTGACATTTGGAATACACAATCAAGAACCATAGGCCTTGGGATCTGCCAAGTTTTGTATTGGTCAGATACACATCCGTGGAGTTATTAAGCATGATCTGCGCACGCATTTACGCTTTTTCTGGAATTCTACGGTCGCGCCTACAGGTCGTACAGTTTGCGTGACTGATGAAAAATCTTCAGGAAATGTGTGGCCAGGGTCCCTGATGTGCCTTTCAAAGATTTCGTGAAAAAATATTAAACAGTTCAAAAGTTATTCAAAAAACAATTTCCCATTATAAGTCAATGGAAAAGTTAACAAAAAGTTCGACAGTGTCGCAAATGCGCTTTTTACTGTCGCAAATGGCCCTGTTACCGTCGCTGATCCGCCATCTTGTTTTCAGTTAGTGATCAGAAAAATGCTTGGCATTTAAAATTGAGACCCTCTAGCAACCTATTGAGGCAGTATAGCGCAGTGGTCTAAGGCTCTGAACTGCAAATGTGGTGATATCCAGCAGACCAGACCTGGGTTTGAATCCCACAGCTTCTACTTGCATACTGTGTGATCCTGATCAAGTCACTTAACCTCCTTGTGCTCCCAGGTCGCTCCTGTAAAAACGCTTTCAGCTTAGTGTGCTATACCTGGTTAAACAATTAAAAAAAAAAACTAATTCTTTTTGTATTCACCTAGTCGGGCCCTGAAGATGCTAGCCATGTCTTTATTTTGGGGTAAAACACCCCAGAAATATGTTTTTCAGATTTCTGGAAACAGTACTTTCGCAAAGTAGTGTCGCACTCAGGAAAGTGTCACAAATTTTTTGAGAAAGCTTTTGCAAATTGCGGCACTGCTTTGCGACACTATGCCCAAAATAACAGTAATTCTTTGGCACTCCACTGCAAAAGAACGGTTGGGAGTTTTGGGTTGAAATTTGAAGGGAACGCAGATGACATCTCACAGATGTGCCTTTCAGTGTTGTATTGAAAAAATATTACATGGCAGTAACGTTACGGCACTCCAAATTTGACATGTTTTCCCTTAGGATAACATTACGGCACCCGACGCATTACAGGAATCCTTTGGAACCCTGCTGCAAAATAATGGTTTAGTATTTTTTTCTGAAATTTGGAGGGAAGACAGACAACAGTCCACAGATGTGTCTTTCAGTGGTTTGGTGAAAAAATATTACAGGAAGGCAAAGTTATGGCACTCCGAACTTCTCTTTTTTTCCCTATAGGATAACATTATGGCGTTCACCGTGCCTTTCAGGGCACGTATCTCGGAAACAGTGCGAGATACAGACTTTTTGTTGAAATGGGGACTAAGTACAAAATTAGCCAGTACAGTTGTAAATCATATGACTTTTAAATTTTTTTTCTACATCATACGGTTCCTGAGATATAACCTATTTAGTATTCCAAGTTCTCATTTTCTGCTCCAATACTCATTATTATGCATACATTATTTGTACTCACTGTCTTTCTCTATGCAGGTTTTGCGGAAAACCAGCCTGTGTGCTTACATTACTGTTACTGTTGCCCTTTCCATTTGCGGTTCCGTACCCATTTTACTTAGTGTTGACATCTGCGCCACCATGTGCGTTATCCTTTGTGTTTTCATTTGTGCTTGCGTTTCTGTTATTTTTTGCCATTTTTGTCTACAGTACTGTTTCTCTTTCTGTTTCACTTTGCGTCACCATGCCCATTGACATTTCCATTTGCAGGCACCATGTTACTATGTGACAACACATCACGTGGCAGACCATTCCCCGGCTATGCCACCGTGTGCGTTACCCTTTCTGTTCTCATTTGTGCTTGTGTTACCATGTGCGCCACTGTTAGCGCTTCTGTTTGCATTGCTGTTCCTGTTACTATGCCACAAGACATCATGTGGTGGGAGCGCGGGTCCCTTCGCTTTATGTGGTGGGAGTGTGGGGCCCTCCAGGCCCCGTGCTCCCGCCGCTGCATTACATTCACTATTTCTCTTTATCATTCTCAAAAAGAAGGGAAATTAGAGGCAAAAAACTCAGTTTAATGCATTAGTTAGGGTTGTTCCACAGGGACAAATGTGAAGAAATTCGTTGTTAGGGTTGAAAACCCTAACTCCGAATTCACCCCCCCCAGCACCACACACACACACACAGACACACACACACACATGCAAGTATGGGGGAGGACCAAGTCAACACAACCAATGACAGACATCCAGCAGCAGGTGACAGAAATAACAAACAATTGTCTAAATGTACTACGAGACATCCCCACCCACCTGACCAGGTACTGCATGCTCAGTGGAGACCAACAGAAAAACTGAGGCCATGTACACCAAACGTACACATCCCTGATTGCAGCTGCACACAACGTACCACACTTAGTAGTTGCATGGCCTTACCTAACGATACCCCACACCACACCACAACTGATACTGTGCCGTTAGTCAATATAAATGCTAAAGGTGCATGATCACAGTTGTAGAAAGGTTTTAACACTAGTGAGTATACATTAATTAAGAGAAGTACATAAATTAACTACAAGACAATAGAATGCTCAAGATAAAAGTAGTGTTACATTTAGTATGTGATTTTCATAGTAGTACATTTACTGCCACTGTTTACTGAAGATAGAGAGGCTGATGTAAACATATGGAAAAGCATTGCCTGTTCAATGCTGTGAAATTTGTACTGCCAGTATCAGATGCATTCTTACTGATGAAGCTGTACTGCTAATGTACATACATAGACCTTCAATGTGTTTCAATACTAAAGATGCAGTAAGTATTCTTTGTAAGAAACAGTGTAATTGCATGGATCAGGCCAAGCAACTTCTAAATATCATAGGACTACTGAGCCAACAATGACGTATCTGTATTGGAGATGTCTATAGGATAGATTTTCCTGTAGGCACTTACTCAGTATGTTGTACCTGATAAAGACAATCTCATTGCATCTGTGATGACTAACTTATTCAAATAGTAATACATTTACTATTGTTGCAATGAGTGATCTATGCTACTTATGGACACAGTGTAATTTTTTTAACAGTTGTTTCATACTCAGGCTGTATACGTAGTGTTTGGGTTTGCCACACTTCTGTCACTGATGCTATCAAAGTGATAACTATGTCAATTGTGGTACAACAGCAATGAAGTAGGTATAGTGTAGATATAAACAGAATGTCTTTTAGTATTGATTTAACTCACAATGGGATAAGTGTACTAGGGCGGCAAGGGTTATTCTCTATCACTGACTCTGTCAGTTATAATCACACTAAGGTTTCAATGACTGTACTGATCAAGTTACACTGTTCATCTTCATGAGTTCATATTCACAGCCATTCTCCAGTAAGTAGACAGAGTATGGTGTAACTGGGTGTGACACTGTGTTGCAAAACTCCTGCAGTGCCTAGCAGAGGGAGAGTATCTAGTCATAAAGACAAATAAGCAATAAGGCATGAACAACGGTTATGTTAAATGGTCTGTTAATCACCATGTAGGGGTTTAATGTTGAATGAGGCTTAGCCGAGTGCCACATGTCGCTAGACAGTGATAAACTGACCATTAACATAATACCTGGGAGTGGTTTATTGCTATCATAATAAAACTGTTTTTTTAAACAACATTAAAGCATGTTCATCATATGGTTAGGCTGTACATGTATGTTAATAAAAACTAAACATAAGGCTGTTACAATGTTTACAGTCAATTAGAAAGCTGCATTTCTCAAACCCTTGTTATAATCAGAAATATTATACCTGTACAATTCCTTGGTTTTGCTCAACTTTGTTGCTCAGGTGGCCCATCACATGTGGTGTCGTCTGGTGTGGGGCATCGGTAGGTAAGGCCATGCAACTACTAAGTGTGGTACGATGTGTGCAGCTGCAATCAGGGATGTGTACGTTTGGTGTACATGGCCTCAGTTTTGCTGTTGATCTCCACTGAGCATGTAGTACCTGGTCAGGTGGATGGGGATGTCTCGTAGTACATTTAGACAATTGTTTGTTATTTCTGTCACCTGCTGCTGGATGTCTGTTATCGGTTGTGTTGACTTGGTCCTCCCCCATACTTGCATATGTGTGTGTGTGTGTGTATATGTGTCTGTGTGTGTGTGGTGCTGGGGGGGGTGAATTCGGAGTTAGGGTTTTCAACCCTAACAGCGAATTTCCTCATGTTTGTTGCTGTGGAACAACCCTAACTAATGCATTAAATGGATTTTTTTGCCTCTAATATATATATATATAGTGCAACAAACTCCATTAGTGCATCAGTTAGGGTTCATTTCACACCAACAAAAGTCTGAAAATTTGATGTTAGGGTTATTAACCCTACCACTCTCACCCCAACCCCCACCCTCTACACACCAACAGGTGCTGCGGTGTGCCATGGGGTCATCGGTCCTAACTCTCACCCCATTCCTTTTGTAAGGTAGCTGAGATGGTACAGTAGAGGAGAATGGTGTAAGAATTTCCAAACTTTTGTTGGTGTGAAATCAACCCTGACTGATACATTAATGGAGTTTTTTGCAATGAATTTCCCTTCTTTTTGAGAATGTGTAATATTATTCATATCCATACTGTATGTGGGAGCATGGGTCCTCTGGACTCTGCTCTCCCACATACCCATGACCATAGAGACATATTGCAGGAGGGCCCTGGTCTGCTAGTTTTGCAAAATGGTATCTCTGGGCCCTGTGCTCCCACCTACCCATATATCTAGAGACATAGTTCAGTGGGTCCTGTGCTCCCAGTTTTGCATAATGGTATCAATATGTGTAAGTGTGGACCCTCTGGGCCCTGCATTCCCATGTACCCATAAGAATAGAGACATAGCACAGGAAGGCCCTGTTCTCCCAGGTTTGCATAATGGTATCCATAGGTGGGAGTGTGGGCCCTCCGGGCCATGGCTCCCATCCACCCATACATGTAGAGGCATGGTGCAGGAGGGATCTGTTCTCCCAGTTTTGCATAATGGGATCCATAGTTGGGAGCATGGGTCCTCTGGGCCCTGCATTCCCACTGACCTATAAGTATAGCGACACAGCACCAGAGGACCCTGTGCTCCTAGTTTTGCATAATCAGATCCATAGGTGAGAGCCCAGGCCCTCTGGGCCATGCAATCCCACCCACCCATAAGTGTAGAAGCACACTGAAGGAGAACCCTGTGCTCCCATTTTAGCATAAATGGTATCCATAGGTGGGAGAGTGGGCCCTCTGGGCCCTGTGCTCCCACCTACCCATAAGGACAGACAGATAGCACAGGCCTAGAGGTATTCCAAGTAACCCTTATACTGAAAATGTGGCTATGTCTCAGTAACCATAGCAAGTTTGGAAAACATTTCCTTTGCAGTTGTATTCATGACCTGGCCACCTTCATGCATGCTTAGGTGTACTAAGCTGTGCTTAGTGAAAAATCTGTATCTCGAACCATTTTCGAGATATAGCTGCTGAAAGGTGGTGCATATGCCACAATGTTATCCTATGGGAAAATTTGCAACTTCAGAGAGTTGTAACTATGGAACCAGTGTAATTTTTTTCACCAAACCAGCAAAGGGCACATCTGTAGTACAAGCCCTTGCTACCCTATAAATTTCAGCCCATAAGTCCTAACCATTTTTTTCTATGAAATGGCAAAGAAACTGTTTTTTGGGGCAGTTTACAAGTGGAACTTTTGAGAAAGTATCACGGACTTCTGCAAAAGTCCCATTATGTGGGACTTTCATGAAAGTACTACAGACTTTTTCAAAAATCCTGTGAACTTTGACAAATGTACCATGGAACTTTCACAAAAATACGTGAAATATTCATGCAAGTTCCATGGCTAAAATGGAGAAAAAAATTAAGAACCATATTTCTGGGCATGCTAGCAAAAGAGTAATGTCAGGGTCATGTTCTTAGGGCACCGATTAGGTAAACCCAACTGTTAGTGTTTACCAAGGGTCAGTATTTTTTGAGCTACATCATTTTTTAGCCATCGCTAACTGAAAATAAGATGGGGGCAGCACAAAAGTAAAACCCCCAAGCATGACAGTAAAATGGTCTTTCACGAACATTTACGTGGTGCATATATATATTTGCCTTAGGCTATAATGGGAAATGAAAAAGTTAAAAAAATTTTGAAATTATTTCTGAGCCCCTGCTTCAATTGCCACTGGTAATACACACAGTTGGAAGCTGGCCATGGAGGTGAGAGGTGGACTGTGCCAGTTGCCGGATGGGGAAGGGTGGGGAGGTGCTGGTGGGCTGGCAGGGCTGGGTGGTGGGTGGGGGTCCAGTAGACTACCAGGTATTGCTAAATTGAAATAAATTTTATTATGATGGGAGGAGGGACCACTAGACTACCAGGGATAGGAATATCAATTATTAAGAACTACAGATCTCAGGTGGGCTCTAGACTACCAGGGATATAATTGCAAAAATATGCATAAAGACACATGGGGGGACACTAGACTACCACAGATAATAAAAAAAGATATTAATATGATTCTCATTCTGGGGGGCCACTAGACTACCAGGGATAACATAAATCATTATGTACATTGCCATTATGGGGAGGGGGCCGCTAGACTACAAGAGATAATATAAACTACACTTTTTTATTCAGATGTGGAAGAGGGAAGCCTCTTAAGCAAACCCCACCCTTATTTTACTTAATAAGGTACCCCTGGGCTACAGAAATCAATTTTAAAATCTGGCCATCTCGTCCCTCGCTCTTTGTTCGTGAGCGAGCACTTTCTTTATCTGCCAGCATGCAAATTCTTTGATCGCGAGATTCTTTGATTGCGATCGACGAGATGGCCAAATAAAAAAAATTATTTTCTTATCTCAAGGGTGTCCTAGCAAGACAAATGAGGGTGGGTTTTACTCAGGGGGCTTCATTCTGATGAACCATGGTGGTGGATTACTGCAATTGTGTAAATTTTGTTAATTACACTAGTTTTTATTCTTTGGTTGTGACCATGCAAATTCTTTGATCACAAGCCTACAAATTCTTTGATTGCGAGATTCTTTGATCGCAATCGTGCATCGTGAGGGTAGGACGAGATGGCCAGATTAAAAAATCATTTTTCTCAGCCCAGGGGTGTGCTAGGAAGTCAAATGAGGGTGGGTTTTGCTCAGAGGGCTTCGTTCTGTTGAAACATGGTGGTGGTTTACAGCAATTCTTTAAATGTTGTACATTTTTGCAACTCATGATGCTTTGCATTGTGGGGGCATGTGTGATTTTGTATTTCTTTGAAACTTGGCTTCCTGGCCAAATGCCCTTTGGGGTAACCATTGCCTCACTGCTTGCACACAGAGGTTCTTTGTCTTTTAAGTTGTTTTTGTTTTAATTGGGTTCCCCACAACATAACCCAGATAGACCATCTTAGGGTAGCTGGTTCATTCCACTGGGGTGTCAAACAGACAAGGCATACCGATAAGTCCTGGTAGGATGAAACACATGTCTATGTTTTCTATTGGCACCCTTTGCAAACTGTGTGAGAGGCCTTTTGGCACCATGCATTTCTGCTTAAAGTTGAACCAGCATAATATTCTGTGGCAATTTGCATATGCAGCCCATGATGCTTTGTATTATGGGGCATGTGTGATTTTGTATTTCTTTTATATATATATATATATATATATATATATATATATATATATATATATATCTATCTATATATCTATATATATATATATATATATATATATATATATAAATATATATATATATAGTATAGAGTATAGTTAAACTGGGACTGGTGATTGGCTAGGGTAGGGACCACTAGACACCAGGGATAGGTCAGGGGTGGTGTTTGAGGATTACCTATTTGTAACTTCTACTTGCTTTGGGTTTTTTAAGTGCAGTTTGTACCTAAATACCCCCAAAACAAGGCAACGTAATAAATGGTGAATTTTGGTTACTTTGGAAAAATTATGTGAAGTGCTCCATGGAGGCGAATTTGGTGACTTCGCTGCATATTCGTCCATGGAGTAAAACTTCACTGCATCTCTACTTAGTTCATATCATCTCTTGGCATATGTTGCAGATCAAGAACAATTTATTTTTACCTGCATGAAATGCGACTGGGATGTTGCTTATGGTGTGGTGGGGGTGGCAGCTATTCTTTATTAATAAACTATTTTGGTCTGTGTCCTTCCTGTATAAATCAGTTTCAATACCATCAGGCATTTTGTGTATGTCCAGATCCTAAAAATGCACATGTTCTTTATCACAGTGCACTGAAAATTTCAAATTTGGATTTGTCATTTCCAGATATGCAATTAACTCAAAGAGCTCACAATTACTTTTCTGCCACACCATCGCACATCATCAATACAATGTTGCCATACAGCAAGTCAATTTTCTCAAAGCAGGCATTAGAATTGTTATCAGAGAGGGCATACATTTTCCACAACCCCAGGTATAGATTTACATAAGTAGGGCAAAAGTTACATTTTTCTGGATCTCTTATCTTCTTTCTTATGTATAATATCTAACATTTTTCATAGATCTCCTTTTGATATTGAATGTTCTGCAAATGAACATGTTCCCGATATTGCTTTCTGCATTTATTCAAACTTTTAAGATTTTCAATGGTTGGATTCTGCCTTGCGTACCTTATCTATTTAGAAAGTTGTCTTTTTTGCTTCTACAATTTTTATAAAACCAATTTTCATATTTTTGTTTATAATTGTTTCATGCTGCACAATTATGTTTGTGTATTGCATAATTTTTGCATATATCTTAATTGGGTCTATCTCTGTATTAATAGTTTGATTTGAAACTTGCTAAAATTTATTTATTTTTATATCTAAATTGGACTTAGAAAACATGTCCCAGCTTAATATTTTTTTTTTGTCATTAATTATTTCCACTTGCTTCTGCATGCCTCTTTGAAATTTTCCCAATATTTTCCTGTTTAATATAACTGGTAAGTGATCACTTTCAGGTATTGTTAATATTTGAAGATCATCATAGTTGTAATAATTGTGGGGAGAATTAGTATATAATCTACTGTAGAGGATTCATTATGTGTGATATAGGTACAGACAGCTTCACTATCTGATGGTAATCTCCTATTAATTTAGTGTTTCAGGTAGTAATTTCATTTGCTCTTGCTTATCAGTATTTTTCTTATCTACAAAATTTCAAGTTCCTATCCCATATATTTCTGCCAATAGTTGAATATATGATGTCTCCTGGCACTCAAGATTACCATATCTGATATTAAAATCCCTGACATGTATTAACTCTGGGTCATTGTATAGTTTATTCATCAGTTCTATCTCTGTTATAAGTGTACTGAATAAATTCTTATCATATGTAGGAGAAGTATTAGGAGAATTATAAACATTATGGAGGACTAGAGTCACCTCAAACTTCAATGACCAAAAAATAATTTGCTATTATAATACTCATTTTTATCTTTAAATGGTCATGTACTTTCACATATGTTATAAGACCCACAAAACCTCTACCCATTTTGAAACCTTCTGTGCCAGAGAATGAAAACCAAAAAGCACAGAAATCCCTACACCATCCACCACCTCAAATGATGCACATTTTGTTCTAAAGGCCATATCATAAGAAACTGTCTCAGTAAATGCTGGCATATCTTGGAAACAGAACCAGCTTTATCTGCACTTGTCTCTTCACCACCAAGGGTTACATATAGAAGATGACCAAATATTAAGGACCTCCTGATATACAGTTTTCTACTTATGAAAAAACCAAAAGCACACCAGTGGCTTCCACCACAACCTGCTGGTTGTGAACTGTAGTGTCTCAGCATTTTATGTGAGCAAGGCCTGACACCCATTTAAAAACAGAACTGGGGAACATTTGAGTTCCATCAGGTTGCTGGATCCCCATAATGCACTATCACAACATTTACAGCAAAAGGAGGGCAATGGGTTATATAAATGTGAGTTTCAAAGTATAGAAAAGGTTACTGTGCATCCTAGGGGAGGAGATTTGGATTTCCAATTGTGTAAAAAGAAGCATTTAATATTTATGAATTGGGAGGGTTGAGAGATCCAGGTTTGAATGATGGAATAGATATTTCTATTATCTTGAGAAACACATATTTTTTTTATTGTGCAGTGCAATTGTTTACTGCATTATTGATTCATGTATTTTTATACATTTTTAATTATTAAATACAGAAGAGGTAGTATTAGATGATTATACATGTGATAAGTGCTTGTTAATAGGTGCCTTACAACTTGAAATTAAGCAACTGTTTAAAAAGTTAGACCTACATAGTGAATCAGAGAAAGGGGGAGTTCAGAGTGAAATAGGGGAATTAGAAGCATTCATTGACTCATTTATAGTAGATAGTCAACACAAGACAAGGGACATTCAATTCACATATTAAATGAGCCAGAAAAAAAGGATGAGAAACAGGTCAAGATATGGGAAAATAAATGGAAACAAACTATAAAAACAAAACCTGTGGAACTAACACCAAAAATATACCTGGACCTGAAAAATAGATATACTGTTTTAGACCTTGACAGTAAGGACCGACATAAAAGTGAGAAGCTAGACAAGGAACAGTCACAAAATGTTAGGGAAAAACATAATATAAAATGATGAATGGAGTTGAAATATCATCAGAAAATGAAAAACACAAAAAGGGCTCTGAAAGTGAGAAACAAACTGGTATAACACTGAATCTAGACCTCACTTCAGGAAACAAAGAGAGGGCTAAGGAAGGACAACAAGATATTTTAATTATAAGAGATTCTATCACCAAAGGCTTCGACTCAGAGGTTTGTCAGGGTAGAAAAATGCATACAACAATAAGCTCACTACCAGGGGTAAAAATTGAACATATAGCATCTCTATTAGATAAATTAATGGAAGGATTACAAAACCCACTGGTTATACTTCATGTAGGTATAAATGATGTGGGCAACCATAACATCGAAGCTATAAAGCAGGACTATCAATATACCATATACAAAATTCAGGAAATAGTAGGAGACATTATAATATCTGGCTTGCTCCTTACACATGTAAAATATGATTTTAAAAAGCTTGTGCTAATAAAGCTCAATGCTTAGCTGCATTCTTTCTGTAAACAACAAAATATTGGCTTTATGGATAATTCTTTTACTTTTCACAGCAAAAATCTGTTCAAATGGGATGGATTACATTTAAACAAGGCTGGAACACACATATTGAGTAGGAAAATAAATGATATCATCAATTTTCATTTAAACTGGAAAAAGAGAGGAGGACAATTCATAACCTAAATGTTAATGATTTGCATTTAGGATGGAGAGCAGTATTAATAAATGCAAGAAGTCTGCTAAATAAGTTTGATGAACTTCAGCATTTATTATTTTCCAAAAACATACAAATTGCACTTATAACTGAAACCTAGTGGACAAAAGAGGATGAATGGGACAAAAGTATAGAAGGTTATCATCTTTTTTATCTATCAAGAGAACATAAAAACGGTGGAGGAATTGCCATCTGTACTGAGGAAACAATACAATGTGAGAAAATTATTAGGGATAGGAATGACTTAGCGCTATTATAGTTAAAATTAGTACCTAAAGGTGCACATAAAATTAAACTGTGGTTACTTTATAGACCACCTTCGATTACATCTGAGAATGATACAGCACTATTAAAGATTATTAGTGATTTAGATTCTGCAAACAGGATTATAGTTGTGGGAGACTTTAATTTGCTGGGTATTGATTGAAGACAACAACAAGAGATAAATAAAACAGATAGTCAATATTTAGACATTGTTAATCAGGTAGACCTTAAACAATTAGTACTGGGTAAGACTAGAGCACAAAATGCTCTTGACCTAATTTTAACTAATATGGGATCTGTAGTAAATGATATAAAAATTGATAGTCCCTAAGGCAATAGTGACCATTGTACAGTTTTCTTTTATATTAAAGAATAAAATACGCTTACTAGATCAGGCAAGACTATAATATCAAACTTTAACAGAGCTGATTTTACCACTATGAGAAACATTATGAAACAGTGGAACTGGAAAAATGCATTCAAAACAAAATCTGTAAATGATATGTGGGAAACACTAGTTGAGAAACTAAAAATAATCATGCAAAGTGGTATACCGAAAATTGAGAAATATGCAAACAAAAAAGGCATCCCTAAATGGCTAAGCCCTAAAATAAAAAAGCTAATTAATAAAAAAAATAGACTTTATCATAAAACAAAGAAAAGCCAAAACATCCAAGCTATAACAAAATATAGATATTTGGTTAAAAAGATAAAACAGGAAATTAAAAAAGCTAAGAGGGATTATGAATTTAAATTGGCATCACAAGTAAAAGACAATTACAAGACTTTTTTCATATATAAACAATAAAAAGAAAAATGACAATAACATAGGACCTTTCAGAAATGAACAAGGGGAAATGCTGAATAAAAAAGAGTCTGCACAAATTCGGAATACTTTTTTCTGCTCAGTTTTTAGTACAGTCACCTCATTTAATAAGGGGGCTAAAAATAGTTCCACACCTGGACTTATATAAATTACAGAAGAAGATGTACTTGATAAACAAAAAAAAAATCATATTAATAAATCACAAAGCCCTGATGAAATTTATCCAAGAGTAATAAATGAACTAGCTGATCAATTAGCTACTCCCTTAACTTATATTTTTCAAGCTTCGCTAGATAAGGGAGAAGTCCCACATAGTTGGAGGGAGGCATCAGTGATCCCAATATATAAAAAAGGTGCAAAAACAGACCACAAAACTACAGACCTGTAAGTCTGACATCCATCATGGTTAAATATTGGAATCCGTTATAAAAGACACTTTAATAGAACATTTAGATCAAGAAAACCTACAAGAACCTGTACAGCATGGATTTAGGAAAAGAAGATTGTGACAGACTAATCTTTTAGGCTTTTATGACAAGGTGGGCAAGGCACTGGATGAGGGCAACAACATTGACGTGGTCTTTCTGGATTTCTCAAAAGCTTTTGATAAACTCCCACACCAAGAACTAGTCAATACACTCCAAGATAGTAGAGTTGATACTAATATAATAAACTGGATAGAGGCCTGGTTGAGGGACAGAAGACAGAGAGTGGTGATACATGGTGAAATGTCTGACTGGGCAGGAGTGACCAGTCCATCCCCAGGGCTCTGTACTTGGCCTTTGCCTGTTTAATATTTAATAAACATCATTAAAAATACCAAATAAAAATATTTGGCTGACTAAATTTGTTGATGATTGCAGGTTAGGCACTATCACAAATACTCAACAAAATATCTGTGACCTACAAGATGCACTTGATACAATACAAAACTGGACAAAAATGAAAAAAGTAGAACTAAATAATAAAAAAATGTACTGTTAAGCACATGGATAAAAGAAATATCAAACCACAGTATAAAATAGAAAATACAGTGCTTAGTGACACTTCTGATGAAGAGACGTAGGGGTAACTATGAATAATGACCTGAAGTTTAGTACAGACTGTATTAAATTAGTAAAAAGAAATAACCAGATATTAAACTGTATATTAAGACACATAACTAGCAGAGATGAGAAGGTGATTATGCCCCTGTATAGTGCCCTGGTCAGACTGAATTTGGAGTATTGTGCTCAGGTGTGGGCACTTTATAAAAGGGAGGATATTCAAAAACTGGAGATAATTCAATGCAGGGCAACTAGAGCTATTAAAGGTATGGAGGGCATGTCCTATGAGGAAAGACTTCATGAGCTGGATCTCTATACCCTGGAATATAGACACACCAGGGGGGACTATTGTATGCTATATAGGGCCATACAAGATGAAGTGCTTAGAGAAGACTTAGGATTGAGACTGAGGAAATCTGAATATGAATCCAAGAAAAATCTCTATTAGTCAGAAACTCAAAGATGGCAGACATTGTCAAGGAAATGCTGGTTCAATCTGAGTGGTTGCATGATGGAACTCATTGCCAACTGAAGTGGCTAAAAGTACATGTATAAACTCATTTAAACATAGGCTGGATAATTTTATTATATATAGCAAGATATAACAACTAGTAGAGAAATGGGTATAAAGCTATTAAACTTATTGTTAAATTTAAAGGCAAGCATTTAAGGACAATAGTCCATCAGCTTTAAAATACCTATGAAACCTATGAAGGTGATTTATTATATAGGTGTGTTTTTCAGTTTTCTCTTTTCAGAAAATCTCTTTACTATTATATGCACTTTATAACTGGTGTATGGCAATTTAAGAGATCTGTTAAAAATGAAGGTAACATCACACCTGGAGTGCTCCCTGATGATACCCAGAGTGAAATTGTTCTGAGTTTTGTGCTGGGGTCCCTGCTGGCATCCTCATCTGAGGTTTTCAGTATTTATGGCACTTTATGAATAAAACCAGCATTAATAAGTCTGTTTCTGTCTGAATGTGCTTCATTTGAGGTGGTGGATGGTGAAGGGATTTTTGTGCTGTTTGGTTTATGTTTGTATCCCAGCACATACAGCCATTACAGCGACAATCTCTGTTTCAATTTCATCCCTCTAATGACCCCAGAAAGTTTCACAATGGCACCGCACTGCCAAAATGGCACTTTTGAAAATGTGAACAATAGTAAACAATTATTTAGGGTACACTTTTCAAATGGATCTGTTACAGATCAGTCTAACCCTATTTTCAACCATGGACTTCCTTCTGCACTGCTAGACTATTTATTAAATAGTCTTCCAGTGTCCAATGTGTGGATGCAGTTGAATCCGGAAAAATGTCCAACTAATTTTTTGATGCAAGCTGCCACAAATCACATTCAACTGTCATAAATATCTGGCACCATCTGAAATCACAAGGAAGGTACCTACAGTATGGCAAATGGCAAGTGCAGATGCAAACATAGTATGTCTTTGCATTTGTGTTTGTCTAGTTCAAAAATCCCTCCTTTATCTTTCAAGTAAATATGGGATATGTGGTGTGTCTATGAGATATGGAATTTATCTTCATCAGTGGTCAGTGATCTCTTGACCCTCACATGTGGTGTAAATGTTTTGTTGTTGTTGTTGTTGTTGCTGTTGTTGTTGTTGTTTTTAACCACAGCCTTGATGGATCTACTCTCTCTCTTTTCAGTTCACTTTTCTGACAGGTAATATGAAGTAGCAGGTCTGGGAGAAGGTTTGTTAAGGAACTTTCAGGATATTTAGGGTGAGGGTTTTTAAATAAACCCCAGCTTCCACATAGTTCACTGAATGGATTAATCATGCTAACTTGTGGTTTTCAACAGCACAAGGTCCAGCAGTCAGCCCCAGCTTGTTTCATTAACATACCAACTAATCAGATTACTGAAATGATCTACTCTACTACCAGATAAAAAATATCTCACTAGCTAGGGTTCTGTGGTTTTGAAAGAGTTTTTGTCCTTGTTAAAAACACTAATATATATTAAAACAAAACTGCACTAGCTCACTAACTGAAACCATTATTGGACTAATGTCCACAAAAAACAAATGTGTAAAAACCTTTATTGCATAAAAAGATAAAATAGCGGCACATACTGTGTGAAAAATATTATTCTATGTTTCACAATGGTGACGTGATATATCAAAGTAAAATACAGAGACCATGAAGAGTATTTATTAAAAGGACCTTATGAGTATCCAACTTGTGGTCAATACTAGTTAATTTAAATAGTCCAGAAACAACATAAAAAGCATGTAAAATAGACTAAAAGCAATTAAAGCTAATTGAAATCTATTCTAAGCACTCCCCGTTGTTGAATTCTGATTCACCCATTAAAAAGGCTATCAGGAAAGTGTCCATTATATAAATTCCAGGAATGAGAAAAAATCATGGAACTGTCCAGTTAAATCCATTAACTTCTTAATATGGAGTCATCAAATTGAATTCTTCTTCCACATACTGTAGGAGGTTCTTCCATCTCCTGTGCCTTATTAACTCATGAGGATCAGATGCTGTTAAAAAGCACTAACAAAAGAAATTCCCAATATTCCACTTAAATATAATATGATAGGCAAAATTATAATAAACATACACAATTGTATCCAGAACAATAATCGCACTGCAATAAGACAATATCCAGGAGATTAGAACAGAAAGGGCAGGGGTTGAACATTTCAGAATACTCTAAAGAGGACTTATATGTATTCCTACACCTATTCAAAAAATAAAGTATTACTATGATAAACAAATACTGATATTTAACCAATTAATCCAAATCATCCATACTTAACATACAAAAATTATTAGGGTAAGAGCAGCTTATTTCAAAAATGGTTATAAATCAAATCTCCCATTAAGCCCTACATTATATATATAGCCCCAGAAGTATACAGTATATCCAATAAGATTCTCTACATAACAAAACATTATAGTGATCCTCTCCCCTTGGATTGACATAAGACTTCTCTACCCCAACAAATTTAAACTTATGATCATTGCCTTTATCCAAAACACAATTAGTGTGAGCATTTTCTCTCTTACCATGTTCAGTGGCTCCCAAATGTTCACTAATTTGCAGTTTTAATTTACCTTGCTTTTACCCACATGAAAACACCCGCAATTACAAACAGCCAAGTAAATCATTCCTTCAGGACTGCAGGATATAAAACCTCTAATCACAAAGTTCTGACCTGTGTTTTCATTGCATAATGATTCTGTTTTTAGCATAACATCACAATATATACAAGTCTCACATGGAAAACTGCATTTTGGTTTTGGAGGTAACTATCCTGGTCTAAGCTGAGTGCTAGCATCTTTTCTCTGGTACTGTAACTGTGAACTTTGGTAGACCAGGGAGTTATACATGAACAATTTAATTTTATAACAACATATTCAATACATGCCAAATAAGTATCAAACATTATTCAGATGCCTAGGCATGTATTAAGAGCTGAACAAAAGTTAGCTCAATATATAGCATTGCCATCTAAGATGGTATATAAATGGGGACAGACAGTGGATGTTGTAGCAGTCCACTGTTATCAGAGAAAATACACTGGCTCTCAACTTAGACCAGAATGGTTACCTCCAAAACCAAGAGGCAATTTTCCATGTAGGAATTATATACATTATATTTTGATGTCATGCTAAAAAACTATTCAGTCTGCAATGAAAACTCAGCTCAGAAATTTATTGATTAGAGATTTTATATATTGCAGTTCTGAAGGTATGATTTACTTGGCTGTTTTCAATTGCAGGTGTTTTTTAGGTCAGTAAAAGCAAACATACTGTACGTCAAAACTGAAAATTGGTGAACATTTGGGAGCCATTGAACATGGTAACAGAGAAAATGCTCCTGCTAATCATATTTTGGATAAAGGCAATGGGTTTGATTCCAAAAAGCCTCAATCTGTCCAAAGGGCACTTGCGTCCAAAAGGGCAGATGCAAGTAGCACCTTGCAACAAGGGATGAGACAATCACTATTCTGAAAGGCAGCCTGCAACAACACACAGGCTGCCTGCATCCAGGTGGACTTATGCCACCTGTTTGCCCAGTGGCATGTCAGAAGGGGGGGTTACAGCAGCATATGCACCCTATTCCAAAAGGGCGACTGCTGTAACCCCAAATCGCTATTCCAAAAGGTCCCAGGAAGGACAACCAGCAAAGTACAGTTAGACCAGCTATAAGCTGGCATACCTGTACTCTGCTGGCTGTTCTGCCTGAGACCTTGATGCCTCCACCCAGCCCTGACCCCACAGAAGGCAATAGAATATCCCCTTCCCCCATATTGCATTATAGGGCCCCCCACCTGACCCCGATCTCTAGCAATCCTGTAAGGTGCCCCAGCCAATCCTGGTAATGTGGTGAGGTGCCAACCCTCCCATGTTCCTGGATTAATGTTGCCACCCCCATGCATGGCTCACCAGGACTTACAGGCTTGTATCGGGGCTTGGAACTGGAGGGGTGGCTGCGCCCTGTTGGTGGGCATGTCTGCAGCTTGTGGCACCCTGTTCAGGTGATCTAACTTTGGCACACCACTTAGGGTGCTGCAACTCAAAGCATGTAGCAGCAGGAACCCTGCTCCTGCTGGAATTGAGCACAGGGTTCAGGTTGCACCGGCATATGTTGCAAGTCACCTTTGGAGGCAACTTGCGATATGCCTTCTGGAATCGGGCCCCATGACTATAAGTTTGAATGTGTTGGTATAGAGAAGCCCTTTGTCATTCCTAGGGGAAGCGATCATGATAATGTTTTGTTGTGCAGGACATCTTATAGGATATATTCTTTGGGGCCATGTATGGTTTAGGGCTAAATGGGAGCTTTAATTTACAACTATTTATGAAATAAGTTGTTTTTGCCCTAATAACCTTTGCATTTTAAGTATGGATGATTTGGGTTCATTGATTAAATATCAGTATTCTTTTAACATAGTAATACTTTAATTTCTGGATAGGTGTAGGACTAGATAAGTCCTCTTTAGTGTAGTCTGAATTTTTCATTCCTTCCCCCTCTCCATTGTAATCTCTTCTGGATATTGTCTTATTACAGTGTGATTATTGTTCTACATACAATTGTGTATGTTTACTGTAATTTTGTCTGTCTTTCTGATTATATTTATTTGGAATATATTTTTTTTGTTGGTGGTGCTTTTTAATAGCATCTGATCCGTGTGTGTTAATAAGGCATAGGAAGTAGAAGAGCGTCCAGTGTGGAAGAGGAATTCTGTTTGATGACTGCATGTTAAGAAGTTATTGGATTTAATTGAATATTTCCTTCATTTTTTCTCATTGCTGAATTTCATGTAATGGACGCTCTCCTGATAGCCTTTTTAATGGATGAATTAGAACTCAACAATGAGAAGTATTTAGAATGGATTTCAATTATCTTTAATTGTTTGCCATCTAATTTGCATGTGTTTTATGTTGTTTGTGAACTCTTTAAAGTAATTAGTATTTATCACAAGACACATACTCACTAGGTGCTTGTAATATATAAGTACTCTTCCTGGTCTCTGTATTTACTCTTGATAAAGCACTTCATTGTTGCAAAACATAGAGAAGTATTTTTGCACTGTATGTGCCACTATTTTATCTTTTTATGCAATAAAAGTTTTTGCACATTCATTTTGTATGGACATTAGTTTCATTTGGTGAGATAGGGCTGTTTTGTTTTAGTTGTTTCTCAGATATGCCCTTGTGCTCACATTGTTTCCTCTGAGCTACTTTTTGGGGATACTAATGCATATTGTATAAGCTAAAATTATCTGCCAGTGAGGTAGAAAAAATTATCCTGAGATTTCATAAAATAAAGCAACAATTCTTATTTTTAAAATGTAACTGTCTTATAAAGAAAGGCAATCAATCTTAAAATAAAGGTTTCCTATCCAAATGCAAAATTTAATAGAAAGTCGAAAAGTAATATTTTAAGATTTTTATAAGATATTTAATCTTTTTTCAAGATATTAAATGTAACTGTTTCTAAGTTCCAACAGGGTAGCCTGTGATGTGGGTGACTGAATGTCAGTGACTGGTCATAAAGGCTACTGCACAATGGCACCAATAATGTGGGCAGCCTTGGATTTCACCTCTTTCCCCTAGTTGTGTTCCCCCAGTGTAGAAATCCTAATTAAGGGGAGTGCAGGGTACAAAGCCACCCACGTTAAACAACATACTGTGTTTCAGTTGCCCTTGTGGTTGTGTGACCTTATGACTAGTTGTTGACATTCAGTCACCCTTGTCACACAGAACCTTTAACTGTATCCTCCAAATTGTGCTCAAACATTCTGTTGCTATTTTCAAATATTTTGTTACATTTTCTAGATTTGGCACAAACATATAGAGAGATACAACAACACAGGAAACAAATGAGGGAATGGAGGAAGCAGCAAAGGGGAATTTGGGGGTAGGTAGCAAAGAATAGAAGGTGAAAAAAGCGGCAGAGACATGGATTCATGAAAGTATGAAGAGAGATGGTTAAATGGGGAAAGGAGGGCCAAGGTAAGCACAGTAAAACAAATGGGGGATTAAAAGTGAGAGAGTAGCAGGGGAAAGGAGGATAAACTAAACTGCAAGGTAAGTGTAAGACGAGTGTCTGTAGGGCTATGTATGCAACCACCAGGAGCCTGGGGAATAAGATTAGTGACCTATAGGCACTGGTGGCCAAAGCCCAGCTGGACCTAGTACCAGTTAGAAAGACATACAGTAAGCAATACAGTACTGTGAATTGGACCTGATCATTCCAGGCTATGCAATACTTAGAAAAGATAAGGGAACTGAGAAAAGGTGGTGGAGTATTATTATATATAAAGTAAGACATAAATGCCAGAGAGGTCAAGAGCATGGTCAGACAAAGGTACAGAAACAGTCTGGGTTGGTCCAGGGGCTGGACCTTTTTGATATATACATCTATGATGTAAGTAGGAGATCTAGGGTAAAATTGGTTTGTTTGCAAATGATACCAAAAATCACTGGTGGGGAAGGTGCAGTTGAGGGAATACAGGGAGTGAAAACAGACCTGGGCAAGCTAGAAAAGTGGTCCAAGATATGGCAACTCCAATTTAACTCCAAAAAGTGTAAAGTCATGCACGGTGGCAAAAGAAATCCAAAAATAGTGCACTGGTTGGGGAAGGAGAGTGGGAGCAGATGTCAAAGGAAAATGAACTGGGGATCACTATTAGTGACAGTCTATAGTCACACATGCCCAATGATAGAAGACTGCAGGGAAAACAAATATGATGTTGGGGCATATAAAGATGAAGCTTGCTAGCAGAAGAAAGAAACTGAGCTTGCCCCGTACAGATATAGGGTGAGACCTCATCTGGAGTATTGTGTGCTATAGTGTACAGTTCTGGAGCCTGCTTAAAGAAGGATAAGAGCCTCTTAAAAGCTCTTCAAAAGAGGAAGAAAATTTTTCAGGGTCAGGAGGGAAAGAAGTATTAAAGAGTCTGGCGATTCTCAATATGTATACACTAGTAGTGAGTGAGTGGGTGGGACAATGGGGTGGAGTATTATCACATATAAGGGAAGACATGAATGCCAGAGAAGTCAAGAGCATAGGGCAGACAAAGGTACAGAAACAGTCTGGATTGGTCCAGTGGCTGGACCTTTTTGATATATACATCTATGATGTAAGTAGGAGATCTAGGGTAAAATTGGTTTGTTTGCAAATGATACCAAAAATCACTTTTAGGGTAGCTACAGCTGAGGGAATACAGGGATTGAAAAAAAATCTGGACAAGCTGGAAAAGTGGTCCAAGATATGGCAAATCAGATTTAACACCAAAAAGTGTAAAGTCATTCACAGTGGCAAAAGAAATGGAAAAACAGTGTACTGGTTGGGGAAGGAGAGCATGGAGCAGATGTCAAAAGAAAAAGAACTTGGGATCACTATTAGTGATAGTCTATAGTTACACATGCCCAATGACAGAAGACTGCAGGGAAAATAAATACAATGTTGGAGTGCATAAAGATGAAGCTTGCTAGCAGAAGAAAGAAACTGAGCTTGCCCCTGTACAGATATTTGGTGAGACCTCATGTGGAGTATTGTGTGCTATAGTGTACAGTTCTGGAGCCTACCTAAAGAAGGACAACAGCCTCTTAAAAGCTCTTCTAAAGAGGAAGAAGATTATTCAGGGGCAGCACTGGAAGAAGTATTAAAGAGTATGGAGAGCTTCAAAATGCGTACACTAGTAGCCAGTGGGTGAGGGGGCATGCTAGAGATATTTAGGTACCAAAGGGGTATTAGTAAAGTGGACAGCAGTTCACTGTTCACAAGAAGCAAAGGCAAGGTAACAAGAGGCCATGGATGGAAACTGGTTGGGGAAGTTTCATGAGGGACGTAAAGAAGTTGTTCTTTAGAGAAAGGATGGTGAAGAAGTAGACTATTTTGCCAAAAGAAGTGGTCAGTGCAGTGTATGCCCACTCCTGGCATTAAACACATGTGGAATAGGCACAGGGGCATGGCCCAGACAAGAAGAGGGAGGAGGGTAAAAAGTAGTGGGAAGAGGATGAGTTGACTAGAGATGTGATGTTGAGATACCATCTGAGCCATCCGTTGAGTAGCCCTGGCTCAGCATTAGGCTGAGTGCAGATACAGGGAGGTACTGGATAGGCTCATTAGACCAGTGGGCCTTCTCCTGCCAAAGACACGAAGTTTCTATGTTTCTATGGATGCAAGCAGTTATAAGTGGGGGAGGAACATCAGGTTATAGGTAGTAAATAGGCCAGCATTTCTTCTTATTGTATCTAACCCTCACAACTAGGAACAGCACTGGGTGGGTCACAGGTCTGGATCCATTGGGTACCAATGATTATCAGACCATGTGTTTCAAAATCAAGCTTGAGCCAGATACAACACATACGCAGATCAAGGTGTTGGATTTTAGAAGGGCAGATTTTAAGAAGATGAAATGCATGCTAAAGAAGAATCTGGAAGAGGTAGGAGCAGCAATTTAGGTGGAGAGTAAATGGACTCTAGTCCAGAATGGGAGTTAGAGGCTACATTTCTCTGTGTTAGGGTCATGGGAAAGAGCAATAGAATCAAGAACCAAAGCATTGTGGTTCACAAAGGGACATGGGTGTGCCAGTGAAAGAATAAAGTGAACTTTTCAAAAAGTCCAGCCAAACAGAGGCTGGCAGGAAGGAGTACCCTACCAAGTAAAGGGAGGTCAGAAAATTAATGAAGGGCTCCAAGATGAATACAGAGCTGAGGACAG
Source organism: Neoceratodus forsteri (assembly GCA_016271365.2). Classification (NCBI taxonomy): domain Eukaryota; kingdom Metazoa; phylum Chordata; order Ceratodontiformes; family Ceratodontidae; genus Neoceratodus; species Neoceratodus forsteri. Next base: position 1,396,793,664 of record CM057450.1, read on the forward strand.
CAGAAGTTGTGAAGCAGGGAGATAAGGCATTCTTCTGATGCCTACAGAAATAGTGCAAATTTAAAGAGGGCATAGTCAGACTTAGAACGGGTGGGGTGAGATGGGGAAAAAAGACAGAGAAAAGGTGAATGTTCTGTCTTCATGGTATAAAGTAAACGTCTATTGCCTGAACATGTTATCAAGGCAAAAGAGGGATGGGGAAGGGTATCAATGGGAACCTATAATGGATAGGTAGCTATTGAAAGGGCTAAACACATTAAAAATGGATAACTCAATGAGCCCAGATTGGCTGCACTCAAGGGTGCAGAAAGAAATAATGCAATTTTTAGCTGCACCACTGTTGGATCTCTTTAACTGCTCCTTGGAATCAAGCATGGTACCAGGGGACTGGAGGATGGTGGATGTGGTGCCCATGCATGACTGCAGAAACAAAGATGAACCAGATTACTGTAGACCAGTTTGACATCTATAGTAAGGAAGTTTGTATTTTGTATTTATTTTACCATGAAGAGGCTCATATAAGCGCTACTCATTTACAAGATGGTCCTGAGAAGGACAACCAGAGCTACAGCAAGAAATACAGAGCAGTATATACAGAACATAAGTGTTAAAGTTATAGGATCATAAAGTGCTCACAGAGTGACTTCACCAGAAACATTAATGAAAAATTCACAGAGAATTTACTGACATTTATAAAGGGTGCAGCACTCACTGAAGAAGATGATGATGATGATTCTGCAGCAGCAAACTGATGAAGAAGCTAAGAAGGCTGATGGATAGCAGGGTACATGTGAAAACAAGGGATAAAAATATTTAGTCTAAGTTTAGAGTCACAGTAAAATACATGGTCAGATATTTCCTAAAATATATGTAGAGATTATCTCTGGCAAACATACTGTGGTACTGCAGACAGGCAGGAAAGTCCATTAGAGATATCACAGACATTTCAGATAGATTTGACCATGTAAATTGCTGTAACTTTACTTCAAAAGGACATTGAGATATTAAAAAAGATGCTTACATTTTGTCAGCTAAGTGATAACTGAGAAGCAGGAAGCAGCAGTAGCAGAAGATGCAGCAAAAGAGGTGATTGCTGGTGACCTATAAAGAAAAAGTGACAAACAATTGGACACATTCAGCATAATATACATTCAGATCAGACAGCTGTAGTCTAATTCAGTCAGGTGAGTTAATCTGTAAAAGGAAAAGTGCAAAAGAGTTCAGCATTTCAAATACATACTTACCATCAACTTAGTGATGGCCATGCCCTGAATTACAAGACACATGCATGTCCCGAGTGTCCACAGAGTATATTGGAGAGAAGAAAGTGGAGGAGGCAGGAAGAGCAGCAGAGGTGGCAGCAGAGGTGGTGGCTGGAGACTTGTGAAGCAAAGGTAATGAGTAGTTAGACACATCAGGCATAATTTACTGCATTCAGCTCTGTCAGCCTCAGTTGTGTCCTTTCAGTTGAGTTCAACTGCAAAAGAAAAAGAGAAAAAGAGTTAAACATTTCAAATGCATACCTACTATCAGCTTAGACATGGCCATGCTGTGAATGACAGGGCATACACAGAGGAGGAGGAAGAGGAGACAGTGGCAACAGCATACATGGCAGCAGAGGTGGCATCTCGAAACCTGTGAAGAGATTGAAGACAAGCAATTAGTCCCACATCAGGCATACTGCAATGCTTCCCATTTGATTCTGGCATCACCGCCATCACAGAGGCAACAAGCCTTTGTGTGAAGCAAATAAACAAATCAAAATGAAAGAAACCACCACTATGGTTCTCAAAAGAAGTGGTGGGGAAGGTAAGCGAGAAAAAGATAGCATTCAGGAAGTATAAGGAAACGCAGAAAGAGCAGGACAGAGCATTGTACCAGTTAAAACAGAAGGAAGCGGGTAAGGCAGTCAGAATAGCAAAGGCCCAAACCGAGGAAAAGATAGCCAACTCAGTTAAGAAGGGGGATAAAACCTTTTATAGGTACATTAGGGAGAAAAGAAAGACAAAGGCAGGGATACTGAGGCTGAACAAAGAGGAAGGTGGTTGGGGGCAGAGAGCAACAGTGAAAAGCAGGGAAAATGAATGAATACTTCTGCTCAGTATTCACAATGGAAAAGTAGTGGGAAATAGCTAATCCTGTCAATAGAAGCACTCTGGATAGAGAGGGTTGATATTAATCCTTTCACAGAAGAAAGGGTTCTGAAAGAACTCTAAAAGCTGAAGGTGGATAAAGGAATGGGGCCTGATGGGATTCACCCCAGAATTCTAAAAGAACTAAGGGAAAAACTAGTAACACCACTGACTACCCTTTTTAATAAATCATGGGAGGATGGTGTGGTACCTGAGAACTGGAGGAGGGAGGATGTGATTCCCCTTCACAAAAGTGGGAGCAAGACAGAGGCAGGAAACAACAGACCTGTCAGTTTGACCTCAGTGGTAGGGAAAATGATGGAATCACTTCTGAAGGAAAGAACTGCTGAGTACCTAGAGGTCAGTGGGGCACAGGACCCAAGGCAGGCTGGATATACAGAGGGAAGGTCATGTCAGACAAATCTAATTGATTTCCTTGACTGGGTGACCAAAGCAGTAGACCAGGTAGGGGCTGTGGACATGGCCTACCTAGACTTTAGCAAGGCATTTGACACAGTCCCACACAAAAGATTAATAAACAAATTAGCCAGCCTGGGAGTGGGTCCCAGGCTGGTAGCCTGGGTAAAACACTGGTTGGACAACAGGACACAGCATGTAATTGTAAATGGAGTCCACAGTGAAGAAAGGAGGGTTACTAGTGGGGTACCACAGGGTTCAGTACTGGGGCTGGTCCTTTTTAATGTTTTTATAAGTGACATTGCAGAGGGACTGGAAGGGAAAGTATGTCTCTTTGCAGATGACACAAAGATCTGCAACAGGGTTGATACACAAGGTGGGGTGGAAAAGATGAAAAGGGACTTGCCAAGGTTGGAGGAATGGTCAAATGTATGGCAGCTTAGTTTTAATGCAAAGAAGGGTGAAGTAATGCACCTGGGAAACAAAAACCAAGGGGAAGAGTACACAATGGAGGGTGAGATACTGACAACAACAAAAATGGAAAGGGACCAGAGGGTAGTCATATCAGATGACCTAAAGGTGGGCCAGCAATGTGAGAAGGCAGTAAGGAGGGCTGGGAGAATACTGGGATACATAGGAAGAAGCATCACCAGTAGAAAACAGGAAGATTTTGGCCCTCTGTACAGACAGTTGGTAAGACCACATCTGGTGCACTGTGAACAGTTCTGGAGACGCCATCTCTGCAAAGACATAGACACAGTGGAGGCTGTCTGGAGGAGGGTAACCAAAATGATGCCGTGTCTGCATCAGAAGACATATGAAGAAAGACTAAAGAAGCTAAAGATGTATAGCCTTGAGGAAAGGAGGGACAGGGGGGACATGATAGAAACTTTCAAATACCTCAAAAGAATCAACAAAGTCCAAGAGGGTAGCATCTTTCAGAAAAAGAGATGTGCAAAAACCAAGGGGATACAATTTGAAGATGGGGGGGACAGCTCAGAGGTAATGTGAGGAAGTATTTCTTCACAGAAAGGGTTGTGGATACATGGAACAGCCTTCCTGAGGAGGTCATAGAGTCAAAAACAGTGGGGGAATTCAAGAATGCATGGGACAGACATAAGGCAATTCTGGGGGTGGGTAGGAGGAAGTAGGCTGTTGGTTAACTAGGATCTGCAGCTTGTCCGTTAGGTAGGGAAATGGGCAGACTAGGTGGGCCAAGCGGTCCTTATCTGCCCTCACATTCTACTGTATGTTTCTGTGGCAGCTGCATTCAAGTCTTTTAAGAATGTCTAATCAAGGGGGAAGGTGAAAGGAAGGAGGGAATCAAAAACTGCCCCCCCATACAAGATTACGTGGCAGACAACAAGAATCCTGAGGGAGTGAAAACCCAAAATGAAATAAATAATAATGAATGCCAGAGGGTAAAAGGCATGAACCAACTAAAAAATATAGTGAACACAATAAGGGAGGACAAAAAGCAAAAAGGTTAGAGGGTGCCAGCATAGCCTGGAGAGCCATGTGTGCAAATGCTTGAAGTCTGAATGACAAGACTGCAGACCTAGAGGCTACCATGGTGGAAGCAGACCTGGACATAGTCACCATCACAGAGACCTGGTGCAATGTAAACCAGGACTGGGAAGTGGCCATACCAGGATATAATCTGTTCAGGAAGGATAGGGTAGATAGAAAAGGAAGAGGAGTGGCTCTTTATGTAAGGGATAACATAAAAGCCACAGAAAAACAGGGGGAGCAGGGAGAAAAGGAGGTACTGTGGATCACTCTGGAGAAGAGGAAAGGGGCCACTATTAGAACAAGAGTGATCTACAGACTTAAAACACAGGGGGAGGAGGTAGATAAGAAAAAGAACAAAGCAATCCTGAGGATGACTATCAGGGGAGAGGTATTGCTAGTTAGAGACTTCAGCCTACTAGATATGGATTGGAGCCACCCTGTTGCAACAACAGCCAGGAGCAGAAACATCCTGGACACCATACAAGGGGCATTCCTCAGGCAACTAGTATTGGAACCCACTCAATAGGGGGCATTACTGGACCTAGTATTGATGAATGGGGACAGTGTGACTGATGAAACACTGAGGGAAAACCTGGGGACCAGTGATCACCATACAGTGTGGTTCAATATAAAAACTGGGTCAGAATCCAATCACACAAGGACGAGGGTCCTGGACCTAAGGAAGGTCGATTTTTAAGAAAATGGAACAATGTTTCAGGGATGCCCTAGCAGGGATAAAAAACTGGGGGGAATCAAGGAACAGTGTGCAAAAATAAAATGGGGCACTGAACAAGTGACAAGCCTGAGTGTCAGGCAGGTTTGCAAGGACAAGAGAAAGAGGAGACCACTATGGCTCTCAAAAGAGGTAGCAGAAAAAGTGAGAGCAAAAAAGATGGAATTTAGGAGGTATGAGAAAACGCAGAAGGAGGTAGGCAGGGAGGGTTACCGAGAGAAACAAAGGGAGGCAGGGAAGGCAGCTAGGAGTGCAAAGGCACTAACAGAAGAAAATATCGCCAAATCAGTGTCAAAGGGGTTCAAAAAATGTTTTAGATACATAAGTGAAAAAAGAAAGACATAGGGAAGGATAGTGAGACTGAAAGAGGAAGGAGGGGGTTCTGTTGAAGAGGACCACTAAAAAGAGAAGATATTAAACAATTACTTCTGTTCAGTATTTAAGGAGGGGATGGGAGATGGTCCAAAGATAAAGGACAAGGGTATAAAGGGACGGGAGGTGGACACAAGTCCTTTTACAAAAGAAAGAATGCTTAAGGAATTAACAAAGTTTAAAGTAGACAAGGCAATAGGTCCAGATGGGGTGCCCCCCCAGGATACTGAGGGAACTGAAAGAGGAGCTGGCTGAACCTCTGGCAACCCTTTTCAACCTGTCATTAGGAACAGGAGAGGTAATGGGGGACTGGAGGAGGGCAGATGTAGTCCAACTCCACAAAAGTGGAAATAGGGAGGAGGCAGGAAAATACAGGCCTGTCAGCCTGACATCAGTGGTGGGCAAGGTAACAATCACTATTAAGTTAAGGACTGGGGAATACCTTGTTGCCAATGGGCTACAGGATCCAAGGCAACATGGTTTCACAATCAGGAGGTCTTGCTGGACAAACCTGATTGAGTTTATTGATTGGGTGACCAAGAAAGTGGATGAGGGAGGAGCAGTGGATATGGCCTACCTGGATTTCAGCAAGGCCTTCTACACCGTTCCACATAGAAGACCGATAAACAAACTAGGGAGCCTAGTAGTATGTCCTAAAGTAGTAAAATGAATAGAAAGTTGGTTGGGCAATAGGAGTCAGCAGGTGGTGGTAAATGGCATCCACTCTGGAGTAGGCAAAGTGACCAGTGGTATGCCACAAGGATCAGTACTAGGGCTGGTCCTCTTGAATGTCTTTATTAGTGACATTGCAAAAGGATGGGAGGGAAAAGCATGCCTGTTCACAGACAACACAAAACTCTGCAACAGAGTGGACACACCAAGGGTGGGGGAGTGGAAAGAATTAGGGATGATCTAAAAAACTGGAAGAATGCTCAAGGGTATGGAAGCTGGGTTTTAACACAAAAAAGTGCAAAATCAAGCACATGGGGCACAGGACCCCAAGGCAACATTCCAACTTGGAAGAGAGGTGTTAATAGCCACAAAGCAGGAAAGGGACCTGGGGTGATCGTTTCTGATGACCTGAAGGTAGATAAACAGTGTGACAAGGCAGTGTGGAAGGCTTGTGGGATGCTGGGATGTATTGACAGGGGAATCACAAGCAGAAAGAGGGAGGTAACAATACCACTGTATAGATCACTGGTGAGGCCACACCTTGAGTATTGCGTACAGTTCTGGAGGTCCCACCTCCTTAAAGACATAGATAGAGTGGAAGTAGTACAAAGGAGGGCAACCAAAATGGTGCATGGCCTGCATCAAAAGCCCTATGAGAAAAGGCTTAAGGAATTAAACATGTACTCCCCATAGGAAAGGAGGGACAGGGGGATATGATGGACACATTCAAATACCTCACTAGTAAGAAAAAGGTACAAGAAGGAAACATTTTGGACAGAAAAAGTTGCATGAGGAAAAGGGGTTACAGTTTGAAGACAGAAGAGCACAGACTCAGAGGAAATGGGAGGAAGTACTTATTCATGGAAAGGATGATTTATGCATGGAACAGCCTTCCAGCAGAGGTGGTGGGGGCAGAAATGGTTACAGGATTTAAGAATACATGGGATAGACACAGAGGCATCTTAGAAATAAGGCCGGGGCCTTAGACTGAGTAGGGTATGTGGTGACACTATAAGTAGGGAAAACAGGGCAGGCTGCTTCGGCCAGCAGGCCCTTATCTGTTGACAATTTCTCTGTTTCTGTGTTTCTATGTCTTAAATACCAAATTATTTTTATGAATGTGATTATTTCTATAATTGGCCCATTTCCTACTGTTGTGGAAGTATTACACAAGTGTGTTACAGTATTCATTGTGTTATGTTTCATTGTTTGTTTATATGTAAATTTGTGCAACATGGACATTTTGGTAAACGGGGCCTAGCCGGTACTAATAGTTATATTCTGTCAGAAAATAAAGGTGTTTACAACTAGTTAGTTGAGTTTGCCTGCTAAAGGAAAAAAATGAAAGAGATTAACATTTCAAATTCATGCTTACTATCAGCTTAGTGATGGCCATGCTCTGAATGACAAGGCATGCATATTTATCTGAGGAGACAAGAGCCCTGCAAGGCACCTTGGAGGAGGAAGAGGAAAAGGCAGCTGCCGCAGCATATATGGCAGAAGAGTTGGTGGCTGTAGATCTATAAAAATGACAATTAGACACACTGGGCACTGAGTCAAGTCCTGTCAGTTTTCTGGCAAAAGAAAAAAATTAGTACATTCCAAAGTGATTCTTACCATCAGCTTGGTGATGGCCATGCCCTGAATGACAAGGCATGCAAGAACCCTATCGGAATAGGGAACAGTGGGGGAAGAGCAAGAAGAGGAAAGGTGCCAGTAGCACAGAGGTGCCTCCTCTTGTGTCCATTTCCTGCATTTCTGATCTTCATGTCCAATGGCATGCATTACATCAACATAAGAACAGTCAATTTGCACTCTTCATCAATTAGTAATAATCTAAATAACTGATATGCTGTGTGTATGCCTTAATTCATGCTTGGTTGGATAATGATGTGCACTGTTGGCCTGGGACATAATATAATAGTTTGGTTGATACACTGCAAAGTACATAAAGCAGGCATTGCAACATTGTTCATACAGGTACTTGTTCATGTAAGAGACTTCTCCATTCTCCATTCAGCCCAAACTGATTAGAATAAATGTTTAGTTTGAATGTAACTACTATAAGAACTCAGATAACTGACTGAGATAAATGAAATTTATATTTTGGAGGAGGGGGCAACAAAAGTTGAACTTTCAATGAATATATGTGATGCATCAATCCATATTTTGCTGAGTAATAATGAAAACATTTACCTCACTTGTGCACCATTACACAAAGAAGATGTTGAGAGGATGTGTTCCTCTTTCATACAACAAAGCATACTTGTTTTCAGTCTGTACAATACAGCATACTCATTGGTGAGATATATAGAATAATACATGGGGTGGTGTGTTTAATGAGATTTTACATACACCCAAGGTGTTGGATGCTACATAAACCCTGAGAATGAAACTTGAGGGGTTTATTTAAGCCTCCACCACAAAGGGTGTGTGTACACTTCAAGCTTTATACACTACCCCATGTTTTATTTTATATAATTGCTTTGGAGTGTTTTTCCTCACAGCAGTTATATAAAATAGAAATACATTGTTGTTCAGCCACAGTCCAGTGGTGTTTTAGCATGGTCGGGTTGAAGTGTCTGCTGAACCTTATCCTTTTTAAAAAAAAAAGTTATTTTTTCATTCTTTATTTTTTAAAAGGTTCATTCATTTTTTTTTTATTTATTTACCACCTAGAGTGAGTGGTTGTGAAGTGTCTGGCATTGAGGAAGGGAAGGGTGGCAGCTTACGCATGTGTGAAGTGAGGGAAACCTGGCACATGTTTGCTGTTATAATCAGCTGGTTAAAATGATGAATTATAACTAGGTTTCCCTATGGAAAAAAATGCTCACCAGTCATTATATATGTATAAAGATCACACTGATGAGAAAAGAGAAACATTTTATATAGTCCAGACTTCTGAACTGGTAAGGCATTAATGGTGCATTTGTTGTTATGCCCAATGACAGAAAACACAAGAGAAATAGAACAAAACACATTGGTGAGGCCTACAAAATAACATCTGGTTCCATATCCAAATGAAATGCAACAAATAGCACTTAGTGACTCTTGTTTTATGAACTTGCTTGTTAGTGAATAATCCCAAAGGAGAGGAGGAGGAGACAGGACCCCGGAGGAGGGTGGCATGGCATGGTGGGCCATACAGTGTAAAACAGTATCCAGTTTTATAGGACAAGTAACAAATATCACTTAGTGGTTTGGTTCATAAGGGTTTGGTGGCTAGTGAAGGAGCCTAAAGGAAGACTTGGAGTTCAGACTCAAGAGGAGGAGATGGAGGATGGTGTGGCATGGGAGGCTATCAAGTACAGCACAGAAGCCGGTTCTATAAGACAGGAAAGAAATAGCATTTAATGATGAAAAAAATCACCAGACTGACACACACACTGCACTCATACTGTACTTGTCAGGATGCTTAGAGAGATGTCCATGTTTTATAAAAGAACTAATAAACTTACAATTAATGTCTAGGAGATGGTGTTCAAGCTGGCAACACCACTTCTCTGGAACTCTTTGCCCCATCATCCATTCTGCTGGAATAGTGAAAGTCTTTATGTGCTCTTAAAAACACATATTTGTTATGGAAACCTACTGTTTTTCCTAGTGTAACATTCCCTTTAATTTATTTGCATTGTTTAGTTATTTAATACAATTTATTTTTATTTTTCTATGTAAGGCACCCTGAGCCTCCTGGATAGGGCACCATAAAAATAAAAGTTGCATTGCCTTACTATTCTCTCCACTCTGCAGATCGCATGGTACAGACATCCTTTTCATTTGACTTCAGTGGTGAAGTTCTCACTTTGTCTCTTTGTGACTGCTTCCATCATTTTGTGAAGCCTTACTTCACATGGTGAGGCACTCTGTGAAGTGCAGAGTCACTTTATGAAGAACTTCAAATACAAATTTCCATCTATTTTCCCTCTGCTAGTAGTTGTTTGGCTCTTAATGGGGTGACTGGGGAGATGTTAACAACAATAATCCATTACTTCTGATGATGAAGATGTCATCTATGATGTCAAGACATTAAGGCATGTCATAGCATGTGCATAGCAGAGCTTGGTCCATTTTGGTAGTTAGCCATGTATTGCATGGATTTGCAGGAGTTCTTTTTCTGCAAAATCAAAGGTACAGGTTTGGTGATATCTGAATTATTTGATGGTCTTTTAGATTTTACCTTGCATTCAAGACTTGCAGTGCACTGCCTGTGAATGACATGAATTATTGTTATGTTCAATGAACTTTAGCACTTTTTGCACAGATTGTAGACTGGTGCTGAATTTTTACATTTGAGTCTGGGGAGTGATGAACATTCTTGGGGTTTGCCACCATGCAAGCATAAGCATAACCATCTAGTAGGGAATGAGTAATGATAAGACTCAGTTCAAGAAACAGCACCAAAAACAAAGTGCAAATAATGTGGCTCATAAAAAGTGTAGCACATGGTTGCCACTCATTACATTCTGAAACTAGCTTGATACAAAACTAAAACTCCAAAAACTACTGTAGTATTTTGGTAATGACACAGGGTGAGCCCATGGAGCTATACAAAAAATTCAAATCCATTCAGTAAAATAAATAAATAATATATAAATAATAAATAACTACTAGAAAAATCATTTGTATTAAAGTACAATATTTCCTTTCATTAAAAAAGATACTTCATTCACTAATATATTGTCTTTGGATGAGTAAGCACTGGAGTGCAGTGACCTTCAGCTCTATTGAAATCACATTTACATGCTCTCAAACTGCTCCTAGCAACTCACTTCACCACCTCATGCTATTACCCTTTCCAGGTCTGGTTCCTTCCACAGAAGTCATCACTGAATCTTTGCTTAGTTTTGACCTGTCACAGTGTACTGTAGCTCCTGGTCTTTTATAATCTTTGGCCTGCATAAAATGTACAGTGTATGCATCCTGGTGATTGTAAGTGTATTGATGGCTACTGCTGTTGCTTTCACATACAATATTTGCTATTCACATTGTCTTTATTTATTTTGCACATTTATTGCCTTCATTTCTTACTATCAGGTACATTATATTGCACAGTCACTGACACTTTTAAGTGTACCTAGTTTTTATGGCTGTGGGCGGAGACTACCGCCATCTTGTTATCTTTAGCTCGAAAATGGAGTATCATGGAACACATATTTTGGACTTTTCAATGTATCCTTCCATGCCAACTAAAATGAAATACTCCCTTCTTTCTGTTAAGAATGTTGGAGACATAACTCCAAGCTGCTTATCAGATGCCATTAGAAAACTAAAAAAACTTGTTAAATATTGGTTGCCTATTAAACTGGTGATTTGTTTACCCCCTTTGGAATGCAATAACTTGCTCATTTAGGCCCTGGACACACTATAGAACTGTTTTTGAAAACCGTTTTTAAAACCAGTTTAGCTACACCATTTCAGTGCAGCCACACTACTCAGTAACCATTTTTGATAACAGTTTAGTGTGGCCAAACTGCTAGTGTTAAACCTGTTCTCCTTGAAACTACTTTGTGTTAAGTCCAACACACAGAACCATGTTTGCCTGGACACATTGCAGCTAGAACTGTTTTAGTTAAACCATTACAGCTTAAAACATTTTAGTCCTTGACAGACCTGTGAGTAAAACCATGCTAGCTCCAAAATGTTATTAAAATGGTTTTAAGACTAGGTACCTAGCAGGGTTTAAAAACACTTTTGTTAAAACATTTTAAGGGGCTTGTAGTCTGTCTGCAAACAGTGCTAGGAGGATTTAAACTGTTTTAAGGTACTTAAACCATTTTAAGTTTCACAGTGTATCCAGGGCCTTAAATACTTAGCATTTAAACAGCTTCTTCATACTAGTTTCACTTGGGAATTTATTGTCTTTCAAGAAAGATTCATACCTCAAAAGTGTCATCCCTTTCCTAGCAAATATATAATTTACACTGTTTTTGTTAACCTCTAAGGACACTATCTAATATGTACTGTCTCAGACATATGCCAGGTCTTCAGTGAACTACCCATACTAAATACGTAGTGATCAGCAGGCATTTTCTACTATGCTTTTTGGGGAAAAATATATTGAACTACAGCAAACACACACACATGCACACACATTCACACATTCTGTAAACATCATCCTCACAGCCCCAACATTCAAAATAAATACTGCATTCTAATATGTCATAAAACAAGAAACTGTTTGTTTATGTCAGTGAACACAGTGAAGTTCAGTTTAGAGTAGATTTCCTTTAAATATTTCTTATCCTATATTTTGTAACCTGGATAGCGCAGGGGAGATGCTATATCTCATAATCATAGGGATCTTCATTTATACATTTTTTGCACTGTATTTGCACAGTCTGTCCCAGATTAGATGCAATATCTTGTTTTCAGTGGGGTCATGATTTGACCATTTTGATAATGTATTTCTTCATAGTAGACTAGTCCAGGGCCCCCATATTCAAAGGAGATGTGCAGCGCATCCCAGTGAAAAGGGGAAATGTTCTGAAATCCCTGGTTTCAAGCACTACTTTAAAAATAGAGTGGACACAAAAAAAGGAGGTGAGGTCAGTCTATACCTTCGAGATGATATTCCATCATATGAATCATCAACTACTGTACATTCTGAAAGTGTTTGGGTCCATATTCGACCCACCAGTACCCATCAATTTCTTATAGGTATCTGCTATCATCCCCCCCCCTTCTGATAATGACCAAACTAAACAACTTTGTAATGAAATTACCCAAATCATTAGTAAAGACCCAGTTCTCATTTTAGGGGACTTTAATCTTCCCACAATAAATTGGGATGCACTTTCTGGTATTAATAAACACGATGGACAATTCTTGTCAGTTATAATCCATATGGGACTCATTCAATGTGTAAATGAACCAACAAGGGGGAATAATATATTGGACCTAGTTATAACCAACCCAGAGACATACATATCTGACATCCAACTACTCAGCCCCTTGGGAAATAGTGACCACTTGTCCCTTTTTTTCTCCATCCAATTGCCCTTATTACCAAAAATAAATAAACTAAAAATAAAACAATATAATAGGGCTGGCTTTGAAGCCATTAATCACCAGATAAAATCCCTTTACTGGGAACAAATAATGTATCCAATGAATACTAAGACGGCCTGGGGCTTTTTAAAAACAAAGACACTGGAACTCGAAAAAAAATATGTCCCGGATAAACATAAGTATAACAACAAAGGGAAAATCCCTGCATAGCTCAATGGTAATATTAAAACATTAATCAAACAGAAAAACAAACTTTTCTTAGCCTTAAAAAAATGCTTATCCGATCAGAAAAACGTCATCCTGCTTAAATATTGAGAGGTGGTTAGACAATTAAAGAAAACTATCATACTGGCAAAATGTAATTTTGAATTTAAAATTGTCCATACTAAGGATTGCCATAAGGCACTATATACTTACCTAAATGGTAAGAAAAGTTATAACAATATGATAGGTCCCCTAGTGTGTAATAACAGGACTATAACATCTGATGTAGAAACAGCTTCAGAGTTAAACAAATATTTTTCATCTGTCTTTACTCCAGAATCTACTAACATTGCACCTATTGTAGCAGGTTCTAAACTTGAACCATACAAAATTCTTTTTCAGGATATTCAGTGGGTCTTTGACACTCTAAAGCAGCATACTAGTTCTGGCCCTGACAATATTAGTTCTAGATTTCTTATAGAGACAAAGGATACAATAATCCCCCCTTTGATTATTATTTTCAAAAAATCACTTTATGAATCCTCAGTTCCAGTTGACTGGCGCACAGCCATTGTCACACCCATCTTTAAACAAGGCTCCCATTCTAAAATTGAAAATTATAGACCTATTAGTCTTACATCGATACCATGTAAATTCATGGAGAAAATAATTAAACATCAACTTGAAAATGAAATGTCTACATTAAAAATTAATGATGACTATCATCATGGTTTTAGAACAGGATTCTCATGTACCGCAAATGTGATCACTTTTTACAACTATATCAGTTCCAACCTTGACTGTAAAATACTTACAGACATCATTCTTTTGGATTACAGCAAAGCTTTCGATAAAGTATCACACAGTATTTTGGTTAATAAACTTAACCGTTTAGGTTTCTCAGCACCTATTATATCCTGGATAAATAACTGGCTGAGTGGCAGAACACAGAGAGTTAGAGTAAATGGTGGACTATCAGAGGTGGGTGTGGTGGCTAGTGGCATGCCACAGGGAACAGTCCTGGACCCAGTGCTGTTTAATCTATTTATCAGTGACATGTGTATTTCACCAAATAACATAATGGTTAAATTCACAGATTTGGAGGAAAGGTTAACACCCCTGTAAACTGTCATAACTTAACATTGGATCATGCACTAATTGAACAATGGGCTAGTATTAATAAAATGCACTTTAATATAGCTAAATGTGTGGGACTCAATTTTGAAAAAGATAACCCTAAACAAAAATATTACCTGAACAACAGCATTATTTGGACATCTTCTATAGAAAAGGATCTGGGTATTATGGTTAATGACAAACTATCATCCTCCTCACATTGTTCAAAAATTGCAAATCAAACTAATGCATTGCTATGTAGAATAAATAGAACATTTATTTCTAAATCAGAATAATGTCTCTTAACTTTCTATAGGGCACACATAAGGCCCTATCTTGAATATGGATCTCCATTTTGGAGCCCTTACTTAAAGACAGATATTAATAAAATTGAACAAGTTCAACATACAGTTACCAAGTTAGTATCGCATCTTACTCACTTGGAATATGATACCAGAGTTTAAAAAAAAGATTACATTCTCCTGCACGCAGGCGAGCTAGAGGTGATCTTCTGCAACTGTTTAAAATACTTAAATCACCTGATCAAATGGAACAATGTGGTGTTCTTTATTCAGTAAGGAAAATTGTGCCAAGACTTCACAATAGACAACTCGAAGTGAAAAAAGTAAATAATAATAAGAGACTAAATTTCTTTTACATTAGAGCACCCAGACTATGGAATAAATTACCCCAGGATGTTGTCGACTCAAAAAAATATTACAATATTCAAGAATAAACTAGATTAATGGATGAACGAATGGGACATGGGCAAATGATCCATCAATATGGAGAACAATTCCAATGGGCTATCAGCCTTCTTTTGTCCTAAAAACCAAGTAAGCAAGTAACCAAGTTCCACTCAACTCCAACAATGTGCCACAGTGTGATATTCAAACATGTGGGATGTGCCGGCCACAGTGGAATGGGTCAGGGTGCACATAAATAGTATGTCGTGCAAGTCGAAGGTGTGTTCCCAGGCATATGCCGTGCTGCAGCATACTCAAAAGGAATGCTCCCCTCACAGTCCAGAGCAGAGCAGCCCTCAGTTCGACCATGAATAGCTGTCCTAATCTGACCAGCCACCCACAGGCATGCTGCAGACATGCACCCAGGTATACAGCGGCCTGGCAGCCTTGGTGGACTAGAGATACCCCCTCCCATCATTGATCGATCCAACTCCATCCCCAAAGAGCTCCATAGTGTAGGGCCTGCCCTGGACCCAATCACACAAGAGGAAACCATGGTCCATATCCATAGCATAGAGGACCCCCACCCACCACCTTGGTATGTAGACACCCCTGCTGCCTCATACCTGACCTGTTGTGGAGACTGGCACTGCCCTCCACACCCTACCATGGTCAGCCACTAACTGCACTGGACCCAGGCTGGGGACCTGCACTCCAGAATGACCCAAGTAGCTGTACCATGCATTAGGGCACCACACAAGCTGCAGACACACCACTGTATGCAGCCATGTGTATGTCCCTGGCAAACCTTAAGAGGGAATTGACATACCTCCAGTGCATGCCTTGTTGATGCTGTATTTCCTGCTGTCATACACTGCTGCAGGCCCACACTCTTTCCCCATTCCCCTATGTAACATGCCACCCTCCAGACTGCTGAGGTATCCTAGTTGCCATGGGGTACAGTATCCTGCAATGCCATTTGCAGTGTACAATCCAGGCTATGGATAGTGCATCTGCAGTTCCCTGATTGTACAAATGAATGGGAGGTCAGCTATAACATGCCTGTTCTTGGACCTGTGTAAGTGGATATAGCATCGGCTGTCACCCGCACTGAGCAGTGCAATGGCATCATAACGATGGATCTGCATGTGAGCACCTGAGGTGTATGGCCACTGGACGTTATTACCCACACACAGCTTGTGCCTATGTATGACACATTTCAGCATCCTACTGCCAGTGTTCTGCCACCTGAAAATAAGATGCCATTTCTTCTGTGAACTATCCAGGCTAAATATATAGCAATCAGCAGGCATATTCTAGAAAAATACATAGTAAAAATGTGTGAAAGGAAGACCACATTGAAACTGACTCTTAGCAGATCTGCATTGTGTCAACTCATTAGAAATAATAGGTGAAAGCATCCCAAAAGCTTTCCACAGCCATATTGGCTCTGACCAGAATTTGTTATTATTATTATGGTTTCCTGCCTTTCTTGTACTTGTTCCCCCTAATTTGGTTGCCCCCTTTCTCAGGTCATGCGTGACAATTTCACTTGTCTCCATCTGCTTCTCCCAGTCACCAATTTTTAAATACTGTACACAAAAAATTATATTACTCCATTTTGCAGCAGATCTGCCTGGAGAATGCCACACAGATCAAGTAGGGTGCTTTGTTTCTGTAGCAGTATTATTTTTTTTCAACTGTGTTTATCTCTATGGTTCAGCTAAGGGATATACCCCCTGTACAGCTCTTGGGCTAGCCAAGCCAGCATCCCCCCCCAAGTTGCCCAGATTGGGTGGCCCAGCACTTAACCCTCATGGCAGGGCTTCTGTCGGGAGAAGAGACTGAGATCAACCAGAGGCGCCAACTGAAGCTCACACCTGAAGTATCATTCAGGAGGGCGCCCATGCAGCATAATCCTTCTGCTGTCCCTGAGTGTTTTCACCTGTGGATTCCTCTGGAGGCTTCAACACGCAATGACTTCCATGTGTGGATGTGCATGATCCCGCAGATGTCCTGCAGATTTCCCATAGACATCCACCAAACCACCAAACTGTATGCAGTCCCAGTTGGTGGACATCCAGTCTCCTCTGGGTGTCACTCATGCACTAGAACCTCACAGTCTCCCATTCTGGAGGAGGGGAGCTGTCCATAAGATGCTCATCCAACCCCCCCCCCCGCTGGACCTCTAATACTCCAGGCTCATTCCCAAACATGGGTCACAAGCATTGCAAGTGATAGCATTACACTGCACTGGTAGACTGGCCATAATAGCAGTACTGTTCATCTGGTAATTATTCATGCCCAGGAAGCATTCCTCCCACTATGTGTACAGTTGGGGTGTATGACTATGGTATATTCCCCAGCCACAGATTCCGAGCTGCATGCAGCTCATCATCTTCAAATCATGCTTTTAGGGCTCTGTAATGCAATCATACTACCAGACACACAGAAACATAAGCAGTACAGTGACCACAGCCATGACTCTGTCTCATGTTTGTGAATACTAACCAAAAGAGATGCTTAATTGTCACAAACACAATCTACTGGACATGTTTCCAAATTAAATCCATTCAAACTGAAGCACAAATAGCTGTTTAATATCCACTAAGGCAATGTTAGGGGTGCTAAGCTTTTCAATATGGGTTGCTTTATTTACAGATATTTATGAATCAGGCTAGTGATATATCTTATACAAAAACTGAGATGAGTAAAATATTTTCAGTCAACGAGTAATGACTTTATATAGATGTGTAAGTGTGGTATACAATGAAATAAACCCATTGATGGGACTAACCAGATCATAAAACTACAAGCCCAAAGAGCTTTAAAAACAGAAAAAAAGAGAATGCAATTGAAACTAAATTCAGTATTTAAATATACTTACTGTAACTGAATTTGTGGCACTATATTAGTACTAACAGTATGTGGAACAGCTAACCTATTGCTTTGAATATTTAATTATTTTCATCTGGGCTGACAATTCTCTGTTTCTTTTCCTGGCTTTGCCCTTTGGAGTGGAATCCACTCTGGTAGTGTGCACAGCTTCCTGTTTTGTTGTATAACGTCTTTGTTGATGATCTGGGCAGATTAGTATAATCCCTGCGTGGTGTAGATAGATTGGTATCATCACTTTATAAGGATGTAGGCAGGTTAGCATACTCATTTTATGATGTATACAGGTTAGCATAATCACACTAGGATGACAAAAGCAAGTTAAATGTAATTATTATTAATCAGCATGATTCACAAACTATCAGTGTGCCAATCACCATAAAAGAAAAACATAAATTCATCAGTAAAAAATACCAATTAAAGAATTA
Source organism: Neoceratodus forsteri (assembly GCA_016271365.2). Lineage (NCBI taxonomy): Eukaryota > Metazoa > Chordata > Ceratodontiformes > Ceratodontidae > Neoceratodus > Neoceratodus forsteri. The sequence goes on from CM057450.1 coordinate 1,396,811,839, forward strand.
AATAAGAACAAATACAAGTTAATAACAATTCAATACATTTTACATACTCCATTAATCCCTCAGGATAGAAACATAGAAGTTGTCAGGTGATAAGGACCTCTTGGCCTACCTAGTCTGCCCTATTTTAGCTACCAACAGCACCATTGCAGACCCTACTCAATCTCAAGTCATTTTTCTTCTCTTGCCTTATTTCTAAGGTCCCCTTGTGTCCATCCCATGCATACTTGAATCCTCTTACCATTTTATCACCCAACACCTCTGCTGGGAGGCTGTTCCAGGTGTCTACAACCATTTCCATGAAGAAGTTTTTCCTCACATCTCCTCTGAGTCTCCCCCCCAAGCTTTGTAGAGTGACCCCTTGTCCTCGTGCATCTTTTCTTTGTAAATTGCTGCCCACATGTACCTTATTAATACCTGTGAGGAATTTAAATGTTTCTATCATGTCCCCTCCTTTCCCTTCTTTCTTCTAAAGAGTACATATGTAATTCCTTGAGTCTTTCTTGTAGGGCCTTTGATGCAGGTGTTGCACCATTTTGTTTGCCCTCTTTTGTACCAACTCCATCCTATCTATTTCCTTCCATAGACGGGGCCTCCAGAACTGGACACATTACTCAAGGTGAGGCCTCACCATCAACCTATGCAGGGGTAACAGTACCTCCCTCTTTCTGCTGGCGATACTCCTCCCTATGGACCCGAGCATCCTGCTAGCTTTCCCCACTGCCTTATCACACTGCTTTGCTACCTTCAGATGAAATGATCACTCCCATGTCCCTTTCCTGTTTTGTGGTTGCCAATACCTCCCTGCTCAATTGATACATTGCCCCCAGGTTTCAGTTCCCCAAGTTCATGATTTTGCACGTTTTGCATTGAAACCCAGTTGTGAAACCCTTGACCAGTCTTCCAGCTTTTTCAGATAATTTCTCACCTCCCTACACTCCCGTTGTGTCCACTCTGTTGCAGAAGATGGATGATATACAGACGTTATGGGGTATAGAGTTCCAAAGGATTGGTCCAGTAATAGAAAAAACACAGTGCTGAAGCCAGCATAAATTTGATTCCATAGCAACTATTAAATCCACTTCAATGAATCAGTGTAAACAATAAGGACAATATCAAAGAAGGCAGGAAACAAGATAATATGCCAACCAGTGTGTGGAGAGTTACATCAGCTAAGACAATTATTTAATCTAAATTAAATACCAAAGTTACTATATATGGAAGTCATTGGAAGCATTTAAAAAGAGAGTGACATGACCAAAACAAGAGGGGCTGGTGACCAGCTGGGCAGTTGCACTGTGTATTGGTTGCAGAGAGGTAAATTTCAATTCAAGTAAAGTACGGTAATATAAAATTATCAAAATAGTCAAGCCTGGAAATAACCAGACTATACATAAATTTGGTAGCCTCAGAAGTTAAGTATTTCCAAATGTGCATGACAGTGATTAAATGAAACCAGTAGGACATATAAATTGCTGCAATTGGTGAACTACTGTATAAGAGAAAACACAATCCATGAAATCTCCCACTGACATTGGCAAGTTAGTATAGTCACTTTTCAGCATCTTAGGCAGGTCACTATAAATAATTTAATGATGTGGGAAAGTTAGTATAATCACTTTGGGAGGGAGCTGAAATGCTTGGAAATTAGTTTTTTTTGTAACAGAAAAGAATGCTTCATCATACTGTGTATTATGGTCTCTTTCTCTTGGCAGTGTTACAGACAGGAGCAATTTAAATATATAATCACTGAGTGACATGATTGCTGGTAGGTTGTTATCATGACTGGTTTGCAGGTGGGATAACAATTTTCTCAACACAGTATTACTATATAATATGATTCAATTTTCATGATTCAAATGATGCATATTGATATGAACATGCAATTTAAAACATTGGTTTGACTATGTGGTATGAAAATCCTTTATTGCTTGTGAAACAAAATTTTTTTTAATGAAACACGTTGTTTTATCAATGCCACACAGTGTAACAGGAACCTTCCCCCCTTTCATCAGAATAACTTTATTCCCTTAGTCATTGCCTACATCTTTTCCTGCTGAAAACTCAATTCATGGGGTTTAATTCTGTCAAACATAATCAAGGTCCCTCAATCAAATGCTGGTTTCCCATTATATTGGATACCCTCACTGTTTTAATTGCTTTTTGATCCTTGTGTGCATCACAGGCTCCAAACAACTCCGACTGCTGCTTTCATTAGATTTCTTCCTTAAGATGAATTTATGGTTTCTTATTACACCATTTCAAAGGATGTTTCCAATTAAGTTGCTGTCTTTTTATATGACAATAATTTGCTACCCTGTTCCTGTAATATCCAAGATTTATAAATAAAAGGTTGCTTGCTTGCTTACTTACAGTATCTATGGGAAAAAATACTACAATATTGATCGTATTGACATCAACAATTTTCTAATTCAATGTCAAATTCTAATACTTTAGGACATTACTGCATCCCAATACCTCCTTTCTCAAGGCATTTTGTCCCTAATTGAAAGTGACGCAGTGGCCCAGCTATTCAAAAGGCTTGCACCATGCGCAACAGAGTTGCGCCTGCACAAATCCAAAAATGTGCCATTCTGCGATATTCAGTAGGAGGCAGCTGTGCCACCCAAATTGTAATGCACAAGAGTGCAATGGTAATGAATGCTTGTGCAACTGTAGGGGGAGGAACCATGAAAAAATGTTGCAGTGCGATATTCAACAGCATGCACCATGCACAATGGGGAGCAAGTGGAAGTTATGTGATAGCGGAAATGATCCAAAATAAAAAGGAACAAGAGAGAGGCACAAGAACGCTATAGGGAAGCCATAGGTGAGAGCAAGGTGACAGCAACAGAAAAGAGGGTAGCAGTGAGTGGGACTGGAAAGGAGCAGGACAGGGCACACCTGGGAATAACCAGCAACAAGGCAGGAGTGGGGAGCCTGTGCCACTGTGCAGGAGAGATAGGGGAAGTGCTGCAGTGGACTGAGGGCAGTGGCAGTGGGCAGGACAGCCAAAGGTTGGAGGTGTACCTGATGCAAGGGGAGAATCACAAAGGACAGTGGGGGGAATGGGATAACAGCTGCTGGGGGGGGAACACCATCCAGGGACATGGCCAGTGCCACCTTCCAGATGGAGGTGGTAATGAGGGGTGTGAGAAGGCAGGCAGTGGGGGGGGCGTGGCCATGGAAGGGCCCATCAGCAGTATGCCCCCAACAGGCAGTACTAATCCCACACTAGCTTCGAGCACTACAGTGACACAGAGATAATGGGTCGGTACCGTCTGAACCAGGCAATCCTGAGGTGGCTCTGTGAGCTGTGCGGTGATGAGATGCAGGCACCCACATGAGGGAGCCATGGTCTGTCAGTGGAGACAAAGGTGACAGCTGTCACATGCCTGCTCACCACGGGCACCTTCCTGAGACCAACAGGGGACACAACAGGCATAACCCAGTCAGCTGTTTCATGCCTACTCACACAGTTCCTCAGTGCTCTGCTGCCACATGCTGCAGAGTACATCTGTTTCCCCAGCACACTGGCGGAGCACACAGCACACATACAAGAGTTCCACAGGGTAGCATGAATGCCTGCCATGCTTGGGGCCATTGACTGCATCCATGTGGACATCTGCACACCACCTGGCCTGGAAGGTGCCGCTTACATCAACCAAAAGGGCTATGCCAGCATCAACTGCCATGTGGTGTGCAATGCTAGGGGGCGCATAACCAATGTTGGTGCCATGCACCCTGGGGAAGCACACGATGCCTTTGTCTGGCACCAGTCTGCACTGTGCCACAGGTTCGAGAGTGGTGACATCCCCACTGGCCACCTAGTGGGTGAGTATGTAAACACGCAGGATGACATGGATTCCAGGAGGTCATAGTCAGAGGTGCCATGGGTACTTGCCTTGACAGCCCATGGCAGAGAAATGCTGACCACCATACTAATGTCAACCATCTATGCAGAGGTGACAGTGGCTACCCACTCCATCACTGGCTATTCACACCATACTGGTGGCCCTCGACCCCATCACAGCAAAGGTACAATGAGGCGCATGCCACCACATGCAATGTCATAGAGCGGGTGTTCGGGATGCTTAAGGCACATTTCCATTGCCTGGACACGTCTGGAGGTTCCCTACAGTACAGCCTCTCAAAGGCCTGTGGGCTATTCCTGGCTTGTTGCATCTGGCGCAACATGGGCAATGACTGTGGGATAGCTGTAGAGGTCAAAGAGGGGAACGGCGATGGGGAAGATGAGGACACCAGTGCAGATGGTGATGGGCAGCCCCCCTTGGATAAAGGGACCCCCACCTGATCCAGATGTGGCAGCTGCACCAGGACACCATCACAGAGGAGTACTTCAACCAACCCAGGTAAGTCATGGGGCCATGTGCAACCACCAATGGAAAGGGCACAACACACAAACTCACATGGACGAACCCCAGGGGCACATGGCGGCAAGGGAATAGGCTGAGCGTGGAACAACACATGCCATCAGGGATGGGCAAGGTGCAGTCATGCACCCACACACACACACACACATGCACACACACACCACAAGACATGTACAAGGGGTAGGAGGCACGCCGACCCTGACCGCTACCTCTAGCCACACATAGGTCCACAGATGACCACACCCAGTGCCTGTCATTGTGCATGTCTCAGATGCTGGGCACCATTGCACAGTGGTGGACAGCACAACGCCGGCATCATCATGCACATGCCACAGTGGCCAGCAGCCAGGAGAGTGTGCACATGGACTGTGTGTCTGTGCAGGGCTGGGTACTCCACCCATGCATCACACATTGAACAATACCCCGCACACAGGGCAGCATCAGACAGTAGCCATGGTGGGAGACAGGTCAGTCATGTGGCACAGTGCCACGGCCACCATGGATATGTGGGTGGCCCTGCTGAGACCTGCCAGCCATGACAGGCTGACCATTGGCCTCATGTGGTGGCACAGACGTTCCCCCGGGGTGAAGCTGTGGGAACACAACCGCGTATGAGCAGGGGTCTGCAGCTCACTGAACATGCTTGCGCGAGGCGTGCTCATGATGCCTACAACTGAACCCAGTGTCAACATGGATGGTGTTGCACCATGCCAGGAATGGGGGGTGGACATGACAATGTGCGGTGTCTGTGGCACATGGGCAACAAACTGTGTTCCCAATGTGGTCATGACAGCTGTGAATGCACGTGTGTGCCTGTCAATGGCAGTGGTCACATCCTCCCGCTGATGGGCCATCTCTGCCAGGAACAGAGTATGGTCTCTGCTGTGCCGCTCCTCTGCCTGGTGCAGAACTGCACTGAGTGCATCCACCGCCCTGACAAGCTGTGACTACTGATCCACAGAAGCCTGGAGCAGTCGGCTGTGCTCATCAAAGAGGTCATCCGCCGGATCGGCATGACATCCCTCATGGTGTTTCTGACACTGCTGGGTATCACCCCTTGATGATGGGCACTGCACACCAGAACCATGCCGGGGAATGGCCACAAGTGGTGCACTGACACTGCCCCGACACTGTCCCCTTGTTGCCATTGGCCAACTGCTGACACTGCCCCTCCAGCCACTGCTTACCTGGGCTCAACGGTGCTGCCACAGCAGCTGCAACAGCCCCACCAGCCTGGATGCACACCAGTGCTGCCCCACTGGTGCAGACAGGCACAGGCAGGTACTGTGATGTCATGCAGGCCTCAATGGAGGCACCACCCATGGCTATGCCCGTGCTGTTACCTGCTGTGGGGCCATCCTGCAGCCCACATGTATCACTATCCATGAAGTGAGCTCCATCATCATCATCGGTGTCGGATCTGGCACCTGTCCGAGTCTCAGCATGCTGGCATCCATGGATGCTGTCAGGCTGGGACACGGGCAGGGCCTCCTCCTCACCAGCACCACCAACTTCAGTCCGGACAGACAGGCAGGCACACTGTTGTCCTGACCCTTGGACACCTGTGGAGGTGGATGGGCACTCCTCTGTGTCCAAGGTATCACCCGCAGTGGACGAACCCACCACCACTGACCCATGTAGACACTCAGGAGCTGTGAGGGAACACAGTAGCATTAATGTCTCTGCCCTACCCTGTGGCATTATGCCCACCCCCCACACATTGATAGATCAGGACATACCTGGAATGCCCTCTAGGGCACAATGCTGCATGCTGCCAGCCACCAACTCTTCCTGTGGCATCAGGCATGGCACGTCAGGCTGTCCACCACCAGTCACAGCACGTGCTGCCCTGATGGCAGCCACCTTATCTTTTATCCTCCTCCTGTCTGTTATCACCTTCTTCATGCACTCCTTCAAGGACCGATGGTGGCTGCCATGCTGGTTGACAGCACGCACCACCTCATCCCATGCTGCAACATGGGCCTGTGGTGTTCCCCGCTGTCCACTGAGCAGTGGTTCCTGGTCAAGGTAGGCCACAAACAGGGCATCTGATTCTGCCCGGGTGAAGTTGGGCCTCCTCTGTCTCCCACGTCTCTGTTCCTCCTCCTCCTCCTCCTCACTTTCGGTCTTTATTGATCCTGTGGGAATGACAGGTGTTACCTTTGAATGTGCAGTCCCATGTGTCTCTCACACACCACAGTCCACACTGGCAAACAACATGCAACCCACCACAACAGACTGCAATACCAGACTTTGGCCTCTGCAGCCCCATGTCACATTTATATAGCGCAACACATGCAAATGAGGTGAGGCACAACTTTAGTGGAAGCTAATTCAGTAGCTGTGCCATGGAAGTGCCTATGAGCTGGTTTGCATATGCTGGCTGAGTATCGTGCTCTTGCATCTTGTGCAGTTCTGTTGAGGTGCTCAGACAATGGTGCAGCTCAGTGATGTACGCAGTAGGCACCGCACAGCACATGCCTGGGGTGCTGACACCAATGCCTGCCATGCTGCTGACGTGCTGAGTGCAGGAGGCAGTACAGGGCTCAGCCACCACTGTGCCAGTGGTGCTAGTGCACTGTTCACATGTATGGTGCTCATGCCCTGGAGCGCTGTAAGTGCCATGGTGCCACAGCATGGTAGGCCACTGCAAGGCATCTCACACAGGCACCCAACCGTGCTACAGGCAGGGAGTCCCAATCACTCTGTGGCAGTCCATGCGGGAAAGACCCTTGACCCTTTGGTCAACCTTTGCCCCCTAGGTGCCATGCGTCTGCATGAGTGCACCCCTATCATGCTGTTCGGTGACAGCACAATAGGGAATGGCAGTGCTGTACTGAGCAGCATATGCATGTGGCAGACGTGCGCTACAGAGCATCATTTTGTGATCCAACCTGAGGCAGTGATGGCAAGGAGGAGAGCTGCTTTATGGAGCCCACTGGAGCTGGCCAATTTGGTGGCCAATGTGGAGCCCCATGCTGGGGCCCTGTTTGGGGATGACCCCTGGACAGGGCAAGGAGTGTAGTTTGGGAGGAGGTGGCAGTGGCACTTGAGAAGGCCATAGGGATTGGCCAAACAGCTGATCAGTGTCACCACCACTACAGAGACCTCCAGCGGAGGGACCCAGACAGGCTTGCCCATCTACGGGCATACACCAGATGAGGTGCGGTGCCACTTCCAAGTAGGTGCTCCATCCATACATTGGTAGCGTCCGGACTGGTATCGTGGTGGGCATGTGTCCACCACATGGGGGGGCCATCCAGTGTGGGCGGTAGTGGTGGTGGGGATGTGGCATGGCTGGGCTAAGCAGGATCACACCCCCGGGGGGCCTTTGCTACTGGTTTGTACTGATGCTCCCCTCTCTATGTTTGCACCCTAGGTCCTGAGGAGTGGAGACAAGCAAGAGAGGCACAGGAATGCCAAGGGGCAGTGGATGCAGGGCAACAGGCATGTGCTGCCGGGCTCATCCAGCATCAGCACCCAGATCCTGCTACTGCAGGTGAGTGCCTTTCTTCCAGGATATTCTGTGCATGCTGTGTTGTGGGGTAGGTGGAGGGGCATGTCCACCATCCATTGACACCACTGACGTGCACGCCACATGGTACACTCAGCACTGTCCTGTGGCACTGCATGTGTGGGTGTGCATCGCTGGTGGTCCATGCATGCACTGGGTACATGGCTGTGCCACTGCCTTCACACCGCATAGCCATGTCACTGTACAGTCATGGTGGTGCTGTGTGGGACTTTGACAGTGGGTGTGTGCAGTGGTCCACATGGCTGTGTGCACCTGGGTAGGCAGGTCTTGTGGACATGATCACTGTGGGTTGTCGCACACCATCACAGGTGCATGGCCCATGGCTGTATGCCATGCACAATGGGTGGGCTGCAGGGGGATGGATATTCACACATATTGACTCTGCTCCCTTGTCCTAGATGGACAGTGGATGATGCAGCTCAAGAGGGCCATGCAGGAGCTCCTGCAAATCAGATGGGCATCCTTGGAGATGCTCCAGTGCATCGAGTAGCATGGAGTACGGAGGCAGAGGTCGAGGAGGCACCACAGGGGTGGAGAGTGGGGCAGATGCTAGGCCCTCCATGCCCCTGAATTCACCCTACCCCTCTGGACTCACCCTCACACCCCTTCTTCCGTCTCCCATTTGTTGACCCCTGCCCCTTACCCACCCCCACCTGATATGTGGCTCTTCCCCCCCATTATGTACATGATTGTAAATAGTTTGGTTTACTTTTCAATAATACATTTGTTTTGTTATGCCTACTGTGGTGGTCTCTGATTTGCAGTGGGCTAATGGTGCTCAGCTGCAGTGGTGTGCATGGCATCGGGGTGGTGCAGGCATGGGCGTGTGTGTGTGTGTCCGGAGTGGAACCGCCTATGGTGTGGGCGTGGGAATCAGTCACTGTCTGTGGTTTGTGTGTTGTTTCCTGTGCACTGGATGCCTGTGTGCAGTGGTCCATGGTGCATGCACTGTGTCCATGGCACCCCTGTCAGACTGTCCATGGCCTGTGCAGCTGACACCCTTGCATGTCTGTGATCTGCACAGTCTGCTGGCATGTCAGTGGTGGCTATCCATGCTGGACAACCACTGTACCCAGCACAATGCTGGGTTCCCTCCTGTCACTGGTATGGTGCACATCTACCTCAGGTGGCACTGTGGCCTCCACTGTTGTTGTCTCCCCTCCATGCTGTTGCTTGTGTCTGTTGCAGGGGATGTGCTCCACTGTCTGTCACTTGTGCTCCAGCTGCATGCTGGTGGCATACGGCTTCATGGTGCCTACGCAGGGTGGCTGGTACACCTGTGCCATGGAGGAGTGCTGGCCATGTGTACATGGCTGCCATGGCTACATGCCAGTGGCTTTGTTGATCTGCTACTGTGTCCCTCTGTTGGTGTGCCCTTGGGTATGGGTGGGTGTTTGTCCATGCAATCTGTAGCATCCTGTGTGGTGCATGCTTCCATGCACCACTGTGGATCTCTGTGCTGGCTGTTGTGGCCAGTGCTGGGATGGGGTGTGCCCTTGGGTATGGATGGGTGTTTGTCCATGCACTCTGTTGCATCCTGTGTGGTGCATGCTTCCATGCACCACTGTGGGTCTCTGTGCTGGCTGGTGTGGCCAGTGCTGGGATGGGGTGTGTCCTTTGGAGGGTGTGCAGGGTGCTGTACTGCTGATGGTGGGGTCCGGGGGCAGGCCCTATCACATGTGGGGTACCTCGAGTGCCGACGCATGGTTGGTCTCTCAGCTGTACCTTGGGTGAATGTGCAGGGTGGCACTGTGTATGCAGTTGTTGCACTGATGTCTGCTAGCACCTGTTGCATGGTGCTCCCAGTGGGGCTGCCTTGCATGGCTCTGTGGTGCATAGGGTTGCAGTGAGGATGGTGGCATGCATGGGGTGTCCTTCACTGTTGGGCACTACTCCTGGGCAGGGTGTCAGGGGATTGCAGTGCAGGGTGTGCTCTGCATTGGTGGAATGATGTGGCATGGGGTGGGCGGACATCCTTGTGTGCTGGTCACAGCTTACCAGGGGGTAGGTTTGTTGCTGGTGTCCATGGGCCAGTGGTTCTTCCAGCTCTCCTCAGGTTGTGCAGTGCATAGGGTGTGGGGGGTGATGTCTGTTCTGCTGTGTGCTCCTCTGCCCATCCCTACCATGGGTGGTGGACCCCTGCATGCTGTCCCTGAGCATTCCTGGTAGTGCTGTTGCGCTGTTGCCTTGCTCCACTGAGCATCCCTGGTTGTGCATTTGCACATCTGACCTGCACCACTGCACACCCCTGGTTGCTCTATGGCGCTGTTGGCATGATATTCAGTCATGTGCGGCAGGTGCATCTTGACCTGCGCATTGTTTGAATATTGCGTGTATTGACAAGGTTGGAGGAATAGTCAAATGTATGGTAGCTTAGATTCAACACAAAGAAGTACAAAGTAATGCACCTGGGAAACAAAAACCCAGGGGAAGAGTACACAATGGAGGGTGAGATACTGACAACAACAGAAATGCAAAATGACCTGGGGGGTAGTTACATCAGATGACCTAAAGGTGGCCAAGCAATGTGAGAAGGCAGTAAGGAGGGCTGGGGGATACTGGGATGCATAGGGAGAGTCATCACCAGCAGAAAACAGGAAGTTGTTATCCCCCTTTACAGACAGTTGGTGAGACCCCATCTGGAGTACTGCATGCAGTTCTGGAGACTCCATCTCCACAAAGATATAGACAGGGTGGAGGCAGTCCAGAAGAGGGAAACCAAAATGGTGCAGGGTCTGCACCTGAAGACATTTGAAAAGAGACTAAAGGAGCTAAATATGTATACCCTCGAGGAAAGGAGGGAGAGGGGGGGCATGATAGAAATGTTCAAGTACCTCAAGGGAATCAACAAAGTCCAAGAAGGTAGCATCTTTCAGAAAAAGATATGTGCAAGAACAAGGGGGCACAATTTGAGGACAGAGAGGGGATGGCTCAGAGGTAATGTGAGGAAGTATTTTTTCACTGAGAGGGTTGTGGATGCATGAAACAGCTTTTCTGAGGAGATTGTGGAATCAAAAACAATGGGGAAATTCAAGAATGCATGGGACAGACATAAGGCAATTCTAGTGGGGTGTAGGAAGAAGTAGGCCGTTGGTTAACTTGGATCTGCAGCTTATCCACTAGATAGGGAAATGAGCAGACTAGGTGGGCCCTGCAGTCCTTATCTGCCATCAAATTCTGTGTTATATTTCTATGTTAGAGAAGAAATGTGCAGGCCATTTGGCATGTGAGTTCCCCTATTGGCCAAACATGGAGCAACATTTGGACTGACTGCAAAGCCAGCTGTTTGGCTGTCCTCCTTGATGGAGGGCAAAGTGCATGTGTTCAAGGATCAGTGCCGATGACAGGGAAAACCAAGGGGATGCTAGAAGTTGCCCCACAAATCAGTTGAGTAGAGTTTAAAATACTCATATATGAAAACTCTTCTTCAGTATTTCTATGGTTAAAATGATTATATTAAAGAAGGAATGCTTTCAGCCTAACTACCTACGTTTTCTGTTACAGTTCTGTCTCTAATACTACAGTAGCTCAGATTCTGCTATTGTTCCATTTTTACTGGCTTCTTAGTAAAATAATTTGGGGCTTCTTTTACACACAAATGATAAGGGTCATTTTAGAGATATGTGATACAGTTTATGTTCTTTTTTTTATTTCATTATTTGTCACATGCTTCATTGCATGATAGGCAAATCTTCCTTTGGTCTCAAGGAACTGCTTGACCACCCAAAATACTGTGGTTGGCCTTCTTTGTTGGGACAGATGACACTTCAGCTTGGAAAATCTACAGCTTCTGTCTCAAGGTTTGATTAGTGTCTCTTCTCCCAAGAACAAGCAGAGCAGGGCTAGCCAGAGAAAAGAAGTACCACTGGAGAGATGCATAAGAGCATTAAGAGTGGGTGGGTGTCATCTGCCTTCCAGAGACACATCAGTTGTCCATGGTTTTCTCCCTCCAACAGCACTGCAGGGTGGTCATAGCCACACATTACTCCAAATATGAAGGTGCACTAATGGCACTCCAAAGTGCCTCCCCTCATGCCAACAACTCCAGTCAGCAGCAGTCTACATCCATCCCTCCTCCACTACCCTGAGGAGGTTCAAATTCATTCTGGTCTGCTCCTGACATTCCAGCTTTGAGATGCAAATTCAGGTTGCTAGCATGTAACATTATAATATGCTGATTGAAGTCATGGAGATGGCAAATGTATGTCCTTTTTAAGCTCTTACATTGTTGCCACAATCTATCCATATTATCTTGTAGAACTCATTGCTCAGAAGGTTTCTAATCTATATTTACATTTATTTATGCATTTCTAATGTTACCATTACATTTATTTAAGCAATAATGCATGACAAGGTGTGTGTTGTGCTGTGATAACATCACACATGGGGTGGTTGTGCATGAGGTCACAGACTGAGTGCAAACAACCCCCCCCAGAAGTGACTTTATCCCAGCATGACACACACCCTGGAGTGCATTATTGCAATGTCTTTTTTAATTATTTTTTAAAAATAATAAAAAAATGCTCAGTATGTAACTTCGTGTAAGAGGGTTGTTCTCTGAATTTTTCCTATGATGACACTGGGTATTTGGAGGTTCTGGACTCCCAACTATGGTAAGTTGTCCTTTTTACATGTATTGGATAATAAATCTTTTGTTCTGCAACACCTGTCTCTATGTCGTATTTTGCCATCAGATTTAGATCCTGTTTGACCTCAACAAATGACAACCATGGCATGGACCTGATTGGGAAGAACCGAACCAGTACAAAAAAGGTGTACAGATGAACAGATACAGGAATCATGATGGTGCTTGAACTTATGCCCACCCATTTAACACACACAGATGATCTTTCAGGCTCTCCACACCATGAAGGGGACTGGGAATTGTGAAGGTGTTTGAACCTATGCCCCCTTGGTCTGTGGGATTTCGTATCCCAAGCATGTAACTGTCTAGCTGCACAGCACAAGGTAGAGTGATACACCTTGGACTCCTGGCTAGTGCAAAAAAAAGGGTAATCTTCTAAAATGGCCATTAGCATTGAGCTCAAGTTAGACATCTCAAACTTTATAACCTCCTATGGAGGTTGGAGCAATATTGTGCTGGACGCGAAGTCACACCATCATCAGATATAGTATGTGTGCATGCTGTATTCGGAGACCAAACCTACAGTCAAGGAACATGACCAAAAGCGTGTAAAGGTTACTGCCCTGTACACTGCACTACAGGAAGTGGAAACAGAGGCCCTAGCTCTGAAAAAGGAACTGGGCGTGAAGTCACAAGAAATGGGCAATCATGGAAGGGAGTTGGAAAAGGCAATCCAAAAGCTCAGAAATGAGACTTAGAATAAACTGCATTGTACTGCACAGGAGAACGACTGAGGTTGTTAGATTGAGAGAGGATTGTGAAAGGTTGCATCAGGATAAAAAGCAAGTGTTACAGTTGAATTATTTGCTTGCTGGTATGAATATGTTGTGGAGTGAGAATGAGGAGTTGTATGACAAGTTGGGAAGGTGCCAGGAAGCATTGGACAGGGAGATCAGGGAAAATCATGAAGTGAGTGCTGTGTACAAAGTTTTGCAAAAGCATGTCAGTAAGGGACAGTACAAAGGCAGAGTAAATCATTCAATGTGCATAGCCCAAATCATGAAATTACATCAGCAATTGGCAATCCAGAAGGGTCATGTGAAAGCTATGCTGTATCCCCCACCCATCGACCTAGTATTCTTGGAGGATGATGACAGTGAGATCCAAGATGGCAGTCCTTGGGATGCTGAAGGGTGGAGGTCTTGCCCACCACTGGTAGCCATCTTGAGTAAGCAAGATAAGGGCAAAGTGGAAGTCCTGATAGAACAGGCAGCCACGAAGGCTGGAGTTTCCAAGGCACAGTCTGTAGCGATCCGGCAAGCCATGGCCGACATGTTGAAGAAGGAGGTGTAACAACAGACCCTCCTTCAGGGCATGGTGAACATTATGGTCAAGGTGGTCATCAATTCCATGACAATGCATATGGGGTCCAGTCCTAATGCTCTGCAGTCTGCACAAGCCATCCAGGTTATCACGGACAAATCTTAGTTGCCATTTGGAAAAGGTACAAAGCCAATGTAAAATACTCAGCCTACCAGCTGAGCACAGAGTCCAGCTTTTGAAACAAATTATAGACCCCACATTGCTGGCCAAGCTGCCCATAGTGGTACATAGTGACTTCAAGGCAGAATTTGATATGGTTGCAGCCAGCCTCCTGGTGGTTCACAATTCTAGTTTGGTTTGTGTGATGCTAGCTCATTTGGTAAAGCAATTTGTCTAAGATCAGCCAGCCCAGTAAGATAGCTGCTTATGGCTTGCCGATGCAGTGGGCAAAGAACTGACTAAGGCAGCTGCACAAGGAGACTCAATTGAGTACAAAAGCCTGTTCCTAAAAAACATGCAGCCAGATCTTTGTGAGAAGGTTGAAAAACTGGTATTCCCAAGATGGGGCTGGGTCCAAAACATCATGGATAGAGTGGAACGTCCGTATCAGATTTATGTGTGGGACCCTGGCTCAGGTTCCAAGGCCAAAGTGGCCGAGGTGCAGAATGGCACCGAGCCATCCACTCAGTATGTGGTGGAAGGAAATCCAAGGATTTCCAACAGGATAAGCCCCCCTACCAAAATTGAGGAGGGTTGAACAGGAATAAACAGAGGTATTGGCAGAAGCTGAACCAACAGAATGTGAAAGGGAATAACAGACAGAAACAGTTGTCGGGTTCTTAGTACTGGGAGCTGACTGAAGAAAACAACTGGCTTTGGGGGTTTAAGGTCAAAGTCCAATTGCTGATGGCAGCCATCCCAGCAAGAACTGTGGCTGCCACCCCTTCTGCCCCTCCATTGGAGGAATCCAGTGAGGGTGGGTGGTTCAAGTCAACATACTCTGAAGTGGTACAAATGCTTCAAGAGATAGACCCCTCATTTGACCAGAAGCAAAGTGAATCAGAATGATTGTGTCAGGCCCTGGGTCACATCACCACCACTTTGCCAACTGATGATTCCAGACATCCCTGTGTAGAAGCACTGGTTGGGGGCCTCCAGCAAGAGTTACTTCAGGACACAGGCGATGCAGTTTCAGTGCAGCACCAAGATGACTCACAGCTATCCTGTTGGTCGACGGGGAAGCCCAGTTCTACCCATACCTTCAATGGGGCTGTGATCAAAACACTCCAGTCCAAATCAACACCAGTCATCATCGGTACCTTTGAGGTGACACACTGCTTTCACCTCATGATGCTATGTCATCACCACAACATCTTGGGAATAGACTTTCTCTCACTCCATGGCTGCATGGTAGATTTAGCTAACAGGCTATTACTCTGGATACCTGGCCAGTGCCATATGACTCTCATTTCTGACTTGCATGTGGTAGTAGCAGTGATGTCCAATGACATGGAGTATGATGTCATCCTCATGCTTCAGCACCACAAGCTAGTCCCTCAACAGAAATCAATTTTGCAATGGCACCAAGAAGCTTTTGCCAGACACAAATATGATTGTGTGAGGATGGACACTCTCATGCAAGTCACAGGTCAGAGACAATATCCATTTTTGGCAGAGACAATACCCTCTCTGAGCACAACCATCGATTCCCTTTTAAAATGGTTCTATATCATAACAGCGACCGCTGAAAGGCGATCGCTGTTATGGCAAAGTCACAGCACTGAAAATCAATTTCAGGTCTGTGACTCCCTGGCGCACAGCAAAATGGTGTTATGGAGTTGCATTTTTAACATTTTAGATGGGGGGCTATGCCCCCCTGGAGGGGGCTTTGCTACACACACTCCCCTATGTAAGGATTCTCAGTTCCAGATATGAATGTCGGGGTGGTGCAAAACATTAAAAAAAGAATTGGGGCTGGGCACAACAAAAAATGACCGGCACCCAGACCCAACCTTGCACTCTACCCACCCAAGCCGTGAACCCACTATGCCACAGGGCCAGCTCAGCAGCCCACTGCATCACCACCCCTCAAAACCCCTCCTGCCCTCGCTGAGTGTGCTCATTCCCACCCCCATGCACACATACATGCAGTGACATCCTGTCGCTACATGTGCCAACCCACCCCATTCAGTCACCCTACCTCATCAGTAGCCCCCATGACATGTACCGTGATTGAGTCATCATTCTGTGGTTCACTCAATCGCAGTTGCACATGTCACAGGCTACCTTTAAAATGAGGGGTCATGTGTGTCCATAGTCAACTCCCTCATCTGGCCAGTGAAGAAACCTAACAACAGTTGGAGGCTCACCATTGACTACAGGTGACTTAACCAAGTCACCCCAGATGTGCACCCACCCAGGCATCTTCCCCAGATGTGCTCAAACTTCTAAAACCTGAACACAAAAGTGGTTCAGTACTCTGGACGTATCCAGTGGTTTCTGGTCACTCTTTTTGGCCCCTGAGAGCCAATACAAGTTTGCCTTCATCTTTGAAGGATGTCAGTACATATGGAACTGCCTCCCACAAGGATTCCACAACAGCCCCTCCCTTGTTCACATTTATATGAGGGATGCCATACATGGCTTCTCCACACCTGAGTGCCTCTTGCAATATGTGGACGATCTCCTCCTGGCCACTACAGGCCTGGAGAAACACCTGAAGCTTCTAGATGAACTCTTGATACTCCTACAGAGGGCAGGCTTCAAGTGCAACTCTGCATAGGTACAATTGTGCCTCCCAGAAGTTACCTTTCTGGGTCTGTGCATCACTGTTGAGGAAAGGAACCCAGCTCTGGACAAGGTCCAGGGTGTTCAAGATGTGCCACTACCATCTAGTGTGGCTACACTGAGACATCTCCTGGGTACGGTCAACTACTCCATGGATTTCATTTGCAATTTTGCACAAAAGGCTGCACCCTTGTATGAGGTGCTGTAGAAAGATGTCCCGTGGCAGTGGGAACCAGAACATACAGTTGCTGTCACTTCTTTGAAGAAGGCTTTGGCCTTTTCCCCAGCTTTGGTCAACCCTAATCCAGAACTGCCATTCCATTGGGAAACCAGTGCTTGTGAGGTGAGCATGGCAGTAGTCCTTGTACAAAAGACAAATGGCACCCTCAGGCCCATTAAATATGCCTCCCAGATGCTCTCCCTTGAGGAATAAAAGTACTGTCTGTGTGAGAGGAATCACTTGGTGATCATTTAGGCCAACAGATACTTCACCTACATTATAGGGTTCTCCCCTATTGTGTTGCACACCAACCACACCCCTATCAGATTTGTACTGATAGACAGAATCAAAGATGGAAATGTATCTTATATTAGACTCACCCAGTGGCCTCTCCTTCTAAAGGATTGAGACATGACTGTGCTTCCTGCAAAAAATGCCCTACATTTTGGCATATGGTCTACTATACCAAGGAGAACCACATGAGTATGGCCTAGAGCCACCCAGCCTACTGGAACCAGACCCATTCTTGCCAGCACTGAGCACTTTCTCAAAGACCCTGCACTCTGCCAGATCTTTACAGATGGATCCTCCTCCCTCCATGAAGGAGATCAAATTGAAGGCTTTAGGGTCTTGGTCCTGTATCCAGCAGGTGACACATTTGAGGTGTCACAGAAGTGCACCTCCAGATCTTCCCAATATGCAGAGCTTGCTGCAGTAGCATGTGCCCTGGAATTCATCCATGAAGGAAATTAGGACACCATCATCTTGTCTAATTCCTCCTGGGTGTGCAGCTCTCTGAATGAATTTCTTCCCTTTTGGAAGACCCATGATGTTGCCTCTTCAGAAGGCACCCCTGTGAAATACAGGGACCTGTTTGTATACATTTTCAGCCTGGCTGAACAATTTGTTTTCAAGCTGTAAATGCATAAGGTTAAGGTCCACTCCAGGGCTGAGCCCTTTCATGAGAAAAATGATTGAGCAGACACCTTAGCAAAAAAATGGTGCTGGGGGTATGGACCATGCAACCCCCCACTGGGCCACACACAGTGGTCACTCACAAAAGTGCGCCCCCCAGATCTACCTGCAGTGCAAATGGCATATCCAGAAATAAAGGAGGTATATGAATACCTCTCCAAGGAGACAGAGAAAGAAATGTCTTTGAACAACCCATTCAAAAGACATTGACATCCTTCATCTCTCTTCAGACCAGAAATTGGTTCTGTACCACTCTGATGATCTCAGACTTTCAGTTATTCCCAAAATACTTTGCTCTGAATTCATACATCAGGTCAACAATACCCCTACAGGTAGACACCAAGGGGTAGATAAAACTCTGTAGAGATTGAAAACTGTGGGCTGGCGGGCTGGCATGACAACAGATGTCCAACATTATGTGGACAGTTACATCACCTGTGCTCAAAACAACCTAATTCCTGGCAAGAAAAAATGTTAAACTGCTACCCCAGAGACAATCCGGTCCTTGGAATGCAATTCAAATTGATTTCATGAGACCTTTGCCAACCAACAGCAAAAACAACAAGTATACACATGTGATTACTGACCTATTCTTGATATGGGTAGAAGCCTTCCCATGTCGAGCAAATATGATGAAAGTCATTGACAAAATCCTGATAGATCAGGTATTTACCAGGTGGGGCCTACCCCTCAAGGTTGACTCTAATCAAAGGATCCAGTTTCACATGTGAGTTGATGCAAGAATGTTTGCAGTTACTGGGAGTTAGCCAGATGTTTCACATTGCATACCATCCTCAGTCATCAGGACAGGAAGAGAGAGGTAACAGATAGATGAAGTTAATGTTGTATAAATTTGCTAACAAAAATGCTAATGGTTGGGACATGTTGGTGCCCTTACTGTTAATAGCAATCAGGGCTACCCCAGCTGTAGCAATCCAGTGTACACCCTTTGAGGTGATGACCAACAAGCAAATGAGATTGCCTGATCATCTGTGGACTGATCTGAATGCCCTCACTGCAGACAGAGTGTCAGCAGGCACTTATGTCATGCAACAGAAAGGCAATCTGATACAGACCCATCTTTTTGCTGCTCACAATCTGTGTCAGGCCCAGCATCAATACAAAATGTACTTTGACAAGAAAGTCAAAGAAGTCAATTGGCAAGTAGGAGACCAAGTAATGGTACTGAAATTCTCCACCCCTGACCACCCGTTTGCAAACAAATGAGAGGGTCCCTATGACATCATCAACAAACTGAGCCCTACTGTCTGCCAAGTGTGGATTATGGACCGCAAGAAGCCCATTGACAACTGGTACCTTGGCAATCAACTGAAACTGTACAAATGTGATTAATGCTACTTCCCCTAGCTGGGGAAGGGAGATCTGTAAGTTTACCTTTTTGTTCTCTTGTTTTTCAGGAAATGAGGATAGTTCTTATCTACTTTCTTCCATGCATGCTGGCAAGCATGCCAGAACTCCACCACATTGACCAAACTTTTCTCCATATTCTGAACCCTGTGGATCCTGCTTACTTCCCACCTGGCATCCTATCACCTCGAATTCCAACTAAATGCAGTGTCAGTGGCTCAGTAGGTAGCACACTTCCCTCTGAGGCTCAGAGATCAGACAGCTGTGGATTCAGTTCCCACATCTGGCACTTGGGTTAATATCCCAGTACTGACACTGTAGTGCAGCATGAGAAGGGTGCTGCATTTCTCAGGTGCTGTGTTTCAGATGAGAGGTTAAAATGAGGTCCCATCTGACTGAATTGGTGGTAGTTGAGGTGGATGTTAAAAATCCCATGGCACTGATCAAAAAGAGTAGGGGAATTATTTATTGCAAAAAACAAAAAACATCAATACATTATCACCAGAACAATACTGTATAAATCAAGTACAGGAACATCACTGAAAAAATATTAGAAAGAAAACAAACAAAACCAAACATACAGTCACTCAAATAAAATACAGACCATATTAAATCCAGTAAACATGCTTCTAGTGTTCATAGAATAAGGAAACCAGTAAATGATGGGATTCAAAGTCCTTTTGAGTCTGTAAAGCTGATTCACCATGGCGTAGAACAACATAAGATAAGGTATCAGTATGCTGTAAAGAAAATGAGCATCTTGCCTGTCACAGATAAAACTTGATGCAGGCAAATATCACAGTAAGAGTACTTGGATGATCACAGGAAAAAAAAGAATAATCCCCCAGAACCAAACATTCATATGAAATATGACATGATGACCCCATCCCCACTTGACAAGTAATGTAGACCAAAATGTAACAGTATAAGAACAAGCAAGAAAAAAATGAATTAGTGTTTCTTCTATACCTACACATTCAATACAAATGCAGTTCCGTTCAGCAAGGGCTTTATGCTTCAAGTTTCCCTTAACCCCTAGCCTCCCATGGCAACTCAGCCATGTCACATCCCACATCCGGCCAGGAATCCTCCTGTCGGCTAGAACCTTCAAAGCTAAATGCACTTTAGTAGGAAAACATTTGGGAAAATCAACCTGAACAAAACAATTCAGAGACATTATGCTATTATATAGGCAATTTCGGGAAAGCTGATGAACCTCGCTTTGAGCGAGATGCCACTGACGTAGTTTGGCAACCACTAAAGGAAGAAATGAGGGCATTTTAGAATTAGATTTAACAATAGATGCTTCAGTAGACCATTGCAACAAAAAGTCTTGAAGCGAGAAAAAAGTCCAGGTATCCCAAGGATGAGATTGATACTGTGTAACCTCTTCGAATGTAGATTTAATAAAGAAGGAAAAATAAAAAACAACTAGGTTAATCATACCAAGGCCACCCGTCTTAATTGGCAGATATGTAAAATCACACTTTACTGCGTTAAATCAGCTTCCCCACAACATCTGAAAAAAAATACTGTAAAAACAAGTTTCATATTGCCTAGGCAAGGGAAAAACTGAACTAAAATAAAGAAACAGAGGGAGTAAGAATTTCTTGATGATCAAAACACATTTTTCTTAGAAAACATCCAGGATTTCCATAACTGTACCTTTCTTTCACCTAATTCAATATGAGGTTTCCAATTAAGATCATTCAAATCACCAATACCAACAAAACAATCTAAAATTTTAATAGGACCCACAGAGATAGCTATCTGCCCAATGGCCTACCTAGACTTTAGCAAGGCATTTGACACAGTCCCACACAAAAGATTAATAGTCAAATTAACCAGCCTGAGAGTGGGACCCAGGGTGGTAGCCTGGGTAAAACATTGGCTGGTCAACAGGACACAGAAGGTAATTGTAAATGGAGTCCATTCTGAAGAAAGGGGGGTTACTAGTGGGGTACCTCAGGTTCAGATTGGGTCCAGTCCTTTTTAATGTCTTCATCAGTGACATTGCAGAGGGACTGGAAGGAAAAGTATGCCTTTTTGCAGATGACACAAAAATCTGCAACAGGGTTGATACACAAGGAGGCGTGGAAAGGATGAAAAGGGACTTGGCAAGGTTGGAGGAATGGCCAGAAGTATGGCAGCTAGGATTCAATGCAAAGAAGTGCAAAATAATGCACCTGGGAAACAAGAACCCAGGGGAAGAATACACAATGGGTGGGAGGTAGTAACAACAACAAAAAAGGAAAGGGACCTGGGGGTAATCATATCAGATGACCTTAAGGTTAGCAAGCAATGTGAGAAGGCAGTAGGGATGGCTGTGGGTATACTGGGATGTATAGGGAGAGGCATCAGCAGCAGAAAACAGGAAGTTGTTATCCCTCTGTACAGACAGTTGGTGAGACCCATCTGGAGTACTGTGTCCAGTTCTGAGACCCCATCTCCGCAAGGACATAGACAGGATAGAGGCAGTCCAGAGGAGGGCAACTAAAATGGTGCAGGGTCTGCAAGAGAAGCCGTATGAGGAGAGACTAAAGGAGCTTAATATGTATACCCTTGAGGAAAGTAGGAGGGGGCATGATAGAAACTTTAAGTACCTCAGTGGAATCAACAAAGTCCAAGAGGGTAGCATTTTTCAGAAAAAGAGACTTGCAAGAACAAGGGGACACAATTTAAAGATAGAAGTAGGGCGGTTCAGGGGCAATGTGAAGTATTATTTCACATAGAGGGTAGTGGATGCATGGAACAGCCTTCCTGAGGAGGTTATGGGGTCTAAAACTGTGAGAGAATTCAAGAATGCATGGGACAGACATAAGGCAATTCTTGTGGGGGGTAGGAAGAAATAGGCTGTTGGTTAACTAGGATCTGAGGCCTATCCTGTAGGTA
This sequence comes from Neoceratodus forsteri, assembly GCA_016271365.2. Lineage (NCBI taxonomy): Eukaryota > Metazoa > Chordata > Ceratodontiformes > Ceratodontidae > Neoceratodus > Neoceratodus forsteri. The sequence goes on from CM057450.1 coordinate 1,396,833,915, forward strand.
GGGAAATGGGCAGGCTAGATGGGCCTAGCCATCCTTATCTGCCATCAAAGTCTATGTTTCTATGTTTCTATCTTGGACTTAAAAGATCCCTCCCCCCAAAAAATACCAACACTTTTTTCATAATTCACAGACATTCCTGAAATCAGACCAAACTGTGTTAAAGCATTCAATGCTAAAAGGCCAGAAACTGCATTTCGAAGCAGAAGGCACATATCATCTGCATAGACAGCTAAAGCCTGTGATGGAATATCAGGAGGTGGTGACAATCCCATAATCTGAAGATGATGAAGAGGTTCCCGAACTAAGGGATCCAAAACAAATGTATACAATAAAGGGCTAAGCGGGCAGCCCTTATGCACCCCCCCCCCTCAAAAATCAACCCCTTCCCCCAATGACTGATTAACAAGAGGAAAGTTTTGGGCAGCACTATACAGAAGCACCACCCAAGCCCTAAGTTTAACTAAAAACCCATACTGCTGAAGAACGTCAAACAAAAACATGTGTGCAACCTTATCAAAGGCTTGGGCCTGGTCCAAAGAAAGTAAATATCCAGAAAGTTTTCCCAATCGGCCAAAATCATAAATATTCATCAGCAGGGTCAAATTTTGATGGATATGTCTACCTGGAATAGAGCAAGTTTGGACTGGATGTATTAAGGAAGAAGCAACACGTTGGAGCCTATGGCATAAAATAGCCGAAAAAATCTTGTGATCCATATTTAATAAGCATATCAGTCTCCAATTTTCAACTAAGTGTTTATTCCCTTTTTAAATAAAAAAAACAGTGAAAGCGTCTGAAAATCCAGGAGGCATTTTAGAATCTGCAAGAATTTAATTACAAACATGTGTCAAAATAATACTGATATCAACTAAAAAAAAATGTATACAATTCATTGATTAAGCCATCAGGACCAGGTGATATACCAGACTTCAAATGGATAATTTCCGACCTGACCTCATCCAGAGTTATGGGCATATCTAAAGAAAGGGAATCAGCAGATGAAATCGTGGGTGGCTGGAAGGAAAACAATGATTCCCGGGTAGTGGTGGGCTGAAAAGCCTGACCATGTTGGGTCCATAAAAAAAGGTGAACAATATGTAACATTTCAATGTCCGTTGTTTTCAAAACCCCCTTATTATCATAAAGGCCATCCATGAGTTTTGTTTCCAGGGCTTGTTTACAGGCCGCAAAAGGGTCTGAACTGGGTGAAGATTTTAGTCCATAGGACAGGTCTTCATGAATTTTACAAGCTTTCCCATAATAAAAATTTCTCATGTGATGTCGAAGTATAGCAAGTTGTTCCTATATCCGAACATCGGAACAAGAGGGAAATGACAGTAATTTATAAAACTGTGATCTGTGTCCTAAATAAGTAATATAATCTGCCAAATGAGTGCTATGATTATAGGTCATGGAGGTCCGTCTAAACTCAAGTTTAGTATCCATCCACCAATCACCCCAGGAATCATACATTCTGGCTATGGATCGCCGTCTATCAAATATCTGGGACAAAAGAGACTGGAACTGCTCATCAGCCAAAAAAATCAGATTCATTTTCCATCTTGCAGGAAGAGCAGGAAAAAAAAGGTGGAATAGGGAAAGTGAAAAACGTACTGTCAATAACAGATGATCCGAAAATTCACAAGGGGTCAAATGAAAGGAAAAGGACAATAAATATTGGGAGGCAAAAACAAAATCAATCATGGTAGCAAAACTGCTATGTTTGTAAGTAGGCCCTGGGCCAGAATGAAGCATTCTAAAAAACATCCATTAAAGAGGCTTTCAGAATCAGTTTAAACAGAGCATTGAAATCACAATACATCTTACATTGTGCCTGATCTTTAAATTTTAAATCCAGGCTGCAATTAAAATTGCCAACCCCCATATAATATGTCTAGGGGTAAAAAGATAGCACTCAATTTCAACAAACAGAGCAATCCTGGCTGATTTAACCTGGGGAGCATAAATTGTGATGAGACGAAGGGAAAGACCCTGGTAAATGCAATCTAGAAGCAAGGCTCTCCCTGGGGTCAAATCAACTAGGCTAATGACCTGCACAGCAGTATGACAAAATAAGATCCTCACTCCATCTGCAGCATCAGGACCATAGGACCAAATGGAAGTCACAGAATGCCACAATTTCTTAGTGTAATTAATGTCCGAGAGAGTAGAAAAATGTGTCTGTTGCAAAAATATGATATCTGCAGAAAGGGACTTATAATAATGTAAAAGTCCTAGACGCTTTATGGAATCCTTAATACTACAGGAATTCAAAGAAACAATAGTTAAAGAAGTCAGGGAGCTAAACTAAGATTTGTCCTTTTTACATTTCCTTCCTGACTTCTTCTTGGACTCCAATAGATCAGGACCTCCTTCATCATCACTCTCCATACCAGACAAGGCCCCAGATTTAACCAACAGGATGGATTCAGAATCCCCATCTGGATCCTGCAGAACCTGAAATGTATTGTGCATAGGAGTGATAGTTGGTACAGTTAACATTTTAGCATAAGACCTTGTCATGCATTTTGAATGAGGTTTCTGAAACTCACGAGCGGGGGGGGGGACTGAAGTGAGTGAGGTAGGAGCTGGAAGCCCCGAAACCTCAGGGGGTTGCAAAATGTGTAATTGACAAATATCAGAAGACTCATTAGTGGGGTCTGACACAACTCCACCAGGAGGGTCTGAGGCAGAAGGGCCTGGGCCAGATGTATCAGGGTCAGAGAAGACAGTCTTCTCAGTGGTAGGCCTAAAACAGTCCTGGGCATCTGAAATCAAGGTCTCCTTATCAAGGCCCCCTGAATTATTTTGGCCAGCATATGGACACTGGAGGTATGCATGCCCCTGAACATCAAAGAGATTGCAATGAAAAATATTTCGACATGTGCTGCTGTCATGATCCAGTTCGCAACACAATGTGCATTTGATTTTATCACAGCCGCTACTGAGATGACAAGGGCTACCACATTTATAACAAGCTTTGGGTTGGCCGGTGTAAAAACATGTTCCCCTATCCCTATCCAAAAAGAAGCTGTTTGGAACGTGCTGGACTAAATCCTCTACAATGTGCAGTTTAACCTTAAATTTCCAGCTTCTTGTCCAAATACCCTCCCCATCAATAACTGGCTCAGGAGGCCCCGACACAGTGCATTTACTTTCCAACCAGTACAAAATATCCCCCACATTCACCCCCTCATTTTGAAACATTATATGAACAGTTTTAAACAATGGCTTTGTAATGGGAATAGCCCAGAGTGGAGTCCATAAAACAGTAGATTTCAATAAGTCGTATTTTGGCCAGAATTTATCTAGGCCCACAAAAGATTTGAAACTAATGTCAAAAGTGTCTTCCCCCTGAATATTTATAAGGGCATATCTCTGAGGCTTGAAAATTAATTGAGTTTTTAAGCAGCAGGCAGGCGACAAAGAAACAGTCAGGATGCTTCTGAAGATCCCCCAGTACCTGAGGCATAAAGCATTCCATCTAGGAGCCTGGTCCAAGCAATTATTCCTAAAGAGGTCCGAAAAGCCGGGGCTAGGATAAAACCATCTGTCTAAGAGAGGAAGGGGGGAAACATTCGGTATTCAGAATCAGGCTTCATACCTGTACCAGGAGCAGAACTATGTAAAGTCTCACCAGTAGTCTCCAAAGCACTGGGATCCAAAGGCTGCTGATCTGAGGGTTGCACAGTGGCAGAAATCCCAGAAGCAGATCTCTCCTGCAATGAAAAAGAAATCCAGTTGGAATCCGGTATCCAATGCCAATCCTGACATATCCATCCAGCGTCAATCAGGGCCGATTCCTTACTCCAGTCTCTCAAGGGAAATGAGCCCCCAGACAGAGGTAACTTCTGTGTTCCAGCATGCAGACCCTCTGATGCACAAGGCAGCACTTGATCCTCAGAAGAAATTGAACCCACCACAATCTCGGTCGGTTGCTCTGTATACATGCCATCCGCCTGCACAGAAGTTGAGCGCTCAGCCAAAATGGAAGAAACCAGCAAGGAAACCTCCGTAATCATCGGCTCCGGTGAAACCGCAACCACTGAAACTCCTGCTGCACAGATCACACAGTGAATATCTTCTTGAAGCTCCACAAGAACATCTCCAGAAATGCACTCCATACCGGATTGATCCCTTTCTGACTGCTCAGTAGAGCTCTCCCTGCCAACTGCAGGTAAGACGTCCATCTCCATCACAATTCCAGCACAGACTGCCAGTCCGTGGAACAGTCAACAGCTCCTCCTACCACCAGCAAAGCAGTAGAGGAATTTCCCCGGTGTCCTTGCCAAATTTCCCTCATTCACTAAAAATACCATCAACAGTTTAATCTGGTTCAAGGTCAGTTGGCATTCATCTGTATCCCCCTCCCTCAGGTCATGCCTGAAAATAGGCAGGATTTGTCTAGTGCACTTACCTGGTCAACAAAAACTAACAAAATAAATACATAAATACATACATAAATAAAAATAAAGGTGTAGCCATCGACCTCCCATCCTCAACTGTCACTGTTTGTAAAGGAAAATATGCCTATCTCAATACCATGGTGGTATCTCCAGACCAATCTACTGTACAGATGGAATGGAAGACTGACAATTCAATAGAGAACAAATTACAGTGACTCACCTCTGCAAAGGGACTTTCCAAGGCTGACCCAATACTGCATTTGTCTCAATGGAACTTTCTGCATTTGCCAGGTCTAACAGCAGCATACAGGTCTTTACAACCTTTCAGTCATGATGAATCCAGACATTTGCACAAGATTCTCTAATACCACCATATGCCAACTTTGTTCCAATGATTTCATTGCAACTGTTACTCTTCTCCTTACAGTCCTCCCAGCAACAAAGGATGATCCTTTACAATGTCCAGTAATGGAGCCGGGCCCACCCAGTGGCTGCGTCTGTTGCTGGGACTCTCATTTATAATGTTCAATATATGTATGTTCCTGTTGTTTTGAACCTCACTCACTAGAATGTGGCTGAGTTTGGCCACTGTTCCTTAACCAATGTGTCAAAATTCCACACTGCTATGTTATTAGATTTAATGGCAGCATATCAAGCAGGTGCACAAGACCCTGTAGCTGGGCCTCACACTACGGAACACTGAGGGGTGTTCCATCCTTGATGACCGAAGCAGTCCTTGATATTTGCTGATGTAACAGGTGCAACAGGCACTGTTATAGATTCATTTGTCTCAGGAATGTCAGTCTATAACCATGCTGATTTGGCTAAAATTCAAAGTCAAACCAAAAATGTCAGTAGTCAAATATTTCAGAATATGATGCAACCCATGGTACATGGTCTAGATGATATTTTCCAAGAGGAAAGATTCATGGTGTATAACATGCATGATATTGCACTTTTATTGAATGAGACCCGACACAAACTCAGTGAATTGATCTTCCAAAATAATAAAGAAGCCTCAGAGCAACATATAGGCAGGGACATCATTTGTTCAGCTTATGGTACTTTTGTTATCACTACTATCATCAATCTCTTCCAAGATCTGGAATCAGGACAGATTCCAGATTTGATTCATGATAGATGTATGGCTAAATGGTATTACCCCTATTGTAGATCACTGTCATGCACTACCCAGTGCATGGACAGGACTGTATCCTTTTTCTTTAGCCACAACATAGAACTTATGCTATGTGACTCCACATCCGAATTAAGGAACCTGCTATGTTGAACACCAATGTACCCTGTGCAACCCCATGTGCATTACCTTCACAGTGTCCTTCTGCTTTTCAACAAGGATTCTTCAGTCTTTGACAAGCTGGTGAACTGGGTTTTCTTCGTCAAATGGACACCTTGGTAGCCCAGCACACTGACTGTTGTGCCAGAGTTACCATTATTTGTGCAGATGTGATGTCTTTGATGTAGCCAAATCTGTTTGCGGTTATTCTCCGAACTGTATGGACTGGTCATATACATTAGATAATGACCTATTTGCTAACAAAATTGTTAATGTCACATCTTCTGAAAAGCCAAATGTCACCTTTGCCTCGAGGGAAGAACTTTGATGACTCACCAACAGAATGACAAATGCCTCCTTCACCGGCCCTGTCCAGCTCACCAAGTGGTGAATTTCTCGAGTTCAAGAACCCTACAACTCTGATAGACCATATGGCATTATACCCAACTGCAAGACTTTCTCCTATGAACCTTTGGTAAGCAACATCACTATGCCTAAATTCTGTTTTGTACCTCAGAAGTGCACTGTCATTGGCCATATGATTATCACCCCTGTTCCCACCCAGGAACCTGATTACATAGATAGTGATCCTCACTATCTGAATGCTATTGCACAATATCTACCAGTGTTTAACGTGCATATTGATCCTTTTACCCTGAATCTTGGAGCCTTGTTAGAAAGAAAAGATACTCACCTTATCCATATTAGCAACATTACCAAGGGAGGTGATTCTTTGAATGATTTATTTAACTATGGTGATTCAAGCACTGTTTTGTCCAAGACTTGGTTGGAAATTACATTTAAAGGTTTTGCTATTATTCAAGTTTTCTTGATTGTTTTAATGATTATTACCTTATGCTGTTTAAGACACATGCTCAACCAACATCGTGCACAACTGAAGTTTCTCTATACCGCTTGTTGACCTGGACTGTAACTGATACCGTCACCAACCAACTTACCATTTTTGTGTTGCCTCGTTATTCAGGTAACAAGATGGAAATATATAGACCTGCCTGATGGACAGTCTTTAATGTGTGCCACCATCTTACAGTATTAGGGATATCAGTATTTAATCATGCTTTCTATGATGCACTATGCAGTGTTATATTTGTGATCTTAGCACACTACCTACAGCTATTAGTCATAATGCTGTGATCAGCATATTTTATGAATTATTCTACTGTAACCCAAAAAGTCACTTTAGTCAGCATAATTGCTTATCACTATGTATGTGCATGTCTCACAGCCTTGCATCTGCATAGCAGAAAAGCTAAACAAAGCTGCCCACCTTACCCATCAATAGAAATGCTTTGTTTAACTGTTCTGCTATGCAGATGAGCCCATTATCCGGTAATAGACCTTCTTATCTCTGAGTATATAACTTTGTGTAAGAGTATTGTTCTCTGACTTTTTCCTGTGATGGCACAGGGTGTTCAGCAGTTCTGAACTCCCAGCTATGATAACCTGTCCTTTTTACATGTATTGGGTAATAAATCATTTGTTCTGCAACATGTGTCCCTGTGTTTTGTTTTGACATCAGGTTTAGATCCTGCCTCGACACCAAGAGACACTCCACAAATGGCTGCCCCTCCCCACTTCATACACACACTTCATTTTTCCTATTTGTAAGAGATGGTGCGGTAGTCTGTGACCGATGTTTCAGTCAACTTTCAAGGCCAGCAGTTTTGAAGGAGACTGGGAGTGGGGGGAAATGTGCTTGGGGTAAAGAGAAGTAGATGAGTGTAAGAAACTTGTCTGTGGTTCACTTTGGATTATACCAGTTGCGATTGGTATAAATCATAAAACAGAAAGATGCTGGTGACTCTGGACCAGTTCCACTGTCTACCTGGGGACCAATAAAGTGAGTCTGACTTTGTTTTTGTACTTTTTTGAAGCTTGAAAGATGTAGCACTAGAGAACAGTTTCTCTAGTGAGCGATGAGCTTTGCTATTTGAAATGCTCATGCTACAGCTGAGGGAGGATGGAAGTGCTGCCTCAGATGATGGCTTTTTTTAATTTAAAATGTTTTTCTGTTTGGTGGCATACTGTGTGTGTGGGGTGGGGGTGGGTGGAGGTTTTGCCTGTGTGAGGTTGTGGTTGTGGGTGCTGGTGGCATGTGACGACAAGTGATTCAGGGTCACTGAAGGCAGCTGCCAAGTGGGAATCAGTGAAGTGGGCTGCTGAGTGGGTCAGTGAAGTGAGCTGGGTGGCGTCATTCTAGATCATTTAGTTTTGTGGCCCCGACCCTGTGGAATTCCCTATCTTGACAGGTGCAAAATTGCCTGACTGTCCAAAGCTTTAAAGAAGCTTTGAAGACACATCTTTTTAGGATAGCTTTTAATGATTTATGTTAGTTTTAATTCTGTCTATTTATTGTTTTATGTATTGTTCAGGCGCTTTGGTTATAAGAAAAGTGCCTCATAAAAATAAAGAATGAATGAATGAATGAATGAATGAATTCTCTGGACAGTTGCTGTAGTGTTCTGTATGCTGGCACTAAGACCCATGATGTTGTATTAAGATTACATCAGTCCTACACTGAGCAGTCAGAGGCCAGCAATTTTTCTTGCCATTGTATAATTACACATTTTTAATATTTCTTAGTACAACTGTGTTGATCAGAAGCACCTACTTAGCTAACAGAAAGGTCAGTAATGATGGAACAGTAACATAGTTGGCAAAAGTACTTAAAATAGAATTTGCCTACTTTGTAGAGCTCCACCACCACCCAGTGCATATCAGAATCATCCTTTTAATATATATCCATGGACCCCTCCTCCTGGATAGCCAGTCAGGGATCTTCAGGTCCCACTTGGCCTGCTGGGTCATATTGTCGGGCACCATCCCCACCGGCATCCCCCTCCATAGAAGCATGATCCTGGGCAGTCTTCTATGGAAGTCCTGCTGAGACAAAAAACAGTGAGGCACAATAAGTGATGTCACACACACTCTCACACACACACACACACACACACAAAACAAAGCACATGGACAGCACACAAGCTGCCCCATCCCATGCCCTTAGCAGGCTCTGCCAAGTCCCACAGACTCTCCCATTACCATTGTATGCCATGGATGACATTCTGCACAATTTACTGAGAGTAGGCCTCATCATGCTGTTCTGCTCTGTATCCTGAAGCTGCTGCCATAGCACAGTGCAATAAAGATGGACATTGCTCCATTGGTGTGCTGGGTACATGCCCCTTAAATAACCTCCATCTGGCCAGGCATGGATGGGACCCAGCAATGGTCAGTGCACACATGAACCAACCGGAGGTCACACACTGCATGCTAGCTGTCAACCGAGCCAGACACACTGTCCCAGGGGATGTGCCCAGGATGACTCATGAACATTCTCCTGTCACACTGAGTGAGGGAATATGAACAGGCATGGATGCACAGGCCATAGCAATGTGTGTTTAGAGCCAGGTTGGATGCATATGCCCTGAGAGAAGCACACTGCCTTGAAGTATTACATGTAGGCCATGCAACAATCACACACCTGTACAATATGGTCTGTGCCCATGTTGCTGCATGCACCTGATGGTCATGAGTAATGTCAGTGGAGACAAAGACACAGTATGCATTGTTATACTATACCATGGGGTCCTTCCGGTGGGTGGCAGGTGATGTCACCTGTGTTAGTCAGTTGTCCATATCCAGAGTACAGCATCAGGTCCCAAACACCCTACTATGGTGTGTGCTTAACCACATCTCATTCTGAACTACCAGTATGACATATGGTCCATGAAGGAGGCATTCTCTGCCATTCATGGCATACCCACTGAAGTGGGAGCCATCAACTGAGTGCATGTCACAATCCTGGAAAGGTAGCCTGTGATGTGGGCGACTGGTCACAAGGGCGACTGCGCAATGGTGCAGACAATTTGAGCGACCCAGGAGTTCCCCACCTTCCCTGAGTTGTGTCCCCCCGGAGTAGGAATCCTAAGTAAGGGGTGGTGGGGGGCACAGGGGGAAAATACCCCCGCATAAAATCACTTTATGTTTTTCAGTTGCCCTGGAGGATTGTCGCCCTTCCACGGGTCACCATCCTGCAGTCACCCTTATCACATAGCACCTCCTGGAAATGCTTGTGGACAAAGAGTCATACCACAACCACAAGGAGTTCTTCAGCATTAACTTCCAGGTGGTATTTGATTCAGCAGGTACCATCATGAATGTGCATGCAAAATACCCTGGGTCTTGCCATGATGTTTATATATTCAATGACTGCATCTTCTGTGACCTGTTTGGGGCACATGGTGGCAGGGATGGATGGCTGATCGGTGGCTGCAGGTCTACTATACAGTCTGCAGAACCATGCATGCCATGCAGCCATCCTGTACAAACACTGTAATCTCCCCACACACAGGTAACAGCGGCTATCCATTACTGCCATATCTGATGATCCCATACCTAGAAGCACACAGTGATTCTGAGAAGGCATGTAATGAGGAACACAGGAAAATGCGGCCCATGGTGGAGAGGACAATAGGCATTCTGACAATGAGGTTCTGGTGTTTCGACATGACTGATGGCACAATGATGCCTCCCCCTGGGAAGATATGCAAAGTGTTCACCACATGCGCCATGCTGCATAACATATCTATGCAGCAGCATATACCCATGTCAAGTGAGGGGAATGGAGATGACCCATGGGGCAATGGGGGTGGTGAGCCGTTGCATGGACAGAGTGGACAGACACTGTTTGCAGATGCAGTATGGCATGGCCTTGCAAGGGGATGTTCAGTGGCTAGGAGATGCATGTGTGGTGGGGGGCGGTGGGAAATGAGCAGTAAAGGCAGTTGTGGAACAGTGCTGATGACCCACCCTGAGTCCCATATGGATGGAGTACATGTGTTGTACTGGGAGGGGGATTCAGACATGTGCTTGTGCTCCACTGGGGGGGGTCAGATGTGTGCTTGTGCTGCACTGGGTATGGTTTAGATGTGTGCTTGTGCTGTACTGGGTGGTGGATGTGCATTAGTGCATTACTGTCCTGGTAGGCATCCTCTTCATGCAGAGGAATGTATGCTGAGATGATGGGTCATTGCAGGTGCTTTCCCCCCGACTGGCAAAATGTGGCTGTCTGCATCTTGGCTACTGGTGATAGTTGGTAAGCCTCCAGCTCTGACGGGACAACCAGCTGTGGCAGTGTGAGTGGGGGCCTGTTCCAGTGTAACAGAATACTGTGGTGGTGTGAGGGGGGCCTTCCCCTGTAGGACAGCTGACCATGGTGATGTGCGGGTGGGACCCAGACTTGGATGTTGTACACTAGTCTATTGAGGATGTCACTAATGCAGTCTATGTCTCCACACATGCCCCTTACCTTGTCAGTGAGATTCCACAGCTGTTTGGTGTGCTCCTGCTGGGCCAGTAGCCAGTCCCAATTGCACTGCAATATCTTGAGTAGTAGGTGTGCAGGATCCCCCCAGCACTACACACCATGCACGCTTAGCATACAGGCATGAAGGATCACTATCTGTACCATACCTGTATACTGTGTGTGCCCCACTACCCCTCAGGTGACAGGCCACTGAGGTCCATCAGGTGGCATTTGCTCAGTGGCTGCCTCTTGGCAGTGGCTAGCTGTGCCATATGGCATATTCTCCCATGTCACCTGTCAGTCAGGTGACATTATGTCTTATGTGTGCTGGGCTCTGACCAGGGTCCCTTGGGTGCCTGTGAGTGTGCTGTGTTCCTATGTGCAGGGGGCTACTGCATGCCATATATGGTGCTGTTCTTATCTTTGTCTGCCTCTTGTGCGGCAATGACTGGGCTCCTGTTCACCATTTGGATGCCATCATCCTCTGCCATTGTAATCCCTTTCTGTAGAGAAGGATTCATGGCATGTTTTACTGTCTGTGGCTATGCTGAGGGATGTTCCATGGGATGTGTGTGCCCCTGCATCCAGTGTCATCTACCTGGTTCTGCCTGTTGCCTTCTGGTTCGGCTGATATGGGGGTCACAGTACCCATCAGCAGGTGTCCCAGCAGCCTTTGTGTCCAGTGATGATTCTGTTCCAAGGTCTGTGGGATACAGTACAGGTGCAAGTAACCAGACTGTACAGCCAACCCAACAGTATGTGGGGGACATGGCATATCTGGCAGTGTGTTCTTGCCCTCCTCACAGGGACATGTGTGTTCTGGTGTTTACCACCATGCTTTTGATGGACATGAGGCTGTACTCCTGGGTGAGTGGCCCCACCAGCGGCCACCTGTGACCATTTGGCAGAAAACAGCTTCTGCTTAATGGCTAACTAGAAGTCTTCCTACTTATAATTGATGGTAGCCAGTGTCTGTGCCTCCTGGCCAGCAGCAGTGACGGCCACCTGGACATCCAGCCACATCTTGGCCTTGGTCTCTTTTTGTGCCTTCAGGGATTATGCCTTGTATAGTGTGGCATACTGCTTCCTGATATCCATCACTATGGTAGCCACCTGTTGAATAGTTAGTGAACCTTGACCATTTGGTACCCTAGATCCATGTGCAATCACATACAAGTTGCCAGCTGAAGTTCATTCTGTGAGTGTTCAAATCCATGCCTGGCCCTGCCAGTGGTGCACCTCCCTTGCCATCCTCAGCTCTTGCTTGCCTTGCCACCTTTGTGGTGATGGTATTCACTTATGCAGGCGTGCACTTTGCACTGGCAGAGGAGTTCCATATATAGTGGGTTTCGAGCATGTCCACACATTGGCAGCCCATCCTATATCTGTCCCATGTGGTTCTGTGTATATGCAGGCCCCACCCAGGCTGCTGCCTCTGCTGCAAGGATGTTGGAGCATGATTCATCCAGTCCACTGTCTCTTCGGTGCATAAGGGCGCACCACCATTATGGTCCATATGGGTGCAGAACATGCACTTTGGTGCACAGACCCCAATATGAGCTGGTGTGTCACTGTGAACATACAGATGTCAGTATCAGTTAAATAAGACCAATCAACTTACACACCATGAATGGGATGATGAGGGAATGAATGAACTGAGATCTGCAGTAAATAGTAATTATTACTGTAGCTAACATTGGACCATGGTGGTCTTAATAGTGTTTGTAGACTCTGTCACGACAACATAAACAGTAATCCAAAGCAGATGCATGATAATACCACTAGCCACAAGCATACTACAGTATTTAATATTTATTGCTGACATAAAGTCTCCCCACCCCATTTATAATCTTCATTACCCCACTCTGAAGTAATTCAACTGAATTCTGGAAGTTGAGCCAAATCTGTGGACCCCCAGCTGAAAGCCGAATCAAAGCAGCTGCTGGCCCACTTCTCTTATCCTTACAGGTCCCTCCATCTGGTATAATAGCAGCTTGCATAAAGGAAGCAGGCTTTATACCTACAGATGCATACAGCATAATGTTTTATTGAACAAGATATAGAGGATTGTGTAGAGCAGTCATACACAACAAGGCTGTGTTTCAGTCAAGAGATTTCCATTTTAAGAAGAGACCTCACGAGTGCAGCTCGAGATGTCTCACTACAATGGAAACCTGAAGACTGAAACTCAGCCTTGTACATATGTGGTTGCTCATACACAATCTTTTATAGTGTATGAGCAACCATAACTTGAGCACACATAAATAAAACATTTCCGCTCTTGCAAAAGGTCAAGTGATCGCCGCACACTTGATCAGTGCTGATGTGCTTGAGAAGAAGGCAGCTGCATGATCACATTCTATGTTGTTGTGCTGCAGTAGTGACATTGCTAGTGCAACACAACTTCACAATGTCACTACTTCAGCACAACAATGCTGTTCTAGAAATGGATTTCCATGCACAACAGCATTCCACCGCAAACGACTGCATATAGTGATTATAAGGGGCACATAACATGAAAATAATAATCGGGAAGGTGGTTTTACAAAAGAAAGAAGGCAGTAAAATGATGTGGAATGGAAGTCAGTTACAGGAATGTTGAAGAATTAGCATGGGAAAGCATACACATGTAACTCAAAAAATAAGGCAATGGCTAATTACAATGCTACATGAATGGTGTTCGTCCAATAAAAGGTATCACAATATTTAATTAGTGTTCGTCCAATGAAAGGTATCACAATATTTAATTAATCTGGTTTTACAAGGACTAGCATGGCCGTAAACATTTTTTGCTAGTCATAATGGGCTATACATCTATTAATGAAATTGCAGTTTAAGCTCTCGAAACTTTCACAAATGGATTTTTGGATATTTTCAGGCAGTAAAGCAGGCAGAAAGAGTTAAGATACTCTGATCTGACAAAAGCTTATATTAAATGATCACTAGCATATATATATATCAACTGGCTCTTAACAGAGTAGTCACAGTTCTGAGAGGCACAGAAGAGATAAGTGTGAAGAATAGAAAAAGTTTTCTTCTCCACTGGGGGTTCTTTCCTACTGCTAAGGACAAAGAAAAATGGAACATTGCTTTTAGCAAGATTGTAAGTGACCCACTGTCTCAGTTTGCACTCATGTGGGAGCAGGAAGTCTTTTCTCCCTTGAACATGAAAAGTGAAAATAGAAAAGGCCCCTCTACCTATTGAAAACTATTGTGACACTCCACGCCATGTGGGAACTCAAACTGCTCACTACTGCTTTACAGCTGGTATTTGATTCTTGCAGAGTTTAATATCCCAGACTGACTCTTGATCTATATTTTTATTTCACACAATTTTCCCTTTTATGTTATTCACCTTGAACCATAGGGTTTCTTACCCCTGCAACATCTGTGATAGAGGCATCATGTTGTGGTAACCAAAAGGAAAAAGGTGACAAACTTAAAAAATAGAATCAAAATCTATGCAAGAACATCTGTAATTATAGCATGTACTTCCTGATCATTACCAAACTAGGCTATTATTAGTAGTCACCTGTCCATCGTATGTGCACGCCCAAATTGGGAGTTTTTCCTCATATACAGGGGGTTACATTTTTTTAAAGATCTGATTTACTATGCTATGTTATGCTGTGGTATATTATGCTGACACTCCCCACATTGGAAAAGACATCTTAAAATGTAATAACATGAGCCTAACACTAACCTAATCTGAAGCAGTAACACTACTTTGATAAAACAATTGTGACATAATCAATAAAAACATCTTTTAAAACCTCTCTACCTCAGAATCAAAATCTTACTTGGGCAAAAAGTACATTCCCATGTTATTTTACCTTCCAGCAAAGCTAAAAAAACACAGTTGTACTCAAATGCTGTTAAAACAAAATACTTACTGCATGATTTTTCACTTCTCACTTGACCTCCTACTGTTGCTTTATTGAGAGCTGTAGAAATGGTTCAAAACCAAAACCACAACAGCAACAACTTTTGGCATCTTAGATGTAAAACCTAAAATTAGAAAAAAACATGATTTAACAAAACAAAACATTACAGTTTACCAGCATTGGAAATTTCACCACCTCCAGCTCATAGAATGATGTAAACCCACAGCATACAGAAATCCAGAATTGAGACTGATTACAATCCAACTCACACTTTAAAAATGTACCATGAAGCAATTAAAAAAAAGTAAAGAAACCTTTCAACTCAGAGAAGAAGGCACATGCCGAACTGTGCAACTGTGCACCCTATACCCAGCCCCTGCCAGACATGCATCTCCAGGATTTACTAACCTCAGCCGGCCAGATGTGTGGCTGGGTAGTTCTGTACAAGAGATGGGAAAGCCAGGGGGCAGAAAAATGCTGGCCCTCTGGCTTACAATTGGAAGCCCAGACAGTCTCACAGTAGAGCCCCTGCTCTGCTTCAGCAAGGAGATCATGGGATACAGCAGTCTGCACAGGGATTGCGGTGTTCCCCATAGCAGATTGGATTTTTAACTAGTTGCAGAACTCTGTGCTCCACTTCCATCATTTGCTTCCCTGCCCTCTGTGGAACAGAGGAGAGCTGGCATTTTTGTCATGGGGGTGCGCACCCATCACATCAGCTCTGTTGTTGATAAAAGGAACACCCCCCTTACACTGGCCAGACAGGGCATAACCAGCATAGTGTATGCCATGCTCAGCCAGCCCAACCTTGCCATGCCCACTGTCTGCCTCCTACCCCGACTGGTCATTCAATTGGCTTGAGTATAGGTTTAGTTGGCCCCAGGCAGGATACATGGCAGAAGCTGGCCATTCATACATATGTGTGTGTATATCCAAGCCCCATATGCTGTATATTGTGGTGCAAAGGGCCATAGATCATTAATGCATAGGGCTGCTTGAGACTCTGTTTTCAGATTAGAAATTAAACACAAACAGTTAAATATAGAGACATACAAACAAAGAAACCTATAATATGATGGCAGATATGGGCTGCTTGGCCTACCTAGTCTGCCCATTTGTTTCTACCTTAATTTTTGCTGCAGACCCTACATAATCTATGGTGCAAACTCCCCCCCCCCCACACTTTCCCTTATGATTATGTTGTGCTTGTCCAAGGCATTTGTGAACCCCACCACTGATTTTGCCCCCGCCACCTCCACTGGAAGGCTGTTCCAGGAATCCACCACTCTTTCTGCAAATAATTACTTCCTCACATCTCTCCTGAATCAACCTCCCTCTTACTTCATAGCATGTCCCCTTGTTCTAGGGCACCTTTTTATTCTGAAGAATACTCCCTCCTGTATCTTAACCCCCATGAAGTACTTAAAAGCTTCTTTCATATGCTCCCTCTCCCTCCTCTCTTCCAGGGTGTATATTTTGAGCTTGTTTAACCTTCCCTGTTAGGGCTGTTGATGCAGACCCCATGCCATTTTGGTTGCCCTCCTCTGAACTGCCTCCACTCTATCTATGTCCTTTCTGAGATGTGATCTCCAGAACTGGACACAATACTCAAGGTGGAGTCGTACCAGTGATCTATATAGAGACACCACCTCACAATGTCTGCTGGTGAGATCTGTTCCTATGTATCTCAGCATCCTACTAGCCCTCCCAACTGCCTTGTCACACTGCCTGGCCACCTTTAGGTCATCTGATACGATTACCCCAGTCTCTTTCCTGCTTGGTTATTGTTGGTAACACTCTACCCGTTTTGCATTCCACCATGGGCTTTCTATGGCCCAAGTGCATTATTTTGTACTTTTCTGCAATAAAACCCAGCTGCCACACTTGACAACTCCAATTTATTCAGATCTCTACCCATGCATTCCACACACCCCTGGAGTGTACACTCTCTTGTAGACCTTAGTGTTGTCCACAAAAAGGTAGACCTTCCTTTCCAGATCCTCTGCTGTACCACTTATAAACATATTAAAGAGGATCCATCCCAGCACTGAACCCTGAGGTACCCCACTGATCACCCTCCCTTCCTTGGAGTGAACTCCATTTACTAATACCCTCTATTTCCTATCCCCTAACCAATTTCTTACTAAGGATACCATCTTGTTGCCCACCCCAAAACTACCCAGCTTGTTTACCAGTGTCCTCTGTGGAATGATATCAAAAGCCTTGCTGAAATCCAGGTAGATCATGTCCTCTGCTCCTCCCTGATCTAACTCCTTGGTCACCCAGTCAAAGAAATCTATTAGATATGTTTGGCATGACCTCCCTCCTGTGAATCCATGCTGTCTAGGATCCTGTAACCTGTTGGAGTCAAGATGTTCCACAATTTTTTCCTTTAACAGTGTTTCCATTATCATACCCACCACTGATGTCAGGCTGACAGGCCTATAACTGACTGACTTTTCTCTGCAAGTGGCAATACAGCTATCCTTCTCAAATCCTCCAGGAGCACTCTGGCCTCCAGGGATCTGTTAAGTCTCTCAGACAGGCGGATAGTACCTCTCTGAGCTCCTTCAGCAGCCTTGGATATCACCTTTTCTTCAATGTCAAACTACTCCTCAAACAATTTAACACAAAGACTCACCTTTGACCATGACTTATGCACACTGGTGAACTCGTTTCTCTCCTCTTCCAGTGCAGAATCGTCCACAGAGCACACTTAAGACCTCCTCTGGGACAGCATCCAATCACCAGTGGACTGGTTGAGTTTCACACCTTGCATCCCAAGGGTTGCCTCCATCATCTTTGATGATTTGGCTAGATACACCCTTCTTCCTCAGTGCTGACTTACAGATAAGGCCTTCTCAGCGTCTGCTAGGGTCATGGCTCAGGCTGCAAGTTTGACTGGCATTAGCATTTGTAGTAGTTGTGCTCTAGTGTGGTTGCTTTGCTCTGATCATGATTCCCAGCTGTCCATAGTGGAGCTGCTTTTCCGAGGAATCAATTCACAGTGACAATGTCTGCTCCCAGTATGGCATACTCATAACAAATGTCCCATACTTTTACTGTCCATACACTGCATGTATGACCATAACCTCCTTACATCTGCATTCTTTCCAAACATGCTCCCTCTAGGTATACACTAAGAAAACTCTCATATTTTACATTTGACATTCTTAGGATAAGAACCCGGTTCGGTTTCTCAGCTATAAGCCATACTTTACCCACCCTATGAAACACTCTCCAAAGGACACTTAAACTCAAACACACTGTTGAGTTTTGTACCTTTAAGTCCTTTCTTAGACTTACTGTGAAAGACGAATGCAATTTCTATGCATAACCTTCCTTGCTGCTTTAATGAATCCCGACCCTGAGTCGTCACTTTAGTACTTCTAATCTTCCCTTATTCCTCTAATCCTTTCATTCTGTGCACCTTTCATACCTGTCTCCTCCCTTCCGACCTTGTCCCTCTCCAGCTGTCTCCCTGTTGTCATACTACATTATCAGTATGCACTCACATTGCCCCTTTCTTCTCTATTTACCAGTTGTACTCCCTTTCCTTCCCACTAATGCACTTCGATATGATTATTATTTCCCGTTTTCATTCCTGTAGCACAGTGTCATAGATTCAAGGCTAGATATATATTGTTCCCCATTTCCGTGTTGTGATTTGATTATATGTAATTACTACTTTTGTACCTACTGTAAACATTCTGTAGTATTTAGATATGAACCTGTTTGTCCCTCCAGGACCTCCATGCAAATGAGTTGTCTCAATGGTGACATCCAGGCAAAATAAAAATTAAACCGAATAACAGCAATCACAGCACAGTACCTTGAGGGCAGTATGTTTGCTAGCAACCTCAAGGCCTGTAGTCTGTTCTTCCAATAAATGATCCGGGGCCTTCCCCTTCAATTGCATGCAGAGGGCCCTCATATGTTGATGGTACAACCACTAAGCCATGCTGTTGTCTAGTCCTGATAGCTCCTTACTTTGGTCTTCTCATCCTGACATACTGACTCACAGCAGTTACTTATAAAATTACAATTATTGCTTTTCAGCCTGTGTCCCAGCTCTGCCTCCCTTATAGGTTTAGAAGGTACCTAGTTTGAATCCTCTAAGGGTGGATTCAAGGTGAGAGTTCTTAGTTCCAGATGCACTACAAAGTTGGGCAGGGATCCGTGGGTGGGCTTACCTTGTCTAGGCAAGCTGCAGTGAGAGTAAGGAGTGATCCAGGTGAGCAATGATTCCTGGGGCACAGCCGCTGTAGCCACAGACAATGCTGGATTCTTGCTGACCTCAGGGGTGAGTCAGAAGGCTCAGAGGGTCTACTGCGATTTGGTCATCTAACTACTTGATATTTCTGCTTTTACTGACCTGCTGGGGCCTTTCTCCTCAATCTTTATATCACTGCCAGAATTGTCGTGCTGCATCTCTGATGTGCAAGCTGCTCCGCACAAACATACCCAGTGTGCAGGCCCTCTAGAAGGCCTACTCATTTGCTAAAACAAAGTGGTCTTTCATGATTCAGGCTGCAATTACATGGTGCCATTCTAATTTAGGTTACATGTTCTGGCTTGCCTCTCTCCCAAACAGTACACCTGCAGTCCAATCAGCTGGGAAAATAAACTGTAGAGAAAAACATTTTTTTTCAAAGGCAGCAAACCTTTGGGGCCCATAACTTAGTAGTTTCTCAGTTGATTTGCTCAAAATAAACAGCAAAGGATGCAATACTCTCTGGGTATGTGAGCATGGTGCACCCTAATGCCACCCTACCTAAATGCCAGGAAACAAGTCCCTACATGTAAGAGAGTCACTCTCCCTCTAGTGGTATGAATAGTATCTAGTCCAGAAGAAAGCCTGTGCCCATGCATAACATTAACAACTGTTCTGCACCATATCAGACACATTACCAAACAAGGCAAGAGCAATTGGGATCAGTGGCACCTTAAACCATACAACAGACACCAGTAACTTGAGGCCATACACAATATACATTTTTCCATGCCAGAGCTGGGATCAAGTATAGTGGTTTTACTATTTAGCTGCCTAGGTTGTACACAGCTCTCCAGGCATTTCCCAGTGATAACTCTTCATGATGGTACTTGCACACACTATATTACAACAACTTTTTTGGTCAGTGCCCCATACATATGTTCCATCAGTTACTCCTGGATCTTTACATAACTCCCCCATCTCGAGTGCAGCATAACTCCTGACTTCTGTCTCCATACATGGGTCTGATGGTACCCAGCTTTCTTGTGGAGTCTAATGCCCTACCCACAACTATGACATTTTCCAGATTCTTCCCCTAAACTAAAAGGGCACAATTACATGCTGCATGGGTCTCTTTCAACCCTAAGAATCCCTAACCTCATTTGCAGGGTCCCTGGAGCCCTGGCGCTCATGAGACCATTTGTGATGCGGCACTCTCCTGAGGCTGGACAAGCACTTACCTGCAGGTCAAGCTGTGCTGGCACTTGTCTCAATAGACCCAAAAGGACAATAAACAGAAAAGCATAGTAGCATATGCTATCACTACTAAGTGCATAAAGCAAGGTTGGGCCTGCCACATATGCTGACCTTTAGCACTCCACTGATTGCCATAGTGCCCCAAAATGCAGGCTCCCATATCTGGCCTCTCAAATGGGGGCATTGTGACCCCAACCCTTGCCAGGCCTTCTCCTATCAGATGCCCATTCATTCAACTACTTGCCAGAGGTTTTGAGTCAGAATGTCTAGGGGTTTACAAATGAACATTTCAATTTAGCAAGGTTAACTTACAGGTTTGCTCTGAACACAGACTGACTCCTCTCAATTCTGCTTCTGGGAGTGAACCCACAAGGATTCTGACCACCCCCCTTGAGGGGAAGCCCACTACTTTCAACAGTTTGCCTCTCTGGGCTGTTGGTTTATGCTACTCTGGAGGCAAGTTCCCTAGGGTCTCCATTCCTCCAGCTGCTCCCAATGCTTTTCTTCTTCCTTGGAGATCAGGCCAGAGGGAAACATTGCCAATCAATCTCAAGAACCCTATCATCATCCCTGGGACCACAGACTCCCTCAGCCCTGTTGCAACCAGAGATGCTGGACTGCCTCTCTCTATCTCACTAGGCTCCAAACCCACACTGCCCTGATGCCTTACCCTTATATAAGGCTTCAGGGAAAGGGCAGAATCATGCATATGCATGTTTTAGTTTCCTGCTGTTAGCTAAGTCAGGCCATTCCCAGCATGAATATCCAGAGATCTTGGGCTTGATCCTCAAAACTCCTGACATGGCGCAAGAAGCTTGCACCACAAAGAATGGTGCAAAGTGCCCATTGCACCAAAAGATGTGATGGGAGCAATTCTCAAAGGCAACCTGCATCACAACAGGCTGCCCCAAATGAGGTTTGCATCACCGATGCACACAATAATGGGTCTCATCATGGTGCTAGGAGGCTTGCAGAAGACACAGGCTGCCATATCCCCTAATGTGGGATTTTTAGAACTCTCTCAGAGGGGAAAAATACTAAGTACACTTAGACCAGCAAGGGCTGGTCTAAGAATACTTAGAAAAATCTCCTCTGGGAGAGTTACTTGCATGCAACAATGTGCTGTGGTTCCCCTCATTCCCCAGCCCTGATGTTGGCCCTATTTATATTTAACAGAAAACCCATCCTGGTGGTCTAGTGACCCCACCAATCTCTGATACCTACAGTTCTGTTATTATTTAATACAACCCCTGATCTGATAGGCTAGTGTCACCCCACCAGAATCCCTGATGCCACTGGTTCTGTTATTATTAATTACCACCCCTGCCCTTGTAGGTTAGAGACCTCCTCCCCAATCCCCAATGCTGGCAGTTCTGATATCATGTCATACAATCCCTGCCCTGGTAGTCTAGTGGCATCGCCCTCCCCATGTTACCTGTTATGATATTAATACATACAACACCAACCCCTGGTGATCTATTGGCCACCCCCACACTCCAGCAGGTAGTGCCCACCAACCCGCTCCCCCATCCCAAAACACAGCAGGTGAATGGCACAGCTGAATATGTGCAGATTTTCCCTGGTGTGTGATATAAGAATCCACAACTGTATTATGTACAGTGACCCTGGACTTTGTCCTCTGGATAACAGAAGAAAATGTAAATTTGAAATCTTGCTACACAAATGTATGTTTCAACAGTACCCTGCCTACCTTTACAGGCTACTAACCAAGCCCACGCACACTCCTTTCTCATGCTAGGGATCTTCTTCATATATTTCATGCTCACAAATCAGCACTGTGAATGCCTTTTCTTTTACTGCTCTGTCTACTTGGAACTCTTTCCCTTGTGATGTAAAGACTAGTGCTACTACCCAAGTCTTTAAGTAAGCATTGTATGCCCATCTTCTTCTCTCTTGCTACTGCTAGAATTCCAAAGTCTGCTCAGTCTCAGTTTGCTGACAACCCCCTCTAAACCTCAACACGCTACATCCCCTAGTGTTTACCATCTTCAGTTTATCACTTAATTGTGTCAGTCTATATCTACTGCATACAGTATATATGCCTTTTTCACTTTACTAGTCTTGAAATGATAGGCAATATCCTGTTGATGTCAGCCCCCCCCCCGACCCACTGGAAACATAGGCATTATACCCAAATGCGGATTTCCAGTTGTCGAATTCTAATAAACCAGTCAATCAATCAATATGAAGTAATTCACAAAACATGTAGTGGACACCTGTAATAAACTTCCTGAGCAGGTGATATCAGATGATGCTGTATTAATCTCAGTGTTGCCAGTTACTATTAAGAACAAACTCTGGTCAGAGTCAATGCAGCTGCTAAATGATGTTTTTGTCTCCAAAGACCCTACTTCATCTATGGCTTTCTCATCCACATCTCACCTCCTTGACACCCAATACTACTTTTCTTCCATTGCCACCCTTCTATTTTAAAGGATACAAGATTAGTGAATATGGCACTACATGCAGAGTTTGACCACAAATTTTTAAGACCCTCATTTTATGATTTGCATTATAAACATGCCATACACCATTTATGGTATACTGGCCGAAATGCCATTTTGCTCCAGAAAATCAAAAACACATCTCAGCCAGGACTTAAAGAATTACATGTGTCTGACATTTATGAGGTGGTGTGAAATATGGCTATGTTGAAAATTTTGAGTAAAAATATTGAAAATTAGCAAAGTAATGAGTGAAGGGTGAAATACTGCAATGTTCAGTCATAACCTGGGAATTTTACTGTATTTGTATACCACATTTTCAGCATAGCCTTTTTATTACCACACCTCATGAACATGTTAGGTGAAAATTTTTAGATCTCTGCCAAAATGTCATTCCTTCCCACCAAAATGTCATTCCACACCACAGGTGAGAAAACACATTTTGGCCAGGTTCTGAAAAATGACAGGTATCACATTCATGAGGTGGTCTGAAAAAATGGCTATGTTGAAAATTTTAGGTCAAAATATTTAAAATTCCCAAAATTATGAGCAAGCGTAGAAAAATGTCAACATATGCACATAACTTTGCCATTTGTACATATTTTGACACCATATTTTTAACATAACCTTCTTATGACCCCACCACATGAATAAAGGGAGTGAAAGTTCCCAAATCCTGTCTGAAAGGTGATTTTACAACACAACCACATAATCACCTTTTGGGTCAGATTTGCATAATTCCACCATCATTTGTCATGAGGTGGGGTCCTAAAAAAGCCATGCTGAAAATTTGGGGCTGAATTATGCAAAAACAACAAAGTTGTGTTTCAAAGTTAAAACCCCATTGCCCTGGACTCCTCTCACCCCCACTCAATATTGATGCTATATATAAGAAGCTGCACTCCAGGTTAGGTGCATTATACAGCAACAAAAGTTGCATCCCCCTACCGACGTGACTGGCTATTTTTCAAAAGATTATCCTCCCAATAATGTACTACAGCGATGTAGTCTACTGTGCAGCCCCTCAAACCTCCCTGTCCAGACTAGACCCTCTCTTCAACTCCTTCTGCCAGTTCTCCCTGGACTGCCCTCCTAGTACACATCACTGTGTCCTCTACCAGTCCTTGGATCTCCCCTCTCTCCACAATCAGAGATTGCAACACTGTGCTAGAACTGCTGCAAAATTCCGGTCACAGTCACTCCCCTCCTACCTGGCGTCCTCCCTGAATGTTCTTCCCCCTCCAGCCTACTCACTCAGGAACATTGATTCTCGGCTACTTCACATCCCACACAGATCCACCAGGTCTGGACAGGCTGCTTTCAGCTTCAGGATGCCCAAATTATGGAACTCCCTGTCAGCTGATATTAGACACGACACAGGCACTCCACACCGGAATGTTCTTCTTAAGACTCAATTCACTACCACTTGCTCTTGCATCCTGCCCTGCTGAATCCAATCTGGTTGTCAGTTGTTTATTGTCTCTGCTGTTTTCTTCTCATTGCTGTCAAACCCCGCTTACTGTGTATTGAGGGGCATATACATAATTCAGTGCATGCAGTACCATTACCATACCACCCTGGCTGTATATTTGCTATTTGTATATAGGATTTTGACTACTCTAATTTGAACTGTAACTGAACATGTATATGTATGTATATTCTACTATTACTGTATCCTGCCTATCCCTATTCCCCCAGGGCACATCTGGAATCGAGTGGTAAACTGCTCAGTATGCCTTCCTGGTAAAACTCTTAAATAAATAAATAAATAACTGTGATCTCTTCCAATCTATATCATTCTCCTCTCTTGAAGACAGGCACCTTTCTCACTGTTCCAAATTCATATCCAAATTCTTGTTTGGCTCTCTTCACTCTTTCCTCTCTTCCTCTCTATCTCCCCTTCCACTGCCTCCCACTCCATTAGATCCAACGACACCCGGGCCCTTGTAGTCCCCTGTAGAACAACCCCTGTTGGTCATGTTGCTTTCTCTAGCCACTTCCCTAAGCAGTGGAACTCCCCTCCCATTAATCACACCTTCTCCCCTTTTGATATCTCGCCACTTTGATACAATTTTATTCACCCTACCTGCTATTGCCTTTAATTTACACCCACCTTCCTTTACTGCTTTAGAAATTGTTGTATCACAATTGTCTCCTGACTCCCTACCTTAACTTGTTTTTCCTTGAAGGCAATATGTGATTTTTGCATATAACTGTTGTGTGCAAGCACTTAGAAATTGTCAGCAGATAAGGACTGCTAGGCCCATCCAGTCTGCCCATAAGTCCTGTACTTGATTACAGCTTTTGACCCTTCCCCTCATAACCTTCATGGTTCCTATATGCCTGTCCCATGCATGTTTGCCCATGTTCTTCAAATCATTGTGCTTTTATTGTAAGCTGTATCTCAACATATATCACTGGAAGTTACTTTAGTATGTCTGTTGCTGTTGTAAGCTGAATCTCAACATGTTATCTCTGAATTATATTGTATGTATGTCTGTAAAGCAGGTGTCTCCAATTACAGCTTCCTGCTGTAGTTTTTGACAGAGGAGAATTTGCTTTCAGAACAAGTAGCAGTCTAGAACTACAGTTTTCATACAGATAAATCACTTCTATCTCAGACAGAGTCAGTGCCTGTTTGGATTAAGCACACAGATACTTTATTAGAAGCAGGGGGTCTCATTTAAGTAAAAAAAAAGAAGAAAATCACTGTGTGTCTCTCTGTTTGAGGAAGGGGGCTGTATAAGCTTAATTTACTGAGTCAGAGGGTGAAGCTAATTGGGGTGTGGCTTAGGAGCTTAGGAGTACAAAAGCAGGTGTCTCCAATTACAGCTTCCTGTTGTAGTTTTTGACAGAGGAGATTTGCTTTCAGAGCAAGTAGCAGTCAAGAACTACAGTTTTTTTTTTACTAATTGCCCTCCTTCCAACCCCTCCACACTCTCACCCTAAGCCAGTTCTACTTTTATAGCCACTGGATTTGACTGACAACAGGAACTACCTGTTTGGCAGTAGGTAAGAAAGGATCACTTAGACACATTAGTTCCATCAACCTTGAAGGAACCTAAAAAATAGATCTTTCTCAACCCCCCCCAGCTGCTGGAGGTCTGAATCCAAGCACAGAAGAAGGAGACTACTGAAGACTACAGGAAGTTCCTGTCCCAGAACAGGAAGGGCAAGAGTTGTAAAGGCACATAGGCAGTAGGAAAGTTGGTGTAAAAATACATACAGGGAGGAGATAGTAAGCATACAAAGCAACAGGAGAGGGGACACAAAGTAAGTCAAGATGGGAGTGGTGCAGTGCAATGGCTGTGGGGCAGCAGTGTTCTGGGAGACATTCTGGAGGCTGCGATGCTCCCTGTTTGCAGGCACCTCTCTGGTCTGAGGGAGGAGGTTGCCTGTCTCCAGGTGACCTGGCTAGGATTAATGAAACCTCTTCCCCCACCCAGGGACTACTAGGGCCACCAACACTACCTCAGAGATTGCCAAGAAAGACAAGCAGTTGGACCAAGGTGAGCTCAGGGAGGGAGATGATGGCAGTGGTGGAACAGAGGTGCATCCCTCCAGTTGTACCTCTCTACAGTGCATATGCTGTTCTGGTGAAGAGTGGTTCCTCTATGGAAGCACCTGCAGTGGAGACCAAGGAGGATGCTGGGAACCTACACAAAGAAGACCCACAGGAGGGTGGCACGAGACCCCACAGGGGAAGGAAGCAACTCCTGGTGGGGTACTCAATCATTAGGGGGTAGAAGTGGGGGAGGAAGGGGGATAGGGAGGTAAGGTGCCTGCCAGGTGTCACGGCTTGGAGGGACAGGAAGTGAATCCTCAGAATCGTGGGAGCAGATGCACAAGGAAGGAGCTGGATGTCATTGTCTACCTAGGGACAAATGATCTGGCTGTCAATGGGATCATAGCAGTTCAAGAGGAGTTTGTAGAATTGGGAAGGGGCCTTAGAGAAAAATCATGTATGGTAACCTTCTTGGAGGTGCTGCTTGTCTATGGCAAGGATGATGCTAGGGTATTCCACACCATGATATTCAATGAATGGTTGAAAAACTGGTGTGGAGCTCAGGGTTTTGGCTTCATTGGGGACTGGGGATCCACCTGGAGTGATAAGGTCTTATACTGGCACGATGGTCTGTATCTGTCTGGGGGAACCAGTATCCTAATTGATAGGTTTAAATGCTTCATTGGCAAGCATTTAAACTAGCCAAAGGGGGAGACACTGAAAAGGAGAAGGGAAATCCCAGCATCCCTCCACATAACACCGTAGTTAGAGAGGTAAACACCAAGGTAGAGAAGTCAGTAGGGAGTAGGATGGGGTAAATGCAGAAAAGGGCAGTAAGGACAGGGATGGGGCTAAAAGGTGGGATGAGTAAAAATGCCCACAGTCTGTGTAACAAGCTTCCTGAACTAGTGACCTTGATGGAAGAGGGATGCCTGGATATTGTGGCAGTCACTGAAACATGGTACACACACAGAACCATGACTGGGATGTCAACATACCAGGATACACAATTTACAGGAGGGACAGGGTGGGAAAAAGAGAGGAGGAGTAGCTCTCTATATAAGGGAAGAGATTAAAGCAACAGAACGAAAGAGTAAACATGAAGTTGATGAGACACTATGGGTCATCCAGGAGACAGGAAATGGCACCACAATCCACGTGGGGGTTGTGCACAGACCCCTATCTCAGGGGGAGGAAATGGACAAGGAAATGATGGACGGCATCCTTAAAATGGCAGAAAAAGGGGAGATATTATTGATGAGGGACCTGAATATGCCAGATGTTAACTGAAGTACCTTTGCTGCAGGCACATCCAAGAGCAGGGTCAGTATTGATGCCCTAAAGGGGTCGTGTCTCAGACAATTAGTGTTGGATCCCACTCAGAAGGGAGTGATCTTAGACCTAGTACTCTCAAATGGGGAAGGGGAAAGGATCTCAGATTTAGAAGTGGGTAGCCATCTGGGAACAAGTGACCACCAAACAGTGTGGTTCACAATAAACACAGCCATAGAGTCAAGCCATACAAAAACAAGAGCATTGGACTTTAGGTGGGCTGACTTTGGGAAAATGAGAGCGTGCCTCAGAAAAGTACTAGCAAATGGGCAAGAAGGAGGGGTGGAGGAACAATGGTGAATAATCAAAACAGCCATCACAAAGGCAACAAGCCTTTGTGTGAAGCAAATCAACCAAACAAAATGAAGGAGAAAACCACTATGGTTCTCAAAAGAGGTGGAAGGGAAGGTTAAGGAGAAAGGATAGCATTCAGAAAATATAAGGAAACACAGAAGGAGCAGGACAGAGAACTTTATCTGTTAAAGCAGAAGAAGGCAGGGAGAACAGTCAGAATAGCAAAGGCACAAACTGAGGAAAAGATAGCCAGCTCTGTTAAGAAAGGGGATAAGACCTTTTATAGGTGCATTAAGGAGTGAAGAAAGACCAAGGGAGGGATAAAGAGACAATAAAGCGGAGGAAATGTGGGCAGAGGGTGACAGTGAAAAAGCAGGGACACTGAATGAATACTTCTGCTCAGTATTCACAACAGAATAGGAGGGGGAGGTACCTAAACCAAACAAGAGTAACACCCTGACTAGGGGGGTTGATACCAGTATGTTCACTGAAGAAAGGGTTTTGAAAGAACTCTTGAAACTGAGGTTGGACAAAGCAATGGGGCCTGATGGGATTCACCCCAGAATTCTAAAAGAACTAAGGGTAGAACTAGTAACTCCACTGACTACTCTCTTTAACAAATCATGGGAAGATGGGGTGGTACCTGAGGACTGGAGGATGGCAGATGTGATTCCACTTCACAAAAGTGGGAGCAGGACAGAGGCAGGAAACTACAGGCCAGTTAGTTTGACTTCAGTGGTAGGGAAAATGATGGAATCTCTTCTGAAGGAAAGAACTTTTGAGTACCTAGAGGCCAGTGAGGCACAGAACCCAATGAAGCATGGTTTCACAGCAGGATGGTCATGTAAGATGAACCTAACAGATTTCTTTGATTGGATGTACAAAGTGGTAGACCAGGGAGGAGCTGTGGATATGGCCTACCTAGATTTTAGCAAGGCATTTGACACAGTCTCACACGAAAGATTAATATGCAAGTTAGCTAGCCTTGGAGTGGGTCCCAAGGTGGTAGCCTGAATAAAAAACTGTCTGGACAACAGGACACAAACGGTAATAGTAAACGGAGTCCACAGTGAAGAAAGGAGGGTAACTAGTGGGGTACCGCAGGGTTCAGTACTAGGACCAGTCCTCTTTAATGTCTTTATAGGTGACACTGGAGAGCACCTGGAAGGAAAAGTATGTCTCTTTGCAGATGACACAAAGATCTGCAACAGGGTTGATACACAAGGTGGGGTGGAAAGGATGAAAAGGGACATGACAAGGTTGGAGGAATGGTCAAATCTACGGCAGCTCAAATTCAATGCAAAGAAGTGCAAAGTAATGCATCTGGGAAACAAAAACCCAGGGGAAGAGTACACAATGGGGGGTGAGAAAATAACAACAACAAAAATTGAAAAAGATCTAGGAGTAATTATATCAGATGACCTAAAGGTGGGCAAGCAATGTGAGAAGGCAGTAAGGAGTGCTGGGAGATACTGGTATGCATAGGGAGAGGCATCAACAGTAGAAAGGAGGATGTTGTTATCCTTTTGTACAGACAGTTAGTGAGACCTCATCTAGAATACTGCGTGCAATTCTGGAGACCCCATCTCAGCAAAGACATAGACAGAGTGGAGGCTGTTCAGAGAAGGGCAACCAAAATGGTGCAGGGTCTGTACCAGAAGACATATGAGGAGAGACTAAAGCAGCTTAATATGTATACCCTTGTGGAAAGGAAGGAGTGGGGGCATTATAGAAACTTTCCACTATTTCAAGGGAATTAACAAAGTACAAGAGAGTAGTATATATCAGAAAAAGAGATGTGCAAGAACAAGGAGGCACAATTTGAAGATAGAGGGGGGACAGCTCAGAGGTAATGTTAGAAAGTATTTTTTCTCAGAGAGGGTTGTGGATTCATGAAACAGCCTTCCTGAGGAAGTTGTGGAGTCAGGAACTGTGGGAGAATTCAAGAATGCATGGGACAGACATAAAGCAATTCTAGTGGGGGAGTAGGAGGAAGCAAGCTGTTGATTGACTAGAATCTGCAGCTTATCCATCAGGTAGGGAAATGGGCATACTGGGTGGGCCAAGCAGTCCTTATCTGCCATCAAATTCTATGTTTCTATGTTTTTGATGCTCCCAGTCCCCTTTCCACCAGGACACACCTGGAAATGAGCAAGTATGCTCACTGTGCCTTTCCTGGTGAAACCTTTCAATAAATAAATTGAACTGCACTTACCTTAGTTTCTTTTTTGCAGTCACGGGTTACAGCAGCAAGATGTGTCTTTGAAGAGTGAATCTTCACATTGTGTTCAGGTGATTGAGGGTATGTGGGGTGTGTGGGGGGCTGTGAGGTGGTGGTTGCTGAGTGGGAACTCAGATTCTGGGTGGTTTGTGTGTGTAATAGTTTTCTTTATTTCAAGGATATACAGACATTGGGGAGTGAGCACCCTAGTGTCAGGCTCATGTTCAGCAGCATGGGGGTGGGTACCCTGGTGATGCCACCAACATAAGGAGAATGTGGGAAGGTGACAGGGAAGGGAGGAGGGGGGTCAAGAGAAGCGATAACAGTGTGGACACCTGGGTCCACTTTCATATTAATTATTAAATACTTGTATATAACAAGTGGGTGACCTGGAGGGGAAGGGGATAAAAAATTGGGATAGATAGATAGATAGATAGATAGATAGATAGATAGATAGATAGATAGATAGATAGATAGTAGCAGTAGTAGAAAGCTTTATTTTTTGACAGGATTTGAATGACAAAAAAATATTCACCATTTGTACAAGTCATATTTACAAGGTGTTCCTGTATTCAATACAACAGTTTTAAAGTTACAAGAAATTTAAACATAAAGGAAATGCACAATACAGTACAATAAAATCATTCATGCATTCAATTTACATTATCTAGCAGGCATGACAACTATGCATAATAGGACTAATGTAGAGAATACTGACATATTAATTAATACCTGTACACCATACTGCTAGTTGTGTTTCAAAGCAGTATTAAACTTTCTTGGACTTTCAGTTGTACATTTGGTCTGCACACTTAGTTGATCCCATGTTTTAGAGCTGAAAATGAAGAAGTCATCTCACCATATTTACGTTTGGCACTTCAATTTGATATTTACTTGATGTTTTACTTTTTCTCAAGTTACATGTATATTTAGTTGTTTTTAACTTGTCATATAAATAAAAAGGTTTCATGGAGACTAATGTTTTTTTAACCTGATTTGCCCAAACCAGTTTCTGTTTATTTGCTAATGTTAACTATTCCAAATTTTCATATAATTTACAATCACTGAAATTACATCCCTTGTTCTAGTATCGTTCTCACCAAATACCATAATTTTAGATTTTTTTCTGTTAAACTCCAAACTGGATTTTTCAAACCACATTTCGATTTTTGTAAAATATCTTTGTAAGTCGTACTGTAATTGCATAATGTTTGTTCCCTTGGTCAGTATTACTGTATCGTCAGCATATAATCTGATTTCTGATTTCTTCACTACATTAGTAACTTGATTCTTATATATTAGAAATAAAAAGGAGGCATAATATTGATCCTTGGGGACACCTCTTTTTACTCTAACTTTCCTTGAAAGATCATTTCCCACTACAGTGTGTTACATTCTTCCCATTAGGTATGATTTAAATCAACAACATTTTTTTCCTATATCCCAATTTGTAACAATCTGTTTAATAGAATCTGATGATCAACTGTGTTGAAAGCTTTTGATAGGTCCATGAACACTGTACCCACCAACATTTCCTTCTCCAGGGAAGACACCAATAGATCCATTAGTTCAGTGAGTGCAGTGCTCGTGGAATGTTGTTTCCTAAATTCAGATTGTACCTAGACAACAGAGGAAAGATAGATGGAAAGAAAGGGATAAAAGCAACTGAACAAAAGAGTAAACAGGGAGGAGAGGAGGCACTGTGGGTCACCTTGGAGACTGGAAAGGGCACCACAATCTGCACAGGGGTTGTGTACAGACCGCCATGTAAGGGGGAGGGAATGAACAAGGATATGATAGAAGGCATTCTTAGAATGGCAGAGAAAGAGGAGATAATGTTGATGGGAGACCTGACTATGCCAGATGTTAACTGGAGCACATTTGCTGCAGCCACAGCCAAGAGCAGGGCCATTCTTAATGCCCTACAGGTGGCAGGCCTCAGACAGCTAGTTTTGGAACCCACTCATGAGGGAGCAATCTTAGACCTCATACTCTCAAACGGGGACAGTGAGAGGATATCAGATCTAGAAGTGGGTTGCCATCTGGGAACAAGTGACCATCAAACAGTGTGGTTCATGTTAAACTCAGCTACAGAGTCAAGCCATACACATGTGAGGGTACTGGACTTCAGGAGGGGCTGACTTTGGCAAGATGGGAGAGTGTCTCAGAAAAGCACTAGCAAACAGGCTAGAAGGAGGTGTGGAGCAACAATGGGGAATCATCAAAACTGCCATCACAGAGGCAACAAGCCTTTGTGTGAAGCAAATAAACAAATCAAAATGAAACAAAAAGCCACTATGGTTCTCAAAAGAGGTGGCTGTGAAAGTCAGGAAGAAAAAGATAGCATTCCAGAAGTATAAGTAAACACAGAAGGAGCAGAACAGAGAGCTGTAACAGTTAAGGCAGAAGGAAGCAGGAAGGGAATTCAGAATAGCAAAGGCCCAAACTGAGGAAAAGATAGCCAACTCAGTTAGGAAGGGGGATAAAATCTTTCATGGGTACATCAGTAAGCATAGAAAGACAAAGGGAGGGATAGTGAGGCTGAATAGAATGAACCATGGGTGGACAGAGGGGGACAGTGAAAAAGCAGGGATACTGAATGAATATTTCTGCTCAGTATTCACAAAAGAGGAGGGGGAAGTGCCTAATCCAATTAACAGAAGCACTCTTGATAGGGGGGTCAATTCCAGTCCTTTCACACAAGAAAGGGTTCTGCAAGAACTTTTAAAACTGAAGGTGGACAAAGCAATGGGACCTGATGGAATTCACCCCAGAATTCTAAAAGAATTAAGGGGGGGACTAGTGAAACCACTGGCAACTCTTTTTAATAAATCATGGGAGGGTGGTGTGGCACCGGAGGACTGGAGGGAGGCGGATGTGATTCCCCTTCACAAAAGTGGGACCAAGACAGAGGCAGGAAACTACAGACCTGTCAATCTGACCTCTGTGGTAGGAAAAGTGATGGAGTCACTTCTGAAGGAAAGAATAGTTGAGAGCACCTAGAGGTCGGTGGGGCACAGGACCCAAGGCAGCATGGGGTTCACAGCAGGAAGGTCATGTCAGACGAATCCTAATAGATTTCTTTGACTGGGTGACCAAAGTAGTAGATCAGGGAGGGGCTGTGGACATGGCCTACCTAGACTTTAGCAAGGCATTTGACACTATCCCACACAAAAGATTAATAGTCAAATTAATCAGCCTGGGAGTGGGTCCCAGGGTGGTAGCCTGGCTAAAACATTGGCTGGACAACAGGACACAGAAGGTAATTGTAAATGGAGTCCACGCTGAAGAAAGAGAGGTTACTAGTGGGGAACCACAGGGTTCAGTATTGAGTCCAGTCCTTTTTAATGTCTTCATACGTGACATTGCAGAGGGACTGGAAGAAAACGTATGCCTCTTTGCAGATGACACAAAGATCTGCAGCAGGGTTGACACACAAGGAGGTGTGGAAAGGATGAGAAGGGACTTGGCAAGGTTGGAGGAATGGTCAGAAGTATGGCAGCTAGGATTCAATGCAAAGAAGTGCAAAATAATGCACCTGGGAAACAAGAACCCAGGGGAAGAATACACAATGAGGGGGAGGTAGTAACAACAACAAAAAAGGAAAGGGACCTGGGGGTAATCATATCAGATGACCTTAAGGTCGGCAAGCAATGTGAGAAGGCAGTAGGGAGGGCTGGGGGTATACTGGGATGCATAGGGAGAGGCATCATCCACAGAAAACAGGAAGTTGTTATCCCCTCTGTACAGACAGTTGGTGAGACCCCATCTAGAGTACTGTGTCCAGTTCTGGAGACCCCATCTCCACAAGGACATAGACAGGATAGAGGCAGTCCAGAGGAGGGCAACTAAAATGGTGCAGGGTCTGCAAGAGAAGCCGTATGAGGAGAGACTAAAGGAGCTTAATATGTATACCCTTGAGGAAAGTAGGGAGAGGGGGACATGATAGAAACTTTAGGCACCTCAGTGGAATCAACAAAGTCCAAGAGGGTAGCATCTTTCAGAAAAGAGACATGCAAGAACAAGGGGACACAATTTAAAGATAGAGGGGGACTTCAGGGGCAATGTGAGGAAGTATTTCACAGAGAGGGTAGTGGTTGCATGGAACAGCCTTCCTGAGGAGGTTGTGGGGTCTAAAACTGTGGGAGAATTCAAGAATGCATGGGACAGACATAAGGCGATTCTTGTGGGGGGTAGGAAGAAATAGGCTGTTGGTTAACTAGGATCTGCGGACTATCCTGTAGGTAGGGAAATGGGCAGACTAGATGGGCCAAGTGGTCCTTATCTGCTGTCAAAGTCTATGTTTCTATGAAAGAAAGAAAGAAAGAAAGAAAGAAAGAAAGAAAGAAAGAAAGAAAGAAAGAAAGAAAGAAAGAAGGAATACCGCTTCTGACTATTGTACCAGAGTTTGGCTAAATACTCTTTCTGGTACTAGAAAGAAAGCTAAACTTAGGAAGGTGCTTATTTCTTGGAAACTGGGGCTAAAAATTAGTTAAATCATTGTCTGAAAGTCAAGCCATGATAGTGCCCAGTATCATGACATGACTTTTAATATCATGACTCAACTTTCAGAGTTCAGCTTTCTTTGTAGTACTAGAAAATTTATTTAGCTGAAGTCATGCACAATGGTCCCTGCACAAAAATAGTGCAATGAGGGGGAAGGTGGAAGTTACTACTCAAATGGAGATGATGCAGGGAGATTCCATTGCTCCAGTGTAAGGACATAGCCATCGAGAGCTGTGCTGTATTTGTAGTCACATGTTACCAAAGCCCTTTTCAATGTGACTGCAGTATGTCATGCATAGTTCCTCTATGCAGCTATGAAAAGGAGTTCTGATGTATCTTTCTGAGCTAGTTGGAGGAAGTAACTTGTTGACCAATTGTTTTCTTTTCTACCTCCAAATGTACAGAATGTACAGTATGTATGTCTGAATATACGTATGTATGTACAGTATGTATGTATGCATGTACTATATGTATGTATGATTTTGTCAGTGGTGGCCTTATTACCACAATAGAAGATGACTGTGCAGTAATTCTAAAGATATTCCCATGATTCTGACAAGGCAACCATGGGAAACATTTTAAAAAGCATTGGAGTACAGTTAAAGATGGAGATGTTTGACAGCTGCAGGTGAGATGGTTCAGCAAACCAATGTTTTCTGTAATATACAATAATCCGTAGGATGGAGAGTAATCTGATAGCACTTTTGAAGAAGAAGATCATGGTTTAATTGAGAAGATAACTGAAATTCCACTCAAATTGGAGTGGAAATTGGGCAAATCAATGAGATTGGATGTTAAACCAGCTATTTATGATACATGATGACCCAATAGTGTGGTCATAGTGGTTGCTGGAGATTAACATAAAAACATAGAATCTGTCGGCAGATAAGGACCATATGGCCATCCTAGTCTGCCCATTTCCATACTCACTGCTGTAGCCCCAGATCCTATTTGATCTGCAGTTCTCCTACTCTGCACATCTCCAGTGTACCCTTATGTCCATCCCATGCACTCTTGAACCCCATATTGTTTTTTCACTAATCACTACTGTTGGAAGGCTGTTCTATGACTCCAACAGCCTTTCAGTGAAAATGTACTTCCCATCATTAACCCTGAGCCTTCTACCCTTCAGCATTGTATCAATGCCCCCTTGTTATTGTGCAGAGTTTTCTCAAAAATATGCTTTCCACCTGTATCCTGTTTATTACCCTAAGGTACTTAAAAGTTTCTATCATATCTCCCCTCTTTCTTCATTCCTCCAGTGAGGTCTTTAAGTCTTTCCTCGTAAGGCTTCTGATGCAGTCCATGTATCATCTTCATTGCCCTTCTCTGGACTGCCTCTATTTTGTCAATGTCCTTCCAGAGATGTGGTCTCCAGAACTGGACACAGTACTCCAAATGAGGTCTCATCCATGATCTGTATAGTGGCATCACCACCTCTTTCCTTCTGCTTGTTATGCCCCTCCTTATGCACCACAATGTTCAGTTTGCTCTCCCCACCACCTTATCACACTGTTTGGTCACCTTCAGGTGGTCAGATATAATAACCCCTAGATTAGAAATGAAGCAGCAACCTCACAGGAATATATGCATTGTGTAGTTACAGTCCCTAAGCAAAGAAAGCAACTCATTTTTGCTAAATGATTTCCCAGATGAAAAGGAGATGATTTCTGAAATACATTTCAATTTTTCAAAAAGAAGGCAGCAGTGCTGAGTGGAAATGTCTAATTTAGAATCTGCAGAAATTTTGCAAAATGTTGCACATTGTATGAAATTTACCAAAATTCTGACTTCCAAATGTGTTTGGAGAATTGTCATGCCATTTCATAAAATTTTCTGGCTGAATTGCAGAATGCTAAACATTAACTGGGAAATGACAGCTTGGTGAAATTCAATTTTGCAGTTTAATACATTGATCCACAATACAGGCAATCATTCCACAGTTCAGTGATCCATTCTGTAAAGTTTCTTTGTGCAGTTTAGTACATTAAGCCATAATTTACACATTCATTCTGGAATTCTAAGTTAGAAGTTTGCAAAAGTTGCCAAAGTGCATTATGAAATTTTCTGTACATGAAATTCTGACTTTCACTGTAATTTAAGCTTTAGAATTTAATTTTCGCACAGGACTGGAAGGTAGCTTTGCATCTTGGTGGAATCTAGGAGTATTCTCAAAAATTCTAGTTTAATGAAGAGTTTCAGAGTTATTCAAAGATAGTGAAATGCTCAGATGGTGAAACTGATCTATTAAGCATGTTATACCAGCAACAGGAGAGAGAGAGAGAGAGAGAGAGAGAGAGAGAGGAGGAAATGAAAGAAAAGTTGATTAGCAGGAAGTTGACCAGGAGGTAAAACTGGAAATGCCTTAAGTGGGGAAACTCACGTGAAAATGATTAGGTGTTGGAACTGTCATTTCTAGGTGGTGAAAATCTGCTCTATGGTAGTCAATGGGGAAAGAGAATAGAGGAGTGGTGAATGTTGAACAGTTTCTAAGAGGTGGTGGAACTGAGTTCCTGTGGGCTCTGCCAAATTTAACCCCTGTAAAAGATGAATGGATGTTCAAACTTTTTTTGTTTCTAATTATCAGCCCTTTGTATTATGAACTGTGATAATTTAAGATAAAGGTGGCTCACTGAGTATGAGGACACCTATATATGTAGTATGGTGCTTGCTTATTGTTTTGTGACTGTCAGGATCAATGGATCACAGAAGAAGGATTCCCCTCATGAAATGCCAGAAGGAAAAGGTGGTTGAAACAGTTATAACTGGAGCATACAGCATGGTTGGGACTGTGCTGCTGTTGTCAGCAAATTGCAGTGTTTGTAAACAATTGGCTCAGAGCCCAGGGGATCAGCAGAGGGAATGCACAGGAGAACAGAGGTGTGAAATGGAGAATTGGCTGGTAACAGGCAAAGAGTTTGGTATTAGAGCATATATATATTGATATGTAGAGTCTGATGGAAGAAAAAGGCTCTTGGGCTCTTGGCCCATCCAGTCTGCCCACCCTATGTACTGTAACTATTCTGCCTTGCTCTGGTGGCACTCCTCCTCTTTCCTACAGTCCTGCCTTTTTCTAACTAAACCACCAGCCTGTCTAATTCCTGCTTGAAGCTGTTGATTAATTTGGCCTGAACTTCCTCTTCAGGCAGTTTATTTCAAGTATTTACCACCCTTCCCATGAAGAAATGCTTACAGGAATCCTTTTAGAATCTTCCCCAGCCAACTTCAGTGAATTCCATCTTGTTCCAGTGACTGAACACAAGGATAATACAGTGGTAGTTAAATAAAAGATGACCGGTACCTAGTCATGGAGCACATCATAGAGGTAGTGGTGCAGTAGCGCTGTGTTTAATGTATGGTATACTAGCAGTATGCTAGTTGCCTAAATGCACTTCTTGAGTTATTCACAGGATAGCAATCACCACTTGTCTCAGAGTGATTACTTTCCTGGAGTGCGAGTGCGTCTGTTTTTTTAATTGCATGCTACATTCACCAGCAGATGTCACTGTTTTAAACTTTTTAAATACCCTGCATAGTTCAGCTTTTTGTCATGCCGGTGTACTGCTCAACTTTTATTTAATGAAACTCAAATATGAAAAGTACTGCAATGTCTGAAAGCAAAGAGAGTTTAATGAGCTACACAAATTATGTTTTTTTGGTTTTCTCAGTTTTATTTGAGCTATTTAATTTTGTAAACACTGCTGGATAGTGTTTTCCTTTGCAAAGTATAGGAAAGAGACTACTAAGCTGCTACAGTAGAGGATTACAGTCAAGATCTGAAGTGGCTTTACATAAAGTTGATGCGAAAGTAAAAGTTGTGCTGGTAAATAAAGAGATACACCTTTGCTCAGGCTTTTGTTGCTTTAAATAAAGGTTGACGGATATAGGAACTGTCACCTACCAGGTCAATATGTTATACGTTCTACAGTGCACGACATGACCACATAGAAGCATGGTAGAGTGAGAGGGTGCAAAACCGCAAAAGGATGTATAAGCCGTAGTGCACCCTCTCACTCTTCCCTGTACAGGATAAGGATTCTGCTGAGATGAGGGTCCTCTGAGCAGCTGCAGTGGCTCATTGGGAAGAGCCACTGGCAGCAAAGGAGGCAGGCAGTGCAACTGGAACTGGGTTTTGATCCTGGTCCCAGACACATGGGTTTTTACATTTTTCACGCTTTGTTTGATATTCACTGTTAAACCCCTCCCCCAGAGTTAGATATTTTAGTTGGGGGGTTTGTGGGGGCAGCACCCCCATAATGGGGGGTGTGGGGGGCTGAGTCCCCTGGAAAAAACTACTTATGCCACTGGCAATATATTGTGCTGTACCGGCAGTGCCCAATATTGCTGTGGCATAATGTCTTGTGACATTATGACCCCATGCCAATCTGTTAACATTACAGTGATAGAGATATGTGAGATATATGGCGTTTATCTAAAGCTTCTCAATTGGTAGGAATAAACTGAATTTGATACTGACTCAATATATTTACATGCACTCACATGAGCTATTGCATACAGTAGGAGTCAAAAACAGTACGCT
Organism: Neoceratodus forsteri; assembly: GCA_016271365.2. NCBI lineage: Eukaryota > Metazoa > Chordata > Ceratodontiformes > Ceratodontidae > Neoceratodus > Neoceratodus forsteri. Next base: position 1,396,873,158 of record CM057450.1, read on the forward strand.
CAGGAACTACTAAATGTGCTGCGATCTGGATAGACTTTTGGTAGGAGACTTCAGTGCTCAGAGAAATGTATACACATTTAGCTTACATTATGGAGTCTTACTATTATAAGAAACTTTTGGAGTCTGGAGTGGTTAAACCTGCTTTATAATATTACTATAGTAAATCATACATTTCTCAATAAAGGTCAAACAAATCAAAATAATTTTAATTGAATATTAAATGTGATAAAAGATAATGAACCTTTATAGAACTAAGAAGTCTTAGCTAGACATTTATTCACCACTACGTTGATGCAGAGCAAATACATTCAGTGAAATGACAGTCTCTATGGGTAATATTTGAAGGGATTCAGGAATAATGAACTTTTGAAAAATAACTTTGTTTCCCTAATGTATTTCATCATATGCATTCGGTTCACTATCCCTGTACAATTTAAAATATTTTTTTTTTTCATGCAGTCATATTCTGCAATATACTTTTACAGTTTTTAGTCCACATTTGGTTCTGGATTGGACTAGTTCTTAAAACTAGCAATGTATAATGGAACACTTCACTACTCACCACTCTCTATTAAGGTGTACAGATCACTTATAACTTCAGTGTTAAGCTAGTCTCACAAAATCATAAATTATTACAAATAGCATACACCTAAACTGCACATTTTTGTAAGCGGTTAATGGTAACAAAGACACATATAAATCTCTTAAGAGATGCTCTCTTGATTTATAAATGTATCCATAAGCCCCTGACAAATAACATATAAGGTACAGTTGGTGTATATTTTCCTGATATATTTTCAAAAAAATAATCATAGTCATACACAGTTCCAGTTGGTCATGTCTCTCATGTTCAGGCTACATACTCCTGTCCAGTCAAAAATCAGATTGCAAGCTGCAGTAGGTCCCTCTTTGTGCTGGCAGTGAACCCAGCCAAAACCTGAACTGTCTCTCTCTCTCTCCCTTTCTGCAGTAAGGACACACACATTGCCAACTGAGTACACAATTTGTTTCATTATCGCATAAAAGCCACCCATAGCCAGACTGAATGGAGGAAAGCAACAGAACTGATCTGAAAACAATAAGCTGTGAAAGTGATGCTCTAACTTGCTATGTTCAGGGACAGTGGTTTACCGCACCCGTAGTGATATGGACGGACTAGTGGAATCCTGATAGGGCAGTGGAAAACAGCACCAAAAATGGAAGCAGCATTTGTTCTCCCTGACTCCAAGAACACAGCACCATAAATAGCAGGGTAGCGTGTTTGTTCTTTCTTCTGCTTTTGCTCCCATTGCTGTGATGTTGCTGGACCATTCCTGCTGACCCTTTGCTACCTACTGAGACCACCAACAACAATTTTCATCACAAAAACCATAAGATGTTTCCTATTATATTACACTGACAGGTTCTACTCTGGTGATTGCCTGGAAACTCCCTCACTGCAGTCTGATCTACCTTCCACTTTGCATCATGAAATTAACAAGCCCTTTGATGTTTTGCTTCAATTCAAGCAATAATTTAAAAACAAAATATCTGCTTTATTTATTTAATTGATATGTGCCCTTATGCAGCTATTCTTGGCAGGTGTGTGTGAGTGAGGGAGGGAGGGAAAAAGAAACCAAGACCAAATGAGGCATACGGACATATCGTCGCCGACATAATTGTAGCGGCTATATTGCCACAGTCAAAATGCTGTGTGGAATAACATTCACCATTGCTGCAGACTAATTGTCCAAGCCTTGACAAAACCACAGACTCTCCTGACTCACTGACAGTAAGAGATTTTACCGAGTCCTGAGTTTGTGCAGTCCCAGACTAAAACATCTACTTGCCCAACTCCAGATCAGTGCAACAAAGCTAGCACTTTTACTGCGGCTCTAAAAAGGAATCTGCTTGTTGGAATAACTTGTGTTTCAGGAACTGAAAGGCTCCCTGTAAAATTTGTATTTTAAAGTGTGTGTCCTTAGCTATGCTGAATGGGGGGGGAGGGGTTGAAATGAGATTATGTGGTGTTTGTTGTTTGACTTGTTTGTTGTATGACCATCGAGCGAGTGCTGCACACAACCTGGCAGTAAGTGAGAACATGTAGGCAGCTGTGCCCAACTTGTTCTTGTATTTTTTTACTGAATGGTGTTTGTATTAATTATGTGGCCTTAGTTATGTGCTGAATTGGGGGGATGAGATGGGAACCATTCTGTGGGATATCTGCCCTTTGAGCATGTGTTGCATATACATTCTCTTCTCCAGTGTTTGTTTTGACTGATAACTTTTGTTTATTTTTGTGTTCTCTTGTCTGCAGCCTAGTCCCATCATACACCATGAGATAAACAACTTGTTGCTCAGTGTGCCCTCCTGGTGAAACATTTCAATCAATTAATAAATAAATAAATCTAGCTTCAGTTCCAAACATTGTGGGTGGAGGGGCGAGGGGGAGATAAAACCGAGATCACTTTGTTTGCAGTCGAGTGTGTGCTGCTTGGGTAAGTGGGCCAAATGCTTGCTAAGTTATTCTGCCCTCCGATGTTGTTGTTCTCATCAGGGTAGACACATTTCTGCCTCTCTCTACTCTCCATGTAAGAAATAATAAAGAATATCAGCACTGAATCTGTATTAAATGGTTCATTTTTTATTTTTCTGTGCTGGGGTGGGGTGTGGTGTGGGCAACACTGACCTGGATACCATCAGTGGAAATGGGCCATGCTATTGGGGGGGCATTGAGAGTGGCCATGCTGGTGGGCATGGGAAAAGTGGTCGTGCATGTCCGCTGGGGGTAGAGAGGCTGTGCATGTCCATGCTGGTCCGTTAGGGTGGGGAGCGTGGCTGTACTGGTCCATTGGATGAGAAGAATGGCTGTGCTGCTCTGTCGGGGTGTGGAGAGTGTCTGTGCTGTTCTGTTGGCATGGGGAGCGTGGTCGTGCTGGTGGGGCTGGGTGGAGAAAGTGGCTGTGCTGGTGGGGGTTGAAAACATGGTTGTACATATCTACTGAGGGGGTAGACAGGCTGTGCACGTCTGTGCTGGTCTGCTAGGGTGGAGAGAGTGGCTGTACTGGTCCATTAGGGTGGGGAGAGTGGCCATGCTGGTCCATCAGTGTGGGTAGAGTGACTGTACTGGTCCATTGGGGTGGGGAGAGTGGCCGTGCCAGTCTGTTGGGGTGGGGAGACTGGCTATGCCTGTCTGTAAGGGTGGGGAGAGTGTCTGTGCCCTGCAAACTTCGTGCTGCTCACCAGCCCTACTCACAGCCTTGTGCTGTACCTGACCTACCTTGCCATCTGCTGCTACAGGAGTACTGCCTTACTATGTGCCTGCCATATGACAGGTAAGTTTTTGTGTTTCCAATACAACACCCTTGCTGCTGTTATTTAAATATTTGACATATATGACGTGCTGGAAAAAAATGGTTTTGGCCTCTGAGGGAGGGGCGGACAAACAGAGTGGCACATAACCATTTTTCCCAGCATGTACGCCAGTCAGCTGGGTCCATGCCACTCTCTGGTGGTTGGTCGTTTAAGGTCGGCAGAAGGATGGGCTGGTTGGACTGGCAAACCTGCTGGAAAATGATTCTGGACTCTGAAGGAGGGGTGGGCAGGCAGAGTGGCACAGAACCATACTTCTCAGCATGTACACCATCTGCTGGGTCCATGCCACACTCTGGTTGTTGGTCATTGATGGTCAGCAGAGGGACGGGCTGGGTGGACTGGCACACCTGCTGGAAAAAAATGGTTCTGACCTCTGAAGGAGGGGCGGGTGGGCAGAGTGGCACAGAACCATTTTTCCCAGCATGTACGCTAGTCTGCCAGGTCCATGCCATGCTCTGGGGGTTGGTCATTGATGGTCAACAGAGGGATGGGCTGGGCAGACTGGCAAACTTGCTGGGAAAAAATTGTTCTGGCTTCTGAGTGAAAGGTGGGTGGGCAGAGTGACACAGAACCATTTTTCCCAGCATGTACGCCAGTGTGCAGGGTCATTGAAATGCTCTGGTGGTTGGTCATTGATGGTCAGCAGAGGGACGGGCTGGGCAGACTGGCACACCTGCTAGAATAAAATGGTTCTGGCCTCTGAGGAAGGAGCGGGTGGAAAGAGAGGCTCAGAACCATTTTTCTCTGCAGATACACAAGTCTGCAGGGTTCGAACCATGCTCAGGTGGTTGGTCTTTGATGGTTGGCACAGGCACGGCTGGTCGGACTTGCACACCTACTGAAAAAAAATGGTCTGGCCACTGAGGAGGGACAGGCAGGCAGAGTGGCATAGAACCATTTTTCCCAGCATGTACGCCAGACTGCCGGGTCCATGCCATGCTCTGGTGGTTGGTCGCTGATGGTCGGCAGAGGGATAGGATCACTTTCCTGGAAAAGTCGGTTCTAGCTTTTGCTGGCGAAGTGGACAGAGTGGCACATAACCTTTTTCTCCAGCAAGTACACCAGTCTGCTGGGTCCCTGCCATGCTCTGATGGTTGGTTGTTGATGGTTAGCAGAGGGATGGGCTGGGTGGACTGGCATACCTGCTGGGAAAAAAGGTTCTGTGCCACTCTGTCCACCCGCCCCTCCCTCAAAGGCTAGAACCATTTTTTTCCAGAATGTACGCCAGTCTGCTGGGTTCATGCCATGCTCTGATGGTTGGTCGTTGATGGTTGGCAGGGGTACAGGCTGGGTGGAGTGGCACACCTGCTGGAAAAAATGTTTTTTTCCTCTGGTGAGTGAAAAGGCATACTGGTGCAGAACCATGTTTTCCAACATGTATGCCCGTCCATCCGGTCCGTGCCATGCTCCAGTAGCAAACATTTACAGTATATGCCTATATATATTTTTTTAACATTACTGTGTGGTTTGACAAGATTTTACATGGCCTGTCTTCATTTAGCACCCTGGATACACTGGGGGACTGGCTGCATCATATGCCAGGGTCCCAGACTTATGACTCGGCCAGCTCCCCCCCCCCCGCAGGGGTAGGGAGAAGGTGTGTTTGGTTTTTGTGGTGATTTGCTGGGCATCTGTTTTTATTGAAAAATGCATTATTTCATTTATCATTTACTATGTTGTGCTGCCTGGGACATGCTGTCTCTATCCTGGCAATCCTGAATGTAAACATGGTGTAAAAAAAAGTATTTTTGAGCTGTGTTCATGTTTGTGCATCTGCGTAGAAGAATAGAGACACACACGCAGACAAAACTTTATTAAACATCATCAAACTGAATCAACCATGTTTCATCTGAACCCAGAGGGCATCATCCATTCAGTTGGAAATGTAAATTGTCCTCCTTGGTTCTCTTCATCAGTTTTGGAGGACGCAGGCATCAGATTACCTAGGGGATAAACAAAGACAAGTTCATAAACTGTCAAACTGCATGTTAACAATTTTACCACTTTTATTAAATACATTTTCTATGTTGAACCTTTTGCTGGAATGTCTAATGGAATATGCTGAAGACCTGTCTTGATTTTTGCTTATAAAATTTACAATTGAAAGTTCTGAATAAAGAAGTACTTGGCTTTCAGGGGGCACACTGCGGCAGTGCATGGGTATCTGGAGGGGTCATTCACACAAATGTCTTGTGGTGGCTTTTCTCCTAGGTGGTGTGGTGTAACTGCCTTGGCACCAGGGCAGTCCGTTTTTGCTTGGATGGGGTTGGGGAACTATAGAGGTGGTGAGTTCTTAAAGGAGAACTACTGGCCAAAGTGAAGCTCTGACCACTGTACAGATCAGTGCTTCATCTGTCTTGTCCCACTTAATCACTCAGACTGGTAAATTCTCTGTTGCACCCGGCTCTTTAATTTAGGAGCTTGTGAACATCCCACACTCTTGCTCATGAACTGATGAAGAAAGGGCAATGTAGCGTCAATAGTGCCTTTATGCTTGGATGTTGAAGTTTTGTGTCATTTTATAAATCCCATTGTGTCCCTTGGCCACTATTGCCTTGCCTATTGATATAGGGACAAGGTTTTGTCAGCTTGCAGTTTTAATATGAATAAGAGTGTGTCATATTCAGTAGCACCATAATTTAAATTCTGGGTGCTCCACAGGATGTACCAATTTGTACTAATGATCATGTGCAAATGTTAAGCTATGCTAACTGCAGGAGGGACAGGAGGGACAAACCACCTATCTGTAGAGTAGTCATGGTTTCACCTCTGCCGGTAGAACTCCTTTCATGAATTTGAGCTCTGACATGAAAACAAAGAGGCTTGATTTTCATGAAGACCAAGTCAGAAAGTGCTCAGTTTACTGTTTTTGCAATTCCAGATTGGTTTATTCTTTGGCAGAAATTGTGTTTCTGTATCTCTCCATTAGCATCCTCATTAATCACACATGGATTTTTTTAAGTTGGATGCATTTTGTTTACCGATAAACCAATTCAGGCATCTAAATATTAGATAGGGACTGAACTGACGGAGTCCACCTTGGCATCTGGTGGTTCAGCTTACTTCACGTCTGAGCTTGGACAGATTGGTACATGGCATTGGGCTGCAGTGCTGCACATGTTGCTGTCACACTGGAGGGGTGGGGGCTATAGTGCTACCACTGTTGCCATTACAATGGAGAGGTGGGGCCTGCAGTGCTGCCACTGTTGCTGTCACACCAGAGAGGTGTGGGCTGCAGTGCTGCCACTGTTGCTGTCACACTGGATCGGTGAGGACTACAGTGCTGCTGTCAAACATTGATTGAGGAAAGACCACTTTTTCCATTTTGCCTGGAGATGGAAGTTAAAGTCACTTCTCGGTGCTTTGAAGGCTGTGCTTTGCTACAAACTGTACTGCTGTTCAACTCGCAGCCAACTCTGGTCTGTTGACTGATGTGGATGCCTAAACTCCAGACCTGTGAACAGCAACATATCCTGTGATTGTGTCACGGCTCCACTGAAAAAGTAAGTTTCGTGGCTGTCTCATGGTTCACTTTTTTGTTCAGGGTTGTTGGCAAGACTGTCTGGTTCAGTTTCTTGATCAGGTTTGGGGGCAACAGTAGCTATTCAAGGTAGTGTTGATTTTCAGGTGGCTAGTTACTGAATGGTCTGGAGTGTTGGTGGCAAGTTGGGCTGCCATGTAACTGCTCCACCATCAACCACAATTAAAATAATTAAAAATTACTTGCAGGGATACTGACACCAACCCTTGCTAGACACTTTGTCAGTGATGGCCCTTGTGGCAGTCACTGAGAGTTCCACGTCCCAGTCAATGAGGAGTTACCCATGAGTGACTTAGATGAATGGAGGCTGTCTGCATCAACATCCTCCATGGAACTGGGTTTTGCTAGTACACCCTGCCATGTAGACCCAGAGCCCTTGTCCCGAAATACAAACATTTGGGGATCTGCTGCTTTAAGTTTTATACACCCTGGGTGGTTTGGCACAAAGGTGTGTTTCCTGTGGGTGGTAATAACTAGGGACAGGGGGGTGTGGGTGGCAAACTGACCCATTGCAATAAGACCCTACTTCTATGGACCCCTGCTTATGTACTTGGCTTTCAGGGTAGGTGGCTGCAACCATGGCTATTGGTAACATGTAACACCTTAGTCATGGTGGCTGACAGCCGAACTTTCAGGTTCTGTCTCCTGGCAGAGGAGGCAGCTGGCATGTCTGACTAGGTGTCATTTACTTGTGTGTGTGTGGGGACAAGGGTGTGTGTGAGTGTCTTTATTTAGATAATAATTTTTTTTTTTTCTGATTTTAGGCTTCAATATTCCTCCTTGGTGTGAATTTCAGCTGAAAATAATCATCATCTCTAAAAGGTATGGTATGACCTTCATGTTCATATGTTTTATCAAGTTTAGGTTTATATTGGTTGGCTGACCTGGTGTTTTGGGGATGGGTCTGGAGAGGACTCATTACAAAATGTTGATATTTTTCCCAAACTCAATAAGCCTGAGGTGGAGAGACTGACAAGATCATAGTGCAATGTGGGAGCAAGCCTGCTCCAAGGGGGAGTGGACCTCTGAGTAGATGTTGAATGTTACAGGGGGCAAACAATAGTAGCAAAAAAGTTTCCCCTCCTGGAAACAAAACCTGGGTTGGGGTACCATGCTGGCCAAGCTGCCAGTGGCCTAGCCCTCCACACCATGGGAGCAGCTCTGCCAGCTTCTGCATTGCCCTTGCTGTTCTCCTGCCTGACTAGGGGTAGGTTAGAAGTTCCTCACGTCCACTACCTTACAGCTGTTGGGCAGGTGTCCATCGAGCTACTGCACATGGGATCCTGTATGTCTTAAGATTTATTATCAGCAGTGACTGGGGCTATAGTCTGATGTCCATATTCTACTTTTGCATTATAGACAAGCCTGTGACAGCTTATGAGGTCACCTTGATTTCTGTAGCTGCTCTTCCCGGACTGTCATCCATGGATTGAACATGGATTAGCAGGGAGATTCTGATTCTGGTATTCTTGTTTTTTGTATCAATTGTGAGCTGCTGATGTCAACATGTTTTCTGTAGCTGTTCCTACAGACTCTCATCCATGGGCAGGAATTATCTGAGATTGTGATCCTTAAAGTAGTAGTTCTGAAGTTTTAGTGAGTAGTTCTAAAGCTCATTTTAATATCTCTCCAACTTGTGTTCCACTTTTTAATTCTTTTTGAGTCATCTGCACTACACATCATGATGGCAACACCAAGCAAAATGCCCAAACATTCCAGTGTCACTGCTAAGGACCATGCATTGCATCTCAAGTCAGATGGCATGTATGAGGATGGAGGGACAACGTTTTGTCACTTTTGTGATCACCCCATTGACTATTTGAGGAAGGATACAGTGGTGGATCACTACAAAAGTAAAAAACATACAATGAATGCAATCCAGAAGAATGGCAACAGACAGGAGGCACTTCATACCACCTTTACTGTCCCAACTTCTGCAGCTGCAGCACAGGAGAATACTGTATTGGGTGTATTGAGGGCTTGGTGTGCAAATATACTGATTGAAAAGTTGGATCAACCGTGCATAAGAGACTGGATGGGGACAACGTTAAAGGAATTGCTGCTCTTTCAAAGGTATCTACCCTAAGGCAGAACTACTTACCAAAAATGAGAAGGGAAATGGAGGATGGAATTTCACAGCTTGTGAAAGGGTAGACACACTCTGTAATGTACGATGAGACGACCGATGCAGATGCCCGCTGCATACTGAACACAATTTTTGTCATGCAGGGTGGAAAATCTATCATTACAGATACAACAGCGATGACTACACCACTGTCGCAAAAAGCATTATAAAGACATTGCAGAAATATGATGTAGAGATGGACCAAGTAGTCGCCTTCATCAGTTACAATGCATGGTACATGGTGACGTGCTTCAAAGATGTTTTATATGGCCTTATTGGTGCCCATGTGATCCACGTTGGTTACTGGGCACATGTTTTATCCTTGGTGGGAGGCACATGGATTGACCATTTTGAACTGGTCAATAAACTTGTGGCACTTGTGAAATATGCATTCCTGCAGTCAACCAAATGCAAAACAGAGTACTTGGCATTCATGTAGAGGCGAGATGTAGAAAGGAAAATATTGCCTCCTGTTCCTGTCTTAACCCATTGGAACACTTGGAACAGTTAAATGCCATTCACTTTACCTTCAGCACTTAAGAGACTTCTTCCAGGAGAAAAAAAGTGATTGCAACTCCATGAATTCTTTGAGAAAATACTTCCAAGAATGGTTTACAGAGCTGCAGATTCGCACAACCTTCATCGCTGAAAACTCCAAAGACCTAATATGCACAATAGAGCTTCTACAAAGCAAAGATAAACCCTTGGCTGTTTCTATGTATGATACACTGCATGGAATGAAACAGAGGTTTCAGTTGGGTGTATCACACACAGAAGCATTTGGAGAAAGGATAGACAAATACTTAACTACTTGTAGGCCACAAGTTAAGCAGCAGCAGCAGCAGCAGACTGCACTGTTCCAAATGGCATTTGGAGTAGCCTTAAATAAAATGGTAAAACACATGGAAATAAACCCAGCCATAGAGTTCTTGAAAGCATGCCATAGTGTGAGCCCCTACAACCTTCCAAAATTGAGTAGGGACTTCACACACTACTCCAGTGACATTTGCGTATTTGAACTTCACTACCAAACCGCACTACAAAAGGATTGGGAGATGTATGTTGAGCAGGACATAGGAGACCTTCCGGACATAATGGACTTTAATGTTAGCAGGTACTGGATTTTAGTACAGCCACAATTACCAGTACTAGCCAAAGCTGCTCTGCAAGTGATTTGGGTACCTGTGATGAGTGCCAATGTGGAGAGATCCTTCTCAGTCTACGGACAGATCCACACATACCAAATAGGTAACCTGCTAATAGACAATATGAAATTCCTATCCCAGCTGATGTACAATATGTCAAAGGAATAGATTTGTGAATGTTTTTCATGGAAGTTTTGTACATTTCATTTAGTTATATAGGGTTTAAACATTTTCAATAATTTTGATGGCTTGTTTTCCACATTCCTTGGTATGTCATGCCCTGTATATTTATATTTTAGGTTTTAGTTTGTGTTTTTCACCTATATATTTTGTCATGCTGTATTGCACGTTTTGAACATTTTCATTTAGGTTTTGCACACTTTTTCACATTTCATGTACCTTTGCACATTTGACACTTTAAGTAATTGTATTTAGGTTTTAGTTATTGTGCTTCATTATATATTCACTGTTTTCTACATTCTGCACATTTTCACTTAGATTTTGTTTGTGTTCACATTTTCAGCAGTTGTACTTGTATATGTTTTTGATTTGCAATCTTTTGCACTCTTTATAAACTACTTTTCTTGAAATGCAGTTCTTTTTTTTTATTGACTTCATTTACATTTCTTGGGATGAGGACTTAAGAGAAAGGTCATGTGGGTGGGAACTTAGTCTGCATTGTGTGGTGACTGGTGGCAATCTCTAATGGCTAGTTCTTTTAATTTATCCAAGTATCCTGCAATCTAATGTTCCTTATTGTCACATCTGAGGGATATGGCCAGCAGAGCTTTACCACCATGCTACTGCCATCATACTGGAAGGATGGAGGCCATATTGCTGCCACCATCGCATAGGAAGGAGGAGGGTCACAGTGCTGCTGCTGCCATCACACCAGAGGTATGGGGCACACAGTGCTGTTGCCAATCACACCTGAGGGAGGGGTCCACAGTACTGCTGTCCCCATTTCACCAGAAGGATAGGGGCCATAGTGGTCCTGTCATTATATTGGAGGAATAGGGGATGTAGTGCATCTACTGCCTTCTCACATTGTAGCTTCTAAAATACCTCAATAGCTACAAGTGTAGATATGCAACATCAGAGGTAGAAATGTGAAAATGCATGATAGCAGAGTGTGACAGGGTTAGTCCCTGCCACTAAATAAAAGTACCCATCCTTTATTTCTTTCTCTGGTTGCAACCACTTTCCTCCCTTCTTCTAAGGCTATCCTTGTATTTTCTGTATGGAGGCAGGCAACCTCCTTACACAGCCCCCCCCCCATCTCTGTTACCCTCTTCATGCTTTATTTCTCTTTTTCTTTGAGTACTCTTAAATATCAAGTTATTGAAATAACAGATTAACTTGCATGCAGTAATGGGTAAATACAGACTCCATTTCCCATAAAATATTTGTTAGATTCCAACATTATTTACTTTTTCTGTCTCAAGAGGAGGACAGAATAATATTCATTTGCAGACTGGAAAATAGACAGGAGACTGTATGTTATAAATTCTCATTTGAGAGTCTTACTAAGGGAAAGAGAGTTTGTTTTTGTTTGAACAGGATTTCTGTGGTAAGCGCTCTCCCTGGTGCAAGCATTTTCCCTGCTGTAAGCACTCTCCTTGCTGCAAGCTTAACCCTGCAGTACAGAATGCTGTTTTGTTCTAGTTCTGCTGCACTGAGACTTGTTCCTTCTGTGTATCAGCTGCATTCTTACCAGGACTATAGGAAAAGCAAAGCTTGTCCCCTGTTCTGAAGAGCTCTTGGAAAAAAAAAAGAACCAAATACAGTTTAAATTTGTTTTAAATGTCCCTTCATTTAAAACAAACATTATGGTAGACCTAAAAAGAGGTTATGTACAGAATTCCCACCAGAAGGTATTAGAGAAAGAAATGTCCAGATAAGGAGGTTACCTGAACTCTGTTTCGGCTGCTCCTGGGAACAAAAAGGGAAGGTCTGTTCTCTGAGAAAGCCTGCTGCAGTCTGACTGTTCCTTTAGGGGATCAGCGGCCCCTAGTGGCACACATTTATAACAGGAACCTGTCAATCATTGTCTGGAGAACATTCTATGGCATAGTAAAGTGTTACCAAAGAATACTTTTAAGAGATACCTCTTAAAACAGGTTGTGTGTATCAAGTAATACACTAAGAAGTATGTACAAAATTGTTTTGGAAGATATTAAAAGATATTTTAATTTTGATGATGCTGTGTCACCTGGTTCAGGTAGGTGGGTATATAAATCCTACCTGGATAGGTACCTGTTAGATAGGGTTAGTATCTTCTGACCAGTAGAGAGAGAATGTTCCTGCTGTAAGGATTATACTTGTGTTACTTTGCTTGAACACAGTTGCTTATTATTTTTTTTCTTTTATGTTATTTTCAATTGGACTTTTATGTTACTTGGATGGTACAAGAAGAACTTGTTTATGAAGATTAATAAACGCTCCACAAGCCAACATGGGTTACATTCCTATTTACTGAGTCCTGTGTCCATCTGTAGAACCCACACCGTAACTAGTGGTGTCAGAGTGGGATTCTACTGCCTGCTTCATCTTGCCAAGGAAGGGAGACATTGCGGCAGGTATTACTTGATACCCGAAGTGGACATGGCAGTGAGTGGACAGGCACAAGGCATCCTTACAAGAAGTATGGCGGCCCAAACAGGGGCACAGTTGCTGGCTGGTTTGACTGGTGTTCGACCAAAAATTAATAGACAATCATCCGAGAGGGACAAAGAAGAGCACAGTGAGCCTGGAGATGAGTTGCCCTTGGAGCAACCCCTGGAGACCAAAGACCTGGAGAAAGAGGTGGACGCTTCCTACATGGAACAATCTCCTATGGAAGATATAGGGGAGCTATTAAAATGGCTATGTGTCTGGTAGGTTCAACTGGATAAAGAACAAGAGACTGACTGTAAGAGACAAGACACCAAGTGGGAAGACACCATGTGGGTGCAACAGGCCATACGAACTGAACATGCGGAAAGACCATAAGGCCCAAGAGACATTAAATTGGCCCGCTTACAAGACTCTGATGATATTGAGGCATACCTTATGACATTTGAGAGGGTAGCTCAAATGTGTGGGTGGTCCAAAGAACAGTGGGTAGTACGCCTTGCCCCTCAACTCACCGGAAGAGCCCAAGTGGTGTATAGCCATCTGGCCATACAAGATGCAGATGACTATGAACTGGTGAAAAAGGAGATCTTATGAAGGTATGACATCAACACAGAGACCTACAGGCAATGTTTTAGGTTCCTGAAAATGCAGTCTATGGATGCCCGGAGGGAGGTATACACTCGCCTGAAGGATCTGAGTGATAAGTGTCCGCAGCCGGGTACTAAAACAGTTCAACAAATAATTGAAGCCATCACAATTGAGCAGTTCATTAAAATACTACCACAAGATGTCCAGTTGTGGGTTCAAGAGCATAAGCCTGAGGGAGCAGAGAAAATGATCACCCTGGCAGAGGATTTCCTGGCTGCATGACCTGCTAGAGGAACTCTAGATTTAGTAGTTGCCGTATTGGTCCTTGCAAGAATAGATCCAGAAGCAAATGATTTGATACCTTTTAATGGACCAACATAATAATATAGTGCTCTGCAGTTGATTATTGTTCTTCATAAGTCAGTAGTTGTTTTAGAATACAATACCCATAACAGTCTAGCTGTTATAGGTATTGTATTTTCTAAACAACTGCCATGAGCTTCTGAAGAAGGACTGGTTGGTCTGAAAGCTAGAGCACTTTGTTCTTGTTGTTACATCTATATTGGTCCATTAAAAGGTATCAAATCATTTGCTTCTGCTAGAGGTAGAAATACTGGAGGGTCTGCATCCTCTTCTTCTATGAATCTGGTAGGAACTACCTTTTCTAATAATAATGCTATACCAAATCCAGAAGCAAGAAGAGAAAGGAGGGAGAGGGTACCCCTATCTGTGATAGTTTGCCTTGGATGCCAGAAAAAGGGACACCTGATAAGAAACTGTCCAGCAGTAAAGAGAGACTTTGGACATTTGGCCTTAGCAAACTGGGCACCATACATAATTGCTGTTAAAATGGGTCCCCATAAGGTACTTGGTCTTACAGACTCTGGGAGCCATCAGACCCTGGTTCAAGCAGATCTGGTAGAAGAGGTACAGAAATTAGGAGGAGGACCATGGTTACATTCATACATGGGGATACACATTTTTATTCAACTACATCAGTGAAGTTAACAATACATGGAAGTACTCAAGAGTTGACTGTTGGGATAGTTCCACATCTGCCTGTTCCAGTAATTATTGGACAGGATCACCCTGTCTTTTCCAACCTGATGGTAAATAATGAGATGTCAACTGTTGTGGCTATGGCAACCCAGTCACTAGTCAAACATATAGACAAACAGCTGGACAAGGTCTTTCCCTTTACCAAGAAACTGTTTGAAGCACCAGGTAAAGCTAGGAAAGGGAAAGCAGAGAAAAGAAAGGACAAGAAAAACTGGCAAAACAAAAAACATTATGGGACTGGTGAATATTAAGCCAGAGACTATAGCTCATGACCAGAAATGAGATGTATTACTAACTAGTTCTTTTTCTCAGGTTGAAAAACATGTTGATGATGGATCTCTTAGATATCTGATAGTGAATGATACACTGTATAGAATGTGTACCAGTCCCAGAAACAGAAATACAGTAATGCAGTTAATTGTCCCCCAGAAGTGTAAAAAGGACATCATATGTTTGGTTCATGATATTCCTCTGGCAGGGCATTCTGGGATGGATACTACTCTGAATAGAATGTTGAGTAGATTCTACTGGCCAGGTATTCATGAGCAAGTAGCTGAATATATCCAGAGCTGCCCAGAATGCCAGAAGGTAACACAGATAGGGAAAAAGGATATGGTGCCCCTCCAGAGTATACTCTTGGTTAGCCAGCCTTTTGATCAGATTGCCATGGATGTGGTAGAGCCTTTAGAAACTAGTTCTAAGTGTAATCAATTTATTCTAGCCATTTGTGACTATGCTACCAGGTATCCAGAGGCACTTCCGATGAGAACAGTAACAGTCCAAAGGGTTGCAGAAGAGTTGGCTAAGGTGTTCAGCAGAATGGGCATCCCAAGGGTGATCTTAACTGACAGGGGCACCAGTTTTACTTCAGTGATGCTCACAGAACTATACAGGTTGCTGGGAATACAAGCTGTGAGAACCTTCCTATACCATCCTTAAATGTATGGGTTGGTGGAAAGGTTCACACAAACGCTCAAAAAATGCTGCAGAAATTTGTTAATGAGGAAGAAAAAAATTGGGACATATTTCTGCCCTACCTCCTGTTTTTCTACAGAGAAGTACCCCAAGCTTCAACTGGTTTCCCCCCTTTTCCCTCTTGTATGGCCAAAACACTCATGGACCATTAGATGTTATCAAAGAACATTGGGAGGAAAATTCTCAAATAGGAAAACAGGGAGAGTTACAGTATATGACAGCATTAAGGCAGCACCTTAAGAAATATGTCACAATGGCCCATCGTACATTATTAGACAAGCAAGTCCAATGAAAGGCAGAGTATGACAAAGGGGTAGGACATAAACCATTCTACATAGGAGATCAGGTATTACTCCTTCTAGCTGCCAGTGAGAACAAGCTCTTGATGAAATGGCAAGGCCCTTACAAAATTATTAGACAGGTAGGACCGGTCACATATGAGGTCCACCTGCCTAATAGAAGGTGCAGTAAGCAGATATACCATGCCAATCTGCTAAAATTATGGCATGAAAGACCAGAATGAATCATTCAGCCTTCCCATAGTGCCTGTTCATCACCTTTAGTTATTGTTAATAAAAAGGAAGGTGGTATCTACCTGTGCCTAGACTTCCGGAGGGTAAATGCCATCTTTCTTCTGGACAGATATTCTATGCTAGGATAAATAACATTATTGACCAGTTGGGAATGCTAAATACATCTCTACACTTGATCTCACAAAAGAGATACTGATATATACCTCTTACCCCTCAGTCTAGAGAGAAAATGGCATTCAGTACCCCTGTAGTGTTGTTTGAATTCATTACAATGCCTTTTGGCCACCAAGGAGTGCCGGCTACCTTCCAGCATTTCATGGACCAAATGCTTCAACCATTTGCATCTTTTTGTGCTGCCTATTTGGATGATGTGGTGGTGTTTAGCCCTGACTGGGAAACACATTTACAGCATCTAGAGAATTCTGGGGGTGATCCAAAAAGCAGGAGTTACTATCAAGCCCACAAAATGTTGTGTGGGGCAGACTGAGACTAAATACCTTGGCTTTATTATAGGGAATGGGGTTATACACCCAGAAATAAGCAAGGTAGAAGCAGTCCCTACCTGTGATATACCTCGGACCAAGAAACAGGTCCGTGCCTTTTTGGAGTTAACAGGGTACTATAGACGCTTTATCCACAGATTCTCACCAGTAGCAGGCCCTCTAACAGAATTAACTAAAAAGAGGTATCCTAATAAAGTACAGTGGACTGAGGAATGTGATGAAGTTTCAGACAAACAAAGGCCTCCATTTGTGCATATCCATTGTTAAGAAGCCCAGA
The DNA here is from genome assembly GCA_016271365.2 of Neoceratodus forsteri. NCBI lineage: Eukaryota > Metazoa > Chordata > Ceratodontiformes > Ceratodontidae > Neoceratodus > Neoceratodus forsteri. Next base: position 1,396,889,874 of record CM057450.1, read on the forward strand.
CTTCACTAAACCCTTCATTGTGCAGACTGATGCATCAGGGATTGGATTAGGGGCGGTCCTGATGGAAGTTATACATAATGAATGATAGAAGGCATTCTTAGAATGGCAGAGAAAGGGGAGATACTGTTGATGGGAGACCTGAATATGCCAGATGTTAACTGGAGCACATTTGCTGCAGCCACATCCAAGAGCAGGGCCATTTTTGATGCCCTACAGGTGGCAGGCCTCAGTCAGCAGTTTCAGAACCCACTCATGAGGGAGCAATCTTAGACCTTGTACTCTCAAACAGGGGCAGTGACAGGATCTCAGATCTAGAAGTGGGTTGCCATCTGGGAACAAGTGACCATCAAACAGTGTGGTTCACGTTAAACTCAGCTACAGAGTCCAGCCATACAAAAGTGAGGGTACTGGACTTCAGGAAGACTAACTTTGGCAAGATGAGAGAGTGCCTCAGAAAAGCACTAGCAAACAGGCTGGAAGAAGGTGTGAGCAACAATGGGAATCATCAAACTGCCATCACAGGCAACAAGCCTTTGTGTGACGAAATAAACAAATCAAACAAAATAAAAAGCCACTATGGTTCTCAAAAGAGGTGGCTGTGAAAGCAGGAAGAAAAGATAGCATTCTGGAAGTATAAGGAAACACGGAAGGAGCAGGACAGAGAGCTGTACCAGTTAAGGTAGAAGGAAGCAGGGAGGGAAGTCAGAATAGCAAAGGCCCAAACTGAGGAAAAGATAGCCAACTCAGTTAAGAAGGGGGATAACACCTTTTATAGGTACATCAGTGAGCGTAGAAAGACCAAGGGAGGGATAGTGAGGCTGAATCAAATGAACCATGGGTGGACAGAGGGGGACAGTGAAAAAGCAGGGATACTGAATGAATATTTCTGCTCAGTATTCACAAAAGAGGAGGGGGAAGTGCCTAACCCAATTAACAGAAGCACTCTTGATAGGGGGGTCGATCCCAGTCCTTTCACACAAGAAAGGGTTCTGCAAGAACTCCTAAAACTGAAGGTGGACAAAGCAATGGAGCCTGATGGAATTTACCCCAGAATTCTAAAAGAATTAAGTGAGGAACTAGTGAAACCACTGGCTACTCTTTTTAATAAATCATGGGAGGATGGTGTGGTACCCAAGGACTGGAGGAAGGTGGATGTGATTCCCCTTCATAAAAGTGGGACCAAGACAGAGGCAGGAAATTACAGACCTGTCAGTTTGACCTCTGTGGTAGGGAAAGTGATGGAGTCACTTCTGAAGGAAAGAATTTTTAAGTACCTAGAGGCCAGTGGGGCACAGGACCCAAGGCAGCTTGGGTTCACTGCAAGAAGGTCATGTCAGACAAATCTAATAGATTTCTTTGACTGGGTGACCAAAGTAGTAGACCAGGGAGGGGCTGTGGACATGGTCTACCTAAACTTTAGCAAGGCATTTAACACAGTCCACACAAAAGATTAATAGTCAAATTAACCAGCCTGGCAGTGGGTCCCATGGTGTTAGTCTGGGTAAAACATTGGCTGGACAACAGGACACAGAAGGTAATTGTAAATGGAGTCCACGCTGAAGAAAGAGGGGTTACTAGTGGGGTACTGCAGGGTTCAGTACTGGGTCCAGTCCTTTTTAATGTCTTCATACATGACATTGCAGAGGGACTAGATGGAAAAGTATGCCTCTTGGCAGATGACACAAAGATCTGCAACAGGGTTGATACACAAGGAGGCATAGAAAGGATGAGAAGGGACTTGGCAAGGTTGGAGGAATGGTCAGAAGTATGGCAGCTAGGATTCAATGCAAAGAAGTGCAAAGTAATGCATCTGGGAAACAAGAGCCCAGGGGAAGAATACACAATGGGGGGGGGGGAGATAGTAACAACAACAAAAAAGGAAAGGGACCTGGGGGTAATCATATCAGATGACCTCAAGGTTAGCAAGCAATATCTGATGACCTTAAGGTTAGCAAGCAATGTGAGAAGGCAGTAGGGAGGGCTGGGGGTGTACTGGGATGCATAGGGAGAGGCATCAGCAGCAGAAAATAGGATTTTGTTATCCCTCTGTACAGACAGTTGGTGAGATTCCCATCTGGAGTACTGTCTTCAATTCTGGAGACCCCATCTCCGCAAGGACATAGACAGGATAGAGGCAGTCCAGAGGAGGGAAACTAAAATGGTGCAGGGTCTGCAAGAGAAGCCGTACAAGGAGAGGCTAAAGGAGCTTAATATGTATACCATTGAGGAAAGAAGGGAGAGGGGGAACATGATAGAAACTTTTAAGTACCTCAGTGGAATCAACAAAGTCCAAGCGAGTAGCATCTTTCTGAAAAAGAGGCATGCAAGAACAAGGGCACGCAATTTAAAGATAGAGGGGGGCAGTTCAGGGGCAATGTGAGGAAGTATTATTTCACAGAGAGGGTAGTGGATGCATGGAACAGCCTTCCTGAGAAGGTTGTGGGGTCTAAAACTGTGGGAGAATTCAAGAATGCATGGGACAGACATAAGGCAATTCTTGTGAGGGGTAGGAAGAAATAGGCTGTTGGTTAACTAGGATCTGTGGCCTATCCAGTAGGTAGGGAAATGGGCAGACTAGATGGGCCAAGCAGTCCTTATCTGCTGTCAAAGTCTATGTTTCTATGTTTCTATATGAAGAGCATCCCATTATCTATATAAGCAGGAAACTACATGAAAGGGAGCGTAGGTATGCAACCATTGAGAATGAGTGTCTGGCACTTAAATGAGCAATTGAAGCCTTTGAGTATTACCTTTGGGGGGCAGAATTTACAGTTGTCACAGACCACAACCCCCTTTGTTGGTTGCATCAGATGCGAGAGAAACCCCCCCCGCATAATGATATGGTATTTGGCCTTGCAGCCATACCGGTTCACAGTGTTACATAAAAAGGGAAGTCAACATCCTATTGCTGATTTCCTTTCTCGATATGGGGCAGGAATCAAGAATTCAGCTGGTAACATTAAGAAATAGTTACTGATGGCTTAATAGTTGAACACTGAAATTGAATTGAAAGTACGCAGTAGAAAATGGTACTTAATAAAGATCCCAGGGTAATGTAGTAATGAATAAATATTTTGATGTTTGTGTTGTCACTTTTTTGTGCTAATGTATTTGGGACCCTGGGATGGAGCTTCACGGAGTGGGTGGACCGGAGCTCCTCCAACCCTTGTATGGTAAGGGGGTTGGACTTTAGATATATGATCAAGTAAGCAGGACATGTCCTTTAATGGATGGTTATAATCTGTGTTGTCCCAAACGAAGTTAAATATCCTAAGGTATGTTTGTTACTGACATGCTTTATGTCAGTGTGTTTTGTTGTCAGACCCTGGGATGGAACTCCTGAGAGTGGGTGGGCGGGAGTTCCAATCCCTTCGGTGTAGCTGGAGGGGGAATCTGTTGTAACGTCTTCCCTCTTTTCAAGGGGGGGGTAAATGTGACAGGGTTAGTCCCTGCCACTAAATAAATGTACCCATCCTTTATTTCTTTCTCTGGTTGCAACCACTTTCCTCCCTTCTTCTAAGGCTATCCCTGTATTTTCTGTATAGAGGCAGGCCACCTCCTTACACATCCCCCCATCTCCGTTATCCTCTTCATGCTTTATTTCTCTTTTTCCTTGGGTACTCTTAAATATCAAGTTATTGAAATAACAGATTAACTGCCTGCAGTAATGGGTAAATACAGACTCCATTTCCCATAAAATATTTGTTATATTCCAGCATAATTTACTGTTTCTGTCTAAAGAGGAGGACAGAATAATATTCATTTGCAGACTGGAAAATAGACAGGAGACTGTATGTTATAAATTCTCATTTGAGAGCCTTACTTAGAGAAAGAGAGTTTGTTTTTGTTTGAACAGGGTTTCTGTGGTAAGCACTCTCCCTGCTGCAAGCTTAACCCTGCAGTACAGAATGTTGTTTTGTTCTAATTCTGCTGCACTGAGATGTGTTCCTTCTGTGTATCAGCTGCATTCTTTAAAAGGACTATAGGAAAAGCAAAGCTTGTCCCCTGTTCTAAAGAGCTCTTGGAAAAAAAAAAGAACCAAATACAGTTTAAATTTGTTTTAAATGTCCCTTCATTTAAAACAAACATTATGGTAGGCCTAAAAAGAGATAATGTACAGAATTCCCACCAGAAGATATTAGAGAAAGAAATGTCCAGATAAGGAGGTTACCTGAACTCTGTTTCGGCTGCTCCTGGGAACAAAAAGGGAAGGCTTGTTCTCTGAGAAAGCCTGCTGCAGCCTGACTGTTCCTTTAGGGGATCAGCGGCCCCTAGTGGCCCACATTTATAACAGGAACCTGTCAATCATTGCCTGGAGAACATTCTATGGCATAGTAAAGTGTTACCAAAGAATACTTTTAAGAGATAACCCTTAAAACAGGTTGTTTGTATCAAGTAATACAATAAGGAATACGTACAAAATTGTTTTGGAAGCTATTAAAAGATATTTTAATTTTGATGATGCTGTGTCACCTGGTTCAGACTGGTGGGTATATAAATCCTACCTGCGTCACCTGGTTCAGACAGGTGGGTATATAAATTCTACCTGAACAGGTACCTGTTAGATAGGGTCAGTATCTTCTTACCAGTGGAGAGAGAAGGTCCCTGCTGTAAGGATTATACTTGTGTTAACTTGCTTGAACATAGTTGCGTATTATTTTTTTTCTTTTGATGTTATTTTCATTTGGACTTTTATGTTATTTGGATGGTGCAAGAAAAACTTGTTTATGAAGATGAATAACATTCCACAAGCCAAGGTGGGTTGCACCTTATTTACTTAGTCCTGTGTCCATCTGTAGAACCCACACCGTAACACAGAGTGAAAAAAATTGTTAAATACAGGTCACAAAGTCAACACTGGTAAAAACTGATTTTGGCCTGGCAGGCACTGGTGACAATACTGGTTTTGTCAGTCTGCAAAACAAAATTTGCCTCTTATCTATCATGATAAACCACTGTCCCTGGCTGTGTTCTATATCAGCCAGCCATTGTCAGCTGGCAGTTTGTCTTATACGTTGCAATTAGTGGAGTCAGAGATGCTAAGTAGAGTCATCCTTGAACATAGAACCTCCTTCCAGTGATTTTATCCAGTTACCAAACTAAACTAAATTAAACTTAGCAGAAAATCATTCTTAACCACCATCAGTTGCATTCAGTAGTACAAGCTTTCAATACTTAAAGAGTACTTGAAACTGTTAATAATGTATCAAGGGAGCTGGCAGGGAACTACAGGCCTGTCAGCCTGACATCGGTGGTGGGCAAGGTGATGGAGGGCATTGTCAAGGAGAGGCTGGGGGGGGACATGGATAAGTCAGGGTGCCTGGACGATAGACAGCATGGATTCATCCCAGGGAAATCATGTCAGACAAACCTGGTGGAGTTCTATGACTGGGTGACAAGTGCCTTGGACCTGGGTAGACCAGTGGATGTCCTCTTCTAGACTTCAGCAAGGCGCTTGACTCTGTTCCTCACGTGGGCCTGTTGGATAAGCTAGGAGAAATGGGGTGGGAAACCAGATGATCAGATGGATAGGCAATTGGCTCCAGGACCGGACCCAGAGGGTCGTAGTTGGTGAGATAGTCTCATCCCCAGGAGGGTCATTGGTGGGGTCCCACAGAGATCAGTCCTGGGCCCCTTCTGTTCAATGCCTACGATCTGACATAAGGACAGGAATCAGGAGTGAGATGAGTCTCTTGCAGATGACTCGAAACTGGGAGTGGTGGATGGGGAGGAGAGGAGGGAGGTGGCCCTGCAGGGGACCTGGAGGCTCTGGAAAGATGGTCTAGAAAGTGGAAGCTGAGGTTCAATGCAGGGAAATGCAAGGTACTCCACCTGGGGGCCAGAAACCCAGGCCAAGTGTACACCCTGGGGAAATACTACAAGTCTCAATGGCTGAGAGGGACCTGGGGGTGGTGGTGGATGTCAAGATGAACAACTCTGAGACTTGTAGGAGGGCAGCAGCCAAGGCCAACAGGATACTGGGATGCATCACTAGGGGGATCACCTCCAAAAGAAGGGAAGTGATACTCCCTCTGTATAACTGCTTGGTGAGGCCGCACTGGAGTACTGCATGCGCAGTTTGGAGGCCACACTTAAAGAGGGACATTAACCTCCTGGAGGGGTCCAGAGGAGGGCAAACCAAAATGATTTGGGGCTTGGGGACAGGATCTATGAGGAGAGTCTCAAGAGCTAAATATGTACACATTGGAAGAGAGAAGGGACCGGGGACATGATAGAGGTCTTCAGGTACATGAAGAGGGTAAATAGGGGAGGAACAGTCAGGGTGCCTGAAGGAAGGAGGAAGGGGCCACTAGAGGGCATGGGTGGAAGCTGAGGGGGAAGATTCAGGGAGAAGGGAGGAGGTGCTACTTCACTGAGAGGGTGGTGGAGCCATGGAATGCACTACCTAGGGGCTGGTGGAGGCAGAGACAGTGGAGGGGTTCAAGAGGGGTGGTACAGGTACAGGGAAGGGTTCTGGAAGCAAAATCCAATGCAGCAAGAATATCCGGAACTGGGAAGGGAGAAGCCAGAGAAGGCGAGGGGGACAGCAAGGTCAGCACCCAGGGTGGGGGCTGACCAAACGAGCAGACACGAAAGACCGTTAGGCCTATTCTGCTGGCATTTTAGTATGTTAGTATGTTAAATGCCACTTTTTGCACACACACACACACACACACACACACACACACACACACACACACACACAGACACACACACACACACTCACCCAAATACCATGGCCTGTTCCTCTGGAAGCTATGAGATTTGGTGCTGGGTTCCTCTGCTCTGTTTTAGGTTACAAATTAATTAAAATATATTAAAAACAATCTATTAAAATTGGTGATATTTTTTTCAATAACCAAAATAATATCCTGTGGTGTCCCATAATGGTCCATTTTGGGACCCCTACTTTTCTTGTTATTTATAATTAATTATCTTTCCAATGCTTGTGAAACTGTTAATAATGTATTCTATTGTGCACAGATGATTCAGTGGTGTTAATGCATTCAAGCAATATAAACCAGTTCAACTAAATACTTTCTCACCATTTTCATGATCTGCAAGGAAGGATTACTCAAGATAAACTGCCACTCCATTTAATCAAGATACAGTCAATCCCAAGTTTAAAAAGGCTTAAACATAATATTGCATTATGCCCAGATAGATGCCTCCCAACCAATTCAAAGTTTATTAAAGTGTATTAATAGAAAGTTGTATTTCTTTCTGCATTGAAATCTGGATGCAGGAGGAAGAGTTTGATTCATGATTTTTTCAGCTTAGATTTAGAAGGACCACTTCCTACCCTGGGATCCCATCCAGACCATCAGCTGATATTGAAAATGGACAAAAGTGGAATTGAGTGGGTTATGCTACAACGGTTTAATTTTTAAATGCCACTGTATAGTGTTTTCTTTTGGAAAGTATAGGAAGTGTGGGAATGGGACTACTAGCACAGCAAGCTACTGTAAAGGTTACAGTCAAGTTATGAAGTGGCTTTACATAGATTTGGATGCAGAAGTAAAAGTTGTGCTGGCAAGTAAAGAGATACACCTTTGTTCTGACTTTGTTGCTTTAAATAAAGGTTGACTTGTATATAGTAGCTGTCAAAATTACAGTTTTAGAGGAATGTGAGATATATGGGATTTTTCTAAAGCTTCTTTAATTGTAGAAATACACTGAATTTGATATTGACTCAATATATTTATGTGCACTCACATGAGAAATATCAACATCAACGGAACCACAACCATCAACTCAAAAACCATTGCGGATACCTTTAATAAAGTCTTTACCGACCTCAGCGCTGTCCTACCTCAAGACTACTTCAAAGATGGTGTAGCCCCCTGTCTGGAATGAACACTACTCCCACCAGCTGCCCCTGCTTCTTCTTCAAAGCAGTCAAGGCTCACCAGGTACGCAAATATGTTACCATAACCCTTGGTAAATCAAGATTCAGTAATGACTCCCTTGATCTCAAAATCCTGTCTCTCACACTTGACGAAGTGCTTAGTCCTCTGACCAGAATTTTCAATCTCTCCCTCAGCCTTAGCCAGTTCGCAGACACATGGAAATCTGCCACTGTCACCCCAGTCCATAAAAGTGCTGACAAAACTGCCCATGATAACTACAGACCTATCTCCCTACTACCCCCACTCTCCAAGGCACTAGAATGCATTGTCTCGGACCAGCTCACAGAATACCTGGATACGTACAACATCCTGTGCAAGCAACAACAAAGGTTCCACAAAGGTCACAGCACCTCCACAGCCTGACTTGAATTCACCGGCGCAATCCACAATGCACTTGATTCTGGTGTACTACTAGGCTCAATCTACATTGACTTAACTAAAGCCTTCGACACCGTCAATCACCGCCTCCTACTTGTCCAGCTTCAGAACACTGGGCTGTCAACTGACACCATTGGCTGGTTTAAGAGATACCTTGAAGAACGATCCCAAACAGTAAGAATTGCTGATACACTCTCAGACCCTAGACCAGTCTGCTCAGGAGTCCCCCAGGGCTCCATTCTGGGACCCCTCCTCTTCAGCCTATTCTTAAACTCACAACCGGACAGCTGCCCAGAACAAATAATTCTCTACACCGATGATGCTGTGATCCTCACCTCAGACCCTGTTCCAAACCAATTACAAAATAAACTTCAGCGGCCTTCTCCTCCATTGAATCCTGGTTCCTAAAGCATAAACTGCTTCTCGATCAGAAAAAAAACAAGTCTATGGTCTTTTGCAGCCCCCACAACAAAAACAAATTACTCCACCTCTCCATTGCAACCGAACAAGGAGCCATCCTAGAGCAAACACAATCGTTCAAGTACCTTGGCATCACCCTTGATCCCCACCTCTCATACACTGTCCATATTAGCAATGTGGCAATGTCTGCCAATGCGAGGTTAGGCATATTATTCCAGCACAGGAAACACCTACGGTAACCCCAGAAGCACTGTCAGAGGCAGTCCAAAGCTCCATTGTCAGCATCATAGACTATGGTCTTATCATTTATGGGTCTGCAACTACCACTGCTCTCAAAAATATCGTGACCTCCCTGAATAAGGCCTGTCATCTCATCACTGGCTCACATTGCCATACCCACACATGTGACCTCTATTACCAATTTGGATGGCTTCAACTGGACAAATGCATAAAATACCAAACCTGCATCATGGCCAAGAAAATCATAATGAGACTTGCCCCACCTGGTGTCTGTCCCCTCCTTAAGCCTAGACATAGGAATGTCACTACAAGGAGATCCAATTCCCATCTACTACATGTCCCACGATGTTGCACAACCCAAGGACAAAGATCATTTGCCTATCGGGCATCCAACTGACTCAACTCTCTTGGCAGCAACATAGTGACCGCTCCAACACTCGGCCTTTTCAAGTCCAAGCTGTGCCTCTCACTGCTTGTATCCTGTGATTGCCCATCTTAACATTTCCACCATTCCAGTTGCACATGCCCCAGCACCCAGCACTTACAATCAGTCTTTACACCCTTAACACCTTACCTGGCATATTCCCTTGACAAGGCCCCCTGGCTGCACTATCTCCCACCCTCACCCACCTCCCCCCCATATCTCCACTCCTGCCCCTGCCTCCACCCACCTCCCTGTACTCCCTACCCCTGCACCTCCTACCTCCCTCGATCTCCTGCTCTCACTTCTTCCCCCATCGACCCCTCCTCCCCTTGTCTTGCTCATAGCTCAAGTCTTTGTACTGGTTATTACATGTCTGTAAGTCAGTGACGTTATGTTTGTAACTAAAAATGATGACTGTTGTACACGCTGATGTGGAACCTTTGTAAAAGAGCCTCGGCTCAAAGGCATTGTAATCCTAGATTGAGATAAATAAAAATAAAAATATAGGAGCAGACTAGAGCATTAAAGGGGCAGACTAGGTGGGCTATAGGCCCTTATCTGCCGACACTGTCTATGTATCTATGTATCTATGTAGGAGGAAAATACAGTAGGCTCAGGAAATGCTGAATGTCCTTTAGATAGTGCCCAGCTCACAACATTCCCATTTTGGCCAAGCAACTTGACTGTCAATAAAAGAGCCAAGAAAAACACATTATAAGTCACTGAGCATTTCTTTGCACTTTTTATATCACCCTGTGATCTGACAGGTGTTAGGACCGGATACTGAAAACTGTGACAGACTGCATCTTCAACGAAAGTGGGATTGTTAGTCTAGTGGTTGCCAGCATCTGCCTCAGTGTGCAGCTGATTTATCGCATTGATTTATAGCTCTGATTTTTTTAATGATTGGTTGCATTCAGGAATGCAAGCCTTCAATACTTAAATGCCACATTTTGCACCCTTCCCCCAAACACACACACACACTGGCTTATATAACAAATTGTCTAGAATACCTCTGGAGCAGTGTTGGTTCATGGATCTGATTTACTGTAACTTCCTAGAGTGGATGAACACACACGCACATACACACACACACACACACACACTCACACACTTTTAAGAATTTAAAATATTAACATGTACATGTTTGCAATGTATAATTTCAAAAGACCGCTTATGTCTTTAAATTGATTAAAATCATTCTGAAATTTAGATTGGTTGTGGACACCAATATGTTTTCAATTTGTGGGATGGAAAAGATCATTTGAAATATGTCTTTTTTGAGTGCACATGTAAACTAGGACATTTATTATGGTAGACTCTAAACTGACATCTGTAAGTAAAAGTAAATTATTCCATTCTATGCATTCTCTTTCAGTCTTTCATTTATGAGCACCTCACTTCTGGTGTTATTGCACCACTATTATTTAAATGCATTTTTGCAGACATATTCAGTAAAGGAAGGAAGGAAGGAAGGAAAGAGTTACAGCACTTCTTCAATCACATCAAATTGACTTTTTTAACAATAGAAATGTGGCAGAAGATCGATTGTGTTTCACTCCCCTACTGGGAGCTTTATCAAGGGCAAAAAATTTAGATAGCAGGGGCGCAATACATGCAAATAACAATTATACAATTAAGTTTAAACTACCTAATAGTTAATAGGTTGTCCTTCAACATTACACACTGTACCTCTGTGACAAAAGGGTTGAAGACAATACGCTGGCATCTGTAATAGAAAGTAAATCATTTCATTCTATTGTTACAGGCTTAACAAATCCATAGGGCTTCTTTTGCAATATTTTACTCATAAAAGTCCTTGACTTTTTAGATACTCTTTTTACTTACAAAATGATGTTAACTTTGTATTCAAGCCACAAAAAAGTGGTACTGGTTTAACAAAACTTTTCACTTAGATCCAAAAACAATGGGCACTTAAACAGTATACTATATGAAATATAAAATCTGAGAAATTAGAATTGCATGGGCAGTCTTTTTTCTTTCGTAACATTCAATAACCTTCCCCTTGTCTTAGCAGAATCTGCTGTCTCAAACCTACAGAAAATACTGTGAAAGTTTTCTTTTCCTATCCTTCGAGTTTTTCATTTCAAATAAATAGGGTTTTGATTCAACAGTTGTTTTATTAAGCACTAGCCATAGCATAATTCTTCAGCTTCTGAATGCCCCTAAATCCTCCTGATATGCTTTGTCCCCAAGTCATATTTTAACCAATAATTTGAATGTAGCAATATAAGCTATTTCACCCAGAATACTCTTCATCCATATTTTAGTCTATTATACTCCAGATTGTCTTTGACATATATAAACCAAGGCCAACAATAACAAATCTGTCTCCATTTCCATCATTTGTTTGAAGCACATCTGTTGCAATCTATATTCTTGCAGCATAGAGATCTTCAGGTAATAAATATTTATCCTTAGTTTTATCAGGATATCAGTTGCTAAAAAACTGTACTTTGGATTATACCAAGGTGGCTCCACACATCCTGGCAGAGCCAATAATGCTCTACAGAACTGATTACTATTTACAACATTTAACACAAATGAGTTAATCAAATTTATGTAAAATATGGGATCAAAGATTGCTCTTTGACTTGCAACATATTTAGGGATGCTATAGCATTTTACTCACCATAAGGGTAGTTAAATCACAGAATACTTGCATAGCATTTATTTGCTTTATTAACAATCAACAATATTTATTTAAACTTTTAGTGACCTAGAGAGACACAATGAGCTGAAGCACATTTCTAGATGAGACATGGGGATGGGGAGGGATATTGGGGGAAAGATAAATAAACGTGACAAGGCCACTCACGAACTCCAAAAAGTGTGATTAAGTGCAATGAAAAGTACATTACTGGATAATAGGGTAAGACAAGCTCCAGTAGGAAATAGGGGAGGCAAACCAGCATTTCAAGAGAAGCAGCACCACAAGAGCGGTGCAAAGATTCTAGTGCAGGGAAGGACAGACTAGAGAGCAGTGGTGAGTAGGGAAGAGAAATCAGAAGCAAAATGGCAGAACATGTGGTAAACAGGATCCAGCCTGACCAGAGTGTTCTTAACTCCTGTCACATAAGAGTATGACAAACTTGCTCAGCATGGTTTTTTATCATCAAATTAGCCTTGTTTTTTAATGGTACCATCCCCTTATCTGCATTTTCTGCATATAAATCAACTCAGCTGTTCTTTTTTAATTTTTTTCAGTTTTTATAGCTCTCCTCACTGAGAGTAGTCTATTTTCCTAACCTACCAGATTGGCAAGGGGAATATATCATGGGCCACTGCCTTAACCATGGCAGTGACTCAGGATGTTAGTCCTTAAAGGGATACAAATGGTTCTTCCATCCTTTCATGAAATGCGACATGTTATTTTCATTTTACACTGATTTCCCCCATTTCCAACCCTCATACCTGTTCACATGGCAACATCTCACTGGGCACTGCAAGAAAGAGATGAACATCAGTCTATGCAGCCATTGCCTATGCCACTCCATGGTCTTCCAGCAGGTTTCAAGTGCAGCATTCCTTATCTACAATTCCCCATCTGAACACCATTTCAGATCTTCTGGATGGTGGAGCCAACTATCAAGTCCTTCCCACCAGCAATTCTAACTATATTCTGTTTTCAGTATGCCAATAATAATGGTCCACTAAGTCTCCAGGTAATCTGTGTAAAACCAATCTCAAAAGGAACATAATGGACTTCTTCCTTGAAATGCATTGTGCCCCAATTATAACTCTTGGCAGCACTGTAAAGCAAACCTTGCAATCTGGTAACATTGCAGAGCTATTCTTCCAAATAATATGCTGAACTTCTACACTAGAAAACCTGTTGCATAAATCATACAGCAGAGTACCTATGATAGTTGAGCTCTGTGGCATACCTATGGTGCTAGACACTTTAAGTTTCTATTTATTGCAATACAATTTGTAATGAGAAAGAAATAATGTGACCTAACTCAGAGTTTTCATTATGATCTGTGTTTCAAATGCTTAGCAGAGTCTCATACTGCACCAATAATTAAGCCATAGGCTGCCACTAGATTTAGAATGTCTTGGAATTCAGGGTGTGAAACTGACTACAGCTGGATTAGTAAATTTCACCAGTAAGGAGATGGTTCCATAATTACTCAAATATGTTCACTAACCAACAGAGAACAGTTCTTAAGGAGATTAAATAACATATCGCACCATGAGTTTAGGAGGAAATTCCTAAGATATGTATCAGTAAAGATAACAGATGAAACAAAATCGGCCAGGTCATCAAGAAAGCAATGTTCTGATGTACTGTGATGGCAGCTCACTTACAAAGATTCTCATGAAAAGAGTATCCTGTAGTGCTGTTTCTTCGAACCATTGTTCAGAACAATACTATGGAAGTTCAGAGAATTCCTTTAAAATACGATGATCCTAAAGTCACTTCCATCCTCAAATTACTGTTGTGTTAGTATACCTGTATTAATATGTTAACAAAATTGGGCATTTAAATCAAACTTTACACTGCACTGTTTTACCTTTCACTTTTTACTGTTCAGTGTCTTGTTTGTGCTGAATGGTATCTGTTGTGTGGGAAGGTCCCAAAGCTAATAACTGGAAACCCAGGAAGGGGACGGGGGGAGGGTAAACAAATCATTTAACAATTAGGCGGTGACACAGGAGTACCCATTAATGATTTTATAAAGGCACCCAATGCCTCCACCTCAACTACTGAAACCAGACCCATTGAAGCCCATGTAAGCTCAATGAGCAGTATAGTACCAGGTAGTTGGTGCTGAGTACAGTATCATGTCACATCCCTCTGCACTGGCTTTAAAATGGCAAGTAAAACACAGCTAGTATTCAGCTAATGGACTGGATGAATATTTTATGCAGGAAGCCTTGCACACTGAATACAAGTCTATGCAGCTAGCCATGCATTTGACATTAAGGGGATGGGGTGGGGAAGGGGAAATCACTTAACAATTAGGCAGTGGTGCCCTAATGCAAGTCACTATATTGTGCCACACTAACACTTAAAATCTGAAGCCACTATAAACTGAAAGATGTGTTTTGCATTTTAAGGACCATGGAGAAAATGAGATGCTATACTTAATCGGCTACTTGGACAGCACCTGGATCCTACAGTAATTTAGCTTATGTGCTGTGGAGTAATCAGGGGTTATTACCGTTTTGGGTTGTTGCTATTAGATCAGGTAGTTTTATCTTTGTGTTAGGTGGTTTATACTTGATTGTATTACTGTGTTTGCATTTCAACTATAGGGAAGTGTGGATTGTATAATTCTATTTGCATTTTATCTGTGGGGAAGGGCACCTCAATATAACGTCAGTGCGCTGCTACTATTTAAAGGCTTTTCTTATACATTTTACAGCCCTTGATAAAGCTCCAACTAGGGGAACAAAATGCCATTGGGCTTCTGCCACGACATTGCTGCTGTTAAAAATATCCAATTAAATGTAGTTAGAGGAGCAATGTAACCATTCTTTTCTTTTTCTTTTTTTTACTGAGCATGTGTGCAAAAAGGTGTTTAAATACAATAGGAGCTATAACGTCCTTTTGACCTGCCCTTCCCATTGTTAAAATATAAATACAATTATACAGTCAAGTATAAATTATTTAATACAAAGACAAAACTATCTGCCATAACAATGCCAACCCAAAATGCTAACAGACCCTAATTACTGTACACCACATAAGCTCAGTCACTATGGGTTCCCGTATTTCATGGAACAGAAAGAGAGAAATGGCTATTGCTTGTAGATTACAGCAATTTATAAGTCCCACTTTTCACAAGATAAGATTCCCCCATGTTTCATATATTCATTCAGCTAAAGTTCAATTAGTCAATTACATATAGTATCTCAATTCCTCCAGGGTCCTGAAAAGGCAAATTACATCTTTCAGTTCCTAGCAGCTTCAGATTTTAATCACAGTAATGCAAAAAAAAAGCCACAGCATTTCTAATGTTAAAAAATTCCATCTGATGTGGGTTGAGGATCAGGGCAGTTTAATATAAAGATTCCCAGAGGCCATAAAACTAGTAGGACAGATCATAAAATTAGTAGGCAAACTGAGAGAAAACAACTCCTAATAGCAAAGGGAAGGACACACCAGGACTAAACACAAATAATGCTGCACATTTAATTTTACAAATTTTCACTATAGTATTCCTTCAAATGTGTTACTGTGGATTATCTAACTTCAAATGACATGATCTCCATTTATTTATTGGAAAAGTGTGACACACATTTATTGTTGTTTGATCTGAATTTGAGCATGAATGAATGGTAGAACCACTAAATCATAATTTAAAAATTCATCTATTGGGCTTATGTCACAACACGAACTAAAGAAACACTAGCACTGCTGTCCTGTGGCATTTTATCTGCTCCACTATATTTCATGAAACTGAGTGATTTCCTTTTTAAACTTGCAATGTACTCTACAATGTTAGATGTGTAAAATAAACAGTATGAAGCACTGTCCACACTAAAGCCTTTAAATAAATCTCACCTGTATTAGTCTAGTACTTTATGAACAATCTTTTGTTATAGCAGTCCAGCGCAACAGAGGTGTCATCTCAAAGTAATACTTGTACTGTTAAACCAAACTCTATAATCCCAGATTTCTATTAATATAATTACAGTTGCAGTCATACATACAGTATGTTCAGATATTTCCAGATATTTTGTGGGTAATAGTATGAAATGGGCGTAAAAAATGTTGAATTCTGATTGGCCAAGAGCAGCTTTCAGCTGGGCCATTATCCTAGCACAACAACCCAGCTGAAAGTAATATGTTTAAAATAATTTATAAAATTTACTAAAAAGAACCCATTTCATAATCACAATAAGGCACTCAGGGGGAGCGGTGTTATGGTGGGATAATGGTCTTTCTCGGGTGGAGGAAGCACTCAGCTACCCCTCATGCTTCAACCCACCTGAGGTGGGACATTATCCCACCATAACACACCCACTGTCATGCTTTATTGCTTAAATATATGCCTTTCAAGCACAGTTATTAGTAGCAATATATGGATGAATATAGTAAATGTTTTTGAAAAGGATACATTAATATAACAAGGTATTATGTGTACATAAGGGAAACTGAAATAAACTGTCTTGGACCAAATCATTTATAACTTAGTATGTCTGAATGGATACAGAGTGTCAGCTTTGTTTCACCTTTCAGCCTTTCAGTAAGCAATAACCCACAACAGGGTATGGAGTTATAAGGATTTAATCTGTGTTTGGGGTGTTCTGTGAAGCAGAAGGCCACAGGCCAAGTGCCCTCAGAGTGCTCCAGGTGTGGATTAAATCCTTATAACCTCATTCCCAGGAGTGGGTCATTGCACTTATAACTTGGGTGCATTGTTAGAAAAAAATAATTAACAGAAAAGGTTTTATTTTTGTCCAAAGACAAGAAATTGTACTGTGTCCTGCTGCGTTGAAAATAGTCTCCAACAAGTAATGCAAATACCAGTTATGCTTTGAAGACACATATGGTAGACATATACTCTTAACATGATTCATGACATTTTGTCTCCATAAGTGAAACAAATACAAACATGCTTCTTTAGACTCCCCACTCGCAGAGAAAAAATTGCTTTTACGACTCACTGGTACTTAACGTCAGCACAGATTCACAGACGGACTGAGCACCTGAATGCAGTGTTAAAACACACACAAAAAGACGCCGATCAGTAGGGTTGACTTGCTATGCTCTCCACCTGCTGTCACTCTGGTGTTTTGGGCTGTCTTGTCAGTGTAGCACTATTGAGCTGCTAGTGGTACTCCAAGGGAGAGGATCAGGGTGAGCTGCTTGTCACGCTGTCTTTGTGTTGCACTCTGTCTGCACATTTGCAGTTGCACTGAAGCATGCAGATCAGGGGAACAACAGCATCAGAAAGTGTAATGGGGGCACCAGGGGTATCAGAGACAGAAAGACAGGTGAATGCAACATGGAAAAATGTGGCTTTCACTAAAGCTGACTTTTCAGTGATTCACATGTGAAAGAAAGGTATGATACCAAACCGTTCTTCCGATAACCGAAAGGAAAACTGTGCAGCACTTATATGTGCCAGTCTCACCGGCAGTCTCTGTGTCTTAGAGAAGGAAAAGTGTGCTGCCCTTCTGAAGTACCTGTTGCTGCCAGCCTCTCTCTGTCTGTCTTTCTCTATCTCTACATGGAGGGCTGAGAGTGGACAGTCAGCCTGTCTGTGTCAATACCAATAGGGGATCTTTGTCAGCTGCAAGTTCTGTCATGGGAGCCGTATCCAAGATATATATTTTTTTTTACATCTCAGAGCACAGCTTCTCCTTTGGGAAAGCTCTGATTCAGCCACTCATTGACACTCAGGGTGCAAAACTAGGAGCACTTCACCTCCATTACACCGTGGAGTCTACAGTGTACTCTTCTTACTAAAATGAGAAAAAACAATGGCTGCTGGCAAAAACTAGTAGAGCAGAATCTATAGATCCCTTCACAGTGTGATCAACTCTAGTCAACTCTTAGGATCAAGATTTGGCACTGAAACCCTGGATTTATTAGCAAATGTAATTCATGGACACCTGACAGCTGCCAACAAATCACTTCAGCTGCCTCAGATAACCCATGTTATAAAGGGAGGAAGCCAGCAAAACCAGCATTTGCAGATATGATATGTAAAGAATGTTGATTTGATGTGATCTTATGGAACAGAGCAAAGGGAGTACATTTTTATAATAAGTGGGATATTCGCATGCGTTGATGTAAATTTGTGAATTGTCCCAGATTCACCCATTCCCCCACAAACAGGACAGACAGCTGTGTGTTGTTGTGCTCAGACTGGCAATCAGTTTATTCCATTTCACCTTTGAATTTACACATTCCATCATCATTCATCATTATTGTCTTTACAAAAATTCCTTGTTTAATTAACAATGCATATCAATATCTGTTCACCTATCCTTTTTTTTCTCTTCTTCTCGCCTCCCCAGGTGAAAACCTGGGTGACTTCTTCTCTTCTTCTTTTTTGGGTAATGGTGAAAACTGAGACCACTTTTCTTTCCTTCTGTTGCTTCTTCTCTCCTCATATTCCTTTATCATACCCCCTCTTCTCCTTCCTCCCCATTTTTTTTTCCCATAGCCTGCCTCCAGCTTGCGTTGGATGACTGGCCTTTCCACTTTCTTCCCTTCTCCCCTCCTTCTGTTTTGCTGCCTTTCTCCTCCAGGTATCAATAAAACCCATCATCTCATTATTAAACTTGTCTATAGCTAGATCCAACAAATGCACCCCATCTGGTCTATAAAAGTCCGCTACCCACTCTTCTAACCCCCTCAATATTACGTGTCCTCCCATGCTCCTTACCAATGTCTCCACTCTCCTATTCATCTTCCTTCTGGCCCTGTTGACCACTACATGGCTGTGTTCACGTCTCCACAGTCTCCTGGGAATCATGTCTGATCATGCCATGTTCACCCCCGGCCACCTTTGTTTTATCTTCTCCAAATCCCATTTTACCTTTAAATACATATCAACCCATAGCTTCCCCCCGATGTCATTACCCCCAAGGTGTATAATAATTAGATCTAGGGTAGTCGCTTCTCTCTCATCTCTGTCAGGGTCAGGAGTAACTGAGTCCATTTCATCCGTTGGATGCCGCATCACACCAGCCTGCATTGTCCAACATCTGGGTAAAGCTGCTTTATTCCAGCCTTCTTTTCTGGTCTCCTTTCTGCCCAGTAAATGTAGGAGTGACTGTGGATCCATACTTCTGTGCTCCTTCCTCCACCTATTGAATCAAGCAAAAAATTATATATCTTATTCTCTGGCACCCTCTTTTTCTAGTTCATTATTAATGCTCCCTTTTCCCCAATCCCCATTTCCCCACCCCCAATCTTGGTTCTGCTCTTGCAAAACAAATAAATACCACGTTAATGTCACTCTATGAAGGGCTGAACATACCTTTTGTAACTGGTAGACCGCCAGCTTCCCATTTCTAACATTTTGGGACCGACTCCCCTCTCTACGCCCATTTTGAAGCTGCCCCTATTCGAACAGAATGGGAGGAATACCTATCTTGGTCCTCCCTCAGGAACTCCATGCCTTTTTTAAGTATGGCCGTCACCTGATAACTCGTCACCTTCTTCCCATCTCAGTGTACAAATAGCCCCCCTCTTCCTTATTATAATGCTCTGCGGCATAAGCCCACAAAGCTATTACCGGGAACAGGTGCCCGTCAAGGTGCTCTTTTATGGTTACCATACACCCCCAACCTTTTTGGTCTGTCTTTGACCTCTTAATCATTAGTTGTATCTCCTTTGTCCCACAGACTACGTCCCCCATTCTAAACCACCCTCTTCCCCTTTTGTGCCATGTCCTACTGCTTTGCTCACTCTCAAGGACCCTGCAAACATTACAAGGTAAATTTTGTGGAACAGCTGTGCCCCATCCTTGGATTTACATATTGATGACAGTATCCCCCCAATTTCCCAACAAATGGTCTGCTATCGGCTACTGACCAACCTTGTTCCCTTGCTTTAACCTACTCCAACCTTGCATCCTCCTCCTTATCAGCACTGACTTCGTGTGGTCTCTCCATTTATTCAGGCTACACACCAAACTGACCCCTGCTAGGTATACGTCCATCATGGTGCGAGCCATCCCTTTTTGCCACTGCTCTACTGTAAATTTTCCTAACTGCTCTTCCATAACTGGCCCACTTACCTCCATATGGTGTGCTTCCCTGAACATTTGAAATGCCCACCAGGCCTCTTCATAGGCCCACAAGGTCAATGGTGCCTATGAGTTGTGAAACAGCATCTCGGCTCCCTCTTGCCAACATCCCAGATGTTCATTGGAATGGTTCTCTGTACCTCTGCTTTTGGTGCCAGTGTCTGGAAATGATCCAGATGGGAAAGGCTATCAGCTAGGATATTTCTCACCCCATCTATGTGCCTGCCCTAAATGACATATTCAATTGCAAGCCTCTCAATACTAGCTGTCTCAGCACCTGCATAACTATCTCAGATCTCGCCCCCATGTTGTTCAGCACCTCCACCATTGCCTTATTGTCACACCAAAATGTCACCTGCTGATTCTGCAATTCTTCCCCCATACCAGGGTGCAGGCCCAAATTTGCGTGATTTGCAACAATGTGATGTCCTTCATCCTTCCTTCTCTTACACAGTCCACCAGCAATGGTTATGAAAACCATTTTCACCTTAAATACCCCCATTCCAACCCCCCCCGCTGCATCTGTATATAATTCTGGCTCCTTGTTAAAAACTCAGTCTTCTTGCCAAAAGGAACAGCCATTGTAACTGCTTAGAAATTCCTCCCATACCTTGAAATCTTCTTTCACTCCTTTGGTTATATATACCCAGTGAAGTGGTCTTACGGCCCCCACCATTGCCCTTGCTAGCTGTCTCATAAATGTTCTCCCCGGCCCAATTGCCCTGCAAGTGAAATTCAAATGCCTCAATGCTTGCTGCACCTGCCTTAACTGAATCCACCTCTTGCTAGTGTGCACCTGAATCAGTCCCCTTAGCTTCTGAACGTTACTGTCAGGTAACCGAAATACTTTCCTCAGTGCTTCTATCTCAATTTCCAGACACTCTATGACCTTGCTAGGGCCTTCCATTCTTTCCAGCACCAGTAGCACTCTGAGTTCCTCACACAATTCCTGAAAACTAGCTAGCATCTTTTCTATCTCTGGGCACCCACTGCCTATTAGCAAGAAGTTATCCAAATAGTGTATGACCATCTTGTAGCCTGTTTTTTTGCTGGAATAGCCACTGCAGGCAAGTGCTACATTTCTCAAATGTAGTGCAAGCTATGGAACAACCCATGGGCATGTCCTTGCTGAAGTAGTACAGGTTCTCCACCTTAAACCCCAATATGTCCTAGTCCTCTCTTCTAACTGGGAGCAAACGGAAAGCTGATTCTATGTCCGTCTTGGCAAACCATGCAGCTGGGGTCACCCAGATAATCTGTACTGCCTTTTCCAACAGGGTATAGGTCACCCTACTGTGCTCCTCCCCAATGAAATCATTGACCGATTCCCCATCCGGGGATGACAGATAGTGAATAACCCTGTATTCTCCTTCCTGTTTTTTGAGGACCAATCCCAAAGGGGAAATTCTCAGGTTGTCCAAAGGACGGACTGGATACGGGCCTTCCACCCTCCCTGCAGCTTTTTCTTTCTCTACTTTCTATCTCAACATGTCATCTTTTCCGTTGACTGACCCCAAGTTGTTAGCCTCACTTGCCTGTCTTGCGCCTTTGTACTGTAGTGAGAAACCTGTCTTAAAGCCCTGCTCTACAAACTCTGCCGTCTTCTTATCTGGGTACTGTCTAAACCACTGTTACCTGGCTTCTATCTTGACAGGGTTTTTTGCCACCTTGAATCATTCCCTTCCTTCCCTGTCTCCTGCCCCCCAACTACCCCTACTCCACCGGTCTAACTTACTTTCCCTCCTCTCATAAATATGACTGGGCCCCCAGCCCCAAACCCCAACCCCTCAGCCCTCTATTCCATGGCTGCCTTCAGTACCCTGGCCCATCTCAAAAGGGCTGCTGGCCTGTACCCTGCGTTGCCACACCCAGACCCCTTGGGACCATGTGCCCCTGCATCTGGATGCTGAGTGGGAACCCCCACATTTTGAGCATGCCTGTCAGAACATTGCCACCATGCACAAAATGTCCGTTTATATCCCCAGCAGCACTTCTCTAGCAGCCCCCCCTTCCCATTTCCCCATCTGGAGTGAATTGATCCATAACATAATCCATCCACAAGTTTAGCTGTTTTATGTCCCATCTCACATCCCCATACATTGCCATCCTTTGGCAGAATAATTTGTCATAATATATCCACCCACCACCCCCCCCTTTTGCCTTTGCCCACCTTATGGTCAGGGAGTACATAATGAGCGGGATGCCCAACTCTGGCTTCTTTTCCAGAACTATGGCTGAATATGTGGCAAACCCCATGAACCACCCTTCCCACGTCTTTCCTTTCATAAATTTATCCTCTTCTTTCTTTCCTAATAACACCACGGCTGCTCCATCTCATTCTTCCCTATACTCTCCGACTTCTCAGATTTTGCTGCTGCCTGGGCGTGCCCCAGACGCTCTATGTACCCAGTGTCATCAAACGGTGGGTGACCTCAAGCATATTTTTTGGAATTGTCCACCAGTAAAAGAGTTGTGGGACCAAATTAAACACAAGGCGGACTCAGTACTGGGCATCGAACATTGCTTCACTCCCAAAATCTGTCTAATAGGGGATTATACTGGTATTGCTGTTAAGACCCGAAGATACTATATGGCCTGGATTTCATCTTCGGTCAAGAAAATAGTGTTAAGGCACTGGTTGGACAATACCCCACCCAGTTATGTGGAATGGTTACAAGAACTGCTTTTCAATGTAAGCATGGAAAAGTTTGGGGCTGCGAGGAGGGGCAGCCTTTCGAAATTTGACTGAGTGTGGGGCCCACTCCAGGCCCTTTACTTGCTCCATTCATAGCTAGCCATTGTGGGGTTAGTGGACTCTGGTTTGTTCCCTCACGAGCAGATCTGCCTCAGTCTTTGCAACCCTGGGGAGGGTGGGCTAGGGAGGTCAGGGGGGTGATTAGGCTGGGGGGTGTTATTAATATGAAATTGTTCTGGTCATTTATTAATGAATACTGTAAGTGGCACGGTGCGGTCACGGATCATTCTCTGTAAAGTTTGGTTGTTTTACCTGTGTGCCAACTGTCTGTCAATAAACTTGAATTTAAAAAAAAAATAAAAAAAAAGATTTTGCTGCTGCCTCCCAACTCACTAAGGTAGATATGTCCACATACTCCCCTTTCCATATTTTCTCCTTCATGGCCAGCAGCATGTGCTCCCCTATCCTCATTCTCGGGGCTCCTATTTCCCTCGTTCCTTTTCCTATCTCCTCTGCCACCTTTTCCACCCCCCCAGTGTTTCCTTGTCTGACCTGATCTCTGCCAGTGTAGTTTCCATCTGCCCTAACCCACCTGTCCCCAGGGCTGCTAAAATTTGCCCTATGTACTCCTTGATACTATCACCCACTTAACCTGATACATTACCTGCAGGGCTGCCTGGTCCTTGTGGCCTGATGTCACTGGGCTGAACCTGGGTGGGTTCCTGTGGTGGGCCAACTGGCTGAGGCATCGGGGGCAGTGGGACCACCATGGCCAGAGTCTCTGGCTTGGGTTCCAGTGTCAGAATTCCTACCAGATCTGGGAGAGGTACCAATGGCTCCGGTACCCAGGGTTGCGGTGGTACTGAACTGACCACCCAAGCAGGAACCACCGGTGAAGACTGCAGCCTTCTTTGGCTGCGTGGCCTCCCCATCAGTCACTTCCCATCGCCCACTTTTCCACTTTCCTCTTTTCCCCTGACCTCTACGGTTTCTCTCCCTCCACCAGTTGCCACATCATGTTGGCTTTCTCTGCCAACTTCATGATCACCTTATAAGCTTCCTCTTTTAAAGGTATGTTCTTCTTTGGTGTCATCCTTTACACAATTACCTGCCCACTGTGGATAAAACTGACAAATGTATTTCCATTAGTGCCACTCAATTTATCATACCCCCCATGACAGCCATGCCTTGCCACTAATGATTCTTTTCCCCTTCCTTGTTCTCATATGTCTTCCTGAGTCTGAATGGTCCCACTTTTTAATTTTTTTTGTTGCCCCACCACTCCATTTTTTTACCTGAAATCTCCTCCCCCTGAATCCCCCCTGTGAATTTTTCCCATAAAACCAGGCCACAGTGTGTTCTTAGCCGACCAGGCCCCCTTGCACATGACCTGCCATTACACACCAGGCCAGGCCACGTGGCTTCCCCTTGACCCCCCCTTTGGTTCTCAGTACAAACACCCTTACTGTAACCATCTACAAATCCCACCAAAATTGAAAAAGAAAACAAACGTAGCCATCAACAAATCCCCCAAAACTGAAAAGAAAACAGAAAAGGGGGCAGCACAAGGTCCGGGTGCTCACAAGCCAAACAAGTAATACAACACAGAAAATTCAGGCACCGAAATAAGTAAAGCTTTATTTTTCATATTAAATGGAGTCTAAACCCCCCCAACACAAATAAACTGAAGAGGAAAGGGGGAGGTCTTGCACTGGGCTTCCCTCTTCACCACCAATAGGCTAGCAGTCCCATATCTTGGTGTGCAGTAAAGCTGTTCTTTTTTTTTTTTTTAAATTGGCACAAAAAACACTGAAATTCATTAAATTCACCCCTTCTGTACTAGCCACACTCTTATGCTGTAGCCACCCATCTTTTTCATCATCCCCAGGTTTGTAGCATTTACTCCCTGTGGCCTCTCGCTATGACATTAGACGCCATTTCTTGCAGCCGCGTGGCCACCTTCACTAGGCCCATCTTTGTCGTCAGGCATTTTTTTCTCTAGGTTCCTACCCCTCCTCATCATCCACCAACTGTCTGGTGTGGGATTTTCCTCCTGCTTCTCTGTTCAGCCCATTTCTCTACTGCCCCCACTTATCTCTGCACCCGGTGCCTTCCAGCTGTCCTTGTCCCACCATCTTGCTTTCTCACTTCCATCTCTCCCTTCCCCAACTGCCCACTTGCCCTCCAATCTCCTCTCCTCTCCTCTCCTGCCACCACTTCAACAGTTAACAATGACTTCACTAAAACTACTATATGAGGTGGAAGCATCTAACCAAACGCTCTTAAACCACGATAAGAAACAAAACTCATTTTTTTAACTCCTCCTTGCCTCTCTTTCTATCAATGATGGTGCGCCTTGCATGAAACACTTTCTTTCAAGCCACCACTCCCAAAATGCCTCCTCTTTCACACTGCTTTTTCTATGCCTCCATTCTAAAACACACAATTTCAGCGTTGTTCAAGAAAAAACACCACTCGTGCTTCGTCCTAGTAAACCAAATGATATAAAGCTGCTTTTACTACTTACCTTCTGTAATATCTCTAGGTACTCAAAAACTTACCAAGCTGCTGCCTCCAATTCAAAATAATGTTTTTTTTTTCTTTTAAAAGAACGCCAACTGATGTGCTGCAGTTCTATGGACTCAAAACCAACAAACTTCAGCAAAAAGAAGATCTATCCCTCTGTGCTGCTCCTTTTATTCCCAGAATACTCTGTCTCTCCCCCTTCATCTTCCTCCAGTCCCACTACTGTTCAGCTTCATAGTCCCCACCCCTCCTACCTGCATTGTCCCTTGTCCTATGGCTCCCCCTCCCCCCTTCCTCTCTGAGCCAACCATCTCTGCCACGAAGGGAGGGGTTCATGAGGACAACTTGGTCTGCCCCTTAAAGGGCAAACTCCATTAGGGAAGAAAAAGTACACATGTATTCCAACTGCAGTTTAAACCCATTACAGGTATGCCTTACACTGTTGCGTCCAAAATGTAAAAGGCTGTTTATTAATCCCCTCTTGCACAAATACAAAGCCAGAAGAAAACTAATTTCTGAACTAATAGGCAGTAAACTGGGTGCTGATTGAGCATTTCTTTTTCTACATAACACCATATATCTATTTTCATAAATACCAATCACTGTACAGTGTCGAGATACTGACAGTCCCACCTTCCTCAGAAAAAGACAAGACTGTCAGTGTCTGTGCACTGTCTGATGACTGTTATATATAGAAACAGCTATATGATGTTATGCAGAAAAAAAGACACTCAGTCTGTATCCAGTTTGCTATCCATTAGTTCAGAAAGGAATTCTTCTAATTGTCTCTTTGTGGAGGGGGTGTCATTTATATTGTTTTGTTTCAGATTACATGCAGTCTGATTTGGCCCTATAGGAAAAAAATTGTACTTCAGCACCAAGCTGTGGCTATTGACAGTAGATTTCCATACAGCATGCAAAGTGGTAGACTAGAAAACTTTGCTGCTGTTAGCTGCGATGGAAGTGTTGATGAGATGGTGGCATGCTGCCTTGGACAAAATGTGTCTCTGAATGATCAGTGGTCATGGAGGTGGGCAATGATGGACCTGTGCTCACTGTGTGGATCTTCAAACAGGGGGAGGGTGGTAAGGAGTGTTTGGGGGAAGCACTCCTGTACAGCTTACAGGCAGTTCTCCATACACTTGTCCCCCTTATTATAGCAGCCCCTTGAATATTAACATAAGAAAACCATGCTTAGTTTAGTAACTCATTTCAGGGCTGCTAAGTCCTACCTGAACGTTATCAGAGAGGCCTGTTTTAATTCTTATTGTATGCTCCACTGTTTGGCTTCGTGTGCTTAATGTTAAGGCTTATAAGCCCAATGAGAGAACAAAGATCTAAAGGAGCATTTTATTACAATCCCTGTTACAGAGCGGCTGTCTGCCAAAACAGGTAAAATAAAAAATTAAAAAAATGGCACAATACATTTATAACAGTGGGTAAAACAAGAGAAACACAGCTCATACAATATCTACTTATGGAGTCTAAGTCTAACTAAGCTCATCTGATGTAACTATTCTATACAAAAAAAAATAAAAGTGCAATAAAATGTGTACATTATACCCTACAGCTGGCTCAAACAAGGAGGTCCTGATGTGGACTGTGGACTGTGGGGACACCTACTGGAAAGCTGAAACCTTCTAAGGATAAATTTAACTGCAGACAGTGCCGCCTGGTGCATTTAAGTTGCTGCTGATGGGGAGGGGATTCAGTTAATTAAGAATGCGGCCATATACTGCATTACAGAGTCTTAACAAGGTATTTCCCAGCACCACTCAGTGTACTGCACCTACCAAGGTATACTTCGTTACTGGTCAACTTTTTTATAACTACCACTGTAGTTTCTTGGTGTCTATATTGTTTATTGTTTATTTATTGTTTATTGAGTACAATTGGAATTACAAACCTTTGAGTCACAGACTCTTTTGCAAAGGCTCCACGTTGGTTACAGGGGGTGGAGGGTAAACAAATACAGAACATACACGAAACACGAACAGGCAATATTTACAGTCACATATTATTTACCCCATGCAGATATTTGTATGTCTCATTCATGTCACCCCTTTTTTCCCTTTTCTTACTGGAGTATATGTTTATGTCCTCTTCACGTGTCTTTTTCCCATGACCATAGACCATCTTAGCTGCACTGTGCTGCACTCCATCTACCATGTCACAGTCCTACCTCATGTGTGTGCTTCAGTACCTTGTGCAGTATTCCGAGTGTGGCCACATGAGTGACCTGTATGGAGACAGGATCACCTCTTGCCTTCTACTGCTTATCCCCCCCATATGCAACCCAGCATTTTGTTTGTTTTACTTATTGCCCTGTCACACCGTACAGTGGTTTTAAGGGTCCTGATATCATCATCATCATCCATAAATCCTTTTCATTCTTAGTGATCTCAAGCACCGCCCATCTTATATTGCACCTTTGAGTTCCTTCTCCCAATATGCATTATGTTAAGATTTAACATTTTTTAGCCTTAAAGTTCAGCTGCCAAATTGTGGACCAACTCTCCAACCTGCCCAAATCCTCCTTTCACTATCCTCTCCCATCTTCCATGTTAACCCTTGTGCTGATCTTTGTATTGTTGGCAAAGTGGCAGATTTTACCCTTGATACTTTTCCATGGCATTGCAGATGCAGATATTGAAGAGGAATGTTTCCAGTACTGACCCTGGGGGTGCCCTGTTAATCACTTTCCTCACATCTAAAAACTCCTTATTGAGAATCTCCCTCTGCTTTCCACTTTCCAGACAGCACTCCATCAAATTTTTCATACTATCCTTCATTCCTAGGTCCCTCATTTTTATGACTAGCCTCCTGTGGGGGACTCAGTGAAAGTCCCTGCTGAAGTCAAGGTATACGATTTCAATTGTCTGGCTCTTGTCCGCTGCAGTGGTCACCCAGTTGAAGAACTTGACCAGATTAGTCTTGCAACATCTTCCCTTCATAAACCCTTGCTATCTGGGGTGCTGAAACCAGTTCTCTTCTAGGAAGTCCACCTGGTCCTCCCTCAGTAGAGACAGCATGATTTTCCCCATTGTAGAAGTCAAGCTGATGGGTCTATAGTTGCCTGGATTTTCCTTCTTCTCACTCTTATTTATTTATTAAAAAGTTGATAATATGAAAGGCACAGTTATCTGGGTCATGTTTCCAGGTGCTACCCAGGGAAATGGGGAACAGGACAATAAATAACAATCAAATCATATAAGCAGTCGAAGACAGTAAAGAGTAGGGTGTGTTATCTTGTATAGTGATATGACATCCACTGCCCCTAGTCCTTACAGACCACCCTTCATGTTTAGAGAGCAATTACAAATGTCTGCCAGGGGGCCTGCCATAACTTCTCCTACCTCATGTAACATTTTTGTGTGTAAACGGTCATGTCCCATAGATGCAGCAACTTTCACTCCTGCTAGCTTTTCTAGTACCCTTTTCTCTGTTATCTGGACATTCCCCCAGTGTCTTTCCCCCCAAGATTCTTACTCCCTAATCTGGCAGGGGTCCATCATTCTGGTTAGTAAACAAAGAGTAAAAATATGTATTCAGTATCTCTGCATTCCCCATGTCACCCTCTTTCCATCCCTCCCTGCTCTTAAGTCTCACTATACTCCCTTTGATCTTGTGCTTTTCTGTGAGCTACAGGAAGAACTTCTTAATCCCATTCTTTACCTCCATTGCCAGTCAAAGTTCTGTCTCCACTTTGGCTCCCTCACCACCCTGGTGGTTGCACTTGTTGCTTTCAGGTACTTACATAGATACGTAGACAGTGTCAGCAGATAAGGGCCTATGGCCCACCCAGTCTGCCCATTTGAGCTTGTAAGTTCAGTTTATGTTTTCCTAGAAGTCTGTTGCCCCTTACCCCGACCTCCAGAATTCCTTTATGTCTATCCCATGCATTCTTAAATCCCGTGATTGTTTCAGCCCCCACCACTTCCTCTGGCAGGGCGTTCCACCACGTCGACCACCCGTTCTGTGAAGAATTCTTCCTCATGTTTCCTCTGAATCATCCTCCTCCAACTTCATCCCATGCCCTCTAGTCCTGGAACATCTTTTCACTTAAAAATAGTGTATTCCTGCACCCTGTTCCTCCTGTGAGATACTTGTCTGTCTCTATCATATCCCTCTCCTCCTCTCCTCTAGGAGTACATGTTCAGTTCTTTCAACCTGTCTTCATAGGACTTGTGATGCAATCCATGCACCATCTTTGTTGCTCTCCTCTGAACCTTCTCTACCCTGTCTATGTCCTTACGAGGTAAGGTCTCCAGAACTGTACACTGTACTCCAGGTGGGGCCTCACTAGTGTCTTGTATAGCGGAATTATGACCTCTTTTCCTGCTGGTGATGCCCCTGCCTATACATCCCAGCATCCTATTTGCTTTACCTGCTGCCTTGTCACACTGTTTCCCTACCTTGAGGTCATCAGAGATAATAACCCCAAGATCCCTTCCTGCTTGGTGCATGCTATATCCTCACCCCAACTGATATATTGTGCCAGGGTTTTTGTCCCATATGCATTATCTTGCACTTTTTGCATTGAATTTCAACTGCCAAACCCCTGACCATTCTTCAAGTTTCTGCAGGTCCCTTCTCATTCTGTCTACACCCTCTGGTGTGTCTACTGTGTTACAGAGCTTTGTGTCATCAGCGAACAGTGAAATTCTGCCTTCTAGGTCCTGTGCAATGTCACTGATGAAGATGTTGAATAGAACCAGTCCCAGCACTGATCCCTGTGGTACCCCAATGGTCACTCTTCCCTCTGTGGAGTGACATCCTTTTACCACCACCCTCTGTGTCCTCCCACCCAGCCAGTTACCTACCCACCACACTACTGTCCTGCCCACACCCATATTCCCCAGTTTGTGTAATAGTCTTCTATGTGGCACAGTGTCAAAGACCTTGCTGAAGTCCAGATAGGCCATGTCCACTGCACTCCCCTGATCCACCTCCCTAGTCACCCAGTCAAAAAATTCAATGAGGTTGGTCTGACATGACCTCCCCCCTGGTGAAACCATGCTGCCTTGGGTCCTGTAGTCCTTTGACAAACAGATGTTCCACCAATCTCTCCTTCAGTAGTGCTTCCATGATCTTCCCCACTACTGAGGTGAGGCTGACTGGTCTGTAGTTCCCTGCTTCCTCTCTGTTCCCACTTTTGTATAAGGGGACTACATCTACTGTCCTCCAGTCTTTGGGTACCTCCCCTGTTTCCAGTGATCGGCTAAACAGGATAGCCAGAGGTTCAGTCACCACCTCTCTTAGTTCTTTAAGGACCCTGGGGTGTGCCCCATCTTGTCCCATTGCTTTATCAACTCTAATTGCTTCCAGCTGCTTCAGGACCCTTTCTTGTGTAAAGGGACTTGTGTCCATTTCTGCACCATTCTCACCCCTTGTACTCCCTTCAGACCCATTACCCTCCACTTCCTCAGTAAAGACTGAGCAGAAATACCTGTTCAATACATCAGCTTTACTGTTGTCATCCTCCACGTGACCCCCATCCTCCCCCTTCGGTCTCACTATCCCGCCCTTTGTCTTTGGTTTTTCACTTATGTGCCTGTAAAAGGTTTTGTCCCCTCTACCCACTGATTTGCAATACGTTCTTCTGTCTGAGCTTTGGCTTCCCTTACTGACCTCCCTGCCTCCCTTTGCTTCTCCTGGTACTTCTCCCTATCCCCTTCTGCCTGTGTCTTTTTGTATTGCGTGAATGCAATCTTTTTGGCTTTCACTTTCTTTGCTACCTCTTTGGAAAACCATAATGGTCTCCTCTTCCTTTTCCTTTTCCTTGTGCTAACCTGCTTAATGCATAATTCTGTTGTTCTTATAATCCCCATTTTAAATACTGCCCACTGTTCCTCAACCCCTGATTCCTGTCCCATTCCCCTTAATGCCTCTTTCAAGTATCTCCCCATTTTCTCAAAGTCTGCCCCCCTAAAATCCAGGATACGTGCTTTTGTGTGGTTTGGTTCTGCTCTTTCTGTGATTTCAAACCACAATGACTGGTGATCACTGTTCCCCAGGTGCTCCCCCACTGTTACCCCCATCACACTGTCCTTGTTTATGAGCACAAGGTCCAGTATTGCCTTCTGCTGAGTTGGTTCCATGACCAGTTGCTTGAGGAAGGTACCCTGAAGGGAGTCCAGGATAAATCTGCTCCTAGTTGATGCTGCTGCTGGGATGCTCCAGTCCACGTCTGGAATATTGAAGTCTCCAACCAGTAGTACCTCACCCTTGTCTGCCATCCTTTGGATGGCTAGCATCGGCTCCCTATCTGTTTCTTCCTCCTGGGCTGGTGGTCTATAGACCACACCTGTGTGGATGGCTGTCCCCATTTTCCTTTCCAGCTTAACCCACAGTATCTCTCCCCCATTTTGTTCCTCCTGGATCTCTGTGGCCCTTATGTCATTTTTCACATACAGTGCCACTTCTCCTCCCTTCCTGCCTGCTCTGTCTCTTCTGAATATGTTGTAGTCAGGTATGGCCATCTCCCAGTCGTGGTTATCATTATACCTGGTTTCAGTGATGGCCACAATGTCCAGGTCTGACTGCACCATGACAGCCTCCAGATCTTCCATCTTGTTGCTAAGGCTCCTGGCATTTGCACACATGGCTTTCCATGATTTGACCTCCCTAGACTGTTTCACTGTTCTACTACAGCCCCTTCCTTGGTTGTCCTTTATCCCTGGTTCTCCTTGCTGTCTGCCCTTCTGCTGAATTTTGCCCCTTTTCTGCCTATCCACCTCTTGGGCACTAATCTCCATCTTTTGCACACTGCTTTGCAGAGATAGCCACTCCTCTGGTTCACTGGTTCCACTGCTAGCTGTAGGGGGTGAGCAAGTAGGTACCCTCCTTGCTAGCCTGCCACCCCCCTTTGCTAGTTTAAATGCTTGTCAATGTAGCATTTAAACTTATCATTGAGTGCTTGGATTTCCCTCCAGGATGAATGCAGGCCATCAGGCTTGAACAAACCTCCATCCCTCCAGGTGGGTCCCCAGTCACCAATGAATCCAAACCCTTCCTCACAGCACCAGTTCTTCAACCATGAGTTAAAGTTCCTGGTGCATGCACTCCTATGCTCTCCTTGCCTCTCGCAGGTAGTACTTCTGAGAAAGTGAGAGAAGTCGCTACTTGCTTGAGACCCCTCCCCAATTTCCTAAACTCTTCCTGAACTTCCTTTGGCTCCCCATTTGCCAGGTCATTAGTACCTAGGTGGATAATGACATCCAGCTCAACCTTCCGTCTTGCCTTCCCAGTGATCCCCAGGATCTTCCTTCTATCCCTCCATGCCGTGGCACCTGGTAGGCACTTCACCTCCCTGTCCTCCCCCTCCTGTGTTCCTAGCTGGATCCCTCTTATTATGGAGTCCCCCACCAGGATTCACTTCCTCCTCCTCTGGGGTCCACTGCTTTCCCCGCTGAGGACACCTCTTTGGCTAACCTCCACATCCTTTCCTTCCACTTCTCTGGGTACCTCTATTTGGTTGTCCTCATTTGCCAGTGTGGCATATGAGTTCTTGAGTGGAATAGGATCTGGGATGTGCCTCTGCCTGACTGCTCTAACCCTCCCTGAGCCCACTGTCATCCAAGTGTTCCTCATTCTCGGCATCCTTTGAGGCAGTTGCATTGGACTGGGTGGTCTCTGGATGGGGTGATGGTACTCCTGACCCAGTTTACTTCCTCTCTGAGTCTGGCTACCTCATCCCACAGTCCAGAGAGATGCATGCAGATAAGGCAGCACCTCAGTGTCCAGAAGGTCTGCCTGAATATGACTGCCCCACAGCCACTGCATTGCACCACTCCCCACATTATACTGCAATTATACTGCTATTCCACTACTTGTCTGCTACTGACGCTCTCCTAGTTCCCTTTGTATTATTTACTTTCCTAAAAATCCTGCCACTGATCCTCAGATAATTTTCTTTAAAAAAAAAAGAAAGAAAAGAAACCAATAAATAAATAAATGAGTCAAAACACTTGTCGTGCTGAGGGTGGGCTTCTTCCCCCTTATGCCCCTCCTACTTCACACCCCTTACTATACCCTGTGTTTAGCTCCTGTCAATCAGATTTAACAGGGCATATAAATAAGAGTTGGGGAAGGGGGGGCAAAAATGTGCAGCAATTAAAGACAGCACAGAATTACACCACCACTACGTTTTAAATTTTCAACAGCCCTAAAACAATTATAAGTAAAGACAAGAAAGAAAGTACAGTGTCACTAAAAGCCCACAATCTAAGTTTAAAAGAAAAATAGCAATTACCAGTTACTCTAAAGCACTGAATTGAATATGTTTCCTTCCTTCCCCTTCTGGCTTCTTCTGAGAAAATAAAACTCTACTTGCTACCTCAACTCTGACTAAACCCCACCTCCTGTTATCATGTAGCTGAGGTCAGAGGCCAGACAATTAACACCCTTCACCCAACTACAGGGCAGTCAGACAAGCCAAGATAAAATTTGCAGCAATTAAAGACAGCACAGAATTACACCACCACTACGTTTTAAATTTTCAACAGCCCAAAAACAATTCTAAGTAAAGACGACAAAGAAAGTACGGTGTCACTAAAAGCCCACAATCTAAGTTTAAAAGAAAAATAGCAATTACCAGTTATTCTAAAGCTCTGAATTGAATATTTTTCCTTCCTTCCCCTTCTGGCTTCTTCTCCCTGTCTTATTCCCTTTGACTTCCTTATACTTAAAAACTGCCCTTTTTTTGGATCTGACCATTACCGCTATACCGGCTGAAAACCTCAATGCACCATTGGCCATTTTTCCCTTGGATAACTTCTGGATTGAGCTACAGTGAAGCCTGCCAGGATGTAATGCAGCATCTTGAGTCACTGCATGACAAAAGAGATTACCTGCTATTGAAATTACCTTGGTTATGGTAGTAATTCTATTGCAGTATGCCGGAGTTTTGCATTGCATTGTGGCCAGCAGTACTGTATCTGCAACATCTATGATCACCCTTTTAAATGCTTCCCATTTTTTATCTGCACCCTCTACCTTCACTATGTATGCCATGCTTATCTCTAATTAATCCTTCATTATGTTGAAGTCCATTTTTTGAAGACCCATATCCTTATTTCTTTTGCCCCTTGCCTTTCCTGATTTGAATCTCTAGTGCTACTATCTTCTGGTTGCTGGAAACAAGTGGTTCTAGGATTGCTATATTCTAAATATTCTCACTGTTGGTAAAGATCAGATCGAGCAGGGTCACTTCTCTTGTTGCGCATAGAATTTATTAATTTACAAGGGATAAACAAGGGATAAAATAAGCAGACTCCGCATTGCAATTTGCAACCCAAAAACTGGCAATTGTGATTCAAAGGCTGATTTAATTAACCATCATTGCTAAGTACTTTACTTTGCTGAGCAGTATTGTTTCCTTTGCACTGGTGGCTGCTCAGAGCCCTCCCTGTCCCCTCTCATTTGTCTTGCTCTTCTTGGGCCAGTTGTGTGCAATGCCATAACCCTTCACTTTTCCCATGCTGAGCAGTATTTTTTGTTTATTTCTATTCCTTTGGTGGCTGCTAATGTCCTCTCCCCTCCTTCTGTCTTGCTTTTCTTAATGGAACCATTGAGTGTGGTGTGTAACCTTTCCCCTTTTGGCCCCTTTTTGCCTTTGCTACTCATATTTTAACATACCCCCTTACAGACAAGGACCATGTGGAAAGACTTGGGAAACAGTGTATGGTGCATCACATTTGTAGTCAGCAACCTTCCGACAGTTCTGTTCAGGTCACCTGCCTGTGCTGACAAGTGCTAAGGAAAAAGCCTTGCTGAAAGAGCAGTATGTTTTCCGTCTTTGCCAGCAGTGTTAGTCCTTCAGTTCCCCTCTTCATGTTATTGTGTCTTTGGAAGATGGAGGCATTAGTAGTTAATCCATTAACAGGGACTGCAGTTTAAAGTATTTTTAGGCATGGTTTTAAATGCTTTTGTTTTATGTGCTGATGAGAGAGGGAGCATATCAGAGATGGTAGCTTGAGAGAGAGAGAGAGAGAGAGAGAGAGAAAGAGAGAGAGAGAGAGAATGGAGTCAGACCAGAAATACCTGTGACTTTTCACAGCTAACTAAAGAGCAACAGAAAAGTGACATTTATTGTTATTTATTGGGTTGGTGTGGGGGCCTCAGATAGTTCATTTGCATTGCAGATTAGTGCCAGTAAGGAGGAAACAAACACAAGAACTTGGTTTCCTCATTACAAAAAAAAAAATTGCCTGCTAACAAGAAAAAGATTTTAAGCTTGCAGTATTGGGCCAGATTTATTGGAAAGGCATGAAAAGTTTTTAAAAATGAGAACATTTAAATGGGACAAAAAATAACTTTATGCTGTGGGCCTAAGACAACAGGAAGAGCATAAAA
Organism: Neoceratodus forsteri; assembly: GCA_016271365.2. Classification (NCBI taxonomy): domain Eukaryota; kingdom Metazoa; phylum Chordata; order Ceratodontiformes; family Ceratodontidae; genus Neoceratodus; species Neoceratodus forsteri. Next base: position 1,396,925,562 of record CM057450.1, read on the forward strand.
AATGTAACTGCTGTGGGAAAAGAAAGAAAAGACTTTGTGGTGAAAAACAGTACCCTGCTAAATACAGCAGTTAATAAAAATCCTGGGTTGTATTTTGGGGGCGAGGAGGTTGGGATGGGATAACTTGTGACTAAAGGCAGTAAAGATGGGATTCATGCCAAGTAAACTGAAATAGACCCCTGATGTCTAATAACTGACTCTGCCCAAGCAAAAAGAAAAAAGTGAAAGAAAATGAAAGTAAAATTGACTCAAAACACTGTGTGATGGGTTTGTTTTATTAATACATGACAGATACAATGCATTTTACTATGATATTGTTAAAAATAACCAGTTTTTTTTCAATTGCTCCTAAAACTGGCTGATCATTTTGGATTTTGATTAGCAAAGGCCACTAATCAACTCTCTGGCACTAATTTATGCCTTGTTTTAGGAATGCCTTCTGACAGACATCCTCCTGAATCTGGTTCCCAGTAAAAGCTGTGACAGGGACTTTCCAGCCCACATCCAGCATGCTGAACTCCCTAACTACCACCACTTTCCTAGACTGGCTGCTTTCTCAAGTGTCTCTCCAATTTCCTCTCTGTCTCTTGATCAGGTCCTAGTGGCCTATAGACAACAAAGATTGGGATTTGTTTCCCCTTACCTGTTGCTGCTAGTGCCACATACTATGACCATGCATGAGATAAGCACATGGGTATAATAAACAGAGGTAAAGGAGTGTGGGACATATGTGACTAAAGAGTCCAGGGTGTAATAATAGGGAGGAAACTAGTGCAGACTAGATGGGACCACTGGTCCTATTCTGCTGACACATTCTGTGTTACTATGTTTACCTGGCACTAGGTCATATCACCACCTGCATGGCCAGCACTGTCAAAAATAGTGCCACCCATACAGTGCTGACAAGAAAAATGGTAGGAGACAATGCCATCAACAAAATCAGTGCAGGTGGTAGCGATCGGAAGTGCAGTTCGTGATCACTACCACTGGAAATCATTATTTTTGTGGTGGATCTGCCCACTGCACCTGCCAATGTGGGGGGCTCTGCACTGCACCCCCTTAATTAAAATAATCAACTCTGTGTCAGATTTGGATTATGGGGAAAATTAAAATTGTGGAGACCAAGATTAGAATGCTGGTCTGAATCCCCTTCCAGCCTGAACTGCTTCTGCATTACTACTCCATGCCATGGGAACAGCTTTGCCAGCTTCCTGCATTCCTTGACCCTTGTCTTAGTTAATAGCACCACAGACAGTGACAAGGGAGTGCTTACTGCATGGCACTGTAATTTCCCTATTGCTGTCCGTGATGCTGTGGTATAGACCCCACTGTATTAGCTTGTGCTATTCTTGAAGTGCTGTTCTGACCAGGTAGGATTTACCCACAGGATTTCAATTTCACCTGGCTCCCTTAGACTATCTATTTAGAGTGCTTTAATCTGCTCCATAGCATACAGTGTAATCCCTTCCCCTGCCATTTGCCCTATCCTTTCAGAATAGCATATAGCCTGGTATGACTATGCCCCAGTCATCTTTTGAATTTGCTCATGTCTCTGTCACTGCCACCAGGTTATGTCCCCCTCAGTGATCAGTGATTGAAGATCCAGCATTTTGTTACACAGACTTATAGCACTGGCACTTCAATTTTTCAGCATTTTCCCTTCACCCCTCTCTTGTACCTGTAACCCAAGTTTGTTTTTGGTTTTGGTTATTCTCATTTAAAGTTTGATAATCAGGTAACTCCAAGAGCATAAAATATCCATTTTCTTCAATGACCTAGACAGATAATAAAAATTTTGCAGACAATGCCAATACAATACATATAAAATATGATAATTTGGGCAATAAAAGTATCAAATATCAAAATGACAGTTGCGTTTAGAGCTATTAATACAACAATTTTTTTAAATTTAATTTGAAAGCAGCATAAGACATCAGTTAATATAAAGTAAATGGGAGGGGATTCCAGTCTTTAAAAACCTTATATATAAAAGAATTATGTGCCAAAGAAGACCTTTATAATGATAATTTTCAACAATATGTAGATATAGAATGAGTTTCATACCTAGAACTGTTAAAAAAAGTAAATCCTTAAAAGTAAGTTTAACCGCACCATGCCAGCATCTCCATAATGAAATCAATTGATTGTAAAAACAATGATACTCAAGTGGACACCAGTCTAATGAAGAATATAGCATAAAGTGGTGAGTCAGTCTGGAGTATGAAAAAAATCAAAGTGACAAGCATTATGAAAAGCAATGTTTACTCTATGTAATGTAATCTCTGCTGCAGAGGAATAAATCAGAATTCCATAATCAATCACTGATAAAACCAAACACTGTTCTAGTATTTTTTTTTTGAGTTATAGGAAAGAAGTCTCTAATTCTGTAGAGCAAGGTAAATGGAGTATTTATGGTTTTAACTACAAAATCAATCTGAAGATTATATGACAATAAATTATCCAAATGATAACCTAAGTATTTAAAGCAAACAACCCTCTCAATTTCAACATTATATTCTCTTTAATAGCAAGTTGACTAGGTATCACAGATAACTGATTCCTCATTTTAAAATAAATGCATTTTGTTTTAGACACATTTAAAAATAAGCCATAATTACTCAACAACCTATTCACTAGATGAAACTCATTTTGTAAATCTAAACACTCACAGTCTGACCAACCATTATACAAAACAATATTATCTGCATAAAGTAGAATCCTAGAAACAGAAGTAAGTAAGGGTAAATCATTAACAAAAATGCTAAATAACAAGGTCCCAAAAATAGATCATTGGAGAACTCTGGTTTCAATCCCTACCAATGGTGATATAACACCATCCAATAAGACTCTTTGTTTCCCACACTTCAAATAACTTTTAAACTAGGAAACCATGCCATCCATGAATAAGCCATATCATAGCTGCTGTCTCACCCCTGCCTAACGCCACATGGAGGAAAGGAAGTCAATTCTACAAGTGCTGTAAGGGTCCTAAGCTCTTTTTAAAATCCATGTTGAAACATGGATAAGATACCATGTTGCTCTAAATAACCAATAATTTGGTCAAATGCAATTCTTGGATTGGTGAGACAGCAAAGAGACAGGCCTATAGTTTTTAACCAAAGACCTGTCATCACCCTTATAAATCATCACTATGATCACCTGTCCCCAAAGTCCTGGGACCACTCTACACAGTAAAGAAAAATTAAACAACACATTCAATGGTTCAAGCATTAAGTCACTTATATAAGAAAATAACTTAATTTCAATCCCATCATCCATATTTCTAGACTTAATATTCATCAGTTGTAGGTACTTCAACAGCTTATTAACAGTCACTTCCTTAAAAAGGAAACAGCTACTCCCATCCCCATCATCAGAGGTCATAGTTTCATCAATTTCAATTTGTGGTGTGCTATTTGCAACACTACAAAAAAATGTTTAATTCAGTCACAGTTTCCAAAGGTATAAAAATGTCACCCTTCACAGTAAAGACTCAATCTTTGTTGATTTATATTTCCCCATTAACTCATCACGTATTTCCAGTCCTCCTTAGTTCCATTGCCTCCTTCCAAGCATTTATTGAAATAAAACCCAGTTTTGATTTTCCAAACCAACGTCTTTCATTGAGTTCTTCATCTTATATGCTTATTCTCATTTTGAATATATTTCTGTAATTTATATCACTTTCAAGTTTTGTCTCTGTCTTGCACCATCTGCACATCTTCAGGAGTAATCCAATTCTGATTTTTATTGTTTACTCTTAGTGTTTGCATAGGCGTGAACCTATCATAGACAGCTGTAAATTTAGAAAAAATTAAGTGTGGCATATTATCAATATAAAGGATAGCAGATAAGAATGACCAGTCAGTATCAGCAATATTATTCCTAAACTCAAACAGGTTAAAATCTCAAAAACTGTGTAAATGAACTATAATTGGTGATAACCGAGGCATTCTAGACAACTTAGCACAAAGCAAAGGACTGTGATCAGTTAATGAATCTGAAAGTAACACAGAATGAACAATCCTATCAGGTCTGGATGTTACAATCCAGCCCAATAGGGTTTCAGATCCAATCCTGTAGTTTGAGCATGTAGTCTCATTAATTACCTGTATCAATCACAATTCTTCAACTCTATAATTATGTTTAAAATTAGTTTTGTCAATCCATTTTATAATTGCATCACCCAGCAATACGATTACTTTACTTTTAGGTTCTGGCACACAATAACCAGCCATTAGAGACAGGACATCCTCTGAAAAACTAGGCAGAAAAAAAAATGTGTGAACTGAAGATAGAAAGAAAGAAAATTAAATGTACCTACAAAAATCAGTCATCATAGGTACTTTCTAGCCCAAGAGTGCTAGTGCCTGTATGGAGGCCTGCCCTTTTCTCACAGTGATGAACTAAAGATCTGGGCTGGATTCACAAAGAGAGCCAAAATTTCAGTAGCTGCAGAAAAATGGTTTACAACACTGCTGAAATCTAGCTGCACCATATTCACAAAGAAAATGTCCGTAGTTGCAGAAATCTATAAAACAGGCAAGTTACGGAAGTCCACAAGTGCTAAAATCTCCCTAACGTTCTTTCCTTAGTGGAGGAAAAAGCTTAGCAGGCACAACAACAGGTGATCCATATTAACTGGAGCAGCAGACTTTGACAGTCTTGCCATAGTTGCTGCAGTAAGTACTCACAGAGTGACCAGCAGCCAGTCTCTCAACTGAGACCACTCCAGCACCACTGGTACCAGCAGGGCCATGCACCACAGTGGCTGTCTATAACTGTTGGTGGAACTGCTGGTTGCTTCTCTCCCTGGAATGTTTATGTTGTCTCTCTCAAGTAGCACTTACTGCAGGCTGTTACCAGCTCTGCCTCTATTGCCTGTGGGGCTACTTTATGGGCTGCACTGGGTCTAGTGGTTGTAGTTTGTTGTATGTCAATGAAAATGTGTGCTATTTGTGTTGTAACAAGTGGCACTACTATAGGCTTGCTATTACTTGTGCATGCACTTTCACTATAATTGTATCTCAATTGTTGGTACACTGCACTTTGCTCAGGGAGAGTTACGCCTCACTCTTTGTGGTGCAGCATGTATGCAACATTTTTTCTGCAACTGCTGAAAAACACTGGCTGTGAATAGCCTGTAAGGGGATATGCCATACTTTTCAATGGCTTTTTTTCCTCAGGAGCTTCCATAGCTGTGATTTTTTTCCACAGTCCTCAGTGTATTTTTTTTTCCACAGCTGCAGATGTTTTGTGTATAGCACTCAGAGCAAGTTCCCCTTTTTTCCTGCAGCTACATAACTTTTGAGGACTTAGGGAAGGTCTTGCACCTTCAGACTGTTTTGTGAATCCCCCTGCAACACACATGTCAAATCTTTATTCATAGAGGAACTGTGGCCAAAATGTTTGGCATCAATAAATTCAGAATTTGGATCAGCATATCCTCAATCAGCATCATGCCAAAAATCAGATCTGTAAGTTACTTCATTTAAACATTACAAGATATGTTGTAAGCCTTAATTCACTGCCTGTTCAAAAAAAAAAACTGTTTCAGAGAAGAGCTACTGAAGATGTCATAACCTGAATTCAATACCTAGTCCTCCCTGCAAGCTACTTTATATGACTTATTTCCCCTATGTTAAAACTAAAGTTGTAGTAAACATCTAAAAATGGAAAACTGACACGGGGGTGGGGGGTCAGTGCATGCATTTCCATAGTGTGTAGATGTAAGGTACAGTACTTCAGAATGTGATGGGGGGGTTGGAATGCAGTGGCAAACAAGGCTTTAGAATGACAATGTTGAGTGCAATTTTTAGAATACTGCAGGTATGAGATTTCAAAATGTCAACAGGTTACAATTGTGGAATGTGGCAATGATACAATCTCAGAAAGTATCTAGAACACCTAATTTCATAATGTGGTGGTGACACACAATTTTGGAATACAGCCGTGACACACAGGTTTGGAATGTGGCAGTGATGCACAGGTACAGAATGCAGAGGTGACGCACAATTTCAAAATGTGGTGGTGATGCACAATTTTGGAATGTGGTAGTGATTGTGAAATTTTGGAATGCAGTAGTGACACATAATTTTGGAATGAGGGCTGTGATGCACAATTTCGGAATGCAGCAATGACGCACAATTTCAGAATGCAGCAGTTATGCACAATTTTGGAATGTGGTGGCAATGTGCATTTTTGGAATGCTCTCGTGATGTGCAATATTGGAATGTCTCATAAGATGTATTACAGGTACATATAGCATGAGTCATTTTTGACCTGCTCTATTCATACAATGAATTGATAGCAAGATGTTGTACAGTGTTCATCTATTGCATTTTTGAACTGATTCATAGTGTCACATGATACCAGAAACTCGGGTAGCATGTCCCACTGAGATACCAATCATTGAGAGAATCATCATCCCTTGAAAATGTTATTATAGTTCTCACCCCTCAGCTGGAACTGGTGACCCCTATTTGTTGTAGTTTCAGAATGCAGTGGTGACACACAATTTTGGAATGCAGCAGTGATACACAGTTCTGGAATGTGGTGGTGACACACAAGTTTGGAATGTGGCAGTGACACACAATTTTGATATGTGGCAGTGATGCACAATTTTGGAATGTGGCAATGATGCAACATTTTGGAATGTGATGGTGATGCACAATTTTAGAATTGGGCAGTGATGCACAGGTTCAGAATGTGGTGGTGATGCACAATTTCAGAATGCAGCGGTGATGCACAATTTCCGAATGTGGTGATGATGTACAATTTTGGAATATGGCAGTTATGCACAATTTCAAAATGCTGCAGTGCAGGTTCAGAATGTGGCAGTGACACACAGGTTTGGAGTATGGCGATGAGGGACAATTTCAGAATGCAGCCATGATGCACAGGTTCAGGATGTGGCAGTGATGCACAGGTTCAGAATATGGTGGTGAAGCTCTGTTTTACAATGTGGCAGTGATGCACAATTGGTGAATGTGGTAGTGACAATTTTGGAATGTGGCATTGAGGCACAACTTGGCAGGGATGTGCAATTTTGGAATTTGGCAGTGATATGACATTTGAGAATGTGGCAGGGGTGTGAAATTTGGGAATGGGCAAGGGAGGTGTTATTTTGGAATGTGGCTGGGATCCATAATTTTTGAAGTGGTTGGGGTGCTTAATGTTGGGATGTGGTGGGGATGTAGCACGTTTGTCCGAAGTTCCTCTTTAAATACGTCCATAGAGCTACTAGTGATAATGTTCAGTGTAAGCCTTTTACATACGCCCACTATTTATTGACTGTAGAAGCCAGATCTCTTATTGATCATGTAAATCTCTCCTTTTTATTACAAGTCTCACCCCATCCATAGTAGTGTCCCAATTATCTACCCCTCCTCTGTTATTATCATAATAAACAAGTACACGACAGCCAACGTCACTTTTTGTGGTTTTAGCTAAATTTTTCCCCCAGTCGTCGGTAATATATCCCTCCTCTTCTTTACCTCTCTAACCTGCCACCCCATACACGGCCTCTTTCTCCTATAGGTGTAGTTGCCGGCTGCCTCACTCAAAAGATCTCTGCTTATAACCCCTGTATGCCTATGGTTGATTGTACATCTGCTGACTTCTTCAATTGTAAAATAATTCTGTTTTTTTTTTTATTTCAACCTTGTACTGTACTGTATACACTGTATATACTTTTTCTTCCTTGTATTTTATTGCTTTTTGTATACAGTACCTGCTTCTGTACTGTACTTTGATGTATTCATGACCAGGTCCACCTTGCAAATGAGCCTTGCTCAATGGTGCCCACCTGGATAAATAAAGATTTTGATTGATTGATTGATTGATTGAAGTCATGAGCCCTTGTCATATAAGTCTGATTTCTAAGTTCAAAACCTTGGCAGTTTCATAAGTCATCACTCAATATTGATTTAAATAGCAGACAGAGATCACCCCTTACCCTTCTTTACTCCAAGGTGAACAGGTCCAGGTTCATCAACCTATCTTTAAAACTTAGATGTTGACAACCAGGAACCATCTTAGTTATTCATCTTTGCACCCCCTCAAGAATCCTATTTCAGATTTGGTATTAGGTGACCAGACTTGAGAGCAGTACTTAAGTTATGTCCTAATAAAAAACTGCTTTAACCCACTGAACAACACTTTAATAGCCTTAATAGCCACCTTAATAGCCAACAAGTCACAATTTTCTTCATCATAATAATAATTATCAAATATAGCAATTAGTTTTCTACTGACATAAATTAAAACCCGACCCCATTTCCCCTGATTTATCCTTGCTAGAAGGGAATAGGTTAAAATTGTAATATCTCTATCCAAATGTTTTGGGGTAAGCCAAGTTGTTTATCAATGTGTTATTGTCCACGCAACCCACAACAGACTGCAAATATTCTCCCAGCTAAAGTAAGTTCCCTTTCATGACTAATAAGAATTACAGAAAGTAAAAAAAAAAAAAATATTGACTATATGCTATTGTATACTCATTCATATAGACATAAAATATTTTTTTCTGCTTTTGGCTAGCTGGTGTGGTCTCTTTCTTTCCTCTCAGCTCTCCCTGAGCAGCCAAAGAAAATGAAACTAGGAGTTGGAATGCAATCATAAGAATGAAGAAACAATGCTGTAGAATGTAGGCACCATGATAATTGCCAAAAGAGACACACAGCAAGATGGTCAGATCATCAACAATGGCACAGGATGTGTACTAAAGTTAGGCTCTGTATTATAAGGGGGGGGGGGGTTCAATGGACAGAACATGGATCTGTTTCACCTCAGAACATGAGGGAAAGCCTCTTTAAATATCACGAGATAAGTTTAAAGGGAACATGAACCCTGGTATTTACATTTTTTAATCACTGAAATGCTGGCACTGAAATTTAGGCAGCCATTTCACATGACTGGGCATGGCCATACCAAGACATACTGTATTCAGGAGCGATAGAGAGGGAAGGGGGAGGAGGAGGAGGAGGGGGGGATTATATGCAAGGAAGAGTATATGTGCTACAGAGATTAAAGATTTGGAGAAAAAAGGAGTAAACGAATGCAATGCAGGTTCATGTGGTGGTGGAGGAGGAAGAAGGGTCAGGGTACCAGTGGTATCTAGACCAACATCTTCAAAATTCTGGAAAACAATAAAGGACATGTTTGGTCATTCACCTGATAATTCTCTACCATTAAAAATGATTTCCAGTAGTAGCATCATCTCTGACCGATCAGAGATACTGGAAGTCCTTAACAATCATTTTGCATCTGTTAGGCTAGCATTTGATACATCCCCTGCCAATGCTGTATGCACTCAGCAGGGCTTATCAATTCACAAACCCCCTTCTATTAAGGAAGTCTTCTCCCTCCTGCCTGCCTCTCTAAAAGAGGTGGAAGACCTATTGCTGCAACTGGACGCCAAGAAGGGTGCAGGCTCAGACTCCATAGAGCCGTACTATCTGAAATGTGCATATCATGTGTTGGCAGTGCCAATCACCCACCTCTTCAACTTGTCACTGTCCCAGGGGAGCCTCCCCCCACAATGGAAAACAGCCCATGTCATCCCTCTTCTAAAATCAGGTGACCCCTGTGACCTTAATAATTATAGGCCTATCTCCCTCCTCCCCATTCTGTCTAAATTATTAGAAAAGATAGTGAGTGGTCAGCTAAGGGTGTACCTAGAATCCAGAAGCCTGTTAAACCTCGTCCAGTCTGGATTCAGAGCAAAGCACAGCACAATAACTGCCTTAGCAAAAGTGACCAATGATTGGCTCCTTGACCTTGACGATAGGAATCATGTCTGTGCCATTTTTTTTTTGGATCTAAGTGAGGCCTTCGACACAGTTGACCATAGCCTGCTCCTATCCTCTCTAAGTAACTTAAGGCTGGACCCTAACTCTATGTCCTGGTTTGCTGACTACCCCACAGAACAGAAACAGCAGGTTAAAACTGAAGGTGATCTTTCTCCGCTTAAACCTATGCTGAGAGGTGTGCCTCAGGGAGCCATCCTTGGTCCTCTCTTGTTTGCGGTTTATATTAACATCGATGGCACCATCAATAAAGCCAATATCCACTTGTTCACTGATGACACAGTACTTTACTTGAGTTGTCCTATGCCGGAAGCAGTCTGTGAAGATCTCCAAGTCAAATTTAACCTATTACAATACCAGTTCATAAGCAAAAAACTTCTGCTTAATGCAAAAAAAACTAAAGCGATGCTCTTTTCCCCTTCATCTTATGTGGCAAATCCAGCATGCATTGGGGCTATCCTTCAGATCACCACAGTACTCTGAGAAAAACTAGACTATGTGCCAAAATTCTAATATTTGAGTGTATGATTCGATCATAAACAGTCCTTCTCTGAACATCTTGAAGAACTACAGAAGAAACTAAGACAAAGATTAGGACTATTCTACAAAATTAACCACCTTCTTACTAAGGAGGCCAAGATGTAGTTGGTTCAAGCCACCTTCCTTTTATTAATAGATTATGCAGACCTTCTCTACAGCCACTGCACTGCCTCTGCCCTGGCAAAGTTGGACACCCTTTACCACAGAGCAATCAGGTTCATAACCGGCCTTCCTCTTTCCACACACCATTGCTCCTGGAACTCAGCAGTGGGCTGGACTTCCCTTCTTTATAGGAGAAATAGAAACACAGCTCTTTGGGCCTTCAGAGATGTAACCAACAAGCTCCTTGTTACATCTCTGATAGTATTCCCTGGAGTGTGATAGGCACCTATGCTCTCAGAAGCTATTCCTTAATTGCCCTACAAGTTCTGAAGGTCAAATCCCATTTCAGCAGAGCTGCAATAAGTTTCTCATTGCCTGCCTTGCGGAACAGTTTGCAAAAGAACTTGAAGACTATCCTGAAGGAGAGGCTGGTGGCCCTCCTAGAGGCCAAAGGACTACAGGACAGCAGACAGCATGGCTTCATACGTGGCAGATCCTGCCAAACTAACCTGGTCGAGTTCTATGACTGGGTAACTAGGCAACTGGACAGGGGCCATGCAGTAGATGTCCTGTATCTGGACTTCAGTAAGGCATTTGACTCAGTGCCGCATGGAAGGCTGGGAAGGAAGTTAGTAGGCACAGGGCCGGGTGCAAAGCTGGTGAGCTGGGTAGGGAACTGGCTTCAGGGAAGGCAACAGAGGGTGGTGGGTGGGGAGCTCACACCAGGGCAGTGACGAGCGGTGTTCCACAGGGCTCGGTGTTGGGACCAGTGTTGTTTGGGATATTCATTGCAGACATATCATGGGACATCAAGAGCAAGATCAGTCTGTTTGCTGATGATACCAAAGTAGGCGTGGTGGTGGATGACCTAGGAGGATAGCAGGGTTGCAGGATGATCTGGCAAGCTTGAAACCTGGTCAGACACCTGGCAACTGGGTTTAATGCCAAAAGTGCAAGGTGCTGCATTTTGGGATGAAGAACCCAAGGGGGAGTTACCAGCTGGGGAGAGTGCAGCTAGCCCAGACAGAGGAGGAGAAGGATCTGGGTGTGCTCATTACAGGGTCAATGAACAACTCTGCACAATGTAGGAAGGCAGCTGCAAAGGCCAACAAAATGCTGGGTTGTATTGCAAGGGGTATATCCTCAAGGAGGGAGGAGGTGATTCTGCCACTGTATAGGGCATTAGTTAGACCACACCTGGAGTACTGCGTGCAGTACTGGCGCCCGTATCTGAAGAGGGACATTAAGTTACTGGAGGGGGTACAGCGCAGGGTGACAAAGATGATCAAGGGGCTGGGGGACTTATCATATGAGAGGAGGTTGAAGGAGTTGAACATGTACTCACTGGAGGAGAGGAGGGACAGGGGTGACATGATTGAAACCTTTAAATACATGAAAGGAATAAACAAGATGGGTACAGAGGGGCTGTTCAATGTAAGGGAGGGGAGGGCCACCAGGGGCCATGATATGAGACAGGAGGGAGGAAGGTTCAGGATGGAGATGAGGAGATACTTTTTTACAGAGAGGGTGGTGGCTGGGTGGAATGCCTTACCTGCAGAAGTGGTATGCAGTAGAACAGTGGAATGCTTCAAAAGGGGATGGGACAGGACAAGGGGGAGGGTTAATGAAGGGGAAGGGTGGAAGGGAAGGGCAGCTGCAGAATAAGGGGTGCTAGCTGCACATTCGAGCAGACTTGATAGACCTCTAGGCCTTTATCTGCTGGTAAATTTCTTATGTTCGTAAGCTGAGCTGTCCTGTTAGTCTGAATATTATCAAGTCACTCTATTACCGCTTCATGAAAGAATCTTGCAAATGCTTCCCACATCGCTAGCTCACCTATTTCACATTTCCCCCCGTCCATCCTGCCTCTCACCCTGTCTCTGCCCCTGCCTCTTTCTCCCTATCAAATTATCTGCTTCTCTCACTCTTCCCTGTCTGTCTATGGCCTGGGTCAAGCTCCACCCCCTCCCATGAAGTATGCTGGATAACAATTCCTTCCCCATCATTATCTTCCTAAACTGGTATCCCACAGCTGTCTGTCCTTAACTATGGCCAAGTTCCACCCCCTTCCCTGAAGTATGACAGAAACAATCCCTTCTCCTTCATTATCTCCCTGATCTGGTACTCCTCACACTCCCCTTCTTGCCCTTTTTAAGTGAACAGGCTGGCTATACTGACTAATAAGCCTACCTGTTGTAAAGCTCCATATGTTCATATTTTGTTGTACATATGCTGATTTTTCTTCTTTTGTATAATATTGCATTATGTTCTACCTTGCTACTGTACTGTATATATTGTATACTTTTTCTCTCTGTATAATATTGCACTATGTCTACCATGTTACTGTACAATGACTTTCTCATGACCAGGTCCATCTTGCAAATGAGCCTTGCTTAATGGTGTCTCCTGAATAAATAAAGATTTTGATTGATTGATTGATTGATTGATTGATTGATTGAAAAAGAGGAAGTGGATAGGAAGCTGGAGGATGAGATTGAAAGGGGCCACAAGGCAGGGGAGGAGCTGCTGCAGAATGCCTTCAACAAACCTGATATGGATTGAAGGATTTCAGAAGAAAGTGCAAGGAGCCATCAGCTGCTGGATTTTTTTCATGAATCATTCCTGGTACAAAGGGTGGAGGACCCAAGAAGAGGAGCAACCATCCTTGACTTAGTCCTTATGAACAAGAACAGTTTAGGGGACATCACAGTGCTGGACTCACTGGAAGCCAGTGACCACCAAGCAGGTATGGTTTGATATAAACTAGAATTGGCAAGTAACCAGTCCCGGACAATTGTTTTGGATTTTAGGAAGGTAGTTTTTATTATTTTTTGTTTGTTTGTGTTTGCTTTTTCCTGGGCTCCGCCGACAAGCCACTTCTTCAGGCTGCTTAGACCCACCACTGCCACTCTGTCCCATTGCATCCACTGCCTCTCAATGCTGCAACTCCCCCAGATAACATGACATAACCCTTCATTGGGAGGGTCCCTCATTCTGAGGTAGAAGCACCCATAGATGTAGACATGTATCCCGGGGTCGACAGGGTCAACTCGGACACTTCTGGGCTTCATGGTGACGGGGACCAGTGACCATCATCAGATCCACTAGAGGGGCAGTTTTTCTGCTTTTTTGCACTCCCCAGTCCCCTCCTTCCTCAATGGGCCAGTCACGATGGCAACCTAGGATGGGGATGTACAGCAGCGTGTCAAGGCATTATGCCACCTACAGCATCTCCCAAAACACCACCAGATGTCAAAGGTCCACCCACCACTGCAGAAGGGAAGTGTCCAAAAGATGCTCTGGACTCCTTCCCTGCCAGTCTCTGTTCCTGACACCCACGCTTGAGGCACAAACCCGGGTTGACAGCATGCCAAGCAAACCCCTTTGCTCTGTGCTACAGAGCCTCCAGGAAGGCTGTTTTTAATAGGATGATGGAGCTGTTGCTGAGGAAAGTGGATTGTGTAAGAGGGGCAGAGTGGATGTGTGTTTGTTTTCAACTAGTCTTATTTTTCTCTTTGTTTAGGGTCCCTTGTTAATGCAACCATTTTTCCATCCAATATTAATTTTTTTTTTATTATTTAGCAATTCCAGGAAAAACAAGGGACCCTAAATTTGGAAAATAGGATTATTTATATACAAACTCACAAATAAATACACTGGGGTTGTTAAACAGACTGACCACAACAGAGGTTGTGTTCTCCTTAAAGGGTGATGTTCAGGATAGCTTAGCTGTCCAGAACAAGGGATCCTTGTATAAAGCTGAAATAAGAAATTTTCACAATGGATGAAATAAAAATTTTTTGACACCTATGGATAAGCCCAATGTCTCATTTTAACAAGCATTAATGGGATTTAAGATGTTATGTGATCCTACAAATTTTACTTCTACTTTAAGGACTTTTGATCTTACCCATGCTTGACAAATATATGCATTTTTCTAAACATACTTGGGTTCTTGCTCATCTGAGATCTTGTTTATAAAATGTTGCTACTGCATGCAGGCAGGTAGTTTCTTGGGAGCTAATTAAAGGAAATTCACTTAGTCGTCTAAGACATTGCTACAAATTTAGCATCATGTTACAATGTAACAATTAAACTGAGCTTGCTAGATGATTACTCTCCCTATGATACTCATCATCTTGTTCTAGGTGGACATGCCAACAGTGGGTGTCTGACAATTATGAAGACAAAAAAGCTTATTTGAATCACCACAAGACATTTAAATCAAAACAAATACTTGGTTTAGTATGTAGCTGAAATATTTAGAGCTTTTGCAATCACAGACTATGCATCTCTACATAAAATTAAACAAAACCTCTTTTATAATAGCTGAATTTTCCTCCCAGTGTTCCTTCGTGTGTTTTTGGTCTGGAATATATGAGAGTAGCCGTAACTCGAAGCTGAATTGAAATAGAATTTCCCCAATCTTTATGGAAAATTGGTTCCCTAAATCAGCCATGGCTTGACATTACTAAAGTATTTATATGTAACCCACCTGCTCACATGGGTTGGCTATGCCTTGGTAGGGTAAGCATTTTGAGGGGCTTAGAGGGTCTGTCCTTGGGTCAGATGGTCTTTGGCTCATATAGGTAATTGTTTGCTTGCAGTGGTGGGGTTCATCTACACAGGATGACTCCATTCTTGGAATACTTTGAGGTGCTGTCTCCGGAGAATTGTACTGTTGATCCAGTAGCACTTGGCTCTTCAAAACACCTGCTGGACGGTCTCTGGTTCAAGCTCTGTGGTTACATTAATGGCTAGGTACTGTACACATTTATGGTAATTGGTTCAATGCAGCCTTTTACAGCAGTTCCCTAATTTAACTAATTTCACTTGTAATCTCCAATTCTGGGCTGGCAGTATAGCCTAGAGGTTAGAGTAATGAGCTGTGAATGAGCTTGGCACATCCAGCAGACCAGGCCTGGGTTTGATTCTCACAACCTCCACTTGCATACTGTGTGACTCTGAGCAAGTCACTTAACTTCCCAGTGCTCCCAAGTTGCCCCTGAAAACAGGCACTTGTGCCTAGCGGGCCTTACCAGGTTACCAAAGACTGAAAAAAATAAAAAATTGTATTAGGCAAATATCAGTAGAACTTACCAAACTTCAAGTTGCAGAGAACAAAGAATAATATTTATTTACAATACAGATCACTGTACAGGCCTTAGACTTGTCATATGTTAAACTGCTACCCTTCAGCTGTTTTTTTAGGGTACCCCCTCATTTCATTAATGGAGCAGATTATGAATAACAGACTGGTGATGATCACCACCTGTTAGGGGCTACAACTCTCAGCTTCAGTGTCAATGCTCTAAGTTTATGGTGGGACTTTAAAATATGTACTGGAGCATCTCGTTACCTCAAATTTAAAATCTTAGATGCCAGTACTTCCTCTCCAAATGGCAGAGCAGGAAATTAGATACAGTGTGTCTATGCTGTGGAATCAAGGCAATCTTTTTTTTCTTCCTTTGAAGCTGGGGGGAGGCAGCAGAGGGTGAGCAGTCCTCCCACCCCTAGCAAACACACACACACATCCTGAGCAGGGTCCAGACATCCCAAGTTATGTCATGTGTCTGGAACTGGTGCCAGGGCTTCATGAATCCTGGGCTGACATTTTGCATTTTCTTCCCCTGGGTCACCTGCATGGTATGGATGCTGGTGCATGCTCTGTGGAAGCACACATGCACCACCTCAAGCCCCAGCCTTTACCTTCATGCCACTTCCACCTGCACTACCATCAAAGCTCTACTTGGCGACAGTCAAGGACTGAGCTAGCAAACCTCCCCTCCCTGGGAGAGGAAAGCAGTCCAGTGGATGCTCAATCAACTACCACCATGGCCAAATTCCTGTAACCCAAGCCCACTCCCTAACACAGGTCTCCGGAATGGCAAGCAGTAATGCTACTGCTGGGCCACTGGGTCAACTGTGAATCTGGGAAGTTTTGATAACACACACCTGGCACTTACTGTACTTATGCATCAATATACAGATAAACCCAATGGGTAAGTAGAGATGTGACCCATTTGCCATCTTCTGGAATACCATTATGTGGCACTAATAGCACCTAGTACCTCTGTGCATTCCATGCTCACATTCACTTGCCCTTCATTTGGCTAATTAACTCCTGGATTATAGTCTCACCACTGGAGCTCACTAGGCAGGCAAAACTACACTATAACTGTGGCTGCTACATACTTCTGTGAACATTTGATACATAGTCTATGCATTAATCTTGGCATACTCATTCATATCCAGAATACAGACTGTGTCACTGTCCTGTACCGCAAACTGACTATAGCCTCTTACCGTCATTGTCATGTTAACAAGATCAAAACTATCCAGATGAATCACTCAAGAGGGAACCTCCACACAGGCCCCCTGTACCTTAGGTGTTGCTTCACTTTTTTCCTGCAGGTGATTATGCTGGAGACTAAAACCAATGAAAGACCTCTGCCACATCCCAGACTATGGACACATACTGTTATTCTTAAAGGGGAACAGTCAGCACTAAGCAGCCCACACCCAAGTGTGGGGCATGTCCCAATTTGTACTTTGTGTGCAGAAACGTTTTTTTTCTTTTTCTTACTGTTTACTGTAGCACAGTAGATTGTATCAAACTATTTCTCTTTACATGTGAGCTGAAATTTTCTGGAGAAGCAAATCCCAGAATGACCTGCAGCTGAATTTGGGGAGGACTGCAGCACTAAAAGATTAAATAGACTGCAGTGCTTGTTAGAGCTTCTATAATTACATGTTTGCTGATTCTGCTGTTCTCCTGGTGCTATGTACAGTCCTCTGGAACTGTATGTACAATAGCCCTGGGAGAACAGTGGGACCAGCAAACAATAGATAAGAGCTTTTAAAAACTCTAACTTACACTGTAGACTATTGAACATCATAGCCTACAAAAACTCTAACATGAACTGCAGATTATTGGATCTTCCACTGATGCAGCCCTCCACTAAAGTCTGCTACAGGGGATTCTGGGATTTGTAGTTCCAGAATATGTCAGCTAGCAAGTCAAGGTAAACAGTCTGATACAATGTACTATACTGCAGTAAACAGTACTACCAATGGACTTTTTCAATGCCCCTTCCACCAGCACTCACCATGACACTGCTGGTAAAGATTGCTCACTCCTGAAATTCTACTTCAAAGTGCTTCCAATGCACTTAGCCCATACATATATTCGCAAAGCCATCCACAATTCAAGGTATAGCGGTGACTCCCTCGACCTGAAGCTGATTGCACTTGTCCTAGATGAAATCCCAAAACCCCTGACAAAGATCTTCAACCTCTTTCTAAGGCTGGCCCAATTCCCATCTCTCTGGAAACAGGCAACCATTACACCTGATCACAAAAGTGGTGATAGGTCACTGCATAGATACATAGATACATAGATACATAGACAGTGTCGGCAGATAAGGGCCTATGGCCCACCTAGTCTGCCCATTTGAGCTTGTAAGTTCAGTTTGTTTTCCTAGAAGTCTGTTTCCCCTTACCCCTGCCCTCTAGAATTCCTTTATGTCTATCCCATGCATTCTTAAATCCCGTGATTGTTTCAGCCCCACCACTTCCTCTGGCAGGGTGTTCCACTTGTCCACCACCGTTCTGTGAAGAAATTCTTTCTCATGTTTCCTCTGAATCGTCCTCCTCCAACTTTCATCCCATGCCTCTAGTCCTGAAACATCTTTCGCTTAAAATAGTGTTTTCCTGCACCCTGTTCCTCCCTGAAAGATACTTGTATGTCTCTATCATATCCCCTCTCCCTCTCTCCTCCAGGGAGTACATGTTCAGTTCCTTCAACCTGTCTTCATAGGACTTGTGATGCAACCCATGCACCATCTTTGTTGCCTCCTCTGAACCTTCTCTACCCTGTCTATGTCCTTACGAGATATGGTCTCCAGAACTGTACACTGTACTCCAGGTGGGGCCTCACTAGTGTCTTGTATATAGCGGAATTATGACCTCCTTTTCCTGCTGGTGATGCCCCTGCCTATACATCCCAGCATCCTATTTGCTTTACCTGATGCCTTGTCACACTGTTTCTCACTATGAGGTCATCAGAGATGACAACCCCAAGATCCCTTTCCTGCTTGGTGCATGCTATATCCTCACCCCCAACTGATATATTGTGCCAGGGTTTTTGTGCCCCATATGCATTATCTTGCACTTCTTTGCATTGCATTTCAACTGCCAAACCCTTGACCATTCTTCAAGTTTCAGCAGGTCCTTCTCATTCTGTCTACACCCTCTGGTGTGTCTACTCTGTTACAGAGCTTTGTGTCATCAGCGAACAGTGAAATTCTGCCTTCTAGATCCTGTGCAATGTCACTGATGAAGATGTTGAATAGGACCGGTCCCAGCACTGATCCCTGTGGTACCCCACTGGTTACTCTTCCTCTGTGGAGTGACAGCCATTTACCACCACCCTCTGTGTCCTGCCACCCAGCCAGTTACCTACCCACCACACTACTGTCCTGCCCACACCCATATTCCCCAGTTTGTGTAATAGTCTTCTATGTGGCACAGTGTCAAGGCCTTGCTGAAGTCCAGATAGGCCATGTCCACTGCCCTCCCTGATCCACCTCCCTAGTCACCCAGTCAAAAAATTCAATGAGGTTGGTCTGACATGACCTCCCCTGGTGAAACCATGCTGCCTTGGGTCCTGTAGTCCATTGACAACCAGATGTTCCACCAATCTCTCCTTCAGTAGTGCTTCCATGATCTTTCCCACTACCGAGGTGAGGCTGACTGGTCTGTAGTTCCCTGCTTCTCTTTGTTCCCACTTTTGTATAAGGGGACTACATCTGCTGTCCTCCAGTCTTTGGGTACCTCCTGTTTCAGTGATTGGCTGAACAGGATAGCCAGAGGTTCAGCCACCACCTCTCTTAGTTCTTTAAGGACCCTGGGTGCACCCTATCTGGCCCCATTGCTTTATCAGCTCTTATTACTTCCAGTTCTTTCAGGACCCTTTCTCTGTAAAGGGACTTGTGTCCATTTCTGCACCATTCTCACCCTTGTACTCCCTTCAGACCCATTACCCCCTCTTCCTTAGTGAAGACTGAGCAGAAATACCTGTTCAGTATGTCAGCTTTATTGTTGTCATCCTCCACGCCTCCCATCCTCCCCTTCAGTCTCACTATCCCTCCCTTGTCTTTCTTTTTCACTTATGTACCTGTAAAAGGTTTTGTCCCCTTACCCACTGATTTTGCAATGTGTTATTCTGTCTGAGCTTTGGCTTCCCTACTGACTTCCTGCCTCCTTTGTTTCTCCTGTACTTCTCCCCATCCCCTTCTGCCTGTGTCTTTTGTATTGCCTGAATGCAATCTTTTGGCTTTCACTGTCTTTGCTACCTCTTGGAAACCATAATGGTCTCCTCTTCCTTTCCTCTTGCTAACCTACTTAATGTATAATTCTGTTGTTCTTATAATCCCCATTTTAAATACTGCCCACTGTTCCTCAACCCTGATTCCTGTCCCATTCCCTTAATGCCTCTTTCAAGTATCTCCCATTTTCTCAAAGTCTGCCCCTAAAATCCAGGATACGTGTTTTTGTGTGGTTTGGTTCTGCTCTTCTGTGATTTCAAACCACAATGACTGGTGGTCACTGTTACCCAAGTGCTCCCCACTGTTACCCCATCACACTGTCCCTGTTTGTGAGCACAAGGTCCAGTATTGCCTTCTGCCGAGTTGGTTCCATGACCAGTTGCTTGAGGAAGGCACCCTGAAGGGAGTCCAGGATAAATCTGCTCCTAGTTGATGCTGCTGCTGGGATGCTCCAGTCCACGCCTGGTATATTGAAGTCTCCAACCAGTACTACTCACTTTGTCTGCCATCCTTTGGATGGCTAGCATCAGCTCCTATCTGTTTCTTCCTCCTGGGCTGGTGGTCTATAGACCACACCTGTGCGGATGGCTGGCCCCATTTTCCTTTCCAGCTTAACCCACAGTATCTCTCCCCCATTTTGTTCCTCCTGGATCTGTGTGGCCCTTATGTCATTTTTCACATACAGTGCCACTCCTCCTCCCTTCCTGCCTGCTCTGTCTCTTCTGAATATGTTGTAGCCAAGTATGGCCATCTCCCAGTCATGGTTCTGCATACCGACTACAGACACATCTCCATCCTCCCCTCCTTATCTAAAGCCCAGGAATGAATTGCATTAGATCAGCTAGTCGAGTACCTGGTAAAATATGATATCCTGTGCCCTGAACAACATGGATTTGGAAAAGGGCACAGAACTACCACTGCACTACTGGAATTTATGGGATTCACCCACATCACCCTTGACCAAGGAAACTGTGTGGGTGCAATATTCATTGACCTTACGAAGGCCTTTGATACCATCAATCATCCACTCCTATTCAGGCAACTGTCAACTATCGGGGTCTCCAAGGATGCCCTGATCTGGATAAAAAGCTACCTTGAGGGAAGGGCCGAGTGAGTTAAGATTGCTGATATAACCTCTGATAAGAATCTGATCCTCTCAGGAGTACCGCAGGTGTCCATCCTTGGACCACTACTCTTTAGTCTCTTCCTGAATACCCTCCCTCGTGTCTGCTATCAAAAAATATTTCTCTACACAGATGACACAGTCCTGTTTTCTAGCCATCGCGACACCAAGCATCTAGAATGGCAGCTACAGAGTGACTTCAAATGTGTGGAGGAATGGTTGAGCTCGCACAAACTTGTCATGAACTACAGCAAGACAAAAGTTGTGACTTTCTGCAATGCAAGGAGCAAACATAACTCTCTACCCTTCATCACCACTTACCATTCTGGGGTTACACTGGATCAGGTTCCTCAGTTCAAATACCTCGGCATTACTCTGGACTGTTCCCTCTCCTATGCTCAGTACATTGACAATGTTGCAAAGGCCGCTAACATACGGATTGGCCTGCTCCATAGGCACAAACACTGTGTGACCACAGAGGCCCTTAGACTGGCTTTCTACAGTTCTGTCACCTCCATCATAGACTATGGGCTCGTCATCTTTGGCTCCGCTTCTCCAACAGCCCTCCGCAGGATATCTCTGGTGCTCAACAAAGCATGCAGACTTCTTACGGGTGCTGCCCACCTAACACATACTTGTGACTTATACATCCAGTCTGGGTGGCTCCCTCTCTTCAGCAGGATTAAAAACCAGACCTGCCTCTTAACCAAAAAGGTTCTCCTTGGGCTCATGCCACCTGGGGTTGAAAAGCTTCTGACTGCTCACTGCAGCACCCAACATACCCGAAGTACACTAAGTCAAACCTTCCAGGTCCCCAGATGCTGAACCAGTATGGACCACAGGTCATTTGCCTACAGGGCCCCCAGTGGTTTAATTCACTCAACAAGGAATCCCTTTCAGCTACTACACTCAGCCCATTTAAAAAACAACTAAGACTTCACCTGTCTACTACCAGCCAATGTGACTGCTTCTCCTAATTGGTCAACCTCTATACTCAAGCCTGGCATTGTGAGGCCCTAAACTCTCTCTGACCAATTATCCTTGTCCTCCACTTTCCTCCCTCTCACTTTACCCCTCCCCCCATTCCTCCCCTACCTTACCCAGACCCTCCCATCTTTTAGCACTTTGGACTTATGTCCCCTCTACCTTGCACTTCTTATAGCAATCACCCCCCCAGGCAATGTCAGCCTGCCCACTCCTTCCTGACTCCCACACACCCTCCCCACCCCTACTGGTTGCTCATCTGATCTTGCTATCCTTTTGCTGTCTCTCCGCTTGAAATATGGCATTTTGTTTTTTGAGACTCTGTATTAATGTTTACCTTTGTTTGTATGTTAGTCTTCCATCCATTGACATGGAATCTTTGTAAAACAGCAGTTCTTGCTCAAAGGTATTTGTCATCCTAGAGTTTAATAAATAAAATAAATAAATAAATAAAATGTTTTTGCACACAAAGTGCAAATTGGGACCAGCCTCACACTTGGATGTGGGGCTCTTAGAGCCGACTGCTCCCCTTTAAGTCTGTCATGTCCCCCTGGCTAGTTGCAGTCAGTGCCTCTTGCAAGACAGAATCCTTGGAACTCTAATTCCTAGGCAGAAAACTTAGTTCTATAACTGACCCATGCCATTCCCACTGAGGGCCTTTTTGAGCCCTGGAATGAACTGTTTCAGGGCTAGAAACTGCACACAGGGAGAAAATATGGATTCTACTACTAAACCCACATGAGGGGGTACAAGCTCCACTTGCCAAACCCTTGACATCCCTATCAAGTCTGTTATCATCAGAGGAGGGGCACAGTTCAAGCAGTTCCATGAAATGTCATGTACCTACCCAGTGCCATCTACCAGCTATACATGGATTTAGTGCCATATAGTTGCTTTGTGCTGATTTCTCAACAACAGGGGAAATCCAGAAGAAAGCATACACTCAGCTATTCTTCAGCTGTACTGAGCACAGTGGAGGAAATACAACTCTATTGGTTCAACAAAAAGATAGGAACAGAGGCAACCCACACAGGAAATTTGGTCCTGGACTTTAGGAAGGCCAATTTTAAAGAAATGGGAGGCTGCCTCAAAAAATGCCACATGGGGAGGATTACTAGGGGTAGATGCACAGTGTGGAAAAATAAGGGAGGGCATCATTAAAGAAACCAACTTCTGCATGAAGGAAATAAGAAAAGAAGAAGAAAAAAGAGATTGATATGGTTTCCCTTGGATGTGACGAAGGTGGTGAAGGAAAAAAGGGTGGCATTCAAGAGATATAATGAAACACTGAAGGAGGAGTGCAGGCAAGTATACCAAGTGAAACAGAGGGAAACAGGAAAGGCAGTGAGGGGAACAAATGTGCAGACAAAGGAAAGGATAGCCAAAGGGGTCACTAAAGAGGCTAAGACTGTCTTCCAATACATAAGTGAGATAAGGAAAGCAAGGGGAGGGATTGTGCACATAAGAAGGGCAGAAGGGGGAGACAGCACAAAACAGTACCAAGAAAAAGGTGCCAACCTGAACAGGTATTTCTGTTCAGTCTACATAGTGGATAGGGGACAGACCACCGGGGAGTAGCAGGAACAGAGGGGATGGGAGATGCATACAAATCCATTTTCAGAGGAAAAAGTCATGAAGGGACTTGCAGCTCTGAAGGTGGCTAAGGCTATGAAACCAGATGAGGTACACATAAGGGTTCTGACTGAACTCAAGTAGGTGCTAGCTGCACCATGGACAACCTTTATTTAACAGCTCACTGGAAACAGGTGTCAATATGGAGTAGTGGAGAAAAGCTGACATGGTCCCTCTACATAAGAGGGACAGCAAGAAAGATGTCCTCGCACGCAAAACCTCACGAGGTAAAACCGTGCAACGGAGACAATGTGAGTCTCAGAGCTGGCCCCCCAGAGAAGGTTATTTTTTTGACTGGGTGACATGAGAAACAGATCAGGGGAAGGTAGTGCATGCTGCTTATCTGGACATTAGCAAGGCCTTCGATACCCCCTGATGAAGGGTAACGAATTGACCTGTAGCGCTGGGATTAGTGTCGTGGACTCGTACATGACTTCTTTTGAAACAGCAAGCTTGTGTATTATTTGTTTTCCTACTTCAGTGTGAAGTGTGAGTGAGTGCATAATTTGCCTTTGGAGAGCTGCCTGTATTGAGCCTTCCTTGTGTATCTGTTTTTGGCAGGCACCCACTCCACACTCCAGGACACTGCCCCACTTGTTTGCTTTGATAAAGAAACTACATAATCTAGAGCTGAGATCCAAAGTGGTGAATTGGGTTAGAAGCTGATTAATAGATAGAAGACAGAGGGTGGTGGTTAGCAGCAATCACTGTGATGATGGGAGAGAGACCAGCGAGGTGCCATAGAACTCAGTACTGGAACTGGTAATCTTAAATGTCTTCATAAACAACACTGCAGAAGAACTTGAAGGGAAGGTATGCCTTTTTGAAAATGATACCAACATTTGCAATATGATAGACTTCAGGCAGGGGTGGAGAGAATATGCAGGGATCTTGAGATCCTCAAGAAATGGTCAACGCTAAATTCTGCAATAGGGTAGACACTGCAGGGGGGGGTGGACAAAATGATTAGAGATCTAAGAAAGCTAGAGGAGTGATCAAGGGTGTGGCAGCTAAGTTTCAATGCAAAGAAGTGCAAAGTCATGCACTTGGGACACAGAAACCCAGGGCAGAATACAAAATGGGGAGTGTAGTATTAATGACCACCAAACAGGAAAGAGATCTGGAGTAATCATATCTAGAGATGGGCAAAATTGACTAAATTTGCTTCGTGAATTAATCCATGAATTTAGAGCAGTTTGTTAAAACTGGATCAATCCGCAAAGTGTGGAATTTCACTGTGAATGGTAGAATTCTGCCCATGAAGTGCCGAATTTCATGTGCAAATGGTGGAATTTCACCAGTGAATGGTAGTATTTCACACTTCACAGGCAGAATTCTGCCATTTGCATTGAAAACTTCATGACTTTGGGTGAAGTCAAAGTTGCTGAGGGTAGGGAAAACTTAGTAAAACTCAGCAAATGCAAATTTTGGCCACTTCACAGCCACTTTGCCAGCAGAGTAAAAGTTTGTTGCAGCTCTAATCATATCTGATGACCTAAAGGTGGACAGACAGTGTGACAAAGCAGTGGGGAAAGATAATGGGATGCTAGGGTGCATAGGGAGGGATATCACCAGCAGAAAGAGAGAGGTGGTGTAACCATTGTATAGATCAGAGACCATCTGGGCAAACTAGGTGGCTCATGGGGTCCTTATCTGCCATAAAATTCTATGTTTCTATAGTCAAGAGCATGACAGTTGGTGTTAAATGCCAACACATGCAAAATCAAGCATCTAGGGCTAGTGCTATGTGGAATGCAAAATTTGCTGGTGAAATTAATGCGGAATGACCATTTCTGTGGAATTCTGCCTACTGTGATCTGCCGAATAATATTCCATGGAACAGCATTTTTTCCTGCGGAAAATCATTCCACAACTATTTTCTGCCATGGAATTTCACCATTTCATTTCTCACAAAATTCAGCAGAATTTCAGTGGAATTTTGTTCTGCCAGAATTTGAAAATTCTGCACAGCACTATCTAGGGCATAGGAACCCAGGAGCTGAGTATAGCATGGGGGAGGTACTGACAGTCACTAAACAGGAATGAACCTTGAAGTTATCATGTCTGATGATCCAAAGTGGCAGGGCAGTGTGACAAAGCAGTGGATAGGGCAAGTAGTATGCTGTGGTGCATAGGGAGGGATATCTCCAACAGGAGGAGGGAGGTAGTGTTGCCACTATGTGGCTCACTGGTGAGACCCCCACCTAGGTACTGTGTACAGTTTTGGAGGATGAACATCAGAAAGGACATTGAAGGATGGAGGCAGTTCAGAGGAGGGTAACTCAAATGGTGCAGAAGTTGTACTGGGAGCCCTCCGAGGAGAGACTGAGGGCAGCTCAACATGTAAAACTTTGAAGAGAGGAGAGTGAGAGGGAATATGGTAAAGACCTACAAGTAACTCAGAGGGATGAACAGGATGCAGGAGAGGAGTGTCTTCCAAATGAGAAAGAGCACCAGGACCATGATGAAGCAAAGCTGGGGAAGGGGGCACGTAAAGAGAGATGTGAGAAAATCTTCTTTACTGAAAGGGTAGTTGATACCTAGAACAGACTGCCAGTGATAGTGATGTTGAAAACAGTGCGGGACTTCAAGTATGCGTGAGTTAAACAAGGTATATTAGAAAACAGGCAGGAAGAAGGGAGGAGCACCACAGACCAGTTAGTGTCTGTGGAGACAGATTAGGTAGGGAATGTATGGGCAGACTAGGTGGGCCAAGCAGTCCTTCTCTGCCAACAAATTGTATGCTTCTGCATTTATATGTAACCATACACTATACCTAGTACAGTACCAAGGCTTTGTCTGTCTTTTACCCAGTTACCATACTGTACTGAACTACTGCTTATACAGTACATTTCAGAGGGCAAATTGTTCTTTAATGCACACGACAACATGCAAAGCAGGTATGATGGTTTCATCCTGTGTCTAAGCTGTCTGAATTATTCTCATATACATGATGTTGCCTAAGGGAAATTATACTCTTACTAGAATGCACAGGTCTTTACAACATTCATTCATGAGTATAAACACCAAATCAGTTCACACACAGACACATTTCTCTATACAGTAAAGTAGCCCAACTGAGGAAAATGTCTGAGCAGTCAAGCATGTTGTTAAGCATAAACATTGCAAGTGGCTTTAAAATACCCACCCTACAACAGATTATCATTCTTTTTTTTTTTTACTGTATTTTTTCACCTTTGAACCGGGGCATCTCTCAGATGTACACTCTCAGTCTTCCCTCTGCTCTCCACTGAGAGCCTTCTTCTAAGTATCCCCCCACAGGACTTCCCAATCCCCCAGATCCCCACCCCCCAGGGAGGGCCCACCTCACCCACCTGGTGGCTCTTTCTGTAAATTAGAGGGTCCATCCTGTGGGTTGCACTTGGGGACACTGGAGAGAGGGTCCAGTGTTGGGGATGTGGGGCTAGGACCCCTGAGGTCCTTGTCACCTTCCCGGTCCTCCGTGGCTTTTCCATATGGTTTCTCCCCTCGGAGTGCGGATGTGCAATGGCATCCATAGTGCTGACGTGCTGATGCCCACCGCTGCTCTGCCCCTGTGTCTACAAGCACCACATGTTATTGTACTGCCCCCAGCCACTGCCAGGATCCACATGGGAGCAGTGCTGAATTCAAATCCCTCCCCGGAAAGGGAGAGCAGTCCTCCGGGTGCTCGATCCCTTCCTTCCCCTACCAACCCCCAGTGACCCAAGTCTGCTCCCAAACTCAGTTCACTTGCGTGGTGCGAGGCATGACATCCAGCACCCCAACCCTCAGCACCACTGGGTTGGACAATCATTCTTGAGAGTCAAAATTACAGTGTGGGGATAACTTGTAATTGTGATAATTACTAAACATTGAACACCACTTCTCAGTTAAGCACACTTTATTGAATGAAAACTTATCAACATACAGTAATTGAAGAGATTATTAA
The DNA here is from genome assembly GCA_016271365.2 of Neoceratodus forsteri. Lineage (NCBI taxonomy): Eukaryota > Metazoa > Chordata > Ceratodontiformes > Ceratodontidae > Neoceratodus > Neoceratodus forsteri. Next base: position 1,396,953,012 of record CM057450.1, read on the forward strand.
GTTTCTTGTTTAATTTGTCAACAAAAAGTGTCATTTGCTTCACTCTGTATGGGGAGGTGGCACCCTCAAATATCTGTGATACCAAAGAGTATTCCTGGGAAACATTGCTTTCTAATGGGAAGCCCTTAATATAAGGATAAAATTACTTAGTCTGCAGACATGCAGCATAACTCCATCCACAAGGTACTTGTTTCTCCTAGATCAGTGCCTGGTCTGCACTTAATCCACTGGCAGTCAGGACTGAGCATAGTGCTGCACCACCCAGTCTTTCCAGGGGAAAGGGAATGGAATAGCTGAAATAAAAATGCCATCAGGGCATGGAGAGGAAAACTGTGGGAGGAAAAAGCAGATTGCAGGCTACCAGGAGCACTTTCTCACAGAAGAACTCCCAATAGGCCATAGATCCAACACTGAAAAGTAAATTATTTGGGTTAAAGTCGGCCAGTGGCATTGAAATTTCTGTATTTGAGACCAACTGCCAGCAATGTGTCAAGGGCCCCATCTTAGCTGACATATGATCCTATGGGACCACAATGTGTTTACATCTACCGAACCATCCAATGATCTGCCTAGAGGGATGCAAGTTATGGATACACAGATGGTTAAGGACAGAAAATGTCTAAGTCAATAGTCTGTCCTGTTGTTCTTGTGTTGTTTCACTCTGTCCTTTCAGAGTTCTCCCTGCCACCATTTTGTTCCTTAATAGTCCCATGAAAATGTCCTGTTGGGCTTAAACCCTGAGATCATTCTAGTCACATTTCTGGAAAGACTGCTCCACCTAGCTACCATCTGCTTGATAAAGAAATATTTTCTGAAGCCCTTTTGAATGACCTCTCTTCCAGTTTGAGGTACTTCTGACCCCTTGTAGTTTTCCTGTTCTTTAACTTAAATAGTTCTCTAGTGTCCACCCTATTACAATATGCCTCCGATTGATTTGTATGTGTCTTTCATGTACACATTTCCTTCCTCTGCTCCAGAGAGTATATGTTATAGGTTCTTCCCTGCTGCCCCAGGATTATTTTTGTAGGCCATCTCTGGTCACCTACCTCTCCTTATCCTTCTTCAGAAGCTGATTCCAAAATAACATACAACATTTTAGGGTGGTGTAAATAATGATATATAAGAGTAACAATAACACCTTTTTTGTTGCAACTTGAGAAACCACACCTGATGCATGCCAGTATCCTGAAGGCTTTTCCCATATGACATAAAGCATTGTGAAGAGGCTTTCAAACTATTGTTTATTATTACTCCAAGCCCCCCACCCCCCCATTGAGTACTCTGCTGTCACCCAGTTGATGCAATATTTCATCTACAGGTTTTATTTTCTGTGTACAACATGTTGCATTTCTTGGCATGAATATTCAGTTGCTAAAGTCTGGACTCCTGTTCCAGCTTTTTGACATCCATTTTCATACTGCTAACTCCCCGGTCATTAGTCACTCTCCTGCAGAGATTTGTGTCATCTATAAACAATCTTACATTACCATGTAACTCTACCCTGATGTTGATTATATACATGTTAAAAAGTATTGGCAAAAGCACAGGCCCCCTGTGGTGCCCTGTTTGTGACCCTACTGATAACAGAGAATTTGTCATTCCAGGCCACTGTCTGAGTTCCATCTGTCATACATTTTCAAGTCAACCTAGGTAGCCTGCCACTAGCCTTGAGTCTAACCTAGTTTTAAGTTAAGATAAACATAGTCTGGTACAGTTAATATTTAAAAGTATTAACATGGGTAAATATAGTTCCCTTAATGAATTGTGACAGTAGAGAATAAACTCTAGCAAGAGCCAATACAACTCCAAAATAATGGTATTATGGGCAGTGAGAAATGTGTAAATGAGCAATTTTTGCACTAATCAATGAGCCATCTAACTGCACTTCTAATTGTTGTGATACACACATGCTCTCTCTCTCTCTCTCTCTCTCTCTCTCTCTCTCTCTCTATATATATATATATATATATATATATATAGTATATATCATGGCAAAAAAATTTGGCTTAATGCATCAGTTAGGGTTGTTCCACAGCAACAAAAGTGAGGAAATTTGGTGTTAGGGTTGCCACCTCTTGCACCCCAAGCCCACCCCATCCCCATCAACAGGCATCGGGGAGTGCATTGAGGTCATTGTTCCTAACTCTCACCCAACCCATGTGTAAACAAGCTGAGGTGGTTCAGTATAGGAAAATGGAGTGAGAGTTAGGACACTGAATTTCCTTGCTTTTGTCGCTGTGGAACAACCCTAAATGATGCATTAATCAGAGTTTTTTTGCCATGCATTTCCCTTCTTTTTGAGAATGAGAACTATAAATAGTGAATGGAATGTGATTTTTTTGTCACATAATAACGCTAATGGTAACACAAATGGTAATGCACATGGTGATGCAAATGTAAATGGTAATGAAAACGGTAAGAGAAACACAAGCACAAACATTAACGAAAACAGAAATGGTAATGCAAACAGTAATGCAAATGCTAACGGCAACAGAAAAGCAAACATTAACGAAAATAGCAATGTAAACGGTAACGCCAGTGGAAATGCAAACGGTAAGAAAAATGCAAATGGTAACACAAATGCAAACAGAAATGCAAATGGTTAAGGCAACAGCACCACAGAATGAAACAGTAATGCAATCACAAATGGAAATGCAACTGAAAATGCAAAAGCTAAGGGCAACAGAAATGCAAACGGTGATGAAGACACAAACAGTAACAGTAATGCAATTGGAAATGCAACCAGTTAAAGTAACAGCAACAATGGTGTCAAAGTGAACAGTAATGCAAATGGAATCACAAACACAAGCATGTACGAAAATGCAAATAGTAATACGCATGGTCACGGTACTGCAATTGGAAATGCAAATGCTAATGGTAACAGCAACGATGATGCCAAAGGAAACACAAACACAAATGGAAGCACGTATGCAAACGCAAATGGTAATGCACATGGTGACGCAAAATGAAGCACAAACAGAAACAGTAATGGAAACAAAAATGGTAACAGTAATGCAAATGCAAGCACAAACAAAAACGCAAAGGGTTACCCACATGGTAGCGTAGATGGAAACGCTAACGCAAATGGTTATGGAAACGCAAGTGGAAACGCTAACTGTAACAGTAATGGAAGTGAACACCCTTTTTTTCCCCAAAAGCTCCATAGAGAAACACAGTGAATACAAAGAATGTATGCATAATAATGGGCCTCGGAGCAGAAAATGAGCACTTGGAATACTAAATTGCTTATATCTTAGGAACCATACGACGTTGAAAAACAATTAAAATTTCATATAATTTATGCCTTTCCTGGCTAGTTTTGCACTTAACCCCTGGTGGGAGGCTAAGCATTTTTCTAACAAAAAGTCTGTATCTTGAAACGTTTCCGAGATATGGTCTCTAAAAGACATGGCGGAAGCTGTAATGTTAGTCTAAGGGAAAAATAGTCAACTTCAGAGTACTGTAACTTTGCAGCCCTCTAATATTTTGTCACCAAACCACCAAAAGACACATCTGTGGGATCTTGGCTTTCTTCCCCCAAAATTTCAGCCCGAAAGACCAAAACATTCTTTTGCATCAGGGTGGCAAAGATTTCCTATCCTTTTGGACAAAGTGTCGCAAAGTAGTGTAGCAAATCACAACACTTTCACAAAAAAAAAAAAAAAGTGTTGCAAGTGTGACACTACTTTGCAAAACTACAGTTTACAAAAAATTGAAAAACATATTTCTGGGGTGTTTAAACTCTCCCCCAGATACATGGCTAGTATCCTCAGGGATCGATTAAGTGAACACAAAAAGAATTGTGTCCCTAGAGGGTCCCAAATTTAAATGCCAAGCATTTCTGTGACCAGTAACTGAAAAAAATGGCTGACTAACATTACTACAGGGGTCATTTGCGACACTAAAACTGCATTAGTGACACTGTTGAACTTTTTATTAACTTTTCCCGTTGACTATAATGGGAAACTTGTTTTTTGAATAACTTTTGAACCGTTTAATATTTTTTCACAAAATCTTTGAAAGGCACGTTGGGGACCCTGGCCGCATGTTCCCTGAAGGTTTTGGACCAGTTGCACAAACCATGTGACCTATAGGCATGAGCAAAGACTGCACAGAAAAGCATAAATGTGACGTTCTATTGCACTTTATAACTCCACAACTATGTATCCGACCATAACAAAACTTGGCAGATCCTGAGATATATGGTACTGCTCTGTGCCTGCCAAATTTTAGGCACATCCATCATACAATGGCAAAGTTATTAAGCTGCAAAATTTCACACTTTAACCTTAACTAGAGTACTCAACTCTAACTATAGTGACACTACCGTGCCACTATAATATATATACACAGATATATATTCCAGTGTAACATAGTAGTGCACTGTCTACACACATTTTTACAGATTAAAGAAAGGCATAGGGGGATCATTTTCTTCTTTTCAGGCTCTGAGGGACATTAGAGGGTAGGGGGTTGTCCCTAGATAACTCATTTAAATCAGCAATGACATGCATAAGGCTGAAACTGATCTAGGTATTGGGGAATGTAGACTAGCAAGTTTTGCGCTAACCACTGAGCCACATAACTGTACTTTATAATTGCTGTAATGCACACACACATTGACTAATACATATACACATACATGCATATATATTCCAGTATAAAATAGCAGTATACTGTCTACACGCCCAGAGCATTGCCCCACACACACACACACTAACACACATACACTGCCTTATATGGCATTTATTTATTCATGTATCTAACCCTAACTTTTACTGTATCTAGGGTAAACACTGTGTTTTGTATTAACTCGTTGCACTAATCTATAGTATGACTGAGTAACTAAGGTAGTGGACTTGGGAGGTGCAGTGGATGTGGCCTATCTGGACTTCAGAAAGGCCTTCAGCAGTGTCTCCCATAGAAGGCTGATTAACAAACTGCGCAGCCTAGGTGCGGATCCTAAAATAATTCTGTGGGTGAAGAACTGGCTGAATGGCAAGAGTCACAGTGTTGTGGTAAACAGGGAATACTCTGGAGAGGAAGGGGTGATGAGCAGGGTGCTCCATGGGTCGGTGTTGGGGTGGGTCCTCCTCAATGCCTTTATTGGGGACATTGCAGAGGGACTGGAGGGGAAGGTATTCCTTTTCACAGATGACACAAAGGTATACAATAGGGTGGACACTCCAGAGGGTGTTGAAAGAATGAGGAAAGACCGAAAACTGGAGAAATGGTGTGAAGAATGGGATCTGGGGTTCAATGCAAAGAAGTGTAGGATCATGCACATAGCACATAAGAACCCAATGCAAAGTACAAACTAGGTGGGGAGGTTCTGACAGTCACAAAGCAGGAAAGGGACCTGGGAATTATCATCTCAGAGGACCCAAGAGAAAGTAGGCTGTGTGTTAAGGCAGCTGGAAAGGTTAGCCAGGTGCTTGGATGCATAGGGAGGGTTATCATGAGTAGAAAGATGAAGATCATCTTGCCCTTGTATGAGACACTCATGAGGCTGCACCTTGAATACCTTATCCAGTTTTGGAGGCCACATCTGAGAAAGAACATAGACTGTGTGTAGATGGTACAGTGGAGGGCATGTAAAATGGTGCAGGGCCTGCTGGATAAGACCCATGAGGAAAGACCGTATATATTCCCTGGAGGAAACGTGGGGGGGGGGGGGCATGATTCAGACATACAAACACCTGTACATCACTAGTATAAATGGAGTACAGGAAGGAAGCATCTTCCAAAGTAATAGATTCTCCAAGCCAAGGGGGCACAAAATGAAGATAGAGGGTGGAAGGCTCAGGGGAAATGTGAAAAAATATTTTTTTCATGGACAGGGTGGTGGATGCCTGGAACAGCCTACCAGAGGGGGTGGTAGGCGCTAAAATGGTCACAGCATTTAAGAAGTAGTAGGATAGAGACAGGGATATCCTGGAGGTGGGGGGGGGCTCCAGAGTTCAGTTTGGGCATGGGGACTCACACTAGATAAGGGATTAATAGGGAAGACTGGGTGGTGATGTGACTCCCAATCACCCAGCCCGACCTCCCACTTGAGCACTCACCACCCCGCACCCCCAGACTCCACCACACACCCTCACTCACTTGAACAGGTCCCAGTGTGAAGATCCAGTCTCCCATCAGAGACGCATCTCTCTTCTGGATCTGGGGATTGCTCTATGAGAAATAAGGTAAGTGCAGTTCAGTGTACAGTATTTCAATGGGTTTTCAACTGCACTTACCTAATTTCTCATATAGCAGTTAACGGTTCCAGCATCAAGACATGTCTTCCATGGGACAATGGATCTTCACATTGGAATCTGTTCAGGTGAGTGAGAGTGTGTGGGGGCATCTGGGGGCTGTGGGGTGGTGGGTACTCAGTGGGAGGTTGGGTTGGGGGTATGGAATTGCATCAGTAATGGACCTTTTTTTACAGAATAAAAAAAGAAATTAAGGGACTGTGTTCTTCTTTTCAGGTTATTAGGATATCGGAGGCTGGGAGGGTTGCCACTAGATACCTCATTTAAATCAGCAATAACATGCATAAGGCTCAAACTGATCTAGATAGCAGGAGATTGTAGACTAGCAATTTTTGCACTAACCACTGAGCCACCTAACTACACTTTCTAATTGTTGTGATACACACACACACACTGACTAAGACGTATACACATATATGCATATATGTTCCAGTATAACATAGCAGTGCACTGTCTACACACATATTTGCAGATTAAAATAAAGACTCTGAGTGGCCGTTTTCTTCTTCTCAGGCTACCAGGGACATAGGAGGGTGAGGGGTTGCCTCTAGACACCTCATTTAAATCAGCAATGACATGCATAAGGCTGAAACTTATCTAGATGGTGGGGGATGTAAACTAGCAATGTTTGCACTTATCACTGAGCCACTTAACTGCACTTTCTAATTGTTGTGAAATACATACACACTGACTAATACATATACACATAAATTCATATATATTCCAGTATAACATACAGTACCAGCCACATTAAACTGTCATTCCAACTCACTGGTTTAGTATTTTTCATTGAGTTACTTAATGTGTGCACTGCTCACTGCAATTAAGTAATAAAAGTTTCCTAATGGTTTGCTTCTAGCTGCTATTCAGTCTTAGTTTACTGTACTTTGCGGCTCTCTGGAAACTTTTATTAATGCAGTGCATGAGCAGTGCACTCTTTAAAGGGACACTATCAGCTTTCAGCAGCTATACTGAACTTGTGTGACCAGTGTGCCTACAATAACATCTATGGCAAAAATAATACAACTATTCATGTACCCCAGTAAGAGTAACAGTAAGATTTGTTACCTAAATTTTAAAAACATATAGTTTAGCTTGGAACAAGCATATTACCTTATTTTTTGGCTGATCTTCCACTGCCAGATGCCTCTTCTCAGTGTAAACACCCATTGTCCCCAGATCCCTTCCCAATAATGATACAGACAAGACTGTGTGTGGTTGCTCAGTTCTGCAATCAATTTACTGATTTCCAGTTTCCATATTTACAGTAACTGTTCACTTCGCTTTTCCTTTTATACAATAGTTCAAATAATACCCATCTACATATATACATCATATACATCACACTCTTGTTCAATTTGTGTTAAATTCCTCTATCTCATTTCTTTCTTCTTTCCTTCTGCCCCCCAGACGTACATCATGGGGGGGCCCGGTCTCGCCCTCTTTTATTGTCCAGGGGTAGGAGCGTACACACTGTGCCTCGCCCCTATCCTATCACCCTGTGCCCTTTTTTGTGTTCCCCCTTTTAAACTCCTCTTTTCTTTCCTGTCCCCTTCCCCTTTTTTCTATCCTTCTATCCTTGTCTCTCTCCTGCCATCCACCTTCAGTGGTCCTCTGTAGCACACCCCACTGTGCTCCACCTACCACAGTGGCCCACTGTGCTCCTCCTACCACAGTGCATCATCTGCTGCTTCCTATAGGGATGGTGGAAGGGAAATTCCTGGAGCAATTTGTGAGATCCTGCCCTTGTGCAGCCCCTTATCAGGACCTCATTTTGGTCCTTCCCCTTGCTCCCTGCATCCAATCCTTGTCTGCCACCATCAGTCCCCCCCCTTCTCCACCTTCTTTGTGACCTCATGAGGTTCCCCCCCTTTCAGTGACCTCATGTCCCCTCCCCTTCCCCTCCCCATCTCCCTTCCAGAGCTCCCACTAATCTCGTCAGGTCCTTGGGACAATGGGGTCTGCCCCTTTAACTGGGCAACCTTCTGTGTCCCCTGATCCCTTCCCAATAATGACACAGACATGATTGTGTGTAGTTGCTCAGTTCAGCAATCAATTTACTGATTTCCAATTTCCATATTTACAGTAACTGTTCACTTCGCTTTTCCTTTTATACAATAGTTCAAATAATACCCATCTACATATATACATCATATACATCACATTCTTGTTCAATTTGTGTTAAATTCCTCTATCTCATTTCTTTCTTCTTTCCTTCTGCCCCCCAGATGTACATCATGAGGGGGGGCCCGGTCTTGCCCTCTTCTGTTGTCTTGGGGTACGATCATACACACTGTGCCCTGACCCTATCCTATCGCCCTGTCCTTTTTCGTGTTCCCGTTTAAGCTCTTCTTTCTTTCCTCTCCCTCCCCTTTTACACTAGTCCACCTTCAGCTTTCGATGGATGGTGGACTCTCCTTCTCCCCCTTCTTGCTTTGTCTTCTGCTATCTGCGTGCTGCTGTTACCAAGCCCTTAATCTCGTCCATACCTTGATGGCGTTTACCATTTCTTGGTTAAATAGGGCCAACCTCAGATCCAATAGATGCACCCCATCACCTCTAAAATATCTATCTACCTGCTCTTGAATCATATGTCGAATTACCAGGCCTCCCTGCGCCTCAAACAGTCTGCCCACCCATGCGTTCATGCGCTTCCTGGCCCTATCCAAGCTCTTGAGTTTCTCCTTCCCACCCCACACCCTTCTAGACATGACTTCTGACCAGAACAGTGTAACCTCCAGCCACCACCTCTTACGTGTCAGCACATGCTCTTTTTATTTGGCAAAAAATGTCCAACCATGGCCATATCCCCAGGTCATTGCGCCCAGGTGTATTGTTTATTTATTTATTTATTAAATTTTGGTGACTGGGTAGGCCCACTGAGCCCCAAAGGTCCCTTTTTCAGGGGCAACCCGGGATAACAATACAAGTTATAAGAATGACCAAGGACATAAGGAACATTTGAGGCATTGTGAGTTACATCATGAGGTGGTTACAGTAAAGAGCAATAGTGGATACAGGCATGGTTACGGGCATGGTAAAAGAAAAGCAGTTGATACAGGCGTGGCTTACAGGCACGGTAAAAGAAAAGCAGTGGATGCAGGCATGGGGTACAGGCATAATTATCATCATGACATGTAAGCAATTGGTAGTACTTTGCATATAGTTTATTCAGGGGTTACACATGGCCTCTGGCAAGCAGTCTGTATAAGGCAGGTAGTAGGAAGGTTAAGCTAGGAGATGGGAGTTGGAGAGAAGGGGAGTACCTTAGGAGCTTTAAGTGCCATGACAGTGCATGCGCTTGAGGTCAGCAGATGGGACTTAAGCCTGGTGCGGAAGTTCATTAGTGAGGAGGAGGCCTGGACCTGAGGAGGGAGCTTGTTCCATTGGCAGGCTGCTTGGGAGGAAAAGGATCTTCTGCCAGCATTTGTCCTTACCCTAGGGACTTCTAATGGCGTTCTATCTGAGGTCCTTAGGTTCCTTGGGTTGTGTTTGAGGATCATGGTCCCAGGAATGTTTGGCAGAGCTTGGGGTTTGAGAAGCTTGTAGGCCTGGACAAGCAAGGGGTATTGGAGGCGGGCGACCAATGTGGTCCAACGAAGATTGGCCAAAGTGTCACAGCGGTGAAGTCTCGGGTGGTCACAGGTTGCAAAATAAGCTATTTTATTATATAGGGTTTGCATCCTGGTAATCTCTTCTTTAGCCATGCCCTGTATAATAAGGGCCACAAAGGTCAGATTGGGTAGAAGGGCGCTGGTAGCTATGGAGAGCCTGACTTCAGGGATGATTTGGTCCCTGAGTCGGTACAGGTGCCAAGTTTCCGATGTAGGGTCCTGGTGACCTGATCCACGTGTTCCTTGTATGTGATATTCTGATTCAATGTGAGGCCTAAGTATTTGAGGAAGGGGACTACATTAATGGCTTTACCAGAGAGTGAGGTTAAGAAGAGGGATAAGGACCTGTCAAATCCCAGGTATCTTGGCCCAAATAGCATTGCCTTGGTCCTGTCGGCATTTAGTACCATTCTATTCTTACATGGGGTCTGACCTTCCATGCTCCTTCCCAACTTCCCTGAGTTCCGGCAATAGCTGGGCCCACGTCATTCCCCTTTGACCTTTCCATACTACCTGGATGGTATCACTGTTCAAGTGCAGCTGCTTGCCCCCCTTGTCTCCTGGCTGCATATTTCTCTGCCCAGTGGATAAACGAATGGCCACAGATCCATGTCTCTAGCTTCTTGGGCTTGCTTGTGTACAAGAAACATATTGTTTCACAGTTACCTCCCACTCTGCCCCCCATTGCCCCCCTTCCTTATTGTACCTGCTTTTGGTAGGCAAAAAAGACAATGTTAGTGCGGGATCTTGTGTATGTATTTCTTGTAACATTCAGACTTTCGCCTTCCCTTTTTCCTGATTGCCTCTGGCGTGCCCCCATGCAGCGCCATCATTGAGGCTGCTCCAATCCTAAATGAGTGTGAGGAGTAACCTTCAATTGGTTTCGCCAAGAACCTGAGCTCTTTGTGGAGCACCGCAGTTACCTGATATCCTGTGTCTGGCTTCTCGTTCCCGTTTATGAACAGCACGAGGCTGCCCCCATAGGACATCCAGCTGCGTACGCATGCATGGCCCCCACCAGGCAAATTGCTGGGTTGCTACTTCTCTGCAGCCACACTCTGGTGCCCTGCCCCTCCTGATCTGTCTTGGATCAGCTCAACCAGACCACCACTGCATCTGTGTCCCACTCTGAGTCACCCTCATTGTAGCCACCCCTTCCTCAGCTTGCCAGCAGTGGCCTATCACCTCGCTTACCCTGAATGCCCCACTATACATAGTCATATATAGGACGTGAAACAATACTGCTTCACTCCTGGAGCTATATGTGTGGTGCAGTGCTCCCCTCCAGTTTTGCCAATAGGCACTCCCCCATTGGCTTCTTTTTTTAATATTCTTTATTTTTATTGTTTTTGTATAGTTTTATATACATATATATATATATATATATATATATATATATATATATATAACAGCAGGAGTACATTTATACAGTATTGCTCTTTTGTCTTACAATACATAGAATGTTCTTCAGGTTGGCAATTCATGTTTCTACAACATCATTATGTTATATATCAAATGACACTAGATCAAAATTCATATCCTACAAAAATTGTTCACTTTCAAATAGCTCTGTCAGGGAACAAACGTTTCATCCAGAGGCGAGATATAGAAAACACATGGCCTCCATTGGAGCTCAAATTGTGATCTCCTTCCAGCTCTAGAAGCTACTATTCTCTCTAGATAGTATATCTCAGTCATCAATGAAAGCCAGTCAGAGAGGGTGTGTACTTTAGCCGTTTGCCATAGGCGAGTTAAACCTTTTTAGCTGCTGCCAGGTACAGGTATAACTTATTTCTACTTGGTGGAACTTTTCCGTCTTCCCCAATACAAAGCAGAATCATCTGATTGGATAATTTAATTTCTGGTCCCACAATATTTTATATGCTCTCTTCTATATCTAACCAGTGTTGGGTAACTTTCGGACAGCACAAAAAAATATGTTATATTTGCCATTTTTTCTCCACATTTTCTCCAACAAAGGCCATGCCCCATAGATACAAATTAAGCAATTTTGTCAGGGGTATAAGAATATCTACTATGACATTTCCATATATATTCTGACCAGTATGATGACTGTGATACTCTCATCGAGTGAGGACTAGGTTCAAACCATTTCTCATAAGTTATCTGTGTCCCTAATTCTCTATTCCATCTCCCTAAGATATCCTCAGCTGATTCATGCCAAAAATCTCTTATTGCTTTATGTATTTGTCCTATTAAATGAATTTGTTCCCTGCCTTCTATAGCATCCCTAAAAAGGGACATCAACATAGGTATGAGAGAGGGCAGAGTATTAAAGATTAATTCTTTCTGTATAAATGTCAGAATCTGTAAATATCTATAATGATGGTATGGGGAAATTCATATTTTGCCTGTAGTGTGGCAAAAGGCAGTACTCCATTCACATCCAGGTATCGATACAACAAAAGCAGACCTTTCTTCTGCCATTCTTGATGGACCCAAACAGCACCCATCTTCAAAGATACACTTTCTGTACCTATTAGTTTAATATAACCGAAAACTTCAGTTAATGTAGTAGACGCCCTTATCTCATACCAAGCCTTTAACGTATAACAGGTTCCAAATGTATAGTTTTGTAACTGTGGATAAGAATTTTGGGAGGCAAATATAATAGAGATAATGTTTACTAGATCATTTAGTACAAATGCAGTACATTTCCATGGTTTCTCTACCTGAGGATTCAGCCATGTCATCATTATTTTACATGTTACTGCCTTATGGTAATCTCTAAGGTTTGCCACTGGTAACTGTAACAGAGAACACCTGACCCCTGGCTGTTGCCCAGACCATACAAACCTCGAAAAATTTCTAGCACAGGATGCAAAGTAGAATTGTGATGGAATAATCAGTAAAGTCTGGAAATAATATAATATCTCAGGAAATAAAGTCATCCGAATAGCTTGTATTCGAGCTGAAAAAGATAATACCTGATGTGTCCAGTTCCAAACTAAACTCGCTATCTCTATTGATAGAGGATCTAAATTAAACAGTTCCAAATGTTCCAGTTTCTGGGGAATATTTACACCCAAATATTTAATCTTATTATTTCTCCATTTCAGAGGAATCTGGTTCTTCAGAGACTGAGAGGGGGTGAAATTTAAAGATAATAATTCTTTTTTTTTGTTTATGTATTTTGTATCTGACTATTTCTGAAAACTTAGCTATCACTTGTAAAGTAGCAGGAATGGACTTTTCAGGTTCTAGGAGTGTTAATAATACATCATCTGCATATAATGATATAGTAAAATCCCTCCCTCCTAAAGGGACCCCCTGAATATTAGGATGTTGCCTTATGGCTTCAGCCAATGGCTCAATGTATATGGCAAACAGTAAGTGGGAAAGTGGGCAACCCTGCCTAGTTCCCCTTCCAGCTGTATCATTGAAGATAACTGTCCATTCACTTTAACATATGTCTTCGGAGAGGTATAAATTCTCTGTATCATGCTAGAGAATTCCCCAGGAAATCCAAACTTGTGCAAAGTTTCCCATAAATAAAGACCAACTGACGCGATCAAAAGCTTTGCCTGCATTGAGACTGAACAACACTGCCTGTATCTGTCTCTGATTTAAGTGGTCCAACAAATGGATCATTCTACATATATTATCTGTGGTTTCTCTGGCTCGAATGAACCCAGATTGATCTGAATTAATCAAATAGGGTAACAGTTCCTCTAGTCTATGTGCCCATATGGACATAAATAACTTGTAGTTCATGTTTAATATGGGTATTGGCCTATATGAAGTAGGCAGATCTGCTGGTTTGCCCTCATTTAATGTAGGTGAAATATTAGTGTAATCCCATGAAGGAGGAGGTGGACTCTCCTGTTGAATTTCTAAAAAGGCCTTTAGTAGTAAAGGAGTCAGTTGTTTACTAAACATCTTGTACCACTCAGAAGGAAATTCATCTGGGCCAGGGTTTTTTAATGATTTACTTTCTTTTATGGCACGTCTGACTTCCTCGGATCTGATAGGGGCTTTTAATCTGATTTCCATTTCCTTAGTTAGCTTTCTTAATGTAAGGGGGGAAAAATTCCTCAATTTTGTTAAATTCTGGACCTTGTGGTTTTTCATTTAGCTGCCTATAATATTTCTGGAACAGTTGCAATATCTGCTGTGAGTTAAGAGCTCTTGTTTTTCTCTCTGGATTCACAAAATGTTTTATGATTGTGGCTGTCCTATGTCCCCTAAGCCTCCGGGCTAAATTTCTCACCCCTTTTGGCCCTCCCTCATACCTATATGTTTTTAAGTAAAATAGTGCCTGTTGTGTTTTTTCATCTAAAAGTTTCTGGAGCTCAGCCTTTGTCTGATTAATCTGGGCTTGGGCGTCCGTGGTAATAGGGGTAAACTTTGTTTGTATTTCCCTTAATTTCTCATGTAATTCACCATATCTTGTTTCCCAATATCTCTTCTTGTATGCTGAATATGCAGTTATCTCCCCCCTGATCACAGCCTTCACAGTATCCCAAACTATTGTATTGGATGTCTCCTGGGAAGAATTTTCTGCAATAACCTGAGTTATTGTTGAGTTAAAGCTGTGCCTAAAAGCTTTAACCTTTAAAAAATATGTATTCAAGCACCACCCAGTGGATTTCTTTGGTATTTTAAAATCTTGCCTCAAAAATAGGGGAGAATGATCAGAAAGAAATCTAGGTCCTATAGTTAAATCTTGAAAACAGTCCAAATGTTATTTTGAAATGAAAAAGTAGTCCAATCTTGAGTAGGAATTGTGTCTAGGGGAGAAAAATGTATATCCCCTGAAAGAGGATAAATATGTCTCCATACATCAATTAGACCCAATGCCCTAAGTTGAGAAATAAATAATCTTTGAGCTGATGTTAGCCTACATTGGAAGGTGCAGAGGAGTCCAACTGAGGTGTCAAAGTTAAATTGATATCTCCTCCTATGATAAGGCAGTCGTGCATAATGTCTAGGAGTTTTGCAAAAAATCTTTTAAAAAGACAAACAGATGTAAGAGGGGGAAAATACACATTCACTAACGTGACCGTTGTACCATAAATGGTACTTTTTAAGATTACATACCTTCCCTCTGGGTCTATGAACTGTATTTCTAAATGAAAAGGAGAGGTCCTAGGTATTAAAATGGCTACTCTTCATCGTTTACCTTTAGGAAAGGATGTCGCACATACCCAAAACCTGCACCCCAATTCAATTCTGCATGTTTGGTATCTGTTAAGTGTGTTTCCTGGAGATAATAAAAATCACTGGGGTGTTTCTTGATGTATTGGAACAGTGGCCCTTTTAATGGGGTTGTTAAGTCCATTTATATTAAGAGAGAGTGCTTTTACTATCTGAGTAGCCATCTTATTTCACTATGGAAACATATTCTCTCCTGTTGTCCCAATCTTAATAATCCCATTCCTGAGGGATCACCATACCGATGCCCCCCGAGCCATCTTTCTGAATGTCACTTTTTTGAAACATTTTATGCCTTTCCCAGATTATTCTTAAACATCTCCTGCTGCGATCTTATCAAACTTTTTGAAATCTAAAGCAAATTGTCAGTATATGTTTGACCTTTGTCTTGATAACTCCGTACATACACTGTATTCCAAATAAAATTGACTTCCAAGGTAGGGGAGTTTAAAAACCTATTCCCTTAGTGTGCCTCCTGATAGTCTGGGGTCACCAGAGGATATCTGGTAACACCAAATGCCCAGGCCTCCTGGGGATATACTGCTCTCCTAATAAAAAATAAAAATAAATATGCAGAAAAGCTAAATAAAAATCCAAATGCTAACTCAAAATATTCTGCCTGTCTGTCTTTGATTAGAAATGGGCTTCCCTGTAACGTCTGGAGATGCTTCCTCCCCCCAAAGTAAATTGCTTATTTTATGATTAACTAAATTCTGTATTATTCAACTAGGGCAACTTTTCTCAGGCCCTTATGTCAGGTTAACCCTGAAAACAAATCAAGCAGGGCACAATAATCTGCTCTTTAAAGTTATATCCGCTGCCTCCTTTAAAGCGATTGTCAGGGCCAGTTCAAACAGCCAGATCAAATGTTTTACTTGTTTATTTGTTATGGCAAAGTTCTCTGCAGTACACTTATTAAGGGTTTCTTTTCTCTGTCCAATCTCCTGTGAGAAAGTTGTCGTCTAATAAAGATCCCAGTTCAGACAACTGAATTCCCAGTCCCTCTCATCAGACATAAGCTTTCAAAGACCTCTAACTAGTGGACCATCGAGGAATGATAAGCCAAGCTTCAGCTTCTATCAGTCAGGTTCTTCCCCTTGCCGATCGGCAAACAGTTTCCAGACAATTAGAAATGCTCCTCTTCTTTGTTACTTCTCAGCCATTCCGTGTTCTGCCCAAATTCACCATTTGCCAGGGCGGTGGGTCAGTTTTCTATAATCCTAAGGTGGATTTTGTTTTTATTTGAATTTCTGCTTTAAGGAGCTCCTCTCTGGCCTCCTCCGCAGTATGAAATTCCTTCCTTCCTTCCCAATGGAAGTTGCACCACAAGTCTGGCTGGGTACGGTGTTGTGAATCTAATGGCTGCCTTCTTCAAAGCTGGTAAGATGTCTACATAAGCTCTGCGATAACGCATAGTTTGTGGAGTGTAATCGTTATCAACATAGAAGCAAGTATGTCTGGAAAGACCTTGCCCTTTCGCCATGCTGCTGTTAATACTGTCTCCTTGACTGAGTAGCTAAGAAAGTGCATGATAATAGATCGAGGCCTAGCATTCGGATCTATAGGTCGTGGGGCCAGTGCACGGTGAACGCTCTCTAATGATAATTGAATATCTGAGGGCAATTCAAGAGCTGTTTTGAGCAAAGCAATAGTAAACTCAGTAATGTCCTGACCTACTGAGCCTTCAGGAATGCAACATAAGCTTAGATTCTTTCTGCATACTCTATTTTCCTTATCTTCTTGTTTTTCCTGCAATTATATACAATGATCTTGTAAGAGTTGAATTGTATTTTCCATGTCATCTACTCTGTTCTCTACTGCTGTTATCTATCTCTCCGATGCATCAGCTCATTGCTCCAAGCTCACTACATCTCTGCGAAGCTCTCTGTAAAGATCTTTAATTTCTGCACAGAATGATAATAGCTCCTTGTATATAGTATCTAACTTTATGCGTTTGTTTCTCACTTTATTTGGTATGGTCATCTGGTCCTGCTGTTCTGCTGGTGCTTGAGAGTTTTCCAAGTTGGAGGGCTCCTGGCTGACATTGCTGCTTGATTTTATTCTGCTCACTGCTGCCCATAGTTGTACAATTTCTTTTATTTTCTTCTTTACAATACTTCTTACCTATGTCCCCGATATCTAGATCTTGTTTTTCTTAAGTTGTTTGTCGTTAAAGGCATCAAATTGGGGAGATTAGCGAGGGGTGTAGCGGAGGTCTGCTTTTACACCACCATGCTGCTTGGAAGCCCAACCAGAAGTCCTCCCCCACTGGCTTCTTGTTGTCCTGCTTCTTCTCTGTGCCCTAGGCCCAACCCTGCATCATTCTGCATATCAGATTGCTCTCCATTGGGTCCTCCCAACCCTTCAAGGTACATATTTGACCTATAGCTGCTAGGTGAACACCCATCATGGCCTGTGCCATGTCCTGCTGCCAGCCCCCCACTATGACACTGTCCACCTGCTCCTATGTTACTCCCCCACTTACCTGTCCACTGAATTGTTCCTGGAATTTTT
Organism: Neoceratodus forsteri; assembly: GCA_016271365.2. Taxonomy (NCBI): domain Eukaryota; kingdom Metazoa; phylum Chordata; order Ceratodontiformes; family Ceratodontidae; genus Neoceratodus; species Neoceratodus forsteri. The sequence goes on from CM057450.1 coordinate 1,396,970,575, forward strand.
GAAATGCCCTCTACGAGGTCTCATAAGCTCTAAGGGTCCTTGGGGCCCAGGAGTTCTGAAGTAATACTTCAGCTCCCCCGATCCAATCATCCATACGTATGTCGGAATGGTGGTCCCCATGGCCTCTGCTCTGGGTGCAATGGTCCAGAATTTGTCCATCTGCAAGTGGGAGAGGCAGTCAGCTATCATGTTATCCACACCATCAATGTGCCTAGCCCTGAATGACAGATTCAGGGTCAAACGTTAATACACCTTCTGCCTTAATACCCACATTAATCTCTCTGACCTGGTCCGCTTCTTATTCAGGACCTCAACGACTGCCTGGTTATCACTCCAAAATGTGATCTGTCTATTCCTGAGCTTCCTGTCCCATACTATCATTGCCACCCATATGGGAAATATTTCTAAGAACATGATGTCCCTCATCACTTGTCTTTCCATGCATTCTGTGGGCCATAGTTCCACAAACCATTTTCCTTGTAAGTAACCCCCCATGCCTACCCCCCACCACATCTGTATATACCTGAAGGTCCATGTTGTACAGCCAATCATCTTGCCAGAAAGTGCGCCCATTATATGCCTGGAGGAAATACTCCCACATGGCCATATCCTCTAGTCCCTTTACTGAGGTCTAACCAATGATGGGTTGCTTTTCACCCTCGTATTGCCCATGCTAGACTGCCACACAAACGTGCACCCGGCATGATGGCTCAACATGCAAATTCAGATGCCCCATTAGCTGCTGCACCTGCTGGAGCTGTACTCTCCTGTTCCCTCCAACCTGTCTTATGATCCCTTTCAGTTTCTTGACCTTCTGCTCTGGTAACTGATACAACTCCTGCACTGTGTCCAGCTCTAAACCCAGGAGCTCTATCTTCTGCAGTAGCCCCTCCATTTTATTGCCTGCTAGTGGCACCCCCAATTCCTGGCATAATGCTCTGAAATCCCTTCAACATCCCTTCTGTCTCCTCTCTCCTCTCCCCAATGAATAGAAAATCATCTAGGTAATGCACCACTGTCTGGTATCTAAACCATGTCTGGAACAGACACTGCAGCCAGGTGCTAAACTTCTCAAATGTGGTGCATTCTATAGATCACCCCATTGGCATGACCTTGTCAAAGTAATACCACCCACCCACTTGGAAACCTAGCAGATCCCAATCTGCCGGCCATGCTGGTAGCAGCCAGAATGCAGATTCTATGTCTGTCTTGGCCAGCCACGCCTTCTGCTTACTCATAATAAGTTGCACTGCCTCCTCAAAGATTCTGTATGTAACCCTGCTGTCTTCTTCCCTTATGTCATCATTAACTGAATCCCCTTCTGGGCACGAAAGGTGGTGTATCACCCGATACTCGCCCAGCTGCTTCTTGGGGACCAACCCCAATGGAAATATCCGCAGGCTTGGCAGCGGAGTTGCTTCCAATGGGCCTTCCACCCATCCCACTGCTACCTTCTTTTAGATTAAGCATGCTAGCAGTGTGCTTTTCCCTTGTGTAGACTTGAAGTTCTTGGCCCTTGTCCTCTTTCTAACTCCCCAGAACTTTAAGTCAAACCCTGTCTGAAAACCTGTCCTCAATTTCTTGGTCGTCACCTGGTCAGGATAGCCCTCCAACACCTATTGGATCACAGCCACCTTGATCGGCATCTTCACCAAACTAAAACTGCCCCTCGCCCCCTCAGTTATCCTGATGTTGAGATTGGTAGGGGTGTCCCCTACCTCTCCCATTTGATGGCCTCTGTTTCCCCTCTCCCACTGCTGGCCCTGAAATGCCCCCTGGTTGGCAAGAAAGGGCTGCTGGTACCCTTGGTCCTGTTCCACAGTGCTCTTTTCCCAGTCGTACTAACACTTGGTTGCTGAGTGGTGCCGTCCACACTTGGAACATAAGTGCCGGAATCGACAGTCGGGCCATGTACAGAAAGCCCGATTGTATCCCCAGCAGACTTTCAACACCGTTCCCCCTCTCCTGTCTCCCTTCGCTTCTTTTTCTGTCAGCCCCGTATAAATTTCCAGCCATAGATCTATCTGTTGTGCATCCCATTTTATGTCTCTGAAATGTGCCATTCTCTTGCTAAATTTCTCATTGTATCTCACCCAGCTGTGCCCCCCTTTTTTGTATGCATTTTTGATGATAAGGGAGTAAGTCGAGAGTGGGGTCCCCAGCTCAGGCCGCTTTTCGATGGAAATGGTCATGAAATACATAAAGCCTGTGGACCAACTGTCCCAGCTCTTTCCCTTCCATGACTTGTCCTCCTCTCCCTTGCCTAACAATACCATGGCTGCCACCATATCTTTCTTCTCAAAGCTGTCATTCTCTTCGAACTTATCCATGTTGTCCACATTCTCAAAAGCAAAAATGTCAACGTATTCCCCTTTCCATAATTTTTCTTTTATGACTGTGGGTACGTGGTCCACTAACCTAACCCCCAGCATCCCCACCTCCCTTCCAGCCATGGTTCCCCCTACCGCCCCCCACTCACCCCATCCATCCCAGTCCCTTTTATTTCACCTAAGGCCTTCTCCAACTGCTCCAGCCCATTCTCTCCCATGTTCTTTAGCATCTGTTCCATATATTCCTTCACACTACTTTCTAGCGTCACTACCGGATTACCTGCTGGGCTTGGCTGAGGATTGCTGGGCCCTGGCTGGGGGACTACTGGTGTGCCGGGTGTCGGTATAGGACCCTGAAGGAAAGGCAACAGCTCTGGCCCTGGGAACAGAGCCACCAGGATGGGAGGCTCTGGCGCTGGTGCCAGGATGGGCACAGGGGCCGGGGCAGGTTCAGGTACTGGTTGACTTAGAGATGGACCTTGAGGAGCTGCCGGTATGGGAACCGGGTCCATGGGCAGAGGTTCTAGTACCTGTGGTTGCTTTGGTGCCCTCTTATCCTTCCCCTGCCCCTTCCCCTGCTGCCTATTCCTCTTTGTGCCTTGGTTGCCCCCATCTGACTCTGCCACCTCCAGTAGTCAGTTGGCCTTTTCCACCAGGTTCATAACTGCTCGATAACACTCCTCCTTGCTTGTCTTCCCTTTCTTTGGTGTCATCTTTCCGGATACCTGCTGAAAAGAAACAGACGAGACATCATAGTATGTCCCTGCCCCCTTTGTCACTTGCTCCATTTTCCCTTTTCCACCAAACCGCAGCTGTCCTCCGATATGCCTTGTCCCCCCATTTCTACCGGGACCTCGGTCCCCTTCAGTGCACCACCTTTGATTTCTGCCACCTTCCTACCTTCTCATCCATGGCTGCTTGTACTGGCTGGTGTTGGCTCTTGAGCAAACTGCGGGGGGGGGCCTCCTCTCTTGTAAGTCCTGGAACCTCCTTGCGCCTCCCCCCCTCGGGTGCTGCAATTCTGTATTTATTTCTGCTGCCCCTACTGCTCATTGACTTTGATTCTGGGTGCCACTGGGCTCTGAACCACCATGTGGTGATGACGTCATCCACCACCCCACGCGGTAGGCCCAGTTCCTACTTGTTGCTCCCCCTTTTTGGGGTGTTTGACTAGTAATTGTACCCAATAATTTAGATCTTCTATATCTCTATATATATTTCCATTCAATTTTCACAACACTGTACACAAACTAGCAGAAAAACTAAACACCTACTGCCACTTTAAAATCCTTAACTTATGTAAGCCTCCTCCCTTCAATTGTTATAACTTGTCCCTCCATCTCTAAACCAGATCCAAATCTCATTAGCTCCTTTCTTATAACCCAGTCCACTTCCGATGCATTAAATATGCTCAGAATTGTCCACAAGCCAAAGCCTTCATACAAATAGCATATAAATCACCCTCTACCACAGGCGTCTTTCCTTGCATGGTGCCCAGGCCCTCTACCATGTGGTGATGATGTCAGATGCCATACCACATGGTAGGCCCAGTCTTCTTTCTCGCACTGCTCGTTTTCAGTGCCCGTGCTTTACCAGCACCTTCTCTCACTCCCGATGCCTTCTTCCCTGCTCCCAGTAGTTGCTGCCTCACTGACTACCTTGAATCATGAGCTCCAAATGGCTGTCCCAACCCAGAGACCTCTCAGACATCCCACCATTGCCAAAAACCTTGCATGTGCCTATCACCTCCAAAAACCTTTTAGTTGGCTCTCTTCTGGTCCCTCATTGTACCGCTATGAACCCCCCCACACACTCAAGCAGTGCATCCTCCTTGCGTTCACTGTCCAGTACTTGGACCAATGTGTCACCCACATGTTCTTTCCATCTGATAACCATTCTTTCACCACTCCCTGTTCCTGTGACTGCTTCCCAAGTGCTGAGGCTGACTCCTCCATAGGAGACATCCCACCGCTGTACTCCCTTGGCATTTTCTTCCCCTATACTCTCAACCCCAAAGACTCCCAGCCCCAGCACAAAAATATCCCACTTCTTCTGCTTTAGCTGCACAACTAACAAGGCTGCCTCCACAAGCTGCTTTGGGTGGCCACAGTGCAGTCTGGACAAACCTGCTCCATGCGCCCAGGCTCTCCCACCCCTGGCGGGCCTTCCTTGACTCATCAGCCATTGTTTCTCCACCAAACACCTGGCTGACCCCTGTTCCTGACCAAGGATCCCCTAGCCTCACAGTCACAACCATTCCCCCATGCATGTAAGTCCACTACAGCTTCCCTTGGCTGACTGCTCCTTTTCACAACATCCCACATAATTCGCAAAATTACCTTACCTGTTGTGTTAAACGTGTGTACTCAGTTGCTGGATTCTTCCTTTTACTTTCTCACTTGAAATCAGCACTAATATACTTACTTTACTAGAACTTTTATGTTTTATCCTTTACTCTATATATATATCTATATTTAAAACCCTTTTTTTTAACTCCAACTAACAATCACTGCAAAAGCCCACTGGCCTCTTTTTCTGCCAAACTGATGTGGTTTCATAAACTAAAATTCTAGGAGCAATTTGTGAGCTCCTGTCCTTGTGCAGCCCCTTATCAGGACCTCATTTTGGTCCCTCCCTTTGCTCCCTGTGCCCAATCCTTGTCTGCCACCATCATTCCCCCTTTTCCCCACCTTCTTTGTGACCTCATGAGGTTACCCCCTTTCAGTGACCTCATCTCCCCTCCCCTTCCAGAGTTCCCACTAATCTCGTCTGGTCCTTGGAGCAATGGGGTCTGCCCCTTTAATTGGGCAAGCCTCTTTGTACTTGTGCAAATTTCCTGAACAAGTGAAAGTACAAGTTGGGGCCAAAAGTACACACTCTTCTGAGCATGGGGATCTTTGTAAGAATAATGAAGAGCATTGCAAGTCTTACCTTTACCGCTTTGAAAATTAGGCCCATGATCCTGAGCATGTGTGTCACATCCATGGTAATGTCACCTGCATGCTCAGGATCATGGCCTTATTTTTCAAAGTGGTAAAAGTAAGACTTGCAATGCTCTTTTTTATTCTTATAGAAGGTTGTTGTCTATCTCAAAAACAATATCTAACAGCATTTTGCTTGTGGGGCTGGTGCCGGTTTCAACATCTGTCCACGAACATCCATATGTGGTCGCACAGGTGACAATACAGGAACAGACAGTCAGGACTGCCCTCGCAGTACACACACACACACCAGAATAGGTAACACATACTGTACAATGAGAAAAAAAAGAAAATACTTGTACTGCGACACAAGATGAAACCATATCCAAAAACAGCCCCTAATAAACTAATATGAAGCACCGTAACACCATCAAATTATGATAACAATGGGTGCACATAGGCACCTCTGCAGATCCCTCCCCCACATACATGCAGTAAACAGTATGACTTGATATAGTTCAGAACTGATGAGTACAAAGATATATTTAAAAATATAGACATACAATTTATGATGCAGCATAGGTCAATGAGTTGCTATACAATGTAATGGGGGCAATCACAGATTATATGAAGGACTGGAATACCTTTGTGTTGCTAAATAAACAGACAATGAACCCTAGATTATTGATAAAGCAATGATTAGGTATTAATAATTAAAAATTCTAGCCAATCCAAGGGGAGTCTCTGATTTGTGTCATCTGAATCAGAACTGCCAGTCTCTATGTCAAAATCAGATACAGCGTGTACAGCCTCACACTGATTAACACTGAATACTGTGGGTTCAAATTGGTAAGACTGGATACCAATACCTAAGTTTAAATGTATATCCTCAACATATTTATATTCCTCTACCTCAAACATGATGAATAGTGAGCACAGGCACAGTAAACATGATTGAAATCCAAATGTAAAAAACACACTCCCTGTAAAACAGCGAGCTTAGCCGATCTAAATTTTCAGGAAGAAGGTGCATAACCAACACAGACAAGCAAACTCCTTTTTCAGTACTTTAGCAACAGAATTTCAACATCACGGTAAGTTTTAACTTGACACAAGACACAGCTACTGCCCCAGAGCTCAGGTGTGACTGGAACAAAACACAACGTAGAAGCAAAAGAATTCCAGCACCACCAACTGTACATAAAACAGTCCACAAGAATTGAAATAGTGCATAAAAGTATTTATTACCAGTAGTGTACATCAAACCTTTTACAGGAGATCAAGTGACACCAACCACCTCCTATCATTTTTGAAAACAAAGCATCCTCAGAGACTGGTAACCACAGGTAACAGACTTAATTTATGCTAGGTGTTTAAAGGAGTACACTTACAGAGAAACATAGAAACATAAAAACAGACTTTGATGGCAGATAAGGACTGCTTGGCCCACCTAGTCTGTCCATTTCCCTACATACAGGATAAACTGCAGATCCTATTTAACATACTAACATACTAAAATGCCAGCAGAATAGGCCTAACGGTCTTTCGTGTCTGCTCGTTTGGTCAGCTCCCACCCTGGTTGCGACCTTGCTGCCCCCCTCGCCTTCTCTGGCTTCTCCCTTCCCAGTTCCGGATATTCTTGCTGCATTGGATTTTGCTTCCAGAACCCTTCCCCTGTCCCACCCCCTCTTGAACCCCTCCACTGTCTCTGCCTCCACCAGCCCCCTAGGCAGCGCATTCTATGGCTCCACCACCCTCTCAGTGAAGTAGCACCTCCTCCTTTCTCCCCTGAATATTCCCCCCTCCAGCTTCCACCCATGCCCTCTAGTGGCCCCCTCCTCCTTCCTTCGAAGCACCCTGACTGTTCCTCCCTATTTACCCTCTTCATGTACCTGAAGACCTCTATCATGTCCCCGTCCCTTCTCTCTTCCAATGTGTACATATTTAGCTCTTCGAGCCTCTCCTCATAGGTCCTGTCCCCAAGCCCCAAATCATTTTGGTTGCCCTCTTCTGGACCCTCTCCAGGAGGTTAATGTCCCCTTTTAAGTGTGGCCTCCAAACTGCATGCAGTACTCAGGTGCGGCCTCACCAAGCAGTTATACAGAGGGAGTATCACTTCCCTTCTTCTGGAGTGATCCCCCTAGCGATGCATCCCAGCATCCTGTTGGCCTTGGCTGCTGCCCTCCTACAAGTCTCCGAGTTGTTCATCTTGACATCCACCACCACCCCCAGGTCCCTCTCAGCCATCGAGACTTGTAGCATTTCCCAGGGTGTACACTTGGCCCGGGTTTCTGGGCCCCAGGTGGAGTACCTTGCATTTCCCTGCATTGAACCTCAGCTTCCACTTTCTAGACCATCTTTCCAGAGCCTCCAGGTCCCCCTGTAGGGCCACCCTCCCCTCCTCCCCATCCACCACCACTCCCAGTTTCGAGTCATCCGCAAAGAGACTCATCTCACTACTGATTCCTGTCCTTATGTCAGAGACGTAGGCGTTGAACAGAAGGGACTCAAGGACTGATCCCTGTGGGACCCCACTAATGACCCTCCTTGGGGATGAGACTATCCCACCCACCAACTACGACCCTCTGGGTCCGGTCCTGGAGCCAATTGCCTATCCATCTGATCATCTGGTTCCCCACCCCCATTTCTCCCAGCTTATCCAACAGACCCACTTGAGGAACAGAGTCAAATGCCTTGCTGAAGTCTAGAAAGAGGACGTCCACTGGTCTACCCAGGTCCAAGGCACTCGTCACCCAGTCATAGAACTCCACCAGGTTTGTCTGACATGATTTCCCTGGGATGAATCCATGCTGTCTATCATCCAGGCACCCTGACTTATCCAGGTGCCCCCCTAGCCTCTCCTTGACAATGCCCTCCATCACCTTGCCCACCACCGATGTCAGGCTGACAGGCCTGTAGTTCCCTGCCACCTCCCTTGAGCCCGCTTGTGGATAGGCACTATATGCACCACCTTCCAGTCCTGGGGCACCCACCCTGTCCTCAGAAAGATGGTGAAAAGCTCTGCCAGGGGTTTCACCAGGACATCAGCAAGTTCCTTCAGCACTCTGGGATGTAATTTATCCTGCCCCGGTGCTTTCTCCATCTTAAGGGAGCTGAGGGCTTCCCTCACTCTCTCTGCTGTGATTTCCACGTCCGGTACCTCTACTCCCTACTTAGCCCTCCCCCCCTCCTGCCAGTGATGCCTCCCCTCTCCCAGACCCACCGATCGGTAAGGGTCCCCCCTCCAGTATCTCTGTCTCTTCCCATGTATGATGCAGCACCCCATTTTCCTTGTAGGAAAACTGAGGTGAAGTACTCATTTAGTACCTCAGCCTGCTACCCCGGGTCTTGTGCCCATCTCTCCCGATTTAATCCTGCTAATCTGCCCCTTCACCCTTTGTTTTTCCCCAATGTATCTAAAGAACCCCTTGTTTCTTCTCCTAATTTCCCTGGCCAGGTTCTGCTCCTTCCTTGCCTTAGCCGCCCTCACCACCCTAGTGGCCCTTCTAGCCATCAGCTCATACTCCTCTCGATCCCTTTCACTCCTTGAGCACTTGAATTGCTTATAGGCTGTCTTCTTTCCCCGCACCACCTCCTGGACCTCCCTGGTCCACCAGCAGGGTTTTGGGCCCTACCGCATTTGTCTTACTCTTGCACAGGTGCTGGTAGCATCCTGCCCCTCTCCTGATGATTTCCACCTACTATCAGCGTCCATGTCTGACCCAATCCCATCCAAATGCTCCTTAGGATCCTTCACATTTCCTTAAAATCACCCCAATTGGTTACTTCCATCTTTGTGCAGCCTTCTACCCCACCTACGTCCAGGCAGAACCAGACCGTGGCATGGTCACTCCCCGCCAATGGGTCCCTTACCTCCAGGACCCCAATCTGGTCACTGTCTGCCAGGACCACATCCAGTACCCGCGCCTCCCTGGTCGATTCCCTCACCTGCTGAGTTAGGAACGCGTCTTGAAAGACATCCAACAACCTCTGTTCCCTGGTCACAGAAGTTAACTAACAGCCTATTTCTTCTTACCCCCCACAAGAATTACCTTATGTCTGTCCCATGTATTCTTCAATTCTCCCACAGTTTTAGACCCCACAACCTCCTCAGGAAGGCCGTTCCATGTGTCTACCACCCTCTCTGTGAATAAATACTTCCTCACATTTCCCCTGAACCACCCCCCATCTTTAAATTGTGTCCCCTTGTTCTTGCACATCTCTTTTTCAGAAAGATGCTACCTTCTTGGACTTTGTTAATTCCACTGAGGTACTTAAAAGTTTCTATTATGTCCCCTCCTCCCTCCTTTCCTCAAGGGTATACATATTAAGCTCCTTTAGTCTCTCCTCATATGGCTTCTCTTGCAGACCCTGCACCATTTTAGTTTGCCCTCCTCTGGACTGCCTCTATCCTGTCTATGTCCTTGCAGAGATGGGATCTCCAGAACTGGACGCGGTATTCCAGATGGGGTCTTACCAACTGTCTGTACAGAGGGATAACAACTTCCTGTTTTCTGCTGCTGATGCCTCTCCCAATACATCCCAGTATAACCCCAGCCCTCCCTGCTGCCTTCTCACATTGCTTGCTACACTTAAGGTCATCTGATATGATTACCCCAGGTCTTTTTCCATTTTTGCTGTTGTCACTGTCTCCCCCCATTGTGTAATCTTCCCCTGGGTTTTTGTTTCCCAGGAGTATATTATTTTGCACTTCTTTGCATTGAATCCAAGCTTCCATACTTCTGACCATTCTTCCAACCTTGCCTAGTCACTTCTCATCCTTTCCACTCCTTGTGTATCAACCCTGTTGCAGATCTTTGTGTCATCTGCAAAGATGCAGAGTCCCTCTGCATCGTAACTTATAAAGACATTAAAACGGACAGGACCCAGTACTGAACGCTTCGGTACCCCACTAGTAACTCTCTTTCTTCAGAGTGGACTCCATTTACAATTACCTTCTGTGTCCTGTTGTCCAGCCAATGTTTTACCCAGGCTACCACCCTGAGACCCATTCCCAGGCTGGTTAATTTGATAATTTATCTTTTGTGTGGGACTGTGTCAAATGCCTTGCTGAAGTCTAGGTAGGCCATGTCCACAGCCCTTCCCTGGTCTACTACTTTGGTCACTCAGTCAAAGAAATCAATTAGATTCATCTGACATGACCTTTCCGCTATGAACCCATGCTGCCTTGGGCTCTGTGCCCCACTGGCCTCTAGGTACTCAACAATTCTTTCCTTCAGAAGAGATTTCATCACTTTTCCTACCACAGAGGTCAAACTGACAGGTATGTAGTTTTCTGCCTCTGACTTGGTCCCACTTTTGTGAAGGGTAATCACCTCCATCTTCCTCCAGTCCTCAGGTACCACACCATTGTCCCATGCTTTGTTAAAAAGGGTAGCCAGTGGTTTCACTAGTTCTCCCCTTAGTTCTTTTAGAATTCTTGGGTGAATTCCATCAGGCCCCATTGATTTTTACACCTTCAGTTTTAGGAGTTCTTCCAGAGCCCTTTCTTCTGTGAAAGGACTGAGATCGACCCCCCTATCAAGAGTGCTTCTGTTAATTGGATTAGGCACCTCCCACACCTCCTCTTTTGTGAATACTGAGCAGAAATATTTGTTCAGTATCCCTGCCTTTTCACTGTCCCTGTCTGCCCAACTGCCATCTATTCTATTCAGCCTCACTATCCCTCCCTTTGTCTTTCTACGCTCCCTGATGTACCTATAAAAGGTTTTATCCCCCTTCTTAGCTGAGTTGGCAATCTTTTCCTCAGTTTGGGTCTTTGCTATTCTGACTTCCCTCCCTGCTTCTTTCTGCATTAACTGGTACAGCTCTCTGCCCTGCTCCTTCTGTGTTTCCTTATACTTCCTGAATGCTATATTTTTCTCCCTGACTTTCCCCGCCACCTCTTTTGAGAACCATAGTGTTTTTTTCTTTCATTTTGATTTGTTTATTTGCTTCACACAAAGGCGTGTTGCCTCTGTGATGGCAGTTTTGATGTTTCCCCATTGTTGCTCCACCCCTCCTTCTAGCCTGTTTGCTAGTGTTTTTGTAAGGCACTCTCCCATCTTGCCAAAGTCAGCCCTCCTGAAGTCCAGTACCCTCACTTTTGTGTGGCTTGACTCTGAGTTTATCGTGAACCACACTGTTTGATGGTCACTTGTTCCCAGATGGCAACCCACTTCTAGATCTGTGCTCCTCTCATTGTCCCCATTTGAGAGTATGAGGTCTAAGATTTCTCCCTCATGAGTGGGTTCCGAAACTAGCTGTCTGAGGTATGCCACCTCAAGTCATTGAGAATGGCCCTGCTCTTGGATGTGGCTGCAGCAAATGTGTTCCAGTTAACATTTGGCATATTCAGGTCTCCCATCAACAGTATCTCCCCTTTCTATGCCATCCTAAGAATGCCTTCTATCATATCCTTGTCCATTTCCTCACACTGACATGGAGGTCTATATACAAGCCCTGTGTGGATTGAGGTGCCATTTCCAGTCTCAAAGGTGACCCACAGTGCCTCCTCTCCTCCCTGTTTACTCTTTTGTTCAGTTGCTTTTATCCCTTCCTTTACATAGAGAAGTACTCCTCCCCCTCTTCTCCCCTCCTTGTCTCTCCTGTAGGTTATGTACCCTAGTATGGTAACATCCCAGTCATGGTTCTCTGTGTACCATGTTTCTATGACTGCTATGATATCCAGGCATCCCTCTTCCATCAAGGCCACCAGTTCAGGGGCTTGTTGCCCAGACTATGGGCATTGGTAATCATTACCCTTCATTTCCTGATGGCCTTACTCCTTTTTGCCCCATCTCTGTCCTTATTGCCTTTGTCACTTTCTCAATTTACCCCTGCCCTTCTCCCTTTCGACATCTCTATCATGGTGTTTACTTCACTTACTACCCTGACTTTTTGGGGGGAGCTAGGACTTCCCTGTTCCTTTCCAGTGCCTTCCCCCTTGGCTAGTTTAAATGCTTGCCAATGAAGCATTTACAGTAAACCTATCACCTAGGATCCAGGTTCCCCTCCTGGACAGATGAAGCCCATCATGCCAGTATAGGCCTGCATCACTCCAGCTGGACCCCCAGTCCCCAATGAAGCCAAATCCCTGAGCTCTGCACCAGTTTTTCAACCACTAATTGAATCCCATGGTGTGCAGCACCCTAGCCTCACCTATGCCATAGACAGGCAGCACCTCCACGAAGGTTACCGTGCATGCTATTTGTCTAATGCCCTTCCCCATCTCCACAAACTGATCCCCTTCTTAGCCAGGTCATTTTTCCCTAGGTGGACAATGACATGCAGCTCCCTCCCCTGTGCAGCTGCTCTGGTGATCCTGAGGATTCACTCCCTGTTCCTCCAAGCCATGGCACCAGGCAGGCACCTAACCCCCCTCTCCCCCACCTCCCTCATTTCTACCTTCCTAACAATGGAGTCCCCCACCAGGAGTTGTTTCCTTCCCTTGTGGGGTCCCATGCCAGTCTCCTGTGGGTCTCCCTTATGGATGTTCCCAGCATCCTCCTTGGTCTCTGCCATGGGTGCCTCCATAGATGAACCATACTTTGCCAGAATGGCATAGGAATTGTGGAGAGGTACAACAGGAGGGATGCACCTCTGTTCCACCACCCTCACCCTCTCTGAGTGCACTGAAGTCCAACCACTCCTCTTTCTTGGCAACCGCTGAGGGAATGGCAGTGGCCCTGGTAGTCCCTGGATGGAAGAGGAGGTCCCACAAATCCTGGCCAACTCAGTCTGGAGATGAGCAACCTCCCCCTCAGCCCAGAGAGGTACCTGCAGATGGAACAACACTGCATCCTCCAGAATGTCTCCCAGAAGACTGCTGATCCACAGCCACTGCACTGCACCACTTCCGTCATGTCTTACTTCTGGCTCCTTCACTGTTGTTTGGAATCCTTACTCTTTCCTCAGTTTTTTTTTCTTCTCTCCCCACTTACTTACTGCCTCTGTGCTCTTTAAGCTCCTGATCATCCTGTTCTGAGACAAGAAGATCCTGTATTTCTCAGTAGACCCCTTACTTGCTCAGATGCAGACCTCCAGCAGCTGGGGTGTGTGTGGAGAGGTACTCTTGCCTTTCTAGGATGGTGAGTCTTTGGTGGCTCTGTGATCACTCACTTCCTGCTCCCAAAGAGGAAGTTCCTGTTGTCAGTCAAGTCCTGTGCCTGTGACATTATGCAATACTTATATTTTTAAATAATACAATGCTGATTTATGTGCCAATAAATGTAAGCTGCAGAATTCATCGGATTTTATATAAGAAAGCATGATCAGCAGCCCATACCATAATACAATGATGTCTGTTTGTGTAAATAAAATTTGTTTTAAACATACAAAAAAAGTGCAAACACCCTCCCCCTTTTTTCAATAAACACCATTTTGTAAAATGATTCAATAATACCAATCTACTGCAATAATATTGGTAAGGTGTTACAAATACCTGAGATTTAGAACAAGCAAAAGGGATAGATAGATATTTAACATCCTTTAAATCAATCAATCAATCAATCAAGCAAGTCTTTATTTAACCAGGCATTCATCGTTGAGCAGAAGCTCATTTGCAAGATGGACCTGGGTGGAGCATGAACAATTGTATATTCAGGTCAACACAGGTATTTACAAGGCAATACAGATAATACTCTTTACAGAGAAGAAGAAAAATAAGTTCATATGTACATAGAATTATACAGATATTGTACAGATTACACGGTATTTACATACATAGAAGTGTCTATAGGATGATAAAGCAGGATATCTAAGGTTGCAGGAGGAAGTAACGGAAGAAAAAAATATAAATAAAAATATACACCAGGTAGAGGTGAAGGTAGGGGGGAAGGAAGGGAGGGAGGTAGGGAGAGAAAGGCTAGGAGGGCACGGTGCACAGAGAGGAGTTGGTAAAACAGGATGTAGAGAAGGTGGACGGAGAAAAGGAGTTTGTGTGAGCCACGGGATTGAATGCTATAAAGTATGGAGCATGGTAGGATATCACAACCCAGGGTAGTGAGCTCCTATCTGAGGTTGGGAAAGGAAGAATAAGGGGATGGACGGGCCTAGAGTTGATATGACAGGGGGATAAGAGAGAGAACAATTAGGCTGGTGAGGAGCAAGCTGGGGGGTCAGTACTTAAAACTGGGTCTAGGCGTCCTATATACCAATGCAGACACCGGTACTGGGTTTGAGTGGATGAAGCAGTTACATACTTCTCTGATTGTATGGAAATAAAGCTTGTTGAAGACATTTATACCGATTAGAGTGCTTAATTTGAGTTTTTTTTGTAGATCATTCCATAAGGTAGGTAGCACAACGCCTATGGATGCCCTGCCGAAGCAGAATTTTGCTTTGGGTACTTTAAGTGTATTAGCTGAGTAACTTCTTAACACGTATTTCCCAATTATACTCAGGGGAAGACAGCAGGAGATAGCATATGTTATTAATTTCATTATGCTATATGTAATGCTATTAATATGTACAATACATACTTAACTTGAGCTAAGAAGGGGAAAACATTTTTTTTTTCTTGAAAAAGATGAACAGTTCTATACCGTCATTCAATCTTGGTTTCTTCAACCGCCCCCCCATGTGAAGATCCAAACGGCGTTATGCTCATTCAGTTTAGCATCCAGATCTCCACCCCTTGATCCCAGGCTGACTCATTCAATACTACAAAAAAACAAAATTATGTAGCTGCTTTTCTCTAAACTCAGAAATGTGCTACTAGAGCATTTTTCATATCATTGTTCCTAATGGAGCCCAAATGCTTTCCCACCCTAGTTTTAAACATACATTTCATTTTACCTACATAAAAAGCTGAACAGGAACAAATGACTAGTAGTGCTGTAATTAATGAAATTCTGTATTTTGAAATGTTTCAAATTATTAACTGTCTTGAAAATTCTGCATTTTAAAAAGTATGGACAGTTAACACATCACCCACAGACAAAACATCCTTTCGGTTTATCTGTCAGCCAATTCATGAATGGGTGAACTTTCAGTGGAAAGAAACTGTGTACCAGCATGTCACATAAATTTGAACTTTGCCAATAAGTAACTCTAGGTGGAGTGCTGGCTATTTCTGATAAAGCTGGGTCAGTGCCCATAATATGCCAAAATGTATTCAAACTATTTATGACATTGTAGCTGTCTGCACAGTAATTCATAATAAAATTACTTTGATTTTCCTTGTTTTGTTTTTTTATATTGTAGCAGCACCCCTCATGGAATCTGATTTACTATGCTCTGCATTTGTGATACAAGTACATTTTTATAATCTTTGTCATTGAATCTATTTTCTAATTTGTAAGCCTTCCTATTGCAAACTTCCCTCTCAGAACAATTTCGTTTGACCCTCATAAACTGAGAAGGTGGTACATTGTCCACTGTGTGGCAAGGGTGGCAACTGCTAGCCAACAATAGGCTATTAGTATTCATCTCTTTCCTGTGTAAATCTATTGTTATAGTACCCACATTAGTCTTTTTAGTACTCAAATCCAGAAAACTGGCAGTATCTTTGCTGCATTGTATGATTAATTTGAGATTAGGGTAGCTATTCTGCAAGAAATGGACAAATTCTAAAAGTTCAGTTACCCCCCCCCATGCCACACCATGAGCACTTCATCTGTGTACTGCTTTCATAGATCTATATATTCCCAACAGGGGATTTCTTCATTATAGAAAGTATTCTGTTCACATAAACCTAAATACAGATTTGAGAAAATGGGGGCAAAGATTGTCCTATCATGGTCCCTTTCATCTGCAAAAAATACTGCCCCTGAAACAGGAACATATTTTTTGTGAGAACAAAGGATGCCAGATAAACCAAGAATCCAATAAAACCAGTACTGTACCTAGAATCTGTTTGCAACCAAAAATGCATTGCTTCCAGACACTCTTGGTGTGGTACACTACATTCTTGTATAATGCTTCAGTGTAAAGCATCTTCACAAAAGTGGACCCAAGGACCAACCGGGCAACTACAAACTGACTTCCATAATGGGAAAGTTAATGGAGACCATTCTAAAGGAGAGGCTGATAACCTTTCTCAATAGTAGTGGTCTAGAGAATGAGATACATCATAGGTTTGTCTTGGGAAGATCCTGGCAAACTAATTTGATCGACTTAACCTTACTCATCTCAAGGCATATCTCAGGCAGCAAGACTGGTCTCTAATATACAATACTCAAGATGTTGACTCAGCCCTTGACTACTTTATCACTACTTTCAATGCTGCCTGTGACATCTATGCTCCTGTAAAAAAGTGCAAAATCAAAGCGCTCTCAAACCCCTGGGTCACAGCCAAGCTTTTGGCGCAACTCAAAGGTCAGGACCACCTCTGGGCTATTGCAAGAGCCACAGGCTCTCCAACGGACTTTCAAAATTATAAACAGGCTCGCAATCACTGCACTAAGCAAATCCGATTGATGAAGAGCTCCTACTACACGAATGCCCTCTCCAACTCCTGGGGTGACAGGAAATCCTCCTGGGACAACATTACAAATGTCACAGGTAAACAGACTAAGTCCTCTCCCACTATAATGACTGTTGATGGAGTCACTACCCTAGACCCAATGGTCATGGCAAAGATCCTTAATGAAACCTTCACAGACCTCAGTGGGGTTCTCCCTACAGATTTCTTCTCTGACTCTGTCTCATCAAAACAAATGTCTCCTACTGTCTCTCCAAACAAACCCTCTTTCCACTTCAAATTAGTCAAGGCTCATGAAGTCTACAAATATATTAAAAGGCTATCTCCAAGTCCCGAGTAAGTAACGATACTATTGACCTCAAACTTCTGTCACTTACTCTGGATGAGGTGTTGCTCCCACTTACAAAAATTTTCAATCTCTCCCTCTGCCTCAGTCAATTTCCCAGCAAATGGAAATCTGCACTTGTCACCCCTGTGTTCAAAAATGGTGACAAGTCCCTACCTGGTAACTATTGGTCCATATCTATACTCCCACCCCTCCCCAAGGCCCTCAAATGTATAATGGCAGACCAACTCACTGACTACCTTCAAAAGTATAACATCTTCTGCACTCAGCAACATGGATTCAGGAAAGGGCACAGCACATCGACCACCCTATTGGAGTTCTCAGGAGCAATCCACAATGCATTGGACAAAGGTTTCCAAACCGGAACTGTTTTCATTGACTTAACTAAGGCCTTTGATACTGTTCACCATGGCTTACTCGTCAAACAACTTCAATCCCTTGACCTCTCTCAAAGCTCTGGTGCCTGGATCAAAAGTTATCTCTCTCAACGTACTCAAGCTGTAAAAATCGCAGGAGCTGTCTCTGACCCAAAACCGGTTCTATCAGGTGTTCCCTAGGGATGCATTTTGGGCCCTCTTCTTTTCAGCATTTTTCTAAACTTACTTCCCAAATCATGCCCAGAACAAATAATCCTATATGCTGATGATGCTGTAATTCTATCCTCTCATAAAGACCCGAAACCCTTACTCCACAGCCTTCAACTTGCTTTCACCAAAGTTGAGAAGTGGTTCCTTGATCATAAACTAGTCCTAAACCACAAAAAAAACAAAATCCATGCTCCTCTCCAGCCCACAAAACAAAAAAGGCAACTACCGCTCACTATCAATACATACCTGGGAAGTACTCTTGAACAAGTGACTACCTTTAAATATCTTGGAATCACCTTTGAACAAGGCCTGACCTTTGCAACCCACATCGATAAGATAGCGAAAGTGGCAAATCAGTGTATTGGTATTCTGTTCTGGAACCAGCAGTTCATCACCCAATCTGCATTAAGGATTGCTATTCAAAGCTCTGTCATCTCGATCATTGACTATGGCCTAATTATATATGGGTCTGCCTCAACCACCTCTCTTAAGCGCATTTCAACCTCCCTTAACAAGGTCTGTTGACTGCTCACTGGTGCTCATAGATGCACTCACACTTGTGAGCTCTACACTGAAACTGGTTGGTTGCAATTATCTAACCGCTTAAAGTACCTTACCTTCTTGATGGTGAAAAAATCCACCATGGGATTTACCCTTCCGTGTATCCAAGACCTGCTTTGCCTGAATCCCTGCATCCGTCTCACCAGAGGATCGAATCGTCAACCTCTCCAGGTTCCCTGATGCCGGACTACTCAGGGTCAATGATTATTTGCTTATCGTGCCCCCAGCTGGCTAAATGCCAACAATACTCTCATCATCCCCTCCACCCCACTAGAAGTCTTCAAATCTCAGCTTCACTCTCACCTCGCTGCCTCCAGCACCTGTGACTGCCTTGATTAAATCATTTTTTTTATTTTTTTTCCTCTTCCTTACTACATTTCTTGACAAAGGCATGTGAGAAGCTCTTTTCTCAATATTGTCTGCTCCTCTTACCTCCTCTTACTCTTCCGCTAGTACCTTTTCTCTAGAGTCTTTCCCTATAATCTATTTTGTTTCTTGTTATATGAGAAGTGTTTTGTTTCACTTGTCTTATACTCAGTTTGTCAATTTAAGGTTATGTGTCATTTCTGGCAATTTTGTCATAACTTAACTTATTTTGCCTTTCTATGTTATCTACACTTGTTTGTACTCAATTGACGTGGAACCTTTGTAAAAGAGCCTTGGCTCAAAGGTATTAATTCCTAGAAAAATAAACTAAACTAAACTTCTTTGACTATCTCACTAGGACGGTTAACGAAGGCCACGCTACGGATGTCCTGTACATGAATTTCAGTAAGCCTTTTGGCTTGTTGCACCATGGGAGGTTAATTAGCAAACTGAGGGACATGGGGGTGGGGGAGAAACTGGTGGGGTGGGTTGAGAGCTGGTTGCAAGTCAGACAACAGACAGTAGTTGTAAGGGGGGGAGACATCCAAGCCAAGGCCAGTAACAAGGTTGGTACTGTAGGGTTCAGTGCTGGGCCCTGTTTTGTTCAATGTCTTAGTTGGAGACATTGCAGAGGGGTCAAGAGAAAGATCTGCCTGTTCGCAGATGACACTAAGATTTGTGCAAAAGTGAAGAATGAGGAAGGGATGTAGGCACTCAAGGAGGATCTAACTAAACCTGAACACTGGTCTAGGGAGTGGCAGTAGGGGTTTAACACTAGGAAGTGTAAGGTCATGCACCTCAGAGCAAGAAATCCCAGGACCAGCTACTGGTTGGGGGAAGTGCAGGTAACAGCTTCAGAGGAGGAAAGGGACCTTGCAGTAATAGTCACAGGGGACATGAAGATATCAGCACAGTGTAAGAGGACAACAGCAAAGACAAATAGGATGCTGGGTTGCATTGCCAGAGAGATCACCTCTAGAAAGGAGGAGGTCATCCAGTCCTTTTATAGATCACTGGTGAGAGCACAATTGGAGTACTATGTGCAGTACTGGTGCCCTTACCTCAAAAAGGATGTGATGTTATTGGTGGGGGTGCAGTGCAGGGCTATGAAAATTATCATGGGACTGGTGGAGTTGTCATATGAGGAAAAATTAAGGGAGCTCAACTTGTATTCACTGGAAGACAAAAAGAAAAAAAGGGGCATGATAGAGACCTTTCAGTACTTGAAAGGCATAAACAAAGTCAGACAGGGAGGATTGTTCCACTTAAAGGGGGAAGGGTCACTAGGGGGCACAGTCTGAAGTTGGAAGGGCGAAGGTTCAGGAGGGAGATGAAGAGACACTACTTTACAGAGAAGGTGGTGGTGAGATGGAATGAACTGCCAGAGGATTTAATTGAACTGAGGACTGTGGGTCACTTTAAGAGTGGCTGGGATAGAGTCAAGGGCAGGATTAGTACAAACAAGAACACAAAGGAAGAGGACCAAGAAAGGGGAGGAAGGGAGGAAGGGGTTTGGGTGGGGATGGGGCAGCTGTAGTAATATGAAATTAAGAGCTGCACAATTAGGCAGACTTGATAGACTTGTGGACCTTTTTCTGCCAACAATTTCATATGTTCATATTATGAACAACCATTCCTTCTCTAGTTGTAAGTCCCCCAGGATGCCAGAATCTCTGTAACATCCCTAATATATGATCTTAAACTAGGGACAAGATGTCTTGTATGCTCATCAACAAATCTGGAGAAGGGTTCTGTTAGCGATCCTATTCCAGATTCTACAGGATCTCCAAGGGGATTCACAAGGGTCTTGTGTATCTTTGGCAGCAAGTAAAAAGTCTGTCTGATAGGATTTGACACAGTGAGAAAAGTAATGCTCTCAGGTATAATAATCCCAGCTTCAAACTTCTGCTGTAAAAAATAATCAATTTTATTCTTGAAGCTGGATGTTGTGTCTGTCTTTAAACTCATAGAAATCTGTATTCTCCAGTTGTTTAAAAGCTTCCTGGCAGTATGTTTCTTTGTCCTGAAGAACTATAGCCCCCCCCCATCTGTGGGCTTAATAATCAAGTCAGGGTTGTTCTGTAAATCTGCTATGGCCATTCTTTCTGCAGTAGATATATTTTTTGAAATGGTAACCTGGTGTGTATATCCCCACATTAATTATTACATTCAGAACAGCCCTTTCAAAAGTCAAGACTTCTGGATTGCATGGTGAAACAAAAGTGGAAGGTCTTTTAAGATTGGACATACTGGGGTATCAGGGTTCCCAACTTGAGGCATAATTTGAGTCATTGGCATCCGGCTCTAATATCACATCTGCATCAGTTAAACCTCTTGACATTTAAAGATGAAAAATTAAGATAAAAAAATGCATATGATCAGTCCATTTCAAACTTCCACTGTAAAAAAAAAACCTGTAACTTAAATGAAGTGTGTTTAGGAGACCTTTAACTCATCTTTGTAAGCCTTGTAACATCATATTTACTACATAAACATTCCATTCTGTGACATTTGACATTATAGTAACAGGGTTGTCTGCTGTTGATATGTTTATGAGCCATGAAACTTTCTTAAAAGACAGTTCTAACCAGCTTGAAGCATACTACACAGAAAATAGCGCTTTGAAACACTGCTTAGTTCAATGAAAGTGGAATAATACCACAAAACCTCTAAAGTTATCTAGTCCATTAGGAATCAGAAGATCTCCCTTTTTCTACTGTATTTTAAATAGCAAAATGACTGCAGGGCAATGCCCACTGTAGCCATAGAAATGACCATGCTGTAAGATCAAATGAAACCGTGTCTTTGGTTCTTCCCTTATACAAATCAAAAATTGCACAGAAAGTATTTTTTTGCCAAATGCCTTGTATATAGAATCACCTCCCATTGAAAATTAGGAACTCTGTTACTATTAGCAGTTTAAAGGAACATTGTCAACCCTTTTTGCATCATACTAGTTCTAGTTGAAAACTTACATTTTATGATTGCTTACCTTTTCTGAAATTCATTGTTGTTGCTGATTTTTATCTTGCCTCCTTTCATAGCAGAAATGAAATACAGTGGTGCCCCACAGGATTAAACCCAATGCTGCAGCATTGTGTAGCACTCTGCAGAATGCTGCAGCAGACCTTCTGAATAAAGCAATGCAATTTCAAAGGCAATTAGTCCCTTTTGTCATTCAGAAAAATGTGACACTGCCAGGATGAAATGAATGGCACAGTTTCTTGCATGACAAAGGGACAAATTGCCATTGAAATATATTGCTATTCAATGGAATCTCTTGCGACATCTGCAGGTGCTAAAAAAGTGGGTTTCATCCCAGGGGACGCCACTGTACCTGCTAATGGTGTAATAATGCCCAACCTTGTTTTGCTTTAAATCCTTTATCTACTTTTATTGCATACTTCTTGAACATTAAGAGCACTTCCAAATATTGCAGCTACTAATGATACAATAGTCTCCTCTCCTTCCACTGCATCATGAGTGGCTAGACTGTGCTGGAGTGTCTCCAGTCCTAGAAAGATGCAATGGGAGTTGATTAAAAAATGCAAGTGTGTAACACCAGTATGGAGGACAGTCTATTTTTCACTTCTGAAAAAAACAGAAGGAATCAGAATCAAACCACCAGCTACATCAACAATCTCAATGGAATGTGACCAATCTCAACATTTGTTTTTTTAAACTTGAGACAGTTTGAGGATTAAGGGGGCCTGTCAGTGTCCCTTTAAAGGAGCATCTTAAAAACTACTTGTTTGATTAATCAGTTTGCACTTGTTTAAAAATAAATTTTTAGGTTGCATATGTTTATTGTATTTTGAGCATATGATTATCTTATGTCTGTATTTGTATATACTATGTTGTATGTTTCCAGGTAATGCCTGTAAATCTGTCACATAACCCAGTGTACCCACCTAGTGACCAAATAAAACTGAAGTCCCCTACCTTCTGTATAAACCTCCTATGTGGCACTAAATTGAAGTTCTTACTGAAGAACAGGTGCAAAACACTGACTACCTGACTCCTATCTACAATCTGCATCAGAACTAGAAAAATCAATTAAGTTAATTTAACAGACTTAGAGACTCGTAACTCTCAATATGTACTCCCTTGAAGAAAGGAGAGAGAGGGGGGACATGATAGAGACCTTGAAGTATCTAAAGGGGATCAACAGGATACCAGAGGGAAGCATCTTTCATATGAAGGGAAAAAGCAGAACAAGGGGGAACAGCACGAGACAAAAAGGGGGAAAACTTAGGGTAAACTAGAGGAAATTCTACTTCACTGAAAGGGTGGTGGAGAGATGGAACAGTCTCCCCCAGGAAGTGGTAGGGGTGACCATGGTTCAGGGATTCAAGAATGCAAGAATGCATAGGATAGGCACATGGGAATTATCAAGCTATAGTGCAAGGGGGGCACTTACAGCATCTAGTGTACCTTAAGCATTAGAAAGAGAGACAGGGCAGACTGGATGGCCCACAAGGCCCTTATCTGCCAACAACATCTATGTTTCTATGTACAGAATCTGACCTTCATGAACCCATGTTGGTTCCGGTCTCAAAGGTTTTTTTCCTCTAGGAAGTTATCCGCCTGTTCCTTTTGTAATTGATTCCAGTAGCTTACCCATTACTAAGGTTAGGTTCACTAGCCTGAAATTTTCCAGTTCTTCCCTATCCCCATCTTTGTGTAAAGGACAATACTGGCCATCCCCAAGAACACTGGCACTCCACTTATTGTCAGTAACTCAATAAAAAGGTCTGCTAAGGGGTCTGTCAGAGTCTTACTTGTCGCCTTCAGTACCCTTGGGTGTAGTCAATCTAGCTTGGGGAGTTTATATTTAGACCCTACAATCCCTTTTGTACCATCTCTTTAAGATGTATACCTTGGTCAGATTTTCAGAGACCTTGAAAATCCTGAAGGTACAGGAGAATTGTGGAGCAAGTGGGTTTCCACTCATGGAGCTGCATGTTTTCCTGCAGTTTCAGAATTTTCAAAGGTGTAGCTGGTTTATGACCATTTCTGTGGTTTATGTCAGCTTGCTGCTGTTTTTTTTTCCTGCAGCAGCAGAAAAATGTTATGGTTGATGGGACCAGGCATAACATCTCCCACAGTTGTGGGGGACTGAAAATACAAATGTCTGCAGCTGTGAGATTTCAGTCTGCAACTGGAGATGCAGAATGGCACTTAGTGCCAGTACATTTTGAAAAGTATGCCTCTATACAGAGCATATGTTAGGACCATTCTTGATTACGTGAGTCAGTTCTGGTGTCCACTAAACTAGGGGGAAACTGAGAAAATTGAGAGGATACAACGATGTGCTACAAAGATGATTCATGCTATTAAACATCTCAGTTATTCAAACTGTCTGAAATACTTAAATCTAATGACCTTAGAAACAAGAAGAAAAAGAGGAGCTCTCCTATTATGTTGTGATGTAATGCAGGATGTGTATCTGAGTAATGAATTAGGATTAGAACATACAATTGTAATCTGGGCACAAGGGGTCACCCCTTACAAATTAAACTGATGACATTTCAAACAAACAGGAGGAAGGCTTTTTTTACTCAGTGCATTGTAAACATATGGGTAAACGTGGAATAAATGACCTACAGAAATAGTTATTAGCAAGGATAAAATGGAATTTAAGACAAATCTGAACAAATACACACTTGAAGGACATGAGGTATCCTACTGCAAGTGATTGAAGTAGAAGTCATGGACTTACTGCCTTCTTGGCTCTGAAATCACTTTAGTATGAACTTTATTAGATTTTGAAAACTCCTATACACCCTGTAAAATAGAAAAACATTCATGGATGTCTAATGCCAAGGCTTTACCCTCCACACTGACTCTCCACACACCCCCACCCCACCCCAACCCTTATTTACCTACTAGGGGTCCAATGCCATGATCAGGGACAGTGGTTTACGCACCCATGGAAAAATGGATGGAGGACCGGAATGCTGATTGTCTGTCGAAATTCCCCAAGAGACACGGACTTCTCATTGGCCAAATGGAAATCAGCGTGAAAACCAAACTAGCGTTTGTTCTCGCCAGCTGCGTGATTACAATGCCTTAAAAGGCACACTGCTGCGCTCCATAATCTCGTCATTCTTCATTGTAGCTGCTGTGTCTCCCTGCAAAAGCTCGCCTCTCATCTCGCCACCTACCATCGGTTTACTGGACGCTTGCTGACTTGCCTGCTCCTCTTACGGTCTTCTTTCTGTAAGTTTTTACTTTTTTATTTCCCTTGAAAAACAAGAGAAGATTTGTGTTTGCCGGTAGGAGAAACGCTGACCCGATCGGATTTATTTTGTCATTTTTTATTTAAAGCGAGAGATGAGATTTAACCTCCATCCCACGCCCGTGTCACCGTCCACCCTTCAAACTTGCTGAATTCTTGGTTAGTTATTTGATAAAGTATGAACAAATTCATGCTTTATTATTTTTGGAGGGTCAAGTATCTCTGTTTGTTGCCCGTTCATTCCTCAATAACGGCATTCCTTCCCTTCCCCAGTGGAATCCGACTTTGGATTACCTCTTCCAGAATATTCCTCTTCCTGGAAAATGAGATCGCAGTAGAAGGGAGGACAGGGACTCTCAGCATGCAAGCCATTGCCTGGAGCTCCACGGAGACAGATAAAATGCGTTATTATGTCCAAACACTGTGATCTGAAACTCAACACAAATCACACTAAATGGTATCCAGTGAAAATAGCATGATAAAAATAGTGCAAGCAAAAAAAGCGCTCACATATAAGCACGTTCATTAATAGCGGTGATACAAGTGCATGGTACTTCTTAGCGCCTGTGACCTGCATATTGTAAGCATCTGCAACTTGCGACTTGTGATCTGCATATTTTATAGTAGCTGTGGCATACATACAGGGGCTACATTAATTATTTAAAGAACTGATGGCGACAGCATTGTAGACAGCATTTGAGATAATTATTTAGTTTATTATTATATAAAGTACTGACAGTGGCAGCATTTTAGAAAATTAATTATTTAATTATTTACAATTAAGTAACTAAATGAAGGTGTATTTTGCTCCCTTAATTACCTGGTCAGTGTTTCTGCTTGCTCACATGGAACTGGACTGGTTGGTCAACTGTGGTCAATTGTGGTGTTGTGGTGTTGGGGAACTGGGCATGCAGGTCCACGGTGGTGGGGAAAGTGGGCCTGCAGGTCCCTTTTGCTTTTGTTGGGGCTAGTGGCAGGGGTGGGGAGAGAGTGGCTATAGCCCATGATGGTCCGGGTAGTGGGCATGCATGTCAGGTGGATGGGGGAAGTGGGCATGCAGGTCCATTTTAGTGGGGAGAGTGGCTGTGCTCGTCTTTGGGGAGGTTGAAAAGATTAATGACTAAATTGTGCATCGGGGGTGAAAAGATAGACATTCTTGTCCATCTGGGTTGGTAGTGTGGCCGTTGCCCATGCTGACTTGCCAACTTTTGTGCTGGTAACCTGCCCTACTAGGTTCCTTCTTCTGACTTGTCCTATTTCCTTGTGCTGCAATTGACCTGCCTTGCCATCTGATTCCACAGGACTACTGCCTTTCTATGTTCCTGCTATAGTCTGGTAAGTTTTTTTTTTTTTTCTGAATAGGAAAGCAAGGAAGGGAGAGAAAATGGGGGGGAATGAGCTACTGTGCTTACTGTAACAAAGATAAATCATTGAATAATGTGCTGAACAAATTTTTCAACATGGATCTCAGTCCACTACTGCAGACAAAAATAGTTCTGGCATCTGAGGGAGGGACGGGTGGGCAGAGTGGCACAGAACCATTTTTCAGAATGTAAGCCAGTCTGCCGAGTCCATGCCACGCTACAGTGGTTGGTCATTGATGGTTGGCTGAGGGACGGGCAGGGCGGACTGGTTCACATGCTGGCAAAAAATGGTTCTGGCCTCTGAGGGAGGTACGGGCGGGCAGAGTGGCACAGAACCATTTTTTCCAGCATGTATGTCAGTCTGCCGAGTCCGTTCTGCGCTCCAGTGGTTGGTCATTGTTGGTCAGCTGAGGGACGGGCTGGGCAGACTAGTTCACATGCTGGCAAAAAATGGTTCTGGCCTCTGAGGAGAGTGCGGGTGGGCAGAGTGGCACAGAACCATTTTTACAACATGTATGCCAGTCTTCGGGTCTGTGCCACACTCTGGTGCTCTTTTGTTGATGGTCGGCTGAGGGACGGGCTGGGCGGACTGGTTCACATGCTGGTAAAAGATGGTTCTGGCCTCTGAGGGAGGGACGGGTGGGCAGAGTGGCACAGAACCATTTTTTCAGAATGTAAGCCAGTCTGCCGAGTCCATGCCATGCTCAGTGGATGGTCGTTGATGGTTGGCTGAGGGACGGGCTGGGCGGACTGGTTCACATGCTGGCAAAAAATGGTTCTGGCCTCTGAGGGAGGTACGGGTGGGCAGAGTGGCACAGAACCATTTTTTCCAGCATGTATGCCAGTCTGCCAAGTCTTTCTGCGCTCCAGTGGTTAGTTGTTTTGGTCGGCAGAGGGATGGGCTAGGCGGACTGGTTCACATGCTGGCAAAAGTGGTTCCTGGCCTCTGAGGGAGGGACGGGTGGGCAGAGTGGCACAGAACCATTTTTTCCAGCATGTATGCCAGTCTTCTGGGTCCGTGCCATGCTCTGGTGCTATTTTGTTGATGGTCGGCTGAGGGACGGGTTGGGCAGACTGGTTCACATGCTGGCAAAAAATGGTTCTGGCCTCTGAGGGAGGGACGGGCTGGCAGAGTGGCACAGAACCATTTTTTCCCACATGTATGCCAGTCTGCCGAGTCCATGCCACGCTCCAGTGGTTGGTCGTTGTTGGTCGGCTGAGGGACGGGCTGGGCGGACTGGTTCACATGCTGGTAAAAGATGGTTCTGGCCTCTGAGGGAGGGACAGGCAGGCAGAGTGGCACAGAACCATTTTTTCCAGCATGTATGCCAGTCTGCTGAGTCCATGCCATGCTCCAGTGTTTGGTCATTGTTGGTCAGCTGAGGGACGGGCTGGGCGGACTGGTTCACATGCTGGCAAAAAATGGTTCTGGCCTCTGAGGGAGGGAAGGGTGGGCAGAGTGGCACAGAACCATTTTTCCAGCATGTATGCCAGTCTGCGGGTCCGTGCCATGCTCTGGTGCTCTTTTGTTGATGGTCAGCTGAGGGACGGGCTGGGTAGACTGGTTCACATGCTGGCAAAAATGGTTCTGGCCTCTGAGGGAGGGACGGGTGGGCAGAGTGACACAGAACCATTTTTCCAGCATGTATGCCAATCTGCGGGTCCCTACCATGCTCTGGTGCTCTTTTGTTGATGGTCGGCTGAGGGGCCGGGCTGGGCGGACTGGTTCACATGCTGGCAAAAATGGTTCTGGCCTCTGAGGGAGGGACGGTGGGTAAGTGGCACAGAACCATTTTTCCCACATGTATGCCAGTCTGCCAGTCCATCAGCAGCTCAGTGGTTGGTCATTGTTGGTCGGCTGAGGGATGGGCTGGGCGGACTGGTTCACATGCTGGTAAAGATGGTTCTGGCCTCTGGGGAGGGACAGGCAGGCAGAGTGGCACAGAACCATTTTTTCCAGCATGTATGCCAGTCTGCCGAGTCCACTACCATGCTCAAGTGTTTGGTCATTGTTGGTCAGCTGGGGGACGGGCTGGGTAGACTGGTTCACATGCTGGCAAAAATGGTTCTGGCCTCTGAGGGAGGGATGGGTGGGCAGAGTGACACAGAACCATTTTTCCAGCATGTATGCCAGTCTGCCGGGTCCTGCCATGCTCTGGTGCTCTTTTGTTGATGGTCGGCTGAGGCAGGCTGGGCAGACTGGTTCACATGCTGGCAAAAATGGTTCTGGCCTCTGAGGGAGGGACGGGTGGGTAGAGTGGCACAGAACCGTTTTTTCCAGCATTGTCTCAATCTGCCTGCTCTCTCTCTCTCTCTATATATATATATATATATATATAATATTAATTTTAACATTACTATATGGTTCAACAAAATGTTACATGATCTGTCTTCATTTAGCATCGTGGATACCCAAGTGGGGCCTGGCTGCGTGACAGGCCTGGGTCCCAGGCTTGTGATGCAGCTGTTCCACATATCTTCCCTCCTCCCCCCCACCCCGGGTAGGGGGAAGGTGTGTTGTTTGATTTTGTGGTGATTTTTGGGGGGCATGTGTTTACTGAAATGCATATTTTTCATTTGTTTCATGTATCATTTCCTGTGTTGTGCTGCATGGGACCTGCTGCCTCTATCCTGGCTATCCTGTATTTAAACATGGTGTAAAGTCTCATTGGGTGGTGTGCATATCTGTGTAGAATAATACAGACACACGCTTAGACAAAAATCTTTATTAAACATCATCAAGCAATCAACCTCCATGTTTCATCTGAACCCAGAGGGCATCATCTGTGCAGCTGAAAATGTGGATTGTCCTTCTCGGTTCCCTTCATCAATTTTGGAGGACACAGACATTGGATTACCTAGGGGATAAACAGACAAGTTAAACTGTCGAACTGCATGTTAACAATTTTTCCACTTTTATTAAATACATTTTCTATGTTGAACCTTTTGCTGTAATTTCTAATGGAATATGTTGGAGGCCTGTTGGTGGCCTGTCTTGATTTGTGCTTATGCAATTTAAATGTTCTAAATAAAGAAGTTGTTGCTTGGGGGTGGGGGCTTTGCAGCAACCTGGGCTACCATCCTCAGTGGCCAGGGAACAGAGGTTGTTGGATGTCTTTCAAGACGCCTTCCTAACTCATCAGGTGGGTGAACTGACCAGGGAGGCGCAGGTACTGGATGTGGTTCTGGCAGATAGTGAACAGATTGGGGGCATGGAGAGAAGGGACCCATTGGCAGGGAGTGACCATGCCATGGTCTGGTTCTGCCTGGACCTAGGAGGGGTAGAAGGCTGCACAAAGAAAGAGATGACTGACTTCAGGGGGGTGGATTTTAAGGAAATGGGAAGGATCCTTAAGGAGCATTTGGATGTGATTGGGTCAGACATGGACACTGACAGTAGGTGGGAAATCATCAGGAGTGGGGGTGAAGATGAAAATGCGGTAGGGCCCGAAAACCCTGTTGGTGGACCAGGGAGGTCCAGAAAGTGGTGTGGGGAAAGAAGGCAGCCTTAGGCTATAGGCAATTCAAGTGCTCAAGGAGTTAAAGATATTGATGGAAGTACAAGCTACTACACCTGGGGGCCAGAAACCCGGGCCAAGTGTACACCCGGGGGGGGAATGCTACAACTCTCAAAGGCTGAGAAAGACCTGGGAGTGGTGGTGGATGTCAAGATAAACAACTCAGAGACTTGTAGGAGGGCAGCAGCCAAGGCCAACAGGATGCTGGGATGCATTGCAAGGGGGATCACCTCCAGAGAGGGAAGTGATACTCCCTCTATATAACTGCTTGGTGAGGCCAGACCTTGAGTAATGCATGCAGAGCTAAATATGTACACACTGGAAGAGAGGAGGGACCGGGAAGACATGATAGAGGTCTTCGGGTACATGAAGGGGGTAAATGGGGGAGGAGCAGTCAGGGTGCTTCACAGGAAGGAGGAGGGGGCAACTAGAGGGCATGGGTGGAAGCTGGGGGTGAGATTCAGGGGACAGAAAAAGGAGGATGTGCTACTTCACTGAGAGGGTGGTGGAGCCACGGAATGCGCTGCCCAGGGGGTTGGTGGAGGCAGAGACAGTGGAGGGGTTCAAGATGGGGTAGGACGGGTACAGGGGAAGGGTTCTGGAAGCAAAATGCAATGCAGTGAGAATATCTGGAACTGGGAAGGGAGAAGCCAGAGAAGGTGAGGGCAGCAGTAAGGTCAGCTCCCAGGGTGGGGGCTGACCAAATGAGCAGACGCGAGAGACCGTTATGCCTATTCTGCTGGCATTTTAGTATGTTAGTACCACAACCAGGCCCACAAACCAGTGTTTCATCATAGGTGATGCTTATAGAAAATACCACCCAAGTATTTGCCTTTCAGGGGGTACTGTGTGACAGTGCATGGGTATCTGGAATGGTCATTCATACAAACTTCTTGTGGTGGCTTTTCTCCTAGGTGGTGTGGTGTAACTGCCTTGGCACCAGGGCAGTCCATGTTTGCTAGGATGGGGATGGGGAACTAGAGGTGGTGACTGGTGAGTTCTTAAAGGAGAACTACTAGCTGAGGTGAAGCTCTGACCACTGTACAGATTGGGGCTCGCTTCATCTATCTTGCCCTCCCCCCTTGCAGGCACTATATTAAGTTAATAATCTTTGCACGTAATCACTCAAATTATTTAATTCTCCGGTGCATCCGGCTCATTAATTTAAGAGCTTGTGAACATCTCGCACTCTGTCTCATGAACTGATGATGCTACCGTGCCCTTTCTTCAAGTGCCCTTATGCTTTGACATTGAAGTTTTATGCCCTTTTATTATAAGTACGATGGATGGTGTGTCTAGGCCATTATTACACTGCCAATTGAGAAAGGAGTGAGGCATTGTCATTAACTTGCAGTTTAATAAGGAAAAGTGTGTCTTGTTCAGTAGTGCCATAATTAACATTCTGGGTGCTCAGAGGATGTACCAATTAGTATAAGTGATCAGGTGCAAGATTCATTACCTATTCTAACTGCAGGAGGGATAGGAGAGACAAAGCCCAATTTGGAACAGCTGTCAAGGTTTCACCACTGCCGGCAGAACTCCTTTCTTGAGTTTGAGCTCTGACATGAAAACTAAGAGGCTCCATTTTCATGAAGATAGACAGAAAGTTCACAAATTACTATTTTTGTGATTCTGGATTGGTTTATTCTTTGGTATAGATTGTGTTTGTGTATCTCTCCACTAGCATCCTCATTAATCACTTGAATTTTTTAAGTTGGATGCACTTTGTTTACAAATAAACCAAATCTGGCATCTATATATTAGATAGGGACTGAACCGATAGAGTCCACCTTGGCGTCTGGTGGTTTGGCTTACTTCACGTCTGAGCTTGGACAGATTTGTACATGGCAATGGGCTGTTGTGCTGCATATGCTGCCGTCACACAGGATGGGTGGGGGCTGCAGTGCTGCACATGCTGCCGTCAGACGGGATGGGTGGGGGCTGCAGTGCTGCACATGCTGCCATCACACAGGATGGGTGGGGGCTGCAGTGCTGCACATGCTGCCGTCACACGGGACAGGTGGGGGCTGCAGTGCTGCACATGCTGCCGTCACATGGGATGGGTGGAGGCTGCAGTCAAATACTGAGGAAAGGCTGCAGTTTCCATTTTGCCTGGAGATGGAAGTTGAAGTGACTTCTCTGTACTTTCAAGGCTGTGCTCTGCTACAGACTGTACTGCAGTTCAGCTCACACTCAACCCTGGCCTGTTGACTGATGTGGATGCCTGAACTCCAGACTGCGAACAGCAACATGTCCTGTACGCTGAAAAAGTAAGTTTATTTTGGATGTCTCAACGTTCTCTTTTTTGGTGAAGACTGGTTCAGTTTCTTGGTATGGGGGCAACAGTAGCTATTAGAGGTAGTTTATTTTCAGGTGGTTAGCGAGTGAATAGTTTGGAGTGTTGGTGACAAGTTGGGCTACCATGTAACGTCCCCACCATCAACTACAATTAAAATAATTGAAAATGACTTGCAGAGATACTGACACCAACCTTGGTTGGACACTTTTTCAGTGATGGCCCTTGTGCCAGTCACTGAGTACCGCAACCCAGTGAGTAAGGAGTTGCCCATGATGAGTGACTTGAACGAATGGAGGGTGTCTGCATCAACATCCTCGCTGGAAGTGGGTTTTGTTAGTACAACCAGCCAGATGCTGACCCAGAGCCCTTTTCCCCAAATGCAGACATATGGGGATCTCCTGCTTTACGTTTTATACACCCTGGGTGGTTTGCACAAAGGTGTTTCCTGTGGGTGGTGGTAGCTAGGGACTGGGGAGTGTGGGTGGCAAGCTTAATAACTGCAATAAGACCCTAGCTATATGGCCCCCTGCTTGGCATTCAGGATAGGTGACTGCAACCATGGCTATATTGGTAACACCTTAGCCCTGGTGGCTCACAGCTGGACTTTTAGGTTCTGTCTCCCAGCAGAGGAGGAAGATGGCATGTCTAACTAGGTGTCATTTACTTGTGCATGTGGGAGTGAGGGGTGTGTGTGTGTGTGTGTGTGTGTGTCCTTTGTTTAGATAATAATTTTTTTTTTTCCGAATTTTAGGCTTCTACATTCCTGCTTGGTGTGAATTTCTGCTGGAAATAATCATCATCTCTAAAAGGTATGGTGTGATCTTCATATTCATGTGTTTTTTCAAGTCTTAGTTTGTTTGAGCTGGGGAGACCGATAAGGTCTTGGTGCAATGCGGGAAGCAAGCCCAGGATCCTGTATGTCATCAGGATTTCTCATCAGCTGTGACCAGGACTATATTTGGATGTCAATATTGTACTTTGTATTACATAGTCAAGCCTGTGACAGCTTCTGAGGACAGCTTGATTTCTGTAGCTGCTCCTACTGACTGCCATCCATGGATTGAGCATGGTCCGCATGGATTAGCAGTGGGATTCTGATTCTGGTATTGTTTTTTGTATGGATTGTGAGCAGCTCAGAGCAACGTGTTTTCTGTTGCTGTTCTCCAGACTCTCATCCACAGGCAGCAGTTATCTGTGATATTTCAATCCTTAATGTCATTGTTGTGAAGCTTTAAGTAGTTCTAAAGCCTGTTTTAATATCTTTCCAACTTGTGTTCCACATTTTAGTTCTTTGGAGTCGTCTGTTCTATGCATCGTGATGGCAACACCAAACAAAATGGCAAAACTTTCCAATGTCACTGCTAAGGACCGTGCATTGCAATTCAAGTTGGAAGGCATGTATGAGGATGGAGGGAAAATGTTTTGTCACTTTTGTGATCACCCCATTGACTATGTGAGGAAGGATACAGTGGTGGATCACTGCAAAAGTAAAAAACATATGAAGAATGCAAGCCAAAAGAATAGCAATAAGCAGGTGACACTTCACACCAGCTTTAATGCCACAACTTCTGCAGCTGCAGCACGGGAGAATACTGTATTGGGTGTATTAAGAGCTTGGTGTGGTGCAAATATACCCATCGAAAAGTTGGATCAACCGTGCATAAGAGACTGGATGGGGGACAACGTTAAAGGAATTGGTGCTCTCCTAAAGGTATCCACTTTAAGGCAGAACTACTTGCCCAAATTGAGAAAGAAAATGGAGGAAGAAATTTCACAGCTTGTGAAAGGGAAGACATTCTCTCTAATGTGCGATGAGACGACGGACACAGATGCCCGCTGTATACTGAACATAATTTTTGTCATGCAGGGTGGACAATCTATCATTGCAGAAACAACAGAGTTGACAGCAGTAAATCACACCACTGTCGCACAAAGTGTTATAAAGACATTGCAGAAATATGATGTGGAGATGGACCAAGTAGTCACCTTCATCAGTGACAATGCACGGTACATGGTGAAGTGCTTCAAAGAGGTTTTATATGGCCTTATTGGTGCCCATGTGATCCATGTTGGTTGCTAGGTACATGTGTTATCCTTGGTGGGAGACACATGGATTGACCATTTTGAACTGGTCAATAAACTTGTGGCACTTGTGAAATACTCATTCCAGCAGTCGCCCAAACGTAAGACAGAGTACTTGGCATTCCTGGAGGGGCGAGATGTAGAAAAGAAAATATTGCCTCCTGTTCCTGTCTTAACCCATTGGAACACTTGGTTTGAAACCATTAAGTACCATTCACTGTATCTTCAGCACTTAAGAGACTTCTTCCAGGAGGAAGCAAGTGATTGCAACTCCATGAATTCATTGAGAAAACTTTTCCAAGACTGGTTTACAGAGCTGCAGATTCACACAACCTTCATCGCTGAAAACTGCAATGATCTCATCAGCACAATAGAACTTCTACAAAGGAAAGACAAACCCTTGGCTGTTTCTGTATTCGATGCACTACATGGAATAAAGCAGAGGTTTCAGATGGGTGTATCAAAGACGGAAACATTTGGAGAAAGGACAGATGAATACTTAGCTACTCTTAGGCCACAGGTTAAGCAGGAGCAGATTGCAATTTTCCAAAAAGCATTTGGAGTAGCCCTAAACAAAATGTCTAAACATATGGAAACAAACCCAGCTATAGGGTTCTTGAAAGCCTGCCCTATTTTGAACCCCTACAACCTTCCTAAATTGAGTAGGGACTTCACACACTACTCCAGTGACATTGGTGTATTTGAACTGCACAACAAAACTGCACTACACAAGGACTGGGAGATGTATGTTGGGCAGAACATAGGAGAGCTTCCAGACATAATGGACTTTAATGTTGGCTGGTACTGGGTTTCAGTGCAGCCACAATTACCAGTACTAGCCAAAGCTGCTCTGCAAGCCATTTGGATACCTATGTCGAGTGCCGATGTGGAGAGATCTTTCTCGGTCTATGAACAGATCCACACAGACCAAAGACGTAACCTGCTAGTAGACAATATGAGATTGCTATCCCCAGCTTATGTTCAATAAGTCAAAGGATTAGATTGGTGAACATTTTCTACTGACGTTTCGCACATTTTTTTTAGTTATAGGGTGTAAACACTTTTAATAACTTGGCTAGCTTGTTTTCCATATTCCTTGTCATGTCGTGTGCGTGTGTGTGTGTGTGTGTGTGTGTGTGTGTGTTTTCATACATACTGTATTACACATTTTGCACATTTTCATTTAGGTTTTGTTTATGCACAGTTTTCCACATTTCCTGTACCTTTGCACATTTAACACTTCGAGTGTTTGTAGTTAAGTTTTAGTTCACTTGTTTCAATATATATTCACTTTTTGACATTATGCACATTTTCATTTAGATTTTGTTTTTGTTCACATTTTTCAACTGTTGTATATTGTTTTCGATTTGCAATATTTGCACTCTTTATAAACTACCTTTCTTGAAATGGTGTACTTGCTTTTATTGACTTCATTAACATTTCTTGGGATGAGAACTTACGAGAAAAGTAATTTGGGTGGTAATTTAGTCTGCATTGTGTGGTGACTGGTGGCAGTCTTTAATGGCCAGTTCCTTTTAATTAATCCAAGTGTTCTGCAGTCTAATATTCTGTATTGTCACACCTGAGGGATATGGGCTGCAGAGCTTTACCACCATGTTACTGACAACACACCGGAAGGATAGAGGCCACAGTGCTGCCGTCATTGCACAGGAGGGAGGAGGGCTGCAGTGCTGATCCTGCCATCACACTGGAGGGATGGGGGCTGCAGGGCTGCTGCCAATCAGACCAGAGGGAGGGGTCCACAGTACTGCTGTCCCCATTGCATCAGAAGGATAGGGGGCATTAGTGGTCCTGTCATTATACAGGAGGGATAGGGGATGTAGTGCACCTGCTGCCTTAACAAACTGTAGCTTCTAAAATAACTTGATAGCTACAAGTGCATATATGCAACAAATAAAAAACAAAGATTTAATATTATGGGGGGGGTCCTTATCTGATTGGACTGATATAACCAGTGAGGTACCACAGGGTTCGGTCCTTAGACCAAGTCTGTTCAATATTTATGAGGCAACATTGATGGTACAACAGCAAAAGGTATGGCTTGTTAAATTTGCAGGTGACTGCCACCTGGAAGTAGAACTGGTGGACCAACATGATTATCTGGGGTTACAGCAGGTATTGGACCATATTTGCAAATGGTGCAATACTTATCAATTGCACCTAAATTACAATAAATGTATGGTAATGCATTTGGGATCCAAAAAAAAGGCTTCCACATACAATTTAGGCTATATTAACCTCAAATCTGTAACAGAAGAAAGGGATCTGGGAATCTCAATTGCCAGCTACCTCTATTTTTCCACCCATTGCACTAAGGGTACCAGAAAGGCCAATGGAGTGTTAAATTGTATACTTAGGAACATTTCCAGCAGAGAAAGTGAGATACTACTGCCACTTTATGGAATGCTTGTGATGCCCCTGTTGGAATATGGGGCTCAGGTATGGCCACCCTATCACAAGGGTGATATCACATGATTAGAGAAAATGTAGAAAAAGGTTACACAGGAGGTTAAGGGGATGAAAGGAAAGGATTATAGGACAAGTCTGGACACACTGAAACTGTTCACACTTGAGAATAGAAGGCTACAGGGGGACATGTACCTTCTATTTAAAGCCGTTATAGACCATGACCTCTGGAACAAACTAGGTCTAAAGCTCAAGTACAAAAAAAATACAACACCAGGGCACACTCCTTTCAGTTGCAAGGAGAACATTGTAAGACTTGGCACACAGAGATCTGGTACAACCAGAGAATCATCCCTATTTGGAATGCATTACCAGCAGAGGCAGTGGAAGGCAGTACGGTGGAAACATTTAAGCATCATTTAGATAGGTTGTACTAAATGGGAAAACTTTAGACTTACAACCAGGTGAGCATTATGGATGTCAAGTCCCCTTAGCTGTGTACTAACCAACAGAACCTATAATAATGTAAAATTGCTTGAGTGCAGAATAATTATGATGAAACCTAATTGAGAGGGGTACAAAATTGTAGTAGGTACTGGCTGACTCTACCCCCTGATGAAGACCAAGGATTTTGGGTCGCTACATAAGGGTTTTCAGTACTGTTTTCTGACATGCTGTGCCTTATAAATATTTAAATAAAAAAAATCACAGTTTATTTTTCTAAAACTCAGCTTTGGTGTGTGCCCAGTTCTTTTGGTTTTTTAGTCCTTTACTATCACTACTACTATCCCTAGAGCCCATAGAAGACACTGCTGAATATGTAGTTTTTTTTAGTTGCAACATCCTGTTGCCCTACAGAACTTTAACACAGCTTTGCCACCTCCATTTAGTAGGGGGTCTCTTCTCAGTCATTTTATATAATACAATTTATAACATTGTGAAGGAAAAAAATTAAAGAAGCCCTGCAGTGCAACTAAACAGCAACGGCAGACAACACCTTCCCAAAGGATTAGTACTGTGATTGGAACAAAACAGTTTTCTAACAGTAGATACAGTAAAACCACCCAAAATGGTATTCTTTTAACATGATGGCAATTAACAATTACACACATGACAAGGATAATCAACAAGTTAGTATAAGTGACAGAACATCATCACTTTAAGAACTAAACTAAATAACTAAAACTAATATAGAAAGAGACTACCACAGTACTTCACTTAACCACACCAAACCAAACTATAGAAATAAAATAAGAAATGACAGATCATAGGCAAAAATAATTAGCAAAAAATACTGAGAAAAACAAATATGAGGTATCTGTGGCACACATACTAGTGCTCATAGAAAAAAAAGGATCCTGGTTCTGATCTTTCTCTGCTGCCTTATTAAGTGAAACACCTCCCCTCCCCCACAGCAGTGCTTCACTATGCATAAAAAAAACACTACTTTAAACTAAATAATCAGCAAAAACAGAAACAAACTACACAAATCAAGCAGCACAAGGCACTCAAGATCTATTTGTGAGGTGACATGGTTTCAAAACACTCTGTTTTTAGATTAATTTTATAGTTTTGTTTTGTGTTTTGCTCAAACAGGGACAGGCTTCTTTCAAACTCTTTCTTCTGAAGACTGCTCTCAACACAGCCTCCTCATGGCATACAGTTTGTTTCAGTATCATGTGACTGCCAATCCCATAGTACATTATTAACTTCAACTGTTTTTTATTTTATTTCTTTATTTCACATTCAGATTAAAACCTTTGAGCACAAAAAGGCTCTTTTACAAAGATTCCAAGTCGACCCACTTTCCTGGCAAAGTTACTAAATATGCAATTCAAGAAGTTATTCCTATATTATGAATTTGCATTTCTCATGCTGGATTAACTTTACAAATTGTGGAAGATTCATGAATTTTACGAACTTTGCATATCACTAATCTCTATTTTGTGTTTGGTACCCTTAAATCTGTTCTTGCTATCTGGAGTTGGGCCTGCGGCCTCTACTTAAGAACTGAACTACTCACTTGATCATCTAGCATGGGTGTCTCAGTTATATAGACTTTGATGACAGAGAAGAATGAAAGCACCTAACTTTACCTTAAAGGTATTTTTATATTTATTTATATTATTCCTCAGACTGAAAGTAGCGGGTAAGTTGGGAGAAAAATTAGATTTGTAGGCAGTGCTTGGGGAACTTTGATACTTGTATTTAAAATTGTAACAGGTGGTGTGGAGGAACTAGCTCAGGAGATTAATCTTGGGCTGAGTAGATTCAGGAAGCCCTGTGAATCAGGTGTGTAATTGGGGTATGAAGCTGACAGAGGCTTATTGCCTTCTTACAAGAGCACTATACAAGCACTTCCACTCTAACGTGTCTAGCATGTTCATGTCCCAGAGACTGAATGGAAAAGTTAAGGAATGGAACAGTTGATTGCAGTTTTAGAGATCAGCAGAGGGAATCAGGAAATGCTGCTGGTCCAGTAAGGTAAGTCACCTATTCACTACTGTGTAACAGTCACTGCTGGGAACAATGGAATGTCAGAAGTAGGCCAAAACTGGGAATAGGAGCAGCACCCTATCTTGAACATGTCATGGGGGAACACAAATAGAAACAATCAAACAAACTGGAAAACTAGAAACACCCTGTAAGGGGTAAGTGTACACAAGAATTTTCAGGTAATACAGAGAGAACAGAAGTTGAGAATACTGGAAGTGGTGCAATGTAGTGACTGTGGGGTGGCAGTTTTCAACAAGACCTTCTGGAGACTGCCATGCTGCCTCATCTGTGAACACATTTTTGGCTTGAGGAAGGAGGTCACTAGACTCCAGAACAAGTTGGCTTGGATTTGGGGAACATTTTTCCCCCTGGGGCCACTAAATCTGCCACTGTTACCTCAGAGGATGCCAAGGAGGAGGAACAGCTGGACTATAGTGGGCTCTGGAAGGGTGGTTGTGGGACACAGGCACATTCCATAACCAGTACCACTACATAATTCCAACACTACTATGGTGGGGCAGAACCACCAGAAGGAGGCACCAATAGTAATGACCAGGGAGGATGTGTGCGACCTCCATAGTGGAGACCCCAAGGATGGTGGTAGAGGACCCCAGAGGAGGTGGAAGCAATTTCTGTTGGGGGCTTGATTGTGAGTGGTATAGTTTTGGGAACAGGAAAATGGGGAGAGGCAGATTAGGTGCTTATGCAACACCATGACCCAGAGGAATGTGAAGTGGATCCTGAGGATCATTAGCGCCACAGGACAAGTAGTACTATGAGTCACCCTGGAGATGGAGAATCGGGCCACTATTTGCACTGGAGTGATCTACTGACCTGCAGCATATGGGTAAGAATTAGATAAGACAGTGGTGGAAGCCATTGGCAATACATTAAAAAAGGGGTAGGAGTTACTCGTGAGGGACTTTTGACCTGTGACATGTAAATTGAAACCTCTTAGCATTGTCTTCAGCTGGAAGCAGGGACATCCTGGTCTCTCTGCAGGGGGCGTTGCTCAGGCAACTAGTTAGTGAATGTATTTGTGATGGTGCAGTACTGGACCTAGTACTAACTAACAGGAACACTACTGCAGATGTCAAGGTGGGAGGCCACCTTGGGACCACTGATCACTGCATGGTGTGGTTCAATATGAGGATGGCTGTAGAATCAAACAACACAAAGAAAAGGGTCCTGGACTTCAGGACAGCAGATTTTATAAAGAGGGGTTAGTGCCTCAGGGATGACCTGGCAGGGGAGAATGGCCTGGTCGGGGTCAAAGAATGGCGGTAAAGCTAAAAGGGAGCATAGTAAGAGCAACATACTTTTTTATCAAACAAGAGAGCAAAAGCAAGAAGAAAGAGACCACTACTGTTCTTGAAATAGGTGGCTAAAAAGGTGAAGACTAAAAGGGTAGTATTCAGATGGTATTAGGAAACACCGAAGGAAGAGGATAGAGAGGTGTATCGGGGAATCTGAGGGAAGCAGAGAAAGCAGTAAGAAGTGAAAAGGAGCAAACTGAAGGGAGACTTGCCCAGGAGGTAACAAAAGGAATAAGATATTTTTTTGTAAGTAAGTGAAAAGAGGAAGGCAAAGTCTGGGATTGTAAGGTTAAAAAGAGAAGGTGAATTATGCAGAAGGGAACCAGAAAAAGGCAGACGTCCTGAACAAATACATTTGTTCAGGGTTCACGCAGAAAGAAGAATAGGAGGTGCTACAAAAAAGTAACAGGAGCATTAGACAGAGGTAGATGGATACTAGTCCATTTTTGGAGGACAGCTCCCCGAAGGGACTCACTAAACTGAAGGTAGACAAAGCAATAAAGCCAGATGGGGTACATTCAAGGGTATTAAGGGAACTTAGGGAGGTACTGTATGCACCTCTGACAGTTCTATTTAACAGCTTACTGGAAACAGGAGTGGTTCTGGAGAACTGGAGGAGGGCAGATGTAGTCCTACTACACAAAAGTGGTAGCAGGGAGGAGGCTGGCAATTATAAGCCAGTCATCCAAACATCGGTGCTGGGAAAGTTAATGAAGTCACTGCTGCAGGAAAAGATTGTGGAATATCTTGAATCCAGTAGTTTACAACACTCAAGGTGGCATGGGTTTACAAGGGGGAATGTCATATCAAATGAATCTGATAGATTTCTTTGATGGGTGACAAATGGATTAGAACAGGGTGGAATGATGGACATGATCTGTTCAGTAAGGCTTTTGACATTGTTCCAAATAAGAAACTAGTAAGCAAGCTGGGTCACTTAGGAGCAGGTCCAAAGGTGACAAACTGCATAAGAAATTGGTAAGGGGATAGGTGACAGAGTATACTTGTAAATGGAGTTCACTCTGAGGAAGGGAGAGTGACCAGTGGGGTGTCTCAAGGACCAGTGTTGGGACTGGTCCTCTTTAATGTCTTTATAATTGACATTGCAGAGGAGCTGGAAGGATAGGTTTGCTTCTTTGTGGATGATATCAAAATCTGCAGTAGGGTGGACACTCTGGGACCGTCTTGGAAAGGATAAGCAGAGACCTTAAAAAACTAGAAGAGTGGTCAAGGGTGTGGCAGCTGGGATCTATGTAAAAAATTACTAAATAATGCACTCAGGGCACAAAAACCCAGGGGCAGTGTATAAAATGAGTGGAGTGGTTTTGACAACTACCAAGCAGGAAAGTGGCCTGGGCATAATCATAACTGATGACCTAAAGGTGGTTAGACCATGCAACAAGACAGTAGGGAGGGCTAGTAGCATGATGAGGTGCATAGGGAGGAATATCACCAGCAGAAAAGCAGAAGGAGGAGGTGATGTCACCTCTGTATAGATCTCTGTTAAGGTCCAACCTAAATACTGTGTCCAGTTCTGCAGACCACATCTCCAAGAGGACATAGACAGTATGAAGGCAACTAAAATGCTGCAGGATCTGCCTCAAAAGCACTACAAGAAGAGACTAAAGGACC
Source organism: Neoceratodus forsteri (assembly GCA_016271365.2). Classification (NCBI taxonomy): domain Eukaryota; kingdom Metazoa; phylum Chordata; order Ceratodontiformes; family Ceratodontidae; genus Neoceratodus; species Neoceratodus forsteri. The sequence goes on from CM057450.1 coordinate 1,397,012,486, forward strand.
TCAGTATGTACACTCTGGAAGAGAGGAGGGAGAAGTTGGATGTGGTAGAGACCTTTAAATACCTTATGGGGCTAAAAAAGGTACAGAAGGGAATTATTTTTCATGGGGGGGCTGGAGTAGGAGCTTACTTAATATGGTGTCTGACTGACTAAGCTCTGCGTACTCTCCCTCCTGGCGTGTGAATACATGTGTCTGCTGCTTGCTAGAAAACCTAGCCAAACCTGGGAGATGAATGAATAAAAAGTCTTCATTACTTTTTACACAAGAATTATTGGAGAATCAAGACAAATGAGCATTTAAAGCCTTCCATGAATTTGAGTTAAACTTGACTCCCCATAAGTCACAAAATAATTTAAACCAACCTGGCACCTTTAAAAGCATCAGCAAATGTGTTAAACAAATTGAAATCCAGACACAATTAAAATCTGGGAAGCTATGAGGTACAAGTAAGAACTTTTCAAATACCTCACCTGAACAGTCTGCGGACCAAAATCTGGCAAGCCCTAATGGAGCAGCCCAGAAAAAAGTAATGGTCAAATTTCCCAAATCAAACCATGACCAAGCAATCTAAAATTCACATGTCAAGAAATGAAGGGGACATTTTCAAACTTACTGGCAGGAGGGAGAAGTGCTGGAAAACAATTCTGGAAAAGAGCATGAAGATTTGGCTTCCACACAAGAGACACCAATAACAAAGCAACAGCAAGAAACAAATATGGTGGAAAGTTCAAACGCCAAGCAGACATCACAAATGCCACATATGCCAAAGAATGTTTGCATTCCCCTGACAACTTGCAACTTAGCAACTGATTCTATGCCTAACTTTGCAATACTGTCTACACCTGATGCAGCCCAAGTGGTAGAAGGGGAAGATGTTTTTACCCAAACAGTAGACCTGAATGCAGATGCTGACGGAGGACAGCAACACCATGAAGGTGAAAGGAGTTCAGCGTTCGAGGCTAACTTGGGACCTACAAAACCCCTGGAAATGGCAGACACTGCATACAAATCATTCTATTCCTCTTCAACTCTTGCAAGTGCTGACAGAGGACAGCAACACCACACAATTGAAAGGAGCTTGGCAACAAAGGCTAATTCAGGACACTCCAAATCCCTGGTATTAGCAGGTACTGTACAACATTTTTTTAACTCTATTGCAAATAGGGAATAGTCAGAGTTGCATGAGAAAGTACACAATGTTGCAAGAACAGGGGAAAGTCATTTCAATCATTTAAATCATGCAGTTTTAAATGGCTCTTCAGGTGTCTGTCAGCCCAATTTTAGCTATTCTGCCAGGGTAACAACTGAAAGGGGAGCTGAGAAACAGGAGAATACTCCATCAGTCTGGGCTGCTGCAACCCTAGAGAGATTAGAAAAATGTGATATGAACCTACAAAGGCTTGCACCATTGGAAAATAAAATAGACCCATTTAAAAATAAGGAGCAAGATAAAAAAAAGTGCAACAAAGAATATCAGAATTGGAAGATAAGTTGAGCCCTTACGATAAGCAAATGAAGACTCTTGAAACTTCCCACAGGGACATGAAAAATAAAATCATTGACTTTGAGGCAAGATCCAGATGGAAGGACATATGAATTTTAGGGTTTCAGGAATCTTGGGACTCACAAAAAAGAATGAAGGAGTCGTTACCCAAATAGCTGCTGCATTTATGGACACTGACCCAGTAAACATAAAATTCGATATAAATTGGATTCACAGGACATTCCAATTTAATAAGGGTCAAGACCAGGGTCAGGGCCATGCATGTTCAATTGTGGAAAATGTTTTCGTTTAGACCAAAAGGACTTATTAATGCAAGCAGTTTATAAAAAAAAGTGATTCACCCTAATGGGAGCATCCATTTCAGTGTATAATGATCTCCCTTTGGATATAGTGGAAGACAGAAGGAAATATGCTCTTCTGAGGAAGAAATTATGGGAAAATAACTTCAAAACAACTATTTTTTCACTGAGCATTCTTCCTCAGGTGAGAGGAGACTGCACAGCTTGGACGTCAAAAGAGCCTTATGCTACTATTTGTAACACACCAAGGGTCACAGGTTCGAATCCCTCCAACTCTTCCTTACCTAGGGTGAGGTTGGCAAAGGGAACCTGCCACTAAGAGGACAATTGCAAGGTGGATTGTCTCTTGTATCCATTTTTGTTATCAAAGACTAGGTAGGAGAGCCCCCCTCAGGACTGAGGGCTCACTCCGCCAGGTGTACAGCTGCATCTCTAGCGGCTGCTAGAGATATTCCCATTCTGGAAATCTGTCGAGCTGTTACTTGGAAGACAGTTCATACTTTTACCAAGTATTATTCCCTGGATTTCTGCTTGGCTAACTGCAATACTGCGTCCCACCTAGATTTCCAAAATCTAGCCAAATAAGCCATACAACTTGCCTGTCTGAGTCCCACAGAAGCTGCCATATACTGTTTTCTTGTCATGGCATCAATCCTCCTGGAATCCTATTCAGGAGGATGTGAGGCCAGGGGAACTAGCCTTGACACAGGCTGCAGCTTGTACCACACACCTACAGCTACACTGCTCAGAGAGGAAGTCTGTAACAGAGCCTGACGAAATACACCTTCTGTCCATTTTTATCTTACAGGAGGGACAGAAAGAGGAATCTTATAAAATCTTTGTTGTTTACTTCCTAAATGACTTATGCAAAGGAAAGACAACCTCCTAGCCCATCATTCCTACATAATCAGGCTCCCCTTTACTCATCCATAGCCTCCTCTAAAGGAAGCTGGGGGGATTCTGCAAGCTTTTTGTAAAACAATAAGTCCTAATATAGCAAGACTCCATGAGAAGAAAAGCAATTACTAAGGTGAGTAATTTTTTCTTTTCTACCCTGCCAAGCTTAAAGTATTTATTAATGATGCTAGTTATACTTTCAGTTCTCAGAAAGAGGCAAAAAAAAGAACTACAAGTAAAATTACCTCAGTTATTTGCATAATTATACTCATGGGACAAGTGAGTGAATGAATGGGGGAATGACTTGGGGGGTATTCACCAGTATTGTCAACTATATTTTTTACTCTCAGGAAGAGCCAGAAAAGAACTAAAAGCAAAATTACTTTCATTATTTGCCTAAATATACTTATGGGATAAAGTGGAAAATTGGGGGGAACAAATTGGTGGGGTGGACTCTTCTTTATTGCTTTTTTTTTTTTCTTTCCTTACCTTACCTCCTTTACTCATCGACTCCTTTTTCTCATCATTTTATGCTACTACAAGGAAGGGGAGGGAAAAAGAAAAGGTAAAAGGAAGTGAATGTTAAATGTGAATGTGATGTTAAAAAGATTGGGGAAAGGAAGGAGAATTCATACATTGTTTGTCTTTCAAGTCTCTTACAAGTTTTACCAACTGAGTTAGGAATGGGTATACAACTAAATCAAGCAGAGGGGGGATGGCAAATGGTAATGGGAAGAAAATTTAGCCTCCATTGTTTATTAAATTATGGGTTTAATCTAATAATGTATAAGGGGAGGGAGGGAGGGCTGGGGTGCTATTACTCTGGCGAATCAATTAAACAAATCTACGCTATTCAAAATTAAAAAGGGAAAACTGTCCAGGGTATATTTAAGGAGAGGATGATTATTTGGGATTATAAATGGAGCGTTGGGTAGTTCTCTTGTTTTTTCAAAGGTTTAAGTTCATGTTAAAGTAAACCTTGGATTCTTACAAATCAAGCAAATTCAAATAACAGAGGTGTGCTTTGGCAGGCAGTCCATGCTGTACAAATAATATGTCTACTTTTGTATATTGGTCTCTTTAGTTATGATAACCATGGCTAACATGGGGTAAATCAAGTGTGCTACACATAACATACATGGAGTAAATTCAACAATCAAAAGATGTAGGATACTAGCACACATTAGTGAATTAAAACTTGAGGTCATCACATTACAGGAGACACACTTGAACAATTTGGAAATCAGAAAGCTCTAGGAATCAGATACCCAACAATCTTTTCTCCACAGATTCAAAGAAATCAGCAGGCATTACCATTTTAATAAGAAAACATCTACATTTTCAGCTACAGGACAAATGTACTGATTCTGAAGGTAGAATTTCAATAATAAAAGGAACAATATTCAACAATATTACTATAACGATAGGTTCAGTATATGGTTCATTTATTAATTATTTAAATTTTACTGCAACAATAACCCAAGCATTAATTCAAATTCAACCACAAAATTTAATTATAATGGGTGACTTCAGTGCATTTCATGACATGCTGTATATTTAAATAAAAAAAAAATTACATAGTTAAACAAGAAAATATCTATGACCCTAAAGTCTTTTTTTAGAAGAAAATACTTTAGTGGACCCATGGAGGATACATAATCCTCAAATAAATGAATATACTTTCCATGATCAAAAAATAAACATTTCTCAAGAGTTGATTATACATTTGTTTCCAAGAAATTACTATCCAACATTGCAGAAACCAAAATTAACTCTGTTACTTTATCAGATCATGCCTTAGTTGAAATTCATATTAATCTAGCACAATATACTAATTCAACTTTAAGAACCTGGTTATTTAACAATGATTTATTAGCTGATAACAATCTTATAACAAAATTAAAAACAGCAATTGAAGAATTCTGGTACTACAACTATACAAATCAGCAACCAATTTCTTCCTTATGAGATGCATTAAAACCCTATGATAAGGGGTATATGTATCTCCAATCAAGCAGGACTATATAGGAAAAAAAAGGAACAACAGGTAATACAAACAACATTAAAAGGATTAGACAAATTAACTATTATAAATTATAATCAATATATTACAGAATGGTATGAATACAGAAGTAAATGGCAGCAAATGCTAAATAAAGAGAATAAGCACAATATAAGGAAAGCAAAACAGGCTAAATATCTGCTAGGGGATACAGTAAATCCAGTAAACTACTAACACATCTTAAAAAAAGGAAAGAAAGCAACATAATTGCAAACCTAAAGAATGACATAAATAAGAATAAAACAGAATGATTAGATTTATAATTGATTATGTCTGTTAATTTCATATATATATATATATATATACATTTCAATCAGCAAATAAGACATAATGGAATCTTTCATCAGAAACAGTAAATTGAATTTACTTAATATGTTAAAAGAACAATTTATATTAGAAGAACGCAAAATGGCAATGCAAAATCAACAGAGCAAAATTGTCTGGGACCGGATGGCCTAACCAATGAATTTTATAAAATATTTTGTGATCTATTAGCACCCTGGATATTGTGGATGATGCAGGAATGAGTGGATGAGATGGGGCATATACCTGATTCAGTGTTAAAGGCTAAACTAATTTTATTCTACACATAAACCAAACCTAAGGATTTACCAAGTAGTTATAGACCAATAGCATTATTGAACAATGATTATAAAATGGTAGCCAAAGTAATTGCTAATAGACTCCTCCCGGTGATCCCCCTCCACATAGATTTCATAGATCCCCTTGATATAACAAACTCCACTCTTCAAGCCTGGAATAAGGCAATAGAGAAAAATGTTGGGAAAGGATTAATTTCTGCATGGACTATCTTTAGGAATGGAAATTTCCCTCCATCAGTAGATAAGGTGTTTGAAGAATGGTATCAACAAAAGCAATCTGTTCTATAAGGAATTTTAATGAAGGAGATGTATAACTGACATTAGAACAGTTCCAAGTAAAATATGGGATAATATCTGAGCAGAGATGGCAATACCTTCAAGTTAAAAAATGTATTTAAAAAAAAATAAGAACTCATTTAAAATACAAGTGATTCCTCCGAACACACTGTTCAAAAGTCTGGATTCTAATAAACACCTAATTTCAAAAATGTATGAGTTTCTGACAGAACAATTTCTCCCTGATGTAAACTGTCAGACAGACTTGGAATAGAGATCTAGGGGTTCCAGTGATTGTGAAACAGTGGAGTAAATATATTAATCTGGATATTATTCAGGTAAAAAATAATAAGTTATTTTAAATATATTTCAATATAATTCATAAAACATATTTAACACCTTCCAGACTGCACAAATTTGATGGTGCTATCTTTGAATTCTGTCAGAGATGAGATAAAGTAAAAGGGATGCTTGCACATATGTTAGCAACTTGTGAAAAGTTAAATAAGTATTGTGGAGATATATGGACCACCTTGAGAAATGTCTTGGGAATGAATATTATATTCAATCCAGGCATTGCTATAACTGGATTTACAGCTGCTTACCCAGATTTGCAGGATCAAGAATTTGCACTACTGAATATGGGGGTTTTGGTGGCTAAAAAAAAGTCCTCCTGCAACACAGGAAAGTAGTAGAAACACCTTCATTCCTGGAATGGATAGAAAAAATGTTGGATCATTCCAGGATAAATCGGTCCATATACACTTTGGAAGAAAATATTAATAAATATATATTAATTTGAACTGAAATTTTGCAAACTTTGGAATAAAATTGGTAGAAGGTTTTGCCCAGATGAAATTACAATGATGTATGGAAGCTCATGAGAGATCCTGCTGAGGTGAAGTACTGGGTTGATATAATACCTAGGAAAAGCCCCAGTGCAGGGTAAAATCTCCTGAAGATTGAAGCACTCATGCGCTGAGTTATTTCTTTAAAAAAAAGAAAAGAAAAAAAAGATCCCCCTCCACAGCCATCCAGACCAAAACTAATTTATTCAAGGGAGAACACCCTCTTCTGCAATAAAGAAAAGTTGCAGTTATGTATCAAGTATATGCAAGGTTTATAAGATATATATATTGGCCCGGATATTCAAACTGCTCCCAAAATGTGTGCAACAGCAGGAGCAAGCACAAACCAATTGCGCATATGCACAACAGGTGCGATATTCAAACATGGAGCAGAACAAATTGCGCAAGCAGCCAACGTCTGAATATCGCACTAACTGCGCCATAGCGCAACCAGGAAGGAGAAGCTGAGCAGAAATGTTGCGCTATAGCGCAACTAGGGCAGCCCAGCTGAGCAGTCCAGAGGTGCCATAGCGCAAGCAGAGCCTCCCCCAGAGCAATGGAACTGCACATCCAGGAAGGCAGGCTGGGGCCCACTGCCAGCCATGCCACACATGGGCACAGGAACACACTGCAGAACCAACACCACACCTGCACACCCCAAGCACAGCATCATTGGGGGTGTGACGGATGATCTACTGGCCCATGGGGACAAGCCTACAAAGCACAGCAGAGCCATGACACCCCAGCACAACCACTGGCAGGCTGAGAGTGCCACACACAGGGGGTTGACAACCACAGTGCACATCAGGTCCCCGTACGCACAGCACACCCTGCACCGTGACCCCAAGACACCACCCATGTGCAGTGACTGGCACTGCAGGAAACCATGCATCCCCAGCACACATCAACCCCATGCAGCACAGAAGCATACAAGCCAGACACACCCTGTGCACCCAGCAGTGGGTGGCAGCAGATGGCAAGACCAACAGAAAGTCACTGCCATGCTGGAGATACCTCCCCATGCACACACACACACACACACACACACACACACACACATACCCAGGACCATACCACCCCAGATGGCATGTACACCCCTGCAACTGAGCACCCATAGCCAGCTGCAAATCAGAGACCAACACAGTATTCATATCAAAATAGAAATGTATATTTAAATATCCAAATAGTAAAGAACCAAAACAATAACAACTATTTACAAGGGGGATGGGTACAAGGTAGGGGTGTTCAAGGGGTAGGGATGAACAACTTGGAGAGGGAAGGCAGGGTGGTAGGGATGGGAGAAGTGGGAAGGGTATCATCAGCTATGGCCCAGCCGGCTGCTCAGCCTCTTCCTGGTTCCGGACCGTCCTGTGCCGCCTCCTCCGAAGGCCATGGCGCCTGATGGACTGGAGGATGGCCTGGTTCTCCATTGACACTCGTGTGAGGCCCCGAATATCCCATCCAATCCTCCTGAGAACCTCGAGGCCTAGGAAAATGGGAATACAGTCAATGGCTGTGACTGACCACAACCCTGAACACCACCCAACCTGCAGGCCATATAGCCCAATGTCCTGCACCTGTGATGGCATGCACCCACCCACAGTGAACATGCACATGACCATCACAAACAGGCGGCACCAGCTATGCGCACCACTGCACACACACACTGCCCATGTCCATCACAGCACAAGCAAGGCTGTCAAGTGACGTGGCAATGTGGTGCGATGCCAGTTACACAGCTATGTGCCCAGTGCATGCATGGACCACCAGTGACGCATACACAGATGTGCTGTGACACTGGACAGTGATGCATGTCACCTGTGTCATGCATACATACATAGATACATAGACAGTGTCAGCAGATAAGGGCCTATGGCCCACCCAGTCTGTCCATTTGAGCTTGTAAGTTCACTTTGTTTTCCTATAAGTCTGTTGCCCCTTACCCCTGACCTCCACAATTCCTTTATGTCTATCCCATGCACTCTGAAATCCCGTGATTGTTTCAGCACCCACCACCTCCTCTGGCAGGGTGTTCCACTTGTCCACCACCCATTCTGTGAAGAAATTCATTTCCATGTTTCCGTTGAATCGTCCTCCCTCCAACTTCATCCCATGCCCTCTAGTCCTGAAACATCTTTTTCACTTAAGAAAAGTGTTTTCCTGCACCCTGTTCCTCCCTGTAAGATACTTGTATGTCTCTATCATATCCCCTCTCTCCCTCCTCTCCTCCAGGGAGTACATCTTCAGTTCCTTCAACCCGTCTTCATAGGACTTGTGATGCAAGCCATGCACCATCTTTGTTGCCCTCCTCTGAACCTTCTCTGCCCAGTCTATGTCCTTACGTAGGTATGGTCTCCAGAACTGTACACTGTACTCCAGGTGGGGCCTCACTAGTGTCTTGTATAGTGGAATTATGACCTCCCCTTTCCTGCATGGTTGTATTGTGCAAGGCTAGTGGCCCCCCCAGCATGCAATAGCATCCATGAAGTCATGATACTCACACTGCTCAAGCAGCTGTGTCTGCCACTGCTGCTGTTGCTGGGGTGCAACACCCACTGGCACCAGGACCCTGGCACGGCCCTCCTCAACCCGGGCCTGCATCCTCACATCCTGACCTGTGGGAGACATATGTTGAGACAAACATCAGTGTGACTCCAAAGCAGACTGCCCCCTGCCCCAGTGAGAGTGCCTGCCCACACAGCCAGACCCATTCATCTCACAGCTGCACACACTGACACAGCCAACCATGGCAGAGCCATCACCTATGCACAGCCACCAAAACACACTCACACCCCTACAGAGATTACAGGTGCATAGATGGTACACCCACCAGGCCTAGGCACCATGCCCTGCCTGGCACGTGACCGCAGCCTCTCCAAAAGGTCCGGATCCCTCTGGCAGAGGTCACTGTACCAGTGCCGGCACTGCTCATCAGACCGGCACCGTCCAGTGACCCCCACCAGGTCAGTGGCCACTTGATGCCACACCTGTGTGCGGGCAATGGTGAGGGGTGCCTCACCATAAAGTGCCCCATAGTGGGGCTCTACTAGGGCCAACAAGTTGGCCAGTTCCAATTGGCTCCAGGGAACAGCTCTTCTCCTAGCCATGGTACCAACTTTACAGAAGGCAATATGGCACCCCGCTGCACCGTAACCCCACGTGGAGCTGTTGCACAATAGACCACCACATGCTCCAATTGTGCTGTTCGAACAGCGCCATCACTTCACATAGCGCTGTCACCAGACAGCGCAATAGGGCCATACACATGGCAGGCGAACAGCGCCAGGGAGCAAAGGTCGGACACAAGGTCATGGGCCATGACGCAAGGCCACGTACAGCGCCATCTGATGTATAGGCATCCTGCGTGACTGACCAGCTGTGTACCAGTGCCACAGTGGACTATTGCACAGTAGTGCCACAGCGCCATATAGTGCCCATTGCTGTAGCGCCACTGGCACAATGGTGGCCATGGCCTGAATTGCCAATCTCGCGCACAGCACATCAGCAGCGTGACAGACACCCGTGTAAGCTATCTGGGCATGTGCAATGCAGTGTACCACACAGTCACAGATCTGCGCCATTGGCTCAGCCGACTCAACCGTATTGCGCAAAGCGCAGATTCGCGATATTCAGCCGACACATGCAAATCATCTGATCAGCCATTCAAAGGCGCAGTGGTGTGATTTGCATGTCATTATAGTTTCTCCACTCATTTGCATGCATTGTGCTATAAATGTGCGACATTGGGCTGCGCTGGCCAGATTCGGTTACTGCAGGTGAGAGGTGAGTTGCATGCTGTGCGATGTTCTGGACAATGTTCATGGGAAAATGCTGTAGACTGCACAGTGACAGGTGTCCACTTCCCCCCATACAGATCACCATGACCGAGCAGAGCCAAGGTGAGGGTGAGGATGGTGGGCGTAGGAGGAAGCCCAACTTTACAGCAGCAGAGACAGAGGCCCTCTTCCAGGCCTACCTGGATGAGGAGCCAGTACTGAGTGGACGGAGGGGCACCCCTCAGTCCCGTGTGGCTGCATGGGAGGGGGTAGCTCGGGCCGTTAACCTGCACGGAAGCCACCAGTGCTCCATGCAGGAATGCAAGAAGAAGATGGGGACAGACCGCAGGAGGTTGAAGGAGAAGGTGGCAACCTTCAGGGCGGCACGTGCTGGCACTGGCGGGGGCCCGCCAGTGGTGTTGGAGCTGACGCCGACTGAGGAGACACTGGTCACATCAATGCAGCGGAGCGCTGTTGAGGGCGTACCAGGAGGTGGATTCCAGACAGGTGGAAGCCTATCACTGCACGGTATGACATGGTGGTGGTGTTGGGGGGGTTGGGGGGAAGGTTGTTCACATGCACTCACATGTACTCTCTTTCTGTTACAGATCCTGTTCATCTTCAGGAGACGGTGGTGGTGGGTCCAGGCAGGGATGATGACCTGCTGGACATGGAGGAGGGTCCATCCACCTCTATCACTAGCCAGCAGGCACTGCAGCAGCATGCACATTGGGCCGCCAACTCTGGTGTCGGTGATTCGGGTGCAGGGGGTGCACAGCCTGTGTCTCAGCAGTCTGGCATGCAAGCATGCCAGCACACTGTGACTATGGCTGTAGCACGTACCTGCACCATTGATGATGCAAGGACTGCAATGGGCAGTGATAGGTGTATGTCCCATGACGGACACACAGCAGGCCAGCACGTGCCCCTGGGCCTTTCTGGTTCCAACTTGTGTACCAGCATGCTGGCACAGTCCCAGGCTGTGCCTGTCAGCACCGGTGGGGCAGCATCAGTGGCTGTGCAGGTGTCTGGCACTGTTGCCAGCACAGCGGTGGAATGAGTGGACCCTGGGGCACAGCGGTTGAAGGGGCAGCAGCAGCAGCCACCCACCAGGTCTGGGGGTACAGTGTCAAGCAGTGGCACATGTCCGCCGCCATGCTGATCTGCCCATTTCTGGTCTGGTGAACAGCACCCACCCTCACGGGGTGTAGTGCATCAGGACCTTCCACACCCTGGGGGACAGGATGCCGTTGGGGCACAGTACCCATTGCACGAGCACACCCGCCTGCTGCAGGAATCAGTACATCTGCAGAGGCGGCTTGCAATGTCCGTGGAGGCACTGTCTGTGTCTGTGGAGTGGCACAGCAGGGAGTGTGCTCTGGACCATGCCGAGCTGGCTCTTATGCGGAAGGATGTGACCGCCACCATTGACAGGCTGACCCAGGCAGTGGTCTCTGTCATGGACGCATTGGGCACACAGTCAGGTGCCCCTGTACCACACACCCCACACAGTTCACTCTCCACTCCCCGTTCCTGGTGTCACGCGACACCAGGCCTGTCGATGCCGGGTTCTGCTGTGGCCATCCCGAGCACCGCTGGTGCAGGTTTGTTCGGCATGCTGTAGACCCCTGTGCGGGCAAGGTCATGTTCGCGCAGTGGGACCCCTGGTGGTGCAACAGTGCCACCCCATGTGGCCCCTGCTCAGCCTGCCAGTGCTGTTGGGTCATGGCGGGGCTGCCCACGCATCCGCAGTGGCTGTGGGACAGTGCTACATGACTGAGCAGTCTCCCAGTGCGGGCCCTGTCTGGTGCTGCCATGTGTGCAATGTGTGTCATGGTGGGCAGTGCACTGCTGGGTGCTCTGCTCACCACGCCGACACATGGACCACCTGCACACCCTCCCAACTGCTGTCCACAGGTGCGCGTGCATGATGATACCTGCATTGTACTGTACACCAAGGTGCAAGGGTGCCCAGCATCTGACCACAACGTGCATTGGACAGTACAGGTGGTGTGGGTGGTCGGTGGTGCTGTGTGTTAGCAATGTCGGTTCTGCTGTGCTGTGCATCTGCCCATGCACGCTCTGTGCCTGGTGTGTGTGTGTGTTCATATGAGTGCTCACCCTCCCTGATGGTGTGTTTGTATGCCTGGACCCTTCCACTCCCTGACCGTCCATGCACCCCTGGTGTGTTCCCCTGTGTGCCTGTGGTTTGTGCATGGACAGTGTTGGTTGCACATGTCCCCTTGACTTACCTGTGTTGTGCATAGTGCTCCTCTGTGATGGTGTCCCGGTGCAGCTGGGCCTGCCGGATCAGTCGGGGTCCCGCCGTCCTAGGGGGGGCTGCTCATCATCATCAACACCGGCGCCACTGGTGTCCCCATCACTGTCCCCCTCTTCAACCTGTACGGCTATCCCATAGTCTTTGGCCATGTTGTGCAGGATGCAACAGGCCAGGAATATCCTACAGGCCTTTTGGGGGCTGTACTGTAGGGCACCGCCGGAGGTGTCTAGGCATTGGAAGTGTGCCTTGAGCATCCCAAACACCCGCTCTATGATGTTGTGTGTGGAAACATGTGCCTCATTATAGCATTGCTGTGATGGGGTCATGGGGTGCCGGTACGGTGTGAGCAGCCAGGGACAGAGTGGGTATCCGCTGTCACCTGTGTGGAGATAGTGGAGATCAGTCTAATGTTCAGGTCCATATTGGCCATATCCCTGTGTGCCACTACCATGGCACCTGTGGCATTCCAACCCTTGCCCCGAGTTTGCATTCCATATATGTGTACTCACCCACTAGATGGCCTGTGGGGATGTCCCCACTCTCGAATCGATGACACAGTGCAGACTGATACCATATGAAGGCATCATGTGCTCCACCAGGGTGTGTGGCACAGACATTGATTATGCGCCCAGTGGCATCACACACCACCTGGCAGTTGACACTAGAGAATCCCTTTCTGTTCCGATATGCGAGCCCATCGGGGCCAGATGGTGTGTGAATGGCCACATGGGTGCAGTCTATGGCCCCTAGCACACCAGGCAAACATGCTACCCTGTGGAACTCCTGCATGTTTGCTGTAAGCTCTGCCGCTGTGCTGGGGAAATGGATGTACTCCGCAGCATGTGGCAGCAGTGCGCTGAGGAATTGGGTGAGGATGCGTGACATGGCCGACTGTGTGATGCCTGGGGTGTCCCCTGTCGGCCTCTGGAAGGTGCCCGTGGCGAGCAGGCACATGCAGGTTGTCACCTTGGTCTCCACTGACAGAGCGTGACTCCGTCGTGAGGGTGCCTGCATCACATCACTGCACAGCTCACAGAGCCGTCTCAGTATTGCCTTGTTCAGGTGGTACCTGCCCACGATCTCTACATCTGTGTACAGCTCAAAGCTGATGCGGGCACGGTACTGCCTGTTGGGGGCATACCACCGACGGGCCCTTCCACGGCCACGTCCCCCTGCAGCATGCATTCTCACCCCCCTCATTACAGCTTCCATGTGGAAGCTGGCACTGTCCATCTCCTTGGCTTCTGCCCCCCCCGGCTGGTGTTGCTGTGTTACCCCCACTGTCCTCACTGCTACTTCCACTGCACCGGGCACCCCGCGCTGGCCTCTACAGCCTATGGCCCATGCTTTCCTTGCCTGCCCTAGCCTGTCTGTTGTCTGTCTGTCTGTCTGTCTCTCTCTCTGTCTCTCTCTCCCCACTTGGCAGCCTTGTAGCGTTCTTGCGTCGCTTCCTTGAGCCTTTTTATTTTGGCTCATTTCCGCTAGTGCGCAATTTCCGGCTGTGCCACTATTGCGCATCGCACAAGTCTTTGAATATCACATTGCGTTCTTTATGCATGGATCCACCCCCTTCGGTTGCACTTGCCTTCATTTTCATTGCGCTGTTGCTCAGCATGTTTTCGGGGACGCAACTGCCTCCTTCTGAATATCACTAAATGGCGCATTTTGGGACTTGTGCATGCGCAACCCTTTTGAATATCCAGGCCATTATGCCTTGGCGCTTGATGCTAGTAAAGCGTTTAATCTAATTAATAGATCATATATGTTTTATATACTTCAAAAATGGAAAATCCCTATAAATGTACTAAAAAAATAATTCAGGCCCTACACATTAATCCAACAGCCACTATTTTGATTAACAGTATGCCAACTCCAGAAATCACAATGGAAGCAAGTGCAAGGCAAAGATGTCCCCTGACCCCCCTGATTTTCATATTGTGCTTGAAACCATTACTGAATACCATTAGAAACTATTTAAACATAAAAGGCCTTTCTATTCAAGGACAGAACACCAAAACTAAGCATCTTTGACAATCATACACTAATTATTTTTTTCAGATCTTAATAAATTAACAGAAGCTTTATGAAAAAGTATTAATATGTTTTCTAGTTTTTTTGGTTATCAGTTAAATGAACAGAAATCTATGATTATGCAATTAACTAGGAATAAAAATAGCTTAGAGTTTGCTTCCCTACAAAAAGTTAAAAAGGTAGAACAACTAAGATATTTAGGGGTTATTCTCACTAATAACATGGAAACAAGTATTAACATAAATTATAACATAGCAGAAGAAAGAAAAAAAACATTGAAAAACTAGATATATGAAATAGCTTGTCTTTATCATTATGGGGAACAGTTCAAGCTATTAAGATTATTGTTTTGCTTTATATGATTTTCAGTCTACAGTCAATATTATGTTTTCCTGGTAAAAAATGGTTTTCTGATGTAAAAAGCTTTTTTTTCAAAGTTCCTGTGGAGAGGTGGGAAACTGAGGACAACATGGAGTACAATAACTTTACCTGTGAAAGATGGAGACTTTGGATGTCCTGATCCATGGTCATATATGTTAGCACAAATGGTTGCAGTTATGTGGGAATGGACTTTCTACCCACAAGATGATTCCCAAATACTGCAAGAGGAAATAAAAAAATAAATAAACCCCGGTTGTCAAGTAATGATTTATTATATCTATCAAATTACAAATCTTTAAAAGGGAGGGGTCCACTTCACCACTTATATGAATTTGCAGCAATAGCAAAAAATGGTTTGAAGTCCAATATAATCTCATGGCTGCACACCCTATGTATTAATACTCTAGGATCAAACAAATCACAAATAAGTAAAATGTATTGCCTCCTTCAAAAGAAGGATATTAAAACATGGAATAAACTAATTCAGGGAAATCAATGTATTCCCTGTAAGCAATACAAGACAATGGTCAAAAATTACAAAATACAAAATGATCTAACCTATGTAAATTTACTCCAAGGATTTTAAAACATTCTGTTCAGGGCATAATATTGAATCTAATAACTTATCTAAATTAATTAAAGAAGAAGAAAAATGGATAGCTATATTTAAAAAGAAAAGGCTCTTGATGTTCCATAATCTAATAATGCAAAACCACACAATTAAGCAAACAAAACATTAATATTCATGATAGAAAGAAATCAATAAAACTCTGCAAGTTACCAATGGTATGCAATAAAAATTGGTGCTAACAAAAACATTGTTTCAGTGAAAAATTATAATATTCAACAAAAGCTAATAAATAGAGCATATATAAGAGCTAGCCTACTGTCTAAAATCAATCCATCTTACTCCAACAAATGTTGGCATAATTGTAATGCAATAGGCACCTTAGCTTACAATATTTGGGCATGTCCTACTATAAATAGGTGCGAGAAGGACCTCTCAAAAGAGCTATCCAAATTGTTGGGGCTAGAAATAACTTGCTCTTTTACAATTTTAATTTTAAATCCATATAACATGATGACCCTTAATTAGATGCAATAGAAAGTTGTAACATTGGGATCCTTGCTTTAAAGAGAATGATACTCAGACATTGGAATGACCAAAGCCTACGTCAAAGTGTAGCATCAGAATGGATGTACAATTTTAAAGAAACTTTGATGTTGGAAAAACTTGGCTATATGACTGAAGAACTTGACAATTATGATAATTGTAACTGGAAAGAATTTATGCCACTACTACCGCTGCTATTAAGAAGTTAATTTACCACTACAATATAAGTATGGGAGGGGGAGGGCTATTTTTTCAAATGGGAACAGCATGATGCACACAATACTTCAATAAAAACTTGTAATGGTTCTGCTAATATATAACAAGATATAATTGATTCAAAAGAATATATTGCTCATGTTGGTATTGCCATATTCATTATTTAACAATATTGGTTGTTCATGCAATATCTGCTGTACTTATCACAAACCTCTGTAAAGTTTTAATGATTTAATAATCAAATAATAAACTTTATTAAAAAAAGAAGAGAAATATTTTTCAGTTAAAAAGGTGCTGAAGAACAAGGGAACATGCTATGAAGCTGTAGGGTACAGATTCTGGAGGGATGTGAGGAAGTACTTCTTCCTAGAGAGAGTGGTGGATTCCTGTAATAGCTTTCTAGCAGTGGTGGTGGTGGGGGAGAATGCATGAGATAGGCAAAAGGGAATCACAGTGTAAAGGAAGTGGGGAGATAGATAAAGCTGTAGATCAAGTATGGTCTGCAGTAATAATGTAGATAGGAAATAATGGGCAGAATGGGTGGGTCACATTGTCCTTATCTACTGTCAAATTCAATGTTTATATGTTGCCTGTTTACTGTACCAGTAGAAAGTTTAATCAGGGGTTACTTTAGTATCTTTAATTTTGTATTCAAGTTCATGTTCATTTTGATTTCCTTGCTTTTCTCTTGTTTTCCTTTATACACATTCCTGTAAGCCTCATTCTGTTCCCCCATGTATTCCCAAACAGCTTTTCTGTTGTTCTGAGTTGCCTCCCTCACTTGCTTGTGTAACCAAGTGACTTATTTTATTTCTTAGTCTTATTAACAAATTTGATACAATTTAAAAAAAACTTACATTATTGCCTCTTTAACTGATGCCCCTTTGTTCTCTATCCACTATGTTTTGCATATGTTTTTCAGCTAATCTTTAATTAGTTGTTTCATTCATTCAAGATCAGCCTTCATGAAGTCAGGGACCACAGTTTGAGATTTCGATTTTGGATAACCCTGTACAGTGTTTAATTATTAATCATGTATGGACATCAGTGTCAGTGGCTCAGCAGATAGCACACTTGCCTCTGAGGCGGGGAGAACAGAAGGCTGTGGGTTCTATCCCCACACCAGGCACTTTGGTTAAATCCAAGTACTGACACAGTAGTGCAGCATGAGGGGCTGCTGCACTCCTGAGGTGCCATCTTTCAGAAAAGACTTTAAATCAAGGTCCTATCTGCCTGTTCTGGTGATGGTTCAGATGGATGTTAAAGATCACAAGGCACTTCTCAAAAAGAGTAAGGGCATTTTTATTTGCAATCAGAAAAAAGATCATTGTATCATTTATATATAGAAAGGAAAAAGCCAACCAATGAGCAAAAACAATATGTACACAAATACGGT
This sequence comes from Neoceratodus forsteri, assembly GCA_016271365.2. Classification (NCBI taxonomy): domain Eukaryota; kingdom Metazoa; phylum Chordata; order Ceratodontiformes; family Ceratodontidae; genus Neoceratodus; species Neoceratodus forsteri. The sequence continues at coordinate 1,397,030,169 of CM057450.1, forward strand.
AAAAAAAGGAAACAAACAGAATAACTAGTGAATACAAATACAAATAACAAAAAGATAATATTTCAGAAGTATATTCTATAAATCATATACATTCTGAGAAACTAAGATATAATTACAGTTTCAAGTACATCCCATTTCCTTTGTTTTTAGGATACCTTCCTTGTTTTCTGGAAAACTACATACCTTTCCTTGATACTAAAATGTTCCCCCATTAGAATGTGGGGATTTTTTTTCCACAGTTTAAAAACTGTTATGTGTGCTAATGTTCTTCTACCTTTATTAAAATACTCTTTAAATTATTTTTTTTATTATATGGAACAGTTGTTCCTGAGTGATCACTTGTTGCTGAATGGAGTATCTACATTTGCTTTGCCAGATCCAATATTTTAAAATGGCAAATAAGAATAACACTGCTTTTATTTAGTAAGGATCAATGATTGGACACGAGTCCAAGTACAAAAGTGTCATAATTCAAATACTGAAAGGGAGGACAGGTCCAGGTGGTATTTACTGTTTTCCAAATATGTTATGTAAGGACATTAAAAATATAAATGTGCCATTGTCTCCAGGGTTGTAGGGCAGCTCGATCTAGAACAGTACCTTTCAGTGACTTCCTGTTTGAGGTTTTTTTTTTTTTGAGGTTGTTTTTTACATTTAATTTGCCATGAGCTCCTAGCCATATGACATTCCATATGTTTTTAGGGATTCTGGTGTCTGTAAGCATTTGACAGATGTTCTGTTTTTCAGATTTGTTCCTATCCTCAAAAGGTGTGGAAATAAAGTGTTGCTCAATAACAAGGGTGACTATCTGATTACTGCAACAGGTGGTTAATGATTGCTTTGTCACATACCACAGTTTAAGTTTATCAATGCTACATTTAAAATACTTGGATAACATAAAAGTTTTAAGGGATTTAGAAAGTGTAGAATTTGCCTCTCAATTATTTAATATGGGTTGTAGTATATTTAATATCCAGGACCCCCAAGGTGGGTTCTCTTGCATCATAATAGGAACCAGATTTGTGAATAAGAATATACAGAGAAAAACACTGTTGGGTGGATCATACCCAGTCCACCTTTATTTTTATTTAAATATATATTACTTCTCTTAACCAGATTTAGCTGTCTGCCACACACTCAGGAAAATAAACAACCAATAATCTTGATTTCTAACTGCTTGGGAATTAGAAAGACATGATTAATATACAGAAACATTGGTATAAGGAAGATTTTTATTACATTAATTCTTTTTTCTTTACCCATATTCCATTTCTGCCAGGATGCAATTCTTGGGAGGGTGAGACTGAGTTTGGCATTCCAATTAAATTCTGTCATATCACCAGGTTCAAAAAATATCCCCATGAATTTGCAGGGTTCATATGTAATTGGGATATCTTTAAAATGAGTTTCATGTTTATCTACTGTACCAGTTATAAGACAAATACTTTTAGCATAATTAACTGCAGCTCCGGTCACTTTGGAAAAAGTGTGTAAGACCTGAAGTGCATGTTGACCTGAAATATGATCTGTTACTATAACTACCAGGCCATCATCATAGGTGCAAACTTTAACAACATCTGAATTTGGAAGATGGATTCCTGTGATCTCCCTAGAAGTGTTTAAAATTCTGATTACTGGGTCCAGAGTGATAATATAAAGAAGTGGACCGAGGGGGCAGCCTTGTCTCACTCCCCTTCTAACAGCTTTCTTCTGTCCTAACCATCCCTGTAATAATAATCTCAGAGTTGCAGTGGCAAAATATTTCTGTAACCATGAAATAAATAATAAGGGTACTCCATAGTGTTGTAAACACAGCCAGACAAACTTGTTTGATAGTCTGTCAAATGCTTGAGACTGGCCTAAAATCAGAATATAAGTTTTGATCTGTGTTGTTTGACTGTGTTCCGTTATTTCCAGTAAGAGAGGTAAATTATCAGTTATTTTCCTTTTAGGAATTGAACACGTTTGGGATTTATGAATTGTATGAAGTAATATGGTTGAAAGTCTGTTACTAAGTATTTTGGCTCATATTTTAAGATCTACATTAAGGAATGTGATTGGCCTCCAGTTCTCGAGTTCAGTCTTGTCCCCTTTTCTAAACAGAAGCAATAAGATCCCTATGTTCATTTCAGGGGGAATGTTATCTCTTGAAAGCATGTTGTTATACACCAGAAGTAGTTCATCTGGACACTGTTCCTATAATCATTTGAGCAAGTCTGAAGATAAGCTGTCTGTGCCTGGGACCATATTTGTTTTTAAAGATTTAGTAACTGATGCTATTTCCTGACTGGAGATTGGGGCTAACAGTTCTTGCATTTGTGCTAGGGATATTTGGGGCAGGTTTATTCCATCAACCAGTCTTGTGTTGCTTTGTTTAGAGGAAATTCAGTCCCAAAAAGTGAAAAGATAACTTTTTCAATTTCCTTCAAGATCTCAGTTTTGTTTGTAATTAATTGTCCAGAAGTAGTCTTTATTTGAGAGATGGTTTTATTCTGTACCTTGTTTTTACAGTTTTTGTAGGGGTTTAAATTGCAGAATTTCCCATGGGTGCCAAAGTTTTGTTCAGCCTCAAGAGATTTAAATCTATCATATTGTAGAGTTTTTAATTCTTCTTTTATGTTGTTCATTTGCTGTGTGGCATTACTTATACTACCAGGTCTTTCTTGTAAACATTGTAGTTGGCTCCATAATTCCCTGTATCTGATTTTGTTTAGTGTAGTTCTGCTTCCTGGCAATATTTTTAAAACTGTTTGAGAGGTCTTTCTTAGAATCTAACTACCAAAGAACTATGTCATCATATAAACATATTACATATTTCCTAGCCTCTATTAATTCTAACAAAATTTCCTTTATGTCATCTTGTTCTGTTTGTTACTCATCTCCATACTCCATTCCCATTGGAAAACTCTAAGATGTTTGTTAGAGAAATATTAATAAGGCAGTGATCTGATGTGGCTACTGCTTGAGTTTTTGAGTGTTGTACCAGTGCATTTTCAGATACAAATAATGAATCTATCCTGGATGATAGTTTCCCTTTATAAAAGGCATGACCCTAGAGCATCTTTTAATTTAGATTGCATAAGTAAAGTTTTAAGAAAATTTATGTCACAAGAAACTTTGTCCTGATATCCTTATCTGACCTCAGCAGGCCACAGTAAAAATCTCCACCTAATATAGTTGTTTTAGCAGTAAATAGGTATGGCTGTATTTTTTTGAGAAGATCTAGTCATGCAGATTTAGTTTGTGGAGTGTAGCAATTAATGAGGTGAAATACTCAATCTCTAACCCAAATGTCTAGAAGAAAAGCTCTCTCTCTTGATGGATTTCCAACATCTTTAAAACATTAACCTTGTGGTTTTGGAAACAGATACCCAACCCACTATAAGGTTCAGTACCTAAGGACAAGTAACTAGAGCCCCATTTCCAATCCACAGATGCTCTAGCTGCTTCAGTTTTGGTGTGTAACCTTGTATCTTGGAGGAAGATTACATCATAATTATTAGTTTCAGAAAAGAAAAATGTTGTTTTCCTCTTTTTTTCATTCTTTATACTGTTGATGTCGAGTGAAGCAACTAATAGACCATGCATATGTGTAAGAGTAACCTGTTACTATAAGGTTAGGTAATGGGAAAAGATTTAGCCTTGGATCTTGTACCCCAGCATTATTGTAACCTTTGGAATGACTAAGGAAAGATCTTCATTGTCTGAGGACTTTTCTACTATTGAAGAAATGTTGGAAAAATCTTCCATCCTGGTATCTCCCCACTGTAGAGCTTCAAACTGGTTTTACAGCTGTACTGAACTGGATGGTGTGTTCTCTGGCTTTCCTTTCCTTTAGTTTGTGTTACCCATTGGAAGATATTCAGGTCATGGGGTCATGTCAGAGGAGACACTAGTTCCCAGGGTGCAGGCTGTGGCAGGGGTTCTGCACTGGTATTTGCTTCCTCTTGACTAGCTGCTAGATTCATAGATCTATCAGTCTGTTCTCCTTGTGCAGAGGTATTTGGTTGTTTATCTGGTTGGGGTTGTACTGTAGATGTGTAGGCCTTAAAATGGGGTGGGGAGGCTGGATCCTCGTTTGATTGTTTATGTGAACAGCTGAGTTTATGTAGAAATTGTGTTCAGTGAAATCAGCGTCTGAGGTATTGTGGGATACCCAAGGGCAATTAGTAAAGGTGTCTTTCATTATCACACAAACTGCATTTCTGTGTTAAGGTACAGTGAACCCCAGAGTGTCCTATCATACTGCATATGGAACACCTAATTTTCTCACAGTTGCTACTCACATGCCTAGGGAGACCACATTTGTAACAGGTACAGAGCTGTCCAGGGTAAAACAAAATTCCTCGATCCCATCCCAGAAAAAAAACTGCTAGGGAGGTGCTGAATGCCAGAATCGGTGTGCCTAAGCTAGATTTTGAACTTCCACCCCCCCCCCATCCAAAAACCTTCTTCATCAATAATTGGGTCTTTTAAGCCTTGGACCTCACACTTTTGCTTTAATCAGCAGAGGGTATCCTTAAAATTTACCGCTTTATCACAAAAGAGAATCATGGTGACTTTAATGGCAGGTTTTGATAAGGGGAGTGCAAAAAAGGGCCTGAAATTGAGCTATCTCTTATTTGCTAGCAGTGTTGCCAAAGCCTGTCCAGTTAACTAGCAGGCCTAAAACTGATATGAAAACTTTGCTCCCCTGGAGTGTGAATGAAAGCAAAAACCTCAGATGGGAAAAAATGCAATAAGTTTTTTATAAGGTATTTCCCCACTTAAGTCCTGTCAGGAGGTTCTTCAAGGCCTCCTTTGTAACGTATCCATACAGCATCCCATCATTGTTCATTTTCTGGTGGTCTATGGAATAAGCTAACAAAACTGTATTTTTCTTGAGACTGGGTATTGTCATTTTCATTCTTATTTTGCTCTGAATTTGTATTTGTGTGTCCAGTTTCAGTATGTGTTTCTTTCGTTTCTATGCCTGTCTGACCCAACTCAATATTTAACAGTCCTGGTGCATCAGTTTTATCATTAGTTACCACTGGTTCTGACTGTAACATTTGGCTGTCTGACATTTCATTGTGTTGTTCCATTTGTATTTCAATATAAGCAGCAACAGTTTCATTATCTGAAGAGGTAGTTTGTTGGTCCGAAACTGTGTCCTTTCCTCTGTTGTTTATCTGATCCAGAACTTCTGTCAAGAATCCATTTTGTTCATTTGAGATACTGGGAGTTGCCAGATAATCCGTTTGACTCTATCCTGGCAATGGCATGTTGGGGTCTGGGATCCATATGCTTGCATCTGATAGGACCCATCCTGCATACTGAAGGACAGCACCCGGTGTCCAGTTTGGTTCAGCTGAATTCTGCAAGGTAGGCAATCCCAGATACTCTTTAGGGTGTGGCACACTGAACTGAAAAACTGAGGTTGGGGTTTTTTACTACTTGCAGAATCAGGGCTCACTGCAATATATTTTCTTTTTTTCTTTTACTCTTCAGGTTACTTTTTTTCTAAAAACTGGCTCTTGGTGGAGGACAGCAATTCTGCCAAATGTAGCTTCTCTGCAGCAAGGTTATTCTGCAAACTTTGTTCAGCCTCATCCAAATCCATAGAAATATCATTTTCTCATTCAGTTTGCACTGAAGTTTCTGTTTCCATCGTGTTGCTCTCCTGTGCTGGACCTGCAGGGACCAGCCATCTTTCCAGACTGACTGTCCACCATGACAGTCAGGGGAACAACAGAGCCCCCTACCACAGAGTAGGGGAGTATTTTATTCAAACTTGAAAGCAAAATATATACATAAAAGTGCTATATCACACAAAATTGTAAAGAAAAAGGAAAAGAAGCATAAATAAGTATTCTATCATACCTTCAAATAAAAAGGTTATATCTAGAGGATGTTGAAATCCCTCCCACCCACTAAAAAAGTAGGAGAACATTCTATTGAAAAGTAGAAAATAAAATTATATGTAAAGACATGGTACAGTCATAAAAAGGAAAGAAAAACTAAGTAGGTAGTCTATCAGACTGATAAATGCAAAATAATGTATCTTAATGAATATGGTAATCCCACCCCCCACAACTAAAAGGGTTAGGGAGATTAGTTAACCAAACTCTAAAAAGTAAAAAACATACATAACGGTGTTCCTACATGCACATCATAATAATAAAAGAAACGAATGTAAAACTAAGCATTTTATCACACTTACAATATACAGTACTTTCCCAACAGGAAAAGAAAAGCTAACCCCGAGGATTGTGTTGAAACATCACTATACTAACAAAATGATAATAATAATAATAGAAGTGAAAGTAAATGTAGTATTATATCATACCAACACTTAGCACTCAAAGGGAATAGAAAGAGCAGAAGGTAAATGAAAAAGAAAATTGGAAAAAAAAAACTCATATCAGCATATCAAAAAGTAAATAACCAAAGTCATATGGAATGCATCCTGAAATGCTTTCAAAAAACAAGAAGAATGTCTGTGACTATCTCCAAGAACTACTGCTAATACAAGGAAGAAAAAGCATACAGGCTAGAGTATTTAACTTGTGTCCAACCAGGACACATTCCTCCACCACAATTTATATAAGTCAGGGAGAACTCTGCTTTGTTTCAAAACCTGCCACCTTGCCATGTCTTTCTGTAATAATAGTAATACCTGTTCACCAGATATCAGTTTCTTCTGAAGAGACCAACCACACCGAACCAGCCAAAGTTGATAACTGATAAAACCCATGAAAATCCGGATTGTAATCGTATCAAATTTAACCCATGCACCTGGAAGCACTCCCTCAGTCCAGATTTGAGGAACCTGATGTTGGAAAGGATTCAAGGGCCATTTCCTATGAAATCCTACCCAAAAGGACAAAGCAAAAGGACAGTCCAGTAAAAAATGCGAAAAAGTCTCAACCGTCCCTGCACATTCATTCCCTCATGGACAAGTTTGTTCTGTAAGGTGTTTATGTTTCAAGTTACTGTGAACTCCCAATTTTTTATGCACACATAGCAATTCAAGGTCTCTCATATAATGAGGAATTTTTTTTACTGGATAAAAAGGAATTTATTAAGGATTAATGTTCCAAAGGCAACACTGAGTATCAAGGAGAAACATAAAAAAAGGATCACATTATCCAACTATATAGCGATTTCCGAGAGGAAGTGCAGAGAATGTTTTTCATAACTTTCCACAATTTCAATTTACCCATAATCCAAATAAAATGACTTGGCAATTGAGCCACCCAAGTCTGGCAGAGGAGAAAGGTAGAAGGGTCCCAATTATCTAACAGGGGCCTAATTTCATCTTCAACCCAAGGGGTCCAAACTTTGAAATCATTATTCAAAAGCAAATCCCAAAAAGAGGAAGATTGGCTCCTCTTTAGAACATCCAGAAATCACTGCACCAAACTGATTAGGGAAGCTAAAGCCTGCTATTACCAAGCAGAACTAGATACTGCAGCCAATTGTCCTTCCAAATTCTGGGCCACAATCAAAGAACTGGAGGGAGCCACGTCTCAAAATATGCTCCCTACAAAAATTACCTCTGACAATATAGTAATCAATGACAAAAAAGAGATACTGCAGGCATTCAACACGCACTTCACCACAGCAGGCTTAGCCTTCGATAACTCACCTGCATGTAGCTTGCACACCCAACTTGGCATGACCCCACCAAATGTTGGCCCCGTTAGTCAACATTTCTCATTCTTATCGGTTTCCCTCAAGGAAGTGGAAGACTTGATTCTCCACCTGGATACTAAGAAAAGTGCCAGTGCAGATGCACTTGAATCATACTTCCTAAAGATAGCATGCCATGTATTGGCAGTGCCTATTACTCATTTATTCAACCTGTCCCTAACACAAGGTACCACCCCTGAAATATGGAAGCTCACACACGTTATCCTGCTATTTAAATCTGGAGACCCTTGCGACCTTAATAACTATAGGCCAATTTCTCTCCTACCCACACTCTCTCATGCTACTGGAAAACATTGTAAATGGCCAACTAAGATCCTTCATCAGCAGAGGAAAAATTACTAAACCCCCCTTCAGTCTGGATTCACAGCCAACTACAGTACAGTCTCAGCATTAGCTCAGGTAACCAACAACTGGCAACTGGAGTTGGAGCATAAAAAGTCAGTATGTGCTGTGTTTCTTCACCTCAGCAAAGCACTCTGCACAGTCGACCATGACCTGATCTTCGACTCACTAAAAACACTAGGATTGGCTGCTGCTTCTCTAAACTGGATCTCTGAATATCTGACAGACAGATACCAGCAGGTGAAAGTGGATGGCGAACTATCTGCCCTTAAACTCTTACAAAGAGGTGTCCCTCAGGGATCCATATTAGGTTCCCTCCTCTTTGCAGTGTATATCAACAACATTAATGAGGGAATCGAGGATGCAAGTATTCACTTATTAGTAGTTGATACAGTGCTGTACCTGAGTCATCCCACACCAAAAGAAACTTGTACTGACCTACAAAAAGATTTCAACCTCCTGCAACTCCAACTAATCAATAAAAAACTGCTATTAAATGCTAAGAAAACTAAAGCCATGTTATTTTCCCCCGCAAACTACTCAAGTGCTACTGACCCCCCCCAATAACCATGATGCTGGGAGAGTGCTTAGAGTACATTCCAAAATTCAGACATCTTGGGGTCTGGATTGACTGTAAACTCTCCTTCACTGACCACCTGGAAGACTTGCTGAAAAAAATGAAGGCAAAGACTTGGCCTTTTTTACAGAATAAGAAGACTTCTTACAGCAGACACAAAGAAATGACTAGTCCAAGCCACGTTCCTGTCCTTAATTAACTATGCAGACTTCATATACAGTAGCTGTGCAGCTTCCTATCTTAGAAAATTGGATATGCTCTACCACAGAGCAATACACTTCAACACTGACCTCCCCTTCTCTACCCATCATTGTGCATTATATAATGCCATGGGCTGGACCTCACTTCACTATAGGCAAAACTTTAATGCAGCACTCTGGACACTTAGAGCCCTCAATGTCAAACTCCCTCAATACATCACTATCTGTCTCCGACTGTGCCCAGGAATTATTCCCTTAGAAGCTGCTCACAACTCCTGCTAAATATACCTAGGGCACTCATACAAGTCGAGAGAGCCACCTATGGATTCTTACTCCCATCAATATGGAATAAAACCCGAAAAATACTTAAGCTGAAAACCCCAGTAAGTACCCTTTTGTTCAAAAGACTTTATCATGATGGCATTACGGAAATTTGCAACTGCTTTACTAGACACTAACTAACCTCCCTTCCTCAAATGGCAGCCCGTAAATGGTGCCCCCCCAGCTGAAATATGTGCCTCTGTTTCTAGCATGCCCACCAACAGATCCACAGGATTTATTGCCGAACTCCCATATCTTATTCTTTGATGCTCTGAACAGCTGCAACCTGATCCTAGCACATGCTACCGCACTTGGGGATAATTATTGTCTTTCGCCCAAAAAATTATCCGGTCCCTCGTCCATCCAACACCTCCCTCTGCCCCAACCTCCAGGACCGTCCCAGTTATGCCCCTGCTACTATATTCCTCCTATTGCACTCAGTACAACGGCAGATTTGTTCTTCCATATGTCACCATGTTTTGGGGCAAAATACATTTAGTCACCTTTCATTCGGTCCTCTGCTCTTCCAATCCCTCACTCTGCTCTAACAATTGGGTCCTCTTCACTTGCTCTCCTATTCCCCACCTCTCCCTACATTATGCGTTTGATATCTTCTATCTGGTATGCCTACTTTCTCCCTAACATTTCCCACTACAAAATGCACAGTTTTTGGACTTGGATCCAGCACAAGTTCATTATCTATGACTCCTTGTAGTTCTATGTTCAATGTATATTACCTGTAAATGCGCATTTTCACTATAAAAGCAGGTATTTTTACTGTTTGTACTATTGTAACGTGTCTTTTTGTATTATTACTGTAGGACCACAGGTCCACCTTGTAAATGAGCTTGCTCAATGGTGCCTGCCAGGATAAATAAAGATATTGATTGATTGATTGATTGATTGATTGATTGATTGATTGAAAAGGGGTAATAAATTATAGTAGATAAAAGTAACATAGAAAAAAAACCCACTAGATTTAAAATTCCTAGACCACCCTCTTGTATAGGTAAGTAGGTAATTCCTCTTTTAACTGAATTTAGTCTACTCTCCCACAGACATTGGAAAAAGCACTGCACACTGATGCCTCCAGGGTCTGCGGAGGAGGGAAAACAGCCACCAAAAACAAAAAATGTGACAGCAGGTAGGTCTTAATCAAATAAATGCACTTGGCCTTTGTCATCTGCCATTTGTTCCAACAGGCTTGCCAGTTTCAAAAGTAATTCCCAATTATATAGTTGAGGGTCTTCCCCACCAAAATAAATACCCCAAATTTTCCTGTAGATCATATCTATAGGTATTCTCCAAATTAATGTCACATAAAATGCATAATATCCGAAAGGCAAAATACCACTTTCAGTGTGCTGATTATAGACCCAGAGATGACATAAAATCATTTAAAGTAGATTGGGCTGCCACTGTGGAGGATCTAGCTGCTAAGAAAAGACCTAAATCGTCAGCATAGGTTAAAGCAACAACCTGCCTATCTTCAGACCCTACAGAAAGCACAGTGATTGACTCTGTCCCATCTAAGGCATACAAAAGTGGATCCAGTGATAAAATATACAATAAGGGGCTAAGGGGACAACCCTGTCTCATCCATCTGTGTACCAAAACGGCCTTACCCACCCAACCATTTATACTCAGTATGAGACTAATCCCTCGATAACAAGTCTGGAGCCAAGCTATAAAAGTGGATGGTAACCCATAGTTACGCAATGTCTCCCACAGATACACATATTCTACCCGGTCAAATGATTTGATTGATCAAAACAGACCAAGTGCCAAATAATTCCCGTGAAACTCCTTTATGTAAGATCTCACGTATGAGAATAAGAGCATCCTGGTCCATCTTGTTGGGATGCCACTAAATTGAGACGGATGCACAACCTGATCCATAACAAACGCCAAACGATCACTTAAAATTTTCATTAATATTTTATAATCTGTATTAAGGAGTGATATTGGTCCCCAATTTTTTAACTCACCCTGACACCCTCCCTTAAAAATCAAAATCAGAAGCCCCTTCAGCATTCTCTCAGGGAGCTGTTGCTGTGTCAAAAAATTATTAAAACAAGTACTTAGCTCTGAACCTAAAATTTCCCAAAATGTCTTTATAAATTTCATGCAGCAGTCCAACTGACCCCGGGGCAGTTCCAGATTTAAGTGACCATATTACTTCCTTCAACTCTAACTGCATAATAGAAGTGATCAAAAGAGCCCCCAAATCCGATGGAATGTGTGGCAGACTCCTGCAGGCCAACCATTTCCACATCTCCTCAACAAGTAGGGACTGACTAGCAAAAGTATGGGTAAAATATGAATGAATCTCACCTAGGATACAAATATTATCTGTCACCTGACCTCCTGTAGATGTAACAAGGAGCTCCATATTTCGGCATTCCTGGAGTAGTTGTAGGGAATCAAAAGGCAAAGTATCCTTTGATTTCCCATTAATGCCATATTTTTTCTTTTGTTCCATAAGTCTCATGGCCTCCAGTTGTTTATGAGCCAATTTGGCCTTCAACCCCTTAATCATCTGGTGGTCTTCCCTCCCCAAATTTGGTCAAAAAGAGGTCCAGAATGACATTTTTTCTTTTAGATAATAAAGCTCATCCCACTGAAATCTCCCATCAATGTGCCCCCATGGTGTGAAAGAAGGCCTTAATTTCTTTTTATGTATCTGCCCACCAGGCAGTATTATCATCATACTAGAAAAAAATGTATTTACGTGCCTGTAGAACTGAGAGAACCCCTTCTCTAACAGGTGGAATATTTAATAATGTAATATTTAATTTCCATATCCCAGTCCCCGCACTCCTCTGGGAGATCACCAAGCACAAGATTTAAAAGCCTATGGTCTGAGGTAGCAACGTCCTGTAAAGCAACAGAGTGAGCATTCAGAGATGGAGGGAAGAAAAAATAATCAATTGTAGAGGCTCATGGGCCACAAAAATAAGTGTGCCAGCTATCAGGAAGGAAAGAACCAAAAGCATCTACAAACCCCACTTCATTAATAAGTTGAGCAAGGCACTGAGCCTCACAGTAGATTTTTTTTCCCAGAAGGAGTTGAATACTGAGAGGGCAAAGTAACATTAAAATCCCCACCCAAGATCACTAAATGATTAGTCAACAAAAAAGGGGAAAGAGATCGAAACAGGTTTACATGATCATGTTTAAGTTGAGGGGCATAAATGTTGAGGAGGCGAATAAGCCTGTTACCCCATTTTATATCTAATAACAGTGCTCTGCCTTTCTGCAACTCTAACTGATGAATGACCTGTATTTGAGATAAAAAAACAGATTCCCACCCCTGAATACAAAGTATCTCCTTGTGACCAAAAACAATCTCCCCATATCCACCCAGTTGTGGCTGCAGTTCTGTGCTCCAAAGAATGTAAACGCATGTCTTGAAAAAACACACAATCTAGGTCACAGTTTAGGAAATGCACGAAAGTACTACTATGTTTCACGAGGGATTGAATGCTATTCACATTCAAAGAGGCCACAAGAAATTTAAACGTAGCCAGACATCATAAAGACAGTGCAGGGGATCTTCATTTTACTTCACTTTACTTCAAGCTCTCGTTACCCTTCTGCTTGTAGTGCATTGAGTAGAGGGTGACTGTGAAAAGGCAGAGATACTAAACAAATATTTTTGCTCAGTATTTACAAAGGAAGAGGTGGAGGTACCTAAAACAAACAGTAGAAACACTCTGGATACAGAAGTTGATACCAGCCCATTTACAGAAGAAAGGGTTCTGAAAGAACTCTTAAAACTGAAGGTGAACAAAGCAACGGGGCCTAGATAGGTTTCATCCCAGAATTCTAAAAGAACTAAGGGTAGAACTAGTGACACCACTGACTACCCTCTTTAACAAATCATGGGAGGAAGGGGTGGTACCCGAGGACTGGAGGAGGGCAGATGTGATTCCACTTCACAAAAGTGGGAGCAAGACAGAAGCAGGAGACTACAGACCTGTTAGTTTAACCTCAGTGGTAGGGAAAATTATGGAATCACTTCTGAAGGAAAGAACTGTCGAGTATCTAGAGGCCAGAGGGGCACAGGACCCAAGGCACCATGGATTCACAGCAGGAAGGTCATGCCAGACAAATCTGATAGATTTCTTTGACTGGGTGACCAAAGTAGTAGATCAGGGAGGGGCTGTGGACATGGTCTGCAGACTTTAGCAAGGCATTTGACACAGTCCCACACAAATGATTAATATACAAGTTAGCCAGCCTGGAGTTGGTCCCAAGATGACAGCCTGGGTAAAGAACTGGCTGGAGAATAGGACACAGAGTAATAGTAAATGGAGTCCACTCTGAAGAAAGGGGAGGGGTTACTATGCTGGTACCGTGAGGAGTTCAGTATTAGGACGGTCCTCTTCAATGTCTTTATAAGCGGACGTTGCAGAGGGACTGGAAGGAAAAGTATGTCTCTTTGCAGATGACACAAAGATCTGCAACAGAGTTGATACAAGGTGGGGTGGAAAGGATGAGAAGGGACTTGGCAAGGTTAGAGGAATGGTCAATTGTATGGCAGCTTAGATTCAATGCTAAGAAGTGCAAGGTAATGCACATGGGAAACAAAAACTCAGGGGAAGAGTACACAATGGGGGTGAGATACTAACAACAAAAATGGAAAGGGACCTGGAGGTAGTCATATCAGATAACCTAAAGGTGAGCAAGCAATGTAAGAGAGCATCAAGGAGGGCTGGGGGATACTGGGATGCATAGGGAGAGGCATCAACAGTAGAAAACAGGAAGTTATTATCCCTCTGTACAGACAGCTGGTGAAACCTCATCTGGAGTACTGCATGCAGATCTGGAGACCCAATCTCTGCAAAGACATAGACAGGATGGAAGCTGTCCAGAGGTGGGCAACTAAAATGGTGCAGGGTCTGCACCAGAAGACATATGAAGAGAGACTTAAGGAGCTTAATATGTATAGCCTCGAGGAAAGGAGGGAGAGGGGGGAAATGATAGAAACTTTCAAGTACCTTAAGGGAATCAACAAAGTCCAAGAGGGTAGCATCTTTCATAAAAAGAGGTGTGCAAGAACAAGGGGCACAATTTGAAGATAGAGGAGGGCGGCTCAGAGGTAATTTAGATATTTTTCACAGATAGGGTTGTGGATGCATGGAACGGCCTTCCGGAGGAGGTTGTGGAGTCAAAAACAGTGGTGGAATTCAAGCATGCATGGGACAGTCATAAAGCAATTCTAGGGGTTGGGGGTAGGAAGAAGTAGGCTGCTGGTTAACTCGGATCTGCAGCTTATCCATTAGGTAGGGAAATGGGCAGACTGGGTGGGCCAAGCAGTCCTTATCTGCCGTCAAATTCTATGTTTCTATGTTTCGAGCTGGTAATGCATCCTGGGCAACAGACTGAGGAGACTCCTCACCTGGAATTGTGGCAGTGTCCAGGTACATGGAATCATCTATCAAAACAGTATACATATTCTGGGTTTCCAAAGGTGCCTCTGAAATATTTTTCTTTGGCTTGGCCCCGCACTTTGGAAGGTTTCCCCCTTTTCCCTGAAACCAAAGTGAAATCCTCACCACCAGCAGGGGACTCAGAGGCAGGGGAAGGGGAAGAGTCAATAATGTGACATATTACAGGAACAATCACATTCAGAGGGATTTCATGTACTCTATCCTGGGTACCTGGACCATGAGCTAAAGGATCCACAGGTATCTGCTTTGTTGCAGCTTGAGTCTCTGACATAAGAGGCAAGGGCAAGTTTCCCCCAAGGGGAGCCTGCCCCTGTTTCACAGTCAAACGTATATAATGATCTTGGACCCCGAAGTCTGCAACCTCCGTATTTTTTGCTACTGAGGGGCAATCCTCAAAGGTAAGGCCTGCGTCATCATAGAGGTTGCATATAGGCTGTTGGAAACAGTGAGCACTGGGATGTCCCATCTCCCCACAATGTGAGTATTTCAAAACATCACAGGAGGTGCTTATATGTTTAAAGGATCCACACTTGAAGACTCTGGGCTGCCCAGGGTAAAAAAGAAACCTCTTATCCCTCCCAATAAAGAAACAATTTGGTAAATGCAGTAAGTTGTGTTCCGTATGGTGCAATTTAATGCAAAATTTCCACCCACCATTCCAAAATCAATCAGCGTCCATAATAGGCATAGGAGTTCCCTTTATATCACAACGCTTCTTCAGCCAGTGTACTATGTCCACTATATTAACCTCTTTGTTCCAGAAAAGGATTGTAATAACCCTAAAAGGTTGTTTGGTAAGGGGCAAAACAATGAATCAGACCACAGGGGATTTGTTTTAAGATTACTGTAACGACACCAAAAGGTCTCCAATAAAGCAGGAGTATGAAAATTTATATCAAAAGTAGATTCCCTCTGCACATGAATCAAGGCATATACCTCTGAAGGAGAAAATCCATACTTCTCTTAAGTAGGATTTTCAAACATAAAATCTATCGTCGGGGGTTTCATGAGGCCCACATATCTAAAGTAGGTGCATTCCTCCTTTTCGCTAGTTCCATAGGACGATGAAAATGACTAGCATGTGTTGGCTTCTCAGGTTCCCCAGGATTAGATCCTGATGTAGGGCCAGAAATGTCAACCACAATGGGGTTTATGTCATTTTCCACAGCTAGCTGACTCACCTGTCCCTCAGGAGGGGCAAAGATAACTCCTGAAGGAGAAACACTAGGATCCACATCCTCCTTATTTACAGAAACAGGTAAAGTACTTATCTGAGAAGGCAACCGGCCTTCTGATGCAGGCATCTCAGAGTTGGGCCTCCAATGACCAACCGAAAGTGGAATCCATCCCACAGCTAGTAGGGCCTTATCTGGTGACCATGATCCTTCTACTTCAGCATTCCAGTCTCACCTAGGTGGTGATTTGACTACTGTAGGGTTCACTCCCAGCCTCTCATTGGCCGTAAAAAGCTCAGTAGGACCTTCAGACACTGCTGAGCCTGGTGAGTTTTCCGAGCATTTTCTCTTTCTGTCCTCCACTTGTCGAAGCCATTCAGTCATCAATTGCTCACTTACATCTAACAATTCTGCTGCCAAACACAGCTGATTTTGCTCCAATCTGAGCTGATCGTAGGATTCTTCCAACAAAAGACCGCTATGTTGGGCATGTGCTGGCCACCCAAAGGGTGCATCCCAGCTGCCTCTACACAGATCCCTTGGCCTGAGACATCATTATAGGCTGTGGTTGATCCTGGGCTACCTCAGCCCTATACATCCTTCCACTTCCAAGACCAGCAATGAAGTGAACCATCTCACAGTACAAGGGTCCCTCTACTGGTGAGTAGGGGAATATTCCCAGTGCCATGGCTAAATTCCCCCCATTCACTAACAATACAGTACCCCACCAACAGCTTAATCTGGTTCAAGGTCAGTTGGTATTCATCTGTATCCCCCTCCACCATGTTGTGTATTTATTTATTTTATTTACTCATTCTTGGATTACAATACCTTAGAGCTCATAACAGCTCATTTACAAAGGTTTCACATCAGTGGGAAGGGTGACAGACACACAACAGATAGTATCACATAAAAGTTTGACAAGAAAGTATTTAAAAATGACAATATGACATTAACATTGCAACTAAAATTAAAATTATGAATCGGTAGGAAATCAAAAATAACCTAATAAAAGGAGGCAGCCCAAGGTGTTTTGTCAAATAGGTATAGGTAGATTTGGGTGAACAAAAGTTCAGATAAGTGAAGATAAACAGTGGAGAGAAGGTGGAGGGTGAGAGGGGTGAGGTGAAAGAAGGATCAGGGAAGGAGGCAGGAAATGGGGCAGAGCGGTTAGGATGAAAGTGGTCATTCACAGAGAAAGGGAAAGAAGTAGGTACACAAGGGTGTGTCAGTACTGCTGAGGTAGTGCCATGTCAGTTGAAACAGTCACATGAACTGTTAGCTGTAAGATGCTGATGAGTGCCTTTAAATGGTCCTAATTTTGTAAGGAAGAGATATCACTGGTCAGCACATTAAACCATAGCGGTGCCCTATATGCAAACGATTGTTGCCCTTGTGTCTTGGGACAGAGAAGAGTTGGTTGATTGAGCTACGCATGTGCTGGGAGTTGCAAGAGGGGTTGAGTAAGTTTCTAACACCAGAAGGCAGGAACCTGAGAAGTGCCTTTTTAGTTAGCAAGCAGGTTTGATAGTGAATCCTCCCATTTAGCTGAAGCCAACCTGTTTGCACATATAGTTTATATGTGTGGGTAAGGCATGCTGTCCCAGTAAGAAGTCAAATGCACTTACCCAGTCAATAAAAACTACCTACCTAAATAAATAAATAAATAAAATGTACTCACTTTGTCCAATTGGGTCATCATTTGAGATATCTCTTATAATCTTCTGGGTGGACATTACTAGGTATGAAATTGCTTCACCCATGATTGCATTTTTGAACCATCATGTAAGTAAAGAATCCTGTATTGACAATGTAAATGTCTTACTCTTTTGGCTTACTGCTGCCAGAATGTCCCAGTCTAAGTCTCCTGTAAGTATAGTTCACCCCTGACTAGTTGCTCACTTAATTTCCTTTTCTAGCTCATCTTCGTCTTCCCCCTTGATTGGCTGTCTACATATTACTCCTACTCTTTATTTTTATCTCTGTTTTTTGCTACTTGAAGTCACAATAACTCAGCACCCTTCTCTGAAACAGATATGCCATTTTAAATCTTTATGTCCTTGCAGGCCAACTATCCCTTCCCTCCCCGCAGCTGTAAAAGACAACAGCACTACATACATTACAAAAGCAGCTCCCCTTCAGGCAGAATTCTGTCTCAGAGTCACAGAGGGGAATTGGAGGGAGTAGACACCAAGGATGAATTGGGTCCCTACCACACTGATAATCGCTACACCTCACTATGACTGATTTCTCCAGTTTCACATCAGCCAGATCAAGCACCCCTTGCAGAGCTGGAGGAGAAGGTACCAGCCCAAACAACCACTTCCTTAAAATTTGGGGCTGCTATCATCTTGCAGACTACTACCTCATCGAACTATGACCCATCTGCAGTAACACCTCTCCTAGCACTGCCTCAGTAAGGGAATTCATCAGCTACAACCCACACTATGGATATTTATTTATTTAGCTTTTGTTAACCAGGTAAGCACGCTAGACAGTCAAGTGCCTATTTTCAGGTGCAACCTGGGAGAATTACAAGGTACAGGCAGTACCAATTCAGAGACAAGGTACAGCACCTTGTCTCTGACCCATTTCCCATGGATCAAGGTTGACCGTTGATACAGATAAGTACAGTCTGTCATTTTTTGGAGGGAGGGTGGGGAAATGGAGTTGGAAGGTAATTTGGCACAATACTCTATGGTGTTTTGAGCACGTTCACCCCAAGGAGCAGCACTGGGGAGGGATGGCTGCTGGGGTATTAAGATAGCCTTATTTCCTCCTGGAAACCCCAGTGAGCATTTTGTGGGAGCCATCCATCTACCCTCATCAGTCTCCCATGCTCACTTTAAGAAAAAACATGCTTACACATATAGGACTATACATATCTTTTCCATAGCAGGCCTGGCTGGAGCCTGAGGTTAACAGTATATCCCCAGCAGCCTTTGCGATGTAGGCATGTTTTGCTGTGACACAGATACTAGTACTGTGTGTCTTGGGCACTGCACCCCACACCTGTCACTAACTCTGAGATGCTTTCCTGAGGTACGGAGTGGGGGCACATAAGATAATTTTTGTACAAAACTGTACTGCTTTGTGCCATGAATTCTGTGACTCCACAGCATATTGAATACGGACTTTGAGACTTTGCTTCTAGTCCACTGTTGTGATAAGGGCTGATGTTTTGTGGTTTTTTGTTGATGCAATGTTCTATATGTGCAGAGTATAGACTGTCATCACGTGTAATGGCAGAACGGGTTCTTATGCAGTCTTAGAGATGTCCACCTCCCCCTCCACCATCTCTGTATATGGCCCCTATACAGATGTTGTACCATAAGGTCAATAGCTATAATCTCAATAGCTGCCATCCTCATTTCTGTCCCTGGCAGGTGTAGTTACATGGACCATATGGTAGAGAGGGAGGTGAGAGCAAACTGATGCTGTATGAGCTAAGCCTTGTGAATGAAGGCCTCCATCCCCGTCAACTGGGGAAAGTGCAACTAGTCCAAGATTACACTGCCAATAGCAACTGACTGGCAGAGGTCATCCAGGTTTCACTGTAACCCGAGTTGAAATTTTAAGGAGTAACCTGGACCTTGCATGGCTGTAGTGCTTAGAGACTACCAGTACAGGTTTCACAGCCTTTTGCATATGCTGTAAACCCTGAGGGCAGATGAATTTTCTTGACAGTAGCTATATGATCTCCTATGCACCTCCCAGGCAAACACACACATCAGATTGGGAATCATACTAATGCCAAGCTCACCATATAGTTTAGGTGGACCTTGATCAGCTTTTTGCTACTGATCCTTAGCCTCTTTGTCTCCTCTAAGCACTCTGTTTCTAGGTGTGTTTATAGTTATGAGTTGAAGTATATTTGTTATAGTATCAAAAACCAAGTAAACACACTAGGCCAGGGGTGCTCAGGATATAAAATGCATAATACTAGAAAAAATCCAGCACTTGCCACCAATTATAATAAAGGACGCTGCTCTCTGAAAGTATGATTAATACCCAAATTTATTTAAAGTGCCACAGTGCCTTGATGCATTTCGGACATAGAAAAATCCTTTATCAAAGGATTTTTCTATATCCGAAACTCATCAAGGCAATGTGTCATTGTGGTCTTTAAATAGATTTGTGCATTAATCATATCTTCGAAAACAGAATCCTGTTATATTTGGTGGTGAGTGCTGGATTTTTTCTAGTATTATATTTGTTATAGATTAGTTCATAGCAGAGATCTAGGTGTAGATATACAGTACTTCAATGGTATTCTGAATGTCAGGTACAAAACTCGCCCCGGGGCTATAGGATACAGGAATGCTTGCTCTCTTCCTAATGCTTTTCTTGAACAAACTGATGGTTTCAACTTCTTGTGGAAGGATTTTCACTTATCATTTCATTCTCTATGTTATCTTGGACAATGGGAAACACCTGGGAAGCCTTTAAAGCAACCATTAGAGGGAAGAGCATTGGTTATTTGGCCACTAGACATAAGAAGAGGGGAACAACAGCTCCATCAGCTAGAACAGGAGCTGAAAACAGCAGAGGGCCAATTCAAAGCATCTGCTAACCCCAATCGACCCTCTCCCCTAGGCCACAGCTTTGTAGGGCTCTGATTGAAGATTAGTGCCTTACTCTCAAGGAAGACAGAAATCTCTTTTCTCAACTTATTTATTTATTTTTATTTATTTATTTAGACAGCAGTTTGGAAAACCTTTGAGCCATAGGCTCATTTACAAAGGTACCTTGTCACAGTAAGACAAATGAAAATACACAGTATAACAGTATAACACAGTATAACAGTAACTTAAGACATAGATACAAACAAGCAAAGATATTGGGAGGGAGGTGAAAAGGGGGTAAGCTTTTGGAATATCACCTTTTGGAACAACAGTCTGAAATATTTATAGCTGGCCTTAAAGACTTCATGGGACAGGTATGTAAACAAATCCAAGATGGTAACAGTAACATGAAAAATGATTATGCCACCCTGTACTCGACCTTTCATCATCAGACTTCTGTGGATATCCAAGCTTTTTTGGATAATGTAAACCTCCACTGGCTGACCACCCCCCCCCCACCAACAAGCCACATTATTGGATGCACCACTGTCCACAGCAGAAGTCACACAAGTCCTTCTTTCCCTAAATAAGGTTAAGACCCCTGGAGGAGATGGTTTCCCCTCAGAACTTTCACAATCCCTAGTTCCCATAGTCTCCCCTCTACTAAGTAAGGTGTACTCAGAGGCAGAATCTCTGGGCACCCCCCCCCACACACACACACCGTTACAGAGGCAATTATTATGGTACTCCTCAAAAAAGGAAAAGACCCCTTGTTAGCTGCCAGCTACATACCTTTTTCTCTAATCTATGTAGACAGTAAAGTCTAAACCAAAGCCCTGGACACCAGACTTAATCCACTGCTCCCACAACTAATACATCCCTTTCAGATAGGCTTTGTTCAAGGATGCTATAGTGCTGCCCACATTTGTTCCTTCCTGAACCTTATACACTCTGTAAAGAACCTCCTCTGTGTCTGCAATCACCATAGATTTTGAGAAAGCCTTCAATTCTCTCAAATTGGACTACTTGCATTTAGTGCTAGCCCATTTGGGGTCTGGAGAACCTTTTCAGGCATGGATTCATTCCATATACTCCGCTCCCATGGCAAGAGTCCTTACCAACTCCCTTCTGTCCCACCCATTTCCATTTGAGAGAGGCACCAGACAAGATTGTCCCCTACCCCCACTTCTCTTCATATTAACAGTGGAACCACTGGGCGCAGGCAGCATGCAGAAATTAAGGGATTAAAAATTGGGGAGCAAAAATATTCTGGTCTTAGTATGCGGATAATCTTTTAGTTCCCCTGGCCGATATAACCATGTCCCTTCAGCCCCTCCTACTCTTGCTTCATTGTTTTACTCAATGTTTTGGATTAAAAATTAATCAATCTAAAACAGAGGCTATTCCTCTAAATCAGAACTGTAACTCCAGCGCAGTAACATCACATGCTCTGATGGGCTAGCAGGAATCACTTATTTGGGAATTAAGATTGCCCTAATTCTTACTCGGCTATGGGAGCTAAACTTGCAACCATTATTAGCTACCATTAAAATTGAATTTGACCACTGGAGATTACTCCAACTTAACTATGACTGGAAAAATAGCAACAATAAAAATTGTGATTACCCCGAAGTTGTTTTATCTTTTGTCCCATCTACCACTGGAGGTTCCAGTTAGCTGGTATGCAAAAATAGACAAAAGCATCAGTAATTTCATATGGGAAGGAAACAAAATCCAGATATAGAAAAAACAAACTGATGGCTCACTGGTGGGAAGGAAGATTGTATCTCCTATGGTTTGAGGGATATAAATGGGCTTTTCAGGCAGTACAAACACTGCAGTGGTTTAGACCAAGGTCTGACCACGCCCCTCAATGGATCCACACAGAAGAGGGACAAGGCAAGGTGCATTCTCTCTCTTTCTCTCCTTTTATACACCACACCCCCAGGGGCTTTGCATCCCACACTACTATCTGGCCATACAGTCAAATACTGACATCAGCTTCACTGCAAACTGGATACAAACCCAATGATCCTACTTTTCATCCCTTTGTGGGGTAATCCAGCTATGTTGGTAGACCAAAAACCTAGATGGGCCACTAAAGGCATTCATTGTCTAAGGGATGTACTTGAACCAGGGAAGTTAATAGTCACCACTTTCTAGGATTTGCAAACTTGCTGGAACCTTCTGTCCACAGGTTTTTGGAGTTATCTACAGCTTAGAAAAGTGATCCAAACCCTTCTTTGCACAAAATCCCAGAACACCAAGTCGGCTCCCCTGATTTGCTGGTAGGCTGCTCCAAAAGTCCAGGCAAGTAAAATACATCAATTAGTTAATCACATTTTTTTTTGATACAGCACATTTTCTCATTAAGAATCATGGAGCTTTACAAATGAGACAGAAGACAAATTAAAATGAACATATCAACAACAAAACAACAATAAAACTCTCCTGGTTAATTCATTTTAGTACAGCTAGCTCTGATCAGGCTGAAAAGCCTGCCTAAATAAAAATGTCTTCAGCTCCTTCTTGAGGACTTCTAATGTAGTAATGTCTCTCAACGAATGAGGGAAAGAGTTTCAAAGGATTGGTACCATATAAGAAAAGGCATGGGCTCCAGATGTTATCAAGTGCACCTTTGGAACTTCTAAAAATCCTCCATCAGCTGAGCAGAAGGGATGGGAGGGGTAGTAGGGCTGAAGGAGGTCTTGCAGATAGCCTGGCCACTGACCAAGTAGGGCTTTATAGATCAGCAAGCTGACCTTGAAGGTGATCTACCACCTAACAGGCAGTGAGTTCAGAGAGCTAAGAACAGATGTAATGTGACACGATCTCAACAGACCAATCAGCAACCTGGCTATCACTTTCTGCACTAGCTGCAGGTGGCAAAAATCAACCCCCAGTAACCCCAGGTGAATGGCATCACAGTAATCGATCCATGAAGTCACAAAAACATTAACCAGTGATGGAAGATCACCCAGGGTTTCAGGAGTTTAATCCTGGTGTTGTTCCACAGATGGTAAAAGGCACGCCAAACCACAGCTAACACTGGAAACTTAAGTGACAAGCTGCAGTCTAGAGCAATACCAAGATTTCTCACCCCAGTCAAAAAGTGCAACTGGGAACCCCCAAGCCTAAGCCTGGAGACTCACCCAGATTGCCCACTCACCCCTGGGTGGCTAGTTTCCACCACTAGAACTTCAGTCTTATCCAAATTCAACCTCAGCCAGTTGGCCCTCATCCGGTCTTGGATCTCAGTGAGGCACCGATTAAACACCAGTACCACCTCCTGCTTCTCGAGCACAAAAGGCAGGCATAGCTGAGTGTCAAAGAATAACAAGCAAGGGATTAACCCAGACACACACTCACAGTAAGAAGTAAGCATTTTTTCTTGTAGAAAATGCTCAGTTCCTTTATTAAAAAATTCAGCAGCACTGATGCCTCTGCGACACCACACAGCAAACTTCAGAAGCATTGGGGCTGCTGATTTTTTCAATAAAGGAACTGAGCATTTTGTACAAGAAAAAGTGCCTACTTCTTACTGTGTGAGTGTGTGCCTGGGGTAATCCCTTGCTTGTTGCTGTATTTCATCTCTACCTGTGAGCACCACAAACTGTGAGCGGCTCTGTCCTTTGTGTTTGCTGTATATCTGAGTGTCATATGCATGGCAGTGAAAACTTAGCCCATATTATCTTATAATGTCCCCTAGTGGTAGCATATACACCACAAACATTGTGGAGGAAAGAATGGAGCCCTGCAGGATCTACATGGGAGGTGTAGGGGTACAGAGGAATAATTCCACTACACCACCCATTGCATCCTGCTAGTAAAGAATGACAGAAACTAGTTGAGAACTGTACCAGCCAGTCCAAAACAAACTCAGAGGTACTCCAACAACACCCCATGGTCCATGGTGTCAAATGTTGTCAAGAAATCAAGGAGAATAAGTATGGAACACCTTCCTCTATCCCTCGCCACCAAGAGATCATTAACGACTCACACCAGGGCAGTCTCAGTGCTATGCCTCTTCCTGAAACCCAACTGGAGAGGGTTGTAGATGGCGTGAGTTGACAGCTGGATCTCCAGTTGAAGGGCCACCACCTCCTCATTAACCTTTCCCACAAAGGGAAGGTTAGAGACCAGTCTGTAGTTAGCCAGGCAGTCTGGGTCCAGCGATGGTTTCTTTAGTAGTGGTCTTACAACCACCTCCTTCAGGGGCTCAGGAAAAAATGCTGTCACTAGAGAATGCCAGACTATCCTAGCCGGAACCGGATGGATGACCTTAGCACAGCATATTAAAAGGCATGGGTTTAAACTACAGCAGGTTAGTCTCAGCTCCTGGATGATCTTCACAACATCCATGACCGCCAGTTGGTCAAAGTCGAAACAGACAGATTGAAGGCCCGTGACCTCCGGCCCATCACTGCCCACCCCATTAGAGGGTGCTGACAGGATCTCTGACTTGTTGAAGGCAATCTTATTGGCAAAGAACAGAGCAAACTTATCACACATTCGTTGTGAAAAAGCTCCCCAGAACTGAAAACAGGCAGTCGACAGTCTGGAAAAGCTGAGCTGGTCTGTTAGTTGCTGCAACAATCTCCCTGGACAGGAGATTGCTGATTGATAGTCCCTGTAATGAGACATCAATATAAGCTTGTCCTCCCCAGATCAGGATCTCTGACAACATCACTACAATTTTTGACTTCTTATCTTCAGCTCCCTGAGAGTCCCATAAGACCAAAGGGATCCCTGGTGTGAAGTGAGGGGTCAAACACAGAAAGATGCTAAAGAGTCAAAGGTGTCAGTCACGACCCTGTTATAGATCATAACCAACTCCCCTGGTTCATTGCAAGCATTCATCATACCCAATAGGTCCAGCACTGTCATCAGACCCTGGATCTTTTAAACTGCACCCCAGCCTAGCCTTACTCACCTGTTCTTCCAAGTGATACAATCTTATTGCACCCCCACCCCTTTGACCCTGATCCTTGATTTAGTGGTGGGGACTAGCAGCAGTCAATCCCAGATAGTCAGTTTGCACCTTTTCTGCTGTGCACCCTATCCCAGCCTGCTCAATTTTATGCCTTGTAAATGGATAGTAGTAATCTGTTGAATTGAGTGAGTTAGCATGTACAATCATGAGGAAGGGAAGGCAGTAGCATTATTAGTGATGTTATGCAGTCTGTCAGAGGTCTACAACTGGGCATCCACCAGCTTCCCAGAACTCCTACTGGAAAATGACTAAACCCCAACTCCTTCAGCTAACCAACTGCCACTAATCTTCCTCTCTCTTTATATCAAAGCATGATTGATTTTTCTGGTGTATGAATTTAATGTGAAATTAGTCCTGCAAAGTTTCCCAACCCTCTTCTTCCTTAAATTCTGCTTTTTCTGTAAGTCTGGCACTTACATTTGGGACACATCAACAAGTAGTATGACTCACCCTGCATGACTTGCTTACGCTTGTAGATGGATCCCTTTTACACAGCAGCCATTGACACTAATAATGATATCTGGATAGCCATGGCTAGACATGAGTGATTTAGTTCAATGGCCAAGACTAAAGTCATGGTTTGATATGGCAGGCTATTGTTACTGATGGCCAGGCTACTGCTGTATATAAACCCAGAATTACAGTTACAGTAACTGACAAGATCAAATGATTCTGATATATCTCTAGAAAAATTTCCAGCCTAACTGCAGTATGACAGTAGGTCCACAAGAGAGAATCTCTTCAGAAATATCATGAAATAGCTATATTATACAGACATGGTCGAGCCTGTATATTAGGGTTGCGTAAGCACTTCTATGTTAAACCCAAATCTTTGCACCTTTATAACTCTGTCCCCATTCAACTGGTTTACATGAAATTTGGAAAGCACAGCCTCTATGCCAGGATCACTTGATTCAGTAAATTTCATGTAGATCAGTTCATAGGTGACAAAGTTACAGAGATGGAAATAAACACAAAAGTCTCCATTTTTGAAAATTTTAAGACTTTTTTTGCCACCCAATAACTGAAAACAGTGGAAGCTTTGAAACTTGAAACTTTTAGATTTGATAGAGGTTGGTCCAAGGTGTGTTCATGTGTGGTTTTTAGGTCCCACTGTTAAGCAGTTTTTAAAATATTTAACGAAAATGTTCCATTTCTGAGCATGTGCAATTCAAAAAAATCAGTGTTCTATTCATAGCTGAATTTTTGCAAAAGCACTGCGCTATACAACACACCTGTCTTTAATAAACAACAGTGTGTCATATAGTGCAACCCCTGCTGCTGTCACCATCCATAGGTCAGTGACAGGGCTACTGTCATTGTAGCCCTGCCATCCTGACTGTGCTGTGCCTTCAGCTTCATCTGCACACTGGGGGCCCAAATCCCCAGTAGCAGTGTATTTATTTATTTATTTATTAATAATTTTCTAACGCCGGAATGCTC
Source organism: Neoceratodus forsteri (assembly GCA_016271365.2). NCBI lineage: Eukaryota > Metazoa > Chordata > Ceratodontiformes > Ceratodontidae > Neoceratodus > Neoceratodus forsteri. The sequence continues at coordinate 1,397,056,936 of CM057450.1, forward strand.
AACCCCCATGTCAGATGCTCCCTGCCCCTCGGAGAGTTTTTTCATCTAATTTACCCCCAGTGTCCAGAAATTGATAACTATTACAGGTATATCTGCTAAAAAGAAAACCGTCCCCTAACATTTTTTTCATTTTTATTTAAAACCGAAATAAGGAAAATGGTCCCTCATTGTCAATGCAATTCCCTTCCCCCATCCCAACCCTCCCACTGAGCGTCCACCATTCCACCACCCCTTACCCAATACTTACCTGTGGAGGCCCTATGCTATCATCTTCAAAGCTGAACCATGAACTGAGGAATAAAGCTTATTGCAGTATAATGTATTTGTTGGTTTGGAGCTCGTTTCACTATGTGACACAGCTGCCATTTAACAAATGACAGCTATGTCATATAGTGCAACCCTCACTGCCATATAATGTATTTGGTTATTTTTGCACTATAGGGCACAGCTGTGTCATATAGTCCAAAAGCCACCAAATACATTATACAACAACTGGTTTCATGTGATAATGGTGATCGCGGAAAGGCGATCACTGTTAGGGCGAGTGTATATCACGAAAATCAATTTCGGTGATGTACACTCCTGGCACACTGCAAAAGGGTGCTGGAGACTTGGATTTTCTTTTTATGTGGGGGGGCCATTCCCCATATACCCCCCAAATGATTCTTAACTCCGGGGGGGGTGCATGTCAGGGGGTGCAAAAGACAAAAAAATAAAATTCCCAGACAGGTGCAAAAAATGAATGTGTGCCCAGAATCAAATCCGGAACCCTTCCAACCCTAGCCTGCCACCAACTCACCACACCACATGGCCACCTCAGCAGACCACCATCATACTACACCCCACAAACCCTCCCTCCCCCTTCCACGTGTTGCATGGTGTGGTCCCTCCTTCCCAGTGCAAGTGTACATATGGCAACATCCTGTCACTATATTTGCAGACCCCCTCATCTGGTTGCCCTCCCTGCCCATTAGCCCTGTGCACAGGCTCCATGATTGAGTCACCCTTTTTTAAAGTGCTCAGTCGTGGTTGCCATAATCACAGGCCACCCGGCAACAATCTCCAGACCATCAAATACATTATAGGTAGTAAGTACAATTACAGATTACAGATGTCACAGATGGCAGGCTTTAAATTGAATGATAAATGAAAGGATCAGTTTTCAAGCCTTAACCTTTCGCAGTGAACTGTTTTATTTAGTTAAGCTTCATTTTGGCATGCAAGTCTTCACTTTAGCAGAAGAAAATATTTTTTTAACTCTCTAAATAGGCACCTTTCAAAGTAAGTAGCATCCCAACTCCGCACAAGTAAAGTTAACACAGCACTACAAAGTTGGCCAGACCTGTGCGAAGAACACCTGTTGTTCTGAAATATGTCCTATTAGGTCAGCTAATCATACTGTATTGTATACACCAAGGTATGGGGTGATTATGAATTTACATGCAACAAGCAGCAAGAAATTCAATAAATAGTATCCCTTCTTCATGGCATCCCTACTTCCTGTCCTCGGTATGGTCAGTAATTCCATATAACAAAGCACCTATATGCTGCTCACCAGGTCCTGTGTGAAGCCTTATGAGAGAGTGGCTCTGTAATTATTGCACCTCTTTACGTAAAACAGGGTGAGTCAGCATTTGAACTACCCAACACTGTGGGACACAGGGGAGCCTGCTGCCAGTGTCCCAGAATATTTATTTATTTTTAAGCCGAAAAGAAGAAAACCGTCCCCTGATGTCTTTGTTTGATTTAACCTGAAAAAAAGAAAACTGTCCCTCATCGTCCCCACCATCTCCCTCCCCATCCCCACCCTCCTACTATATATCCACCATACCACACCCCCCTTACCCTATACTTACCTCTGGATGTCATCTGCTGTGATCTTCTATGGACATGTCTACATTCTTCAAAGCTAAATCGCTAAATGAAGAATCAAGGTACGTGCTGTATAATGACTGTCAATGGTGTTTTGAACTTATGTTGATATCTTGCCCATTTTAAGGTATTTTTTGCACCAGATTTTCAACATGGCCTTTTTAGGACCCCACCTTATGAATACTTTCACTGCCATTTCATTAATTAGACCCAGAGGGTGATTTCACAATGTCAGCGCGGAATCACCTTTTGGGACCTATTAACAAAATGACAGTGCCAGTGATCGTGAGGTGGGGTCCCAAAAATCCCATGTTGAAAATTTGGTGAAAAAAATTCCCCAAAATTGCCTCATTGCAAGTGTGCAATGTGCAGCTTCTACACAGGTGCATAACTTTGGTAATTTACAATGTACCCATTTTTTCACACCACCTCATGAACAGTACCGCTATCATTTCTTGCATCCTGACCAAAATGTGTTTTACACCTGTGGTGTCAAATGGCACAGTCACTGTGCGGAATCACCTTTTTGGACTTATTAAAGAAATGAAAGTGCCAGTGTTCATGAGGCAGGGTCCGAAAAAGGCCATGCTGAAAATTTGGTGAAATATTTAAAAAAATGGCCAAGTTACGAGCTTGGGTTGAAAATTGTCTACACAAGGGTGTAACTTTGGTAATTTACAATATTTTAACTCCAGATTTTCAATATATCAATTTTTTCACACCACCTCATGAACAGTACAGCTGACATTTTTCACATCCTGTCCAAAATGTGTTTTTGCACATGTGGCACAAAATGGCATTTCAGCAAGGATTTGATCATTTTTACATATGGGGTTTATGAGGTGGGGTCATAAGAAGACTATGTTGAAAGCTTGGGGTCAAAATATTAAAATACAAAGAATTTATTAAGCAACATTGTTTGCAGGGATGTCCATTGCACCTCTGGGGAACACGCTGCCTTACTGTGCCAGTGAGCTGAGTTCAGGTGTGAACTCAGTGAGCTGGTTTACTGAGATAAGGCTGATGGGGAAGGTGCTGCAGCATGCAGCATCAGTCACAGCCTGGGTAGAGATGGAGCAGCGTTTTGGCACAGACACTACATGCTGTGGTGGGTCAGGGGAGCTCACCCACAAAGTATCGACGTGTGTTGGAATTTGCTGGGCCCATGCATTGCATCAGGCCTGTCTCCAATATTGCATTTCACCCATTTTGTGTAGGTTCTGAAGAGAAAAAAAAAGAGAAATTAGTTGCAAAAAAAACAACGTTAATGAGATCAGAGTTGTAAAAATGCAAAGTGTACAAAGATGGGAAAGGAAAAAACATTAGGGATTTGGGTCTCTGTAATACTGGTGAATCAGTGGTGAGGTCTTACTTAGGGTTTTCAACCCTAATGCTCACTCCTACGCTGGATCAGACGAGGTCAAATGTGATGTCAGGCCCTGCGTCAAGAAAGCTCTGACAGATTATGTTGGCCATACTGTATCACTATGAGGCACTAGGCTGGAGCTGTATCTTGTGCTTCAGACAGGAGGCTATGAGCTGGGGGGTGGGAATTACGTTTGACAACCCCAAGTAAGACTCCACCACTAATTCACCAATACTCAGGAGACACAAATCCCTAATTTTTTTTTAATTTCCTGTCTTTGTACGTTTCACATTTTTACAACCCTAATCTCTGCATTAACGTAGCTTTTTTGCAATTAATAAACTATATATCTAACCATGTCAATTGCTGCAAATGTACTTGGCTGGAAGTGCTTACAGTCCCCTTCCTGTCTTTAGTCATCTATAAGAGGTCTGACCTTCTCAAATTTCTGTTTGATCCAATGATATCTGTGACACTTTCCTCTCTGCTTTCATCTGAACAATGCAACAATTGGACAACAAAACCTACCACTAATGTCTGGCAACTACCAATCATTCCCAAGGACAAACCTGGTCTTTACACTGTTAAGTACAAACCAGTTGGGCATCCAAGATCAAATATCTGTAATGTACTGTTGTAAACACTGCACAGACAATGCCCTGTCAGGGGCAAAGGGCACACAGCTAAGTCCCATCGACACAGCAAAGAAACCTCATAATTTCTCACCTAATGCTACTCCCCAACAGCATCATGTACACTGCAAACAACACAGGCAGCAGAACAGAACCTTGGGGAATTCTGCAGTCAAGTTCAACTGGCTGCAACTGTAATGAACCCATTGCCATTGTCTGCTCTGTCATCTCACATGAAGGAATTGCTAGAACCATTTAAGAGCAATATCAATCAATCTCCAGGACTCCTCATGTCTAACCAGCAACTACTGGTGCTCAGTGGCATTTAATGTAGATGGCAGGTTAATGAAAAGCAGAATAGACTCATCTCCCCATTCCTCACCAGATGGAGGTCATTTATATCTTAACCAGGCCATTCAATGATCTGGTGTCTTCAAAACCAGACTGGAATAGTGCAAGGACCTGATTTTCTTGAAGTAATCAATCAGCTTCTACTGATTGCTTTCTCAAGGACCTTCACAAAAAAGGGTGATTGGAAACAGGTTAATAATTTTCCAGGTCATCAGCGTCTAACAGCACCTTCTGAGTAAATGTCTCACCACTGCATTCTTTAGAAGCACAGGTAGGATGACTTAGCATAATAAGGCATTCATAATTCTAGCAATAACTGGAACCAGACTGTCCAGCCCGTCTCTGAGCAGCTGGTTTGGTACCAGGTCCAGTCTAGAAGTGGTGCAGTGCTAACCATTAAATACCTTAGAGTCCAAGTTAAATGGAAAATTGACATCCAGCAAGAAAAATGCAGAGCATGCGAAGGAACTGGCTAATATTAAGCCTTGATTCTTTTTTAAAAAAAATTGCACAGTTACCCCTTTGTATGGTGCATAGGAGACCAAAAGTTCTCAAGGACACCTTGATTCATAGTAGACAAAATCCTATACAACTGGTTAATGGCTACCAAAACAATCAGATGATTATTTTACATGAAAAATGAAAATTCTGCGGGGTGATTGATGATGTAAAAGGTGTTTAAAACCACCAAGAATGATGAAGACAGCCAGTCCAGTGGCACTGAGGGTTGAGGTGCTGGACACCACATCTTGTGCCACACCGGCGAGCCAGGTTCAGTGACAGACTCGAGTGGCTGGGGGTTGACAGGGGAGGGAGAGGATGGAGCATCCAGAGGACAGCTCTCCTCTCCCTGTGGAGGGATCCAGGGTTGCTCAGTGCCCTGGAAGCCCCCAATGGAGATCAGGGGCACTGCAGGTGCACACAGCTGATGTAAGGGGAGGAGTGCAGCAGACACCAGCAGGGCAGCCATGCACAGGCTTCATTGCACACTGCACTCCAAGGGGAAGCAAAAGCAGAAATCCCCCTGCCTGCCAGGTGAGACAACAGCGACCTCCAGAGGCTGATACTCCACATGCCCAATGCCAGACACAACTCCGACTCTAACCCCTGGGGGATCCTCGGCCTTCTCCTCTGGGGCTGGGAGGAGGTGGGGATCCTGATACTGATGCAGCTGTCGGAGGAGTGGTTTAGGTGGGAAGCTAGGGGCAGCAGTAGAGAGAGCATAGCCTGAGAGATGACCCAGGATGGCAGGTGAGAAATAGAGTTGGAAAAAACAGAATGACAAAGACATTAAGATAGAGACATAGAAAGGTGTTGGCAGGGAAAGACTCATAGTCCATTGTGTCTGCCCCTTTTCTTATCGGAACTGTTTCAGCCTATTGTTGGATATGCCTTGGCCAAAGCCTTAGTGACAGTTCAGCCCCTCCTCTTTTTCCCCATTCCTTCCCCTGTCTTTGCTTTCACCAACTCCTTTTTAGATACCCTACACTCTCTAGAAGCCCATCGCTGTCTCAGAATTTGTAGACAAAAAAGGATCAGCACTCAGAAAATTGTAAATGTATTGCATATTAATGAAACTAAGGTACAGACAAGATTAGATCAAACATGTTAGGACATGAAATACCCTGAGCCCAATTCTAGAAAGGGGAAATATGTCAGACACAAGTAACGCAATTGTGCAAGATACAGCAAAGCAATTGCGACATGCGATATACGGCCTATTCTAGAACATGCGAGAGATATGCCAAATGCAACTGCACAAGTCACGACACGCAAGATACACCATATAAAAGGGCATAACATGCAGCTGCAGCCTAACATACATGGCAGGAGGGTATGATAGGGTGGGGTGCAAGGAGATAATAGAGAAGGAAGGAGGCAACCCTGGGGCCCCAGAGTAGGGGACCTGTGGAGCCATGGGGACACCTAGGTTAGATGGAGGCCATGTGAGAAGGAGGAGGGAGAGGGCATGACAAGAGAAGGTAGGCAGTCATCTTAGGATGGGTCTGCAGATAGCAGTAATGAGATGGGTAGAAGAGGGTGAAAGGTCTACCCATAAGTGTAGTTGCCACTTTGGTACAGTGGTAGAGCCCTTGCCTCCAGTGCACAAGGTACCACATTCAAGACTTGCCTAGGGTGATAGAAAAGGTTCCAGGATGGTGCGTGCAGGGTTCAAAGCCTGCAGTAGCACTCAGAAAATATTTTAGCAGACTATGGGAGTTAGAGGCTTTTAGAGTCTTAAAACCTATCACAAACAATAGTCTGATGCAATCCCCCAAGTTCAGGCTTCTCTGCTGGGCATTGTTGTTTTTTTTTTTTTTTTTACAAAACATAATTTGTTCCATAGCCAGACCCGAGCCCAGGTCCACTGGCTTTGCAAGTGATAGTGTATTCCACTACGTTATGCTGCCATCTCCCAGAACCCTGGCATACATGATCCTATATCCTGTACTAGCAAGGATAGCTCCTTGCTATCCTTGTTCTACAGGATATGACAATGTTATTCACCACTCGCTATACTGAGATTGATATTATTGAGTCACTTGCATTGTAGCGCTCAATAATACACACTCTACATGTGTGCTACCAGGCCCCAGCCCAGTCCTGACACAATGCATTTGTGGCAGTCAGCTGTTTAAGTTCCTACAAATACCCCACTGGACTGGTCAGATTCGGTGGGTCCTACTTCTGAAACTACTATGCATGTGGATGGTATTCCAGTTCAGGCTGTCCTAGATAGTGATCCCCAAGTTACAATAATTTTTAAAGACTGGTATGATCAGCATTTATCTGACCACCAGCTACAACCCCTCAAGAGACAGCATGTATTGGGGTTGACTGATAAGTCATATCCTTATCTTGGTTATTCGAGAGTGTGGCTATCTTTTCCCTCCGCTATGGCTGGTGTGGGAGTCCCAGAGGAGACACTAGCTCTGATATGTCCTCCTTCTGGATTATACAGTGGTGTCCCTTTGTTAACTGATACTGATGCACACATATTCGGCTGCATTGCCAACTATGTCAGGAGAGACTGCAAAAGAAGACTGGAAAAGCCCTGCATGTCCACGCCATGGTCCAAAAAGTCTGTGATATGCAAATGTACTCTAAAGCAAGTGATTGGGATGAGCCTGTTGGGATTGTTTGGAAGATAAACTCTTCTGCTATTGTCCTCCCTCCAAATGCTGAGTGCACTGTCAGCTGAGAGGTATGGCTGTGTAAAGACGTGACAAACAAAATACTGACGCTGGATGCCCCAGAAGAAGGAAAAATGCCTGAAGAACTACTGGTGAAGCCCAGCGTGCTTCCTGCCCGTGATCACACTTATGCCCGGAGAGTGGTGGACCAGCTCCAAAATGTTACGGATCAAGAAATCAAGGTGAACCAAGGCTGCACACTGGCAAAAGTTTATTGTGCTGATACTGCTGTGTTGTCATCCAAGTGCCAGAATGGAGCAGAATGTGAAGTCTCACCTGATATGTTTGATTTTGGGGAGTATCCTATATTAACTAACTGGAGGAACAGAACTGATAAAAAGCTGGCTCAAATCACCAAAGTATTTTCTCTCAAGGAGTGGGATGTTGGTTGTGTCACTAGTGCTGAACATCATACTCACCTGCAGAATGAAAGGCCCTTTAGGGAAAGATCATGATGCCTAGCTCCAGCTGACACCGATGAAGTCAGGCACCACCTACAGGAAATGCTTGCAGCTGGTATCATCCAGGAGTCATGCAGTCCTTATGCTTCTCTAATCCTTATAGTCCAGAAAAAGAATGTTTCCATCCTTATGTGTGTAGGCTGCAGGACCCTTAATAAAAGAACAGTGCCTGACCAATATACTATGCTACGCATACAAGATGCCTTGGACTGCCTCAATGGAAGTAGGGGTTTTCAGTCCTTGAACTCCGTAGTGGATACTATCAAATACTGATGGCACCAGAGGAGAGATAAAAGACTGCGTTTATGTGTTCTTTGGGTTTCTATTAGTTCCTCCACATGCCCCAAAGATATCAAGTGCACCAGCAACATTTCAAAAATGAATGGAATGTGCTGTGGGAGATATGAACCTTCTTGAATGATTATTCTACCTTGACAACATCACTGTTTTTGGCAAAACCCTCAAAAAACATGAAACTTGCTTATTCAAGATGTTGGACAGACTTGAAGGGTTTGGGTTAAAGTTATCAATTGACAAATGCCAGTTTTTCCAGAGCTCCACAAAATATGTAGGCCACATTGTGTCATTGGAAGGCATCCAGACTGATCCTGGCAAGGTGGAAGCACTAACCGACTGGCCAAAACCAAACAACTTAAATGAACTGCAATGTTGCCTGGACTTTTACTTCTATTATTGCTGTTTCATCAAAGACTACACCAAGGTAGCGCAGCCATTGCTAAACTTAACTCAAGGGTACCCACCTACTAATAAGATATTTAAGAATGGTGCTGACAAAGAGATTGTAAAACCATACTTCAGACCTTATGAACCCTTTGGTCCAAAGATGGACGTCAGAATGTGTCACAGCTTTCCACAAAATCACTTATCAGCTAATGCACGCACCTGTTCTTGCATATGCAGACCCATCCAAACCCTATGTACTACATACTGATGCTAGCCTAAGTGGCCTCAGGTCTGTGCTCTACCAAGAGTATAAAGAAGGATTGTGCCCACTGGCATATGCATGCCAAAGTCTGACATATTCTGAAAATAATTACCCCGTGCATAAATTGGAGTTTCTCACTCTCAAGTGGGCAATTGTGGACCAATTCTACGAATACTTTTATGGTGCCAAGATATTGGTTAAAACAGACAAAAATCCATTAATCTATGTTCAAATGTCTGCTAAACTAGATGCTACAGGACACAGATGGCTCTTGTCCTTATCTACTCATGATTATGTGGTGGAGTACCGACTAGGCCTCAACCACATTGATCCTGATGCCTTATCACGAAGACCTGTCTCCAACCAAGAGTGGGTACGAATGTTGGAGCATTCCATAAAAGCATTTTACCATAAGTTTGATAGAGATGAAACTCCTACTGCTGAAACTATGAACTGCTTGGCCGATTGCCTGAGACCTCCTGATACTTGCTTGCCAGTGGCCTATTGTAATTTTGCTGTTTTAGACCTGAGTGCCCCACCACAGTGAACTCCAGCTGATCTCCAAAGGGAACAATATTGTGAGCCAATGATCAGGCCATTCCTAAATGCCCTTACCAAGGGAGAAAATCTCTCAAGGTTGTGGTCCAATTACTCCAAGATTATCTTGCTGTTCAGAGAAGGGCCAAAATTTAAGCCCTGAGAAAAGTTGTATCTGGAATTAACAGACAATCAAGGGGAAGTTGTGAAAAGACAACTAGTGTTGCCCTCAGAATTCAAACATGTTGTATTACAGGCTCTGCATGACCAGTTGGGACCTTAGGTAGTGAGAGAACTCTGGATTTGGCCAACGCATGTTTCTACTGGCTTAAAACGGGCATAGACATTGATCAGTATACTGTATATAAAGACTTGCAGTCGATGCCTCCAGCGGGAAGCACAACCACAGTGAGCAGCCTCCTTGGTCAATATAACAACCAGTGCACCAGTGGAGCTAGTATGTATAGATTTGCTGAGCCTACAGCCAGATTTAAAGAACTTTGGTAATGTGCTTGCAGTGATGGCTCACATTACAAGGTATGCTCAGGCATACCCAACCAAAGACCAGAAGGCAGCCACAGTAGCAAAAGTCCTTGTGGAAAAGTTTTTTGTTCACTACGGTACATCATAAAGGGTCCATTCAGATCAAGGCAGAGATTTTGAGTGTAGACTTATCTAAGAGTTATTGTCTATCTAGGGTGTGAGAAAGTCCAGAACCACTCCCTATCATCCCCAAGGAGATCTGCAGCCAGAGAGGTTTAATAGAACTTTGCTGGACAAGCTTGGTACTCTGCATCCCAAAGATAAACCAGGGTGGAGTCAACAGATAAGCTGTCATGTGCACATCTATAATTGCACCAAAAATGATGCCACAGGATTTTCACCTGATCATCTCATGTTTGGCTCGCCTTTCAATTGATATCTGTTCTGGAGTTTCCCCAGATGGTGTCCAATCAGACAACTACTTACAGTATGTAAAAAACCTGAAAGTTCAGCTAAACCATTCATTCCAGTTGGCCAACATAATGGTAGCAAAGAAAAATATAGCTAACACGGTACATCATAACAAGTGAGTGAAGGCTTGTGAATTAAAATCAGGAGGAGACCATGTATTAATACAAAATTTAGGCTTCCAAGGAAAAACATAGAAACATAGAAACATAGAATTTGAGGGCAGATAAGGACTGCTTGGCCCACTTAGTCTGCCCATTTTTCTACCTAACAGATAAGCTGCAGATCCTAGTTAACCAACAACTTACTTCCTCTTACCCGCCACTAGGACTGCCTTATGCCTGTCCCATGCATTCTTGAAGTCCCCCACTGTTCTTGACTCCACGACTTCCTCAGGGAGGCTGTTCCATGCATCCACAACTCTCTCAGTGAAAAAATACTTCCTCACATTACCCCTGAGCTGTCTCCCCTCTATCTTCAAATTGTGCCCCCTTGTTCTTGCACATCTCTTTTACTGGAAGATGCTACCCTCTTGGACTTTGTTAATTCCCCTGAGGTACTTGAAAGTTTCTATCATGTCCCCTCTCTCCTTTCTTTCCTCAAGCGTATACATATTAAGCTCCTTTAGTCTTTCTTCATATGTCTTCTGGTGCAGACCCTGCACCATTTTGTCACCCTCCCTGACAGCCTCCACTCTGTCTATGTCTTTGCAGAGATGGGGTCTCCAGAACTGCACACAGTACTCAGATAGGGTCTCACCAACTGTCTGTACATAGGGTAACAACTTCCTGTTTTCTACTATTGATGCCTCTTCTATGCATCCCAGTATCCCCCAGCCTTCCTTACTGCCATCTCACATTGCTTGCCCACCTTTAGGTCATCTGATATAATTACCCCAGGTCCCTTTCTATTTTACTGTTGTCAGTATCTCATCCCCATTGTGTACGCTTCCCTGGGTTTTGTTTCCCATGTGCATTACCTTGCACTTCTTTGCATTGAATCTGAGCTGCCATACATTTGACCATTCCTCCAACCTTGCCAAGTCCCTTCTCATCCTTTCCACTCCATCTTGTGTATCAACCCTGTTGCAGATCTTTGTGTTATCTTCAAAGAGACATACTTTTCCTTCCAGTTCCTCTGCAATGTCACTTATAAAGACATTAAAAAGGACCGATCCCAGTACTGAACCCTGCGGTACCCAGCTAGTAACCCTCCTGTCTTCACTGTGTACTTCATTTATTACTACCCTTTGCATCCTGTTGTCTAGCCGATTCTTTATCCAGGCTACCACCTTGGGACCCACTCCACGGCTGGCTATCTTGTGTATTAATCTTTTGTGTAGGACTGTATCAAATGCCTTGCTAAAATCTAGGTAGGCCATGTCCACAGCCCCTCCCTGGTCTACTACTTTGGTCACCCAGTCAAAGAAATCTATTAGATTCGCCTGACACGACCTTCCCATCATGAATCCATGCTGCCTTGGGTCCTATGCCCCACTGGCCTCTAGGTACTCAACAATTCTTTCCTTCAGAAGTGATTCTATCATTTTCCCTACCACTGAGGTCAAACTAACTGGTCTGTAGTTTCCTGCCTCTGTCCTGCTCCCACTTTTGTGAAGAGGAATCACATCTACCCTCCTCCAGTCCTCGGGTACCACCCCATCCTCCCATGATTTGTTAAAGAGAGTAGTCAGCGGTGTCACTAGTTCTACCCTTAGTTCTTTTAGAATTCTTGGGTGAATCCCATCAGGCCTCATTGCTTTGTCCACCTTCAATTTTATTAGTTCTTTCAGAACCCTTTCTTCTGTAAATGGACTGGTATCGACCCCCGTCTTCAGAGTGTTTCTCTTGTTTGGTTTGGGTAACTCCTCCTCCTCTTTCTTTGTGAATACTGAGCAGAAATATTCATTCAGTATCCCTGCTTTTTCACTGTCACCCTCTACCCACATTCCCTCCCCTTTATTAAGCTTCAGTATCCCTCCTTTGGTCTTTCTTCGCTCCCTAATGTACCTATAAAAGGTCTTATCCCCCCTTCTTAACAGAATTGGCTATCCTTTCCTCAGTTTGGGCCTTTGCTATTCTGACTGCCTTCCCAGCTTCTTTCTGCTTTAACTGACAAGGTTCTCTGTCCTGCTCCTTCTGTGTTTCCTTATATTTCCTGAATGCTGTCCTTTTCTCCTTAACCTTCCCTGCCACCTCTTTTGTGAACCATAGCGTTTTTTTCCTTTGTTGTGTTTTATTGATTTGCTTTACACAAAGGCTTGTTGCCTCTGTGATGGCTGTTTTGATCACTCCCATTGTTCCTCCACCCTCCTTCTTGCCTGTTTGCTAGTGCTTTTTTGAGGCACTCTCTCATTTTCCTAAAGTCAGCCCTCCTAAAGTCTAGTACTCCTGCTTTTGTATGGCTTGATTGTATGGCTGTGTTTATCGTGAACCACACTGTTTGGTGGTCACTTGTTCCCAGATGGCTACCCACTTCTAAATCTGAGATTCTTTCTCCATCCCCATTTGAAAGTACCAGGTCTAAGATTTCTCCATCCCGAGTGGGTTCCAATACTAGCTGTTTGAGGCATGCCCCCTGTAGGGCATCAAGAATGACCCTGCTCTTGGATGTGCCTGCAGCAAAGGTGCTCCAGTTAACATCTGGCATATTCAGGTCCCCCATCAACAATATATCCCCTTTTTCTGCCATTCTAAAAAAGCCTTCTATCATTTCCTTGTCCATTCCCTCCCCCTGAGATGGGAGTCTGTATACAACCCCCATGCAGCTTGTGGTGCCATTTCCTTTCTCCAGGGTGACCCAAAGTGCCTCATCTGCTCCCTGTTTACTCTTTAGTTCTGTTGCTTTGATCTCTTCCTTTACATAGAGAGCTACTCCTCCTCCTTTTTTACCCTCCCTGTCCCTCCTGTAGATTGTGTTTCCTAGTATGTTGACATCCTAGTCATGGTTCTCTGTGTACCATGTTTCTGTGACTGCCACAATATCCAGGCAACCCTCTTCCATCAAGGCCACTAGTTCAGGGAGCTTGTTACACAGACTATGGACATTGGTACTCATCACCCTCCACTTTTTGATAGCCTTACCCCTTATAGCCCCATTTCTGTCCTTACTGTTGCCTTTTTTACATTTAAATCTGTTCTGCTCCTAATAGCTTCTGTACCTTGGTGTTTACCTCACTAATCACCATGTTTTGTGGGGAGGTTCAGATTTCCTGCTCTTTCAGTGCCTCCCCTTTGGCTAGTTTTAAATTCTTGCCAATGAAGCATTTAAATCTCTCACCTAGATTCTGGTTCCCCTGGACAGATGCAGACCATCGCACCAGTATAGGTCTGCATCCCTCCAGGTGGCTCCCCAGTCCCCAATGAAGCCAAAACCCTGAGCTCCACACCAGTTTTTCAACCACTCATTGAATTCCCTGGTGAGAAGTGCCCTAGCATCTCCCTTGCCATAGACAGGTAGTACCTCCAAGAAGGTTACAGTATGCACTACTTGTCTAAGGCCCCTTCCCAACTCTACAAACTCATCTTGCACTGCTCTGATCCCATTCCTAGCCAGGTCATTTGTCCCTAGGTGGACGATGACATCTAGCTCCCTCCCTCATGCAGTTGCTCCCACAATCCTGAGGATTCGCTTCCTGTCCCTCCAAGCCGTGGCACCAGGAAGGCACCTTACCTCCCATTCCTCCCCCATTTCTACTCCCCCTAATGATTGAGTCCCCCACCAGGAGTTGTTTTCTTCCCCTGTGGGGTCCTATGCCACCCTCCTGTGGGTCTCCTTTGTGAAGGTTCCCAGCATCCTCCTTGGTCTCCACTGCAGGTGCCTCCATAGAGAAACCACTATCCACCAGAAGAGTGAATGAATTGTGGAGAGGTACAGCTGGAGGGATGCAACTCTGTTCCACCACCCTCTCCCTCCTTGAGCCCACCCTGGTCCAGCCTCTCATCTTTTTTGGCAACCTCTGAGGTAGTGGCATTGGCCCTGGTGGTCCCTGGGTGGGTGAGGAGGTTTCACGAATCCTAGCCAGGTCAGCCTGGAGATGGGCAACCTCCTCTCTCAGACCAGAGAGGTACCTGCAAATAGGGCAACCCAGGAAAACATAAAATAGCTGATCATTGGAGTCATATTTCTTATATTGTTGTCAGCAAGTTAAATGACTAACCAGTATACAAAGTACGTCCAGAAGGAGATCCTCAAGCTGCAAAGACCATACATTGGAATCACCTTCAGCCAATTGGGCAAATATTTTTGGATACAGTGTCCCAATCTGAGGCTTTAACAGATCCTGTCACCAGGTCTGCTGCTTATAACAAGCAACTAAATCAGATTTCTGCTGTTCAACTGACAGATCCTTCAGCTCAGCTTGCTACAGTGGATAATGATGTTGATTCTGAAGCTAGTGACAGCGAGTTTGGTGCATCTTATTACCTTTCTTTTGAATTAAGCCAACTGTTCCAAGGAGCCTATTGTCCCATCTTTGTTGAAGACTCTGACAGCCCAGTGAGTGAGCAAATTATAAGCACTCTCCCTTAATTGTGAACTGAATGCAAAGTATTGTGTGTTGTGGTCATTTATGTGTATGGTCACTAAGTGGGGCTGTGGGTAGGTACAACTTCCCAGAGGGTTGTGCTAGCTTAACTTCTAACCCACATAAAGAATTCTCTGTGTGGAGGCACCATGTCACAGTATTACTGTTAGGACCCAGGCCCCTTAACCTGTGCTTAGCTAGGCAGGCAGGAGTAGTAGCCTGCTTGGGGTGGGTGTGTGTGGAGGAGGTGTCTCCCAGGTTACATAATTGTTACCATAGGTTTCTTATCATTAGTTAGCATACTACAGCAGTTTAACAATGCATATTCAATTCAAACAAGAAAAAGCCATTCTGCAAAAAATCCAAAGGCTGTTTTTAGTATGTTTCACAAAAACACCATGGCACACCCTGAAGAACAACAATCATTCCCGGTTCAAAGCATTGGGTGTTTTGGTGCTTTTCTGTTTGTACCATATGCTCACCATAAACCACACTATTGCAGCACACTAAATATAGCCTTTGGATTTTTTGAGGCATGGCTTTTTCTTCTTTGAATCAGCTTTATTTTGTGGCCACTGCTCAGTCTTCAGTTATCTACACTTGAGGTTTCTGTTTGCATGACAATACTTAGTGCTGCAGAGGAAGAGTACAGAATTCCAATCACTTTATTTAATTCTGTTTCTCTCTGTGCTGCAGACAGGGATATTCCACAACTCAGTGCCTCTGTGCCCATCACCAGCATCCCCCAGCAGCTGCCAGGAATCAAGGTCTATGGATTGTACCCCTTGCGCTGCAGTGCCCCTGAAGGGGAGACTGAGATCTACCATGTTCGGCCCTGGGGCTAGCTGCAGCATCATTGAGCATGGAGTCAGAGGCCATCATGCTGTGCTGGCACACAGGATTTTCCCCTTGTGTCAGTCCCCAAAGTGTGGACATGCATTGATATCAGCCCATGGGCATGCATGCTCTCATGGCTGTCCCACAAACATCTGCCACTGCATTCCCTTCTGCTATGTGACCCCAGCTTGCTGTACTCCTGGTCTCCACCAGATGTCACCCAAGTGTTGGGCACCACCAACCTTCCCTTCCCCCCAGAGGTGGAGAGCTGTGCCTGGGACACTCATCCAACTCTCCCTGGCCAGCCCTCTGATGCCCCAAAATTGTTCATGAACCCGGGTCATCAACATTGCAAGTGGTAGCTCTACTGCTGCTCCAGCAGGCCAGCTATAATTCCAATGACTTGGTCACCACAGTCCAGTTAAAAATGAATTACTATGACCATTAAAACATGTAAATTTGTATGTGAATGTTACATTTTGGGAGAGACACTGAAAAATTCATGTGATGAAAAATGTGGTTCTACTCTTTTCGAAGAAGTATTCCACAGACTCTAAACATTCATTTTAAAAGCTGATTCATTTAAAAAAATAATTTACTGAATAAATCAATGGCTGTACCAATGCAGGAAGCCAGACTTCTAAAAGCTGTCTGAACAGAAACAATGAGACTGAAGCAAAGATGTGAACCGATTCCAATTCACCTTAATGAGGCACTAGCTTAATGCCTTTCAGCATTTTAATATTGTGCCAAAAGAGCTGAGTTTTCTCTGAAGTTAAAGAACTCTGAAATATATCATAGCCTCTCTGAGAATTTGAAACACAACAGCTTATAAAATGTGAAGATCTGCATAAAATTCATTTTTTTGTGTAACTGTTTTACTGAGAATTTTGCAAATACTGTATAAAGACACCATAAACAATTAATCATACAAACAACAACACATAAAACAGTTTATCACAACTATTTACACAGGTCCAGTCTATTGCTTACCAATATAGCATGAAGATAAATATATTATAGCTACTAATGGATGTTCACAACTTACTTAAAAACTATTAATGCACAGTAGTACAATTATGCAATGAGGAAGTGGGGTGCAATATGCTGATAAACAAATAGTAATTAATACAGGGGTATTCTAAAGTAACATTTGCCTATACCCATTAATTCATTGCAGTCTTTCTCTGAGAACCTGTGCTTCTGCTGGTGTCAGAGAAGAAATAAAGGGTTCCCAGGTCTGGAAAACTCTTTTGCCTCTGTCACTAATCAGACATGAGAGATGTTTGAGAGCTAGGGTCTGTATAGCCAAGGTGTGCCACTGTTCAGTCATGGGCATGGCCCCTGAGACCCAAGTATTTAAAATACAATGTCTCACTAGTTAACCATCTTCCACCATTGTGTAGTTCCTGTGACACTCTCTTATACGCTGATGACTTGATTGTTTACCAGCAGTCTAATGATGGAGATCATCTCGCTGCTTTACTAGAAACGGAATTTCAGAATACATGTTGGTGGTTTGTTCAGAATGCTATGGTTTTGAATGTAAGAAAAACCAAATCAGTGCTCTTTGGCACACCTCTCTTGATTAGGAATTATTCTAGTTTGCAGATACATGATTTGAATGGTATTATATTGAACAGGTGTCGGAATTTAGATATCTAGGTTTCTTATTGGATACTAGCCTGACTCTATTGCCCTAAATGACCCAAGTTAGTCGTACTATTAATAACAAGCTTGGTACACTGCAAAAGTTAAAAAACTATTTTCCATTGTCCACTCTGCATTCCATTGCTAGAGGTTCTTTATTGCCCCATTTAGACTATAATGCTAGTCTGAGTTAAAGAAGTAACATCTTGAAAGTAGCCTATCACAATATTTGTCGTTTTGTTTTGGCCCCTTCTTCCTGTTTACATCATTGCCTACTTTAGTACCAATTGAGGTGGTTATCCCCAGGTAGTAAATGTGCTTATTTTTTAGGTTGTCAAATTTTTAAAGCAATTCATAGTAATTCTTATTATCCTCTGCAGGATCTTGTTATGGTTCGTACTACTGGACTGTTTGAGGTCCTCATCTGGCATCCTTCTTACATCTTCTTTGTGTAAATCCAAAAAGGGTTCTCATTCTTTTTCTATTGCTGCTCCAGCTTTTTGGAATGATCTCCCCAGCAGTTTATGTATTACTATGTTGTTACAAGTGTTTAAATCTAGGCTGAAAGAATATTTGTCCTGGCTGGATGTTTGAAAATGTATGTATTAATGTCTTTTGTCTATGTGTTAATTTGTTATTTGTAGACTATCTGTGCATTTAACTTATATGTTGTATATGTTATGACTTATTTGTTGTTTGAATTTGGGTCAGACCTGAAAAGTGTATTGATTTACCCAGTGCTCTTACCCAGTTAACAAATTAAATAAATAAAAACAAACTAGTGTTAACAATACTCAGGTACATCTCAGCAACAGACCTCAGACCTTGGGTCAAGATCCTCTTTGCCAAAAAGAAGTGAAAGGGCATCAACTGGTAAAATCCTCCCCATCAAGGTATCCATTGTATGTACTATATTCCCCCCAAATGTCTGCAAAACAGGGCAGGCCCAAAAAGCATGAAAATAAGAGCCCAATTAGGTCCTACATCTCCTACACATCAGAGAGACAGCGGGATACAATTTGTGGACCACCATGGGTGGGCAATAAATGTATTTATTTAATTTTGGTACCTGGGTAAGCCCACCGAGACATGGCAGTCAGTTTTTCAGGGGTGACCCCAGAAGAGCAGTATAGTTGAACAGTGCAGCAGTTGATACAACATTAGTACAGGATACAACATTTATACAGAATAGCACATTCAACAGCGAGTGCAGTATTTGAAATACAAGTTGAACAGGATAAAGTTACTTTGGTAAGCAGGTACAACATTTCAAGCAGAGATACACAGGTAATGCAATAGGGGTAAAATTGTACAATTCAGTATAACATAATCAAAACTATGCCTAGGCCACAAGCTCGTATCCCTCTAGCCCACAAACATTGGCGGATGGAGACAGAGATGCAGCAGTAGGTCTTGGGAGTCGATAATTAGCCATCAGTGAAGAGTAGGTAAACTTAGGGAGTTACTGAAAGCATGAACAAGTAGGGGCTTCAAGGTGTAATAACATAGCACTTTGGAACTGTGTAATGGAAGGGCAGGCCAGGATTGGGGAAGGCAGAGAATTCCAGGATGACACAGCAGTGTAGGTAAATGATCGCTGGGCCTAGGAGAGTCTAAGGTTTGGAACAGCTAGAAAGGGGCAGTGAGGCTGACCTCAGGGTTCTATGGGTGAATTTGTGTTGGATTATCACAGATAGGCAAGAGGGGGTGAAGTGATAAACAAATTTGTGTATTACGCTAAGGGTAATATATTGAAGTTTAGACTTAAAGGGTAGCCAGCCCAAGGTAGACAGGACATTGCAATGGTGATGCCATGCATTGATTTCCAGGGAAAACCTACCCATCCTATGATATAACTGAGAAAGGTGGGTTAGGATTGAGGAGGATGAAGAGAGCAGCAATAGGGTACCATACAGGAGGAGAGGCAGGACAGTAACCTGTGCTATTTTGCGACATGACATCAGAGAGCAGTACAGGCAGATTCTGTGAAGGATGCCTAGCCTCTGGTTGAGAGGTTTGGTAAGGGTTGTGACATACATCCAGTGAAAGGGAGGGGTCCAAGGTGATTCCCAGGTATTTGAAAGACTGAATCGATTCAAGGACGACTCCTGAGTATGATTGAATGGTCAGGGGAGGTCGTGCTCGAGAAGTGGAGCTAGCAAAGAGCATGCTCTTAGTTTTTTGGCATTTAGGACCAGTTGCTTGTGGGTAAACCAGTCCTCAAGGGAGTGGAAGTCAGATGTTAGCGACTGGGTGATCCAACCTATGTCAGAAGAGGATCTGTAGATGATAGCATCATCTGCATTGAGATGAACCGTGGCACCACCACAATTGTTAGGGAGCTCATTAATAAATAATGAAATAAGCAAGGAACCCAGTATAGAGCCCTGGAGTACACCATGGGTGATGTGTCATGGGTCTGAGAGGGAGCCCTCCCATTTGACATGCTGAGTACATCCAAGGAGGTAGCTATGGGTCCATGCAAGTGCATTCACATCAAGACCCAGGACATGAAGTTGTAGTAGGAGCAGGTCATGGCTGACCAAGTCAAAAGCCTTGGTCAAGTCCATGAATATTGCACTGGGGGCAAGGCCAGTATCCGCTGCATGATATATGTCTGAGGTGACCTTGATCAAAGCAGTGGTGGTGCTATAATTTTATCTAAATCCATGCTGGGAAGATGATAGGAGTTGGTGGCCTTCAAGGTAATTTTGGAGGTGGTCATACATAGAAACATAGAAAAATAGAAACATAGAATTTGACGGCAGATAAGGACCGCTTGGCCCACCCAGTCTGCCCATTTCCCTACCTGATGGATAAGCTGCAGATCCTAGTTAACCAGCAGCCTACTTCTTCCTACCCCCATCCCCTAGAATTGCCTTATGACTGTCCCATGCATGCTTGAATTCCACCACTGTTTTTGACTCCACAACCTCCTCTGGAAGGCCTTTCCATACATCCACAACCCTCTCTGTGAAAAAATACTTCCTTAACTCATTGCCTCCACAGGCTCACTCTGAGATTATAATCTCACTCTGAGATTATACCACTTGTCTCCTGAATCTCCTGTATACTTTTAACAGTGAATCCTGGCCCTTTCTAAACAAATCAAGCCATAGTCAGCATGTCACAAACAAAAGCTAATAGCTCAATAACCGTACATGCTAGATACAAAGTATGAGTGGCAGAATTATTCAGCACAAAATTGCCTTTCCAATGGTGGTATGCATGTAATAATAAGTAATTTAGTTTTTTTCTATGCTGGTTGAAACCAGAACAAAAAAATACTTTTTTCACTAAAAAAAGGCAACATAAGCCATTTTTATTGGAAAATATGTCAAATATCAACACCAAATTAAGCATACAGACATTAGATGGTGTTTTACTATTATGTTTGTTAAAAAAAAAAATATCTTTTTACTATGAAACATAATTTTTCCCCATTTTAGTCAAGGTGCTTTGGTGAGATTTGAGGGTTGAATCTCAACCACACACACCATATCATAAACAAATGCATATAACTCCAAAAGTATACATGACACACACAAAGTATCAGCATGAAAGATGATCAGCACAAAATTGCCTTTCCAACGATGCTATGCGATCAACTGTAATTGATACAGGTTTTTTTAATGCCTGCTGAAGTGTCAAAAAAGTGCATTTTATTCAAGCTGCTTAGGTGAGTCTTGATGGAAAAAATGTCAGCCATACACACCATACCATAAGCAAATGCATATAACTCCTAAAGTATACATGACACACACAAGGTATCAGTGGTACAGTTGTTCCACACAAAATTGCCTTTCCAACGGTTCTATGCAATCAGCTGTACTTAATTTGGTTTTTGTTTTATACTGGCTAAGATACCCAGAATGTGTGTTTTTTTCAAAGTGTTTAACCGGTTCTAGATTGACAACATGTCATAAACAAATATGAATAACTCCTAAAATGAACATGATACACCCAAAGTGTCAGTGGCAAGGTTGTTCAGCACAACATTGCCTTTCTAATGGTACTATGCAGTCAATTCTAATCAATTCTGGCTGGCAACTAATATTAAAATATGTGAGTGACTTCTCCAGACATTTCTAGGGCACACAGGAAGTCTGTAGGTGACTTCTGGATGCATTCTGGGACACACTGTAGTAAGAGTTGCTGATGCCTACAGATGTTTCTAGGAGGCAATGAGTTAAATTACCTCTGAGCCGCCCCCCTTCTATCTTCAAATTGTGCCCCCTTGCTCTTGCACACCTCTTTTTTGGAAAAATGCTACCCTCTTGGACTTTGTTGATTCCCTTGAGGTACTTGAAAGTTTCTATCATGTCCCCCCTCTCCCTCCTTTCCTCGAGGCTATACATATTAAGCTCCTTAAGTCTCTCTTCATATGTCTTCTGGTGCAGACCCTGCACCATTTTAGTTGCCGTCCTCTGGACAGCTTCCATCCTGTCTATGTCTTTGCGGAGATTGGGTCTCCAGAACTGCACGCAGTACTCCAGATGTGGTCTCACCAGTTGTCTGTACAGAGGGATTATAACTTCTTGTTTTCATTCATACAGTATCCATGCCTGTATTTTAGCTAGAGGACAGAGTACTGATATGGGCCAGAAGTTTTCCACAACTGCGTAGGAGCCACCTTAGTGTACAGGGACAACTACTGCTACCTTCTATTTATCAGGGACAGTGCTTGTTAGGAAGGATCTATTAAATAGGTTGTGGATGGGATGGGCTAGTGCATCTGCTCCAATTTTGAGGAACCTGGGTTCTAGGGTATCATGCCCTGGTGAGCTGTCTGCTTTAAGATTCCTAAGTAGATGGCGGACTTCTTTGAGAGTAGCAAGTTTTAGGTGGAAGGAGGGGCGAGCCATGGGGTCAACTGCAGACAAGCCTATGTATGAATTTATAAAAAAAGATTCCTTATATTTATTGCAAATCAGAACACCCCTGTGAAGATGCAAGATCATTCACCAGTCATCGTCCTGAATAGATCTCCCTAAAACCTGCTCCCACTGGAGTTTAGTTTTATACATAGGATCATGAAAAATTTGCATGCCCCGGTATACAGCCCTTCTAATTAGGCCCTTCACATTTCTCCTGGCCATATATATCAGCCAATATGTCTGTGCCAGAATCAAAACTGAGGCCAGCTCCCTGCCTAGTCCCATAACATAGGCCCTGAGTTGTAGAAAATGAAAAAAATGTGCATTCTGTATATTTATACTGTGCTACATTTCTTCAAAAGAGCACAGATTCTCCACAATGAATAGCTCTCCTACCCATCTGATGCTCTTAATCTCCCAAGTCCTAAACCCCACGTCTGTCAAACAAGGAAGAAATAAAGGGTTGCCAGCTACAGGGAGTAACAAGGTCCCCTCATCCTGTGCACCTATCTGTCAAAGAATCTGTTCCCAGCTCTCCAATACCAAGACCAGCAAAGGTTTAGTCTTCTGTAGACCAATGTAGGCTTTACGTCCTTTCTGTGATAGATATGTAGACAGTCTACCAGGGCATTTCTGCTCCTCCAGATCTATCCAACCCTCCTCATCTGGCCTACTTACCGAGTCTTGGATATATCAATGTTGTACGGCAAGGTAATAGTTTTTAAGATCTGAAAGGTTCATTCCATCTTGCATGATATATGCTTTAAGGTGCTGCAGACTGGTACAAGGCTGCTTACCCTGCCACACAAAATCAGAAAAAGCCATCTCTTATCTTTTAATATCAACTCTAGTGAGGCCGATATGTAACATTTGCATAACATAAAGAATCCTGGGTAAAATATTTTTTTTTATAATGTTGATTCACCCTAACCAAGAGATGGGAACTGCTCTCTATCTACATAAATTTTCTTCAACCATCCTGATGAGTGGGATATAATTAAGTCAGTACAGGGATCCAAGGTCTTTTCCCACATGGATACCTAAATATTTGAAGGAAGTCAAAACTTCCCTTAGTCCCCATGTTTACCCGCAGGGCATGTTTTCAGCCCTTCACAAATATAATATTTCAGATTTATCTAGGTTAATTTTATAGCCAGAAAATCTGGCAAACCTAGCAATCAATGCAAGAAGCAGTGGTACAGACCCGCATGGCTCTGTGATATATAATAACATGTCAGACACATAAAGGGTGACCTTATGGACTTGGCTGGATCTCCCCACTACACCCACAATCTCTGGGTTATCATGGATTCTCATGGCCAAAGTAAAAAGTGGGTGGGAGAGGGGGCACCCCCTAACGCATACCCCTATAAAGGGAGACTTTATCTTTTAGGCTGCATTCACCAATACACATGCTACAGGAGACCTATATAATGCCTGGACCATCACCATGAAGTCATCCCCCAGACCAAACCATCCCAAAACTTCCATCAGATATTCCCATTCTAAACAGTTGAATGCTTTCTTAGCATCCATGGACAGCACTGAAGTGCCGCCATGGCACCAAGAAGCTCCCCAAACAACATTCAACAGCTTGTGGATGTTATTATAGTAGAGTTGGCTGCAAACAAAACCAGTCTGGTCTGGGTGGACCAACCCAGGAGAAACAGGTCCAGGCACCCCACCTAAACCTTCACCCGAGATCTTCACATCATAGTTTAATAATGAAATCAGGTGCTAGAAGAAGCACTCGGAAGGGTCATTCCATGGCTTTGACACCATGGAAATTACTGCCTCATATCAGGTAGCAGGAAGTGCCCTCTCCCCCGAACTTCCCGGGAAACCTTCCACAACAGATCAACCAGCTGCTCCTGCATAACTTTTATAATATTCCGCAGGGAACCTGTCCAGCCCACTAGCTTTCCCTTCCTGTAATCCCTGGATAGTCTGCTGAATTTCATCCTTTGTTATCTCCTCACCCCAACCTTCTTCCTACTCACCTCAGATCGCAGCCGACCCAGGTATGGCCCGGCATAACCCTTCACCGGATGGGTCCCTCTCTTCCGAGGGGGAAGGCGCCAGAAGGGGAATACCAGCGTGTTCTATGATCTGTCCCCGGGCACTGCTGAGGTGGATTCCAGGGTGCTGGGGCATCTGAGGTGGCAGGGAGTTGGCAGCCATCATCAGGTAGACCAGGTACCTTCTTTTCAATTTTTTCTGTGGGGAGTGACATCCTGACATCAAGGCATATGCCGACGTCTGCCACTCCCCCTTGAACTCGGAGCCCGGCTGTATTGCTGCACTCCCAGCCTCTGCCAGGAGTCAGCCTATGCTGGTGTGCATCCTCTGCCCTCCCCTCGGAGAAGGAGAGCTGTCCCCAGATGCTCCATCCTTCTCCCACCGGTCGGCTCTCCGGCGACCCGAGCCCATTCCCGAACTTGGGTCACTGGTGTTGCAGACGGAACTCCAACCACTGCGCTGACTCCATCTTTATTAATGATGCTCCCAAAGTTCCATCTTACTGTAGCACCCTCATATATGCTGAAAATATGGTACTCTATACCAGCTCCAACAGCTTAACTAAGATTAACTCTCAGCTGAATAATGACTTTGGGAGTTTATAAATCTGGCTAACTCAAAATTGCCTTATTCTAAACACCAGTAAGACCCAGTTCATGCTCTTTGGATCCTCAGCTAAACAAATGTCCTGCCCCAATGGCCTGAGCATTCAGTGTTTCGATGGCACTCTCCTCTTTACTACCAACTCATTCAAATATCTATGTCTCACCCCAGACCCTGCACTTGATTTCAACCAGCATATCTTAAACATCTGTAAGTCTGTGAATACCAAACTACGGCTGGCCTATAAAATAAAATACACTCTATATCCTGTTGCCAGCCTTGCAATAGTCTGGGGACTCCAGCTACCCAGTCTTATATATGGTCTTACCCCTTATTCTCTGACTAGTGCTTCCAGTCTAGACAAATGGAATGTCTCCTACAACAATATATGCTAGTTTGCCCTTTCCACTCCCAGGCTAATACACCACTGAACACTGTATACTTAACTAGGCTGGCTGTCCCCTCCCTCTCATTGCCTAGTTGCACTTGGTTGCACGATCAATATCATTGTCAGGTCCTCCAAACCTGCTACTCTCACAGCCTTGTTGACTACCGAGGACCAGTTTTACCCCTACTTTCCTGAGACCAGTCACTCCAGGCGGTACCTACTGTAGATGCCCCACCAAAATGAGTGAGCAAGCCTTTGCCACGATCGCCCCTAGAATTTGGAATGCCTTTCCACCTCATTGCTGAGTCACTCAGTCCCTCTACAATTTCAAAAAAGCACTATACAAATTCTTTAGCAACTCTAATGTCTGCTTTTGCAACTGACTCCCAATGTTGTTTGTTTTGTTACCCCCACTGTTACTTTTTCTCACTGACTTCAAACTCGCTTAGTACTCTCATTGTAATATGTGTCACCTATCTCTGAATTCTCCTGGCTGACCAACGTTATTCACTAGTTTTCTCTTAATTGTTTTCTGCACTGTTATTTATACTCATAGACTCAGGCAATGCTCAAAATGTTATGCTTATCCTTTCTGTAACTGTAGTTTTCTGCTGACTTTTTGTTTTACTGTTGTCCTACCATTCTGTAACCTACTGGGTTGTACCTGAAAATAGGCATTGTATTGTTTCATGCACTTACCTGGTCAACAAAAACTGAATAAATAAGATCTACTAGTCTTGCCCAGTTTAAAACTGACACCCTTGCATATTGATATGATATTAGAAGAGAAGTCCAATGATGGGTGATGGCTTATCCCTGAGTATTTAGGAATGACAACTTCCTTCAGGAGGGAACCATCAGCGCAGGTAACAGTGGTAACAAAATGCAACAAGCATATAAATAAAGAAGATCACACATAACAACAAATAGGTACTGCAAGTTAAACATTGCAATATAAATGGGTAATCCAGAATGACAAGCTACAACAGTACAAAATAAAACAAACAAAATAAAACAGTCCATACAGAGTACAACTATCACTGAGTCATCAACACATCCAGTAGAGCAAATAACTTTGGCTTCAGCATCAGTTCTGGGCAAGATACAGCAGATAAATAGCAATGGATTCATTGAGTAGCTAGATTAAACATAGGCATAGGGAGCATAGGACATCTGCAGGAGCTGGTGATTGACAGCAGTGAGTGCACTTTCAATAGTATGTGGAATTGCAGATGACTATTACAGTTCTGCATCAAAGCAGCAGGGAGTTCCAAATCAAAGGAGAACAGTGGGCAACGGCAAGTTGGCCAAGCTTTGTGGCACATCTGCGCTTCTGGAGAACTGGGGATTCCATAGACTTTAGGCTGTAGGGTGCTGCAGGAGATTGCAGGAAGTCATCCAAGGCAATAGGAAATGTAGATTTTTGAAGTTTGTAAATGAAACAGTTGAGGAGGTAGGAGTGCAGTCCAGACAGGGACAGCCTGCTTGACCCCGAGTAGAGTAGGCAGTGGTGGGTGAGTCAGGATGTGGCAAGAGAAAAAAAATGTTATTGTACACCACACTCCCCTTGATTTAGTTAGCTTTAGAAGTACTAAAGTAAGCCTAAAGGCCATATGTCAGGCTGGGTAGCAGCACGACTTGAGCAATGAAGAGGTGGGCCCTGGGAGAGCCTCAGCAGATAAGGTTTCACTACAAGCAAAGATGTCACCATTCAGTCATGCCATTAAAGATACTGTACTTATAATGAACAGAATGGATCCTCTGCACTGGAAATGGTTTTCTTATTTTACGGATACAGAAAAACTGTTTTTTTGGGAGATACTCAGAGGGTAACAAGAGGTAGGGGCTAGAGTGGGGTTTGGTTGGAGAAGTCTCATTAATGATCAGGGTCCTGTCAGAGGGGATATTTGGAACTAGAAAAGAGTATGTGTGGAACCACAGGATGCCAGATATACTGGGGCATGGCTCAAGGTGGGGGGGGGAGTTTTTGGTGCAGGGAAGGCAACTTTTATTTATAAAGCACTCATTCCAACATGGGCTCAGAGTGCTGTACAAAGACTAAAATACTTGTAGAAAAAAATAGAAAGACATACTTTAAAACACATGAATCTTTAAAAGCCAAGCTAAACAAAGAAGACTTAAAAGAGGCTTTAAAGGCCTCAACTGATGTAGCAGAACAAATGTACCAGGGAATCGTGTTCCATATGGTTAGTGCTGCAACTCCAAAGGCTCTGTCTCCAGAAGACTTGAGTCTGGATTTGAGCACCACAAGCAACTCGGCATCAGTGAAGCAGAGAGGGTGAATCGGGAGGTAGGGAATCAGGAGCTCTTTCAGATAGTTGAGTTATAGACCATATAGGGCCTTGTAAGTTAGCAAGCCAAGCTTGAAGGTGATGCAAAAGCATAAAGGCAGCCAGTGCAGAGCACACAGCACTGGAGTGATGTGATCCAGTCTAGGAGAGCCAACCAGCAACCGGGTCATTGCATTCTGCACCAGCTGCAATCTTTGCATCTGACCCCCAGATTGACCTATGGGGCGTTAGAGTAATCAAGTGTCGTGATGACAGAGGCATGGATCACCATAGCCAGGTCATCCTGGACCAAAACCGGTTGAATCCTCGCAGTGTCATGAGCTTACTCCCCAAAACAGTGACAAAGGACAAATGGCAAGTACTATTGGTGATGCTAGTAAAGGAGGGCAGGATGGGGGGGTGGAAGGGTGGTTACCCTTAATGCTAGGAGCCATGGGAGGAAAACTGCAGAGTTACAGGTGCTCATGGCAGAGGGAGAGGTGGACATTGCAGCCATCACAGAAACATAGGCCACCCAATAAAATGACTGGGACCTGTCTGTACCAGGGTACAGGTTATTTCATAGGGACAGGGTGATTGGGAAAGGAGGGAGTGTGACACTATATGTGAAGGAAGGACTGAAGTGTGTAAGGGAGGAAGGGATGGAGGGTAGTACGGAGTCACTTTGGATGCAAATCCAGGATTCCAAGAATAGGATTCTTAGAATGGGAGTGGTGTACAGGCCATCATCTCAGATGGAGGAGTTAGACAGGGAGAGATCAGGAGGACCTGCGAGAAGGGTAGTGTGGTGATTGTGGGGGACTTCAACATGCCAGGAGTGGACTGGAGTACCCCAATAACCAGGAACAGAAGGGAGCAGGTACTGCTGGATGCCTTCCAGGATAGCTTCCTGCTGCAAATGGTCAGTGAACCAATGGGGACTTTGTGAAAGAACTTACAGTGGAGGAACTGCTGTCAGGGAGTGACCATCACTCAGTATGGCTCAAATTGGATATGGGCAAGGAAGGAGTGGAATCTAGCACACGAGTTCTGGACTTCAGGAGGACTGACCTTTGGAGGATGGGGAAGTGGTGAAAGGGTACCTGGCCAGAATACAATCTAGTATGGACACTAACCAGAGGTGGGAGCTCATAAAGCTGGGGATAGTGGAGGCAACCAAAACCTGCTGCAAGGCCCAGAGCAAGAAGGCTAGGGCTAAGAAACCAAGCTGGTTCAGCAAGAAGCTCATGGAAAAGGTAAGGAGGAAAAGAGATGCCTTTAGGAAGTACAAGAAAACAGGGAGGGGGAGGACAGGAAGGAGTACTTGGCAGAATCGAAGGGGGTGACAAGGGCAGTAAGGAAAGTCAAAGCATATATCTAACTCAGGCTGGCACAAGGTATAAAGAAGGGGGAGAAGGACTTCTTTAGGTACATCAGGGAGAAAAGGAGCTGCAAGGACCACATAGTAAGGATCAGAAAGGAGCGGGGGTTGGGTGGAAGCAGGGTGTGATAAGGCAGAAGCACTAAATGAGTACTTCTGCTCAGTATTTAATAAAGAGAAGAGGGGGGTGATACCCAAGGGGGAAGAAATGGCAGAAACAGGGGAGAAGGGGTGACAGATGGTGAAATCATGGAGGGCAGAGTTCAGGAGGGTTTGGAGGCACTGAGAGTGGACAAGGTGCCAGGCTCAGATGGCATCCACCCCAGGGTACTGAACGAGCTGGCAGAGGTCCTTGCAGGACCTTTGGCAGACCTATTTAATGCCTCACTACATTCAGGGTGTGTACCTAAGGACTGGAGGATGGCTCATGTGGTGCCCTTCCCCAAGAATGAACCGGGAAACTACAGACCAGTGAGCCTCACATCCATTGTGGGTAAGCTAATGGAGACTATCCTGAAGTAGAGGCTGGTGGCTCTCCTAGAGGCCAAAAGACTACAGGACAGCAGATAGCATGGCTTCATATGGGGCAGATCCTGCCAAACCAACTTGGTGGAGTTCTATGACTGGGTAACTAGGCAACTGAACAGAGGCCATGCAGTGGATGTCCTGTATCTGGACTTCAGTAAGGCATTCAACTCGGTGCTGCATGGAAGGCTGGGAAGGAAGTTAGTAGGCACAGGGCCGGGTGCAAAGCTGGTGAGATGGGTAGGAAACTGGCTTCAGGGAAGGCAACAGAGGGTGGTGGTGGGTGGGGAGCTCTCACATCCAAGGGTAGTGATGAGCAGTGTTCTACAGGACTCCATGTTGGGACCAATGTTTGGGATATTCATTGCAGACATATCATGGGACATCAAGAGCAAGAGCAAGATCAGTCTGTTTACTGATGATACCAAGGTAGGAGCAGTGTGGGTGACCTAGGGGGATGGCAGGGGTTGCAGGATGATCTGGCAAAGCTTGAAACCTGGTCAGACACCTCACAACTGGGATTTAATGCCAAAAAGTGCAAGGTGCTGCATTTTGGGATGAAGAACCCAAGGAGGAGTTACCAGCTGGGGGCAGAGCAGCTAGCCCAGACAGAGGAGGGGAAGGATCTGGGGGTGCTCATTACAGGGTCAATGAACAACTCGGCACAATGTAGAAAGGCAGCTGCAAAGGCCAACAAAATGCTGGGCTGTATTGCAAGGGATATATCCTCGAGGAGGTGATTCTGCCACTGTATAGGTCATTAGTTAGACCGCACCTGGAGTACTGTGTGCAGTACTGGTACCTGTATCTGAAGAGGGACATTAAGTTACTGGAGGGGGTGCAGTGCAGGGCAACAAAGATGATCAAGGGGCTGGGGGCTTATCATATGAGAGGAGGCTGAAGGAGTTGAACATGTACTCACTGGAGGAGAGGAGGGATGGGGACATGATTGAAACCTTTAAGTACTAAAAGGAATAAACAAGACAGGTACAGTACAGAGGGTCTGTTCAAAGTAAAGGCTGGGAGGGACACCAGGGGCCATGATATGAGACTAGAGGGAGGAAGGTTCAGGAGGGAGATGAGGAGACTTTTTTTACAGAGAGGGTGGTGGCTGGGTGGAATGCATTACCTGCAGAAGTGGTATCCAGTAGAACGGTGGACTGCTTCAAAGGGGGATGGGACAGGACAAAGGGGAGGGTTAATGAAGGGGAAGGGTGGAAGGGGGTGGCAGCTGCTTAATAAGGGGTGCTAGCCACACATTTGAGCAGACTTGATAGACCTGTGGGCCTTTATCTACTGGCAAATGTTGTATGTTCATATGTACATGTTACATAACATACCTTCTATCTTTCCTACATCCAGTAATGTATCTATCCAACATGATATTTGTTTTGGCCTCATTTTAACTGCTCTTTCAGCCTTTCTAATGACCTAATGTCTTGAACCAGTTGTACATAAAGACTCTACTTATTTATTTTCCTCTGTACATTATGAATCTGAAACTGATTTTATGTCTCTAATTTGACTACCTATTTATTGTCATTTTTGTGTTCTTGTATTTTTTCCCTGGATCTCCTGTCCTTGGATCGCACCTGGAAATGAGCCTTGGCTCAGTGTGCCCTTTCCAGTTACCAAATCTTTAAATAAATAAATAAATAAAATAAATGTTGCAGAGATGAAAGAAGCCACACTGAACAACGGACGACACCTGATGTTCGAGGGTCAATCCATCATCCAGCATGACTCCCAGAATCCTGACCATTTTCACTGCCCCAAGGCACTGCCCACCCAAAACAGGAAGGTCTAAATTGCCCTGCACAGGACAGTCCTGACATCCCAGCTTAATGACCATAACCTTGGTCTTTCCATGGTTTATACATAGCTAGTTATCCACCATTCAGTCACAGAACTTGGCCAAACAACCTTCAAGTCGAGATGATGCCAGGCGATCACCAGGGAGACAAGATAGATACAACTGGGTATCATCCACATATAAATGAAAACCCAAGCTGTATCATCTTATGATCTTTCCAAGATGCAGCATATACATGGTGAATAAAATAGGGACAAGGATCAAACTTTCAGGAACACTGCAAGAAAATAGGAGTGGCTCAGAGAGAAATTTTCCTAAAGCCACACGCTGCATCCTCCCGGTTATGTAGTAACAAAACCAGGCCAAGACTGACCCATTAACACCCTCTTAATTCCTCAGGCATTCAACTAGCACTCCATGATCCACTGTGTCAAACACCTAGGAGAGGTCCAAGAGTACTAAGATGGAATGGTGCTCTTGGTCCCTCACCATGAGAAAAGCATGGATCAACCTAGCCAATGCTGTCTCAGTACTATGACTGGGCCAAAACCTGGACTGCAAATGATCAAGGATGGAAAAACTCTCCAAGTGATCAAGCAACTGCTCCACCACCACCTTCTCAATAACTGTCCCCAAAAAGGGAAGACTAGAGAGGTTCTATGTGATAACAGTGATCGCCAAAGAGTGATTACCCTTAGGGTGAATGTACATCACCAAAAATAAAAATAGTTTTGTACATTCACAACCAGGAAACTCCCCTCTATTATTTATGAAGGGGTTTCACCCCCCACACCCCACTCGCCTACTGAAAATTACAAACTCCAGGGTGGTGCACGTCAGGGAGGGGAAGAACTGGGAAGAAAAAAAAATAAACACCAGCACAGTAAAGCACAAAATATTGTGCTCCTCCCCAGCCCTGAGCAATGCACCCTCCTCACCAGAGTCAGCCACCCTAACCACTATGCCACACAGCCAGCTCAGTGGCTTTCTACCTCACCACCTCTCACATACCTTTCAGATACCTTCTATCCTCTCCCGGTATCCTGTCACTCTTCTCTTTGCCCTGCCTTTCCCAGTCATTGCCCTTTCATGGTCACTGACCTTACAGGTGCTGAGATTGAGTCTCTCAAATCTGAGTCACTCAATCTCATTCACCCTTTTAACAGTATACCAATTAGAGATGGGTCTGTAGTTTGTGAGATCATGAGGGTCCAAGGATGGCTTTTTCAGCAAGGGTCTCACCATGGCCTTCTTCAAAGCAGAGGGAAAGACCCCATCGATCAAGAAACCATTGACAATCTTTAGAAGATTGGACCCAGAAACTCAGCACAGCTAGTTATTGGCTGCGTCAGAACCAGTAGACAGTTGCTGGGGCATAAGGAGACAATCATTCGGAGGATCTCCTCGATGGAAACTGGCTGAAAATCACCCCAATCCAACCTAAAACTGTCAACACAAGACCTGTTACACATGGTTACAACCTGACCAGAGGAGACTTACCCTGATAGCCGACAGCTTGTGAGCAAAGAACTGTCCAAACTTCTTGCATTTTAAGGGGGAAAATCTCCCACACACTACAGACAGGGCAGATTTAATCAGCCATCTACAACATGGAAGAGCATGCCCAGGTGATTCCTTGCTACAGCAACTGAGCAGGACAAAAACTCTTGTCTTTTTTTGATCAGTTGCCCACTGGTACTCCACGTAGTGGAGTCTCAGAGCCAACCTGTTGGCCTCAGTGCCGGTTCTCCTCCAGGAATGCTCTAACCTCTATCCCTTAGTTGTCAACTGACACAGCTCAGCACAATACCAGGGTGATCTGCTGCATGACATCAAGGGATGAACATGGAAAGGTGCAATAGTGTCCAAAGCAGCCATCAACCCCCTATTACAGAAGTTGGTGGCAGCATCCAGACCCAAAGCTCAAGCATGCAACATGCTAAGACATCCAGTGCCTCCTGGAGTTTGCAAGGCTGCAACTGATGTCTCGGATGACACCAGATAGTCTCCAAAGAAGGAGTATCTACTCAGGGGACTACACAGGGTTGAGATAAGGGAATGATTAACATTATATACTGTACTATCACTTCATTACTACAGTGGCGAATTTTATAGGGAGGGAAAGGAGTTTTTTTGTCAATACAGAGGGTGGCAGGTTAGGGAAAATATCATAAGTGGTCTGTGTGTTAGAAGGGGGTATGGTGAGTTATGGCACAGTTGGTGGGGGCTGCCAAGTTATTTAAGCAGTTTTTTTTTAAGTCTGGCAAAGTTTGTGTGACCATTGGAAATTCACAAAGCTTCATAAAGTGCAAAGTCCCCTACTTCACTGACAAAGTACAACTTTGTAAAATCCTTACTCAAAATGTACCATGTTCCTCTTTGACTTGGCTTGCTTTATAAATTTCTAGGTGTCCTTCCAAAACTGGAAGTACCTGTACATTAAATCAGAACTAATATCACAACGTCCCTTAAAACAAACATAATATAGATAAATTACACATTCATAGATATCTACAAGCATACTGTATGAATTAAAAAATCAAAACTTGAAACTCAGTAAGCATAGTCAAAATCCAGCAGGAGAAGGTAACGTTTAAATTTTTCTTTGGAAGATGTAACAGTCCTGGCAGTGCAGATCTCCTCAGGTAGAGAGTTCTAGGGGGTGGGGCCCACCACCAAAAAGGTAAAATTCCCTGCAGATGTTAGGTTGTAGTCATTATCATCTTCCCTTCGACTACCCCCACTGATCCAAACCACAGCATTACAAGTTTTCTGCAGTTGAGGAAAACCACAATCTGACCATTTGTGCTTGTATACTTACAATATGAGCAATTCTTTTCTTTCACAGATGCAATACCACGAGGATTCAGAAGACTAATGCTTTGATCAGGTGTTGGTGCAAGGAAGAAGAAGTCACCGTATTTTATTTTTATTTTATTTTGTTGAAAACTTCAGAGATTACCTTTGAGCATCAGTGCTCATATACAAAGATTCCACATCACATGCAGAGTTACAAAATGCATTACAATAGGCAGTTCCAAAGGAAATACAGTCAAGACAGGATCAAAGGACTTAAAGCAGAACAATTACAAACAGTTTTGAGAAAAATCCATACAGATTGTTGTATAAAAAGTCATAGGTTACATAGAGAGAGAAACAGAGTAAAACTGTTTTAACAGATACAGTTGCATTGGTCTGCAAAAGCAGACCACGAACATCTCTTAACTCATTCAGGACTAGATATGCTTGTAGGTGGCATCTGAAAGCATAGCCACTCAGGCCAATAACAACTGTAGACATACTCAGCTGTCTTTCACTCAGGCCTGGAAATGTCTAAGGAAGTCAACAGTTTTTATATAAACATTAAACAAACCAAATTGCTTAGAACTGATTGCATTTCATTGTTAGAAAGGTAATTTTGTGCTGAACAACTTTGTTGCTGATACTTTGTGTCTATCATATATACTTTAGGAGTTATTCACATTTATTTAAGGTATGGTGTGCATGACTGAAATTTATCTCTCAAGTCTCACCAAATCACCTTGAATAAATCTGAAAAAAACCCACAGATTTTTGTTATTTCAGCTAATATTAAATAAAAACCAAATGGATTGTGTGGCACCATAAGAAAGGTAATTTTGTGCTGGACAACTTTGCCAGTAATACTTTGTGTCTATTATGAATACTTTAGGAATTATTCACATTTTTGTTTAAGGTATGGTGTGCATGGCTGACATTTGTTTCTCAAGCCTCACCTAACCACACTGATTACAATTCATTGCACAGCACCATTGAAAAGATAATTCTGTGCCAAACAACTTTGCCACTCGTACTTTGTGTGTAGAACTTATGGTTCGAGAGATGTTCGCATTTGTTTGTAGCATGCTGACTACGGCTTGATTTTGCTCAGAAAGGCCCAGTAAGCAGTGCTAAGAGTATACAGGGCACACGTATTGGAAGTCTCAAAGAGTTCTTGTGGTGTGAATGAGTTAAACTGATTAAACTTGAAGAGATTCAGCAGTGTATCAGGCAATTTGTTTAACCATATAGTTGCCTTAACAGCAAGTGACCATTTGCCCAGCTGAGTACACTCGAAGGGAGGCTTAAGGGCATTTCTGGCCATGTTCCTGGTGTTGTATTGGGTGGAGATGGTATGAAAGCAATTGGTTAAAGCAGGGGGTTTTGGACCCAAGAGTTCCTTTTTGGCTATCAAACAGGTCTGTAGCTTTATTCTGTCAGTTAAAGGTAACCAGTTTGTGAGTGTTTAAAGGGTACAGCTACTGTATGACTGTTGTTATCTACACAAAGTACAAAGTGGCATGCCTTATTACAAATCAGTTTTACTCTGTTCACACCCTGTCACAGCAACTGCATAGACAAGCAGCCCATAATCTATAACTGAAAGAATGGAGCTGGCCATGGCCAGGTGCATAATATCCCCACTGAGAATGTTATGATACAGGGTGCACAGTCTTCTGTTAATTATGGCCAGCAGATTGTCATCATGGGGTGCAAATGATAGGGTGTCACATCCAGTATCACTCCAAGGTATTCAAAGGTCTCCACCTGTTCAATGGTTTGTCTTTGGTCATTTTGGATTACAAATGGTGGAACTTTATTGTTCTGTCAGAGGCTAGAGAAGAACATGGTCTTTGTTTTCTGTAAATTGAGGACCAGTTTGTTGCTGGAGAACCAACTTTCAAGTGACCTAAAGTTACCTTGGAGACCAGGAGTAAGGCTGTCAAGGTCAGGGTTTTAGAATAGATAACTACATCATCGGCATAGAAGAGTACACTGGCTGTCTGACAGGCATCGGGCAACTGATTTATGAAGAGGCCAAATAGGAGTGGGCCCAAGATGGAGTCCTGGGGGTCACCAATAGGTATTCCCCTAATGTTAGGCAAAGATTTATTGACCTTCACCTGTGGGGGGTGACTGGTGAGACAGTTGTGGAACCAGTCAACTGTGTTAAGTGACAAACTCAGGTCAAGGAGTTTGTTAAGTAGGTGCTTATGACTGACTAGGTCAAAGGCTTTAGTATGGTCAGTATAGAGTATATAGCTCAGACAATGTCACCATTGTCAAGGGTCTCATGAACATACTTGGTGTATTCCAACAGCACCATATTTGTGCTTCGGAGCTTCGGGAAGCCATGCTACTGTACACACTGAATGCTGTATTGTTCAAGGTATGTGACAAGTTGGTCAGAGACTATTCTTTTGAGGGCATTGAATAGTGGGGAAGAGACTAGAAATGGGTCTATAATTTGCAAGACTAGTCCAGTCTCCACTTTTGAAAACTGGTGTAAACAGTGCAGATTTAATCTTATCTTGAAACTGAGAGTAGCACAGAGAAAAGTAAAAACTTCTAAAGATGGGGTGGGGAAGTTCCTCTACTGCCAGAGCAAGAAGTTTCATGTCAACTGATTCACTCACACACATAGTTTTGCCAAGTACCCTACTGATGTTCGTTCCTTAGATGCTGTATTTTTTATATAAAACATTGTAGTTTGGAAAGATTAATACACTTGAATCTACAAAGACTGGCATCTTGGGAAACCAGATGAACACAGTAACAGAGAAGATTTTGAACTGATCACGAAGAGGTAAGGGACTCTGGAACAGGCTAATGAAGCCAGAAAGAAAAGGGGAGGATACATTTGAGCATAGTCCTTTCAATCATTTAATTCAGAGGAGGTGACAGGAGGAAACACAAAAATGGCAAAACAAAGTTCTACAATGTGGAATGAAAGGAAACAAAACATCAACTGATGGTGTAGCACACTGATGCAAGAAAGGTGAGAACCAAACTGAGTGAACTGGAGACACTGTTTTCCCTGGATAAACATTAAAAACTAGGAATAGCAGTTATTATGGGAGGAAAATGACCTGTGTGGAATGTAGACAGACAATTACAAACTATGCAGAAAATATAAACAAGGAAAGAAAGGAGGAGAGATAATATGGCATGCCAAAAGCAATTGCTGGTTTTGAAATACAGGACCTTACCTGTCTTGAGATTTGAACACTCTGGCTAAGAATCATAAGTGGAAGTGGAGACACAGTCATTGCTGGCCTATCCTTTAATTTCTAAGAAGAAGCCAGAAGGGGAAGGAAGGAAACATATTCAATTCAGTGCTTTAAAGTAACTGGTAATGGCTATTTTTCTTTTAAACTTAGATTGTGGGCTTTTAGTGACACTGTACTTTCTTTGTTGTCTTTACTTAGAATTGTTTTTGGACCGTTAAAAATTTAAAACATAGTGGTGGTGTAATTCTGTGCTGTCTTTAATTGCTGCAAATTTTATATTGGCTTGTCTGACTGCCCTGTAGTTGGGTGAGCTATGTTAATTGTCTGGCCTCTGACCTCAGCTACGTGATAACTGGAGGTGGAGCTTAGTCAGAGTTGAGGTAGCAAGTGAGTTTTATTTCTCAGAAGAAGCCAGAAGGGGAAGGAAGGAAACATATGCAATTCAGTGCTTTAGAGTAACTGGTAATTGCTATTTTTCTTTTAAACTTAGATTGTGGGCTTTTAGTGACACTGTACTTTCTTTGTTGTCTTTACTTATAATTGTTTTCGGGCTGCTGAAAATTTAAAACGTAGTGGTGGTGTAATTCTGTGCTGTCTTTAATTGCTTGAAATTCTTGTTCTCCTTCCTTCCCCCAACTCTTAATTATATGCCCTGTTAAATCTGATTGACAGGAGCTAAACAAAGGGTATAGTAAGGGTGTGAAGTAGGAGGGGCATAAGGGGAAGAAGTCCACCTCAGCATGACAAGTGTTTTGACTCATTTATTTATTTATTTATTGGTTTCTTTTCTTTTTTTTAAAGAAAATTATCTGAGGATCAGTGGCAGGATTTTTAGGACAGTAAATTAATAAAAGGAACTAGGAGGCGTCAGTAGCAGACAAGTAGTGGAATAGCAGTATAATTGCAGTATAATGTGGGGATTGGTGCAATGCAGTGGCTGTGGGGCAGCCATATTCAGGCAGACCTTCTGGACACTGAGGTGCTGCCCTATCTGCATGCATCTCTCTGGGCTGCGGGATGAGGTAGCCAGACTCAGAGCGGCAGTAAACTGGGTCAGGAATACCATCACCCCTATCCAGAGACCACCCAGTCCAATGCAACTGCCGCAAAGGATGCCGAGAACGAGGAGCACTTGGATGACAGTGGGCTCAGGGAGGGTTAGAGTGGTCAGGCAGAGGCACATCCCAGATCCTATTCCACTCAAGAACTCATATGCCACACTGGCAAATGAGGACAACCAAATAGAGGTACCCAGAGAAGTGGAACGAAAGGATGTGGAGGTTAGCCAAGGAGGTGACCTCAGCGGGGAAAGCAGTAGACCCCAGAGGAGGAGGAAGCAAATCCTGGTGGGGACTCCATCATA
This sequence comes from Neoceratodus forsteri, assembly GCA_016271365.2. Classification (NCBI taxonomy): domain Eukaryota; kingdom Metazoa; phylum Chordata; order Ceratodontiformes; family Ceratodontidae; genus Neoceratodus; species Neoceratodus forsteri. The sequence continues at coordinate 1,397,095,547 of CM057450.1, forward strand.
AGAGGGATCCAGCTAGGAACACAGGAGGGGAGGACAGGAGGTGAGGTGCCTACCAGGTGCCACGGCATGGAGGGATGGAAGGAAGATCCTGGGGATCACTGGGAAGGCAAGACGGGAGGGTGAGCTGGATGTCATTATCCACCTAGGTACTAATGACCTGGCAAATGGGGAGCCAAAGGAAGTTCAGAAATAGTTTAGGAAATTGGGGAGGGGTCTCAAGCAAGTAGCTACTTCTGTCACTTTCTCAGAAGTACTTCCTGCGAGAGGCAGGGGAGAGCATAGGAGTAAATGCACCAGGAACTTTAACTCATGGTTGAAGAACTGGTGCAGTGAGGAAGGGTTTTGATTCATTGGTAACTGGGGACCCACCTGGAGGGATGGAGGTTTGTTGAAGCCTGAAAAGCCTGCATTCATCCTGGAGGGGAATCCAAGCACTCAATGATAAGTTTAAATGCTACACTGACAAGCATTTAAACTAGCAAGGGGGGGGTGGCAGGCCAGCAAGGAGGGTACCTACTTGCTCACCCCCCACAGCTAGCAGTGGAACCAGTGAACCAGAGGAGTGGCTATCTCTGCAAAGCAGTGTGCAAAAGATGGAGATTAGTGCCCAAGAGGTGGATAGGCAGAAAGGGGCAAAATTCAGCAGAAGGGCAGACAGCAAGGAAAACCAGGGATAAAGGACAACCAAGGAAGGGGCTGGAGTAGAACAGCGAAACAGTCTAGGGAGGTCAAATCATGGAAAGCCATGTGTGCAAATGCCAGGAGCCTTACAACAAGATGGAAGATCTGGAGGCTGTCATGGTGCAGTCAGACCTGGACATTGTGGCCATCACTGAAACCTGGTGTAATGATAACCATGCTTGGGAGATGGCCATACCTGGCTATAACATATTCAGAAGAGACAGAGCAGGCAGGAAGGGAGGAGGAGTGGCACTGTATGTGAAAAATGACATAATGGCCACAGAGATCCAGGAGGAACAAAATGGGGGAGAGATACTGTGGGTTAAGCTGGAAAGGAAAATGGGGACAGCCATCTGCACAGGTGGTCTATAGACCACCAGCCCAGGAGGAAGAAACAGATAGGGAGCTGATGCTAGCCATCCAAAGGATGGCAGACAAGGGTGAGGTAGTACTGGTTGGAGACTTCAATATTTCAGATGTGGACTGGAGCATCCCAGCAGCAGCATCAACTAGGAGCAGATTTATTCTGGACTCCCTTCAGGGTGCTTCCTCAAGCAACTGGTCATGGAACCAACTCAGCAGAAGGCAATACTGGACCTTGTGCTCACAAACAGGGACAGTGTGATGGGGGTAACAGTGGGGGAGTACCTGGGTAACAGTGACCACCAGTTATTTTGGTTTGAAATCACAGAAAGAGCAGAACCAAACCACACAAAAACATGTATCCTGGATTTTAGTGGGGCAGACTTTAGGAAAATGGGGAGATGCTTGAAAGAGGCATTAAGGGGAATGAGACAGGAATCAGGGGTTGAGGAACGGTTGGCAGTATTTAAAATGGGGATTACAAGAACAACAGAATTGTGCATTAAGCAGGTTAGCAAGAGGAAAAGGAAGAGGAGACCATTATGGTTTTCCAAAGAGGTAGCAAAGAAAGTGAAAGCCAAAAAGATTGCATTCAGGCAATACAAAAAGACACAGGCAGAAGGGGATAGGGATAAGTACCAGGAGAAGCAAAGGGAGGCAGGGAGGTCAGTAAGGGAAGCCAAAGCTCAAACAGAAGAACACATTGCAAAATCAGTGGGTAGAGGGGACAAAACCTTTTACAGGTACATAAGTGAAAAAAGAAAGACAAAGGGAGGGATAGTGAGACTGAAGGGGGAGGATGGGGGCCGTGTGGAGGACAACAACAGTAAAGCTGACATAATGAACAGGTATTTCTGCTCAGTTTTTACTGAAGAAGAGGAGGGTAATGGGTCTGAAGGGAGTACAAGGGGTGAGAATGGTGCAGAAATGGACACAAGTCACTTTACATGAGAAAGAGTCCTGAAGAAACTGAAAGTAATAAGAGTTGATAAAGCAGTGGGGCCAGATGGGGTGCACCCCAGGGTCCTTAAAGAACTAAGAGAGGTGATGGCTGAACCTCTGGCTATCCTGTTTAGCCAATCACTGGAAACAGGGGAGGTATCCAAAGACTGGAGGATGGCAGATGTAGTCCCCTTATACAAAAATGGGAACAAAGAGGAAGCAGGGAACTACAGACCAGTCAGCCTCACCTCGGTAGTGGGGAAGATCATGGAAGCACTACTGAAGGAGAGATTGGTGGAACATCTGGTTGTCAGTGGACTACAGGACCCAAGGCAGCATGGTTTCACCAGGGGAGGTCATGTCAGACCAACCTCATTGATTTTTGACTGGACTGGGTGACTAGGAGGTGGATCAGAGGAGGGCAGTGGACCTGGCCTATCTGAACTTCAGCAAGGCCTTTGACACTGTGCCACATAGAAGACTATTACAAAATGGGAATATGGGTGTGGGCAGGACAGAGTGTGGTGGGTAGGTAACTGGCTGGGTGGCAGGACACAGAGGGTGGTGGTAAATGGCTGTCACTCCACAGAGGAAGAGTGACCAGTAGGTACCACAGGGATCAGTGCTGGGACCAGTCCTATTCAACATCTTCATCAGTCTCATTCGCAGGACCTAGAAGGCAGAATTTCACTGTTCGCTGATGACACAAAGCTCTGTAACAGAGTAGACACACCAGAGGGTGTAGACAGAATGAGAAGGGACCTGCAGAAACTTGAAGAATGCTCAGGGGTTTGGCAGTTGAAATTCAATGCAAGGAAGTGCAAGATAATGCATATGGGGCACAAAAACCCTGGCACAATATGTCAGTTGAGGGGTGAGGATATAACATGCACCAAGCAGGAAAGGGATCTTGGGGTTATTATCGCTGATTACCTCAAGGTAGGGAAACAGTGTGACAAGGCAGCAGGTAAAGCAAATAGAATGCTGGGATGTATAGGCAGGGGCATCACCAGCAGGAAAAGGGAGGTCATAATTCCGCTATTCAAGACACTAGTGAGGCCCCACCTGGAGTACAGTGTACAGTTCTGGAGACCATACCTACGTAAGGACATAGACAGGGTAGAGGAGGTTCAGAGGAGGGCAACAAAGATGGTGCATGGATTGCTTCACAAGTCCTATGAAGACAGGTTGAAGGAACTGAACACGTACTCCCTGGAGGAGAGGAGGGAGAGAGAGAGAGGGGATATGATAGAGACATACAAGTATCTTACAGGGAGGAACAGGGTGCAGGAATACACTATTTTAAGTGAAAAAGATGTTCCAGGACTAGAGGGCATGGGATGAAGTTGGAGGGACGATTCAGAGGAACATGAGGAAGAATTTCTTCACAGAACGGGTGGTGGACAGTGGAACACCCTGCCAGAGGAAGTGGTGGGGGCTGAAACAATCACGGGATTTAAGAATGCATGGGATAGACATAAAGGAATTCAGGAGGTCAGGGGTAAGGGGCAACAGACTTCTAGGAAAACACAAACTGAACTTACAAGCTCAAATGGGCAGACTGGGTGGGCCATAGGCCCTTATCTGCCAACACTGTCTATGTATCTATCTATCTATACTACAGACCATATCACTGCAAGAAGTTTCATTTAGGCATCAGTCTGGGTTGATCCTTAATGACAGAAAAGTAAGGAAATGCAGCATTTGACAAAGTAATATTCCCCAGAGCTATGGTGAATCTGTGGAATGGTGTTTCTTAGGCTTTGAACAGTCACACAATACAGCATTGACACTTCTCTAACTTCAGCACTGTCTTTCCAGGCACAGAAAAATACTCTCATCCCAATGTTTCGAGAGACTGTACCAAGGTTACCACAACACCAACACTGTGTCACATGATCATTTAAAGCCTATAGAACACACCACATATTCACCAAGGCTCAGAATTTCTTTTACCCTAACAACAAATTTCATTACTTTTTAAAAAAGAAGTTTAATAACACATACACATTACTTTTTATTGACAATGCCAGTCTTCAACCAGCTAAGTAAATACTTTTAATGGCAAGTAGTACTTGGTCATAGTACCACTCCCACTCTTTTCCCACCCAGTGGCAAACAGTCGCAGTAGTACACTGGCACATCCACCTTCACCCCACCCCTGTATCAGCAGTCATTGCTGTCCACAGGTACCCCTTCTCTCATCTTACACCTGTACTAAGCAATCCCTAGTGTCCAGTCTCACCTTCTTCCACACCCTGCCATAGGTCCAGATATCCCTGGCATCCCATGATATCCATTCCAACACCATGAGCCATGTCTAAGTAAATCTGTCACCAAAGGGCACTCAGCTCACCCTGCTACATTTTCAGATATCTCTGGTGGCCAGTGCTACCACCTTCCACACCATTTTCCTACTGTATGTTCAGGTATCCCTGGTAAGCAGTGACCCCTGCCAAACCATGTCCCATGTCCAAGTATCTCTAGCATCCAGTGGTACTATCCAATGCAAGACCCCCTGTTCCAACTGTACATGCCCATCCCTGGTGTCAGTGTTAGATAAACTGAATTACCATATTTAAAAAAATACAAAAAAGGCCTTTCCTTGCACTTACCCAATAGCACCCATACCTCCCTCTTCCTTCTCCATGCTACAGTTCTGCATAAACCTGATTCCCTTAGTGCCTTAGCTCACTAGCACCCCAAACTAGCCCTCCTTCTTCATGCCACCCATAATATAAACAAAAAAAAACAGACAGCCACTAGTACAGCCCTCATCTCACCTCCATGACCAGCCACTGTTTAAATAAATGATATTGCTATCAGCTGTTTATGATCAGTTTCATTCATTCAGATGGTGACTGATCAAGGATGTGAGAGGAATATATCAGTCACAATGTGTTCTTGTTAAGTTATGGATGGAATGGCTGAGGAGGGTTGTATTGAGGTACTAGTGGCTGAGAACTTGGATTATATGGGTCTGTGGTGGGGGGGAGAGGGAGGGATGATTAACAGTGGGTGGGACAAGGGGAACTAGTTTTTCATTTTCATATTTTCATAATTATTTGATATATCCAACACAAGGGTTTGATATTGTCTGTATATTGTTGTTTTCTTTGAACAAGTTTATAGCAGCTGCATACCTAGTGTAAGAACATGGTGATTTAGTAGCACCAGGACTGGGCTTCAAGTGTCCTCTAAGTGTTATTTTTTATTACAAATTACTGACATTGGGTTTGAGCACTCAGTAATAGAATAGGGGAGGGCTTTAGTGGCATGGGGTCACAGCTCCCAATGTTTGAAGAGCCTCTTTTTTAAATTAAATGTCCCAAACTCTGGTGTTGGGCACTGAGGGTCAGAATAGGGTGTTCCATCAGCAGCACCAGAGCTGAGCTACTGGTGGCTGAAACTTTCTTTCATTTTTTAACACCTTTGGAGCAGATGGGAGATGCAGCAGTGGCAACAGTCACGGTGGCAGGGATGATCATACAAGTGGAGTAAAGGAAACTTAACAGTTTCTCTATAGCTCTGATAAAGTACACTCCTGTGCCACTGGTTGTTCTGTGCATGTTTGCAGCAAAGGAATGTGAATTAACTTTATGAGAGCCATTTTGGATATTTTTCACAATTTTAGCCGCTGCCCAGCAAAAGTATTACTGAACTACATTTCACCAAGCTGGCAGATCAAGAGATCCTGTGCCAGAATACATTCTTTTAAAATTGTTGTTAAATTGTATCAAGGAATTTCTGAGATATACTGTAAGTGGATGAAAATCTCAATTTAACATTGAACTGCCTTTACTACAGTGTGCTATCATGCCACTATAGTTTATTTATTTTAAATTGTTGTACATGGTAAATGCAAGAGATACACAGTAATCACATTTACAGATGCAACCTGGAGGAAGGGGAACAAGAGGAAGAAACAATATATTACAATGTGACAAAACTCAGGGAGAAATTATACATGAGGATCAACAATATAAAGATATCCAAGTATTTTGCAAGTGATAATGGATTTACTTAATAATTTCTCTGACTTCCACATTAATACAATCCATGTATCATTTGCCATACTTTATTTATGAGTCCTATGCCCACTTTTAGAGTTGGGCAAAGTTGGGAAACTTCACTCCGCAAATGAATGTGTGAATTTAGCACAATTCATGGATTAATTTGCGGACATAAATTGCAAAGTTCCAACTGCAAAGTGCAAAATTTCACCTGCAAAATGCTGAATTTTACCCATGAACAGAGGAATTTCACAACAAATGGTAGAATTTCACCATTTGTGGGCAAAATTATGCCATTCATGGGCTAAATTCCACACATTGCGGTAAAATTCCACCATGAAAACAGCAAAGTCAGATAGGCCAACTTTTAGCCTAGTAGCAAAACTTCATGGATTGCTCTGCTGAGGCTAATTTTCTGACTTTGCCAGAACTTCACCAGATAATTTAAACTTCGCTGCATCTCTACCCACTTTATTATGTTCTTCAGTCAGCATGATTCAACTATATTGGGACACATTTACCTTATTGAAAGTCATGTCACATTAGCCCTTCTTCATTCTAATGGTGAAAAAACTGTTTAAATTGGCAACTTTGGTCCTGCTTCAATTCTAACTCCTTGTCTTCTGTTTGGCTTTGATATGTTGGTCAAAGGCACTTCAGGTTCTTAGTTATGAGGGTCTAGCAGGCTACAAATGGGGTTTGAGAACCCCTTCACCACCCTCCCCCACTCACATCAGTCCCAAACTCTTTAATTCCTCCAGGCAGTTTCAGAACCTGGAACAGTGTCTGGAGCCAGAAATGTATTTTTTGAAAACAAATGGGGGGGGAGCATAGAGTGACTGTTGTGGGGAAAAGGTGGTCATAGGAGTATCCCTGGCCACACAGGAAGTGCTAGAATGTCATTTTTCTTACTTACTGGCTGAAGGTAGAAATGATCTGAAGTGGTCCACAAGTTTGAGATGCACGAACTAAAGGAAAAGGGTCTGAATTTCTGCACACTCATTGAAAACAAGTTCAGCACTGGCTCTTCCATACCTCAGTCACTCATTGAGTCTTTGCCTTCATTACTGTGTTTTTTAGCCAGTTGTCAACAGTTGCTTTGGAACATATTCATGTGATCATAAGCATGTCAAATTTGCTACACTTTAGTCACTGGGCAAATTCATAACTATTGCTTTTTTCATACATCTGTTAAACATTGTGGGGTCTTATTTATGCACCTGCAGCCACATGCCACATTTTCTGTACTTGGGTCCTTTCTCCATTACTGCTTTTTATATCAGCTATAATCAGTTATTTTGGGACCTATTCATGCAACCACAAGCCTGTGCCACAATGCAGTCACTAAGCCCTATTTCCCCATTATTGCATTTTTTTTCAGCCAGTTGTTATCGATTATTTTTGAATTTATTTACATGACCATAAACCATATCACATTTTTCAATATTTCAGTAACAGGGCCATTCCTCCATTAATGCATACTTAAAGCGATTTACCAAGTTTGGATATATGAACACATATACTGCAAGGTGACTGCATAAAGAATTGATTTGCAATGTATTTTGACAGATGCATAACCTATTTTAGCAAATTAAATCAAGTTTTCACCCTCACAAACCAGGAAGTGTCATTTCGTGTATTGGATCCTGTATTTGGTGACCTTTGACACTCATTACCTTTGCAATGTCACCACAGGGAGATCTGTGCTCTGCAATTAAAATGAGTTCTTGGTCACAGCAATTCTGTCTTGATAACAGTGCTATTGGTCACTGCATGCAACACAACAATGGCAATGTCAAACAGTTAATTTTCAGGGTCAATGATGAAAGCATTATATTGTCCTGCACTAACAGTGATCTTTCGGACACTGACATAGTGCCTCAATTTGACATCCACTGCATAGTAGATCCCCATAGGGATGACCCTATGACAGCAGTGAGAATGATGTGGGCAGTAGCTCAGGCAGTCACAGCAGTAGTCCCTATCCATTCCAGTACAGCAGTGAGAGCAGACTGAGCAACACAGACTGTTAATATTATATTTTGCTACTTAGTGCTACGGTTTGGTTCCCGTCATTGCTGTCATTTTACTGTGCAAAATCAAGGTATGGTGTGTGTTCTGTTACTCCCAGCATCGATCTGCCCACACAAATGCTATTGACAGTATCCTGAGATTTTATATTTCTTTTTTGGGGGGGATTGCTTTCCCTATGTGAATGAGTTGTTGGCCACTCCAGCTTGACACTGAGAGCACGGATCGATCTGGTGGCATTGCTTGAGCAGGATAAATGGCTCACAATTTGTCCAAATTTCTCACCTAGTACTAGTTAGTAGTGACCTCCTGCCAATTGATTTATCAGTCACTCACTCTGATGGAGCACAGGGTGGAAATTACAGGCAGGCACCTTGTACCCCAACCACTTCAAACCCCCCAGCTGCACACATACACTTAGAAAAATGCTGCAGCAAATAACTTTTATTATCTGTAAATTATTTATAATGTTTGGGTCTGCCTTTGCCCTAGTGCCAACTGGTCTATGCTATAGCTTCCTTCTCTTTGTATGTGTGTGTTTGAGGGTGGGGGGCCTGCTTGTACTTTCCCCTTTAGAGGTAGCAGTGATTGAGTAACGTGTTGAAAGTCACCAGTTCCCCTGTCTATGGCATGTTATAAATTTAAAACTACAAATTATTGCACCAGCTTTGTGTTATTTCTAAGCACTCAGGTACTATACAGACTGCAGCTGTCATTAGTGTCTGTATAAGCATCTGTAATACCATCCTGGCATTGGCTTATTGCCGCTACATGCGTGCCTCCAGGTGCATTATGAATTGAGCAAAAAATACACAGTACAGTCGGTGATCATCCCCTTCCCCCCAAGGTTAAAAATGACATTGCCAATACCTTTCTCATGGAGAAAGAGACTGCATTTATGTTTAGATAGCCTGAGTACCATTTGATTGATCCACTACAAAAAGGGACATATCCTTGTGGTAAGTACTCAAGTGTTAGACTGTATTTGTACCACCCTTCCTCACTTATGTCACCATACTTCATTACCACTTCGGTCTGTTTCAAGCCATTTGTGTTTTCCCATTGTTTCCATTACAGTGGATCTCTGATGCACATGCGTAAAGTGTACAGCAAATACAACAGACACTGCACTATACTGTCTCCCATGCCTTATCGATGTCATGGTGCATTGTGTAGACTCCCTCCATTCATTGCTGTGTAGCCCATATTTTGGTTCAGACTTTATTCCCTAAGTATGCCAAACTGACTAGCACACTTTGCAATATAACACCATAGAAGCCATACATTGGTACCACAGTGCCGGGAGAGGATGGCAACTGCAGTCTCTTCTTTTGCTGATGCTCTGGAACACATACAATGATGCTATAATCCTAATTATAAATAAAGACTGTATGTTAAAATGTTAAAAAACTAAGTGTTTAATTTTGAGATACACTGTAAACTATGTAAAGTATAACTATGAACAGCATATAACTGATTTTATTGTATTCAGTTATAAACTTAGCAAGGATCTGGCAAGCTGGAGAAACAATTCAGTGCACCATGTCCCTTTATTCATGCACATCTAAGCATACTTTGGTGATCAGTGTTATGGTGCTTGCATGAGAGCACCAAATGAGCCCAAGAAAACACAGAAGCACAGGGAAAAATATAAACTGTCTATAATGATGGTGACAATCAGAAGTGCAATAGCAAAGGCAGTTTACTGAAGCAATCACACCGGAAGAAGCACTTGCCCAAAATACACAGTTTATTGCACTGTTCTCCTGGGATTGGACTGTGCAGTTCAGTGCTTATACTTGTACTGCACATTACAATGCTGAACTGATGAAAAAGTAATTCATTTAACACAGACCTCTATGTACCAATACTGAAAAGCTTACTGCAATTTATGGATCTGGCCAGTTCAAAAGTCGTCCTTTTGTGTCCCAATACACTACAGATTACAGCTCCACTCAGTTACATTTTTTCTTTTTATACAGACTTGTTGTTATAATTATGTATTTACAGCACTTACTAAAACTGTAACACTGTACTCAAGCAATGTAGATTGTGATGTACCTAGAACCAATGGACCTAGGACACAGAGCTTAGTCAGATGAGTAAATTTGAAAATCAGGAGAAATTTCCACTTCTGCAATCCCAAAAGCAAGTATCCACCTCAGCTGCCAATATAACAACAGTTTCAGTCATCAGTGCTGTAATTTTTGCCAGTTCAGTTTTGGACCTGCACTCACTGAGGCTGGATCCTGGAAAGATGAATGAACAAGCAGTAAGAAAGATGCAATGGGAACACCTTCCCTGTGCTGATGTCACTCATGCATGTGGATGCACTGCTCATGTGCGAACTTCAAACAAAGAAAAAAAACATGCAGAGACAACTGTGGCACAAAAATGTTAAAAAAACTAAGCATCTGAATATATTTAATACTTAACTTCAGGGCAACTGAGCTTTGCATCACTCAATGAAGGGAAGGTGATCTGCAAACATGACATTGGAGGAAGTTGGTAAGTCACTTTAAGCCAGCTGTAATCAGTTATTGGGGGACCTATTCATGGATGGCATCAGAATTGTCTGACCCACTGGCATGGTTATTCAATAGCTTGTTACAGTCTGGGGTGTTTCCAAAAGACTGTAGGGTAGTTGATTGAGTTCTGCTTCACAATGGAGGGAACAAGAAGTAACTGTGTAAGTACAAGCCTGTCAGTCTTTTCTCCACTGTATGTAAACAAATGGAGACGCTAGTCATAGAAGTTCTAATGGACTACCTGGAGAGAAACAGACTCCAGGATAGTGAGTAGCATGGATCTATGGTCATAAGGTCTTGTTATACCAACCTGATATTATTCTTTAGCTGTCTAACTGGGGCACTGGATAATGGACAAGCACTGGATTTTCTCTACAGAACTTCAACTTCAGAAAGGCATTCCATTTGGTGTCACACAGAAGGTTGCCGAAGATGTTACATAACCTGGGTACAGTGAAGGTCCCAGTTAGATGGGTGGGGAGTTGGTGTGGGAAGGTGAGACAGCAGAGGTTGGTGACAACTGGAGTCATATTGGGGTAGAGGGAGGTCACAGGTGGGGTGCAGCAAGGGCCAGTAATGGGACCAATCCTTCTTAACATGTTCATCTGTGACACAGAAGAAGGAACACCATGCAAGATGGGTTTCTTCACAGATGACACTAAGCACTGTGGCAAGGTAGGCAGTGATGAGGGGGTCAAGGGAGTTGCAGAAGGACTTGCAGAGGTTAGAGAGGTTCTTCAAGGCTGGTAGTTGAAATTCAATGCCAAAAAGTGCAGAGTGAGGAATGTAGGAAACAAGAACCAAGGAAAGAATACTGAATAGGAGGAGTTAGGCTGGGTACTGCTTCTAAGGAAAGGTACCGGTAAGTCATCGTGAGCGACTCCTTCAAACAATCTAGCCAATACAACAAGGCTTACAACAAGGCAATCAGAATGTTGGGGCATATTGGTTGGAGTTTTGGTAGCAGAAGGAAAAAGGCACAGTGGTACTAAAGAAAAAGCTACCTTTTGCTGTAGTATACCTTAAGATACTTTGAGATAATTAGATCAAATTACCACTGCCGGAAATGGAATTGCTTCAACATGCTTACCTCACTTGCTGCAGCATTTCATGTCAATGGGAAATGTTAGTGTAATCACAACTGTAATGTTACCTCTCTACAGATCACTGGTGCGGCCCCGTCTCTAATACTGTGTCCAGCTCTGGAGTCCCGACCTAAGAAAAGACAGAGACAGGCTGGAAATGGTGGAGCACAGGGTCACCAGAATGATTTAGCTCCAAGAGGGCAGGTCTTACGAGGACTGGCTTAGGGCTTTGAGCTGGCACTCACTTGAGTCCAGAAGGGAGGGGAGAGATATAATAGACACCTTCAAGTTCCTAAAGGGCAGAATAAAATAGACTGTAAGGAACTGTTCAGCAGGAATGGTGAGTCCCAAACACAGGGATATGAGTGGAAGATGTGGGCGGATGTGATTTAGGAGAGATGTGAGAAAGTTTTGTTTTACAGAGCGAGTTGTTGAGTCATCGAGCAGATTACCAGCAGTGGTGGTGGGTAAAAAAAACATTAATGGGTTCGGGCAGAGCTGGGAAGGAGTTAAGAGCTTAGATGTTACAGAACTCAGGAAACAGCAGTTAAGCAGGGTGGAGATGATGGCAAAACCCTGTCTAGACAATAGGTTTGGGGATTAGACAGGGTTTAAGAGGACAGAGTAGATAAACCAGTTGTTTTTTCCTGCCAGCATGGTCTGGGTTTCTGTTTCTATGCAACCACAAGCATTTACAATACTTCAGTTATGGTCCCTATTCCACCATTATTAAATTTTTCAGACAGCAGTCACCAATTATTTTGGAACTTATTCACATGACCATAAGCCACGTCACATTTACCATACTTCAGTGACTAAACGCTATTTCCCATTATTGTATTTTTCAGCCAGCTGTCATAAATTTTGGGGGGACTTATTCACGTGAACAATTCACAACTTTTCTTATTCAATGCAACCCAATAACATCAGTTTTCTCACCATCCTTTATTTTAGAAATACAAATACAAATGCAAATTAAAATAAAAATAATCATAATAACACACTCATTACTATCATCTACTGTTACTTAAGATAGAAGTAAATAACACCAGAACTAGGGTTCTAGACCACAGGAGGGTCAAATTGAGGAAATAGGAAAATCTCTCAAGGACACTCTGGTCAGGATAGGGGAACTTGAGGGAGTGGAGAACCAATGCGCTAAAATTAAGGAAGGGGGTCAATAGGGGTAGAAGTCTCTGTATCCTGCAGGTAAGCAAGGGTAAAATGAAACAAAAATCCTCTTTGGTTCTCAAGGGATGTAGCAGAAAAGGTGAGGGCAAAAAAAACAGGCCTTTTTGGGATACAAAATAATTCAGAAGGAGAAGGACAGAGAGCTCTATCAGGAAAAACAAATGGCAATGGGAAGGGCAGTCAGAAAGGCTAAAGCACAAACAGTAGAAATGATTGCCAAATCACTTAAGAAGGGGGGATAAGTAATTATTCAGATATACAGGGGACAACAGAAAGGCCAAAGGAAGGATAATTAGGATGGAGTGGGGGGTCTGTGTGGAAGAAGATAATCAAAAAGCAGACATGCTAAATAGATACTTCTGCTCAGTATTTATGGTGGAAGAATCAGGTAATGGACCAGTGATAGAAAATAAGGGTGCAAGGGTATTGGAGATGGACACAAGCATTTTCAAAGTAGATAAGGTCCTAGGGGAATGATTACATTTAAAAGTGTATAAGGCACTGGGCCCTGATGGAGTATAACTCAGAATGCTGAGGGAACTTAGGGTGGAGCTGGCTGAACCTCTGATGACCCTTTGTAACATATCTTTGGAAACGGGGTGGTTCAGGAAGACTGGAGGAAGGCTGATGTAGTCCCACTGCACAACAGTGGAAGCAAAGAGATGGCAGGCAATTACAGACCTATCAGCCTGACTTCAGTAGTGAGCAAGGTTATGGAGACACTGCTGAAAGAGAGACTGGTGGAGTATCTGGAGGCCAAGGGGCTTCAGGATCCAAGGCAGCATGGGTTCACAATGGGGATATCCTGCCAGACTAGCCTGATCGAGTTCTTTGATTGAGTGACCAGGACAGCTGATCGGAGAGGGGGGGTGGTAGATGTGGCCTACCTGACTTCAGCAAAGCCTTCAAATCTGTCCCCCACAGAATGCTAGTGAACTAACTAAATAGCCTTGGGGTGGGACTGAAGGTAGTTAGATGGGTGGGAAACTGGCTGGAAGGTAGAAGTCAGAGGGTGGTGGTAAAGGGTGTGCACACAGGGGAACAAAAAGTGACTAATGGAGGACACAGGGGTCAGTGCTGGGTCCAGTACTAGTCAACATATTTATCAGTGATATCACTGAATGGCTGGTAGGGAAGGTGTGACTGTTTGCAGATGATACCAACATTTTCAACAGGGTGGACACTCTGGAGGGGTGGAGCAAATCACTCACAAGACAGGAACATGACCTGGTGGCAATTATTTCTGATGGTCTGAAGGTTTCTAAGCAGTGTGACAAGGCAGTGGGGAAAACCAGCAGGATGTTGGGTTACATAGGCAGAGGGATCACCAGCAGAAGGAGGGAAGTCATAATACCCCTGTACAGGTCATTGGTAAGACCTCATCTTGAGTACTGTGTACAGTTCTGGAGGCCCTACCTACGAATGGACATAGACAGGGTTGAATGGGTTCAAAGCAGGGTAACCAAGATGGTGCAGATCCTACACCTGAAACCTTACTAGGACAGACTCAAGAAATTAAACATGTACTCTCTGGAAGAAAAGAGGGAGAGGGGAGGCATGATAGAGGCACATAAATATCTCACGGATGTGAAAAAGGTACAGGAAGGGAGTATATTCCTGAGAAAGAGTTGCACAAGAACTATGGATCATGCGATGAGACTGGAGGGGGGAGATAAGGGGGAATATCAGGAAGTTTTTCTTTATGGAGAGTGGTGGGAACTTGAAACAGTCTTCTAGTGGAAGTGATGGAAGTTAAAATGATCACAGGCTTCAAGAATGCATGGGATAGGCATAAACGCCATAAAGGAATCCTGGCACCAAGGCAAATGTTGGGAAAATCTGAAACCTATAGGGGGCCAACACAGGTTTAGCAGGATGGACTAAGTGGGCGTTATCTGCTGGCAGCTTCTCTGTTTCTATGTTTCTATGATTTTGATTGCAGTGTATTGTAAGCAACCTTTTATGGGAAAGTGTCAAAATTGTTGGTCCTTTTCCTTTCCTCTCCTTTCTGATCAACTAAGGCATTTTGCGAGTTCATTCATTGCCTGTGCTGCTCTGACTGAAATTAATATTATTGGTGTTTGATTTCCTTGTTATCATGATTGCCTCTCTTTATTTTATTTTTGAAGCCCAGTGGAGACTACCATTTCTGTTCCCAACAAACTGTTCATCTTCCTTCAGGTGAACTTAGCTCCTTCTCCTTCTAGGCCACTTCATCTGACCACCAAAAAATACAATGACAAGTAACATTCAAGAGCTACTAGACATACTTTGGAACCACTAGTTCCAGCTAGCTGGCTTGTCTGATTACTATCCCTGGCCTTTGTCATCACCACTGAGTCATGGACTCACATTAATCGTGAAAAAAAACGTGTTACTGCAGGCAAATTATTGGTACATTACTACCAGATTGAGCACCCTACTGAGCAGTTTTGCATATGCGGCTAATATGGCTGTCACACACACTCAGATCCTAAGACAATGTCTTGTGGGTTGGCTTAAAACTAAAAGAAATCCAGAAAATTTGCCACAGGGTGGATCTTCCCCAGATAAATTTAATTGTCTGATACCCGAGGCATCTAGTAGAGAGGAGATGGTGCAATTAATGCACTATATGAGATAGTCTGTCTGTAATAACCCTCATGTCAAGCCTGGAACTAAGCCTCAATCCAGTATGCCTTTTTCATCCAGCAAACTGTAAATAAATAAAAATATGTAATCGTTTATTACAAATATATCCTTATTGGAAATGACAGATTTGGATGTTGTGTCATTAAGTTGTTTGTAAAATTAACTTCCACTTGTTTATAATTGATAACAACATGTGATCATTTTATATATTAATATTGTATGTGTAGAAATATTGAGAAGTCAGATCTGTATTTGCTTGTTCTTTGTCCTGAGCTAGAAAATGCAATTTTTCTTAAATATATGCTGTATTTTAGCAGCTAATATTTTTCAGAGTAAAACCTGGGAGGATTTTATTAAAACGCTGTGTCTTTTCCACATTCCTATCACCCTGCTCTCTCCCTGTAGAGATGAACAGATGGAGAAGTCAGTCTACCTGTGCATTATGACTGATTACACTGTGAGATCATTTCAGGCTTTCCTTAAGAGGATGCTTGCTTGCAGGAGAATGAGAAAAATGTGTATCATTTTTGGGGGAGCATATAATTTCAGAACATTATATTCCCAGCTGTGGATATGTGCAACTGACACATCTGTAGCCAACATATTTTGCAAAGGCAGTAGTAAGACACCAAGAGAAGGTAATGTATTCCCACTTGAATACGTCTAATTAGCCAGATAGGATGCACACCAGTTCAGCATATGACAGCTACAGGACTCAAACACGTTATACACTCTGCACATCTTTGTAAACTTTCTGCTCAGTTCTTTTAGTCTAGTTAGTATGCTCATGACAATAAAAAAAAGTATTTGTAATTTTCTAGACCTGAATGCTTTAAATAGCAGAGAGTTTACTTCTGTAAGTTTATGCAGCAAAAACATTATAATTGGAATAACCTTGATGGCTAGCAAAATGTTTCATTGATGCATGCTTTCCAGTTAGGCACTTTTTATCAAATGGGCTTAGATGAAATCAGTTCCCAAACCTCTGTTTAGACCATTATTTGCTATTTTATGTATTTCTACCACATAACCCACTCAACAATTTTTGTCTGATATGTATAACAGATTGAACACTGAGAACTACAGTATATACACTTAGATAAAAGAGATGATGTGTCCTTTACAGTATTCCTCTGATACATTAATATATCAGTTGCAATTTATATTCTGTTTTAATGTTGGTATGTACTGTATCTTGCTTATGCAGGCAACATCTTTACACTGTTTTTTCTAACCATCTTGTGGATTAAAATTACTTTAATCTTTTATGGAGCATGTGCTGTAATGTTAAGCAGGATCCTCTTATAATAAAAGCTTGGTGCTCTGGCTGTTGTTCCTAGACCATGGTTCAAAAACACTAACTAAAAATGTTTATTACTATTTCCAACAGGGTGAGGTTGCAGCTTTCTGAGTACCTTTTGGCCAGTCAAGTATAGTCCTTTTGTAGTTACCAGCAAGTATGCTGAAATGAAACATTAACAACCTATGAAAATGCATGATTCGCATAACTGTTGTCTGTTCATTCTATGATAAAAGAACTGTGAAATGACGTACATTGGCAGCCTGTAATCATTCTAATAGCATGCCATTCAAAATTAATTTATTTCAATGTGCTTCAATCCATAGCACTTTTCTCTTTGTAACACAACAAGACACTTCTATTAATTATTATTTTTGGTCACCTCCTCCCATGGCTTCCACCAGTCAGTCTACCGCCCTGCCTGGTCCTTATCACAGACACCAGAGAACCCTACTTACAGTACCATCCCCTAGATTAACCATTCCAAGATAGGGTTTTTGTGGAGAGTGGAGCAGACCTCAGGTCAAAGCACTCCAGCTTCAATGGCAGTGAGGTTCTTCATGCTGGGTGGGCAGCATGGACCTGAGCATGCCAATGTTATTCTGCAAGCCAGGATACTTTTAACCACTGTGTTTTTCCCACCACTGAGATGCTGAACTGGATGTGGGGCATCATGCAATGGGCTTGATGACACAAAGCTTTCTGCATTCCCCCTCCCATTGCTGTCTCTGGTTGGCTTGCAACATCTAGGTACCCCTATGTGGTGCTCATGCAGCCAAGAGCAGACATCTCCCAGACCGAGGAGGGAAGCCTTCTCTGGGATGCTCAATCCTTATGCCCTGGCTGGCCCTCAGTAAACCAGGCTCATTTCTGAATTAGGGTTGCTGTTGTCATGACTGGTAACCCTACAACTGTACCTAAACAACCACAAATGACAATACTGGTATTTTAAAAATTAACATAATAGATGTCTGTTTCAGTATATTTGCAATATTACCATAGTACATGAGGTTTTACTCAGTACATGATATATCCAGTTTGTTATAAGCACATAAACCTTATGTCTAACCTATTTATGTACAGTGCAGTGGTGGGTAAGAGAGAAATTGCTACTGTTCTGTCGATGAATGATGCTGCTATGTTAAGACACAATGTGTATCAACATAAAAAATAAAGGATTCACAGTACTCTCAATGCCAAATATCAAATTACTTTATTAGCATTTAAAGATGAAAGAAGTAGTGGGCTGCACCTGGAACTATCCTATGGACACGGGGGTAGGGGGGTGTGCACTAGTCCCTTCACAAAAGAAAGGGTCCTACAAGAGCTCAGTAAGCTCAGGGTGGACAAGGCAACGGGACCTGATGGCATATATCTCAAGGTACTAAAGGAGTTAAGGGTGGAACTAGCAGAACCATTATTGGAACTGTTTAGTGAGTCTCTCAGCACAGGAGAGGTCCCAGAAGACTGGAGAAGGGCTCATGTGATCCCACTCCATGGCAGTGGTAGCAGGGAGGAGGCAGGGAACTACAGAACAGTCGGTCTTATCTCAGTAGTGGACAAGATTATGGAGACATTCCTTAAGGAAAGAATCATGCAACACCTGGAATCCATAGGAGCACAGGATCCAAGACAGCATGGTTTTACAAAATGAAGGTCATGTCAAACTAATCTCATAGATTTCTTTGACTGGGTAACCAGAGTGGTGGATCAAGAGGGAGCAGTTGATGTCACCTACCTTGACTTCAGCAAAGCTTTCAATACTGTTCCACATAGAAGATTGATTAATAAGCTGGATAGGCTCAGGGTGGGTCAGAAGTTGGTCAGCTGGGTGCCAAACTGGTTGACGGGCAGAAAACAGAGAGTGCTAAACTGGTTGACGGGCAGAAAACAGAGAGTATTGGTAAATGGTATACCATCAGAAAAGATGCAAATCACAAGTGGGGTGCTTCAGGGATCAATGCTGGGGTCAGTCATCTTCAATATCTTCATCAGTGACATTGTACATGGACTGGAGGGTACGGTTTGTCTGTTTGCAGATGACACCAAGATCTGCAACAGAGTAGATGATCCAGATGGGATGGGCAGAATAAGAAGAGATCTGGATAAACTAGCAAAATGGTTAGAAGAGTGGCAACTGGGGTTTAATGCTAAGAAGTGGAAGATCATGCACATATGGAAGAGAAACCCTGAAGCCACCTATAGGCTGGGAGGGGAGTTGCTGGTAGTCACAAGGGAAGAAAGACACTTGGGCATCATCATCTCCGATGGTCTGAAATCATCCAAGCAGAACACTAAAGTAGTAGGTAAGGCTAGGGTGATGTTGGGGTGTATCAGTAGGGGAATCACAAGTCATAAGAGGGAGGTAATAATCCCTCTTTACAAGACACTGGTTAGGCCCCATCTGGAGCACTGCGTGCAGTACTGGCGGCCGCACCTTCACAAGGACATTAACCAAATTGAGGCAGTCCAGAGAAAGGCAACCTAAATGGTGCAGGGACTGCATCAGAAAACATATCAGGAAAGATTAATGGAGCTCAATATGTTACCCTAGAGCAAAGGAGGGAGAGAGGTGATATGATCAAAATATTCAAACACCTTAAGGACATTAACAAGGTGAAAGAGTCTAACATGTTTCAATATAAGAAAAATAGCAGGACAAGCAGTCACAGCATGAGATTAGAGGGAGGCCGATTAAGGGGTAATGTGAGGAAGGTCTTTTTCACAGAAAGAGTGGTAGATGCATGGAACAGCCTACCTCAGGAAGTGGTGGATATGAATACAATGCAGAGCTTCAAACAGGCATGTGATAGGCATAAGGGAGCAATACAGATAAGTATGAATGTATAGGCCATTGACAGAGCAAAGGTGGATGGCACATTTATAAGGTAGAAAAATAAATAGGCAGACTGGATGGGTCTTGCAGTCCTTATTTGCCATCAACTTCTATGTTCTATGTTCTATGCTTCTATGTTTCTTGCATATGGTGAATGTAATTTATATGAGAAAAAGGTCTTCTGGCACTGGCTACTCACACTGTGCTATGACCACACCACAAATAGATGCTTGCTTGCTGGAAAATAATTCCTTGAACTTCAATGTTCTTCAAAAAAAGTGCTTCATTTTATTCAAGTAGTGCACAACTTGGAACTCCCACCTACCCCTCCATAACAACAAACAGTAAATGCCTCCTGAAGCATCTCTCACCCTTGGCGCTTAATCTGAGGATGGCAATGACGCCAGGTTGAACATGCTAAAAGGCAAGCATTTTAAGTGACAGTGCAACACTACAAGCAAGTGTAATTAAAACATATAAATATACCACAATCATAATAAAGGATAAAAACCTATTCAATAATAGATTTGCTTTGTACTGGAAGAACTATAGGAGATATCATCCCCTTCAATATTCATAACGTTACCACAACTGGCAAGGCTGGTTCAATGTCATAATAGTGATCAAGAAACAGCGATCACTATTATGGCGAGTGTACATAGCCATAAAGTAATTTTGGCGATGCACACTAGCAGCGCACAGAAAAATGGTCCCCGAGACCTACAGGTCTCGTTTCTAAAGAGGGTGGCTGTACCCCCTGAACCTCCCCACTTATGGATTCTTAACTCCATGGGGGTGCATGTTGGGGGGGGGGAAACTTAACAAAATACATGCCACCAGGTGGCAAAAAAAACAAACCCTGCAGCACACCAGACCAGAACCTGGTACCCTATGTCTCCCATTCGACCACTCTCCCCACGACACCAGTGATCCAGCTCAGCAGCTGCTCACCGCAACCCCTCCCACATGCCATCCCTCCCCTGCCTCTCCCCCCCATGGGTGCAGGCACGCATGTAAATGCACACATTCCTGTCGTGGTTTTTGCCAACCGC
This sequence comes from Neoceratodus forsteri, assembly GCA_016271365.2. NCBI lineage: Eukaryota > Metazoa > Chordata > Ceratodontiformes > Ceratodontidae > Neoceratodus > Neoceratodus forsteri. The sequence continues at coordinate 1,397,116,200 of CM057450.1, forward strand.
AGTATCCGGTCACCCTCCTCCTAGGTAGCCATGATCACAGTCGTCGAGATTGACTCGCCATTTTTCTAGGTGCTCAGTCTCAGTAGCTATGGTCACGGACTACTGGAAAGTCCACAGTATAGTGTCCTGTGCTTTGTACATGGTTTCCTGCAAGGATCCACTATAGTGTCAAAGTTCCAGGTACTTTCCTTGAGGAACCTACAGAATGAAAAAATACAGTTAACTTTAAAATTACGAGAAATTATTTGTTTTTACAATATTTACATTCATTAATACACTTCATTTTGTGTAATCATAAATGGGGATTTCCCTGCTAATTATTCTCCTACTTCAATTATGCTTCAAAATATAGCAGCAACGATTAGATTGAGCATTACCCTTAAGGATGTGGCATAATTAGGGTAACCAGAGCCACAGATTGTTTTAAATTGTCATGTGCTACAATAATTGATCCAAATGGGGGGGACTCATTTCTTTCAGAATGGTTTTAATTCCACCAGTTCCAACTTGGTTTCTCCAAGCCCCCATGGAAAAAATCCAATATTGTTCCCTTTTTAATAGGACATCATTATAGTTGCCCCCTCTTGGGCTTCTTATAGGTTTCTCTATGCCCACAAATGACCATACATGTTCCTTCACATTTGTTATATTAATCATGTGTGCAGCAAGTGCACTTCTGAGGTCTCGCAAATGCGGCACCGTAAAATGGGACTTTTACAGAACTGCTCAATAAAGAACCGATTCAAAATGTGGGACATTGTAATATAAAACAGGTGGTCAACCAATCTGAATAAGTTGTGTTTAGGTTGAAAAGGCTGGATTGGGCACGGGTCTCACTTCGGGCCTGTCTGGAGGTAGAATGCATCCCAAGAGGCCTTAGAATACTTAAAAAAACTACGTTTGGCCTACAAAGGGAAGGATTCCTAGACAAATGGCAAAGAATTAGCCATAATGCCAGAAAGGAATATTTAGAGTAAATACTCCAACAAAATGCTGAAATACAAAAGGAAACCAAAGAGGAAATAAAGAAAAAGGAGGATGTTATTAGAAATTTCAGCACTCATCCCTTGTTTGATGAAATGAGGTATAATTTTGTGACTAATTTAATGAAATACAACAAAAAAATACAAGAGATCAAACAGACAAAATTCAAAAAAGACAGCAGCGATTATAAGAATGGCACCATTTTTGGGTGGGGCCAAAATGTGACTTTCAGTACTGGGACAGCTGTTCTATCGAGTACCACACATACCAGAGCAATCTTATAAAATCCTATGGGAGATAATGAAGAGAATTCACACTAGGCAGCAAGGAAGAAGTTTATCTAGGAGGAGATGAATATCCAAGATCTCTGGACCAGGTATACACCTATAACACCCCAGAGGGTCTGAGAAGAAGCCAACAGATCAATTTCAACCAGCCCCCATAAAACAGGACTAGGAGGGGGCAGGAACAGGAGGAGAAGGAGAAGGATGTGGCAGAGGTTGCAGAAGGGAAGGAGAGGTTGGAACTGATGGGGGAACTTGAGAACAGAATTATAGTAGAGAACATAATCAATATTTCCTCATATTAAATTTCAGATGTAGAGCGTTCGTTGTTGAATAAAGGATTGACATTTGTTTGGCACAAAGGATTAACTTGTTCGAAACAATGACTGACTGTCACAAATTCACATGCAAAATTGGATTACAATCTTTTTTTGCAAGAAAAGTAGAGACACAAGCAATAGTCATGGTGGGGGTAAGTGAATGAACAAGAAATATTGTACGAACTGGTAGTGCTATTGAATTTGATTCAAATGTTACTGGGTTCAGACCTCTGTCTACCTTTTGTCCACCCCTCACTCCAGCTTCACAAACTTTCTTAAAGAGCTGTGAAAGGGACTTACATAACTTGGATAACTCCTTTAAAACAAGAGAAATGTTGGTAATTGCTTTAATCTAAGCAAAGCTGAAAAAGATGCACTAGATAGTTTGGGCTCTAACACAATGCTAACAAATCAGCTGACAAAGGATGGTCCATAATAGTAATGGACACAGCTATGTACCATACTGAAATGTGCAGACAATAAGAGAATGAACTTTATTATACAAAAATGTCACATGACTCAACCCCATTTTTAAAAAATAAATAGATAAGTATCTTTCAGAAATTAGAGATAATAGGAGGGTCACAGATGATACATTTGCTTATCTAACTGTAAATGACCCTGCAAGAGCAAGCTTCTACTGCTCACCAAAATTCCAAAAATGTCTAACAAACCCCACCAGACCACCCAATAGTTTCTGGCAATAATTCCTTAATGACCCCTTTCCCAGTTTGTAGATTATCATATAAGTCCACTGGCCCCAAAAATCTCTTCATATATAAAAGATACTGGGGCTATACTGAATGTTTTAAATGACACAGAAATACAGAGTGAAAACTTTTTTGTTACACTAGATGTAGAATCTTTTTATTCAAACACCCCCCACAAGCTAGGACTGGATTCTCTGCTGTACTACCTGGACAAAAGAGATAGTCAGGACCCTCCCACCAAAATGTTGGCAAAACTAACAGCAATTGTGTTGAAATGTAATACGTTTTTCTGTCTTGATGACCAGTATATACAAAAGAAAGGAACGGCTATAGGAGCTACCTTAGTACCGAACTTTGCGAACATGTTTTTGAGGAACTGGGAAGAGGCGGTCATAAGGTCACCAGAAGTTAATCCTTTCTGGAGAAAATTGATTTATATTGTAGATATATTGATGATGTGTTTATGATATGGATAGGGGCTGATGAATTATTTAAATTTGTTAAGTTTTTAGAAGAAAGCAATAATAACTTGAGATTTTCAATGTCATTCAGCAAAACACAAATTAGCTGGGTGTCAGCGTGGTTCACTTGGTAGCACATCTGCCTCTGGACCAGAAGGTCATGGGTTCTCATCCCACACCGGGACTGGACTTGCACCTAAAAAATTAATTGCTGGCATCCGAGTGCAGTATTGGGGGGTGCTGCACTGATGGGGTGTGCCGTCTTTCGGATGAGACATTAAACCGAGGTCCCTTCTGCCCATCCTGGTGTTGTCCTGGTGAGTGTCCAGGTGGAAGTAAATGAACCCAGGGCACTCTTTGCCAAGATCAGGGAACATTCCCTGTGTCCTGGCCAACATTCCCCTTCCCATAAACCGGTTCATGCAATTATCCAGGCTGTGTGTGGGTGATGATGTGCGAAATGGCTGCCACCACACATTCAGTCACTTCACTACCAGTCTAGCATTGCTTGTAAAGTGCTTTGGGATACTGTGTATGAAAAGCACTATATAAATGCTGATTCTTCTTCTTCTTCTTCTAGCTTTTTGGACTTGATAATTGAAAAGGATGGATAAGGGGTTCTTAAAACTGACTTGTACAAAAAGAAAACATATAGAAATACCCTTCTCCAGGCCAGAAGCAGCCACCCCTTTCATACCGTAATGGGTATCCCAAAGAGGCAGTTTATAAGGTTAAAAAGGAACCACAGTGAGCCTCATACTTACACACAGAGAGCAGATGAACTAGAAAAAAGGTTACACTAGTGTGGCTATTCAACCAAGGTAATAAATAAAGGCAGAACAGAAGTGGATAAATTTAAGTAGAACAGATGTCATGACACCAAAAACAAAGAAAAGGGGAAAGGGTGACCTGAGAATGAATTTTATGAGCAACTATGATGCCCAGTCCAAGGAAACCAGTAACATTATTAAAAAACATTGGCATATGGTAGGTCTGGACCCTAGTTTAAAAGACCTGAGAGATACTGAGCCCAGAATGGTGTACAGGAAGGGAAACAGTCTTAAGGACACCCTAGTTCATTCGGTACAGCTGAGAAATGTAAACTCTAGAATATGGCTTCCTAATAAACAGGATGGTTGCCACACATCTGGCAATTGTAAATTTTGTCCCTCAGTTGAAAACACGAAAAGTTTCCTAAACCAAAAAACAGATAAGGAAACAAAAGTATGGGGATTTATCACATGCACCACAGAGGGTGTAATTTACCTGGCTAACTGTTTGTGTGGATGTTTCTACATCAGAAAAACAAAAAAGAAGTTTAAAGGACAAATAGGGGAGTACCTTAGTGCAATTGAGAATAAGGACCATAGAAATGCACTTGCTGTACACATGAATAGTGTAACAAATGTGAAGGAACATGTATGGTCATTTGTGGGCATAGAGAAACCTATAAGAAGCTTAAGAGGGGTCAACTATAATGATGTCCTATTAAAAAAGGAACAATATTGGATTTTTTCCATGGGGGGCTCAGAGAAATCAAGTTTAAATGAAAAGGTGGAACTAAAACCATTCTTAAAGACATGACTACCACCCTTCCAATTTGGATCATTCATTGTAGCACATCTCTCGTTACAACAGTTTAGGGCTCTGGTTACCCTAATTATGTTACATCCTTAAGGGTGCTGTTCAGTCTAATCGTTGCTACTATATTTTGAAGTATAACTGAAGTAGGGGAATAATTAACAGGGAAATCCCCATTTATGGTTACACAAAATGAAGTATATTAATGAATGCAAATATTCTAAAAACAAAAATAATTTCCTGTAATTTTAAAGTTAACAATATTTTTTTACTCTGTAGGTTCCTCAAGAAAGTACCTGGAACTTTGACACTATAGTGGATCCTTGCAGGAAACCATGTACAAAGCACAAGACACTATACTATGGACTTTCCAGTTGTGGTAACATTATGAATATTGAAGGGGATGATATCTCCAATAGTTCTCCCAGTACAAAACCTATTTATTACTGAATAGGTCTATATCCTTTATTATGGTTGTGGTATATTTATACAGTATGTTTTAATTACACTTGCTTGATGTGTTGCATTGTCACTTTAAATGCTTGCCTTTTAAAATGTACTACCTGGTGTCATTGCCATCCTAAGATTAAGTGCCAGGGAGTGTGAAACATGTCAGGAGGCATTTCCTGTTTGTTGTTATGGAGGGGTAGGCTGGAGTTCCAAGTTGTGCACTACTTGAATAAAATGAAGCATTTTTTTGAAGAACATTGAACTTCATGGAATTATTCTCCAGCAAGCAAGCAGCAATTTGTGGTGTGTTCAGAATACAGTGTGAGTAGCCAGTGCCAGCAGACCTTTTTCTTATATAATTTATTAGTATGCAGCACATACAGTCAAAGGACAAATCACTGTGCACAAAATTTGAAAAAAAAACTTAACTGTGAGAACCCCTGGAAGGTGGCTGACATGACTCCACAGTGTTTCATGTCACTCCAACACTTCTATAAGGAGGCCACAAAGTCTACCTTATTAATTACAGGGCAATACTAACACCACATTCAATGTTTTGGCGCACAGAGTATGGGATTAGTAGTGCTGATGCAACTGTAGCTTACGGTTTGGCTTTTCTCTCTTCCCAACCTTTGTATGGAAGCCGGTTAGTGAGTAGGGAATAGAAATCCCAGCAGGAAGAGTGAGCAGAGTGCCAGAGAAGGAGGAGGAGGCAGGGGTGGATGGAGAGGGTTTTGCAACATGCTAAATGGGAAACTGCCAAGGGAGGCTGGCCTTTATTGTGGAATGTGGGAAGAGATATTCCCCCACATTGAACCTCAGGCTTTAGCCCTCCCATTCAATGTTTTGGTGAACAGAGTATGGGGTTAGTAGTGTTTATGTAACTGTAGTTTACTTTTTGGCTTTTCTCTATTCCCACCCTTGGTATGGAAGCAAGGTAGTGAGTAGGGAATAGAAAGGCCTAAAAGATTACCTCCTCCAACTCATGGAGAGTATGACCAGTAGCATGGAGGAGAGGAAAATAACCCAGGTGGAAGAAACCTCTGAGGACCCATGGCTGCTGACCTGCCCATCCTCAGGGCAAACTAAGAGGAGATGAGCCTAAGTTCTTACAACCATATTCTAGTTTCTGAGTAAGGCAAACTATTTGAAGAGTTGACATTCCATCTTCAGAGTCTGCAGGATGATGTGTTCTGGAAGGTCAATTATGAGGCTGAAGAGGCACATCTATTCTGAAGGAGTGTCTGGATCCTGACTACGGATTATGTCCAGCTGAAACGGGGTAAACATGGTCCTGGATTCCAATATGACATTGGTTGATATTCAGTGGGATTGCAGAGTAAATGCAAGCATGAAGAGCATGAGCTGATTAAATGAGCTGCCAGACTCTGAATTGTGGGAAGTATGATGGGTTATGAAATTCTTAAAGTAATCTATCAGACTTTGTAAAGGGTTTGACTTCCAGATTAGGGTCTCAAGGCATGGAGTTCAGCAATGTGCGATATGTTGCTATGCTGGCATCTATGGAGATGATCAAGGATTTGGACAGAAGTTTAGGTGCCTGGTATGAGGGGGTAATGTGGAAGATTTTAGATCAATGAAGGAAGAGTGGTATATGCTGTAGGGATGGTAACTGGATATCAATGAGAATAATTGGAAAGTTTAGTACAACAAATTTGTGGGTTGACTAGGGTTATTGTTGCTATAATGAGATTTGCATTGGCTCATATTCAGGATGGACTGCTAGTGGAAATGGTGGCTATGGGTATTGTTATGGCTTAATTGATTGCCCATGCCAGCAGCTTAAGTGGCCATGGCGGCTTTATAGTGCTGGAGCATCCAATGTCAGAATGTTGAAAATAGCCTGGGAATGAGTCTTGGAATACGTCTATAGACCGATGTGGCAAAGGGAAGTTGAGAGCAGCATGGAATGCCATGGGTGCCTAGCATGCTTACTCTGATGGAGGACTGTTGTGGGGTATGACTGGGATAGTGAAACAGCCATGTCAGTTGCGGATGTGCAAAATGAGGAATAAATGGAAGCCTGTTCTCGGGTGATGGTATTCGCTGGAGGGAGTATGGGAGGTAAATCCTGAGGGATGAGTTAGAAAGATCAATGAATGGGTAGCTGGCATGATTTAGGGTAGCATGATAAAGAAATGAAGATAACTTTATGAATTATGGTGATGTCTAGGGGTCAGGGAACAGAGGATTGGAGAGAGAACTTTATCAAGGCAGCTAGGCACCAGATATCCAATGATACGTGTTCTGGGATAGTAGCTGGATGAGGTCTTAAGAACATCCAATGGCTATTTAGGCACTACAAGTCAAATAACCTGGTGAAACTGAGTCAGTGTTTGTGGGAGAAGACTGTGAGGAGAAGGTACAATGAATGATTTCAGTACTGCTATGAGGTATCCTGTGGTTCCTGTTATCCTTAACAGTGATGGTTATTATGGAGTTGGTATATCTTGGAAGGAATTAGAGTCACATTTCCAGGTAAGAAGATAGGAATGAAGGACAGTCCACTAAATCTTGAATCCTATGAAGACATGGGAGGTACTGATGCCCATACTCCTTAAATTAACAGAATATATAAGGAAGCATCCTGCAGAGTTGGTTGAGAGATGAGATCTTCTATAGTCCAGTCAAATGGGATTCCAGAAATGGGTTTGGGGAAGTTATTGGGAAGTATCGATGATTCTATGGTGACTATAGGCATGCTGTTCAAGGGATGTTACTGGAAGAAGATTCCTCAGGTGAGAAGAACAGGTACTCCATAAAGCATTGGCAGGGAGCTGTTATGATGGCCAAAGTAGGAGTATGAGACGGATAAACGGGTAAGCGTAGTTGATCAGGCAGGGATGCTGGACATCGATAGTTGTAGGAATGCCCAAAGAGAAGCACAGCAAACATGCAGGAGCCCAGAGCCACCAGGGCAAGGAGGAAGGCAGCAGTCCAAGAATAGAGGGGAAAAGTCCAAAACAGAAGACTACTGACTGAAGGATGGAGCTGTATAAGTAGACAGCAGGGGCCAGGCAGTACTGATATCGGCAGGTGCAGGGAATGTACAGAACTGGGGGCAAATACTAAAGCATACTGGAATAGAATGCAGAAAAGCCACAACAGGCCTCAGGTGATGGATTCATGTACAACCAAGATGCGAAGAAAGGTACAAGTTGTTGCAAAGTTGAGGCACGATGAGCCCACCTCTGAAGGAGATGGTGGACTTAACATGCTGATAGCAAAAGGCATTGTAGTAATGGGGTAGGAGGTTCCCACTTCCAAAGGAACTGGCAAACATAGATTGCTGATAGCAAGGTACAGTAGGGGTAGGTAATGGGTTCCCACCCCTGAAGGAGATGGCAAACTGGCATTACCGACTAGGGGAGCAGGGATGCTTAGGAGGTTTCCACCTCTGAAGGAGATGGTGAACTGGAGTAGTCAATAGCAAGGGTTATGCAATAAGGGGAATGGGTTCCCCCCTCCCAGAATTGCTGATAGGGAGATGCACTGGAACCACTGATGGAAGACTTCAGGATGTGACACAGGCAGCAGAAGGGGAAAATTGCAGCAGGCCTCAGGCACGCATCCGGGAAGCTCAGCAAATGGCACATATCCAGCGGGAAGGAAGGTGGAATGGGGGCAGACATGTCTAAGGAAGGCAATAAGGAAATGCAATCATCTGGAGTAGCAATGAGGGGGAAAATGGCTGCTTGAATCTGAAGATTTGTAGATTGGAGAAGGTTGAGCCAGAAGGCAAGCCACAACAGTGATGTCCAGGAACACAAGAGGAGGTGGAAGACAAGTAGCAGGGAAGTCTAGGAGTCTGATGAACTGAGTGGAGGTGGAGACTGAACAAGCTGGCAGGGTCCAAATCCAGAATGTGAGGAGGCCAAAGTGGGGATAAGTACATCGAGTCCATGGAAGTGCAGGATTTAGTCAGGTAAGGTAGGATTCTGAAGGTAAATGGGATATAATGGTCCTGTTCCCGAAGGGAATGCAGCAACTGGGTATCAGGTATAGAATGTAGTTGGCTGAAACAGTAGATTGAAGGCAAATGGGGTATAGTGGTCCCATACCTGAAGAGAATGCGGCAACCTGGTATCAGGTATAGAACACAGTTGGTTGAAACAGTAGGTTGAAGACTCAGCCTTCCATCTCTGGTAGTCAGGGAGAGCTAACCTTCACTTGATGTCACACTGGGCAGAGTTTAGAGATGGAGACTGTGGAAAGTTGACCAGGAGCATAACGGGCAACACTAAAGATAGAGGAAACAAGCTCTCATCCCCAGTAGACAAGGGAAACCTACCTGCACTGCTGTGCCACAATAGGCAGAGATAGGGAAGAGGCTGTTGGACTGCTGGTAGGGGATGAGCAAGGAAAGGGGAGCTGACAGCTGAGTAGTAGGAGAAAGGCAAAACAAAGAAGGACGAGGGGGGGTAGTAAGGAAGAAGTGAGAAGAGGAGTGGAGTACAATTACTGCAAGTGCCATTAAGGTGGAGATAAGGGAATGCAGTGAGGAGCATGCAGAACAGTAATGGAATGCAAGGAACATGCTAAGGCCAGGTAAGCGGTGAGGTCAATGATTAATGCAGGGATGGCTAAAAGCCATGTAGGAAGAAAGTAGGGTAAAATCATATAACTAACATAAAGCATGCTCCAGCTAACTGGAGCCATGATGGCCCAGCATGACTGCGCAGTCCCCTGATGTGAGAATAACAGGGAAGCCAGCTGAGCAACATGGACCAAACAGCACTGCAATGGGGAAGGGCAGGTACCACCAAAAGAGGCTCCAGTACAGTCAAGGTCCTAGAAAGGATAAGCCATAGGTATAATGGGGAACATGGGCAGGCAAACACGTTACTGTTGGAACAAACAAGGGGAACACCAAACAAAACATGCAGAGGAAGAGGAGCACCAGTTACAGCCATACTGAAGGAACTACTACAAGAGACACAGGAAAGGGAGCCAGCCTGAGTGTTATAGTGATTTGGCAAGCTGGAAAGTCATGAGTACAAGGGGAGAACAAGGCAACTTAGGGACAACAGACTGGGCAAGGTATATGAATACTGGGTCTAATAAATGGTAAGGTATAAATAGCATGGGGATGGACAGAAACTGGTAGGGAAGGCTGATGCAATAGGTGGCAGAGTGGGGAAATATGAAGAACTGTAGGCTCCAGGAGAGGGCAGAAGTGGAGCAGGACTGACTCAGGAGAAGGAGCGTGGAGATGGAGTGCCAGGGCAAGGAATAAAGTACAAGATAAAGTTGGCTGGCAGCATAGCCTAGAGGTTAGAGTAATGAGCTGTGAATGAGCTTGGTACCTGCGGACCTGGGTTTGATTCATACAACCTCCACTTGCATACTGTGTGACTCTTGAGCAAGTCACTTAACCAGCCCAAAACTCCCAGTTCGCCCCTGAAAACAGGCAAGTGTGCCTAGTGGGCCTTGCCGAGTTAACAAAGACTAATAAATAAATAAATTAAATAAAGCCCAAAAGAAAACACTAAAGTGAGAGACAAGGGCCAGAATGAGGGACAGGGGGGTGGAGGTAACAGGAAAACAAGGAGGAGGTGGGGGCTGGAGAAACAGGAAGGGGGTTTGCAAATCAGAAAAAGGAAATCAACTAAAGGTTATTTTGTTTTGTATTTTGTTAATACTTTCTGGGTTGGGGCATTAGGACACAACAAAAATCATCAAGCACTGAGAATGGCAGAAATATATAATCTAATGTCATAGAGCAGTAGTTCCCCCATTGTGCAAATCCTAATTGCCAGCCTTCCAAGCTGATGTATCTGTATTGCAATGGCATCACTTTGAAAAGGCAGCAAATATGTTATCTTTCTAATGGATTTAGTCATTTAGCCAGCCCCGAAAATGGAGCCCAATCCATTTGCAAAGTCAGTAATAGGGAGCTGGATGGGGCAAGGTAAAACAAGCTTCAAAAAGTTGGAAGGCATACAGTAAGTGCAACCAAAGAGAAGTCGCAGGAGAAGTAGATACATAGCAATATACCACAGAAGTCCTGGCAATTGCAACAGTGTCATGAATGCATAGCGCAGCATTCAGAAAATCAAACCTATTAATAAGCAGGCCACTTAAAAAATGCACCAACACACACTAAAGCAGTGAATTCAGTGGTAGAAATAGGGCTACTCATTTGTACAGGGACCGAAAAGCAGCTCGGAAGTTGCAGGAGAATCCATGGGCAGTGAGGAGCCAACAGGCACCGGAGGCCAGAATGAACACAGCAAGGGCCACAGATTGCTGGGCCATGCTGGAATGCCCCAAAATGCCAGGATGGTGGCAACAGGAGCAGAATGCCACCTAATGAACAAAAGGCCAGAGAAGGGGAGCAGGACAGGCTGGAAGGGCACAGGAGGCAAAAGGCCCAACTGAATGGCTGGAGGAACAGGGCGGAGGAGGGACAGGAAGGCCAGATAAGGGCAAGGAACCAGAAAGCATCCTGACTGGGAGGAGACAATAGCAAATGGCAGAGGACAGCACAAAAGAAGATACGGGGAAGGGACGGAGGGGGGAACAGGAGGCAGAAGAGAGGAATGGGACAGCAGATGGGGGGAATGATGACATCAGGCAAGGAAGAAGGGGCAAAACAACCACAGGAAAATGAGACAGAAAAGGAAGGGGACAAGGGAGCAGTACAGAGGAAACAGGGAAGCAGGCGGAAACAAGAGGACACTCAGCCACACAAGCCATGCAGGAGCCCGGCACTTGCAAATGGGGAGAAGTTCGCAATGCGCTAAGTGGGAAACTGCCATGAAAGACTGGCCTTTATTGGGGATGTGGGAGGAGCTATTCTCCCACATTGAACCTCAGGCTTTAGCCCTCCCATTATAATACACTATATATACTATACCATGATTATAATCAGACCCCACTGGGCCATCCCATAACTGTAGTACTGCAGTAGATGTGATCAACATTTATTTCATTCACAACCCCCAAATGTGTGTCTCTTTCATAGTTTTATTGGTGCCAATAGATCGTAAGATGGGTCTTTGATAGTTTATTGCTGCCATCAAAGTCAAGTGTCTACCACACCCTGGAGAAACTCCCAAAGGATCAATGTCCACATCTGAGTTACAGACGTAATGCAGATGGACATCTTGGTTGTCCTACTGTATATGCTGGGCTGTTGCAGGATTCCAGAGAGCTGAAAAGCTGTTGCCTACCTTCAACACCTCCCTAATCCAAAATGGTTTCTATTAGTTTGCAACATCTAGCCCTGTTTTCCAAGCATTCTACGGTATCCGTTAACTCTCTATTTCTTCAGCTTCAGTAAGTTGCCATAGCAATACTTCTCTACACTGTAAATGCAATCTAGAAGAAACACATTCTAGTGCCAGAACAATCATTAGTGACATGGCTAGCAGTGAAACTCAAAACTGCAGCACTCCTTGAACATGTGCCTACAATAAATAAACTGTAAATATCTATCTATCTATCTATCTATCTATCTATCTATCTATCTATCTATCTATCTATCTATCTATCTATCTATATATAGGGATATGACATGGCCTGACTGAAGATATCATATTTATCTTCACGAGAGGCCAATGATATCAAGATATCTCACGAGTGGCGAAGCCTCAATTATTATACAAAAACGTGTCTGTCTTCTGGCTGACCTAGTCTTGGCCACCCCCAACACAACTCTCCATGTCTCCTCCCTCAAAACAGCAGATTACATATATTGTTAAAAAATATCTCACCTTGCCGCTCTAAAGTTATTGAATAATACCTATCTGGTTGATCCTGTCTGCATCTTTAAATAAATAGATGTTTAAAACATATATTATCCTGGTTGATCTGCGACTTTGTTTTATCCATGTGGAACTCTGATGCAGTATGACCGAATACTATGATCTCAAATGTAGAGTGGAGTGCGCTAGCAAGATTCAAATGTGAGACACAGTCAGAAATTTCTAATTGAGGTTGTGTTAAATCGGAGTGGTGATTCTTTATGCTGCCTGTAGTTGATAGTCGACAGCCGGGAAGAGTGAGCAAGTCGGCAGCCACAAACACCCGCACGGACGGTGATGCGTGTGTTGCTGGCGGCAACAGACGCCACGCCTGCCTGGTGTCTGTGAAGCTGCCGACTCGCCGCTCTTCTCTCAGTACTGTCGGCAGCTTCTTATCAGAAAATATAGGCAGCATTAAGAAAGGGGCACACTTTTCTACGGTTTACAGCACAGGCTCCATAATTAGAAATTTCTGACTGTGTCTCACGTTTGAATCTTGCTAGTGCTCACTCATGCTACATTTGAGATCATAGTATTCGGTCATGCTGCATCAGAGTTGCACATGGATAAAACAAAGTCGCAGGATCAACCAGATATGTTTTAAAAATAATTTGGTTAAAGATGTAGGCAAGAACTGCTTGAGCCGAGAGATGTGTTTTTGGGGGGCTTTCATTCAGGACACAGTGAAGAGAGACAGCTGGACGATGAAAAGTGAAAACTTTCACTTTCATTATGACGACAGGAACGTGGAGATAAATGTACGACGAGGAACATGAAGATAACAATGTTATCTTCACTGGCCATCTCAGATATCATTTTTTATACTCTTATTTATCCCAAAACATACATTGTATAAATATATATATATATATATATTTAACGAATTAATTAATTTATTTAACAAATTAATAATCGGGAAAGGCACACTGAGCCAGGCTCGTTTCCAGGTGCAACCCGGCGCAAGAGGAAGGGATAAAGTTTACATAAAATACACATAATACATATACATTTACATAGAATATGTATGAAACAGGAATTGCTTAAGATACTGAAATTGCAATAATGTACAGATGGTACAATGAGAATGCAACAGTTTAGTAATTTGGGCAATGTGTACATAACAAATAATTACAGGCAAGAAGTCACCGTATTTTACATTAACAATTGAGCAGGAATGAGAAAATGGCTGTTTACTGAAGGGAACAACATGATTGATCACAAGTGGCACAATGACTGCATCTCCTGAACTAACAAAGTGGGGACCACCACAATAGTGCAGTCTAAGGTAGAAAGTGTCGAGATGCAAGACAAGTTAAGTAGACCATCAAGGTGGGTATGAAACAGAAAGATTAAAATAAGGCATAAATAAGGGCAGGAGTTGGCACTTGGCAAGAGGGAAATGTTGGGGCAATGGAGGGAGGGACAGGAGCCAGAGGAGATCTGACAGGAGAAACTTGCAACTATGGGGGGGGATGGAAGCACTGGCAGGAGGGGATGGGGAGTTGTCAGAAATATTTTTTGATGGAAACTGCTGTGGGTAGGCTGCGTATGTTGAAGGGTAATGTGTTCCATAAGGCCAGGAGCAGGTAGCCGCGAAGGCTTGTTTCCCTGCCAGGGAGCGTGGAGTAGCTAAGGCAAAGAAGTGCTGGTCACAGGATTGCAAAGCATAGCCAGTACTGGGGGCAGGTGCAACTAAGGAGGAGAGGTAGGAGGGCAGGGTATTAAACCAGAACTTAGCAATGAAGTATGCACAATATGCAAGGCGCTGGCTTGCTAGTGAAGGGAGGGAGATGGTGTGGTAGAGGAGGCAGTGATGACTACGGTATGGGAGATTAGAAGCAAATTGGTAGAAGGCGTGAAATACAGGATCAAGCTTAGAGAGGGAGGAGTTAGATGCAGAGCTATATACTACATCTACATAGCTGATGGAAGGGGAGGATTAACTTGGAGACCAATTCCTTCCTTATGGGGAGAGAGAGAGAGACTGTCCTTGTGCCTATATAACATGCCAAGTTTAGGACAAAGCTTGTTGTGGATGGTGTTGAGGTATAGTGAAAAGTCCAATTTGGGGTCGAGCCATACACCCAGGTATTTGAAGGAGTCGACCACCAGGATCTTGGTACCATCCAGGGCATAGAAAGAGGGAGGGAAGGCAGTGTGGACAATTTCTGGGCATATCTGAAAGCCATTGTGACAGTTTTCTTGGTATTATACTTGAGTGATTTGTACTCAAGCCAGTGCAACACTTTAACAAAATCAGATTGGAGGATGGGTTCAATATGTTCTAATGAGGGACTGGAGGGGAAGATCACAGTGTCATCCATGTACATTTGAACTTGGGATGCTCAGCTAACAGAAGGGATATTATTTATGAATATAGAGAAAAGGGTGGGGTTGAGGAAGGATTGACCCCTGTGGTACTCCAGCATGGATGGGGAGGGGGTAAATTTTGAATCCCCTAATTGTACGAACTGGAACCTGTCAGATTGTGGAAGCATGGGATCAATGACAGACACTCAGACAGAACTTTGGTGCATAAAAAATCCAAATTACTGTATTTATCATTTTATTTCTTAAATCAGAAATAAATGTCTAAAATAAATTGTTCAAAACAAATAAAAAAAAAGAAAGAAAGCACTGTTACTTCACAGAAAGAAATATAAAGTGTTAAGTCCAGCACACTTCAAACAGGAACCACTTCTTCTTGGTTTGTCTTCCTTCTTTAACAGCTATAGCTTTCCTTGAACAATCTCCTTCTTGCTCAGTGTCCAGAACCCTACTGAACACTCCTCCACATCTCCTCTCTCTAGCCAATCAAATAGGGGTTTATCTAGTCTCCTCCTGGTACATTTTATTTTTTGGTGATATCATACCTTCTTCCTACATAAACTGTCATTCTGGGCCTGGCCAGCTCCTAAGCAGGGCCTACTGAAGCTTCTAGTAAAAACAATCACTTTCATTTCCTTTTCATGACTTCACAATCAATAATATAGTGTGTTGTACAGCTTGAAGAAGTAGAAGAAAGTTTGTCTTTAAATAATAGCAAAACAATGCTGTCAGAAATTCTCTGTTTTGTTCTTTTAAAACAGTCTAAGACAACAGAAAGAAAAACAGCTCTCTGTACTTCAGAGTGTCATTTTAATTCAAATTACAATTCATTAGCTACCATATAGAGGTTTTTTTTAACTCTTTCTGCCTGTTTAGTTTATTTCAGACAGCTGAAATTGCAGCTTTTTACCTTCCTCTGCCTTTCACTGTTTACAGGGCTCAATAACAAGAGAAAACAGCTTTTCTTGGATCAGCAGGGACTCTGTTCTGTTGGTACCGCTATTCTTTAACAACTCTGCAGCATTGTAGTCTACTTTTGGGGACAAATGAATTTTAAAACAGGATAAAGACAGCAACTTCTATTAGGAAACTGCTCTTTAAATCAGCATGACAGTTTGATTTTGTTTTATGAAAAAGGGGCATTTAAAGGGATAGTAAAGCACAAAGAGATGTGTTTGTCAAGTTGGCCACCCTGACAAGAAAATAAAAAGAATAGTTTGGAATAAGTAAAAGAATGTAGAAAAGAGTGAAACAGAATTTGTTTTTATTTTAAAGGGGAATTTTACCCTATTTTATTATGCATAAAAGGAGGGCCCTGTTACACAGATATGTAGGCCTTGAACCAATTGTCAGTGGAGGGTGAGAGGCCTATAGAATGGTCTTGTTTGAGCAAACTATGGGCAACAGAGTCGAAGGCCTTGGCTAGGTCAATGAAGATAGCCAGCGTCAGGTGGCCCTTGTCCATGGCTGAGTGGATGTGGTTGGTGAGACAGAGAAGGGAAGATGAGGTGGAATGGGAGTGTCAGAAAGCAGATTGATATGGTGTTAGAATGTCTTTTAAGGAGAAGAAGGAGTTCAGACTTCTGGAGGTGAGTGATTCAAGAATTTATGAGAGGAAGGGGAGGAAAGAGATAGGTCTATAGTTGTCAGGGATGGATGGATCACCCCTTTTTGAAGAGGGATGACCTTTGCCAGTTTCCAAGCCTTGGATAGGGAGCTTGTGGAGAGAGAGAGAGAGGTTGAAGAGATGTGTGATTGGTGGAACTATAGCCAGGGCAGAGACTTTCAGAAGTATGGGATAAATTCCCTCTGGGCTCTGTTTGGAGGAATTTAGAGATTCGAGGGCTCGGAGTATGTCTAATGGGGTGATGGGGTAGTGTGACTGGGTGGGGGGGTTGGCTCAGTTACACGGGGTGATGGGGAAGAGAAAGGGAATGCTCTGAGATCAGTTTTGGCACAGAGGGGGAGAGGGAATGTGTCGATGCCCATTGGTAGGGGATAGAGTGGGAGGAGATTACCCTGGAGGTATGGTGCAAGTAGTGAAAAAGGGGTTTATAAGAGGAGTCTGCAGTGCTGGCATCTTCATTGGATGAGTGTGTGTGTGTGGGGGGGAGTGGGAGGAAAAGTCAGTCAGGGAATGGATTGTTTTCCAAAAACCAGCTGGGCTAGGTTGGCAAGCATCTAACTGAGTTTTAAAGAAGTCAGCTTTGGCAGAATGCATGGCCTTAGAGCAAGCATTCCTTAAAGCCCTATACTTTTGGAGGTTGAAGGCATTGGAAGAGATTTTGTAATGTTTCCATGCTTGGTCCTTGGATCTGAAAAACTTCACTAGGTGAGGAAAGATCCAAGGGAGGTGCCTACACTGGAGTTTTAGCTTCTTGAGTGGGGTGTGAGAGTTCCAGATATTTAAAAATGTTGAACTGAAGACAGCCAGTGCTGAGTCAATATCAGGTGCATTGAAAACAGAGGACCAGTCAGTCAGATACAGATCAGCTAGTAGTGCCTGTGAGTTCAGTGACTTTAGGGGTCTGAACCACATGTACTTGGGCAGGGCAGGAGGGGAATGATACTTCCTGTGGCAGTGGTGATACAGTGATTGTTGAAGGCATCAGGGAGGGTGCCAGCAGAGATGAATTTTTTTCAGGTGTGTAGTTGGGATCCATTCTAACAGAGAGTGGTTAGTGGAGTGAGGGTTTAGCCTAGTGGGATCTGAGATGAGTTGTGTTAGGTTAAGAGTGTCAATCTCTTGAGTGGTGGTCCTGTTACGGTGTGCCAACCAGCTGAGGTTGAATTTGCCTGGTAAGAGGAGTTTGCCAGATGCAGCAGCAGAAATAAGAGAAGCAAGTTTAGAGACAATGGTGGAAGGAGGAGGCATTGGGGGAGAAATAACAGATACCTAAACAGAGAGAAGAAGAAGATGAGAATACCAGCATGGAGAGGAGGGTCTCATGCAATCTGGAGGCAATCTCCTGGTGGACAGTGGAGGCATGCAGGGATTCATGGACATAGATGGCAACACCTCTGCTGCGTTTAACCCTGTCTTGGCAGAAAACGGAGTACCCTGGGATAGCAATTTGTGGGTCTGGGATTTTGTCAGTTAGCCAAGCCTCTGAGATGCAGATGATATCAGGGGAGTACTGAGTAACCCAAACCTTGATGAGATCTATCTTAGGTAAAAGACTCCTAGAATTTAAGTGGTAGATGTCCAAACTGTTAGATGGAGGGGGATCTGGAGTCAAGGGAGTCAGGTCGAGGGTTGGGCTTGATGTCACCAGACAGGAGGAGACGAATTATGCAGGAGATGAGGAATTTGGGGAAGGGGCGCTTTTTCTATGACAGCTTAATGGGTAGGGCCTTGGAGGAAAAAGGCAGCTGTGAGGGATTGGGGCAAGAAAGTGTGGTGGAAAAAGATGCTGTTGGGAGGAGGGAAGAGTGGAAGATGTGTAGAGAGCTGAGTTATTTGCCAGAGAGGGCTGTAGTATGATGGTAGTGGGAGGCTAGGGAAGTGAGTAATGGCTAATTAGTGTAGGGGTATGAAAGAACAGTAGGGCAAGAAAACTGAGAAGGAGAGTCAGTGGAAAATGAAAGATGGGAAACAGCATTTTAGATTGAGATTATGTGTTGGGTAGAGGGCTGTGATGGGAGGTGTGGAGGTATGTGGATAGGTGGCACAACCGAGGTCAGGTAAGTTAAGAGCTTAGAGATTAAAGTTAAACAAGGACAGGATGAAATCAGGGAGCTTCAATAGGGTGGTGGTCAGGGACACTGCCTTTGGAAAAGAGGGTTGGGGGTTCAAGACCTGGTCGGATAAGGTGAGGGAGCTGTGGGGGGGTGAGCCAGGAACTAGTTCCAGGAAGTTAGGAGAATGTGTGAAATTAGCTAGTTTGGTTGAGCAGAGGAGGCCAGTTAGTCAGGAAAAGGAGCATACAACAGTAACCCCTAATGGCTGAGGTGTATAAGCTTCAAATTGCTAAATGGGTTGATAGAAACTGATTGTGTGATCATGTGACCTCTGTGGCTACAACTCAGGGGGCTGACCAGGGAGAGTGGGGGATGTGCGAAGCAGTCCTCGCAGAGCGATGATGGGCTACCGTAGGAGCACAACAACTCCACTTCTGAAGGACTTGGAGTTTTAAATCACCTGTTATCATCTGCAGGCAGGGCTCCCTGAGGTAGTGTAGCACTCCAGTGGGAGCAGGCAGCATCTTTATTCTGTGAGGGAAGAAGATAAAGGTAAATACTGCTGATATCACAAAGGGGGCAAGCTGAGAACAAAAGAGCTGAAGAGCATGGGATGTCTAGAGGAGGAAGGGTCTTCAACACACGTGTACGGGAAACTGGAATGGAACTTCTAAAATGGTGGATCAGCAAACTAAATAAGGATCTCTCTGAATTCGGAAAGGAATATCTAGCAGCAATAAATGCCTAACATCACAGCTTAAACATAGAAACATAGAAACAAAAAGACATAGACTTTGACGGCAGATAAGACCACTTGGCCCACCCAGTCTGCCCATTTCCCTACCTATTGGAAAAGCTGCAGATCCTAGTTACCCAACAGCCTACTTCCTCCTGCCCTCCACTATAATTGTCCTATGGCTGTCCCACGCATTCTTGAATTCTCCCACTGCTTTTGACCCCACAACCTCCTCAGAAAGGCCATTCCATGCATCCACCACTCTCTCTGTGAAAAAATATTTCCTCCTGTTGCCCTTGAGCCATCCCCTCTCTATCTTTAAATTGTGCCCCCTTGTTCTTGCACATCTCTCTTTTTTGGAAATATGCTACCCTCTTGGACTTTGTTGATTCCCTTGAGGTACTTGAAAGTTTCTATCATGTCCCCCCTCTCTCCCTCCTTTCCTCAAGGGTATAGATATTAAGCTCTCTTTGTCTCTCTTCACATGGCTTCTGATGCAGACCCTGTACCATTTTAGTTGCCCTATTCTGGATTGCCTCTATCCTGTCTATGTCCTTGTGGAGATGGGGTCTCCAAAACTCCACACAGTACTCCAGATGGGGTCTCACCAACTGTCTGTACAGACAGATAACAACTTCCGTTTTCTATTGCTGATGCCTCTCCCTATGCATTCCAGTAGTATCCCCCCAGCTCTCCTTATTGCTTTCTCACATTGCTTGCCTACCTTAAGGTCATCTGATATGACTACCCCCAGGTCCCTTTCCATTTTTGTTATCGTTAATACCTCCCCCCCCCCATTGTGTACTCTTCATTTGGGTTTTTGTTTCCCAGGTGCATTACTTTGGACTTCTTTGCATTGACTTTAAGCTGCCATACTTTTGATCATTTCTCCAATTTTGTCAAGTCCCTTTTTATCCTCTCCACTGCCCCGTGTATCAAGCCTGTTGCAGATCTTTGTGTCATCTGCAAAAAGGCATGCTTTTCCTTCCAGACCCTCTGCAATGTCTCCTATAAAGACATTAAAGAGGACTTGTCCATGTACCGAACCCTGTGGTACCCAGGTAAACATACATTTAAAACCCACTTAAAAAAATAGAGACATCAAGCAGGCACAGTCAATCAGTTGCTCTCTGCTGACCAAAATTAATTAAAGTAAAAGAGCAAAATGGCAGAGAGCAGTGTAAGTTCCAGAACTTTAGCTTTTAACCACAGTGGCACAATAGTTCCACTTCTGAAGGACTATGGTTTTTAAATCATCTGTTGCTGTCTGCAGGCAGGGCTCCCTGAGATAGTGTAGCACTCCGGTGGGAGCGGGCAGCATAGACAGACAAACAAACAGACAGACAGACAGACAGATAGATGGACTGATTGATAGATGAGGCAGTGTAGGACAAAGGTAAAAAGACCATGGGCTTGGGAATTCTTCTTTCAAATGCTATGCATTTTGTAGTCTCAAATGTAACATAATGCAGACGTGGGAACTTGCTATCAATTTTGGATATAATGGCTCAATAAATTCTAAACAATAAATAAAATATTTCACTGATACATATTAAGTAAATATTAGATGAGCAGAGAGAAAGAGAGAGAGAAAAAGAGAGAGAGAGAAAAAGAAAGAGAAAGAGGAGAGGTAGAAAGTGCAGTCTCGATTCAACAGCTCCCAAGCAAATGGGTACTGTCTGGTTCAAAATTTCAGCTGTTTTTTGGCAACAGTATCAAGCACTCAACCTCAAAGAGTTAAGAACAGGCAGTCCATGTTACATGTTGTACCTTTATTCAGGATAATATTACAAATGTGAGATTGCAGTAAACAGACCTCTTCTCCTAAACATACACCAATAATTTTGCACTTCTTGTCCTTTTTAAGCATAGTGACATAAGACCATGTGAGCTTTAAATACTGGCAGTCCTTAAAGTGACAGCACACATATGAAAAGGTGAATCTTATAAATATGTTTAAGTGTTACACATCGGCCGATCCGGTGGTGCTGACAGTTGAGGCGCTGGATGCCACAACTTGCACTATACCGGCAACTCAGGTTCAGGAAAAAACTCGGGTTGCTGGGGATCGGTGGGATGAGAGAGGACTGCACATCCCTGCAGATGCTCTCCTCCCTCTGGGGTGGTATACAGGGGTGTTTCTAGCACCAGACACCCCTAAAGCTGGTGGAAGCATGGGCTTTTGGGGCACCAGCAGCTCTACTGGAGTCAGGGAGGGGGGATGCTGTTACGCGCATGGCAGTCAGCATGCATCAGCACGTCATCAGCCTGGACGTATTGTGCAGGCATCCCAGGGGATGGGAGAAAAACAGGGGAAAACTGTAACACCTCTGACCCTACGTGCATAAATGAAACTGGGGATGGGATGCCTTGGGGATTGCCCTGGCGGACAGAGTAGGAGGAGGTACAAGGCCTCCTCTGAAGCCGTGGGAGCCTGGAAAATAAAAAAAAAAGTGTTACACATCTAAAAAATCACATTAAACTAACAAATACAAACATATATAAAAAACTATAAAGTGCGATGCAAGCAGGGGGAGTAGGGAATGGGAAACAAGGATGGGATAGTGGGAAGAAAAGGCAGGTGGGGGAAAGGGAGGGAAGTCATCAGCATATTAATAGTTAAAATTTGAAGTACTTGAAAAATCCTACCGGGTCAATATGTCATACATATAACTACACATGGAATACTGCGTGGAACATATTGCGTAGTGCAGTAGCACGATAGGGTACAAAACCTTGCAAGATACATATGTTGCACGTGCGGTTTTGTACTCTACTGCACATGGTTGGGAAGGAGGAGTTACCTCGAGGTGAAAACTGTTAGTGAGGTGGTCGGCTAAGCTACCGCCATGGCTCAGTGGAATGAGCCACAAGTGCAGGGGGTCGCTGTGTGTCTGTGGACCAGTGCTCAAATCCCAGTCCTCAACTTTTGCTAAATCACATTGTGTGGTTTCATATTTTTTTTTCCCCCAGTGTTTCTTCCTGTCCCCAATTTGAACCCCTTGGAGTTGATTATATTAATGGGGGAGGTGCAGAGGATGCAGCCCCCTGTAATGGGGGTGCGTGAGGCACAGCTCCCAGCAGAAAACTAGCAGGTTTTTGTTTTTCACTGAAATGTGTTTCAGCAGTGTATCCGAGTGGCAGCAATGTATCTGCTGAATTGTCATCATGGTACATTGCTGCTCTCTTGTGTCTTGTGACATAATCATGCAGTGCCTCCAAGAACCAGTTACAAAATCATTAAAAGTGGGATCTAACACCTTTTTAACTGATATGAATACATCAGATGCAAGAAATAAATATCAGTGGAGAATAGCAGTAGAAAAATTGTACAATGAGCACATCTGTAGAAAAGCAGACATTAATTTTTCAAGGAAAGGGCCAATTAGAAACAATGATTTAATCCAGGAGATTCTAAGGAACTAAGTTTATACTGCCACAGGCCTTCTTATTGTAGAATCTTTGAGTCCAATCTCCACCATGTGGTCCCATTTTTTGTTTCCATGCCCTGAAAAGAAATTGTGTGGTTATTGTTAGTCTGGATACAAGTAGAGCGAAAGTGTTTGTCTTATCAACGTTTTCAATTGCTCTAACATGTTCAACTATTTTTTTCTCTCTCAATGTTCTAACAGATTTTACCACATAGAAAGTGTTACAAGAACAGGTAGCCAAGCAAACTACAGCTTCAGTTCCACATTAATAAAGTCACTTATTTTGAAATCCTTACGGGTATTTGCACTAGTAAATATGTTTTCTTATTGATATAGTTGCATCAGGTACAGTTCCCACAAATATGTGTACCTTTTGTAATTGCTGTTTCAGCTTCCTTTTGTTCACTTTCATCATTGTAATTGTGTGTGAATATGTATCTAAGGTTCAGGTTCCTCCGATACATTTATCAGATGCCAGGTTGCACAATAGTAAGAGCAAGTAAGTAAGTAAGATTTTATTTAAGTGCCCTTTCCCTGAGACTCAGGGCACTGTACAGGGCAGACAGTACATCATAAGACACAATTCATACAAATTTTGAATTGTCCCTCAGACTGGTGTCAGATTCTAAATAATGCCAATGTTTCTCTAGTATGAATTTTATCAAGTTGGATTTTGGAGAATAAATTAACAAAATGTTAAGTTTGCCATCATTCACCTGCCAAGAATTAGTGGTGTATCTTAACAATTCTGCCCTCTGTCTTCTTTGTGCTTGATTATGGGCTTCAGTTAATACTTGTGTGGGGTAACCTCTGTTATTAAAGTCATTATCGAGTTCAGTAGCATTACTTTCAAACTTTTCTTCAGTACTACAGTTTCTCCTAGCTCTGTAATGCTTGCTTTTGGGCACATTCAACTTTCTGTGCAGTGAGTGGCAACTTTGGTCATGATGTACAGACTTCAGAGCTGTCTCTTTTCTGTATAGATGAGTTTCAAGTGAATTACCAATTTCTGAAATTTAAATATTCAGAAAAGTGATAGTAGTTTATTCTTACTACACATGAAACTTTAAATTTGTATTGCTTCATTCCATATATCTAAAGAATTCTGCTAGTTAATGCTCTGTCCCCTTGCAGACCAAAAACAGATTATCAATATACTTCTTGTATATGTCTATTTGGTATAAAATGGATTGACAGCAGCTGACAGTGTTGTTTCTGTTTCCCAAATAAATATAGTATTTGCATAATTGGGCACAAGTGCCATGCCCATGGCTGTGCCACGGGTCTGCACAAAAATGTGTACAAGAAAGTGACGACATTGTAGTTCAGCACTTTTTCTTTCAGGGTTAAAAGAAATTCGATAAAGCTAGATGGGAAGATTTATTTATTGTATAGCATTTCTCTGAATGCTTCAATGCCCACTTCATGTGGTATATTAGTGTACAGCAGTGATATGTCCATGGTTACAAAAGCACCAAATGCTTCAATGCCCACTTCATGCGGTATGTTAGTGTACAGCAATGATATGTCCATGGTTACAAAAGCACCATTTATTTTTTTATGCAGATCATTCAGTATTTGAAGCATTTGAGCCATATCTTTTATACATGAGGGGAATGACTGTGCAAACACTTTTTGCATGTTTGCCAACTACTTGAACAAGTTGGTTAATCAAGGACCTGATACTGGCCACTATCGGTGTGCCAGGAGGGTTCATAGTATTCTTGTGAATCTCAGGTTGCCAATATATTGCCACTCTTCAGATATTGCACTCTTAGAAAATATTCTTTTTTTGTGAAATAGTATTGCTTGTCAGACACGTATAAAGATATATATAAATGTCTTTTTTGAAAGTTTCTTGAGGATCATTCTAAAGAGAGTTATAAAATTATCACTGAGCTGATTTAAAGGCTATATAGAAAATGATTTTACATAGTTAACTGCTCTTGCATCTTCCTTTCCATGCCAGTTATGTATTTTGATATGCATTGATGATTTTTTGATAAATAAATAATCTAGTTTTGAGGTACCTCAGATCTACATTGAGTCCCATTCTCCTCATCAGCTTCTGCTCTTGATTTTCACATCTCTAAGGCATTCTATGACATCAGAAACTCCCATTCTGTGCTATTCATCTGAATGGCCTGGAATGGTGAATGTGATGTCATAGAATGCTCAGGCAGTATGAAAAGAAAGACCAGCAAATGCAGATCAGAGAGGAATTCAGGGTAGTTTCAAATGCAACACAATTAGATTATTAATTTACCAAAAATGTCAAAAGCATTTCAGAATGCTGGGTAGCCAATACAAGAACAACTGGAGGGCATCAAAAGGTGTAAAAACTGTTTCCTATCACCTTTAAAACTTCTGCCTCATACTTATGCATATGGATGACTACTATGGCCCTTCCTTTGTAAGCTGCTTTGACAATTATTTCATGGTTGTATCTCAGTTTTTACAGGGCTATTCTGTCTTCATGGGTGCAACTATTGTATTGTGAGTAAAGGTTGTTTTTACATAATTCTTTAATTTCACATTCTCCCAGACTGCCTCTTAACTCTTCATGGGTGAGTGCTTGGTACTGTCGCCAGAAAGAAGAAGATGGAAAGTAACCTTTCCTCTATTTTAGAATGAAAGGAAGACATCCTTTCCTGCTATTGTTAAAATAGTTATCCATTCTTGGAGGGTTTGTAACTTTTACTTTGCTAATTAGGGTGGTATAATACTTTCTCACCAAGGCCATGTTAAGATAAAAAGTTACAGATACAAAAAGAGGGTATATCCAGTATCTCCCAGCAGCAAAGCCTGCTTATGATTAAACAGCTGTCCTGGAAAAAGCCATCCTGACAGAGAAAGAACAGGGAGAGACGTTTTCATGGTAACATTATATTGAGTTCAGTTTGTGTATTTCCAAAATGGTAAGAGTATAGTTTTATGTATAAGTTATGTGTTTTATTTACTTTTTTTTAATATTCAAATGTAAATCTTGTTTACATAAGTTTCTTGTCTGTATATAAACTGGAGAAAGGTGGCAGCTAGTGAAACAACTGGTGCCCCAATGAAAAGTAACAACCAGAGAGCAGTGAAGTCTGGCAACTCCGTCAATACGAGAACAAAACTACCTTTAATCTAGGCCATGATAAAAAAACAGCATTTTATTGAATAAATGGTACACAGCAAACACCCCACCCACTTGCAGACATACGTTTCACATCGTACTGACACTTTGTCAATGCCTGTATGTGTTTGCATTTGACATCTTGCCCAGGTCGTACCTATAAATGGGCCAGGTGGCCCAGTGTGCTTACCTGGTAATCAATATTAAGTCAGTCAATCAATCAATCAATGGAAGCCATGGCCCAGTGGAAGGCAAGCATTGTGTCAGAGGAAAGTCAGTGTCAGTAGAAGAACTGGAATATGAAATGGCTCTAATAATATCACTTGTATTGGTAAAAACATATTTTGAAATGGATAGAAAGAATGCTGACCGCTCATTGGCCAAGAGGTCCTTTAATCTGGGCAGTTATCCCAGCACAACAGACCAACTGAAAGTAGCTCAACAAAAATATGTTTAAAAAAATACATACAACTTACTAAAAGGACTCATTTCATAATTGCAATAAGGCACTCCAGGGAGTGCATAACGGTGGGCTAACAGCCCTTCTCAGTTGGTGGAAGCACTCAGCTTTGCCTCGTACTTCAACCTACCTGAGGTGGGCCATTATCCTGCACCCCCTGGCATGCCTTATTGCTTAAGCAATATCAGTACTGTACCAATAATGTTTTAGAGTGCCATCCATGGTAAGTTCAGACAGAAATACAGGACCATGAATATTGCACATCAGTTTTACACATTTGGATTCCTGTGATATATCAAGAGTTACTTAAAACATAAGGAATTATGAAATCAGGAAAAGGGACTGATTGGCCCAACAGGCCTGCCCTTTGCAAATTGATTTTCATCAGCACCATTCTGCTCTCTGTCTCCATAGTCCGCTAACCCTTCTCTCAGAGACCTCACCTACAGGCATCTTGAAATTATATATATTTGTTGCTTGTACTGCCCTTGTTGGCAAGTTAAAATTTATTATTCATAGGGTGAAGAGTAGTTTTATGTAAATTCCTTGTTTATTCTCTGCTTTCTAATGTTTTTGTTCTCTAGTTTACAAAATTTTCACTATGATAAGCAATGTTCCAGATCAACTTGCCATCATAATTGTAATCACTTTGAATAGAGCAGCAAAAACTTTCTTCTTTCAAGTGATAACAAATCAAACTTTTCTAGCCTTTCTTCATAAACTAGATTCCTGATGCTATAAATAATTATGCTTATTTTATTGTATTTTTATTGAAAAGTTTCACCAGGAAAGGCACACTGAACAACAAACTGCTCATCTCATGGTGCGTCCGGAGGGAGGGGGGAACAGGATTCACAGCAGGATGTACAAAAAGAGTGCACACGTACTAGGGCAAATAAAGCTACAAAATTAGCAAATACACAGGTACAAAATTTAACAGTACAGCAATATTGTTTGTACAGGTAGTAGTAGGCACATTAATTAAGCAGGAAACTGAGAAAGGGGGCAGAAAGGAATTACAGATGAGAGTGGCTGGTTCTGAAGGTTAATAATAAGTGCTGGCAAGGGAGAAGTGCTGGTCATAGTAGTTATATGCGGCAAGGAGGATTTGGAAGTAAAGCATTGTAGTAGATATGGGCCAGAGGATTGAGATTAAAGTGAAGAACAAACTTAGGAGCATGTGCAGTTAAGGGAGAGGAAGTTGTTCAGGGATGAAGAGAGAGAGAGTGAGAGGAGGAGGAGGAGTGTCTAATTTGTGGAGGCAGTTGGTTCCATAGTTTTGGGAAATGGAACGAGAATGCTGACTACCTGCGGCATTACCTTATATTACCGTATACTGGGCTCAATAGTCAATGGTGGATGATTGCATTGTGAACATTTTAGTGCAGTGTACTAATTAGCACTCTGCTCTAACAAATACTTCACACTCATATATGCATTGCACCCTCATTCAGTACAGAAAACAATAATGAATATAGAGCTGTGTTAGCATCGTGCAAAGTGTTGAGGTGTAGCGATCCTGTTGGCCACATGGACACCCAGGAGCAAAGGGGGTTAATCTATTCCAAATGGGTTGGTGCATTTGCTTCTGGCTGCCATATTCAAATGCCAACTTAGTATTAGCTGATAGGGCATGCAAGGCAATAAGAGACCATTTTTATGTCATTTTGTGTCCATTACCATATCTATGTAAATTTGCCTCTGGGTCTTTGTGTGCATGGAGGCTTTGTTTAAAAAGGTGTGCTGTGGCCCCCACCCTCTCCTGATCCAAGTTCTGAGTAAATTAAATGTTATATACAAACCCTGGTAGTCTTGTGGACCCCCGACCAATATGATACTAGTTCTAAGTAAATTAAATGTTACAAACACTCTGGCAGTCAAGTGGCCCCCATATTATTCATTCCCAATTCTGAGTAAACTAAATGTTATAATCACTCTCATAATTTAATGGACCCCTTCACTCAATCCCAGTTTTAGGTAAACTAAATGTCAGATACACTCCTTGAGAATTTAGTGGACCTCCCTTCCTCACATGAACTGTATTGCTACAACCCCCCCCCGAACTAGCCCCCAAACCAATCCCCATAACAGTAAGCCCTCAATATCATTTAACCCCCACTGATGACCAGCACTTTCCCTCCATTCACTATCATGCCCGGCCACCCTCTCCCCCCCATGTCCAGTATCGATAAACATGGTGCACAGTATAACAGTCTATCGGAATCACTAAACAACACTTTAATGTAACATGCCTATCAATACAGGAGTTCTGGTTGTGTGATGCTAACCATTCAATTATATACCCTATTGCCCTTTAAGTGCAATAATATAATTCTTATTGAATGGCAGCAAGTACAAGAACTCCTGTTGTTGTTTACCAGAGCTTCATAAAGTAATACTAAGTGCATTAGTGGGGGAGAGGGGATCTTCTAGCATTGCATGCCAGTGCTCACAGGGGCATTACCAGACCATTTCTGCATGCATTCAAGCATTATATGTTAGTTATTTTACTGTATTTTTTTTGGGGGGGTGCCAATTTTGAATGCTCATGTCCAATGTTAGTGGGGTTTCCCAGTCACTTGCAGAAAGCAAATTCTTACTATCTATTGTTCATTCATTAGGGGTGGACTATTACCACTTTTGCATTCCCAGTGCTAGTGTGACTATCCAGACCACTGCAGGAAGTATTCAGTTAATCTTGTACAGTAAGCCTTTTGGCTTTGCACCAGAGCAGTTGTGGTTAAAAAATAAATAATTATAAAAGAAAATGAAATATGCAGAGAAAGGTACATAGACAATGATGGCAGAAAATGACCCATTGACCTATCCAGTCTGCTAACCCTACCAGCCTACTCTCCACTGGCCCTAGTGGCCAGCCCTCCCCTTTGTTTCCTGGTTACCTGTTTAACCTAATCCCATATGCCTGTCCGATTCCTGCTTGAAGCTATTCACTGATTTGTCCTGTACCACTTCCTCCAGCAGCTTGTTCCAGTTGCATACTAGTCTTCTAGTGAAAATGAGCTTACGGACATCTCTCTTGAATTCCCCCTGCAGGTTTATGTGAGTGCCCTCTCATCCCTGTATTTGAGCTTAAACTACCTTGGTGTCCATCTTTGTGCCCTTATACCAAAAGAGACTGCCTCCACATACATTATTTAGTTATGCAATTGCTAGTTACTACTAAATAAATTTATGTGTAATGCATTCTTATGTATGCACATTCTCTAAAAAATAGCCTGTATAGTGCACTTAATCAAAATTAGGCATGCAACTTACATGCATTTTGAATAGTTGTAAATCTCTGGATTTTTTTCAAACATATTTTATTCTCCTTAAAGGGCCAGAGGCTGGGACCTTCTTCTGCTTCCTCCATGAAAGCTTTCCCCTCTGCTTGAAATCCTGCTGCACCCACTCATAGTCTCCACACCCTCCTATGACACACCCTTGTGCTGACCCCCCCCCAGCTTACCTCTTGGACTGGGTATGCTTTATCCACTTTGGAACTTCTTCCCTCCTTCATCTGGTTCACCAAGAGTGGAGGTGAAGATGTGAATCTATCAAGGAGTGGTGCAACCAGTTCCAGCATGAGGTTGGGCCACCAGAGGACTGCTATCTGCCTGACCTGTGGGTTCTTCTCCCATTTTCTCCCTGCTCCTCACCAGGAGCAAACATCAGGATTGGCCGATGATGAAGCCTGATGCAGCCAATCTGTGAGAATGCTTCAATGATCGCTCCCATCATCTGTAGATCCCCTACACCCCCACCTGTAGCCACCAGGTTGTTGTAATGCATCGGGTCATGAAATTCTCCCTCCCCAGAGGTGGAGGAGAGCATCCTGTGGGATGCTTGCTCCTCCTCTCTTCTCCGTCTGGCCCACCGATGGCCCAGGCTCATTCCAGAACCCAGGTTATTGGAAGCACAAGTGGAAGTGCTACCACTGCAGCACCAGACCAAATCCTTGGGTTTTTAAGTAAAATGTGATATGCAATTAATATTGCAGAGGGACTGAAAGGAAAAGTATGCCTCTTTGCAGATAACACAAAGATCTGCAACAGGGTTGACACATAAGGTGGGGTGGAAAGGAAGAGAAGGGACTTGGCAAGGTTAGAGGAATGGTCAAATGTATGGCAGCTTAGATTCAATGCAAAGAAGTGCAAAGTAATGCACCTTGGAAACAAAAACTCAGGGGAAGAGTACACAATGGGGGGATGTAATAACAACAACAAAAATGGAAAGGCACATGGGGGTAGTCATATCAGATGATCTAAAGGTAAGCATGCAATGTGAGAAGGCAGTACGGATGGCTCGGGGATACTGGGATGTATAGGGAGAGACATCACCAGTAGAAAACATAAAGTTGTTTTCCTTCTGTACAGATAAATGGTGAGACCCCATCTGGCATACTGGATGTAGTTCTGGAGACCCCATCTCCACAAGGACATAGACAGGATGGAGACAGTCCAGAGGAGGGCAACTAAAATGGTGCAGGGTCTGCAACAGAAGCCTTATGAAGAGAGACTAAAGGAGCTTAATATGTATACCCTTGAGGAAAGGATGGAGAGGGGTACATGATGGAAACTTTCAAGTACCTCAAGGGAATCAACAAAGTCCAAGAGGGTAGCATCTTTCAGAAAAAGAGATGTGCAAGAACAAGAGAACACAATTTGAAGATGGGGGATGGCTCAGGGGCAATATAAGGAAGTATTTTGTTTACAGAGAGAGTGGTGGATGCATGAAACAGCCTTCCTGAGATGGGTGTGGGGTCAAAATCAATGGGGGAATTCAATAATGCATGGGAAAGACATAAGGCCATTCTGGTGGGGGATAGGAAGAAGTAGGCTGTTGGTTAACTAGGATCTGCAACTTATCCAATAGATAGGGAAATGGGCAGACTAGATGGGTGAAGCAGTCCTTATCTCCCATCAAAGTCTATGTTTCTATGCAGTGAGAATACCTGTGGACATCAGTTTTAAATCGAATTTTGTTTTTCTGTGGTGACACAGAGACAGAGAAACATAGGCTTTGATGGCAGATAAGGACCGCTTGGCCCACCTAGGGTCTACTGATTTCCCTACAGCCAAACACTGCAGTGAGTGCTCAGTTACAACATGCTCCCCATCTGTTTCTGAAAGTCCTATAAGGCCCATCAAACAGTGCCATTCCTGCAAGCTGTAAACCCTGCATTTCAGACCTTAACAGTCCCATCATAACACTGAACAGCCTGATAGCTGCTGTACCTTACCAGTGCATCCAAATAATCCCTTACAATTCTGTATCAGCTTCAAAGCCACGTATACACACCCCATCTCTGTCTCCCATCCAGTAGAGTCCTGTCCCTTGCCAAACTAGAGTAACTTACTCGCTTTGTAGTAATTAATTTCTTCAGAGCATTTGGAAGTACCACACCATCGTTACTGCATCACTCCAAAAGTACTGCAAATACAAGGTTGATTTTGCTAACCACTAAGAGATCATTAAACTAATTTGTGGAATGTACCTCTTATGTACTACAAAAACTTATATTCCTAAGGTACTACACAGTTACTCAAAACACTTAACCAGTGTTGACTCAGTCTTCCTTTTACCTCAACTTTATTCCAAAATCCTTGTCATTTGTTCAACATAGCTGTAATGTACTCCAAAATCTTAATATTTCTAATGTACCTTACAATTGCTTTAAAGAAACCTGTAAATCTTTTTTGCATCTTATTATTTCTAGCTGAAAACCCACATTTTATGATTGCTTACCTTCTCTATAATTCATTGGTGTTGATGGTTGTTTTATCTGCTTCCTTTCCTAGTAGAACTGAAATGCATGCTAATGATATAGTTACAGTATGTCCTACCTTGTTTTGTTTCTAATTCTTGATCTACTCTTATTGTATACTTCCTGAACATTAGGAATGCCACCCAAACAGTGCAGCCACTCATGCTGCAACAGTGCCCTATACTCCCACTGTATCATCAGTGTCTAGACTCTGTTGGGGTGTTTCCAAGTCCAGGTAAGATGTAGTGGGAGTTGGTCAAAGACTGTAAACATTTTCTGTGTGGTAACATCAGTATGGCGGGCAGTCTGATTTTCTGTTTTAAGAAGGAATCAGAATCAACCAATCAGCTACATCAGCAAACTCTGGAGAATAAGAGCAAAAATAAAATGTGTTCTTAAGACTACCCAAAGGATGTTGACAGTGTCCCTTTAAAAACTGTACAACATAAGACTCTTAAACATGATTATTAATCACCAGGCCAACAAATCAAATTATATGTAGTGAAACTGAGTCAAATTTAAAGGAAACAGCTGTAGCGCATCATACTGTTAATTTGCCAGTGCTGCTGCTCCAAGCAAGAATTGTTTGTGTATGTATCTCATATAAAGGGAATACTGGAAGTCTTGGGCTGGCAGTATAGCCTAGAGGTTAGAGGAACGAGGTGTGAATGATTTTGGTACATCCAGCAGCCCAGACCTGAGTTTGATTTTCGCAACCTTCACTTGCATACTGTGTGTCTCTGAGCAAGTCACTTAACCGCCCAGTGCTCCCAGGTCACCCCTGACAACAGGCACTTGTGCCTGGTGGGCCTTACCCGGTTACCAAAGACTAAAAAATAAAAATCAGTAAACTTGATCTCATGAGATTTCCAGGTCTGGAATACTACAGCATAACAAATCTGTATCTCTGAGCAGTGTGTGGTCCAACTGGAGGTGCAGGAAGAGAAAGAGAGAAGTTGCGTGCATGCAGTGACTACAAGGTATGATGAGAGAGAGCTTTTCCTTAGAGTAGCTTTAAGGTGCAAGGACCAGGAGGATTAAAACAGCTACACCTTAGTGTAGCTACTGCTAAAAGGAAATTAATCCTTGTGGACCAACACCCTGTCATCTCCTATTGCTTACTTAAGAACAGGATAAACAAGAACAGAGGCAAAATATACAAAAGATTACACCTGTGGCACAGAAGGGCCTATATAGACAGACGAGGGTTGAGAAGCAGAAGCAGGGAGCTAGTGCAACAGTCAAGTTTGGAAAGCAACATTTTATAGATGGTATTGATGAGAGAGAAATCAAGGTCACAATCCAACCACATACCAGTGTATCTGAAGTGAGGTACTTTTGGGGGGGGCATCCAACAGGGCACTTGTGGATAGGGGTACCCACTTCCTTTTTGGACACTCATCCAGCAGTTCGGAATGTGTACTCTTCCCTGATATATGTCCCCAAGATGCACAGCTGAACTGGCTAGATTTTGGGCAGTGCCCCATAAGTTGTTTCTGTGGCCAGAGTTGAGAGGGGGAAGGAGCTGTGAGCAACATCTTGATTGGCAGGAGCAGGGCATGTTGTCAACCTAAGGAACAAGGGCACAACCACTGCTGAAGAACACTGTGACAAAAGACAAACAGTCACATGCGATATAATCAGCATCACTGCTCAGGAGCATCAACACCATCCAGGAGGAGCAGTTATCTACTGCATCACTGGGAAGGAATCAGTGACTTGCAGCTAGGGAGGAGGAACTCTGGAGCCAGAAGAAGTGGTTATCTACTGCATCACTGGGGAGGATTCAATGGCCTGCAACTAGGGAAGAGGAGCTCTGGAGCCAGGAGGAGCGGTTATCTACTGCATCATTGGGGAGGATTCAATGACCTGCAACTAAGGAGGAGAAGCTCTGGAGCCAGGAGAAGTGATTATCTATTGCATCACTGGGGAGGATTCAAGGACCTGCAGCTAGGGAGGAGGAGCTCTGGAACCAGGAGAAGCAGTTATCTACTACACCACTGCGGAGGATTCAGTAACCTGCAGCTAGGGAGGAAGAGCTCTGGAACCAGAAGGAGAATACTGTACCTTGAGAAATAATCCTCTGAACATCTCTGCAGCCATGAGTTAGTTTATTTATTTATGCTAAGCCACACTAAGGTATTGCAAGTAGCCTATGCTTGGCATGGGACAAGGTGGGAGATGGAGTGTCCAGGGTGCCAGTGATGAGATAGAGCAAAGGTTTTATAGTCATTGATGGCCTACTTTTCTCTGTATGAATCTTGTGAAATGTAGATAGCATTCATCAACACAGTCAGAATTGCAGACACTCTGTAGGAAGTGCATTCCTGATAGTGGCATGGGAAAGAATTGCTTGGCACTGGAATGGGTGTGGGACCCAATCTGTTAGAGTCGGCAACTCCACTTCCCCCCCAATCCACACAGGTGTCCCCCAAGGCTCTGTACTTGGACCAATACTGTTCTCCATTTTCCTGAATGATCTACCTAACACTTGCACATATGCAGGTATCCACATGTACGCAGATGACATCATTTTATTCTCCTCCGGGAGTTCCCCTACCGAGGTGGCTACCAAAATTCAGCTGGACTTTAACAATGTCCAGTGCTGGTTTAGTGCTAACCAACTCTCTCTGAATGTCAAAAAAATGGTCTCTATGACCTTTGGTACCAGACAAAAGCTGTCCAGAGTTGACTCAACCCCCAACTTCCAAACACTGACAGGTTTTAAACTGGACGATGTCCCCTCTTTTAAGTACCTAGGACTATGGCTAGACAAGATTCTATAATAATAATAATAATTTTATTTTTAAAGTGCCTTTCAATATATCAAGGCGCTGAACATATTTATTTATTTATTTTATTTAGCTTTTGTTTACCGGGTAAGTACACTAGACAAGTATTATGCCTATTTTCAGGAACGACCCGGGAGAGTACAACATGGGGAATACAGATAAGGTACAACAAGGATGGATAGCATATTACATTAAATAAGCAAACATGTGAGAAAAGAAAATACAAGAATCAACAATAGTACAATGTATGGGAAAGAAATACATAATTGACAATAGGAGGAACTACAAATCAAAACCACAACATACAATACCAATTAATAAAACATATCAATAAAATGATTTCATAACATCACATATTAAAATCAAACTATAAAAATCCTAAAAAATCAAAACACAGTATTTACATTCAAATGACATTAGTCCTCAAAGAATGCAATTTGCCACAGGTAGGTTTTTAAATTTTTCTTGAATACCTCCATGGAGGTGCACTCCCTTAACTGGCATGATAGAGAATTCCAAAGAGTGGGTGCAGCATAAGAAAATGCTCTACTGCCAGAAGATTTTAAAGTCACTCTTGGAATCTCTAACAACCCCTCGTCAGCCAAGTGGAGCGATCAGCTGGGGCAGTAAGGCACCAGAAGATCTTTCAGATAGGTCGGACCCTGATCGTGAAGGGCTATACTTCAGGGTTCATGTAGATGCAATACACAAAAATCTTTTCCCTAAGCTCAGTGCTCTATACAGACACCACAGTTGCCTGCCAATGCAAGCCAGGTGAGAAATTGTTCAAAAGATGATCCTCCCAGTATTCGAACTCAGGGATATTGTTTACAATTCTGCCCTTAAGACCACCCTATCCAGACTGGACACTCTCTTCAGTTCCTTCTGTCGCTATGTACTTGGCTGTTCTCACCTCACCTACTGATGCAATTTCGACACCTTGCTCTCCTTCCTATTCCTCTCTGCTAGAGGCCTGTCACACACCATTACTCTAGTAGGGAAGTGCTGGCTTGGCTCTCTGCCACCCTACTTGTCCCCCCTCTTCTCAATCCCTCATCATTCCTGTTATTCCCTAAGATCCTCCACACATAGGACACTTGCCCTCCTATCCCTGTGTATATCATCTGGTCACGCCGCCTTCTTGTGCAAATTCCCTAGCATCTGGAACTCCGGCCCCCTCGAGATTCACTCTGCCCAATCTCACTATTCCCTCTCTTCCCTCCTTCACAAGCACACTGTTCACTGCTGTAACTGCAATTAACTCCTCCTAATTTCCCTTTCACTTTCTGATTCCCCTTCTCCTCCTTTTCCTAGCCTCCTGCTACCTACCTAATAGCTCCCTCTTGCCAACTTATTCCCCGCACCTCAGTCCCTGCCACCTACCTAATAGCCCCTCTTGCCAACTTATTCCCTTCCCCTGTACCTTTGCCTCTAATGTGCCCCACCCTCCCCATAATTGTCTTTCCTGTCATCCCTCAGCTCACCATGCCTATCATCCTTCCTATCTACCTCTCTACTCTGCCCTCACCCTGCTACTCCTACCCCCGCACTTTCTCTTTCTCTCTCTCTCTCTCTCTCTCCATTATCTGCCATCTCTCTGTCCCCCTTGCAGGATTATCCACTTCCTGAAGGGGAGTAGGTTTCTAGCTGCTATTCCCTCGCCTTCTATCCTCACCCCTGTTATTTCTACCTCTTACTCTCTCTCTCTCTCTTTGTCTTCACTATCTTGTCAACTCACTGCCCTCTTGCAGGGTTCTCAGCATCCTGAAGGGGTGTAGGTTTTGTCTTGTTTTTCCCTCCGCTAACTCTACCCCCCACCCACCTCCCTGCTGATTTAGCCATCGCAATATGTTTCTATACAGCACTTAGTACCCTCCTTCTGTTCGCTCATTAAGCACTTGTGCTGCATATACCATCTATTCTGGTTATCTGTCTGCATTCTAAGGTTCAACTTCCAAAATAAGAGACCTTTGTATTTTTGCTGGTATTTTTTTAAGTATGTATATTTTCATTTGCTGTGTCCTAATTTATGTTTTGTCATTTATCTATTTACTGTCTCTGCGTATCTCATTTTGATTATTTGCCTTGGTTTGAATTGCAGTGTATTTGATATGTTCTCCATGCTATTTATTGCTGCTTTCTGCTCCTCCCCCTCAAGTAACACCTACCCCCAGGAAGCTTCAAGAAATGAGCTGCTGCAGCTCATGTTGTCTTTCCTGGTGAAACTTTTCTAAATAAATAAGTAAATGGTGTGGCAGTGAATCAAGGGAGTGCATGATAAAGGGGGATGCTGATGTACACAACAATATTCTTAGCAAGAGACAGCATGAGACAGGGGGTGATAGTTGACACAAGGAAGTGGTTGACACAAGACAAAGTGTGGGAGAGGTACCGAGATACACCAATCAGTGCTTGTTGGTAATGGCCTGAGTGTGTGTAACAGTATCAGTGAACATCAGGGACTGCTTGTCATGGGAGTAGGTAAAGATAGTTTCTATAAGAAATTAGGGAATTATTCTACGAGACTAGGAGAATAGGGATGAGACAGTGCACCAGTGATCAGATATAATAAACAGTACATTCATTAATGGCATACCTGCATCTGTGTACATATAACATGCACATACACAAGAGATACAGGCATACCATGGACAACAAAGAGCTAATCAGACACCTGACAATCCAGGGTAATTAAAAATAGAAATTTAGCAAAGCATTAGCTAATGATTACTGAGTATGAAAAACAGTGTCACTGTTCCTATTGGGGAAAACAAATATGGAGTTCACTATACCCCTAATTCAAACTCTTTAGGGGTACAACATTACTTTGGGGTGCAGAATAAATAAATGTTTCCCAACAAGGGTGCATCTGCGGGGGGAGGGATGAGAGGGACACATCCCCCTCAATTTTGTAAGCAGCCACTCATATCCTTTGCAACATTTTGGGCTATTAAATCAGTCAGAACTGATACAATCCCCCCCCCCCAAAGAAGAAAAAAGCACCACAGCACAATAAACGTCTGTAACACACTGGAGCCGATAAGTTTCACTCCTCCAGCTCTAAGCTGGATTCTTATTTTGCCCAAGGCCATCAAAGCTCTGGTCCTTGCTGGGAATGTGTGAATTATGTGAGTGTCAAAGTGTGGTGCCTCTGCAGAGCAGTTAAGCACATCTTTCTGACACCCACAGCCAGCAGCTGGCTTGCATCAAAGGGGAGAGGGGGGTATTATATAAAGTACATGTAAAATAAGCCAAGGAATCAGCCAGTTTCTTCCAGTTCCTTTAAAATCAATTGATTGACTCATCTCCTGGCTAACCCATCAGTCACTGAGTGAGCTGAGTCACCCTGCCATTGATTCTTCCATCACATCACCAGCTGCCCCAGGGAGAAACAGCAGCTTTGGAGGAGTTCTCTGCCACCGCCAACCCACTCGACTGCAACATGAACTGAGGCACCAGCCAGGACGAATCAACTAGTGTGAGTCAAAGTGGAATGCTCACTGCCAGGCTGCAACAACAAAAGATAAGTAGAACTTACTTCTCAGGGCCACTTAAAAAAAAGTGCCAAGCTATAATGTTTTAATTTGTTAATGTTATATAATGTTAAAGTTATAATGCATATGGGGCACAAAAACCCTGGCACAATATATCAGTTGGGGGGTGAGGATATAGCATGCACCAAGCAGGAAAGGGATCTTGGGGTTGTCATCTCTGATGACCTCAAGGTAGGGAAACAGTGTGACAAGGCAGCAGGTAAAGCAAATAGGATGCTGGGATGTATAGGCAGGGGCATCACCAGCAGGAAAAGGGAGGTCATAATTCCACTATACAAGACACTAGTGAGGCCCACCTGGAGTACAGTGTACAGTTCTGGAGACCATACCTACTGTAAGGACATAGACAGGGTAGAGAAGGTTCAGAGGAGGGCAACAAAGATGGTGCATGGATTGCATCACAAGTCCTATGAAGACAGGTTGAAGGAACTGAACATGTACTCCTGGAGGAGAGGAGGGAGAGAGGATATGATAGAGACATACAAGTATCTTACAGGGAGGAACAGGGTGCAGGAAAACACTATTTTTAAGCGAAAAACATGTTCCAGGACTAGA
This sequence comes from Neoceratodus forsteri, assembly GCA_016271365.2. Lineage (NCBI taxonomy): Eukaryota > Metazoa > Chordata > Ceratodontiformes > Ceratodontidae > Neoceratodus > Neoceratodus forsteri. Next base: position 1,397,155,181 of record CM057450.1, read on the forward strand.
GGGCATGGGATGAAGTTGGAGGAGGACGATTAGAGGAAACATGAGAAAGAATTTCTTCACAGAACAGGTGGTGGACAAGTGAACACCCTGCCAGAGGAAGTGGTGGGGGCTGAAACAATCACGGGATTTAAGAATGCATGGGATAGACATAAAGGAATTCTAGAGGTCAGGGGTAAGGGGCAACAGACTTCTAGGAAAACAAACTGAACTTACAAGCTCAAATGGGCAGACTGGGTGGGCCATAGGCCCTTATCTGCTGACACTGTCTATGTATCTATGTATCTATAAGCTAGGAACTTCAGCTTCTACTAATTTTTCAATGTACTCATTTCAATATCTGGCCACGCAGTGATGCTGGGTTACTCACAGGGTTGGTCTCATTCAGTTTGTTATGTGTATGATAAAAGCTGACCCAGTCCCAAAGTATCTGGCTGTGCATTTGCTACTTAATACTGGAGTTTCCATGCAGGTAGTTTTATTTGTGTCAGGTAGCTGTGTCGTCCAACAGTAGACTTACCACCAGGGCTTCAGAAAATTGTCTTTGGTGGAAATCAAAAACTTCCATGGGTTGAAATTCAGATGTCATTTCAGTTTTACTGGAGTCAAAATACTTCCAGCAGTCAATTTTTGGAAATCAAAATTATTCCAGTCCACAAATTTTGTAAGTCAAAATACTCCAAGTCCTAATGTTTTTGAAGTCATAAGCCTTCTGAATACCTCACTGTAACCCCATCCATGGCACATCCATGGAAATACATTTCTGGATGAGTGTAGGAAAGGAAAACGTGCACAGTATATCAATTACTTACAGTATGTATTTATTTAATGAATTGTCCTTGCAGTTCCAAGTAACCTCCATCAATCTTGTGTTAAGCTGCTTGCAGTCAAATGCCTGCTACATTCAAACACCAGAACTACATTACAGCTACCATCACATCACTGCACTATCTTTATTTCAACTTTGTTTTATTTACTTTAGCATTTTAATGCACATTGGGTACCCCATTCCCTCGAAATCCAACCAGGTAGCAAAATCTCATAGCTATTGACATCAGTCAGATTTTGCTACCTTCAGAGTAAGCAGCACCCAGAACCACAGAACAGCTGCCATGACATTACTGCACAAGCTTTATTTAAACTTTCTTTTAAAACTTTTCAGTTTTACTGTGCATTGGGTGACCCATTCCCTTGAAATAGCCCCAGGCAGAAAATCTGATAGCTATTCGCAGCTGTCAGATTTTGTTACCCTCAGGCTGAGCAGCACCCAGAACACTGCAACCACATAATAACTGAGCTCACATCACTTCAGAAGCTTTATTTCAACTTTATTTACCTTTCAGTTTTAATGTACATTGGGTATCATATTCCCTTGGAATCCTCCAAAGTAGCAAAATCTGATAGTTCTTTGCATCTGTCCGATTTCACTACCCTCACAGTAAGTAGTACCCGGAATACCACGTAACAGCTGCCATCACATCACTGCACAGCCTTTATTTCAACTTTGTTTTATTTAAACATAGAAACAGAATGTGACAGCAGATGAGGACCACCTTGTCCAACTAGTGTGCCCATTTCCCTACCAACATAAGTTCCAGATCCAAAATGATCCCCAGCTTACTTTCTCTTTCCAGCCATTATGATTGCCTTCTGTCTATCCCATGCATTCTTGAATTCCCCTATTGTTTTAGCCTCTATGTCCTCCACAGGGAGGCTGTTCTATGCATCCACCACCCTTTCTGTGAAACAAATACTTCTTCATGTTACCCATGAGTCTCCCCCCTGTTCTTGTACATCTCTTTTTCTGAAAGATGCTGCCCCTGAATCCTGTTCATCCCCTTGAGGTACTTGAATGTCTCTATCATATCCCCTTCCCCCCTTTCCTCTAGGGTATACATAATGAGGTCGTTCAGTCTTTTCTCATATACTTTCTGGTGCATTCCTTTCACCATTTTAGTAGCCCTTCTCTGGACCGCGTCCATTCTATTTATGTCCTTCCAGAAATGTGGTCTCCAAATCTGAGCACAGTATTGCAGATGCAGCCTTACCAACTGTCTGTACAGTGGCATCACAACCTCCTGTTTTCTAGTGCTGATGCCTCTCCCTATGCACCCCATCAACCCACCAGCCCTGCCCATTGCCTTCTCGCATTGCTTGGCTACTTTTAGGTCATCTGTTATAATTACCCCCAGGTCCCTTTACATTCTTCTTCTTGTTAGCATCTCCCTCATTCTGTATTCCTCTCCAGGTTCCCTGTGTCCCAAGTGCATGACTTTGCACTTGTTTGTATTGAATTTAAGCTGCCACACTCTTCACCATTCTTACAACTTGCCTAGGTCTCTCCTAATTCTTTCCACCCCCCTGGAGTATCGTCTGCAAAGAGGCTTACTTTCCCTTCTAGCCCCTCCACAATGTTGCTAATGAAGACATTGAGGAGGACCAGCCCCAGTACTGAGCCCTGTGGCACCCTGCTGGTCATCCTTCTGTCCCAGGATTGAACTCTGTTTACAACCACTCACTATGCACTATTGCTCAGCCAATTTCTGACACAATTCACCACCTTAGGACTCACTCCTAGACTGCCCAACTTGTTTACTAGTCTCTTGTGTGGGACGGTATCAAACCTTACTAAAATCTAAATAGGCCATGTCCACTGCCCCCCCTCCCATCTACAACCCTGGTTATCCATTCAAAGAAATCTATCAGATTTGTATGACAAGCTTTACCTGCTGTGAATCCATGTTGCCTCAGGTCTTGTGCCCCTCTGGCCTCAAGATATGTTATAATCCTTTCTTTTAGCTTAGATTCCATAATTTTCCCCACCACTGATGTCAAATTGACCAGTCTGTAGTTCTTAGCTTCCACCTTGCTCCCACTTTCCTCCAAAATGAGCACAGCCAGCCCCTCAGCCATTACAGCAACATAAACAGCCCCTGAATCCCAATAAAGTCAGTCTCCTCCCCCTCCATGCCACATTATCACAAAACAAGAGAGAGCAAACCAAGTGGCTTTCAGCACTGAAATTATCTTCAAGCACATGTTTTACAGTGCTAATAAATGCTACTCATACTCTGACTGTCACAAACTGGTGTTTGCCTAAATCAGATCTCCAGCATGGAAAAGGTCAGTCAGGTACAAAATACATCAGAAACCTAGTATGGTAAAACTGTATGTTTAATTTCAATAACCATAAGATACAAATACAATGATCAAATTCATAACAATTAGACATGATTACAAATGTGGATTCCTAACATAATTTGTGAATATTTCACCTTCCACATGGAAATGCAAAAAAATCAAATATTGTTGGCACAGACTTTTTCAGAATTCTCACCTCCTCCATTAACTGCTTTCCGCATAGACCCAACAGCAGAACAACAAAACTATTGGGTATATGCAAATTCCCCATTTGTGTGAGCAGGACTAGGAGAATCTGTTTGCTGCTAAAATTGTCAATGTTTGCAATTGTCTAGGGCTGTACCTTAAGTGCAGGTATCACATTTCAGCAGGGGATTAGAGAGGTTTAAAATCCAAGTGTGTTACTAACTGACATTCCGTGGGATTACCCATTTTATGTGAGCAGGACTAGGAAAATCTGTTTGCTGGTAAGATTATCAGGGTTTGCAATTGTTTAGGACTGTACCTTAAATGCAGGTATCACATTTCAGCATGGGATTAGAGAGGTTTAACATTCAAGTGTGTTCCTAACTGGCAATTCAGTGGGATTCACGATTTTGTGTGAACAGGACTAAGAGAATCTGTTTGCTGGTAAGACTGTCAGTGTTTGCAATTGTCTAGGGCTGTACCTTAACTGCAGGCATCACATTTCAGCAGGGGTTTAGAGAGGTTTAAAATTCAAGTGTGTTTCTAACTGGCATTCAGTGGAATTCCCCATTTTGTGTGAGCTGGACTAGCAGAATCTGTTTGCTGGTAAATTAAACTAGAGCTGTGTTTTTGCCCTGTAGTTTACAGAAGAAATTCTTTGTTTACCTGATTATTTTTGTAGACACTGAGTATCAAAGGAACAAATCCATCCCACCCCCATTCACCAATCACCCCCACCAACCCCCATTCCACAACCACCCCCAGGTGCTCCATCTTTATAGTGGAAGGCCAGGCCACACCTACTTACAGATGCGGGAACAATTAGGCAGCACAACACAAGCAATAGCATAGCTGATAGATAGGCAGAATTACAAAGGGTGTAGCTAGCAACTAGGTCCACAGGAGCACATGTAAGAGGAGGCGAGAGAAGCTGTAAGTCCCTACAGAAGGAGAGAAAGACAACAAGAGAAGGAGAAGGGAAAAAATAAAGGGTAGAAGGGGAGGAATATCAGTAAGTGCAGGATGATGCAGGGAGTGGTGCATTGTTCTGGCTGTGGTGCAGCAGTCTTCAGAAAAACATTCTGGGTACTGCAATGCTGTCCCATTTGCAGGCACCTCTCTGGGCTGAAAGAGAAAGTCACCAGTCTCCAGGCCAAGCTGGAAGGAATACTGGGGACCTTCACCTCCACTCAGAGGCCACCAGATCCGTAGCCAATGCCACAATGGCCACCCAGACAGATGGCAGGATGGACTACAGTGGGCTCAGGAAGGTTCAGGGGAGGGGGGAGAGACACTTCCCCCATCTGGTCCAGCTCATGAACCCCTATACAGTGTTGGAGGAACAAGACAGCCCTGTAAAGGAACCCTAGGCTGAGACCAGGGAGGAAGTGAGGGTCCTCTAGCAGGGAGACCCAGTGGCAAGAAGAAAGGAATCCCCAGGAAGAAGTTTGTTCTGTTGGGGGACTCAGTTGTCCGGGGAATGGATCTGGGCACAGATAGTAAGAAACATAGAAACAGAATTTGATGGCAAATAAGGACCGCTGGGCTCACCCAGTCTGCTCATTTCCCTACCTAACGGATAAGCTGCAGATCCTAGTTAACCAACAGCCCACTTCCTCCTACCCCCCACTAGAATTGCCTTATGTCTGTCCCATGCATTCTTGAATTCCCCCACTGTTTTTTTACTTTATGACTTCCTCAGGAAGGCTGTTCCATGCATTTACAACCCTCTCTGTGAAGAAATACTTTCTCACATTACCTCTGAGCCGTCCCCCCTCTATCTTCAAATTGTGCCCCCTTGTTCTTGCACATCTCTTTTTCTGAAAGATGCTACCATCTTGGACTTTGTTGATTCCCCTGAGCTATTTGAAAGTCTCTATCATGTACCCCATCTCCCTCCTTTCCTTGAGGCTATACATCTTAAGCTCCTTTAGTCTTTCTTCATATGTCTTCTGGTGCAGACCCTATACCATTTTGGTTGCCCTTCTGTGCACAGCCTCCACCCTGTCTACGTCATTGTTGAGATGGGGTTTCTAGAACTGTACACAGTACTCCAGATGTGGTCTTACCAACTGTCTGTTCAGAGGCCAACAACTTCTTGTTTTCTCCTGGTGATGCCTCTCCCTATTCCATTGTTGTTGTTGTCAGTATCTCACCCCCCATTGTGTACTCTTCCCCTGGGTTTTTGTTTCCCAGGGGAATTACCTTGCACTTATTTGCATTGAATCTAAGCTGACATACATTTGACCATTCCTCCAACCTTGCCAAGTCCCTTTTCATCCTTTCCAACTCATCTTGCATATCACCCCTGTTGCAGATCTTTGTGTCATCTGCAAAGAGACATACTTTCCCTTCCAGTCCCTCTGCAATGTCACTTATAAAGACATTAAAAAGGACCAGCCCCAGTACTGAACCCTGTGGTACCCCACTAGTAACACCTCTTTCTTCACTGTGGACTCCATTTACTATTACCCATTGTGTCATGTTGTCCAGCCAGTGTTTTACTCAGGTTACCACCCTGGGACCCACTCCCAGGCTGGCTAATTTGTTTATTAATCTTTTGTGCTGGACTGTGTCAAATGCCTTGCTAAAGTCTAGGTAGGCCATGTCCACAGCCCCTCCCTGGTCTACTACTTTGGTCACCAAAAAAATCAATTAGATTTGTCTGACATGACCTTCCTCCTGTGCCCCACTGGCCTCTAGGTACTCAACAATTCTTTCCTTCAGAAGTGATTCCATCATTTTCCCTACCACTGACATCAAACTGATAAGTCTGTAGTTTCCTGCCTCTGCCTTGCTCCCACTTTTGAGAAGGGGAATCACATCCACCCTCCTCCAGTCCTCAGGTACCACACCATCCTCCCATGATTTATTAAAAAGGGTAGTCAGTGGTGTTACTAGTTCTTCCCTTAGTTCTTTTAGAATTCTGGGGTGAATCCCATCAGGCCCCATTGCTTTATCCACCTTCAGTTTTAAGAGTTCTTTCAGGAGAGAGGAAGGGGAGGTAAAGTGCCTTCCAGGAGGCACAGCTCGGAAGGAGGGGGAGCGCATCTAGAGATCACTAAAACTGTTGCAAGAAGGGGAGGGCTGGAGGTCATTATCCACCTGGGGACAAAGGACCTATCCAAGGATAAGGCAAGCTTGGAGCTAGCGAAGGAGGACTTTACAGTGTTGGAGGGTACCTGGGTAAGGTAGCAAGCTTTTCAGAGGTGCTGCCAGTCCACAGCGGGGGGGAGGGAATCTCCACATTAGTAACTTCAACACATGGTTGAAAGGCTGGTGCAATGAGAAGGGGTATGGCTTCATTGGGGACAGGGGACCCAGTTGGAGTGATGCCACCATGTACAGTGGGGATGGACTGCATCTGTCCAGCAAGGGGAAGACAGCCCTCAATGGATGGTTTGAATGCTTTTCTGATGAGCATTTAACCTAGCCATGACAGGAGCGCAACAAGAGCAGGGATACTCAGGCAGCCCCCCCCCCCACATGACAGAGAAAGCAGAACAATGGAGCAGGGAGAGGAGTTGATATCAAGGTCATAGGGGTCGGGCAGAAAGGGAGTAGGAAAGGAATTGGGAACACAAGAGAAAAATATCAGGAAAGGGGGAGCTGCAGGGGACCAAAAACAGGAAGGAGAGAGGTGAAGCAGTAAAACTTGGAAGGTCATTGTGACAAATGCACACAGCCTGGGAAATAAAGTCTCAGACAAGGAGGCCTTAATAACTGAAGCAGACCTGGGCATAGTTGCAATAACTGAAACCTGGTGCACAGCTAATCATGAGTGGGAAACATATGTGCCAGGATATGTTCTATTCAGGAGGGATTAGGAGGGCAAAAAGGAGGGGGAGTGCCTTGTCTGTCAGAGAGGGTATAATGGCAACACAGTTAGAGGGTAGGCAGGGGAGGCAGAGGAACTATGGGCACCCTTCAACTTGGAAATGGCACAGCAATACACACAGGGGTGATATACAGGCCTCCAGGACAGGGAGAGGAACTGGACAGGGAGGAAATACGTAAGATGGCAATGAAAGGTGAAATTCTGCTGATTGGGGATTTCAATATGCCAGATGTGGATTGGAACATCAGTGTAGCTGCTTCAGCCAGAAGCAGAGGCATCCTTCATTCACTTCAGGAGGCTGGACTAAGGCAGCTTGCGCTTGATCCCACCAGAGACAGGGCAATTCTAGATCTCATAATGACCAATGGGGATCGAATCACAGATGTTTAGGTAGAAGGTAAACTGGCATCCAGCGATCACAACATCGTGTGGTTCAGCATAGGGACAAATACTCACTCAAGTCATACTAGGACAAAGGTTTTGGATTTCAAAAATATTAAATTCGCTGAAATGGGAAGGGGTATTAAAAGAGCCCTAGAGAGAATGGGGCTGGAGGGGATGTGGATGAACAGTGGGAGCATCTAAAGGAAGCCTTACTGGAAGTAACAAACCAATGCATCAGACTGGTATCCAAAGGCAAGAGAAGGAGAAAGCCACTGTGGTTCTCGAGAGAGGTGACTGAAAAGGTCAGGGCAAAAAGGAAAGGGTCCAGGAAATATAAGGAGACTCAAAAGGGAGAAGGAAAGGGAAGAGTACCTAGAGTGTCTAAGGGAAGCAGGAAAGGCAGTAAGGAGAGCATAATCAGTAACTGAGGAAGGTTTAGCACAGTCAGTTAAGAAAGGGGATAAGACATTCTTCAGGTACATCAGCAAAAGGAGGAAAAACAAGGGGGGAATTGCTAGGGTCAAGGGAGAGGAAGGGGAATGCAGGAGAGTGACATGGACAAGTCAGAAATACTGAATAAATATTTCTGTTTAGCATTCACAGAAAAGGGGGAGGAACAGGGGCCACAGCAGTACAGCAGTTGCCAAGGGGGCGAAGAGGTAGACGATAGTCCATTCACAGGGAAAAGAGTCCCTCAGGAGCTCATTAAATTGAAGATGGACAAAGAGATGGGACCAGATGGCATACACCGAAGGACATTAAGAGAACTGTAAAGGGAGACAGCAAAACCTCTGGCAGGCATGTTCACTGAATCATTCAACACAGTGGTGGTACCAGAGGATTGAAGGAGGGCACATGTAGTACTTCTACACATATCTGGCAGCAGGGAGGAGGCAGAGAACTATAGGCCAATCAACCTCACCTCAGTAGTGGGGAAGACTATGGAGACATTGCTTAAAGAAAGGATTGTGGGGCACCTAGAAAACATCTGAGCCCAAGACCATAGGCAAAATGAATTCACAGTGGGGTGGTCATGTCAGAAAAATCTGGTTTATTTCTTCGACTGGGTGACAAAGGAAGTAAATCAGGGTGGGGCAGTGGACGTCACCTACCTTGATTTCAACAAAACCTTTGACAGCGTCCCACGTAGGAGGCTGATAAACAAGCTGGGTAAGCTGGGCATGGGGACAGGGTGGGAAACTGGGTTAGAAACTGGCTAACAGACTGGAGGCAGAGGGTGGTGGTAAATAGGGTGCAGTCTGGGGAGAGGGGGTGACCAGTGGGGCGTCTCAGGGATCAGTCCTGGGGCCAGTCCTGTTCAAGGTCTTCATTAGGGATACTGCAGAGGGACTGAAGGGAAACATCTGCCTGTTTGCATATGACACCAAGATCTGTAATACAGAGAATGCCCCAGAAGGGGTGGAGAAAATGAGAAGGGACCTAGAGAAGCTTGAAAAATGGTCTGAGGACTGGCAACTGAAGTTTAATTCAAAGAAGTACAAAATTATTCACCTGGGACACAGAAACCCTGGGGTAAACTACAGGATTGGGGGGAAGGGGTTGATGACAGTCACAAAGGAGGAAAGGGACCTGGAGATTATTATTTCAGATGACCTGAAAATGTCAAAGCCTAGTACTAAGGCAGCTGGGAGGGCCAGTGGCATGCTGGGTTGCATAAGCAGGGATATCAAAAGCAGAAGGAGGGAGGCAGTGATGCCATTATATAAAACCATGGTCAGGCCTTACATGGAGTACTGTGTGCAGTTCTGGAGGCCACGCCTTCATAAGTATATTAATAGGGTGGAGACGGTCCAGAGAAGGGCGACTAAGATCGTACAGGGCTTGCAACACAAGTCTTATAAGGAGAGATAAAGGGATCTCAATATGTACTCACTGGAAGAGAGGAGGGAAAGAGGGGACTTGACAGAAACATTCAAGTACCTAAAGGGTATAAACAAGGTGCAGGGGAGAGACATTTTCCATTACAGGAGGAGCATAGGAACAAGAGGCCATAACATGAAATTGGAAGGTGGGAGGTTAAGAGGAAATGTGAAGAAGTTCTTCTTCATAGAGAGGGTGGTAGATGCTTGGAATGATCTTTCACAGGAGGTGGTGGGAGTGAGCACTGTGGATGGATTCAAGCATGCTTGGGATAGGCATGGGGAACCATAAAGGTACAGCTGTGAGAGGGTCGGAAGCAGTAAATCCAGTACAAGGGTTTACGGGCAGCTAGATTGGCCAGGCGGTCCTTATCTGCCAACAGTTTTTATGTAGCAGTAAATCTATGCACTTTTTCAAAATTCTCCATTCACTTTATTGCCCTCTTCAACTGCTGCAGCTCCGAGGAGATGGAGGCTAGTTGACGCAGCATGTGGACACCTCTCAGAGGAGTGAATGCAGGTGTTTGAGTGAGTGCTGCATCTTTGCAATGCATGTCCATGCCACTGCACCTATGCCATCCTCAAGGAAGGGGAAAAATCTAGGCAGAAATGCCCCCAAATGACAAAATTACTTTGGCTGCCCCAAAGGCCCTGCAGGCTCCACCACCACTGATTGGATTTGTGCCATGGTTGAGGTAAGGACCCCCCACTGACCCTGCTAGGGAAGCCTTTGAGGAACAAGTGTGTGGTGAGGTAAATCAAGGGAGATGTCAGGGTGATAGGGCTGGGGCTACTGGCAAGATGTGGGCAGGACAAAACATAATACAGAAAAATAAACTAGTAGGATATGTCCAATGAAATGAACTCCTACCTTCTTAAGACTGGAGTGAAACAATTGCATCTCAAAAAGTAAATCTCATACTGAAAGAATGAGAGTATTCAGTACTTGCAGCCCCCGTTCCCACCCCCTCACTCCCCGATCCTGGTATCTCCATGCTGCAACAGTTATATTATACCTCGTTCCTATAACTGTCTGTTAACTAAACACAACTGCATACTGTATTTCAAAATGTGCCCACTTTCCCTAACCCTTCTCCACACAAAAGTACCCTTACTTAAAAGCTGCTACACAGAGCATGATGAAGCTGATGTCAAAATAGGATATCAAAGAAAAAGTCACTTCCAAAGGCTTTGCACCTCTAAACCTTGAATATGCTTTCACGGTTATATCTGACTCTGTGGTGATGAATGTGTGGAACTGTTCTCCACAGTAAAAGGGATTCTAGCCCTCTTGTTTGCATTTGTTCTGCTCCCTCCCAAGCCTGCTCAGATGTCTGGCACAACACAGACAAAGCAGCTATCAGGTTTTAGAAGACTGGAATGAATTCTAACCTTGTGAGATTTCTCATCTCTGGTAGTCTGGCGAGACTAGCCATGCTGAAGTTGAATGCTGAGAGATACAATAATTCAAATCCAGTCTCCAGGAGACTTGCTAGCTACTCTCCTGCATGGTATCAGACATCAGAGCAGGCTTCTATAGTGTGAAATTAGTTTCATCACACTACACTGAGCAGCTTACAAGTAAGGGCAGTTTTAATACAGAGTTCAGAGGGATTCAGATCTCGAGTGTTCAGCAGCTGAGAAGGGTACAAAATGGGGCAGCATTTTGTAAAGGAGTCATTTTGTGCAGCAAAGTGGGCAAGACATTTGGAAAGGCTTTGCCTAGAGTTCGATGGCCAAGCAGCCAGCCACTCCCACTTCATGAGTTATAAAAGCAGTTCCTCTCAGCCTCATTGTGAAACACTTTTTCTTTGCAGCTGAAGACTCTGTCCATCTGTCCTCTGAACTTGTTGGGGCCTACCCCCCCCCTCACCTTGCTGCTCCTGCTTGTCTGTTGGATCTGTGTTTTTCCTGCTTCTGGTTTGTATTTTGCATTCAGCTGTGTGTGCTTCTCCTGTCTTTGTTCCCTGTTTTCTCTGTTTGTGTGTTTTTGGTTTGTTTTTTTCTGGGGGGCTTTTGTTTCCAAGCTCCTAGCATATCACTCCTGAGCTCCTACTATTGCACTGTTGCTTACAACTCTCAACTTACTGTAATGCAATGCAATCTCTATCTGCGTGTTTCAGCTCAACCATAGCTGCTCCATGTTGCATTCTCAATTGTTTTCACTCTGCTTCCCAGTACTACTGCTTCCCCTGCTACAGAATTACTTGCTCCCCATGCTATCAAGTCTGATTGTTTCACCTGATTCAAGCTCTGAACCTTGCTATGCAGTTCAGTCATGCTATTCTGTTTGTACACTGCTGTTTCACTCTGAGGTCAGCTAAAGTTCCTGCTGAGGCTGTTAAACTAGCTTTAATATCTGCATGTGGTTCTCGACCCTTCCATTACTTTCTTGTTTGTTTTACAGCAGGGACTGGGAAGTGTTCTGGGAGTTGTGGGCCCATGTGGCTAATTCTTTTGTTTTACATCCTGCCTTCACCGCCAAAAATCCTTAAAGTATTTGTCACCTTGATTTGGCTTTCAAATGCCTGGCTGGCTTGCCCCACTGTTCAGTGCTGTTTCATTGCTATTACATTATGCAGACCTATGTGCTGGTCCACTTATCACTACTCTGTTTACTGACCTATGTGCAGGTCCACGCTTGCTTACAGAACCATTGCTCATTGCTTATGTAGATCATTGCTTCATGCCTACTGCCATCCCCTCGGCTTCTGCCTTTGTGATTCAGCTGCACTCAGTTCTTTATTTGACCTTGCAAGGTCTCAGTACTCAGTGCTCGTTATGATCTCAGTACACCAGTGTTCAATCAGCTTACCAGCTTTTCAGCTCTCAATCTATTCTGGAGCATGCTAGACATTCTATTCTGGCACAGGGTTCCTGCAGCCGATGGTCTTGCTCTGCATTTAGTCTGCATCTTGAGCATGTCCATCTTGGGGTGGGATCCTTCTTACCTGCCCATAGCTGGGAATGTTCTCACCCCAGGCTTGACTTTAGCTGCCTGCTATGTGACAGCAGCTCCTGGTGTAGAATTTAAGACTAGCGGTGAAGGGTGGAAAAGTTACCTTCTTTTGGCTACAGTGTTCCACTATAACGGTTATCCATTGGCTTTAGTGGTTTCCCTAGTAAGGCAACTTCACCGCATTCTCCCTCTGGTTCACCTGGTTTGAGTTTAGGATGGGTAGGCCCAGTGAGTGCTTCAGCAGTAATTGCTCTCCTCTTCCCGCCTTGGTTGCACATGTTGTTGCAGAGTTTTCTCGCAACCTTCCACGGCATTTGAGTGAGAGCCTTCCTCCAAATTGTAGTATTTTCCACCTCCCTTTAATTGTTTTTTTTTTTAAATTGCAGCTGCAGAGCCATCACTATATAAAATTTCCCAAGCCTGGAAGGAAGGCAACCTAGGCCTTGGATCCCCTGAGATTTCCTCCTCAAAGGGTTTTTTTCTCTCCACCATTGCCTCAGATCATAACTGTTAGTTAGCATAGTAGTGTCCCTAGTTTCTTTAGGTAGGTTCTGCTGTTGGATGGAGGTGGATGGTGTCTCCGGCCATTCTCTCTCTCCTTAGAGGATCCCCCTAATTCTCAAGATAAACCTTCCGTATCATGCTACGCAACCTGGGCATTTAATTACATTATCAAACTGTCTATGCTTCTTTACTGCTACGTCCTGGTTACTGCTGCTACATCACAGTTACTGCTTACTTATATGCATCGTGTCACCTCATTCTTTTGGGATATGCTTTACTACATTTCTTTTTTAGGGACTGCTAAGGTACCTTTAGCCATGGGAATCATCCCATGGCACCTCGAGGGGTGGAACCCTCTCTGAGGATTCCTTGCCTTTGGCACCCCTACAGGGTGGTAATTCCTCTTGAATAGAGAGTGTGAATGGCCAAACACAAACTAACACAGTTGCACAAGCATAACACTATACTGGCTGCGCAGGACATTGAAGAGTAAAATATTTCAATAAACACAGTTTATCTGGGGGGCAGGGCATTGCTATAGGTTGGGAAAATAATTTTTGCAGCTAGAAAGGAATAGGAATGGTAAGCATGGTACAATAAAGGCATTTGTGTGTAGCTGTAGGGTAATTGTAGGCAAAGGAATTGCTGCATCTGGGATGGGGAAGGGGAGAATTTTTAACCAAGGCAGTTCTTTGTAGTTTGACAAGGGCTGTACATAAAAGGGCACAAGGAAATGTGCAGCTGAGAGGGTCATAATGAAGGAAGTTGAGAATGTTTGAAAATGACGATTACTTGTGAGCTGGCAGCTGTAGAATATAAGAGGAATACACCTGCAACAAGGGGATAACAATAGGAGGGAAGAATTTTTCAGAAATGCAGTGAAGTTGGGAGGGGAGGCTGCCACAGGGAAAAGAAAGCAAGTGGTGCAACTAAGGAGAGGTAATAAGTAGGAAATTGGGGTGTGCAGCTGGAATTGGTTCATTTCGGTGGGTCAAATGTGCTGAATGTTTTTGCAAAACAAAAAATCATGAGGCACTGAGGCCCAATGCATAGTCTGGTATGCCGCCCTCCACAAGTGCAGATGGGCTTGAATGTTCTCATGGTTCCCTTCCAAGCAGCATGTAGAAAGACTGTGATCTCACTCTTTGTCAAATCACTGGATCAGTTGTGGAACTCCCTGCATGCCAAGGATGAGTAAGGTCATACCACTCAACTGTCCCATTTTTTCTGTGATTTCCCAAATTTAGACTCCCTTTCCCAAAATCCTCACTTGCTTGCTTCTTTTACAAATTTTCAGAATACCATTGTAAGCACAGCAGATCTGGTTAATCCTTAGGGTAACAACAGAATTAGAACGTATAGGAACTCTGGACTGATATATCAGTCAACAACATGGCAAGGGTTAAACTTTTCCAAGCAGGAAAAAAAGAGGTTGTAAGAGCCATCACTCCCCCAGCTTTCCACAGGCTCACCTGTTTCTCTAATGAGACTACTGAGAGAGAGAGAGACAGAGAGAGAGAGGGGGAGACACACATATACACATACACATACACACACACACACACTCACTCACACACTCTGCATTCCAATACAGTATATTTCTGTTCAGGTATGACTGGAAATTAATAACAATGTATCCTTAAGAGCCTGGAAAATAACTTAACACTGGATCCTAAAAAAATTATTTCTTTAGCAGTGCCCATGTTCCACTTTAGTTTCAAGTAAGCAAATGAAGAGAAATGGCAACATAAACATGCAGAGCATTTGCCTATGTTTTTTATTATGCTATTTGGTAATATGAACTGAATTTGACATTTAAAAGACATTAAAGATACTTTACATATGTACAGTACTACATCATGTGATGTACATATCATGCGATGGCACTGCGCCATACTGAGTAAAATATAGTGTCCCTGATTTTGATCATTTGTTCCTGAGTTTTGGTGGGAGTGTCCCTGATTTTGATTTTAGCAGGTTAAGAGGTATGAGCAAGGTAACAGTGCCATTCTAATGCCCTATTGCCAAAAGGTGCTATGGGGCAGAGAGCCAGCAAAGGGGCACAAGCGATGTGATCCAAGGATCTACAGTAGTTGTTTTATGCACCCCCCTCTTACTTGCAACAGAACTTCTAATCCAATTCCTGCCATCACACTCCCAACACTTTAGATTAGTTCAAAGGTTAGGTGCCCCTGACCCTGTCGTGTAATAAAATGGAAACCTCCAGTTCCATCTAAAGACACACCAGCCCCTGCTCCATGGGGAGCAAGGGATCTATCATGAAAATGGCCCAGACATCTGATTGGATGCCCAGTTACCAGCATAACTACACCCAATGATGCACTTGTTGCCCTTCTGTACTGCAATTGAAGCATGGATCCTGTGGACTAGGGTTTATGAATGTTGGTATGTGCCACAGCATGTGAGGTTGTGGGGGGGTAAGCTCTCCAGATCAGTTTAATTTGCCTGTATCTTGGAGTCTTTATGAATTGGGCCCTATATTATTATTTGAGGTTGGGGGGACTGTTTTACTGTGAAAAGCATGAATTACTACTGTTGTGGGGTCAGGGAGACACAGACAGTTTGCAAGTACAGCATGAGAGAATATGAATAAGGTAATTGGGGTTGAGCAGGCAAGAGAGCTATTAATGAGGTGAAGGGGAAATTCATAAAATGGAAAAAATAGCAAAGGAACTTAAGGCTTTCAGTGGCTATAAGGTGGGTGGACATTCTAGTCACCATCACCAACACTGGACTGGATTTTACTCCAATAAGGCCCTCCTACCACCTCTTCTGAGGATAATGCCCACAACATGACACCTACTGGCAGGGGTGGGTTGGCAGATATCATGCAGTCACTGACAATATAAACACCATCTCCCACCCTACTATAAGAGGGACTGTATGAGCAAGGAAGCCTGTCTCATCTTACCGGGGTCCATAACGTCTCGTGCCCCACCAACCCAGGCATCAGATTGAAACTATGTCCTCCTGAGTCTCCGGTATAGTTGAGCAGTGCACTACCAGCCAAAGCAATCAGATCAGCCTAGACTGGGTAGAACATTAAGCCACTGGTTTGCACTGGTCTTTTGAGTGCACTAGAGCCAGAGGTACTGTGCAGCCATATTATGTAATTAACTGAGTGCACCATTTCTCTTTCTTGCATACTAAGGTTTGGTTTTGATTTGCTTGTCCCAACCTGTCAACCAGAAAATTAGACCTGCTTCCATTGCTGTAAATGACTTGCCCACAAGGAAAAGCAATGCACTTTAAAGGTGCCACAGGCTGTGGGATGTGTACATGATTCTATGTGGATTAGCGTGCTGTGCTCATATGTGTATATTGTGCAAATGGACTGCTGTCACAGCTTGTGGTGTGCATGTGGGTTGATGCGTGCATGCATTGTTGACTGCCTCTGCTCTACTCAGTTGATAATTCTATTTTGTTGGGGGGGAGTTACATCTGGCCATGTTTGTTTTTAGCATGGTAATCACAGTACAGATTAGTAAACCACAATATCCAAGTTTGGATAAGTTCCCAGTATTGTTACTTCCTCACTGTGTGCCCCAAGACACATTCACTTTGTACATGGCTCCATCATCCTGCTGCCTGAGAGGGGGCATAGAAACACTGAAACAAATAGGACTGAAACAGACCAGAACTGTCCATCCAGCCCCAAGATTCCCTAAGTCACCTTTTGCATGTTTCATCTGGTGTCCTGCAGCAGGATGTGGGGCATGCCCTAAACCTCAGGGTCCTAGGCTGACATGTAGAACATTAGGAGGCTATTATTTCTCCGACAAGGTGGTGAACTTGTGGAACAGCCTACTCACAGAGACAGAGGACATGTACAAAGCATTGCAAAATAACAGTGAGAGACACTTGAGGGGGGTCCAACAAGAAGTCACCCCTCAAAACAGCTGCAAACATAAGGAATAATGTAATGCATAACCATTTGTGTTGAAGGGAGAGGCCTGCCCTGGACCCAACAGATATCAGGGGTATTTCTTTTATTTAAAGACTGGCCCAGTGGTACACAGGGACACTTTGTAGCTAAACAAAGTACCCATGCTGCTGAGAGATTATTTAATTAATATACTTCTACACCCAGTACAACTGCAGATTTCTCATTCTCTGCTGTATCTTATTCTACCCTTACATTTTTATCTCCTTTCTTCACTGTTTAAATTTCCTTTCTGTTTTAACTTTTGCACCCACTTTTACTTTCAAACATTGCCTTTTTCCTCCTATCTTCTTTATTATCCTCTACTTTTCTCTTCTCACCCCAGCACCTTTTACTTATACTAACCTACTTTTCAGTTGTTTTATGGGTCTGTGGAGTTCCCTGCAGCCTTTCAGATAAGTATTATTTCCTTTTTCACCTGTCCTGTCTATTGTATCATTCTGCAGGAACTACGGATCCTCTGTGTTCCCTCTTATTATTCTTATTTTATACAGTAGTAACCTCATCTACATCTCTCAAGATCCCTGTTTCTCAGCTCACCAATAACCAAGTAAGCGAGGACTCTGAAAGGAATGTCTGTGTTGCAAAGTATCATATGTAAGTGTATGGCTGTCTCCAGTTTGCTATTAATGTTAATAAATTAAATGTCCACTTTCTGGTTACCTTTCCATTTCTAGCTCCACCTGGTTGGTCCTGACATCCCCCCACCTTGAGACTATTCCAGATGTGCTGTATCTGGTTAGTGCTGGTACAGTTCACCACGTGAGCAGCAAGCTTTGCATAATGTTTGGATAGGGAAGTCAGGATCTACCAGATGACTGTAAAAAAAAAAAAGAAAAAAGAAAATGAAAATGTTCTTTATGCACACAAAGTGGATATCAGGTGCTGCCCTGCAGTTAGGTGTGGGGCTATGCAATACATGCACATGTATTGTAAGTAATAAGGCACCTGCTGGTGCTGGCAGTAATGCCATGTATCCATTCTGTGCTCAGAGATATAATAAGGATCAATCATCAAAGGCTATTGGTGGGGGTAGAATGGTGTCAAATAAATCCTGCTGCGTGCACCCTCCGCACATGTACAGTTTTCTCTGTGAGATACAGGAAACCCAACCCCACACACATGAGGAGGCTTCAGCCAACTGACCCTACTAAATCAGCTGACAGGCCGGTTGGGGTGCAGAGCTAAGATCCAGCATACCAAAAGCCAGGTGAAGAAACATAGAAGCTGACGGCAGATAAGGACCGCAAGGCCCATCCAGTCTGCCCATTTCTTTTTCTACCTTATAAATGTGCCAACGGCCTTTGCTCTGTCAGTGGTCTATCCATAGGCATTTGTATTGCTCCCTTATGCCTATCCCATGCCTGTTTGAAGCCCTGCACTGTATTCATAGCCACCACTTCTTGTGGTAAGCCATTCCATGCATCCACCACCCTTTCTGTGAAAAAGAATTTCCTCACATTCCCCCTTAATCAGCCCCCCTCTAATCTCATGCTGTGTCCTCTTGTCCTGCTATTTTTCTTATATTTAAACATGTTAGACTCTTTCATCTTGTTAATGCCCTTAAGGTGTTTGAATGCCTCGATCATATCACCTCTCTCCCTCCTTTGCTCAAGGGTATACATATTGAGCTCTGTTAATCTGTCCTCATGTCTTCTGATGCAGTCCCTGCACCATTTTGGTTGCCCTTCTCTGGACTGCCTCAATTTGGTTAATGTCCTTGTGAAGGTGTGGCCTCCAATTCTGCACGCAGTACTCCAGATGGGGCCTGAAGAGAAGGCTATGAAGGTATTCAAGTCAGACCTCTGTTATAACACCTCCATGACCCCTTGCTATGTGTCCTGGTATCCAATCCATGCCTCACCCCACCCATTGGAACTGCACTGACGGCCAGGGAAGTCTTTCTGTGTTGATATCTGTGCTTTATTACTGAGAGGATACTACAGCCCAGGTGGACTTCTTATCTCACTATCCCTTGCTTGCATGGAGCAGTGGATTCAGTCACTGGCCATGCTGGGCTTTGGCCCAGCTCTGCTCCCTGGCCAGTCATTAGTGATCATGCATAAATCCACACCTCTTGATGGGCTCTGAGGATGCTTTCTGTTAACAAGGCTCACAAAGCAACATCAGACAGCCGAGCCCCACATGTCAGGTGTCCATAAATGTGTATGTATACTGGCCTATTTGAAGATCAGGCCTCCTTCTTAATGTCATACATAGTTGTTGTGTTTGTATAGTTGTTTGTGTTATGACTTTAGTTTTTTTTATCATGTGTTTCTGTCAATGTTCTCCCAGGATTCCCCTTTCTGACAGCTACCGCCAACCCCACCACCCACCTAACCCAAGACTTACCACAACTTTTCTTACTGCCATGCGTAGGTGGGTGCCTTGGTAGGTGCCGTGGTCTCTGCAGGGTGCCACCATCATCTTATCACCACCAGAAGATTTTTCCTCCAGGTGCCCCCCCCCCCACTTTGTACCTGACAGGCATGCATGCAATGGTACGCATGTCCTGCGTGGATACACAGGGATGCCACAGCATCCACAGGTGGTCAACCAGGCATGCACCCACTGCTGGGCTACCTAGCCTTTGTAGGTGATGGGCATGCAAGAGTATGTGCTATCTCCCCCTTCCTGAAGGAGGAGAGAGGTCTCTAGGTGCTCAATACACCTTTCCCTAGCTGGGCCCTAAGATTCCCTGTTCCATTTCTGAACCCAGGTGGCAAGCATAGTGGTAGGTGAGGGACACAGCTACTCAGCCATCTGCGCCACTTGGACAGCTTCATGAAAATATTTCTAAAAACAGAATCAGTTTATAAAAGAAGTTTGGGCTCCAAGTTCTTTGTCTCTCCTTGAACCTTTTCTCAACTGTTTGAATTCTCTTATTTTTTTTCTATTATTTTATGTCTGACTTGTAAGTCATTGCCTAACTATATTTATTTAGTTTTAATTTACCAGTTAGGAGTGCTAGACAACAAATCTGTATTTTTTTGGCACAACCTTATTAAAGTCTTTGTTGTTACTATTCTTACTTTTACAAATGATTTACCCAGAAGAACCCAACTGAGAGATGTAATATTTTGTTTCTAGTATTGGTCCTGCTTCAATTTATCAAGAAACCTATAGGTAGTTAGCGTTATGTTCCAACATTTAAAATGTTTTGGTCAGTTTTAGGTACCTATCTAGTTCAACACCCTTGCTTTGGATTTCTCTCCAGAACAAGTAAGTTATCTGTTGAACTGATTTATATGATTGTCTTATAATGAAGTAACCACATCTGTTATCGGGGGAACAGTGAGACTGACAGCAGAGGCCTGTACATTGGAAAGTTATGAAAGGTTGCAGCATGGTAGCAAGAAAGCTGTATGCAACAATAATGCAGCCTCATAGTTCTGGCAACCCTGCTGCTATCTAATGCCAGGGGTTCCTGGAAGATGCAGTAAAGTAGTAAGAAAGCAGTTTGCAGCAATATTGCAGCCACATAGTTCTGGCAACCCTGGTACTATCTCCTTCTGATATTTGCAGGAAGGTTGCACAAAGAAACATTTTGCAACCCTGCTGTTACATTAGATTGCAAAAAGAACGGGTTGTGGCAACCTAATTGAATGATAAAGTGTGACAATGCAGCAACCTTGTTGTGGTATGGTTTCAATAACATGTTGCGGTAAGGTCATATTTTTGGTAGATGTTGGATAGCGTGCCTGCTCTTTTTTGTTTTTCTTCCCTTCCTCATCCACTTTGTGAGACTGTGCATGCTGCAGTCACCTGGGGTCTTATACAGGGTCACTATGACCACCTATCTGACATCCATCATCTAGACCGGGTGTACCCCAACCCATCCCCAGGAAAAGAGTGTCCATGCAGATGCTTTGTTTCTCTCTGGGCTGACATTGTCTGCTTTTATCATGGGCTTGGGTCTTGAATCAAGGTCACCAGTTTGCTAATCTAAAGCCCCAGTGCTCTTTGCCTCTGAACTAACTAACCATCAAGGTGTTCGCACCATTTCTGCTGTTAGGCCCACCTATCTAGACTAGATCTCAGACAGTCATTTTCCTTCTTTAACCTGCGAATCCTAAAGCTGGGTACAATTGACAGTAGATAAGTAATTATGCAGGAGAAGAAGGCTGCCTGTATAGTATGCCATGCTTTGCCTCATGCAGAGGCAGTCAGTTTGTAAAAGGTGAGAACTCGGTACATGAATGTACTAAACCTGCTCAGAAATTAAACAGAAATTAAATCTGACATTACAGCTGTAAAAAGTAAAACAAAAAAGAAAAATAATGCAGTTAAAAAACATAATGAAGCAGACACCCCACCTTGAGAAATCACCTGGTCAGTGGTACAAAACAGTGTGTTTAGTGGGGGCATCTGCTGATGTTCCTGGTGCTATGTTGTAGTTAGGCTGAGGTTTTTTTTTTGCTCCTATCAAGGCTACTCCAGAGCCCTTCACCTTCAGGCTCCATACACTTGTTCCCTCTACCTTCCAGAATCAAACCTTGCTGCCATCACTTACCTCCAGGTTGCGTCTGATCCTCCAGCATCCCCTACATCTGGTTTATCCCAGGCAGGGCTCTTCTGCTACAACCAGGGAGGAAGCACCTCTGATATCTGGGTGGCCAAGTGGTGTGGGGGAGGGGACCCACAGTGGGCCATCATCTGGCACTCCAGAGCTAGCCAGTTTCCCATTTTCTTCCTTGCTTTTGACTTCCTGGGCCAGCTCATCTGCTTACCACACTCCCACAAACACGGAGCAAGGTCAGTTTGCTAATATGGTTAGCAGTCCCCTGCTGCAGCACACCCACACTGCCACCCTGAATTACGTGCCACATCTAGAGTTGCAGCAAAGTTTTACTCTGACAGCAAAGCTGCCATGAAGTGGCCGGAATTCACATTCACAGAGTTTTGCAAAGGTTTCCCTGCCCTCAGAAACTTTGACTTCACCTGAAATCACAAAGTTTTCCATGCAAATGGCAGAAATCTGCAGGGAAGGGCGGAATTTTACTCACAAATGGCCAAATTTCACCCACAAATGGTGAAATTTAGCTGTTCATGGGTGAAATTCCATTGTCTGTGGGCAAAATTCCACAATTCATGGGTGGAATTCTGCCATTCGTGGCGACATTCTGCACTTCTTGGATCAATCCACACTTCACGAATTATGTTAAATTTGTGGATTAATTTGCAAATTGACTTTAATAAACTTCACCCATCTCTAGCCATAATCTCCAAGTGGCAGGTATGTGGTGCTGAGTGCAATAGCTGACCCAGTATTGTGTGAGGCTTATCAACCGCTGATATGCTGACAAAGCCATGCCATTGCCGTCAGTAAGTACCCTAAATCCAGCCACTTTATCATGAGTTTATAATTGAGGAACAGATCAATATGAATTTATGGGAGCACTTTGCTTTTGTGTGCTGTGTAGCACCATTAATATTTGTCACTAGTTAAATGTTTATACAACAGTAGAGATGTTATGTGTTGCTTGCTTTTAGCATGCAGTTACAAGTCAGCAGCTTCTTATAAAAACACTTTGTTAATGTTTTCTGATTTTTTGGTACTACTACAACCTCTTGAATGATCCAGTACTCCATAACATTGAAGAACACCTACTTGTACATTAAAAGCCTCTTACAGCATTGCCATGCTCTCATCTCACTTTGTCTTCTCACTGCCCTTTTTAAGTTTCTACAGGTAGTTGGTGCATTTTAAGCAGTCATGTGCTGCCAACGTTTTTAAGAAAAAGTGTCCTGTGATTTAACATCTGGATCTCTACCCCTCCTTTCTTATTCATTTAAATGGGGGACAAATTAAGCAACCACCTCTACAGAGTCTGTGAGAGCCACCTACAGGACAACACTGGTTGATGGAACAGGTGTAACAATGACCAGTTGTCTACTGTGTTAAAACAACTCTCCTTCATCAGCGGGTACCAGGAATTAACAATAGCTGCAATGATAGCTCTAGCTCCAGCAGAGATACTGTATCATGAAATGTTGATCAGGTGGGACTTATTCCAATAATAAATGTACATGTGATAAGGCTGAACATACTGAATATGCTTTCCAGACATTAACATCTGGCTTTTGGAATTCTTTCAGCCAGTTAGGGTGCTCTATTCCTTGCACTCATTGTGCAATGTAAATGCAATTCTTTGGTATAAGGTGTTTTGGAGTTGGGCAAGCATTTTGATTGTTATCGTACCCTGTATGTTACAGTAAGAGCAATTTCTATTGGGTTTTAATGTTAGTGGATGTCAAGATACAGAAACCTTGTATTAGCTTCAGAGTCTATTTCAGTCAAGCCACCAACAAGGACTGTATGCGTCTCATTTAGAAAAGTGTCCTGGAGACAACAGCGGGATATATATCAAAAGCAGCAGAATAATAAAGAATCTTAGTAGGGGTTTACAGCATTCACGCAAGACATGCCTTCAGTGATTTTTAGGTCTTTCAGAACATTTCGAACTGCAGGAAATCTTGCCTTTGAAAAGAAGGGAATCATTTTACAATAGTGAGAAGCACCCTCCTACCCCTAAAGTGCCTACCCAGTTCACACCAATTATACATTCAATTACCGAAATGAGGTAAGGCTTAGAGAATAGTGAGAAACACATTTAAGTAATTATAGAGCACATTCTAAATTTGTACATGCAGACCTCAGGCTCAGGGGACACAAGCCATATTGATCAGCTTTTGGAAGAATTCAAAACCCACCTCTGGGGTTTTATTAAGAGCAAACTTGTACTACTGTGCTTTTTTCAGTATGGTATGATTTACAGAATCCTCTGAGTGAATGGTCATGGAAACTTTTGATGTACCGCTCTAATTTTGGTGCTTTTTACATCTTCCCTTAGGAATTTTCTGGTGTTATTTTTCTATCTGTATGGATGTTCTGATTGTCTGTTTCAAACTGAAGTCATCAAAACACTTTTGATGTACTCAAGATTCTCCCTTCTATTTTGTGTGTCTCATCTTTCAGAATTCCAAAGTCTTTACAAGATAATTTAAAGTATTATATAAAGTGGGTAAGGAAATCCCTGCTTCACAAGTGGCCAAGACATGTTTCTGGCAGTGGCATTGGGAAAGTACAACTAGTGCCTAAAGAATGTGCCTGTCAACCAGGGCAAAGGTGTTCCATATTTATAAGACAGCTGTATAGAATTTTAATCAACAGCAATTTTTTTTTCACTCAACTACTTCCCAACAGAAAAAAATGTTTAACACACAGTACTGTAGCTGCAAAAATATCATCATATCGCATTTATTTAACATAATGTATCTGTCATCCATGAATTCCACATCAGTGTATTTTTTAATATTCTCAGATACTTTTAAAACAGTTTTTTAGTTAATTTGATAATTAATGACTCACATCATTAAAGATGGCCAGCATTCACACATTTTACAAATCCCCTGATGTTACCTGTTGAATATACATGCAAATCTGGGAGCAAGCGGGGTCTGGTCGGAGATGTGCAAGGGCACTGCTTTTGTCTGGGATGAGTTTGACCCAGCTGGGGTAGAGGAGGTGGTTGAGATAGTCCTGGGACTGCCACCTACCTATTGTGATCCAGACGCAGGACCCACCTGGCTTCTGGTCAGATGTGTGGACCCGATTGGTCCTGTAATTGCTGGGATCATCCAGTGTTCTCTGAGTAGAGGAGTTTTTTCGGTCACCTTGAAAGAGACCCTGGTGAGACCCCTATAGAAGAAGCCTTCATTGGACCCAGATTGTCTCACCAACTATAGACCATTCTCAAATCTTCCATTCTTAGGGAAGATTCTGAAGAAAGTATTGGCCATTCAGCTCGAAGACCATCTTGCCTCCTTGTCCACTTTTGAGTGCTACCAGTCTGAGTTTAGAGCAGGGCAAGGCACGGAGACTGCCCTGGTGAAGGTGCTTAATAATCTCCTTATAGCAAGGGATTGGGGGGAGCATGCCATCCTTGTTTTCCTTGATCTCGGCAGCATTTGACACCGTGGATCATGAGATATTACTGGACTAACTGCAAAGCTGGTGTGGATTGTCTGGCATTGTCACTAGCTGGTTTAGATCCTACCTCAAGGGTAGAGTGCAGAGGATGCTGATGATGGGGTTATCCTCATCTAACCCAATGCCTCTACTCTGTGGAGTTCTGCAGGGCTCGTTCTTGTCACCTCTACTTTTCATGGTGTACATAATGCCGCTAGGAGATGTTATTAGGTGGTATGGGCTGGGTTTTCACTGCTATGCAAATGATACTCAGCTATATCTGTCCTGTGCACCTGGAAACCAGATGGCAACCTCTGTGTTTAACACCTGCCTAGCTGAGATCCAGAGCTGGATGACTCACAACTGGCTCCAACTTAATGCAGACAAGATGGAAGCATTCGTGGTGGATCCTGGTCATCGTTGGGGACAGAGGAGGGTTGGGGAAAGATCCTGGCCTAGTGGTGGGGGAACTCCCTTTGACCCCATTCATTAGGATTAGGGATCTGGGCATGATCCTTGATGATGGCTTGACACTTGATGCACAGGTGTCAGCTGTCATCCAGAGTAGTTTTTACCATCTGAGGAACATTGCCCAGATGTGTGCTCGGCTACCATCTGAGGACCTGGCTACCCTAGTGCATGCCTTTTTTATATAAAGACTAGACTACTGCAATGCTCTCTGCCTAGGATTATCAGGAGGCAACCACCACCATCTGCAGCTAGTGCAGAATGTGGTGGCCAGGTTGCTGACGGGTGCAAGAAGGTCTGGACATATTACGCCTGTCCTCTGCAGACTGCATTGGTTGCTGATTAGGTGGAGAGTTGTCTTCAAGGTCGGATTACTGACCTACAAAGCCCTACACAGTCAGGGGCCAGAGTACCTGCAAGACCTCCCGGTTCCCCACTGCCTGACTCGCTCTCTCCTTGTGGTTCCCAGGGCTAGGTTGCAGCAGTAAGGAGACAGGGCCTTTTTGGTGACTGCACTAGTCCTGTGGAATTCACTACCTAGTTATCTCAGGGAGGTACCTTTGGTGGAAGCCATCAAAAGGGGCCTGAAGACTTATTTGTTTAGTAAGGCCTTTGAGCTTTAGATATCTTAAGTATTTTATATGATATGAATTCTGAACCGATTGATAGATATGTTTTATGAACTGTTCTATTTTCTTTGAAATATTTATAACTGTTATCTGTATTGTGACTGTTTTATGTGTTTCTATATTTCATTGTCCTATTGTTCGGCACCCTGAGCCCCTCGGAAAGGGTGCTATATACATTTCTGTCTATCTATCTATCTATCTATCTATCTATCTATCTATCTATCTATCTATCTATGTTTCATGCTGTGTCTATATTAGGAAGGAAGCAGATGTTTCTAATGCCAAATAACACATCAGTGTACCAAGATATTTAATTTTTTCTTGGTGGGCATGGCATGGGAGAAATTACTTTTAAAATCTTCAAAATTCAGTATCTCCATTCAGGAATGAAAGGAAACAAAAATAAAAATGAATATATTGATGCTTTTGACAGAAAACATTATTGCTGAAAAGAACTGCATGGCGATAAACAAATGCTGCTGCTTTAAAGAATTCATGAGGCCTCAGTGAAAACTTTGAAAAACATATTGATGTACAATTTAGCTTGAATTTCAAATGTGTTGGAAAGATTTTTCCTCCCCATTATTTTCCCCCTATTTATTTCTGAGGAACAGTACCATAGGAAGGGCAGCATGAGAGGGGCAGCTGTCCCTGGTGCAAGCCTCCGAGGGTACACATACAAGTCCCTCCCACGCTGATTAATCTACCTGTGATACTCCAGCTATTATCTTCCTTTTCCCAGCACTGCTACAGTGGGATTTTATTGATCTCTTTCTTCACGTTCCTCCCCCCTCCAGTGTCACTGTCTGTTTAGTGCTTGACCCTCTCCCATGGCCACCACCACTCATTGAGTAAGCCTGTCCAGTCAGCTCTTGACAAGGCACTACTGGTTTTCTGCATAATTGTGGAAAAACAGATTCCTGACTGTCCCAGTGAATCCGTGCCAAACAATTCTTTTTTTTTTTTTTTGCTCCCTCTGGTCCGACTGACCACCATTGGTCTGCTGCGCACTCCGAGGCTTGGCCCCAGCCATCATTTCTTGGGACACACCTCCACTGCCCCAACCCAAAAGCACCCTGGCTTGCCCCCAAAGGCGGGACCACTGGTCCCTCAACAGACATGCAATGGTACCAGTGGGAGGAGTGGGACCCTCCAAATGCTCTGGCTTACCTTCCCCCCCCAGGGTGGGGTTGCCAATTCCCTGATGGACCTTTTAATGGTACTGGAGGGTGATACGTGGTTGTGGTCTGTGGTGCGAGGTCCAGCCCATGGAGGGTGGATGTCACCCTGTCGGAAACCATTTTCTGTTTTTTATGATCCCAATGGGGGGCATGGTGTACAATGACATGATTGATGCTGAAGTGTCAGTGTCTGGCATGTCTCCCCAGTAGTTCAGCACCAGCTTGCTTCAACACCAGCCTCTGCCAGAGATCACCCACGTGCCAGACACACACCCCACCACCCCAGAAAAAAAGAGCCGACCTTCAGAAACTCAGTACTCCCCCCCCCCCGGCTGGCTGGCCCTCTGACACCTCAGGTCTGTTCCCAAACCCAGGGTGTCATCATCACAGGCAGATACCTTGCTACTGAGCCAGTGTGCTGGCTTCAATCAGCACGGGGTCATAATGTCACACGGCAGAATGCTGTTCGGCAGAATCTCGTTGTGCGATTTCCATTAATTTATTGTTCTGTGGGGGGGCAGAGCCCCCCACACCCCCTGGACCCCCCCACTAAAGATTCCAACTCTGGGGGGGTCCAATGTGGAGTGCGCACAGGTTTGGGTTTCGCCATAATGCTGTACTCTATTAAGCGTACAACATTATGACCCAGTGCACTTCAATCAATTCAAACCAAAGGAGCATTTCTTCTCACTTGTTCGTGATCTGCACTGCACAGTAGACTTTAAAAGCACATTCTGCAAATGAAAGCATGCAGCTTGTTGTCTTCTAGCTCTAGTTGCTTTAAAATTTTTTAGTTTCTGTTGCTTGCCAGCTTGCTGCTCCCTGCTGTTCTGCTTCTCACCGTTGCTGTTCCTGCCACAGTCTGCCAGAAGCCCTTAAAGAACTGTTTGCTGCCTAAGTTTCTGTGCACTCATCAGTAAGTTTTCTTGTTTGTTTAAATTAATGTGTAATGGTCGCATTGTTACACTGTGTTATATAGTCAAAGCCAACAAGTCTATGGGCTCTTTAATTTAAGGAAAAAAAATGGACCAGCTCCTTTCCAAGGTGAGGGAACCTCTCTCTGTCCCCCACTCTTGCTATGAATTTGATTAGCAAGCAATCTTCTGCTTAAATAAGTTTCAAAATTAATATATAGTTTCATATTTCATTCGAATGGCAAGTCAATCCACTTGGGGGGTGGGGCAAAATTTAACCAACTCCTTGGCTTGGCCTTGCAGAGGGAACCTCTCTCTGTCCTGTTCTGGGCCAGACTCCTGCTACCACTACCAGAACTGTTGGAGTAAGCATAAGGGATCTGCTCGGTCAACAGTGAGTTACAAATTGATTCATTTAATCGGTGATCTACAAGTGCCACTGTCATTATTTTTTTGGGGAGGGGGCTGGGGCGCAAAAAACAGACCAACGCCACAGCTAAAATGAAGGGCCCCCTGAAATTACAAGATGGCATCCTTTCTGTTTGTTCCCACACTTGAGTTATGTGACCTGGCAGAAACTTAAAAGGTTCGATGTGGTCCAAGCTGGCCAATATACTCTTGGGGTCACCCATGCACTGCAGCTTCCAGCTAAACCAAGAATCAACTATGCAGGTAAAATCTGCATTTATTCTGATCCAGCAGAGACTGTTAAAAGACTCAAGCAGATAACAAAAGACTTTGCCAATCAGCCTCCTACCTTGGGGCCAGATGAAGATGGGGAAGACTGAGCAGGACTTCAATTTATACATTTATATTGTTCTTTTTTTGCATGCTGGTGCTTATGCTCCTGTTACACTGGCGTGCTCAGTGTACAAGGATAAGGGGAGTGCTTAGGCAAGGTACTTAGGGTAATGTAGGATAACTGTTTATTTATTTATTAATGCTATTTTTTCAAGATGTAATCAGATATTTTGCTCTGCATTTTTTCTCATTTTGCCATATTTCTACCACACATTTTTGGTCATTGTGAGCAGCTCCCAGTCTGATGTGATGTCCTTTGTTTGCTCCATGGCCTGGTGGAAGGTAAGCTGAGCATTGCAGATGCCACTCGATGTGACGATTGGCTGCTCCTTATCAATGTCATCTTCATTCTTCTCCTCCTTATCTATAATGCTGGCACCTGACATTGCCTGCACAACCTCAGTGATGTCATACACTTATTCAGGTGGGTTTTCCCCTTCACCCAGTCTGCAGAGCTACTTAAACTCATGTTCACTCATTCCTGGTGGTGGGTCAGTGGTTGTCACATTGATCTTGATTTCCTCATCTAGCTCTTGAGTAAATTCCACCACATAGCCCCCTTTGGAAATAAATTTACTATGGTTTCTGATAAGACACTGTCCACAGGTAGGTGGTGGACACCATGAAAGCAGTGTGGTTGTGTGGACTTCAGAACAGCAAGTTTTCAAGTTTATTGCAGGAAAACTCCATTGAGCAAGCTCATTCACAAGGAGGTCTTGAAGTTAATACGCATACAATGATACATTATACAGTATAACACTTTGATAACCAATTATACAGAATGCACATAAAGCTCTAATCAGATAATGCATAGCGAGATACAAGGTTACAGATATATGTGGAGATTCGGGGCAAACAATATCAGGTGTGGTTAACCACTTTATCGCTGTAAGATGCAATAGATAAATAAAGTGGTGAAGTACTAGAAGAAGGAAGCAATAATAATGGTGGCGGTAGGGAGGGAGGGGAAAAATTAGTAAAGGGTAAAGTAGGTTGAGGGATAAAGGTCTCAGTATGGTAGGGGCAATAGATGCAATAGACAAGAAGCACACATAGGGATAAAAGGGTGCTTAGTGGCAGTTACAAATATATTTTATTTTAGATGCAATTAGCACTCTGAAAAAGTTGACCAAGACAATGCTTGTTAGTTTTAGTAGGGATTGGAGTTGGTTCCACGTAGATGGGAGGGCATACAAAATTGCATGTTTGCCAAATGAAGTACGAGTCCTAGGAACATTGAGCAAGACAAAGTCAGTTTTACTAATGGAATAAGCACTGTGGGAGATGCTGATTAATGATGTTAGGTAGCATGGTAGTTTCTGTAAGAGCAACTTAAAGGTCCAAATACCTGTGTGGAGCAGGCATCTAGTGGTGAGTGATGTCCAACCAACAGCAGCTGTATACAAATCACAGTGGTGAGTACAGTAATGGTAATGAATCGTAGTGCATGGTGACAAAGGACATCAAGCTTGCTTAGGTTTGAAATTGAAGCTGTACTGTAAATTACATCACTGTAATCGAGTAGGGGAAGGAATGTGGCCTGATCGAGCCTTATTCATGTCTTGAGTGGGAACAGAGACCTATTTCTAAAAAAAACAATACTAGTCTTGCTTTGAGCGTCCTGGTTAGTTCATCAATGTGATCATTACATGAGAGCTTATTATCTAGCAAGATACCCAAGTATTTAAATTTAGGAACGACTTCCAAAGATTCACCTAGTGTAGTAACAATAAATTCAATTGGTGGGGCGGGGGACAGGAACGTACAGCGAGTGAAAATCACTGCTTTCGCTTTCTTAGCATTAAGGAGCAGCTTGGCTTTTATCAGATTATTTTTGAGCTGAGCAAAATCAGCTTGTAAAACATCCCTGCCCTGCGATACCATAGATCCAGAAGTATACAGAACAGTATAGTCCACAAAGAAGTATAGGTTGGTGCTCGTTATATGGGAGTCAAGGTCGTTTATGTACAGAGAGAACAGGATCAGGCCTAGAATGGAGCCTTCAGGGATGCCTCTGACAACCAGAAGGGGGGCAGAGAATGGGTCATCCGCTTTAGCTTTCTGTGTTCTCCCTGATAGGTAACTAGTGAACCACTCAGTGGTGGATGGATTTGCACCTAAGTTGGACAAGCAAGAGACTAGAAGGTTGTGATCAACAGCATCAAATGTTTTGCTTAAGTCCAAGAAAACAGCACCAGTAACCAGCTTAGCATCGCCAATGGAGATCCAATCACTTGTTACTTTCGCCAAAGCCATGATAGTGCTGTGATTTGCTCAGAAACCAGATTGGGCTGGATTCAGAAGTGAAAAGGTTTTGATGTGAAGCTTTAATTGGTTACAGACCGATTTGTTGAAGATTTTAGAGAGGATGGGCAAGATGGATATGGGGCTGTAATTGTTGAGATCACGTGGGTCCCCTGATTTAAAAAGGGTAAGGATGTGGGCAGACTTCCAACAGGTCGGTACTAGAGCAGAAGTAATAGAGAGGTTGAAGATATGAAGAATCGGGGCTGTAATGTGGGCATAGCCTAGTCTGAAAAAGAAAGGTTCAAGGTCGTTATGCCCTGCGCTTTTCCGTATGTAAAGTTTAATAAGTGAGTCTTCAACTTCTTTATAGTTACACATGTGGATATGAAAGGGGCAGGATGAGGTGTGGGCAGACGGGGCAGAGCTAGACTGCCTCATAGCGTAGTTGGCATAGGGTGAGGAGTTGAACGCCAGACCGACTGTAACAAAGTGGGAATTGAGCTCTTCTAGAATTTGAGAATTACTTTCCATGATCCTACCATTTGCCTGTATCTTGGTAGGAGTGAAGGGGTTAGTGGGCTGCCCTTCAATGGATCTGAGTGTCCTCCAAATTTGCAGGAATTCCCATTTTCCCATTCGAGGGACGAGATGTAGAAACTGGCTTTGGTGGTGCAAACACTTTTTACACAGGCATTCCTAGCTGCTCTAAAGGCCTGCCAATCTGCGTGGCTATTGGAGTGCCTAGCTTTGGCCCAGAGCTTGTCCCAGTTAGTAAGGGCTGCCTTGAGTCCTGGGGTGAACCAGGGGTGAGAATTTTTACGCACCCTGACTTTGATTAGGGGAGCATGCTTATTTATCAGTGTGGCAAGGTTATCATTGAGGACAGAGACAGCCTCATCAACATTTTTGGTGAGGTGTAGATCCTGCCATCTGATCTCCCCTAGGTCTAAGAGGAAATTTGCTGTATTGAATTTTCGAAAGGAGTGTTTAGTTATAACTGTGGGCTGCTGGCAGGTCTTAGTTTGCGTTCTTATGCATACTACAATCCCATGGTCGCTCATATCATTGTGGAATACTGCTGAGTGGGAGATTTTGTGAGGATGAGTGGATAAGATAATGCCTAGAAGGGAGCTTCTGTCTGAGTTAATGGCATTAGTCCTTGTAGATTCACTAACTAATTGCACAAGGCCAAGCTCGTCACAAAGAGATTTAAGGCAATGAGATTTTGATGTAAGCCAGTCCATATTAAGATCTCCTAAGAATAATGTTTCTGTATTAGCAGTGGAGATTAATGATCTGAGCGTGTTTAAGATTTCTGAGCCACCAGACGGAGGCCTGTAGCCCCAATAATATTGATGCATTCGGAAGAGGGAAGGTGGAGCTTCAAGGAAACTACCTCAAATTCCTTTGCTAATGATTTGCAGCTGATATCTGAGACTGTGTACTTGAGTTTTGAATAAATTAGTACACCCCCACCTCGATGTTCCCTGTCAGCTCGGAATAGTTTATAACCAGGAAGGGAAATTTGTTGGTCAGAGTTAGTCTTTTTGAGCCATGATTCAGTAATAATGATAAGATCCAGATTAGTATGTACATCCCAGGCTTGTAGTTGGACACATTTTTTGGTTAGGATCAGAATATTGACTAACATCATTTTAAGGCCCAGGGCAACTGCAAACTCTGAGGGGGAGGAAAGTTGTGAGGGTGGGCTAGGACTTACTTCAACATTACCTGAACATAGAAGAAACAGCAGCATTTTCTTTAAGGAACTGAACAAAAGAGAGACGGCTTTTTTCCGCTGGGACCTTTCATGAAACCTTGTCAATGGTGTCTTTTTGGAGCTGAAGGCAGTAATGCTGAGTTGTTGATTTAACCTAAGGGAGAGTACTTTCATGGGCAGAGGTGAAGAGAGCAGGAGGGTGAAGTGGGCAGAACACAAGGTCTGGGCGCGATGAGAGGGGGGGTAACACGAAGTGAGAGGTACATTGAGCAAGAGTAGGATAAGATATAATTTGGGGGTCCAAGACTAGCTTAGGTTGAGGTACAGCACAATGTAGTGTAGGATAGGGTATGCTGTGTTTGAGGAACACAAGCATAACAATAACGAATGCCATACTTCCAGAAGAAGTGTGCCAATGTTTTATAAGAGGATAGATGTTATCTGCCGAGTATGAAACCGGGACACAAACAGACCCTCAGTGAGTAATAAAAGCTATGTACGAGAGAAGAGGAGAACAGAGAAATTAACATGCTGCACAATATAACACTAGCCAATGCAGCACAAGCTGTTATGCTCTGCTCCTCTATCAGCAAATGTTGGGTAACTCACCAAGGCCAGTATTACCAATAAGAAGACAGGAGAACCAAGGTGGGCAGAGCAGACCTGTATATTATGGTGGCCTGGGAGAGGATTGGGGGGGGTAGAAAAATATCAAGTAGATCAGTGTCCGCTGCCTCAAAGGAACCAGGAGTTGCTGCTAGCTTGGTTACCAACAAAATACAGTCAAATAATTTAAGTAGCAGTAAACTTCTAGCCTAAATAATACTGCTAACAATAAAATCTTGGCTTGAAAACAGTAAATCTTGTTTAAAGTTTATAATTTCAATAAAGATGAGCAGTTTCAGATGCTGGCAAGCCAAGGAAAGTAAGAAAAATACCATGCAGCCAATGGGCACATAGCCAGAGTGAGCGATGTCCAATGAGGAGTGAGTAGTGTGTGGCAGAGGCCAATCAGAGACCTGGTGGCCGATCCCGGTCTTAATGGACAGCATACCTGATGTGGCTTCACTGGAGGTGGGCAGGAGATGCAAAGATGGCTGGCTGGCTTCTCCAGCCACGGCTGTTGGACAGGAGCATGTGCCCGGTCAGGGGCTCAGCCTGATGCGGCTTCTCTGGAGGTGGGCAGGAGATGCAGCAATAGTCGGCTGGCTTCCCCAGCCACAGCTGCTGGTGAGGAGCATGCACCCAGTCAGGGGCTCAGCCTGATGTGGCTTCACTGGAGGTGGGCAGGAGATGCAGCAATGGCTGGCTGGCTTCCTCAGCCATGGCTGCTGAAGAGGAACGTGCAGCGGGTCAGGGGCTCAGCCTGAGGCGGCTTCACTGGAGGTGTACAGGAGCTGCAATGATGGCCAGCTGGCTTCCCCAGCCATGGCTGCTGGAGAGGAGCGTGCGCCCAGTCAGGGGCTCAGCCTGGAAGAGACAGCAAGAAGGAAGGCATCAGAATTACATGGAGAGGAGACAAAAGAAACAGTTCAGGAAGGAGCTGAGCACTGAATTGGGTGGCGGGGAGCAGTTTGTGAGACAATACAGAAAGAAGTGTTAACTGGAGGGGAGGGGCAGGTAGAGGGTCTTCAGGATGGGAATGATTTAGCTTAGCACTGTCTGTCTGATCCAAGTGGAACCGCTGCCAAAATGAATTTGAGTTAGCAGCCAAACTGTTTGGGGGAGGGTAAACAGGGATGCAGAGAACAGGAGGGAGAAAGCAAGGAAAAGGCACCGATTGGTTAACAACACAATGCAGTCGAGTAAAGAAAAGAAAAAAAAATTTTGAGTAGATCAGTGTCCCCTGCCCCAATGGAACCAGGAGTTGCTGCTAGCTTGGTTACCAACAAAATGCAGCCAAATAATTTAAGTAGTGGTAAAATCCTAGTCTAAATAACACTGCTAACAATAAAATCTTGGCTTGGAAACAGTAAATCTCATTTAAAG
Source organism: Neoceratodus forsteri (assembly GCA_016271365.2). Classification (NCBI taxonomy): domain Eukaryota; kingdom Metazoa; phylum Chordata; order Ceratodontiformes; family Ceratodontidae; genus Neoceratodus; species Neoceratodus forsteri. Next base: position 1,397,189,955 of record CM057450.1, read on the forward strand.
TTTATAATTTCAATAAAGCTGGGCAGTTTCAGAAGCTAGCAAGCCAAGGAAGGTATGAAAAATACCATGCAGCCAATGGGCGCATAGCCAGAGCAAGCGAAGTCCAATGATGAGTGAGTAGTGTGTGGCAGAGGCCAATCAGAGACCCAGTGGCCGGTTCTGGTCTTAATGGAGAACGTACCTGATGCAGCTTCACTGGAGGTGGGCAGGAGATGCAACGATGGCCAGCTGGCTTCCCCAGCCATGGCTGCTAGAGAGGAGCATGCACCCGGTCAGGGGCTCAGCCTGATGTGCCTTCACTGGAGGTGGGCAGGAGATGCAGCGATGGCCAGCTGGCTTCCCCAGCAATGGCTGTTGGAGAGAATTGTGCACCCGGTCAGGTGCTCAGCCTGATGCAGCTTCACTGGAGGCAGGCAGGAGATGCAGCGATGGCCAGCTGGCTTCCCCAGCCACGGCTGCTGGAGAGGAGCATGCACCCGGTCAGGGGCTCAGCCTGATGTGGCTTCACTAGAGGTGAGCAGGAGATGCAGCAATGGCCAGCTGGCTTCCCCAGCCACAGCTGCTGGAGAGGAGTGTGTGCCCAGTCAGGGGCTCAGCCTGATGCGGCTTCACTGGAGGTGGGCAGGAGATGCAGTGACAGCCGGCTGACTTCCTCAGCCACGGCTGCTGGAGAAGAGCATGCACCCAGTCAGGGGCTCAACCTGATGCAGATTCACTGGAGGCGGGCAGGAAATGCAGTGATGGCCAGCTGGCTTCCTCAGCCATGACTGCTGAAGAGGAGCGTGCACCCGGTCAGGGGCTCAGCCTGATGCGGCTTCACTGGAGGCGAGCAGGAGTTGCAGCGACATCTGGCTGGCTTCCCCAGCCATGACTGCTGGAGAGGAGCGTGCACCCAGTCAGGGGCTCAGTCTGGAAGAGAAGAAGGTCTTTTTTTCTCACTGTTATCCATATTGCAGCAAGCCAGCACAGACACCCACTCGTTGGCTTTTTTCAGCCTCCTCATCAGCATCCTTGCTTCTCTCCTTCTTTTTCGGTCTGGGTTCTGGTTTCCATGCCAGAATCTCAAGTCAAGTCAAGTCAAATTTATTTGTAAAAGGGGCTTTTCAAAATTATTAAAGCACCTATACAGAGTTAAAACAAAACAGCAATAAAACTAAAACAATAAACAGATTAAAGTTAAGAATATGCGGCATTACCCAATTACTAAGCATCTATAAATGCTAAACTGAATAAATAAGTTTTTAGTGCAGTTTGAAAAGTCTCAGTGGACAGGCAGTCTCTGTCCTGATGAGTTCCACAGCCTCGGGACCATAAAAACAAAAGATCGTGCCCCTCAGGTCTTTAAATGGACCCTGGGAACCTCTAGCAATCCCTTTTCAGTGGAATGGAGTGGATGGAGGGGGCAGTAGGGACACAGGAAGTCTTGCAAATTGCACAGTCCCTGTCTGTGTAGGGCCTTGTAGGTCAGCAAACTGACCTCGAAGGTGATCCTCTACTGCAGTGGTAGCCAGTGCAGCCCGCGGAGCAAGGCGTGATATGGCTTGATCAAGATAAGCCCATCAACAACCTTGCTGCTGCATTCTGCACCAGCTGCAGGCGACGGGGGTCCACCCCCAGAAGCCCTAGGTATTGAGCATTGCAGTAATCAAGGCAGGAGGTCACACAGGCATGCATCAAAGTAGGAAGGTCATTGGGCGGATCAAGGTTTTTTTTCCCCAGGTCATATTCCTCAGATGGTAAAATGAAGACTTGACAATGGCTACCACCTGTGATTTAAGTGTCAGCTCACTATCAAGAATAACGCCTAGATTCTGCATCTGTTTGGAGGACCTCAGCTGAATGCCCCCTAGCACAAGTCCAGAGGGCTGAACAGCTGAGGACCTCTCTACCCGATGACCTGGGTCCAGAACCAACACCTCAGTCTTTTCTGGATTCAGCCTTAACCAGCTGGCACTCATCCAGTCCTGGATCTCGGCGAGGCAGTCGTTAAAGACTGAGACAGTATCCTCCTGATCAGGTACAAAGGACATGTTGAGCCGAGTCTCATCTGCAAGCAGTGAAAACTCAGCCCATACTGCCTTATAATGTTCCCTAATGGCAGCTTATACACCACTAACAACATGGGAGACAGCACAGAGCCCTGCAGAACCCCACAGGTCAGGAGGAAAGGGGCTCAGGAAAAAATCCCCGACACCAGTCTCTGCAACCTGCCCATGCAAAAAAAATTGAACCATCTGAGGATAGTACCTGATAGTCCACAGATCAACCATAAGCACTCCAGCAAGACCCCATGGTCCACAGTGTCAAACGCTGCAGAGAGATCAAGAAGAATCAAGCTCGAGCAGCTCTTCCAATCTGTCACAACCAGATCATCATTCTCATTATCTCGTCCCTGCCATGAAGCAAGTCCCCCATGGTGGATTCAGGCAGGCCGAAGTGTACTTCCTGGTCTCGAAAACTCATTTTTGGGAGAGAATCTATTTCCATTAGGATTTCCACTTTGCACTGCAAAGTGAGAGCACTGTGTTTTGAAACCATGAAACCACAAGGAACTAGTGAAACCACTGGCTACTCTTTTTAATAAATCATGGGAGGATGGTGTGGTACCCGAGGACTGGAGGAAGGTGGATGTGATTCCCCTTCACAAAAGTGGGACCAAGACAGAGGTAGGAAACTACAGACCTGTCAGTCTGACCTCTGTGGTAGGGAAAGTGATGGAGTCACTTCTGAAGGAAAGAATAGTTGAGTACCTAGAGGTCAGTGGAGCACAGGATCCAAGGCAGCATGGGTTCATAGCGGAAGGTCATGTCAGACAAATCTAATAGATTTCTTTGACTGGGTGACCAAAGTAGTAGACCAGGGAGGGGCTGTGGACATGGCCTACCTAGACTTTAGACAAGGCATTTGACACAGTCTCACACAAAAGATTGATAGTCAAATTAACCAGCTGGAGAGTGGGTCCCAGGGTGGTAGCCTGGGTAAAACATTGGCTGGACAACAGGACACAGAAGGTAATTGTAAATGGAGTCCACTTGAAGAAAGGGCGTGTTACCAGTGGGTACCGCAGGTTCAATATTGGGTCCAGTCCTTTTAATGTCTTCATCAGTGACATTGCAGAGGGACTGGAAGGAAAAGTATGCCTTTTGTAGATGACACAAAGATCTGCAACAGGGTTGATACACAAGGAGGCGTGGAAAGGATGAAAAGGGACTTGGCAAGGTTGGAGGAATGGTCAGACATATGGCAGCTAGGATTCAATGCAAAAAAGTGCAAAATAATGCACCTGGGAAACAAGAACCCAGGGGAAGAATACACAATGGGTGGGGAGGTAGTAACAACAACAAAACAGGAAAGGGACCTGGGGTAATCATATCAGATGACCTTAAGGTTAGCAAGCAATGTGAGAAGGCAGTAGGGAGGGCCGGGGGTATACTGGGATGTATAGGGAGAGGCATCAGCAGCAGAAAACAGGAAGTTGTTATCCCTCTGTACAGACAGTTGGTGAGACCCCATCTGGAATACTGTGTCCAGTTCTGGAGACCCCATCTCCGCAAGGACATAGACAGGATAGAGGCAGTCCAGAGGAGGGCAACTAAAATGGTGCAGGGTCTGCAAGAGAAGCCATATGAGGAGAGACTAAAGGAGCTTAATATGTATACCCTTGAGGAAAGAAGGGAGAGGGGGGACATGATAGAAACTTTCAAGTACCTCAAGGAATCAACAAAGTCCAAGAGGGTAGCATCTTTCAGAAAAGAGACTTACAAGAACAAGAGGACACAATTTAAAGATAGAAGGAGGGCGGTTCAGGGGCAATGTGAGGAAGTATTATTTCACAGAGAGGGTAGTGGATGCATGGAACAGCCTTCCTGAGGAAGTTGTGGGGTCTAAAACTGTGGGATAATTCAAGAATGCATGGGACAGACATAAGGCAATTCTTGTGGGGGGCAGGAAGATATAGGCTGTTTGTTAACTAGGATCTGCGGCCTATCCTGTAGGTAGGGAAATGGGCAGACTAGATGGGCCTAGCGGTCCTTATCTGCCGTCAAAGTCTATGTTTCTATGTCTGTCAGTGCCAAAATCTGCTAACAGATGCTGGACACTACAGTTGATTGGCAACTAATCACCAAGGACTGTCAGTCAATCAGGATGCAGCCATTAACATCACCATGGTGTCCTGACACCTGATATCTGATTCTGTGGTTCCCATGTTCAGCTGATTGTGTCCAGTTTCACTGTGACTGCATGTCTTGACCGTCTGGTATCCATGGAGGTACAGGCACATTCTAAATAGATGAATTAACATTGTGGCAATAGTGACCGGGGTTTGGCATTCATGATTCTGCCTATATAACTGATTGTCTGCACTATTAGTGTTTGCCAAACATGGTGTGTAATTGAATGTCTCAGTCATGTCCCCCCTCTCCCATGTGTCCTCAAGAATACATATTGAGCCCCCTGAGTCTGTCCTCAGCCTTACTAGCCCTGAATCATTTTGGTTGCCCTCGCTGGACTGTTTCCAGTAAGTTGATATCCTTGGATGCCAATACTGCACACTGTACTCTTAAGTGCACACTCACTAGTGACCTGTACAGTGACTGAATGACCTCTGCCTTCCTGGCAGTAATTCAGCTGGCTATGCAGTCCAGCATCTGATTTGCTTTGGCTGCAGCCTTGCTGTAGTGTGCTGAGTGTTTCGGGTCACTCTTGATAGTTACACCCAGCTTTCTTCTCTTCCTTTGATCTCACTATCTGCACACCGCCCAACCCGTATTTGGTCCCTGGGTTTATTGTCCTCAAGTGCATAGCTTTACACTTTTTAGCATTGAACCCCAGTTGCCAAGTGCCAGACCATTTCTCTAGCCTAGCAAGTTTTTCCATGAGTTCCTGTCTCTCCTACTTCATTCCCACCCTCCAACAGACCTTTGTGTTGTCCAGAAAGAGGCATATCTTACCCTTGATCGCATCTGTGATGTCACTTATGAATATGTTAAACAACATTAGACCAACTACAGAGTCCTGTGGGATCCCACTGGCCACAGATCTTGCTTCTGAGAATTCCCCACAACTACCACCTTTTGGCTTCTGTCCTGCAGCCAACTTCTGACCCACCCAACAAGCTTATCTCCCACTCTTAGCTCTTCTTGCAACTGTACCACTCTACTATGAGGCACAGAATTGATGGCCTTGCTGAATCTAGATACAGGACAGCAACCGCTTGGCCCTTGTTCACTTTCCTGTTGACCGAGTTGAAGAACTCAATTAGGTGAGTCTAGCAGGACCCCTCCAACACAATCCCACATAGCCTCAGGTCCTGGAGCCCATTATTCTCCCAAAAGCTCACTAATCTCCCTTTCAGGATCACCTCTATCAGTTTGCCTACAATTGAGGTCAGACTGACTGGTGTGTAGTTGCCTAGTTCATCCTTCAGCCACTTTTATGCAGAGGCACCACATGTGCAGTTCTCCAGTCCTGAAGCACAATCCCTGACTCCAGAGAAGTGTTAAACAGGTCTGCCAGGGGATCCACCAGAGCCTCCTCCAGTTCCCTTAGAACCCTTAGGTGCATGCCATCTGGCCCTTGGGATTTATCCTACTTCAGTGCTCTTAGACTCTTAAGTACCCTGTCAGCATGAATGACACCTTCCGTGACTTCCCACCTTCTTGTCTCACAGCCCCTTGTTGCCTTGTGGCACTGGTCTGTCCTTTTCTCTAGTGAAGACTGAACTGAAGTAGAATAAACACAGAACATGGTTTCACTAGGTGCACGTTTGAGAAAGGACCTTGTCTGAAACACATCAAGCGTGCAGTATGTGTGTTTTGGAATAAAAACTGCATGTAATGGAATCTACTTGGAGCCGATGTGATGTCTGTTTTGGTGGTGAGTGTCCAATTTCTATGTAATTGACCAAACAGAAGTACTTGTTAAGTACTTCAGTTTTTCTTCACTACCCTCTGCCAAACCACCCACCTGTTTTAAACTATTTCATCCTTGATGTTCCTTTTCTCCTGTTTATTTTCCTTCTCCCATTTTTACCCCCATGCTAGCTGCACTTCCTTTTTAGCCTTTGCCACCCTAAGTGCTCTGCTTGTCTCTCTTCACTTAGCAGAATAGTTCACCCTATTCTCTTTCTTCTGAGTATGTTTGTATGTCCAGATGGCTGCCCTCTTGTCGCCTATATCTTTTGCTGCATCCTTTCCAAGCCAGCTTGGCTTTTTGACTTTAGTTTTCTTATTTTGACTTTGGCACACTCACTAGTGGCCTCCATCAGTCCCTCCTTTATGTTTGCTCATTTCTCTTTTATATCCATCTCCCTTCTGATTCAAGCAAGGTGACCTACTAGAATTTCTCCAATCCTACCAAAGTTGGCCCTCTTAAAGTCCAAAACCCCTGTCTTGGTCCTGACAATTCCTCTGCCCATGTCCAGGTGGAACTACACTGTGTGTTGGACACTATCTGCAAAAGGCACTTCCACATTCACATCCTCAACATGTTCACAGTTGGATAGGACCAGGATCAGTACAGCCCTCTCCCTAGTGGGTTCTATTAACCCATGAGCCAAGAAACCACCCTGAAATGCATCCAGCAGTACCTGTTCCCTAGTGCAGGAGGTGGCCAGGAATTTCCAGTCCACGCCAGGTAGATTGCAATCCCCCATTATTACTACCTTCCCCTTACTGGCCATTTCCACTTTTTGAGACCCTAGTACCCTTCCCAGCTCCTCTTCTTGGGAAGATGATCTGTAGACCACACGCATCCTTCGTTTCCTTCCCCTAGAGGACTTTAATTGTACCCACAGCACTTCAGTCTTACCCTCCACCTCTTCCTCTCTGGTACAAGTTATCCTTTCTTTCACATACAGGGTGACGCTCCCCCTCTCCCTGTCCCTCTATCCTTTCCATACAGTTTATACTCCGGAACTGCAAGGTCCCAGTGATAATTTAGTGTGGCCCACATCTCTTTAATGGCTGCTATATCCACCTCTCACTCTGCCATCAGTGACTGCAAGTCTGCCATCTTGTTTCCTAGTCTTCTGGCATTCAGAAATACCACCCTTGGGTGGATTGGCTGAGCTAGCAGTGTGCTTGAACAGATGTGCATAGGAGCAGCTCCAGCTTGATCATAATACTTTCACCTTGAAAAGACAATTTAAAATTGACTAAAATAACTGCAACTCAACAGACTCATAGACAAAGACCTGCTGAACAACTTGAGTGAGTTTGAACATCCTCAGAAATGGCAAGACCTTGTCAAACAGTGAATTCAGGTAGTGATAAGGGAAAGGCCACATCACAGACTGAGTTTGTGGCTGGAAGCAGCTCCAGTTTGGACATGGCCTCTGATAATGAACCCACAAACTCTACCTTTCTTAAAGCAATTAGAGATTTGTATAGGAAAGTGAGTCCTTCAACTCCCACTGTACTATTATAGAAGCTCATAAGGATGGATTTAATATAGAACTGAAGTCGTCGGTGGACTCTGTCAACAAGCCATCAACTACAGTGGCAGGATTAATGACAAAAAATATGGTGCTTTGACTACAACTTGTGCATTTAGAAAACAACTTAAGGCTGTCACATGTCAGAATTCTGAGTCTCTATGAGGCTGCTGAAAACCCTGACCTGATCAATTTTGTAATCTGCCATCTGAAAACCCTTTTAGATCTTGATGTTTCTGGGCAATCTATAAGCTATACCGGATCACCCCACAACACAGATCATCCAACACAGAACCCTGAACCCTGCTAGTGTTCACGAGCAGACCACACATCTGGGACAGCAGACTACAACAGGCCAAGAGTAGGGATCCTCTGAGCATGGAAGATAGGACCAAAATTTATGTATTTCCAGACCTAAGTTACTCGACTTGACAGAGGGGGAAGGCTTTTGTTGCTGTCCGTGTGGGGTTCCGTACTCTGAGAATCAGCCATGCTCTCCAGTTTCCAGCTAGGCTTAGACGCTGCAATACAGGTAAAAACATATTTATTTATCAGTCCAGCTGAGACAGGGAGAAGGGTCGAGATCATAAAAAAGGATTTGCATGCCTCTGAACAGGGCAATGCTGAACAGGGTGGGGAGAACTGAAAAGTACTTCAACTCAAAATGTTAAACTGTTGAGGTGTACTGCCTTATAATACCCTAACTAACAAAGTTGTGTTAACATTGTTCTTTAGAACATTCAGAGCCCACTGTTTACTGTACCAGTTTATTAGTAGATGTGCAGCATAATGAACAGTTTAAAGTTAATTTTACACATTGTACTCTTTCTGAAACGGTTCTTTTCGCCAGCTATAGCAAGGGGATAAGATGGTCACCACCTCATGGTGGAATTTGCGGGATAAATGTTGGCAGTTGCTGTGCTACACCCAGAGCCTTGTTTCTTTTTTATGGCACCAGAATTAGATGTCAGTTAGTAGAGATCTGTGTTAAACTGTTATTGGCTAGTTCTCAATGCTATGTTCTGTTTGACTTGCATGAAAGTGCAGTTTCAGTGCTGCATATTACTGCCAGGCCTCTAATAGTTTTGGGGCATGACTAATCAATTTAATGACAGTTGTATTTGTAATGTGAGAGTGGAGGCTTGAAGTCTGAATTGTATTACTAATTTGCATGTCCCATATATAATGCCAATTTTTCCATTTATAGGGTATTGCCTCTTAAGTCACCACACAGTGACTCAAGTAAGTGCAGAATGCACTATATGAATTTTTCAGAAAGTATATTGAATTAAATAGTCCATTGCTTGGTTGCAGGAGCTCATCATTTTTTACAAAAGAGACTTCCCGACTAAATGTTTGGTAACCCCTCAAACGTAGTAACAATGGATAAAAAGTATGTATATCCTTTTGTGACTTTACCTGAGATGTAATGCCTGTACTTGGCACCAAGAAGTAAATGTATGCTCATGTTTGAATAAAATGAATAATCATAAAGTTAAAAAAAAAATGAGACGCCACCCTCCATTGCAACTCGGGACCTTCCTTCATCCTGATCTGCCACCCATCACCACCCTCCTCCCTCAGTCGCCCCCTATGTCTACTGTTCTCATCTATCTCCTCCCCATGCTCTCCTGATTGGGCGGAGGCCTATCAGGCCCCTCCATCAGGTGACTAATGGTGCTGTGTACTTTGCTGCCTCCCCCTGTCAGTTTAAATTAATGTTGTTCCTGTAGATTCCCTCAGCTTGCCATTCAGGACCCTTGTACCCTGCCTACTCAGATGCAACCTGTCTAGCACTTAGTGGTCCTTGTTATCTCAGGTTCCTCCCCAGGCACCAATGAGCTTGTACTCATCCTTTTCACAACAACCCCAAAATCATCTGTTAAATTCCTCTATTCTTGCCTTCCTTGCTGTACTAGCCCTTGGGACTGGAAGCACCTCCGAGAAAGCTACCATTCTCCCTACCTCGCTACAAATTCTATCCACTTCCCTGAACCTTTTTTGCATCTCCTTCACCTCACATCCTGCAAGGTCATTCATCTCCAGGTGCACAATAATGTGAGGTTTCTTTCCCCCTGACCTACAGACTGCGCTATCAGAGATCCCACTCTTCTTTCCATTATCCCTAGCATACATTCTGCCTTTCTTCAGCTTGCCTTTGACTCTTTCCCTCCCCATCTCACTCCCCTTCACAGTTGAATCCTCCAGGATTGACACCCTTCCTCTTCCATCCTGGGCCCTTCCAATTCTCTGTCCATCTTGCTGCCCACTCCTACCTACTTCCGCTTCCCCTCTTGTAGTCCCCCAACACTCTACCCCTGCTATCCTCTTCCCCATCCTCTCCCCTCCAGCTTCTCTCCCCCTTGGCACTCCCCTATCTTATCTTTTTGCTCTTCCCCCTGGCCAGTCCGCTATCCTTCCCTTCTGCTTCACCCCAGCCTGACCCCTTGTTCTCCTTTGTCCCCCACCCCCTCTACTACTCAGCCTGCCCTCTCCCTCTTGTTTGAACTCACTATATACTACTCATCCCCAATACTTTCCCTGATGGCTCCCCCAGTACCTCCATCCCTACCTATTCCACTGTGCCTCCCCATTCCACCAGGTTCCCCCCCCTCCTCCTCCCTGTCCAGTGGGAGGAATCCATTCTGAAGCTGCAGTTCTGGAGATGCTCTCACTGTCCCTCCATCCAGCCTTACCTTTTCCCTTAACTGTTATACATCCCCTTCACTGGGGCCTCTCTCCTACTGGTGGAGGGGGACCTCTGGGACCCATCTATGCACCTGTTCCTGCCTACCCCCTCTTGTCCCCACTCCTCCTCTTGTGTTCATTCCTGCTCCCCTTCCCTTACAAGCCTCGAAGCCCTGTGCCCCATCTGCTCCTCCCTTCATCATCACTCTATAAATCCCTCCTCAACCACCTCACCCATTTCTTGCCTCAGTTGCCACACCTCTGCACTCAGCTGACTAAACATCCTGCAAACCAGGCATCCCCCCATCTCCCAGAGTGCTCCCAGAAGCACTGCAGCTCCACATCCCCTACACCCCACAACCCTTCCCACTCTGCTCTGTCCTCACTGCCTGCCCCCTCCCCACATATTAAGTTTCTAGGCCCTCTTAAAAATGTACTTTGGTAACCCCATTAACCTTTTTTTATCTTCCAATTAGGACTATTCATAGGCCTGCTTCAGGAATATGCAATATACCATCCTGCTAGATTTCCTGCCTGCTAACTCCCCTGTAGGCTGACCTTATAAAGGGAGTAGCTGAGATCTCCAAATGTCACTGTTATCCTCCTAATTTCCTTGCAGGCTGACTCTTGATAGGGAGTATCTGAGATCCTCAAATATCACTGTTATCCTGTCTGCTAATCCCCTAGTAGGTTGACCCTAGATAGCAAGTATCTGAGATCCCCAGTATCATTGCTACCAACAGCTGCCTACTCTAGATAAGGAACATGTGTTACCATTACTAAACCTTATTTACTCTCCCCTTCCCTTTTCTTACCTTACCTACCCTCCACTGACCAGCATGGCCTGCCACTGTGAACTCCCTGCTGAGATCCCAGATGGCACTGGATGACACTACACTCCTGCTTCATGGTGCTCATGCTTTGGGTTTGCTAGGGAATGTAGGTATTACAGAAGCACTACAGGCATGCTATTGGTATACTGCAGTCATGTGCCCTAGCACCACACCAACAACATCTGTTCTGGCCCTTCTAACTCTCTCTCAGCCCTCCCACTGCAGGCTTACCCCTCCCTGTCCCACAAACTCATCAGCAAATCCATCTGTAAACAATATCAAGCTGTCCAAATGTTAAAATCAGCCCCAAAAATCAGCTACTTGATCCTGCTTTCACAATACCCTATGCTCATGCCTCCACAAGTCTCTGCTAAAAAGTGACACACTAAAGTAAGTAAGTAAGTAAAACTTTATTTATAGAGTGCATTTCCAAAACCAAGGCACTTTACAATCATAAAATCACATCGCTTTAAAACAATTTAAAACAGATCATGACATCCATGGACAGCTGCAGATTTTAAAAACCATCAGGAAATACTAAACAAAACAGGTAGGTTTTAAACTCAGACTTAAAACTTGAGATGGTCAGGCATTCCCTTAACCAATGTGGTAGAGAATTCCACAGGGTAGGGGCAGCAAAAGAAAAGGTATGTGCACTCAATGTTTTTAACCAAACCCTGGGAATCTCTAGCAATCCCTCATCCCCAAATATAACAATAACCTTTAACATCTGCCAAAAAGAGAAGAAAGTGACCCTTTCCAAAGTTTCTGTTCTCTGCAAATACACATACAGCATAATCCTAAGCCTCAAAAGCATAATTGCTATGCAAATCTAAGAGTGTGTTGGGGTAAACTGACTTGTAAAATGTATAAACTTTTCCTACTGTACTAAAATCTACAGGAATGAGATGCAGAGTGCCTGTGTGTGGACACAAACTGTAACTTTCTACACCATCTTTAACTGTCAGATCAGGATGAGTGCACTACATAGTGTAGTTTATGACAGCATAGGGCTGTACTACAGTTTTTGCATCATAAGCATAAAAAGTGGTGAAATCTGGCAATGGTAATGTTGCCCCTAACAATTGTCAACACATGGGATTCCAGGGTCAGGTTAAGCTGAATCTCATAAGGAGACAGGGTGCAGCATTTTACACTACCTGGTTTTCTGATCTGGTTGAGTACACTACACAGTATAAGGCAGCATTAGGCTGCACCACTGTTTTCCTGTCATCCGCTGAAAAAGGAGCAAGTATGGGAATGGAAAAATCAATCTTTAACCACAGCCAACACCTGGGATTACAGAGTCATCATAAACTGAATTCCATAAGGATGGGTAGCTACAGTTAGTTGGGCTGCCTGGCAGCATACTGTATATGTAGCATTGAAGCATTTGTATTATTGTAGTGAGAGGAAAGAGGAGAAACAATTTAAATGCTGATCAGAAAAAAGAAGGAAAATATGTAGAATTAAAATATCGTACAAGAAGACGGATACTTATGAATTTGTATGGTTTCTATAAACAGACATGCAACTAAAAGCCTCAAACCCAGCATAAAGCATCATTGGCAAGGCTACTGATTTTTACCAGAAAACCTGGTAAAATTCCAAAATTTGGACTGCCTGCATACCGGTAAAATCAAAGAATTTCATGGAATTTGGCATTTTATACCAGATCAGTAAATCTACAGAAGTTGTATTTTTCTCATAATTTCTTCTTGTACTGCAGTATTTTCAATTAAGCTTCATTAATGATCTTAATATTAAGCTTTCTTGTATTCTGAGTATTTATACACATACTAAAAGAATGACAGTAGAATCTAGATAAAATCCAAAAATTACACTAACAGTTCCTGGTGCAATTCCCAGAATTTCAAGTCTTAAAAACGGAATTTCATTACTTTTGTCACTGTAAATCAGTGGCCTTGATCATCAGTATTTAAATCAATGTGTGTGAGTTTGTGTAGGGGTTGTAAACTGACTAAGAAAAGTTTCAACTTGTAATACAGTCTGCTTGCTAGCTTACAACTCAGGCTTCCAGGTCTCTATCACATGCCCCCATTCCCTCCTCTCTTCCAGTGAATACATACTGAGGTCTTTTAATCTTTGTGATGCAAGCCCCACACCATCTTGATCACCCTTCTCTGGACTGCCTCCACCCTGTCTATATATTTAAAAAGATGCAGCCTCCAGAACTGAACACCATATTCTAGAGGAGGCCTTATTAACATTTTGTACAATGGCATCACTATCTCCCTTCTTCTGCTAGTGATACTCCACCCTATGCACCCCAGCATCCCACTGGCCCTCCACACAGCCTTGTTACACTGTTTTGCCATCTTTAGGTCATCCAAAATAATTATCCCTAAATTCCTTTTTTCCTGGTGACTGTCAGCACTCCTGCCCCCATCCTGTAGCTCTTTGAGGGGTTTCTTTGCCCAAGGTGCATGATTTTGCACTTCTTTGTATTAAATTTTAATTAACACACTTTGGACCATTGTTCCAGCTTTCCCAGATCCCTCCTCATTCTTTCAACCCCCTTTGGAGTGTCCACTCTGTTGCAGATCTTGGTATCCTCTGCAAACAGGCAGACCTTCCCCTCCAGCCCTTTAGCAATGTCACTGATGAAGACATTAAAAAGGACTGGCCCCAGGTCTGATCCTCGATGCACTCCACTAGTAACCTTTCTTTCCTCAGATTTGATCTCATTTACTACCACCCTCTGCTTTCTGTCTCTCAACCAGTTTCTAACCCAGTTTTCTACTTTGTGGCCCACCCCCAACAATGCATAGCTTGTTCACCAGTCTTCTTCGTGGTACAGTGTCGAAGGCCTTGCTGAAATCAGGGTAGGTGACATCCACAGCTCCTTCCTGATCCAACTACTTTGCCACCCAGTCAAAAAAGTCAATTAGATTTGTTTGACATGACCTTCCTGCTGTGAATCCAGGCTGCCTTGGATCCTGTGGTCCCATGGTTTCCAGCTGTTCCACAATCCTTTCCTTAAGCAGCACCTCCATAATCTTACCCACCACTGAGGTGAGGCTGACTGGTTTATAGTTTCCTGCCTCCTCCCTGCTACCACTCTTGTGAAGAGGGACTACATTTGCCCCCCTTCCAGTCCTCTGGAACCACTCCTGTATCGAGCGATTCACTAAACAGGATCACCAGCAGTGCTGCTAGCACTGTGCGTAATACCTTTAATATCCTGGGGTGTATATCATCTGGTCCCATTGCTTTGTCCACCCTCAGTTTTGTGAGTTCCTCCAAGACTGTCTCTCTTCTGTAAAAGAACTGGTATTTACCTCTCTCCCCCATTGTTTCTTCTACCTTGTTGTAGTCCCTGGTCCCTCCCCCTCTACTGTGAATATCGAACAGAAATATTCATTCAGTATTGATCCTTTTTCTAGGTCACCCTCTACAGACACCATTTCTTCCCCTTTGACACATTCAACATAATCTTTAAAATCTGTACAAAGAAGAAGTCATATATTTTCCAGTTTAGTGGCCTCGGGAAAAAGTGCACTCTAACAAAACAAGTGGCTCTCAAAATGTGGTGCATGCTCAAAGATATTTTATTTACCAATTTCCATGACATACAGTCGAGCAGTGTAGAGCTTTTAGCCAGCCACTATAAAGAAGGTAGGTGCCTAGACGCTTCAGCTTCCAGGCTTTGTTGGGTGGAAGGGAGACGGAACGACAAGACACACATTCACACATGTATAATCCATTGATAATGACTACACATAAGAACTTGTAGGGAAAAGCACTAGTAAAGGAAATACAGAAAACATAATGAAGTGCACATTCACAGTTGACAGCACTACATGAATAAATATTAAATGCTATATAATATTTAAGAAATTACCAGTCATATAATAGCATCCAACAAGTGCAGAAGCTTAGAATTAATCAAGTGTAACTTCACTAGGAGCTGACTCAAAAGTTCATAAAAAGAAAGAAAGACACTCCCACCCCTACCCAACCCCCTGCATCCTAGTGTGATCACCTGTTTACTTTTCTTGGGAAGTCCCAGGGTAATCAACATGAACAGGTTTAGCAGGGAGGCAAGTGTAATGGTAGAAGCAGAGGAAAGTCATGTCAGTAATTCCAGATCTAGCTATAATGCAAAAAGACACAACATTAGTAAATACACATATAAATACGAAGCAACACATCATCAACTCACTACCTCCAGACTAACAGAACATGGGTGTTTTAAAGAAAAAAACTGTCTATATAAATAGAAATATGGTGAACAATGTAAATAAATGACCATGGGCAGAAAAATGGGAGTGGAGGGAATGAGAAGTTGGGTGGTGGATGTGAAATGGGGAAAGTGGGGACGGTAGATATAGGAGCCATCATAGAAGGGGGTGGGGTACAGGTCAAAGGTGAGGTGTAATGTAGTGTGTAATGTGGGAGAGTGGGGGTAGGGTTAGTATGAAGAAAAGAGGGATTTGAAAGTAGGGGCTGGGAGTGAAGCAGAGGGGTTAAGATAAGATCTGATGGGGAGGGGAGGGTCAGGAAATGGGTAATGGGAAAATCAGATGTCGAGGGGTGCTGAGAAGACACTCTGTAAACAGTAATACCATAATAATATGAATCTTCAAGCTTAAATGTCAGTATCAATTACAATCTCATACAAATGGTTTAAGGCCCCACATTTTGTTCACCCCCCCCCCCCAGGTTGACAGTGTCCAACCTAAAAATCTAGACACTTTCCCCTTTGAGCACCATTTTAAGATGGTTCCCACTTTTTCTGAAGAGTTTGATGCACTCAATATCTATACATCTTAAGTGATTTGGTTCAGAGTTGTGAACATCCATAAAATGCCAGTCGAGGGTATCTGTTTTGCAGTTCACAATGGAGCAAACATGCACCTGAATTTTTTTCTTTCAGCATCCTAACTGTTCTGCCTACATAACAGAGGCTACATGTACACCACATCAAATATACCACAAATTTGGTGATGCATTATATAAAGTCCCTAATCTCAAGCTTCTTGTTATTCATTGGGTTGATGAAATTATGATCTGGGCTAGAAAACTGACAAATCTTGCAATTTGACATTTAAAGCAGCCTTTAAGCTTGACCAAAAACCAAGTGTTGGTACATATGTGTGTTCCTGTAAACTAGCTGAAGACTATGTGATTCCTAATACTGGTGCTCTTCTTGAAAGTACCCCATGGTTTAGGGCATATAACTTAATCCACAGTATTATCACTGAGAAGAATGGGCCAATTTCTCCAGATATTTCCTACCTTGCCTGCAATGGGTTCCATATAATAACAGTGACTGCAAAATAGTGTGGAACATATGAACGAATGCACTACAATGCCTAAAATAACAGCCCACTACATAAATACTGTAGCGCATGTCAAAATGGCAACTCCACAACTAAAGAAAAAACTCCACCAAAGCAAGAAAATGCTCAGTAGGTGAAACAGTCCAAACAAGATTCACAGCTGTAACTGGAAATTATAATTGTATCCAGCATTCAACAGGAGCGGTCTCCCCTTTTGGCTCTGCAAAAACTCGGCAACCATCTCTGGACTATGGATTCCACAACAACAAGCCCACAAAACACACCCCTGTTAAACCAACCCTTAATTCCAAATGTGAACACCTGACACAGCTAACTACAAACACCTGTGACAGCCTGCTAAAATGTAAAAAAAAAAAAAAAAAAAGAGCACCACACTTCCTAACACAACTACACACACATTCAGCAGATGCTGGTAGCTAGAATTGAGCCTTACACACTCCAACCTGCCTACCTCACAACCAACCTACCTAACTACCTGCCTAACCCACTACACCACGGTGACACCACAGCTGTAGTAGCACAACTAAAACCCTAAATACAACACACCATATCCAGGCAACATATTAATACATGACATTAAACCTCTTTCTTTTATGCGGGGGCGCTTTGCCCACCACAGTCCCCCAGATGACCCCCCCTACATTTAAATAACATACTCTGAGACCACACTATGCTTACAATGGTAAGCAATACTAGACAACACACTTCACCATCCTTTCAGTCACCTTTATTGCTGTTGCTGTTTAGTACAAGTCACCTTTATTGCTATTGCTATTTAGTTCATGTTACCCTTTTTACATTCACTCAGTTTGAGTCAATCATATTGAGTTGCTCATATCATGGGATACCCTAGCAATGCTATTGAATTCATCAGAAAATGTGATAGGGTCTAATTCATTTTAACAACTTGTTTTCTGGAGTTTGGATTGTAACATATCCTCATGTTGTTTCCTACTAATTTCAGCCTGAGCTTTCACTAGTAGAGTAATGCCTCCTGATAGCCCCTAGAGTTGAATCTTTCTTTTAAATCTTCTGCCTGTTTCTCAAACTCTGCACTAGATCTTCTAAGCAACTTCTGCAAATTTGTATCATCCGATAGTATGGAATGGATTTTTGGAGGGATTCAGTGTGTACATTTTCATATCCCAGGGTGCATTGGTA
The DNA here is from genome assembly GCA_016271365.2 of Neoceratodus forsteri. Classification (NCBI taxonomy): domain Eukaryota; kingdom Metazoa; phylum Chordata; order Ceratodontiformes; family Ceratodontidae; genus Neoceratodus; species Neoceratodus forsteri. Next base: position 1,397,207,399 of record CM057450.1, read on the forward strand.
GCTGTCTTCTTTCTGACTCCCTTTGTGGAAACCTGTTACTCAGTTTCCCTATCAATGAAATATATAGGAAATGAATACTCTAAGTGCTGATGGTAGAAGCAAATCTCAGTTTGAGGTTACTCAAGTTTAGCACATCTATGCATTCTTTAGCCAAGGCTTCTGGCCCCTACCATGCACAGATGCAGTCATCGATTAAGTTATATCAAAACTTGATGTTCTTGATGTAGGGATTCAAATTTGCATAACAGATTGTGTTCTTTTCCCATTACCCTGAGAAATGTTTGGCATACACAGGGGCCATGGATGCCCCATAAAGGTGCCACAAACCTGCAGGTAAAAATCCTGCTCAAATTGAAAAAAGTTGAGAGAGGACAAAATCCAATGCTTTTGATAGAAAGGTCACTGATCCTTCAGTGGTCTTTTCTTCATAAAATATTCGTATGATGGCAGCTGAGTTGCTGACATGCTGATGAGAAGCTATTGTAGAAACTGCTTTTATGCTTGATGGCATCCTACACTGGTATGTAACTTTTGTCTGAGGTGTTTCGTAACTATTTTATTGATACTGCTGGCAGACCACACTTTAATTTGGCCTGTTTTAAGGCTCTTGGGCTCAGCAGAAAAGTATCATGCAGTAAAATCACTTTTGGCGAGATGTTATTTCTCGATGTATGTTTTGTATACAAAAGTGATTGAACCTGCTGTTACAAATTAAGTTCTGTTTTTAAAAGAACATTTTTCTTTTTTGTTTTATGGAAATCACTGCCTGGGTATTCATTCTGAGTTTGAATGAATCCAAATAATGTTGTTTTGTGCAACTGGTAAATTATCATCACCTGAAGCAGCACAGGATGTAAGATTTGATGCTCTGAAGTTTAAATAGTGGCCTATAAATATTTTGTGGATAATACTGAATTCTAGGTTAGTGTGTGTAAATTTATTACTAACTTGTGTACTTTATATTTAAGGAGCTGCCATTGAAAAGGCGGATACAAAAGCTATTGAAAAATGATCTGAAAGTACCTTAAGACAATTGCACATTCTTGAAGACTACTTGTTACCAGCACCATTCAAGTCAAATCAGAGTTAAAGACAGCACTCTAAAGGGAAACATTGACCGATTTTATATTTTAAAGAAAATTGTCTGTGAAAATAATTTTAAATATTGCATCCATATTTACCTTGCATTACCTTGTATTTGTGTTTTTTCATATTCCATGAAGTACTATTTTACAATACCAGGTTACCTGTTGATTGTTTTAGATAAAATTAATGTGAAATCTAGTCAAGTGCAGAAAATGAAATTGCACAATGCCAAAGTAGTTAAGGTAGGGAAGAAAACAGATACAAAAAAAATTGTGTTTACAAAACATTTTGAAAAAGAGAGTTCAGATTTAGTCTGTCTGAGCAAAGAACGTCCTCACCTAATAAACCAATTATTGTCTACAAGTCTCAGGATGACAATTACATGATCAGTATGGTGAAACTCAAATCCCCGGTAACCACAACTCAGCAGGATGCTAATAATTTTTTACACCCCAAAAAGCTAGAAATTCTGTAGTGCCAAGTGAAAATGAGTTAAATGATAGGGTTACAGGTGCTGTACATTCAAACCAAAGTGGCATAGATATGCACCTTGCTAATTTACTTGGAAATAACACTAGATCGGATACTCACAATGATTTTTTGATTGGAATTTGAACATTTCATAACGCTCTACATAGTTAAAGAAAAGTTAGATCCCCCATCTAATGGACCCAATATACCCCCACTTTGGTCACTTGATAAAGTAACAGCAAACAAGGATTTGCATAATAATGAACATGCAGATTCATCTGAGGAAATCTTAGAGCGCTATACAGTGAAAGCTAATTTATTAATAGGAAAAGAACTGGGAGAGATTAAGGCAACTCTATTGAAATTTTAACTACTTTAGAAGCACAGAATGAGATCCTGTTAGCAGGCAGGAAAGATGATTTATGAAGTTGCCTACAATTTACGTTAAAGGAATTCCGATTGCTAGAAATGAAACACCTTTCCTTTTGAAAACAGCTGCTTACAATATACAGAAATCATTTAAAAATTATTTTTGCTGGGACTATATAAGGACAGTATGTTGGTACAGAGTGAAACCACAAGGACTGGTTTGCTTGGTGGCTAAAACTCAGGGAATAAAGCTTCTTATTATGAAAGCTGCAAAGGAAGTGAAACATTGTGGGTGGAGTTGGATGAAACATTAAAAAAGTTTACAGTATCAACTTAAAAAGGTAGAGATAAGAAACAAAGTACAGGGAGAGAAAGTACATTGATTAATACAAAGGGTGGTAAAATCAGCAAACTATAATCAAGTTTCTTGAAAACAAACAGTAACAGAACGTGAGCTGCAAGGCTGTGTAGTCAAGGAAAATTTTAGTATGGGTAGATTACAAAGAAGGAGGACAGTGAACAAATGTATAATATAATAGTTGGAAGATGACTCAAGTGATAAGGCAGATATCCAGAATTTCATATTGTTCTGACTTATGCTTGGAGAATGGTTTTGAGGTTTTACAGAATGTATACAGTAGCATGGATACAGAGGTGAACAGTAGTGGGTCTGCTGCCTCTGACTGAGATGTACCACAGATCATTGAATCCACCTGTAATTGTCTTGCTGAATGTGATAATATGATAAAGTTACAAGCAGCATTCCAGCTTAAGACCAATGATGGAGTCTGATTAAATTAATTTTAGATATTTTTGATATTGTGATCTTACAAGAAACCTGGGCTGACTGTTATATGGGCACATACAGTACTTCAAGGTTATCAAAATTTAAATTACCAGCTATAAAAGTCTCCTTTAGAAGAAGCGGGGGCTGATGACCTTCACCTCAACTACTGTAAATTGTAAAGCTACTGTCAGGGTTATTAACTAAGACTATTGGATGGTTCTAGCCTTAACAGTCATATATTCCATCTTATGAATATTTATATTCCACCCTCACTGCAACAAGCTGAGAATGATTGAATTATAACTGAATTGAATAAATTGATTGTCAAGAGTTCAGACCAAGATATTAACATAGAAACATAGAATTTGATGGCAGATAAGGACCGCTTGGCCCACCTAGTCTGCCCATTTTCCTACCTAACAGATAAGCTGAAGATCCTAGTTAACCAACAGTTTACTTCCTCCTACCCCCCACTAAGACTGCCTTATGTCTGTCCCATGCATTCTTGAATTCCCCCACTGTTCTCGATTCCACGACCTCCTCAGGGAGGCTGTGCCATGCATCCACAACCCTCTCTGTGAAAAAATACTTCCTCACATTACCTCTGAGCCGTCCCCCTCTATCTTAAAATTGTGCCCCCTTGTTCTTGCACATCTCTTTTTCTAAAAGATGCTACCCTCTTGGACTTTGTTGATTCCCTTGAGGTACTTGAAAGTTTCTATCATGTCCCCTCTCTCCCTTCTTTCCTCAAGGGTATACATATTAAGCTCCTCAAGTCTTTCTTCATATGTCTTCTGGTGCAGACCCTGCACCATTTTGGTTGCCCTCCTCTGGACAGCCTCCACTCTGCCTATGTCTTTGCGGAGATGGGGTCTCCAGAACTGCACACAGTACTCCAGATGGGATCTTACCAACTGTCTGTACAGAGGGATAACAGCTTCCTGATTTCTACTATTGAAGCTTCTTCCTATGCATCCCAGTATCTCCCAGCCTTCCTTACTGCCTTCTCACATAGCTTGCCCACCTTTAGGTCATCTGGTATAATTACCCCGAGGTCCCCTTCCATTTTTACAGTTGTCAGTATCTCACCCCCCATTGTGTACTCTTCCCCTGGGTTTTTGTTTCCCATGTGCATTACCTTGCACTTCTTTGCATTGAATCTGAGCTGCCATACATGTGATCATTCCTCCAACCTTGCCAAGTCACTTCTCATCCTTTCCACTCCATCTTGTGTATCAACCCTGTTGCAGATCTTTGTGTCATCTGCAAAGAGACATACTTTTCCTTCCAGTTCCTCTGCAATGTCACTTATAAAGACATTAAAAGGACCGGTCCCAGTACTGAACCCTCGTACCCTACTAGTAACCCTCCTTTCTTCACTATGTACTCCATTTACTACTACCCTTTGCGTTCTGGTGTCTAGCCAATTTTTTATCCGGGCTACCACCTTGGGACCCACTCCAAGGCTGGCAAACTTGTGTATTAGTCTTTTGTGTGGGACTGTATCAAATGCCTTGCTGAAATCTAGGTAGATCATGTCCACAGACCCTCCCTGGTCTATTACTTTGGTCACCCAGTCAAAGAAATCTATTAGATTCATCTGACATGACCTTCCCATCATGAATCCATGCTGCCTTGGGTCCTGTGCCCCATTGGCCTCTAGGTACTCAACAATTCTTTCCTTCAGAAGTGATTCCATCATTTTCCCTACCACTGAGGTCAAACTAACTGGTCTGTAGTTTCCTGCCTCTGTCCTGCTCCCACGTTTGTGAAGAGGAATCACATCTTCCCTCCTCCAGTCCTCAAGTACCACCCCATCCTCCACGATTTGTTAAACAGAATAGTCAGCGGTGTCATTAGTTCTACCCTTAGTTCTTTTAGAATTCTTGGGTGAATCCCATCAGGTCCCATTGCTTTGTCCACCTTCAATTTTATTAGTTCTTTCAGAACCCTTTCTTCTGTAAATGGACTGGTATCAACCCCTGTCTTCAGAGTGTTTCTCTTGTTTGGTTTAGGTACCTCCTCCTCCTCTTCCTTTGTGAATACTGAGCAGAAATATTCGTTCAGTATCCCTGCTTTTTCACTGTCACCCTCTACCCACATTCCCTCCCCTTTATTAAGCCTCAGTATCCCTCCTTTGGTCTTTCTTCACTCCCTAATGTACCTATTAAAGGTCTTATCCCTCTTCTTAACAGAATTGGCTATCCTTTCCTCGGTTTGGGCCTTTGCTATTCTGGCTGCATTCCCAACCTCTTTCTGCTTTAACTGATAAAGTTCTGTGTCCTGCTTCTTCTGTGTTTCCTTATATTTAATGAATGCTATCCTTTTCTCCTTAACCTTCCCTGCCACCTCTTTTGAGAACCATAGCATTTTTTTCCTTAGTTGTGTTTTGTTGAATTGCTTTACACAAAGGCTTGTTGCCTCTGTGATGGCTGTTTTGATTACTCCCCATTGTTCCTCCACCCCTGCTACTTACCTGTTTGCTAGTGCTTTTCTGAGGCACTCTCTCATTTTCCCAAAGTCAGTACTCCTAAAGTCCAATACTCTTGCTTGTGTATGGCTTGATTGTATGGCTGTGTTTATCGTGAACCACACTGTTTGGTGGTCGCTTATTCCCAGATGGCTACCCACTTCTAAATCTGAAATTCTTTCTCCATCCCCATTTGAGAGCACCAGGTCTAAGATTTCTCCCTCCTGAGTGGGTTCCAATACTAGCTGTCTGAGGCATGCCCCTGTAGGCATCAAGAATGACCCTGCTCTTGGATGTGCCGCAGCAAAGGTGCTCCAGTTAACATCTGGCATATTCAGGTCCCCCACCAACAATATCTCCCCTTTTTCTGCCATTCTAAAGAAGCCTTCTATCATTTCCTTGTCCATTCCTTCCCCCTGAGATGGGGGTCTGCATTCAACCCCCATGCAGATTGTGGTGCCATTTCCTGTCTCCAGGGTGACCCAGAGTGCCTCATCTGCTCCCTGTTTACTCTAAGATATTCTATCTTATCTGATAATCCTGGGAGATTGGAATACTAGAATTGGTAACTTGAAGAAGAATTCTAATAATCCTTTATTTAAAGAAATGCGGGAAGAAGTAAATATTCCAAACAGACTTTCTAGAGATAGTAAAATTAGCTTATGTGGTAAGATAGTGTGAGATTTCCTTAGTAGAAATAATCTAAGCATACTAAATGGTTGCAGTGTGCAAGAAACTTCTGGAGGAATTACTTTCCCCACTAGGTGGGATGGGTCTTTATTGGATTTTGCTATTGTTTATGTGGCCATTTATAATACTGTTAGGGAGTTTAGGGTCCCAGTGACAATATTGTGTGCAGTAAATACTGCATTAGAAATGAGGACGCTGACAACCATATGGTGGTACAAACCAATGAAAGGATTAAATAGAACCCGTTGTCATTAAATAAAATAGAGTGATTACAAAGCTCTGTACAAGATATGTATCTTAAGAGATCCTTCCTTTGTAGTCCAGATTCTGAGCTATTAACCCTTTATCAGAAAGTAATGTGTTTTTTCAGTGACCATCTATCCCAAGGTGCAACATAACACACAAAGTTGAGTTAGTTTCTTATAAGAGCACAATTATATGATAAGCGTTGTGCAAAGCTTAAAACTATGCTTAATAAAATGTCAAGGAACTCTAGAAACATGGAAATATTGAATGTAGAAAGGCTCTTATATCTATGTGAAAAGAACATAGGCTATTAATAAAGAACAAAAAACAAAACTATAACACATTTCTTTGGATAGAATTTCAGGAATCAGTACAAAGTGAGGATGAAAACATTCTGGGCTCCTGTTACAACTGCTGATAACCATAGTAAATTAAACACTGAAGTGATAATACCTGACAAGAAGTGTGAAGATTTTAATAAAAATCTTTATGCTTGTGAGGTAGTGGGTTTCAATAATGAGATCAGGGATACTGTGACTAGTAAAAGCCACATTAATTTTCCAAAATGGGAAGATCTAACAGTAAATCAGGTGATACAATATATTGAATATATTAACCAACGAAAGAGAAATAAGGCCACATGGGTTTATGGGAACTCAGCAGGATTATTTTAAACGAATTGTATATGTTGGGCAGAATTTTTTTTTTATTTTGATTTTGTATTGCAGAATATAATTGTTTTTGAATCTTGGTTAACTTCAGAGATTGTGCCCCTTTTTTTATAAAGGTAATAAGGGAGATCCTGTAAATTATGGGCAAATCTCACTTTATAAAATGGGGGAGAGGAAATCATGTTTTCTGATTGGTTGTTACTTGTGTCTGAAATCTGTTCCATGCACAGGTAATAACAAGTACCTAAAAGTGGGACTGCATCGAAAAAGAAAGATATAAATGAGCATTAGAACTTTCACTTTTGAAATGCCACCTTCTTTTTTACTTAGTAATGCAGCACATCCTGGACTCATTGACCAATCAGGATATTTACATCTGTAGTAAACAGTAGCCCCTACACTTGAAACTGATAAATTAAAAAATAAATAAATACTGACTAGTCTGGATGAATCACAGAACAGTCGTGGTACTGCTCCGGCTGTCTCTCACTGCCAATCACACTCCTGCCACACCTCTGTTCTTAATCATAAGTCCCCTTGGATTCAATCTATAATCTTGTTTATTAACAATGGGTGATGCTTTGATTCTGGGCCCCCTCCTCCCACACACACAAGCAATGATCATATTTGCAACAAGGTAAAAATCATGGGATTGTGTGTTTACCTTTGTTTTTTAATTTTTTTTATTCACAGCACTATTCATCCAAGCACTGTGTGTGTGTGGGGGGGGCAGGGATAAATAACAGAGCAAGTGAGAGAAAGGCACTGTGATTGTTGTGAAGCCACATTAACTGTCAGAACAGACAATAACTTTTAAATAATCATGCCTTTCACTGTTATGGCCCACCATCTGAGCAGGCAAGCCTGGCTAACCAAAACATGGCTGCTGCTGCCTGGAAATTAAGCAGATCTTCTGCGGCCATGTAGAGTGATAGAGAAGAACTTTTGTTAAAATGATGATGCTACTCATATCTTCCCCTTTTCATACCAGTAAGTGGCAAAGCTGAAATTTGTTTCCTTGTAATTCCCCTTTTCCTTCTCTTCAACTAGGTAAGGTGGTGAATTTTCTGCATCAGCTGTCATGTGTGACATGATATGCTTTTGCCATGTGGAGTTTACTTTTGAAAAAGAAACAGCACAACAGCTGAATCTCAGCCAACATCAGAGAGACAGAGACAGTGACATGGCTGTGTGCTACTCAAGTCAATGGCTCATTGTGATGGGTAGAGCAGCACAGCAGCAGTTTGTTTTGAAATTTAGAACAGCTCTGAGTGCAAATTTGTGAAAAGGTTTTATAAGGCCAGAGATGAAAGGGGTGGAGAGAGAGCTTCTGCCTGGCAACAACCTGAAAGCTTAGTAAACAATAACACCTTTTTGAGATGGGCAGAATGACTATTTTATCATAAATTAGCATAATTAAATGGTTTTTTCTACATATAAAACATGCCTTTTTTTCTAGATATTAAAAAGAAAAAAGTGCCCATTTTATAAGCTCAATAAAACACTCCGTGGTGTGCGTGGAACAGATATTACCACACTTCCAGAGGCTGAAGGCACTTGGCCTGTGGTCTTGTGCCTTACTACACCCCTGGGTGTTTCACTAAGATTCACTAAGAAAGTTGGAAGGGGTATAAGGCCAAAACCCATGAACATTCCTATCAGTCACCATAATACCCAAGGGAATGGTCTTGTAATAAGTAGTTGTCCTAGGTGTTTTTTGAAGATATTCTTGGTTTCACTGATGACAATATCTGTAGGGAGTTAATTCCATGGTTTTATAATTCTCTGAGAGAAGAAATATCCTCTTTTTTGTATTAAAGCATTGTCCTTTTATTTGAAGTAGGTGTCCTCTTGTGTTAATGTGTATCTGCTTGAAATCGATGACAATTTCAAACATTAAGATTTCATTATTTATAATATCTCTAGTGAGCATAAGGTCACCCCTAAGTCTTTTTTTCTCAAGAGACATTAATCCAGATTTTTCCAATCTTTGTTCAGAATTTTAAGGACTGTGCATCATCCATATATTTTGTAATTTTTCTTTGAATTTTTTCAATTCTTAAAATGTCTTTCTTATTGTATGGATACCATAATTGAGAAGCACAATCAAATATGGAGCAAATATAAGATCTATACAGTGAAAGAATAACTGATTTGTCTCTTGAATTAATATTCTGTCTTATACTCCACCAAATGCAGTTTACTTTATTTATGTTCTCAGTTATTTGAGTATTGAATGTCAATGTATTCTGTATTGTTATTCCCAAGTCTTTTCCAGACTCCACCTTTTTTAAGGGTAAATTATTGAGTGAGCAGTGTGTGATAGAATTTTCAGTTCCAAAGTGCATGATGCTGCATTTATTAGTGTTAAATTTGAGACCCCATTTTTTGGACCACTTAGCCAATATTTGTAAGTCATTCTGTATAGAAACTGATTCAGACAGTGTCTTGCAAGGACCTTCAACTTTGCAGTCATCTGCATATTTTATAATGTGGTATGTGATAACATTTGTTCCACACACACCCCATCATGTCTTATTGCTCAATCAATGTGTACTGACAAAGATATTTATAATAATGGTATTAGAAAATTTATCATCTGGGTAAACCAATATAATATATGATTGACAATTTGGGATTAGGGGATCATTACTAACTGCTGACTGCATTTTCTTACTAGATCATCTGAAAGGAAAACGCAGGGCCTATGAAAGCAATGGCCTTTATTTCACCTTCATTGATATGAGGGCTGCCTTCGATAAGGTGGATAGAAAGATATTGTGGGGGAATCCTTGAGGAATGCAATATTGATAGAAGGCTTCTAGCTCTAATACAAAGACTACATACAGATACAGAAAAATGGCCTAAATAGTTTAGCTAGAGACTGGAACCTACAAGACCTTTTGAATTGTAATCAGAAATGTACACAGATGTTAACTGATGTTAGTAAACAAAGGGACATGGAAAGGTTAACTAAAACAAATTTTCACAGATATAAATTATTAAAATGAAACATGTAATAGAAAAACATAATGAGTCTTGACAGGATACCTTACATATAAAAAATATTTTCAAGGCTGTGATTTGGGGTGAATGCATGTTTAAATACCTGTTTAATGAATTGGTCACAATACATGAAGGGGTTTAATTGTAGGACCGATTCATCAGGGGAATGGACAACTATGCACATTCTGCTAGAATGTCCCTTGCTAGAGAGCCTAACATTAAAATTAGCTATCCTAGCATCATTATCACATAGTTCAAATGAGGAAACATTTAATTATTTACTACGTTCCCACAGCACATAAGTACTGTACTCTATAGCAAAATTTGCTATTAATGCTAGTTGGACGAAATGAAATGTATATTGATATGGATGCATGTTTTATTGTACTAAACTGTTCTTATTGTGGAAAATCTATTATTTGACATATTTATAATAACTGGTCAGCAATTTCTCTCAATGTACTGACCAGGTCGATATTTTCCATAACAACCAGCTGGTTTTTATGACATTCATGAGCCATGCCAGTCAAACTATGCTGCTGCCTCATTGGCCAACATTCTGTATGTGGGTGGGGCCAAACAGTCTCACAAACTGCTGGAGAAAAATCGCTGGTCTGTTATTATAAAAAATAAAAGATGAGGAGGGTTTTTCATATGAGAATTTAATGCACACCCTCATTGTGGGATGCTTTGATAAACCCCAAGGGTTTATGTAGCATCCCACAACTCAGGTGTGCATTAAATTATCATATCAAACCCTTCCCCATCCATTATTCTCTATATAATAATTTATGCTACATTTTCTATGTTCAGTCATATTTGACTTTACATGGTTTTAACAAAAAAAACTTTGACTTTGAAGCATTCACATGCCTGTATCCTGTCTATGTGGCATATAGAGGTACATAAAGTCTCAATGTCCACATTAAGCCACATAGACAGTAAAGCTGTTTGTACCAGAATCCAAAGATGGGAAATTTCCAGCTCGGCCAACTTTGGAAATAAGAATTCTCAATCAGGGAGTAGCCAGTTCCAGTCAAAGCAATCAGTTACAGCAGATTGGAAAAAAGGGGCCCAACTCATAATAAATAGAGTCTAAAAATTATTTCACATTTATTAGTCACCATGTAAAACCACATGCAAATTCATACCTTCAGCAACTTTTCAGAGATATTCGCCTTCATCAGAGTGCACTGGTTTAAATCTAAAATATATTTACAGGTAAATAAGATGTTTTCACAATAACTGTATGTATTGGAAATTTAAAAGTTATAATTTTTGGTTCACTTACTTATAATAAATGTGGCACTAACTAGACTCCAGTTTCTCTTGAAACCTAAAACAACAAAATACACTGCTAAATAGTACATGATTTTTCAAAGAAATCTTTAATTTGTTATACTAATTATTGTGAGGTTAGGTGTGGTATTCATAAAGATACCTCAAAATACTTTCTGTATTTCAGCCATTTCAAATAAATATAAAACAGTCCTCCTGTAATAAATGTATATTGCATTCCATATATCTAGTCTCGTAAGTATTACACTCCTTTCTATATTGCTTGCATGCATGCACAAGAAACATTTTGTGGCAGCTTGCTGGAGAAGCAGGTTGTGGAGATGTGGCAGTGTTGTGGCCAATGCCGCCACTGCTTTTTTGGGCTTGTCTCTGTGGCACCGATGAATGAGCATGCTGTCTATGACAGCAGTTGAGAAGCCTGCCACCAACTCAAAAGAAATCCGCCGCTGCAATGAGAGACACGCTTGTCATTGCAGCGGCAGATCTGACACACCTCCATTACGTGCTCTTCCTGGTGAAACATTTCAATAAACATGGCAGCAGCTCCCGCCATCCACCTCTCACAGTTCCTAGAAAGCCGACATCGGGGGTGCCCAATCTGCCTGTCTGCATGTCCCTTCCCCATTTTGTTTGCCAATGGGAGTGCCCAATCCCCATTGGCATAATGTCCCCCTTGTTTTATTTGTCTGCCGAGGGGGATGCCCAATCTCCCTCAGCATCATGCCCCCCCAAACACAGACACACTTTCTTTGTCAATGGGGTGCCCAATCCCCATCGACTTCAGTCCCCCCTGCCAAAAAAAACACAGGTGGCACACTGGGAGCCCACCCCAGTGTGCCCAAATGTATCTGACAAATCTGTAAAAAAAAAAAAAACCATGACTTTCCATCCCCCCCATAAAACAGAAAATGGTCCCTCATGGTCACGAGACCCCTCCCTGCATCTCCTCTCACACCATACTTACCTCAGGAGCCTGGCATGACAATCTTCAGTGGAGCGGGAGACATCTGAATGCTTCAAAAACTGACACAAACTGAAGAAAATCATGGTAAGCTGTATAATGGTATCAATGGGGGGGGGGTCAACTTACGTGGATATCTCGGCCATTTTTGTGATATTTGGCTCCAAATTTTCAACATGGGGTTCTTGGGACCCCACCTCATGAACTCAGTCACTGACATTTTGTTATTCAGTCCTGAAAGGTGATTTTATATTCACTGCATAGATTCACCTTTCAGGACTGTGTAACTCAATGACAGTGTCACTGTTCATGAGGTGGGCTCCCAAAAAGCCTATTTTGCAAATTAGTTGAAAAAAGTCCCAAAAATGACTGTTACACAAGCGTGCATTGCACAGTTCCCACACATGCTCGTAATTTTGAGAATTTTTAATATTTTCACTACAGATTTTCAGCTTTGTCATTTTTCATCCCTCCTTATGAACAGTAAAGCTGTAATTTTTCATATTCTGCCTGAAATATGTTTTCGCACATCTGGCGCACAATGGCGCGGTCACTGTGGAAAATTAACGTTCGGGACATAGTGAGAAATATCACAGTGACAGTGTTTATAAGGAGAGTTCCCAAAAAGCCCATGTTGCAAATTTGGTAAACAAAATTCCAAAACACGAGTGTGTTACCAGTGTGTGTTGCGCTGTTTCTACACCCGCTTGTAACTTTGCCAATTTTTTATATTTTCACAAAAGAGTTCAACATTGCCATTTCTGTGCACTGCCTCAGCTTGTTTTTTTGGTATTGAGAAAGTAGACTGAAATCCTCAGGGTGGGAACTATGAAAAACACTGCTATTGTGTGAGGTTTATTATATACACAGATTCCAGGCTACAAACCCAAGGTATGGATTAAATGATACCATTGATTGGCAACCAATTATTTAACTTTTACAGTTTCTATCTTTTGCTGTTATACCCACCATCCAGTACAACCCCCTAGAATATCTCTTCCTTTCTTAAGGCTAGCCAAATAGGAACATTACAACAGATGTTATTGTATATACTGTATGTAGTCATTTTTAACTTTAGCCCTATTTTCAATTTTATTCCATTTCATTCTCATGTTTTGCAAATAGAAGTCGATTTGAGCTGATATAATCAGTAGACATTTGTCTTACAGATGGCTCCAAGTCTGGGTTTTTTTGGGGGGCCAATGAAATCAAGGATTTCCAATAGGGTCTGATCACAACAGAGAGAGAACAGCTAGATTCATAAAGTTAAAATCTACCTACTGTATGTAACTTGCAGAGAAATCTTTATTCATTAAAAACTGAAAGTATGGAATCCTATAGTATCCTATAGTAGTAGCTTGGAATGAGCTGTTAACTTTTGTAGCTGCATTCCTTTATTCCTTCCAACTGTTTGGGGAATGCCTTATGTCACAAACTGTAATTGATATCTGGTGCCACACACAGTGTGTCTTGGGCATGATTCCAATCACTTCTGTACTTATGCGCATGCTCGGTGTCATTTCTCATCATGACGTCTCCATGAGCGTGCATTAGGATGCCCAATGCCTAGGCCGTAAACAGTATTTAAAGGTGTGTGCTGTGTCTGCATGCTGCTTTCCTAGAAGAGAAGGCAGGTGCCCATGCTACAGAGCTGTAAGTGGCTTGGTAAGTGTATACTCCATTTAACATGCAGCGCTGAGAGCAGAACACATTACCACAAATGTTATTGGCACAGATAGCTAGCACGCTACTGGTTTCTCTCCATTGGCACAACAAAAACATAGACTAAGAGAGAGGAAAGTGGAATTGATGTAAAATTTTGAGGTTTTTATATCTTGTTCAGAATTACACTTTAATAGGATTTTGGTCACAATATAAGGATGGTGTACAGTAGAAAACAGAAAGAGGTTATGGTTTTTAGCTGCACTTTGGTGTTTTATTTTTGTATTTAAGATAATTTGATTTGCATAGATATGGTTTTGTTGCAAATACTTTTTTTGTAGTTTCCTTTATTGTGGATGTCATTCTGTAAGACAGTTCCATTTGATGTCATGCAATATTTAAATACCTTGCATGTTTTAATTGAAAATTCAGTAAGATCTTCACATAACAATCATTTGTCAGTGCCAAATGTTTGCTTGCTGGCATTAGCATTGGAAGTGCAGGAGTTAGACAGATGCATAATAGGAATGTTAGTGAAGTATTGAACTGACACCAACCCCACCCCCACCCTCTAGAGATGGGCAGGCATTGGAGTATGCCTTTGGACCGTCACCCATAACACTCATGCCATTTCACCTCACCCTACCCTGCAGACACCAACAAGTGTCAAAGTGTGCTTTGGGGTCTTCGGGCTTTACACTCACCCCATTCCATAAGTAAATATGCTAAAATGGGTGCAGTATATGAGAATGGGGTGAACTTTGGGCTGAAGAGTCCAATGTACACCTCAATGACTGTCACTGGCTGCAGGGTTGGGGTGGGGGTGGAATGGCTTGAGCATTACTATCGACAATTCCAGGTCACACCTTTGACACCTATCAGTCCCTACAGGGTAGGGCGTTATGGTTGGAAACCCTAATGCCCCAGGTGATTCTTGGTATTTTCACTCCAAGTTTTCAACATGGGCTTTTTGCGACCTCTCCTCATGAACAGTGGCACTGTGATTTTGTTACTCTGTCCCGAAAGTTGATTTTACACACCATGTTTTGGGCAGGATCTGAAAAATGACAGCTATACTGTTCATAGGTAACTGGGGATTGCACTCTACAAAATGTCTTGCTAGTGGGGAATTCAAATCTTTTCTTTTAATCAAACATTTGTGTTCTCCAACCTAGTTTTTAATAGCCCTGTAACTAGCTTGGGGGTCTCCATTTTATGGTCATTGAAATCTCATTGTCCCTGAGAACTGCATTAACATATGAGAACACAACACCCATTTACACCATGTATCTCTATGCTGACAGTACACATAACCTGAAAACTCTCTAGAAACCCACAGACTGAATACAGTTTAAAGGAAAAAAAGACTTGCATTACACCTAAGACGGGCTGTAAAGCTAATTGAAGGTAAATGTGGTATTTCACACCTTGCTGCAACTTTTTTGTTGAATTCTAAGTAAGCAGATTGGCATACTGTGGAGACTAAAGGATGCTGACACAGAGTGTTTTCATATGTTAATGCTGTCTTCAGGTGCAATGAGATTTCTACAACCAGAAAATAGAGACCCTCTGGCTAGTTACAGGGGCTGATGTGAAAAGTGAGAACAAACACATATAGTCACATGTATATCCCCAACAGCTACACAGAAAGAGTTCTCTGTTGACAAGGAAACAAATAACATTTACAAGATTTAAGGACCATTACTCCTTTAAGCTTCTTAATTTGGTATGTGTTGTTGTAGAGTATACAGTGACCACAAGCATAATTTCCTGTAATGCCCCTTGCTGTTAAAAAATAACTTTCCCTTTGCACAGGAATTTTATTCTCTGTTAGCATAACCCTGTCACCAACAGATTTATTTCTTTTTGGAAATACTAGTGGTGGGTCACAAAATACTTGTTCACCATAGGATGTTGCTTTGCAGACATTCCAATGTCCATTTATTATCCCTTCAATGGGAGGACTTTGACAGTGATTCAGTATGGGGGAATAATCTCCTCCACTACACCAATAAAAGCCAACCCCCGGCAATCTACATTAGTTTCAAGCACCTTGGCTGCTGCAGGGCATGTATGTGGCTTTCCTTTTTTCTTCCTTGATTGCTTAATTTCTGTCTCCCCTTGCTTCTCTGTTCTTCCGCCACTGTTGTGTCCCTCTCTTGCTGCTTTTGTGCCCCCCTACCTTCTCCCTCTGTTAATTTCCTTCTCGATTCCCTTTCATTTTCCTTTCCTTTCTGTCCCCTTCTTTTCAGCTGCCTCAGCGGTGTTTTGTTGACATTCACCAACCACTCCCTTATACTTCCTTCCTGCTCCAAGCTCATCTCTGTTTTTTCCTCCCTCCAGATCCACTCTCTTCTCCTTGTTTGCTGCTGTCTCTTGAAATCTCTTTTTGGGGGTTCCTCCCTCTCATCACTGCTCCTCCATGCTTTTGCTCCATTATTGAAGCATCCCTTCTTCTGGGTGTGTGATACAGCTCACGTACCCGCCTAAGTTTAAAGCTGCAGCACAAAAAATCCATAGACATCATATTCACAGAACGATACTTGCATTGAATACCTGCCAGTTAATTACAGGTTCTCATAGTAATTGTTCCCATGAATTCATACCTCCGCAATCAGTTATTTACTCTAATCCTGCTACTAATTAATACCAATTACCTTTAAATCACAGATAAGCATTGACTAACATTACTATTCATAATGACAAAGGGGTCATTCAAGTGCTGAAGTGCTGCTCAGAACAAGTCCAAGTCCTGAATGCTGCACATATTCCAAAGGTAATGGATCGACGCAAAACTCAAAACAATCATACCATCCAGTCAATTAATTCGATTTACTGTGTTTGCAAAGACTGTCTATTCCAGAATGCTTTTCATCCTGGCTATTCATCATGGTAACATGTCATATTCAAAGTTATGTTTGTTTCCTTTTTCTTCCTTGCACTTTTTGATGTTCTCCTCCTCAACCTCTTTCCTCCCTTTTCTGCTATCAGCTTTCTTACTAACCCTCATGCCTCCATTACTACTCTTCTGCCTATATTGCAACTGATAATGCAGCCACTCTGCTGCCTCTTTATTTTACAACAGTCTTCACCACCAACACTACTGGACTCCATCTTCCTAACTTGTATCTTCAGGAGGTCTTCAAGTGGAGGTATGCTTTGAACTTGTCCACCAGAGATGGGAATCTACATCTTCAATCCATCAGCAATGCACTGGACCACTTCTCCCTGCTCATTCCAGCAGTTCTTCTACACATACATGTAGTAGGGCTTGACACTGTCTGCCAGAAGTGCGAGTCTGCTATCTTCAAGCTCAATCCCCTTTTCTGTGCACCTGTAGTAATGCTTCCCCACAAACCTGTGAAAGACTATATTGCTCCCTATTCTCCAAGGTTTGTTAAAAGCTTGAGTGCCTCCACCCAGTGTTTATTCCTGTGAAGTGCAATTGGATGTGCCATAGTGTCATTATGGCTCCTTCTTCTTCTACTCGGTCTACATCTTCAGATTTGAAAGAAGGTCCTCTGGGCACCCCTATGACTTATTCAAACATGCATCCACCTTACAAAACCTTCATATCCATACTCCAGGAAACCTTGACCACTCCTATGGGTCTTCATCTCCAGATTCTAATAATGGTCCTCAGGGTTCCCCTCAAACTTCTTCAGACGTGCATTCATCTGGCAAAAGACCTTTGCATCCATACTCTGGTTCTTCATCTTTAGATTTTGAGGAAGGTCCTCAGGGTTTTCCTAGGACTTCCTCAGACTTGCATCCACCTTGCAAAACCTTCAGTTCCATATTCCATGAAGTCTCTACCACCCCTATGGGTTGTACATCTTCTGATTCTGATGCAGGCCCTCAGTGTTCTTCTTGGACTTCTTTGGGCATGCATTCACCTTTCAAAACTTTAATTTCTATACTCCATGAAGCCTCTACCACCTTTATGGGTTCTTCATCTTCAAATTTACAATGACGGTCCTCCTGGTTCCCCTCTGACTTTTTCAGACATGCATCCTGCTCAAAAAGACCTTTGCATCCATACTCCTTGAAGCCTCTACCACTCTGTTGACTTCGTCCACCAGAGGCAGGAGTCTGCAAAATTGTCACTCGGTTTGCATCATATCAAATTCTCACAACAACTTGTTCACCAGACCTATGATTTAGCATCATCATCATCATCATCATCATCCATCCATAATATACCATCTCGCTCAGGGCTCAACTTCATCCACCAGAGCGAGATTCTGCAACTTCAGTTATTCAGCAACATTTTTACTCACAGTTTTCAACTGGTACAAGATTCAAGGCTCAGCTTCACCTGTCAGGAAAGATTCTGCAATCTGCAAAGCTAAGCATATGCAGCCTACTACAATGTTCAGTCCATGTCAGTA
Organism: Neoceratodus forsteri; assembly: GCA_016271365.2. Taxonomy (NCBI): domain Eukaryota; kingdom Metazoa; phylum Chordata; order Ceratodontiformes; family Ceratodontidae; genus Neoceratodus; species Neoceratodus forsteri. The sequence goes on from CM057450.1 coordinate 1,397,225,508, forward strand.
TCCAGTACCCAGTCCTCACTTCTCACTGCCTAAGATTTATTCCCCTTCTGAATCCAACAGCACTAATAATTCCCAGGAATTGTGTCAGAGGACACTGTTCTTTATTCTTTATGGTTTATGTCAGGCTCGAGTTCCTCTGCTTAAGGTTCACTCACCCAGTGTGCACTGAAAAGTCCTAGTGACCCTATGGTATCTCAACTTTTATTCATTTTCATTGTCAGATACTGAAGAAGGTCCTCAGGGTTCCCCTCAGACTTCTTCAGGCAAGCTTCAGTAGTATAAAGATCACCTTTTGTTCCTCTGCTCAGAGTCTGTCCTCTGAAATGCGATACGAAGTGTCTACTCGCACTAGCATTCTCCACTCCTCCAGTTCTACATTTTCAGATTCCAAAGAAGGCCCTCTGAGTGTCCCCCTGGCTTCTGCAGATTCACATCCTTCTGCAACAGACCTCCTCCTCTTTCATCGATACTACAGCTTCATCTTCCTAAGAAGATCCTCTGGGCTCTCCTCGAATTTCTTCAGGTGTGCATTCATTTCCCTAAAAGACATGCAATTATAACTCCAAAAAGGCTTGTCTGTATCACGCATTATGTCTACATTTGGAAACTTTGGGATTTCACCTTCAGCTCAGCCAGAATTAAGAACCATTTGATTCAAAACTGCTATATCTTTGCCATCCAACATTCCTGCTCCATTCCCAGTCAGTTAATGATGCGTCTCTGAATTTGAGAGTCATGGCTCAGGCTCACTACATTAGTATCAGAGTTACAGAAATATTGCTTCTTGAAGCATGCGTTTCTCACAGCATTCTCTGCTCTGGCTTCACAATATCTACTATCCTACCATTCACCAGCCATATCAAAGGAAGATGCTCCTCTGAGTGTTTCATCAAAAAATGCTTTATTTATTTTACAGTTGCCAACTCAGCAGACTTTAAGTTCCAATTTTTCTTTAGCCTTTCTGAGTACTTATCTGAGTCCTCCACAAGGATATCTTAGATGAACAAGCATAAATCTGATGTCTCTTCTCAGTTTATCCTGTACTGTCAACTACAGATTAGCATCTTGCAGATGTTCTGGCATATCAAAGTCAAAAGATCAAAGTGAGATATATATATAGATATATATATATATATATAGATAGATCAAAGTGATATGTATATATATATTTATATATATATAAAACCTGGAATGCACCGTCGCTTCCTGCTAATGCCATGATGAGCTTCATTATGCTTTTCATCCAAAGGTGAGGAATCAGACTCATTTATTGGCATCCAGACATTGATATGGAGAGAGCCTCTCTGAATATTATCAGTCCTTCTCCTCAAATGCTGCCACTGTATTAATGTGTTTACATCAAACTGAACTAAGTTGCCCCGACTAACTCTTTTGTTCCCTACTGAGCACTAAGCATACTCCAGCCCCCTTTGCCACTCCTCGCCAGTTGCCTAATCTTTTCCCTTGAACATGCCTGAGTTTTCACCATCCACTATTCAGCCAACCATCTTAGTCAAACAATAAACTAACAGTGGGTATAACAGTAAATGCAGTCATAATCATAGCCTATTGGGCATGGTTATCCCTACAAAACATCCACTCTGATATGCCTGCATTCTCCTAGCTACATAAATGAAGTGGCTATTTTGAGCTATTTTTCCAAGATTCTATCAGTACCCCAATCTTCTCAGAATTTATCTTTGCTCATCAGCAAACCTAAAATTCTGGTCCACCTAGTGCTCACTAGCCAAGCAACTCCTAATTCACTTTGAAGAACTATTCCTTATTATACCTTCCATTCAACTCATTGATCATGTCCTTGCATCCATAATGCTGCCTCAAAATCATCATACATTTTCCTGCTATTTCATCTAGAATCCAGTGCGTCTTCATCAATTCTATCTGTCCTCAAGTTATCTCATGCTCATTTATATTTATTTTCTCAACAACTGTAAGCTCCTAAATGGCTCCATACTGTATTGATGGACTCTATTCTGGAACTCATCAGACATGCTGCATACTACATCGATTGTTCTGGTCTCATCAGCCAATTGTCCAACCTTTTCATCTCAAAAGGGCTGCTTATTTATCCACATCTTCTGTGATAAATCTGTACTGTGGGCATTCAAGATTTCAAACTACTTCCACTTCAAATACAACTATATTATCAGAGGAACTCAGATTATTTCCAGATTCATCATAATCGGTGCCAAGAAGCTTTGATCAATTCCTGCTATTTTGCTTCGAGTCTTCTTCAATCTTTCCAACTTTGTCAACCAAACAGCAAGATGCATCTGAGAACTCATTAATAAGGCTTAGACTGAATTATCATGCTTGTCAGATAATTCTCCATGTGGACTCATCACCATCAACATCCATCTCTATATCCCTGCTCAATTATCAAGATCCTTGGAAGATGGACCATAATGCTAGAAACATTCATCTAAAACAAGTAGTCAAGCATTTAAGATCATCCACTCTTAGTAAGCCTAGAGGGTGGGCAGTTCAGTAGCCATGGGTCCTCAGAGGTTCCTCCACAGGGTTTTTTCCTCTCCTGCATGCAACTGTTTGCACGCTCCATGAGTTGGAGGAGGTAATCTCTTTTTCTTTTGGAGCCTTTCATTTCTTATCAACACCCAGCTCCTATACTGAGGGTGGTAATTACAAGCACTGATGTATCAGTGTGCAGCAATCTAGGGTTCAGCAATTACCACACGGTATGGTTCAAGGTAAAAACATTAGAAGAGGCAAGCCACACAAAAAGCAAAGATCCTAGACTTCAAAAGGGCAGATGTTGCAAAAATGGGAGACTGCATCAAGAAAGCACTGGAAAAGGGAGAAGGAGGGGTTAGAGAAGCAGTGGGAGCAACTCAAGACAGCCATAACAGAGGCAACAAGCTTTTATCTGAAGCAAGTTAACAAGGCAAAAAGAAAGAAAAAAACATTATGGTGTTCTTAATAGGTGGCAGGAAATGTTAGAGAGAGAAAAAATGGGCATTCAAAAAGTACAAGGAAACACAGAAGGAGGTAGACAGGAAACTGTATCAGACAAAGCAGAGGGAGGCAGGGAAAGTGGTCAGAAGCACAAAGGTGCAAGCAGAAGAAAGGTAGCCCAGACAGTAAAGGAAGGGGACAAAACCTTTTTCAGGTACATAAGGTAAATAAAAAAGACCGAAGGGATAATGAGGCTAAACAATGGGGGGGGGAGTGGGTAAAGGAGGAGTTCAAAAAAACTGAGATCCTGAATAAATACTTCTGCTTAGTATTCACAAAGAAAGAAGAGTGGGAGGGATTGAAATTAGGCAGTAAAAATACACAAGGGAAGAGGGGTGGACACCAGTCCAGTCACGGAAGAGAGAGAGTACTAAAAGAACTTTTGAAACTAAAGGTGGACAAGGCAATGAGGCCAGATGGGATACATCCCAGAATACTAAAGGAACTCAGACAGGTGCTAGTGACACCACTGACAACCCTGTTCAACAAATCATTGGAGGAATGAGTGATGCCAAAGGACTGGAAGAGGAGGGTAAATGTGATGCCCCTTCACAAAAGTGGGAGCAAGGTAAAAGCGGGTAACTATAGACCAGTCAGTTTGACCTCAGTGGTAGGGAAGGTGATGGAATTGGTGTTGAAGGAAAGAGCTGTAGAGAATCTAGTGGCTAGTGGGGCACAAGACCCAAGGCAACATGGATTCACAGCAGAAAGGTCCTGTCAAACAAATCTGATATATTTCTTTGACTGAGTGACAAGGGTAGTAGATCAAGGAGGGGAGGTGGATATGGCCTACTGTACCCAGACTTTAATAAGGCAGTTGACAAAGTCCCACACAAGAGGTTAATAGAAAAGCTGGTCAATCTGGGAGTGGGTCCCAAGGTGCTAAACTGGATCAGAAATTGACTTAGCAGTAGGACACAGAGGGTGGTGGTAAACAGTGGGCTGGCAGTATAGCCTAGAGGTTAGAGTAATGAGCTGTGAATGAGCTTGGTACATCCAGCAGACTAGATCTCGGTTTGATTCTCACAACCTCCACTTGGATACTGTGTGACTCTGAGCAAGTCATTTAACCAACCAGTGGTCCCAGGTTGCCCCTGAAAACAGTGAAAACAGGCACTTGTGCCTAGTGGGCCTTACCTGGTTATCAAAGACTTAAATAAAAATAAAGTGTTCAATTGGAGGAGAGGGGGGTGACCAGTGGAATGCCCTAGGGGTCAGTACCGGGGCCGGTCCTCTTTAATATCTTTATAAGTGACATTGCAGAGGGACTGGAAGGAAAGATATGCCTCTTTGCAGATGACACTAAGATCTGCAATTGGGTTGACACTCCAGGGAGGATGGAGAAAATGAGAAGAGACTTAGGCAAGTTGGAGGAGTGGTCAAGACTGTAACAGCTCCAGTTCAATGCAAAGAAGTCAAAATCATGCACTTAGGTAACAGAAACCCAGGGGAAGAACACACGATGGGGGGCACTAGTAACAACCAAACTGGAAAGGGACCTGGGGGTGGTCATAACAGAAGACCTAAAGGTAGCCAGACAATGTGAGAAGGCAGTGAGGAAAGCCAGTGGGATGCAGGGGTGCATAGGAAGAGGTATCACCAGCAGAAAACAGGAGGTGGTGATGCCACTGTACAGACAGTTGGTGAGACCTCATCTGTAGTACTGTATGCAGTTCTGGAGACTGCATCTCCAGAAGGACGTAGATAGGGTAAATGCAGTCCAGAGGGCAACAAAAATGGCGCAGACACTGCACCAGAAACCATATGAGGAGAGACTGAGGGCTCTCAAGATGTATACACTAGAGAAAATGAGGGAGAGGGGGGATATGATAGAAACTTTAAAGTACCTCAAGGAGATTAACACAGTTCAGGAGGACAGCATCTTTCAGAATGGGAGATGTGCAAGAACAAGGGGTCAGGACATGAGGCTAGAGGGAGGATGACTTAGGGTAACATGAGGAAGTATTTTTAAACAGAAAGGTTGGTGGATGCATAGAACAGCCACCTTGAGGATGTCATGGGGCAAAAACAATAGGTGAATTCAAGAATGCTTGGGACAGACAGAAGGCAACCTTAGTGGTTGGAAGGAGAAGGTAAGCTACAGATCATATAGGATCTGGAGTTTATACAAAAGGTAGGAAAATGGGCAGACTAGGTTGGCTGAGCGATCCTTATCTGCCGTCAGATTCTGCATCTATGTTTCTATTTACTGTTCAGCAAATGTTAAATGGGATGGCTTTCTCCATGATTCAGTGTGGGATAATAAACTCCTCCCACTACTCCAAAAAAAGCCAGCCTCCCACACAATTTTTTTTAAATTTATTTAATGGAAATTGGAAATACAAACTTTTGAGTCATAGACTCCTTTGCAAAGGCTCCATGTCAACATATACAGAAATAATTATTACAGCTACAAATAGGTGGTACAGAGGAAAACATATACAGAGTAATCTACAATGGAGATATACAGTTTACATCTGAGGGTGGTATGAACCCAGCATCTTGGAAAATTCTGAGAGTGGTGCAAACCCAACATCTTGACACACAGGAACATTCATTGAGGCAAACATTATGACTCATGTCAACAGTAACAATAGATACATTGTTTCCTACCTGAGGTGAAATAAGGAAAGGCTAGAGAGGTACAGAGGAGATGGCTTGGTCAGGAAGGTAAGCAGTAAGAAGATGGGGTATGGGCCAGAGAGGCTAGTTACAGTTGCGTGCTGAGCCCTCCAGGAGGAATTCCCTGAGGCAGGTTTTATAGGGTCCAATCTTGGGCACCGTTGAGTCAGAGACAGGGAGACCATTGAGGGGCTCTATGACAGAAGGTTCTTTGACTCAGGGTAGTCCTACTGTACAGCGGGGAACCAAGTGAGGAGCCTTAGCTGAGCTCCTGGATACCCTTTGTTGGGTGGTGGGCTGGATAAGGGGGTGCAGGGTACAATCTATGCTTGGAGAGATTCAAGCTCCCACCATTCCCCTTGCCTCCTCCTCCTCCGACACTGTTCTCACCCTTAGTGCCGGGCCTTTCATTCCCTATCACTGCCCGGCTCCTATACTGAGGGTAGGAATTGAGAAAGGTCAAGGTCAGGCATACACAAGCACCACTTACAACCACCAAACATTGAATAGAATAGAATAGAATGTGTCATTAAATGTGGTGCTAAACATAATACCTATATCTTGTTTTCTCTGTTGTCCCGTGATTTTAAGCAATGTATTCCTATCTCTTGATGATGTTTTCTCCTTTGCACCTGTTAACACCCTTTCAGAATATCCCCTCTCTGTAAATCTTTCTGTCATCTCTCACGCTGTCATTTCAGATTGTGCTACATCTGAACAGTTCCTTTTAGCCCTTAGGAATTGACTTTATGGAATAGAATCAATTAATGGTTTTGGAAGATAGAGATCAGTTTGAGTGATAGAGTTTCTGTCAGTCAAATTTCTGTGGAGCTTGGTACATAACTTCCCATTTTCCTTGTAAATGGTGAGGTCCAGAAATGCTATCTCCATTTCACTGTCTGTACTAACAAAAATTAAGAGTTCTGTCATGGAGTTCAAATATTCATGACAATCTTCCACTTCCCTGATGTGTCCCTTTCCTTAATATAATAATATTGTCAATAAATTATTTCCAGGTCGGGCTCAGTGATGTCAGTCGTTCCTCATCATGATGTCTGCATGAGCATGCATTAAGACATCCAGTTCACAGGCCATGCACAGTATTAAGGTGTGTGTTGTGTGAGTACACTGGCTTTGTAGAAGAGAAAGCAGGGGGGCAGTGCTACAGAGCCGTAAGAGATTTGTTAAGTGTATGCTTCATTCAACCTACAGCACTGAGAGCAGAACACAAATGCTACCACAAATATTAGTGGCACAGACAGCTAGAGCACTACTGGTTTCTCTCAATAGGCACATTAAAAATGCAGAATAAGAGAGAAAATGTAGAGCTAATGTAAGATTTTGAGGTTTTTATGTATTGTTCAGAATTACACTTTTTTATAGGATTTTGGTCACAATATAATAGAGGTATACAGTTGAAGACGTAAACAGGCTGTGGTTTTTACTTACTCTTTGGTGTTTTATTTTTATAGTTATGATAAGGAGTATAATATGAGACTAGAAATATGGAATGTGACATAAGGTACTCAGAGGATAAATGTATTACAGGAAGACTGTGAAATGTGCATTTGGAAATTGATGAAATACAGAGAGTCTGCTTTAAGGTATCTTTATGAATACTATACTTAACCTCACAATGATTAGTATAACAACTTAATATTTTCATAAGAAACTATATACTATATAGTAGATTATTTTATTAATTTAGGTTTCCAGAGAAACTGCAGTCTACTGTAGGTATTGCCACATTTATTAGAAGTAAGGCAGCCAAAAAATACCACCTTTACATTTCCAATGCATATAGTTATTGTGAGAAGATCTTATTTACCTGCAAATACATGTTTAGATTTAAACCAATGTACCCTGATGAAGGAGTATATCTCTGGAACATTGGTGAAGGCATGAATTTGCACCTGGTTTAATGTGATCGCTAATAAATGTAAAATAATATTTAGACACTATTTGTGGTGAGTTGGACCTCTTTTTCCAGTCAATTTGCTGTGTTTGTAACATACACCACATCCTTTCTCAGTACTTCTTTCACTTTAGTGCAGTTTTGTTTCCCCCAAAAAACATTAATAGCATTATTAGACACCACTGGGCAGAAATCAGATTCTGCTTTGAAGAAAGACTCTGTGGCTCAACTTTTAAAGAGCCCTTAGGGCAACGCAATTTGCATCGCTCCAGGGATGCAGCAACTCTGGGTGCACAGGGACCCTAAGCCCCATTTTAGAAAAATCAGAGTCCTGGCAGCAAACTCGCTGGGTTTGCTGCAAGTCGACAGCAGTGCCAAAGAAACGGCACACCAGACAGGAATATTGCAAGACTCAGATGGGCTTGTGGCAGCTGTGGGAGAGATGGCAACCCACTGGCTGGGTACCCTATTGGTTAGCAGGTAGTCAGGGGCAAACCCTGGTCTGGGGGGGAGGGTTTGGGAGGGCCACAGCCCAACATTTAGTATAGTACATTTTGGTATGTAGGAAATGAAAATGTGAGGGGGAATATAGGAAGAGGCTTACACTCTAAAACATATGGGGCTCAATTTTCAAAGCCCAATATCACTGTGAATGTCACTTTGGAAGCAAAAGCTGTGCTTGCTCCATCTCCCTCATGCCCTGTAGAGCACCCCACCTGTGCTTTGTCTGTCTCCATCCCCCTCCTGGCAGACCCCCCTCCCACTGACAGCACGGTCTGACATAGATGAAGGATACCTAAACCACCTCCTGGCCAGTCTAAGTGGAGCTCCCTGCTGCATCCATGATGGGGCATACAAAATCCTCCAAAAGGGGATGTTGCAGCAGTACTGCAGTGCAAGCCTCCTTGCTACCTGGTGCACCCCGATTTAGGTTACAAGGCTGTCGCTGTGGCATTTTCACTCAACAGCTCCCCTTTTTGATGCAGATCGCATTCGAAAACTGTGAATGCCACATCATTTGATGCAAGGTGCCACTTGCATCATTTAAGTTTGAAGCAAGCACCTGTATCATTCCCCAGGCTTTGAAAATCGAGCCCTTTGAGTTTATTAAATTCTTTCAGGTGCTCATCTCTAGACATGTGGCCCGATTCCAAGATGCATATCGTAACTCACAGGCATATGCGAGTTACAACATGCTCCGCTATACTGGAGACCATGCACCCAATTCCAGAACAGGCAGGGTCCCCAGCACTTATGCCCTGCGACTTGCAGCAGCCGCAGGACTGTGCCATGGGAAGGGCACACCTGACACGGGTGCTGCAAGTGGCACAAAGCATGGCCCACCCAGAGCCCTGTACCCCAACACCATGGCACTGCCCTGCAAGGCTAGGGAGGGGCTGGAGCCACAGGACCACCCTAGGGCACCTGGCATGCAGGGCGATGGGAACACTGCACAGGGTTGGGGTGAGGGGGTGCCAGTGGCCCACAGTGGGCAGCCTGCCACAGGGGGCATGGTGGGCACCCATGGGGGACCGGGGGGTTGGCTGGAGGGGTGGCAGTCTCGGTGGTGCATTCCTGGTGGATGTAGGTATGGTAAGACCAGCTAGTAGCTAACTGTACTAATGCCATGGTCTGCTGGGTCCCACTTGGAATTGCAATTTGTGATTCTGCCAGCCGCCCTTTCGGAATACTGGTGTAATCGATGCCAGAATCCCCCTTGAGCCAAGTTGCAGGGGGTTGTGGGCATAGTGGGTGGCGTAACCCACATTTGGTGCAGGTGGCCCATGCCATGTAGCAGGATGCCACTTGGAATTGCGTTGGGTGTAATGCATGTTGCAAGGTGCGATTTGATTGATAGGGTTTGGCTCAAGTCACCTTGGGACATGCATAACCCCTTTTGGAATCAGGCCCTTAGTATCTTGTGTGTTACATTAATTTTCCTACAACAGTCCAATCAATGTATCCAGAATAGCACTATCAAGACTGCCATTTAGAGAGCCCGCTGTACTAGCCACAGGGCTGTCCATGGTGTTTGTAGCAAATCTTTTAGGGTCATGATAACAGAACCTATGTCTTCAGGTTCTGGATTACTAGTCACCATTTGGAATCCCATGTCTTCTCTGCTATTGTGGTTCCTTTGTGTGGTGTCAAAAGGGAATCTTAATTAACTTTTCAAAACATTTTTTAAAGAAGTCCAGGTGCATATACAAATCATTGCTTTTTGGTGTAAAAAATGTAACCCTTTAAGTAACAGATTTGTCCTTTTAGAGATGGCTACTGGAAAAATTTATGATTTGTAATTATTCTTCTTTTATTCTCTCAGTAACCTCCTGGTTGTAGCGATTTTTTCTTTCCCCTCTTCTCTCTCTTTCTCCTCCTCCTCCTTTTTGTTTTTGTGCATTGTGTTCTTTGGCTTGTTTAAAAAACCCTTTTATTTTTGGTATTTTGTCACCTTGTGGATCTCTTCAAATTGTTTAGAAAAATTTAATTAAGATTACATTTTGGCACCACAGAAAGGGACTGCAATAGCGGTGAAGACATGGGATTCCAAAGGGTGACTAGTGAGCCAGAACCTGAAGACACAGATTCCATTATCAGAGCCCAGCAAAAATTTGCCACAAACACCACAGGCAGTCTTGTGGCTAGCCTGGAGGGATCTCTAAATGGTGGTTTTCCTAGAGATAATCTCAATGCACTGATTGGATTGTTGCAGGAGAATGAATGTAACTCACAAGACACTATGGGCCTGATTTCCAAAGGGGTTAAAATGATGCAAGGGATTTGCATCTAAAGATATTGATACTTGGAGTGACTTGTATCACAACTTGTGTCAAATGCAATTTTTGAAAGAAGCCTGCCTCAAATCCTGATGCAGCTGTACCAAAGCCCCCCTGTGACAGGACTGCGGCAAACAACCCGGTGCACTGGGTCACAAGGGGGTGCAGTCCCACCATGGATGCAGCAAGAGGCGCCACTTAGACCAGCCAAGAGGTGGTCTAAGTGGCTTGTGCTAGTAGGACAGTATTTGAGATGGGCTGCTGAGGGCAGAAGGGCACAGGAGGTAGCAGAGGGGGTGTTGTGGAGACAGTTGAGAATTAGAGAGCTCAGCAGCACCCAGTGGGGTGCATCTGCTTTTTATTTATTTTTTTAATTTTCCTATTTTTCCCCCACGCCTCTCATCGACCATCAACTCTAGTCACGGACCCCTGGAGCCCCGGCCACTGGATATTGCCATCTCCCCCGGTCATCCCTGGCTTACCCCCCAGAGAGTGGGGCCGAGGTTCTGACCCCCTATGTCGGACCGCGGAACTGTGACTGGTTGGGAGAACGGCTCCGGTGGCCAATCAGGGCTATCCTGTGGCAGAGTGTCACCGAGACGCAAGGCGTGGGATTTTTTTTTTGTTCCCTTCCCATTTTCCCTCCCCGAGGAGGCGGGGACATGCAATGGCATGGCGTCGCCTGCCTCCCCTCCCCCCGTTTAAGCGTCGGCAGCCTGAGTTCTCCCGGCCTCCGCCAGGAGTCCTCAGTGCTCCGAATTTGCCCGCAACTCCTCCCCAGAGAAGGAGCTACCCATCGGACGCCCATCCTTTCCCCTTCGTTCGACGATCCAGGTCCGCTCCTTAACCTGGTCACCGCGCCGCAAGCGAAAACCCATCGCTGTGCCGCGGGTCATGCATCTGCTTTTAATGCTTTTTGTATTATCCAAGCAAATCATATTACTGTACTGCAATGTGCTGAACCAATACCCTATGGACATAACACTGGACTGTGGTAATTACCACACAGGGACCATAACACTCACGTGTAAGTGTTCCGGTCCATGTGCGGTAATTACTGTTATGGTTCATGTGTGGTAATTACCACAGTCCAGTGTTATGTCCTTAGGGTAGTGGATGGGAGGGTCTGCAACACAGAGGGCTGATATCATGTAAACTTGTAGCTAGAAGGCATTTCTCAAAGTTAAATTACAGTATCTGCATGTCTACTGCATATTGATCCACCACCCCACTAATTACTGATCCTGCTCCTTTGAATCTGCCTCTCTCTCTTTGTAGTGGATCAAATGATTAGTCCAAAGCTGTGACTCTGTGAGCCATTGTTATTCAGACATTTCACTTGCACCTCCTTGGATGTGTTGGACATGTATTTTGGGTATAATGCATTGGTACAGTACACTGAAGTACTGTAATATGATTGTCTGGGCAATACAAAATACATTAAAAAGCAGAGGCACCCCGCTGGCTACCACAGAACTCTCTTTAAATCTCAGCTGTCTACCTAGCTCCCCCTCTGTTAACTGCCATTGCCCTTTTGACCCCAGCCCCCTTCTGTCCAGCAGATTCACTCCCCCAACCACCCCGGCTCCTCTTGGGTTGCACCGAGTGGGGGGGGTGGATCTCTGTGGTAATTCCTTCAGGTGCTCCAACAGTTTTCCACAGCTTTCAAACTTCAGCAAACCCAGAGAGTTCGGTGCTGGGACCCTGAATCTTCTAAAATTGGGTGCAGGGTCCCTGGCACACCCGGGGTTTGCTGCAGCCCTGGAGCAACTCAACTTGCCTTGCTCTAAGGGCTCTTTGAAAGGCAAGCCCTATGGGACCAATTTCCAAAGGTGTTAGAATGACACAAGGGACTTGCATCAAAAGAGTTTGACCCAAGGGGTGACTTGCATCAAAAATTGCATCAAATCCTGATGCAGTTGCACCAAAGTCCCTTGCATCAAAAGTTGCGTCGAACACCCATTGCACCATGTCACAAACACAATTTTCATCAAAGAAAGTTGCCATATCCTCTTAAGTGGAATTCTGGAAGGTGGTGCTCCCATACTTGTGTCAATGATTTGATGCACCTATAAGACCGGGGGTCTAAATCAGACAACATATAAATAGGGCCATGCTAGGCAATTGGAATGTGAATCATTACTGAGGAGCTACTGCAGCAGTGCAAGCACCAGAGGGGTGACAACTAAAGAGTGCCTGGGCTAGCAGCCCTACTAGCCATTAGGCTAGCTATATGGAGGTGGCATCGGCATGCCTAATGGCACCCCCACTAGGCAGACTGTGAAGCCCCTGTGGAGAGGGAGGGTACAGGGTGGCAAAGGTACCCTGCAAGGGTTTACAGGAGATGGATATTGTTCTGGGAGCTCACTGAGGAGCAGTGCTTGGCATGATACAGTCTTCCTCATGGTGCCAAACAGGAGCTTTGTGAGGAGCTTGGGGGGGGATCTGCAGAGCCAAACCCAGAGGGAGCATCTGATTCCAGCTGAAGTGAAGGTGTCTACAGCACTATGCTTCCTGGCAACAGCAACATTCCAGACCCTGGTGGGTGACACTGTGGGCATCTTGCAGTCTACAGTGCCCAAATGCTTGAAGCAGTTCTTGGAGACCCTGGTGCGTAAGACTGACAAATACATCTCCTTCCCACAGGAGGCACAGCAGCAACTTGCCATAAAGCAGAGCTTTTATGGCATTTGCAGTTCCCCCATGTACTGGGTGCCTTGGACTGCACACACATGCCAATACGTGCAATGACCATGCATGCAGTTGTATATGTTAACAGGAAGGGGTTCCATTCTATGAGCATCCAGGTCATGTGCAACAACAAGTGCTGCATACTCAATGTGGATGAGCAGTTCCCCAGCTCCTGTCATGACGTGTACATCCTGAGACAGAGTGGGCTGCCTGAGGCCTTTGCATGTGGGGACATCCACAGAGAATAGCTATTAGGCAAGTGCATGAGTGGGAATGCAGGAGAAATGCAAAGGGCAGTGGAACAGCATATGTGCAACTGCAATGAGTGCTGGTGGAACACCAGAACAGGATACATGGTTGAACAAGGCACAGCTGATGTGGACGGAGTGATGCCCAACCTGGCATGTAGGACATGAGCCATCCTGGCCACTTGGAATGTCAATGGCACTGTACATGGGCAATGTGTGTGAGTGGTGTGTCCCATGGGCAGGGGGGAGGGGTCAGAGGCATAGGGGACCTGCACGTGGGCTGGGGGGATAGTGGATGTGCAGAGTGGTGAAGAGTGCAGGTTAGGAGTGGAAGCAATTGTGACCATGGGGCAGCATAGTACAATGCCACATCAACAGGCGATGATGGTCCCCAGTACAGTGAGCGGGCAGGACAGCACTGACTAAGGATGGGGAGGTGGGCTGCTGGTCTATCATCTGATGGCAGCAAGTGCTGAGGCCCATGGTACATGGGGAATATGAGTGCACAATGGGTTGGGAGGGAATGGGCGCACACAACCCGCCATGGAGGACGATGGTGGAACAATGACGTGTGTGTTGGTGGCTGTGCACAACGTGATGGCCAGGTGTGGGTGACCTGTACTGCTGGAGACAGACTGCCAGTGATCACTGCAGACAGTGTGGTAGGGAGTGTGATGAAAACAGGTACACTGGGAATGAAGGGAAGGGCAACAGCTCAAAAGCTATTATGTCTGTGGGAGGCATGGACAGGGGCCATAGAAATGTCTGTGCAGAACTGGGGTGGAAAAGGGATGTTTCAAGAGGACCCAGCTGGAGGCCGCTCTTATGAGACCCATGTACTGTATGTTGTACAGTATGCTGGGAAAGGGGTACTGAGATACACCCAATGGTACCCTATGCTATGGGACACAGGTATGAGTCAGACGGAAGGCATCCAGTGGCCCCGTGACACAAAGTCAGCAGATGTCACTGGTGGGGGAGCAGGAGGGGCACAGAGGAGGGATACCCAGTGGACCATGGGATATGCTGGATTGAGATGGGCCAAGGGGTGGCTAGCTTGATGCAAATTCACAATTCGAGCAACTTCAGAGGACCAGAAATTAAATGTGGCATATTTGCAGCTTTTTGATGCAATTTGTGTCGACTGCTGCAGCAAATACTGCTGTGAATTGTGTCAAGGCAAAAAATGCTGCAAAATTCATGACACACATATGTTGGCCATAGAATGCAGAAGTAAACATACCAAGCACGTGGCGTCTCAGTGTTCAACGCAACAATGCAAATACAGCCGAGGCCTAGCAATAGTGTGCACTCTGCAATGAAATGACACCATAAATACTAGTCCAAAACATCTCCTAGAAGCCTTACCATGGCTGTAGCAAGAGGAAGAGCACCACATTTCATGGAGAAGATAGCCCTCCTAGTTACCTCCATAGGCCAATGGGCCTGAGTGCTTCTGCCTCCTTGCAGCAAGCACCACATTACGGCTGAGAGAGAGAGGGTGTGATGCATTACTGCAGCAAAATTGTGCCACCTGTCTAGGGTAAAGAGGACCATGTAACAGATAAAGCACATGTGGAATTACCTGGGACACAGGAACACCACCTATCTGATGAAGCTGCAGGAGCTCTCAAGGGAGGTAGACATCGCCTTGAGGGGCGGCCACAGGCATGCAAGAAGTAAGTAGATATGACATTAGCCACATGTGCCCTTCAACTCTTTCCCCCCACCAAATAAAAGAATATATTGTGATGTTCTGTTTCTGTTTGTGTCTCCATCCTAGACAGACTCATCACCCAGCGGGGGGGTGGGGAGGAGACCTCAGGGTCACCACCAGAGCAAGAAAGAGAGGAGGAGAGTGGACAAGGCAGCAGGCAAGGTATGTCACACATCTGGTACATTTCCAGTGGATCAACACTATCTCAGGTACCATAAGGACATTGACTCTGCATCACATGTCTGTAGCCAGTGTACATCAGGACTATTGATACATACCCATGGTGGCCATTGTCATAAGGGCGCCAGTGGACTGTGGCCACTGTATGGAGGACAGGAAGTGGTTGTGCAGCGTGCTGTAGCTCCACCCCCCCAGCATGACAATAAGTAGGGACACCACCTGCCCATGGCATTTGAGCTGGTGGGAACAGGGAGCCGTAACCACGAAAACTGGCCCACCATGTGTGCATATAGGCAAATGGCAAGTGACTGGGAACAAGACTAAGAGTATGTGCCACTGTGGCCAACAATGCTGTAGAATGGTTGGCCACGAAACAACATATGACATGATGTGTACAGTAGCATGGAACAATGTTAAGATCATCAGGTTATTCGGAGCACCATCCTGGAGTATACAAGGGATATGTCAGACATCAAACACATGGGCCAAGACACCCCTACCCAGCTGCCGTAGGATGCCACATTATGGCCCCTATTGGCTGGCTGGAGTGATGCCCACACAAGGCTATGTTAGGGGTGTGAGGGAGAATGTGCACATGGATGTTGTTTGACAGGCAGTACTGCATGTTGCAGGTGGCACCTGCATCCTGCTGTGTGAAAGTGGAGGGGGACCATAAGGAATGGAGGGTGGCAGAGGGACAGGCACAGCACATGGGTCATCCCACATAATGGTTCTGTAATGGACAGTTGACCATGCTTACATTGTTTGCCCTGTCATGCGCAATCCACCATGCAAGCTCACAAACATGGTTAGGCTCCCCTACACAATGGCACCAGAGACTGTGCAAACTTTGGTTGTCAGCAGTACGCATGTGACTATGGCAGTGTCCAACCACGGAACACAGTATTGACTATTGTCTTGTGGGTGGTACAGAAGGCTCATGTGCATGACCATGTTCTGGGTAACCACAGGTGGCCGATGCAAGGGTGTGAACACAGCTTGGTTGTGGGCAATGACAAGACTGACATGTTGACATCTGCATGTTGTGTGTGGCATGTTGCTGTGATTCCTCATAGCCTACTTGCAATGTTATGTAAGGTCATACTTCCGAATACAGAAAGCAGCATTGCACCTCTTGAGAGGGGCCAGAATGCCACGAGTGCCTGAAGCACATGCAGGGCCCATGGTACAATGCATCTACTCAGTTGCATTTCCACAAGGGGTGGGATAATGGATATACACACAGCTGGGCATGTCTGTGTGGGGTGTGCTGCTGTCTACCGTCATGTTGGAAGGGGAGGCAGGAGATGCTACCTCATTTCAGGTGTCAGTATGCAAATGACTTTGTGGCACAATGCAAGGCTAGGGTATGATACCCCACATTACTATTGTAAAGCCCCAACAATGTGTCTTGTGGAATATGCCAGGTACATCTCAGTGGCATTGCCATTGCATTCTACATGGGTATGCTGACTGCACAGCAAAACTGCAAGAGCGAAGACCATCACAGCAACAGGATTCGAGCAAATACCTTGGGTCGCTGTAATGGTCTCTACTGGCACCGGGACTGCATCACCTGGTGATTCGCCCCTTCCCCCGAGACAACTCCGACTTTGAGTTATATCCTTAGAGATCAAGGGGTGTGGGGAGTTCTGGGGGTGCAACCCCCATATAAAAACACTGAGACATCCCTGACAGTGCAATGCCGATATCGACATTGTTGCTGTCGCTGTTAGACAATGGCGCAGGCAGAGGTCACCGCTATAGGTAAACTCTCTACGTGTTGGGGCCGGAATTGGTGCATATGTGGAATGTTTACCTGGGGTGGTGGTAATGCCACGGCTACAGGCTGTAATGTTGTGGGGATTGTGCCATAGATGATGAGAGTCACATAGATAAGTGTCAACCCCAGTCCCCAGACATGTGTCCCTCATGGTTCTGACAGTCAGCAGCATGCACCACATACCCATTTGCAGCAGGACACATAGATCACCATGTAGGTGGCTTGCAGGGATGGAGGCCCAACTGGCCTCACATCTGCTGGAGATTAGTTGAGGACATGCATGGGGGACCACTGAGAATTGCATCAGATGCTGGTGTACTATGCATACGTGAGGAAAGCCTGACATTCCCCTGTGCATGTTTTCACACCCCTCCCAACAGTGTGACTCCCCGAGTTGCAGGTCATGCTTTCCACTCGGCATGTCATCTCTCTACAGAATGACTACCTCCATGGTGGACATGTGCAACTAGGGAATGCAATATGGGGACGTGTTTAGCAGCAGTGCTACCTGTCACAATGGTCAAGCCCTATTATGCGGTGCCCAGGTAGGCATAGCAGCGATGGTGATGTGGCCATGGGCATGACATTCCCTATCCGCAACACCTACATATCCCTAATAATCCCTTTCACCTCTGGTTTCCCCCAAAAATTTCCACCCAGGCTGGTACACCACATGCATGCTGCCCAAGTCTATGTTGGCAACCTGTTCTGGGGTTGCATGTCCCATGCTGCACATGCCATGCTTGTAGACAGGCAGTCAGATCGGTATTACATAGATGTGGGACACATGCTTCTCCAAGCACTACATGCAGGTGGGGCACACATGCTCAGGCTATAGATGGCACTACAGACCTGCTGGCATGTGTTCCACAACCAACATACCACCCCAGGCTGGCAGGTATAGGCTACATATGTTTGTGTCATGAACATGCCCCGGAGTAGGTGCTTTCATCGGGGCAACCCCTGAACATCTGCTGTTGCACAGGTGTGTGATATTGGTTCTAGGAGTAGCACATGAACCCCTGCATAGCCCACATAACACATTACAATGCACTTACACCCCCACACATCTGCCCCTGCAACTGCCACAGTCAGTCATCCCACACCGCACCATTAGGCCATTTGTCTACATGCCAGACAGCACATGTCAGGGAGGTCAGGCTGTGCTGTGCTGTGCACACTCATCCACTGGCCACATGTGCCCCACATGATGTACCATGGGCCTTGGCATTGTGAACCATAGTTACACAGGACCTTACAACATGGTGGGCTACCGGTGTACGATGCTGTGTCTCTCACCATAACTTCCATTACTGGCTTGTGAGTGCACCTGTCACCCTGCTACTGACGAGCAACATCCCTGTAGATGCACACATTCACTACACTAATGGCCTGCATCTCTTTTCCCTACAGGTGGTGTCCAGAGTGGTGGGAAGAGACCAGCCCCCCATCGCCATGCCAGTGTGCCATAGATTGGGTGACGAAATGCCTAAAGATAAAGGAGGCATGGGCATATATGGAACAGACATGATGGAGACTGGAGGCAGCATATCACAACCCGCAGCATGCCAGGACATTGAGGAGGGCAGCTCCGCAGAGCATGGGGATCATTAAGACCAGTCCCGGGCCACAGAAGTTCAAACCTTTCCATAGCTTGCCACCAAGCATGCACAGCAGACAGGGCAGAAGAAGTGACAGAGAAGGAGCAAGGTGCAACTGCCCAACCAGAGGGGGAGGAGAAGCCAGCAACACTTGACACTGTGGAGCTGGAGGCTGCTGATGAAGCTGGAGGGGACCCTGATGTTGTTGTGCAATCACCCCAAGGGGACATGGTGGCAGATGTGATCGAACCTTCTCAGGACAGATTATCCAAATTTGCAGACATAGTTGCAGATGGGCTGCAGTTCCTGTCTGCAGACCTGCAGAAGATGCAGGGTACCATCACAAACATGTTCAGGGCCATCAGAGACTTCCAAAAGTAAGGTCCATGATATCTGCAGGACCAATTCCTTGCATTACAGGCCACACCTGTATATTGTTTTATATTAACTTTAAAACATCCTCTTTACCTTGTTATGACTGTTGACCTGTTTCTTGTTATTAAAGTCCCACATTATTAACCCCCCCAAGTACATGTTTTATGTGGTTTTGTAGAGTTCATGCTGTTCAACACAATCTGCTTTCTTTAGTTTATTATTGATATTGTTGCTGTGGGTCAACATCCTTGACAGCGACAGACAATGTTGAGTGTCGGCATTGTACTATTGGAGATGCCAGTGTGTTTCAATCAGGGGGCTGCACCCCCATGAACCCCACTGACCCTCCAGTCTCTGGATATCCAACTCCAAGTTGGAGTTGAATTGGGAAGGAGGCACAACAACTGGAGCCACACCGCCAGTGTCTGCTGGGGCCAGCACAGTGACTTGCCGCTTTCAGATGACATCTGTCACTGTGCTGGTCTTCACGGTCATGATGTCAACCTCCTGTCAGTCTACCATTGTGGTGGATATTCTTCATATTGCACTTCCACTTCCTTTTTGTAATACACTCCTGTTTGAACTCTACTACTCTGTGGTCTGTGTGGTTCATTTTAATGGGTACAGCTTCCATGAAAAGGGTGAGTGTGGGAACCAGTAGGTTAGGTGAACAAGGGCACAGTGTGGTGTGTGTGTGTGTGTGCTGCTAAGTACCCCATGAGGGTGCATATCTCTTGCTGGAGGTATGCTGTGCCATCACTGGTACACATTAGTCCATTTCCTACTCAGTAGACCTGATACCAGGAGGGTAACTGGTCCATGGCTCCCCTGTCAGGCCAGAGTTGTGAGAGGTGCACTCCACAGTGCACCACTCATGGCTTCATGGGGCGACATTTTGGCTCTTGTTGTCCACCCACTAAATCTGCCACTGTGGCCCCCTCCATACTTTGCAGGCAAAGCAGGTCCTGTGTGCCTCTTAGTCCATAACTCAGCATCCTGATTCTGTACACCACAGAGATCCCCATGTAAGGGTCCCCCATATGCAGCTTCATGGCAAATGATGTCAAGGTGGCACAGTGTGTGCACTGAATGAGTCATGTTGGTGTGCATACCATAGGGGTTTCTCCTGCACACTGCAGGTCAATGGCTCAGGGCCACTCTCTGGCAGCAATGTCCACTTTGGGATGTGTCGTGAAGCAGTGTTTATGTCAGGTTCATTGCATCTTGTCCTGACTTCTGGGCCTCATCATGATGGCCACATTCAGTGGGACTGGGGATGTGCCTTGCCTACTCACATGAATTCCACCTATGCAAACAGGCAGCCACAGTGCAGAACAAGGGCAGGGCTGTGTAGCCTGCCTACAGTGTAGTAGAAACAGTGGATCCAAAAGAACTGTTCCTGCACTCTAATCCAGAAGAGAAGCTAGGTGCATACAAAGGGAAGCCACTCCCTAAGGTTATAGCAAGTCAGAAAAAGCATGCACTCCAATTAGTGCTTGAAAAAAAATACTGGCCAAACAATTCAGTACAGCTTTAACTGTTTATTTAAATCTTTTAAGGCTCAAGCCAAGTCATCAAAAAACAAGCTATACCCCAGCGCTTCACCTCCCAAATGAAGCTTCCTTAGGAGATATTTTTCTAAAATGCTAATTAGAATGCGTGCTTTTTCTGACTTGCTACAGTGTGGCAGGACTGTTTCTGTGACATAATAACATAGAGACACACAACATCTTAGACACTGTCCAGGTTGGCAGCGACACTTCCAAATGTAAGTTGTTATTGGTACAAACCTGAAGGCCTTCCCCCTCAACAAGTCACTCATGGCATCCCCCAACCCCCCTCACAAACCCCACAACCATCTCCAACCCCCCAGGCCCCTGAACTTTTATCTAGACATTCCCCACATACATTCCCCCAACAAGCACCTCCACTGTTCACCCCATCTACCCATGCCCTCATACTTCCCCAAACCCTGCCCAGGATGTCACAGTTAGCACTCATGGCCACATCCACTGTTACCTTACAGCATTCTCTGCCTCTCACATCTGCCTGCATGTATGCCAACAGTGGCCCTGGTGGTTGTATGTGTCATGTGTTGTTCACGGTCTTTGTGGCTGAGGATGGCCCGCTGAACTGCTGTTCTTGCTGATCTCCTGAAGACTGGCATGTCACCCCACATAGTATTGCTGCCAGTCCCTGTTGTAACCCCTGTGCACCCTGGTCTCAGTCCCCTATGTTGGGATGGCACCTGTGTTGACATCTCAGGGCCCACTGCTGTCAGGCTTTCATCCACCTTGCGGTTGTCACACGATTGATGCCACTCACTGTAGCTTGTGCAGGCTCATGCACGTCACCCCTACCACTCCCTGCAGGGCACTCGTCTGCTGTTGTGTCTATGCAGGGGGTTCAGGGGTGGTGCATGCTTGTGACAGCTGTGTGCTGATGGCCCCCATGGAATGTACACCCCTGTCCACATTGCTGCACAGCATCCCATCACAGTGTGGAGATGTGGTGTGGGAAGCCTTCTCCATGTCATGCCTGCTGTTGTTACTGCTTGCAATGACCTCCCACTTGTTCTCCCATTCTGGTTAATGCCATCATTGTTCATCCCAGGGTGCCGTGCAGCCTGTTCAGTCCCAGTACTGCAGGGTGCTCTTTGAGTCCATCACCATGGCCTCATGTGCCCATGATGGGATAGATGTCTCAGACTCGGTCACTGCAGCTGTTTGATGTTGTGTTATCTTACACTGACAGCCCTCCCATTGGGGGACATGTGTGTCATTGCCTGGTCTGGTTCCAAAGGTGTTCACAGTTGGGCACGTCAGGCTGTGTCCTTGACTAGGCCATGGTGCAGGGGCATGCCCTAGCATTTCCACACCATAGCCCTACCCACTGATGGTCATACTGCCTCCCCAGTATGGCCATAGTTGTCTGCCCCTCTGCGACTGTGACTGGATTCCCCTCTCATGCATGATGTTCACTACCTGAACTGGGGGCATAGTATACCCCCCAACGGTGCATTTGTATCATCTGGGACAGGTCCTGAGCCAGCACCCTGTTGTGTCCCATGAATAGTGGGGTTGATGAAGTCCACATTGCTGGCAATGTGCCAGGGAGTTTCATTCATGATGTTCCAATGCTGCCACCTTGTGCTTTGCATGAGGCCAGGCAGTGCAGATACCAGCATTTGGCCAAAGCTTTTCTGCAGGAATACTGCACAGTCAAGCATGAGCAACACATGGTCAAGTATGGCCATTTGCTGCTCAGTCACCACTTGCCTTCCCTGAAGGATGTCTGTCTGCTGTACCTCATGGGCAGCCACACACTGCAGGCCATAGGTCATGGCATCCCTCAGACCACTGATTTTGCCCTCTACACACTGATGATGTTGCCGTGCAGCACTGTGGTATTCCTCTATGGCCACCCTGATGGCACTGAGTTCTCGGACTAATGCTACTTCAGTGTCCAGCATATTTTGGCACAGGTGGTCCACATCATCCAGGTCCATGTCCAAATGGAGGGAGCCAGGTGCTTCTGGTGCCATTGTCCTCTTCCCTTGCATACATGTAGTTGGGGAAAGGTCCTGTATCACAATGTCCTGGATGGTGTCCGCTTGACTGGTGTTGCTGCCATGACAGTCCAGGTGTTGTGCCAATGATGGCTCTGGACTTTCTCCACTGACTCTGGCCAGCTCTGGGTGGTCTGTGTATTCTGGGCTCTCTCCTGGATGTGCCTTTGTGCTGAATGGTGTCTCTGATCCATGCCTTGTGTGGATGTCACTCTCAGTGTGTGTGTTCACACCATCCTGTGCCTGTGCTTAGCATCCACTGGGCCATGTTTCAGCAGTGTCAGACATGCCCGGTGCTACCTGGAACAGGAACCGGACATGTTAATTTACTTACAGTCCAGTACCATACTCATTGACAAGTGT
This sequence comes from Neoceratodus forsteri, assembly GCA_016271365.2. Taxonomy (NCBI): domain Eukaryota; kingdom Metazoa; phylum Chordata; order Ceratodontiformes; family Ceratodontidae; genus Neoceratodus; species Neoceratodus forsteri. Next base: position 1,397,248,342 of record CM057450.1, read on the forward strand.
TGATCACTTCTCTTATTGCAAGTAAATGCAGTGCATCCATCAGCCCCTCACAGTGCTGGATAGCTACCTATATATGCTGCACAACACCCCTGCAGTGCATATGGTCTCACACTGGGTCCACACGCCGAGCTTAATATCCAGCAATGTTACATACTACACTATGTGGCTGTGGCCCGTCTCCCACCTCCTGGACTTTGGCACTTTCTGTGTGGTAACACACTGTCTCTCTTCAGGGTATCTTGTAGAATCTCCATTCCAAAAAATCATTACAGGGAGCTAAAACATATATTTCTGAAGAAAGTCACTTGACAATGTGTAAAATTCTTGTGCCTTTTATTGTATTCACTCTCCCCTACATTTTGCTCCTCAGAGCTTGTTCACAGGAATTATCTGTTTCAACACAAAATTTAATTTGTTTTAGTACCATCTTTTTATATTTCAATATTTTAGCACTTTCAAAAATGTTATTTTATGGAACTCCACATTATTTACCATCTATACTTTTGTCGCTTCTTGTTTACAACATTCTCTAATTTCACCTGTAGCAATAAGCTCTCTGTGAATACATAAACAAACAACAACTTTTGTAACAATGCAGCATAAATGCTAGCCACGGACTTGTGCAGTAATATGTGACTTATGTTTTAAACTTGATTCCCCATAACCACACACATACCTCATAAGCAAAGGGATTTAAATGTGTTGCCCCAATCTTGAAATTTATCAAGGCCCAAAACGCGTGTGGCTTGTTTTTTCTTTAAGTTATTCGGCCCCTATGATACACAAAAAACATTTTTAATTAATTTCCTTTACATTATATGCTTATTTCATATGGATTTATTCCATCTTTTACCTTCAGTGAAAGCGCTATTCGTGCTGTTTCCCCTGCTCTGCTTAAACAAATTCTCCCTGTTGCTTGGTTCAGTAATAGCATTCCAAACATTACTTTGCACAGAGAGGTGTGGCTTCCTCTTGAGACTGCTTGGAATTATCGCCGAAGTGATGCATCACCTCAATTAGCTTCTCGCAGTCTATGTCTATGGCATGGATGAGGCTAGGGTACTCCGCACCATGGGATTCAATGACTGGTTGAAAAACTGGTGCAGAGCTCAGGGATTTGGCTTCATTGAGGACTAGGGCTCCACCTGGAGGGATGCAGGCCTATACTGGTGTGATGGTCTGCATCTATCCAGGACGGAAACCAGGATCCTAGGTGATAGATTTAAATGCTTAATTGGCAAGCATTTAAACTAGCCAAAGGGTGAAGCACAGAAAAGGAGAAGGGAAATCCTAGCCTTCCCCAAAAAAATCACGGTAGTTAGTGAGGTAAACACCAAGATAGAGCAGTCGATAGGGAGAAGGGCAGGGTAAATGGAGAAAAAGACAAAGGCAGTAAGGACAGGGATGGGGAAAAAAAATAAAGCCATAAAAAAATGAAGGGTATTGAGTACCAATGCCCATAGTCTAGGTCAAACGCTCCCCAAAATAGTGGCCTTGATGGAAGAGGGATGCCTGGATACCGTGACAGTTACAGAAACATGGTACACAGAGAACCATGAATGGGATGTCAACATATCAGGGTACAAAATCTACAGGAGGGACAGGGAGGGAAGAAGAGGAGGAGGAGTAGCTCTCTATGTAAGGGAAGGGATCAAAGCAACAGAACTAAAGGGTAAACAGGGAGGAGAGGAGGCACTATGGGACACCCTGGAGAATGGAAATGGCACCACAGTCCGCGCAGGGGTTGTATACAAACCCCCATCTCAGGGGGAGTAAATGGACAAGGAAATGATAGAAGGCATCCTTAGGATGCCTAGGAAAGGGGAGATATTGCTGATGGGGGACCTGAATACGCCAGATGTTCACTGGAGCACCTTTGCTTCAGCCACATCTAAGAGCAGGGCCATTCTCAATGCCCTACAGGGGTCATGCGTCAGACAGCTAGTTTTGGAACCCACTCAGGAGGGAGCAATCTTAGACCTGGTACTCTCAAATGGGGACAGAGAGATGATCACCAAACTTGAAGTGGGTAGCAGTCTGGGAACAAGTGACCACCAAACAGTGTGGTTCACGACAAACTTAGCTGTAGAGTCAAGCCATTCAAAAGTGAAGGTACTGGACTTCAGGAGGGCTGATTTTGTCAAAATGGGAGAGTGCCTCAGAAAAGCACTAGCAAACAGGCAAGAAGGTAGGGTGGAGCAACAATGGAGAAACATCAAAACCACCATTACAGAGGCAACAAGCCTTTGTGTGAAGCAAATAAACAAATCAAATTGAAAGAAAAAAAACACTATGGTTCTCAAACGAAGTGGCGGGGAAAGTTAAGGAGAAAAATATAGCATTCAGGAAGTATAAGGAAACACAGAAGGAGCAGGACAGAGAACTGTACCAGTTAAAGCAGAAGGAAGCGGGGGAAGGCAGTCAGTATAGCAAAGGCCCAAACTGATGAAAAGATACCCAACTTGGTTAAGAAGGGGGTTAAAACTTTTTACAGGTACATTAGGGCGCAAAGAAAGATGAAGGCAGGGATACTGAGGCTGAATAAAGAGGAAGGTGGTTAGGCAGAGAGCGATAGTGAAAAAGCAGGATACTGAACAAATACTTCTGCTCAGTATTCACAATGGAAGAGCAGGGGGAGATACCAAATCCAGTCAATAGAAGCACTCTGGATAGGGGAGTTGATATTAGTCCTTTCACAGAAGAAAGGATTCTGAAAGAACTCTTAAAACTGAAGGTGGATAAAGCAATGGGGCCTGATGGGATTCACCCCAGAATTCTAAAAGAACTAAGGGAATAACTAGTAACACTACTGACTACTCTTTTTAACAAATCATGGGAGGATGGTGTGGTACCTGAGGACTGGAGGAGGGCGGATGTGTTTCCCCTTCACAAAAGTGGGAGCAAGACAGTGGCAGGAAACTACAGACCTGTCAGTTTGACCTCAGTGGTAGCGAAAATGTTGGAATCACTTCTGAAGTAAAGAATTGTTGAGTACCTAGAAGCCAGCGGAGCACAGGACCCAAGGCAGCATGGATTCACAGCAGTAAGGTCATGTCAGACAAATCTAATTGATTTATTTGACTGCGTGACCAAAATAATAGACCAGGGAGGGGCTGTGGACATGGCCTACCTAGACTTTAGCAAAGCATTTGACACAGTCCCGCACAAATGATTAATAAACAAATTAGCCAGCCTGGGAGTGGGTTCCAGGGTGGTAGCCTGGATAAAACACTGGATGGACAACAGGAAACAGAGGGTACTAGTACAGTAAATGGAGTCCACAGTGAAGAAAGGGGTATTACTAGTGGGGTACCGCAGGGCTTAGTACTGGGGCCGGTCCTTTTTAATGTCTAAGCGACATTGCAGAGTGACTGGAAGGAGAAGTATGTCTCTTTGCAGATGACACAAAGATCTGCAACAGGGCTGATACACAAGGTGGGGTAGAAAGGATGAAAAGGGACTTGGCAAGTTTGGAGGAATGGTCAAATGTATGGCAGCTTAGATTCACAGCAAAGAAGTGCAAAGTAGTGCACCTGGGAAACAAAAACCCAGGGGAAGAGTACACAATGGGGGTGAGATACTGACAACAAAAAAGGAAAGGGACCGGGGGGCAGTCATATCAGATGACCCTAAGGTGGACCAGCAATGTGAGAAGGCAGTAAGGAAGGCTGGGGGTATACTGGGATGCACAGAGAGAGGCATCACCAGTAGAAAACATTAAGTTATTGGCCCTCTTTACAGACAGTTGGTAAGATCGCATCTGGAGTACTGTGTACAGTTCTGGAGAACCCATCTCCACAAAGACATAGGCAGGGTGGAGGCTGTCCAGAGGAGGGCAACCAAAATGATGCAGGGTCTACACTGGAAGACATATGAAGAAAGACTAAGGGAGCTTAAGATGTATAGCCTCGAGGAAAGGGGGGGGGGACATGATAGAGACTTTCAAATACCTCAAGGGGATCAACAAAGTCCAAGAGGGTTGCATTTTTCAGAAAAAGAGATGTGCAAGAATAAGGGGGCACAATTTGAAGATAGAGGTGGGGACAGTTCAGAGGCAATGTGAGGAAGTATTTCTTCACAGAGAGGGTTGTAAATGCATGGAACAGCCCTCCTGAGGAGGTTGAAGAGTCAAAAACAGTGGGGGAATTCAAGAATGCATGGGACAGACATAAGGCCATTCTAGTCGGGGTAGGAGGAAGTATGCTGTTGGTTAACTAGGATCTGCAGCTTATCTGTTAGGCAGGGAAATGGGCAGACTAGGTGAGCCAAGCAGTCCTTATCTGCATCAGATTCTATGTTTCTCTGTTTCAGAACCCCTCTGTGGCAGAACACACTAGTTGTGCATAGTTGCCCATCCAGTATTCTCTATATCAGATATCAACAACTAATGCACAAGACATTTAGAGGTACTCCTGTCCACGTATTCAAAAAAGAACTTCTCTTTCTACTGCAAGAAGGGGTTGCAGAAGGGTCCATCAGCAATAAGGAACTAAAATACTCTCTGTATGGTAAAAACTAGTATAGAAAAGTGCCCTTTGTACCCTCATAAGTGCCCTTTTGATTCTCAGCCCCCTCAGCTTTTACCATCTTCCGGCCCCCTTGTAAGCATCCAATTATGCTGACTACTGTATACTACCAAAGGTGCACAAGTGTTTGGGGGACATTCCAGGAAGACCAATAGTCCCAGAGAGTGGGTCCCTAAATGAGAATTTATGGGGCTTTATTGATTTTTTTTCATCAAGAAAGTGTTCACATCCTGTCGTATTACCTCAAGGACACTAGGGACAAATTGAGAAAATTCAGTGATTTTTAATGACAAGAGAACTATGTGTGGCTTAGTGTAGATGTAGAGGATTTATATACCTCTATACATCACCTAGACAGGATACAGGCATGTGAATACTTTATGAAGAAAAGACCACTGAGGAAGGCCATACCAGTGACCTTTCTAACAAAAGCACTGGATTTTATTCTCTCACAGAACTTTTTTGAATTCAAGTAGGCTTTTTACCTGCAGGTTTGTGGCACTGCAGTGGAGGCATCCATGTCCCCTGTATATCCCAATCACTATGGAAAGACAGCACAAACTATGATGTAAGTGTGAATCCCTACATCAAGAACATCAAGTGTTGGTATAGATATAGCAACACCTGCATCTGTATATGGGAAGGGCCAGAAGTCTTGGCTAAGAAATTCATAGATTGGCTAAACCTAAATAACCTCAATTTTAGTTTTACTTCTACCATCATCCCTCAAATTACTACTCTCCTGGATATTACACTGATGGGGGATCTGAGTAACAGTCAGATTTCCACAAAGGGTTTCAGAAAGGAGACAACTTCTAATTGGGTTGGGTAGGGACCGATCTCTAAAACAGGCTAGGTCCTGGGTGGTGTAGGAGTTACGTCTGTGGTTTACTGGGGGGTGGGGGGGCTATGAACTTTACAGATTATACTACAAAGCGAATGATTATTGGAAGAATTTGAAATCATTCCCAGGATCAAACATTTCTGTTACTGATAAGTAAGCCAGGATCTATAAATGGCAAGATTTACTGATGGGAATCTTAAAATACATTCATTTGTTCACCCTGAAAACAGAACTGTATCAAGGTCAGAACTTCAGTATGAGAGAATTAAAAAAAAAAAAAGAGTATGATTTTTAATTGTATCACTGAAACTTATTGTATATGTCTTAATTTTAGGTTATAGTTAAGAGTAAGATTCTAAGCTAGGATTCTAAATGGGTGTGTGAGACAAAGCAAAGGAAATGGGCTTGTTCATACCTTAAAGGTCATCCTGACTGGGGCCCCTGAAGCTTTCAGCTGCACTTAACACCTAATCAGGGAGGTGGAGTCATGTCACAGTTCAGCCCCTGACTTACTCAGTGGCTGAGTCCTTTCCAAAAAACATGCAGCTCAGACAGAAAGAAAAGGATATATAGTAAATATACGCTGGGGATTGCTAGGGGCCCCGGCAGGCAGGGGCAGGCCCTAGGCCTGTGCCTATGTCTTAATCTTGCCCTGGGCTGCACATGTGTTTTTCAGCTAATAGCAGAGCACTGCAGCCACAGTCTTCAGCTGAAAGCACCGTTTGTGTGCCGCCCTTTTTGCCCGATGGCCATTGAAGAGCTTGTCATTGACTTTCTGGGTCTTTCCGCGGGTCCAAGTCCGACTGCTCAGTCGGTCATCGTCCACTGCACCACTTGGCACTGGACATCATCCTTCAGAAGTATGAGAATTTGCTGAATCCTTCAGTAGTCCATAGTCGGGTCCTACTCCTCTATGTTGCGGAATCACTGGATAGTAATCCCCAAGGCCCAAACACACAGTAGCAGACAGACTGTGGAGTTAGAAATGTATGTGGCCATCTGGGAAATGGAGAGTACTGCTGGCAGACCATTTTGTGGCCATGCCTAATAAGTATGATGAATTTTGAAATACTGCTACTATGTATGTATGTATGTATGATCATTCTCAAATCCATTTTTATTATTCACAGTCAGAGCACAGTCTCAGAGTATTATGTATATGTGCTATGGATGGGGAGGGAAGGGGAGGGGTAATTAATTTGGTGGAAAACAAAACATGGCCATCATCATGTTGTTGGTTTATTGTTCAATACAAAACTTTCTCTATGAGAACTGGTCATCGACTGGAGCTCGTCGGAGTATCTCTGACTTATTTAGGTTCTGTTTGGTACTAGGGTGGGTTGGTAGTGGGACTGTGTACTTTTAATTCCGAATGAAATTTATTGACTGCATGCATTCCTCCTCTCACTCAGACTCAGTGATTTCATTTTAATTTCACAGGACATTTTTGGGCTCCTTTGTTCACTTTGCTTCTGCAGTGCAGTTCGCACCTGCGGGCATGGCCAATTGCCAAGGCAAGGCCCCATCTGCCATTCTGCCTTCTTGCTGGCCTGAGCCTAAGGTTTATTTTTAACCCACCAGCTAGGTGCCAGGCCATCATGGACTTCAGCCCAGCAAACTAAAGCTACTAGTGTGTTTTATGGTCTGGTGGCTCCAGTTCAAGTTGCTTCATTGCTGAAACTTGGAAGGGAGCAGGAGGGAAGCAGCGTACAGACAGGCAGCATCTCGGTGACAGGTAAGGGAAAGGGTAACAACTAGCATCAAATCTAATCAATCCAGCCAGCCCAGGCAAGAGGGCAGGGGAGATTCCAATCTGAAAAAGCTGGCTGTGACACAATAAAACCATTGCCTGCCTTCCAAGTTCCACTTCCCCTCCCTCTAGGCTTCCTTCTTTCTCTGTCCAGTCTGTGCTATAGCTGGCTGGCCTCATGGCCTGGGCTGGCTGATGAGTGGATTGTGGCTTGCTGGCTGGTGGGTTGGCATTACTTCCTTGCCTAGTTGGAAAATTAAAGTTAATACACTTGTTTTACATTTTTTGGTAATATGGTGGTTGTGGCTGGGTGGACTGGGAGGAGAGAGAAAGAAAGAGACAGCCAGACAGACGGACAGACTTGTCCTGGATTAAATGCAGCAAGCTTGCCTGCGAAGCAGGAAAGGGTTAACATGGGGGGATAGACTGCGTGTGTGTTTGACTGCTGCCATTTTCTGTGTGTCTTCTGTGTTTTTGAAGTTATACTGATTGATGACTGCTGGTGGGTATGTACAGTTGCAATCTGTTTTTACTGTGTTTCTGTTGACTGGGAGTGGGAATGGAGGGCTAGGCAATTCTTCAAGTTCTGCCTACTTTTAGCCAGTAGTTGTCGCTAGGGGCTGGGGAGGAGGAATCATATGGTTGCCAACTGAAACTGAACCACATTAAGCTGTTGGTGGTATTTCTGGTATTTACTATTTTTGCACACAGTCGTTCCTTCTGTTGTACGTTGTGGGGTTTGGGGCACTACTGTTGCCATGTTCTTGGTTATTGGCACTTTGGCATACAGTACTGTCAGCTATTTTTTAATTTTCCCACAGACCTTGCTGCTCGCACTTGTGCTGGATTTGCTGCTGACCCAAGCAGGGGCTTTCTGCATCTCTGTTGAAGTAGGTTTGGATAGCAGTTATCATCTTTAAGGAAGGATCTTCCATCTTCCTCCACACAACAGTGCAGCTGACTGGCTGCAACATTGGCACTCTCTGACCTAGTGGTCTGTCCCAGTAGTCAGCATGAAAGGTGCTAGCTTGGCCATTGGCTGCGATTTTCATGGGGGTGGCAGTGATGGCTGTCTGAATGTTGGCACCAAGTGGAAGGGCCCAGGGGCTTTTGGGAGTGGCAAACTAGACTAGTCTGTTTGTGAAAAACAGAGTAAGTTTCAGTTTCAGCATCATCAGCACATTACATGGTCATGTACCACACTGCTCAGCATACAGCGATGATGTAATCAACAATAAGTGCCTTTGTCCGAGAGCTGCCTGATGGCTAATGAGTTGTGTATTTTTTCCCCATTTTATTTTATAGCTTCAAAAGGCCTGGAGTTGGGAGTGGGAGACTGAGCCCCAGCACACCACCCCATGAGCATGAACAGTTTTTATTTTCTGTGTTTGGATTGTGCGACAGTTTCATTTTAATGAGCTGTACCTGTTCATTGTTAATTCTTGGGTGGGGGATTAGGACAGTTGGTACACTATTTTTTTTTTTATTTGACCCACCATTTCCTTTGGGTTAACCTTGGCACACAGTTTTTATTTTTGACCCACATCTTCTTCTACCTTGGGGGCAACCTTGTCATTGTTATAGAGGTTTTAAACAACTGTTTTATGAATCTGTGCTCTGCTGAACTGACACTATGACCCACCAACACTGTTTATTTTCATTTGATACTTTTCAATACTCAGTGGATCAGTGTCCCACATAGATACATTTCTGAAATTAACCCCTTTTGAAGTAACTTGTACACCATGCAATGTGTAGCATGTTACATGTTGTAGCATAGTATTGTAGCTGTCAGTGTTAACCAGAGATGGTCACACTTTTAAATAAATTAATAAATGTTTAGGCACTGTGTGCCTCACCGTCACCACAGCAGTGGATGTAATTTATTTTATGCCTTATTTTGTTATGTGAGTAAAGAAACTGGTTTACACAGGTTCTATGTTTTTGAGGTTGTGGAAAGCTGGTTACAGTTATTGGGTATGAGTGAGGTGCGGGTAGGGCAGTTAAACTAAATTGGGTCACATAGACCATGGGTCAAAATTAAGTATTGCAGCCACTAGCCAGCAGAGCTAGTGACTGGGAAAACCGACAAGCCCCACAAGCCTTCCCACTGGCCTAGCTCACCAGCTGGTGCACTTGTTAAAATGCTACCTTTTTCCGTACAAGCCCACAGGGCTAGTTAAAGGAAAAGTATACTAACCTGATACAAAATTCACCAGCATTTGGCTGGTGGGCCAGTGCCAGTTTTTAACCAGTGCAGCCACTAACCCTATCAGCTACTGGCTGAAAAACCTAATTTTGACCTCAGCTAGTGTTTTCTTTGACCATAAAAAATCCCTCTCATATCCCTACCACGTTACCAGAAAACTCCCTGTTCCTTACTTGGCAACAGATAGAATTGAGGTGCTGGCTCCAATTCAGGCATATGTTTGTGTCTTTGTATGCCACCTGAACTCTGAAGAATGTTGAATTCATGTATTCCATTGCACCATTCTGTATGTATGTGTGTGTGTGGGGGGGGGGCATTCTACTACAGGAATAATGCAGAGCTTTAAATTCATCAATTCCATGGTAAACAATCGCATAATTTGAATGTGAAGAAAGACATATGACTGACAGGTGAAAAACATCTGTGGAGGGACTATATAAGCAATAAGACATGGGTGGGTGTTGGTAGTACTGAGATACCCACACACCCAGAGGTTGAGTATGCCTCTGGATGTGCGGGTATCTCAGTACTACCAACACCCACCCATGTCTTATTGCTTATGTATTGTGCTTTCTGTTTGAAATGTTTGCAAACGTATGGCGAACTTAAGCTGTAAAATTAAACCTAGAAGAAACTAGAACCCTATGGCTTCTGGGGGCCTGGATGGCTCCCAGACCCCCTGCCTCCTTACTGTTGCGATACCTGAAAACTAGGACTTTTTTGTTACCCCCCATAAAAAAACAAACTATGCCCCTGATTGATACTGAACATTTAAGCTTGAAGATTTGAGTTATGTTATTGTTGTTTGAGAGTGTCTTCTTAGCATACCTAGCTATCCAATTTTCCCCATTACCCATTTCCTGCCCACCCACCAACCCCCTTCCCCTTCCATATCAGACCTTACCGTACCCCTCTACTTCTCTCCCCAGCCTCCTCCTGAACTCCTTTTTCTTCATACTAACCCTACACCAAATCCCCAACCCCACATTCCATACTGCCTTATACCTTACCTCTGACCTGCACCCCTACCCCTTCCATGGTGCCCATCCTTTCTATTATCCCCACCTTCCCCTTTTCACATCCCCAAATTCCCTCCCTACCCTCCTCCATCCCCTTTTGCTACCCTTGGCCTTTTCTCTACATTCTTCACCTAATTTCTTTTTATATAGACATTTTTTTTAAATACCCCAAAGTTCTGTAAGTCTGTGAATTAATGTTGTGTTGGTTTGTATTTATACATGCATTTACTAATTGTATCTTTTTGCATTATTAGGAGGAGGAAGTAGGCTGTTGGTTAACTAGCATCTGCAACTTATCCATTAGGTAGGGAAATGGGCAGACTAGGTGGGCCAGGAGGTCCTTAACTGCCATCAAATTCTATGTTTCTATGTTTCAGATCTGGAAATACTGACACCATTTCTCTGAGTCTACCATTACACCCGCCTCACCACAGCTGATCAGGTTGATGCCTCAGTACCTCCTGAGAAAAGTAAATGTATGATCACATAGAGAATTGTGTATGGTCGCTCATACACAACAAGGGTATTTTTCACTCAAAAGGTTTCCATGGTAACTGGAGACCTCGAGAGTGCAGCTCGAGAGGTCTTGTTACCATGGAAACATCGAGAGTCAAAAAATATCCTTGTTGTGTATGAGCAATCATACACAGTCCTTTTTAGTGTATGGTCGCTCATAACAAGACTACCTTTACTTTCCTTCACATTCTTCTTTTTGGTTCCTCTGGCCTGTTTCACAGCCGCAGCCATTCTTAGCACATCGCCAGTCAGCCGATCGCGCATGCACACCCACCTTCCACGCATGTGCACACACCTTCTAGGTGTTTTGCTGCAGAAGCTACGTAGCTAGTGCAGCACAACAGCTATGATGACGTAGCTAGTGCAGCACAACAGCTATGATGACGTAGCTAGTGCAGCACAACAATACTGTTGGGAGCATGGATTTCCAAGCTCAACAGCGTTCTACCATACACTATAGTATGATGCTGGGGGTTGGGGAAGGGGAGCCTCTTTCTTTCTTTTTATATAACCGAGTTCACTCCTAACAAAGTTACATAACTTAATAAATTATTTGGTCTGAGCTTCAGTACTTGTTAGATGCTGTTATGTGACTCAATTTCTTAAATATTGTATAGCCTTTGGTATTTATTTGGTACTGTCAAATGTAAATATGCACTTCATTATATGTTCTGCATTTTGTTTATAGGTACTGTTCACATTATGTTCTTCTGTGGTGTCATTATAAATGGACTACAAGTGTTTAAATGTGTCTCTTGTGCACTGCCTCCTGATGAAACCCAATTGGTGAAGTGCCATGGCACCTACCTTCCTTTATGGTGGCTGGCTGGCTAAGAGATACACACTGCTAGATTTTATGTCATGGATATTGGCAAATAAAGTACAGTATGTTTTGATCACACAGTATGTTGTGAGATCCTGCTTGTATTGTTAGAGTGTATCTTATCCCAAGACTACTAGACGAGCCCTGGGTGTTAGCTTCCCCCCGAGCTGCACCAACTGGCATCCACAGCAGCACAGTTGCTTCCCTGTTCTATATTTTCCAGTTTATGTGGCTTCTGTAAAAACACATACAGTCAAAGATTGAAAAGCATAATGAGTATGCAAATCTGTGTGTGTGTGTGTGTGTGTGTGTGTGTGTGTATGTGCGGGGGGTGCTGACTAGCAACATGTCTAAATGTTTACCCTACTAAAATCCACAAGGAAAACACGAGTGCTGGAATGAAGAGACAAGCTGCAGCATTCCATCTGGAAGTGTCTTATTTGACCCTGTACACAGCATCACTTCATGGAGCTGCAACACTGTTTTCATATCATCAGTTTCAAGAAAATCTGACATTGTAAAAGCAGTCACTAATTAAAGCCCAAACCCTGGATCCATAGTCATTTTACGCTGAATCCCCAAACAATCAGCAGCTACAGTTGGTTCAGCTTCTTGGTAGCATATATGTATTACTAAAGTCTTTATCATGTTGTACTGAGTGTAAAGATGTGAAGTAACATAAATACTGAACAGAAAGAAGAACAATACTTATGATCCATAAATGATACAAGAAGGCTGATACTTTCTAGTTTGTGTCGTTTCTGTAAACATACAAGCTGTTATGAGGCTCTAACCCAACTCAAAGCATTATGGTTATGCAAAATGGAGGCAGTATAGCGCAGTGGTCTAAGGCTCTGAGCTGCAAATTTGGTGACATCCAGCAGACCAGACCTGGGTTTGAATCCCACAGCTTCCACTTGCATACTGTGTGACCCTGAGCAAGTCACTTAACCTCCTTGTGCTCCCAGGTCGCTCCTGTAAAAAAGCTCTCAGCTTAGTGTGCTATACCTGGTTAAACAACTAAATAAAAAAAGATAAAAAATCCACACAAATGTGTCCAAGAAGTGTGATAGTAGTGCCACTGCACAAGGGGAGGGGGCTGGGAGGACCCAGGGAACAACAGGTCAAGTAGGCTTGATCTCAACTGTGGGAAAGCTGATGGAGACCATAACCAAGGAATAGATGGTGGAATACCTTGAAAAGGACAAGCTGCAGGACACCAGACAGCATGGGTTTGTAGCAGGAAGACTGTGTCAGACTGATTGTCTTCTTTGCCTTGGTCACCAAGGCTGTTGATAGTGATCAGGCAGTGAATGTACTATATCCTGAGTTCAGCTAGGCCTTTAACTCTGTTCTACAAAGAAGGCTCATAAAAAAGATGAAAGGATTTTGGGCTGGAAGAGGGACTGACTAGGTTGCCAGTAAACTGGCTGGAGGAGACAACAAAGGGTGTTGAGTAAAGGAAAGGAATCAGAAGCAGAGGGGGTAACAAGTTGGGTATCGCAAGGGTTAGTCCTAGGACCTGTCCTGTTCAATGTGTGTATAAATGATATAGGAGGGAGTATTAAGGGGAAGATGTGTCTCTTTGCAAATGACACAAAACTATAATATGTGTTAGGGTGGATAATGAAGAGAGGATCAGAGAGTTGTGCCAAGATCTGGAAAAGCTGGAGAAATGCTCAAAATTTTAGAGTTATATTTCAATGCTAAGAAATGCTAGGTGATGTACATTGGCAGGAAAATCCCGTGCAAGGAATAGTGGATGGGGGCTGAAGTTAGCCATGACAAAGGAAGATAGGGTCCTTGGAGTTATTTTTAGTGACAACTCCAAAAGTCTATACACAATCCAATAAGGCATGTGCAGTAGCAAGGCAAAGATTTCAATGTACTTATTAATGTTTCTTCATTTTAATCTGTTCTACTTTTGGATTTATGTTTATTCAAAGGCTAATAAAAATATATTGACAAAAAAAAAAGAGGATGTTGGATTCAATAGGCAGAGGCTTTGTCAGTAGAAGGGAGCAGGTGATCTTGCCCCCACACAGGACACTGGTGAAGCCAAATCTTGAGTACTATACCCAGATCAGGAGCCCACACCTGAAGAAGGACAGGGACAGGCTGGAGTGAGTGCAGACAAGGACCACCAGGATGAGCCAGGGATAGTAGAGCCAAACATATGAATAACGTCAACATGTACATGTTTGAGTCCAGGAGGAAGAGGGGAGCATATGATAGAGACATGCAAGTTTCTGAGAGGTATAAATAAGGTGGTAAGTAGGGAGCTGTTCACCAGAAACAAAAGTATGGTCATGAGGTGGCATGATTGAAAACTGAGGGGTTGGAGGTTTAAGAGGTATGTCAGGAACTTGTTCTTTACAGAATGGGTATCAGAGCAGTAAAATCTACCAATAGAGGTGGTAAAGGCAGAGATGATATATATCTTCATGGCTGGGTGGAACAGATTTAAGGAACTGGTAAAGATGAAGGGGGCTGCAGCAGGGGAGGAGAGCTATTTTTGTAAGGTGATAGGCCAATGAGACATCAGTCAAATAATAGTTAAATTACAAGGCAAACTTGGATGGACAACAAGTTTTTTTCCTGCCATTACTTCTGTGTATCTAGGTACAGTATGTGTGTGCCTACCTCTCAATCTCCCAGCATTTAAATGTGTAGCTTAGGCCTTAAAAATCCTGAGCAAATGACCAGAATGGATATCAGATTTTTAGTTTAAAGAATACCACATTTAAGAATAGTGGATACATATGTTTAGTGTTGAAGACTATTTCTATAAAGTTTGTTTAAGTTTTTAATTGTTTGTATGTCCAGAAATCTTCTAACGTGATGAGGAACATCAGAAAATCTTTGAAAAGCATAGCAGCCAAGAGCCGTGTGTGTGTTGGGGGGGGATTAAGGAAGGTTTCAGCTATTACTCCATTCTCATTGCCATCTCATTATTCAAATCTCACCACAGCCTACTCATGCAAGATAAAACATAACAACAATATTTAAAATCTGCTAAAAGTATGCATGACGACAATAAGCAGAAGCTACAGTATACCACTCACATCAAATGCAAGAAAGCTGGCATCCTGGAGACATGGGGTGCATCAGTTAGAAGTACATTAGTAAGCAAGGGAAGCCTGTGCAATCACCCCTACACCCATCCATTCCTGTTGGCAAAGGACATAGCAGGAGGCTGACGCCATGCTTGTGCTCATGACCTGCAACTCCTAATGTCTGTGTATTTTGTTTTTTTAGTAAAAAAGTCTTCTAGAACAACTTAAGTGGAGAACTTTCCATTTACAAACAGGAACAGGTGAGCAGAGGGGTGACTGCACAGTATATCACTTGCCACCTAGTGAATACTGTAACTTTTTAGTTTAACCATCCACAACTTCTAAGGAAGACATAACATTTGATACAACTGACACTACTTTTTATACATATGTAGTTTTCTTCTTGCCTATTTCATTCACCATAGAACAGAGGTAGGAAAAAAATCAATTGGCTCCTTTATTCATTTTGTCATCCAATGAAATGACTGGAGATGAAAGCAATCGCCCCTTCATATCACAGAGAAGCTATCTATTCATTAATTTTCACCAAACTGTAGCTTCTACTTTTCGAATAATAGTTGTGATGCAGGGCATGTAATTTACTTTCTAGAATCAATGTAAAAAGAAAGGCAGGGGGACAGTACTTTAGAACAGTAGAAGCATTGCCACTCATGCCACTGATTCTCCAGGCTAGTTCAGTCATTCCCCCCGTCACAAGGCACTCATACAGTTCAGCTCGTTATGTGTTACCAGGACAGAGGAGGTGGAGAGATTTACATCAATGAGGATGCTCAGTAGGCTGACTGGTTCAGTCTGCCGAGCATCATCATTAACCCCATGCATTTAGCCTTCTTCCTCCAAGTTACGTGTAGTGCACTATAATGAATGGTGCATTGTGGTGGGGATCACTAAACAAGTCTTCTTCCTTCCCTGAAAATCATGGATTGCAAGTCAAGAAGGTGGCTATAAATACTATAAAGTACTTCTGCCAACTGGTAACAGTTGGGCTTGGGGAGTTAAAAGTAAAACAACACTATTAGTTTGTGGCATGGTGCCAGGACCTGACCTGACCTGATGTTTTGTTTTGTTTTTTGTTACATTGAACTGATCAGTCTGGGGAATGGGGGTTGGCAGGGTGGGAGATTACTGTGGTAGGATAAAGTGGTGTGTGCTCCCACTGCAATAGTTACAGACAAACTTGAATGGGGATATTCTTGATCAGACAGGGTTAGGTGGAGGGACACATTCAAGTAATTGTCCAATGAACGCGTGCTAAAATTATAACGTTTCTGATTCTGGTCACCCCCATATTGTTATGTTTCCTATAAGTCTTCTTAGTTTATGCCAGTCAGTCTTAGAATAGCACTTGCAGCAGAGCACAGACACAGCTAGTGCTACTACAACTTCACTGATTTACTTAATGAGATCCTTTTATCAGGGCAGACAGAAGAAAGGGAGGCTATGTCAAATATTTATCGTAGTAGTATACATGCAAAAACGGTAGGAGAAACAGGCCAAAACTGTATTTACAGTGACAGAAACAGGGACAGCAGAAACACACACAGCTAAACAAAGCACACTATAAAAAAAAAAACTGTTTCTATGCATCTTGTTTCATTTACTGGTTGAAAAACACAAGATCTTGACAGCAAACGCAGCAAAGGAAAGATTACACTGGAAGGGCACTGGCAAGAAAGCCAAGTTTCACAGAAACAACAAATTATACATACCCCACAAAGCCAAAGCATCTCAAGAAGTATATGCAAATCACCATGAAACAAGTATTTGTCAATGCCGAATGTTTGCTTGCATTGTGTATGTGTCAGGGGTGTATTAAAGTTATGAGGTTGTGTTCGCAAAATGCAACATAGCCAGATAACTGTATTGTTTGGTTTTGTGACACATGCTCAACATAGCCTTCTTATGACCCCACCTCATGAACAATGGTGGAGGAAATGTTCAACTCCTGCCCAAAAGGTGGTTTAGTGCAAAGTGTGCAAAATCACCTTTAAGGATGCTGTAAGAACACATTTGAAAAATGACAGCTGTCATATTCATGAGGTGCTGTGAAGAAATAGCTATGCTGAAAATTTGGGGTCATGACACATGCAATCTGTGTTTATGTTTCCATGGACATCTACCTGAGCAAAACACCTGAATGTAAGTATGGAATGTGTGTGGACAAGGTTATATCACCCTGTTAACTTTGCATGTCTCAAACAATTACAGAAGTAGAAGGGTTAGTGGACTTACTGCTCTGCCAAGCCTTTCTGAAGTCCTCACTGGCCACAAGCAGAAAGTGGTTACCAGGACAGAGAAACAGCAATAGAGGTGGCTGTAATGGACACAGACACCCATTGCAATCAACCCACCCAAAGTAAGGTTAAATAAAGAGACTTACCTGGCGCAGGGTGGGGTGTCTGTGTAGAGTCCAAAGCAGTGGCGCCAAGTTATCTGTAACATAAAACATAAAAAGGGTCACAAAGGATCCACAGTTGTTAGGGGGACCAGCAGGGCAGAAGGGATAGGTTAGAAATAAAACTAATACTTATCCGATTAAGGTCAAAACCATCGTTTGGTCAGACCTGCAAAAACAGAAGAGAATTAGGTTAGTTGGATAAAAAAGCAGTAAGAAAGCAGAAGGAGAGAAAAGGGAGTAAGGTTAGGGAAAGTGGGGCTCAGCTGGGATGCTTTGCCCCTAGTGATGGTCGAGTGGCCAGTAATTTTTTTAGTAGTCCAAGTGGGCTACTGGAGGCTAGTAGCCCTTCTGTAGAAATAAAAGTACTATTGGTGGTCAGTGGGGCTTGTAAATGCCCTGTAAGGGGAGGCAACATAAAGATAGCCCTGGTGGCCTAGTGGTCTAGCCCCAATGTTCTGAGGCCACATTTATGTTAAAATACATTAAAAACACTTGTTGGGTGTAAGAGGAGCTTTTCTGAGCCCTAGTTATGCTGTGGGCAGTGATGGGGGGTTTATTTGTGGTGGCAGCAAAGGAGCAAGTTGGAGTTGTGGGCAGTCTGCCGATAGTGCAACCTCACTGTACTGAGAGTGCCTGCTGGTGCTCTAGAACTCCTAGCCTGTACAGAGCTTAGGCTTTGGCCTAGTCAGCAGAGGTGGGAGACAAGGAAATGCATGAGCCAGCGGAAGGTGAAGGAGGCATGTAATGAAAGCGGCTCTTCCCCAGCTTCCTGATTGCCGTCATTGTTTTTATTGTTTTAAATTAATGTATGCCATAGGGGGCTTAAAAGGAGGCAGATGGGTCACAAATGAAGCCAGCAGAAGGTGCAGGAGGCCTGTTAAAAAGTGCCTCCTCCCCTCCTTTCTGATTGCACTGCTTTCTGGGGATGGGTACAGGGTACTAGGAGCTGGGAGTAGGAGCCATTCGTTCACAGGAGCAGGAATTTACATTAAGCAAAACATTTTACAGTCCTGCAAGCAAACGCTACTAGATGCATAAAGCAGGGAGACTGGTATGGAAAAGGAACGGGAGCAGTAGGATACTGTTAATGGGGGCAGTAACCATGTGTTTGCATTCAGAGTTTCAGCCAAGGCTTAACTGAGGTTCCATATCTTACAAGGCTTACACAGCATGAAAAGGACAGATCACTGAAACATAGTAAGCTTTAAAGGATTTAATTGAAGTGAAAACGAGGTGCTGTGGGGCTGGGAATAGAAGGGAAAGGTGTCAGCTGGAATGATGAAGTTGTGATTAGGCGCTAACAATGTGTTTACTGTCTCAGTAGAAACAGTTTTTTTTTTGTTTTTTTTTTTTACAAAGTTGCTGATTTTGTTTTATGTCGTTTTATGGACCACATTTCATTTTATGCTGTATTTCACATTTGCAATTTGCATGGGTCTCTAGTTATTAGTCTTAAACAACTTGTGGCAGAACGTTCAAAACTGCATTTAAATACATTGAATTATACCTGTGTCTTCAGTTCGCTGTTCAACTTTGAAAAGTACAAACATGTCTGTGGTAACAAAACAAAACCAAAAAAAAAAAAAAAAACACTGGGAGCAACAACAAAGGGATTGGGGAGAACAGGACAAATGGACATGAAGGCAAGCAGCTCGAGGGAAGGAAGGGGTAGTGAAGAGGGGAAAAGGCACAAATGGCCACAGGGCGAGCTGCGGACACAGACAAAGGCAGAAATGTGAATGGGAGCAGCAAGCAGGCAACCAGAGACAAGGAACAGCAAAGCCTCTGGACGCAATGAGGAGATGCCAGCAAAACAAGACCCCGCACCCCCAAAAAGGAAGACAAAAAGGGGTATGAGACAGGATTGGGGGTGATAACACAAACACTGGGGAAGAAAGGACATTCAGCCCCAAGCGAGCAGCAAACGAGGAGGGAAACACCACAGAGTGGGAGGGAATGGAGAAGCAAACAGAAACAGGAGGGAGCAGAGAGGGGGACTGAAAAGCACCAGAATCAGCAACAACAAAGAGTGTGGGAAGAACAGGGCAAATGGATGCAGGGTAAGCTGCATGAGGGAGCGGAGACGACAGCAGCAGAGAGAAGGTTTTGGGTTGTAATGGACACTATGCAAATGAGAGAAATGAAGTGCAGTCTCTCATTGGTGCAGTTCATTTTTCTCAAGTGCAGGCCAGCTCCCGCTGTAAAATTCCAACGGCTGTCACACTGGGCTTTGTCGTTCATTGGTGTGTCAGGGTCGTGCCCACTGTGCAGTGCTCAGCATTGGACTCGTCCCTGACATACCTCTGAAATGTGATATGGTCTCAAGGTGTTTCTTGCACCAGCAAACACAAAAAGGGAATGTCCACTCCAGGGATTCCAAATGAAGGAAATGTATTGCTGTGCAAAAAAGTACAGGTGCAAATACAAAAAACAATGTTAAACTCAATCCAAGAAGGTAGTGGTTAACACTTTGACTGGTCAGTCTTTAACCTCATGTAGTACAGCAAAGCACTACCTCCTTGGATAACTTTGGATTAACTTTGAAGGTTTTTGTGTTTCCACCAGTCGTTTTTTTGCACAGCAATAAATGTCCTGTATTTGGACTCCTTGGAGTGGACATTCCATTTTTGTGTAGTGCCATCCAGAAGAGATTGACGACTAGTACTACAATGAAATTTCATTTGGTAAGTGCACACATCTTTTGGTCTTGCAAGGTTTAGTTTAGGGCTGGCTGTCCTGATGTTGAAAAGAGGAAGCAACACAGAGAGCTGAAGTTCAGAACCAATCGTCCTTGTGCTCTGTTTTGCTAATGTTATGCTACACTCAGAAACTACAGAACCTGTTCTGTCACATTGTAGAAGAATTTGGAAAACAGCTGACTTTTTTATAGTCCAGTTGTTTTATTAATTGTCATGGTGTCTGTGACAGGGTATGCCAGTAAAAGAATGGCAAGAACATGCTGTGGGCTGGCTGGACCTGTACAGGACATGAAACTGTGTGGCAATCATGTGCAAGATTGAAGCAAAATGCTCTGCAGTATAAAACTGTTTAGTGTTCTCTGTATATTTTGCAACTGTTACACATAAATCAGTGTCACAGCAACTCATCTTCATAAGCATATTAACACTGATTTGCTAACTAGTAGCTATAGACAGAAAAAAAGATGAAGGAAGATATTTTTTGTAGTTGTTAACACTGTATACATACTACATCAAAAATAGCAGTCTAGCCTAGAAGTTAGAGTAATGAGCTGTGAATGAGGTTGGTACATTCAGCAGGCCTGGGCTTGATTCCCACTGAAAGCTACACACACACATGCTATCACATATATGTTAAAGGTTTTTAATTGGCTTTTATGTATAGCATCACCTGGGTGGTTTTATCACAAACTTGTTTGGTCAAGCTTGTTTTATTAATAAATCATCCCCAATGTGTTTCAGGGGGAAAAAACACCAATTATCTGATATGTAATAAACTAAAATTCAACTGCTAACCCTGGGGTGGGGGAGAGAGTGTACATAAGACCAAAAGGCACTAGGCACTAACCACTTTTAAGGAAAGAGGGCTGTTCCTCATTTGTACAGAACTGGTACATATTTTTTAATCAATATCAGATACAACATTTTATTTTCTACCTTGTATCAATAATGGGTATTTTTAACAGTTTTCCTGCAAAATGCTGAAGTGCTGGAATTAACTGATTTAAAATGTTTTTTGTCATTTTTGCAGTGAAATATACAAGTGCCTTCATTTTTTACATTAAATGTGTTTACAGAGGCCACAAGTTCTCTTTGTGCTCTGCACACTCATTGCAAATTTGGAAATATATCCATTTGTTGAAACAAAGGGTGTTTTAAATTATGACTATTTCCAGTGCCTTGTACTTTGCTATTCTGCTATGATTACATCTTATAATCCCCTTCCTTGCTGCAATACTCTTCCTTTGGTCACACCTGGAAACCAGTCTCTTTTCATTGTACCATTCCTGGACAGCACATGTTAAAGAAAAAAAAAATATGGGATAAATCCCACAGCCTACACTTGCATACTGTGTGACTCAGTCTGACCAAGTCACTTAACCACCAACCTACCCCAATGCTTTGCAGGCCATGTCTGGAAAAAAAAAAAAAACAGACAATTGTTCTGGGATTCCTGGTATGCCTTAGCTTGGGGAACCTAGAGCTTGATTTCAGGGCGATAGTGAAGGATTACGGCCAGATCTCTTCACTGTGCTGCTTTCAGAGACTGCTCGCTAATGTGTCTCATAGAGTTGGCAACACAATTCACACAATACACTGGCAGAGAGGCAAACCGCACCATAAGTAAATGAAACAGATACCTTACATAATAAAGTCAAACCTTTTATCTAAGTTGAATGGAAGTCACAAAAAATACAGAAATCAGACTAAATCAGACATCAGCTCATTTGTTTTTCTGCATTTTCTACCTTTACTTTAAATTGGTACTATTATCACTGTTTTTTTCTTCTGTGGTGGGATGTTCTACCCCCCCCCCGGGTCCTATGTACTACGTTGCCACACTATTATTTATTGTATCCAAGTTCTACCTTTACTTTATATTTGTTATTATTACCACTGTTTCTTTCTTCTGTGGGGATGCTCCACCCGACACCCCCGGTCCTATGTACTACGTTGCTGCACTGTTATTTATTGTATCCAATTTCTACCTCTACTTTATATTTGTTATTATTACCACTGTTTCTTTCTTCTGTGGGGGCACTCTGCCTGCCACACCAGCCGGGTCCTATGCACTACTATTTATTGTTTCCAAGTTCTATGTTGCCACACTATTATTACTGTTTTTAATTATTTAGTATACTGTGCTGTCTACGACTTGGGTATGGACAGGAAGAGGCATGACTAACTGGTGTCACTTAAGCTGCAAGCCTGTTACCATATAACTTTCATGTTTGCTTGCGCAACTGACCGTAATCATTCACTATGACTGATTTCAGTATAGTGAAGGTTAATTAACTACCCCATCCAATTAAAAAAAAAAAACTGTATTCAGTTTTAAGAAATTATTTCAGAAAGGTTGAACATTTATGGCTGTCGGTTATGGGAAATACCAGTTCTGGGAAGCCCAGCGTCCATCCATGTGTCCTGAAAGAAAGCCAGTGCTGTATTGTTAGCCAAGAGGGATACTCCCTCAGTTGAAAAACTAAGAAAACCGGGATGCAAACACTATGCAATCCCAAACCAGAATCCTATCCCAATCTGTATGTGGACTGTGGGGATGGTGGTGGTGGTGGTGGAGGGGGGGACAAGCAAGTGCCAAACCAAATTCAAGCCAAATCATATTGTAAGTCTGCCTGTTGGTATGTAAAAGGGCTGGGGTAACAGGCAATCCCAACCCCAACTGTATTTTGTGGGGGAGGGGTGATAAAAATGAAATTAATTTTCAAATCAAAATCTAATTCTTATGAGAGGGAGGAAATAAACCAAACCAGAAGCCTATCTTGATGGGTTTCTTGGGGGGGTCATAAGAGTCAAGCTGATAGTGTTACTGAAATTTACTCTCAAATGGGGATGGAGAAAGAATCTCAGATTTAGAAGTGGGTAGCCATCTGGGAACAAGCGACCACCAAACAGTGTGGTTCACGATAAACACAGCCATACAATCAAGCCATACAAAAGCAAGAGTACTGGACTTTAGGAGGTCTGACTTTGGGAAAATGAGAGAGTGTCTCAGAAAAGCACTAGTAAACAGGCAAGAAGGAAGGGTGGAGGAACAATGTGGAGTAATCAAAACAGCCATCACAGAGGCAACAAGCCTTTGTGTAAAGCAAATCAACAAAACACAACAAAGGAAAAAAACGCTATGGTCCTCAAAAGCGGTGGCAGGGAAGGTTAAAGAGAAAAGGATAGCATTCAGGAAATATAAGGAAACACAGAAGGAGCAGGACAGAGAACGTTATCAGTTAAAGCAGAAAGAGGCTGAGAAGGCAGTCAGAATAGCAAAGGCCCAAACCGAGGAAAGGATAGCCAACTCTGTTAAGAAGGGGGTAAGACCTTTTATAGGTACATTAGGGAGTGAAGAAAGACCAAAGGAGGGATACTGAGATTTAATAAAGGGGAGGGAATGTGGGTAGAGGGTGCCAGTGAAAAAGCCGGGATACTGAACGAATATTTCTGCTCAGTATTCACAAAGGAAGAGGAGGTGGAGGTATCTAAACCAAGCAAGAGAAACACTCTGAAGACAGGGGTCAATACCAGTCCATTTACAGAAGAAAGGGTTCTGAAAGAACTAATACAATTGAAGGTGGACAAAGCAATGGGGCCTGATGGGATTCACCCAAGAATTCTGAAAGAACTAAGAGTAGAACTAGTGAAACCACTGGCTACTCTCTTTAACAAATTATGGGAAGATGGGGTGATACCAGATGACTGGAAGAGGGCGGATGTGATTCCTCTTCGCAAAAGTGGGAGCAGGAAACTACAGACCAGTTAGTTTGACCTCAATGGTAGGGAAAATGATGGAATCACTTCTGAAGGAAAGAACTGTTGAGTACCTACAGGTCAGTGGGGCACATGTCCCAAGGCAGCATGGATTCATGATGGGAAGGTTGTGTCAGACGAATCTAATAGATTTCTTTGACTGGGTGACAAAGTAGTAGACCAGGGAGGGTCTGTGGACATTGCCTACCTAGATTTTAGTAAGGCATTTAATACAGTCCCACACAAAAGAATAATACACAAGTTAGCCAGCCTTGGAGTGGGTCCCAAGATGGTAGCCTGGATAAAAAATTGCCTAGACAACAGGACACAAAGGGTAGTAGTAAATGGAGTCCACAGTGAAGAAAGGAGGGTTACTAGTGGGGTACCACAGGGTTCAGTACTGGGACCGGTCCTTTTTAATGTCTTTATAAGTGACATTGCAGAGGAACTGGAAAGAAAAGTATGTCTCTTTGCAGACGACAGAGAGATCTACAACAGGGTTGATACACAAGATGGAGTGGAAAGGATGAGAGGGACTTGGCAAGGTTGGAGGAATCGTGAAATGTATGGCAGCTCCGATTCAATGCACAGAAGTGCAAGGTAATACACCTGGGAACCAAAAACCCAGGGGAAGAGTACACAATGGGGAGAGAGATACTGACAACAGTAAAAATGTAAAGGCACTGGAGGATAATTGTATCAGATGACCTAAAGGTGGGCAAGCAATGTGAGAAGGCAGTAAGGAAGGCTGGGGGGATACTGGGATGCATAGGGAGAGGCATCAATAGTAGAAAACAAGAAGTTGTTATCCCTCTGTACAGACAGTTGGTGAGACACCACCTGGAGTACTGTATGCAGTTCTGGAGACCCCATTTCCGCAAAGACATAGACAGAGTGGAGGCTGTCCAGAGGAGGAAAAACTCAGCACACTGTGGTTGGCGTTGAAACAGACATCAGTATAATTCACAGGTAGATGCCAAGCCTTACAAACAACAGGTAACACAGCTAAAAATTCCCAACCGGTTTCGTGCATCGCACGTCATCAGGGGGTGGTAACAGGTAATACCAAACACCTATTTATAGGGACGCTCTAAAAGACACAGTAACCAAAAGGAAACTTTTTGCATTAATTCTCGAACAATACATATATATGAATGCATACACTTGTAACATAAATACCATTACTATATCTAACCTAGTGTATCATATTGAAGCTCCCTATACCTTATCCAGTGGTGTTGATATATATAAAAAATATGTATTAAAATAAGCAGCAGAACTGAATAAGAGAACCTATACTATATGGATCTCATCAACCAATCAATACATTCCTTTTGATACTATAAAACAAAATATATTTAGAAATGATTATATTATACTATACTAGACAGGAAATCAGCTCCCAGCCATTGGGACACACCGAATATTCTACAAACAACTCATCAATTCCATCTTGTCATTTAATCCTAGGGCTATAAGGGCCCCTAATGTGTAAATCCAAAAGGACTCTCTATATTTCAACTACATTCATGAATGTAGTTTATCTATCAACTTGCCAATGTGGAGCATTTTATGTGGGTAAAACTATACGCCCATTAAAGGTAAGGATGGGTGAACACTTAAGATCTAGTTTACACAAAGACACTAGAAGTGCACTTGCGATACATTGTGACCAAAATACTAATAGTAATTTGGCACATGTATTTAAATTTTGTGGTATTGAAGTGGTAAAGTTAGGACCTCGGGGAGGAGACTTGGATGCCAAGTTGAAATATAGAGTCTCCTTTTGGATTTACACATTAGGGGCCCTTATAGCCCCAGGATTAAATGACAAAATGGAATTGATGAGTTGTTTGTAGTTGTAACAAACTAACACTAACGTATATCTTGTTTTTTTCCACAGATAAATGTTGCTGTTGGCAAAATATCTGGACATGGAATATTCGGTGTGTCCCGATGGCAGGGAGCTGATTTCCTGTCTAGTATAGTATAATATAATCATTTCTAAATATATATTTGTTTTATAGTATCAAAAGGAATGTATTGATTGGTTGATGAGATCCATATAGTATAGGTTATCTTATTTAGTTCTGCTGCTTATTTTAATATATATTTTTTATATATACCACCACCACTGGATAAGGTATAGGGAGCTTCAATATGATACAGTAGGTTGGATATAGTAATGGTATTTATGTTACAAGTGTATGCATTCATATATACGTATTGTTCGTGAATTAATGCAAAAGGTTTCCTTTTGGTTACTGTGTCTTTAAGAGCGTCCCTATAAATAGGTGTTTGGTATTACCTGTTACCACTCCCTGATGACGTGCGGTGCACAAAACCGGTTGGTATTTTTTAGCTGTGTTACCTGTTGTTTGTAAGGCTTGGCGTCTACCTGTGAATTATACTGATGTCTGTTTCAACGCCAACCACAGTGTGCTAAGTTTTGCCTTTTTCATTTTGCTAGTTCTAACTCGAGCACCTGTTCAAACGGAGGAGCTGTTTTTGCTGTTTACTTGTTCAGAGGAGGGCAACCAAAATGGTGCAGGGTCTGCACCAGAACACATATGAAGAAAGACTAAAGGAGCTTAATATGTATACCCTTGAGAAAAGAAGTGAGAGAGGGGACATGACAGAAACTTTCAAGTACCTCAAGGGAATCAACAAAGTCCAAGAGGGTAGCATCTTTCAGAAAAAGAGATGTGCAAGAACAAGAGGGCACAATTTGAAGATAGAGGGGGGACAGCTCAGAGGTAATGTGAGGAAGTATTTTTTTCATGGAGAGGGTTGTGGATGCATGGAACAGCCTTCCTGAGGAGGTCCTGGAGTCAAGAACAGTGGGAGAATTCAAGAATGCACAGAACAGACATAAGGCAGTCCTAGTGGGGGTAGGAGAAAGTAAGCTGTTGGTTAACTAGGATCTGCAGCTTATCTGTTAGGTAGGAAATGGGAAGACTAGGTGGGCCAAGCAGTCCTTATCTGCCGTCAAATTCAAAAGGAGTTACTAAAGCCCAAAGTAGAAAATATATATATATATATATATATATATATATATATATATATATATATATATAGCAAAATTATTTTCAAAATTCATTTTATCTGTTCTTGGTTTCCATTCCATCTAAAGTACATTAAGCATGCAAATGCTTATATTAAGGCATGACCTGCATTATAGCAGCATTACGGGATATAAAATGCTGTTGATTTTACTAGTCTGACCAGCATGCATTAGAAAATAAAACGAGAGAAGAAGCCTGCTCTATCCTACTCTGTGTTCATGATGTCACATAATAAATATTCAAGCAGTCTATAATAAAAATATGTCACAGCCAACATCATCCTGACATTATGAGCCAAACTAGGATCACCACACATTTCAATATCACAAAAGCAGTCCCACTATTCTAATATCACAATTTACATTTAAAAAAATGTAAACAATCAACATCGGGGAATAGCATAAAATCTCCATTCCATGGAAAATTCCTCATATTTTCAGAAATGCAGAGCTGGCCTGGATTCTTCACATCACTGACATTATCCCAGTTCAGCATCAGCACCAGTACCTCTACATTAGTACAATAGTATCAAAACCATTTTTGTTTTCATTCCAAAGAGGCAATCACTTGCATTTACACAGATATCATCATCACCACCAATCACCATGCTGAAATAAAAATGAGCAAGGAAAAAAAAAGCCCTGCCTGCTTAGACTTGTGCCCTGTGGACCTCTCTCATTACCCAAGAATGAAAAATAAATGTACCTTTGCAAATTCAATAGCAGAGTGGTAGGAGCAGGAGCAGCTAGCAGTTGAGTGGATTCCTTTTCCAATCCGGAATTGTCTTCAGTTTTTCTTCACTTCTTGAGGTCCCTCTTGAGGCCTGACCACCCCATAACCTATCTGGGTCTGACCCAGTAAATTTTCAAGGCAAAGCAAGGAGGTTAGTGACCACATTGACCTACAGTACCTCTGGGCAAGCAAGGAGAGAGCATGGCTTGTTGGTGGCAGCGTCTTGGAGCGAAGCTACAGGGACTGTTGGACTTGCAACTCACAACACTCACTGATACAGGGTGGGGACCTGGGAAAATTGTTTCTTTAAATAAACACTTTCAAAAAAATAAAATTTAAATATAAAACTGACATCACCCAGTGCAGATTCCGTAGCCAGATGACGGAGTAGTCAGCGCACTCTGTCTCACTCACAGTTGCAGCAAGCAACCAACAAACAAAAGTTCTGAAACAAATTACTGTACCTTACCGAACTTTACCAGTACCAACCCCAGCCAGTAAAGCCAGATTAGCAAGGAAGGAGTCAGTCAGGAAAATAGGAGGTGTGTGGCTGCTACCTTTATACCTCCCTTGCTAGCGTGGCTTCTAGTTAAATAAATACATAGATAGAGCCGTTATCAACCAGAGTTGCAGACATTTAACATGACGACTGTACTTTACGACTCTGCTGGGACTAGGAAGCAGACAGCTTGTATCGGGCTTACAGCCAATTGTATAGGGGCAAGGCACTAAACTATGTCATGCACTGACCCGATCATCATCAGCATTAAATCAATGTTAAGGGCATCTCTTTTGGCCCCCAAAACTGGAGAAGTGGCCGCCACCACTCGCCACCTGCCCCACTCCCCCGTTCCTGCGCCTGTGCTGACACACTCCCTCTCTCTCTATTTCTGTCACTGCTCTGAGTATCTCGCTCTCTCACCCCACCACGCCTTCATGGCTCTCTCTCGGGTAATTCTGTGTCTCTGTCTTTTGCTCTCTCTTCCCCTCTGCCCGCAACGTGTTCTGCTGCTCCCTGCTCTTTCCATCCTGACTTTTCCTGCTGTCAGGGGTGATGGCGTTTTGCGATCACAACTTGGATGCCCTCTGCTATCTCACACAGTGCAGTACCCACTGCCGCCTGCTCTGCCTTGCTCTCTCTTTGAGATGTGCACCCGCACTTCAGAGAATCAGAACTACGATCAAGAGCTACTACTTCTACAACATATGCTCTCTGTCTCTGCCTGGGGACAGTGACCGCCATTGTCATGCATGCGTGTGTGTGTGTGTGGGGGGTGCTCGTGGGAATCCTATTTTCTCATGCCACCACACAACGCTGACTCTCATAGCTGGGACTGGGGCATGACAGGGAGCGAAATGACTGGCACCAAAAAGCATTATGGGGGACCGAAAGACAGGGGCTGCGGGACACACATCAAGAATGGAGGCGGAGCGCTGCCACCATTCACTGCAGCACTGACATTGCTTTAAC
Source organism: Neoceratodus forsteri (assembly GCA_016271365.2). Taxonomy (NCBI): domain Eukaryota; kingdom Metazoa; phylum Chordata; order Ceratodontiformes; family Ceratodontidae; genus Neoceratodus; species Neoceratodus forsteri. Next base: position 1,397,277,230 of record CM057450.1, read on the forward strand.
TACTGTGCTGGAAGGCAGGGAGTCACAGCCTAACGGCTCTTTCTTTGCTGCACCTGGCTCCCGCAGTGTATTTTTCACTCTCTCTCTCTCATCCTGTGCCTGTAGCACACTGCACTGATTGTGTCTGTCCCTTTGTCTTGCTGCCGATTCAGGGGTTGGGGGGAGGTGGACTCCACTGCACTAAGGGACTACTGACACATCAAGAGGCACAGAGAGAGAGAGAGAGAGAGAGAGAGAAAGAAAGACAGACTTCTCCCGATGTTGTTTCTCTCTCTCTCCCCCTCTCTCTCCATAAGGAACAGGAGCATTTTGTGATAGGACAGGAGAGGGGACATAAATGTGTGCCTCTCCCTGTATTCCTCTCCATCTCAATCTCTTGCCCTGTGCCCCTAACACGCTGCAGCACTCGTTGCTTCGGTCTGTCCCTCTGTCTTGCTGTTGGCTTGTGGGGGGGGGGAAGAGAGGTTGTAGGAAAAAATGCTTTCTTCTGTGTCAGACCTGTGCAGAAGCTGGCTGGGGAACATGCTTCTTTTCTGTGTCAGATCTCTGCAGAAGAGGGAGGGGTTGGGGGTTTAGCACAGGAGAAGGATTCCTAGAAAAACAATGTTTTTTTTTTTTTCTGTGTCAGACCTCAGCAGAAGCAGGCGGGGGTGAGGGTTTGTAGAAAAAAATGCCTTTGTCTGTGCCAGTACCCTACATTTACCGCTGCAATCAGGGACTGCCCCCGCATCAGCCTGTTCTACAAAACCGCTGATTGTACAATGACGAGGAGGTCTCTGATTGCAGCAGCCAATTTCTTTCAACTTGGTGGCACACTACACAACTGCTGTCATTCACAGCGTGATCCTCTATTGGAGCCTGGGAGAACAGCCCCAGAATAGACTGTGGGCATTGGCAACAACACTGCCATGCCTCCACAACTCGCTACTGCAGCAAGCTGTCACAATATGTTTCTTGAGCAAGCAAACATAAAAATGTGATGCTCGTTCAGAATGATGGCAAAAGACACTACAAACAGTCTACGAATGCTAACGACAGAAAACGCATATAGTGCACATATTTTGTTCATAATAGGGCTCAGCAGTGTGCTACTGTCAGGTCGATAGAGATGGGGAAGCAAAGGGGTAGAGAGGGAGGTTTAGTGCCTACCTGGCACATCAGCATGGAGGGTAGGAAAGTGTATCTAGTGGATTGCGAGAGAACTAGAAAGGAATGGAGAGCTGGACGTTATTGTCCACCTGGGGATGAATAACCTAACTTTGGAGAGGAATGGGGCAGTGCAGGAGCAGTTTAGGAAGCTGGGGAAGGGTTTTAGGCAAGTAGAATTCACTGTTGCCTTTATGGTAGTGCTGCCTATTTACAACAGGGGGGAGGAGAGGGGGCTCCCACTAAGGCCTTCAACTCATTGTTGAAGGAATGGTACAGAGAGGAGGGGTATGACTACATTGGGGACTGGGGTTCCACCTGGAAGGATCAGAGCTTGTACCAGGGGATGGCCTGCATCCATCCAGGATGGATATGGCAGTCCTCAGTGGATGGTTTAAATGTTACTTTGATTGGGCATTTAAACTAGCTGAGGGGGGTGGTGGAATGCAAAGGTGAGGCAGCAACTGCCCCCCCCCCCAAGGCTGTGATGAGGGGTATAGAAATTCTGAGAGAAAAGATTTTCACTGGAATGAAAGACAATCAAGGTAGCAAGGAATTCGCATGGGACAAAGGGGGGGGAAGAGAAGCAGGCAATATAAAAAGGAGAAGAAGGGGGAGCAGCTAGAAAATGTAGGAGGGCACAAGAGAAGGACTAACAAAATCTGGACAGTCATGTGTGCCAATGCTAGAAGTCTGCAAAATAAGTTACCAGACTTGGAAGCCACTATAGTTGAGGCAGACCTGGATATTGTGGCCATCACTGAAACATGGTGCACTGACAACTTTGACTTGCAAATGGTCATACCTGGCTACACCATGCTGGCCCATTGGCACAGCGGTGGGAGTTCCGCTTGCGACGCCGGTGACCCGGGTTTGGGAACGGACCTGAGTCGTCAGACGGCCGGCCAGGGGGGGAGAGGGATGGAGCGTCCTATGGACTGCTCTCCTTCTCCAGGGGGAGGTTGGGGGCAGCATCTGGAGCACTGAGAACTCCTGGTGGAGGCCGGGAGCTCTCGCGCTGCCACGCTAGTCTCTGGGGGAGGCGGGGCGGACACTGGCATCACTGCACGTCCTCGCCTCTGGGGAGGAAAACACAAGAAAAGAGGGAGGGGAGATCCTCTGTCTAGGTGAAGCCTCCCTGGGCTTCAATTCACCTCTGCCGCCGCACTCCCAACTAGTTACTGGTCCAGTGGCATTGGAATTAGGGGAACCAGTGCCACGGTCCCGCCCTCCAGGCAAGCCAGGGGTGACCGGGGGTGGTGGCAAATAGGCAGGTGGTGGAAGCTCCGGGGGCCGTGACTAGGCAGATGAGCAACGGAGGATCTCCCAGGTAAAATAGGAAATTAAAAAAAAAAAAATACCTGGCTACACGATGTTTAGAAGAGACAGGGTAGGAAGGAAGAGTGGGGAAGTGGTGCTTTATGTCAAGGAAAACATCAAAGTGACAGAGGTACAGGGAATTTGGGGGGTCGAGGTGTTATGGATCAACCTCAAGTCACAAAATGGAACCACCATTTGAATAGGAGTGCTATACAGGCCTCCGATGGGGGGGGTTTAAACAAAGAAATGTTAGAAGACAGGCAAAATGGCTAAGAAAGGGGAGGTGGTGCTGATGGGGGACATTAATCTTCCAGAGTGGAGCCTCCCTTCTGCAGCATCAGCTATAATTAGAGACATCATGGACTCCCTGCAGGGGCCATTCCTCGGGCAGTTAGTAAGTGAACCTACTCAGGGTGGGGCAATACTGGACCTGGTGCTTACTAACAGGGGCAGTGCTGCAGACATCAGGGCGGGAAGTCATCTGGGAACCAGTGACTATCACACAGTGTGGTTTCATATAAGAACAGCAGCAGAACCCAACCACACAAGGGCGAGGGTCCTGGATTTCAGAGGGGCTGACTTTACAAAGATGGGGGAATGCATCTGAGAGGACCTGGTGGGGGAAGACGTCCTGGGTGGGGTGGAGGGCAAATGGGCCAGATTAAAAGAGGGCATAGTAAAGGCAACAAACCTGTATGTCAAGCAACTAAGCAAAAATATAAGGAGGAGGAGGAGTCTGTTCTGATTCTCGAGGGAAGTGGAAGAAAAGGTAAGGGCAAAAACAGTGGCATTCAGAAAGTATAAGGAGACACAAAGAGAGGAGGACAGGAAAGTGTACCTGGGGAAATGAAAGGAGGCAGGCAAAGCAATAAGGAGTGCAAAGGCACGAGCTGAGGAAAGAATAACCTAGACAGTATCAAAGGGGGACAATACATTTTTCAGGTATATGAGCAAGAAAAGAAAAGACAAAGGGAGGGTTTGTACAGTTAGTGGGGGGAGGCAGACTGTACAGAGGAGGACCAAGAAAAGGCAAACATCTTAAAGAAATACTTGTTCTCAGTGGTCACAGTACAACTGGATAGGGGAGGGACCACAAATAAGCACCAAGAGCTTGGAGGGAAGGGAAGTAGACACCAGTCCTTTTTCTGAGGACAGGGTCCAGAAAGCACAAGCTAATCAGAGGATGGACAAAGCCATTGGGCCTGATGGGGTGCACCCAAGAGTGCTGAACAAATTCATGGAGGTGCTAGCTGCACCCCTGACAGACTTGTGTAACAGTTCACTGGAGACTGGCATGGTCTAGGAGGACTGTAGAAAAGTGGATATAGTCCCGCTTCGCAGAAGTGGTAGCAAGGATGAGGTGGGAAATTATAGTCTTGTCAGCCTGACTCCTGTAGTACAAAAACTGATGGAAACACTGTTAAGAGAAAGAATAAAAGAAAGAATAGTGGAACACCTGGAATCCAGTGAACTGCAGGACCTGAGGCAGAATGTCTTCACAGTGGGGAGGTTGTGCCAAACAAATCTAATAGATTTTTTGACTTTGTAACCAAGGTGTTGGATCAGGGAGGGATGGTGGATGTGGACTACCTGTACTTCAGCAAGACCTTTGACACTGTTCCACATTGGAGTCTGGTAAACAAGTTGGGTAGCTTGGGGGTGGGAAATGAAGTGGTAACCTGGGTAAGAAACTTGTTGGATATAGGAGGCAGAGGGTGGTGGTAAATGGGAGTTCGATCTGAGGAAGGGAGAGTGACCAGGGGGGTACCTCAGGGGTTAATACCAGGGCCAGTCCTCTTTAATGTCTTCAGTGGTGACATAGCAGAGGAACTGAAAGGGAAGGTCTGCCTCTTTGTAGATGACACCAAGATCTGCAATAGAGTGTGCACTTCTGGTGGGGTTGCAAAGGATGGAAGGATTTAGAATGGCTGGAGGAGTAGTCAAAAGTTTGGCAGTTAAGGTTTAATGCAAAAAACTGCAAAGTAATGCACTTGGGTCCCAGAAACCTAGGGAGGGTGCAGTACAAAATGGGGAGAGAGATACTTGCAATGGCTAGGCAGGAGAGGGACCTGGGGGTAATCACACTGGACAACCTGAAGGTAGCCAGAGAACATGACAAAGTGACTGGAAGAGCTAGTGGGATGCTGGGGTGTATAGGTAGGGGTATCACCAGCAGGAAGAGGGAAGTGGTGTTGCCCCTATTTAGGTCATTGATAAGATGCCACCAAGAGTATTGTACCCAGTTTTGGAGGCCACATCTCATGAAAGACATAGACAGAGTAGAGGTGGTCCAGAAGAGTATTACCAAGATGGTAAAGTGTCTGCATCAAAATCCCTATGAAGAAAGGCTAAAGGAACTAAACATGCACACCCTGGAAGAGAGGAAGGAGAGGGAGGAATATGATTGAGACCTTTGAATACCTCACAGGAGTAAATAAGGTACAGGTGGGAGGTATTTTTCTGAGGAAAGGGTGTAGAAGAACAAGGGGTCATGATATGAAGCTGGGGGTAGATTCTGGAGAGACGTTAGGAAACACTTCTTCACAGAAAGGGTGGTGGATGCCTGGAACAGTCTTCCAGTGGAGGTAGTGGAATTCAAAAAAGCCTGGGATAGGCACAGTGGAATAATAAGGGACAGGAAGGGATGGAAAAGAAAGTGCTGTAAACCTAAAAGGGTCTACAGTGAAAGCAGAACAATGAAAAAGGGCACACTGGATGGGCCAAGTGGCCCTTATCTGCCACCAGTTTCTATGTTTCTATGTTACAACTATTAACTCAGCAAGAGGAAGGAATCTGGGTTGTGATCTCATTTATTTTGGGAAATGGTGAGCTCAAAATACAAGTGGAATGAGAAAGAAAACAAGATCATACATACAAAAACCTCTAGTTGTACTCTGGAGGGGCATTGGTAACAAAGCCAATGTTCAAAGCAATACCAGGTAACACAGAACCCACTGATGCAAAGCATCATGGATATATATATATATATATATATATATATATATATATATATATATATATATATATATATATATATATATATACACATACATATATATATATACACACAATATATATATATATATATATATATATATATATATTGCATAGCGAGTTAATATATTTCCAATGATGCTTTGCATAAGTGTATACTTTCAGTGATGCTTTGCATTGGTGAGGTATGTGTAATCTGGATACCATACAAGTCCTTACATGCAATCTCCATTCCTCTCAACTGTACTACATTACGAGGAATGTTCCTCATTTTACTTCACAAAAGTTCTCTGTTCTATATTCAAAGTCAACATTTTAAAGCAAAAATCCATAGTAAATGATACAAAAAACACATTATTCAATTAATAACAGACTTTATGAACATAAATGAAACATTTTAACAATGTTTTGAGCTTCTTAGGTAAAGATTTGATTAAGCGTTCAACATTTTGCCCATTTGTTCCACATTTTGACAGGCAATGTTTCACATTTGGGGACAAAAGGTTGAGAGGTATGGCAATCTATAAGGAGATATCCTTGGGCAGGCTTAGGCAAAGGTACATACAAATACTGGCAAAGAGGAATTAAAACATTTTCCACTTCCTCTTTTATCAGACTCATACTTATTGCAGGGAAGTCATGCCAGAAGAATTTCAGGGAGGTACACACTTAGGACGAGCCACTACTGAATCTGCATTTATTGAACATGCTTCAATCCAGCATGTTGGACACTGGTGAAGCAGGTACAAAGAAATTTAGTTTCCCTTCAGTGTTTCAGCATTTTGATGCCACAGTACAGCACTTTTTTTCTGGGAGCACACACACGGACCATGTCAAAGCTGTTAGCAGACCCCATGACCCACAGCAGCCTATCAGTGATGCTGCAGGTCCAGAACTGCTCATGCTGCACAGATCTCAATGACATCTCCAGCTCTCTCCTTCTCACAGCAGGAGAAGGTGGCTAATGAAGGATCTCATCTTAGGAAAGAAAGAGGTCGCTTTTGCTCATAAAAAATTGAAATCATCACAATATGTATTTATTTTTATTTATTGAAGTCCTAGATGACACCTGTGAGCGGATGCTCACTGAGAGATTCCACGTCAGATACTTTAACACAAGAAGACACAATGTAGTTACAGTAAATTATACATACAGGGCCCAATATTCAAATGTGTGCCTGGCACTGACGCAAGTGGGTGCGTAGTGCAACGGAGGTACGCTGAAGCAACTAAGGGATATATTCTAAAGAGATGAGCCATGGCACATCTCTTCTGAATATATCAAGTAACGCGCACTTTGCAAATACAATGTGTTGGTGCATCCGCCCAGATAGAGCTGAAAACCAAGAATGGGAACTGTGCCAGCGTATCAGAGATACGATGTGTGCAAATTCCTGATTTTCAGCCAACGATATGCAAATGGGGCCATAATGCATGCAAGGCACACAAGGGGCCATTTGCATGTCATTATGGCCCCATTTGCATGAGTTGTGCAGGGCTGGCCAGTGAAATGCACCTGGCACCCTGCACACCATGCGGTGTTGGCAACGGGGGTTCAGATGTTCCCCAACCCCCATCCCGTAGCTCCCATCACCTGTAGTGATGTGCCCCCGAAATCTCTGGTGGCCCAGAGGTACCCTTCCCCTCCTGTAGCACTGATCACCATACTGTACTAACAATAACGTCACTGGTAGTCTAGTGGTACCCCCCTCCCCACCCAACCCTCTGATCATTGTACAAATCCTAATTTAATATCCCTGGCGGTCCAGTGGATGCCCCCACCTTATGTACCTCTGATCACTGGCAATTGGAAAATTAAATTTCCCTGGTGGTGCAGTGGTATTCCCCCCACCCCACACAGGACCCCCGCCCCCAGTCAATGGTGGGCAGCATACCCACCCACAAAACTGCTTTGGCTGCCGGCTGAATTACAGCTTAGAGTAGGAGCTGTAGCTCATTGGTCCACACTGTAGACCAATGGGCTTGCAGTGCATACTGAGTAATTCACAACTTTGTGAATGAATGACTTCATTCACAAAGTTGTGCATTATTACAGTATGCACTGCAAGCCTATTGGTCCACAGTGTGGACCAATGAGCTTGCAGCTCCTACTGTAAGCTGTCATTTGGTTGGCAGTCACGGTGGTATGTGGGTGGGTATGCTGCCCACCGATGACTGCTCAGGGGAGCTGGGTGGGTTGGGGGTCCTGTGTGGGTGGGGGTTACCACTGGACCACTAGGGAAATGTAATTTGCCAATTTGTCATTGATCGTAGATATGGGCAAGGTGAAGGAAACCACTGGACCACCAGAGATATTACCTTTGGATTGCTATGGTGATTGTAGGGTCGGGCAGGGAGGGGCTGCCACTGGACTATCAGGAACATTACTGTTTGCTCAGTATGGCGATTGGTGCTACGGAAGGGGAGGGGAGCACCACTGGATCACCAGGGCCTAATGAGTGTGCTTATGCACGGTATTTTTTTGGGGGGGGGGGTTGCCACCCATGACCAGCGTCTGCTGTGTTGCACGCTGCAATACAGCAGCCCACTGATGGGTGAACTGTACTTGAGCCATTTTCTATGGGCTCAGTTTTGAGCCCAGGTATGCAGCACATCTCATGGTTGTGCCAGCAGATGCCTGCACATCCCAGGCTGAATATCAGGATGTGCCACATATGTATGGGCATGCCCCCTGGAGATGTGCTGCACACATTATCTTTGCACCCAAGTGCATTGGGAATTGCAATGCGCATTTCCCTTTTTTGAATACTGCCCCAGGGAGCAGTTCTGGGGTTGCGCTGGCACAACCTCTTTGAATATCTAGCTCACAGAGTACAACAAATTCAACAGTATATGGGTTGCAATGACAAGCAGTTCACAAATTGTGCTAAGGCATTGTGCCTGGTATGTCTTATTCATGCATTAATGTTAGCTAATAATCATAACATGTTACTGTAGTTTCAGGCAGTCAGGCTAGTGAAATAATGCTCCAGAGAAAAGGAGAATGTGCATAGTATGAGCATGCACTGGAAGATGCAGGCCCCTCAGGAGCATGACAGAGTGAATTTAGCAGAATACAAAAGGTGCAGGGTGATTCTTAAATATGTTTGACAAATACTTTTCTGCTTAGTACTAGCAGTGTAAAGGGCACAGAAATTCATATATATTTTATATGCTTTCTGAAACTGGGGCAGGGTGGTGAATTTAGCAGACTGGGGAAGGTGTGATTGAAAGAATTATTGATAAATAATTTGACTATTTGTGTTGCAGGACACAGAAATACATCTTCATTTTAAAGATTTTGCCTGTGAGATAAAAATAGGTGAAGTAGGCTGCTGCAGTCAGACACAAATGTCTCTAAGTGAGCGTGAGAAGAAGGGTGTGGGTGATGTGATGGAATGCAATGTGATGTGATGTGTAGGGCTGAGCAAAACTGATCTTCTGCCAGTGAAATTCTGGTGAAGTCCAGTTTCAGTTCTATGAAATTTATTAAAATGTCTGAAAGTTTGCAACGTTTCATCAAAATTGTGATTTTTAGTTATTTCCACCTTATTTAAAACATATTTTTCCAAACTGCACCATATTTGGTAAGGCAACTTTACCAATGCCCATACAGAAATGTGTCAAGCTTCAGATCTCCATCTTTAAAGGTGACAGAGTTATGAGCTGCCAAACATCTGGAAATGTTAACACTGCATTTCCCAATTACGTAAACTGCAGAATTTTAAACTTCTGTAACTTTAAAACTAGAGAATGGAATATCACCAGGTTTGTTAGGTTCATTGACCCTAAATATTAGGCTTTTGAAGCCATGTCCATAGCCCACAAACAGCATGAGTACGTAAAGTAAGTAAAGATTTATTTATATTTCGGCACCCAATCCTGGAGGGTCTGGGCACCATTATAGATAAAAGCAGGGTTCAAGGTAGCATTAATATTAGTTATCATTACAAAAACAATATTGTGGGTCACCCCTGAAAAAGGGACCTTATGGGCACATTGGGCTTTACCCGGTAAACAAAATGAAATAAATAAATAAATAGGTAAATAAATAAACAAACAAAATCATTTTGAAAGTTATCTGAAAATGCTTTGTTAAAAAGATAGGTCTTCAGGCCCCCTTTAAATGCCTCCACCATTGTGGCCTCCCTCAAAGATTTTGGTAGTGAGTTCCAGAGGGCCGGACCTGCCATCTCTCAAAGGAGCAATACCCCGAGGTTTTCAGCCTTGCCCTCAGCACCGCCAGGAGGCCCTCAGTGGATGAGTGGAGAGAATGTGCCGGGATAGCTGGAGTAAATAGGTCAGACAGGTAGGTATTATGTTGTAATTCTGACAACCCAGGTTTGGAAGCAAGTCCAGAAAGTCATGTCAGAGGCAGTCCATGGCAGAGACATCCTCCGCTTGGCAGTGCATCTTGATTGGGGAGGTTTGGCAGTGGGTTCCACCAACACAGTGACCCCTGTGGTTGGGCCAGGTAGCATGTCCCTGCTACAGGGGAAGCTGTGGCTGCGAGAGGCTTACAGAATCACCACCCCAAGCAGGGGAGTTGGAAGAAAAAAAATGTTAGAGGAAAACCCGGTAGTCAACTGAATGGTGTCTGGTTTCAGTCTGATCATGGTATATCCCTGTGAACAGTACATATCCCAGAGAGATGAGCTGCCAATCAGGAGAAAAAAGCTATCTGGGATAAAAAAAGAGGCTGTGAGTGTTAATGCTCTGATCTCTTGATCAGAGGCTGGCTAAGTTATTAGCAGCCGAAGATTCCAAAATAACATCAGTGATTAAAGCTGAATTTCATGAGTTTTTGTGAAATTATGGAATGTTGTGATACTTTTGTCAGAGCCATGCCCATGCTTTTGCCCAGTCATACACCTGAGTTGCTGTTGTAGAGTAAGGTAAAGTCTGGGTAAAGTGGTCACAAGGCAGCACTCATAGGAGGCTCCGTAGTAAACGCATAGTGGTGCCAAGTATCAGGTCACTATCTTGAGTAATGAACGATGAAGACCAGTCACAGACATCACTGTGCACTACCTTGAATTCTTGCAATATGCCAGATAACCACTAGAACTCACTGATTTAATGACTCATGGAAGTGCACGCATGTGCAGCATTGTTTCTGTGGAATATCACCTGCTGTCTCTTTAACAACCCTTTAGAAAATGGGCTTTTTATTTGGAGGCATCTGATTGGCTGGTACCCATTCCACAGGGGTACATTAACTTTCAATAGATGCCCACCAAATAAAAAGTGCCAGCCCAAACCTGCCTCATGCCCAGCCAAATATCCTTGTGCCCAGCCTGCTTCATCATTGGCTGAAGCAATGGGCACACAATTTCAAACTGCCACCATTTTTTTTCATCGTTTAGCAAGAGCCCCACCACCACCACCACACGCAATCACTACTTGGACGAGACAGAAGCCAGTAACTGAGAAAAATAATTTCTACCTGTTTTGCGAGCTTTAAACCAATCCCTCTGCTTTTTCCCCTTGTAAGAAAAATGACTGCTGCCTCCGCTCACTCAGTTTCACCTGATGGCCACCACAAAATCAACCCAATTAACTGAATACATTTGCCTGAAAAGGAACATTATCTTTTTTCACCCATCTTTCAGTTCCTTTCCTGACTAGTGTCACTGCTGAATCCCCATCTTCCCAAGCATCAAAATGGACTTAAAAAAAGGTACGCCTGCAGAGCAACCAACAAAGTTTTTTTTTTTTAACCCTGCAGTCCAGACAGCCATCGTATAGGAGGTCATACCCACCCCCAACCCACTCCGCTCCTGTACTCCGTCAAAGACAAGTCTGCTGGTGAACACAGTGAAACTTCTTCAGTCAGCCAGTAAGCCATCCCTACCCACAAAGGAATATCCCTTCAAGTGGGAAAGAAAACAACCTTCCTTTTCGGCGACTGCTGCTGCTGTCCATTTCCACTTACCTCGGTCTCGCCACATGCTCCTGAAGTATCCCAACCATATTTTGGAAGCCGCTTCACATACAGGACACTCAGCAAAATTAAAAACAACAATAATTTAGTTACAACTCCTCACTAGTTTCAGCAGCAGCTAGAAAAAGCGTGCTTTAAGTTTAAAAGTAAAATCCCGGTCCTTGCACCTCGTACTCTCGATCTGCACTTCCTGCCTTTGCGTGGCAGAGATGATCAACATCTTGCAGCTTCTGAATGGGGTTAAAAAAGAAAATGTGTCAAGACAGACAGAAAACTGCATTTTTTTAAAAATAACAATAGGAAGAACTGTAAAAGAAACTCCCTTATGCTGAACATGGTGTGTGGAGCAGACAGTGGGTAGAAAAGAACACATTAGCTCTGTGGTGGTGGTGGGGGGGTGCAACAAGACATGGAACAGCACAAAAAAGGAGGGACTACTTTACAACATAAACATTTGAATTTCATTTCACTCTGTTTTTCAATTTCTTTTTAAATTTTATTAAATCCCACATAAAAATTCCAAAGGTAGCCCATTTTCTATGTGCAATATTACCCTCCAGGGTGGGTGGTATGGGTAATACTGGACCTTCATTACACCCCTGGGCAGTCCGTTATTACCCAAAACCACCCACCCTGTCAGGTATTCTTGCTTGCATAGATAATGTATATTTCTGCTATTTGAGAACAGTGGCACCAAGTGACCACAAACCTTACAACTAGCTGCAACTTAGGCCACTGTGACAGAAGTACGGTATCCGAATATCTTTAGTCAGGATGGAGCATGATGCCAGGCATCACTGTTGCAGAAGGGTTGGAGGGGTAGTTCAGGGCCATGATGCCAGGCATCACTGTTGCAGGAGGGCTGGAGGGGTAGTTCAGGGCCATGATGCCAGTGTAGGATGGTGATTCAGTGGTGATAAGTACTTTGTGAAAGTTAAATTCCACAAGTGGAATTCTAGTGGCATTACTTATCATGTGTCCATGAATTTAGAGCACAGTGTGCCAACTAGTAATTTCTAAAATATCCACAATAACTTTTAATCTACTAAATCACATTTATCCAGCTTAATTAGATGCCAGGACATACCGTATTTACTTTTGTATGCATGCCAGATCATGAATGTATACATGCAATAGCAGTGGATCAATGCACATTCAAATATTTGAAAATTTTCACACAGTTTAAAAAATAATTAAATTGAGAAAATTTGAAGTTCTGTAATTTACAATTTACACAACAAATTACTTCTATATTCAGCAGTTTTTATGACTCTTCCAAGAATGTACAAAAATAAATCATAAATTATCTAGCTCCAAAGGTGGCTATGTGGTAAGAATAGAAGTGTTTTAAGAAATGTTCACATGAATACTAAATTGCCAGATTCTGAGGCCTTATAACTTCCCTGCCCCTCAGTCAAATCTCATGAAACTTGACATCCTTTTGAGGCCTCTTCCAAACACTACGCATACAATATTTCAGGTCTCTAACTGTAATACAAACTGTGCTATGACCAATTAAAGATGTTTGGAAAAGTCTGCAAAATTTCATGGAATTGAGTATGAAAACTCCATGAAATCTGAATTGGCTAATTGTGCCCAGACCTAGTGTATGTGCATGGGACATCTGCCATCATGTCATGTTGAACCTTGAGAAAAATAACCATAGGAGAAAGGGATGTCGGGGAAGGGGGGGAGAGGTACAGGAAATATTCCACCATGCCAGTTACACCTAGCACAAGTTCTGTAAGCAGTGGTGGTGGTGGTGGTGGACAGAGGCAAGCGTGAGAGAAGGGCTAGGGACTGGCATATGATAGTACGGCCAATGAAACCATGTTTTCTTACTTCTCAGAGGACCATGGGTTGCACAACCACTGCAGGCTGCTTTCCCAACTGGTCATCCACTGTGTCTGGTAATGAAACAGCCCTTTGCAGTCCAGAAGCACTTTGGTCTCATTCACTTCCTCCCTCAGGATCCTCCAGTTTAACAGATCTCTCTGTTCCTCCCTGACCTCTGTTTTCACTCCATGTTAAACTACAGTCCTGACCAGAGGTACGGTGTATTCGTTTCTGCTGTTTTAAGGGACAGAAATGTCTGTAACTGCTACTGTAACAGCAAATTAGTGAAAGCAATAGCCGTACAGTAGTTTGTTTGCATGGAGAATGTTTTTTTAATGGTGCTATGCAGAAATGAGCTGCGGTCTACCATTCTGTGACACTCAGCAGAAACCAACGTGTTGTTGGTTGAGACTGGAAGTTTAAAAGGCAAGGTCGAGACCAATCATGTTTTTCCAAATCAGGTTTTCTGTAATCACATTTTCTCAAATCCTTTTTTCGCAAATATAATAAGGACACTTCATATAAAATGAGGTGAGAAAGGCCAAATCAAGACATGCTATGCCTTCTCTAATCCTGTTTTCTCAAATCATGTTTTTTCAAATCTACTATAGCCAATTTGTGTAAGATTAGGTGAGAAAGTCGAAGCCAAGACCAGTCATGTCATGTAAAATGAGGTGAGAAACATCAATACCAGTCTCGTTTTCTTGACTTACATTTTCTCACATCACATTTTCTTGTATCATGGCTTTTTGAAGTTAATATACACGCTTGATGTGAAATGAGGTGAGAAAGGCAATGTCAGGACCAGTAATGTCTTCTAGAATCACATTTTCTTGAATTACATTTTCTCAATTCAGTTTTCTTGTATCAGGCATTCTCAAATCTAGTATAACCACTTTGTTTAAAATAAGATGAGGGTGGAAAAATCAAGACCAGTGACATTTTGCATAATCAAATTTTTTTAAATCATGTTTTTCTATATCATGTTTTCTTAAAACTAATATAGCTGCTTCATGTAAAATAAGATGAGAAATGCAAAGTCGAAACCAGTTATGTTTCTTCAAATCACGTCTTCTCGAATCAAGCTGTCAAATATCACGGTTTCCTGAATCCTGTTTTTTTTTAAATATAATAAAGCAACTTCATGTAAATTGAGGTGAGAAATGTTAAGTCAAGACAAGTCACATTACATAAAATGAGGTGAGAAAGGCAAAGTCTGGACAAGTCTAGTTTTCTTGAATCATGTTTCTAGAATTATGTTTCCTAAATGTAATATAGGCCTTTCATGTAAAATGAGGTCAGAAAGGAAAAGTCAAGATATGTTCTCGAATCACATTGTCTGAAATTACAGTATGTTTTCTTGTATCACATTTTCTGAAATCTAATATAGCTATGTCTTGTAAATGAGGGGAGAAAGGCAAAGTCAAGACCAGTCACATATTCTCAAATCATGTTTTCTCTGCATGTTCGTCCCACCATATATGAGGAACTATGCATGCTAGTGGTGCCAGTTTTGAAGAAGGCATGGGGGCTGATTTCAATGCAGAATCAAAAATCATTAGCATGGCCATTTCTATTGTGAGTCTGCCTTAATGCCACACTCACATTATTATTTAGGATCATCCACAGCCCTTGGGTATGGAGACCAAAATGGTGAGCCACTCATTAGGACAGCACCAGAGATGGATAGAAGGGACCTCAGTTTAATACTTCAAGATGGCGACTGGGCTGAGTCAACCATCAAGAGCTCTGTGCTGAGCCGAGTTATTTTTGATTCGATTGTTGTATTTCCCATTTGTCCCCCAATTTAGTTTTAGTTTTAAACTGTTTTTAACAAAGTTATTTATCGTTTTTGTCATTATTGAGTTTCCACCTGTTTTCAGCACCTTCGAGGAAGAGTCTGGTTATGTGTTGGGCTCCCCCAGGTGCACTGGACTGCTGTTGCTTCGTTGGAGGCCCAGGACTGTTACTGTTGCAGCCACGATAGTTTTGCTGGGTTTTCATTCCCACTGCAACTATCATGCAAAGATTGCTTTGCTTTGCCATTTCGGCTGGATCACTGACTGACAGTTAAATTTACAGCTGGAATTTAAAATATTTGGAGTCCCAAAGAAAGATAATAATTGGATTTCCATGTTGAATTTTATTTGGAGGCTGAAAGCATTATGGAATGAATTCTGGTGGGTTTCCTGGTTCTGAGCATTGGAGCTTATGAGAGGAATCTACAGAAAGAATAAGGAAAGAGTTCCTACTCTGTTCTGGTATCGTTAGTAGAAACTGTTTTATTCATCTGAAACTATGAAGACTGACATCAGAATCAGTTGGTTTGGGTAGTGTGTATGTGGGGGGGAACTCTCCTATATGCTTTGTGTATCAGTTTTGGTGTATCCCTCTACTGTTTATGACCAAATGGGAGTTGCCTTTTGAGCACTGGGGAGCCGGTGACCCATTTTGGCTTCTCCTAAGTCCCTCACGGGGTGCCTTGGGACTGTAGTTGTGGGTTGTGGGAGGTGGAGGGGTTGAAGGCTGAGTGTTTTGGGGGGGGGGTCCTCCACTGGTGGCCAGATTTACACACCCTAGCCTACTGGCTATCTTCTGATGTGTGAACCCTGTTGAAGATTATTGTGTGGGTTTGGAGTGTGCTCCTTTCAGTTACTGAAGATCCTGAACTATGGTTTATGACTCCACGATGGTCTGGAATTGAGAGTGGAGGATTTTTAGGGGCCTTTCTCCTTTCATTACTGTGTGACAATCAATTTTATTCCTCTCATTTTGTTTGCTGTTTTTCCCCCCACTACATGAGATGTAGTGGGGGTGACTTTTATTGTACATTGAACTGGAGTGGTGACAGAACTCTGTTTTTTCTCATTTTCTTTTCTCCTCTGCATGAGAGGCAGCAGAGGTGACTGTTTGGACAACTTAGTACTGTAGTTGTGAGAGAACCCCAGCATAATATTCACTTTATTTTTATTTTGTTTTATTTGTAGATTTATTTGGAGTTTTATTTTTTCTTAAAGTTGGTAATTTTAGGAAAGGGTTATAAATTCTTTTGAGGTGGGGTAATACAGGATATTGTTGATAGAAGATGTGCTGGCCTATTGCCCTCCCAGTCAGGCACTACTTTCCTGCCAAACTCTGGGACCTTCAGCCCTTTTATCCTCCTCCTTTGCCTGCAGAGTTTTATAACAAAAGCAGGGCTCTGAGTATTGTTAGTTGAAAAAGGAGGTGGGCTGGGGGCTCTGGATTTCAGGGGGGAGGGGAGCGGGGTGGTCGTATCGGGGTTGTGAGGTCCAGGAGATGCCCTGGGGTGAAATGATCTCTAGATCGTGGTTCACCATGTCTGGTGTCCATACCCAAGGGCCCCGGTAATTCTGGGCAGTTAATTCGGTCAGCCATGAAACCCCGTCTGACTCGTGTGGTGTTATGCAATGCCAGGTCTATTAGGAATAAGACAGCAATTATTGCTGATCTTGTTGGGACAGCAGAACTGGCTTGCATTACCAAAACCTGGCTTGATGACAACGTGGGCCCCATTTTGGAAGTGATGGTCCCAGATGGGTTTTTGGTGATACACCACTCTAGATCGGACTGCAGAGGCTGGGGGGGGGTGGCTATCTGTTTGAGATCGGAATTGGGCCTCACTGGTGTACCAGTAGGGGAGACCAGATAATTTGAGGTTACCGCAGTAGCAGGTGTGGGTTGCAAGATCATTCTCATCTACCATCCACCTGAGGGTGAGAAATTGTTCTTGCAGGAAGTGGCAGACTTCATCGTCGACACGGCATTGGAGTCGCCCAGGTTGATGGTCCTGGGCGACTTCAATGCCTGGATTGACAATAAACTCTTGCAGTTTGGACAAGACTTCCTCCAACTTATGTCATCATTGGGGTTCACACAGGTAGTTGCCTCTGCTACTCATAAGCATGGTCAGTCACTTGATCTGGTCTTCCTCCTGGGGGTCAAGTCCTGCAATTTGGTGGACGAGCCAGTCATTTGGTCTGATCACTACACCGTGAGATTCAATCTCCAGCCCCTCCCTTATAGGCCTGCTCCTGTGGAGATGGTTAGATACCTCCCATTGAGGGGTGTTATGGCGGTGTTAAACCCATCAGGATTTTTGAGGGTGGGTGAGGATCTGGAGAATCTAGTTTTGGCCTATAATAAGGCCATCATTGAGGCTTTGGATGTTATCACCCCACTCTGTGTTCACCCCCTCTCTCCGCCCCTGTTCCCCTTGGTTTGATGGAACCTTGAGTGAGTCGAGACGGGTGGGTTGAAGGTTAGAGGATCACTGGCGGAAGACAGCCCTTGATACCGATCGCCTTAGATTGATGAAGCACCAAAGTTATCAATCAGCAATCTCACATAAGAAGACAGAGTTCCTGTCCAGTGAGATAGCTGCTGCTCAAAACTGACTGGCTCAGCTCTTTCGAACCATGGACAGGCTGTGCAACCCAGCATGTCTACAGGTTTGAGGAGCATTTTCACAAAATAAATGTGATGAGTTTGCTCACTTTTTTGCAGATAAGGTGGCTGACATCAGGGCTGAAATCTGTCTAACACCATCAATGGGGGTTTGTCGTGGTCGGTGTATGCTCACTCTCCCTCGGTCTTCTTGGATATCTTTTGACTGACCAGAGATAGGGGACATCATACGGATTTTCCCGAATTTGCAGCCAAAGTGCTGTAGTTTGGATCCAGGCCCTACACGCTTAGTAGTATTAGGGTGTTTGGAGATCATTGGCCCGGTCCTTGCAGAGATTGTCTGGTGAATCCCCCAGCTCCCTGAAAAGGCGGTGGTGACACCGCTTCTTAAGAATGCTTCCTTGGACCCAGGCATCTGTGCAAACTGCAGCACTATCTCTACCCTTCCCTTCACTTTGTTGGGGAGGTGATTGAGAAAGTAGTTGTGCTGCAATTGGAGAACCATCTTACCATCCATGATGTCTTCGATCCTCTCTAGTCAGGTTTCCGCAAGAGACATAGTACCGAGACCGCTCTGGTTTTGGTGCTCAATAATCTCCTGATGGTGAGAGATCAGAAGCGATGTTCCATCTTGGTGCTTTTGGATCTCTCTTCAGTGTTTGACACTGTGGACCATGGGGTTCTGCTAGAGCGCCTGAGGCTCATCTGTGGACTGGCTGGTCCAGTTCTTGGATGGTTTCATTCTTTCCTAGCTGGCAGGTTTCAGAGGGTGGTTTCAGGGATTTTTTGCTCTGAACCATTCTCCCTGCCATGTGGAGTTCCTCAATGCTTGGTGCTGTCCCCCATATTGTTCGCAGTGTATTTGCTGCCCCTTGGAGACATTGTAAGATGATATGGGCTGAGTTTCCACTGCTATGCAGATGATACACAGCTCTATTTGTCTTTTGCACCTGACCAGGATAGTGCGATCTCGATGTTTAATAACTGTCTGGCGGAGGTCCATGACTGGATGAAGTCCAGTTGGCTGAAATTGAATTCCAGGAAGACTGAGGTGTTAGTCGTGGATCCGGGGTGCCAGATAGAGAGGTCAGTGGTGGGGTTATCTTCTGGGCTTTGGCTCGATGGTGTACAGCTGCCCATCTCAGAATGGGTGCATAATCTGGGGGTGGTATTTGACGATGGGCTGACACTGCGGGCACAGGTGTCGGCAGTTATCAAATCTACTTTTTACCATCTTAGGAACATTGTCAGAATTAAGCACATTGTTCTGTCCTATGATTTGTCCATGTTGATCCATGCTTTTGTGACCTCATGCCTGGACTACTGCAAATCTCTATACCTAGGGCTTCTGGGGGTAGATGTCCGCCGCTTGCAGCTAGTGCAGAATGCTGTGGCATGGTTATTGACTGGGGCATCTCTCACCAGTCATATTACTCCCAAGCTGTGTGATTTGCACTGGCTGCCTATACAGTGGCAGTCTACCTTCAAGGTCAGTCTTCTGATCTATAAAGCACTACATGGATTGGGACCGAGTTACCTGCAAGAGCTCTTGGTTCTTTACAGCCTGGGTTGACCCCTCCATTCAACTGATGAGGGGTTGCTAGAGGTTCCCAGGGTGTGGCTAAAGACATCTGGTGCCAGAGCCTTCATATTCATGGCACCATCCCTGTGGAACTCTCTACCTCGTCAGATTAGAGAGTGCGGGACCATGGAGGGTTTCAAGACCAGTCTGAAGTCTTTTTTATTTAAACAGGCATTCAATATTTGAACTTTTAAGTTATTCTGTCGATCTTGATTGAATTTGTTATTTTATGTGATTTTAATGAATTGTTTGCTGATGTTTGTATGTGAAGCACTTTGACACTGGAATTGCGCTATACAAATAAAATATTATTATTATTATTATTAACCCAAAAAAGCAAGGCTGGTCGTGGTGGTAGCTTTGGCTGCACTGATGAGAGGCAAGAATGTCAGTGATTAATGGAGGTTGAGGAGCAGTGGTGACACCACCATGATTACTTCACTGAGTCATCACAGCAATTTAAATCTAAAAAAATTATCAGAAAAAAGAAAAATCAAAGACAAATACATCCATGGACAGACAATATTGTGAAGGGTAATGTAGTGTTCTACTTTTAATGTCTTTTCATTCCTTTTAATTTTTGTTTTCTAATGTCCCACTTGTTTTTCTTTTGTGGCAGTGGGGATATTATGATGTAATCTGAAGTTCAGTGGAGTCATATGGAACATATAGTCGTAATTAGTATGGAGGTAAAGCAGGGATTATAAGTGGGTACATGCTTTGAGGCCAGCAGTCAATAAGAAACTAACAGAAAATGGCAATGGTCATCCCGAACTCCTGACTGCCTAGCAGCATTCTATTGCCATGCATATATCAGCCAACAGACACAAGTGAAAAATGAGTACCCGCTCTGGGTGGGGGTGGGTGACACAACACCCAACAGTATCACTGTACCACCTGACTGACAGAGCTGTCAATGGTATGATAGGGAAAGAGAACAGCAGCCACAGATACCAGTTTAAACAAGTATTTGTCAATGGCGAATTCTGTCTTGCTGGTTTTGGCACTGGTAGTGCAGGAGTTATAGAGATGCATAATAGAAGTAGCAGTGGAGTATAGAACCAACATCAGCCCCACCCCACCCTGCAGAGAGGGACAGACATTGGGGTGTGCGTTTGGGTCTATGGCCATAACGCTCATGCTATTTCACCTCACCCTACCCTGCAGAGTCTGACAAGTGTCACGTTGTGCCTTGGGGTTATCTGGCCTTATGCTCAACCCATTTCATAAGGAAGTATGTTGAGATGGGTGCAGAACAGGAGAATGGGCTGAACTTTGGGGCTAAAGAGTCCAAGGCACACCTTGATGCCTGTCAGTGGCTGCTGGGTGGAGGTGGAGGACCAGTGGCATGAGCAGTACAGCAGACAATACAAAGGCACACCTCTGATGCCTGTTAGTCTGTACAGGGTGAGATGTAATGGTTGGAAACCCTAATGCCCTAGGCGTGTGTTGGTATTTGCATTCCAAATTTTAAAACATGGCCTTTTTGTGACCCCACCTCATGAAAGCATTTGGGACCTCTGTTCTTGAACAGTGCCCCTATGATTTTGTTAATCTGTTTTGAATGTTGATTTCCCACAGTGACCATGCCATTCAGTACCACATGAAAATGTCAGCTGTACCATTGATAAGGAGGTGTGAAGAGATGGCAAAGTGGGAAATCTGGAGTGAAAATATTAAAACTTCTTGAAGTTACAAGCGTGTGTGAAAACTGCACATTGCAAGATCATAACACAGTCATTTAGTGGAATTATTTCACCAAGTTTTTAACATAGCCATTTTGGGATCTCTGCTCATGAACAGTGGCACTATAATTACCTTAATGTGCCTGAAAGTTGATTTCCCACAGTGACTGCATGATTGTGTGCCAGATGCATGAAACTACATTTCGGACAGTATGTGACAAATGACAGCTTAACTGTTCATAAGAAGGTGTGCAAAAATGACAATGTTGAAAATCTGGAGTGAAAATATTAAAATTCTCAAACTTACAACTGTGCATGAACACTGAGCAATGCACGCTTGTAACATAGTCATTATATGGGATTTTGTCACCAAATTTTCAAAATCGGCATTTTGGGACCTCTGCTAATGAACAGTGTTACTGTGATTTTCTTACTCCATTCTGAACATTGTTTTCCTACAGTGACTGCGCCACTGTGCGCCGGATATTCAAAAAAACAGTTCAGGTAGGATGTGAAAAATGAAAGCTGTACTGTTCATAAGGAGGTGTGAAAAAATGGCAATGGTGAAAATCTGGAGTAAAAAAAAATTATCGAAGTTATGAGCGTGCATGGAAACTGCATAATGCACTCTTGTAAAACAGTCATTTTATGGACGTTTGTCACCTAATTTTCAACAGAGGCATTCTTTCGCATACAGGGCCCCGGCATGGTTCAATGCGCTTAGTCCACCTACTCTATCCTCAACCTCGCTTGAAGCTTTCAAATCCATGCTCTATGCCCACCTCACCACCACTAGCAACTGTGATTGTGCTAGATAAAGACTACTACTCCTCATGTCCATCCTCACATCTGAGGCCTCTTCCTCCCTGACTAATGAACCCTCTGGTACCTCTACTACTCCTGTCTCCCACCCAAACTCACTCCCCTTTTTTCCTGTCCCTCTCACTTACTCTCCCGCTCACCACCCTTCCCTCCTCTCTAGCCTCCTTTTGGCACCTAATGATCACCCTCTCCCTGGAAGTTTCCTTAACCTTGAAATTGTCTACTCGCTTGAACCGGTTATAGCTTGTTTTTCTATGAAACTTAAAAACGTTACTGCCTTAAACTGTTAATAGCAAATTTATGATGTAACTTTCCTGTCTGGTTTTACCTGTAATGTGTATCGTGCTTTGTTAAATGTTCTTTGTGACGTGGAACCTTTGTAAAAGAGCCCTGGCTCAAAGGTATTAATTCCTAGACTAATAAACTAAAATACCTCTGCTCATGAACAGAGTCACTGTGATTTTCTTAATCTGTCCCAAACACTGATTTCCCACAGTGACCATGCTATTCTGTGCCGGAAGAGAGAAAACACATTTCAGCCAGGATGTGAAAAATGACAAGGGTGCGTGAACACTGCACAAAACATGCTCATAGCACAGTCATTTAATGGACTTTCATCACCAGATTTTCAACATAGACATTTTAGGACCTCTGCTCATGAAAAGTACCACTGTGATTTTCTTACTCTGTCCCAAACACTGATTTCCCACAGCGGCCATGCTATTCTGCAACGGAGGTGCAAACACACATTTCGGCCAGGATGTGAAAAATGACAGCTGTTCATAAGGAGGTGTGGAAAAATGGCAATGTTGAAAATCTGGAGTGAAAATGTTACAGATTCGCAAAGTTACAAGCGTGAGTAGAAACTGCACAATGTACGCTTGTAAAACAGTAATTTAATGGACTTTCAGCACCAACTTTTCATCATAGGCATTTTAGGACCTCTGCTCGTGTATCACTGTGGTTTTCTTACTCTGTCCCGAATACTGATTTCCTACAGCCACCACGCTATTCTGCGCTGGAAGTGTGAAAACACATTTCGGCCAGGATGTGAAAAATGACAGCTTGACAGCTGTACTGTTCATAAGGAGGTGTGGAAAAATTCCGATGTTGAAAATCTGGAGTGAAAATATTACAGATTCGCGGAGTTACGAGCATGTGTGGAAACTGCAATGCACACTCGTAAAACAGTCATTTTTTAAAATTTTTTTCATCAAAGTTAAAGCTTAGGCTTCTTGACAGGCCACCTCATGAACAGTGTCACTGTCGTTTTGTTAAATCAGTCCTGAAAGGTGATTCCGTGCAGTGACCTCAAAAATCACCTTTCGGGACCGAATAACACCATGACAGTAACTGAATTCATGAGGAGGGGTCCCAATAACCCCATGTTGAAATTCTGGTTGCAAACTTCCCCAAAATTCACGAGATATGCATCAAAGTTGAAAAAAAATCCTTATTATACCATTATACAGCTGACCGGCATTTCTTCAGTTTGCGGTTGGCTTTGAAGAGTACAGACGTGTTCCCGGTCCACAGAAGATCATCGCGCCAGGCTCCGGAGGTAAGTATGGGGTGAGGTGGAGTGTGGGGAGTTGGGGCATGCAGTGAGTGGGTGTGGGTTGGGGGGAGGGGCTGCAGACTGTGAGGGACCGTCTTGCACTTTCCAGGGGAAAAAAAACATTGTGGGAAGGTTTTTTTTTTGTTTTTTTACAGTTACATTTGACACTCTGCAGTGGGCTCCCAGCATGTCACCAGTGTGTTTTTATTTTGGAGGGACTGGAGCCGATGGGGTTGGGCACCCCATCAGCAAATGAACTGGGAAGGGGGGGGTGTCACCTGCGTGTTTTTTTTTTGGGGGGTGGAGGTCTGAAGCTGATGGGGATTGGACACCCACATCAGCAAATGAACTGGGGAGGGCATGATGATGCTGACAGGGGGATTGGGCACCCCCTTACGTCGGCTTTTCTGGGGACTGTGCGAAGCAGACAGCTCAGCCGCCATGTCGCACTGAAATGTTACACCGGGAAAAGCACGCCCTGCAATGAGGAGGAGCTCCCTCACTGCAGCGGCTAAAACATTTCAAGGTGGTGGCATGCTTTTGCCTGCTGTCATAGACAACGTGCAATCTAATTCGTGCCATGGAGCCCAGCCCCGAAAAGCAGTGGCACCAAGGGGCACAACAGGACCGCACCTCCAAAACCTGCTATTCCAAAGTTACCACAACATGTTTCTTGCGCAGACACAAGACAACATAAAAAAAAAATAAATAAAATAAAGGAGAAAAATGTAAGTACCAAAAATTGGCACCTGTCCCTCATGGCTCAGCAGCTGTCAAAGATCGAAGCTGATTGTAAAGAGCCCAACCTCCCACCCCCAAAAAAAATAAGATCTGGGCAGTTTCCTTTATAGAGGATTGGGCAACCCCCCAAAAAATCATACAACTAAATAGTAAAATTGATTCCACTGACATTTTAATTAATATTCTCTAAAACATTTATGCAAAAGTGCGCACCACTACTGGTGAACAGTACTCCATGTCAGGATGCTGTTCAATTCTAGCTGGCATCAATAGGCACATAAACAGCCCTAAGATTGCTAGAAATCTCAACATTATTACTGATCCAAACTTCAAATCATCCAACAACGTGTTCAAAAGCATACTAAAACAATTCCAAAAAGGAAATAAACTAGTATTCCATACTTTCATCTGACACCACGCTTAGCCTAGTGCAGCAAGTATGGTTTGAAATTCAACTTCATATGTCCAGCTGAGGTAGGGAAGGCCCCCCAGAGTGAACACTGCAATCTTTCACAACAGCAAGGGATGAAGCAGGTCAGAAGTACATAACCCCGTTACATAATCCAGCCAGCAAAAACCACAAAGATACCTTGGAAATAAATAAAGAATTATAGTGCAGTTGCATGTACACACAACCTGAAAGCCTGATCTGTCCTGTGACAGTGTTTAAAAAGTATGTAAATAAAATATCACCAAATGCAACTACAATGTACCTGCACCCTCGCCATCTGCCACAAACATACTTGGACGAAGAAGATGTATGGTACCCTAATGAGCCCATGGGGAAGAACTTCCTGGACGCCTTAATGAAAAACTAAGCATTGAAACTGAGCTCAGCAAATCATACACAGTTCACAGCATTCAATTTACCTATTCTTAGGAAAATTTCCTCGGAAAACCATAGCATTACCAATTGTCCACCATTTCCATACCATTGTGAATTCCACTGCAGTACCACTGCATCCCCTTGACTGGTAACACATTGGATTTGTTTCAATTCCACTGTGAAACCATTGTTGCCATTGTGGTACCACATGGCCAGTGGTATTGCAATAAGAATGTGTGCATGGATGGTACTGCAATGGCTCAGACACACACCACTGTATTCCCACTGCTGTTTTGGTAACACAATGGATTTGTTTCAATTCCAGTGTATTACCACTGCTGCCATTGTGGTACCATGTACCGTGGTGGTAACACAGGGCTGATTTCCATGTAGAATGGTAACACAATGAGCTGCCATTGCAAAACCATTGAAATTGGTCTCACAAAGGATTTGTTTCAATTCCATTACCATACCATTGGTGACACTGTGGTACCATCTGTGTGCAATGGTAGTGCCATGGTTCTCGAAGGGGATGCTGGTAGCTCAATGATGACATTGCACTAACACTGCTATTGGTAATCAGGGGGTAGCACATGTTAGCACAGTGGTTCTCATGTGGTATGACATTGACTACTCCAGGTCCTCCTGCTAGTCCCCCCACATTAGACTTGACATCAGATCCTCCCCCCAGTGCCCCCCTCCCCACATGCCTCTCACACCCTCCACTTTGGCTTCCCATGCCTGTCTCCCCATCACCAGTTCTCACTGAACTTAGATCTGCAGCTGCACAATAAGTACCACACATGCAACAGTTTTTCTCAGTCATAATAATTTTTAATCAGTACTTTTGGTGATGCTAAATCATTATCTATCATTATCGGTCCATACCCAAAGCCACCATAAACCATAAGTTTTCTTTCACTGCTAACAGTGTTTTCTTTTGTCATCACAGTTAATCAATACCTGATGCAGGTTATTGGCAGCTAATCAGCATCTGCTTCACAGATCATGCTTGGTAACAGACATTCATTAAAGCAAATACCACCAACAGCTTAATCTGGTTCAGTTTCAGTTGGTTACCATCTGTATCCCCCCCTCCCCCTGGTCACCCATGAAAAAGGGACATCTAGTCTTGATGGGCCTACTGGGTCAACAAAATGTAATCAAATAAAATAAACAAAAAATAAATAAATAGGCTTGTAATATTTGGCCATGATTACAGAGCAGCGCTCAACTAGCCCCCCACTGACATGTATATGGCAACTCACCTGGCCAGGAGTCTTTTCCACAAATGGTTCCTTTGTGGGCTATCACTGTAAAATGTTATTCCACTCATAAATTTATTCCCTGACCCAATCAGTCATTGCCTTTTAAAATAAAGGTGTGACATTCTGTATCGGGCTTCATTAAGCCCATCCTGCAGTAGTGATAATCTGTCAGTGCAGAAATTATAAAATGTACTGATGCCCTGTATGGGAGGAAGGGATGGTAACTCTGGTGAACTGCTGTCCAGCCGACCCTTTCCACTTCCTGGTCTGCCTGCTCTGCCCCCACATTCTGACTTTACATGTCTCCAGAGAAGGCACGGGGAACGCCCCATACAAGTCTATGGGGCTCATTTTCAGAATGGTTTTATAGACATTTAAGCAACCTTTGATAGAAAATGAAAGCCACTGCTCAACTAATAGGGATCCTTCTGAATGTTGATGTTTTTGCATTAACCTTCCCCAACACCTCCTCTGAAAACCATAGCGGTCTTTTTTTCTCCTCTTGCTTCTGTTTACATGTCTAACACCTTTCATTATAATTCTTTTTAATTTCACCCACTGTTTTTGTATTTCTCCCTAGTCTACCTCCCTTCCAGGGCTTCCCTGAGGCAATCCCCCATCTTTGGAAGTCTGTAACTGCATTTCCTGGTAAAAGGGAAAGTTAACTTACTTGTTCTTGGTTATACAGTGTGTAAGTGGGTGGGGGCTGGGGATTCAAATCTGTGTCTCCATGTTTGCCGCTCAGTGCTCTGCCTTCAAGCATATGGTGCCCAAGAGCCTCAAAAACAGCACATAGTGTCCCCACCACATATACATACAGTATATACACAGTACTTGTTGCAAAACAGAAACACTACATTAATGCAGGTATTATGCAAAGTACACAAAACAAGAAAATGAAAAACAGGGTTTGAGCCTCACAAGTCTTAGCAAATTGGTTATGTGGTGTTCCTTGGAACTGCCAACCATAATGCCCATTCCCCACCCCATCCCATAGTCTCCTTTCTAAGGCACAAGGTATAGCTCCAATCCAGTGCCTCATTTAGCAGCCATTCATACCTGTAAAACAAGAACAGCAATGGGCTCACAAAGGATCTGCATCTCTTTATGAACTATGACAAACAGTGTTGGGTAAATAAAAAAATATTACTTGCTGATACATATGGTCAGTGTTCTCCTACACCTGATCAATGCCATGTAAGACCTGTAGATATAAAAGGGAAAATGCGTCAGTATGAAAAAGAAAAAAAAAAGTGAGTTGTGTATTTTAGGGTTGGGGGAGGGGATACCAAACCTGCACCACATCATCAACCTGTTTTTAAAATGGACTTGGTCACTCAGGGGATGTCATGGTTTGGGGATGGAGGAAAATGTATGGCCCCTGTGCCCTTAGAACTGATCATTTTTGGGAGTAGGAGGCCATGTTGCTCCACACATCGACCAACACAGGGCAGAATAAAGACACTGAGGGACAAATATTCAAAAACTTTGCCCTGGCAAGATATAAAGTATGCTTCCCTGGTGGTGTAGTGGATCCCCTCCCTTTTCCTAATCTGCCTGTAGAATACATGGAAACACATGTATGTGACAGCAGAAAAGGCCGCAGGTCTATCTAGTCTGCCCAGTTTGCCTATGTCCACTAGGCCTTTTCTGTAGTACCCCTCCATGGCAATTGCCCTCTGTGCTTATCCCATGCCCTCTTGAACCCTCTAACCATCCTCTCCCCCACGACTTCCCTCAGCAGCCCGTTCCATTGTCCTCCACTCTCTCAATAAAGAAGAACTTCCTAATGTTTCCTCTAAATTTACCCCTTGATTTGGAATTTCCAACCACCATCCATTGCAGTATAGCAGACCATAGCAGGCCAAATGTGACTATCTCTAGGCCAACTTCCCCAGCCACAACCAGTCCCATAACATCCTGCAGCTGGCACCAGAGCAACAGGCAGTAATTGAAGCTCCAATAGCCCACAGTGCACATTCAAGCTTCCACAATCTCTGATCAGATATTTTCCACTTCTGCTTTTCTCCAGGGCCTAAGTTCAGTCCTTTGTGACAGAACTTAGCCCAGGGAGTACAATGGGGCCAGTAAACAAAAGATGAAAGCTTATATAAACTCTTAACATGCACTATAGGACACAGTCTCCCACCACACCAAAGTCAGACACATAGGACTCCAGGATCTGCTGCAAATGAAGCCGTCAGTGTAGAATCAAGCAAAACCAGTTCACCATAATCCACTACACTACACTACAGCAAACAGCAAGCAAGCCAAAATGGCTCCACATGCAAAGTATGCATTGGGACCAGACCCACACTTATGTGGGATCCGTGGCACAAGCCAGCCAGTTGGTGTAGTGGTAAGGAGGGACAAAACCTTTACATGCAGGTACATCAATGAGAAAAGGAAGGCAAGGGGAGGGATTGTGAATCTGAAAGGGGAGGATAGAGTGAGGGTAAATAATGATGACCACCAAAAAGCAGAAATACTGAACAAATGCTTCTGTTCAGCTTTTACAAAGGAGAGGGCAGGAAATGGGCCAGTAATAACGATAGGAAATGGACAGAGGTCCTTTTGCAAAATAAAGGATCCTAACAGAACTGGCAGCAGTAAGGCTATGGGGCCAGACAGGGTACACCCCAAGATACTGAGGGAGCTAAGGAAGGTGTTAACAGGGCCTCCGACTACCCTGTTCAGCCTGGAGGAGGGCTGCTGTGGTCCCTCTCTATAGAAAAGAGTTAACAGGGAGGATGCAGGGAACTACATACTGGTCAGCCTGACCTCAACAGTGGGACAAGTCTTGGAAATACTACTGGAGGAAAGAATAGTAGAACACCTGGTTGTCAATGGTCTACAGGGGAAGAGGGGTAAAGAACACTGTTTAACCAGGAGTAGCACACAAAGCTGAAGCTTGTTTCCAGATGCAACCTAGGAGCACAAGGAAGTTAAATGACTTGCTCAGGATCACACAGTATGTACCTAGGCAGCTGTGGGATTCAAACCCAGGTCTCCAGATCTGCAGCTCAGACCCTTACCCACTGCGCTATACTACCTCCAGAACCCAAGGCAGCTTGGATTTCTGGGAGGAAGGTTGTGCTAGATGAACCTAATTGAGTTTTTTGATTGGGTAACCAGGGACGTGGATTTGGGGGGTATCTGGCCTACCTGGATTTCAGCAAGGCCTTTGACATCCTGCTGCACAGAAAGCTGGGAAATGAGCTGGAAGACTTAGGGGTGGGACAGAAAATAAAGTGGGTGAAGAACTGGTTGAAGGACCGAAGCCAGAGGGTGGTGGTAAATGGGGTGCATTCCAGGGTGGAAGAGGTAATGAGTGGTGTGCCCCAGGGGTCAATGCTGGGACCCATCCTTTTTTAATATCTGTAGCAATGATATGGTGGAGGGATTGCAGGGGAAGGTGTGCCTATTTGTAGTTGGTACGAAGATCTGCAATAGAGTGGACACCCGGGGGGGGGGGAATGAGGGATAGCCTAAAGATTCTTGAGGGGTGGTCGGAAACTTGGCAGCTGAAATTCAATGCCAAAAAGTGTACAGTAGTGTACATGGGGTGCAATAACCCACAAACCATTTACACATGGGGGGTTAAGAAAACTGAGCAGGAGAGAGATCTTGGGATTATAATTTAAAATAACTTTAAGGTGGGGAACCAACAGAAACATAGAAGTTGATGGCAGATAAAACCCGCTTGGCCCACCCAGTCTGCCCATTTCCCTACCTAATGCACAGGTTGCAGATCCTAGTTAACCAACAGCCTACTTCCTCCTACCCCCCACTAGAACTGCCTTATGTCTGACCCATGCATTCTTGAATTCCCCCACTGTTTTTGAGTCCACTACCTCCTCAGGAAGGCTGTGCCATATATCCACAACCCTCTCCGTGAAACAATACTTCCTCACATTACCTTTGAGCTGTCCCCCTCTATCTTCCAATTGTTCCCACTTGTTCTTGCACATCTCTTTCTGAAAGATGCTACCCTCTTGGACTCTGTTGATTCCCTTGATGCACTTGAATGTTTCTATCATGTCCCCCCTCGAGTGTATACATAATAAACTTCTTTTATCTCTCTTTGTATGTCTTCTGGTGCAGATCCTACACCATTTTAGTTGCCCTCCTCTGGACAACCTCCCCTTGTGGAGATGGGGTCTCCAGAACTGAACGCAGAACTCCAGATGGGGTCTCACCAACTGTCTGTACAGAGAGATAACAACTTCTTGTTTTCTACTGGTGATGCCTCTGCCTATGCATCCCAGCATCCCACCAGCCCTCCTTACTGCCTACTCACATTGCTTGCCCACCATAAAGTCATCTGATATGACTACTCCAGGTCCCTTTCCATTTCTGTTGCTGTTGTTATTATCTTACCCCCAATTGTGTACTCTTCCCCTGGATTTTTATTTCCAAAGTGCATTACTTTGCACTTTTTTGCATTGAATCTAAGCTGTCATATATTTGACCATTCCTCCAACCTTGCCAAGTCCCTTTGCATCCTCTCCACCCCACCTTCTCTATCAACCCTGCTGCAGATCTTTGTGTCATCTGCAAAGAAACAATGCAGCATGGTGGTGGCCAGACTGAATAGAATGTTGATGTGCATAGGGTGGGGTATAAAACAGAAAGAGGGAGGTGCTGATGCTCCTTTTTAAATCCATGGTGATGCTTCACCCAGAGTATGGAGTTTAGTTTTGGAGGCCTCATCTACACAAGGACAGACAAGACTGAAAGGGTTCAGAGAAGAGCAACCAAGATGGTGCATACTATGCATAGGAAGCCCTATGAGAAGAGGTGGAGGGAATTGGATTTGTACCCAATGGAGACAAGTAGGGTGAGAGTGTGAAGCTTATTTACAAGGAATGCAAGTGCTAGAACTAGGGATCATAATCTAAGATTAAAAGAAGGAAGGTTTAGGGGCAATATGAGGGGGCATTACTTCACTGAGAGGGTGGTGGAGTCCTGGAACAGACTACTGGAAGAGGTGGTGGGGACAAAATGGTGAAAGGATTTAAGAGGGCATGGGACAGATACCAGGAGTTGACCAGTCATAGGCGTGGAGTGTCTCTTGACAAAGGAGATGAGTTGGGGGGATTAAGGAGCAGACTCAATAGGCCAACATGGTCCTTTTCTGTCACCAGATTTCTAGGATTCTAAAGCAGTTAAGTAATTACGACTTACCTGCTCTATCAGAGTTGGGGTGTCCTTGGTTTGGGGTATTCTGGTAGGACCTGAAAGGGAAGAACATAGATGGTTAAGGGAACACAAAGGGTCAGAGGTGCTAAAGGAGACATTAGGGTGTTAGAATTAAACAAAGATACTTATCTGATTGGCATACAGTTTGGCCAGACCTGTAGAAATAAAGGGAAAAATAGATCAGTATTGGGAACTTATAATAGTGAGAGTAGAGAGATTCAAAAAGGGTAAAGTATAGCATAGGAGTAAAGGAGATTTAGAGGAAAAGATAAAACAAGATCAAAGTGAGGAAACTAAAGATAGAAAAAAAATGCAGACGACTAAGAACAGAGAATAAAGTGATATGTGGGGCTCAGCATAACCCCCCTTAGTGCCCCTAGGTGATCTGCAGGTTGCCAGTAAATTTACTAGTAGTCCAGATGGGCAGGTGGGGTTGCTTTTGGACTAGTGGCTCCTATGTTATTTAAGAAAGGGGACACTGGTGGTAAATGGTGATTTTTAATTATATTTAACATTTCCCTGGTATCTAGCTGGGGGAGGGGTCTGTGGGCTCTGACTGTATAAAGCAGGCAGGTAAGTTGGTCAGAAAACTGCCAATCAGAAATGATGTGGCTATGCAGCCATCAGTTTAGTGCTACTTCGCTACAGTGACAATACCGGCAGGTGCTTTCAGATCTCAGCCCACGCAGAGTTCACACTGTGGCATGCAACAGGTAGGTGGGGAAAAAAGATGTGCATTTTTGGGAGGTGGAGGGGGCCAGGGCAAATATGCCTCACTTTACCAATCAGCCACACAGTGCCTTTGTGAAGACCACCAAGGGGCTTGCTATGAGGGTCTGGAGGGAAGCCAGCAGGAAGTGGCAAAAAGCACTAGCTAAGCAGCATGGCAGCCAAGTGTAAGTGTCCCGAGGGGCTTGGTAGGAAGGAACTGGTACAATAAAATCACAAGATGGGGCCACAAGGCTGGCCCCAGTGGCACTAAGAGGTTACGAATATATGAAATTGCCAGCAGATAAAGGCCATTCTGTCTATCTTGTTTACTTGAGTGTTCAGCACTTCAGTCCGTTAGACTGCAGCTGCCCCCACCTCCCTCATATGCCTCCTCATATCCCACACCTTCCAGATTTGTACCTTCCCCTCAAATCTGTTCCAACCCCTCTTGAAGCCCCTAACACTCTGCAATGATACAACTTCCTCTGGCAGAGCATTCCACCCTGCCACCACCCTTTCTGTGAAACAGGGCCTCCGCAGTTCCCTCATAAACCTAGAGTGTCCCCTGGTGTTCTTTTCACCTTTCAGATTAAACATATACCTGGTGCCTACTTTGTTCAAACCTTTCAGGTACTTGAAGGTCTCAATCATATCCCCCTCCCTTCTTTCCTCCAGGGTATACAAATTGTGCTCTCTCAGTCTCTCCTCATATGGTCTGTCTTCCAGCCCCAGGATAATTTTTGTTGCCGTGCGCTGTACCCCCTCCAGTAGTTTGATGTCCTTTTTCAAGTAGGGCACTAGAATTGCACACAATACTCTAGGTGCAGTCTCACCATGGACCTGCACAGGGGCAAGATGACTTCCCCACTCCTAGAAGCAATCCTCCTTGCTATACACCCTAGCATCTGGTTTGCCTTCGCTGCTGCCTTCCTGCACTGAGCAGAGTGGTTCATCTCCCCGGTTACCAGCATGCCCAGATCCTTCTCCTCTTTGAATTTTGTTAATGGGACACCCTCCAGCTATTAATTGCATCCTGGGTTCTTGCCTCCTAAATGCATCACTTTGCACTTCTTGGCATTGAAACCTGCAAGCTGCCAAATGTGAGACCATCCCTCCAGTTTCATCAAATCCTCCTGAAGTACATTTTCTCTCTCCTCCCCATCTACTTCAGCATAAATCTTTGTGTCATCTGCAAAAAGACTGATCTTCTTCTTAATCCCCACTGCAATGTCGGCTATGAAAATGTTAAACAGAACTGGTCCCAGCACTGAGCCCTGTGGTACACCACTTGTCACTGCTCGGAGTTCAAATGCCTCCCCTTCCACTACTACCTTCTGCTGTCTACCCTGCAGCCAGTTCTTGACCCATCCTACCATTTTTCTCCCTGCTCCCAGACTCCTCAACTTGCAGGTCATCCTATCATGTGGCACCGAGTCAAAGGCCTTGTTGAAATCCAGGTAGAGGACATCCACCGCATGTCCTCTGTCTAGTGCCCTAATAACTAAGTTGTAAAAACCAACCAAGTTCATCTGGCAGGATCTGCCCGAGACAGCCCATGCTGCCTGCTGTCCTGGAGATTGTTATCCTCAAGAAATTGCACCAGTCTTTCCTTGAGGATCGTCTCCATCAGTTTTCCCACAATTGCAGTAAGGCTTACCGGTCTGTAATTCCCCAGTTCATCCTTGGGCCAACTCTTATGCAGAGGTACCACATGTGCTTCCCTCCAGTCCCTGGGCATGTAACCTGAATTCAGAGAGGCATTGAATAGGTTAACCAATGGCCTTGCCAGGACCTCTGCCAACTTCGATCAGCACCAAGGGGTGGACTCCATCTGGGCCAGGTGCCTTGTCCACCTTCAGGGACTTTAGGCCCTCCCTCACCCTTTACATCGTGATTTCCTGATCCGTGGTTGCTTCTTCTCCACCCTTTCCCACCTTACCCTTCTTCTCAGGTATGGGCCCATCCATTTTCTTGGTGAAGACTGAACAGAAGTATTCATAAAGTACTTCTGCCTGCTCAGCCCCCTTTTCTACCCATCCACTTTCTCTCCTGATCCTAACAATTAGATCCTTGCTCTTCCTCTTCTCTCTGATATATCTGAAAAAATCCTTTTCTCCTTCTTTGATCCCCTGTGCTAACCTCTGCTCCCTAGCTGCCTTTGCTGCCCTTACTGCTCTGCTCACTTCTCTGGATTTCTTCACATACTCTTCTCTGTCTTCTACCCTGCTGGATCTCTTGTAGATCCTAAATCCATTTCTCTTCTCCCTCACCTTCTCCACTACCCCTCTACTCATCCAACTTGGTTTCTTGGTCCTGGCTTTCTTGCCCTGGCTCTTGAAACATGTTTTAGTGGCTTCAGCCAGTCCTGCCTTGATAACTGCTCATTTTTGTTCAGTGTCCATTTCTGGGTGGATGCTTGCCATATGACTTTCCAGTATTTATCCCATCCTGCCAAAGTCTGCCCTTTTAAAGTCCAGGACCCTAGTTTTTGTAGTGGCTACTTCCCTACCCAGACTGATTGATAATCACACTGTGCGGTGGTCACTGCTTGCTAGAGGTTCCTCCACCTGTACATCCCCAACATGTTCACCATCCTTCAGTACCAGGTCTAGTATATTTCTCTCCCTTGTTGGCTCCATTACCCTCTGGGTAAGGAAGCCATCCTGGAATGCTTCCAGGATGATCTGGTGCAAGTGGTTGCTGGAATGCTCCAATCCACCACTGGTAGATTAAAATCTCCCACCATCACTGTGCTCCCTTTGCCACTATGCCTCCTAATCTGCTCACCAGTTCCCTTTCAATGTCCTCCTTCTCGGCTGGAGGTCTATGAATGACCCCCAAACAAATCTTTGTCTCTTTCTGGCTGTGTAATTGCAGCCAGATTACTTCTGACCTGCCCTACTCCCCTTCCTCCCAATTACATCCGACCCATTCCCTAATGTAAATGGCAGCCCCCCCCCAGCCTTCCCTTTATCTGTATCCCTCCAAAATAGTTTGTAAATTAGAATGGTTAGGTCCCAGTCATGGTGCCTTGCAGCCCATGTCTCAGTCATGGCAGCTATATCCACCTCCCCCCCTCTGCCATCAATGCCTGCAACTCTGCCAACTTATTCCCCAGGCTCCTTGCATTCAGGCTTCTTTACCCTTCACTTCAATCCCTATATCACCTAAGCTCGAATCTATACCGATGGTGGGGAGGAGGTCCATTGTACCCCCTCTCCTGGTGACTCCCAGCTCCAATATCCCTCCTACCTAGTTTAATTGATACACATTGATGAAATCCCCCAGCATCTGCTTCAACACCTGTGACTCTGCCCTGCTGAGGTGTAACCTATCCCCTGCATAAAGATCTGTGTTATCCCATGTGCTACCCCAGTCCCCGCACCAGTCCATACCCCTTGGACACACACCATTCCCTCAGCCACTTGTTGAAATCACTGATTCTTCTCTTCCTATCTGTACTAGCTCTTGGCACTGGCAGAACTTCTGAGAAGGCTACCGTTGTTCTCTCTTTACTGCATAGTTTCCCCACTTCCCTGAACCTGTCTTGTACCTCCTCTATCCCTTTCCCTTCCAGATCATTTGTTCCCAGGTACACCACAATGTGCGGCTTCCCCTCCACCTTCCCCACATATCTGACCATATTCTGCCCCACTCTACTTGCTGTCATGCCTGGCATGCATTCTACCCAGAAGTTAATTTTTCTGGCACCCCTTCCCCCTCATTTTATACCCTTAAGTATAGAATCCCCCAGAATTAGGATTCGCTGGTGCTTATCCTGCTCTCTTGTTGACCATCACTCCCCTGCCCCCCACCAACTTGTGAGGCTCTCTGATCATCCCCCGTCCAGCCTCCCCTTTGCTTCCTCTAACCTTTGCCCTGTTCTCTCCCCCCTTGCAAATATGACCGGGATACTGACCTCCACCTCTGAACTATTTTTTGTCTGTGGAACCTCCCCTTTGTACTCACTTGTTGCTCCATCCACCATGCTAACACCTCCTCTGCTATTACTTCCCCTTGTCTTCCCTCAAATGTGGCCCTTCCCCACTCTGACTCCCCTCCTGTCTCTATCTTTAGCCTTCCCCAGGCTGCCTGCTGCTTCCCTTGTCCTCCTGCCTCCTTGCTCCTGACTTCCCTCCAGAGAGACTGCATCACCATCTCCTCGCTGAGCCACCCACGCCACTGTGTCTTCTTGGTGTACTGCCTACTGCCGCCCTGCTATGTAACGTTTTCCCTGTAGTGACCTCTCCCTGCTCCTTCACTGTAACTTTCCTCCTCTCTGCTTCCTGGTCTTCTGGACTAGCCAAACTTGAGAATCTGTTTGCAGTGCTAATCTCCTTTCCAATTATGAGTCCAGTTCCCCTTCCTCAGGCCGATATCTTTGCTCCGACCCAGTCTTAGTTAAGCCCCTGTGCCAGACCCACCTCCAGTGGTTACTTTCTTCCCCAGGCTGCAGCCACTTATGTGGCCCTCCTGCTGTCTTACCTAGTTCACCCTTCTCTGTGCCTCTTATGAGCTCTTTTGAATACCTCATAAGTCCCCCCCCTCAGTTGTGTTCCCCCCATTCTTTCTCCTCCATGCCTCCAGTTCCATTATCAACCACCCTATTTCCTGCCTGAGCTGGCTCATCTGCCAACACACTCTGTAGCCCTCTGCCCTCCGAGCCACTCCCAGGAATATGGCTGCTCCGCATCCTTGGCAACAAACAACCCTTCCCATCTCCCACACTAACTGACTGCCACTGCACATCCTCTCCTCACTTAACCTGGTCCTGCCCACTTCATGGACACCTTCCCCCACCTTGAACTCCCCATGTCTGTAATGGATATATATGGCCCTCCCAGTTAGGCTCTTCCTGGTCTACCAGCATGTTCTGCTGTTTTCTTTCTTCCCCGCTGATGCCCTGCAGATGCCACTCAAGATGCTACACTACCACTTCATGGCACTCAAGTTTCAGGGTTGCTTGGTCTGCTTGAAATATAAGTGGATCCCAGCCCCATTATTGGCTGGTCCGAGTCACTTGACCATCCCTCCTGTGTATTTCCAACCTCTCTCCCTAAGTTAAATGCCCCCCTCCTCCCATCCAAGACAAAATCATTTGTTTGGAACTTGTACTGTTGAAATCACACAGCACACATTACCATCTCATGACATGCTAGCTCAATTCTAAAGGAAAACAAACAGCACAGAGAAAGTACTTATCTTCTACTTCCAACTGCCTGTTTCCTTCTGTTGGGTTTCACTCCAACTGGGTTGAGGCACTGGATGCTATAATAGCAACCCAGATTCAGGAGTGAGCTCAGGCAGTTGAGAGTTGGCAGGGGAGGGAAGGGATCGAGCATCCGGAGGACTGGTCTCCCTTCCCAGGTGGGGACCCAGGGAACTCGCTGCTCTTGGGCAGCCCCTGATGGTGGTCAGGGGCAGTGTAAGGAACAAGCAGAATTGCAGCTGCAAGGAGCAGAGTTCCAGTGTATGTCAGCATGCAGTGCCATTGGACGCAATTGCACATTTGTAACTCTGAGGAGCAACCATGTAAGAAAAACCCTCTGGTGACCATCAGAAATGAAGGTGACCCCGTAGACCCACTCGCATCATGATCTCCCACGGACAACCTGATCTCACGGGAGGTCCCTCTAATTCAAGACCAGGCCACCAAGGGTGGGCAGACCCTCCACGGGGGGGGGGTGATCTTGGGAGCTAGACTTGCCATGGATCAGAAGGGAGATCAGTGTGTGTGCGTGTGTGGGGGGGGGGTAAGCTGGGAGTAGAAGGCAGAGTTGAGTGGATAATCTGGAAGGATGCCCTAGGCATCAAGAATGCAAAGGCAGAGTCGTCAAAAAAATAAAAAGAGATGGGGAATACAATGGAAGAAGCCTTTTCTGACTAAAGGCCAGTGCCCAAAATGGCTTAAAAGTAGCTGTGGGAAGTAGGCAGGGGGAAATCAGTGGACTCCCTGAGAGGAGCATGAAAGCAACAAGCACCACATACCGTAGACTTGTGCAGTGGCTGATTAGTTAGCCCCTGGTGCTCTAAAGGATTGGCTACAAGAAAAAAGTATAACAGCCAGAAGTGCCCTTAATAACGAACTCATAGCAGCAAATAGAAGGAACCCTTAAGTTTTGTTGGATAATTTGAGTTGTTTTGCTGGAGGAAATAGTTAAGAGCTCTTGGATTTTAGATGCACGGTGGTGTATTTTGGAGTTTAATATGACCATATAAACACACGTCTGTTAAAGTAAAGGTGTCCTATTTTTGGGCTTAGTAGCCCATTACTCTGCTGCAGTGAAAGTCCTTGTCAAAATTATAAATGTTAATGCTGTCCTGTAAAAGCCGGAAGAGATCATAACTCTGGCTGAACTACTGGCCAGCTGATCCATTCCACTTCCCAGTCTGCTGCCCACACCCCCACGCTCGGACATTTTATGACATCTGTCTACAGCACTCTTCACCAGCCCAACTCCATCAACAGAACCCTATGTCAGTCCACCTCTGTCCAAAGCACCCTACACCAGACCACCTCCATCCAAAGCACCAACCAGCCACCTTCCCCAAT
This sequence comes from Neoceratodus forsteri, assembly GCA_016271365.2. NCBI lineage: Eukaryota > Metazoa > Chordata > Ceratodontiformes > Ceratodontidae > Neoceratodus > Neoceratodus forsteri. The sequence goes on from CM057450.1 coordinate 1,397,315,843, forward strand.
GGCCCCCACCATACTAGCTTCTTCCCTCCACAGCCCCAATTCAAATGCCCCTCACTCCACAGCTTTGGACAACAGTGTCCCTACCACCATGCTCCAACACTAGCCCCCTTCTTCCACAACACAAGACAGTTGCCCAGACACTAGGCCCTAGCCTAAAAAAAAAAAAAAAACTAAATTAGTCCCCTTCCTCCACTGCCCCAGACAGTACCCTTCCTTCCTGATGACCACCAATATCCTAACCTTCACTGTCCCACAAAACGACCCCATTTCCTCCACAGCCACAGTACTAACCTTCTCCCTCCAAGGTCCCTGACATTCTCTCTCCCTCACCTCCCTCTGACACACAATGCAATGGGCATGGCCACAGAATTACAGCCAACCCACATATAGGTAGAATCTGAGTCTCTTACCTGAGGAATAGCAAGCTAGAAGCAGGTTGTTAAGGGATGATGTACGCGGGACCCTGTAAAATAAAACACAAAAAAGGGTCACAAAGGATCTGCAGTTCTTGGTAAATAGGGTGGAAAGAACAAGTTAAAGATAGATGATACTTATCTGATGAGGAAGAACAATTTGTATCCTGTCAGATCTATAAAATAAAATCAGGTTAATATGGAGAAAATACTGTAGCAAAAGCAGAAACAGAGAGCTGAGAAATGCAACATGTATAGAACAGCACAGAAGTAAGAAAAGGGTACATTTAGAATTAAAGGAACTGTTGGGTCAAAGCAGGAAAAAAAGACACACAGAGAAAGGAAATAAAATAATACAGGAAATAAAAGAGAACACATTTGGGAAGGGGCTCAGCTAAATCCTCTTAGTGCACTGGACGGACAGGTGGCCAGTATTTCAGAACAGTAGCTCAGGTGGGTTAGTGGAGCTTCTGATGGGCTAATGGCTCAAATTTAATGAAGTGGGGAAAGGGAAGGGGAAACTGATTAACCAGGAAAAGCACACTAAGCCAAAACTTGTTTTCAGGTGTGAGCTAAGAGCACAGGGAACTTAAGTGACTTGCACAAGGTTACACAGTATAGCAAGAAAGGGCTGTGAGATTCAAACCCTGGTCTCCAGGTTTGCTGCTCAGTGCAAAACGTGCAGTGTGGTTCATACTTCCAAGGTCGTACACAGCACAGCACAGAGTGCTGAGCACGTCCATAGTGGCTGTAAGTTTTTCAAGCTAAAAATTGTCATTTTCACTGTAAGCACACAGAGAAAAATGAGTTTTTCACAGAAGCAAGTCTGCCTTTGATTTTGTGCACAGCTGGCAGCCAATCAGTGCATGGAGCACATTTGCCCCTTTCCCATCTAGGATAGATGTGACACCGCAAATATTTGGACTGCATTTCTATTTTAGCACAGTTGGCAGCCAAATAGGACTTGGAGCAACAGCCCCCACCCCTTACAGCAACTTGATGCTTGTGCTTCCATCCATCCAGCAACTGGAGGCTGAGAGGTTTCACGATGCAAGACTGCATTCCTTGCAGCTGGCAGCTGAATGGGACTTGGAGCAACATCCCATACCCTTCCAGCAATCTGAGGTCCACGATGCAAGGATGCATTCCTTTTTGAGCAGAGTCAGCAGCAGAAGGGAAGGTGGATCAACACCACCCACCCTTCCAGCAACAGGAGGTTAAGCGGCTCCATGAAGCAAGGCTGCAGGACAGAGAAATAACTGTGTTTTTAGCTGCAACAAGCATATTAGTTAACAAACATGACAAGTTAGGACTTATGTCATGGAGACACCCGGTTTTCACGGTAATTGTGAAATCCATGCACTGCGAGAAAAACTTAAAGCCTTGTCCATGTGTAATCATGTCCTGCAGACTGTGATGCAATCATTTGCCCAGATGCATGGTCAAGAGCCCCCCCGCTACTGGCTCCCTAGGCCTTCCTCTCCACTGGTACCTACAGGCTCCCTTGGCCCTCTTTCCCTTCAGCAACTATTACTTGCAACCCCCAGCACCATTTAAACCCCCTGTCTCCCTCCAAGCTCTGTAGTGAACTCCTGTAGCCGACACATCACTTTAAATGGGAAGATACAGTAGTTCTACAGAGTCATAGCTCAAAGTTTAATTCTAATACTGCAGTAATTAAATTCAACTCCTTTCAAGTTTGAATTTTAATGGAACAGCTGCCCCCTCAAAGAGCTAAGTCTTATCTTCTCCCTTACTTAATCTCAGGTTTGAATTCATAGGTTACAGTACAGACCCCTCAATCCTCCATAGCTCAAAGTTTAATTTACTGCACTAACCAAGACTCCCTTCCTCCTCACTCAGATATGAATTTGCAGAGATGCAGCAGTCTCTTCAGAGCTAGTGGCTGGGATTGTGGATCAAGACCCCTTGACTTTTACTTGTATATTATTTTAAAACTTTTTGTTGCCCCTCCTTCAGATCTGACAGATCTCGCTCTGTAGGTACAGTTTGGCCTAAATGTTTTTCATCAAATTACTGTTTAAAAGATAAAAAAATGCTACCTTTTCCTCAGCCTGCTGCTCCAACTTTGTCTTCTGGTTTGCAGACCATTTCTTGTTGCTTGCTGAAAGAATGCTTTGAAGTCTGTCTTGATAGTAGCTGGTCTCAGATTACTCGCTGAAGCATGCCTGTTCTAAAGGATAAGTTATGCAAGTTCCTTCCTGAGCCCTTCTGGTTTAGTGCCACTACGAAAAGGGTCCCCAGGTGCACAATGTGCCTGTGGAATATTCCTATTGGACCTAAAATTTTGTGTTGCTGTTTCCAAGCTGGCATATTTTCATGCAACCCCATCCAGAGAAATGTACTTATTCATTGTGTTTTATTTCTTTTCCTCATAGTTTTTTTGCTGTTTGCTGTTTAATATTTTTTTCTACATGTTGCTGTGTTTGTTAGAAGGAACCTAAATAAGCCCCCCAATAGTTAAAAAGTAGGAATAACTAAAAGGTAGGAAAGCTATATGCATGACAAAACAACATTGTTGAAATGAGTTGTTCTGGGCTACAGAAAATCTTGTCAGGCAGATGGACTTTTAGCCCTGCCTGCTAGTGGCTGTAAAAGTTATTGTCAGCTACTGGAAATGACAAAGGGGATGATGGCAAAAGAAGGTGCAGCAAAAGGAAAAAAAAAACATGATTATGTGGCTAAAAGGGGGACTTGAGAGACGGTGCAACAGTGAAAGGGATAATATTAATAGGAGGTTACAGTAATGAACAAGAAGCGAGGACTTCTTGTAATGGAGAGTGGAGTCAAAAGCTGGGACTACAAAGGAAAATGTGAAAAGGGGGCATGAGATCCAAGAGGACAACCACAGTATTCCTCCTGTGGGGGAAGGGGGGCTGAGTTCCATCCAACTGAGATATTTTCTCCAGCTTTTGCACCCTCTCAGCTTCTCTTAATGGCCACCTACAGTTCAGGTTGCTGAGTAGGGACACATGATGTTGTATGGTTACTCACAATGTCATGGTCATCACCAGTCTGCCACAGGTGATGCTCAAGCTGTGGGACAATTTACTGAGCACATTAGTTGCTAGTGGGGACTACTGAGGCTACTGGCAACTTGTTTGGGCAGAATACGCCTTAAGTAAACATGTTTTTCCCTTCTGCAGGCAAACTAAATTGGTCCAAAGGGGATCACAAGCACACTATCATGCCCTGCCTGAGATGCCTGGTGAGCAGTTTCTTTTGGTAGGGCTCCTGGACACTGCTACTTGGAGGCACTACTGTATTCTGCCCCACCCATGGCAGAAACCCCCCTCTCCCACAGACAAGCTACCCCCTGCAGCTGCCACTCCCTCTCTGGGGAGTGGAAGATCCACAGCAGAGAAGTGCTGCTCAGCTTTGTGTACTGGGAGGAGGTGCTGCTTGGGTGGGGGAGGCTGTTTGGGGGTTCCAGATCCACAGACTATGCTTTTACTGAGGGATGCTGTGTGTCTAGCAATTGTGCAAAGTAGCGCATGGTAACAGATGCAGGCAGCTTAAGGGAGTAGAAGTCATCCCTGAGTGACACACGTACCTCAGGCTTATCTCACCTGCAACCTCTCCTCCTAACATATGGAATGGCCATTCCCCCCCTGATTCTACTCGGCACAGATAGCAGGCCCCTGAGACAACCCACCCTGGTGGCAGGCACTACACATGGCATTTCGCTGCGGTTGTACCGCATATGCTCCCAACCAGTGTCACTGCACTATCCCTGCACATGCTCTGCCAGTACCATGCTGTGTCATGTGCAGTACTGTTACTTTACTATGCAACATGTATTACTGATACTTTGCTGTGTCATGAGAACTGCTGTCACCTCCCTGTGCCACATACACTGAAAAAAGATGTGCTCTATAATATGAAGTGCAGACACTGATGGGCCACATGCAGTGGCAGCCCTGTATTAGGCCACGTGCAGTGCAGACACCTCAGTGCATCACAAACAGTGCTGACACAGCAATGTGCCAGTTGCAGGGCTGACATTCTGCAGTTCAATATGCACGGCTAACACCGCACAGTGCCATGTTCACTGCTGTCAGTCACAGTGCCACTTTCTATGCAGGCATCGCGTTTTGCTAGATGACATGCAGATACTGTGTGGTGCTACATACACTGCCAGTACCACACTGTGCATTGTCATCAGTAAGCTGTGTCACTTGCACTGTTTGCACATCACTGTGCCACAGGCAATGCTGACACAACACTGCCATGTGGCATACTACTGTTTAACACTATGTTGTGCCATGGTGATACTGACACAGCACTTTGCCTCATGCAATGCAGACACTGTACTGTATCACGTGTGATACCAACATTGTGCTGTGCCATGCAGGGCTCCTGATAAGATATATTCAGAGTGGGTACTGCTCACTTTTGAACACTGGTGAGTAAAACCAAATATTGATGCATACAAATGGCAAAATATGGTGTGTGAGAAGCACACATTAAAATGCTACAAAAATTCATTTGTGTTATTTGCCTTATTTTATTATCGTGTTATTGTCAATATTGCCAGGTAAAATGAATGAAGAGCACAGCTGAGCACTTTACAGTTTAACTTTGCCGGCCTGCCAATGTAGCAGTATAGCCTTCACTTGTGACCTGACATTCTGGGTTTGGAAGTGAGCCCAGAATGTCAGAGGGCCAGCTGAGGAGAAGAGGATTGAATGACTCATAGACTGCTCATCTCTACAGTGGTGGAGGGAAGCATTTGGCTTTTGACCAACCACTGGTGAAGACTGGGGGTCTGACAGCCGGTGCTTGAGATCTTTGGGAGGTGTGTCAGACATCCAACGCTCTTTGCACCACTATGTCATTGCATGCCATGCCTCCCTGGGGATCAGCATATTCAGAAAAGACAACATCGGCCATGCAGGAGGCCGTCCACCCTCAACCTGACCCATGCAACCAACTTAGGCCACACCCCCTCCCCAGGATCATGAAGCAGCATCCATTTGGGGAGAGAGTAGGGTCTGCAGTAGCATAGTAGCAAGGCATTTTAGGCCACTCTAGGTGGGCCAAGAGGTCCTTTTCTGCTGATAACTTCTGTATTTCTATGAGAAGTCCCTCGCCAACAGCCCTGCCCTGAGGGTAAGTCAAGATGCATTCCAGTGGGGTGGGTAAATCCCTGGAGAGGGGGGCTAGGTGGCGGGGTTGGACAGATGGTGACTGGACAATGGCAAAAAAAAGCACTTTGCAGCTCATTACATTTTGCACATTTTGATTTTCTTTCTACTGAGCGAGTGTTTTGGGGGGCATCTCAGCACTGTTCCTCTCCCTACAGATCAGTGTTTGTGTGCCCCGGGGCCACCTCATGGAGGGGTGCCACCACAGATTCCCCGATGGCAGGGCCAAGGGAGGGAGGAAGGGCCATACTCCCACCCCCAACCTGAGACAGTCTAGTTCAGACCATGGTTAGGGTGGCAGTATGGGTCCACAGATAAACATGCAGGGCTTCACTGAAATGCCAGCTTGCATTTTCCAGTTTTCTCCCATCCCTTCTGCAGCCAATGTGAGGCATGCATGTAGAGGCACGCAAGCATCACCAGCCTACTGTACCTCTTCTGTACCACCTTAGCCTGTGCTATTACCAGTCAGAGGTTGGGCATACAAGTCCTCCCTCCCTGGAAAAGGAGAGCAGTCCCAAGCTCAGTCTGTCCCCCTTCCAAGCTGGCCCCTGCAACTGGAATCCACTTACAAACTCAGGTCATCAATGTAGAGTGACATGTGGCATCCATCGCCTCAATCTCTCAGCACCACTGGTCCAGCCCCTTTATTTGATTAAAATATATATATATATATACACACACACACACACACACACACACACATTGCCCCTTTAAATGTCTTACCATTAAGCACTATAAATAGAGGGTTTTGCATTCTCGACATCACACCTTGAAAAAATGCATAGGGTATCTGTGAAGTATGAGCTGTGAGAGTGTGTGATATATAATGAATTCAATAAAGATAGTTACTGTCCTGCAACACAGCAGTGTCCTTTTGCATTTGATGAACATTGATGAATGATGGGTCAACTTCTTGTAACTGTTAAGAGCCAGAAGTGATCACACTGACACCCACTTGTAGTGGGCAGTGTACGTAGTCCCAGCGTGGGCTTGGGAATGGGTCTGGGAGCCTGCAGCTGGGGAGGGGCAAACCAGATTCCATGAATTGGCTTGGTGGGTCTTCAGGTACTAAGAGCCAAGGCTGAGTGGAATCAGTATACTGCTGCAGTTGTTGGAGGATGGGGACTATATGAGTCTGCAATCTGGCAAGTTGAGTTTTTGTTGAGTGCTTTCTGAAAGTTTAAGATCTCAATCTGTACTCAAATGCATCTCTAATTAATATATTCTAAAACTAAAATCCTGAACCAGTACTCAGTTACTAATTTAAATACTCAAAAACCATTCAACTGCACAAGTTGAGCTTTTGTTGAGTGCTGATTTAGTTTAAGTGCTCAACACTTAGCCCTCAAAAAGCACTGGTGACTGCAGTTCTGTATGGGTTATTCTGTGGGATCTTTATACTGCTTATGATTGCTAATGACTTGTTTTTAACATTGTATTTATGGGCCCTACTGCCTCCACTCTCCACTCTCTCAGACAGCCTCTCTTGCACTATCCACCCTCATCATGGTCTTCCCCTAGAGTACACAGTTCCAGTAACCTAGGTGCCCAGTTAACCTCCCCCCAGAGTACACAGTTCCACTAACGTAGGTACCTGGTTAACCTCTCCCCCCCTGGGTAGGGTGAGGAGGGACCCCCCCTGTTCTTACCTCTCCAGAGCCATACATACTGTGACGTTGGGCCGGTACAGTGGAGTCTGCCTTGATGAGCTGAAGACGTGCAGTGAGGTGTCGTCGCCTAGGAGAGACGAGGTGTTTTTTCCCCCTGTTCATTCCCAGACGTTAGCGTGCAATGAGGGCCAATGAGCTAGGAGGCATGCTGAGACGTGCCTCCTGCACTGCCCCTCTGCTGACATCTGCCCAATGCCCTTACTGCTTCCCCCAACTATGGCACCTTCCCCCCAAGCTCCCCCGGATGGCGGTATTGTGGCGGGAGCGTGCAAATGACCCCCCCCCAGAGAAGGAGAACAGCTGCTGGGCACTACATCTTTCTCCTCCCAGGCTGCCCCCGACAGCCCTTGCTCGTTCCCGAACACGGGTTGCTGGCGTGGTACGAGGTAAGGCATCCAGTGCTTCAGCCCTCAGCACCACCAGGCCAGCTTGTTAATGACTTTTAATAACAGTAAACATGGTTAGCAGTATTTAACATTAGAATCAGCTCAGAATGACTGTACTAAACTGAATGCTAAACTGATTGACTGCTAAAATACTACTAAGGAACTCTATTTTTGTAGAATAATCTGCATGCTAATATACTGTTAATATAGCAGTTGGCTTGGGTAAGGGCAGTCAGTGCTCCTGCAATTCCTCAGGCTGGGCAGGGACAGGAAGAGATTCAGGGGAAATAATTCACTGATGCTTTCAGTATAGACTTAGAAACATAGCATTTGAATTTGATGGCAGAGAAGGACCGCTTGGCCCACCTAGTCTGCCCATTTCCCTACCTAACGGATAAGCTGCAGATCCTAGTTAACCAACAGCCTACTTCCTTCTACCCCCCACTAGAATTGCCTTATGCCTGTCCCATGCACTCTTGAATTCCCCCACTGTTTTTGACTCTATGACCTCCTCAGGGAGGCTGCTCCATGCATCTACAACCCTCTCTGTGAAGAAATATATCCTCACATTACCATGTGTGCAAAAGTTCACAGCCGCTACGGATCTTGGAACAGTGAATTTTTTAAACTTGTTTGTTCAGTGTGCCTTTCCTAGTGAAACATTTTAGTAAATAAACAAAATAAATAAATGTATTCAGAAACAAGCACCAATGGCCAGTTAGGTTAAGTATAACTTTTAAAGGGTCACTGCCAACTTTTTTTTTGCATCATATTTCTAGATAAAACCCCACATTTTATGATTGCTTACCTTCTCTAAAATTAATTGGTGTTGCCAATTGTTTTATCTGTCTCCTTGCTTCATACAGAGTTTTAAGTAATTAATTAGCAGTTTTTTTCTTGGGACAATGCTAACTGTACAGAAAGTATTTATATAGGTTTTCTAGAAGTGTTATGTTTGTTAAACACAGTGAGGCAAGTGCTATGCATTTTCACAATGTTTTAGCACTTTTATGAGCAAAACGCTAATCAATTTTTGGATTTAAATTTTTATTTATTTATTTTATTTAGGTTTTGTTGACCGGGTAAGTGCACTAGACAAATCCTGCCTATTTTCAGGCACGACCCGGGAGAGGGGGATACAGATGATTGCTAACTGGCCTTGAACCAGATTAAGCTGTTGGTAGTATTTTTAGTGAATGATGGAAATTTGACCAGGACATTGGGGAAATTCCCCTACTCTGTGCGGGGGCGCTGTTGGACCATGGATTCGTTTGTGGGACCCAGTCATTCTGATGGTGTACCTGCAGGAGAGCAGAGCTCTGTTCTGCAAGTCCAGCCTTGGAGCCTGAAGTACTGAGGACATTTGACCATTTGGTTGATATGCTTGTGGATCTTGCTGTACCAGATAAATCTTTACCTGCTCAGTCTGCCTCTGCATCATCAGATTTTTTGCCTGTGAATGAACTTTGGTTGAAGTCCCTCCTTGCTGCACATCGGGACCAGGTGCTCGCTGTTGTTGATGCCTTTAGCCCTCTTGAGTCAGCCTCTCCTGGGACACGGACTCTGTCTCTAGAACTTGGGGATGTGGAGGCTTTTCCTGCTTTCATTATGGATGCGGTACCTTCGGGCTCCTTGGAGGTACAGAGTCGGCAACAATCTTCTGTTGCACCCGTCCTACCAGTGTTGCACCATGCTCAGTTGGAGTTTTTCGGTTCCTGCAAATCGAGCAGTGTCTTCTCCACCTTTGAACTCAGCGGCGACTCTGCCTGGCGAATTTGTGAGTACTATGCATCCTAATCCGGGTGTTTCACCTAATGCCCAGACTGTCTTGCCTGTTTTGCCTCCTCCCGCTCTGTTGCCATGTTCTAGCCCACTAACTGTCTCTTTGGAGGCCTCCTTGCAAAGTGCGGGTTGGAAACCAGGCATTTAGGGGCATTGGATACCTGCCCCTGCCCATAGCCAGATACCTGGTTGTGGAGGGCAACAGTCCCGCTTGATAGATATGCCTCCACCTTTGCCTGGTAGCACGGATTTGGACTTGCATGCTGATGATGTTCAGCATCCTGCGTTGGATACTACTTTACTGGCTTAAGTTCCTTCTTTACCTCCCTCCTCTTCGGGTGATGAAGGCCCTAGCTCTAGGGGACTAGCGTGGGGTGATAGAATGGACATGGATGTCCCACTCCCTGACCTTCCTCCAGGCCCTGCTCCTGACCCTGGGGACAAAGCTAAATCTACTTGGTAAGAATTTCGTAGAAGGGATACGTTTAGGAACTCCCCCCTCCTCTTCAACGATGGAATGTGGTCCGCCTTCAGTATATTGGGGATCTTGGTGTAGCTCCAGACCGTCTCTATGTGGGAAAGTCACTTTTGAAAGGATCTTTGTTTTTTTTTCACAAACAAAATATTTACATTGATTCATGTATCAGGTTCTTCCTTATATGACGTTAGTTTTCAAAGCCCTAGGGGATTAGATCGATTCTGGACAAAGTATGATACTCTTAAATACACTGAGTTGTGGCTACCATTTCGGGCTATCCCACTTACTAGACCTTCTATTAAAAATGTCACCATCTTGTTTAGAAATGAGAATGTAGCAGCTAGTGATATTACACATTGGTTAGCTAAACGTTGTGATGTCTTGGGGTTGCCACAGCCTATATTTGACTCTGAACACTTGTGGACTGGTGGTTGGCATTATAGGATGAGATTTCGAAATATAAATGTGAGTCCCATACACTTGCCTATTGGTTTGTTTTTAGGTAGGGAACGGGGGCATTGCTTCTATGTGGAGCAGCCTCGTACCTGTTTTAAATGTTGCTCCTCTTCCCATCTCAGTGCTGCCTGTGATAGACTACGATGTTCCCTTTGTTTATCTTTTGGCCATGCTAGTGCAGATTGTACTTCTGAACTAAAGTGTAACCTGTGTGAAGACCTAGGTCATGGTTTTAGATCCTGTCCTTGGGCTTCCTATAACACGGAAGATAGCCCGGATCAGGATGTGATCCTTCTTAATACCCAGAAAAAGGATATTGTTACAGCGCAATCTCTTTCTTCGCATATTATGGTAGTCACTGGTCCCTCTTTATGCCCTGATATTGCGGTGCCTGGTCCACAGTCAGTGGTTTCAATATCTGAACCTTTCTCTGAGCCTCCTTTACAGGAAGTTCCATGACCGGTTGTACAGGACCCTTCCTCTGCGCCCCCCTCCCCCTCTTTCTATTGTTTCTCCGGTTCATGCTGAACCTGTGCCTGTCCCTGACAATCCTCTGGATAATATTATTATGCCCCCACCTGAGCCTAGTGTTCAGGCAAAGAAACGGGCCCAAAAACAGACTACTGGTAGGGCCAAATTGGCTAAAGTGTCTTCTTCTGGTAGCTCTGTTCCCTTGAGTAATAAATTTGAGGTTCTGTCCCGTCACACTCAGTCTTCCGATATGGAAGCTGATTCTGACACCTCCTTACAACCTATGGTGTCCTCTGATTCTGAGAATGATAAATCAAAGGAGTTACCTATGGGTACTCGACCCTCGAGGTCAGGAGTGAGACCCCGGAGAAGTACTAGAAAGGGAAGGGTTGCTCGATATTGACTTATTTTTATTTCAACCCTTTATCTGATTCTCTTTCATGGCCATGGCATTTCATCTCACTGGAGCCACCCTCAATGTAAAAAGTGTGAAAAATGCTCGTAGGCACCTGATTACTTTTCAACTTTTGAGTGCTTTGGTGTGTGATATTTGCCTTATTCAGGATACCAGTCTCAATACCCTTTCTTTGGTTAATATGGCCAAACGGCTTTGGTGATGGGGTCCTTCTTTTTTTTCTTTGGGATTAGATACGTAGTGGTGTTGGGGTGTTGTTTAGGGGTGATGGAGTTCATGTTACCAAGTTGGTTGAACTGCTTATGGGATGGGCCTTAATATTGGATTTTACTTATTTACATTACACTTGGAGATTAATTGTGATTTATGCACCAGTTATGAAGAAAGGTCTAGTGGAGCTCTTTCGTGAAGTGCAGCCTTTTTTGTTCATGTCACGCTTTCTCATATGGGGTGGTGACTTTAACTGTGTAGTGCATAAATCAGATCGGGGGCTCAGACTGATAAGAATTTCTGTGATACACATTGTCTTAATCACATTATTGACCAGGGTCATTTACAGGATGTTTATAGTGTTTGTCATCCTACTGGTGGACGTACTTTTTTTAAGGGCTCCTTGTCCACTAGGATTGATTTTCTTTTTGTCTCTGCAGCTTTAAGGGTGACTAAGGCTCAAACCATTCCAGTGGAGATTTCAGACTATAATGTGGTAACTGCCATGTTAGGGGTAGGCCTTCATGCTAAACTGGGGCAGGGGTATTGGAAACTGAATTCTTTACTGCTACTTGATGACAGGTTTTTGCCCAAGTTCATGATTTGTTGAAAGCTCGTATGTCACTATCTGGACTTTCTGAAGATTTGTTAGATTGGTGGCTACCTACTAAATCTGAAATCTCTACTTTGGCTAGGAGGATGTCTAAATATGCTGCAGTGACTAAATATAAGAGATATTTGTCTTTGCGTATACAGTTGGAAACTTTGTATTCAGCTATACACTCACAAGGCTTCTCTTTGACTGCACAGGTACTGAATGTAAAACAAGAAATGGCTGCACTATAGTATAGTAGAGCTACTTCCCTGTTACATGAACATAGGGTTTGTTCTGCTAATAAATCTGCTTTGGGGGATGTTTTGGATTGTAGTCATAGGCGTTCTGCAGATCGCCTTCTGACTGAAGTTGTGGATACTGCTGGTAATAGTTACACTGCATTTCAGGATATCTTGCGAGCAGTCTCTTCGCATTTTTCAGACTTATATGCTGCATCTCCAGAGGATAGCACTGGTGAAGAACAATTCCTTTCCTCTCTCCATATTGCCCCTTGTTCTGATATACTATTACAAGCTTTAGTTGCTCCGATTAGTGTTGATGAGGTTAAAAGGGAAATTTCCCATTTAAAGAATAACACAGCGCCTGGTATTGATGGCTTGCCTGCAGAATTTTATAAAACCTGTAGTTCTTTGGTTTGTGATGTGCTTACAGTAGTGTTTAATTGGGTTTTGCAATATCAAACTCTTAATTTCCATTTTTGTACTTCAATTCAGATTTTGTTATATAAGAAAGGTGATAGAACTTTACTTTCCAGTTGGAGGCCTTTAAGTCTCCTTAATATGGATTTTAAAATTTTAATGAAAATACTGAATACCAGATTTTTGTCCATAGCTCCACACTTGATTTCCCTACACCAATCCTGTTCAGTACCGGGCAGATCTATCTATAATAATCTCCTTTTGCTTCGGGAACTAATAGAGCTTGGTAAAGTTGATGTTATAAAGGGTTTTCTTCTGTCCATGGATCAACAAAGGGCCTTTGATCAGGTCCTGCATAATTATTTGTTTCAGGTTTTACGAATCTATGGAGTTCCTGACCGCTTTATAACCTGGATTGCTTTGCTTTATAGTCATGCTTATGCTATGCCCTTGATAAATGGTTATTTGGGTTCCTATCTCCCTATTCATCAAGGGGTGAGACAAGGCTGCCCCCTGAGTCCATTGCTTTTATGTTTTTAGTCTGGATCCACTTTTACATACAATTGCCCAAGATGTGTGGATTCTTGATATTGTTTCCCCTCATAGTACCCTAGAGGCCAAAATTACAGCTTATGCTGATGATGTCTGTGTCTTTGTTGCTGATTTGACCTCTGGAGATAAGGTGTTAAGTCATTTTTCTAATTTTTCAGATGTTGCAGGTTCTTCCCTTAATAAATCTAAGAGTTTTTTTTAATCCTCTGCATACTGCCATTCCTGAGGTTATGGAGTTGCAAGGCATTCCTGTTATACTGGGCCCGGTCCGAATTTTAGGTATTGACTTTGGTAAAGATGATAATGCATTACTTAATTGGTCAGTTAAAATTGAGGCAGTTTAATCCAGAATCAGATTATGGAAGTCATGGCAACAAACTAAACAGAAAAAGGTTATCATTACTAAATCTTTACTTCTCCCTCAATTTTTATACCTTAGTGCAGTATACCTCATTCCTTCTGGTTTGGAAGCCACTTTATTGGGTCTTTTTTTTCAAATTATTTGGGGGAGTTTCCTAAATCCCATTAAAAGAGATGTGTTGTATCTTCCTATTGCACAGGGTGGCTTGAATTGTGTGAATCTGATTACTTTTTACTATAGTATTTTTTTCCATTGGAATTTACTAGGCCTTAGTCGTCCACACTCTGTGTTATGGGTGATTTATGCGTATGGTTGGTTACCTAGATTGTCCTCAGAGTGGCCAGGTTTGAGCCAGAAAAATTTACACACTTCTAGTTATTCCATTTATGTCAGACCTGTGATATCAAGACTTAATAGATGGAAGTTACTTCTGGCCCATGTGTATTGCAAATCGCGCAAATATATTTATGATGTCCTACAATCTAAAGCACATTCCATAGTCCCCATTTTTAAGGATGTTCCTGATGGTCATGTTGATAACCTCCTTAAAAGTTTGGTAGATAAATGGATTCCACCTAGATTATGGGATGTTTTATGGCTTAGTTGTCATGGATGACTCGGTGTTAGGGGGACTTTAAAGCATAAAATGGTTACTGAACATATTTGTCCATGGGATACTTGCATTAATCAGGAGGAAACAATGTCCCATTTTTTTGTTTTCTGCCCCTTTGTGCAAGACTTCTGGACAATCCTTTCTGCCCGTTGGAACCAGCCTTTCTGGCGGGCTGTTACATATCTGGAAGTTGTGGGAGGTTTTTTGTTACATTCTACTTTGTTGGATGCAGGTATAGTATGACTGCTGTTCGCTATGTTCAAGTTTATTTATGGCAAGTCAGATGTCATCTTACTCTACGATAGTTATACCACTCACCACTTGAAGTTCTTCAACATATTGAACAGGATTTGTTGTTACAATGTGATTCTGAACGCAAATGTTTGTCCAAAACTGTCTGGCTTATGAGGTGGAAAGAGGTTCTTTTTTTGAAAGACAAAATAGGTTGACTCATTCTGCTATAAGAGAATTGAGTCTTGCTAATATTCTCTTTGTTATGTTTTTTTTCTTATTTTCCATGAATTGTATTACTGTTTTTCTGATTTATTGTTCTGTTTATTAATGAAAACCTTTCCCTACTCTTTTCGATAAGTGCCATGGGATCTTTAACATCCACCTGAACTACCATCAATCCAGGCAGATGGGACCTCGGTTTAACGTCTCATCCGAAAGACAGAATAAGACAAAATAAGAAAAAAGACAGAAAGACAAATAAAACCCTGTAGTAGAACTGAAATGCATGGTAATGTACCCAGCCTTAACTGGCTAATTTAAATCCTTGGCTGGCTAATCTTCATTCATGATTCAGTAGTATTAAAAAAAAAATTGTTCTTTGAAGAGCATTATAGTTTAACACAGCAATATTAATGTGTTAACATTTGCAGCAGTGCAGCCACCAGCAAGTCAGCAGGGACTCCCCATCCCCAAGCAGACCTTGTTCAGTCCTCCAGCTCCGCTCCATCCTCTCGGCTTTATCCTATGCCTCCAGGCCATGCTGAGTCAGACTCCAGCACCAACAACACTGGCATCCACAGACCTCACCACCACTGTCCTACTGACTCCGCCAGGCCCCCAGCGATTGTCCAATCAAAAATCAACCTCAAGCCAAGTCTTAAGAGGCTTCTCTAAGGCAAGCCAGTCCCCAGCAGCTGGAAGCACAGCTCCTCAAATTTATTTTAGTCCCTCTTGTTGGTATTGGATCTGGTTGGGTTGTGGTCTGGAGTCATGGATGGACTGATGAAAAACATGAATACGGTGAGCAACTCACTCACAGAATCGAAGGCAGGCAGGCAAGGCAGCTTGACTCAAATCACAGCAGCAGCAGCAGACCACTTCACTTTCTTTCCCATCCCATGGTGAGTCAGGCATGCAAAAGTTCACAGCCGCTACGGATCTTGGAACAGTGAGTCTTTTAAACTTGTTTGTTCAGTGTGCCTTTCCTGGTGAAACTTTTTAGTAAATAAACAAAATAATAAATGTATTCAGAGATAAGCACCAATGGCCAGTTAGGTTAAGCGAAACCCAGAGTGTAAAGTGAATGTGTCCAGGGTGATAAAGGTGGCTATTGCCAACTGGCAAACAGTAGCCAAGCTAGTGTTGTAAAATAGTAGAATTTACTGATTTAAAGTGCACTTGGGTATCAGTTTCAATCAGGAGCAAGGGAAAGGGAGTGGACCAGGCAGTTATCCACATGACCAGCATAGTAGCCACAGCCCTAGCCTGTTAGCCACCCCAGTAGCATAGTTGCCACAGCCCCAGCAAAGGACTAGTGACCTGAGTAACAGCTCTAGAGATTCCCATAGCACTATCCTGGCTACTGGAGGCAACTTGGCTACTGTAGTCACCTGCTTCACCCTGGAGCACTCTGACTTCATAATCTGGGACTTACTTCCCTCAACTAGCTCCCCGGCGCACTTATTTCTGAATTAAAGAAACCTTTGGGACAGCTAGCAGTTATTCACTAGCCTAACTGGCCAACTTGGCTAAACTGGGGCTTTACCCTAACCTTAGCACACTGTTCACTATCTAATTCAGGGCATGCATGCCCTCTGCTCCACCTCCGATAACTACTTCATTTGAATACTGCCCATCCCGTGCTCCATTTAGGAGCACGAGTTAAATAAATTTAGGTAATTTTGAATAAGGCCACCATCTCACCGTATGCTCACTTCCTGGGCCAATTTTAAATACATTTGAATAGATCCACCCTTGACAGTGCCTTGCTCCAGGGTGTTGCCCTGACCACACTAACATCCACGGCCATCCTTTATTGTGCTCACTGCATGAAAAGAAACATCTTTTTTTTTAATTTCAGTATTAGTTCAGGTGGACAGCGCCTGTTTTATGACACTGTCACCAACTCACCACCCCAAACTGGGGAGAAGTTCAGACAGGAGGTGGGTTAAGTGTATGCTGGATGCCCTGATGGCTGCAGGCAGGTGGGAGGCCTTCCCTTGATGGGTAGCTGGCTCCTCCTGATGCTCGTTCATCTAATGATGCTTTCCTGTTTGTGGGGGCCACTGCCAAGGAACTGGCATTTACTTTTTCTGTACAAAAAAAACACACAAATGGGGCTGAACAAAACTCATGCTACAGCTGCCAACTGCTAATCCTGGGGACCGCCACAACTACTGGACCACTGACACTGTTGGGACCACTGAGATTGACATAGGGATGAGAGGAGGGCTGCAGGTACTGCCTTTTGCTCTGAATTTACTTCCCTGTGTCCTCTCTTTATTCTGCTGCACTTTCTTCATGTATTTGTTTTTCTTCAGGGCACCTGAACTCCCCTGACATTCCTCCTTCACAGTCAATTCAAACTCCCCCAGTGGCTCGCTCAGTATCCTCCATGGCATCCAGGATGTTGAATCCATAACAACCAGCTGTCCAGTGAAAGCTGGACCTTAGATGTAACACTGGCTTGTGCCACCTTTACTGGGCATGCTGCAATAAGAATAAAAAAAACTTTTTAACTGCAGACAAGCACTTTATTTTTATATGGCTCTGGCCACTATGTTCACCCCCCTTGTAACCTAAACTATAGGGGCACCTGTGGTCACCTTACTGGGGCTTGCTGGCATCAACAGAACTTACTGGTGACACAGTCTTTGGGGATATTACACGCCTGCCTTTGCTGCCCAATAAAACATACTCAGAAGTTAAACTACCTCTAAAACAAGAGGCTGTCAGCTCCCCCCATTTTGATGACTGCTCCTTCCTCATCTGTGTACAAAAGTAACGATCCTTTTCATGAGCTTCCGGCTGGAAGTCACATCCCACACTGATTTTCTTTCCCATTGGCCTGGTATCTGGTCTGAGCCAGGACTGTTTGCTGTTGCTACGCAAATATCGAGAACAAAATGCAGTTTAAATGAATGGGCCCAAATACATTTCGATGGGACCAATTATTTCAAAGGAGATTTTTCTGGTAATTTTGTGCTGGGCTAGTGAAACTCCCTGTTGGATCAGTGGATTTGTCTAATCACTAGCCCTGATGGCTAGTGGCTAAAAAAGTTAGTATCGACCCCTGTGTCAGTCTGTAAAATCTCTAGCATTACAGTGCAGGGTGGCTACACATGGGAAAGGGACTGTACCATACCTCTCAACAGCCTCTTAGTGACATGTCCCTCATTTTATCTCTCAGCATTGCTGTGTCCCTCACTGTAAATGGTGTTGCCAACATGATGTAGCAAAAAGTTAGTCTTCAGTTGTGGGGTCCAGCTTCAAGGTTGGGGTCCAGCTGTAGGGGACCAGATCTGAAGAGACTGATCCTATACCTCTTAACTGTCCCTCATTACAATATAGCATCATGGCAACAACCATCTGGACTCCCATTGTAATGGATGCAGATTCAATTATGGCTCAAACTCCCCATCCCCAGTCTAATTCATACTAATTCACTAATTCATGGGTACTTTATGGTCCAGGTGAGGGAACCTCTTTGGAGATGCTGATTCTGGAGAGTGGATGGGGAGTACCTGAAAAACAAAAGGTTACACAGGAGTCAAATGGGACCCATAGTTCTTAGGGAAAAGTAGTACTGATAGTAAATAAAACTATCCTTAATGACCATTAATGTATTGCCAAAAGATGACTGTTATTTTCATGGTAATAAAAAGCTGATTTGGACAGTTACAATGGCAATTAATGGATTAGCGCTACATGACCATCATTTTCATGGCAATGAAAAGCTCATTGCTCAGTTCCAGTGGTTATTAAACATGCCATTAAAATAGGCTGATACAAACTTTAAGGGGCATACCACACACATTAAATATTTAATGGATACCTGTAGTGGTTAGTTTATGGTATGAGTGAGTAAATTAATGGTTTGTGCCCATGAAACAACAATTAATTTAAATGTAATGGGAATAAAAAACTGGCTATTAAAAAGGGTGATACAAAGGTAATGGTGAAAAGTAATGGGATTGCATTAAGGAAATGGAAGATTAATGAAATTTAATAGAATTTTAATGGATTTCAATGAAGTAGTGATATCCCATTCAATTTGGGAACTTAACTGAGAGTTGTTATTGTAATTTGCATATGCTGTGCAGCTCATAATGCGTTTATCAGTGTATGTTTCATTTTGTATTTCTTTCAAACTTTGTTTGATTTTGATATGAACTATGTTGGTACCACAGTGGTATCAAATTTCTAGATGTACTGATACCACAGTGATACTAAATAAGCTTGGGATTTATATGTGCACCAATCTGCTCCTCTAATATAATACCAGTGTGGTGACATTACAAAATACTGATACCACGGTGTTACCAAATGAGTCTTGGTGGTATATAGAAAACATTGTCATACTACCATTGCATTGTCATTGGGAACTTCTAGGGCAATATACAGTCCCACATGAAAGTGGACTCAAAATTACATAATACCACTGTGGTGCCATTACCCATTTACCAGTCCGGGCAACCTGCTGAATTGCCATAGGGATGTTACTGTGCCATGGCACTACCACTGAAGCCAGAAACCTGACTGGGCTGACACCATTGTACTACTAGACTTCCACTGGGTAGTACCATTGCACAATTTCAGACATACCCAGGTATTGCCATTGATAGAACACTGTGTTGCCATTGCAGCACATTTGGTAAGGGTATGTTCAGATTTTCTCCAGTGCAAGTCTCGAAGTCTGAGAAATAATGACATGACGGACCATCGCTGCACTCCAATCTGGCTTCATACTTGTGTGTCTGAAACAAAGTGACAGAAAAATGTGTAGATCCCTCCTTGCAGGTAGCAACCAAAATCAGGAAACATTGCAACACTCAACAAGAGAACCCAGCACAAGCAGTGCTGCACCAGAAACATCTCAGTCCAGCACTTCCTTGCCACCTACAGGTCCAAATGAAGCAAACAGCCAGCATAGTCCTTTCAACTTGATGAACTGCACATTCATGTCTCCTGTCAATTTTATAGAGTACAAAAAGTAATAGGCTACATTTGTCATTTTTGCCCACCCCCTCCTAGCAGTGTTCAAGATGAATTCAGGGCATTTTGTTGTTCTACCCACCCCTCCCAAAAAGGGCCTATTTTATCTCCTAAATGTTTAAATTATTAATAAATTAACATATTTTTTTTTATTTGAAATTTACATTACAGTACTTGTCTTTTTTTCTCAACATATTAGCCCTTATCTAAATGTAGTAATACCCTCCAGGGTGGATAGTATTGGACAATACTGGACCTTGCAGGGACTATAAGGCCCTCCACCTGCAGTGTAGTGCCTCATTATATTCCTGGGTTGTCTGGTATTGTTCAATACTGCTCAGCCTGTTGAATATTATTGCTTACGTACTGTAGCACACACTGGGACAGGTTAGTGTTAGTATGTTTTGCAGTCTCTGTTGCAACACCACAAACAGAAGTCAACATCACCTGCCAAAATAAAACCACAGTACAGTACATGTCCATTGCTGCCTCAAGATTATTTCCCCCTACTTGTAGTCTATTTTACCCCAAGCTGAATGCTATATTGGGAGCCAAAACGGTGAAGCTGAAATACTGAAGACAAACTGAACTTTAAGGTCCCAAATGAAAGCAAAACTAATCTTGGCTCTGGCTCATTTTTCTCACCCTTAGTACAAACTTATACACTTTTATAATCTTCTGTTTATAAAGCACTGCTGGGATGGGAATTTGAGGGGAGGGGCATTTGTCTCCAGAGTCTATGGACATGAAGGCCCTGCTTGTGATCCTAAGTACACCTACTGGCTATACCACACACAGCCTTAAAGCAGGATATTAGATACAGAAACAGGCTAATACACAGAAATATCCCAGAGACCTTCCCTCACAGGCTCATACAAAGACGTGTTCACAGAAGTTCTCTGAGAAACAAACACAGGCTCATTCACAGAATTGTTCCTGAGAAGCTGACCCACAGGCTCGTTCACAGAAGTATCTCGAGAAAGTCCCTTTCCCATTTCATCTTCTTTCATGCCTGAACTGAGATGTGGGATTTTGAAGTTAAGAGTTCCTGCTGCCTTGTAATACCTGCCTTAAAATATGAAACATTTTGGTGCAGTGTCATGCTGTTTATCATCCGAGACATGTGCTAACACCATCCTAATACTATACAGAATATCCACAGTTTAAATCTAGCATGGGCATGCAAAGAAGAAATGCTTAAGAAATGTATGTGTCAGTCATCTTTAAAAAAAAGTGTTATAAAAGCTGTTTGATAAATGTCTCAGGTCAGGAAGGTAAAAAGAAACTGATGGTGGGCTTACAATACAGTACTTGAAATAAGTTACTGCTGAAGAATCATGATGAACCTTTAAAGCAGAACAGAATGGTGCTGAAATACCTCTCTAACAATAAGCATAGGCTGAGATGCAAACATATAATTAATATTTGCTTGAACTCCTCTATGTGTCACAGCTATACAGTTTCCTTGAGGGAAGGGGCGCAAGCCATACTTGATCTCACAGGTCTGGGTCAGGGTGAGCCAAAAAAAAAAACAATTTACAAGATAAAGAACCTCAGTGTAAAAGTATTGAAGCAAACATTTCATTTGGGTTGCCACTGGCAATAAAGCAAAGTGTCACATATATATATACAACATTTCTCATATTCTACTAATGCAAAGCATCATGGAAAATGCATTCAAATCACCATGAAGAAAACAAGGCCACTAAAAGGGGGGCACTGTCAACCCCCCTTAAGCCGCAAAGTGTCTCTTATATAAAAAACATGTTATGATTGTTCAAATTCTGTACAAATTTTTTTTTTTTTTGCAGGTGTTGTTTCTCCTGGGGCCTCCAGTTGGCCAATCCATCCTCACATCCCTTTCTCCGGCCGCCTTCTGACCCGTACTGGTCTTCATGGAGGGCAACCACCCAATTGCCCCAAGGCTTACCCCCTGTGGCGGGGAGGTAGGGGGCGGCCAACTCCCCCCACCTAGTACTGATCCACACTTGGTGATCCCCTCCTGGAGTGGCACTGGTGCTCACAGATGGCCATCAAGCCACTGCGACTGGATGTTCCCTTTTTCCACTTTTCTTCCCTGCTGGCTCACAGTGTGCAATGACACCAGTGACTGGGTGCCAACACGCTCCCATGTGCGCCCCAATCAAGCGTCTGCCGCATCCCACCCCCATGGCGTATGGCTCCATACCACCGAGCCCCAGCCTCCGCTAGGGGTCAGGCGAGCACCGGGCCACAGGAAACTCCCCTCCCTGGAGATGGAGAGCAGTCCATTGGATGCTCAATCCATTTCCTCCCTGCCGACCCACAGCAACCTGTGCTCATTCCTGAACAAGGGTCACCGGCGTGGCGTGAGGTGTGGCATCCAGCTCCTCAACCCCCAGTGCCACCTGGCCGTTCTGTATGGATTGTTGATTTTGCTGGTAGTTTATTTCTTATTTCCTTTTTTCTTTTTAAAAGTGGAAAACAGACTGCCCACCACACTAGTGTTATCATACAGAAACATGCTTGTTTACAGTTATTTATCAGCTCCCACTGCATTATTAATGGACTTGGGAACACCATCACCACAGCCTACTCATTCATGATGCAGTGGGAGGAGAGGAGACTACTGCATTATGAGTAGTTACACTGTTTGGGGGTATTCCAAATGTTCAGGAAGTATGCAGTAAGAGTGAATCAAGGCTATGAAACAAAACAATGTTGGCTATAACTATACCATCAGCATGCATTTCAGTTCTACTAAAAAAGAAAGCAAATAAAACAACTAGCAACATCAATGAATTTTAAAGAAGGTAAACAGTCATAAAATGTATGTTTTGAACTAGAAATAATATGATGAAAAAGGGGCTGACAGTGCCCCTTTAAAGTTGCAGTATTTGTTAGCCATTGTGTTTTTTTTATTTTTTCAGCAGTAATGTTTTTTTCTGGCAAAAATACTCATATGCCTCTTTTCTTTTAATGTGCTTTCATTCCTGAATGGTAATATGGGATTCTGAAGTTTATAACAGTTCTTATTGACGTCCTATTCCCACCATGAAATCATTAAAGATCTTGGTGTGGTGTTATGCTGTTTACTGTCAGACACATATGCTAGCACCATCGTAATACATCCAAAGTACAACTCTAGAATGTGCAGCCAAAATTTTACCTCAGGAGAAAAGATGTTTTTAAATCTGGGAGTGGCAGCCATATTTAATGCTTGAGTCATTAATTACAAAATTAGTTAATAAAACTGTTTTAAAAATATCTGAGATAACTACAACAATACTTATGATAAAACTAGGCATATCAAAAATACATTATTGCTAAAAATATAAAACTGTTTAGCTGGTTACAAATACTACTACTACTGCTTTAAAACAGAACTAAATGGTGTCAGAATAAGCCACAAACAATCTGCAAAGGCAAAGATGAGAAGATAAAAAAAAAGTTTCATCTTTGTTTGAAGTTTTGAACTCATTATTTTGACACATCTGCACATTAGCTCTGGGGGGAGGAGAACAAGTTATATTTGGCTTACTGGGTTTAGGTTTTGGTGAGCTCATAAAATTGCTTCACAAAATAGGGAAGTAATTTAAAATCCTAAGAACCTCAGTGTAACTTGCATGGCTGTCTGGGACTCTGATGCAACCTTATGTAAGCAGGGTTAGTGGCTCACACCTCCCATTAATTTTAGCCAAGCTTATTGCCTGCCACTTTGCAAGAGACATGGGTCGGTTGTCCTACAAAGCTTATTTATTGAACCTTTGCAATGCATGCACCAAAGCTTCCAGTCTTGCAAAATCTGAATACTTCATATCCATTCTCCAAAACAATCTAAGTCACTCCTCAAAACTTTCGGAGGTCATCTATTCATTATTCTCACCTCCTACTCACTGTCCTTCCCCTGTCCTCAAGCTTGATAACTCCACCATTGCTAACCCTGTTGAAGTCATACTGTATATTCTTTCAACTCCTTTTTCACCTCCTGTGCATATTCCCTTCTCTCTTACTAATACTACCCCATCTTACTAGTACTAGCCCCCCTTCTCCGACTCCTCCTCCTCCCCTGCTCCCTCCCCTTCCGTCACCCTTGCTGTCTCCTTTTCTCTCATCATACCTTCTGCCTCTTTTATGGCCTGCTTGATCTGAACCCCCTCAGTGGACTAAGTCCTGATGGCCTTGAACCAAACCTCATCTCCCTGTCTGCTCCTGCCATAGCTACTTTTATCTGATCCATCCATAACCTTTCTTTCTTGATTTCTGCTGTTCCTAATGCTTGGAAGTGTGCAGTTGTCATCCTCCTTCTCAAAGGGGGTGACATCTCCTTTCTTGGAAACTTGCACCCTGTCTCTCTCTTCTCTGCATCCTGGCTAAGCCCAAGGAACGCCTTGTCTTTTCTCAACTCTCATTTTCTGATTCCTCCTTTTTCTGCAATCCCTTTCAGTCTGGCTTCCAAAAGTCTCACTATACTGTACCTCTACTTCCCTTCTCCAGCACACTGATTCTATCCTGACTGGTATGGACCAGGGCCTGGTTACAGCTGCAATTTTGTCAACCTGGCCAAGGCATTCATTACAGTTATGCATCCTCTCCACTTGAACAGACTGAAAGGGGCAGGACTCTGACCATTCATTTTGCTGGATTTTCACCTACCTTGATGGCAGGTCCAAAGCCATATCCCAGACCCTCAGCAAAACTTTAACAGCAATTGCGTTGATGCCGACAACATCGACAGATCACTGTAAAGTCTGCCCAGGACCCCAGCACTCTTTCCCCCAGTCCTGCACCCCCTCCCCGAATCAACTCCGACTTGGAACTGATAATCCTTAAGTCAAGGGGATGCAGGGAACAGAGCCCCCTGCATGGAGGTTTGGGGGTCAAAGCACCCCAAAAAGCACAGACAAGTTTCCAAATGGATGTGTGCCAACTGCAGTTTGTGGTCAACATAAATCTGTCACTGTAACGTTGGTCGAAACATTTTTTGTTGAACCGGAGTCGTAGAGCCGTCCCAAGCTGTCTGCATTGGAAACTCCCTTGCTTCCTCTCCCCCATCTGTTCAGGTGTTTCACAAGGCTCTGTCCTTGTATTTATCCAGTTCTCCATCTTTATAAACAATTTGCCTACTTTCTGTATGCCTTTGGGTACCCATATGTACACGGATGATACTGTGCTTTTTGCATCTGTCACCTCTTCTACTGACCTGGCTGCTTGGCTCCAGTTGGAGTTCTCTGACATCCAGCTCCAGTTTTAGGCAAATCAGCTGTCCCTCAGTGCCAATAAAATGGCCTCTATGACCTGTGGCATCTGGCAGTGGCTGTCCAGGTTCTCAACTATCACAACTTTCCATATTCTTTAAGGTGCTGCTATTTAGGATATTTCCTCAATGAAACTCCTAAGGATCTGGTTGGTCTATCATCTGGGCTTCTCTCTCCATTTGGATGCCATCCATCAGAAGATTCATCCTAAACTCAGTGCTCTATACAGAAATAATACATGTATATGGCTTCCTGTAAGTCAAGAAATCATCTTTAAGATGATCCTTCCCATATTCAGCTATGTTGACACTGTATACAGTGCTGCTCCCAAATACATCCTGGCCGGACTAGAACCCGTATTTTACTCCTTTTGCTGCTTTGCCCTGGTCTGCTCTCCTCATAGCCACCACTGTTCCATCTACACTTCCCTTGCTCTACCCTCTTTTGAAGCTAGATGCCTTTCTTATTGTGCCTCATTGATCTCCAAATTCTGGATTGGCTCCTAACCCTCCATACCTTAGTTTCCTCCTCTCCTTCCCCTCCTCCTCCTCTATGTATTTCCTTTATAATACTGATCTCTGCTTACTCTCCTTTACGTCCATGAAATCCACACAGGTCAAGCAGCTTTCTCCTTCAGATTCTCTAAGCTCTGGTCAACTCTCCCTCTTGCTTTTTGCTCTGTATCTTTTCTCTCCTCTCTCAATTTCCTCATTTGGGACTTCTTGATCACTCATGCAAATGCCTCTGACCCTTCCTACCCTACCCATCTGGTCAAATATTTCTTCTATGGTCCACTGCCCCTTGGGTTATCCCTTCTATGACAGTATCCCATAATCTGGTTATTACATTGTACTGGATGGTTCAGTAGATTGGTAGTGGATTGAGGAGCCTTTCAACTCTAGGTCAGGGGTTCAAATCCAGCACAGGCCAATAGCGGTCAAAAGCCATTATCACCTGGTTGCTGTTCAGTGGCCTATGTGACATGAGCTGTAGTGGTCTCAGTCCATTTCTCAGTGGGCAGGTGTCCACATCACAAAACCACCAACACAATTGACATCTTTTTTTGGCAGCCTCACATGAGATACTAAGGATTGAATGGGCATGGAGTCTGAATTACCCTCCCACCGATGTGGTGATCACTCCTTGGCAAAGCTGAGGCACATTGGTGGGACAGTATGGAGAAACTTACACTATGATCACCTGTGCTGTACCTGTCATATGGATAAATGGAGAACTTCAGGTTCTACTGCTGTCAATTCAGCATCTTTCATAAGTAGCAATTTCACACACAGAAAACAAACAAATAAGAAATATTTAAAAAAAAATCTGGTTATTATAACTGTACTGCTGTATTGGCATCATTTAACTATACTTAGCATCATGGGCAGTTTTACCGATGATGACATTTTTTGTTTATGATTGTTCTTTTGTATCTCTGTACAGTTACTATCTATGTGTTTATGTATACACCTTATTAATGTATTGCTGTTTTGCACCTTTACTACATTATCCTTGCCTAGCAGGACACATCCGGAAACAAGAGCTGATACTGGCTCAGCATTTACTTTCTGTTAAATCTTTTGAAATAAATAAGTAAATAAAAACACTTAAGTAAGTGATTCCCCTGAATGGAACTGGCAGTACAGCCAAGTTTGACAGAAATACAGAATTACACATACTTCACTTATGCAAAACATCCTGGCTAGTATATGCAAATTTTCAAGAAGGAAAGAAGACGTGCCAGTATAAAGCTGCAGTATACTGTACTTTTGTTAGTCACCATGTATTCTGTTCAATAACAATGCCTTTCTATCAAAAAACATCACTATACAGCACAGTACCCATTTTCTTTTCATTTTCTCTCATTCCTGAATTGAGATATGGGAATGTCATGTTTTTAACAGTTCCTGCTCCCCTGTCATGCCCACTATGAAAACATTAGATACCTTGGTGTGGTGTTATGTGGTATACCATAAAACACATGTTAACACCATACGAATACAGCCAGAGTATGAATCTTGTATGTAGAGTCAAAGTGTAACTTCAATGGAAGAAAGTTTTTTAATAATTGTGAGCTGTAGCCCTCTTCAATGACTTGAATAATTAATTACTAAATTAGTTACAAATAGAGAATAATGGATAGGCAAGTGTGTGTTATGGATTTTTTTATACACCCGAGGTGTGTGATGACCCATAAACCTTGAGAATGAAGTGCGAGAGGTTTATGAGATCATCACGCACTGAGGGTCTGTAAAAAAAATCCATTAACACAAACTTGCCTATTCATTATTTTTATAATTACTGGTGCATGGAACTCCTATGAAGAAGTACTTTAAGACAGAGGGGAAAAGGGTGCTTCCAGTTGGTGTTATGCTGTCAATTTTTTGTGAAACAGTAAAGATTGTACTGTAAGAAAGAGCAAGGTTTTGTAGAAAAATCATGTCAACTGTGGTGCTTAAGGTCAATTTTCTTTGTTTTCAGTTATAAAAACCACTGAATGTAGACTGTAGAAAATGAGTGATTCGTCGGGTTCCTCAGTGAAGCATGACCAAGTGGTGCTCATTCTGGTAAAGAATATGCCACAAAATGTACAGAAAGAGCATTGTTTTGTGTAAAAATCATGTCAGCAGTAGGGTTAAGGTCAGTTTTTTCAGTTTTCAGTTAGAGAAGCCACCGAGTGTAGACTGAGGAGAGCGAATGACTCTGCGGCTTCAGAAGACTAGATGCAAGCATAAGTGAGTGTTGCTATAGCAGCAGGCTTCCATTTAGTCTTCTGAAGCCACTTGCTCTCCTCAGTCTACACAAGGTAGCTTCTGTTACTGAAAACTAAGAAAACTCTCCTGAACCACTACAGCTTACATGATTTTTACACAAAACATAGCTCTTTCTGCACATTTTTTGGCATATTCTTTACCGGAATGAATTCAGTCAATGCCATACACTTGATGGAAAAGTGATAGCGATTGCAATACTCATGAACAGTGCTAGTGAGAAGTTGTTTTGAGAACTCAGTAATAACCGTTTTTTGGGTTAATACACTGTTTGACACATACCTATAAACCGTGTGATAAAGGGGGGTCACCAGTAATTATGACCTGTTTTAAAGCAATCAGAAAGATCTAAAAATACACTAAAGATGGATCTAAGGATATAAAGAAATATTCAAGCACAAAATAAAAAACAATATGATGCATTTTTTTTGACAGTTAGCAAATTCTGCTGTTTCAAAGTAAGGCTAAGTGGTGGAAAAACATTTAAAATCTCCCCCCAAAAAATTATAGCAGCAAACACAGTACAACCACTTGTTTCCTCTTTTTTTTTTTTACATGGGTATGCAGCTGTGAGGGATGGAGATAAATCATATTTGATCTCATGGAAACATAGACAATGACGGCAGAAAGAGCCAAAGGTCCATCAAGTCTGCCCTGAATTCCCTATTTGCCCTAGGACCTATGGTGTATAGAGGATTTTATCCCTACCAGTCCACCTTCCTGCTCCCCTTACTACTACTACTAACCCAAGCAATCCCTTAGAAACAAAGACATCATGGATGTGGGTCACGGTGATCCCAAAATAAAAACACAATTTAAAAGACAAAATCTCAGTGCAAAAGCATTGAAGCAATTATTACTCTGGAGGGGCATTGGTAATAAAGCAACACTTCATTGAAATATAAAATACGTTGAAACATAGAACTTGGCAGAAAAGGACCACTTGTCCCATCCCCCCAAGACTGACCAAGTCTTCCCTGTCTATTTTATATCTGCAGAACCTATCTGATCTCCATTAACTCTCCTCCCTCCCTGCCGCTATTTAAATATATCCATATGTCAATCCCAGGCATGCTTGAAGCGCCCCACTGCTCTTACCTTAACCACATTGACTGGCAGTCTATTTTAGGTTTCAAACACCCTTTTAGTGAGGAAATATTTCCTCACATTTCTCCTGAACCTCCTCCCCCTTAGCTTCGTGGCATGATCCCTGGTCCTGATACTCATCCTCATTGGAAAGGGACTCCCTTCCAGCACCCCGTTCACCCCTGTGAGGTACTTGTAGGTCTCGATCATGTTACCTATTGCTCTCCTCTCCTCCAAGGTGTACATTTCAGATCCCTCAGTCTCTCTGTGTAGGGCTTCCCATGCAAACCTTGCACCATTTTGGGTTACATCCTCCTTTGGACCACCTCTGCCCTGTCTATGTCCTTTCCGAGATGTTGTCTCCAAAACTAGACACAGTACTCTTGGTTGGGGTGTACCAAGGAGCAGAACAGCAGCAACACTACCTCTGTCCTCCTGCAGGACATTCCACTCCCTATGCACACCAGCATCCCACTAGTCCTGCCCACTGCCTTGTCACATTGTGCTACCACCTTTAGGTCCTCTGATATAATAACCCCAATGTCTCTTTCCTGTCTAGTGACTGTCAGTATCTCCTCTCATCCATTACTCTACACTGGGATTCCTATGCCTATGCATGAGTTTCACTTTTTGGCATTGAGCACCAACTGCCATGTCCTGTATCACTCCTTAGGTTTCCCTAAATCCCTGAGTGTCCACCCTATTGCAGATTGTGGTATCATATGCAAAAAGACAAATCTTCCCCTCCAGTTTTTCTGAATTGTCCCCTATGAAGTTCAATGTGGGGTACATAGCTCAGTGCTTATGTATACTTATGAGCTGAATGATATATGCTTTGTGTTTATAACTTGAGCTTTGGTGTTTCTCTATATCCCAGCCTCTGTAGGATACTGGGTAGCTGTAAGATTTAAGGCCCAGTGGAGAGTGTGCAACAAGAGTGCCAGAGAAGGAGGAGAAGGTAGTGGAGGATGGAGGGTGCTGTTGAAATGCTCAAAGCAGAGTGAGTGGAAGCCTGAAGTTTAAGTAGGGAATGTGGGAGGAGAAATTCCCCCGCCTATTGAACTTCAGGCTAAAAGCCTTCCAATTCAATGTGTGGTACATAGCTCAGTGCTTGTGTATACTTATGAGCTGAATGGTATATGCTTGCTATTTGTAACTTAAGCTTTGGTGTTTCTCTATATCCCACACTCTGTAGGATACTGGGTAGGTGTAAGATTTAAGGCCCAAAAAGAGAAAACAGCATAGTGATCATCTCCTCCAGCTCTAGAGAGTGTGACCAGTAGCACACAGGAGAGGAAAAAACCCCTAAGGAGGAAACCTCTGAGGACCTATGGCTACTGACCTGCCCATCGCCTGGGCATACTAAGAGGAGAATAATCCTAAATGTGACTAAGGTTTCAGCTGTGGTTATGTTCAAGGATTCAATCTGATTTGCTGGTTGAAGAATCCTGTTTCTGAGGTGATGATGCACAGGAGTCAACGCTGAAGATGAAGGTTCCAGCACATGAAGAGATCCAACTTGGAATGCTGTCTAGATGGAGAGATGATGGTTAATCCATGTCCAAGGCAGCTGTCAGGGAAGCAGATGAAGGTGTAGATATACAGTCAACGTGGCTGAGGAATGTATGCTAAGGCTGCAAATGTTTGAGGGACATAGAAATCATAGATGATAATGATGAAATGGTCGGGAGCATTGTATGACTGGGAACAATGATGAAACAGAAGGTAGCTCAGCTGAGAGGCTTGCAATGCTGATATACATTCATTGAAACATTAGGGTACGATCGAGTACCATGTCAGAAAGAGAAATTGTCCTAAGATGACCAAGGCATTGAGGTGCACTCCAAGAAGATGTCTGGTGTAGAAACTGGGGCTGGAACTGGAACAAAAGGAAGGTGGATTGCAGTAGAAGAAGTGAATGAATGATGAAGTAAAGTAGGCCCGGTGTAGGCTAACTGGAGTTTGGGACCCATTTTGGCGGTCTGATGTACACAGTGCTCGAATGCTCAAGTGATACAGTAGGTCTCAAGCAGTCATACTGAAGAAGGCGAGACCCCCAAGTGGGTCTGCCTTACTGAAGGTGGAAATACATGTGAGAAATGAGAAATGCCCCCTCGTGGGGCATGATGGATTCAGGATGGCGAGACCCCCATGTGGGTTCACCATTGCCACAATATGGCATGCTCCAAAGCAAGGAGGTGAAACCCCTGCTTGAGACTGCCTACAGATAATAGAGAAATACATTTGAGCAATAAATAATGTCCGTTGTGGGCATGTTTGTGTTGGAATGGCGGGACCCTCCCACAGGTCCGCCATCACTGTAGTATGATGTGATTCATGATAAGAATGGCAAGATCCATTGTTGGGATGGCAAGACCCCACGTGGTCCACCACCATCATAGACTTGAATAGTTCCAGATAAGAGGACAAGACTCTCACGTGTGTATGCCTGTAATGACATGGAATTGTGAGTAAGGCCCCTCATGGGACATGCATGATTGGGATGGCGGGACCCCACATGGTCCGCCATTGCCATAGTAAAGAACAGTCCAAAGTAAGGAAAGCGAGCCCCCATGTGAGTCTGCCTGTAGTGACTAGGAGACATGACTGAGCCATGAGTAGGTCCCCTTTATGGGGCATATATGTTTGGGATGGTGAGACCCCACATGGTCCACCATCATCATAGTATTGCACTGGCTGAGGTATGAATGGTGGGACCCCCCATGGTCCGCCATTGCAGTATTAGTGCATAGTCCAGTGTGGGAGGATGAGATCCCATGTGAGGCCACCTGTATAAAATGCAAATGAGGTTTGAGCAAAGAGTAGATGTCCCATCGTGGGCATGGTTGGTTGGGATGGTGGGACCCTACATGGTCCGCCATAGCCATATCCTGGAGAAGTGCGAGATCGGGATGGTGGGATCCCACATGGTCTGTCATCACCATAGTATGGAATAGTCCAAGGAGAAGAGGGCAAGACCCCAACATGAGTTGGCTTGTAGTAATTAGGAAATGCATTTGAGCTATGAATAGGGCCCTTCATGAGGTGTATCTGGTTGGGATGGCGGGACCCCACATGGTCCACCATTGCCATGGTATTGCACAATCTGGGTTAAGGATGGCAGGACCCCCATGGTCTGCCATCACAGTGGGAGTGCATAGCACAAAGTAAGGACATTGAGACCACGAGAGAGTCCACCAGCAATAAAGACAATGAATTTGAGCAATGGGTAGATGCCCCTTCCTGGGCACGGTAGGTAGGGATGGTGGGACCCCACGTGGTCTGCCATCACCATACCATGAAATAGAGCATGAGTGGGATGGTGGGACCAAATGTGGTCCGCCATCACTGTGTCACTGAGTAGTGTGTGAGAGGGACCCCATGTGGTCTGCTACCACAATTGGTATGGAGTAGAGTATGTTTTGGGATGGTGGGACCCCACATAGTCCACCAAAGTCATTCACTGAGTAGTATGTATTGGGATGGTGGGACCCCATGTGGTCTGCCATCTCCATCATATGAGAGGTAATGCCATCAGTGTACCACAGACCTGGAGTTGGTCCTCAGTCCCCATGAATGGGGATGAGGATGAGTGGGGAAGAGTGCAACATATAAGCTTCAGAGCAGTTGCAGAGGTCCCAGGACTTTGGCATGGACCCTGCCACTAGAGGGCAATTTCACTGGAGATTCCCATATACCACAGTGTTCCACATGGGAGCCAGAAGCCTCTGTGTGCTCATACAAGCAAACTAATCAAGAACAACTGCCAAGAAGATGGCTCCAGTTCCCCATAAAACACCAGAAAGTCCCGTAGAGGAAATTCTGTGTCTGTCCCTGAGAAGCGGGGAAGTTCCAATGACTTGAAATGTCCAGAGGTCCTCCCAATGATCATATAGCAGACACTGAAGAGGAGGAATGTAAGCAGAAAGAAAGCTCACTTAGAAACATCTATGTGTAGTAGGTGTCCATATAAAATGCAGGGGTTGGGAAGACATGGGACAACAGCAGTGAGCCCAAATAAAACCTACGTATCCACAGCTAAGAGTCTAGTAAAACGTCAGTAGTAGAGAGGGTCAGAAGGCAAACATCGATACTATCAGTAGTGCAACTGGGGTCCAGATGTAGAAGGAGACACAGGGCAAAAAATGAAGCCAGGTGCAGAGGTGATGTCATGCCCCGAAGCGCTGGTGGGGTGACTGAGAAACAAAGCAGGCTGCCAGGAGACCCACAGTTGGGAGATCAGGCAGAGAACAGCAGCTGGCACAGTCCAACCACAAGGGAGTCCAGAAGAAAGACAATACAGTGGCGGTCCAGAGCCACAAGGGCAATGAAGGGTGTAGTGGCTGCTGAGGGAAGGAGAGGGACAGGAGAGGCATGCAAGACAAATGGAGGAAGTAAGGATGACAGAGTACAGAGGTATGGGGCAAGAGGGAGAAATAAACTGGGGAGAAAGTGTGAGAGGCAGGAGGGAGACAATGGAGAAGAGGCGATGGGACAAAAAGAAAACAAGCTAACAAGTCAGGAGATGAAGGGAAGGCAAGGAAAGGGGCACAAGGGAGGAGCAATGGAGATGAGGGAGTCAAAGAATGGGGAGGGGGGAACCCAGAGAACCCTTGCAGCCCAGGAGGCGCTGTTGAAACACTCGAAGCAGAGCGAGCGAAAGCCTGAAGTTTAAGTAGGGGATGTGGGAGGAGCTGTCCCTTCCCCATTGAACTTCGGGCTAAATGCCTTCCAAACATTGAACAGGACTGGGCCTAGTGATAACCCTGTTACACATTGATGTTAACTCTCCCATCCTTAGAGAGTATGCTGTTACCCACTACTGTCTGACTCCTATCTATTAACGAGTTCCAAATGCAATTTGCCACTTTGAACCCCAACCCAAAGCTTGTCAACCCTGTTTGCACAATGTTAAATGCCTTGCTGAAGTCCATAGGCTACATCCACTGCCCTCCCTTGGTCTATTTCCCTGCTCACCCAATCAAAGGAAGTTGTTAGATTTGTTTTGTATGACCTTCCCTTCATGATTCCATGCTGCCTGTGGTTCTGCATACCACTGGATTTTAGATGCTCAACCAGTCTCTGTTTTATCAGAGTTTCCATTCATTCTACACCACTTCAACTAGACTAACTGGTCTATAGATGTTAGTCTCCTCCCTGTAGCCACTTTCATGTAGAGGGAACACATCAGCCTTTTTCCAGTCCTCTAGAATCACACATTTCCAGTGAACTGTTGAACAAGGCTTTCAGCAGGGTTGCTAGCATTTACCTGAGTCCTTTCAGTGCACTGGGGTGTATCCCATCAGGTCCCATAGCCTTATCCACCTTCAGGTCTGTGTGTCCTTACAGCTCTTAAAATAGGCTTGTAACCACCTCCCCTTTCCCCAATCTTGCTTCTCCCTGATGGCCTGTCCCTTCCTCCCTCTACTGGAAAGAATGAACAGAAGTACCTGTTTAAAATGTGTGCTTTTTCGTGGTCACCTTTTGCATAGTCTCTGTCTTCTTTCCTTCTATTGCTCACTATCAACATCTCTTGTTTTTCTCTTCTCACTTAAGTATCTGAAAATGTTTTATCCCCTTTAGTTACCCCTCTAGCAATCATTTCCTCTCTCTGCACCTTGGCTCCCCTAACCACCTAACCTGCTTCCTTTTTTCTAGCTTGGTAGTCACATACAGTATCTCACTAATGTAAAGTACCATGGTAAGAATCTGTAAATAATCATAAAGGAAGTAAGGCTTACTCACTTATGCAGGACTGAAGAGGTCTCTCGAACAGTATGAAAAGGCTGAGAAGAGAAGACATAGACACAGACACATATACTCATCTGTATTTCAGCCCAAGGAAGGAGGAACAAGCAACATTGGGTGCCATGGGTTTGTAGTATGGGGTACCTGCCTTTATTGTCAGTGACCTTTCCAGGTTAATCGTTGTTTGTGTCTGACGGTAAATACCATAACATCACAAGTTTAAAGTTTTCATGGTAGGTCTGTCAAGGGAGCATGAACTGCTAAAAACTTCAAAATCTCATTTTTGCAATGCCAGTGTAAATAAAAATACACAAAGATCAAGGTTATGTTTGCTTGTCAGGCACCAACAGTGAAAAAAACACAATATTCTCACTCTAGGTTGATAACAAAGCAAATATTCTCACTGTAGGTCCTTCAGAATAGAAGCCTGACATCATTTCATTCTGGGACTTGATTGTTCACAGATAGTTTGATTCATGGAACTGTGACTGTAACTTCCACGGGACAGCAGCACATCTAACCATTCCACCATACAAACGCATACCATTGCTCAAATCAAATATGGCATGGATCCAATAAAAATGTGTATGATGTTTTACTTTCAACCCATGACCCCTGCGACATCACTTATGAGTTCACCTTTGTGATACCATTGGGTCACAGACCTCTCTTAAAAAAATATCAGGCATATTTTTGAGTTTGTTGTGGCGCACATATGCAGACAAACTCAATGCTATAAGTTGCTCTGCAGGGGTGTGCCCAATGGAGAGCTCCATTTCTAGTGGCAGGTGAATCAGTTGGCAGGCTGCCAACTCACCTCGCTCTTGAGGCTGAGCAGGATCTCTTTTCAAGGACTGGAGCCGCACTAATAGTTGGGGTTCGGGTCCTTGAACTGTGACTCCTCTGCATTGTATTCTTGTGCTGTGCTGCTCACACTGCCGTAGCTTACAGTAGTGTAAACACACTGAGCCCAGGCCTTCCCTCGTGGGTGCCTAATCCCCTGTCGGCATGCCACCTCCCAGTTAATTTGCAGACGGGGGAGCCACTCCCCATCTGCATAAAGTCCCCCCAAATCCTCAGCTCTTGCCCCCGCAATTGGTTGTGTGCCCATGGAAGTGACAAGTCCCCCATCAGCTACAGCCCCCCAACACTCAGGTGGTATGCTGGGAGTCCACTTCAGCATACCAAATGTCCCTGCAAAAAAAGAAAACCTTCCCGTGATTATACTTTTTTTTTAAAACCTGGAAAACAGAAAACAGTCCCTCATTGAGTCCAGTCACCCCTGCAACCCGTGCCCACTCTCTGTGCACCCACCTCCCCACACCCCCCTCAACCCATACTAACCTCTGGTGCCCGGTGTGACAATCTTTGGTGGACCGGGAACACGTCTGCACTCTTCAAAGCTGACCACAAACTGAAAAAATGCCGGTAAGCTGTATAATGGCATAAATAGGTTTTTTTCAACCTTGGTTTATGTCTTAGGCATTTTTTGGATTTTTTTCACCAAATTTTCAACATAGGTTTTTTGAGAGCCCACCTCATGAACAGTGGCACTTTCTTTCCATTACACGTCCCCGAAAGGTGATTTCATGGTCACTGCGTGGAATCACCTTTTGGGACAGATTAACAAAGTGACAGTGCCACTGTTCATGAGGTGGGCTCTCAAAAAGTCTATGTTGAAAATTTGGAGAAAAAAAAAAAGTCTGTCTCATGAGCATACATTGCACAGTTTCCACACACTGTCATAACTTTGTGAATTTGTAATATTTTCACTCTAGATTTTCAACATTGGTATGTTTTTACACCTCCTCATGAACAGTACAGCTGTCATTTTCAACATCCTGGCCAAATGCATTTTCGCACTTCCGCCACAGAAATCAGTGTTCAGGACAGATTACAAAAAAAACAGTGACACTGTTCATGAGCAGAGGTCTCAAAATACCTACGTTGAAAATTTGGTGACAAAAGTCCATATAATGACTGTGTTATGAGCATGCATTGCACAGTTTCCACACACACACGTAACTTCGTGAATTTGTAAAATTTTCACACCAGGTTTTTAACATTGCCATTTTTTTACACCTCCTTATGAACAGTACAGCTGTAATTTTTCACATCCTGGCCAAAATGTGTTTTTGCACTTCTGGCACAGAATAGCGTGGTCACTATGGAAAATCAGTGTTAGGGAAGGATTAGGGAAATCACAGTGACACTGTTCATGAGCATAGGTCTCAAAATGCCTTTGCTGAAAAATTGGTGACAAATGTCCATAAAATGATTATTTTACAAGTGTGCATTGCCCAGTTTTCACGCACACTCGTAACATCAAGAATTTGTAATATTTTCACTCAAGAGTTTCAACAGGGAGGCAGTACAGCGCAGTGGTTTAAGGCTCTGAGCTGCAAATCTGGAGACCTGGGTTTGAATCCCACAGCCCCCACTTGCATACTGTGTGATCCTGAGCAAGTCACTTAACTTCCTTGTGCTCCCAGGTTGCACCTGTAAACAAGTTTTCAGCTTTGTGTGTCTCACCTGGTTAAATAATTTGAAAAAAAAAATTGTCTGTTTTGCACACCTCTTTATGAACAGTACAGCTGTCATTGTTCACATCCTGCCCGAAATGTGCTTTTGCACAATGGCGTGGTTGCTGTGGGAAATTAACATTCAGGACAAAGTAAGGAATTTATAGTGACAGTGTTCATGAGTAGATGTCACAAAATGCTTATGTAGAAATTTTGGTAAAATTATCCTACTAAATGACTGTTATGAGCATGTGTTGTGCAGTTTCCACATATGTTCGTACATTTGAGCATTTTTAATATTTTCACTCCAGATGTTCAACGCTGCCTTCTCTTCACACCTCCCTATGAATGGTACAGCTGTACTTTCACATCTGCCTGAACTGTGTTTTCACACATCTGGTGCAGAATGGTGCAGTTGCTGTGAGAAATCAACATTCGGGACAGATTAACAGAATCACAGTGCCACTATTCATGAGCAGACGTCCCAAATGCTTTTATGAGGCGGGGGTCACAAAAGACCATGTTGAAAATTTGTAGTGCTAACACCAACAAACACCCAGGCATTAGGGTTTCTAACCATAACATCCCTTCCCCCTAACCCAACCAATGGTGTGGTTCCAGTGCCCTCATCTTCTCTGAACTGCAGACACCTTAACTCTTCAAAGCCAGATCATGGATTGAGGAAACAGGTATGCACTTCACTGTATTGCAACGGGAATGTGAACTTGGTGGTATAACTTGTTCTTTCTGCTGGGAACTGTAGTCCTACCAATCTGTGCGTACCAACATCAATTCCAAATGACGAACTTTGGCATTGACAAATGCTTGTTACATGTCTTGTGTCATACCCCTTATATCTCAGTTCAGGAATGAAAGAAAATGTAAAGAAAAAAGGATATACTACTGTTTTGTCAGAATTATATCACTGCTGAATAGAGAATATTTTACAACACTGTTAAAGTTGTTGCAAAGTTTGGAACTTCTCACTATGCATAGTGGAGCCAAGTTTCCAGACAAAACCTCAACTTCAAGTAGCAAAGTTCTTTTAAAAGAAAAATAAGACATTTCCAAATGTGAAACGCGATCCCATCCATCGTGAAATACAGTTCCCAGCCCCTCCTAAAGCAATGATCCTTCAGAATACAGTACCCCAACCCCCTCACTGTCTAGCACCCACTTTTCTCCTCTCCCCCAGTGTTCAGTGCCCTGCTCTAGAATGAATGAACAATTATGGCATTCTCACCTATAAAAAGAAAATCCAGTTGGATGATAAAGAGCCAAACAGTTGTTACTAGAGGTGAGGACAACATCATTCATTCATTCTACAGCAGGACATTGACCGGGGATAATGTCTAGCTCCAGTGCAGGATGGTTTTCTATTTTTACAGGTTTGAACTTTATTCTTTGCCTAATTTAAGGCTGGGGAGAGAGATGCTGGGTGCTAGAAAGTGATACGGTCAGGCAGTTTATCACTATTATAATTACTTGAGGAGGGGCACAGGGTAGGTGGGTGGTAAGTGTTTTAAGATGAGCTGCAGGTGGGGGAGGGATCTAATAATCTATTATTTACTTTACCAGGATTGAGGGGGATGAGGGAGGTGAATGCTAGAGGGAGGGGCTGGAGTACTACTGTCTTCTAAAGAGTCTTGGTTGAGGGAAGGGGTAAGGACTGTATGTCACTGTGGGTGAGGGCTGGGTTATGCATTTAGAAAATTATTTTTTTTTAACAGAAACAGCACATACTTTTCACCAGCAAAGTGCTACTTTACCCATTGAAAACTGTGTAGTGGCACTTCACTGACACCTTCACTTGTAAAGTGATACTATTTATAGGGTTTAACAGGTGAAGATAGGCACTTAACAAGGTGAACACTAACTAGTGTACATCCCCTGATGAAGCAAAGTTTGGAAGCTTTGTGAAGTACTTCATAAAATGAATTTGTCCAACTTCCCACATCTCTGTTGGTGAAAAAGTGATGTAGTGCCTAACCAATTCTGCTGCTTCAATTGATTAATCCTTCTTTAATTCAAGATGATTTGCATCAGTTTCACATGATGTTTTCCATCAGTGGGGTATGTGCAATTTTGTATTTCTGTGAAACTTGGTTTTATTGCCAGTGCCCTTCCAAATAATACAATACAATAAGGAGCTAGTGCTGTGTAGTATTGCCTTAGCATTAACATAGAGAACAATGGCTAGGTAAGTGTGTGTCATGGATTTTTTCACACACCTGAGGAGTGTGATGACCCATAAACCTCGAGAGTGAAGCTCGAGAGGTTTATGTGGTCATCACACACTGAGGGTGTGTGAAAAAAAAATTCATAACATCAAACTTACCTATCCTTTATTTTTTATAATTGCTGGTGTAGAGGTTTAGACTGTATTTCTAGCAGCATGAAAGAAAGGGAATTTTTTTAGCTAAAGTGCTAGAGTGCTAAGATTGTTTGGAGACTCTTTGTGTTGGCAGAGCAGACAACCACTGTGAGTATCCGCTTTTAGTGTCTCGCGCTGGCACAGATGTGTGGCGAAGTTCTGATGCACTGTTTCTTTGGGGACTGTCATATCAACTGGATTTCAAGTTATTATGAAGTGTTATATTAACCAGATTTGGGGTTATTATTGCCTTTGGAGTATAATAACCCGAAATACAGTTGATATGCATTTTTAACAAAACAGTATGATATTTATGGTCACTAGTAATTTTATAGACATTACTTTATCAGTCCCAGTATGTTTGGAGTCTTCCTCTTCATTCTTTAGATGAAGTTTTACGTAGGCATCCTGCAATAGTTATCTGGGGGATCAAAAGAAAATACTGAGTATACAACATACAAACAAAATGCAGCAACAGTTCTGGTTACCCACATTAATACTGCTATACATTCAGGGTATAAAATGTTGTTCCTCAGCTGTAATGGGAGCAATATACATAAAAGCAAATTGCCTATGCACCACAGATCTACAGTATGTAGGCAACTGTACATTAGGATGCTGCACATTGGGGGTCCTGCAGATCCCATTGGTATTCACGGAAGGGGCGTGCATCCCTTTCACAGTTGAACCCACTGCAGTTTGTGCTGCTACATGCATGGATGGTCCAGGGGAAGGTCACGGGGTGTACCTGCATCTGCACCATTCACAAAGGTATTGAGTAGTGGGTGAGTGAGATGCAGGATATGGCAACAGACACTCTGCCAAATCTGTTGTGTCCCCTCCACAGACCTCACCCACTGGCCCAGATAGAGACTGTACATCAGCTTCTGCAGTACTGCCCCAGCCCTTCAGTCTGGCAGGGAGGGCTAGGGCAGCCTGACTGCCCATTTATGGGGTACAACTGGACATGTGAATGTCTACCAATCCCCTGCTCTATGCAGAGCAGGGACCCACTGATGGACCAGGTCTGGCATCCAATTGGTCACCCACCTGTGTCCACCAATCTGCCCCCCCCACACATTAGCATGCCCAGGGGGGCAAAGTCATACAGTAGATAGGTGCTCTGCGGTGGCCAGGGACCATGCATGCTGAACCCTGTGCACCTGTCTGTGGGTGTGGAGTTATGTGTGCAGGGTACTCACCTTTTCTGCATTCCTGGCATGACATAGTGCATAGCCCCCAATATGCATAAATCAGCACTTTTAAGTGAATCTTGAATGTAGGGTATGTGTGATAAAAATTTACTGTGATGCTTTCCTTAGAATAAATTTGATTTATAAGATCCCACCTAATATAATATAAGGGACAGCAGTGATCAACCACAATTTTTTATGTTTTTTTTATCTAGTACCATAGCTATGTTAAAGAGTGTCCTAGTGTCTGAATGTCTGCATCCCTTTGGGGTGTCCAAATAAAGCACTGCATGTGGTGTCACCTGAATGTCCCCTCCCAGGAAGTCCTTCAACTCCACTTGTAGTTCTGTATAAAGAGGTGCCAGAATATGACATTCCCACAGTATGTAATAATGTGATGCTTTCATCACCTTGCACTGCCTCCTGCATGAAGCCCCCCTGTGCCAGTTGGTATTTAACCTGTCTGTCAAGTGTAATAAAATATTGGATAAGAGTTTTCCAGGAATACTCTTTCCAGATACATGCTGTGGTGACATTGTGGATATTTTTTTAAATAGTTTTCCCAAAGCTGTTC
This sequence comes from Neoceratodus forsteri, assembly GCA_016271365.2. Taxonomy (NCBI): domain Eukaryota; kingdom Metazoa; phylum Chordata; order Ceratodontiformes; family Ceratodontidae; genus Neoceratodus; species Neoceratodus forsteri. The sequence goes on from CM057450.1 coordinate 1,397,357,028, forward strand.
TGTGAGCTCTGTGGCCCCTGATTCCTTTTGCAGGCCTATTTCACATGCAGGGTAGGTGTACCCTGTGCTTTGAGTAGAGCCAGATATACTGTATTTCAAAAACCAAATGCTTTGTGGATTCCTGTCCCTTAAGTGCATGTATAATTAATTGTATGAACAAGGGGGTGTTCTGCTGTGCTGGCAGTGCTCTTAATTGTGGCCTAACAGAATACATTTACTTATAAATATTGGAACAAATGAGTGTGGGGATTGTATAGGTAGCAACAAGGTTATTAAAGTTAGAAAATTTCTTGCCCTGCAAAAACTGAAAAATTAAATGGAGGCCCATTTGTTCCCAACCCTAGAAACTCTGGTGCACCCTAGCCATAGCAAAGGAAGGCATGTAGTGGGTGGAATACAGCAGAAATGTATGTTGTGCCAGTGGGCCAGTTACCAGTTACCATCTATGAACTGTTGCCATAGTATATAGATTATCTATAGGCAGGGTGAAGTCCATGTGTGGGCAACTAAATAGTACCTGTTACAGGCACTCGAAACCCCCCCTCTATTAATTCAAATTTTTTCAGCTTGTCTTTTACAGTAAATTGTTGTTTTATTTGGGCTCACCATGACACAAAGCTGTGAGATCAAATATGACATGTCCCACCCCCACCTGAGATGCACATGAGGAACATTAATGAGTTTAAACAAGAATAAACACTTGTCTTTGTCTTCTGTTCTCAGTTTTTTCAGATTGTTTGAGATACCTTTTGGTACCACTGAGTCCTGCACTACATGGACAAGTTTTATTTCTTTCACGGTGATGTGCTATGTCTCTCATGATGTTTTACATTATAAAAAATAATTATATCCTTTTCTAAAACCACATCCCCTTGGATCACTGTTCTGCTAAAACCTAACCTAAAAATAAGTTTTTCTAAAGTGCCAAGTTCCTGTCAGGATTTGATTTTTCGCATTTTCCTTAAAACACAATAATGTAAGTTTCTAAACAAGAACTGAACCCTCAGTCCCTTGCACTCATTGTTATATTCCACTATGCTACCAAGCTGCATTCTAGTAAATAGAAGCTCCTTTGGTGTATACATTAGTGAACAAGCTAAAAAGTAAGCATACTACTTCCCCAGATTCAAATCCCGATAGTGGTTTTAAATTGAACTACCAAAGGAGCTGTTGGGAATTTTCCAGGCAATCTACTGGTGAGATATACAGCAGACACAGACATGTGCTTCATTTTTAAGACTTGTCATTGTGCCATACCTGTTATCTCACTTGAGAGAGACAAAGGAACCTGCCTAATGATCTCATTCATTTGGGCCATGCAAGTCCAAATTGACAAGCAATTTAAAGGGGAACTCCAGTGCAAAAGCATTGAAGTGAGGGTTACCCAGGAAGGCAATTGGCAAAAGCCATGTTTCAAAGAAATACCAAATTACACATGACCAGTTAAGACAAAGCATCATGGGGAGTATAGGTACAGTAATTTGCATTTGCATATAGTTTCCATAATGCTTTGCATTAGTGTGGTACATGCAATTTGATGTATTTTTTATATACAGTCTCTATTGTGATATTATAGGGCAGGCATGGTTAGGGAGAGGTACACACAAATGCAGTTCATGAGTGCAGGGTAAATTTACCACCTTCTTCTTGCTAGACCCATAATTCTTCTGACCCAAATATGCCAAACAGCAGAACTTTAGATGTGCTTGCCTGAAACACCCCCCATCTCCCAACTCTGTGAGACTGTACATGAGCTTTCCAAACCTGAAAAGAGAGCCAGAGCCCAAGTGGAATGTTAAGTGAGGGTGCAGGCTGCATGCTATTCATGCACCCACTGCCAGCTAACCAAGAATTGTTATAGGCAGTGGCTATGAACGTAGCCATTGACTTGTCCTTCTAGCTGCTGGAAAGAGGCAAGCATAGCAATCCTAATCATCAGGGAGAAGAAGGAGTGGAGAAAAAATAGGAGAGAACAATAAAAGAATAAAAAGAATTAAAGATCTTAAAAACCTACGAAGAGAAGGTAAATTAAAGCAGTTTATAAGAAATTGTACTGGAGCTTGCTACCATTATGAGAAACCCACTAAATGCATGAAGATACAGTATGAAAAACATGGATGCATTCAGTACTTCAGACATGGTGGAGAATTTGACACGACTGTTTCTTCAAGCAGAATGTGCCAGCACAAACAGGTGTGGCAAAGGACTCTCCAAACAATCCTGTTACCTCAGCTTGTGTTTATTGAAGTTCATCAGTGGTTGTTAGAGTGGTCAGGTCTTCACCAGTTGATCTTCTAGGACAGTGTTCTCATGCACAAACACAAACAGCCTCACCTTTAGCTGGGCACACATGATGCTGCAATAGGATGATCAAATGGCTAGCCACCACATCCCCCATGTGCAAGCACATGCTGGTGCTCATGTGAGATGCAGCGCACATCTGTTTGTTCACCTTGTTGCTACTTCAGGTCTAGAGATCTAAAATTAGGGTTTTTGTTTTTCCTAGAAATTAACTTTGTGATGTCCTGACTATTCCAACAACCACTGGTGAAAGTCAAGACACACAAACTGAGGCAAGAGAACTTTTTGGGGAGATCTTCGCTATGCCTGTCTGTGCTGCTGCTGTGTTCTGTTCATAAATAGAGCTATGTAGAATTTTCTTCTGTGCATCAGGCACCAACTCAGGTTTTGTTTCACAACAGAGTTGCAACAAGCAAGTGACTATCTTTCTTTGATATGACTGTTGGTGAATTATTTGATAGAACTGATATAGAATACATAGAGAATACATTGCTGGAAGCCTTTCCACAAGACACAAGAGTGTAATATAAAAATATTCATTTTTAGAGGCATGGGTATAGTTCACTTATCCACACAATGGCAGTTCCACCAGAAGTGCTGAATCCAGCCAGCTGACCAAGACCCTAAGTTGCAGCTGAAGAGCAATTGTAAGGTGGCCTTCATTGTGATGGAGTCCATGGCCCAACTCACAGCTATGGAAGAAGTGGTAACAAAGGCCACAGCAGGCACTTCATCATCCTCCACACTGCTCCTGGCTGGGGCCAGTGTGAGAGCATCCTTCACAAGGGAGAGAGTCATGAAATGTGGCTGGTCCCTTAGACCTTCAGGGAGAGCCCTGTTTGCCATGGTAAGAAGCAAAAGAAACACAGACATCGGTTGTGGGACTGGGAGAGATCACACTCCTCCCACAGCCTCATCTCCCCTGACTGCTTGAAGTTTGCCAAGTGACTGACTGTGGCCAAGCCCAAATTGGTTGAGGGGCATGACACTAGCTCCACAGTTCCCCCGTTGGATTTGATGACCTCAACACTGGTCGATCAGGTGGTCAAGATCTTTCTTCACCCCATTGACTAGTTGTCAGAGGGGACTGACAAGAAATCAATTTCCAAGACCTCAGTCTTCCAGGTCCTTGCTCAGGAGGACATGATATGTTTGGTTCCCCCAGCCACTACCACCCAGTATCAGCCTCCACCAGAGATTATGCAGTCAACAATGGTGCATGTCATTTAAATGGCACCTCCAGCTGCTGCTTCTCAACATTGGCCCCTGGGTCAATGGTTGAGGTCGAGGCAACCCTTAAGCTCTCAATCCACCTCAACTGGGATGTGATACCATTGACAGTCCTCATCCTCAGAGGGAGCGGGAGGAAGAGACTCTAGCTGGTGACTTGGTGACTATGTTTGTAAATGTATTTGATGTATTTTCTTAGCTTCCATTTCTATGTGTTTGAAATTATATTTGAGTTCTATTCTTAACTGCCATTTGGGGTGCTTTTCCATTTAGTTTGGGCAGGATTGAGGGACTCTAGCAGAGAAGTTTGTGATTGTGTGTTTAAAAGTTGCTGTCTGGCCTTTAAGTGCAGGCATCATATTGACAGGGATTAGTGTAGTTTGAATGTAAGGTTTTAACTGCCATCTCAGTTTAGTCTATGGTTAGTTGAAGAGGAAGGAAGAGACTCTAGCTGGTGACTTGGTGACTGTGTTTGTAACTGTATTTGAGGTATTTTCTTAGCTCCCATTTCTGTGTGTTTGAAATTGTATTTGAGGTCTGTTCTTAACTGCCATTTGGGGTGCTTTTCCATTTAGTTTGGGCAGGATTGATGGAGTCTGCCAAAGGACTCCTTGGCTGATTGTTTTTTGGACACAGCCTGTGGTGTAGTCTCACCCTCCCACTCCACTACCCATCCATCTCAGGGCTCCCCTTACATATATTGGGTGGGTCTCATAAGGTCTTGCAACATCCTGCATCCATACAGGAAGTAGCAAAGAGAGGAAGCATAACAGAACACAACAGAAATAAAGCATATATTTGGAGGATATTAAATAGCCATCTTAAGTAGGCAGTTGATTTAGGAGGGAATCAGACATGATTGGAGTAGTGCAGTGCAGTGTTTGTGGAGCTGTGGTCTTCAGGGAGACATTCTGGAGGCTGCGATGCTGCCCTATATGCAGGCACCTGTCTGGACTGAGGGAGGAGGTTGCCTGTCTCCAAGCAGAGTTGGCCAAGCTGAAGGTGGCAACCACCCCAACCCAGAGACCACTGGGTCCAGAACCTTTACCTCAAAGGATGCCAGGGAAGAGGAGTAATTGGACTACAGTGGGCTCAGGGAGGGTGAGGGAGGGGAGTCAAAAGCACATCCCCCAACAGGTCCCACATACTAATTCCTACACTGTTTTGAAGGAACGATAATGCACCACTCAGGAACCTGAGGCTGCATCCAGGGAGGATGGGAGGGTCCTCCAGGATAGAGCCCTAGGGAAGGAAAGCAGGGAACCCCAGAAGAGGGGGAAGCTTCTCCTAGTTGGGTATTCTATTGTTCAGGGAGTGGAGTTAGGGTCACCTAGCAGGGGAGAGAGGAAGGTTAAGAGTCTCCCAGGAAGTGATGCATGGAGGGATGGGAAGCGGATCCATAGAATTGCTATGGCAATAGCTAGGAGGGAGCAGCTAGATGTCATTGTCCACCTGGGGACCAATGACCTGGCCAAGAGAAATGTGGAGTTAGCCAGAGTCCAGGATGATTTCAGGAAGCTGTGGGGAAAGCTGAAACAGATAGCAAGCTCCGTCTTATTCTCGGAGGTGCTACCTGTCCAGGGCACAGGGGAAGCTAGGGCACTCCACATCCATACCTTCAACTCCTGGTTGAAGGATTGGTGTGGAAGGGAGGGTTTTTGCTTCATAGGAGACTGGGGCCTGACCTGGGCAGATGCAGGCTTATATAAGGAGGATGGCTTGCATCTGTCCAAGAAGGGGAACTTGGTCCTTTGTGAGAAGTATAAATGCTTCATTTGTGAGCATTTAAACTGGCCAAGGGGGGAGAGCCAGGAGGCTTATAAACACCCCCCCATGGGAACATGCAGGAATATAAGTTGTCTACGGGAACAGTGAAAGCAAGCAGGAAGGGGCAGGCAGGTGAAGAATGCATAATGAGTGTAACATGGGGGCAGGAGCACATAGGAAAGGAAACCGAGGTGGGGGGAAGATGCTGGAGGGGAAGAACAAGAGCAGAGGGAGGGCAGACTGTAAAACATGGAAGGTCATGCTTATGATAGCCCATAGCCTAGGAAATAAGATTCTGGACCTGGAGGTCTTGTTGGCAGATACAGACCTTGACATAGCAATAATAACAGAGACGTGGTACTCTGCTAATCATGGCTAGAAGTTAATGTACCAGGCTATACATTGTTCAGGAGGGACAGGGAGAGTAAAAAGGGTGGGGGAGTAGCCCTGTATATCAGAGATGGTATAAAGGCTACAGAAGTTCAGGGAAGACAGGGGGAGGCTGAGGTAATGTGAGTTACTCTGGAGCCAAAGAATGGAAGAGCAATACACACTGGGGTGATCTACAGACCTCTAGCACAGAGGGGGAAGTAGACAGGGAACTAGTGGAGAACATACATGGCATGACAGCTAAGGGCAAAATCCTGCTACTGGGGGAGGTTCAGTATGCTGGATGTGAATTGGGCCACTCAGATGGCTTTTTCTGCCAGAAGCACAGCTATCCTAGAATCCCTTCAGAGTGTTGGATTTAGGCAGCTGGTACATGAGCCAACCAGGGACAAATCAATTCTGGACCTGGTATGGACCAGTGAGTACAGAGTCAAAGAAATACAGGTGGAAGGCAGCTGGGGTCTAGTGACCACCACATAGTGTGGTTCAGCATGGAGACATGGACTCAGTCAAGCCATACAAGGGCAAGAGTATTAGATTTCGTGAGGGCAGATTTCACTGAAATGGGTAGATGTATACAAGCAGTCTTGGGGAAGGGAGTGATAGTAGTGAGGGTGGAAAAACAATGGAAGAATCTGAAAGGAGCCATAGTGGATATAACAAACCAATGCATTAGGATGATAACCAAAGGGAAAAGAAGAAGGAAATCACTATGGTTCTCCAAGGAGGTGATGGACAAAGTCAGGGATAAAAGGCTGAGTTTCAGGAAATAAAAGGGAAACATTCAAGGTACACCTCCCTGTCCTCCTCCCTTTTGCACAAAGGGAGGAGGACAGGGAGGTGTACCTTGAATGTCTAAGGGAAGCAGGAAGGCTGTTAGGAGGGCGAAGGCTCAGACAGAAGAGAGCTGAGTACAGTCTGTAAACAAAGGGGATAAGGCATTTTATAGGTACATCAGTGAAAGAATAAAAACCTTGGGGGATTGTGAAACTCAAAGGGGAGATGGGAGAGTGTAAGGAGGGGGATCTGGACAAGGCAGAAATACTGAACAAATACTTCTGCTCAGTATTCACTAAGGAAGGGGTAGATCAGGGACCACATTTGGGTTGCAGAGGCAATGGGGAGAGGTGAACACCAGTCCATTCACAGTGGAGAGAGTTCTGGAAGAACTCACAAAGCTGAAGGTGGATAAGGCCATGGGGCCAGATGGCATCCACCTGAGGATATTAAAGGAGCTGCGAAGGGAACTAGCAGCACCTCTGGTGGCCCTGTTCACAGCGTCACTGAACATGGGTGTCATTCCAAAGGACTGGAGGAGGGCACATATAGTCCCACTGCATAAAAGTGTCAGAGGGGCTGGAAGGAAAGGTCTGCCTGTTTGCAGATGACACCAAGATCTGCAACAGGATGGATTCTCAAGAAGGGGTGCAGAACATGAAGAGGGACCTGGAGAAGCTTAAAAGATGGTCGGAGATGTGCCAACCGAGGTTCAATGTAACGAAGTGCAAAATAATGCACCTAGGTAGAAGGAACCCTGGGGAAAGCTACAGGTTGGGGGAGGTGCTGACTGTCACCAAAGAGGAAAGGGACCTAGGGGATATCATCTCTGATGACCTTAAAGTATTAAAGCAGTGTACAAAGGTGGCAGGGAGGGCCAGTGGTATGCTGGGCTGCATAGGTAGGGGTATCACTAGCAGGAGGTGGTGATGCCATTGTTTAAAACATTGGTAAGGCTTCACCTGGAGTACTTTGTGCAGTTCTGGAGACCATACCTGCACAAGGACATAGATAAGGTGGAGACTTTCCAAAGAAGGGCAACACAGATGGTGCAGGGCTTACACCACAAAACATATGAGGAGAGACTAAGGGACCTCAATATGTACTCAATGGAGGACAGGAGACAGCGAGGGGGGGACATGATTGAAACTTTCAAGTACCTAGAGGGCATAAACAAGGTGCTGGTGGGGGAGCTTTTCGAGTGTAGAAAAAGTACTAGAGCAACGGGGTACAATATGAAATTGGAAGGGGTAGATTAAGAGGTAATGTGAGGAAGTTTTTCTACACAGAAAGCATAGTCGACACACATGGAATAGTCTGCCACAGGAGGTAGTGGGGACAAGCACAGTGGAGGGTTTAATCATGCCTGGGACAGGCACAAGGGAAGTTTGAGAGGGGGAGGGAGTGATGAAAAGCCATTGATCACATAGGGTCAGTGGCCACATATAATGTATAGGGCCTACGAGCAGACTGGATGGGCCTAGCGGTCCTTATCTGCCAGCAATTTCTATGCTTCCAGGAAGCTCTGCCCGGTGTATGCAGTGGCCCTATGAACCACCTTGGTGGGGCAGGGTAAGTCTCTACCCCTGACCCCTTTGGAAGACTGGCGGGTGCCATTCAAGCCTATGCTGGTCCATCTGAGACATCTTTTCAAGTGGAACTGCCTCTCAGCAGCCCATGTGGAGAGCCCCATCTAAAGACTCTTGACCTGCATCCAGATTGCCTGGCTGGTTATCTGTGGTAATCACTCAGTCGGATGACTCAAGAGTGGTTCATGGCAGTAAATGATCAAGGGCAATCTTTGATGACTTCAATGGGTGCTCTATGCAGTCATTGAGGATGCATACTTTTGACTGGGAAGTGGTTGAAGAACTGATCGCAGACCATGAGCTGGTGTCCTTTGAGGCTGTCCTTAGATTTATGTCGGAGTCCATAAACGTCCCTCTGAAGCCTGTCCAAAAAAGGGCTAAATACCCCATTGCTGATATACTGGATAAAGACATATCTCCAGAGGTTGCCTTTCCATGGCTGAGGCCATTATGAGAAGGGCCATGGAATATAACCTACATCCAACATCCAGCCTGGCACCGTCTGCCTCTATGGTCTGCAAATATGCATTCCCTACTGACTCTCTGTCCGGGTTCTTTGACTAACCCTCAACTGAGAGTCTGGACTCTGACTCAGTCTTCTAGTAATCAGGAAATACTGGAGATCTGGACAAGGCTTCTAGCGATGAGTCAAAGAAGATTGATCATGCAGCTAACAAGATCTATGCTATGTCCTCATTCTGTCTCCATCAGGTGAGCTACACTTTGATTATGGCTTATTTTGGTCATTTCATGTTGGGGGGGGTGCTTAATAATATCCTCCTTACCTTCCTGCTGATAAGCAGTTATCAGTAAAAATCATCAGAGATCAAGGTCAAGGTCTAGCTAAATATCAACTCCAGAGGACATTGGGCATTAATAATTCCTGTGCCCATGTTATGGAAGTGCTCATCATGGTGTATTGCTGGGCCTGGCTGCAGCTCTCCACCTTCATGGTCGACACCCAGCATAAGTTGGTCAATGTTCCTTTCTTGGACACCAACCTCTTTGGCCCAGGGGAGGAAGGGAATCTTACTAGGACTGAGAAGTCCAATGACACCTTGGATTCTGTGGCTTCATTCAGGAACGACCTGAAAGGTCTAAAGCAGAAAAAAATGGCCTTTCAGTTTCTATCTATTTAGCCACAGTAGCCTTAGCAGCAGCAACACCAGCAGGGACAATTCTAAGCCCGGTGCCCTAAAGCCAAGTTCTCTGGTCAGGGGCCAAAAAGAGGTGAGGACTGGGGAAGTTGTGCCCTTCAAGCCATTGTGGCAGTGCCCCATCCAATGCTGCTCAAGTGATGGGTTGGGGGTGTCTACTCCTGCCTGTCCAGTCCCTGACCCAGCTTCCTGTGGAAGTTGGCGTTGCCACTTCTGGCCTCACTAGATCATCATTACTATGAACAAGTGTGTTCTCATGGTGGGAGGCAGGGTGTTGCCTCTCATCTTCGAGGCTCTCCTACCTTATGGCTCCCACACTCCAAGGCAGTCCTAAGTGTCATAGGATATATTGCCCTCCCTCAGGGGGGATATTGCTCTGTTCCCTGTGAAAGGAGTCATAGCCTGTGTCCCAGACACACTGACAAGTTAGGGGCACATGTCCATACACTTTCTGGATCTGAAACAGATGGACAGCTGGTGCGCCATACTGGTCTGAATGATCTAAACTAGTTCATGCGGAGGTGCAACTTCCTGATTGTCAGTCTGAACTGGATTATACCATCCCTTGAGCAGGGCATGTGGTTCTGCTCCCTAGACCTCCTGGACACATTCTTCCACATCACACTCTATCTGTCCCACTGGTTGAACCTCTGGTCCTGTACAGAAGGGTGCTTTATCAACTCCAGGTCATGCTGTTTGGCCTCTTGTCCATGCCCAGGGTCTTCACCAAGTGCACGGCAGTGCTGGCAGCCTTCCTGCATCACTCTCTCATCAGCGTGTGCCCACACCTGGTTGATTGACTGATAGCTGGTCCATCCAAGGAGGCCAATGAGTGGTCCGGTTCTATGTCATAATGGCAATTGGTGAAAGGCGACCATCATTATGGCGAAGGTACATCACTGAAAATCAATTTCGGCGATGTACATCCCTGGCACACAGGTAAACAGCACCGGGGACTTAGATTTTCAATGTAAATGGGGGGCTGCACCCCCCACACCCCCCTACTAAAGGATTCTTAACTCTGGGGGGGGTGTAAATTCTGTGAAAAAAAAAATTGGGGTCTGGGTGCACAAAAATGTAGGCACACCCAGACTCAAACCCAGAACCCTCGCAGCTTTAGGCTGCCACCCACCACGCTATGGGGCCAGCTCAGCATCCCCATGCCTACCATGCCAGGCCAGCTCTCCCTCCCTTCTGTCATGCTCATCCCCACCCCACGTGTATACATATAGCGACACCCTATCACTATATGCGTGAACCTCCCCCATCTGGTCACCTTCCTCACACCCTCACCCTGTCATTCCTGCATCGCAAGTGGGTCACCCTATTGGTAGGTACCCACTTGTGGCATGCCCACGTCACCAAGTAGTCCAGGGATCTATCGCTCCAGATCTGCAGAGACTTGGGCCTCTTGGTCAACCCAGCTAAGTCCCAACTGATCCCTTTGCAGGTGATTCATTTCATCGAGTCAGACCTAGACTCCCTATGGGCCAAAGACTGGCTTTCTGCAGGCTGGGTACTGGATCATACCTCCTTTACCAGATCATTTCAGACTGCGTGCTCATGCCCTGACCGGAACTTACTGCTGCTGCTTGAGTACATGGTGTTCTGCACCAGCATGGTCCATTGGGCCTGCTGGCGGATATGGCACCTACAGTGGAGTTGGGCTATCAGTGGTCCCTGCACCTAGGACAATTAAACCAGCTGGCCATAGTGGTCCAGCCAATGTGGGCTGCCATCCAGTGGTGGCTTATCCAAAAACATCTGGAGAAAGGAGTCCTGTTTGTCCACCCAAAACCAATCATTACTCTCTTGACTGCTGCATCTCTGGTGGTGTGGGGAGCACACCTGGAAGACTACAGATTCCAAAGGTTCTGGTCACCCAGGGAGCCCCATCACCACATCAACCTCCTGGAGCTCTGTGCAGTGTGGCTAGCTCTGATGGAATTCACTCCTCTAGTCTGGGGTCAAGTCATGCAAGTCCAGACAGACATTACCACAATCATGTTCTACTTGAACAGGAAGGGTGGTAGGCACTCTGTTCACTTGTGTCAGGAGGGTCTCTGAAACTGGACCCTAGTGTGCAGTGTGGGTACAGATTTCATGACAATCCATGTTGCTGGAGTGGACAATCAGCTGGCAGATGCTGTCAGCTAGGTGAGTGAGACATTGCACAAGTGGTCCCTGCATCAGGAAGTGTTGAACCACCTGTTCTCCTTGTGGGGCATTCTTCGGACATACCTATTTGCCTGCTGGGAGGACACAAAACTGAGGCTGTTCTGTGTCCACCTGCCTCAGTCCAGGACACTGGTGAGGGATGCCTTTGCGAGGCCCTGGACTCTGGGTCTCCTGTACGTGTTTCCTTCTTTCCCCTGATCCACAAAGTTGTGGTCAAATCATGGAAGGACAAGGCACGGATGGTCCTGATAGCTCTGAACTGGGTACACCAGTTCTGGTACCTGGATTTCGCCAGTCTCAGCAGCTGGCCTCCATGCCTCTTCACCTGGATCTACTGACCAGAAAACAGGGGTAGGTCCTACACCTAGACCTTCAGCCTTGCACCTTACAGCTTGGTTCCTGAGCAGCTAGAATTATAGATTTTGAATCTTTTGGAGAATGTCCTCCACATTGTGGAGACCTCCCGAAAAGAGTCTACTTGCCAGTGCTATGCCATCAAATGGACAAGAATTTCTATTTGGTGACTGGGCAAGGAGCTTGATTGGGGTGGGTGAAAGTTATGAATTTCACTATTATGGAAGTTCTGCAAAAATATTTTTTTCCATGGATTTTGCCCATTTTTGTGAACTAATACATCTAAACTGTGGCATTTATTCCATCCGGAGTTTTGATGTATATTTGAAGATTAAATTACCCCCCCCCCATGTCTAGTGTGATGCCCTTCCCCTTCCCGCCGATTGAGGGCCCAAAGTAAAGAAATCCTTGCTGGCTAGTGGTCCCACCCCCAGGTCCTCCACCTGCCGATTGTGGGTGTCATCAAAAAACCCATCCTGCTCACTGGTGTCTAGCGGACCCCCTTCCCTATGATCCCAACTCTTAATACAGTTAGTCCTCCATCCATTCATCGCCCAAATTGGAATTATTCCCTTAAGTCTAGTGGGCCTCCCTCCCTATCCCTATTCCCCAATCCCTGAAAATAAAAAGGAAAGAAATCTTCATTTATTCCCCCAATCCCTGGTGTCTAGTGGATCCCCCACCCCACCACCCCGACAGTTAGTGAATTCAGTTCAATTCAGTTAACTTTATTTGTAAAAAAAAAGGCACTATTCCAGAAGATCATAGTGCCTTAACAATTAAAACAGTAAAAACAGTAAAAATAATCCCAACCAGATAGCATCACTAAGCTGAGTCACAAAAGGCAAGTTCAAATAAGTATGTTTTCAGAGCTACTTTAAAGCTCTCCACAGTCAGACACTCTTGTCTCTGACAAGGTAGAGAATTCCACAGGGTGGTGGGTGCAAACATGAAAGCCTGGGACCCAGATGTCTTTAACAGAACCCTGGAAACCTCTAGCAGTCCCTCATCAGCAGAGTGGAGTGGTCAGGTGGAGGGCAATAAGGACACAGATACTCTTGCAGGTAGCCTGGTCCCTGACCGTGTAGGGCCTTATAGGTCAGCAAGCTGACCTTGAAGGTGATCCGCCACTGAACTAGCAGCCAGTGCAGTTTGTGCAGCACAGGAGTAATATGACTGGCTCGAGATGACCCAGTCAACAACCTGGCCACAGCATTCTGCACCAGCTGTAGGTGGTGGATATCAACCCCCGGAAGCCCTAGGCAAAGGGAGTTGCAGTAGTCAAGGCGGGAGGTCACAAAGGCATGGATCAGTGTTGGAAGGTCATTGGACAGAACAAGATGCTTAATCTGGGCAATCTTCCTCAGATGGTAAAAAGAGGATTTGACAACAGCTGACACTTGTGAATGAAGTGTCCGCTCATTGTACTTGAAAGGGATAAATAAGGTTGATAGGAAAGTCTCTTTAAGCTGAGTGGCAACCATAACACAAGGGGGCAAAGTCTTAAGCTGGAGGGTGGGAGGTTTGGGGGGAGGTCAGGAAGCACCTCTTCACAGAGAGGATGGTGGACTCTTGGAATGCACTGCCAGAAGAGGTCATCTCATTGAAGACAGTGGGCAGCTTCAAGAGAGGCTGGGATAGGCATTGTGGGAAAGTAAGGATCATGAGTAGGGAGAATGGGAGGAGTGGGGAGGGAGGGCAGGGACAGTAGCTCAAGCTGTGGACCCTGCAATACGAGCAGACTTGATAGACCAAATGACCTTTTTCTGCTGGCTTCTTCGTATGTTCATATGTATGTAAATATTACACCCAAATTTTGTGCCTGTTAAGAGGTCCGCAGCTGGCTACCCCTGAGCCAAAGCCCAGAGGCACTGCCAGTCCACAATCCCCCAGTCTGATGACCTGGATCCACTACCAACACCTCAGTCTTGTCAGAGTTCAGCTTCATCCAGATGTCATTCATCCAGTCCTGTATCTCAGCGAGGCAGCTGTTAAACATCGAAACCACACTATCCTGCTCGGGAACAAAGGACAGGTACTGCTGGGTATCATCTGCATAACAGTGAAAACCCAGCCCCTACCTCCTTATAATGTCTCCCAATGGCAGCACGCACACTGTGAACAACAGGGGGGACAGCACAGAGCCCTGTGGGACCCCACATGGCAGTGAGAATGAGTCAGAAGAAAAACTCTCTGACACCACCCTCTCAGATGTGCCAGAGAGAAAAGATTGGAACCATCCGAGTACTGTTCCTGACAGGCCACAGAGGAACTGCTGGTGGTCCAGCAGCACCCCATGGTCCATGGTGTCAAACGCTCCAAAGAGATCAAGAAGAACCAATATGGAACGGCTCTTCTGATCTCTTACTATTAGGAGATCATTGAGCACCTGAACAATGGTGGTCTTGGTGCTATACCCCTTCCGAAATCCGGACTGGAAAGGATGGTAGATTTCATGGATGGTTAGGTGATTCTCCAGTGCAGTGTGACCAACTTCTCAATAACCTTCCCCACAAAAGGGAGATTAGAGACTGATCTGTATTTGGCAGGACAGTCTGGGTCAAGAGAGTGTTTCTTAAGGAGGGGTATCACCACCGCCTCCTTCATGGAGTCCAGAAACTCACCTGACTCTAACGAACACATGACTATCTCTGCAAGGATTGGGCCAATGACATAAAGACACCCCACTGAGAAGTGAGTTGGGCCTGGATCCAAACTACAGCAGGTCGGCAGCATGCTCTGAATAATCCGCACAATCTCCATGATCTCCAGCCAGTTGAAACTGGCCCAACAAAACTGAGGAGGAGCAACCTCACACCAACTGCTGCTACCCCCCCCTGTAGAGCAAGCCAATTGAATCTCAGACATGATGTCAGCCACCTTATCAGCAAAGAAGCGAGCAAACTCATCATACTTTTCCTGTGAAAATACTCTTTAAACTCGTAGACAGGCTAGATTTCAGTCTGTCCATGGTTTGAAAGAGCTGAGCTGGTTGATTGTGAGCTGTGGCAATCTCCCCCAGACAGGAACTCTGCCTTCTTATGAGAGATAACCGATTGATAGTCTCTATAATGATCTCTCAATCTAAGTTTGTCAGCAACAAGGTCCAATTTCAGGCAGCATCACTCTATCCATTGCCCTACTCGCCATAACTCCCTGAAGGTCCCATCAAACCAAGGGCAGAGGATGAGAGGTGAACATGGGCAGGAGAAATTGCATCTAGAGATGCCATCACAGCCTTATTATAGGCCATTAGCAGGTTATCCGAACCCATGCTTGTACTCGGTAATCCCGATGGCTCCAGCAGCACCAATAGTGCATCTGGGGTCACACCCCTCAAAGGGCAGTACCGGACCATCCCCACAGGGGCAGGCCTTTAGGGGGAGCATGGAAATTTGAACCGTATAGTGTGATGGTCTGACCACTCAACAAGTTCCACCACCAAGTTGGAGGCCTCCATTCCTAGCAGGAAGAAAAGATTAAATGAGTGACCAAAATTATGCGTTGCAGAGACAATTGCCTGTGTGAAGTCCAATGAGGTTGTAAGTTGGAGGAAGTTCTGACCAAACTGTGACAGTTCGTTGTTGACCCAAGCATTGAAGTCACCCAGCACCATCAAACTGGGAGACCCCAACACCATGTCAACAATGAAGTCCGCAATCTCCTACAGGAACTGATTCTTGTCCCCGGGTGGACATTAGACAAAAAGAATCCTGCACGCCACACATGCAACCACCATACACTCAAAGAATTTGGTCTCCCCAGCTGGCACATCTACAGGGCCCAATCCCAATCTAAAAAAGATTGCTACACCCATGCCCCTGCTATCCAACCTGGAACGGTGTATCACAGAGAACCCCGCTAAAAACGTTGACTCTAAAATGGGACCAGCATTTTCATCCAGCCAAGTCTCGGTGATGCAAGCCAGGTCTGATGACCCAACAAGATCAGCTATTATAGCCATCTTGTTTTGTTTTTTTTTTTTTCATTTTTTTTCCTGCCTTCCTTGTTCCAGGTCAGCCACTCCTTAGGCCACTTAGGTCCCCGCTGGCACCCCTGCCCTGATGCCTGCCACCACCACCTCACATTTGCAGCCCCCCAGGTAACCTGGTGTAACCCTTTGCCAGGTGGGTCTCCTTCCTCCAAGGGAGATTGGTGCCAGTGGGGGTTGGCCAGCACATTCTACTTGGCCCAGGTGCTGCTGAGATGAATCTGGGTCACATCGGGAACTTGGCAGCTGCGGGAGCTGGTAACCATCATCTGGTCAGCCATAGAACAATTTTTTCTGCTTTGTTCCCTGGGGATGGGGTGTGCCTCAACGTCAAGGCATAAGCCAATGTTCCCCACCCCCCCTTAGTCAGTGGGACCCTAGCTCATTGCCATATCCCCAGTCTCCTCCAGGTGTCGGTAAGCACCAGGTCCTCACTCCACCCTCCTCACGAGAGAAGGCAAGCAGTCTCTGGACAGTCTATCCTTCATTGCCCGGCTGGCCCTCCAGTGTCCCGAGTCTGTTCCTGAACCCAGGTCACCTGCGTTGCAAGCAGAAATCCAATCATTATGTTGATGGGCCAGCTAGCCATCTTATTTTTAATGGATCTGGCACTGCATGACACCATTCGAATCAAATGAGATACTGAGGCCAACCAGACCACCGGCATGCTAACTGCAGAGCTCTTGGGTATGGGTACCAGGCAAGGTGAACCTCGGTCTGGGACCCATTTCACCCCAGGGCATCTACTGGTCCTCACTACCCCAATCCAGCCACCTCGTTCTTTTCCACCTCCAGGTCTGGGGCCCCCCCACACCTCCTATCAACTATTCCCAGAGCACTACAGTGTCCATAAACTGCTGCGGGCAATGGAGGACAATTAAAGGGGCGGAGGTCCCAGAGCTTGGAGGGGGAGTAGCGCCTGACCAGAGAGCAGCCTGTCAACACATGTTGACAAAACCAGAATCAACAGCCCCCAAGTACCCAAAGCAAAACCCAAATAAACAGTCAAATGTACAATAATACAGTTAAAAACAAGAAAATCCCAAATTCCACCCAACCCCAACTTAGATAACCCCTTATACTAGTAAACTGGCAATAAACCTCCTTTTCAAATTAAAATAATGAATATAAAACTAAATGCAGACGGTAGTCCAAGTGTGATTATACTTAGTTGAGGCTCTCATCCCCCAACCAGCAATAACATTTAATGTCCAAAGAAAATGCCAGTCTCTCACTCCAGCATTTCATCCAGTTCATAGAAACCATGCAAATAGAGATTAAAAGGAGAACATCTCACCACCTCCAACCAGAATAACCTCCGAGGCAGTCACGGACAGTCTATCCTCTAACCAACTCCAGGAATAGATCTTCCTTCAGACCAGGATAACAAAGCAGCAACTACCCATAATAGGACCCCGATAAACCACAATAGGAAAACGCTACCCCCCTGCAGGAAAAACAGGGAATCCAACAGAAGACCCTACAATCCTCACCTGGGGAACATCCAAGGGCAACCAGAGTCCTATCACCCTCCAGCCAAAGTTCCCCAGCACCCTACCAGGGAGGCAGTCCAATCCCCACTCCAGCTTCCAGGCTGGTCACATGGGTGAACCTCAGCATGTACCTCCAAAGACAGTCCAAAACATTGCTCCACAGCTGATTAAAATGGCCAACTAAATGCCCTTAGGTATAGGGGGAGGCCGAAATAACCCCCCAATGACTAGGGACTAGAGTTCAATGTCCTGGCCATCCTCCAACAGCCAGACAACAAATCAACCCAAAAGCCACTGAAAACCCCACCCTATAGCAGAATGCTCCTGTAGCTACAACCTCAGTCACCCTCGGCCACAAGCAGCTCCTCACCCAACTGTAGACTTCAGAGACAGAAAAAACAGTTCCGATTTTAAAATACCTGCAAGTCTCAAAAGTTCAACTTCAGGAACACAGAGCAGTGTTAGACTGCCATCACTCATGCCCAATGATGCTCTTCTTTCAGCTCTTCCATGGGCCTTTCGCTCCTTAGCAAGTTCTTCCTTCCTGGTCTGCAATAGCTCCTCCAATGGCTCCCCCGTGATAAATATCAGGAATGTCAGGATAGGCATGGGCTACAAAATGCCCATCTGCTCCAGCAACTGCCTCTAAAATGAACTGCTTACACTGATAGATTGCTGCAAGCAACAGCTGAAGGATAGAGCTCTGACATAGCATAAGCGCTTCTGAAAAAATATCAAAATACAAAATCTTTAGTCTCAATATCATCCGACTACACAGTCTGCCACACTGCAGTCTGAAAAAATACTGAGACACACGATAAAAACTTGCTGAACACCAAAAACATGCCAGAAGCACAACCAAGCAACTCAAAAAAGATGCTTCATAAACTAGTCTACCTAACTTCTTCCACCCTAACTAGCCTACTAGACTAAGTCTAAAACAAAATATTAAAACAAAACAAAGTAAAATAAAATGAAAAGTAAAAAAATAAAACCAAACAGAGCTGGTGTTCTTGCTAGGTCATATCAGCCACTATCTTGCTCCTCGTCTTTATCCCAAGCCCAGGCTCACTACTCCATGCCGGCTGCACCACCCCAACCCCGTTCCCCCCATCCTGACTCTCCTAGCAGGCCACCAGCACAGCCCTCCTCTCTCCTCCACAGCTGGCAGCCCACAGAGCTGCTGTAAATATGAATGAGCATGTGGTTGCTTGCACAAGCGTGTGCTCATTCATTGAAGCTCCCGGCCATCTTTCGCCAGTTTTCAGGGGTAGAGGAGGGGGCTGTTCTGGTTGCCCATGGGGTGGGCAGGATGGGGGAAACAGCATTGTGGACCCAGGAGGGGTCCACAATCCCATTCCCCCTATCCTGCCACCCTCGCAGGTGACTGGAACAGCCCCTCCCCTTTGATCTCTACCCCTGAAAACCTGCAAAAGTTGACCGGGAGTTGCAATTAATGAGTTTGTGCTTGTACAAGCAAGCACGTGCTCATTCATATTGACAGCAGCTCTGTAGGCATCAGCTGTGGAGGGAGAGGAGGGTCACTTGGGGGGCCGAGATGGGGGAAGCAGGGTAGTGGTGGTGGTGGTCTTCACTAACCGTCGGGGTGGGTGGGTCCACTAGACACCAGGGATTGGGGGACTAAATGAAGATCACTTTTCTTTTTTTTTCATTGATCGGGGAATAGTGATAGAGAGGGAGATCCACTAGACACCAGGGAATAATTTCAATTAGAGTGACAAATGGATGGAGGGCTAATTGTATTAAGGGGTGGGATCATAGGGAGGGGGGTCCACTAGACACCGGGGAGCTGGATGGGTTTTTTGATGAAACCCATGATTGGTGGGTGGAGGTGGGACCACTAGCCAACAAGGAGCGTTTTGTGGAGGGTCCTGCAATCGGCGGGTGCCAGTGAGGGGGTATTAATGTTACTAAATTTAATTAACAGTGTAAACTGCCGGTACAAAATCTGAAGAACTGACCACTGACAGTGATCAGTTCTGAGTATTTTATGCTGCAGTTTAGCCTGCAGTTGCCACATTTATTCCGCCTGTTTTAAGGCGGAATTTCTGCAGAAGTTATGAAAGTGATTTCTGAACTTTCGCGGAAATTCCATCAGCGGATTTTCTTTTCTCACACACCCCTAAGCTTGAATCCCTTGCATGCCCTGTGGTTAGTATCCTGGAGTACCTCTGGTCCCTATCCACACTGGGGCTGCAACTGATGACCCTTAAAGTGCATCTGGCAGCCATCTCTGCATACCAGGCACAGGCTGGCTTGTCAACAGTGACCAAGAAGAAGGTAGTAGGGCACTTCTTTAAAATCCTGGACAACCTGCCTCCTCTGGTGCTTGAACCACCTCCGCTTTGTGACTTATTATCTTCCAATGCTTTCACAGCTGAAGTCGAAAGCAAATAAGGATTGGTACTGCTGCTGAGGAGAGAAAAATGTTAGCCACATAATATATATGGTATAAGATGAATGTATATTGGTATCACACTAATATAGACACCAATTACAATATGGGGACTATTACCAAAATTCAGGAGAAGTGCAAAAACATTTTTTTTTATTTAATTTTTTAAAATTGCCGTGACATTGTCCATGTCAATATTAATAAAGTATATTGATATACTTTAGCATTATGGAAAAATATATCACTTCAGCCAGAAGAATTAGTGAGCTATAGGCACTTTCGGTGAAGTCTCCATATCTGGTCTTCCACAGGGACAAGGCAGTCCTTCATCCCCACCTGAAGTTCCTCCCAAAGGTAATATCAGAGATCCACCTTAACCAGATGATACACTCCCGGTATACTTTACGAATGGTTCCAAGTTCAAATAGCGATTTTAAAACAGCAATGACTGAAAACAGCACACAATACAGATCGACCACATACAGCGATCACTCTTTTTGTGGGAGGTGAATTGCCCACCAGACTCCCCTTACTAAATATACCCACTCTGGGGTGGATGCAACTCAAGGAAGGGGGAACCTACGGTCACTGACATGGCACTCGTGGTTTTCATGTGCAGCTTTTGCCATTTCCATTTTAAAGTCACTATCTTGATGGGATACCTTTACAAGCCCATCTTTGGAGGCTGATCAAAGGCTCAATATTGTGGACCTACAAAGAGCACGCTCTAATTATGTGGAGTGCATGGCTGGAGTTCAGGGTCGGGCTTGCCAGCTATTTGTCACATATGCTGAAGCTGCACCTGGCAAACTAGTAGTTAAACAAATGATTGGCAGATGAATTACATCCTACATTGACCTCTGCTACAGGTTGGCTGGTAGGGAGCTTCCATGAAGGCTTTGATCTATTTCAACAAGGCATTCCACTGCCTAGATGGTTGCTTGCAGGGACATCCCCATTCAGGAGATATGCAGGGCTGCCACCTGGAAGTCAGGAGACACCTTCAGCTCTCATTATGGCATCAACCTTGAGTCTCATTGGAAAGCTGCTTTTGTGACCTGTTTTCCAATTTCTGTTTGCCAAGTAGGGGTGTGCACCTTGCCTGCTCCTCCTGGAGAACTGCTGGAAGTTTGCCACTGTGGGATAAGTGAATCATATCTACAACCCTAGAAAAATAGATTACTCACCTGCAACCATAGTTCTAGGAATGGTACATGGTTCACATCCACACCACCCACCCGACCTTCCCTAGCAAGTAGCACATGGATCACTGCTTCCAGTGTACAAAATCTAATGTCACATGGTGGAGTCAAGGGATATATGACCCTGATGATTGGAAGAGCTTTGTTTAAAGATGTTCTGACAAATCAGCACTTCTGGTGGAACTGCCATCATGTGGATGTGAACCATATACCTCTCCTAGAACTAGTTATAGGAGAGTAGCCTATTTTTTCCTATTCCTTTTACTGCAGCAAAGCCATTTAGATTGTTGTTAAACAAACTTAATTCCAAGCAGGGAGCAACTGTAGGACATGATGAATGAGATTTACTAGATGGAGAAGTTAATTCATAATGGGGTCTATTCATGAAGGTGCAGGTTACACATATGAAATGTACGTATAATGCCTGCGTAGCTATGCGGCCCTGGACAGGCACAGGGTGCATGGTATTCACAACTGTGAGCACCAACAGGGCACCTGTCCATGGCCTCACCCCCCCCATGTGCAGGTGTGCAGAGGCAGGTCATAGAATTCAAGTGGGCATTCACTGAGATGCCCATCTTGGGTCCCATAGTTGATCCTCTGCTTTTCTTGGGCAGGGGATTCTGGGTAGGCATGAGTTCTGGGACCTTTGCACATGTGGGTGATTGCCTGAATGGTTGCCCCCAGCTCTACTATGCAGCTCAGTGGGCTGGGGCAGCACAGTGGAGGGACATCCATGTCCTGCCAAAGCCAGGGGGTGTCAGCAAGTGGGGGTGCAAAACAGTTAAGCCAGGGTCTTCACTCATGTAACTTGCAACCCCCTCACCTAGCACTCCGCGTCCTAGTGAATGGCACATAATCCGGGCACATCCCCTGACACACTTCTGGACTGCCAGGGGGCATGTAGCCATTGGATCAGCTGAGGGATTGTGTGCACAAGGGGCTTGCACTGCTGCTGTGAATGCTACCTGGGGGCTGCATGGCATTCCAGCTTAGGGTTGCCTACATGCCTCAGATACACGGGGCATAGGCAATCCACACCTCTGTGAATATAGCCCATTGTGAGATTGCAAAAGGATATTTTTTATGACAGTAAGTTATTATTATTATGTAACCAGGTAAAGCCCAATAGGCACAAGTGCTTGTTTTCTAGGAGCAACCTGGGAAGCTTAAGTGATTTACTCAGAGTCAAACAGTTTGTAAGTGGAGGTTGTGGGAATCAAACCCAGGTCTGCTGGGTGTACCAAGCTCATTCACAGCTAGAGATATTGTGAAGTTTAAATCCATCGGTGAAGTTCCCACAAAGTCACCAAATTCGCCCCACAAAAAACTTCACGAAAATGACTTCTCTGATGCTAAAACTTCGCCAGGTAACTTGATTGGTTAACTTCGAGTTTTTTTTTGTAACTTTGAATGTAATTGTCTTAATCTGGTGCCAAAACTTTGCCGGTTAACTTTGAAGGCAACTTCGACTTTGTTAGTAAATTCAAAGTTAATGAAAAACATGGTTTGTCACATGACTCACCTACTGCATGTCACATGGGAGACTCCAGGTAGGCAGGAAGTGAATGTTTGACTTTCATTTTGGCAGTTGTAACTGAAGGAGAGTGGAGACACTGTGACTGACTGACGGAGCATTTTATATAGTCTCATTTAGAGAGTTGAAAATGTTACTTCTTTTTCAGTCTTAATCCTTATCTTTCCTTACTGTACTAGTACTTTCTGATCTCATAAATTTCGTTAGTGTATACTTCTTTTTAATGAGTTCTGACTGTCTTTTTCTTTCATTTTCTTTACATTTCTATTTGTGATAGAGGGGCAGCGTCCGGACTCGGCTGAGTCCAGACCGAGTGGTGCTGGAGCATTCGTAAGGCGCCCACACCTTAGCAGGTGTGTTTTTTAAAAGGGACTGCACCCCCTTCTTCAGCTCAGGAAGGGAGTTCTGCTGCTGCAGAGCAGCAGCAGCAAGAAAAAGATAAACCATAGGAGCAGGAACAACAGCAACAGCAGCAGTCATAGGTCCCCCCCTAGCAGGAGCCTGCCACCTCCTCTTCTGGAGCTCCCCCAGTCCTGCAGCACTCTGTGGTATGGGATTTCTTTGATATGCACTCTCCAGATGAGACAGCGGCCATCTGCAAGGTGTGTGAGGCATAGCAAAAAAGGGGAGCTGTCTTGAGATCAGCGGCCAGAGGACACATCTCCGCATCCACCACCTCACTGAGTGGAGGACCAAAGAGTGTGATGTGGCTGCATCGTGTAATAATGGTGGTGGTGATGGCCCTGGGCGAAATGTGGAGCAGCATGAGGTCAGCGGTGCTGCTGCAGCACCAGCAGTGAGTCAGCGATGGTGTGGCAGGCATGATGTAAACCACAGCAGTACTCCTGGTGTACCTCAGCAGCACCATTATGACAGAGGTAATGATGACCCCATGTCACCAGCCACAAATGGCCATCTTGTTGTTTTGTGGGCTGAGGTGAATGATCTGCACCATGAATTGAACACCTTCCAGCAGGAGGTGGTGGGTCAGTTTGGCAGTGTCATGTCCAGCCATGAGAGGATCCTCACTCTTCTATCTGAGCTGCGTGGTGGTGGTGGTGGGTCATGGCTCGTCTTCTGGCAGTGCTGGTTGAGTGGTCTGAGTTGTTCTGTTTCAAGTTTTATTTTAGTTTATATGTAGTTATTCTGTCATCTATGTTTTTATTTTCTCCACTCTCTAGTCCTCCCTATTAAAAATAAAAAACACCCCAAAAATATAAAAAGTAAAAAAAAAAATAGCTTTGTTGTTTTAAGGTCTGTTTTCTCTGTCCTCCTTTTTAGTATTGTTTCATTCGTGTGGATGTCCCTTACCTCTCCAGTTCTGTTATTTCTTTAATCCTTTTTACGCATCATGAACCACATTCCTTCCTTTCATTTTTGTCACTGTTTCATCATGTGTACTCACTCCTTCTATCCATAAATGTCAAGTATTTGCCACATTACATAAATTGTGTCCCCATGGTATGTGATGGTGCATAACTGGTAGTTGTGTTGTGTGCAACCACCAACCACCCAAAGACGTGCAAACCATAACACAAACTTGAGCCATTCTACTGAGAAGTTAAACATAAATCTGTTTTAAGCACTTAATATGTTTACTGCATTTGCCAGAAATGTGAAGTTGTGTCCCCAGAGAGAAAATGCATCTTTTCAGCCAAATACTATTGCCGCACACACCAGAGAAGGTGGTGCAAAGCATATGTGAAGCCTGCAAGAGAACATAAACATATTTATCGTACTAAGCATTTTTGGACCTGCTATCCGGCCCCCACCACCACCACCTACACTTTGCCAGAAATGTAAAGTTGTGTCCCTAGAGAGAAAACACATCTTTTCAGTCAAACACTGTTGCCACACACACCAGAGAAGGCAGTGCAAAGCATATGTGAAGCTTGCAAGAGAACATCAACATATTTCTCATACTAAGCATTTTTGGGCCTGCTATCCCGCCCCCACCACCATCACTACCACCACCAGCAGCAGCACTTTGCCAGAAATAAGAAGTTGTGTCCCCAGAGAGAAAATGGATCTGTTCAGTCAAATGCTGTTGCTGCACACACCAGTGAAGGCAGTGCGAAGCATATGTGAAGCTTGCAAGAGAAACACTATTGCTGCATGGAGAGGCGGCTTTGATGCTGCTGCATGCTGCTGCTGTTCCAAAGTCAGAGAAATGGCCTCTTGCTCGGTGTGGTCCTGGATTCATGATGGCATATAGACATATTGCACAGGTAAGTACCTTTGTTTTCTTTTCATTGTAATGGAAGAGGTTTATTTCTACTATTCAAAGTCTAATATATTCGCAATTCTCTGTCATTGATTTTCAGTTATTTGTACATATGACATCATACTGCTGGACAGATACAACATAGATGCTATTGTCTGACTCATACACAACATTGTTCAACCACAATGGTAAGTATTTTTGTTTTTTTTAAGGGTGTGGCGAGTCAAATTGTTTCTATACCATAACTGACAAATTAATTTCATTTCTTAATCACTGACTCTGCTGTTCTTCCTTATCTTTACAGGTATTTCTTGTGCCTGAATTTGTTGCAACGATGTGCTCAATTTACCAAGCAAATGATGTCAGTCCACAGAGAGCACCTGGAAAACAAGAAAGGATTTTTGTGAATGAAAGTCATGGAAAGTAAAGTAAAGGAAACTAAAAGAAAGGAAAGCAAAAGAAAGGAGAGGAAATTAAAGCGGAGGAAAAACATTAAATCACGATACTTACCGTTAGAGTACTACTGCTAGCTGTGCAATTCTGTTTTGGTGTCTGTGTTCTGTAGTAGAACCAGCAAAACCTGCATGAAGAAGATATTACAAGAAAACAGTTTAATGCTGCAATAAGTCTTATCAATCATGGTCTGATTTTCTGCCTCTAGTAGGCTTATAGAAGCGCTGCAGTATCTGAAAAACAGTGCAGTTGTATCACTAACAGCAGATGAAGAAAGCCCTTGATGCAGTGTAGTTACACTCGCATGATGATGCCTTGCAGATTTCAGTCAGTGGCTTGATGGAGGAGGAGGATCAAGATTAATCTGTCAAGAGGAGAGTTTTGAGGAGGTACAGGAGGTGATCCTGTTTCACATTGGTGGCAATGAATCATCAGTCACTACAGTGGTGAAAATGGTAGCCAAGACAATGCTGTTTCTTACTTGATGTGATTGTGAGGAGGAGGAGGACATATCTGAAGCAGCCCAGGGAGTACAGAGGAGGTAGAGGAGGTGGTTCTCATTATCACAGTCAGCTGCCTACTACATACTGATTACTGATACCACTGGTGGTGGAAGTGCTGTGCCATGCTGTTTTGGCCTATGTTGCAGGAGGATCCAAGGCATCTACAGTGCACACAAGAGATAATAGGAGGAGGAGGAGGAGGAGAAGGGTGAGGTGTTGTAGTGATAGTATAATATGTTGATTATTGTCACTCCATTTTGTATGCTATTTCATGTAATGTATGTCATTTTATACTCCATTTTGTATTGTGTGACTCCATTTTACATGCTGCTTCATTTAATTGGTGTTTTGCTCTTTAGATAGCCTCATTATTATGTTTTGCTTCAGACAGTGTATTTTGCTGACTTGAAGGTCGCATATTATCAGGCAACCTGTTTTTGTGGTTTTGTTTAAACTCCTGCTTAGCTCATAGTGTTCTAGGCACCCGGCCAGTGTTTGGAGCACAGTGACCTAGCAGGTGTAGGGAATTCTGAGCAGTCCTTATGGTGTGAATTTGTGCATCCTGGGAGCCCGGCCAGCTTCTAGAATGTGGGAAAACAACACTATGAGGGCTGCACGATTATTTTTAGCATAGAATAAGATATAAATGTAGCTTTCTCAATGCCTGGTTTGAAGCCTCTCCTGCAGGGTGGACGCATCGCTGTGGGGCCAGTTCCCGGTTCGAGAGACTCCTAGCCAGGCTGACAAGGGGGCTTCCCAGCCATTGGAAGAGGGCTTGGATGATGCTTTATTGAATCGGTGATGTATAACCTTTTGTATTATATTTTGTTATAATAAAGCTTTGGCTTGCTGTACTTATTGTACTGTTATTGTGTGTATGTGAGTGTGAATGGCAAATAGCTGCCTGGTTTGAGTTGGCAGAACAGGTGTTGAGGTCACTGCTGCATGGCCGTGGTGTTTCTTGTTGTCTAGAGCAGGTGTTCTGTTCAGTAATTCATAAGTGGCATAGTGCATTGTTTACAGTTGTTCAATTTGACGCAATTAAGAAGCAGCACTAATTAATAGTTGCTGATGTATATCTCATCACTGAATGTGATACATTATTACTGTTATTAAGTTGACATCCAGGAGTACATGGTCATGGATGGGTGGGGAGGGGTACGTGGAGGGAGAAGGAGAAAATAAGTAGTAGAGTTCATTATTCTTCCATGTCCTCACTTCTAAAATACTGAAGGTACCACACACATCATACACTGCCAGTTCCATGTATGAGTGGATTTCACAGTGTTTTTTAACTATATGGAAGCATTCTAACTCAGGAGACAGCATGAACTTATTGGGGTACTTCCGGGTCACTCCAGCCTATTTTACCAGTCCTGGTGCAAGCAGGGTGAGCAAAGATCAGGGCATGAGTGGCGTTGTGCGTGAAGACATGCACAAAGACACGCGCGTCCAGTGTATATTTAGTGTGTTTGGTGGAGTTTGACAGGTCCAGGAGAAATAGTGTATAGTGCACCTTTGACAGTAGTACGGTAGGTACTGCAGTTTTCTCCATGTGTGTTTGATATTTAAGTCCAATAATATGCTTGGTATGATGGCGTCACCCATAGGACAACCTTGCAACACTACAACTATTATTACTACTATTAGGGAAGTTGGGTATAAATGATGTCCTGTAACATGTTTAGTCTACAGGCTATAACTACTGATGGTCACCCTTTCCAGTGTCCTAAATAAACAGAAACTGTAGTACTGTAATGTGAAATTGGTATGTTTCACAAATGCTTGCTGGTACTTGAGGCTAGTCAGGATACTATGTCTAAAAGGCTGCATGAGGCTAGTAATGTGACTGACTTACCTAATACCAGCCTTACTAAATCCTGTCTCAATTACTGCTGCTGATGTATTAACACCAGTAGACAATAGTTCTCATGTCCCTAACAGTAGTTTTTGCATTCCTTCATTAGAATCATGTAAAAAAAGAGCTAGAGAGGATGAGCTTTGCCCTGAGAACAATGCAGAAGATGCCACCTGGTATAATGTTCAAAGGTCGAAAGTCAGCAAAAAATGAAGAAAGGCAGCGTATTTTAATATCCCACTGCATAATACTTTTGACTCTCTGTCCCCACTCTCTATCGACACATTTAGTATCCCCACAGTGGTTTCATCTAGCAATAGTGACCCCTCAGGCATATTAAATATTGACATGGGTATTTCAAATCCTAGTCCGATGACTCTCACCCCTATTCCTACCCTTGACACTCCATTAATTGACTTTTCTTCTACTAATGTTGTAACCACTAACACTGAAACTGAGTTACCTTCATCCACTTCTAATATGAAACTCAATGTTGCCTATCCTAGACAAACGTTTGTAGTAGGCGACTCTATTGTTAAACATTTGGACAGGGCTATTTGCGAACCAGATAAACATAATAGGACCTGTTCTAGCTTTAGTGGAGCTAAAATTGCTGATCTCACACATATGGCTAATAACATTTTTAGCTCTCAGGATACGAATCCACTCTATATTATTCATGTAGGAGCCAATGATATTTATAATGACTCCATTCAAAACATTAAATCAGCTTTTGTTGTCATGACTAATAAATTGTCTGAGCTTGTATGTGACATCTACTTTTTGGAGATCTTACCTATATCTAGATACTCGTTTTTCCTTAATCAAAAAATCAAACTCATTAATAATTAGCTCCAGAACTGGTGTTTACGTCAAAACATCACTTGTATCACCCATTGGGAGGAGTTCACAGATAGACCTGAGCTTTTTTATTCTGATGGTCTACATCTTACCAGATGAGGAAATGACTTATTGAGCAAACAGTTTTTGTCAATTATTAATAACTGTTTAAACTAGGCATGGGGGAGTTGAGGGTCAGTTCCTTTTCTCTTAATTCATGTAAACTTTCCAGTCAACATTTACACTTCCTTAGCTTTAATGCTAGGAGCTTGAACCAGAAATATGATGAACTACAAATTAGAGCTCACAGTAATGATATAGATGCCCTTTCTGTTTGTGAAACCTAGGGAGATGCTAATTCATCTTGGGATATGCAGCTACCTGTTTTTTCCACTTACACACTAAACCGACAGAATAGGAAGCAAGGGTTGCCCTATTTATTAATAATAAATTCAATGCTGTCAACATTTCTAGTTTCATTAAAACACATGACATTTCTACTGATACTCTATGGATTAAACTTTTCCTTTCAAATCAGGATTCCATTATCTTAGGGATATACTACCTTCCCCCTAACTCACTCATTCAAATTTTGGATACTTCTTTATCAGAATTTGAATTATTTTATTTATTTATTTATTTATTTATTTATTTATTTCGATTGGGATTAATACCTTTGAGTCAAAGACTCATTTTCAAAGGTTCCAAGTCAGGGACAAAACAGAGCAATACAAATACAATACAATACAATAAGTACAAATTAAGATAGCAGTGAAAAAAGAAAAACAATGGCAGGCATCATAAGCATCATTAAAATGGCACATGAGGTACAAGACTTGCTAGTTTCAGGTACATCTTAAAAGTACAGTAAATTACATTACATCAAGTTGTTGCAGGGTAGTGATACACTGGGAATAGTGAGACTTGTCAATAATAGGTCAGTGTTAAGATTTGGGGATGATGGGGGAAAAGGTAAGCAGCCAGACTGGCGTTGTCAAAGTAGCTAGAGGTGGTGTGGGACAGGAGTAAAGGGGAAAGGTGGTGTAGGAGGTTGTAAGTCGAGAAGGGGGAGTGGGGAGGGGAAGAGGTGAGGAGGCTGGGGATAAGACAGGAGGAATATGTTGAATTATTTTCTTCCACAGTTACAGGTGGTTACATTCTTAAGGTATGACCATAGCTCCCTTTAGAACATACTGAGCTTTGTGTTTCCTGTCAGCATTTCGGGCAGCTCATTAAACCATTTGTGGCCATTAAAAGTAATGGATTTTTGGGCCAGTGATGTGCACTTGAAAGGGACTTGTAGTCCTCCTTTTGTCACATTTCTTGTTTATTTAGTGTGCACAGCCTTCTTGAACAAACTGCTTATGGATTCCGGCATGAGGCCTAGTTACACTTTTTTTATGATCAGGCATGTTTGGTATTGGACTCTTAGGTACAGTGGGAGCCAGCCCATCTCCGAGTAGAGTGCACAGGTGTGAGTCCATCGATCTGCCCCAAGTGCCAGATGACTAGCCCTATTCACGAGTTTTTGTATCCTGTTTAGGGCAGACTCTGATCCTGCAATGTATATTGGTAAGCCATAATCAACAGGTGATAATACTGTGCTGCCTGTGGCTAATTTGAGGGCCGCAGGTATCACTGAGTGGTTGTTTCTGTAGAGGATGCCCAGTTTCATGTTGGTGGTTTTGACAACTTGATTAACGTGATGGGAGAAATTGAGAGTGTCATCAAGGTAAACACCCAGATATTTAAACGAGGAGACTTGTTCAAGTGTGACGCCCTTTTGGTTAAGAATTTGAAGGGGGCCGAAATTCCTTTTGTTCTGTGGGACCGAGAACAGCATACTTTTTTTTATGGTTTAGTAGCAGTGTATGTTGACAGAACCAGGTTTCAAGTTTGTGGAAACATAGAGTAGGCCTTCCTCTATGGTCAAGTGGTCCCTACCTGGGACCAATATAACAGCATCATCTACATATAAAACGATGCTAGCTGGGCAGGCTTCAGGGAGGCAGTTGATGAACAGGCTGAAAAGGAGCGGTCCAAGTATAGACCCTTGCGGTACTCCAAGAGCCACTACCTTAGGGTCAGAGAGTGAGTTGCCAATTCTAACGCATTGAGTTCTTTGCATCAGATAACTACAAAACCAGGTGACTGTATCAGGGACCAGTCCCATGGAGAGCAGTATGTTTAGTAGTAGCTGGTGATTAACTGAGTCAAATGCTTTTGTAAGGTCAATGAAGACTGACCCCACCGCCATCCCTAGGTCAAAGGCATTGTAGATCTGAGTGGTGTGGTCCACCAGTGCGGTGATGGTAGGGTGTTTTTTGCAGAAACCATGCTGATTGCTGCAGAGTAGTTGGCGACTGTCCAGGAAGTCAGTAAGTTGTTCAGAGACTATTCTCTTTAGAGCTTTGGAGAGGGGTGAGAGTATGGATATTGGCCTATAATTAGCAGGGGGTGTTTTATCCCAGGATTTGAAAACTGGTGTAACCAGGATGGATTTCGAGGCATCTGAGAACACACCCGATTTTAGGAAGGCATTATAAACCTTGGAGATTGGGTCTGGTAGTACATCAAGTGTTATGGCAATCAACTTCATATCTATCAGATCACTCACCCTTCTGGTCTTTCCATGGATGATCTTTACTTGCTTGATGGTTTCAGAGATTGAGACTTTCCTAAAATAGAAGAGTGGCAGTCCTTCCCTCTCCGAAGAGGGAATGGTGTTTCCATGAGGTTGGTTATCCATTGGGTTTAGGAGCTCACTGGGAAGCAACCCTGATAGGTCAGTGAAAGTGGTATTAAACTTGTTGGCAATCAGTAGTGGTTCCTGGAAAGACCCATAGCCAGTGGTTAATAGGTCTGGTGATACCCTGGAGGTCCTTCCAGTAAGGGATTGTAGTGTTTTCCAGAACCCTTTAGAAGACCCCCTTGAGAAGGTCCTTGAAATAGCTAGCTTTTGCTGAGCGGAATGAGCCTGGTACAGGAGTTCCTTGCAGCTTTGTATGTGGATACATTGTGCGGCTTTCCTGAGTCCTTAGCTTTGTGCTACAGGTTGTCTCTATTAAGCATGTGATCTAGGAGTGAGGTATTAAGCCAGGGGGTGTGGGTTCCTTTGATTTTTTTTGGTTTTTATGGGGGAAAAAATATTGCATGTCCAAGTAAGTGAATTTCGGAAGAACTCAAAGGCGATGTTGCCATCAGTTTGCATGTCAAGTGGTGACCAATCGATCAGGGTTAAGTGGAGTTTGAAATCATTTAGTAGTCCAGGTCTCAGCACCCGATTGGTAGTGACCTTCGACGGGCACTTTTTGTGAACTTGTTTGCCCAGGTGCACATGACTGGTGAGTGGTTGCTGAGGCTATCAGGTCAGTCAAATAGGAAATGTTATAATCACGGGTGACTTTAATGTTAGCGACATTAACTGGCAGTCTTCTACTGCTACTAGTAATAAAGGTAACAAGTTTTTGGCTACCTTTTCAGAACTTAACATGAAACAGTGTGTAACTTCAGCCACTAGAGGCAACAACATCTTGGACCTCGTACCGGGAAGTGCTGATTTAGGCATTAGGGATGTGAGAATATCTGCCCCAGTTGGTGGCAGTGACCACAATTCTATTTTATTTACCTTACAGAAACACTTTATTTATAACTTTAATTCCTCTATTATTTACTTGTATGACAAAGCTGACCTCACTGCTATTAAGCAGACTCTGGAGGAATTTGACTGGACATCCACCTTTTCTCACCCCAACAAAGCTGAGTTAGATTTAAGTCCATTATTACTAACCTTAGGAACACTCATATCTCCTTCAAAACAAAACACCCAAATGGAAAACAGGTACCCAAATGGATGAACCATAATATTAAAAAATTAATCAGATATAAAAAAATATCACAACTTTGTTAAAAACAAGACTGCGTCTAATTGGGAGTCCTATATTAAAGCAAATAAGAAATGCAAATCTAGTATTAAAAAAGAAAAATCTAGATGGGAATTGAAACTGGCTCAAATGGCTAATAAATCTAACACAAAACAATTTTATTCCTATATCAACTCCCTAAAGAAAACATTGTGTATGGTGGGTCCTCTTATAACAGACAATCATTTATGACCCTAAAACTATGGCTGAATTGTTCAGTTTGGAATTTTGCAAGATTTTTTCTTCATCAGATACTAATACACTTCAACCTACTACCAATTATTCTGATCCACCCATCATTTTCACTGTGGAGTTTATTTGAAATAAATTGTGTACACTGAAAGGTAAATTTTGTCCAGGTTCAGATAATATAGCTGGCCATTTGCTATACTTACTGGCTGACCAAATTGCCCTTCTACTAATACTTCTGTTTGAAATTTTTTTTAGTTAATAATTACATCCCCACTAAATGGAAGGAGGCGACAGTTGTATCTATCCATAAAAAAGGTTCTAAACAAAACTGGGAAAACTACAGGCCTATAAGCTTAAATTCTTCTATCTGTCAAATCATGGAAAGCCTCCCAAAGGGTATCATTTCACCAGTTATTGATGCACATGATCCAGAACAACACGGTTTTAAAAAGGGCGACACGGTTTAACTAACCTACTTTGTTTCTATGAACACTTTAGTACTCTTTTGGACAGTAGGATACTATGTGATATCATTTTTTATAGATTTCAGTAAAGCATTTCATATTATGCCACATTGGGCCCTTATTCACAAACTTAAGAAACTTTATATTGATAGCTATATAATTGGCTCTATGGCAGAACACAAAGGGTGATTATCAATG
The DNA here is from genome assembly GCA_016271365.2 of Neoceratodus forsteri. Taxonomy (NCBI): domain Eukaryota; kingdom Metazoa; phylum Chordata; order Ceratodontiformes; family Ceratodontidae; genus Neoceratodus; species Neoceratodus forsteri. Next base: position 1,397,390,065 of record CM057450.1, read on the forward strand.
GTAACCTTTCTAACATTGGTATGGTCCTGAGTGGAGTCCCATGGTGCTCTGTTCTTGGCCCCTGTCTTTTCCAAGCTTTTATCACCAATAACCCATAATTGTTTTTCTACTACTACAAAATATGCAGATGATGTAAAAATTGGGGGACCATGTTCTAATTTTGATCAGATAGCTATTATCCAGCATGATCTAGATATTATCTCCGACTGGACTAATACATGGGGTATGAAATTGAACTCTACCAAGTGCAAAGTAATGCATTTGGGATCTAACAACTGTAATCATTCATACTATTAGACGACTCCACTCTCTGTGCCACTATAGATGAGAGAGACCTGGGAATCACCATCTCCAAAGACCTCACTTATTCTAAACACTTGCAATCTGTTATCTGTACATCTAATAAGGTAATCTGGTCAATCCTTCTTAACATCAGATCTAGAGATCGCGAGGTGCTAATGCCTTTGCTCAGGTCATATGTTAGACCTCATCTTGAGTATGCCTCGCAGTTATGGTGCTCATTTAAAAAATCTGATGGCAGCTCCCTTGAAAGAGTTCAAAGAAAGTTTACCAACAAAATATCTGGCATTGAATCTGTATCCTATGAACACAGGCTAGAAACATTAAAGCTTATGTCGCTTACTACCAGATGCCTGCGAGGCGATCTCTTATTCCTTTATGATGTTGTTCAGGATCCTTATGTTATGACTGAGTTAGGTCTTGAATTCAGGTCCTCTATACATAATACTAGAGGTAGTCCACTTCAGCTGGTCAGTAAATCATTCAAGCACAATAACCGGAAATTTTTCTTTACTCTTCACATCACTGGACCTTGGAATAAACTTCCATCTTATGTGGTTATGAGTGACACTAAGAACATTTTTAAATACCGTCTAGATAAGTTAATTATTTTGGGGTATAAATTATCATATTATCCTTAAGCTTAGTATAAGAGCATTATGGGCCCTGGCCTACTAGCTCTTTTCCATCACCTAAGTATGAACCTTAGTATGAAGCATCCCTCACAGTCTTCAGTACTGGAAGTGTCACCATATGAGAACTCCCTCTACATCACTGCTTCATCCACTTTAGTGTTACGAGGTAATGATGAGGTATGTCTCGGTCTGCCTAAAACACTTTCCTCCTCATCATCATCACTGTCCATAGGTGCTGTTACCATGGACATTACTGTTTTGAGAGTACGTGAGCCTCATTCATTTTGATAAATGTCAGCATGCCAACATTTTTAGGAGATAGATTTGTATGCCTGTTACACACAATGGCACTTGCTGAACTGAACACCTGCTCAGTGCTGACACTGGAGGATGGGCAGCTAAGATACTTCAGGGCAACCGCTGTTAGTGCTGGCCAATCATTGACCTTAGTGCCCCAGTATAGTAGTGGCTCATCTCCAATGGAGACATTATTTGTATTTGTAAAATATGCATCTACCATACGTTTTGCCAGTTGAAGACATGCAGCGTGATCCTCCTCCTCCTCCTCAGTTTTCTCCATCTCTGTGACTCCCACCTGACTGAAGGCGGCCAAAATGGAATTCAGCATAGGTTCCTTTACCTTGTATTGCTTTTCTGCAGTTTGACACTGTGGCCGAGATGAAGAGAAGTGGGTGACAGTAACACCAGATCGCTGTGTAGTACCATCATCTTTCTTTGCCCCCTGTGCCCATAGTAGCAACTGTGCACCACTTACCCTCTGATGAGTAGTTCTGTCAGTCTCTGCTACTCATGACACCCACCTTGTAATATGGCTGCCAGCCCACGTTTATAATGTGTGTTGAGCACTGTTGCAATTCCAAACTCCTCAGTCTGCACAATATACATTATGTGGGTATTGGAGTCTAATATGTTCCATTAATGAACAAATTGCTCTGTCACCACCTGCCTCCAGCTGTGGCTGCATGTTCAGCAGTGTCTGCCTCAGCACCCATAGCAGAGGAATGGACTCACAAATGCAGGCAGTGTCCCCACTCACTGCCTGTGTTGCATGCCCGAAGGGTCTCAGAATCGAGATGAGCCCATTCATTAGGCACCACTGCTCTGTTGCGATGCCCCACTGTTATCATGACTCACATGAATTAGAAGATACTCAGATATAGCCTTTACTGCTGGTGTAGATGCTACACCATGTACAAGGTGGAGTTCCACTGGGTGACAAGGTCAAACTTTAAACTGTGCTGAGGCAGCTTGTTCTTTACCTGCAGTTCATGGAGATGGTCACGTGCTTTAGCTGAACGTGCAAAGTGGGTACAGATGCGTCAGGCAAGAGCCAAAACTTCCTTTATATCCTGATGGTTCAGGAAAGCCTGCACCACAAAGTTAGAGCAATGGGCCAGGCATAGCACCCTGACAAATCCCCCATCAGTGATGCATTTCTGCACATCTGAGCCATTATCACTGGCGATGAGTCCAGCTTTCAGTTCTTGGGGGTGGAGCCACTGATCAATCTTGGTCAGTACAACTTCCAGCATCTTTTCTCCAGTGTGTGACCAGAGGATGCTCTTCATGGTCAGTGTTGCATGCTGCCTTACACCAGGCATGTTGCTACCACCACAGTTTGTCCTAGTGCAATTCTCGCCTCTCCCCCAGTCAGCCACTACCCCAGGTACCTGTGCCCAGTGTGCTGTAATGCACAGGTAAGAGCTACCAGATGTTTTCCCACTGGCCCACATGTCCATGCTCAGATGAACATACAGTACTGAGGAATGCTGCAGGGCATGATGTACCATGTCACATACAGTACTGTATAGTTCAGGGTTGGCACGCTTTGAAAAGTATGTACGTGATGGCACCTGCCATTTCGGCAAGGCACAGGCCACAAACCACCTAAATCTCATATTCTCTAGAAAGAATTATGGCAACAAATCCAGAGCAATCATTTCTGCACATGCTGCATTCAACTTCCACGCTGTATCACGATTAGGCATGCATTTTGTTTGCCTAACCAAAATGGAAATCAGCATTGGCTGAACTTTTCTTGATACTGCTGCCATCAGTGATGTTCCTGGTGGTGTGCCAAATAGCTTGCATCATCATTGTGCCAGTAAGGGTTTGCTTCTTGCATGGGGACTGCCAGTGGTGCTCATGGCCTGTGATGATGCATGACATACCTCTGTGGCTTTTTGGTTTTTCATAACTAGTGGGATAGCAATCGCATTTTAGGTTGGAGTGGTATTCCAGATGCTAGGACCACTACTTTGCCCACTGCCAGAATCCTCCTCATCCAGTAGAACAATGATGTCCTTTTCCTCCTCACCTGCACCTCCATGTCCCTGTAGAGGTGCTGTGTGTATTTTGCTTACATTGCCCTCTGATTGGGATGTACCAGAACCACTGGAGCTGGCTGCCTTCTGGTGTTGATGCCACTGAATTGGGTGCCTATGTTTAAGGTGTGTGTGTTGCCACATGTGCCAAGATGACTACCCTTCTTACCCCGACTTACTTGGGTTTAACATAGTTGGCAAATTTCCACTGTCTCATCAGATGAGTCCAGTACATAAAAATCCCACACAAGGGATTTGTGGAGCTTTGTATTTACTTGGTGCCAAGATGACTGTGGTTGTGATAGCAAAGGAGAAGATTTGCTCTTTGTTATGTTGTGGGGTGACTGGAGCAATGTATAAAAAATGGGAGAAACAGTGGTTGGGGTGACCGTCTCCTTGATGGTTTTAGTAGCTAAGGCAACAGGAAAGACACATTCTGTAACACCCTGTTTTGCCTTTTTCTTTTCTGGCTTCCATAAGGGATCTGTGTCATCTGACACATCATCATCATCCACACCATAGTCTGGAAAAAAGTTGGCATTGCTGGAAGTCTCAGCAGTCTCAGCAAGTCTGTCTGCCTCACTAGCAAGTGCCACAGGCTCTGTAACATGCATCTCCTCTTCATGACTGTTGTACTCATGTTGCTCCACATGCGCCACCACCTCACCCTCACTCTCTGGACATGGACACACATTATTAGGCTCTGCTTCTGACCTACCATCACCAACAGCACCATTTTCAAATTGCACTTCAGCACCAACAGCCTTCAAGCCCACAGTTGCTTGTTTGCTGGTGGTGCTGCTGTTTCCTCTCACTGTGTCACTTAACATTGAGACATCCATAAACATGTCTGCCACAGATTCTGCAGCGAAAAGCTTAACTGCAGGAAAGCCAACACCAGGGCCATATACTTTGCTACTACTGTGTGGAAGTGTGGGTTAAGTGACAACACAAGACAGTTCTGAATTGTAGAAAACACACTGGCTTAGTGTGTTAAATGGATTTATTTCTGTTACAAATCAAATCAAACTCATCCACTGAAGCAACAAAAGGAAAATAACTTTCATAGTTTAAAATCAAACAAAATTCATACAGGGGTGATCCCATCAGACTAACAGGACCACCATTCTCTGTGTCCAACATCCATCTGAATCAGGATTCAATTGAAGTCGTTATATAGGATTTACTTGATGACATCATGTTACACTAACTCCGCGCCCCTAATACTAATACAAGGAATTAATCTACACTAATACATGCTTTTGGGTGGTAACTGAGGTCATTAGTTGCATTGTATCATATTTATAAGTCCATTAGATTGGCTGAATCAAATAAAGTTTTATACATTTTGTATAAATCATAGTAATTTTAACTGCATACTAATGGGACACCTTAACACCCTGACTCCTCCCTCTGATGTAGTACCTCCTTCTGAATGTTGCTATAAAAGCAGGACAGGGAGGAGTGTTCAGTCCTATGAGTGCCTTCCTACAGGTAGGAACTATGTGTGGAGTGTTAGGCAGGTAAGGTTTAGCCTTTAACCCAAAAAGAAAATGAAATGTCTCCATTATAAAATAAAACTCTTTCACTAACAGTGATTATGAGTACTAGACCTAAATTGCTACTGTCACTTTAAATATTAGCTTTGTTTAGGCTGCTCTGAAGTCTAGCTGAAGGGGTTCCTTCCTAAGCACCTCTGTCAGGTAACTTACTAGCTTAATTATGATCTTGTTCCCTTTCTGACGTGCTCTATTTTATCTGGACTGGGTCATTGAAAGACCAGGCAAGCACAGTCCTTGTGTGCAGGTTGGAACAAGAAAAGGGGAAAAATGATAACTGTAGAAAGAGCTTGCTATGAGTCATTTCTTGTTTTGTTTTTATTCACTTCCTGCTTGTACCTGCCTAGTTGTCTCTGTAAGACGCTCACAGCCCAATGACAGTGAGGCAGCAGGGAAACAGGGCGAGTCAGGCAGCACTCTCCTTGCTCTAATGAGCAATAATTCCAACACAGCTACATTTAGTTAATATTTTTAGCCTTACTGGCTTTAATCCTGGTCCAAACAGCTAATGACCAACTTTTAACCTCTACGTACTGAGTTCAACGGGGGTATATAAATTGAGTGTCTACCTCTTACAGTCTGACATTCATTTGGTGATATGTGGGAACTTTCCACCTCCTGAACAAATCCTAAAGAGAAAACAGGCAGGAATTTACTATAATAGGAGGCCAACCCTATTACAGTAGAAAATAAAGGGTAGAGTAAGAAAAAAAAATAAATATAGAAATAAACTAGTACTACTGCAGTAGATTTAAAAGAAAAATAACAGAATAGAGAACAGCAGAGGTTTGTCCGGGGGGGGTCCCACTCTACCACATTCCCCCAAGGTTAAGTAAAAAACAAATTCTTAAGATTTTTTTTTATTGACAATCTATCCCTTTTTCTTTTTATTATTCTAGGAAGGAATAGAATGGAGCTTCCGCCCACCCTCTCTAAGAAGCTCCACCCCAGGGTACCCATTTAAAGCATAATATAAGCAAGGCAACTTAAGGTTGCCTTTTCTTTTCCTTTTTTTTTTTTAGTTACCCTGGGGTGTCATTTCAACATCATGGACATCTTCTTTACTGTCTCTACCATCAGCCCCATATCTGGAAAGGAAGTCTGCATTACCATGTTTTGCTCCAGCCCTGTGCTGTACTGTAAACTTATATGGCTGCAGGGCCAGATACCACCTCATAGCCCTGGTATTCTTGTCCTTCATTTGTGAAAGAAAACACAGAGGATTATGGTTTGTGTATAGAGAAAAAGGTACTCCCCATAAATAAAAGTGAAGGGATTTTATTGCCCACTTGACAGCTAGACATTCCTGCTCTATGGTTGAATATTTTTGTTCCCTGTCATGTAGTTTCCTTGAAATGTACACTACCAGGTGTTCTTCACCCTCTATGGTTTGACTAAGTACTGACTCATACCTGTATGAGAAACATCCGTATATACCTCAAAAGGGTACTGGAAATTAGGGCTGCGTAACACTGGGGAAGAACATAAAGTGGCCTTAATTTGTAGAAACGCTTGTTCACATTCAGGGTTCCACTTAATCTGGTTACCTAATTTCTTTTTTGTAAGATCAGTAAGTGGGGTAGCAATTGTTGCAAAATGTGGTATGAACCTTCTATAATAACCAGCTAACCCCAAAAATGACCTTACTTGTTTTTTCGTAGTTGGTACAGGACAATTTGCTACCGCCTCTATTTTACTAAATTCTGGCTTAATTAGCCCATTCCCTAATATAAAGCCTAAATATCTGATTTCCTCTTGGGCCAATGTACACTTGGTGGGATTGATAGTCATACCCACCTGTTGAAGAGAAGCAGTTACTGACTCTAGGTGTTTCATATGTGTTTCCCAATCTAAACTAAACACAACAATATCATCCAGATAGGCTGCACAGTAACCCACATGAGGTGCCAATTCCTGGTCCATAAATCGTTGGAAGGTTGCCAGGGCCCCGTGATGACCAAAAGGCATAGTCTTAAATTGGAACAAACCCATGCCAGTGCTAAAGACTGTTTTCTCCTTTGATTCCTCTGCTAAAGGAATTTGCCAATATCCTTTAGTCAGGTCCAAAGTTGAAATATATTTGGCATGTCCCACCTTATCAATGATTTCATCTATCTGAGGCATCGGGTAGGCATCAAATTGGGAGACCTGGTTTATCCCTTGGAAATCTATACAGAGCCTAATTTCTCCTTCCTTCTTAGGTACTATTACAATAGGGGAGCCTCATGGACTGTGTGAAGGTTCAATAATCCCTAACTCCTGCATATTTTGAATTTCTCTTTGTACCAGGGGTTTACTTCTTTCAGGTAGCTGGTATGCTTTCTTTCTGATGGGCCCAGTGGAAGTCTGTATCTTATGTTCTACCCCTGTTACTAATCCAGTAAAGGTGTTTGCAAATTTTTTAATTAAGCTCAGTAATTCCTTTTTTTGTGTACCTGACAAATTTGGATTTATTTTACTCTCCTCTATCCCTCTTTCTCCTTCTAAATGCCCATACACTATCTCCAGTTCTGTCTGGACTTCACCAGGCATTACAAATAACTGCAGGCCCATTTCAGGTCTCTCATGCCATTTTTTTAGTACATTAGCATGGTAGATTTTGTTTTTTTCTTTTCAATCAGGTGCACTTATTTCATAAGTCACTGGACCGACTTGACGAAGTACTATATATGGGCCCTGCCATTTCATAAATAGCTTATGAGTGGAAGATGGTAACAGTGATAGTACTTTTTCTCCCATCATAAACTGTTTGTTTGGATTTGTTCCTTTATTATAGTTATTTTTCTGATCTTTTTGTGCTTCTATTCCTGCCTCATGAGCTTTCTGGGCAAATGAGACCAGCCTTTGTTTCAATTGTCTCATATACTGAGCTAAGCCAAGAGACTTTAAATCCTTCCCCTCTTCCCAGTATTCCTTAACCACATCCAATATTCCTCTGGGATTTCTACCATATAACAAGGAAAAGGGGGAATATCCAGTAGAGGCCTGGGGAACTTCTCTATACGCAAATAATAGAAAGGGTATATATTTATCCCAATCTTTTCCCTCATCCTTTATGAACTTTCTTAGCATTCTCTTCAAGGTTTGATTGTACCGTTCAACCAACCCATCCATCTGAGAATGGTAGGGGGATGTTCTGATAGCCACTATTCCCAGTAATTTATACAATTCTCTCAACAATTCTGCATTAAAGTTAGTTTCTCTGCCAGTTACAATTTCCTTGGGGATTCCTACCCAGCTAAATAGTTTAACTAACTCTTCAGCTATCCTAGGGGTAGTCACTGTTCTCATTGAGATAGCCTCAGGATATTTAGTGGCGTAGTCACAAACTACCAGAATAAATCGGTTACCTTTACTACTCTTATCTAAAGGTCCCACCACATCCATCCCTATCCTTTCAAATGGGGTCATTACTAGTGGGAGGGGCAATAAGGGTACCACATCTGTTTTTTTCTTTTTGCACAATGAGTTGGCATTCTGGACATGACTGACAATATTGGGCTATGTCTTGATGTATATCTGGCCAAAAGAATCTCTGCAAAATCTGATTAGTAGTTTTGTCCTTTCCTGTTTGACCAGCCCAGGGTACATAGATACATAGATACACAGACAGTGTCAGCAGATAAGGGCCTATGGCCTACCCAGTCTGCCCATTTGAGCTTGTAAGTTCAGTTTGTTTTCCTAGAAGTCTGTTGCCTCTTACCCCTGACCTCCAGAATTCCTTTATGTCTATCCCATGCATTCTTAAATCCCATGATTGTTTCAGCCCCCACCACTTCCTCTGGCAGGGTGTTCCACTTGTCCACCACCCATTCTGTGAAGAAATCCTTTCTCATGTTTCCTCTGAATCGTCCTCCCTCCAACTTCATCCCATGCCCTCTAGTCCTGGAACATCTTTTTCACTTAAAAATAGTGTTTTCCTGCACCCTTTTCCTCCCTGTAAGATACTTGTATGTCTCTATCATGTCCCCTCTCTCCCTCCTCTCCTCCAGGGAGTACATGTTCAGTTTCTTCAACCTGTCTTCATAGGACTTGTGATGCAATCCATGCACCATCTTTGTTGCCCGCCTCTGTACCTTCTCTACCCTGTCTATGTCCTTACATAGGTATGGTCTCCAGAACTGTACACTGTACTCCAGGTGGGGCCTCACTAGTGTCTTGTATAGCGGAATTATGACCTCCTTTTCCTGCTGGTGATGCCCTGCCTATACATCCCAGCATCCTATTTGCTTTACCTGCTGCCTTGTCACACTGTTTCCTACCTTGAGGTTATCAGAGATGATAACCCCAAGATCCCTTTCCTGCTTGGTGCATGCTATATCCTCATCTCCCAACTGATATATTGTGCCAGGGTTTTTGTGCCCCATATGCATTATCTTGCACTTCTTTGCATTGAATTTCAACTGCCAAACCCCTGACATGTAACCCCTGACCCCTTACATCATGATCTAATCCCAATATGTCTGCTCTATAACACTGAGGAACTAATAACTGCTCTACTGTCTTCCCCCATGTTCGGATTTTTACATATCCGATACAATAAATTGTTTTTAATCTGTACTCGAGGAGCTCCCGTGACTTCTTTTTGACCAACCTGCTGGAAGAAAGATTGTAGGGTTGTATCATCTTGCTGTTGCTTCGCCATATCTAATTTAACATATATCTGTGCTGGGTTCCCAGGGACTTTATATGTAGCCTCTTTCCATTTTTTCTGTAATCTCTTTCTTTCCTTTCCTGACTTCTTTGTTTTCCCAGGGGTCCCTTGTACATCTCCCTCATATGGGAACAAGTCTCCAAGTAGTACCTCTCTTCTACTCTGGGCTCCAGTTGTCATGGCTGTCATACCAGAGTTATGATTTTCTATTAAGGAAGAAAACCCAGGGAAATCATGGCCTATCACTATCGGACTGGTAGACATGGGACTAATCCAGCTGTAACTACAGATTCAGCTCCATTAACCTGAAGAGGTATTTTTACTAGTCCCGTCAAATACTAAACCTTTTTTTACCAAAGTGTTTTTACTACCTGAATCTATTAGACCCAATACCGTCTGACCTATCTGCACACTAGTAGTTAAATATGTTGAATTTAATAGAGCTAGGTGAGCTTTATCTGGCTTTCTAGAGGGACAGAATCTGGCAATATGCCCCTTACCCTGGCAATTATGACATATTATATTCATAGGCACAGTTATTGTTCCCTTCTCAAGTACATAGCTTTTTGGTGGTACAGTCTGAGGATGTTTTACCCCTATAGGTCTTATCTCAGGTTCATTTACTCAGGTGCCTCCTCTTTTATAAGACTGATGGGTGGCTAAAAAATCTTCAGCCAGGATAACCGCCATTTCTGCTGATTCTGGATTATGCTCCTTAATCCTTATCTGTACATCAGTGGGTAACACCTGTAGAAATTGTTCCATGATGAACAGTTCTATAGTGTCTGTTCTTGATTTTCCCTCAGGCACAATCCATTTTAGGCATAATTCCTGTACTCTCACATAAGTCTCTCTGGGAGGGTCATGAGGCTGGTGTTTCAGAGATCAAAACCTCTGTCGATAAGTTTCAGCATTAATGTCATACCTTTTTAGGATTTCCTGTTTTACCAGGTCATAGTCATCTGCTAATCATGAGTCCATATTGCTATAGGCCAGCTGAGCTTTTCCGGGCAAGTAGGGAGCAAGTCTCACAACCCATTGTTGGGTTGGCCAGTCACATGCCTTAGCCACTCATTCAAACGTGGTAAGATAGGCCTCTGTATCATCCATTGGTAACATACATGATAATCTGATGTCTTTGGGATTATTAGTTGTAGTTCCACCTCCAGCTTCCTGTCCCACACCCAGCTGTTGTAATAATTGTAAAGTCTCTACCCACCGGGCATCTTGTCTTCTCCTATCTCAATCTCTTTCTTGGGCATCTGCATCCATCTGCCTTTCGATTTCCATTTGATGAACAGCCAGCCAATGCAGAAGATCATTTATATCTCTTGGTGGAATGTCCCCAGTATCTGCAGAAATATCGGTCGGTGTTCTCTTCCTCTTTTTCCACTGGAGACTCTTTGGTGGTTTTCTGTAGAACATCCAGTAGCCCAGTATACAATGGTTCCTCCCTCTGCTCTGCCTAGGACCAGGTGACGGCTCCCACCTTGTGATCAATTCCGATAGCCATCTTTTATTTGTCACCAATACTAAGACTGGTATTATCCTGGCCTCCCCCAAGTGAGCTTATGGACAGCCAGGCATCCCACTTCTGACACCAACTGTGGAAGTGTGGGTTAAGTGACAACACAAGACAGTTCTGAGTTGTAGAAAACACACTGGCTTAGTGTGTTAAAAGGATTTATTTCTGTTACAAATCAAATCAAACTCATCCACTGAAGCAACAAAAGGAAAATAACTTTCATAGTTTAAAATCAAACAAAATTCATACAGGGTGATCCCATCAGACTAACAGGACCACCATCCTCTGTGTCCAACATCCATCTGAATCGGGCTTCAATTGAAGTCTTTATATAGCATTTACTTGTTGACATCATGTTACACTAACTCCGCCCCTAATACTAATACAAGGAATTAATCTACACTAATCATGCATTTTGGCAGTAACTGAGGTCATTAGTTGCATTGTATCATATTTATAAGTCCATTAGATTGGCTGAATCAAATAAAGTTTTATACATTTTGTATAAATCGTAATAATTTTAACTGCATACTAATGGGACACCTTAATACCATGACTCCTCCCTCTGATGTAGTGCCTCCTTCTGAATGTTGCTATAAAAGCAGGACAGGGAGGAGCGTTCAGTCCTATGAGTGCCTTCCTACAGGTAGGAACTATATGTGGAGTGTTAGGCAGGTAAGGTTTAGCCTTTAACCCAAAAAGAAAATGAAATGTCTCCATTATAAAATAAAACTCCTTCACTAACAGTGATTATGAATACCAGACCTAAATTTCTACTGTCACTTTAAATATTAGTTTTGTTTAGGCTGTTCTGAAGTCTAGCTGAAGGGGTTCCTTCCTAAGCACCTCTGTCAGGTAACTTACAAACTTAATTATGTTCTTGTTCCCTTTCTGACATGCTTTATTTTATCTGGACTGGGTCATTGAAAGACCAGGCAGGCACAGTCCTTGTGTGTAGGTTGGAACAAGAAAAGGGGAAAAATGATAACTGTAGAAAGAGCTTGCTATGAGACATTTCTTGTTTTGTTTTTATTCACTTCCTGCTTGTACCTGCCTAGATGTCTCTGTAAGATGCTCACAGCCCAATGACAATGAGGCAGCAGGGAAACAGGGCGAGTCAGGCAACACTCTCCTTGCTCTAATGAGCAATAATTCCAACACAGCTACATTTAGTTAATATTTATAGCCCTACTGGCTTTAATCCTGGTCCAAACAGCTAATGACCAACTTTTAACCTCTACATACTGAGTTCAACGGGGGGGGGGTATATAAATCGAGTGTCTACCTTTTACAGTCTGACATTCATTTGGTGATATGTGGGAACTTTCCACCTCCTGAACAAATCCTAAAGAGAAAACAGGGAGGAAGGTACTATAATAGGAGGCCAACCCTATTGCAGTAGAAAATAAAGGGTAGAGTAAGAAAAAAAATTAAATATAGAAATAAACTAGTACTACTGCAGTAGATTTAAAAGAAAAATAACAGAATAGAGAACAGCAGAGGTTTGTCTGGGGGGGGTTCCCACTCTACCACATACTGTTACTGCCTGCCACAGCGTCATCTGAATGCTGTCCCTTTGCTCTCACAGACACGTTTTTGGTTCCTGCACCACTATTAGGATTAGTATTAGGAACCACAAGTTGGGAAATGCTCTTGTGGCCGCTCCACAGTGTCTCCCTTTAGTTGCCCTTTTCTTCCCAGTCATTCTTCAGCACACGCAGGGACACAACAATCACTCGGCTTAAATCGCTGTCTGGAAAACAGTGATTATTTTCCTAAATACAGTTGTGCACGAAGGGACACAGCAATCAATCGGCTTTAATCACTGTCTGAAGATCAGCATTTCCTAAATACAGGTGTGCACACAGGGACACAACAATCACTCGGCTTAAATCACTGTCTAGAGAACAATGATGTTTTTCCTAACTACAGGTGTACACACAGGGACACAACAATCACTCGGCTTAAATCGCTGTCTGAAGAACAGTGATTTTTTTTTTCCTAAATACAGTTGTGCACGAAGGGACACAACAATCACTCAGCCTAAATCGCTGTCTGGAGAATAGTGATTTTTTTTCCTAAATACAGGTGTGGATGCAGGGACAAAACAATCACTTGGCTTAAATTGCTGTCTGGAGAACATTGATTTTTTTCCTAAATACAGGTGTGCACGCAGGGACATGATAATAACTCAGCTTAAATCGCTGTCTGGAGAACAGTGTTTTTTTTTCTTTTGTATTTTTTTTTTCATTTGTATTTTCATTTGTATTTTTGCTGCCGGGCACACCTAGCCCCTTAAATGAGCTTGCCCATCCTCGGTGACCCTCACCCTCACCCGGGGAAGCCCCCCCTCCTGAGTGTGGCCATAGGAGTAGAACTATCATGGCTGGAGGGTTGGACACCAAGCCAGGCTCATATGTGGGGGCCGGCGATTTTCTGAACTATTTCTCCCCACATTACAGTGCAACACCTTGTCCCCCAGCCTCCACTAGTTGGCAACCGACGCCGGCACCAGTGAACCCCCCCTTCCAGGAGAAAGAAAGCGGTCCTCTGGACGCTCAATCCTTCTCCTCCCCTGCCGACCCCTGGTGGCCCATGCCCATTTCCAAACACGGGTTGCAGGCGTGGCACGAGGTGTGGCGTCCAGCACCTCAACCCTCAGTGCCACCGAGCTGGCTGTTTTTTTTCCTAATTACAGGTGTGCACGCAGGGACACAACAATCACTCAACTTAAATAGCTGTCTGGAGAACAGTGATTTTTTTTTTCCTAAATACAGGTGTGCATGCAGGGACACAACAATCACTCAACTTAAATCGCTGTCTGGAGAACAGTGATTTTTCCTAAATACAGGTGTGCATGTTAGGACACAATAATCAATCAACTTAAATCGCTGTCTGGAGAACAGTGATTTTTTTTCCTAAATACAGGTGTGCATGCAGGGACACAACAATCACTCAACTTAAATCGCTATCTGGAGAACAGTGATTTTTTTTCCTAAATACAGGTGTGCACGCAGGGACACAACAATCACTCAACTTAAATCGCTGTCTGGAGAACAGTGATTTTTTTTTTCCTAAATACAGGTGTGCACGCAGGGACACAACAATCACTCAACTTAAATTGCCGTCTGGAGAACAGTGATTTTTTTTCCTAAATGCAGGTGTGTACACAAGGACACAACAATCACTCAGTTTAAATTGTTGTCTGGAGAACAGTGATTTTTTTTTTTATCTAAATACAGGTGTGTATGCAAGGAAACAACAATCACTCGGCTTGATTTTTTGCCCTAAATATAGTTGTGCATGCAGTCACACCAAAATCACTTGGGTTAAATCACAATCAGAAGGACAGTGACTTTTTTTTATTAAGAAAAGACAGGGCACTTGCCAACTGATTAGGTTCAGAAGAAAACTGTGCCTTCTAAACTGCTCCTACCCTCCCCTGGCCCACACAAGCCATCGAACCACAACTTCTAACAGAAAACTAAATAATGCAAATAAACATTATAGGATGGAGAAAAGCAACACAAAAAATCACTGTGTGTGCAAAGAGCATGCACAGAAACTGTTCTGAAGCAATTTGACAAACAAAATGCTCTTTTATGTAATGTTTTTAGATTTGACTCTAAGCTGCAGCACAAGCTCTGCCCTGTAAGTCTCTCTCAAGCACACTACACTCACAGAACAAGAAAACTAACTTCTCATTGGCTGTTCAGCAACATATGACCTCATATCCCATGGTTCATTACAAACTTCAACTATTTTGCTGAACTTCGTGGATCTGGGACACCTGTACCATTGACTGTAACAGGAATCAAAGTTTTTGACTTTGAAATTTCTCAAATCCACTTCAAATGCTTTGAAGTGGGACTTCACAGGGCAGAAAACTTCACAGAATACTCTGAATATACAAAGTTTTACACGGAGCAAATTTTGACAACTTTGCACACCTTTGTTCACAGCTCATTACTCTAACCTTTAGGCTAAACTGCCAGCCCAAGCTGGCCCATCGGTGCAGCAGTTGGATTTCCACTTGCAACGCCAGCAACCTGAGTTTGGGAGTGGACTCAGGTCACTGGAGGGCCGCCTAAAGGAGAAGGCTTGAACGTTCCATGACTGCTAGCCTTCTCCAGGGGGAGGGGGCCAAGATCCGCAGCTTGCCTGACCCTGAGCAGAGGCTTAGGGTACAGCAAGTTCTGCTTTCAGGAGAGACCGGCCGAGATGCTTGGTGGACATTGGCACGTAGCTCCTTGACGTCAGTGCGCACACCACACGTAGGGAAGGAAAGAGGAAAAAATGCCTCCCATCTCCAGGAAGATGGAGCACCAGAGCGTGTCCTCAATGTGCCACCACCCATCTGGCTGCCTTGATCGATGCAACCGGAAGTACGGGATGTTTGGGCCCCAACTCGTCCCCACCCAGGGGGCTATCCGTGGCTCCATGAGGATCAAGGATGAACCAAGGTAGGGTGGCTGGCAGAGGGATGATTCCTAGGCACTCCCAAAGGGTCAGAGATGGGGGGATGTAGGAGGGGATAAAACAGAAAGTTAAAAAAAAACCTGCCAGCCCAAATAGGTTTTATTTGTGGCCGTTATTATCCCAGTCATCATTAGTTTTATTCTTTCATGAAATAACTTGAGATTCTGAAGAAGTCTAAAGAGATCCCCAGCCCTAAAGGAGCCACTGACATTAAATTGTACATAAAAGCAACAATAATGATCTGGGTGAGAGCAGAGGAAGAGCTAGAATAACCTTGTTTTTCAGACATCTGAGTATTTAAAAACATTTTAACTAATGTAAACAATAAAGTAGTTAATTCAGAAGAGCTATCAAAACCATTTTAATTGTGAATTTTGTTTCTGATGAGACATGCCATTGAAGATAATTAGCGAAAAAACCTTTTCACAAAATTGATTGACACAATCGACCTACACTGCTGGTGCATGTTTATTTGTTTATTTATTAAATTTTGGTGACTGGGTAAGCCCACTGGGCCCCGGAGGTCCCTTTTTCAGAGGCAACCCGGGATTACATAGCAATGGTAAATATCACAGTAAGAATGACAATTATACAATATGATACAAGTTATACAGTAATATACAGACAGCTGGTTGCATGTGCTGAGAAAAGAATGCATTCGTGGGGGGGTACAGGGGTTAGCAGAATAAGTGACTAGACACAAGGGATTTGAGAGGAGGGTGTGAGCCACGTTACATAGTGCAGTTTACTCACTGAGGGTAATGTTGGACTGTGGTATTTGGAAGACCGTGAGGTGGTCCCAGGAGCCTAGCAGTGGCATTTGGAGGTTGCAATCATGTGAGCCTTGAGCCTAGTGTGGAAACTTTTAATTGACAGTGTTTCCTGTACCCAGGGAGGGAGGGAGTTCCACAGAGTGGGTGCAGTGTGAGCGAAGGACTTGCCTCCCGTCTTGGTTCTTACTCTGGGGACAGCTAGGAGAGCACGATCTGTTTTGCGAAGGGGCTGGGGGTTAGTCTTTCACACAATGAGTCCAGATAGGCTGGGAGGGGGAGATTGGATGATTAATTTGAAGGTTTGGCATAACAGAGGGTACTGGAGACTGGCTTCAAGGGAGGGCCAATTTAGCTGCGATTGCATGTCGCAGCGGTGATTCCTGGAGTTTGACTGGGCAGCAAACTGAGTCACCTTACTATATAGAGCCTGTAGTCTATTCATCTCAGTCCTTGCTACTCCCTGGAGTACTGGGGCCATGTAGGTGATTGTCGGAAGGAGGATGCTAGTGATGATGGAGACCCTGGCTTCCAGTATGAACTGATTTTTCAGTCAGTAGAGGGTGCCCATTTTCCCATATAAGGTTTTAGTAACTTGGTCCACATGGTTCTCGAGGGTGAGGCCCTGGTCCAGGGTGAGGCCAAGGTATTTTAGTGACTCAGCTACCTCTAGGCTAGTGCCTGACGTGGAGGTGATGTGTAGGTGTTGTTTTCTATCATGTCCCAGGGATTTTGGACCAAACAGCATGGCCTTGGTCTTATCCATGTTAAGGACCAATCTATTGTTAACAAGCCAGTTCTTGAGGGAGCACAGGTCACCTTGGAGCAAGGGGCTGAGGTCTAGCAGATTAGTGGAGGATCGGTAGATAATGGCATCATCCACGTACTGGACCACCGACCTTCCCCCAGAGTGGAGGCTCAGTTCATTGGTGAAGAGGGAAAAGAGTAGAGGACTAAGTATCAACCCCTGCAGCACTCCCTCTTTTAGTGGGAGTGCCTCCGAAATGGAGTCTTTCCATTTTACTCTCTGAGTGCATCCAGTTAAGTAGCTTTTGAACCACTTTAGAAAATGGTTGTCAAGTCCTACATTGCCCAACTTAGTCAGTAGCAGATTGTGATTGACCAGGTCTAAGGCTTTGGATAGGTCAATGAAGACCGCACCAGTAGGGGTCCCCTTATCCAGATTTATGAGTATGTCCATTGAGAATTTGATAAGGGCAGTGTCCATCCCATGCTGGGTCCTGAAGCCATGCTGGGAGGGAGCAAGGAGTTGATAGTACTCTAGGTAATCATGGAGTTGCCCATAAATCAGCCTCTCCTGTAACTTTGCCAGGATGCAGAGCAGGGAGTTTGGCCTGTAGTTGCTGATGAACTCCTGCTGGCCTCCCTTGTGGATGGGGGCCACATGGGCCTGTTTCCACTGTTCCAGGACTTCCCCCTCTTTTAGGGATCGATTAAAGAGCCAGGTAAGGGGTCTGACCAGGGATGGACCCCTTCCTTCAGCAGCCTGGGGTGAATCCCATTGGGTCCCCCAGCACCGGATGTTTTGAGTGTCTTTAATAGAGATAGAACCTCTTTTTGTTTGACCAGTCTGAGATGGAGGGCTGGGCGGTCAAGGTTAGGAGGTGACCTCATGTTAGGGTCAGAGTAGAGTGGCAGTAGCCCAGCCTCGTAGGAGTCTAAGTTAGTGAAGTGGTGGTTGAGTGACATGGCAATATGGGAGTTGTCATGTAGTAGTTGTCCATTGACCTCAATGGGGCCTGGTTCGGACTTGCCGCTGCCTTTTAGTAACCCATTAATGTGGGCTCAAAATAATTTAGGGTTCCCTAGGTTCTTTTTCTGAAGATGCGTGACGTATTCTCTTTTTGCTGTTTTTATCTCCACCTTGCACCTGTTTTAGAGAGTTTTGTAGCTCACCAGGTCAGCAGGTTGGGAGATCTTGTATTTTTTCTAGGCCTTATCATGGTATTTCATTAGTGCCTTCAATGGGGGGGAGGGGTGATCCACTTATAGCAGCTTTCCTTAGTGCGGAGTTTCTTCATGGGGGTGAATAGATTGGCTGCAGTATTGAGTGTGCTCTGGAAGAATGCCACCGCGTCATCCAGAGAGGGGAGGAATCTGATTGAGCTCCAGTCTATGCTGCTAAGGTAGTTAGAGAGTTGAATGCAGGAAGCAAGACTGACTGAGCACTATGAAGAGAAGGTAACTTTTTCCCTCCTGTCGTATTTGTCACTTAAAATGAAAACAGATACAGCATCAGAATTGTGCAATTTCATCAGATGGTTATTACCTGTTCATTTTGCCATAATTGGAGAGGGCCAATGCAGTATATATCTAATTATCTGAATTATTGGTAACTGCTCTGGGGAAGCAACTCATCTGTCAGTACTCAATTGTTAGTGTACAGTGCACATTTGTATTTTTTATGTTCTTTTTCTTTGCTTTATAACACTGTTATCATAATTAGCAGAGGAGTCCCATCACTTCACTCTGAATCTGGTGCTGCTGCTGCTTGGAATTTTTGAGTTACTTTAGTCAAGATAATAGGGACGGCATTAAATTAGTAGCTTCATTGAAAAAGAAATCTTAGTTTCATGTAGCACCTTCCATACGAACTGTATCCCACAGAGCTTTGAGAATCATGAACAGCTGCAGCAGCCATAAGGAACAAGCAGGGTGGTTATGAACAGCCTGCAAAGCATTACAGCAGGTGAGAGTTTGTTGGTGGCCCATCCCCCAATTGCTTTAACCAGGTAGTTGTAGTTAAGGTAAATGAGCTGCTGCTGTGGCATGGAGGGCTGAGGCATAGAACAGCTTGTTCTGTTGGCAGTGGAAACGAGGGTTCTAATCCTGGTCTTTTCAAGATTTATTAACTGTGCCTTATCTACTGTTTTTCTTGCTCATTGTAACTGTTGTATATTGACTGTACTTGAAGAACCCAGGTCCACCTCAAAAAAGAGCACTGCTCAATGGTGTTCACCTGGATAAATAAAGATTTTGATTGATTGATTGATTTGCCTCCCCCCAGGGGAGGGCTTGGAAGGTATGCCATTGGGCAGATGCCTCTGGCAGGAGAGGTGGAACAAGAGGCTTAAGAACCCCTGCATGGGGCCAGTTCCACCTCTTGTTCACTTCTTTGGCTGAAATTCTTCAGCCCAGCTCCAACAGCAGATCTCAATTTCATCTTCAGCCTTGGACCTGGTGACTTTGGAAAACTTGGTTTGTTTATGCTGCAGCTCAGATTGTTAATTTGTTCTTTGTGCATTTTCCTTAGGTGACTGGAGAGGTGAGAGTCCCCAGGGCCAACTTACTTTCACAGGTCAGTGTTTTCAACAGGAAGCCTTTGTTGTGTCTGGAATCAAACGTTTGTGGTTCTGAGTGTCATAGCTGGCCCTGGTATGTTCTGAGGGCTAGGTGCTACAACAGCCTTTTTTGGCTCCAGGTTTGCTGCCAGAAGGTATTCAGGTGGAGCAGTATGGTGTTTAGGAGCATAGGACCACATGGTCCTGGCATCCTATGTTGTCTTACTGTACTCCTTTAGCCATTGTTTCTTTTTGCTCCTGGGCATTTCCAGGGGAGCCAGACATTTGGGTGCTCTTTTGCCCCATCTTGTTCTCTTGGTTCCTCCTCCTCCTCCTCCTCCTCCCTTCTGCCAGTACTCAGTGTGGCAATTTGTAATTTGCTCCCTGTCCCTGAAACCTTGGTTTGACTGATTTGCTGCCTTGTGGCTACATTCCCTTACCATAGAGAGGGGTGGTTGTGCAGCAGTCTAGGATGTGAGACCACATAGTCTTGTTGTCTGGGTTTGTCAGTGTACTCGACATCCTGGGTGCACCTTTTTCACTTCTTCACTGCCTGCTTCAGCATTGTGAAATGGATTTATTTTTAACAAAAAAAAAAAAACCTGAGGCAGAACAGAGTTTGAAACTGGCTGGTAGCCCTGCCATTGCAGTCTGGCTTTATGAGAAATAGAGGATATGTACTGTAAGTATTATAGTCTTTGCAAAAAAAAAAATGTGTTAATGCACCGGTTAGGGATCAGTTAAAGTGACAAAAGTAGGGAAAGGTAATGTTAGGGTTTCCAACCCTAACATCCCACCCCTACCCTCCAAGCATCAAAAGGAAAACACATTATGATTTTGCCTGTCCTGAGTCTTGACAAATCAGGATTGGGGTCTTCTTTGGAGTTCTAACCCTAATGCTCACCCTATTCCATGACCAAATCAGGTGAGATGTGATCTGTTTTCTTCAGGCAGGGTCTACAGGTTGCTGGCAACATGTGGGGAGACACCGTTCTGTATGTTTAAAGGCTATATCAGAATGGGTTGAGTGTTAGGGATGAAAACCCCAAGGAATACCCCACCCCTGATTTGCCAAGACTCAGGACAGTCAAAACCATAAAGTTTATTTCCCTTTGATGCTTGGAGGGTCGGGTGGGGTGTTATGATTGAATACCCTAACACCATATTTCCCTACTTTTGTCACTTTAATCTGAACCCAGACTGGTGCATTAACACAGGTTTTTGCAGATAATTTCTTTACTTTTTGAGACAGTGGAACCATATCCTCATTCATGCAGACAGAGAGAGAGAGAGAAAACAGATAGATAGACAGACAGACAGGCAGACAAACAGAAGAGTGGATCTAGGCTGCGGGACATTTTCAGGTGAGTTAGGTAGTGTGGGGGTCTAGGGGTAGGTGCTGAGTGGGAGGGCAGGGTGGGTTGGATGGTGGTTTTGTGGGGGTGGGTCAGAAGGTGCAGTACTGTTTTCTGTTGGCTAACTGCTTTTGAATTTTGTGGAGGTCTTTTTACGCTGGTTACTCAGTGCATGTAATAAATTACGTACACGCTCCATTGTGCATTCCAGTTGTTGGTGAATGAATCGATGGAAACTCAGACTGAACAAGTGGCTGCATTGAGGTCTGCATTGTACACGTAAACATGCAACTGCAACTGGCAGCTGCAACAGAAGCAAGCAGCCATGTTTTCCTCTTCCTGATTCCTCTCTCAACAATGGGCGAAGCACAGGAAGAGCAACCGCAATATCTGAGATCCATGAAGAATTGCCCAGAAATCAGGTAACAACAATCATAAATGCAACTACAATAATCTATTTAGAATATGGAGTGGAGTGGATGATCTTCTGGCCATCATCTAGAGATGATGGTCATTTTGGGAATATACAGTAGAAGCTAGGTGCCCAAGTCAGTCCTCTCCTGCCAGCAAGATCCAGGGGGAAATGGAGCCAGTTTGGAATGAAATGAAGCCAAGGCCAGTCCCTCCTCACTGGCAGGACCCAGGACTGGCAGGTGTAAAAACAGCAATGGATACTGAGTCCCCCACCCAACCCCCACTTCCCTAGCTTGAAGGAGCTCCTGGATAAATGCACCCTATTTAGTTTTTACTGTAAATGAACCCCATCCATGCTGCTTTCTTTGACAGAGGTTGTCCTTCGGGGGGGGGGTGGTCTCCTGTCTGGCCTCACGTCCCAACAAGCCCCTTATCTGTTTGATGTGAGGGTGTGCTGAGAGGCTGAACTGCTGCTGTTGAAGGCTAAAATGAAACATCTGCGACTGGCATCGACACTCCTTCACATATTTTACAAAAGCTACATTTAAATCTTTTGCCATCTAAACTGTTTGCCAGAATCCTTAGGATTGGGTGGTCACATTGCCTTGCCTTTTATTTTCTCTTCTATAGATTAATTTTTGAGGTGGTTCACCATCTGCCAGCTCCATTCAAATTTCATTTGTGAAGTGATTCCTTCTGCAGCACTTTTACCCTTTGACGTATGTGCTGGATCATACATCAACTTTGAGCAGACAGTTATGGATATTATGAAGCCCTTTGGTGAAAATCTGGGTAAAGAGGTGACAGGTTCCGATGAACTGGGGCAACAACGTATGGGGCAGAAGAGTAGGCGACAAAAAGATAGAAGTTTTAATTTCAATGTCTATAGTTTTCATCTTGCCAATCCTAATAAAATATTTTTTTACAGTGAACATACCTGGTGTTCTAGTGGAATAAAAAAGCTCACTCCTTTTCTCAGCAGTCTGTCCCACTCCTCACCCTCTGTTCCCAGCTCCACAGTGTAGAAGTGTCTTGCACTGACAGCAGAATAGCATCTCCTTCAGGTCAGAGCCTATCTTGCCAACTCAAGAAAAGACTGTGCAGACAAGGGACTGGCATCAGTGTCTTGCACTGTAAGAACAGCATCTCTTCTGGGCCAGAGACCCCATCCCCCTGCAGCTTATGCAAGGGTACTGGTGGCATCGACTAAAACAGAAGGGCTAGACAACTTGGTAAAAGTCTGCAACTTCTGCAGACAACAGTCTTCACTTAATGCATATTAGAGCCACAACTGACACTGTAGACAAGTATTTTACAATTCTTAAAACTGATACTGCCTTCCCTGGTGTCAATCTCTATGTGGTACAAACATGAATGAGCACTCTTT
Source organism: Neoceratodus forsteri (assembly GCA_016271365.2). Lineage (NCBI taxonomy): Eukaryota > Metazoa > Chordata > Ceratodontiformes > Ceratodontidae > Neoceratodus > Neoceratodus forsteri. Next base: position 1,397,412,790 of record CM057450.1, read on the forward strand.
GCTCTGCATAAATGCTTAGAAACATATTGTTGAATACTGTTCCAGAAATCGATACAATACTCTTATTAATACAGTTTAGATATATATATTTTCTACTTTCTGCTGACCTTGTTTAGAGTTAGTCAACAAGTAAAGGGAGAGATAGTATGATACTGTATTGGATGACAGAAATTGAAAAAGGGAGATGAGAAGTCTGTGCATGTTTGTTTTCTTTTTTTTTATTATCTTTTTCCCCCCTCTATGTGCTGCCACTCCTTCAGGCTGTGCCAAGGCTACAAATGATCCATCCTGTTCCCAGCCCTCATCCCTCACATTGCAGATTTCCCCAGGGTAACCTGGACGTAACCCTTCGCCGGGCGGGCCCCCCTCCTCTGAGGGGAGAGGCACCTGAGGCAGGGCAAGTGCAGTACTTGGTTATGGGGTACTGCTGAGGGACGGATGTCTCGGGACATTAACGGCATTGGACTGCCAGGCGGCCATCGTCCGGTTGAGTGTGGAGCCATTTTCCATTTTTCTGGTGATGTTCCCTGCTTTGCGCTGCATCTGCACTACCCTAGGTCTTCACTGGAGATCATTGAAGAGCGACGCACACCCACAGCCTAACCCAGGAAAGGAGAGCAGTCTTACAGACACTCAGTCCTCTCCTTCCCTTGCTGGACCCCGGCACCCCGTGTCCATTCCCGAACCTGGATCACCAGTTTGTTTACAATTGAAATGACAGACATGATCTGGCATTTTGAATGATTGCTATAATTATAAAAACAGCTGCTTCACTCAGTTGCATATGCTGTTGTTTTACTATTGCTTTATTGGTTTCGGTCCAAATTATAATATTCAGAGGTGATGGATTTTTGAGACTGGAGTTCATGTCAGCACTGAAGGGGGATGCACTACATTATTAAATTAATGACATTATCCCAAAGTCCAAAATAAATATACGCTTACTGCTGATAAGGATCAAGGATCGTGAGAGGAGATAGATAATGTCCCTCATATAGTAAATAACTGTATTAGCATGGTAAATGTTCAATTAAATGATTAGACCTGCAATCATGTTAGACTGGCAGATAAACTACAATTTTTTATTTGCCAAAATAAGTAAATATACAATGACTAGATACTAAAAGCAGACTGTTTTTTTGATACATACAAAGAACACCATGAGCGAAACATTGCATTATCTGTGATGTTATTGATATTAATTGAATTTCTTGAATTTTTATGTATTTGTGAAGTGCCTTGATACTATGAAAGGCGCTCTAGTAAATAAAGTTACTATTATTTATTATTATTATTATTATTATCATGACGTGTACCACTGGGAGCCATAGCCAGGAAACTTGGAGTAAATTTTTTCCAGGTTTTACAGATCAAATCTAGTCTTTCTGCCAGGACAGCTGCTAAATCAGGCTTGGAAATTACACAGGGAAGTAGTAAGCAACAAAACTGGCTCAGATTATGTGGTTGCAGGAAGGTCCTGTGTGACTTTGTGCCAAACTGTCCAGCTGCTGCCAACTTGCTACATAGTGCAGGCAAAGTTGGAGTGCAAGATGCAGAGTCAGGGAAGTGCATCTATCTTAACAGGATGACCCTTTCTGCATTTCAGATACTGTGTACACTGTGCAAGCAGAGCATACAGTAAATCCCACTTTAGTACAGGGGCAAACAATGGGCACAGAAGTCTTAGAAATGTTTCAAGACAGTGAAAGAGCTTGTGATGAATTTATTCAGCCAGCGAAAAAATCCCAGAGCTTGCAAGCCTGTCAAATTGCTAGCTGGAAAGGCTGAAGCTGTGATGTTTTCTACTGCAACATCTTTCCACTAAACAGGCCAATCAGGTAAGAGACAGTGTCTACCATGCATTCAGGGGACACTGTTTCAGTTTAGGAGTACAGTACAGCCCACTTATAAGAACATCGGTTATAAGAACAGCCCAGCTATGGTCACAGTTTCTCCATGTACCAATCTCGCCAATTGTTTTCAATGAGTGTAAAGCCCACTTACAAGAACAGTCAGATCAGTTATAATCACTATTTTTGGGGGTTCAGCCTATGTTTACTATTGTATTTTCAGATGTTTTCACACTTGTGGTCCTTACGGTCACACCTGATTAGTGATTAGAGAGAGATACAGTATCTTGTTGATTATACGCAATTTGATCTCAATTACTCTGCTTCTGGCAATATGAGAGTAATTTAGTTGTCTGTGGCAACTAAACGACACCCATTGGCAGCAGAGCAGATTTTATTGTTCCCAGTGACGGATATAATTGACACAACTGATCTCATCTGCTACCTGTCATTAAATTCCTGGTTGTGCTTGCAGACTTAGTTAATCAATCAATTGGGACACACAGTTCTCGGTGGCTACTCTCATTCACTCTTTAATTCTTTCATTCACTTTGTTGTTGTGTTAATCTTTCAGCGCACACTGCCATAAACACAATTACAGATTCTCATTAAAATTCCTCCTGGCTATCTGGACATTTAAACTCAGATGTTTGTTAACCCAGAACCAGGCAGCCATGGAGAAACATGAAAGAACTGTGCTTACTCTGGCACAAAAAAATCCCAATTTTTGAGTGCCTTACCATATCGGGCAGTAAGCTTTCTGATGTTGCTAAGCAGTTCAACATAAGTGCATGCACCATATAAAAAATTATCTCCAACAAAGAGAAACTGTATTATGACTACCAGCATGAGTTGCCAAAGGTTACTGCCATAACCAAGGATGACATCTGCCAGGACAAAAAGCAGCAGAATGAGAGCAGTGAGGAAGATGAACCACAGGCTATAGAACCACCTTTTGCCCCGGAGGCAAAAAACCGCATGGACAAAATTAGACTGTATGTCCTTAGCAAGCACAGTGAGCTTACAGGTTTACATCAATTTGATTCATTCCTTGGCAAACGTTCCCTTGCAAGTCATAAACAGCAAAATATCACTGATTATTTCAGTAAAAGACAAGGCTAATTTTATTGCTGATGTACGTTGTTTTTAATAATTTCATGCTGCACTTTATTTGCACTACAGTTAATGTATTTATTAAGATTTTGAACAAAGTAAAGACATTTTGACTCAAAATCCATGTGTAGGTATATTATTTTTAACATTAGGGACTTGGCACCACCTAGTGGTCTTGCATATAATTGATTTCAATGCAAGCCCGCTTATAAGAATATTTTCTCTCCTGGCAAATGAGATGTTCTTATAAGTGGGCTCTACTGCATATAGAAATCAGATTACTACTGAAAGTAACTCAATATAGAGTTTTGGGATGGGGACTGATGTGACAAACTCATCTTTATAGGGCCCATTTAAACATGTATCTCATGATTCATTTGCAGTATATTATGTAAATAATTGTCATAGACATACAGGTAAGCTTTGATACTTATATTGCACTACTTTCAGTAGTAATCTGAGTTCTATGTACTCTTAAAGTGCAGCAAGTGGGAACCGGCAGTATCTCCAGCCAGGGACTTCTAGGTGAACTCCGAGGCCATGATTCTTGCAATTGCCTTGTAGTTCAAACAGGCCAATCTGGTGAGAGAGCTTGTCTGCCATGCATTCAGTAAACTGTTTTGAGATCTAGGGAGCAAAATTGTACTACTGCCATAAAATACAGAAATGCAATAAAAAGCAACACACTGTGCCATACAGTGACGGGAAAGAAATGCTGACGTTGTATGGCTATGGTCAGACATGCTCTAATATTAGAAAAACGCATCAGTCAAGCAGCACCTCAGTTTCAAGTAGCTGTACTGTATTCATGCCAGAATACGGCTGGTATTCTGCACTGGTGTCTTACAAAAAAATTAACCACTGCAGCAATTTGAACCCTACCGCACAGACAGAAACAAACCTGGGAAATGAACATGCATGCAGCAGTGGACCAGCTACTTACCAAACTGGCCTTAGATTGGTACAGTTCAGGAAAGTGTCTATAAATAAGCATATGCGGTACAGAGAGTAGATGGTGGATATGCCCTTGCCTTATTCTGTGATTTGATATCTGCTTGATAGATAGATAGATAGACAGACAGTCATACAGACAGACAGAGTCAGAGACAAACAGGAAGAACGGGATTGGCAGTTCACTGATGTCATTGTGGCCCACAGCACAACTTCCAGCTGTGGCTGCACATGCCAAGAAAGTCCTTCTGTTCTCACACGAAGAACATGGGTGAATGGATCATCTTGTTAATCTGGGCACCCTGGATTTTGACCTGCCCAGAAAACATTTTTCTGGCAAATTAACAAAGAAAAAAAACAGCAGAATCTAGTTAAACAGATCCTGTTTTGTTTTTTTTTTAAATATATTATTTTTATGCAAGTTCAATGTTTATAAGTTTAAAATGAGAAATAAAATGGTGGCCGACACAATCTGATTTTTTTTCAGCTCAGGAGTAAATCATGAGACTAGGCAGTTACAATCTTTTTTTTTTATTGTTCATGGCAGGACCTTAACTCTAAAATCATTATAACTCTGGAACTATATAATATTTTTTCACGAAAACTTCCAAAGGCATTTCCTGGGAATGGGCTTCTTCAACCCTGAAAATGTCAAGAAAAAAATACCACACCATCTAGACTGTAGGTGAGAGTACAAAATATCCCAATGTATGGTAGAATGCTGTTAACCTTAGGAAATCATCATTTCCTAAGGTTGTTATACCATCGTTGTGATGTAGAAATATTGTTAACCTATCAATGCTACGTCACATCGATAGGTTAACAACGGGGATCGGTCTGTGCATGTGCGTGCCTTTTTTTTCACCTGGGAACCGACGGATGCACGCAGCAGTAAGGGAATGACTGAACGGCAACAGCAGTGACTATATTTTGAAAAGTAAGGAGCCGTTTTCATTTTTTCTTTGGACCATACACTATAAAAAATAATGTATGGTCTTTCTATTGGCAACCAGTTACTGTTAACCGTCTCGAGGTTGCCATGGGGACGTAAACCTCTCGAGCTTCGCTCTCTAGGTTTACACGGTTGCCCTGGCGACATCTCGATGGTTAACAGACCAGTTACTGATAGAGAACCATACATTATCCTCTATGTTAAGTACAGGGAAACCAAATGTGTTTATTTTTTCTCTTTTTTTTGGCACTCTCTATTTCGAAAACCAAACAAGATGCCATCACACAACTTGTCATGTCTTGAGACTCTAGCAGCCTGACTGTTCACTTTGGGCTATTTCATCAAATGACATGAATGTTATTATGGTGCAAAAAACTGGGGTTTAACATTAAACAGCCTGCTCAATCCTAACCATAGGGGCACTACCACACCCCTATAATACAGTAATTTCCTTTCTTAATGCTTTAAAAAATGAAGCATCGGAACACAAGTTGATACTGTAGATGGGTTATGAGCAGGGACCATCTTCCACTTGTTTACGTAGTAAGTGCAGGGGCCAGCACTATATCCAAATGCTTTCTAAGACATTGTGAGTAAACTGTGTGAAAGTGCATTGTAACTAATTTGCTGCTGCTTCGTAAAATCAGGCAGACCCCCTTTCCCTCTTCTGTGTGCTGAACTGAACACCGTCAGTGAAGGGGAGTCTAGAAAAGGTATCAGGGCATCTGATTGGGCAATGTGGCTTGTGTCCAACACCCCCCCACCTTACCAGTTCACTTGCTCATCTGTTACTGTGGGTTGACTGGGGCTTGTGTTATGACACTGGCAACCTCCGCTGGTCTTTGGGACTTTGTTGTAACATGAAGCAGTAGTTCAGCGGTGGTGGATGTGAGACCACATTTTTGTTTTCATCTCAGGTCACCAAGACTTCCTACTTCTGGAGGTATATGGTTGGTCTAATGGCACTTTTGCTTGTTTGAACCATCTTGGGTTCATGAATACAGTAATGGGAGTAACAATGTTTCTGAACTTCTCTCTAGTGTTGGTTTGTAATTGGTGGTGATACTTACTATGTGAACTGCAAAATATGTATCAACAGGTTTTAAAATAATATGCAGTACTGTGCTTAGAATTTATAGGCTTTTTCACTCTCACTGATGATCAGCTGGACTGAATTGAAAGTAAATGTTAAAGGGATGACCCAAATACAAGAAAGAACACTGCCTGGGCTATGGGTGTTTTTAAAGTTTGGGGGTTAGAGGAGCGATAAAACTGTTGATTTTGACAATGATGCCACAGAGATGTTAAACTGTCTGTCCGTAATGCAAGTGGGGAACAGTATTCAGTATCTGGATACTATGCATTGTGAGCAGGTCTCAATCACCATGTAAACTGTCACACAACTGCTTGTATTGCTAACATAATAGCAGACCCTACATTCTGGTCTGCTAATAAACTGTTCTCTAGTATCCTGAAAGAATTTTGAAAAAAAAAAAAAAAATCATGCTGCCCACCACCTGGTGATCATTGAGGCTGACCTTGTTAATCTCTGTTACTCACTGGCTCTCACCTCAGAAACCAAACCAGGCAGATGAAGCATGTGGTTTGTAATTTAAATCCAGATGGCTTGGGGCAGTTGGGAGGGGTTAAGGGATTTGATATCACAATGTTTTGTGATCGAACAGGACAAAAACGGAGCAAAGTAATTTATGTAACACATAATTAGCATACTAAAAGCCACGGCAGCCCTATGGAGCAGAATAAAGAGAACACAAGGGGCTGTATGTTTTAACAGGCAAATAACCTAAGATGGCCTTTCAAATGCTTTGAGAATTACATCTTTCAAATCCCTCCTGACTCCACAGCTCTTAACCTGTACCCCAGATTACTCCTATAAGTATTCCTGGATATGCAGCATGCCTGCTACAGAAACAAACCATAGGGAAAAATTACAGATCCATGACACCATTTTAACAAAAATTATGTTGACCGATATCACAGTGATGGATTTATGTTGACCGCAAGTTGCAGTTGGCATAAATCCATCAAGTAAACTGTCTTTTAAGCCCTGCCGAACCCACCATGTGGAGGGCTCTGCCCCCCCACATCCCCCATCCTTTAGGATTATCAACTCTGAGTCGGAGTTGATTCGGTGTGGGGTGCAATACCCAGTCAAAGCAGTGCCAGGGTCCCACAGGCACATTACAGCAGCAATAGTGAATTGTCACTGTAACGTCATTCGCTGTGCAAATGTCACCATTCAGACAGCATACCAAAAATTACTTGGGATTACCTATGTCCAAAGTAAGTAACAAAGCTGGTTTATGCCAAGGATACACTAGCCACAGTATCAAGGCTAAATCTGTGCAGATCCTATCCAGTGCAGGACTCCTGGCCAGAGAGATCATGGCAGTCAACGGCCACAAATGTAAGGTAAGCCTGTCCAGCTACTGGACTGCATGCACTGCAGGCACAAAGTCATGGAGTGAGATCTTAGGTGGGCAGCCCAAGAAAGTCACATAGGAATAGGAAAAAGAAAAAAAAACAGCCTGAAGAATCTCCATGCTGTAGCTCTTCCCTGCACCTACATGCTCCACAGCAGCAAGATCTTCTGAATTTCATCTAATACAATAAATAGTAGGCTAAATTTTAATATTTTACCCAAACCCCACCAAACTGTGCTATATGTGGTAAAAAATAGTGTTTAATTGTTTTACCCACCCTGTCCCAAAAAGGGACTCTTTTTTTTCTCTTCTCAGCATAAATATGATTCATTTATTCATTACAACCTTAATACTTTGTGTCTGTCAATTTATTTTTGCCTATTACCAATTTTCTAAGTGCAGTAATAAGCTCCAGGGTGGGCAGTATTGGGATATACCTGCCCTTCTAGGGGCTGTAAGGCCCTCCACCTGCAGTGTTTTTGCCTCATTATTCTCCTGGGTGGTGGATATAGTCCAATACTGCCTACCCTGTCAGGTTTTATTGCTTACATATTGTTTTGAGACACTCATAGGGCAATCCTTTTTTTTTCTTCTATATACAGTTTTTTCATTTTTTTCCCCTTTTAATCCCCTTCCCGGGGTCACGGCGTACACATGCATATGCACGTGTGGAGGCACGTGTGCCTGCCAGGATCTGGTGATCCCTTCCACTCCACCCCAGACTTACATCACTGCTCCTGCCACCTGCGCACCCATCAGACCTCCACCCGATGGGTGCAGGAGTATGGAGGAGTGGGTGTCCACCCCTGGAGGGGAAATTCCACTCCAGCCCTCCCCCCAGCTGGCACCCCAGTGACCTGAGGTTGTTCCCAAACCTGGATCACTGGTGTGGTGAGAGGTGTGGCATCCAGTGCCTCAACCCTCAATGCCACCCAACTGGCTGTAAGGCAATCCTTTTTTAGGATTAACACAGGCACTTACAATGAGAGGGGCCAAAAAGTTCTGTTTTGTGTTCCAACAGTTCCTGATGACCACGATGTCCAGCACAGGGAAGAGTGCAGTAAACAAGGGAGTGGCAAGTCACTGGAGATGCAGTTGCTTGCACAAGAGGAAGGCTTGGCTCAGTTCTTGCTTTGAAAACACTAACAGATGGGCCCACTGGCACCTCCTTCAGGGCCAGTTCCCCTCCAAAGAAGGCTACAGCTCTGCAGAATCCATAAACACTATAGTCTATGGTCCCCAAGCCAGGTACTCCAGTTAGAGGTAAGCCCAGTTTTAGTACTTGGATCCTGGAGTAAATCCAAGCATTTTTTAGTTGAGGCCTTTGAGGAGAGATAGTCTGAGGGGTAAGCTGGCAACTAAGCAGTACAAGCTGACAAAGGGGGCTGGGCCCTCCCTGGTTGTAGCAGGACTGGCTGACCCCAGCACTCAGAACTTAGACCTACAGTTCCACACAAACTGCTGGCCTACCCTTTCAACCTGCCATTGATCCAGGGACTCCAATGGCTGCCCCTCCTTAAAGCCTGGTGGTCCCTCCAGTAGCTCATCTGCTGGGCCTGGTGCCTCCTCTTGTGGCTTCTCCACAGCTGATGGGTCTCCTGGTCCCTGCTCATACTTTCCTTGGCTTACTACAGCCTCTGATGGCACCACAGACTACTCAAGTAGCTCCTGCGTCAGGTCTGGTGTACCTACAGTGGCCCCTCCACTGTTGGTATAAGACAGCAGCTTACAGGCATTGGACCATTTTATCCCCTTCCCATGTACCAGAACAGTATCACATTGATGGAGAAGCTCTGGTTAGTTGTCATTATCTGCATCATTCTACACCATGTTTGTTTCTAGTGTTGCTCAGATAGTATCCTAGAAATTAGGATACCAACAGATACCTCCCATTTGGCCAGATAGTTGCTGTGGTAGGATATAGTACTATCTGACCGTGGATCCTAACCACTAGGATCCAGCTCAAATCCTAACTATCTGACCTAGGATCCCTGGATCTGACCTAGGATCCTTCACTATCTGACCCCAGATCTTAACTATTTGACCTTGGATCCCTGATCCTAACTAGGTTACCTGGATCTTATCTAGGAACCATCACTATCTGACCCTGGATCCTTAATCTGTCTTTGGCAGGATTTCTAGTAGCACTATCTGACAGATAGTGATAGGATCCACAAAAGTACTATCTGAGCAACACTATTTTTTTCCCAGTTCTGGTAGGCTGTATGTCTGATACTTCTCTCTAACATAGGAGGAGGTCAGGTATTCCAGGAGGCACTGCTTGTACTGGTGCCACATTTTGTTGTGGAGAGGGGTATCCACCACACTGGGAGTGGTTGTGGTGGGGGATCTTGTGCATGAGCAGCATGTCTGCCTGATACACAGCCTGCCTAACATTGCCTGCTACGGCTGGAGAATGGGAGCCTGCATACCATGGTAGTTGTGCAGCACCCAGAAATACTGTGCAGGTGGTGGTAGGGAGGCTATTCCAGAATCCAGGCACTGTGCTCAGTATTCAGAATGTGCTGCATTGTGAGCATGCAACTCTTGTAATTTTTGATTCTTCACTGGTGAGAAATTGGGGAGACAACCTTCATTCCCAGCATGGGCTGTCAAATGACCCCATCCTGCAGTGCTCCACAAAACTAAGGCCACCAGGAATGGGGTCATGGGTGCATGGTTTGTGGTGTGTTAGCAAAGAAGCAGCCAGCTTCAGAACATACAGTACAGTCACCAAAAAAGATACATGTACACAAATGACCGGTACTCACAGGAAATTCAGAAAAGAAAGTTTTTACTGAAATTATGCAATTTCTCTAACACAGTAAGAAAATAAAGTCGTCAGTGAGTAAAGTGCAAACAGATTTAGACAATGGCCAGCCAAATGCCCCAGTGTTTTGCCTTACTCTGAGGCTTTGTTTGAGTGATATGAAGCCCTGAGGCACTTGGGAGGCCACTGTATGCATTTATTTGCACGTTACTCACTGTCAACTTTATTTTCTTACTGTATTGGACAAATTGCATTGCTTCACTAAACGCATTCATTAGTGAACTTCCTGTAAGTACTGGCACTTTTTGTATGCCTTGCTTTTTTTGGAGGCTGTATTGTGTGTTCCACAAAGCTGCTTTAATTATAGGAATACAGATAGGGGTGTAACCCCGCAACATCAGCTCATTTATTATAATAGAAATATTTTCAAAGTCCATTTTTAGGCACTTAGGTCAGTCTTTGTAATGAGCATTTGTGAAACCTTTTTCCCCAGGAATGGGGCTGGATTGTTACTAGGATACCCATTAACACATTGGGCACCAGTGTACCAATTGCTTTGTCTAGTAGTGGGAGGGCAGAAGAAAAGAAACAGGGAGATATACAGTGAATGGAGTTTTGGTGGGAAAACAATGAGTTCAGTATGGCAGTTCTATTGAAGTCTAGCGAGCACAGAGGATATCCATCATCTGTACTCAGTTTTGGCATCATAGGTGTGGGCCCTGGGGTGACTGGAAGGGGCTTGCTGGGCCTGGCTTCATAGCAGGGCACAAGACTTTGGGGGGTGGTGGTAAAGTGCTCTCTTGTATCCTGGGTTACCATTAAGGTTGAAAAGAATCTCTCTGGATCTGTCTCAGTGGGAGGGTGACAGATTCAATGAGCCCCTTGGCAGGCCTTTTCTACCTGTAACATAACGAGTTGGAAGAGCTTAATGTTTGGTGGTTCGGGGGACCTGGCCAGTGGGTCAGAGAGGAAACTGGCAGCCATGCATGATACTTGGCCAGATCAGTTTGGAGCCTCTTGGAAGAGGGGTAATAAGCAGCAGCTACCTGACACAGGTGCACCTTCACCTGGCATCGTGGGACCAAATTGTGGGCTCACCACATATCAGGGCCACTCACTTACTGTATGTCAGACCAGTTGGCCACTTGGGCAGCTGGCTTCAGGTTTAGTTACTTGTGAGCAGGTGGCACAGGAGGATGTGGGGGTAGGAACATGGATTGAAAGACATTTGGGAGGCAAACATGGGTCTTCTAGTTGGGCATCCCCTCAAGGAATATGCATCAATGGCTTGGGTCTGAAGAGATTCCCTTAAGACGCTGAACATGAGCAACACATGTTAGGATTGCAGGGATGACGTTGCGGCTCTTTACCCCACAAACAGAGCACTGGGAAGCATCCTGCTGCACTAGCAGGTCATCAAGATCACAGGGCCAATGCTGTGGCTCCCCCCCCCCCATAAATGGAGCACCGGGAAGCATCCTGCTGCACTAGCAGGTCGTCAGGATCACAGGGCTGATGCTGTGGCTCCCCAAATGGAGCACTGGGAAGCATCCTGCTGCACTAGCAGGTATTGAAAATATCATACAGTCTCTCTCCTTGGGTGTTGCTGTTTGTGTTGGCAGAGGAATTTGTGTTGAATCTGAAGTGACTTCTGCTTGTAATGTAGAGCGCTGTAAGGAGAACTGTATTGTATAGACGGGGTATCACCAAGTATTTTTTAAGGCGTTTTGTGCTGGTTCCAACAATGCTTTATTACATGCTTACTGTCTGTATAGTGTAGAGCATTATGATGGCTTGCATGTGTATTCAGAGATAGCTGGCTGGCTGATTTATTACACCCATGTGCTCAGTCACCATCTTGCCTCTCCCCCCTCAGCCATTCACTCCAGCCTTTCTCTCAGTACTCACCAGTCCTATTTTCTCTGCAGGTCGTCAGGATCACAGGGTCGATGCTGTGGCTCTTCCCTCCACAAATGGAGCACTGGCAAGCATTCTGCTGCACTAGCTGGTATTGAAAACCTCATAACAGTCCTCCCTGGGTGCTGTTGTGTGTGTCAGCAGAGGAGTTTAGACAAGTTTATTTGGTACTCTGGGAGCTAAATCCAAAGGGACTTCTGCTTGTAATGAAGAGCATTTTAAGGGGAACTGTATTGTATAGACAGGGAGTATCACCAAGTGCTCTTTAAGGAGCTCGTGTACTGCTAGGAAATAATAGTAATTTTCAGATGCAGTCAGCTATCACTTCCAATAACTGAAGTATTTTTTTATTTTCTGTTTGCTAATTAAAAGATTTTTCACCTGGCAGTACTGGGGTGATGTGTGGAGCAGCATTCCATCTGGAGGAAAAAAAAAAGTCAGTTCTGTTCCCCCTACTACATCATCTAAAATGAGACAAAACACATTGAGGCACCACAATCCTTGTAGCCTGAGCAGTGACTTTCAGAAGCTACCAGGAAAGATGTGGGGAAATGTAACATCACTAGTAACTTGGAAGAGCCAGTCCCTGCTGCTTCATGTGAAAGTGAAACCTGGCAGTGAGAAATGGTTCTCATTGGTTACTAGTGATATCATAGTCAGTGTGGTCTCAGTGCTGATGTAGTGGGAGGAACAGAACTGGCTTTTTTTTCCTCCAGAGTGCTGCTCCACACATCACCCCAGTACTGTGAGGTGGAAAAACTTCTAATTAGCAAACAGAAAAGAATAAATACTTGAGATATAATAATTGATAGCTGACTATATCTGAAAGTTACAATTAATTGCAGGAAGTTTCCAGGCAGTACACTAGCTCTTTAAGGTGTTTGTGCTGTTTCCAACAATGCTTTATTACATGCTTACTGTCTGTACAGAGTATAGCAATATTATGGCTTGCATGTGTATTCGGAGGTAGCTGGTGGGCTGGTTTATTACACCCATGTGCTCAGTTGCCATCTTGCCTCTCCCCCTCAACCATTCACTCCAGCCTTTCTCTAAGTGCTCACCAGTCCTCTCTTCTCTGTAGGCTGTCAGGATCGAAGAGCCGATGCCGTGGCTCTTCCCCTCCCCCCACAAACAGAGCACTGTTACACTAGCAGGTATTGAAAACCTCATGCAGTCTCTCTCCCTGGGTGCTGCTGTTTGTGTCGGTCCCAACCACCCCAGTCTGTTATTTCCTATCCTGTATAGTGGATCCTGGTCACATGACTGTCCCCCACCCTGGTCCATCATGTCCTGTATAGTGGATCCTGGTTAAATGACTGTCCCCTTCCTACTCTATCTCCCTACTTTCCCACTTGCTGGTTATAGTTCCTGACCACTTGGAGTTACTGTTCAACCTCCTGGGGGTTGTAACATATCACTTCTCTTTCCATTTTATACCATTCCCATACACATCATTTTAAAGGTCCACCCTTCCTCTTATTTTTTTCCTCCCATTTTTCCAACCATCGGCTCCCTATCCCAACCGCCTTGAACCTGCACCTCTCAGACCCATTTCAGCTACAAGCCACAGCTCTAATCCTCTTGGCCACACAGCCTGCTAGGAGGTTTCCTGTCCTATATCCTGATATCCTACTGCTATTTAGCAGTCACAAGTGGTATTACAGCACTAGCAACTTTTGTAATTGTGTTAGCTCAGTATATTTCTGTTCCCTATCTTGTGATCAATCGCCCTTTCTTACCATCCAACAAATTATTATCTCCATCCATAATGCAGCTCTCTACCCTTTTCTGCCTGGTCCTTACTCATCTCCCTTCACTTTTCTCTTGACTACCCCTCTCTGAGCCCTCCATACTCTGTCCTTCCCACACCTCCCCAACCTACTCTCAGACTCACTCCACACTTTCTGCTCATCCTACTCTTACTACCTACCCATGGCCCCCCCCCAGCCTCCATGCTCCCCTATTTCTATTTTAGTGACTCATAAGTATTCCAATCTCTCATCCTCTCCTCTGCAATCTCATTCATCACCCTCTCATGCTTCTCACTCCAAAGCTGCAAAACTTGTCTACTTATTTTCCAAACTTCTGATCACCCTCCTCCTTATCTCTGCAGGAGACATTGAACTAAACCCTGGCCTGACCACTCCTAGCACTCAGCATCTTTCCAAGGGTTTAAAAATCGTTCACCTTAATATTCAAAGCCTTTAACCCAGACTAGCTCTCCTCCAGACAATTATGCTAGACATGCAGTTGGATATCATGGTGCTTTCTGAAACTTGGCTGTCCAAGAAGATATCAGATGCCACTCTTGCAACACCAGACTACTCTCTTAGAAGGTAGGACAGACCTAGAAAGGGTGAAGGTGTCGCTATGTTTATCTCAACTAAACTTCAATACTCTCTTGTCCTCTCAATCTCATCCCCCACCCAATATGAACTCCTCTTAGTACAGCTTCTCCTTCCCTTCACATTGCCCATATTTACTGCTGACATCTGCTGCTGTCCAGGTCTCCCATCAACAACTATAACTGATATCTTTACAACTATCATCTCTCATACCACATCGGGTGAGCTATATCTTTTGGGTGATCTAAATGTGGACTGCTCCTCATCCACCAGCTCCGCTATTACCTCAAAAGTAAAGTCTCTAAACTTCGTACAACTAATGTTCTCTCCCACCCGGCTCAATCACAAATCCCAAAAACATACTCTGATCGACTGGGCTCTTGCCCCCACCGTGAAATCGAGTCTGGCATTCTCCTAGACTCCCTTAGTGATCACCACATGATTTACTGCATCCGCAAAGTCCACCACCCAAAAGCACCCCCCCAAACTAATCCATCTGCACTCCTTCCATTTCCTAAATGTAGCTCCCCTATTAAATGAACTGCATCAATCATATTGGCCCATCCTTTACTTAGAATACTCCATTGATGCTGCCCTCAGTACCTTTCACTCTAAATTCATGGAAATTTGGGATCATCATGCTCCCACAAAGCTAACCATGATCAAAGGCTCCCATCTTTCCTGGGTCACTGCTGAACTACTGGCATGGATGCCCACTAGAGATCAAGCTTGTAAGACCTACACACAATCCAGAACTCTCACTGTCCTCCTCCATTACAGGCAATTGTGAAATGCTTGTACGAAGGCCACTAGATACGCCAAGGCAGAATACTTCTCTACAGCTTTCCACACCGACCTAAACCACCCTTCTAAGTTTTGGAAGGTAGCCATATCTCTCCTCTCACCCCCTGCCAGTCCCCCAATCCCAACTCTTACCCAGGATAATGCAGCTATCTCTGATCCTGTATCTGTCACAGCTACTTTCAATACTTTCTTCACATCTTCTGCCTCCTCCTTACTCTCCTCCCTTCCCACCTGGCTGCCTCCTGCTCCCCCGGCCCCCAAGCAATTTTCTTTCTCGTCTATAACACCCAATGATGACCTCAAGGTCCTCCTAGCCTTAAACCCCACCAAAGGCAAGAGCTCAGATGGCCTAGACTCCATCCTCCTCCTCCACCTCACTGCACCTGCTATAGCTGCCTCTCTTGCCTCACTTCTCAACCTTTCTTTTACCCTGTCCTTAATTCCCAATACTTGGAAACATTCCATTGTCATTCCCTTCCCTTAAAGCGGTGATCCCACCTCCCCTGGTAACTATCACCCCATCTCCCTGCTTCCTATCCTAGTAAAACTTCAGGAATGCATTGACCTTCCCAACTCACCTCCTTCTTTGACTCCACCTCCTTTTTCACTTCTTTCCAGTCTGGCTTCCACAAGTCCCACTCCACCACCACCTCCTGTATATGCCTCACAGACTCCATACTCTTCAAGATGAATCTGGGTCACTTAACCTCAGCCATTCTTGTCAACATGGCAAAAGCTTTCAACATTGTATCCCACGCTCTTCTCCAACTACTCACTGTGGCTGGTTTAAACCAATCTGCCACAGCTTGGTTTCACTCTTACCTGACAGGCAGAACCCAGTTACTCAAGATCGCCTCCTCCCTCTCTCCTCTCCTCTCCTCTCCTCTCCTCTCCTCTCTCTCCTCTCCTCTCTCCTCTCTCTCCTCTCCTCTCTCATCTCCTCTCCCTGTCAACACTGGTGTCCCACAGGGCTCTGTTCTGTCCTATTTTGATTTCCATTTTCCTTAATGACCTCCCTTCTGCCTGCTCCATCTCTCAAATCCATATGTATGCGGATGATACTGTCCTCTGAATGTCTAGCACCTCACACACTGATGCCCAGTCTAGACTGCAACAGGATTTCACAAACATTCAGTTATGGTTCCAGTCACATCAATTGTTCCTGAACACTAAAAAGACCGTCTCTATGCCCTTCGGCACCAGACAGTGACTCTCTACTCTCAAATCCCTTCCAGCATTTCACACACTGGATGGTACTCTGTTAGAGAATGTCACTTCCTTCAGATAGCTTGGGGTCTGGCTAGATCACCACCTGAAATTTTCAGTGCACATTAATGCAATCCATAAAAACCTACACCAGAAGCTTGGTGCCTTATATAGAAATAAGGATTGCATTCCTCTATCAACCTGACAAGCTATTGTGCAGAAAATGATCCTTCCCAATTTTGACTATGCAGACATAGTCTACAGTGCCACCTCCAAAACTACCTGGGCCAGACTAGACACCCTTTTCAATTCCTTCTGCTGCTTCATATTATCCTGACCCCCTTGCACCCACCACTATGATCTCTAAACAGCCACCTCCTTCCCCTACCTGGAGTCCAGGCGACTGGCACACTCTGCTACTTTCATGGCTAAATTCTGGACAGGGAATCTCCCCTCCTATCTTTCCTCTGTCATTTCTCCCTCCTCTCTGAGTGCTTACTCACTTCATAACACCGACTCTTGTTCATTCGTCATCCTCCACCGCTCCACCTCTGTTGGTCAATCTGCCCTCTCCTATCGCTGCCCCAAGCTTTGGAATGACCTCCCCTCCAACATCCATAATGTGCCTTCTCCCAATGTTCTGTCTTCCTCCTGCTTGTGTTTACAACCCACATCTGTTCATGCCATACCTTCTGACTCAGTACATAACTCCTTACTTCCATTTAGCCACCTGGTCCTCCCTCCAATTTCCCCTTGCCTCATTGTAGCTTAGCCCAGCATTAGCACTTGTGTTGTCTCCAATATGTTCAATATGACTATGTATCAGTATTCTCCAGTCTACACTTGTTGTCATAGGATCCAGATTGTGCCCTGGTGCTGTTTGCATTTTTTGCTATAATCAGAAATCTGACTGTAATCTGTAGATTGTATTATGTGTATTGATTCTGCTAATCAATGTTTACTGACCTTAACTTTTTGTGTCATGCACTTACTGTATTCTCTGTGTATATGGTTATTGTATACCACTATGTAATTCATCATTGTATTTTGCACTGCAGTACTTGTACCTCCACTTCTTCTTCCCCCAGGACATATCTGTAAATGAGCTTTACTATTCAGCATACTTTCCTAGTGAAACGCTTGAATGAATGAATAAATAAATAAATAAAAATGTAGATAAGCCAAGACTGAGCTCACAGGACTCCAAATTGGTCATTTCCTGAGCAACCAGAAACATCTAGGCAATGAGCACGTGTCCTAAGCACTTTGAATATTAAATGAGTTACTGTGAGGCAGAATGCCTTATAGTGATGGTACTGCTATTTTGGGCTGCACAAAATATCTGGAGAAGTATCTGTTAGTTGGGTAACAGGAGTTCCTGTATCAGCATGCAAGTGACCAAAGACCCTGAATTAGTAAGGGCTTGAGGAGTCCACAAAATAGCTTGAAATAAGGTGTCTGACCTCAAGGAGCTACAATAGTTCAATGAGTAATTAAGTGTCAGTGTGATGCCATTTGTCCCAAAGTTATCAAGTGCATTTAAAATGAACTGTCATTTGAACCCTATCCTCAGTAAAGGCACAACATGTGAACTGTCAGTCTGATAGGTTGTGTGATTGAGTAACAACCTGTCCATTTTAAATGTCAAAAGGAAAAAGAGGTTGAAGGCTATGTTGTACTAAACATTTGGGAGGGGGCTCCCTGTGAGCCATACCATCACATTCCCCTAGACACGGGAGTTGGCCAGGGCCACGCCCACCCCCATCTGGGCAAGCAAGTAAGCAAACTTTTATTATAAAGTGCCCATTCCCGTGGGCTCTAAGAGCTGTGCAATACACAGTACAGTACCACAACATTACATGCAAAACACACGTTTAAAAAGAATAGCCACAAAATCAGACCAGTATAAATCAATATTAAAAACTTAATCAAGATAATTATAAGAGTTTAATAACTATAAATAAATATGAAATATGATACAGTAATATAAATACACTAAACAGCCAGTAAACTGAAACAGGCCAAAAGCTGCCATAAAAAGATGGGACTTCAGACCCCTTTTAAAGGTTTCTAGTGAGTAGAGATGAGCGAAGTAGCCCCAGTTCGCTCCATGAAGTGAATCGCGAAGCAAAAGAGAATTCGTGGAGTGCCTTGCATGCAAAGCAGAGTTCTTCACGTTATAATGGGTAACGCAAAGTTAACTGAAAACAATGACTTCGCGTTACTCTGCCTTCCCAAACCACTACTCCACCAATTCTTAGGGCAAAATACATTGAAAACAATGTACCTCGCCTCACTTCGCCTGTTTTTAAGCTCCAAAGGCAAATTTTGCAGTGATTCATGGGATTTCAGGTCACATGGGTTCTAGATTGTTCTGCCCAAGCTCAGTTCAGGGTAGTGTGTGTGTGTGTGTGTGTGAAGCTGTAGAAGACAGTCTGCTCTGAGAACTCTCTGTGATTCAAACCTTCTAAAAGCTATTCAAAAAGCCTTTTTGAGTAATTTTATTTGCTGAAACGTTAGTTCATCGATGGTAGAAAACCCTCCTGTGCTCATATCATTGAGCATTTATTGTTTGTGTATGGATTTTGAATGTTAATGTACGACATTCAGTCTGTGTACTGAGAGACAGTGGAAGTGTGCTTTGGGGAAGGGGTGTATATGTGGTGTAGGTAGATTAACTTGGAGAAAAAGACAGTTCTTTCTGTTTTGGTGATTTTATTTTTGCATAACTGTGCTAATGTACACACAGTAATATTTTCAATAATTCTTGCCATTTTTTGCTGATTGTTGTGGTGAAGCAGTGCATAATTTTAGTTTGTTTAAAATACGTGGCTATATTACTGAAGTTTTCAATTTGCTACTCATTACTTAGCTTGTGTGTATGTGTGTGATGCATGTCATCAAATCAGACACCTTCTATTGTGCCACATAATCATTTCAGCAATGTGAACCTGCTATCCACTGTAGCTGTGTGATTTTTGTATTTCTTTGTGGTATCTTTACTGGTACTAGTACTAGTGACTGTTACTGCAGCAGTGCAGTACACTGCCCCCGTGGCCCGCTCAACCGCAAAGGTATTCTTTTCCAGATTTGAATTTCTGATGATGAGCACTGGTTAGGTGTTGTGCTTTTGCATCTGCAACTCTTCAGTGCACAGTGCAATCTTAATCTGTTTGTGCATTTGCATCTCTTTAGGGCCCAATTTCCATCTGTAACTTAAGTTACAGTTGTTTCTTTGGCTTCCCTTCAGAGTACTGGACTGGTGTGGTGCTTAATTCTGCATGAACATTGTACTCATTAATATGTGTTTTTAAGTCAGGACCATCATCACAAGTCACTCATGATAAAAATCACAGTCTTCATCATCATGGTCACAAATGCAGTCACAAATCATGATTCACAATCACACCAAGAATCACATTAATTTTTTTAACTAGTTACTTAGATGTATTGTAAGCCTGTTTTGTAGTATCTCTCCAGGCTTCACCACCCCACCATTGAACTCATTAATAAGAGTTTTTAAGTCAGGGAGTTTTGTGCTACAGCTCTTCAGGGAAGTACAGCTGTAGGCATTTGCATTACTAATACAGTTCCATATTGGTTATCTCACACCGTTGACACCGAATCATGTTCTTCATCATCACAGTCACAAATGCAGTCACAAATCACAAATCACGATTCACAATCATGTCACGAATCATTATTAAGAGTTTTTAAATTGGGGAGTTTTATGACACAGACTCAGCTTATCAGGGAAGTACAGCCATAGGCAGGCACATTCCTTCCTATACAGCATGTGAGTTACAGTACTGTAAGTAGTGGTGGCCGAAGTGGCCCCAACTCGCTCCACGAATTGATTCACAGAGTAACACGAACCGTGGAGTACTCCACAATGTGAAGCGGAGTACTTTGTTTCATAATGCGGAATGCAAAGTCCATTGAAATCAATGACTTTGCGTTATTCCGCCTTCCTCAAACAACTTCTCCACCAATTTTAAGGTGAAGTACATTGAAATCAATGTCATTCACCTCACTTCACCTTGTAAGTGAGCTCCAAATGAAATTCTGCAGTGATTCATGGGATTGCAGGTCACATGAGCTCTAGATTGTTCTGCACAGCCTCAGTTCTGGCCTGGGTAGTGTGTGTGTAGTGGTAGCTGGAGACAGTTTACTCTCAGAGCTCTGTGATTCAAAACCTCTAAAAGCTGTTTAAAATGCCTTTTTGAGCAATTTTTTTTTTGCTAAAAATTTAGTACATTGATTGTAGAAAACCCTTCTGTGCTCATATCATCGAGTGTTTATTGCTGTGTGTAGATTTTGAATGTTAATTTAGAACAGTCAGTCTGTGTACTGTGAAGTGTGCTTTGGGGGAGGGGCATATTTGTGGTGTAGATACATTAACTGGGAGAAAAAGGAAATCTTTCTGTTTTGGTTATATTTATCTTGTATAACTGTGTTACTGTATACACAGTAATATTTTCAGTAATTCTTGACATTTTCTTGCTGATTGTTGTGGTGCAGTAGGGTATAATTTGTCTGTTTAAAACATTTGGTTATATTACTAAAGGTTTTCAATTTGCTATGCATTACTTGTAGTGTGTGTGTGAGTGTGTGTGTGATGCATGCCATTAAATCAGACACCTTTTATTGTACCACAGAGTAATTGCAGGAGTGTGAACCTGCTATCCACTGCAGCTGCATGAATTTTTTATACTGCTTTGTGGTATCTTTACTGGTAGTGGATTGTTACTGCCATGCACCAATCCCCCAACTGGCAAAATGTATTCCTTTCCAGATTTGGATTTGTGACTTGTGAGCACTGGTTAGGTGGTGTTGTACCTTTTCGCATGCATCCCTTGAGTGCACAGCGCAATCTTAATCTGTCTGTGCATTTGCAGTGCACCATTAATTCTGGGAGACTGCATTTCCTGTTACACTCTCATTTCACTTTGTCAGCACTGGAGAATTTTCTGGACACAAGTCAGTAGCATTTTGGGGATGCACATTAATTCTGGTGACTCTGTGTGTGACCATTGCTCACATGACTCAGTGTGCCATTAATTCTAGGGGACTTTGCATTTCTTGCTATGCTCTCATTTCACTTTGTTAGCACTGGGGAGTTTTCTGGACACAAAACAGTATCACTTTGAGGATGCACATTAATTCTGGTGACTGTGTGGGTGGGGCGCTGCCAAATTGATGGCGTTTAAAGTGGAATGACAACTCAAAGTAAAAATAACAAGACAATATGTGCCTTTCCTATGGGACACTCTGTGAAGTGAAGTGGCCATTTCACGTTTACTTTGCCAGTGGATTTTAAATTTGCTGCATCTTTACTAGTGAGGGGGGCCTCCCTCAGAGATCTGGGAAGCACATTCCACAGGGTTGGGCCAGCAACATCAAAGACTCTCTTACCCAAAAATTTTAACCAAACCCTGGGAACCACAAGGAGGACCACCCCAGAGGAATGGAGAGGGCGGGAGGTCTGTTGAGATATCACAAGTTCCTGCAGATAGCTAGGACCCAGTCCATGTAGGGCTTTATAGGTCCACAAGCTGCCCTTGAAGAAACTCCACCACTTCACTGGCAGCCAGTGCAGCTTGCACAGGATGACGTTTATATGACATGAACTCGTTAGACCTGTCAACAACCTGGCTGAAACATTCTGCACCAGCTACAGGTGATGTAAGGTTCCTCCATTCATCCCAAGGTAGAAGGCATTGCGGTAATCGAGTCTGGATGTCACAAAAGCATGTACTAGTGTGTGCAAATCGCTGGGTGGGATAAGAGGTTTAATCTGGTTGATATTTCTAAAATGGTAGAAACCATTTCAGACCATGGACAACACCTGACCTTCCAGTGTCAGTTCCCTGTCTAGAATAACATCCAGATTCTTCACCTTTCCTGAAGTGGCTAGAGAAGAAGAACCAAGTACTAGTCCAGTCTCCTCTCCCCCCACCTCAGCTCCCCGCTGGTGACCAGGCTTAATCACCGGTACTTCTGTCTCATCTGGATTAAGCTTCAACCAGTTGGAGGATATCCAGTCCTTGAATCTCGACCAGACTGGAGCTCAGAACTGAGACTGCACCCTATGTCCCTGGTGCAAAGAACATATACAGGTGGGTATCATCTGCATAGAAGTGGAAACCCACCCTGTAATGTTTATTGATATCCCTGAGCAGTGTCATGTACATTGCAAATAATATGGGTGAAATAATCAAACCCTGGGGAAATGCACAGCACAGGGACATCAGGCGAGAGACATAATTTCCCATTACCACCTTTTGCATCCTACCTGTTAGAAAGGTCTCAAACCAGTTGATGATAGTATTTATTTATTTAGTTTTTGTTGACCGGGTGGATACACTAGACAAAGACATTGCCTATTTTCAGACATGACCAGGGAGGGTTACAGACAACGTGAACATTAAAATTACAATGATACAAGACATCAACAATTGTAAGCAAGATATTGGGGCAACATGTAACATGTATTGGCGAGTCCACAGAGCTCCCTCAGGTGATACAGCAACACCCCATGGTCCATGTTGTCAAATGCTGAGGAGAGATTGAGTAGAATGGGAATTGACCATTTGCCTCTATCTCTCACCCTGAGGAAATCATATTGCACCCTAACTAATGCAGTCTTCCTACTGTGCCTGGACAGGAAACCAAACTGGAGTGGCTCATAGATGTCAAAGGCAATGACATATGCTTTGAGCTGAATGGCCACTACTTTCTCAATAATCTTTCCCAAAAAGGGGAGGTTAGAGACAGGTCTATGATGAATGAGGCAATCTGGGTCCAAAGATGGTTTCTTCAAAAGGGATTCTTCCAAGGCCTCTTTAAGAGCAATAGGGAATACTCCCTTCGAGAGGGAGCACCAGATTATCTCAGCAAACACTGGACCTCAGAACTCCACACATCCCAGTAAGAGACATGTCAGGCCCAGGTCTAGTTCAAATCATGTAGGCCAAAGTTTTGAGATGATCCCCCTGACCCCTTCCACCCCCACAAAGCTAAACACATGCCCCTACAAAGCTAAATTCATGCCAGACATGAGTATTGCTACTGTTGACCCCAAATCCAACACTGCATGCCCAATAAGACCCCCCCAGGAAGATACCCACCCTGATAGAAGATACCTTGTCAACAAAGAACAGAGCAAACTTGTTACATTTAGCAGCAGACAATGCTTTCACTGTCTGGAGACAGGAAGGATGGATAAACCTGTCTACTGTCCGGAAGAGCTGAGCTGGTCTGTTCTTGGCTGCAGCAATCTCCCTCAACAGGAACTGTGCCTTCTTACAAGAGATTGCCCTTTAATACTCAGTATAATGAGTTTTCAAAGCCAACCTGTCTTCATCAGCATGGGACATCTGCCAGCAGAGCTCTAACCTCTGACCCAGGGTCTTCAGCTCCCCAAGTTCCCCATTGAACCATGGGGACCTCAAGCACGAAGGCCTGGGTTGTACACAGATTGGTGCTACAGAATCAGCATGGGATCATGATGTCATGGATAAAACTATGCACATCACACCCACGCATGAAAACAGCATGCAGCAACGCAGCAGCAACACATAATGCCGCCTACACATGAATTCTGCACACCCAATCCTTCAGTTTATTTTTTGCATGGGCTTTTTCCCCCACACTTTCCATGTGGGGGGCTTTGCCCCCACACCCCCCGAAATAAATATAATCAACTCTGCAGAGGCGTAGACAGTGGGGCAAGTTAAAAAGCCAACTGCAGCACTTAGTCATGGCCAAACCAGGTTTCAAACCCTGATTTTCCCCCCTCATCTACTGCTGGGTTGGGTGCTCTAGCTGCTCCACCATGGAAGTGCCTTGACTGAGCATCTGATCAGCAAGGGTTCATCCACTTCATCTTTGGTACAGAGCGACTGGGGGTAGTGATATAGCCATATCGCTCATATACCCCTGTCGCTCTCATACCATACACGCTACTGACTGTGCAGTTTAGTCTGTGCTATACTGACCCGGTACCTACAGAAACAAGTGTTGTGGTAACAGCCCTATTATAGGCCACCACTACCTCCTCTGGTCCTGTCTCACAAGCATCAAGCACACTTGATATATTTAGCCGCACCAGTAGTCCTTCTGAAGTCACCCCCTTTAAAGCATGCACCAAAAACCAAAACAAAAACAAAATGTTTTAAATTACCATGGATCAATGATAGATTACTGAAACAAATTTGAATTAAAAATAGAATCTGGAAAAAAGCATTGAAAACTAAATCGGAAGAGGACTGGGTTCTTTTTAAGGTCGCCAGAAATAGGTGTAAAAGTTTAGTCAAAACTTCTAAGATGTCTTATTATAAAAATAAAATTGATCTGAGTACTGATCTGAGACATTTTTGGAGAGTGGTTAAGCAATTGACTAAACCAGGTAGCAAATCCTTAGAGGAAATAACTAGGTTAAAACACGGTGACATTTTTATTGAAAATCCGAAGGATATTTCTAACATATTCAATCATTTTTTTGTTGATCTTCCTATCTGTAAAACTTCCTATAAGCAAGATTTGGAACAAACCAAAATAACATCTTCATACAGTGAATTCCCCCCTTTTAGTTTAACATTTTGACTATTACTAGTGTTTATAAAGTATTACAAAAAATAAATACGCATAAAACCTTTGGAAATGATGGTCTTGAGGGTAAGTTCTTGAAATTAGCAGCTTTTAATATAGCACCAGTTATTACTTGTCTATTTCATTGAAGTCTTCAAAGTGGTTACTTCCCTTTATCTTGGAAAGAAAGTAGAGTAAAGCCAGTCTATGGGGGACTGGTAGAAGTAAATAATTATAGGCCTATGGCCTTATTACTTCTTTTACCAAAAGTTTGGAGAAAATTATTTCTGTACAGGTTATGGACTATTTGGATAAATATAGCTTGCTAACATCAAAACAATCTGGTTTTGGAAAAAATTATTCCACTACAACAGCTCTTTTGGAATTTAGTGATTTGTTAAACAAGTCTTTAGGAAATAATATGGAGATAGTGGTAATTTTTGTAGATCTTTCAAAGGCTTTTGACCTGGTGGACCACCCCTTATTGATTGAGAGATTGCAAGAGATAGGTATCAGAGATGGTCCCTTAAATTGGTTAAAATCATATTTGGGTAACCAAACTCAGAGGGTGGAGGTACAGGGTTGTTTATCAGATAGTAGAAATGTTAATAGAGGTGTTCCACAGGGATCGATCCTGGGACCTCTTATGTTTCTTATATTCATAAATAATCTCCCACTAGTCATCGAGCATACAGAGGTTTGGTTATATTCTGACGATATGGTAATCATTGCATCTGGTAAAACAGAAGATGTATTGCAATCAAATTTGCAATCAGACTTCTCAAAGATCGAGGGGTGGTTCACCAGGTCAAAATTGATTATGAATACAAATAAAATGAAATGTATGAAATTTTCATTAAAAAATAATACTGACACTATTTATAATCTTTATATCTATACTGAAAATTTAACTAAATTAGAACAGGTTAGGGATTATAGTTATTTGGGAGTGATATTTGACAAGCATATGTCCTTTTCTTCTCATATTGCAGAGTTGGTAAAAAAAGTGAATAAAAGGGTGAGGGCTTTAAGGAGAAGTACAGAATGTTTAACGACAATAGATAGGAAAAAGCTAGCTGATCAATTAATTATTCCAGTATTAAGGTATGGTGAGTTTATATATGTGAAAACTAATAAAACACTTTTGGCCGAGCTGGATAAAACTTATTTTCGAGTGGCCAGATATGTTTTAAAGGGAACTATCATACTCGACACTGTTCATTACTGAACAAAGTAAACTGGCTACCTTTAGAAACAAATTATTTATGTCACTGGTTAACCATAATTCACAAAATGAAATATCTCTGTTTAAATCATCCAATGTCATTATTGCTGTTTCCAGTGAAACAAAATACTAAAAGGACATTAACTAGATCAGTTCATTTAAATAAGATTTCTGTAGAAAAATCACGAAACAAATATGGTAATAGGACTTTAATTTCTCAGGCTGCTAGTTTTTGGAATTCTCTTCCTGTAGAGGTTAGGGAAATTACAAATCATTCTACATTTGTTCACACTATAAAGGAATTAAATATATATATATATATATATATATATATATATTGAATATATTGTTTAATGTACTGAAAAAATTGATAAGATTTCTTCTTTTATATAATGATAATGGAAGTATTTTCTTTCATATATCTTTTTGTATTTTGTTATTTGGTTTTATTTATTGTGGTGTTTGCTTATGTATTATTATGGAACGTTGTATGAACCTAGATAGGGATTGCACAGGTCTGTCTTGTAAACTGGACTTTGTCCAGATGACATGTATTACCAGCATAAAAATTAAATTTTTACCTACCTACCTTTAAAGGGTGGAAGTGAGCCATCTCCTCAGGGGAAAGACTCTCGGGAGGGCCCCAAGTGAGAACTTCACTGTGCAATGATCTAACCAAATGACTGGATCAATCTTGAGGTTATTGATTTCGAGTCCCAGATGTGGCCATGAGTATGAGTCACAGAAGTAATGACTTGTGATAAGCCCAGCAATACATAGTCTGGAGGAAGTCACAACCAAATTGCAAGAGTTTGTCATCAGCCCAGGTATTGAAATCACCCAGAATAAACCATCTGGGTGACTCCAACACCCAGTTGGTGACAAAATCCACCACTTCCTACAGAATATCCCTCTAGTGCCCCGGGGGCTGATGCAAGAAAAGGACTCTGCAGCCTGTACCTGGACCCTCTCAAATGGCCACACATTCAAAAAATAAGGCAGTCTCCACTGAGAGTACAGAGAAGTTCAGGCTGGATCTAAAACATAGTTACTTCCCTGCTCCTGTGGTCACTTCTCGGACAGTGCACAACTTAGAACCCCATCCAGAACTGACAGATCCATTCAACTAGGTCTCCATTATGTAAACCAGGTCAACAATGAAATCAGGTCCACCATAACTGTGGTCTTATATCTCATCGACCTGGTATTACATAGCTCTGACCGGGTGGGACAAGTGGTGGCTGCTGGCCCTGCTGCTGACTTTCCACTTAGTCCAGTGTAAGACCTGGGTATGGAAACCAGTCATGATATACCCCTCTCTAGCTCCCATTTTGCTCCACAGTGCATTATGAACTTCACCATCCTAATACCACCTCCTCCATTAGCAACCCCCGAGCCCCTCCACCCTGCTGTCCACTTCCTCACTACTCCAGCTGCCCTGCGGTGACCACAGATGATAGTTGGCAGGGAGCAGTCCAGAAAGGGGTGGAGGTCTAGTAGCTGGGAAAAATGGGTAGCTAAGCCTTAGTTGCCTGTCTTCCCTACACATCCTAGCTGGCTGTTGATTATAAGTTTACTTAAAACAGTATGGCTATCCTAACACAAATGTGTGGCAGCTCTCTTTCTAGTCTTTAAAACCTTTAACCTTATCTAACATGTTCATCCTATCACACAAATTATTAAGTTCAAATAACTAAATACACCCTCTCCAACGTTCACACCAACTGTCTTTTTTTTTTCAGTTAAACTGTTTATTAACATACTGACATACTATTTGCCAGCAGATTAGGCCTTATGGTCTATCGAGTCTGCTTGAGCATTTTCATATTACAAAACATACTCAACTCATGCAAAAATGTAACAGAGATTGCAGGGCCAAAGGATTATACAAAGTACAATTTCTCAAAAGATATGCAGTAACAATATTATGAGCATGTACACTCACTAAAATTCTTCAAGCCATGACAGATGTGAGTTAAGGCAGGTGTAGTGCCAGGCAACCTTTTCCCTACAACTAGATAAAACAGAACCAAAAGAACCAAATCCACGCAAAAAATAAACATAAAACTATTTACACACAGAGATTCTGTAAAGGGTAAGCAGTCCATAATGGTTAACTTTTACTGGTTTGACATGTTATCTGTTTTAGTAAAAAGGGGATAGCTGAGTCGGATGCTTCAGCCGACTCCTACTCTGGGGTGTATGTATCCAAGAAAAGGGTACCAGCAGGCCTCATGCCTGCATAAGCTATTGGTGGCTAAGTGAGAGAGGCAATCCAGATCTGACAGCTGGGTGAGTGCTGATAATAGTTCTATACCAGTGGGGACGTCTGTACTCCACCATTTACTTAGTATAAGGGGTTTGACCTGCATAGCAAGCAGGCTAAGCCATCCGTGTTCTGACTCTGTCAAATGGGGGTCTGCTGTTTTCAGGCCCAGTATCAGTAGTGGTGCAGATAGAGGAATGGCTTTGTTAAGGACCTGGGAGCTTAGAGAGAAGACTTCATTCCAGAGGGACTGGAAGTTAGTACATGACCATACTAGGTGAAGCAAATCACCTGTGGCTACATTGCATCTCCAGCATTTATTGGTATTAAGGACATCAGTTGTATGGAGCACTGCTAGGGTTGTAAGCCATCAGTGTATAATCTTATTTTGAATTAATCTGCTGCTCGGATCTTTGAAAGCTGTGTGTCTGAACTGCCAGCATGCTTGCCACTGTGACACTCAGTGGTGGTGATCTGGAGGGCCCTTCCAATTTAGCCTTAGAGACCATGGACTGGCTGGAGATAGTATCTCTGATGGCTGAATAAATCTGACTGGCCCGTTGTTTTGAGTGGGACAGCCAAGAGGGTACTAATGTAGGTGTGCACTTGTGATGGACTTTTCTCATATACATCTGCACTGTGCTGCAAAGCTGCAGGTATTTCCAAAAGTCCTGTGCTGGGAGTTCCCAGTGGGTTTTAAGATTTTGGAACGTGTCAAGCATCCAGGATCTGGGTACCAAAAGGTCCCCCAGAATGCGAATCCCAGATGTGGCCTACTTAGACCAAATGATAGGATTTTATCAACTATTATTTTTGGGTTACCCCACACTGGAGTGAGTCTCAACTGGGTATGGTGTATGCTTATTTTGTGGTGTATTTTGTACCAGCATTTAATAGAGGAGCCTATTGTAGGGTAGATTCAAAGGCCCGTGGGGGGACTATTTAAAAGTAAAGGGAAAGAAAATACCTGGCTAAGGGCACTTTCAATAAAGACCTATTGAGGAGAATCCTCCACTAACAGTGAGAACCAATGAAGGGTCTGGGCAGTCTGAAATGCCAATTTATATCCTTCCCACCAGGGCAGGCTCCACTCTCCATTTACACAATGGGCTGTCAGCTTATTGTGACTATACCTTGGCTGTTTATCCTTCTCACAAAAAGTTCCCAATGATCTTATCTATCTTTAGATGCCAGCTGCTATGAAGCTCCAGTGAGAGATGAGAAAATATATAAAATAATGTAGATGCAGTTGTCATTTTAATCTATGCAATTTTCCCAGCCAATGTTATATGTAATTTCTTGAAGCAGTCAAACTCAGTCATAATATGTGACAATAGTGGTTGTAAGTTGATCTCCCACAGTTTGGATATGGTGGGGGTTATTTTGATTCCTAAGTAGGTAATGCCCTCGACTGCCCAAGTCAGGCCTAGATCAGTTGCTACTGTGGGTGTACACTGAGAATTTGGGGAAGCACCTCTGTCTTGGACTGGTTACATTTTAAGCCTGAATGTCCTTCAAATTCTTCTAGGAGTTGGATGAGGGGTTTTAATGACTTCTGCATGTCTGACAAGGGGATTAAGAGGTCAGCTGCATACGAGAGTGTGGAATATTGTCTGGATCCTGCTTGAATGCCCTGAATTTCCCAATGCTGTTTGATTGCAGCAGCTAGGGATTCCACTGCAATGATGAAAAGAAAGAGGGATAGGAGATATCCTTGCCTTGTATCCCTTCCTAGATCAAAATGCAAGGACAGTGTGGAATTTGTTAGGACACGAGCTGATGGAGAGGTATATACAAATTGGGTCCACTTTTGGAAACTAGTTACAAATCCCATTCATGCTAGTACCATTTGGAGGTAGTCCAACTCTAGTGAATCAAACACTTTTTTGAAGTCAATTGCTTCTGCCACGGCTTGTGATTGTAGGGATTTTGCTATGAAGATTAAGTTAATTAGACTCTGGATGTGATCAGAGCTCTAGCGGGCTTGCACAAATACCACTTGAGCTGGATTGATAATTTGTGGTAACAGCGGGTTAAGTCTACTAGCTGGCACCTTTGAGTATATCTTACTATTGGTATGCCTTCAGCACAGCGACACTTTTACAGTGACATACGTCGATGCCGACAACAGTGACATGTCACTGTAGAAGTCCGCCCAGGACCTGGCAACACTTTCTCCCATCCAGCACCCCCTCCCCAAACCAACTCTGACCCAGAAGCCCCCCAAAGAAAAAACAGTGTCCGATATGAATGGCTCCCTGCTGACTGCAAATCGCAGTTGACATGAAGTCTGTCGCTGTGATGCCGGTTCGACAATGTAGTTGTCGAACCGGCATTGTAGATCCCTTACTATCCACATTTATCAAGGAGATTAGCCAGTAACAACTTGCTAGGGTAGGGTCTTTCCCTTTTTTGGATAGTACGGTAATAATGGCTTCCCTGAGTGTAGGGTAACTATGCTGATAGCTTCAGCTCCGATGTAAACCTTTTGTAAGATGGGGGTTATTGTCGGGGATAGGGCCCGTCAAAATTCTGCCAGGAACCCATCCCACCAGGGCCTTGCCTGGGCATAGTGCTGAAAGGGCCTTCACTATTTTCTCAGTTTGTAAGGGGGCAACTGAGCTGCTTGTTGAGGTTAGATGGTAGGGAGATCTATGGAAGTTAGAAATGCCCGAGTGGTTATTGAGTTAGGTGGATGGAAGGAAGAATACAGTTTTGTATAGTATGCTTCCAGTAGCTCAGCAGGTAGTATACTTTCTTCTGAGACAGGGAGATCAGAAGGCTGTGGGTTCTATCCCCACACCAGGCACTTGGGTTAAATCCCAAAACTGACACTATAGTGCAGCATGAGGGGGGTGCTGCACTCCTGAGGTGCCGTCTTTTGGATGAGACGTTAAACCGAGGTCCCATCTGCCTGTTCTGTTGGTAGTTCAGGTGGATATTAAAGATCCCATGGCACTTCTCAAAAAGAGTAAGGGAATGTTTTATTAAAACTTGAAAGTAAACATAGTCCAAACAGTGTTACATCACACAAAATCATATATAAACAAAACTGGATAACCAAAACATAAATTTTACATGCATACACCCTATGCGTTAGGACTTAGAAGAAAAAATTACACACAAAGTGGTGTTACTTCACACTGAATCATAAGAAAGAAAAACAGAAAACATAAATAAGCATTTCATCACATTTCAACCCCAAATTTAAGTACTGAATACTGAAAGCGGACCCCCCCCCCACTCCTGTTAACAGAATAGGGGAATATTTTATTTCATAATTTGAAAATAAAATGCATACAAAATAGTATTACTTCACATAGTTATAAGAAAAGAAAAATGAAACCATAAGTAAATCTTCCATCATACATTCACCCCAAACATAATTCATAATACTGTAAGCAGACCTCTGCCCCCCCTCCACTAAAAGGGTAGGGGAAGTATTTTCCCAACAAAGAAATAGTCATCTAATGGGACCAATTATTTAACCCTTAAATAGATGAACTGTGATGTATACATTTCTATTGTAACCATTAAAACTTGTGCCAATGTGTTATCCATTTACCCTGTGCCATGATGTTGAATTCTGTGTTACATAACTTTTTTAAGTCATTCACAATAATGGTGTATAAATACCATACTGGAATTTCTTGTTGTTGCAAAACAAATCTACATCAGATAATCCATATCCAGTATAAACAGTATACCATAAACATCCGCTTCGTAATGATGTCATAATTGTGTCCTGTAGCCGGGAATACCCCATAATAAAGATTACCTGGTTCTGGAGGGAGGATCATCCCTATTTTCATCTCCCCTTTATCAGATTCCAGAACTCTATAATGTAGGGAACCTAAAATACAGGTGGTCCATAATTTCAATTTGAGTGGTACAACTGATTCTAGGGCAATATCTGTCTTTTAGCTCTTTGTGTTTCTATTGACCTTTAAATTTATCTTACCATGTACCCCCATCCATACGAAGTCCCACACTGGTTCTGGGATTCTTTCATCCATTAAGAGTTATTTAACCAGGTGAGATACACTAAGCTGAAAGCTTTTTTACAGGTGCAACCTGGGAGCACAGGGAAGTTAAGTGACTTGCTCAGGGTCACACACTATGCAAGTGGAAGCTGTGGGATTCAAACCCAGGTCTGGTCTGCTGGATGTCACCAGATTTGCAGCTCAGAGCCTTAAACCACTGCGCTATACTGCCTCCCTATGCTAAGAGTGCCAATATGTTATTCTGATTTACTTTAGAGAACCTAGAAAAAGGATACTATTCAAAGCAGTCTAATAATACATCTGCATATATCAATTTCCTCGAAAATTTGAAAACCGTATTGTAAGCTATATTCCATTTTTTGATGTTATCAAAAACCCCTTCCCACATTGCAGAAGGTCTGGGGAGCATTTGTTTTTGTGCTTTTAATTTCCTTTCTTGCCATTCTTTAAGGATGCCTTGTATAGATAAACCAGTCCATTGTGTTCAAACAGATATACCCACTTTGATAACTGGGAGAATGTTTGCATAGAAAAAGGTCGTAAAAAAGAACACTATGGGGTGTGGCATAGCAACTCCCCCTTCTTTAAAATCTTTATAAAGCAGATTCCATTTAATGGGGTTCAGGCTGCTACCCCCAAAACAGGGAAAAAACCCATCCCAATACACCAGTTTCTAACATTTTGGGTAAGGGGAAAATGTAGCTTAAGAACAGAAATACAGGTATTAAAAAGGTTTTAATCATATAGACCCTTTTCCATTTATAGGTTTGCCACAAATTCAAGCAGGCCACTTTTTTCTTCCACTTAAAAAACATTATTCCCAATTATACTGGGCCATATCTCCTGCCCCATAATGAACCCCAAAGATTTACAAGGTGTGTTGGAAATCTATATTCCTGACACCTCTCTGACGCTGTGTTTGGGTGTTCTGAATATTAAAACATTTACTTTTTAGCATATTTAGTGAGGCTTCTGTTTCTGTAAGCAGGGTGTTCAATAAAACACAAACTCGATGGGCTGACTGTTCATTTTCCATTAGGAGACAAAGGTCATCTGCATAAGCAATAAGTTTTATTTCTGGGATTGTGTCAAGGGAAATTCCCTTTATGAGGGGGGATGCCTGCATGATGTGTACTATCAGGTCTAAGGTCAAAATATAGAGTAATGGAGTTAGGGGGCATCCTTGTTGCACCCCTCTAACAATACAACATCTATTCCCTATTCTTCTATTCTCATAAGATTTGATGTATGCTAGTGCATAGCACATCTGTATCCAGTGCACAAAGTCTATGGGTATGCCACATGCCAATACAACATGCCATAAGAATTCATGTGACACCCAGTCAAAAGCTTTTGCTTGATCTAGACTAATGACAACCCCTGACCGCTGGTTTTGAGTCCTCTCCCTTCCTTCTATTGCAGTTATTTCTCCCAGTAGGATTAAAGCATCCGTAATTTTCCTACCAGGGACAGAACTGAATTGGTTAGGATGAATTAAATTTCTCAGCACTTGTGATAATCTGTTACCTAATAGTTTGGCAAAAATCTTAAAGTCCATATTTAACAAAGTTATGGGGAGCCAATTACTAATGTCTGAGGGTGTACCCATTTTGTATAAAAAAATCATAAGGCCTTCATACATTTCTGTCGGTAGACAGTCTTCTATTATAAATGAATCATTTAAAGCTAATAATTCTTCTGGCATTAATTCCCACAACACTTTATAAAGCTCACCCAGTAAGCCATCTGATCCTGGGGATACTCCATTTTTTATGGCTTGTATTACTGCTTGTAGTTCTGTGGCCTGAAAGGGAGCTGTCAAGCTTGATGAGTGGAATGAACTCAGTGTCATTAAATTGGCTGCTTTCAATAAGGATTCTGTAAATACTGTATTCGGTGCTGGAGTTCCAAAATTTCATTTTATATGCAATTCCAAATATCCCATTAAACCCACATTATCCAAAAATACCTGCTCTTGGGGTGAAACTAACTGAAATATTTGTGTCTTTTGTACTCTATTCTGACAGTCCAGGAAAGGGTCTGTTTGTTCCATTTTCCCATGTTCCAAATGTTTGTTCCTTTTCTAAGGATTTTAATCTATCGTACTGGTATTGAATAATTTCTATTTTGACCAGTTGTATCTCCATGGTTAAACTAATGTATGAAGTGTTTTGTGTGGAAATTAGGGACTGTAAATCTTCCCAAAGGTCCGTCTTTTTGTGATAAGTTGTTCTAGACTTCAATAAGGATTTCTGCTGAAAAAAAAACTCCACTAATACTGAGCTTTATGTCCTCCCACCACTGACTAATCGTGTCATAAAGAAACAAAGTAGATTTGCTATCTTCTACTAGGTGTGCCAATTATTGTTTAATGATGGAATCTGATAGCAGACTGGTGTTCAGTCTTCAATAGCCAGTACCAGCCTCCTTGGGTGGTACCGATGACGCACTAACTCCAATAAGTGTATGGTCTGAAGTTTTGATAGGAATATTCATAGTGGAAAACACAGGTAGAGATTTCTTTACAAAAATAAAATCTATCCTAGATGAAAGTTTTCCATTATAGAAGGTAGGTTTATGTGCCTCCCCCTTAAGGTAGCCAAATCTATCAAGGATGCTTGAGATAGTAATTTATGCAGGAAGGAGCTATTACAATAAACTTTATGGTGACCTGTAGATTTCCCTTGTGATTTCAAATTTATGTCCAAATCCCCACCCAAAAAAAATCTGTCGACTCTTACATAATAAAGGTTGAAGTTTCGTCAAAAGGTCTATCCTGCCAGCCTTTGTCTGGGGCTCATACATGATTATTAGCCTGCATGGGAAATCATGCAATAGAACATCCATCACTGGGGCACACCCTAGTTCAAACTCTAATATTCTATGATCTATTACACTTGGCGTGGTGCAGCAGAAACCAACCCAACAACAGACTTCCATTCCAATGGACTAGTATGAGGTCCCCCAGTGCCATTCCCTGGAGGCTACTTGTGTCTCTTCTGCAAAGTGTAGCTGAGTATACTGCAAAAAGACCGCATCAAACGTTGTTAAAAAATGGCAAAGGTAGCAGTTCTTTTAGTACCTGATTTTATGTTATTCACATTAAGGCTTACCAGCCTGAAAGGTGGGATCTCATGCATATTACTGTTTTTTTACACTCAATCTGGTAATCGTTTTTTTCCTCCCTGGAAGTTTATCATGAGAAGGTATTAGTGTCTGTTCATCTATCCATAAGACAGTTTGAGAGGGTTGAGAAGAGGCATCTGGTTCCTGTTCTTCTACCCTGTCCCTCCAATACTGGAAGTCCACAAATCTGTTTTGTAGTGGTAGACGGAATGTGTGAGCCTGGACAGTAACCAAGGGCAGGGAGGCCTGTGAAGTTTCATCTTCAGTAGGATCATTCCGATCTAAGTTCATTATCTCCATCTGATCATCAGGTGGCATGTTGGCTGGGGAAGGAGGGGCTCATCCTGCACTCTCTCCAAATCTGGAGCTATGCTCTGTGGAAGGGACATACGGGATCCATCCTGTTCCACTTCTTTCTGTAGTGCCAGGTCTTCTCTCATTTGTTCCCTATGTTTGTCATGCAATATGGGGCCATATAAATCTGATTCTATAGTCTGTGGTGTAAGTTGTTGGTTCTGCATAGTTTGCACAGAAAGAGGTTAGTTTGAAGGGCCTTCCCTTTATGTAATGAAGTCTGAAGTTCTGGTTTGAAAAAGACTCAAGGTCCTGTGCTGTGCCCCCTACTCCTCCATCTCACTGGGGAGGCCTGCCTCCGGTGTTCACTTTCAAAATGTTGATAAGACTTTTTTGCTAAGTGTAAATAATAATCATGTTCTGTGCCATCGTCTGAATTATGAGCTGCCCAGGGGCACGAGCTAAACGAGTGCTCATTGTCCCCACGCAGATTACATATTGGGGGAGCTGTACATTGCATTGCCATGTGACCCAGTACCCCACAGTGAAAACATTGTATCTTATCACAATCTGTGTTTAAATGTTCCAGAGAACCACACCTGTAGCAGCTCTTAGGTTGTCCAGGGTAGAAAAGAATACACCTGTCCCTCCCAAGAAAAAAACAGCTTGATAAATATTGAATGCATGAATCTATTTGCTTCAACTGGACCCGAAATGTCCAACCACCAGTCCAGAAGCCATTGTCATCCATAATCGGGTTGGATCTTCGAAAAATTGCACAGCGTTTCTCCAACAAAAAAATCACATTATTTATATTGATCCCTTCACTACTGAAGAGGGCCGTTACAGTTTTTATTGTGGGTTTTGTGATAAGGATTACAATAAAATCTCTCCACAATTCTCTGTCTCTCACTTCATAGTATACTCTCCAGTATTTATCTAATAAAGCCACTGTGCAGAAGCTAATGTCATAATTACTATCTCCTGGAGAGTGGATGAAAGCATAGACCCCTGCAGGCTTAAATCTAAGAGATTCTTTTATGAGGTGTGTCCCTATCCAAAGTCTATCTGGGGACATAGGAGCCAACACCTTGTATCTGAGGTGGACCACAAACCTGCATTTGGCCGTTTCCACTGGTTTCTGAAAAAGTCCAGCATATGACTTCTTAGTTTTTTGATCTTTTGGAATTTCCCCATTTTGTGTGCCTCAGTCATATCAAGTAATAAAGTTTTACCTGTCAACTGTGTATCCATCACCTCTTCTTCTCCTCCTCAATCGAAAGAGTGATTTGATACTGATGAAGCCAAAGAAGTTCTCCTTGACAAATCTAGTGTGGGCCCCATCTCAGCAGGGTGAGTGGATTCTGGCGCAGTGACTTTCTCACTTGCCTCTTCTTCAGTTTGCACAGCTGCAGCTGCCGTATCTGTAGTGTTTTGACTCCTGTCAAATGGAGGCTGTGGAAGATCAGTCATTACTGCCATTCCAGGTATGTTTTCTATTAGTCTCTCTTGTGTCCCTGGGATAGAAATGACTGGGTCAGGGATCCATTCGTTATTTTGGTACAACCACCCGACTTGTTGCAATGCTGTGCCCAGCGTCCAGTCAGATGGAGTACTGCTGAAATCTAAACTTCCATCCAATGGGTAAGGTATATCCGGTTGTATATCAGTCCCAAGTAAAATCCTTGGTGAAGTATCCACCCTTGTCCCCACAGGTAAGCATTTACTATTGTCCTGCAGAGGGCTTGTTGCTGAACAGTTCCTTTTTTTTAAATTCTCCTCTAATTTGGATTTATGTACCTTGTATTCCTATTCAGCCACTGACATTATTTCCAAAAGTTGCCCTTTCTTTTTTTCCAAATCCAATTTTAAACGTTCTTCTGCCATAGTAGTATTCAGTTCATCAGTTAATGGGTGTGCTTCAGGATGTAAAAAATTATCGGCAGTGGTCCTATCCAACGTCACTTGCCTGACTTCCATTCCTTCAGCATAGAAACATAGACTTTGATGGCAGATAAGGACCGCTAGGCCCATCTAGTCTGCCCATTTCCCTACCTACAGGATAGGCCGCAGATCCTAGTTAACCAACAGCCTATATCTTCCTGCCCCCCACAAGAATTGCCTTATGTCTGTCCCATGCATTCTTGAATTCTCCCACAGTTTTAGACCCCACAACTTCCTCAGGAAGGCTGTTCCATGCATCCACTACCCTCTCTGTGAAATAATACTTCCTCACATTGCCCTGAACTGCCCTCCTTCTATCTTTAAATTGTGTCCCTTGTTCTTGCAAGTCTCTTTTCTGAAAGATGCTACCTCTTGGACTTTGATGATTCCTTTAGGTACTTGAAAGTTTCTATCATGTCCCCCTCTCCCTTCTTTCCTCAAGGGTATACATATTAAGCTCCTTTAGTCTCTCCTCATCGGCTTCTCTTGCAGACCCTGCACCATTTAGTTGCCCTCCTCTGGACTGCCTCTATCCTGTCTATGTCCTTGCGGAGATG
This sequence comes from Neoceratodus forsteri, assembly GCA_016271365.2. NCBI lineage: Eukaryota > Metazoa > Chordata > Ceratodontiformes > Ceratodontidae > Neoceratodus > Neoceratodus forsteri. The sequence continues at coordinate 1,397,451,150 of CM057450.1, forward strand.
GGGTCTCCAGAACTGGACACAGTATTCAGATGGGGTCTCACCAACTGTCTGTACAGAGGGATAACAACTTCCTGTTTTCTGCTGCTGATGCCTCTCCCTATACATCCCAGTATACCCCCGCCCTCCCTACTGCCTTCTCACATTGCTTGCTAACCTTAAGGTCATCTGATATGATTACCCCAGGTCCCTTTCCTGTTTTGTTGTTGTTACTACCTCCCACCCATTACGTATTCTTCCCTGGGTTCTTGTTTCCCAGGTGCATTATTTGCACTTTTTGCATTGAATCCTAGCTGCCATACGTCTGACCATTCCTCCAACCTTGCCAAGTCCTTTTCATCCTTTCCACGCCTCCTTGTGTATCAACCCTGTTGCAGATCTTTGTGTCATCTGCAAAAGGCATACTTTCCTTCCAGTCCCTCTGCAATGCCACTGATGAAGACATTAAAAGGACTGGACCCAATACTGAACCCTCGGTGGCCCACTAGTAACCACCCTTTCTTCAGAGTAGACTCCATTTACAATTACCTTCTGTGTCCTGTTGTCCAGCCAATGTTTTACCTAGGCTACCACCCTGGGACCCACTCCCAGGCTGGTTAATTTGACTAATAATCTTTGTGTGGGACTGTGTCAAATGCCTTGCTAAAGTCTAGGTAGGCCATGTCCACAGCCCTCCCTGGTCTACTACTTTGGTCACCCAGTCAAAGAAATCTATTAGATCTGCCTGACATGACCTTCCGCTGTGAACCCATGCTGCCTTGGATCCTGTGCTCCACTGACCTCTAGGTACTCAACTATTCTTTCCTTGAAGTGACTCCATCACTTTCCCTACCACAGAGATCAGACTGACAGGTCTGTAGTTCCTGCCTCTGTCTTGGTCCCACTTTTGTGAAGGGAATCACATCCACCTTCCTCCAGTCCTCGGTACCACACCATCCTCCATGATTTATTAAAAGAGTAGCCAGTGGTTTCACTAGTTCCTTCCTTAATTCTTTTAGAATTCTGGGGTGAATTCCATCAGGACCCATTGCTTTGTCCACCTTCAGTTTTAGGAGTTCTTGCAGAACCCTTTCTTCTGTGAAAGGACTGGGATCGACCCCCCTATCAAGAGTGCTTCTGTTAATTGGATTAGGCACTTCCCCCTTCTCTTTTGTGAATACTGAGCAGAAAGATTCGTTCAGTATTCCTGCTTTTTCACTGTCCCCTTCTGCCCACCCACCATTCATTCTATTCAGCCTCACTATCCCTCCCTTTGTCTTTCTACGCTCGCTGATGTACCTATAAAAGGTTTTATCCCCCTTCTTAACTGAGTTGGCTATCTTTTCCTCAGTTTGGGCCTTTGCTATTCTGACTTCCCTCCCTGCTTCTTTCTGCCTTAACTGGTACAGCTCTCTGTCCTGCTCCTTCTGTGTTTCCTTATACTTCTGGAATGCTATCTTTTCTTCCTGACTTTCACAGCCACCTCTCTTGAGAACCATAGTGGCTTTTCTTTCATTTTGATTTGTTTATTTGCTTCACACAAAGGCTTGTTGCCTCTGTGATGGCAGTTTTGATAATTCCCCATTGTTGCTCCACACCTCCTTCTAGCCTGTTTGCTAGTGCTTTTCTGAGGCACTCTCCCATCTTGACAAAGTCAGCCCTCCTGAAGTCCAGTACCCTCACTTTTGTATGGCTTGACTCTGTAGCTGAGTTTAACATGAACCACACTGTTTGATGGTCACTTGTCCCCAGATGGCAACCCACTTCTAGATCTGAGATCCTCTCACTGCCCCCGTTTGAGAGTATGAGATCTAAGATTGTTCCCTCAGGAGTGGGTTCCGAAACTAGCTGTCTAATGCCTGCCACCTGTAGGGCATCAAGAATGGCCCTGCTCTTAGATGTGGCTGCACCAAATGTGCTCCAGTTAACATCTGGCATATTCAGGTCTCCCATCAACAGTATCTCCTCTTTCTCTGCCATTCTAAGAATGCCTTCCATCATATCCTTGTCCATTCCTTCCCCCTGACATGGGGGTCTGTACACAACCCCTGTGCAGATTGTGGTGCCCTTTCCAGTCTCAAGGTGACCCACAGTGCCTCCTCTCCTCCCTGTTTACTCTTTTGTTCAGTTGCTTTTATCCCTTCCTTTACATGAGAGCTACTCCTCCCTCTTCTCCCTGCCTGTCTCTCTTGTAGGTTATGTACCCTGGTATGTTAACATCCCAGTCATGGTTCTCTGTGTACCATGTTTCTGTGACTGCTACGATATCCAGGCATCCTCTTCCATTAAGGCCACCAGCTCAGGGAGCTTGTTGCCCAGACTATAGGCATTGGTACTCTTTACCCTCCATTTCCTGATGGCCTTACCCCCTTTTTCCCCATCCCTGTCCTTCTTGCCTTTGTCACTTTCTCCATTTAACCCTGCCCTTCTCCCTATTGACACCTCCATGTTGGTGTTTGCCACACTTACTACTGTGATTGTTTGGGGGGAACTAGGATTTTCCTGCTCCTTTCCAGTGCTTCCCCCCTTGGCTAGTTTAAAAGCTTGCCAATGAAGCATTTAAACCTATCACCTAGGATCCTAGTTCCCCTCCCGGACAGATGCAGCCCATCATGCCAGTATAGGCTTGCATCACTCCAGGTGGACCCCCAGTCCCCAATGAAGCCAAATCCCTGAGCTCCACACCAGTTTTTTAACCACTGTTTGAATCCCATGGTACTGAACACCCTAGCCTCTCCTATGCCATAGATGGGTAGCACCTCCGAGAAGGTTACCATGCATGCTACTTGACTAAGGCCCCTCCCCAATTCCACAAACTCTTCCTGCACTTCTCTAATCCCTTTCTTAGCCAGATCATTTGTCCCTAAGTGGACAATGACATCCAGCTCCCTCCCCTGTGCAGCTGCTCTGGCAATCCTGAGGATTCGCTCCCTGTCCCTCCAAGCCATGGCGCCAGGCAGGCACCTACCTCCATCTCCCTTCCTTGCCCAGTTCTACCTTCCTAACAATGGAGTCCCCCACCAGGAGTTGTTTCCTTCCCCTGCAGGGTCCCCTGTCACCCTCCTGTGGGTCTCCTTTGTGGAGGTTCCCAGCATCCTCCTTGGTCTCCACTGTAGGTGCCTCCACAGAGGAACCACACATTGCCAGAATGGCATAGGAATTGTGGAGAGGTACAACTGGAGGGATGTGCCTCTGTTCCACCACCCTCACCCTCCCTGAGCCCACTGTGGTCCAACCATTCCTCTTTCTTGGCAACCTCTGAGGCAATGGCAGTGGCACTGGTGGTCCCTGGATGGAAGAGGAGGTCCCACAAATCCTGGCCAACTCAGCCTGGAGATGAGCAACCTCCTCCCTCAGCCCAGAGAGGTGCCTGCAGATGGGACAACACCGCAACCTCCAGAACATCTCCTGGAAGACTGCTGCTCCACAGCCACTGCACTGCACCACTCCAATCATGTCTTATTTCTGGCCCCTTAACTGTTTGCAATCCTTACTCTTTCCTCCATTTTTTTTTCTCTCTCTCCTTACTTTCTGCCTGTGTACCCTTTAAGCTCCCGATTGTCCTGTTCTGAGACAAGAATATCCTATATTTCTCAGTAGACCACTTACTTGTTCAGATGCAGACCTCCAGCAGCTAGAGGGGGCCAGAGAGCTACTTTTGCCCTTCTAGGATGGTGGGTCCTTGGTGGTTCTGTGATCACTCATTTCCTGCCCCTAAACAGGAAGTTCCTGTTGTCAGTCAAATCCTGTGCCTATAAAAATAGAACTAGCTTTGGGTGGGAGGGTGGAGGGAGGAAGGAGGGTAATATAGTCCCAGTGAGAAGTTCAGTCACACAGCAGTCCTGTCTCCTGGTGTCTTCTGCCAAGCTATTAGCAGAATCTTTCTAAGGCAGTCTTTAAATGTAGCTTCCTTCTAGCTAAGCCTCCCCTACTTACCAGATCTTTCTACAAGTAATTTAAACCTCACAACAGTTAAGTCCTTTCTGTCACCTGATTTACACCTAGATGACTTTTCAGTTACCCATTCAGTTCAGTTAACCCAAACACACACTTTTTTTTTGTTTTGTATGTTAGTTTTTTTACCCTAAATTAAAGGTCCAAATACAAAAGTTCTTCTACTTTAGTCCCAGCAGAGAAGTTCAGTCACACAGCAGTCCTTTCTCCTGGTGTCTTCTGCCAAGCTATACACTGCAATAACACACGCATCAATAACTCTGCTTCTGGTTTGTGGAACCATACCATGGATAAGTGGTGCATCCAGAGCTCCTGGAACACAACCGTCCCCTATTGTAGCTTGGTCCTGATTGACTTCATCATTTTGCATATCCACAGAAATATTTCCTGAACAGTCCATCACAGAAGTAGACATTTGAACAATCTGAGAAAAATTTTTTCCAGTAGAAATGGGACTTTCCTTCATAGCAGAAGATGATTCCTTAGGCAAATCTCCAGCAACTCCACCACCAACTGACCTGTCGTCTGCCATCTTGGTACAGGAGACAAAGGGGTCCCCTCTGCTCACAGGAAACAAGGCCCCCTGCAGGTATAGAAGGGGAATTTCCCCGGTGCCCTGGCCAAATTTCCCCCATTCACTAAAAATACCACCAACAGCTTAATCTGATTCAAGGTCAGTTGGCATTCATCTGTGTCCCCTTCCCCTGGGTCATGCCTGAAAACAGGGAGAATTTGTCTAGCGACTTACCTGGTCAACAAAAACTAAATAAATAAACATCCACAGGTTAGGTGCACACCCTCCCATCCTTGCCCTACAATCTGACAATATACTGTTTGGCTTGCTGTCTTCAGAGTCTATATGCTAGCATTTTGCCTCCTCCCTCCCTCCCCATCCCAATATTTATGCCATAGATGTAGGATAGAAATTGCCCCTTTCCTGGACAGAAGGGTGTTAATTTCTAGTCTTAGTCTGAGGATTTTCCAGCCTAGGGGAGAAGGAACATCGGGATGTGTCAAACCTTTAAAGCTACTTTCAGCAACCTTTAAGTCCTACTCTAACTATTGTATTCATTTTTCCCTTACCCAATGCCTGTGGACTGCATATCCTATTATTTTTCCTCTAATGGTGGCTTTAAAGGCCTCCCATGTGTTCCCTACTGATACATCTCTTATAGGTTTCTCTATTAAAAAGGAGGTAGCCTCTTTTTGGGCCCAGGGGAAGAAGTCAGGGTCATGGAATAGCAGAGGGTCTAGTCTCCAAGGTGGATGTGAATTTAGGGGAGCCCCACATTATTGATATTTGCACCAGGGTGTGATTAGAGATGACCACTGAAAAAATTACTGAATCAGTATTTGCATGGGTGATGGAGGGGCATGTGAGCGAGAAGTCTAGACTACTGTGGGAATTGTGCACCATAGAGTAAAAGGATTGGACTCTGTCTCTGGGGTGGAAAGTTCTCCAGATATCTACCAGGCCTTGGTCCTGCATGAGCTGCAGAAGTGCTTGCCTCCCTATTTGGTGTGTCTCTATCCCACTGGAGCTTCTGTCCACTACAGGAGCCAGTGTAAGGTTAAAATCACCTCCTAGAATAATGGGCACATTCCCAACTGCCATATTCTCCATTGTCTGGGCTATTGTGTGGAAGAAATTGGGATCATCCTCATTAGGAGCATACACACATGCCCAAAATTATTTGTGTAGTGGGGGTATTCATAAGCACCATTACCCATCTCCCCACTGCATCTTTTCTGGTGTGGCCCACCGGAGGTATTTATGGACTAGGATTGCAACTCCCCTTTTCCTAGTAGGGGCAGAGGGGTGGAATATTCATTCCACCCAGTCTCCGACCAATTTCAGGTGATATGCCTTTGTCAGTTTGGTTTCCTGCAGGAGTGCCAATTGAGTTTTCAACTTTTTCAAATGAGACAGTCCCTTTTTTTTTGACAGGATTGTTAAGTCCCCTAATGTTCCATTCATACCAACTATCTACATCCACAAAATCCACCCCACCTTTAGAAAACTAAAATTACCAACCACAGATTATGAAACAGGTACTTGGAATACCTTTGCTGCACAGTAACTGTAGCACTTCTAGTACAAAGTAAAAGTGGTTGAAGAACAACAAAAGGTCCAAACTCCAAACCATTAAAATTGTATCAAACAATTTACTCTCTTATCCCACCAGAAAGACTGGCAACGTTTATTTTTAATTTTTTTTTTATTTTAATTTTTTGTGCTTGCCTCCGATCCTCCATTTGGAGGTCAGCCTTGCTCCATCCCCCATCCCCCATGCCTAGGCTTGGCAACCTGGGTCGGCTCCTCCCCCAAATGGGCACTGTAGGCAAGCTCCAGCACACCCCCCCGGGTTGAGGTCACCGGAGAGGGACCCCCCAACGGACATTGGTGGTAAGTGGAAATGGCAGCAGAGCAAAGTGTCATACCCAGGGGCCAACTTCTTTGTGAATGCTGGATCTCTGGGGATGGGGACATGCAGTGACATCCAACGTCCACCCCACCCCCTTGAGTAATAGCGCTGGCCATAGCATTACCCCCAGTCTCTGCCAGAGGTCTGTAAAGTGCTGAGCACTCTTCCCCCCTCCCCCCAGAGAAGGAGATCAGCCCTCAGGATGCTCGATTCTTCTCCCCCAGGCCAGCCCTCTGACTCCCGAGTCCATCACTGAACCCAGTATGTCAGCACCACAAGTGGACACCTTGCCATTGTGCCAATAGGCTAGCTTGAGACTGGCAAAATTTACAGCAGAAGTAATGTAGTACTCCTACTACTGCAAAATTAGTTTGTCTAGCTCAGCTTATGTCCAACAGGGTAGTGCTATGAAATGCACATCCTAATTGCTAGACTGCTTCTAAATCTGAGGGTTCTCTGACAGCTCCCAAAAATGTTCACAACTGTTCACAAATCAGATGCACATACTCACAGTTCAGTTCCATGGGTTGAAAGCTAAATCCACTGGCAGCCAGTTGAATGAGTAAGTGGGAAACACTGGGGATCATCCACCACTCAACTGAGCACCGAAGGAACCTGCAGCTGTGGCACAGAACCTGGGAAACTCAAATGTCCTGCTTAGCTGATGGCAGCTACAGTGGCTATATACACAGTTCAAAGGATAGTTTTGGGAAATTAGCACAATATTAGTCAGTTGCTAACTTCAGCCCTTAGTTCTATGGCCCCATTTTCTGCTGACTGGCTGTTCTGCACAACCTTATCAGAAGAAATGCCACAAAGGAACTGTACGTGTAGTACACACATGACTGTAGAGGGTCTCAAATGCTCTCAGGTAATCTGACAAGTTCAAAGTCTTTGACCCAGCTGGGTTGAGCTAGGCTGGACAATAATCCAACGCCTGCTCTTGATTATAACAGCTGGAACTGGAGTAGTGTGATACTATTTTGAAGCACTTTCCAAGAAAGAAAAATTACAAATATTGCAGAAAGGCACACTACGGATGTGCTACACACCTAACTAAAAATAAACAAACTCTGACCAGAGCTGACAGGGCTGTATGGGAGGAATTTGGGGTAAAATTATTAAAAATTACCAAAGGTACAAGCCTGCATTAGCAAAATGTAATGTAAGCTCATAAATGTGTTGTTTTGTAATATTTGTACACCAGATTTTCAACATAGCCTTGTTATGACCCTGCCTCATGAAGAACAAATGTTGAGCTCCTGCCTGAAAGTTGATTTTGCGCAGGGACTGTGAAATCAACTTTTTTGATGCAAAAACACATTTTGAGTTGAAAAATGATGGCTGTCACATTCATGAGGTACTGTAAAGATATGGCTGTGTTGAACATTTTGGGTACAAATATTGAAAATGACCAAAGTTACAAGCCTGTGTTAGCAAAATTTAACATAGGCTCGTAACTTTATTGTTTTTTAATATTTTTATACAAAGTTCTCAACATGCCTTCTTATGACTCCACCTCATGAACAAGGGCAGAGAAACTTTTCAGCTACTGCCTGAAAGGTGATTTCTCTCAGGGATTGCAAAATCACCTTTTGGGACAGATCTGCCTAATGACAGTGCAATTGTTCATGAGGTGGGATCCCAAAGAATGAATATTTAAATTTTGGACCAAAAATATGCAGAAATGCCCAAGTTATGGCACTAACTTCAAAATCCCATTGAAATACATTGAACCACATACCTGTTTCTTCAGTTCATGGTACGGCTCTAATGAGTGAATACGTGTCTGTGCTCCAGAGAGGATTATGGTATTGGATACCCAATGGGTAAGTAAGGGCTTGGGAGTGGGGTGGGGTGGGGTGGTGGGTGCTGAGAGGAAGGGTTGGGTGGTGGGTAAGAAATGGCAGCAAAAGACATTGACGGATGGTTTTCTTTTTACAGGTGAAACAAAAGAAAAATGCAGGACCGAGGATCCTCGATTGTGACACTGGGGGATTGGGCACCCCCAGTGTCACTGTTATGTTTCTGAGGGTGCTGAGAGGGAGGGTTGGGTGAGAGGAGAAAAAATATATATTTAGAAAAAAAGACAATGGGAAACATAACTGCAACACTGGAGAACTGGACACCCCAGGTGTCATAATAAATGTCACAGGGAACACGATTATGACACTGGAGGATTGTGCAACCCCAGTGTCACTGTTGTGTTTCTTGGGGGTGCTGAGAGGGAGGGTTGGTGGGAGGAAGGAAAAAAAAAAAAAAGTCTTCCAGAACATGATCGAGACACTGGGGATTGGACACCTCCAGTGCCATTGCTGTGTTTATGGGGGTGGGGGGTAGGGTGGTGGGTGCTGAGAGGGAGGGTCAGGTGGGGGGATATGTATAATTAAAAAAGGTAATCGGCAGTCACAGTGGAACACAGCACAGTTGTTTTGTCAGAAGGAATGCGGTAGTCCTTTTCTTATAGCAAGAGATCTACAGGGCTTTCCCACTGCAGCCTTAAAAGGACTAACTCCTAATGGTACCTCACTTAACATCCCTCACTATGCTACCCAGCACCTAACTAACAAACTACCTATTATGAAACTTGTTCATTCAAATAAAAAAAAAAACAGTATTAATAGTTATGCCAGTTACCGAGCCAAATTTGAGTTCTCCAAAATAACATAAGTATAAACATAGGTAAAAAGTATAAAAGGATATAAAAAAGAATAGAGAGAGCAAAGACAAAATAACTGTCTCACACACAGCCACACAGCTGCCAGCCTGGGGGCCACAGACATCAGTAGAGTTCAGCTGGTAGGCAGAAGGAGGGAAGGGTTGCCTGTTTTTTTCTGATTGGATTTTCCAATGGCAGTTATGCCTTCTTCCACCCATAAAACCCTGGACCATATCACTCACCAAGGATGAAGTCTTGAGAGGTGACTGAAGATGAGCTGGGGGCTTTGGGCTTGGCTCTAAACTGAAGATAGGATCAGAGTCCTGGTAGCTGGATGGAGAACTGGGGATGGGACATTCATGATGATTACTGTACTTTGACCAGTGTGACCGTTGGTAGGGGGTTATTTTATTATTTTTTTTAGCTTGTTCTGGGTACCTTGGACTATTGTATTGGGAAAAGGTAGGGACAAGGTAGAGATGTTATTACTATGCTTTGGCTACTCTCCTTGGGTATGAAATGTACATAATCAAAGTTCAGTGGATTCTGTCTATTAACATCAGTAAGTTCAAGCACAAGAATCTTTTCAAGGCTTTCTGTATTAAAATCAATAAGTTCAGGCACAGGAATCTTTTCAAGACTTTCTGTTTATATTTACACCATTTCAAACCCGGGTTATTAAAAGTTCACTTATCTCTGTATGTGCCTGTAGATAGCATGGGATGGTGTGCCATGAGGGAAGAATGCCAGAGGGGCTACATTAGGAGCATGTTAAAAGAGGTACAGAAATGCCGGTGGGGTGGAGGGAGGATAAGAAGATCAACAGTTGTGGGGAAAAAAGAAAAAAATAAATTAGAAAATTATATACTTACTCTCAACCAGAACAACCACTAGTATCTTCTGATCTTTTCCAAAAGTAATATTTTATGATATCCTATAATTTTTGAAATTCTGTTTTGGAAAGCAGCAACATTTGAACTGTTAATTATAGAAATATAAGTCTTTTTAATTGTAGTGTAGATCCTAACAATACAGTTTTCTTGTGTCACTACATGGCTATCATGTCTAAAAGGTTCATGTCATGTATAATAATATGTTGTTTAAAATAACAGGATTTTAAAATGTTTGTGATCATTTTATTTATATAGGTATATGGCAAGAGTAGCAACATCTTATTGAAATATCAACTAAGCTGACTCCTGCTTTCTTTAAAAAAATTAAATAAGTTTCAAGCTCTAATGAGTCCAAAGTTATCCAATTTTAAATAAATTATCTTTTAAAATATCAAGCTTTGGAAAGGTTGGGACTAGAGTTTTTTTTAATGAAAGGTTGGAGTCCAGTCATTAAGAATTAGATCTGTCTGTATTGCTTCTATGTGTCAGTACTATGCTATATGCATTAATAATGTTTGAAAGTGCTTTTTCAGTATATTATTAATACATGTTTACTTAGTTTTGAAACTGCCAAAAATGGCAAATACATAGTGTTGGTGCCATCTTTTGTAACAATAGAGTGTATCAATGTTATCTTTTTGTATTGATACATTAATTTGCCTGATTAAAAAATTACACTCTAGGCAGGGGGCCTTGTACAGGTTGAGAAATTGAATTCCACTTAACGCTAGAAAACACATAGTTAACACCATGATAATCCCACTATTCGATTGTGGAGATGTGGTCTACGTGGGGGCCTCCAGGGCAGAACTAGATCATCTGGATGTATTTTTAAACAGGTTTGCCAGGTTCTCCCTGGACGCCCCATGGCTGACTAATCATTGCAAATTGTATAAGTCTTTGAATTGGATTAATTTTATGGAGCGTATACACCTACATACAATGCATTTGATCTATAAGAACCTGAAGAAAAAAGATTCCACTGCATCTAGACAGTATGTTAGAAATACGTACCTCTAGGGTAGATTTGTGGACAGCTCAAAATTTAGAACTTTTAATTCCTAAAATGAGAACAGTTAGTGGAAACTCCACTGTAGCTGTCCGTAGACCAAGAATTTGGAATGCATTGCCAGATAAATTGAGATCGAAGATAGTTGTACCATGGAACAGGGTCAAAAACTGGTTGCTCCAAGAATTTGCACAACCTAAGCTGCTGCTGATACCCCTTTTTCTATCCCTATTACTCTATTTATTTCCATGCTTGGAAGTGATTGTAAATGCCCATGTCTGTTTAGGTAAAGTGTGCACCACTTATGCTATGTATTTATTGGAACTTTGTTTTTCTTTTTAAATTGTACGAATGTGGATGCCATTGTAAATGAGAAATTGCTCAATTGGGCTATCCTTGTCCTTGGAATGTTCTTAGAATAAACTTTTACAAACAAAAAAATTACATAATGGTTTAAAAAAATAATGAAACATATTACTGGATTCACTGGATTATTAAAGGACAAAAGGAGGCTAAAAGTCCATCGAGACTGTCCTCCCACTTGAGTGATTCAGATGAGTCCCCAACCTACTGTCCTATTTGTAATTATATGATTGTCTAAGTTTACTTTAAATGATTTAAATGTATTTTGAATAATTATGTTCTCCGGCAACTTATTCCATTCCTTGGCAACCCATATAGTAAAATAATGATCTATTTTTCTGTTCTAGCCCAAGGTATTTTTAGTGGTTTATTGTGAGATCATAAAATATTAAGCCTTGGGTTTGGTGAGATCCCTCATGCTAATGTTAATTGTGGATCATTTAGGACTTTAAAAAGTAATATTTATTTATTTATTTATTTAGCTTTTGTTAACCAGGTAGGTACACTAGACAAGACAATTGCCTATTTTCAGATACGACCCGGGAGAGTACAGGAATAATAGATTTAAGTACATACAATGACATTGTACAAATTAGACATGTTACAGTTCATGTGAGGATACAGATTCAACACAGCATACGAAACATGGTAAGGCATAGATTATACAGTATTAACATAACAAAAATAAACACCTTGTGGGAGATAACAGCAGTAATGTTATAGATTAAACACAGTGTACAAGCGTGGTAAGGCATAGATTATACAGTATTAACATAACAACATAAACACCTTATGGAAGCCAAGAGCAGTTCCAGGGGCACAGTATCGAAATCCTTCAGATGTGACACTATATACAGCTTAGCAACCTCTTGGAGTCTGGTCTTTTGTCCAGGAGTAGCTCCAGAGCAGAGGGTGCTGTGATGGATCAATTCATGGGGGTTTGGGGCAGCCACAGGCTGAGGCAAGTTTGAGATGGTTCCATAGGGAGGAACAGAGACACATCTGTGAGTGCGTGGCACGGATCTGGGCAGGGAAGGAGTTCCACAGTCTGGGAGCGAATGCAGCAAAGTCACACCCACCCATTTGAGTCTGTGTAGTCGGTGTCTTGAGGAGGGCCTGTCCCTGGGATCTGAGGGACTAGGAGGAGGAGACAGATGGGACAAGAAATTTCACAAGCCCTGGAGTGGTGCCAGTGCCATGGACCTTTCCGGTGAAGCACTCTAAGATGAAGTCTATGTCGTTAGCGGGTGAGAGCCAATTAAGCCTGCTATAGAGTTCGCAATGGTGAGTGAGATGAGGGGCAGCCAGAGCGAAGTGGCAGACATTATTGTAGGCAGTGGACCACCTAGTGAGGTGGACTTTGGATGAGTGGGCAAACAAGAGGAGCCCATAGCAGAGCGAGGGTAGGAGCACCCCTCTGGCAAGTGCAATCTGGCCTGCAGGAGTAAGATTACTTTTTGCTCTGTATGCCAGACCCAGTTTGCAGTTTACAGTCTTGCAAGTATTCTGATTGTGGCAGCCAAGGTCCAGCTGCGGGTCCAGCATCACCCCGAGGTATTTAAAGTTGTCAGTAGCTTGGATCTTGACCTTGTCGACACCAGAAACACATAGTGGAGTAGGGGCAGCCTTAATCTTGGCCTGAGACCCAAAGAGCATGGCCTGGGTTTTCCTGAGATTTAGAACTAACTTATGTGACAATATCCAGGATTGGATGTTCCTCAAGTCCTCGCTCAGGTGGTGATTTATGACCCCTATCTCATGGGAGTGAGTCAGGATGACCAGGTCATCTGCATAAAGGATAGGCTTGCAGTGGATAGCAGCAGCCGGGAGTTTGTTCACGAATATGGAAAATAGCAGGGTCCCCAAGGTGGAGCCTTGTGGGACACCCATGGTAACAGGGATAGTGTCCGAGAGCTCCTTCCCATACTTAACAAGTTGCTGTCTGCCGCTTAGAGAGTTGGAAAACCAGTTGAGCACCTCAGGTGATAGACCATAGAAGCTGAGTTGGGTGGAGAGCATGGTGTGATCAACAAGATCAAAGGCCTTAGAGAGATCTATAAAGATGGCTCCAGAGAGTTTGCCTTGGTCCACAGCCACTCTGTTCCAAGATGAGACCTTGACAAGGGCAGAAGTTGTGCATTTCCCCATTGTCTTCTTTCTTCTAGTGAGAGAAGACCTGTCCAATACAATCTCTCAGTATATGATTTCTTTTTTGAGCGTGGAATTAGTTTCGTAACCTTTTTCTGAACCCTTTCTAATAGTTGAACATCTCCCTTTTGGTATGGGCACCAAAGGGGGATCCATAATCTATATGTGGCCTAACATAGTTTCTATACAAAGATAATACACATTGCTTAGTTCTGCAAAAATGTGCGCATTATCATTTTAATCATTATATTGGCTTTCTTTGTGATCATTTTACAATGATCAGTGAAAGTCAACTTATTATTTACAATAATCCCTAGATCTCTTTCAGATTCAGATGTAGGTATAAGTGAATTATTTAAGTAGTAAGAATAATTTGGGTTGTTTTTCCCAAAATGTATGACGACACATTTGTCTACATGAAATGTCATGCCATTTATAATTGCCCATTGTTCAATTGTTAAGAGGTCATTAACTATGTGCAAATGTTTGAGAAAGGAATTTACCTCACCCCCCCCCCATTTGGTGTCTTCAGCAAATTTACTGATTGAGCAGTCGATATCTTTGTGCATATCACTCACAAAAATACCGAACAGCACCAGGCCCAAAGCAGAGCCCTGGGGCACCCCACTAGAGACAGAAACCTCCTCTGAAAAATTGCCATTTACTCTTACCTGCTGTTTTCTCAGTAATAACTAATCTTGTATCCAACTTACTAGAGGTGGTGAAAAACCCATATTTATTAATTTACTTATTAGTGTGTTATGAGAAATGGCATGAAAGGCCTTACTGAAATCTAACAAAATCACATCATATGGAATATTTGAATCCAGACTGCAACTGACATTTTCATAGAAGGTAATTAAGTTTGTAGTAGTTAAGTGGTGTTTTTTGAAGCCATGTGTGTACAGGTCGTGCAGTCCAAGTTTATCTATTTCTAACTCCAAGCATTTCTTAATTAATGTTTCCATGACTTTGCTACATATTTGTGTAAGTCTTATCAGTCTATAATTCCCAACTAGGCTTTTATTGCCTTTTTTGAAGATAGGTTTAATAATTGCTTTACGCCAGTAATCAGGTACTATACTTTTCCATAATGATTGATTAAATATCATCTTTAATGGGTATGCCAATTGACCAGCCATATCCTTTAGAAACCTGGGATGTATGTTATCCAGTCCAGGGCTAGTGTTAGGCTTGATTTCATAAGGGAGTCAAACACATAATTTACAGAAAAGTTAGGTTCTTTCTCCAAGGATTCTGATCTAGTTGTCCCAGTTATCATTCCCTTTGCTGAGAACACTGAACAAAAGTAATTATTAAAGAGATTAGCAACCTCCGAATCATCATTTATGATGTCCCCATTATTGGCTATTGAACCCAACCCTCTATTGGTGTTTTTATTATTGTTGCTTTATGAATAAAATGCTTTAAGGTTTTTCTTGTGCACTAATTTAAATTCTAAATTATATTTGGCTCTCCTGATGGAGTCTTTGACCCTTTTAAGTTCTATTTTGTACTTGATAGAATTAGTCAATGAAGGATCTTTTTTGAACTTATAATATGCTTTTTCTTAAAGGAATAATGCACCACAGGGTGTGTGTCATGCTGGGATAATGTCACACCTCTTGGGGGTGATTAAGCACGAGGCCAGAAGTGACGTTATCCCAGCAGGACACACACCTTGAAGTGCATTATTCATATTATACAATGGCTTGTTTTTAAAAAAGTGAGAAAAAATATTACAACTTTCATTTAGGCTGCATTTCGAGGAAAGGAGGGAGAGGGGGGACATGATAGAAACTTTCGAGTACCTCAAGGGAATCAATAAAGTCCAAGAGGGTAGCATCTTTCAAAAAAAGAGGTGTGCAAGAACAAGGGGGCACAATTTGAAGATAGAAGGGGGGCAGCTCAGAGGTAATTTAAGGAAGTATTTTTTCACAGAGAGGGTTGTGGATGTATGGAACAGCCTTCCAGAGGAGGTTGTGGAGTCAAAAACAGTGGTGGAATTCAAGCATGAATGGGACAGTCATAAGGCAATTCTAGGGGTTGGGGGTAGGAAGAAGTAGGCTGCTGGTTAACTAGGATCTGCAGCTTATCCATCAGGTAGGGAAATGGGCAGACTGGGTGGGCCAAGCGGTCCTTATCTGCTGTCAAATTCTATGTTTCTATGTTTCTATTTTTCTGTTATTTTTTGAAAAGGTAGGTGAAAACTAGTGCAATTATTTGTATTGCCCAATAGGTGGAGCTGTTGTTTTTACTTATTACTTGTTCTGCCCCAGCCCCGTTTTCATTTCTTACTGTCTAGTTAGAAGAAAATATTAAATTTACATTTTTTATGAAGTTTGTCGGTTGCTGCCAGTTGTCAGTGTGGCTGGCTTCAGCTCACTGTTTCAGCTTGAGGAGTAAAATTAATTTTTATATGGAGCACGGATGGGGCAGCAACCTGCTTCTGGTTTCTCAGACAGTCGTCGGGTCCCTCTGTATTTTATTTGGCTTAAAAATGAAGAAACACTGGACATAATTTCAATATGTGTAGCAGCTTGCTGAAAAAAGTAGAGTAAGTGTTACTTTTCTACTTTTATTCATAATCTGAAGCCGTCAGGTCTCTGTCTCACTTTAAAGTGTAGCTTTTTTTTTTTTAGTTTGAATGTCACACGGTCAGCAGCCTATATCATCTCACTCATTTATTTAGAGCTCCATTGCTGTTTTGCTTCTCCTGGTACAGTAGTTTTGTACTGGGAGATGAAATATCAAAGGACTGTGAGGGAAAAGTTGGTGTGTGCTCTGTGAAAGGCACCGTCAGTGTGTTGATGGAGGGTGGGGAGCGTACATTGTCAGCACTCAGGTGAGCTGCAAACCAGGTAGCGGTGAAGCTGCTCGTAGGCAGTGGAATAATGTTTTATTTTTCTTTTCAGTGCGGTCCTAAGTGTGCTGGCACTAGAGCCATGATGTTATGCCAGGATAGCATCACAGCTCCAGTGCCAGCTTGACCAATCAGAGTCCAACATTTTTCTTTGTCATTGTATAATTTTGATTAATTTGTTTCTTAATAAATTAATTTAACCAAGGTGGTTCCTTCCCTCTACAGTTGAACTTTTTAGAAAGGGTTACACATTCTTTTTCAAGCTGGATTATTCTTTCTTTTAATAATTCCCATGTTTAATTTACCATTTTGTTTTGAAAACACTTATCCCAATCAGTGTTATTAAGACACTGTTTGATTTGTAATTTATTAGCTCTATTATAGTCTTTCAACTTAGTTGTTCTATGCTGTTTAGATAGTGAGGCTAGTAAATCAAATGTGACCATAGTATGGTCGCTGTTCCCCAAAGGTGGTAATACTTTGATGTTTGAAATATCGGCATCCAGGCTGGTTATAATAAGGTCCAAAATATCGGAAACTCTAGTAGGTTCAGTTATTATTTGTTTGAGGTCATTTGTTATTAGGTTATTTACAAATTCTTGTTCAAAGTCGTTTGAACCAACTAGGTTTTTCAGATTAACACCGGGAGATTAAAATCATCCAAAATCAAGACCTCACCCATGTTGGAAGCTGTTGTGATTTTATCAAGAAGTCTCATATTATTTTAATATGCAAAGGCAGGAGGTCTGTAACAGCTTCTCAAAATGAACTTTGATCTCTCCTTTAATAAAATGCTCACCCAGATGCTCTCCATTTGCTCAGTTGAGGACTCAGATGGTGAAAGCTGATGAGATATAATACTGTCTTTAATGTAAATACATACTCCACCACCAATACTTTCCTTTCTGTGATTATGATATAATTTGTAATTTGGTATATTGTTAATCCCCTGTGCTGAATCATCCCACCAAGTTTCATTAATTGATTATATCCACACTATTAATTCTACTATTGTTGTTTGATTTAGGCTTCTAGCATTTAACATCATGATTTTACATTTATTGTTAGTGTTGGCATTTTTACTGTCTGCCTTAAGAGAAGAATCATAAGATATCCTCTCCGTCTCTTTTGCTAGTTTAAATGACTGCTTCCCACCTTAGCAATTTAACATCCCAACAAATTACTCCCTCTTCTGCTGAGGTGTAGACCATCCCAGTAGAAGAGGCTGTGCTGATTTTCATAATGCTCCCAACTGGTTATACATGTGAACCCATTTTTTTAAGCACCATTTCCTGAGCCATTCATTGATAGTCTTAATTTTGGATGTTAAAGTGTAAGTGGCTTTTGGGACAGGAGCAATCTTAGAGAAACATATCACTTCCTTTGTTATTTAATAGTTCACTTAGTGAGATGAAGTCCTATGTAATCTGGTCTATTCCTTGAGAATTTATATTGTTTGTCCCAGCATAAATTATGATTAATGGTGTTTCCTTTTGCTCTATGCAGTATATTGTTCATCATATTAGTTAATTCTGATATATTTGCTCCTTTCTAACTACAGCATGCTATATTTTCCTTGTCATGTTTACAGACTAGTCTATCAATGTGCTTAATTATTGAATAGCCCAGGACAAACACCTGGTGCGGGTTGGGTTGGCATTGGATTCATTAATAATACTTAACTGCATTTGCTCTGGGGATGGGTTATGCTCAGGTTCTGATAGGAATGGTTTAGATGATGAATGGGTGTTTGCCAGGGTGGCCGATAATGTTCCTGATAGTGCTTCTACAGTAGTTGTGGGGGCTGTACTATTTGGCAGTTTATTGGGTTCATCATTATTAATTACGGGGGATCCTTATCATTTTGCAACATGGGTAGAGTAGTTTGTTCCATAGGGACTGGGTCCAAGCAGTTTTTCTCCAAGTAGCCAAACCTATTTGTGAGTGGAATATCTAACTTTTGTGCTTTGCGATCCTTTTTAAAGCTCCTTTTTTCTTTAACACTGGTCCAGTCATTATCATCCCCAGATGAATCAACCTCCTCCCTAATTTTTTTTTTTCTTGATATATCAGCTAATCCATTTTCCCCCTCTCTGGAAAATCCAATCAGATCTACAGTACTGCTATTACTACTGTCTGCTGATGTTGAAGCAATACACATAGTTTGTTCTACGTCAGGCACAGTACTTTGGGCTTGGTTTAGACTTCAATCTTGATTTGGTAATGAATTCATAATGGTTGTATTATTTTTTAAAGAGAAAAACCTTTTTTCATTTCCTCTTGGCTTTTTTTAAGTCTATCAAGTTTGCCATTAAAGGTATTAACTTCCACTTGCAACTGAATGTTAGTTGTGCATTTCTCACATATAAATTATTTATACTTATTGACATCCGTTAGTATCTTATACATTCTACAACTGTGACACCTGATGTCTGTTTCACCATCTAAGGTCATAATTGTTACCATCTCCATAGCTGAAACCTTTAAAAAAAATATTTTTTTGTTTGTTTATTATCTACAATCTTTGAGACAACTAGAATCAATAATATAATGTCAACTGCTAGAATACCACTAGTGATTCATGGGTACACTTTCTGAAAGATTATGTTCTCAGCTTGGACTATCATAATTTAGATATGCAAGTAGTTTTTATATTATGCCTGTAACACCAATACAGCATGCATTTGGCTCAGTCATGGGCAATTAGTACCTTAAAGAATTTAGCTCTGCCTTGTTGTGCCTGCCGTATCTTGGTCCTATTCCCCTGTTCCCCACTTGACACGCTAGACACGTGCATCTCTTTGTGTGTCTCCATGCTCTTGGACACACGCTCACCAGCTCATGCTCGTTCTCGCCCCACTCACAGATGGGCAAGATCTAAATAGAGTATGACCTGGAAGCACCTTCCCAGGGTCACTCAGCCCTGAAAACTCTATTATATAAAACTATTAAACTAACAGGTTTCTTCCCACACCAGCATTCTAATCTGGTGCAGGTTTGTTTGCCGCAAGCAGATCAACCCTCTGGAGTTTTAGCCGGAGTTACAGATGACACTGTGTACTGAGTTGTAGTCCTTAGTGCTGACGAGGACTACAACCCACATTATAGTTCCTGGTTTCACTTAATGGACAATAAGTCTTCCTATACAGCTGTCCTAACTTCTTTCCCACATATGTTTAACTTCTTCTGAATTTTGGTATTATTACATATTATTTATTTTACAATAGTGTAGTTTTTCACTTAAATTTTATTCATCTTATGATCTTGATTGTGCTGTGAACCTTCTAGTCTCCACTGTAACAGTACTAAATATTTCTTGCTTTCACAGCCTTTGCTATGAAAGCATCATAAAATAATAGCAAAAAAAAATTAAAACTGGTGCAGATCTGCATCTTTTGTACAGTTTATTTATCCAGGATAGTGCCAGTGAGATGTAGTATCTTGTTTCTAGTAGGGTCCTGCTCCTAAACATTTCCACAGATACCTAGACTGGAGCACTGAGAGGTTAAGTGACTTGCCCAAGGTAACACTTTGAGACTTTGGCTCTAGTCAGGTTTGAACATGATATCTCAGTTCCAGAGTCAGTTCTCTAACCACTGGACCACACTTCCTCTATCTGTGTCTGAACCCATGTTTTGGACCAACAACCAATGGATCAGGGACAGGCCTTTAAGTTTCTTACATGGCTATGTCAACTTGAACTAACTTGGCATGGATCTCCTCAAATCTGCATCCATATTGTTTGCCATTCCCTAAAATATATGCTTTCATGTTGGACTATCAGCCATAGGTAGAATCTGGGTTTTCACAGCTATGCAAATAATGTAGATTTGCACCTACTGTAGCTCTAATAGTAGATCATTTCCATGCTGTAATATTGGCTATAGCTGAATCCAGAAAATACAGAGGTGTTATTAGTGGATTGAAGTCACTTAAAGGGAGAAGTGGAGAGTCACCTTCAGCTGCTTTTCTATTATGGGATGGCTTTAAAGACATCTGAGAGTGTCCTTGACCTCGGGGTCTTTGACTAAGGCTTGACTCACATCTGCGGTGTCAAGCATGGCCTTTGTCATCAAAGGGATATATCTCCAAATTGCAACCTTATCTCATGTTGTGTGATACTGCCTCCTAATTCATGTATTTGTCACATCGAGGCTCGATTATTCTGATGCACTCTACTTGTCCTTGCCTAATAAATTGATTCTGCTGTGTGCTGCTAGTTCAGAGCTCTGCAGTGCTAGGTTACTGTCTTAGCATGCTCACATTGCTTTTTTTCTCTGGAAACTACACCTTTTGCCATTAAGATGGCAAGTAATCTATACGTCTTTGATAGCAACATTTAAATATTTCTGTGCTGACATACTATACATGTCACTAGAAACAATTTATAAAATGGGCAGGAACTCCTACTTCCTGTTTGGTAGAGAAGGTTCCAAAGCAGCACTGTTCAGGAACAGTAACCACACGGCTAAACTTATCTTGATTTTCTTTTTAGAGTAGACCCATTTTATAAGTGAAGCAAGACACTTTAGGGTATGGCTTACTATTCCTGAACAGCACATCTGGATGGTTTAAGAAATCAGGCACAAGCACTTCATGCCTCACAACATATCTGGGTGTGCAGTTCAGGAATAGTAACCTTCACACTGCTGTGTCCTATTGCTTACAACATTTACACCACATGCTTAGAATCAACACTGAAGGTACTAATGCCCTAAATTAATGGGACTAAAACAATTGCTCCAGTTGTCTGACAAGGTATGACCTAGTTAACTTTCTGAGGTCCAAGGAGAGGATCTTACTTGCATTCCATTAAATTGGCTTTGTAGGTGACTGTGTGTTGTCTAGAGTTTCTCCCAGAAGATGGAACACTCTGCTAGGATGCATTACAGATGCTTCCCCTTTGGAAGTTTTAGTAAGGCTTTAAAATGTTTCTGTTTCATTTGGTGTTTTATCTTTGTGTATCTGTATGACCCTGTATATTGTCTTTTACAAGACTGTAGAGGCTTTCTGTGTCTGTATGATCATGTATTTTGTTTTTTTACAAAACTGTAAAGGCTTGTCCTTTTAATTATTTTCTAAAATGGAAAAATTATCTGAAATCCAGCAACCTCATTCATTTAAAGATTCCACCTGACCATGCGCTGAATCCCTAGAAGTCACAGCCTTGCATTAATGTTTTTATATATTTAGATTTATTTATACATTTATTTATTATTGTTGCACACTCCAGAAGGCAGGCTGAAACAAAGTATCTTTTTTTGGCTGTTTCAAGCAAGATGGACAAAAGCAGCAGCAGTAAAGGTTTACAGCATGTAATAGAACACAAATCACAACAAAATTTAGATGGCTGGAATTTCCTTCCTGAACTTTCAGAGAAATCTTAACCTTCAATTCTCACAAAGACCTCAGCCCAAAGCTCAGACAGTTACCAAGGCCACTTGACAAAGCTGCATCACTTTAATTATATAAAAAACTCCCTGTCCAGTTCAGCAGCTCACTCTTCACAAGGATGAGCCAGTGGTGAATATGCATTTGGGAAATGTACTGAAATCTGGCATTTTGAACACCAGTGAACCAGGTCTGAATTCACTCTTTTTCTGCAGCATTTTGAAACTTTGATGTCATGCCACAACTCTTTGTACAGGGGAAGTCAGCATGCCCAGGTTGTTGGCAAGCCTCATGGCCTGCATCAGTCAATCAGTGGTGCTGGAGATTGAGCACTCCACACACACTGTACACATGGCAGTGCCATTTCCATTTCTCCCTCTCTCTCTCTGTTTCTCACACACACAGGTAAAGCACCTGTGGCAGAAAGGAGCTCCTTTTTGTGTGTGTAAAATGTGACATTTGATCCCAAAATGTTTGAAATCATCAGAGAATCATGCATTATCATTCCAGTTGGCTAATTCTCACTGTATGTGATTAAAAGGCTAGCTTGAGGTTTGATGAATGGAAGCAACCAGCCACACCCCTTTAAGGGCAACAGTTTCCTTCAGCCTCATTCGGAAGCTCTGTTTCTTTACTTCCGCCAGGAGCTCTGCCTCCTCCCTCCCTGCCCCCCTTGGTTGCTGCTTTGCTGACGGTTGTTTTGGGCCTTTTGGCTTGTTTTTCCTCTGCAGCTCTGGGTTAGTTTGTATTTGCTCCTCTGGCTCTTGCTTTATGCTTTCTGCCTTTTTAGAGCAGCCACCCCTGCTGTTGCACTTTGCGGACCTGCATCTCAGAGCTAACAGACAACATGATTTCAGAATGCTTACCTGATTGTATGTCCTGCCTCTGTTATGCTGCAGTATTTCACGTATGTTTTCACAGTCTTTTTTTACCTGCTTTGAATATCTGAAAACTTGTTACCTTTTCACTGATTACCTGCTGTTCCTAATCACCCTAGCAACCATTTAACTGCAGTTTTGCATTCCTCTTTTTGTTTATATAGATTTTTATCAGCTTTTTTCCCTGTTTTCTCCCCGTCTCCATGCCCTAGGGGTGTGCACATGAATGGAGGAATGCAGACACCACACCCTGGGGTGCCCTCCTGCTACACTGCCACCCCCTTCCACCTACACTACCCACCGGACTTCCACCCAGTGTGGGTGGAACTATGGGGGGGCAACAACCACCCTGGGAGAGGAGAGCTGCCTTTCAAGTGATCAGTCCTACTCCCTCCCTCTCTGAACCAGCTGTCCAATGATCCCAAACCCGGGTCACTGGCATGGTGTGAGGTAAGGCGTTCAGTGCTTCAACCCTCAGCACTGCCAGGCCAGCTGATCATGTTTTGTATTCCATTACTCCACCTGGCTCCATCAGCAGCTTCAGTCATTTACCCCAGTCATTTCAGTAGCCTTCTCAGGCAGTCTACATCAACATTTTCCACAGACATTGTTGTACTACTGCTTCCATATTTCTGTCCATGGCTTAGTGTTTTTTTAAGATAATAGCCTTTGATATGCATCCATATTTTCAGTACTTGGCATTCAGTTCAGTGTCTTTCATACCAGTCCTTCATCAATAAATGTGGCCTGTCAACCACATCATACTAATAATAATAATCATTTGGCCTATTTGCCATTATACTGCCCACAAGCATTCAGCATGTCGGCTTCATCATACTGCTCACGAGTTAGACCATTTCTGCATCAATGCCATCAAGCTCTATAAATGTATTCCTAAAGCTGATTGCCTTCTACATAGGCCACTAAGCCAGCACAACTACAATACATGCATCAACACATCAGCAGTAGCAAAAAGGTTTTTTTTTTTAATGTGGCTTAACACTGCTGCATGATAGCTTGCCCACTGCTGTAAGTCCGTCACTCTCAATTTCACTTCCTTCTCCAATATTTTAGTCCATCTGAATGATCCTACAGAATGTTGCTGCTGACAAACACTCGCACACCGTTGTAATATTTCAAAGTTTTACTGAAGAATTCAACAAGCCTATTACTAATTACTTAGTTTGAAAATCTTCCTCAATCAATGGGTAAGAATGACCACCCCATGCACTGATTGATGTTTCGACAAGATGATGCTTTTCTCAAAGTCAGCATGCATGTAGGGGGGTGCTTCTTAAGTATTGTGTTGGGTTTGTTTGTTTTAACCATGGTAGCCCCTTTCCTTACCATGGAGTGGCCCCTTGCATTTATATTCTAATTGTGTTAGTTTAGTTTCAACCATGTTTTATATTACTTTTCTACTTGGGCTTGTTTACCTGAATTATATAGTCTTCATTGATTCCTTCACCATGTACATGACCTGTGGGCTTGATTTAACTTTTCAATTGCACTTTGTTGGTTTAGAGGTGGAATTGGGCTGTGGAGCTCCTTTACATATTTGTACAATGTGCTTAGTTTCAGAGGGTTCATTTAGTCTATTAAATGACTTTGTCAGTAGCTGTATTAATAATTCTAGAAAGGACTATACTAGATTAAATCATGCATCAAGGAAAAGAATACAAACACTTTTGTTGCTTTTACTTTCTGGAAACATCCAACCGAATCCAAGCCACATAACACTTAATTGTGCAGATAGTCCATCTGATATGAAGCTGAAGGGCTATCAGTTGTGCATTTGAACATTACAAGCCTGAGGATTTTTGAGTTTGGATCAAGCTAATAATTTTGACATAATTGCTTTGTCTGAAACATGGCTTACTCATAAAATATCAGACCATGAAATTCCATTAGATAACTACTGTCTTTTTCACAGGTATAGGCGGGGGGTCTGATATATGCTCACTCTAATTTTTCAGTTGCTGTTGAAAGTGTGGAGAATTTTCCCAAGAGAAATGTACTGCTGTTAAAAACTACCTGGGGAGTCTAAAGCATTTGCATGCAGCAAGCTTCTACAGTATATGCCACCTGAGTGTTCAGAAGAGGCTCTTTTTTTCTTCTTCTACATTATACATAGTCTTTTTTAGTAACTAAAGGTTTGATAATGTTGGGAGATGCTAACCTAAATTGGTTAGAACAGGATAACTCTAAACATAAAGATGCATTGTTATGTATTGATCTTCATCAAGCACGTTCCTAAACTATACATCAGAATTACAAAACTGTGTCGGAGTCTTTTATTGACTGGATCTTAGCAGCTTGACCAGATGGAATTTTTCAGGCCTCAACACAATCTGATCATATGAGTGACCACTGTCGAGTTGTCTGTTACTGGGGAGCATATAGACCCCATAAACCTCCAGTACATGTTATGTTCCACCCCATGCATAACTTTTCTCTTGATGAATTTCAAGCAGCCATTGCTGCTCTTGATTGGTCATATCAAATGTCAGTTCCAGATACTGATTTCATGCTGTATTATATTATGTCTGGATTTAATTCAGTATGTGATAAATTTGATCCATCCAAGAAAATTTGTGTGAAGAGTCATAATCAGGAATTAATTATGCATGATTTAATTTGTTTAATGCAGAAGTGAGAAAGAACATGGGAAAGATACCTGTATATAAAAAGTTTCATAACAAAATGGAGTTGCTGGATTTTCAAAGACTGAGAAACCAATGTAAACAATTAAAGAAGAAAACAGAATTGGATTACTTTTGAATAAGCAATTTTCCTGTAATAATGGGACAAAACTGCTTACCACCTTCCTGTTCCAGGAAGGGATGGAGCTTCCACCCATCCATCTTCAGAAGCTCTGTTTCAGGGTCCCTATTAATGATAAACATTCCATCATAAATATGGTGGATATCTTCATTCTTTACTCTGAGGTGTTAACACATTTCTCAACAGAGACTAATGACACCTTCCCTGCACCATCTCCTTTTAGGGAAAGTCCATCATATTGAATTGACATCAATTTCTTCACCATAACTAGTCATGAAATCAGCATTAGCATATTTTGTTCCTGCCCTTTAAGACACAGTAAATCGATAGGGCTGAAGAGCTAAGTGCCACCGCATTATACAGTGATTTTTTTTCTCTCATTTGGTGCAACCAGCAAAGTGGCTTATGATCAGTTACAATCTTAAATTCAACCCCCCACAAGTAATATTTCAGAGACTCAACAGCCCATTTCAGAGCTAAGCATTCTTTCTCTATGGTAGCATATCTTCTCTCCCTTTCATGAAGCTTCCTGCTGATATACATGATCTGATGTTCTTCCCCATCTATTTTCTGAGTTAAGACTGCACCAACACCATTCTCTGATGCATTGGTCTGCACCTTAAACACTTGATTAAGTCCAGGCTTTTCAATACAGGAGCTGTACACAGAATGGCCTTGATATTCCTAAAAGCCTGATCACAAGTAGGGGTCCACTGAACCTTATTCAGGCATCTCTTTCTTGTGAGATCAGTCAAATGACTGGCAATAGCTGAGAAATTAGGAATAAATCTCTGGTAATAACCAGCCAGGCATAGGAAAGATCTCATGTGCTTTTTGTGGTAGTTATGTGGCTGTTTGCTACTGCTGTAACTTTCTTTACCTTGGACTTCACTTGTCTGTTGCCTAAAATGAGCCCTAGGTATCTTGTCTCAGTCTTTGCTAGGGCACACTTAGCAGGGTTAATGGTCACCCCTGACTCCTTTATTGCTTGCAATACCTGGGACAAGTGTCTAACATGAGTTTCCCAGTCAGGGCTGAATATGACCACATTGTCCAAATAAGCTGCACAATAGTCAGTGTGTGGTCTTAGTATGTTTTTCATAAAATGCTGAAAAGTGGCTGGGGCCCCATGTAGTCCAAATGGCATTGTGAAAAGCTGATATAAACCAATCGGGGTGCTAAATGTGGTTTTATCTTGTGAATCAGGTGACAAGGGGATTTGAAAATGTCCTTTAGTAAGGTCAAGGGTGGAGATATACTGGGCATTGCCTAGCCTATCAATTATGTCATCCATTTGGGGCATTGGATAGCTGTCAAATAGTGATGTGTTGTTAAGCTTTCTAAAATCTAGGCATAGATGTACCCCATCCTCTTTCTTGTCCACTAGGACCATGGGTGAAGACCATGTTCTCTTTGAGGGCACAATTATGCCTAACTGCTCCATTTTTTTGATTTCCTGAATCACCCCATCCCTCACCTTCATGGGCAATCTGTAGGGGTTTTGGTGTATGGGATTGTCTCACGTGGCAGTTATGATGTGTACAAATTCCTTTGACCCTCCCTGGGATGTTTGTGAATATGTGCTCAAATTCTTGTAATACCACCTGCAAATCATTCTGTTGCTGAGGCTCCAGTTCAGGTTTATCTGGACCTCCCTCAACTCTCCTGACTGCTCTAGCAAGGGTGTCAGCTGCACAGGCCATGGACGGTCTGATAGGTGCACTATGGACACAGTGCATGCACCATGGACCACTGCACACAGTCATCCAATGCACAAGGAACAGCACACAAACCACAGACAGTGACTGAGAGCTACTCCCACACCATAGTCACTTCCCCTATGGATACACACACACACCATGACTGCTCCACCCCTGACGCCATGCACACCACTGCAGCTGAGCACCTTTAGCCCACTGCAAATCAGAGACCACCACAGTAGGCATAACAAAGCAAATGTATTTTAAAAGATTGAAAACAACTATTTACATATATGTACAAAAGGTTGGGGGTGAGGACCACAAACCAGGTGGGGGTGGGTAAAGGGCAAGGATGAACAAATGGTAGAGGGAAGAAGGGGTGTGAGGGTGCGTCCAGGGGGGTAGGAGAAATCATAGGGTGAAAGATGTTCAGCAGGAGCCCCATTCCCTGCTCTGAAGGTGCCTCTCACCATGCCTCCTTCGGACTCCTAGATGGTCTATTCTCTACAAAATCTCCAGGGATGCCCTGGCCACTTGCAGTGTCTCTGGAAGTGCCCGCTCTATGGTCTGCAACTGCCATCCACCTAGGACAAGGGAGCAGAGTCAATAGGTGTGAATGCACAGCCCCCTGCAGCCCACCCACTGTGCATGGCATACGGCCGTGGGACATGCCTTTGTGATGGTGTGTGACCACCCACAGTGATCGTGTCCACAAGACCTGCCCACCCAGGTGCACACAGCCATGTGGACCACTGCACACACCCACCGCACAAGTCCCGCACAGCACCACCTTGGCTGTACAGTGACATGGCTGTGCGGTGCGAAGGCAGTGACACAGCCATGTACCCAGTGCACACATGGACCACTATTGATGCACTCCCAGACATGCAGTGCCACTAGACAGTGCTGACTGTACCATGTTGCGTGCATGGCAGTGATGTCGATGGATGGTGGCCATGCCCCACTGGCCGCCCTGTTACACAACATGCACAAAAAATCCTGGATGTAAGGCACTCACCATCATCGGGCTGGTCCTGGCGCTGGTCTGGTATGGTCAGTCTTGCAGCATGATGTGCCGCAGCCTCCCCTCCCTGGCACGCCAGCACTCCTCAGGGCCTAGGGTGCAAACATGGAGAGAGGAACATCAGTACAATCCAGTAGCAAAGTCCCCCCACCCCAGGTGTGTGCAATCCCACACAGCCATACCCATCTGCCCCCACCCCAATACCACCACCACGGCCCACACTGGATGGCCCCCACCCCATGTGCTGGACACATGCCACCGCGATACCCATATGGACATAAACAGTGAATGGATGGGGCACCTACCTGGCCATGGAACCATGCCCTTCCTGGCGTGTGCCCACAAGTGGGCAAGCCTGTCCAGGCCCCTAAGCTGTAGGTCCCCATAGCGGTGCCTGCAGTGCTCTGCTGTGCACTGTATGCCCATCGCCTCCTCCAGGACCACCACCACCTCCTCCCACATGGCACTCCTGGCCCTGTCCAGGGGTGCCTCCCCAAAGAGAGCAGCAGCATGGGGCTCCACCAGGGACACTAGGTTAGCCAGTTTGACCTGGCTCCAGATTGCCTGTCTCCATGCCATCCTCCAAGCATTCAGTATCAAAATGGCACTCTGTAGCACACGTCCACCACATGTGGATGCTTTGCGGTACTGCACTGCCATTTCCCATCGTGCTGTCACCGAACAGCGTGATAGAGGTGCACCCTGCGGACACATGGTGCCTAGCGGCAAAGGTCGGCACAGGGTCAGGGGTCTCTCACGCACAGACCACCACAGCGTGATTGGTAGTCACCGTGTATAGCACAGTAGGGTGCCTGTGTGGCACTTCCTGTAGCAGCCTACCATGCTGTGGCTCCACGGCACCTATGGTGCCACATTGCCAGAGTGCCATACATATGAACAATGCAGTAGCACCACTGGGCACAATGGTGGCCATGCCCTGCACTGGCTCCCATGCACAGGACGTCAGCAGCATGGCAGGCATCGGTGTCAGCACCCCAGACATGCACCATTCGGTGTTCACTGTGCACGTCATAGAAATGCACCCTTGCCTGAGCACGTTCAACACAATTTCGCAAAGTGCAACAGCGTGATATTCAGCTGGCATATGCAAATCAGTTCATCAGATATTCAATGGCGCAGATACTGCATTAGCATCCACTTAAAATTGTGCCTCACCTCATTTGCATGCGTTGCGCTACATAAATGCAACATTGGGCTGCAGAGGCCATAGTCTGGTATTGCAGTCTATTGTGGTGAGTTGCTTGCTGTTTGGGAGTGTGGACTGTGGTGTGTGAGAGATGCATGGGACTGCACAGTCAGAGGTAACACCTGTCATTCCCACAGGATCAATGATGAGCGATCGTGAGGTGGAGGAGGAGGAGGAGGAGCAGAGATGTGGGAGGAAGAGGAGGCCAAACTTCACCAAGGCAGAAACAGATGCCCAGTTTGAGGCCTACCTTGACCAGGAGCCACTTCTCAGTGGACAGCGGGAAACACCACAGGCCCATGCTGCTGCATGGGGAGAGGTGGCGCATGCCATCAACCAGCATGGCAACCACCCGCAGTCCGTGCCGGAGTGCAAGAAGAAGGTGGGCACAGACAGGAGGAGGATTAAAGATAAAGTGGCTGCCATCAGGGCAGCACGGGCTGCGACCTGTGGGGGACAGACGGCCGTGCAATGCCTGACCCCACAAGAAGAGCGGATTGCTGGCAGCATGCAGCGTTGTGCCGTTGAGGGTGTTCCAGGTGGTGGATTCCAGATGGGTGGTTGCCCATCACTGCATGGTAGGTCCTGATCTGTCACTGGGGGGGGATGACACAGGGTAGGGCAGATACATTAATACTACTGTGTTCCCTTACAGCTCCTGAACATCTACATGGGTCAGTGGTGGTGGGCTCATCCACTGAAAGTGATACCCTGGACACAGAGGAGGGCCCATCCACCTCCACAGGTGTCCGAGGGTCAGGACGACAGTGGGCCCACCTGGCTGTCCGGACTGATATTGGTGGAGCAGGTGCGGAGGAGGCCCTACCCATGTCCCAGCATGCCAGCGTCCATGGATGCCAGCATGCTGAGACTTGGACTGGTGCCGGATCTGTCACTGATGATGATGGAGCTCACATCATGGACAGTGATACATGTGGGCTGCAGGATGGCCACACAGCAGGTTACAGCACGGACATAGCCATGGGTGGTGCTGCCGTGGAAGCCTGCGTGACATCATAGTCCAAGCCTGTGCCTGTATACACCAGTGGGGCAGCACTGGTGTGTGTCTAGGAAAGTGGGGCTGTTATGGCCACTGTGGTGGCACCGTTGAGCCCTGGAGAGTGGCAGCCAGAGGGTCAGTGTCAGCAGTCAGCCAATGGCCATGGGAGGACAGTGTCGGGGGCGGCATTAGTGCACCACCTGTGGACATGCCCAGACATGGCCCTGGTGTGCAGCACCCACCCTCAAGGGGTGCTGACCATCACAGCCACGAACACCATGAGGCAGAGTATGCTGAGCAGGCGGATGACCTCTTAGGTGAGCACACCCGCATACTCCATGATTCAGTCGATCAGCAGTTGCAGCTTTTGACGGTGGTGGATGCACTCAGTGCAGCCCTGCACCAGGCAAAGGAGCATTGCAGCAGGGACACCGGTCTGCTCCTGGCAGGGATGGACCGGCTGCGGGAGGATGTGACCACCACCATTGACAGGCTGACACAGGCAATCACAGCTGTCATGGCCACAATGGGCACAGAGTTATTTTCCCATGCACTGCAGATGCCGCACAGTACAATGTCCACCCACAGTTCCCGGCATCGTGTGACACCCTCCTTGTCAACACCCGGTTCAGCTGTGGGCATCCCGAGCATGCCTGGCGCAGGCATGTTCAGTGAGCTGCAGAACCCTGCTCGAGAACGGTCACGTTCATGCAGCGGAACCCCTGGGGGACCGTCGGTGCCACCCCATGAGGCCATTGGTCAGCCTGTCACTGCTGGCGGTCTCAGCAGGACTGCTCATGCATCCATGGCAGCCATGGCACTGTGGCACATGACTGACCTGTCTCCCACCAAGGCTACTGTCTGACGCTGCCCTGTGTGCAGTGTATTGTTCAATGTGCAATGCACGGGTGGGGTGCCTGGCCCTGCACACACACACACATTCCATCTGCACACCATCCTGGCTGCTGGCCGCTGTGGCGTGTGCATGATGATGACTGCGTTGCGCTGTCCGCCAGTGTGCAATGGTGTCCAGCGTCTGACAGACGCACAATGACAGGCACTGGGCGTGGTGGTCTGTGTACATGTGTGTGGCTAGGGGTGGCGATTGGGGTCAGCGTGCCTCCTACCCTTTGTGCATGTCTTGTGGGTGGGGGGTGTGTGTGTGTGAGACTGCATGCTGTGTTAGACCTTGCCCATTCCTGATGGCATGTGTGGTTCCATGCTCAGCCAATTTCCTTTATGACATGCACCCTTGGGATTTGTCCATGTGTGTTTGTGGGTTGTGCCCTTGCCATTGGTGGTTGCACATGGCCCCATGACTTACCTGGGTTGGTTGAATTGCTCCTCTGTGATGGTGTTCCAGTGCAGCTGCACCATCTGGATCAGTCAGGGGTCCCTTTGACCAAGGGGGGGCTGCCCATCACCAACTGCACCAGCGTCCTCATCGTCCCCATTGCTGTCCCCCTCTTCAACCTGCACAGCTATCCCACAGTCATTGGCCATGTTGTGCAGGATGCAACAGGCCAGGAATAGCCCGCAGGCCTTTGAGGGGCTGTAGTGTAGAGCACCATCAGACGTGTCCAGGGAACGGAAACGTGCCTTCAGCATCCCGAACACCCACTTGATGACATTGCATGTGGTGGCATGTGCCTCATTGTAGTGTTGCTGCGATGGGGTCGCGGGCCACCGGTATGGTGTGAGCAGCCAGGGATGGAGTGGGTATCCACTGTCACCTGTGTGTAGAGGGTGGACATTAGTTTGGTGTTCAGCCTCGCCCTGTCATGGGCCATCTAGGCCAGAACCCATGTCACCTCTGACTATGCCCCTCCCAAGATCCATGTCTTTCTGCGTGATTTGCATACTCACCCACTAGGTGGCCAGTGGGGATGTCCCCACTCTCGAACCTGTGGTGGCAGATGAAGGCATCATGTGCTCCCCAAGGTGCGTGGCACAGACATTGATTATGCACCCCTAGCATCGCACACACCTGGCAGTTGATGCTTGCATACCCCTTCCGATTTGTATGCTGCCTTCGGGGCCAGGTGGCGTGCGGATGGCCACATGGGTGCAGTCAATGGCCCCAAGCACCCCAGGCATATGTGCTACCCTGTAGAACTCCTGTATGTGTGCTGTGTGCTCCGCCGGTGTGCTGGGGAAATGGATGTACTCTGCAGCATGTGGCAGCAGTGCGCTGAGGAATTGGGTGAGTAGGCATGACGTGGCTGTCTGGGTTATGCCTGTTGTGTCCTCTGTTGGTCTCTGGAAGGTACCCATGGCGAGCAGGCACATGACAGCTGTCACTTTAGTCTCCACTGACAGAGCATGGCTCCGTCGTATGGGTGCCTGAATCACATCACTGCACAGCTCACAGAGCCGCCTCAGGATCACCTGGTTCAGGTGGTACCAGCCCACGATCTCAGTGTCACTGTACAGCTCGAAGCTGGTGTGGGTTCAGTACTGCCTGTTGGGGGCATACTGCCGATGGGCCCTTCCACGTCCATGCCCCCCGGTGCCTGCTTTCTCACACCCCATATTACTGCCTCCATCTGAACGGTGGCACTGGCCATGTTCCTGGCTTGTGTTACCACCCCCCGGCAGCTGTATTCCCATTCCCCCACTGCCCTTTCTGCTACTCCCCCTGCATTGGGAGCACCTCCCAGAATTGGACATCCTGGCCACTGTCAGTGCCCTCAGTCCAATGTGGCACTTCCTCTTTCCTCTTGCACAGTGGCACAGGCTCTCCACTCATTCCCTGTTCCTGGTGGTTTCCAGGTGCTCTGCCCTGCTCCTGTCCTGTCCTGCTCACAGCTACTGTGTGCCTGGTTGCAGTTAGCTCGCTCCCACAAGTGGCTTTCCTTTAGCGTTCTTGTACCTCTCTCTTGTTTCTTTTTATTTTGGATCATTTCTGCTATCGTTCAACTTCCGTTTGCTCCCCTATTGCGCGTGGCGCATGCTGTTGAATATCGCACTGCGCCATTTATTCATGGTTCCTCCTTCATTCTTGCTGTGTATTCGTACCATTGCGCTCTTGCGCATTGCAATTTGGGGGCGCAGCTACCTCCCGCTGAATATCGCACAATGGCGCATTTTCAGACTTGTGCTGGTGCATCCCTGTTGCGCATGGCGCAACCCTTTTGAATATCTAGGCCTCTGTCTCTAACCTTAAGTTCTAGGAAATAGAGAAAGTGGAACCCCCATCAGAGGAGGGGATTGGAATTGAGCTCTAAAAAAAAGAGAGACATATTGGATTTACCCCATGAACACTGTTGCTGGGGATTAAATGAAGACCAAAACTGGGCTGTGTGTTGGAAAAAATGAAACATAGACAAAAAGTGGAAGTATTACCCCTGGGGTCTCTACCACATAATCCACATACAGCCGACTGTCTCTCTGACTGCCTTGTGTACTCTTCCTCATGGTCGCAGTAGTATCGGACACTAGAAAAATGTAAAACATAGGACAAAAAATTAAAATTGTAGGAGATGGATGATACAGAATTACGAAATAATGAATGTTCACCCAATAATGTCAGCACCCAATTCGGGGCACTGTAGTTCCCTGACAAAATCTTCAAAATGGTTAGGTAGGTCAGAAAGCCGTAGACATAGGGATCATGGCTCAAATCCTGATGAGAGAAAGCATCAGACCAAAATTATACATTCACATAGCACTAACAATAAGGAGGTCACAATGGTGGATATTATGGCTTTAAGATTACTGGATATCAGTAGATAACCTATATAGCACTTGCATCTTTGGCAACAAGCAATGAACAAAAAAAACCAAAAAAAAAAAGATACATTCATATAGCACTAATAATAAGGAGGTTACAAAGGTAGAGATTATGGCTTTAAGATTACTGGATATCAGTAGATAACCTGTATAGCACTTGCATCTTTGGCAACAAGCAATGAGGAGAGAATAATTAATACTATACATTCACATAGCACTAAGAATAAGGAGGTTATAAAGGTCACGATTATGGCTTTAAGGTTGCTCAGAGCCAAGAACCTGTGTGAATCAGACATGCCTGGGGGGAGTGACTTCGGTCACATGCCCCCATGTTTTCTGCTGATTGGTCACAGATTCCTCTGCACCCCCTGGCTGAAGTTTTAAAATGCAGCGGAGATAAGCAGATCACTACCCCTTTAGCAGCAAGTGTAATTGTTTTGATACAGGCAGTAACTTTCTGTAACACATTACTCTTTGGTTAATGAATATGCTTAATAACTGAAAGAAAAAACACAAAGAAAACTGGGAAAAAACAATGATAGATGTACATCTGTTTGCACCCAAAGGGGCTTTGAAGTACATAGTATTACAGGCAGTGTGTATATGTAATGCAAAGTTTAAGCATATAATTGTGCTCACTATGATGTATGATGTTTGTATGATGGAATCCATAAAATAGAGAATGCATAAGACAGTTTAGAGCTTACAGTTGCAAAATATGAGAGTGGGAGAGGAATTGTAACACAAAGTGAAACTGAGATATGCATTTAAAAGCTATTAAGTAAGAGAATGAGTATTCTGTAGGAAATTAAGACTATCTCTCCTGTTATCTCATACAGTGTTAAAGCAGTGGTGTTAGCACTTGGCATAATGAGAAAGTGAATTTGAAGTTGAATATAGACATTAGAAAAGATACTATGTAAATGCATGGGAAAATACATAGAGCTGGTGATAAGGACAGAATATAATGCAAAGTGAACTTGAAATGTAGAGGATGTATGGTGGTAGATTATTCTGAAAATGTTAGTTAAACTTTACAATGTGGAACATGCTTTAGAGAGAAAGCTCAGTCGAAATGCTACTGTAATGCAGGCATAGAAACATAGAATTTGATGGCAGATAAAGACTGCTTGGCCCACTTAGTCTACCCATTTTCCTACCTATTGGATAAGCTGCAGATCCTGGTTAACCAACAGCCTACTTCCTCCTACCCCCACTATAATTGCCTTATTTCTGCCCCATGCATTCTTGAATTCCTCTACTCTTTTTGACACCATGACCTCCTCAGGAAGGCCGTTCCATGCGTTCACCACCCTCTCTGTGAAAAAATACTTCCTTATGTTGCCCCGTGAGCCGTCCCCCTCTACCTTCAAATTGTGCCCCCTTGTTCTTGCAAATCTCTTTTTCTGAAAGATGCTACCCTCTTGGACTTTGTTGATTCCCTTGAGGTACTTGAAAGTTTCTATCATGTCCCCCCCACTCCTTTCCTCAAGGGTATATATATTAAGCTCCTTTGGTCTCTCTTCATATGGCTTCTGGTGAAGACCCTGAACCATTTTAGTTGCCCTCCTCTGGACTGCCTCCATCCAGTCTATGTCCTTCCAGAGATGAGGTCTCCAGAACTGCACACACTACTCCAGATGGGGCCTCACTAACTGTCTGTACAGAGGGATGACAACTTCTTGTTTTCTACTGGTGATGTCTCTCCCTATGCATCCCACTATCCTCCCAGCCCTCCTTACTGCCTTCTCAAATTGATTGCCTACCTTTAGGTCATGTGATATGACTATCCCCAGGTCCCTTTCCATTTTTGCTGTTGTTAGTCCCCCACCCATTGTGTACTCTTCTCCCGTGTTTTTGCTTCCCAGGTGCATTACTTTGCATTTATTTGCATTGAATCTAAGCTACTATACTTTTGACCATTCCTCCAGCATTGCCAAGTCCCTTCTCATCCTTTTCACTCCCACCTTGTGTATCAATCCTGCTGCAGATCTTTGTGTTATCTGCAAAGAGGCATACTTCTCTTTCCAGTCCTTTCACAATATCACCTATAAAGACAGTAAAGAAGACTGGCCCCAGAACTGAACCCTGTGGTACTCTGCTAGTATCCCCACTTTCTTTGAAGTGGACTTTGTTTACTTTTACCCTCTACATCCTGTTGCCCAGCCAGTTTTTTACTCAGGCTACCACCCTGGGACCCACTCCAAGGCTGGCTAACTTGTTTATCTTTTGTGTGGGACTGTCAAATCCCTTGCTAAAGTCTATGTAGACCATATCCACAGCCCTTCCCTGGTCTACTACGTTGGTCACCCAGTCAATGAAATCTATTTGATTTGTCTGAGTGACCTTCCCACAGTGAATCCATGCTGCCTTGTGTCCTGCGCCCTGCTTGCCTCTAGGTACTCAACAATTCTTCCTTTCAGAAATGATTCCATCATTTTAAAAATCTCAGTGTTTCAGTAGGTAGCACACTCACTTCTGAGGCCGGGAGATCAGAGGGCTGTAGGTTCAGTTCCCACATCTGGCACTTGGGTTAATATCCCAGTACTGACACTGTAGTGCAGCATGAGAGGAGTGCTACACTTCTGAGGTGCCGTCTTTCAGATGAAACATTAAACTGAGGTCCCATCTGCTTGGATTGGTGGTAGTTCAGGTGGATGTTAAAGATCCCATGGCACTTATCGAAAAGAGTAGGGGAATTTCCCCGGTGTCCTTGCCAAATTCCCCTCTTTCACTAAAAATACCACCAACAGCCTAATCTGGTTCAAGGTCAGTTGGCATTCATCTGTATCCCCTTCCCCTGGGTAGTGTCTGAAAATAGGCAGGATGTGTCTAGTGCACTTACCCGGTCAACAAAACCTAAATAAATAAATACATTTTCCCTACCACTGAGGTCAAACTAACAGGTCTTTAGTTTTCTGCTTCTGCCTTGCTCCCACTTTTGTGAAGGGGAATCACATCTACCCTCCTCCAGTCCTCGGGTACCACACATTCCTTTCATGATTTGTTAAAAAGGATAGTCAGTGGTGTCACTAGTTCTCCCCTTTGTTCTTTCAGAATTCTGGGTGAATCTCATCAGGCCCCATTGCTTTATCCACCTTGAGTTTTAGGAATTCTTTGAGGACCCTTTCTTTTAAAAATGGACTGGTATAGACCCCCTATCCAGAGTGCTTCTATTGTTTGGTTTAGGTACCTCCCCATCCTCTTTCAAATGTATTTGTTCAGTATCTCTGCCTTTTCACTGTCACCCTCTGCCCACCCCCTCACCTGTATTAAGCCTCACTATCCCTCTCTTGGCCTTTCTTCACTCCCTAATGTAGCTATAAAAGGTTTTATCCCCCTTCTTAACCAAGTTGGCTATCTTTTCCTCTGTTTGGGCCTTTGCTATTCTGACTGCCATCCCCACTTCCTTCTGCTTTAACTGATACAGTTCTCTTTCCTTCTCCTTCTGTGATTTCTTATACTTCCTGAATGCTATAT
This sequence comes from Neoceratodus forsteri, assembly GCA_016271365.2. Lineage (NCBI taxonomy): Eukaryota > Metazoa > Chordata > Ceratodontiformes > Ceratodontidae > Neoceratodus > Neoceratodus forsteri. Next base: position 1,397,488,637 of record CM057450.1, read on the forward strand.
TTTTCTCCCTAACTTTCCATGCCACCTCTTTTGAGAACCAAAGTGTTTTTTTCATTCATTTTGTTTTTTTATTTGCAAAGTCTTGAGAGTACATGGACATTAGCATAGGAATTTACACTAAACAGTACTACATGCAATGGATAACTGAGAACCAGACAATATACTAGGTATGAATTATGATATTCAGCAGATGCATGGGAATAATGCCTAGATTTATTTATAATATGGATTGAATGACAGCATTTTTCCTATTAATATTTATTAAGCAATATGAGTAGCAAATTCCTTTAGAGTATTAGTAAGGTAAATATGAATAAAAACTTTAGACTTTATAGGCTCCAGGCTGGAGTGATCTTGTGGGTACTTGATAGAAAGTAAAACATTTTGGACAACTGATCAAACAAGCAGCTATAGGGAGTCTAACACAGGGTGTAACATAACCCAGAATAAATGTACAAATATGGCGATGGCTAAGAGAGTACATAACAGAAGTGTAAAATAGTGTACTTAAGACAGGAAAGTGCATCATGAACTTGAAAATATGTAAAAAATTATGAACTATGTAATATGATAATATGAAAATGTGAAATAATTCTTATATATGATTATACACAGATCCTCTCACCTGAGGAAGCCCCCAGGTGAAATGGGTAACAAGAGGATTCTGGTCTGAAAATAAAAATTGGACTACTTTTATGACTTGTTTTGAGTGAGGCTAGTTTCTTCCATTATTTCTGCATGTACTTTCGCCTACCAGTCCCAAATGACAAAAATTGTATAGATACCTATAACTGGAAAAGGGACACGCCCAGCACCCAACATTGATATTTTTCCCTAATATACCAGAAGAATTGTGTTTCCCCACTCTCGACCCCCTCTGCAATATGCAGCTCAGTGTCTGCTTTTGGCTCCATAGCCACTCTCTTTGCCTGTTTACTTCTCAACATGTATTCTGGCCATTTTTCCTCCCCCTGCTTTTCTTTGTACCTGATGAAGGCTGTTTTTTTCTATTACAGCTTCCCTTGCCCTTGTTGAGAACTATAGGGGTCGCTTGTACTTGTTACTTTTGGTTACTGTTCTCATGCATAACTTTGATTCCTCAAAAATTGCCTCCTTTTTGCTCCAATCTCTCTTCAATACCTCCTATGCTGTCTACCTCGACTGACTTGTCCAAACCAAACTGATTTGGTATTCATAGATTCAAGATTCATAGTATAAGAACAATGTAATTACTGTATTTATAATACCCAATGGGTCTATTTGTAGTCAAGCTAGTCCTTCTGTTTTTGTAATATCACACTTTTGACTACCCTATTGCTGATGTTTTGTCCTCTTTTTAAACTGTGGTTTAGCTGTACCAGAATTTAAAGTTTTTTTTTTCCATTTCAGGATACCAAAGTGTATTCTTATAATGTTCATGATTTCATTGGCATACAGATCAAATTGTGTTATAAGCATTGCCCTACTGTTCATTATCAGTCAAGCTCACTTGCTCCCTTGAAATCTGCATTTTGAGATTTTTGTCTCTCATCATGGGCAGGGGTTATTTTCATGCTGCTTGCCTCATGTGATGCCTCTGGGCAGTCCCACCAGGTGGTGAGAAGGTCCACCACCCAGGAAAAAGCTTCAGCAGACCCACAGTCAATGGTACCTTATTGGTGTAGTATTTAAGACATCAGCTGTCGGGTGGGGGCCTTAAGCCCACATGGGTTCCTTTAGCTGTGCAGACCATGTTGCCAGCTCCTCCAGAAGCTATTCTTCCTGTGCCTGTCTAAGGTCCACCTAGTATCATTCCATATCTCCTTCATTTAGCTAGTTATTCAGCAGTTTCTCTCTCCTCAGTCCATATTTTGGGATGGTTTCCTTCTATAAGATAGTTTTTTTTGGAATTGAGATCCACTCATGGTACTACCACAGTGTTCTCATGTTAGAGGGATAGAGTGAGAGTTATCAAACCAAAACTGTCTCCTGAAATGGAGTTCCAAATTAGCACAGTAAGCCTAATAATAGTACCCATGCCAGGAGGGATTGCAGCCAAAGCTGGTTGAGGCCATGGCTCCCTAGATAGTTCCTTCACCTCGGTTCTTTTCTCTCCTGGGTCCAAAGTCCATAAAGTAGTTGTCTAGTACAGTTTCCTCAGTATTAGAATTTCCACTGTGAGTTGGGATAGGCTGGTGGCCCACATTCTCCTACAATCTTGCCATTCCCTCTGTCCTCTGGAAGTCATGCCTCAGTCCATTACCACTCTTTACCATCTATCAGCCATCTCTGTCATCACATTGGTCATCTGTGTTTACGGCTTCTGCTTCACAGTTCTTTTGAGCTGCTTCCTAAGGTACCTTTAGCCAAGGAAATCACATTTCCATGACACCTCTGGGATGTAACCCTCCTCAACAAGGTTCATTTTTCTTCATAGTATGTCAGGTCACTGGACCATAAGTAAAAGTACAATATGGGATTGCAGTACATATGTTAGGTTTTAAGAAAAGAAGAACAGGGTGGGTGGGGGGCACTGCACCACCAGGTAAACTACTATATGAGATTGGAATACAAAATGTTAGGTTACAAGAAAAGAAACACTGAGCAAGGGTTGGGAGGACTACTGCACCACCAGGACTACCATGTAAGTGACACTAACGGGCTGCTATGTTTCATGCATGTGAGTTCATAATGGGCTTGCAAATGGCCCCTTAGTGCCTTACATGCCCACTGGTCTCATTTGCATGTTTGGGCTGAATATAATCCACAGTGGTCTTGGCACTATCTTGTTTTGGCCAGTGCTATGCCCTGTGTGCTATATACAGCCCTGGTCTGTGTCAGGGCAGTGCAGATTCACTTAGCACTGTGCCTGCAGGGACCAATATTGAGTCAGATAGCACCACTTGCTATCCATCTAAATATTACAGCAGCTGGAAGGACTGCAGGGGCAAGTACAGCACAAACATCTACACTATGCTTGCCCCATTTTCTACATATGGGGCCCTATAAACCAAGTACGTGTAAGAACTCACCCCAACCTAAACGGGAACTGAAATGGGGGGTATAAATACCAATTAGAAAATGGGCTTCTCATTTGGAGGCATCTGATTGGCTGGTCCCCATTCCACAGGGGTACATTAACTTTCAATACATGCCCACCAAATAAAAAGTCCCATTCCAAACCTGCCTTATCCCCAGTCAGATATCTGTGTGCCCAGCCTGCTTCATTATTGGCTGAAGCAGTAGGCACATAATTTCAAACTACTGCCATTTATTTTACTCACTTAGTGAGACAGAGACCAAGTGAGAGCCCCCTGCAAACTCAATGCGCTACCAAACAGTCATTTCGTAAAAAAAAAAGTTACAGCACTGTACATCATTTAAAACAAAGACAATTTTTTATTTTTATTGATATACTTCACAGAATGCATGTGGAGTGTGACAGCTCCCAAAGACAGTCCTTCTCAACTGCACTATGCCCCCACAGTAAAAGTCACTTTACTACCACATGTTTATAATTATCCTGCGTCTACTGCAAAACCAGCCACACTGTCTGCAACTGCTGATCAAATGCCAGCAGTACCTCCTTACTGCATCCTATGGATTTTCGGTACCAGAGCGTTCACATCTTCTGACCATCCTGCCCAATCCCGCCAAGAGCAATACAATGTCCAATCCCTACTTCAGTTCTCCTCATCTCCTGGTACAATAGCTCTGCTGCAAATGAAAAAACATACCCCAAAACAAAACCGACAGCAACTTCGGAATACTAGCAAGTGTGCTCCCCAGGGGGATTCACAATCAACGCGATCGTGATGGGAAGGGTAAAACAGTAAATATATTGAACAAATGAATAAATAAATAAAAAAGAATGAATAAAGAAAAACAATCACAAGAAAATTACTTTATTTTAAACCCCTGAGTGTGTGTAGTTGGGAGGGGGTAACCATGACAACCACCTCCAACATAGGAGCTACTGCGGCTGCATTAGGACAGAAGTACTAGGTTAAAAAAAAAACAGGCATTTTAATGCAGGTGGAGGAACTATTTGATTAGAAAAGAAATCAAACCAGTAACAGTTTTAACATGTAACCATAAACATTATTTTTTCACCAAACATATATAAATCAGTGTCCCATTTTCTAAGCACAATAATACCCTCCAGGGTGGACGGTATGGGCTATTCCAGACCTTCCAGGAGCTATAAGGCCCTCCGCCTGCGGCATTGGGCCTCATTACACCCCTGGGTGGCCCGGTATAGCCCAATACCACCCATCATGTCTGGTTGCTTGCTTTGACCCCTATTAAGCATGAGATTGAGAGTCCTATATATAAATGTGTAATCTGTATGTCTGACTTAAAGGTGGATTATTAAATGATAATTCCTGTATAGATATCTAAATGGTTGCTAACATGAATACCAAATCTATAGATAGGATACATTACATCATGATTAACTTATTATATTTTTGTCTGGCCATTTTAAGATATTTTTACAATGTATATATTTAAAAAATATTTTAAATATATAACAAATACACAAAAAGTATATATGTTAAGTATTCACAATATATCAGCAGATATGTAAAACATATATCACGCACCTATAACAAATGTAGTATGGCAATATATTTAATATATATAGATATATAGATAAATATATTTATCAGATATATTTTGCACAGAAATCAGATATTTCATATTGGCTAATTAAGCAATATACCATGACAGAGAGTGGGTATATGGGTGGATTTACCACACCTGGTGTGGTTCGGTCACGAGGTGCAGCTGAGTGACTTAACCACACCAGAAGTGGTAAATCCATATACCCACTCTCTGTCATGGTATATTGCTGTTATACAATGTTCAACTTGTTTTTTGCTTTTATAGTGATATAAAACTTTTACAGTGGGTATCCTGGAGGATTTATCACAGTCATGTGATGTGTTTTGACCAATGAGGTTACAGGATTTTCTTACCCCATTTTATAATTTGATATATTTCATATACTTCAGACATATGATGAAAATATATTTTAAATTGTTATTACATATATATATTTGAAATATACATTAATATAGTTAACATGTATTTGTTTTCCTTATGGGAGGGAGATTATAGGGTCTAGTTGAAGGTTTTAGTGAGTAAAGGTAGCAGCCATGTTTGTGATGGCAGGTTAGTTATGAATGCAGGGCTATTAATTTCCTAATAATAAGTCTCAATTTGAAAGTATGCAGTTATTGTGACATGCAGAAACTACACACTTTGGAGCATCTGTTAGCCAGTTACAGTAGGTGGCTTAATTTTTCTTAGAAATAAAAAAAAATCACATATACCCCAATGATGCAAAGCATCACAATATGCATATACAAATCACCATGAAAAGAACATGAAAGAGAACATGGTGCCAAATGACCATTCACATAATCTGCACATGCATACATGTGTCTGTGTATTGTGTTCTCAGCTTTTGCAGATTGTGAGAGAACATTTGGCCCCATGCAGATCTGCTTAGACTGAACCATTGTACATTTTCATAATGATGTGTGTATACATCCCACGTTGCCTTGCATTGTTGGGTTATGTGTGATTTCATATTTCTTTGAAACCTGTTTTTGTTGCCAATGCTCTTTCCAAGTAACCATTGCCTTTATGCTTTTGTGCTGAGGTTATTTGTCTTTTTAGCTTAATTTTCCTTAGCCATTATATCAGAGTATATTGTATTCTCATATGTCATATCACACTATATCAGATTATAATTACTGGTTAGGGTATTTAATGACCAAGTTGCCACCACTTTCAAATATGGCAATAACTCAGTCTCACCATAATACATGTCTGGTTATTATGACACAGCTGTCACTCAAAGACATTAGAGACATACTCTGTCCCACCCTTTCTTGAAAGCTGCCACAATTTTAGTGTCCTCCACCTCAGAGGGCAGTCTATTCCATGGTCCAGTGACTTTTTCTGTGAAGTAATACTTCCTCAGATCCCTTTTGAAGATCCCACCCTGTAGCTTCCATTTGTGTCCCCTAGTGGCTGAGCATTCTATTCTGTTAAAGAATTCTGAGTAGGGCATTTTGTTAATGCCCCTCATGAATTTAAATGTTTCAATCATATCACCCCTCTTCCTTCTAGTCTCTAGGGAGTATATGTTCAGTGTCTTTAGTTGCTTCTCGTAAGAGAGCCCTTGGAGCCCCTGAACCATTTTGGTCACCCTTCTCTGCACAGTCTCCAACCTACCCCTGTCCTTCCTAAGGTGAATGCCCCAGAACAGGACACAGTATTCCAGGTGGGGTCTGAAAAGGGACCTGCATAGTGGGAGGATCACTTCCCTGTCCCTACTGCCAAAATCTTTCCCTATGCAACCCAGCATTTTACTTGCTTTGTCATAAGTTGTGTTACATTGGCTTGACTGCTTAAGGGTGTCACATATGATGATCCTGAGATTCTTGTCCTCATGTGAGGTGCTGAATTGGTCCCCACTGAGTCAATACTCTGCTCCAGGGTTCCCTTTACCTAGATGCAACACCTTGCATTTTTTTCAGTTGAACTGTAGCTGCCAAATATTGGACCACCTCTCCAATTTTTTCTGATCTTTCTGCAGGTCCTTCACCACCTCAGCACCGTCAACCCTACCACCTAACTTAGTATCATCTGTGAAGAGGACTATTTTGCCCTGAATGCCTTTTCCAATGTCACTAATGAACATATAAAAAAAGGACTGGTCCCAAGACTGATCCCTGTGGCACCCTGCTAGTGACCTCCATCTCACCTGACTGCACCCATTGAACACCATTCTCTGCTGTCTGTCCTTCAGCCAGTTTCCCACCCACTTGACTATGGTTCAGCAGTGCCTAGGTCCTCTAACTTCTTTAATAGGCACTCATCTGGCACTGAATCAAAGGCCTTACTAAAATCAAAGTATAGGAGATCCACTGGATGGTCTTTATCTAATTCCTTAGTCACCCAGTCAAAGAACACAATGAGATTTGTCTGGCATGAACTCACTGCTATGAATCCATGTTGTCTCCCATCCTGAAGTCCATTATTTTCCAGGTATTCTACTAGATCCTGTTTAATTAATGTTTCCATTAATTTCCCGACTATGGATGGGAGGCTCACCAGCCTGTAACTGCTGGTCTCCTCCCTACCCCCTCCCTTGTGAAGAGGTACCATAGCTGCTCTTCTCCAGTCCCTAGGCATAGTTCCCATCTATAGTGAGCGGTTGAACAAATGTACCAGGGTGTCTGCAAATTCCTCGGCAAGTTCTCTCAGCACCCTAGGGTTCAGTACATCTTGTCCAGGTGCTTTGTCCACTTTAAGATGCTCCAGTGCTTCCCTGACCCTGTCTGTAGTGAATGTTGGTGTCACCATTTTTAAGATCCCCCTATCCTCAGCCTTTATGCCACTATCCAGGATGGGCCTATCATGATCCTTGGTGAATACCTAACAGAAGAATTTGTTCAGAGCAGATGCCTTCCGTTCATCATCATAGATCATCCTATCACCATCTAAGAGCAGCACTATCCCCTCTCATTTTTTCTCATCCCCTGAAGCTATCAAAAGAAGTTTGTCCCCAGATTTGACCCCTGCCATAATCTGAAGTTCAGTCGCCACTTTTGCCACTCTCACCGCCCTCTTAGCTTCTTTACTTTTCTGAGTGTAGTTGCCCCAGTTGCTGTCTGCATTGTTTGTCTCATATTTGTGAAAAGCTTCCCTTCTGTCCCAATTGCTTCCCTGACATGGTCTGTGAACCAGATGGGTCTCTTGTGCCTGTTACGTTTTGTCACAGGCCTTATGCATAGTTTGGGAGCCCCTAGAATGGCTTGTTTAACCTGCCTCAGATTACTTCTACCTCAATTTTCTGGTGGATCCCATATAGTTTTCCCCAACTAGCTTTTTCAACCTATCAAAGTTGGCTCTTCTGAAATTCAAGACCACCATCCTGGATTTAGATTTAACTTCCTGTAGGGACAACTGAAACGAGACGGAGTTGTTTTCACCACTAGCTAGTGGTTCCCCAATCTTAACAGCACCAACCACCTCCCTGTTGGTGAAGACCACATTGAGGATGGCGTCAAGCCTAGTTGGGGTGTTTACTAGTTTGGTCAGTAGGCAGTCTTATAAGGCCTCGACCTCCTTTTAACTTTTTGAGGATCTAGCTAAGGGGATACCCCAGTCAACATCTGGCATGCTCAGGTCACCAACCATCACTGTTTCCCCTTCTGTGTCACACCCCTAATCTCTTTCAGTAGTACCTCATCTTTTTCTTCTGCTTGCCCTGTTATCCTGTATATGACTGTGAATAAGATCTTTTTTCCTTATGCCAAGCTGATTTGCATCCACAGGGATTCTACTCCTTCTATTTTGCTGATGTTGAGTTTTTTGGCTCTCACCCCTTCCCGAATATAAAGTGCTACCCCCCCAGCTCTCTTCCTGTCCTTTTCTATAGAACAAATAGCCCAGTATCAAGTGGTCCCAATCATTATTGTCCATAGCCCACATCTCCATTATTGCTACCAGGTCTAGATGGGTTTTCACCATTATTGCCTGCAGGTCACTCACTTTATTTCCCAGGCTTCTTGCATTGAAGCACACTCCCCTCCAGGTATCTGCCATAGCACCTTTTTTTTCCTAATTTTGATTTTTTTGTCTGCCTCTTATTGAATGCTTGGTTCCCTTTACAGTCTCTCTGTGCACTCTTTTGTACGCTACAGTTGTTTGTAGTTTGAGGTAGAGTGTTCTGTATTACTGGGGCAGTGCCAGCTAAGTTCCTATCTTTCATGCTGTTACTGATAGGTTCTCTAGCTATGAACTCTCCCTTTCCTAGTTTAAATGTCCAACAAAGACACTGAATTTCTGTCCAAGTGCACTCATCCCTTCCTTTGTCAGGTGAAGTCTGTCAAACTTGACTAACTTCCTCTCCCATAAGCTCCCCCAGGCTCCAATGAAATGATAGTTTTTTTCCATACACCAACCACTTAACCAGGTGCTGAATTCTTCAATCTCTTTGTTTCTGACTCTGCTGGTTTCCACTCCTTTGCCCTATACTGGGAGGACCTCTGAAAAGGCCAGCGAGTATGAACAAAAAGTCAACTGTTCACTCATCTTCACAAAGCTCTGAAGCCACATAAACAAGCCACTGTTTTCTCATTAACATGTTACATTGGCATCCATTCTAAGAAAAAAGCTTTAAAGATATAATTGCCACAAACCTGCTGAGCTACCACACAAAAAAGTAAATTTATCTGAAAGTGGACCTACGGTACTTTCATTTTGCTGTTTTGCAGTAGTCACCTCTTTGACAGTTGCATTATCAGCTATAAATGAGTTTTTCAAAGCAATCTCAAAGCCAGCAATTATATAAAATAAACTATGGGGCATGGACATTCTGAGTTTTTGTTCTCTCACTCTCAGTGTGTGATACCATCACAAACAACTCATGGTTTATGTGGTATATGGAGTGAAGCCACACAATATAATTATATACACCATGATCATATGTGTTGCCCCATCTCACACTATAAACAAAATGTTTTATAAACCAATGTTTGCATGTTGCCCCCTCCCATGCACTGGTCAATGCATGTGAATGGTTGTATTTGAGAGGCCCACCTGGAAAATGAATATCGAGAGGACCAGGGATGATACACATATATCAGCATTCCACTTCAGTTTGGTACATTGGCTCTATATTTGCATTGTATACTTACCTGAAGTGTTCAGAAACACCCATTTAAAAAGAAAATAAAGATATATAGTATGCAAGGATGTTTAGAAATTATAGATGAGGTGCCCAACTCAGGGGGTTCACCTGGGAATTTTCAGGTCTCCAGGTGGGCCAATCCAATACTGGTATGGTCCCTGGGATGCAAAGACAATATTGTTGGCAAACCCTTCTAGATTTGACTTCCATGAATGAAGAGTACTGAAAGATTCAACTAGCCCTTTTTTGTAGAATGTAAAACATTTGCAGCAGTAAAGAGATATGTTGCCTCCTTAAAATTATACACCATGGAGTACATGGAATATGTCTTCTACACCCATATGTGGTACAGTATCATATGCGTTGGGTGTTTAAACGTGTTCTGACCAGAGCCAATAGGGCTGTGTTGAGCTGCCAAGTGAGCAAAGTTACATGTGTGCATAGAAATTATTGAATGCCCAGGTATAACTTGGCCATTTTTTGGAGGTGTTGCACCAAATTTTCAACATGGCCTTTTTGGGACCCCTCCTCATGAAGATTGTCAGTGTCATTTTCTTCACGTGTCCCAAAAGGTGATTTTGCAGAGCAACCGTGCCATTCTGTGCCACAGGTATGAAAACATGTTTCAGGCAGGATGTGATAAATGACAGCTGTACTGCTAAAAATGAGGTGTGCAGAAATGGCAATGTTGAAAATGTGGAGGGAAAATATTAAAAATTTGCAAAGTTACGAGTGTGTGTAGAAACTGCACAACACATGCTCGTAATGCAGTCATTTTTTTGGAATTTTTTTCACCAAATTTGCAACATGGGCTTTTTGGGACCCCCATCTCATGAATAGTGCTACAGTCATTTCATGAATTAGTGCAGCGACTGCGAAATCACCTTTCAAGACCAAGTAACGAAATGAAAGTGAAGGTTTTCATGAGGTGGGGTCCCAAGAACTCCATGTTAAAAATTTGGGGCCAAAATTCAAAAAAATTGTTTATTTATCAACATAAGTTGAAAACCACATTGAATGGCATTATGGCATGCTTACCTTTGATTCTTCAGTTTGCAGTTTGGCTTTGAACAGTGCAGATGTGTCCCTGTCCAGAGACGATGACAGCTCCAGCCTCTGGAGGTAAGTATGTGGTATGGGGGGGGTGCTGGGAGGTAAGTGCTCAGTGGCAGGGTGGGGAGGTGGGAAGTGGTGACCAGGGACCGTTTCCTTTTTTACAGTTAAAAAAACACGTACAAACTGTTTTCTTTATTTACAAGTAATTAAAACAAAAACAGATATTTGGGCACACTGGGGTGGGCTCCCAGTGTACCACATGAGTGGGGGGGCTACATAATTCTGACATGGGGATTGGGGACCCCGAAGTCAGCAGAGGGGGAAAAATACATTTGGGTACACTGGGGTGGGCTCCTAGTGTGCCACGTGTGTGGAGGGAGATACATAATGCCAACATGGGGATTGGAGATCCCGATGTTGGCATGTTTTCTTTGTTGCCAGTGTGGGTGGCAGCGATGCAACTGCATATGCATGGCAGTTGTGCATGTGCAGTTGTGGTGAATGGCATTTGCCATTCACAACATGACTGAGCCAGCAGAACTGCACATGTGCGTGAGTCATGCATATGCAGTTCATGCCCAGGAATGTTGAAGTAACAGCTGAAATAATGTGGCTGTTATTCTGTAGCAGCCGACTGTGGTGGAGAGTTTCAAGCTCCATTAGACTTTCAGAAGGATACTTCCAAAAGTCCAATGGAAGATTCCATGATCAGCCATTTTTTGAGCTACTGAGTGATCCATAGATGGCTGTAGGCTCCACCCACAGCCCTAAAAATGACCTCATAATGGACAACATTCCATTATCTTATGTACAGCAGAGTCAAGCCAAGATGCACACCTTGCAGTAAATGACAAGTCACTAAATGCTGTATGGCAAAAGGACTTAATTGTGATTGAACTGCACTGTTCAGTGCAGCATACTGTAGAACTTTATAGAAATACTGCAAGTTACTGCATAGCATCCTGACTTGACTTCACTGTATATTTTCTACTCATATATCATATTATAGCTGATTACATTATCTTCTCATATATGTTGCCTTGCATACTGCAATCTGAATGTACATCATTCCACAATGGCTGAAAAAAAGGAAATTATCTTGCTGTCACCATCCCTGTGTCCAGTTCCTCTCTGGAAGTATTCACAACCCCCACCAACACTACCAACCCATTGTACCTGAAAAAAAGACAGATTCATTGCAATATCAATAGTCTTTTGCAGAGGACTCCACAAATGCACAGTCTGCTTCAGCCACCATTTGAACAGGCCTCAGAATTGAACAATACACAACCCCTACCAGAGTTCTTACCAGGATGAGTCCACTTGAAAGCCACACACATTATTAGTTACAATTTTCTACAGCAAACCAGTAAAGCATACTCTTATACTGACAAACAACTATCTTTTGGAGTATAAATAACAAATACAAAATAAAATGACATGAAAATAAAAAACATAAAAATTGCTTAGTTCTGAAACCAAAACATTCTTATCACAAGTCATGTTGTCTTGTCACCTAAATAAAACAAAAATTATAGAACATTAATAAGAAACTGATATGTATTACTATTATCATATCACTATTCATTGTCTAATATATAAACCACATAACATAAAAAGAAAATTAATGGAAGAATTTAGAGTATACAATAAAAATGATAACATAAAAATATAATTTTAAAATCTATGGTTCTGCAAAGGAGAATACAGTAAGTGGAACGAGGTAAAGTGGAGAGATAGAGACTACAGACATATATACTTTACACCTTGAGGTCAGCAATGAATAGTAACTATTACTGTAGCTCACACTGGGCTGCGGTGGTTTGAGTGGGTTTTGCAGACTCTGTTACAATATCACAAACAGTTATCCACAGCAGATGCATGGCAACAGCACCTGCCAAATGTGAGCTCCAATAATTAATATTTGTTGCTAACCTCAAGGCTCACTCACTGTTTGTAAATCATTTACTCCAGGTCAGTTAAAACATTGGCAGCTGAGGTGTTTTAGCTGAGCAGCAAAGTCAATCTGAATTCTCAGGCCCCAAGTTCAAGCTGAACCAAAGGTAGCCCTGGCCCGCTAATCTTACCTCCCTTCCCACTTCATGAAATTTTAACCACTTCCTCCAAGCATGGCTAAACCTCCTTCAACATTCATAAATATGAATCCATCCTCCTAGCTCAGTAATCCCCTCACCCAAATTTACCAATCTGTGATACAAATTCCCGTCCCCCATCCATTCCAAGCTTATCATACCCTCCAAAGGGTTGGAGAAAGAAAGAAATATTTAATTGTTCTGCTGAAACATTCGTAAAGTCACGAGGCAGCAGTCTCACAAAAATGCAGACCAGTAACAATACAGAAGGCTGTGAGGCAGTGAACCCCTCCATGGAGTTCTCCTCAGGCTTCCCTTTGGTTAGTGAAGCTCAACCCTGCATAATTTACAGTATTATTTACTGTGAATACTGATTTTCTGGGATTGAAAGTCCTATATACAGGGATGTAGGATAGTATAATGTGACCTGATAATATGATCTGTGATCTTTTTCAAATGAATTGGACACTGAGCGAGTATCAACATTCATCAGAGAGTGACAAAAGCTGGCAGATGTCAATCAGAACAATTTATTCACTTTGTATTGCAGCAAAGCATGCTTCTCTGCAGTCTAATTTTGAAACTAAACAAAATTAAAAAGGTTGGATTACTTGGAGCCTTTGGAATGCCTAACCTCTTTGTAAAGCATGTAAATCACAGGCGTGCTTAAGTAACTTGTAAAATGCATCTTGATACTGCTGTACTGCAGAGATAAAAAATGAAAAAAAAATAGTCTGCTGCTTCTGGCTGTTCTCTGAGGTATTAAAGTATGTGTTCTGCTGACTGACAATGGCTGGCTGGCAAAAGTGACAATAAACGAGAGAGAGAGAGAGAGAGAGAGAGAGAGAGAGAGAGAGAGAGAGAGAGAGAGAGAGAGATGTCAGGGAGAAAAGTGTTGTGCATCTGAGCCTCCTTTCAATTAAATTCTATTCTATATTTCATGGAGACTTGAAGACAAGCTCCCACTTTCAGCAATTAATCAAATTAATATTCTGCTCCACCAACTGCTGAGAAACAGGAACAACTGGAGCAGCACCAGTGTCATGGATGAAAGAGAATGGGGGGCAGGGGGCAAGTCATTGAGTGCAGCACTGCATGATGTGGCAACTTGGATGCTCCCTTTAGTTGAAATGCTTCTTATCATTAATGGATTCTGTAGCTGCACTATTCTTCTTCTTCTGTTTTATTTTTGATGTACTGTATCTGTTCTGTCTGCTGACAAAACACCAGTTGGTAGCCGGGCCCCTAAGGAGAGAGGAAACCAGACTCTGTGTTTTGAGAGGGAGCAATGGCTTCTACATTGGTTTCAGTGATGCCCTATAACTGCTCACATTTAAACATCCACAGTGTAGATACTGCGACATACTATAAAATATAATCAGTGGTGTTCAATATTATAAGGAAAATATTTGAGATTTAGAGGTTCGTTTTCTAGTATTGTATTTAAAACTAATAGCACCTAGTGTGCATTCTGGTAAAATAAAATTATGATACTCTCTGTAACAAACATATAGTTTAGAAAGTATAGCCAATGGCTTTGTAAATTTATATTTGAGGCACAACAGCTTGATACAAATGTACCATTACTAGGATAAGGTGGGGGTATGATTTTGGAGTGCATGTGAAAGCAATACATATTTCTGAAAATGTGAAAAGGCTGCATATCCACAGGCCGCCATAGCACAAAAAGATTACTGAAAACAGTACAGCTGGCAGCCTAGCCTGAGAATGTGCACTTCTTTAATTTTCAGCATAGAGGCATGGACGAGAAAGGTGTATTGATCTGTTTACCTTCAAACAGTAATACCTAATTGACCGCAGGCTGCAGAATTAAGCCTGAAACCCCATCATAACAGAATAATTTAGAAATCGTGACAAGTTCATCTGAACCAATTTTGGCATCCAGTCTCAGAGGTATAATATGATGACTGGTTAGTGCACAAGGGGTCTGCTTACATTATAGCAAATTACAGAATTGCATCTCCTATCTGCAGACAGACTAGGAGTGCAAATGCCGACTGGATAGTGACTCAACATGCTAGTTTATGAGTGTATTGACTCTAGTATGCTTTTAGAAAATGTTCACAATATTTAAAACTGCATCCTATGCAGTGGCATATGAAGATCTGGAAACACTAACATGCAAAAGTAAAGAAACTGCATGGGATGTGCTCCCTTGTTAGTCAGCAGAAAGGGCACAATCTACAGCATGTTCAGGCAAACAATGGGGCCACATACAAGGATATTAGTGCTAAGGCACTTCTGTGAGTAAATTGAACAATCTGGACATTTTGCATTTTCATAATGCATGTACAGGCCATATGGAAGTCTTCTATGCGGATGTTTGCACAGTTGACATGTGAAGTGCAATCCAGGAATATGTCTAGACACCCATACAATCTTTGTTTGTGACCCTCAATGTGACACAAGATAGGCATCTGCATGAATGGAAATCAGGCCCCAAATGGGTTTAGGCAAATACTCTGACACGCACACACCATACTGGACACCTCATGATCCAACTCAGCATGGACATGAAAGAAGAAACTGAGTGTCCCCTCCATGAAATGCCATGCAGCACAACAGGGGCATATTTGTCCAGGCAGTCAATGTAAGTTTATTGGGACACAACATACCAGTGATTACATGGATGCAGTGACTGGAGTGCATACTGTAATTGTATTTTTAATTATGATTGTGCCATATATAGTATATTATTACATCAGACACCAAAGGCAATGCATGGTGCACAAAAGAAGGTCATCACATAGACAAATATTTATGTGTAGAATTGTATATATACACCATGGTCACTGCATGATTGAAAGAGGCCTCATTCCACAACACTATTAGTAATATTAGTAATATGCAGCATGCCACTGCATGATGGTACTCTGCTTAGTCCCACCCACCTCAAATTCAGTAACCTACATACTCTATAATTCATTGTGTGGGAAGTGGAACTTTGGAAAGGTTTCCTGGCAAAGTGGGCATTTTGTTAGGTGTAGGCCATATGAAGTGACACTTAACCAAGTGGAGGCATCATGTAGCAGCACTTTGCCAGTAAAGAGCCAGTACATGAAGTTTAAAAAATATTTTTTCAAATCAAAGTCCCTCCCACCCACATAGTTCTATTAGCCACTCTACTCAGCCAAAACCAACCATTATCAGTGATACCATCTCCTTGTTAGCACGCATCCCACCCTTTTTCCCCCGCTCAGTCCATGACGTTAAGCATATTGGCTACCTGCCAGGCAGTTTATATTTATAGAGATATTGTAAACTGTTTCCACACTCATTTAAGTTCATGGCTCCTACCCACCTCCTCCAACTTGTCCCAGTAACATCAATAACACTCATGTACCTTCACATTCTGCTGGCACCCATCCCACCCTTCTCCCCCCATACACACACTCCCAGAAAGGATACATATGGTCCCATGTAGCGCAACCAGCACAGCCCTCCCTACACCTTGGTTGGTTATCATTTAATGAAAGGAATTGGTTTACAGGCATGCTCACTATAGTACTAACCACTTGATCAGCTCAAACCAAGTCCAGTGTCATGTGGGGCAATTGTTGGGATGTGGACCATAGTGCTGACAAGAGGATCCCAGGAACATCAGTGGCAGTAGGAAGAAGAAGAGAAAGAGAAATGGAAAAAGAGAGAAAGAGAGAGTCTTGTGTAGAGACCTGGGATGGTCTTGTGGCTGAGAGGAGACCATGGCCAGTGGTATGGCACTGTCCTCAGGTCCAGAGGAGTCTGGAGTCCTCTGCTGGTACGAGTTCCTCTGATCTCCAGTTTGAGGCATATCTGAGAGTAAGCCATATCTGCAGTTTTATGGCTGAGGGTTAGGGGGTTTGGTAAGGGGACTTAGGCTTCTCCTTGATGATGCAGTCTCTTTGGGCCCTCTGAGCTGCATGACTGTTCAAGAAGTAAGTCCTTCTCCATGTGATGTAGGTCACCATCAAGGACCTGGAGGATAGGAGGCCTATCATGTTTCCTGAGAATCTGGTATTTGCTTATTTATTTATACAGGTATATTTAGTTTTTGTAGGTTAGGGAAGGAGGGCTATACTGATTTTCAACCTCATCCTGGGGGTGTTGTGGGAGATAATACAGATGCCAAACAAATGAATATTAATGAGATTAAGGTATTGGTGGAAGTTTTAGTGAATAGGGGAAATTTTGCCTAGTCACCAGTAACATTTCCTTACTCTTTTCCAGAAGTGCCAGATGATCTTTAATGTCTACCTGAATTACAACCAGAATAGGCAGACAGAACCTCAGTTTAATATCTCATCCAAAGGACAGCACACTCTCACAGTACAGCATCCCCTTAGCACTGCACTGGGCTGCCATCATTTATGGTATGAGCCCTAGTGTAGGACAAGAACCATTGTCTTCTGACCAAGAAGTGGATTTGCTATCAACTGAACCATGCTGACACGTGGCATTTTTAACTGGTGTTTGCACTTGTAGAGAAAATCTCCATACCACTGATGTGTCACCATAAAGAGATACTGGAGCTCCAGTGGAATGCAAGACATCAGTGAGCCAGATAAGTTTGAGTTCCACCTGGTATAAGATGCACCTGAGAGACATGCCAGGCTCTGAGGAGGGGGTATGAAGAGAGATGCCAAGAAGAAAGAAAGAAAGAAAGAAAGAAAGAAAGAAAGAAAGAAAGAAAGAAAGAAAGAAAGAAAGAAAGAAAGAACCCACACTTTTATCTGTCTGCTGAATTCACTCTGCTCTTCTCTGGCTACAGAGGGCAATATAACAATAAAATGAAAACAAAAATAAATGGATGTATGTGGTGTCTACACTATCAGTGCTCAGTAAAAAAAAATATTTGTCAAATTAATCTTTCAAACATACCCTCTGCACCTTAATGTCAGAACAAAAAAAAACAAGGTGCTGTGTCAGTGTGTGGTCTGAAAACAAAACAAAATGGTAATATTAAAAGCACACTGAAAATAGAATAAGAATCGACCTTCTCCTTCAGGAATTATCTAAAAGAGAAAAAGGCAAATTAGTGGAGAGGCAGAGGGAAATAAGGGATATATATGTGAGGCACCTTTCCCAGTCTTCTAAATCCATACTGCCATGTTCTTGCTGCAGGACCAGCAGCTGCCAGTGCAGGCTCACATTGCGTACTCTGCTCTCCTCTGCAGCGTTGTTTTACTAGCCTGTCTGCCTGAAACCACAGCTAAAAGTAATGAGAATTATCTAGCTGGAATGATAACGCAAATGCATGATTCTTTGATGGTTTCTAAGGTTTTCTGATCTGCAGGTCACTCTTTTACATGTGAAAGGAGCTTTTTCAGGAGCCAGACCCTTTGAGCGAGAGTGAGAAAGAGGGCAGGTGCTGGAAATGGGAATGGTGATGAGATGTGTGGAGGTGATTTAGAACACTCTGAGTGAGCATACTAGAGAGGCATTTTGCAGGGAAGCAGAGCACGGGATAGATAAAAGGATGCTAGGAGAGAAAAGATATCCAAATTGTTTGGCTTTTGAGCACCCCTCCCCAAACTACGCACATTCTCAAGCCTCATTCCCAGAGCATGGTATGCAAATACTTGTGCAAGTCAGGCTGACAAGCCTTCACCAGATCAGTCATTGCCTTTTAGACAGGCACAAAACACATTTGTTCTTTGTCATTCTCAGCCCAAGTTGGATCAGGCATTCTGTACATGGCTGTTTAAAAGACAAAGTCTGTTTTGGTGATGCTGTGTCAGCCTGACATACAAAAGGGTTCACATACCCATGATGCCTTGTTCAGGGAATAAGACTTGAGTATATGTACTGTATATGGTTTGCAGAGATGCAGAAAAATGAAATGTGCATGGCATGAGAAATTCTCACTCTCCAATATCACTAATTGGCTGCTATAGGTCATGTGGCTTGCCAACATCTTGGACATGCTGAGTATGTGCTCTCAGTAAACAGTGATGTGTGACGACATTGATGTGCATCTGTGTCAAAAGGAAACTGAGTTCCTTTGGACCTCCTTTGCCAGCTCCCAAAGCCTGTAGTTGTCTGCTTTGCAAGTTAACTAATAAAGCACAAGTAGTTAGAGTGAATGGTGTTTTATCAGATATGTAATCACTGAATGGACGCATAATTAGGCAGCGCTGAGCTCTTGTGCCAAAATACATTTATTTTACTTGCTCAAAAAGTGTATATTTGGGCAGTTTCATAATGGGCACTTTGCGGAACTGTTTTGACTCCAGGCAGATCTAATTTTGGACTGTCAGGACAATATTAATGGTACCTCTTGAAGCCTGTGTCATTACTCTCTGGACTGGTCCTGTGCACAAGATGGTGGCCTCTTCACCCTGGGTACCAGTTGATTCTGCTGCTCTCTCTGACATTCTGGAAATGCTGAAGTCCTTGGTGGCAGTGGACCCAAATCTTCAGGATTCTGTGAGTAATATGGACAGCAGGCTTGAGAAGCTAGAGATGCAGGTAGCGAACAATGAATTATTTACTTCTTCTGTGGAGTCCGAATTGGCACATCAGGCTGACAGGATTTTGCATCTAGAATAACAGTGCAAATGTTGAAATTGAAATTTGATGACCTAGAGAACTGAAATATATCCAATAATCTGCATATAATTGGCATTCCAGAGAGCTCAGAAGGTTCAAATATGTATAGTTTTCAACAAATTATCTTACTACAGGTACTAAATCATTAATGAGACTCCCCTCTGAAAGTTGAGCGTGCCCATCGATTGCTTTGTCAAAAGCCAGGCAGGGATCTCCTTCCCCACTCTATCATTGCATACTTTCTTTGCTTTTCTATTAAGGAGCAGATTATAAGATTGGCAAAGGAAAGAGGGGCCCCTAAAGTGGAATGGCCATTCTATTTATATTTTTCAGGACTTCTCCAAGGATGTTGCATTGCATAGGAAAACCTTTGCACCTGTTCATAAAATCTTGGCTGAACATCACATACAGTATGTCATGAAAGCTCTGCAGTATTGCATGTTCTGTGGAATGGTAGATGGCTCAAATTTGATAAGTGTTAAGAAGCTCAACGGTTTATGGACAGTGTTCAACAATGGGGTAAGACTAGGGATGCAGCGAAATTAAATTCCACTGGCAAAGTGAATGCGAAGTGGCCACTTCACGTTGCCACTCTGCAACATGGAGTGGCCAATAGGAAATGCTCACTTCACCTTGCAATTATTACTTCATGTTGTCGTTCTGCCTTTACTCAAAGTAAGGTGGAGTGGCAACAATATTGGCCGCCATCCAGTGCCCCCCCACACACACAATCACCAGAATTAATGTGCATCCTCAAAATGCTACTGTCTTGTGTCCAGAAAACTCCCCAGTGTTGAAGTGAAATGAGAGCACAACAAGAAATACAAAGTCTCTCAGAATGAATGGCACACTCAGTCATGCGTGCAGTGGTCACACACAGTCACCAGAATTAATTTGCATCCCCAAAATGCTACTGTCTTGTGTCCAGAAAATTCCCCAGTGGTGATGAAGTGAAATGAGAGAGTAACAAGAAATGCAAAGTCTCCCAAAATTAATGGCAAACTCAGTCAGGCAAGCAGTGGCCACACACAGTCAACAGAATTAATTTGCATCCCAAAAATGCTACTGTCTTGTGTCCAGAAAATTCCTCAATGCTGGCGAAGTGAAATGAGAGGGTAACAAAAAAATGCAAGTTCTCCCAGAATTAATGGTGCACTCCATCATGCTAGCAGTGGCCACACACAGTCACCAGAATTAATTTGCATCCCCAAAATGCTACTGTCTTGTGTCCAGAAAATTCCCCAGTGCTGATGAAGTGAAATGAGAGTGTAACAAGAAATGCAAAGTCTCCCAGAATTAATGGCACACTCAATCATGTGTGCAGTGGTCACACACAGTCACCAGAATTAATTTGCATCCCCAAAATGCTACTTTCATGTGTCCAGAAAATTTCCCAGTGCTGGCGAAGTGAAGTGATAGGGTAACACAAAATGCAAAGTCTCCCAGAATTAATGGTGTACTGCAAATGCAAAGGCAGATTAAGATTGTGCTGGGCACTCAAGAGATGCAGAGTCAGATGCAAAGGCACAATAACACCCAACCAGTGCTCACAAGTCACAAATCCAAATCTGGAAAAGAATACCTTTTACCGGTTGGGGAGTGGGTGGGTAGTGCACGGCAGTAACAGTCCACTACCAGTAAAGATACCACAAAGCAGTATAAAAAAATTCATGCAGGTGCAGTGGATAGCAGGTTCACACTGCTGCAATTACTCTGGCACAATAAAAGTTGTCTGATTTAATGGTACGCATCGCACACATACTCACACACACACTACAAGTATTGTGTAGCAAATTGAAAACCTTTAGCAATATAATCAAATCTTTTAAACAAACTGAAATTATACACTGCTACACCACTACAATCAGCAAAAAAATGTCATGAATTACTGAAAATATTACTGTGTGTACATTAACACAGTTATACAAGAAAAAATAACCAAAACAGAAAGACTGCCTTTTTCTCCCAGTTAATCTACCTACGCCACAGATATGCCTCTCCCAGAAAGCACACTTCACAGTACACAGACTGACTGTTCTAAATTAACATTCAAAATCCACACACAAATAATAAACACTTGATGATATGAGCACAGGAGGGTTTTTTACAATTGATGCACTAAATTTTGAACAGAAGAAATGGCTCAAAAACACTTTTTTAACAGATTCTAGAGGATTTGAAATGCAGAGCTCTGAGAGGAAACTGTCTCCATCTTCCACTACACACACACTACACAGAACTGAGGCTGTGCAGAACAATCTAGAGCCCATGTGACCTGCAATCCCATGAAGCACTGCAAATTTGCCTTGGAGCTCAATAACAAGGCGAAGTGATGTGAAGTACATTGATTTCAATGTACTTCGCCTTAAGATTGGTTAAGACGTGGTTTGGAGAAGGAGGAATTATGCAAAGTCATTGTTTTCAATGGACTTCATGTTCCCCATTGTAACGCGAAGTACTCTGCTTTGCATTGAGGAGCGCTTCTCAGATTCTGCGTTTCACCGTGAATCACTTTGTGGAGCGAATTTCAGCCACTTTGCCCACCTCTAGGCAAGACGACCCCAGTTTAAGTATACAAAGCACCTACTCCAGCTACTTCACAATCTCTACCCTCCTCTGCTGTGACTCAGATTGCTACCACAGCACTCATTGCTAACATCTCTGCCCAGCCTGGCCCAGGTGCTGCCTTCTGTTTTGGCGTTCTACCTGATAATAAGCAGAGATCCAATCCAAAATGACACTGGGAGAATAGAAAGTATAAGGGGATGCAGTATTCACTTTTTCAGAATTTTGATGGATCTCCTACTGGTCATACCATGTCAGCCTCCTCCCTTGTTTCTTCAACATCGATAGCAACTGAGGGTTTGTAAAATACTGATCCTAAACACCCACAGTTGTCATCTTCCCATCCTTCTGTACCACACCAGCATGTGGAAATAGACTGGGTGGATTATTTGGAGGAGGATTTGCTTGCTTCTGCATAGGTGGAGGATTCATTGCAATGACAAGTGAATGGAGACAGTAGCATGGCTGCTCAGCCAAATGGTAAATTGGATGCTGACAGATCCAACACCTTGAGCTTGTTGAAGGGGATTCCATCCCAAGAAGTACTGCATGCTGGCTCTTGATGGATTTTGTTGCTGATGGGTAATTTGTCCAGGAGGTAGAGATCTTTTTCTAGGAGCAGTCCCCTGTCTGTCTTTAAGTGGGTTATGATCCCTTGTGATTCCCAAAATGGGTTCTCTTGGCTCTGTGGGAGGAGGGGTTGGGGGATATTTTCAATGTATGTCCAAGTATTTTCTTTTAGGGTTTGCCAGAGATTTATTAAAGCTGTTTGAAGGGGAACAGGATGTCTCCCTATATTTGTGATGCTATGACTTAAATGCTGGAGTATTATTTGGGTTATTCTTTTACCCTCCCCCCACCCAAACAATGTTATTTTAGGATATATTATTTTCTACATTTTGTCAATCTCTGGAAAAATATTATTAATTTGTGCCAATACTTTAGTATATAACTTAGGTGGGTTAGTATTATGGCATGATAACAGCACAAATGTCAGTGACATATGCTTGTGTGGAGGTACTCCAGAATGCCTTGGTACATGCCCGCTGAGGAGGGGGAGGCTGTGGGCGCTTGTAGGGGGCCAGCTCTACTTATCTCTATCCTCGTGCTAATTGTTATTTAGTATGAAGTTTGAAGTTTATTGTTCTAGGAATTAATACCTTTGAGCCAAGGCTCTTTTACAAAGGTTCCACATCATTAAGTACAAAAACCTAGTAGACAGTGTTACAAACAATCAGTAAGCCATTTAACAAGGCCACAACTTAAACAATAACTTTTATGTACAGAAAAGAAAAAGGAACTCAGAGGCAGTGTCAAGGGCAAGGAATAAGGATTGGAGAGCTTGAGAGGGAAGAGAGGGAGAAATAAGAAGTTAGGAGCAGACAGAAGCAGGTTAGTGGTACTCAGGTTGTCTTTGTCAAAGAGGAGACCATGGTGGTTGAGTGAAACAAATGTAAGTGCACTCAGTGGGATGAGACTTTAGTCAAAGCAGTCACAGGAGCTGGAGGCTGTGAGGTGAGTGTAAAGTGTGGATTTGAAAGCTCCCAGTGTCGTGGAGGATAGGGAGGGTAGGTTAAGGGCATTGTATCAGGTAGGCGCACGGTATGTAAAAGATCTTTGTCCCTGAGCAGTCCGGCATCTAGGAACAAGGAAAGGTTGGTGGTCAGATCTTCTGGTGGTACGAGTGCCATTGTTCAGGCAGAGCAGGTCCCGGATATATGGAGGAGTGAGTCCCAAGATTAATTTTTTTGCCATCACGCAGGTGAGATACATGAGACGATTGGAAAGATGCAACCAACTGGTTTCCGTGTAGAGGTCACAAGTGTGTGGGTCTGTCTCTGTGCTCCAGTGAGGAGTCGACAGGTTTTGTTTAGTGCTGTTGAGATGCGCTTTAGTGCAGTGGTAGTAGCTGAGCCATAGACAATTAGACCATAGTCTATGATTGAGATGATGGAGCTTTGAACAGCAATCCTCAAGGCAGCTTGGTTGAAAAATTGTCAGTTCTGGTACAAAGTTCCAGTGCATTGGTGCACTGTTTTTGCAGTGTTATCGATGAATTTGCAAGGTTTCTCAAGATCTGGGGGGATATATACCATTTGTTTAGTCTATTTGATGTTACTGCAAGAGCGCAACCTTACTATCATTTATGTTTTGCTTTTTTCCTTAACTCACAGTTGGAGTTTGGTGCACTTCTGCATAAAGTTCACCAATTTTTCTGTTATTATAAGTTGTTTCATGAAAGGTTTTATGCTGGCTGGCAACAGCATTGGTTTTAGTGGATGGTTATTAGTTTTCGGAACTGGAGGTCCAGTTATTGTGATGTTATAGTAGACCACTGGTCTATTAGGACCAGCTTGTTAAGGATACCACCAACTGCTTTGTTTTTTATTTCTATGCATGGCACCCTTCATTGGATAATCCACCTAGCATTAAGAGGGATGTCACTTTACCTGTTTAATACATGGACATTAAAAATAATTACTTGGAATGCCAAAGGCATGAATCACCCATAAAGCAAAAGAAAATTGATACTTTTCTGAACTCCACTAGATGCGATATAATTTTATTACCAGAAACCCATCTCCTTAGGAGGGAAGCGGGCAAACTAGTCAAAGGGTGGGTGGGTCAAGTTTTCTCCAGTACGTTTACAACTAAGAAAAGAGGGGGTTCAATTTTAATAAGAAAGGGGTGTCTGGTGCTAGTGCACCACTCTAAGTGGGATACAGAGGGACGCTGGATTATGCCACAGGCCATGGTACTGTACATGGAATAGACCTTCTGTTCGTTAATATCTATGCCACCAACACTGAGTCCCCAGATTTGTTCTGGCTCTTGGCTCAGCAGGTATCAGAAAGGGTGGAAGATGGCACCATCATCATTACTGGGGGGATTGTAGTTTAGTTCTGAACCATTTTTTGGACAGAAAAGCCCAGAAGAGAGGCATCCCTTCCCATGGTAAATTAAGGGGGGGCCCCATTGAAAAAATGCTCCCAGTTTGGACTTCAAGACTGCTGGAGATGCCTGCATCTGAGCACTTTGAATTATATTTTCATTCTAATAGATTCCATACATGTATTCGTTTAGATTTTTTGTGTAGTTCGGTTATGCTGGGGAATATTGTGGATATCAGTATCCTGCCAATCATTATTTTAGATCATGCACCAGTAACCTTAATTTGGGCCCCTAAGGTTGTAGCTCCTAAGACACCCCATGACGTCTCAATCCGGAGCTTCTTTGCTCTGACAATTGTGTAGGGAGGAGATCAGTTTTTATTTTGAAACTAATGATTCCCTTGAGATTTTGACATTCACTCTGTGGGAGGCATTTGCAGTCTTCAGAGGCTGTGTAATCCCTTTTGTATCCCAGTTCAACAAACAGAGGAAGCAAGAAGTTTTGAACCTTACCCAATGGATTAGAGCTCTAGAAGAGCTGATTTATAATTCTCATTTGTCTCTAGACACTCATGTTAATGAAGTCATTACTCTCAAATACAAGCTGAATACTATTTATACCCAAATAGCAACCAGACCTTTATTTTTATGAAACAATCTTATTGGGAGTCTGGAGACAAAGCAGGTAAATTGTTAGATTATAGATTGCAGAGAAAAGCTATGGAAAGTTTGATATCTTATTTACAGCTAAGCAACAGCCAGTTGACCTCTGACATTGGTTCAAATGTTGTAGCTTTTCCAATAGTATTATGCAGCTCTCTACCAGTCAGTAGTTACCCATCAAGGGGAAGATTTTGCCTCTTTTTTCAATAAACTGAATTTACCTCATCTGTCTCCAGATGCTGTTCAACTGTTAGAACATGATATAACTTTGGAAGAGATCAGGGAGGCAATCCAGTCATTGTCTCATGGCAAGGCCCCTGGACCAGATGGGCTGGGTGCAGAGTTTTATCAAGCATTTGAATCTGACTTGACCCAATGGTTTGATAAGTTATTTTCCATCATACTAGAATCTGGCTCCCTTCCAGCATCTATGCAAGAAGCTAACATCTCTGTCCTGCCGAACCCCAAAAAAGACCCTAATGCTAATGTCTAATGTTAGACCCATTTTACTTCTTAATGCAGACTGCAAAAGTTTAGAAAATGTATTGGCTCATCACTTAGAGAAGGTGTTACCACAGATTATTCATACATCTCAAGCGGGTTTCATGCGGGGTCGGCAGGGCAGTGATAATATTAGGGAGGTTTTTGATTTACTACAAATAGCAACAAAGGGTCCAGATTCAGCTGCACTAATAGCAATCGACACTGAAAAGACGTTTGATTCTATTGAATGGCAGTATTTATTTTATGTTCTTTCTTCTTTTGGGGTGGGTCCTTCTTTCTTATAGTGGGTGCAATGTTTATACTCCGCTCCCATAGCCAGAGTACTAGTTAACGGGGTGTTATATTGTGGTATGCTGCAGGGCTGCCCACTTAGTCCATTACTATTCTTGGCGGCTGTGGAACCCCTGTATGTATCTTTACAACAACATCTGGAGATACATGGGATTAAGGTGAAGGACAAATCTTTTTTGATGCTTTTTTTATGCAGATTATTTATTATTTATGTTATCTAAAGTGGAACAGTCTCTGCCATCAGTATGGAGACCGCTCAACTTATTTAGTGTGCTGTCAGGTCCGAAGGTCAGCTGTTCGAAAACTGAAATTCTGCTTCTTGTCAATGCAGATCCAGCCAGAGCAAGCAAGCACCCAAAGGGTCTTAAAATGGACACCAAAGGGATTCAAGTATTTGGGCATACATATCCTACCCAACTTGCAAGAGATGAGGGAAGAATATCTCTGTAAGTTGTTATGGGATCTTACTAGTGATATGAACAGATGGGTTAAGCTGCAACTCTCCTTGTCCTGGGAAAGTGGCAGCCATAAAACTGAAGGCCTTCCCTAAATTATTTATTATATAAGTAATTTAGCTATGCCTGTTCCCTCTGCCTTCTGGTGCAAAGTAGATAAGTTGTTTTCCCATTTTATATGGAGCTCATTGCCCCCGGTTTTAGCTGAAGGATTTTGCAGGTGCCAGTAACTAAAGGTGGATAAAATACATCATGGCCCTGTGCATAGCATATAGTGAAGAGAGTGAAGCAAGGTCTACACTGGTTTCAACCTAATGATGTTTTTTTCTGCAATGGGTTGATATTGAGAAGTCTTTTATGGGGGACTTTCCTTTACAGTATCAGTTCTTGTAACTGATTTCAGGTCAGCCCCTCAAGAAACTATGGACCCTATGGATTTTACAAGGCAAGAACGGCAGAAAACAATTAAACTTCTCCATTGGCAACTAATATATTTGAGGCTGTAAGAACCTTTAAGGAATAACCCTGGGTACAAATTGGAGCATGTCAATTGTTTGGGGAAATTGGGCCTCTGCAGGATTATCAGTTTTGGGGGATCTTTTTGATGCTCAAACAGAACTGCTTAAGTCCTTCATGCAGCTACAGTACAGGAGGATTTTAAGATCCCTAAGCAGGAATTTTGGAAATTCCTACAGTTAAGACACACCCTTAGTAAGGGGTTTATAATTAACTCTTCCCTTCACTGTATGGACTTACTTCTTAATGTATGTAGTTGACTCTCATCCCCCAAAGGCCACATAAGCAAGATATATAAACTATTACAATAGGTGCACAACCCGGGCTGGGAACCCCAAAGGTTGAAGTGGGTAGAAGATATACAGGAGCCATTAGTGATTGAGATTTGGAGCTCATGCTGCAGAGATGCCCACAGGCTCCTTCTTGACCCTAAGGCAGTTCATACAGAAAACAATTTTGGGAAGGTGGTACAGAACACCAGTTAAATTACACAGGATGGGTTTCTTGGACACTGATGTGTATTGGAGGTGCTAGGATGAACCAGGGATATTGGGCCACATTCTATGGTGTTGCATCCTAATTACAAGCTGGTGGGAGAATATTATTGCAGTGATTGAGGGGATTCTAGGGACCAGATTATCTCATTCCCCATGACTGTGGATACTAGTGGACTTGTCACTCTTTGAGAAGGATGTTGCAAAATTTATGGAGTTTATGGTGCTGCCTTGGAAGCCAAAAGATTGTTATGTTGTTGGTGCTCCACCACTATTCCCTTAGTCAGTCATTGGATTGGTACTGTGTCCAACACTGCTTCCTATGTTCAGGTGATGTATTGGAAAAGGATGCGCATACAGAAATTCCAGAGATTATGGGATCCATGTTTACAGTATGTTGGGTGGTAAGCTTCAGTCTAGGGGTAGCTATTTAATTCTGCCCCAATAGGGTGATTTGTCTGGCTGAGAATATATTTGAAATCCCAAAACTTGGTCTCACGAACTCTATACACACAAGTCCAGGAGACTGAATTTCAGAAGACCAAAAGGATCTTACATGCAGTGCATGGGGCTTTGCCCCCACATCCTCGTAACTTATATAACCAACTCCATGGGGGAGCAGACCTCATAGTTAAAAAAAAGTTGCCATGACCGGGAACAGAACCCAGGTCCATGCAGCCATGCTGACTGAGCTGCCAGTAACCTAACTCTCCACATCATGGGAGCAGTTTGACCAGCTCCTGCATTCAGGGGTGTGTTGTGATGCCTGATGAGGGGTAGGGCAGCGGTTCATCACATCCGCTACCTTACCCCTGTCAGCATCGCATTTCCTGTTTTCCGGCAAGTGTGTGTCAGGATATTGAACTCGGTCCTGTGAGTTTCGGAATTCCAAGTCTCAGTATCCTAAATAGATACTATCTGGCCATGCTTTAGTGGTATTTGCTGGGTGGCTATCCTATCTTTTTTGCCATGCCTCTGTTGCTTAAGCGGTGGTGTCCTCAATTTATGCCTAACAGGTATTAGGACCTACGTTGTTACCATTCTTTAGGGTAGATCAGTTCTAGAAAAACTTTCCGGTTATTATGGAATTGTAAAATAAACTGAGGTTTATTTATGAATTCATAGTACCCCTAGAGATAGTGAGGTTTATCAGTTTTATTTTTCACTCTGTTTTTCTTTTTCTTGAATTGTTTACATTTTAGGCATCTGGATACTGTATGTGATTAGATTGTGCTGATAATCTAATTGTGGTGTCAGATTTAATTTTGTTTTTGTCCTTCAGTTTATACTCTTTTCTCTTTTCTTTCTTTCCTCTCTTTAAGTGAGTACTGTGAGTGTGTATTTTTGTAATACTTCTGACATCGATGGGATGTGCCTTTTAGCCTGATTTTTTATTTCTGTATGAATAATTGTGTGAAGTGTTACCTTAGGCTTGGCATGTTTTTCCACATGTTACTTTTTGGAAAATACAGTAATATTTCCATATATACAAAAAATATATATACTATATGCAAATCATGGGAAGATGGGGTGGTACCTGAGGACTGGAGGAGGGCAGATGTGATTCCCCTTCACAAAAGTGGGAGCAAGACAGAAGCAGGAAACTACAGACCTGTTAGTTTGACCTCAGTGGTGGGGAAAATGATGGACTCACTTCTGAAAGAAAGAATTGTTGAGTACCTAGAGGCCAGCGGGTTACTGGACTAAAGCAGCATGGATTCACAGCAGGAAGGTCATGTCAGACAAATCTAATTGATTTCTTTGACTGGGTGACCAAAGTAGTAGACCAGGGAGGGGCTGTGGATATGGCCTACCTAGACTTTAGCAAGGCATTTGACACAGTCTCGCACAAAAGATTAATAATCAAGTTAGCCAGCCTGGGAGTGGGTCCCAGGATGGTAGCCTGGGTAGAAAACTGGCTGCACAACAGGACACAGAAGGTAATAGTGAATGGAACACATTCTGAAGAAAGGGGGGTTACTAGTGGAGTACCTCAGGGCTCAGTACTGGGTCCAGTCCTCTTTAACGTCTTTATAGGTGACATTGCAGAGGGTCTGGAAGGAAAGGTGTGCCTCTTTTGGATGACACAAAGATCTGTAACAGAGTTGATACACAAGGGGGTAGAAAGGATGAGAAGGGACTTGGCAAGGTTGGAGGAATGGTCAGACATATGGCAACTTAGATTCAATGCAAAGAAGTGCAAAGTAATGCACCTGGGAAATAAAAATCCAGGAGAAGAGTACACAGTAGCAGGGGAGGTACTGACAACAACAATAATGGAAAGGGATCTGGGTGTAGTCATGTCAGATGACCTAAAGGTGGGTATGCAATGTGAGAAGTCAGTAGGGAAAGCCAGGGGGATACTGGGATGCATAGGGAGGGGCATCATAAGTAGAAAAAGGGAAGTGGTTATCCCTCTATACAGACAGTTGGTGAGACCCCATCTGGAGTACTGCATGCAGTTTTGGAGACCTCATCTATGCAAGGACATAGACAGGATGGAAGCAGTCCAGAGGAGGGCAACTAAAATGGTGCAGGGTCTACATCAGAAACCATATGAAGAGAGACTGAGAGAGCTTAATATGTATACCCTTGATGAAAGGAGGGACAGGGGGACATGATAGAAACTTTTAAGTACCTCAAGGGAATCAACAAAGTCCAGGAGGGTAGCATCTTTCAGAAAAAGAGATGTGTAAGAACAAGGGGGCACAATTTAAAGTTAGAGGGGGGACGGCTCAGGGGTAATGTGAGGAAATTATTTTTCATGGAGAGAGTGGTGGATGCATGGAACCGCCTTCCTGGAGAGGTTGTGGGGTCTAAAACAGTGGAGGAATTCAAACATGCATGGGACAGACATAAGGCAATTATAGTGGGGGGTTGCAGGAAATAGGCTGTTGGTTAACTAGAATCTGCAGCTTATCCAGTAGGTAGGGAAATGGGCAGAATGGGTGGGCCAAGTGGTCCTTATCTGCCGTCAAAGTCTATGTTTCTATGTTTCAATCAGTGACTCATGGTGTACCACAGGGGTCAATTCTTGTATCTGTGTTGTTCTCTTTGTTCAACAACAACCTGCCTCAGCAATGGTCTGATATTTTAAATGTTGATTATGTGATTTTGTATTTAGCGGACAATGATTTAAAAGTTTTGAATGTTAAATTGGAAAATGAGTTTTGCATTTTGATTAGATGGTTTTTCCAAACAGGTTGTTGATGAATAAAAAGAAAACAAAGATAATTATGTTTTGTATTTCATAAAAGGCTAGTAGAGTAAATAATAAACTAAAAAAGTTGATGATGGAAGTTATTTAGAAGAAGTGAGTAATTTGAAATGCTTAGGCGTAACATTGGATTGCCAGTTAGCATTTGATGCACATGTTGATAAAAACTCTAACATATTGGCCTGGATATTCAAAGCAGTTGCGCATGGCACAATTGGGTTGCGCATGTGCAACTGTGGAATTGTGCCATGGATCGATATTCAGTGGGAGCCAATGCATAGCGCAAGTAGCAGTGCTCCAATGCACATCCCAAATGAATGCATGCACAAGGGCAGGGGGCGTTCCCATGAATATGCATCACAGTGCGATATTCAACCCCCAACCCATGGTGCAAGTGTGGAGCAATGGCCAAATGCACTGAGCAGACTTAAGCCTATAAAAAAAGGGGGCAAGCAGAGGGACAGCACTTGCGCCAGAGAGGAGAGAGACAGAAAGACAGATATAGAGAGAGAGGAGGAAGAGAGAGATAGAGAGAGAGAAAAAGGGAGCAAGAGTGAGAGAGAAAGAGCCACCAGACCCTGGAGGGAGTGACACAGGCATCCACAGGGGTGTGGGACAGAGGTGGCAGGTATGTGCACGCCAGGGGCAGGTGTCACAAGAGGGAGCCTGGCAGAATGACAGCCACTGCCCCATGGTGGCAAATGGGCAAATGGACCACTGGAGCCAGATGCCCAGAGGGAGACAGGACAACAGGGGCCATGGCCAGTGCAGCCTTCCAGATGGAAGCCGTAATGAGGGGTGTGAGGAGGCAGGAGGCAGAGTGATGTGGCCATGGAAGGGCCCATCGGCAGCATGCCCAGAACAGGTGGTACCGTCCCTATATCACCTTCGAGAACCACACTGATACAGAGATCATGGGCCTGTATTGCCTGAATTAGGCGATTCTGAGGCAGCTCTATGAGCTGTGCAGTGAGGAGATGTAGGCACCCATGAGACGGAGCCATGCCCTGACAGTAGAGATGAAAGTGACAGCCGTCATGTACCTACTCGCCACGGGCACCTTCCAGAGACCAACAGGGGACACTACAGGCATAGTCTAGTTGGTCACGTCACGGCTCTTCACACAATTCCTCAATGCTCTGCTGCCACATGCTGCAGAATACATCCATTTCCCCAGCACACAGGCAGAGCATACAGCAACCATGCAGGAGTTCCACAGGGTAACACGGATGCCTGCCATGCTAGGGGCCATTGACTGCACTCATGTGGGCATCTGCATGCCACCTGACCTAGAGTAGGTAGCATATGTGAATAGGAAGGGCTACTCCAGTGTCAACTGCCAGGTGGTGTGCAATGCCAGGGGGCGCATAACCAATGTCTGTGCCACACACCCTGGGAGCGCACATGATTCATTCATTTGGTACAGCTCAGCACTGTACCACAGGTTTGAGAGTGGGGAGATCCATAGGGGCCACCTAGTGGGTGAGTATGGGATAACCATGGGCAGCTGGGAACAGCAGGGCATGAGATGGGGCGGGCAGGGGCGGGTGTGCTGGTGAGAGTGCCAGGGATGGGCTAGGGGCACAGCAACAGAGGACACCAGGCTAACCATGTATCCAGCCACACAGGTGACAGTGGCTACCCACTCAGGCCCTGGCTGCTCACCCCATACTGGTGCCCATCGTCACCAGCAGAGGACCAATACAATTAGTGCACATGCCAGCATGCGGAACATCATTGAGCGTGTGTTTGGGATGATGAAAGCATGATTCCGTTGCCTAGATAGGTCTGGTGGTGCCCTATAGTACAGCCCTTCGAAAGTCTGTGGCCTATTTCTGGCCTGCTGCATGCTGCACAACATGGCCATTGACTGTGGGATAGCTGTCGAGGTGGAAGAGTGGGACAGCAGTGGGGATGACGAGGGCAATGGGCTAGGGGATGGTGGGCAGCCCCCCAGGTGGAGGGATCCCTGGCTCCTCATAATGGCACATCAGCACTGGGACACGATTGCACAGGAGCACTTTGATTCATGCAGGTAGGTGGAGAAACACCCATGCAGTGAACAGACAAAATAGCACAGCACACAGACATGGGCAGGCATGGCTATGGGCATGCACACACAGGTGTGGGGCAGGGGTGGCAGTGCCATACAGCCACACACAACACCATGCAGCACCGTACAGCAACACACACACACACACTGGCACATGCCCAGGTGGTAGCACGTGGCATGGATCAGATGCAGGGCGCTGGTGCACAGGCGCAACCAGTGCTGTGCTGATATCATCATGCACATGCCACACAGGCCAGTGGCAGGGCAGTTGCCCACACGGGCAGCGTGTGGTGCAACACACAGTTGCCATGACTGTGGCATGCATCCACACATATCACCCATGTGCACACAGGGCAGTGGCAGCAGACTGCAGACAGGGTGGTGCACACATCGGGTCCGCCATGCAGAAACATGCCACCGTGGACATGTGGGCGGCCATGCCTGGGACAGCCGGCAGTCACAGGCTGCTCAATGGCCACAGGGGGGTATGCAACAGCCCCCCAGGGGTCGAACTGCAGGAACATGACCGGGTCCTCGCAGGGGTTTGTAGACACCAAAACTGGCCCACCCCAGGAATGCCTGGGATGCTGACAGCAGAACCTGGCATCAACATAGAGGTTGTTGCCTGATGCTGGGTCCGTGGAGTGGACAATGCACTCCGCAGTGTCTGTGGCTGGCAGCCAAGCCCTGTGGCAGCCAGTGGCACAAGGCTGACCGAGATCGCATTGGCAATGCGGTCCAGGGATGCAGTCGTGTCCTCCCGCAGGTGCTGTATGGCCTTCAGGAACTGCGTGGTCCCACTCTCACTCTATTCAGCAGCCTGGTGCACCTCTGCATGGAGTGCATGCACCCCAGCTATGAGCAGCACCTGTTGCTCCATGGAGGCCCGCAACAATAGGATGTGCTCAATCAATGGGTCGGCGCCAAGGGGTGCATGAGCGTGCCGCTGTCCCACCGGTGGTGTACGACCATGCTGCACAGCCCCCTGCTCAGGTGGATGCTGCACAATGGGGTCCCCATGGGGTAGGTCATTGTCAGGCACACCGCAGTGGATTCTGCGTCCAGTTGCCCAGCGTCCCCAGTCATCTGCCACTGTTGCCCTCTGACCCCTGTGCACTGGCCAGTACCTGAGTGATTGTACCACCACCACCACATAGCACCACTGTGGCTATGCACACAGCAGCACAAGGAGCTGTGGCGGGCAGCTCTTCCACCACTGACAGGCCACTGTCCGTGCTGCCAGTGATGGTGGTAGGTATGGGTGTCTCCCCCACGACACCACCCATGCTGTCCAGGATGATGGTCATGTCATCATCAGTGTCAGACCCCACCCCAATCTGTGTCTCTATGCAGAGCACACCGTGGCTGGCATTCTGCTGGAACACAGACAGGGCCTCATTTGACACTAAGCCCAGGACATCTGGCTGGATGGCGGTGGTGTGCTGCAGCTGATTGGGCTCCCGTATGCCCTTGGAGGTGGATGGCTGGTCCTCCGGGGCTGGGTCTGCCCCCACGGCAGCTGCTGGCACCCTTGCCACTGCTTGCTGGTGTGCCGGTGCTGTAAGAGAAAACACATGTGTTAGTGCCGCCTTATCAGAACCCCCCCCCCCACCAGCATGGCATACATACCATGCAGCAATTAGCTCCCTCCTGTCTGGAAGCCACCACCCTGCACACCCTCAATGGTGCTGCACCACATGAAACATAGAAACATAGACTTTGACGGCAGATAAGGACTGCTTGGCCCACCTAGTCTGCCCATTTCCCTACATACAGGATAGGCCACAGTTCCTAGTTAACCAACAGCCTATTTCTTCTTACCCCCCAAAAGAATTGCCTTATGTCTGTCCCATGCATTCTTGAATTCTCCCACAGTTTTAGACCCCACAACCTCCTCAGGAAGGCTGTCCCATGCATTCAGTACCCTCTCTGTGAAAAAATACTTCCTCACATTGCCCCTGAACCGCCCCCCTCTATCTTTAAATTGTGTCCCCTTGTTCTTGCACGTCTCTTTTTCTGAAAGATGCTACCCTCTTGGACTTTGTTGATTCCACTGAGGTACTTAAAAGTTTCTATCATGTCCCCCCTCTCCCCCTCTCCCTTCTTTCCTCAAAGGTATACATTTTAAGCTCCTTTAGTCTCTCCTCGTACGGCTTCTCTTACAGACCCTGCACCATTTTGATTGCCCTCCTCTGGACTGCCTCTATCCTGGCTATGTCCTTGTGGAGATGGGGTCGCCAGAACTGGATGCAGTACTCCAGATGGGGTCTGATCAACTCTCTGTACAGAGGGATAACAACTTCTTGTTTTCTGCTGGTGATGCCTCTCCCTATGCATCCCAGTATACCCCCAGCCCTCCCTACTGCCTTCTCACATTGCTTGCTAACCTTAAGGTCATCTGATATGATTACCCCCAGGTTCCTTTCCTTTTTTGTTGTTGTTACTACCTCCCCCCATTGTGTAATCTTCCTCTGGGTTCTTGTTTCCCAGGTGCATTATTTTGCTCTTCTTTGCATTGAATCCTAGCTGCCACACTTCTGACCATTCCTCCAGCCTTGCCAAGTCCCTTCTCATCCTTTCCATGCCTCCTTGTGTATCAACCCTGTTTTGTTGATCTTTGTGTCATCTGCAAAAAGGCATACTTTTCCTTCCAGTCCCTCTGCAATGTCACTTATAAAGACATTAAAAAGGACTGGACCCAGTACTGAACCCTGCGGTACCTCACTAGTAACCCCTCTTTCTTCAGAGTGGACTCCATTTACAATTACTTTCTGTGTCCTGTTGTCCAGCCAATGTTTTACCCAGTCTACCACCCTGGGACACACTCCCAGGCTGGTTAATTTGACTATTAATCTTTTGTGTGGGACTGTGTCAAATGCCTTGCTAAAGTCTAGGTAGGCCATGTCCGCAGCCCCTCCCTGGTCTTCTACTTTGGTCACCCAGTCAAAGAAATCTATTAGATTCGTCTGACATGACCTTCCCACTGTAAACCCATGCTGCCTTGGGTCCTGTGCCCCACTGGCCTCTAGGTACTCAACAGTTCTTTCCTTCAGAAGTGACTCAATCACTTTTCCTACCACAGAGGTCAAACTGACAGGTCTGTAGTTTCCTACCTCTGTCTTGGTCCCACTTTTGTGAAGGGGAATCACATTCGCCTTCCTCCAGTCCTCAGGTACCACACCATCCTCCCATGATTTCTTAAAAAAAGTGGTCAGTGGTTTCACTAGTTTCCCTCTTAATTCTTTTAGAATTCTGGGGTGAATTCCATCAGACCCCATTGCTTTGTCCACCTTCAGTTTTAGGAGTTCTTGCAGAACCCTTTCTTCTGTGAAAGGATTGGGATCGACTTCTATCAAGAGTG
This sequence comes from Neoceratodus forsteri, assembly GCA_016271365.2. Taxonomy (NCBI): domain Eukaryota; kingdom Metazoa; phylum Chordata; order Ceratodontiformes; family Ceratodontidae; genus Neoceratodus; species Neoceratodus forsteri. The sequence continues at coordinate 1,397,525,036 of CM057450.1, forward strand.
CTTCTGTTAATTGGATTAGGCACTTCTCCTCTTTGTAGAATACTGAGCAGAAATATTCATTCAGTATCCCTGCTTTTTCACTGTCCCTCTCTGCCCACCCACCGTTCATTCTGTTCAGCCTCACTATCCCTCCCTTTGTCTTTCTACACTCTCTGATGTACCTATAAAAGGTTTTACCCCCCTTCTTAACCAAGTTTGCTATCTTTTTCTCAGTTTGGGCCTTTACTATTCTGACTTCCCTCCCTGCTTCCTTCTGCCTTAACTGGTACAACTCTCTGTACTGCTTCTTCTGTGTTTCCGTATACTTCCTGAATGCTATCTTTTTCTCCCTGACTTTCCCAGCCACCTCTTTTGAGAACCATAGTGGCTTTTTCTTTCATTTTGATTTGTTAATTTGCTTCACACACAGGCTTGTTGCCTCTGTGATGTCAGTTTTGATGATTCCTCATAGTTGCTCCACCCCTCCTTCTAGCCTGTTTGCTAGTGCTTTTCTGAGGCACTCTCCCATCTTGCCAAAGTCAGCCCTCCTGAAGTAAAGTACCCTCACTTTTGTATGGCTTGACTCTGTAGCTAAGTTTAACGTGAACCACACTGTTTGATGGTCACTTGTTCCCAGATGGCAACCCACTTCTAGATCTGAGATCCTCTCACTGCTCCCATTTGAGAGTACGAGGTCTAAGATTTCTCCCTCACGAGTGGGTTCTGAAACTAGCTGTCTGAGGCCTGCCACCTGTAGGGCATCGAGAATGGTCCTGCTCTTTGATGTGGCTGCAGCAAATGTGCTCCAGTTAACATCTGGCATATTCAGATCTTCCATCAACAGTACCTCCCCTTTCTCTGCCATCCTAAGAATGCCTTCTATCATATCTTTGTCCATTCCCTCACCCTGACATGAGGGTCTGTACACAGCCCCTGTGTGGATTGTGGTGCCCTTTCCAGTCTCCAAGGTGACCCACAGTGCCTCCTCTCCTCCCTGTTTACCCTTTTGTTCAGTTGCTTTTATCCCTTCCTTTACATAGAGAGCTACTCCTCTCCTGCCTGTCTCTCCTATAGGTTATGTACCCTGGTATGTTAACATCCCAGTCATGGTTCTCTGCGTACCATGTTTCTGTGACTGCTACAATATCCAGGCATCCCTCTTCCATCAAGGCCACCAGCTCAAGGAGCTTGTTGCCCAGACTACGGGTACTGGTACTCATTACCCTCCATTTCCTAATGGCCTTACTCCTTTTTTCCCCATCCCTGTCCTTCTTGCCTTTGTCACTTTTCCCATTTACCCCTGCCCTTCTCCCTATCGACACCTCTATGTTGGTGTTTACCGCACTTACTACCATGATTTTTTGGGGGCAAGGATTTCCCTGCTCCTTTCCAGTGCCTCCCCTCTTGGCTAGTTTAAATGCTTGCCAATGAAGCATTTAAACCTATCACCTAGGATCCTGGTTCCCTTCCTGGACAAATGCAGCCCATCATGCCAGTAGAGGCTTGCATCACTCCAGGTGGACCCCCAGTCCCCAGTGAAGCCAAATCCCTGAGCTCCACACCAGTTTTTAACCACTGATTGAATCCATGGCACGGAACACCCTAGCCTCTCCTATGCCATAGATGGGTAGCACCTCCGAGAAGGTTACCGTGCATGCTACTTGACTAAGGCCCCTTCCCAATTCCACAAACTCTTCCTGCACTGCTCTAATCCCTTTCTTAGCCAGGTCATTTGTCCCTAGGTGGACAATGACATCCAGCTCCCTCCCCTGTGCAGCTGCTCCGGCAATCCTGAGGATTCACTCCCTGTCCTCCAAGCCATGGTGCCAGGCAGGCACCCTACGTCCCTCTCCCCTTCCTCCCCCAGTTCTACCTTCCTAACAATGGAGGCCCCCACCAGGAGTTGTTTCCTTCCCTTGTGGGGTCCCATGCCACCCTCCTGTGGGCCTCCTTTGTGGAGGTTCCCAGCATCCTCCTTGGTCTCCACCACGGGTACCTCCATAGAGGAACCACACTTTGCCAGAATGGCATAGGAATTGTGGAGAGGTACAACTGGAGGGATGCGCCTCTGTTCCACCACCTTCACCCTCCCTGAGCCCACTGTGGTCCAACCACTTCTCTTTCTTGGCAGCCTCTGAGGCAACGGCAGTGGCACTGGTGGTCCCTGGATGGAAGAGGAGGTCCCACAAATCCTGGCCAACTCAGCCTGGAGGTAAGCAACCTCTTCCCTCAGCTCCAGAGAGGTGCCTGCAGATGGGCCAACACCGCATCCTCCAGAATGTCTCCCGAAAGACTGCTGCTCCACAGCCACAGCACTGCACCACTCCCATCATGTCTTATTTCTGGCCCCTTAACTGTTGTTTGGAATCCTTACTCTTTCCTCTGTTTTTTTTCTTCTCTCTCTACTTACTTTCTGCCTCTGTGCCCTTTAAGTTCCTGATTGTCCTGTTCTGAGTCAAGAATATCCTATATTTCTCAGTAGACCCTTTACTTGCTCAGAGGCAGACCTCCAGCAGCTAGATGGGGCCAGAGTGCTACTCTTGCCCTTCTAGGATGGTGGATCTTTGGTGGCTCTATCACCACTCACTTCCTGCTCCCAAACAGGAAGTTCCTGTTGTCAGTCAAATCCTGTGCCTATAAAATGGCATGGTGACCGTCACCGGCTCCTCTTGTGCTGTGACCTGTGGTACAGCAGCATGACCCCCACCAATGGCTATCCTGGCAGCCTGTATGGCTGCCACCTTCTCTTTAATCTGGTGTTTGTCAGTGCCCACTTTCTTTCTGCACTCCTGCACAGACCACTGGTAGCTGCCCTGCTGGTTCATGGCCACTGCCACCTCCACCCAGGCCGTGGCCCTGGCCTGTGGTGTGCTGGTGGTGCCACTCAGCCATTGCTCCCTGTTGAGGTAGGCCACGAACAGGGCATCGACTTCTGCTTGCGTAAAGTTGGGCGTGCACCTGTAGGCAGGCCCACATACCTTGTCTCCTCATGCTCAGACATGTTGCTACCTGTGGACATGGACAGGTGTTTTACTGACTGCAGTGGTCCACCCCATCCACCCTGCTGTGCTGGCAGTTCCCATGGTGGGTGCAAGCTACCTCAGATGGTTGCAATACCGGTCCATGGCCTGTGCTGTTGTGCGGCACCTTTATAGCGCATTGCATGCAAATGAGCTGTTGTGCAACGGTAATGACATGCTAATATCCCCAGTGTGCCGCACATTGGTTGATGAGCTCATTAGCATTTGACTGCTGAATATCGCGTACTTTGTCCTTGCGCAGTGGAATTCCTCTGGCGCATGTCGTGCACAATGCTGTGACATGTGCATTGTGCAGCCCACAGTATGCATGTATCGTGGCTTGTGCTGCTTCCTATTGCGCACTGTGCTCTCAGAGCACTATAGGGGCCATAGCACCTAATGCAACATAAGCCCTATAGCACTCAGGCATTATAGGGCCCATGGCACTCAGGTACTGTAGGGCACATGGCACACTATGCAGTATGGCCCCTATAGCGCTCCTGTCTACTATGTGCCAGGTGACACCTGACCTGACCCTATGCCCGCTTGGCACTCCAGCTCCATGTGCCTGGTGGGCCACGCCCATGCCGTGCATCCATGGTGATGCGTGATTGGCAGATGCCACACAACCCTCCATGAGGCACACATCCTGCACACATTGTGAACATGTGCTACCGGCCACCATCTTGTTTCCCCAATTCAGATTGGAAGCATGACATAGTGAGGGGTGCGATGTGCTTGCAATTGGTGTGATGTAGAATTGGTGAACCTTGTGGCCTAGGTTGAGCCACATGCACCAGGCCTGTTTGGACAGGTGCCCCTGCAGCAGACCAGGACAGATATCTGGCAGGCCATTGCTGCTGGCCTGGTCCAGGACACTGGGGTGCAACATACTGGTGAGCAGTGCCACCACCGGTACTGCAACCTCATGCGAAGGGACTCTGAGAGGATGAGGATGCTGCAGGCATGAGTCCACAGGGGGGCCGTGCCACAGCCAAGTAAGTTGGCACATACTGCTTCTGTGCACAACTGCTGTACTGTGGTGTTGCCTGGGCTGCCTGATATGCCCTGTGGGGCACTGTCAGCGTGTGCCATGTGGTGTGGCATTGCCAGACACTGGGTGCACTGCGCCACTGCCCTGCAGGTCATGCCCAGCTGGGGAGCACACTGTGCACAGGGGTGGGCTTATGCTGTGGCTGTGATCTGATGTGTGTCTGTCTGTGTTCCTTTCATAGGGCCTGAGGACCATTGCCATGCCAGGGCAGCAGGGGTGCCTGGCAGACCACAGCAGGCTGCTATGGGACATCCAGCTGGGGGAGCTGGCCCAAGTGGTGGAGGTGGAGCAGCTTCGGGACCTGCACATGCAGCTCCACAGCAGGCAGGTATGCACTGTTCTCTTCCTCTACTCCTTACCGGGTGGTTAGTGGGGGGGGTGCGGTCATGGCCACCTGTGCCATGTGCCGTGTCAGCTGTGTGCAACACACTGTGCGGTGTTCATGCCATTGTGGGGTGGCCATTGTACATGTGTACCAGCTATTGGTGGGATGGGTGTGCATCTGGCTTCCACCAGTGCTGCTGTGGTACTGCTGCAGCACTCTGCCACCTGCCTGTCACTGAGCGGTTAGGTGGCTCTTGGGCAGCGGTGTCCACCACTGTGCACTATCGTGGCATTCTGCGTTGTCAGCAGGTGTTGGCCCACCCAGTGTGGGTGGTCAGGGTGCTACTCCAGGGGCATGTGTTCCCACTGTCCGCTGCGCACAGTGGGAGGGCATGGTTTCTATAGACGGACTGATCACCTGTCAATTCCTTTGTCATAGGCATCCTGAGGGGATTGTGGCTGCCACTTTACTGCTGGCTCCTGTGGCAGATAATACTTATTACGTCTAACACATTGGAGGTGACCCAGCAGACGAGGAGGATGGTGCTGCACAACAGGCAGCATAGGAGATGCCAGGCTGTGGCAGGCCATGGCTGCCCATAGCAGACCCCGTGCATCCCTCTTTCCCTTGCCTTCCCTTCCCCTTCCTTCCCCATCCCACTGTACAGTTCCTGTCACCTGTCCCCATCCTTCACTCTCCTACCCAGTTCCTCTGTCTGTACATGTACATAGTTCTTTAATACAGTTTATAGGCTTACCCACCTGTGTCCATGTCTGCTTTGCAGCTGTTGAGTGGAGCCATGCTGCAGTGGCATGGCTGGTGTCTGTGTGGTGTGCCTGTGTCATTGTGTGGGCTGTGCATGGTGGTGTCCTGCCCCTCAGTCAGTGGCTGTGCCTTGGGGTGGTCATGGGCTGGCTGTACAGGTTGTGTGGCATTTGTGCTGGGCGCCATGTACCAGGGTGTGGCTTGCCATGGTCTGGGTGGGTGGGGGCATGCCATCCAGCAGGGGTGGTTCTGCTGGCAGCTCACCCTTGGCCATTGGTGCCACCTGTTCCCTGTGTCCACTACCCTGGTTCTGGGGAGGGTCTTCCTGTTTGCACTCTGTGGGCAGTGGTCACCTGTGGCCCACAACTGTGCCTCCCTGCCACTGTCCCCAGCTGGGTCCCACTGCCTCCCTGCGCTGTCCCCCCTCCGCTGCCTTGCTCCCATCTGTGCCTGGGGCTGGTCCTTCTGTGCCTTGGTGCATCTCCCTTTCCTCCCTTGTACATCTCTGGTTGTGCTATGGCACAGGTCAAATTGATCCCTGGCACACCTCTGGCTGTGCCATAGTGCACCCCTGCGATATTCAGCCATGTTGCATTGATGCATGTCGCCATGCGCAACCGTTGAATATCGCAGTCACTGTGCCATGGTGAATTTGTGTTGTGCTGTGCCAAGATTGCACCAGCCTTTGCCACATTTCTCCATATCTGGCCCATTATATACAAAAATGGGTGCCCAACATAGGTCTAAGGGATTGTTCATGGACAGTACAAGAAAAATGTTATCTCAAGCCTGTCTTCTTCCCTCATTAGATAATGTAAGTGTAGTATAAGATGACATGTCAGATTTTTTTTCCAAAAAGAACATCTGTGTTTAATGCCATTAGTAGATTTGCTGTATGTACAAAGTATAGGAAACATCATTGAACTGTGTATAAAATTTAGATTGGTTACCTCTTCATAGTAGAGATTGTTTCTGTATGAATTGCATGATCTACAAAGCTTTGAAAATTGGGAATATGGGACCATTTACAGGCATTATTATCCCCAAAAACAAACAGTTGTGCTTGCGTTCAGACAGCACTTTAACTATTCCATGTCTTAAAACCTCAGTAGATCAGAGATCTTTTGCTTATGCTGCTGCAAAAAACCTGGAATCATTACATCCAGAAATCTGGAATGCAAATAGTTTTTATTGTTTTTATGCATATTTAATATCCAATTTTGTTGTAAATGTTATCAATAATTGTCAGATATTGTGTTGTGGGTTTTGTATTTTGTTATCTTGTTGTATGGTCCTGGTCACACCTATAAAAGGGCATTGTGGCTCAGTGTGCATACCCAGTTAACAAAATTACAATAAATACATAAGTAAATGAAATAACAGATTTCAGAATGTTCACAGAAGGAACATTCAGCACTGGTTCATCCATATCCTGGATTAATGGTGTTGTGGGTGTATGCTTCCTGGTCAGGCTGTTCTCTGTCAGTGAGTACAGACTTAAAAAAGGTAGCACTCAGCTTGCTCACCAAACCAGGAAGCTCAAATATGCTGCACGACCAGATATCTGGAAGACTTCAATAGTTGACTGCAAGTCAAGCATTATACATGTTGCATACTAACTGCTCAGTGTCCCACTGCATACAGCAACATATTCTAAAAGTATTTACAAGGGAAAATCCCCCAGAACCTCCTGCACTAGGCCCTATGGCTCGGTGCTTCAGTCAGCTGACTGTCCTCAAGGGGCGTGGCTAAGGTAAACTAGTTAGCTAAGTCTGGATTCTCAAAAGGATTTGTGAATAAATCCCACACTGCAACTCCAGTTATGGACCAAAATCTCAGCAGCTGCAGAGATTGCTATTTTCATTCTGCCGCAGCTGCAGGAGATGTTATGCCTAGTCCCACCAGCCATATAATTTTTCCACAGCTCTGAGGAAAAATAACACACAAGCTGCTATAAATCGTGGAGCTAGTCATAAACTGGCTCCACTTTTGAGAATTCTGTAGCTGCTGGAGAAACTGTGGTTCTGCAAGTGGCAACCCACTTGCACCCAGTCTTTCATGTACCTGCAGGATTTTCATGGGCTTTGAAAATCTGGCCCAAAGTCTTTGTATAAGGCCTCTGGTGATGACATCATAATCACCCAGATCACCCAGTAATTTTAAATACAAAACTGCAAGGTTATACAATGTTATAAAAAAAAATACTATTGACAACTTCCTGTATGTACATAACATGAGGATACTAGGACATAGAAACATAGAAACATAGAATGTGATGGCAGATAAGGACCGCTTGGCCCACCTAGTCTGCCCATTTTCCTACCTAACAGATAAGCTGCAGATCCTAGTTAACCAACAGCTTACTTCCTCCTACCCCCCACTAGGACTGTCTTATGTCTGTCCCATGCATTCTTGAATTCCCCCACTGTTCTTGACTCCACAACCTCCTCAGGGAGACTGTTCCATGCATCCACAACCCACTCTGTGAAAAAATACTTCCTCACATTACCTCTGAGCCATCCCCCCTCTATCTTCAAATTGTGCCCCGTTGTTCTTGCACATCTGTTTTTCTGAAAGATGCCACCCTCTTGGACTTTGTTGATTCCCTTGAGGTACTTGAAAGTTTCTATCATGTCCCCTCTCTCCCTCCTTTCCTCAAGGGTATTCATATTAAGCTCCTTTAGTCTTTCTTTGTATGTCTTCTGGTGCATACCCTGCACCATTTTGGTTGCCTTCCTCTGGACAGCCTTCACTCTGTCTATGTCTTTGCGGAGATGGGGTCTCCAGAACTGCACACAGTACTACAGATGGGGTCTCACCAACTGTCTGTGCAGAGGGATAACAACTTCCTGTTTTCTACTGTTGATGCCTCTCCCTATGCATCCCAGTATCCCCCAGCCTTCCTTACTGCCTTCTCACATTGCCTTCCCACTTTTAGGTCGTCTGATATAATTACCCTCAGGTCCCTTTCCATTTTTACTGTTGTCAGTATCTCACCCCCATTGCGTACTCTTCCCCTGGGTTTTTGTTTCCCAGGAACATTACCTTGCACTTCTTCGCATTGAATCTGAGCTGCCATACATTTGACCATTCCTCCAACCTTGCCAAGTCTCTTCTCATCCTTTCCACTCCATCTTGTGTATCAACCCTGTTGTAGATCTTTGTGTCATCTGCAAAGAGACATACTTTTCCTTCTGGTTCCTCTGTAATGTCACTTATAAAGACATTAAAAAGGACCGATCCCAGTACTGAACCCTGCAGTACCCAGCTAGTAACCCTCCTGTCTTCACTGTGTACTCCATTTACTACTACCCTTTGCATCCTGTTGTCTAGCCAATTCTTTATCCAGGCTACCACCCTGGGACCCACTCCAAGGCTGGCTAACTTGTGTATTAATCTTTTGTGTGGGACTGTATCAAATGCCTTACTAAAATCTAGGTGCTTCTGGTCCCAGAGCTCCCTGGTCTACTACTTTGGTCATCCAGTCAAAGAAATCTATTAGATTCATCTAACATGACCTTCCCATCGTGAATCCATGCTGCCTTGGGTCCTGTGCCACACTGGCCTCTAGGTACTCAACAATTCTTTCCTTCAGAAGTGATTCAATCATTTTCCCTATCACTGAGGTCAAACTAACTGGTCTGTAGTTTCCTGCCTCTGTCCTGCTCCCACTTTTGTGAAGAGGAATCACATCCACCCTCCTCCAGTCCTCAGGTACCACCCCATCCTCCCATGATTTGTTAGAGAGTAGTCAGCGGTGTCATTAGTTCTACCCTTAGTTCTTTTAGAATTCTTGGGTGAATCCCATCAGGTCCCATTGCTGTGTCCACCTTCAATTTTATTAGTTCTTTCAGAACCCTTTCTTCTGTACATGGACTGGTATTGACCCCATCTTCAGAGTGTTTCTCTTGTTTGGTTTAGGTACCTCCCCCTCCTCTTCCTTTGTGAATACTGAGCAGAAATATTCATTCAGTATCCCTGCTTTTCCACTGTCACCCTCTACCCACATTCCCTCACCTTTATTAAGCCTCAGTATCCCTCCTTTGGTCTTTCTTCACTCCCTAATGTACCTATAAAAGGTCTTATCCCCCTTCTTAACAGAGTTGGCTATCCTTTCCTCGGTTTGGACCTTTGCTATTCTGACTGTCTTCCCAGCCTCTTTCTGCTTGAACTGATAAAGTTCTCTGTCCTGCTCCTTCTGTGTTTCCTTATATTTCCTGAATGCTATCCTTTTCTCCTTAACTTTCCCTGCCACCTCTTTTGAGAATCATAGCAGTTTTTTCCTTCGTTGTGTTTTGTTGATTTGCTTTACACAAAAGCTTGTTGCCTCTGTGATAGCTGTTTTGATTACTCCCCATTGTTCCTCCACCCCTCCTTCTTGCCTGTTTGCTAGTGCTTTTCTGAGGCACCCTCTCATTTTCCCAAAGTCGGCCCTCCTAAAGTACAATACTCTTGCTTTTGTATGGCTTGATGGTATGGCTGTGTTTATCGTGAACCACACTGTTTGGTGGTCGCTTGTTCCCAGATGGCTACCCACTTCTAAATCTGAGATTCTTTCTCAGTCCCCATTTGAGAGTACCAGGTCTAAGATTCCTCCCTCCTGAGTGGGTTCCAATACTAGCTGCCTGAGGCATGCCCCCTGTAGGGCATCAAGAATGACCCTGCTCTTGGATGTGCCTGCAGCAAAGGTGCTCCAGTTAACATCTGGCATATTCAGGTCCCCCATCAACAATATCTCCCCTTTTTCTGCCATTCTAAGGAAGCCTTCTATCATTTCCTTGTACATTTCCTCCCCCTGAGATGGGGGTCTGTATACAACCCCCATGCGGATTGTGGTGCCATTTCCTATCTCCAGAGTGACCCAGAGTGTCTTATCTGCTCCCTGTTTATTCTTTAGTTCTGTTGCTTTGATCCCTTCCTTTACATAGACAGCTACTCCTCCTCCTCTTTTACCCTCCCTGTCCCTCCTGTAGATTGTGTATCCTGGTATGTTGACATCCCAGTCATGGTTCTCTGTGTACCATGTTTCTGTGACTGCCACAATATCCAGGCAACCCTCTTCCATCAAGGCCATTAGTTCAGGGAGCTTGTTACACAGACTATGGGCATTGGTACTCATCACCCTCCACTTTTTGATGGCTTTACCCCTTTCAGCACCATTCCTGTCCTCTGTCCTGCTCCTAATGACTTCTCTACCTTGGTGTTTACCTCACTAATTACTGTGTTTTGTGGGGGGGGCCTGATGTTCATTCACAAATCTGGACTGTCATGTACGGTATGGGCTGCATGCCCATTGGCTCTAGCTCTGCACCAATGGGCGTGCAGCCCTACCCGACAGTCAGTCAGCGAGCGAAGGGCGGCAGGCGGTGGGATGCTGCCCACCGCTGCCGGGGAGCGGGTGGTGGGCTCGTGGGTGGATGGGGTGGGGGGATACTAGACACCAGGGAGATGTTTGGGGTTTGTCAATGGACATTCTGCCGAGATCGGGCATTACGGTCCACTGGACCACCAGGGAGATATTCGGGTTGGGGGTATTTTTACATTCTGCACTGCGATCGGGCACTGGGGGTTGTTTCACGTTCTGCCCGCGATCGTTATACATACTGCCAGCGATGGTGCATTGGAAGATGTTTGGGGGTTGTCAGTATACATACTGCCCTGCGATCGGGCATTGGGAGATGTTTGGGGGTTGTCAGGATACATACTGCCCGCGATCGGGCATTGGGAGATGTTTGGGGGGGTTGTCATGATATGTTCTGCCCATGATAGGGCATTGGGAGATGTTTGGAGGGTTGTCATTATACATACTGCCCGTGATCAGGCATTGGGAGATGTTTGGGCGGTTGTCAGTACTCTTTCTGCCATAATCGGACACTGGGGAGTTGTCAGTATACATTCTGCCACGTTGGGCATTTGGAGATGTTTGGGGGTTGTCAGTATACATACTGCCGCGATCGGGCATTGGGAGATGTTTGGGGCGGGGGTTGTCGCGGTCTCGTTCTGCCCTTGATCAGGCATTGGGAGATGTTGTGAGGGTTGTCATTATACATACTGCCTGCGATCGGGCATTGGGAGATATTGGGGTGGTTGTCATGATACGGACTGCCCGCTGATCGGGCATTGGGAGATGTTTGGGTGGGGGTTGTCATGATACATTCTGCCCGCATCAGGCATTGGGAGATGTTTGGGGGTTGTCATTATACATACTGCCCGCGATCGGGCATTGGGAGATATTGGGGTTGTCATGATACGTACTGCCCGCGATCGGGCATTGGGAGATGTTTGGGCAGGGGTTGTCAGTATACATTCTGCCTGCGATCGGGCATTAAGGGAGATGTTTGGGGGTTCTTTTCACGTTCTGCCCGCGGTCGGGCTGGTGGGGGCACAGGGACTGAGTTGGGGGCCAGCCACGGTGGCAGCTGCTGTGTTGTGCCCTGCAATACAGCAGCTCATCTGTGGTGGCCTCAACTTGACTCCTCTTTTTGGCTCAAAGTTGTGCAGGCGCGGGTTGGGGGTTGCGCTTCGATTAACTCTGCACAACCCGACTGAATATCGGGTTGTGCAGTTTATGCATGGTTCCTCCCCCTCCTATTGAGCATGCATTCATTTGCATTGCGCTGTTGCTCAACCTGTTTTCAGTGGCGCAACTGCCTCCTGCTGAATATCGCAGAATGGCGCAATGTAGGACTTGCGCATGCGCAACCCTTTTGAATATCTGGGCCATAGTATATTATAAAATACCTTCCCACAAACAGATACATCAGTATTTCTTGTAGTGATTCCCCTGGGAGCTCGGGGGACAAACTCAAAGCATGAGGTTTTGTCTATGCTACATTTTAAACATATAATTTTGTGGCTGTAAACAACATGCGGTTTTGCTTCAAATGCTCCCCTCTCCAATAGTTGTTGTTGTTGTGTATATGTATATGTGTGTGTGTGTGGGGTGAAACAAAATGTGTATCCTTAAGGGCAAAGGCTACAGAAATCTTGAAACTAATGATGTCATTCAGTCCATGGGGTTTCAGTGTTCATAATTTATAGATTCTCTGACTGTAGTCTGTATCCTCATTTTTGGGTGTTTTAACCCATTCAGTACCCATGAAGTTGAGTTCTACACTCTAGCCCTAGTGTGCCTCCCTGAAATGGATACCAAATGAAGTCTCTGAACTGGGGCTGTTTGTGCTATAGATGTGTTCTTGTAATCTTTCCTGAGGGGTTTGATTGTTCTCCCTATGTATAGTATACTAGCCCATAGGAACACCACATTGCATTTACCACAAAGTTAGTGCCTCAATTGATACATTCACAAACGTCCATCTTGATTCTAAGTTTGGTGAATAAACTCTTTGGCTTGATGTGTAAACTTACATTCACTGCAGTTTCCACACTTGAAAAACCCTTTAGGTCTAGGTGGAAGCCGGCTTAGTGGCCCCCTATTTTCTGTACCCAAATGACTGTGTACTAGATGGTCCTTTACATATGTGCACCTTGTATATATTACCCTGGGTTTTTCCTCCATTTCTGCTGCAAGTTGTTTCATCTGTAAATAACATTCCTTATTTTCTGTGCCTTAGTGTTGTAGTTTGTGACAAACCTGACACATTTGTCATTCTCAGAACTCCATTTCCTCTGTGTCAGTAACTGCTGTCTATCTATGTAGTGTGCCCTTTCTATGGTTGAAACTAATAATTTTGAATCATAGCCTGTTTTCTGAAGTCTGTCCTTAAGTTCCAAAGACTGCATCTCAAATGAAGATATTTCTGATCATTTCCTTCTGAGGCATGTGACCTGGCCTTAGGGTATAGCTCATATAATATATTTAGGATGGGAGCTTTCTGCCTTCAGTATGGAGTTGTTGGCAGTCTCCTTCCTATATCCTTTGCTTTGAATTTTACCCATGTTAGCTTTCGGTATAACATCAAGAAATGTTACTTGTTCTTTATCTATGGTACATGTAAACTTCAAATTCAACTTATATGTATTGAGCTATTCAACAAATCTCTCATTCAACAGAAAGAGAGCCTCTACACACACAGACAATGTTGTCAATAAAGCAAAACCATTTGAGGACATTGTCTGTGTGCAGATTTCTCTCAGGGTTGAGTACAGTACTCTCTTCCCAGACACCAAGGAGCAAATTTGCATACTGCTGTGCTATGGCACCACTCATTGGATTTCCTCACATTTAAAGATAGAAATCTCTCTCAAAGCAGAAGTAGTTATGGGTCAGGATTAACTCTAATGATTCTATAATAAATTCTTGGATACCTATTGGTATAGTGTCATCCACATCCATCTTCTGTAGAACCACATCACAAGCGCTTAAACCATCCTGATTTCATATGCTAGTGTACAGGTTCTCGACATTTAATCCAATAGTAGTTTTCTTGACAGCAAAGATGTTGCAAAATAAAATTTCTACAGTGAAACTGCTGCAAAATTGGCAGTTCCGCTATGTGAAATATATTGCAAAATTCTGCCGTTCTGAGAAATATTTCACGGGATGTGAACTTGCGAAATTTCACCATGAAATGTGAAAGTTTGCTCGAAAATCGCAACATTTTTGCCAACAAGCAGCAATTTTCACCATTCAGTGGGCAAAATGTGGACATTTTTGGATGAAATTTTGCATTTCACACATACAAAATATTTCGCAAAATGCATGAATTTCACAACATATTTTGCACAATGAAATTTCTCAATTTTACACAACACTAATTGCCATGTAAGTCCTTGCAATTTACTAAGGATAACCACTGTATCTGTTAACATACTAACATACTAAAATGCCAGCAGAATAGGCCTAATGGTCTTTCGCATCTGCTCGTTTGGTCAGCCCCCATCCTGGAAGCTGACCTTGCTGCCCCCCTCGCCTTCTCTGGCTTCTCCCTTCCCAATTCCGGATATTCTCGCTGCATTGGATTTTGCTTCCAAAACCCTTCCCCTGTACCTGTCCCACCCCTCTTGAACCCCTCCACTGTCTCTGCCTCCACCAGCCCCCTAGGCAGCACATTCCATAGCTCCACCACCTCTCAGTGAAGTAGCACCTCCTCCTTTCTCCCTGAATCTTCCCTCCAGCTTCCACCCATGCCCTCTAGTGGCCCCTCCTCCTTCCTTCGAAACACCTCTGACTGTTCCACCCTATTTACCCCTTCATGTACCTGAAGACCTCTATCATGTCCCCAGTCCCTTCTCTCTTCCAATGTGTACATATTTAGCTCTTCAAGCCTCTCCTCATAGGTCCTGTCCCCAAGCCCCAAATCATTTTGGTTGCCTCCTCGGACTCTCTCCAGGAGTTTAATGTCCCTCTTTAGTGTAGCCTGCAAATTGCACATAGCACTTGAGGTGTGGCCTCACCAAGCAGTTATACAGAGGGAGTATCACTTCCCTCCTTCTGGAGGTGATCCCACTAGCGATGCATCCCAGCATCCTTTTGGCCTTGGCTGCTGCTCTCCTACAAGTCTCCGAGTTGTTCATCTTGACATCCACCACCACCCCCAGGTCCCTCTCAGCCATTGAGACTTGTAGCATCCCCCCCCCCATTTGTAACAGTTCCCCTGTTACATGAGAACTAAGCTTGGTGACCTCATTTTTCAAAAAACAAATCCATTAATTTGCCTAGTTTCTTTGTTCTTGAATTCACCCAGATACAATGGGTCTCCTCAGTGGGTCCGTGGTACTTTTATGTACCTTAGGCAAGGCATATATGGTAGGGAACCTTGGGTTACTGTTCCAGATATACTGAAATTCATTCTGGCAGATATTCCCCCATATGGACAGCTGCTTCTGACATGGTGAGAAGTTCTTTTTATATTCACAGTATGCTTCTGCTAATGAACATATTGTTACGAGAGTGGATTTTGAGGGGTGTGTCACTGTCAGTCCAATGTAGGGCAGTCTGTAAGGGCTCATCAGTTTCACATCAATCATCAACCAGGCTGGTCATGACACTGTTCTGGCATGCTGGATGGAAACTTTGTGTAGTTCAAGGTGAGAATTAGCCCAATCATAGAGCAGCTTTTCCCATTAATCTGCATAAATCTGCCCAGAAAAAACAGCTGATCTGTCTTGATCAGCCTGCTGTGCCCCCCCCCCCCAAAGTACCATAGAATAAAGAAAGCTGTCTCTTAATCCTTCCCACCCCTGCAGGACAATCACACATCCCATTGCAGAAAGTGTCTGCTAAGAGTTGGCAAACATTGCAGTTTTGCGTGAGAGCTTTCATTTCTAAATAATCCTGGAGAGTACCTCAGCTCGCTTCAGTTTGCATCCTCCATGGTGCTGTGCAAGGTCTCAGCTGACAACAACCTTGCAACAAATTAGTAACACTCAGTAGAGATGCAGCTAATGTATATGCTACTCCAGATAACAAACTCACCCTCTGCTCTGACACTACTGAAGCAGCCACAGTCAACACCTTGGTTACTACTTACTTGATCTCAAACTGCAGCTTGCTGAGATATCATTTTTTTTTATCCAATTATTTTACCAAGAGTGGCACACTAAGCTGAAAGCTTGTTTACAGGTGCAACCTGGGAGCACAGGGAAGTTAAGTGACTTGCTCAGGGTCATACAGTATGCAAGTGGGTGTTGTGGGATTCAGACCCAGGTCTCCAGATTTGCAGTTCAGAGCCTTAAACCACTACACTATACTGCCTCCCAAGGTCCTGCAGTATATGATGTACAACACTACTGCACTTTGAGCTCAGTTTTGAAAGGCTGACCAGAGGAGTGTGATAGAAGGGGGCGACCCCAATTCAGAATTGCAGCTTCTGTTTCAAGCCCATTCTGGGTACTAAAAGTGAAACCAAGCCATCCAGAACTCACATTCTGTTGGAAAGCTAGTTTAAAACAAACAAAAAAAAGACTTTCTTTCCTCCCCTGCCTGTTTTGAATGTGTGACGCTGGGGAGCCCATCCCCACTACCACCAAACATAACATATCTCTTCTTCTTATGTTTCTGACACCGGGATACCCCATCCCTGGTCTCTGGTACAACCCCCGACTCTGTCCATGTTCACTTTGTGACACTGGAAAATCTATTTTTGGTGCTGCCAAACAGAAAGAAAACTCTCCCTCAATCCCTCCTGCTCCTTCCATGATAGATTTCTGACACTGGGGAGGCCAATCCCTGATGCCGGCTGCTAGTCCCCCTGCCCATTTTCATTGTGAGACACCAGGGAGCCCATCCTCGGTGTCGACAAACATAAGACCAACACTGGAGTGCCCAATACTCAGTGTCAGTACCTGAAATAAAGAAAATTATTCCTCATAGTTTTTTTTGTTTGTTTTTTAATACACACTAAAAAAGAAAACTATCCGTCGATGACTGTTGCCACCGCTGTTACTGTTCCCCTGACCCTCCCACTCAGCATCTACCATTCCACACACCCCCAAGCCCTTATTTACCTACTGTGGGTCCAACGCAGTAATCCTTTCTGGACCAGACACACATCTTCAGTCTTCAATGTTGGACTGCTAACTGAGGAAATCATGTATGTGTTTCAATGTATTTCAATAGGGTTTTGAACTAGTCATCGTAACTTGGTCATTTTTGAATATTTTTTCCCCAAATTTTCAACATGGCTTTTTTTGGACCCCACCTCATGAACCATGACAGTGAAATTATGAAAATCTGTATTGAAAGGTGATTTCACAGTCACTGCACAAAATCATCGTTCAGGCAGGATTTGACACTTTTTTCCACTATTGTTAATGAGCTGGGGTAAAAAAAGAAAACTCTCCCTCAATCCCTCCTGCTCCTTCCATGGTAGATGTCTGACACTGGGGAGGCAAATCCCTGGTGCTGGCTGCCAGTTCTCCTGACCATTCTCATAACTTTGGTCATTTTCAATATTTTGAAGACAAATGGTCAAAGGGCTGGTGCAATGAGAAGGGATTTGGCTTCATAGGAGACTGGGGAGGGATCCACTTGAGGGAATGTGGGCCTGTACAAGGGTGATGGCCTCTATCCATCCAGGGAGGGGATGGTGGTCCTCAATGAATGGTTTAAATGATTCCTTGGCAAGCATTTAAAATAGCCAAGGGGAGCAGATCGGAGCAGGGAGGTTCAAGAGGCCCACCCTCACAAGTTAGAGCAGTCAAAAGAGAAGAGAAGATCAGGAGGCCAGACTGATGACAGGTGTTCCTAAACTCATTAAAAGGGGTATGGCACAGAATGTGAGGCAGCAAGAGACAAAAGGTGTAAAAAAAAAGGAGACTAGAGGGCATAAGCAGGAATAGCAGGTGAAAAGGCAGGGAAACATGGAACGCCATGTATACAAATGCATGCACGAAACAAAATTACAGACTAGGTGGCTGACTTGGATATAATTGCAATAACTGAGACATGGTACATGGGGAGCCATGACTAGAAGGTAACTGTATAAAGACTCTTATACTATTCCGTAAATGCTTCTGAGATTTATTCGAGAGTAGTGGCCTTAATTTTAGTTTGAGTATAGACTATGTGTGTTATTTGTGCCCGTGATCATCTAGCTCTAAATCTTAATGCTAGGAGCCTTAATGCCCGTGGTCCTTCTTCATAATATTTTTGTTTTAGGAACTGGAGGTTTCTTTCAACTCTAAGGTCCAATAATTTATTTAGTTGTTTCTGTATATCCCCAAGCTCTCTTCCCTCTATCTATTAAATCTTTCTTGCTGTTGTCCCTACAATGCCTTAATCTTTATCTCCTATAGTTTTTGCTTTTCATGTCTCAGTTTTTCCCTAGCTTCAGCAATGGCTACTGATTTATGTCCCATAACATCCCACTACTGACTCCACTATCCTTGTTTTCTTGAAAGGTCTGTGTCATAGTTTAAGGGAGTATGAAATCTGCTGTAGTTTGTTATATATAGTTTAATACCTTTTTGCATTTAATAGGGCTTGTCAGACCATTTACGTTAAAGGTCAGTATTGTGGAATCTATCTCGGATAGATGAGGCTTCTCAGAATGCACCTTAGCCAAAGGTAGGGTCACTGCCCCCTCTCCACTCATACTGTAACTTTATTTTTGCAGATTTTGGCCACTAATGTTTAACATTCCCTTGTGTTACCCCACCTCCTGAACATGGCAGGTGTTTGTTTTTTTTCAAATTCCCTCTGAAACGTGTTTCTACAGTGGCACAGAAAAATCACATCTTGCTCAGGATTTTAAAAATTTCACTTGTCTTGATCATAACACCCAGTCATCAAAAAGACTTTTGGAAATTTTAGGTCAAAATGTGGGAGCCCACTGAAAATAAGATATTGCGTCTCTTCTGCCTTACCCTGGCTAATTACATTCTTCAGTGTATAAAAGGAGGGCACCACTGAATATGAGACATTGCATCTCATCTGCTCTATCCTGGGTAAATGTATAGTAAAATGTGTGCAAGCAAGACCCAGTACAACAGCAATACCAGCAATGAACACTCAGCATTGACAAATGCTTGTTTTAAACTGTCAGTGAGGGTCCCCTGTAGCCTTTGATAGCTGCACATATCACCAGTTAGTGTCATAACTAATGAAACATATTTCTCCCTGCCCATAAACACAGTGTTATCTCCTTATCAATGTGTTTTAAGACCAAATTTCACATTTCATTTCATTCATGTAATGCTGAATTTTCCTCAGAGACAACATTATGAAAGGAGTGACTGGTGCTGCTACTAATGATCTCCATTAGCTCCTTCATTACAACCTTTTTAAAGGTGTCAATTGCACTGCATGTACCTGTGGGGGCAAAGGCTGATATAGGTTTACGTATTTTCTTTCTCAAACTACACAAATGATCTCTTTCTGAATCATCTAAATCAAAACATTCCACTCCCACTTCACTCAAAAATTTATATTGGTTATTGCTAGTCTCATTGTTTTCATAATCTACAGCATCATTTTCAACCCTCCACAATTCCACTTTATTAAGTACTCTATGTCATTCAATGATCATGAAAAGTTAATCAAGAGCCTGAATGTTTTCCCAGTCTTGTTCAGTCCACACTGCATCTATCTCTATGGATTCCTCATTTAGTGGCTGTTTTCCCAATCATGTGCAGTCCACATTGCATCTGTCTCTATGGAGTCCTCATTTAGTGGCTGTATGATAGTTGGATATGCCTCCAGCCCTGCTGTTCCATTTGCTGCCCACTCAAAGTCACCCAGTCCTTTATTGTCTTTGTTATTGCTCACAAAGTAATGTATCAGACTCAATTTTCTGATTAAATTAAAAAAGTCCACATAGATTTGAAATTCGTTGGGGACTGAAGCGGGGACAAAAGACATTCATTTCCTGAGGATCTTTTTTTTGTGCCACAGATAAGGCAGTATTAGACAATTTTATTATTCTTTGTCTTCTGCTTCTTTTCTCTAGTTGATTTCCTCAATGGGGGTCATGGGCCTGGGGATCTTGTGCCTGCCTCTTTGTCCCCTACTAATCTGTTGTTTCCTTGAGGATTATTTTGTTGCTGTACCCCTGTCCCTATGTCTAGAAAAGCAACTCCATGTCTTTCATCTAAGCATGTTGTTTCACCTTCAGCGCTTGGGTCACTATCAGTGTTTTTATGTTGGGTGTCTCCCTGCAGGTGATAGATATCCTCCCAAATATCAGTAGCAGCTGCAGGAGTGAATAGAAGAAACACAGAAGAGAGATTTTATAGTGGGAATGAAGGAAGGAGCAGAGCAAATTGAAGGAGGGAGAAAGTTCCTTATTGTAGTGAAGCAGAATGAGAGGAAAGCTTGCCCAGCAATAGATTTCATTTGTGGGACAGCAAGAGAGAGAGAAAGAAAACATTGCAAAGGAAATAGGAGGTAGAAGGGGCGAACAGGGAGGAGAGAAGCAAGATATGAGGGGAAGTGAGTCAAACTAAAATTTGGAGATGAATGAGGCACAACAGTGGGAAAGGTGTCTGGCATCACGAGAAGGAAGGGAGAAGGAGTTATACAAAGAATAGTGCTGGGTACATGGGGATTCATAAAGGGCAAATTGACAGAAGGAAGGAAAGAGGGGGTCCAGTCTAGCTAAAGTGGACTTTGTAGCAACACTGTTAAAGATATCTCCATGGTCCAAAATGGGGAGAATCATCTTAGTGAAGATTTCTCTGTGATCAAGAAGCAGGATGTGGACCTTCTTGTGGATTGCGTACACATGAGAAGAAAAATCAAGGTGATTATCCAGCCACAGCCTGACATACTTAAAGGAAGACACATCTTCAGTATATGGACCAACAAGGGTATGAAAGGAAGGAGGGAAGACTCTAGCAAGCCTCCTCCCCATGCCAAAAGTCATTGACATTTTCTTAGCATTCAGAGATAACTAGAATCAGTGCTGGAAGCTGCTAAAGTCCAGTTGGAGATGGTTTTGAGGTCAGATACAGAAGGGCCACAAGAACAGAGAGCTGTATAATCTGTATACATATGAAGAGACAAAGAGGAGCAGGCAGTGATGAAGTTATTTAAAAAAAATGAGAAAATAATTGGGCCCAGGACAGACCTTTTGGTTATGCCAGAGCTGAATGGGAGCCGGGGGAGAAATCTTTAATATGGACATCTTGTGACCTGCCCTCAAGGTGGGAGTGGAACTGCTCTACTGAAGAGGTAGAGAGTCCATCTAACTTAAGCTTGCCCAGGGGTATGGTATGTGTCAAAAGCTTTTGCTAAGTCAACAAATATGGAGGAGGTGACAAGGACCTGATCCATGCCAGAGAAGATAGTATCAGTGAGCTGGAGAAGAGAGGTGGAGGAGGAGTGCGGGCTTTCTACAACCTAACTGGAAAGGAGTGAAGAAGGAGGCTGAGTCAAGAAAAAGAGGAGAACTGGGTGAGAACAAGGTGTTCCTGGAGTTTAGCCAGTGTGGGGAAGCGATAGATAGGATGGACTTTACTAGGGGAAGAGAGATCACCCCGTTTAGGAAAGGGGATGACAGTAGTCAACTTCCAAGAGTTAGAGACACAGTATTAGAAGAAAGAGGGATTGATAAGGTAGGTGATAGGGAAGGCAGTGGCATGAGCAGAGAGATACAGGATTCTGGAGTCAAGTCCACTAGGGCTCTTACCCTAGTGTTGGTTTAGACCCAAGAAGGCCAGCAGGGGCTTTGGGTGAGAATTAAAAAGGAGAAGGGGAATTGTAGGACAGATAGAGGAAGAGAGTGTGAGGGAAGAGAAGAAGAGAGAAGGGGGGAGGAAGAGAGAAGGGATTGAGCACATGAGGCAAAAAAGCAATTGAAAGATGAGGCAACTGCAGTAGGATCAGAGACAGTAGTATTACCTGTCTTGAGAACAGGGAGAGATAACTGGGTCAGAGGGGAGAAAAGAGCATGAATTACCTTCCAGAACCTAGATGGGTGGCCAAGGTTGTTCTGGAGTGTGGATATGAAGTGTTCAGGCTTTGCAAGCCTAGTTGCTTTGGTACAGGTATCATGAAGGATACAGTAACTTGCATGGTCAGAAATGGAGCCAGAGGACTTGCAAGTGCTTCAGGCTAGGTCACATGCATGGTGACAAGTCAGTGACTCAGATGAGATCCATGGTAGGTGACTTCCTCAGACCCTGGTTCTTCTAAGGGGGGGGTATGGTGATCCCAGACAAACATTAATTTGGAGGTGAAGAATTTAAGGGCATTGTCAATGTTGCCAACTGTAGAAATAGTGGACCAGTCAGTGGCTATCAGGTCAGCATGAACGTGAGATGAATCCAGTAATAGAAAAGACCAGATCTAGATGAATTTAGAGGGAGCTTTAGGACAATGAATCTTATGCACACAGTATACCATAGGGTGATTACTGAGGGCATCAAAGAGGGTATTAGCATCCACAATATGATGGAGATTGGAGAAGAGAACCCAGTTCAAGAGGGAGTGATTTAGAGATTTAAAATTATATAAAGTGGGGACAGAGATGAATTGGCTTAAAAGGAGGGTGTTGGATTCAGCAGCAGTTTAAACCAATAAAGGGATTTTCTGACTATTATTTATGGTAAAAACTAAAAGGTTTATATCCACTCTGTAATATTGGGGATAGATGAACTGCATCTGAACTTGCAAACTAAAGTTTTCTTCACCATGGAAAAATACAGCAGTAGATCTGGGAACAGGTTTTTATATGGTTGGAATGGAATGTGCCAAGTGCATCCAAGAAACAGTGTTTTCCAGGGAAACAAACTCATCAATAAACAGCAACTTCTGCTGGTAACTACTTTAGATAAACATGTCCTTTGTTCTATCAGACAGTTAGAGTCTTCAGTGTGGCTCTAGTAAACAATTACTTTTGATGTTAATGATAGGTTATGGGTCTTTCTTCTTTCTAGGTAACAGAACCAGTAATTAAGAAACTCTTCTTTGGAGTAAGCAACTCCATATAAGGAAACCGCTGAATTATTGCTGAATCTTGTCCCAAGCAGACAAAAAAAGGATTATTGACAGCCAGGTTTATGAGTTCATCTACTCCCTTGATTCTGCTGTATCAAAAATATTTAAAGCTGGTTCCTTCTGAATAAAGCTATCAGAGACTGCATACAAGGATTCCAAATGACCTCTTACCGTAAATATAGACCAGCATGTTTAACCTAATTGTATATTACTGTTGTAATGTGTGATAAAGTAACATCAGATTGCAACTTAGCATACAAGAATAAATTAATTTTAAAATGTTCATTGTTGTAAGTTAATTCAGCCTAAAATCTCTGGTAAATATCAGAAATCACTGTTATAATGGTAATTCAAGATGCTTTTGTGTTTAAATATACGGTATTCGTTATGTCTAGCGTAAGAGTCAAAATAAAGAATGTATATTAAACTTTGTAAATTCCAAAATTCAGTGTTCTTGTATCTTGTTAAATATTGTAAATGGAGCACTGCTGGCATCTAGTGGCCAATGTACTTAGTAACTGTGAAATGGTTTGATATCTTACTAATCATGCACCACTGGCAAGGCAGGCTGCAACTGGTCACATGACACTGTCCACGCAATGAACATGCAGGTTCTGATTGGCTGTCAGTCCCAGCATTCTGATTGGTCTAAAAATCTAGTAACCACTCAAAGGGTAAGGTCAGCTAGAGTATTAAAACACAGATTTGTGTTTTGTTTTGAGTCTTGGGAGGAAGGAAGAACAAGGAAGAACCTACTGTCAGATAGAAACCTATTGCATCTAAAACTACTGCTCAATGCAAAAAAAAAAAAGTTATGCTCTTCCCTCCTTTTCCGAGGTCTACCCTTACTAATGTGGTGGGCGGCCAAACCTCAATTACTACTCTTCTTAATGAACCTCTTGAACTTGTACATATATTCAAATACCTGGGGATGTGGGTTGACCACAAACTGTCCTTTCTTGACCATATTGAAGAACTTTCCAAAAAACTTAAACAGAGGCTCTGCATATTCTTCCTTATAAAGCACTTGCTAATGTTGGAAGTGAGAACCAGAATTGTACAATCCACCTTCCTCCCCTTGCTTGACTGTGGGGATATTCTATATGGACAAGGGAACAACACAGCTCTAAAAAGTTTAACATCTTATATCACCGGGCTTTAAGATTCATATTGGGAGTCCCCTACGCTACACACCACTGTTCCTTATATACCTTGGTCGGCTGGACCTCCCTTGGCACAGTGTGATACAAAAACACAGCAATCTGGACCTACCATGCTATCATCAAGAAACTGCCCTCATATATCTCAGACTGTCTATTTGCCTCTCTGGATCGTATGCACTAAGAAGATCCACCTATATCACGCTGGTTATTCCTAAGGTCAAAATTCAATTTGGGAAATTTTCCATTGGCTACTCCCTCCCTATGGAACAAGATTCAAAAAGTACTACAAATTGCCTCCTCACTTCCCCTAGCTACTTTCAAAACCCTACTGGCCAAGACAGCCACAGAAAATTGTAAATGTGCATCATTAAACCCCTATGCTAACACCTTTTGTTCTTTCCCCTACCTTAGGTCTACTGGTCAGGACTGTTACAGAAAATTATAAGTGTGCTTCACTAAACCCCTATGCAATCACTTTTCATCTATCCCCTACCTTAGGTCCACACCACTATGATTTCTCACTGCCTTTTACTTTCCTTATAAGCGATCCAGCATACCTACTTTTTCTGGACCACATATTTACACTGCCTCAGATAGCTGTTGCAAATTTCAGAGGTGACCTTTCCTCTCTGCAGATCTTTGACCTCCTGGCCTGTGGCTTGACATCCTGCCAGTCAGTTTACACACTCTGGCCCAGATATTCAAAAGGGTTGCACATTGCGCAACAGTGTTGCACCATGCGCAACCCACTGATGTGCCCCAGTGCGATATTCAAATGGGAATTGTGCCTGGCACAAATCCCGATGCACCGGAGCGCATCAGTAATGTATGCAGTGCAGGTGGGGGGGGTGTGTCCATGCATACTCTGCACATCCCGATATTCAGCCCAGGATGTGCTGAGTCCATGCATGTGCAACCCTACTTGGCGCCCGCAGTTGATCCAAAAAAGGAACACGGCTGGCCACTCAGGTGAGCTGCCATACGTAGGCACAACATGGCAGCTGCCACCTGTGGGTGGCCACCCGAGCTCTGGCTGTACCTGGTGGCACCCCCCATGCCTGATCGTGGGCATTTGTAAAATACAGTAACTTCTAATATTCCTGGTGGTAAAGTGGACTGCTGCCAGCCCGATCATGGGCTTAAGTATGAAGAAATAATTCCAATATCCATTCACATATCTGGAATGTATAATATGGTATGGGCTGCATGCCCATTGGCTCACACTGTGGACCAATGGGCGACAGCCCTATCTATGGTGTCAGTCGGTGGGCGGCGGGTTTGCGGCGGGTGGTGCTGCTACCCGCCACTGACCGGGGGAGCGGGTGGTGGGGTTCAGTGGGCGGGTGGGAGGGGTCCGCTGGACCACCGGGAATATTAGATTTATTTCTTTACACCTAAGCCCGTGATTGGCTGGCAGCGGTCCACTGGACCACCAGGGATATTGGATTTATTTCTTTATACTTAAGCCTGTGATTGGGCTGACAGTGGTCCACTGGACCACCAGGGATATTGGACGTGATTTATAGGTACTGAAGCCCATGATCGGTCTGTGGGGCACATTGCCATGCTGTGCAAGGGGAATTGGTCCCCGCTGGCTGCTGCTGCCTGGCAGGGTGCCAGGCACAAGTTGCTGGGGATCGGTGCACCTGCATGCAAATGGGGCCATAATCACATGCAAATGGCCCCATTTGCACCTTGCATACATTATGGCCTCATTTGCATGTGCACTTTTGAATATCACTGTTGCTTTGCATAGAGCAATGGAACTTGAGCTAGCTCATCCCCCTGCTCCACTTTGGCCAGTTGCACTGGTACAGTGCTGCTGTGGGTGGCCAGGGTGTGATATTCAATGATGCTGTTGATTATTGGCCAGTAAACAACCCTGCGCAGAAAACGCCCCTGCGCAGCTAAGTTGCGCTGCACCCAGGCTTGTGCCACAACCTGGCACAGTTTGAATATCTGGGCCTATCAGTATAGACTGGTACAGCTAGCTATTAGAATTGCTTGTGTATTTTGTGTATTGTATTTAAACCAGTCTGTGTTTATCCTAACCAATCTAGCTAATAGAATGTCTATTGTATTTTGCTTCAACATATCTGTATATATATCCTAACCATTTGGTATAAACAGCCAATTGTATGTTGCAATTGTTTTTGGTTTTTTTTTATAGTTCTTTAACCAGGAGTAGCACACTAAACTGAAAGCTTTTTTTCAGGAGCGGCCTGGAAGCACAGGGAAGTTAAGTGACTTGCTCAGGGTCACACAGTATGCAAGTAGAAGCTGTGGGATTCAAACCCAGGTCTGGTCTGCTGGATGTCACCAGATTTGCAGCTCAGAGCCTTAAACCACTGCGCTATACTGCCTAATTGTTTGGAATATCTACTCTATGAGGATGTGTTGTTGTATACTCCAATGTTACTCTGTCTCATGTGTAATTATTACCAGGTCAATCTTGTAAATGAGTTCTCAGTGATGTTTCGTCTGGCTAAATAAAGATTTATAGATAGATAGATAGATAGACAGATCGCTTGAACTCCCACAGGACTGGGGTAATATATTTTCTCTGCACTTCTGTATACCTATAGCTATAATAGCATTAGACTGTTAGTCTGCTTTGTCAAACCTGTAACTCTTATTGTTATATCAAATATTTATGTAAAGTAACCTTTTTAACTTGTAACATCAAAGTAAAACTTTGGTTTACATTTATTGTGTATCCTAGGTTGTTTGGTGCTAGCCACCGCTCCAGTCCTTATGAGGGGTCCCCAAAACCCCTGACATTTCTTGGCAAGGCAGCAGGAGATGGTTTGGTTTGGTATAACAGTCAAGGACCAAAAACAGGGCAGAACTCATGCTGAGTAAGGGTCATAACCTAATCATCTGGATAAGAAAAGATTGGCCACTTGGTCTGGTCAGGTGTTACTTAGGCTAAGGTAACCTATAAATAAAAGATCATGGACTGGCTGAACAAAAAGTTAAGCAATTTTAAACACACTAAGGAGCTGGTCAAATGTTTGACTGGAGACCAAACCCTGGAGTGCAAGCCCAGGAACATGTTGCTAGATGTACTAGTGTGGAAAAGATGTCAGTGTTGGAGTGTAGAAAGACATTGGTTTTCTGTGTGTGTTGGATTGCCAGCCAATGGAGGGTTCAAAAGAACAAGCTAAAGTCCAAAATAAATTGCAAGATGTCAAAGAAAAATAAAGGCTGAACAAGAACTAGTGACTGTACAGTATTAGCACCAAGTGTAAAGACTGTAGCCACACCTCTACCACCATATGATAATGCAAAGACTCCAACCCTCCACCTAAAGCTAGATTATGAGTCAGAGCAACTTAAATATGAGGAAGAAAAAAATAGGGTACACTGAAAAGCTCCAAGGACAAGCTTTGAATAATAAGGGTTAAATGTATAAAACTAAACACGGGCGTGCTGAGAACTGGAATCTTCAGTTCAAGAATAAGCATACAGCAAGCCAAATAAAAGAAAAGCTTGTTGGCTTTGGTGCTCTGCTCTTACCATTTTTAAGATATAGCACCTGGTACTGGACTAATGCCATAACAAGGTTTCTAACCTTAAAATTAAAAAATAAAATAAGGCTGGAGTGCAGCCAGCCAGACCTACCAAATAAAATAGGATAAACCACTTTTGCTTTACATAAAAAATAACTAAGGTGTCAAAAGCTTGATGCTGTTTGATGCATTAAAAAGAATTGTAAATCACATGGCTTGCAAATTGCATTGACAATGGCTTTTGTTACACATTGCTGGTCTTTATTTTATGTTCTTAGTGCTACATGCAATGTTTCTTAAAGTGCAAACTGAACACATTTGCCAAGTTTAAAAGTTGAGCTAATTTAGTTGTGTCATAAAAATGTTTGTCTTATGCCTGTTGTGTCACATGCACTCTGGTTTGCAACAAGAAACATACTGCAATTTAACCCCATAAATTGGAGGTCTGTGCCTTAAAATGTTTCACCTGTTAAGGTTTGTTTTAACATAAAAGCAATCACGAAGTAAAAAGCAAAAGGTGACATGTGTTTCTCAGGCTAGCTTTGGTGAAGTTACAGGTTAACTTTTTTCTTCACAGAACTGCTTACCATGAATTGCTACTTGAGGCAGTGATGTAATCATGGTTAATTAGCTAAAGGTATTTACTAGTTGCAACAGCTTAGTCAAATGCCTGTATTTTGGGCTAAGTACAGTATACCAACCACAATAAACTGCACTCACCACTGCTGAATAGTAACCATAGTTTATTCACAACTCATTTAAAAATGCCGCCAACATTCAACACCTGGCTGACAAACAAAATCCCCGACCGGTTTCATTTGACCTCCCCCTAATGACATGCTAGTGCACAAAACCAGTCAGGGATTTTGTTTATCAACTGGGTGTTGAGTGTTGGTGGCATTTTTAAATGAGTTTTGAATAAACTATGGTTACTGTTCAGCAGTGACGAGTGCGGTTTATTGTGGTTGGTATGATGTTTATTTACTGCACCATCTTTTTCAGTGGAGCTGTTTTTGCCAGGCATAAGTATAGTACAGCAGACAATTGTTTCTGCCAATGTCAAATTAGTATTACTTTTTTTATTAGTTGCAGAACTGTCTAAAAATTGATTTAAAACAAACTGTTTGCCAGCCATGAGTAAATAATGTACAGTATTGTCACTGTAAGTCCAAATAATATGCTGCAGTTACAGCATAAATATTTCTTTCACATTTTTAAAAAGGGACTTCACATCAAGACAAAATTTATGAAGAGGGGGGAGAGCCAATTTAAATTAAAATCACCTAGGATGAGTTATTATCTAGAGGAGGCCTGGGAGGAGATGGAAGTGAGTAATTCAGTTATTGAAGGTGGGGTCATGCCAGGGAAGCAGTAGACACTGGCAATAAATATGGAGAAGGGAAGGGTGAGTTTCTGAAGGACCATCTCATAAGCAGAGGGGACAGAGATGGAGAGCACAGGCTCAAACTAGAAGTTTTAGGAGAGGTATATGGCTATTTCATCACCATTCTTAGCTCAGTCCTGTCAAATAATGGCAAAACAGGGGATGTCAACAGAGGAATTATGAATCCTGGGGAAGAGCCAAGATTAGGTTTGAGGTTAACCATGAGTGGTTGCAACAGGTTGATCTAAGGGAGAAGGCTGCAGATGTTGACATTGGCCACCCTATTTGGAGAGAGGAGATGAAAGAAAAGAGCAAGGATTAAGTAGTGGTGGGTGAAGTTAAATAAATTCGCTCCATGGAGATATTCGCAAATTTTCTGAGATTCATGAATTTAATCTGCAAGGCAGATTTCTACTTCATGTTAAACAAGAACTTCACCAATGGCAAAAAATGCAAACTTCACCTTTGAATTATGGCTCCAAGGTGAAGTTTGCAAGGATCCATTGAATAGAAGGTCACATGGTGCTGGAATGAGCTGTATTGCCATGCATAGGCTGAGATGAGTGCAGTGTGAAGAAGAGAAACTTGTGTTAACTATGCTCTGTAGGTTTGTGTCTAAAAACCTTTGTAAAGCATTTAAAACATGCATTTATTTTCTGATAAAAATAAAGTGTCAGCTGTGCCTTGTGCCTGTAGATCACTAATTATGTTTGAATTTGTTCTGATATTTAGTTAGTTTAATGTTTTACTTTCATTTTCTATATTCTGTATAGTGAAGCAGTGTTTTGTGTGTGTGTGTGTGTGTGGGGGGGGGACTTAACTGTAACAACTTCCAGCATGAAAAAGACAAGCTAGCAAAGGCAATGTTTTCTGTCTTAACAGCATGTCATTCTAACTACCGGATTTGTTGCACCTTGCATGTTTCGCCTAGTTAGTTAGTCCCTGAAATCCCTGTTGTGTACAAAATATTGTAAAAAACATTTGTAAAAAAACAAAATAATTATTTCTGCTGTTGTTGCTGTTTACTATCTGTGTACCTAAGTAAAGTCTTGTAAAGTTTTGTGTAGTCTTGTTCCTGTCCCCCTTGTCCGTTGAATCCCTGTTGTGTATTGTTTTTG
This sequence comes from Neoceratodus forsteri, assembly GCA_016271365.2. Classification (NCBI taxonomy): domain Eukaryota; kingdom Metazoa; phylum Chordata; order Ceratodontiformes; family Ceratodontidae; genus Neoceratodus; species Neoceratodus forsteri. Next base: position 1,397,554,697 of record CM057450.1, read on the forward strand.
TAAAAAAAAAAAAAAAAGATTGTCATGTCGCTGTAGTTTACTGACTGTGGCTTGGATATTCAAAGCAGTTGTGCATGGCACAACTGAGTTGCTCCGGCCCAAGTGCGGACTTGCACCAAGGAGTCATATTCAGCTTCAGCAGAAGCCAGTGCGCAGCACAAATCTCATTGTGCCAATGTGAAACTATAATGAAAGCAGGTGCAAGTGCAGGGGGCATGCCCATGAATGTCCAGAGCAGTGGGATATTCAATCGTGAAACCATGGTGCAAGTGCAGAGCAAATCAAAGATGCACTGAGGAGACTTGTTCCTATAAATACAGGGCACAAGCACATAGACAGCACTTGCACCAGGTGAGAGGAGTGAGAGAGAGAGAGAAAGAAAGAAGGAAAGAAAGAAAGACAGAAAGACAGACATCGAGAGGCAGACAGACCAAAGCAGACACAGAGGAAGAGGGATAGAGGTGGCATTGAAGAGGGAGACAGGGGCAGAGACAGTGAGAGAGACAGACAGGCAGTGCACCAGGATGGCGCACACAGCCAGCACCAGTCAACCACCAAGAGTGATATTGGACAGCAAGGGCCATGGATAGTGCGCCCTTCATGATGGAGGCCATAACAAGGGGTGTGAGGTGGCAGAAGGAACAGCAATGTGGCCGTGGAAGGGCCCGTAGGTGATAAGCCCGACAAAGGTGGTACTGCACCCACATCACCTTCGAGCAGTACAGTGACATGGAGAATGTGGGCCAGTACCGCTTGAACAGGGCCATTCCGAGGCAGCTCTTTGAGCAGTGAGGAGATGCAGGCACCCAGCAGACAGAGCCACGCCATGTCCATGGAGATAAAGGTGACAGCCATCATGTGTCTGTTCCAGAGACCAACAGGGGACACCACAGGCATAACCCAATCAGCCATGTTCTGCCTCCTCACACAGTTCCTCAATGCTCTGCTGGCATGTGCATCAGAATACGTCCATTTGCCCAGTACACAGGCAGAGCGCTCAGCAACCATGCAGGACTTCCACAGGGTAGCACGTATGCCTAGCATGATTGGGGCCATTGACTGCACCCACATGGGCATCCACATGCCGCCTGTCCCTGAGGGTGTGGTGTACATCAACAGGAATGGGAGCCTCAGTTTCAAGTGCGAGGTGGTGTGCGATGCCACGGGGTGCATAACAAATGTCTGCACTGCACACCCTGGGAGTGCACATGATGCATTTATCTGACACAGCTCTGTGCTGTGCCACAGGTTTGAATGTGGGGACATCCCCATGGGCCACCTAGTGCATGAGTATGGCATGGGCAAGGGGCAATGAACAGAACATACCTTGTGATGGGGAGGGCAGGGTGTGTATGTTGGCATGGGCACCACGGACAGGCAAGGGGGCACAGCATAGAATAGCAGAGGGCTAACCATGTCATTATCCACACAGAAGACAGTGCCTATCCACTGCTGCCCTGGCTGTTCACCTCCTACTGGCGCCCATCATCTCCAGCAGAGGACCGCTTCAACAAGGTACATGCCAGCATATGCAACATCATCAAGCAGGTCTTTGGCATGCTGAAAGCATGATTCCATTGCCTAGATAGGTCAGGTGGTGTCCTACAGTACAGCCCCTTGAAAGTCTGTGGCCTATTCCTGGCCTGCTGCATACTGCACAACATGGCCATTTACCATGGGATAGCTGTTGAGGCTGATGAGGGTAACAATAGTGGGGATGATGGGGTAATGGGCCAGAGGGAGGTGGACAGCCACCCCCTGAGTGGAGGGATCCCCAGCTGCAACAGCAGGCAAGACAACACCAGGACACCATTGCACAGGAGCACTATGGTGAACACAGGTAGGTGGTGCGATACACATGCATGGGCTGCACAAGCAGGTACAGCATATATGCAGGGGCATGCATGGCATTGAACATGCACACACAGAGGCATGAGGCAGGGGTAAGGGAGACAGGGGCACTCACCCACACAAAACCACACACAGCATCACTCACAGCCTCCCCCCCACACACACACATGCACCCACTCACATGCATGGGTATGTGGCATGGAACAGATGCATTGCACCTGTGACCAGGTGCAACCAGTGCAAGACTGCCATCATCACTCCCATGCCACATGGCCCAGTGGCCAGGCAAGAATGTACACAGGCATCACGTGGCGTGACACACAGGTGCCACACCAGTGGTTGGCACACACACTGCCCATGAATGCACTGGGCAGCAGCTGCAGATAGCAGGCAGGGTGGCCCGCATATCAGGTCTGCTGCATGGAACCATGGCCACGGTGCGGCCATGCCTGGGCCATTTGGTAGCTACAGGCTGCACATCAGCCATGGGGGAGGTGCAACAGCCCCCACAGGGGAAGAACTGTGGGACCGCGACTGTGTCCACGTGGGTGTGTCAAGGCACCCAAACAGCCCAGTCCTGGGCATGCCTGGGATGCCAACATCAGAGCCCAGCATCGACTGCCCTGGGGTCTCCTGATGCCAGGTACGCAGGGTGGACAGCACACTGAGGGGGGGTCGTCTGTGCCTGGCCACACCCCATGGCCACCAGCAGCACAAAGCCATCCAAGATTGGAGTGGCAATGCAATCCAGGGATGCAGTCATGGCCTCCTGCATGCTCTGCATCCCCACCAGGATCTGCATAGTGCTCCTGTTCTGCTGCTTGGCTAACTGGCACACGTCCGCGTGCCTCCACGCACAGTGCGCACACCCCAGTGGCGAGCAGCACCATTGCTGAACGGATGCCCACAGCAAATGGATATGCTTAGCCAGTGGGTAGGTGTCCTAGAGCTCCTGGGCTGGATGCTGATCCCCATGTGGTGACCAGTCATGCTGCACAGCCCCCCTCTTGGGTGGATGCTGCACAGTGGGGTCTGCAGGGGGATTGGGTATGGCAGGCACACCAGCAGCGGACTCTGTGTCCAGCTGCCCAGTGGCACTGCTGTCACCCATCTGGCCACTGCATGCCACTCAGAGCCTGCATGGCTACACCACCACTACCACCACAGGGCACAGCCAGGGCAGTGTACACCACTGCACATGCAGTGGTGGTGGGCAGCTGTTCTGCCACTGGCAGACAGCTGGGCGTGCTGCCTGTGCCAGTGGCCAACAGGAGTGTCTCCCCCACAATGGTGGCCATGCTGTCCAGGATCAGCATTACACCATTATTGGTGTCAGACCTCACCCTGATCTGTGTATCTGCACACAGGACACCAAGGCTGGCATCCTGCAGGAACACATCCAGAGCCTCATCTGACCTCAGGTCCAGGACATCCACCTGCACTGTGGTGGTGAGCTGCAGCCTGTCGGGCCCCTGGATGCATGTAGATGTGGAAGGCTAGTCCTCTGGGGCTGGTCCAGTGGCCACAGCTGCTGCCACCACCGGTGCTCCATCATCTGCATGGAGGTGTGCTGGTGCTGCAAGAGAAAGAGAGGCATGTTAGTGATGCATTGCCCACATGTGTCCCCCACACTGCCGCTGCTTGTGTCCTGCATCATGGCATGCATATGGATGCATACACATGCACATTACAGGCATGCCGGCTGCATGCATGCCAGCATGGCCATGTACACACCCTCCATGCCTCCAGCTGTGCAAGGCTGACATACTTACCATGCAGTGATGGTCGGCCACCTGTCTGGATTCTGCTGCCAGGTACATCCTTCACCGTGCTGCAGTGCAGGGTGGCTGCAACTAATTCCTTCTATGCCGTGAGGGGTGGCACATCTGCAGGCCCCCATCCAATGGCATTTCAGGCCACACAGATGGCCGCCACCTTCTCCTTGATGCGCCTCTTATCCATGCCCACCTTCTTCCTGCACTCCTGTGCTGACCACTGGAGGCTGCCCTGTTGGTTGACACGTGCTGCTACCTCCTTCCAGGCCCCAGCCCTGGCCTGTGGTGTGCCCGTGGCACCACTCAACAGGGGATCCCTGTCAAGGTAGGCATCAAAGAGGGTCTCTGACTCTGCCTTTGTGAAATTGGGCCCACGCTCCTCACCCTCCTCACTTTCCGACATGTTGCTTCCTGTGGACAGGGACAGCACATTGTGCCAGTGGTAGCATCACCCTGTTCTGTCCCACCCTGCTGTGCTGGCTGCTGCCAGTGAGCTGCAGCGGCATGCGCAACTTACCCCAAAAGGATGCAATACTGGTCCATGGCCTGTGCTGTTCTGTGGTGCTTACATAGTGCAACATATGCAAATGAGCTTTGGCATAATGGTAGTGACATGCTAATGCCCCCAGTGTGCCACACATTGACTGATGAGCTCATTTGCATGTGGCATCTGAATATCGTGATTTTGCTCCATGTGCAATGAGATTGGTCCAGAGCAAGTCTTGGTGCAATGTGCACACATGCGTGGTGTGCAGGCCCACAGTGTGCATCTGCTGAATGGTATCGTGGAGTCAGTCACACACATTGCACCAGCTGCGCAATGGGGGGCATGGCGCATGATGCACCAGGCCTGCTATTGAGCATGTATGCATTGCACAGAGGTGGGCAACCCCTGACCCCTGGGTCACCCCCTCACCTGGAGACCCCACCTAGCCATGCCCATGCTGCGTATCTCTGAGACTGAACAATGGGCGGGCACAGCGCATGTTCATTTGCATCACGAAACTGGCACATGTCGTGGCCACATGTGCTTTGTGTCACCATTTTGCTCACCAGCTTCATCTTGCAGCATGGTACAGTGAAGGGCACTCAGAGTACAGAACTGGACACAGGTCGAGCTTGTCAACCTGTGTCCAGCCCCATACTCCCTCAACTGTTTGGCCAGGTGCCCCTGCAGCAGCCCAGGGTTGCAGTGTGGCAGGGGATTGCTGCTACACTGCAGCAGCATACTGGGGTGGCCAGGACAGGGAGCAGTTCTGCCACAGATATGGCAACCTTGTGAGGAGGGACCCAGAGCACCTGAGGAGGCTGGAGGCATGTGTCAGGCATGGGGCTGTGCCATAGCCAGATGAGTAGGCCCATATTGCATGTGCGCCCTGGTGCTGTACTGTAGTGTTGGCTAGGCTGCCCAGCATGCCCTGCAGAGTGGTGTACTTCCATTGTGTGCATTGCGGGGTGGCATTGCCAGCCACCACTTGCATTGCAATGCAGCTGTGCGGGATGTGTTTGGCAGGGGCTCACCCTGTGCACAGGGCTGGGGGTGGTGGGCAACTGCTGTGGATGTTAATTGATGTGCACCTGTCTATGTTCCATTCCCAGGGCCTGAGAATCACTGGAGGGTGGTGGCAGCTGCCATAGTAGCAGCAGCAGTCAGCAGGCAGCAGTGGGCCATGGAGGCAGTGCAGGAGTGGCTCCACCACCAGCAGGGCCATGGAGGGCAGGTAGGCACTTTTATGGTCCTTCGTACATTACATGGGGGGCATGGGTGTGGGCATGGCAGCCTGTGCCATCTGCTGTGGCAGCTGTGTGTGTGTCACACTGTGCATGGTGCTTGCCATGTGGCACATCCATTGGACGTGTGCCAGCTTTTGGTGGGGTGGGAGTGCGCCCAGTTGCCACTGACGTTGCTGTAGTGCTGCCAGTGCACTGTGCCATGTGACTGTCATTGTGCAGGCGGGTGACCATTGTGCGGTGGGGACCACCTCTGTGCACTGTTGTGGTGTGCCGTGTTGCTGGCAGGCATTGGCCCACTCCCCTGCAGGTGGCTGGTATGGGCCCTCAGGGGTGTGTGTTCCCACTGCCCATTGCATGTTGTGGGTGGGCATGGTTCCTTGGGACATTTCACTGATCACCTGTCCTGTCCCTTCTCATAGGTGTCCAGCATCGCAGACGGAGGCCCCTGTACTGCCGGCTGCTCTGGCAGCTGATACTGATAGCGTCAACTACAGTGAAGGCTGTGCTGCAGATGCACTGCATGCTTCTGGAGGAGAGGAGGTGGCGAGGGTGCCAAAGGGCAGCAGGCCATGGCCACCAGTGAGTGGGCCCCACCATTCCCCTGTTTCCCCTGCTGTACCTCCCTCTACATTCCCCCATCTCACTGTACAGTCACTGTTCCCTGTCCCCTTCCCTCACTTTCCTACCCTTTCCCACCCCCTTGTTGCTGTTTATAGTTTATTTGAAATATATCTATTTTGACTTACCTGCCTTTGTCAGTGTCTAGGCGTGAGGAGCCATGCTGCAGTGGCCCAGTGCCTGTCCATGCAGTGTGCATGTGTCGGGGCGCATGTTGTGCTTCTGTGGTTCACTGCTGTGTGTTGTCGTGTGTCCCACTGTGGGGGTATCCTTCCCCTCAGTCAGTGGCTGTGCCTTGGGGTGCCCATGGGGCAGCTGTCAGGGGTGTGTGGCGGGTGTGTGTGTGGTGATGGCACAAGGCCATGGTCTTTGGTTGGGTGCTGGCTGCACGCTGTGTTGGGGCCCCTGTCTGGCATTGTGTGGCCTGTCCCATGTGTGGTCTGTCATACTATCTGACTCCCAGAGTGTTCTATGACTACTGTGTGGGCAGCCTGTGTGCCTGTGTGGCATGTGTGTGTGCTTGTCTGCATGGTCCTAGGAGTGGCCTGCTCTGGTCTGGTGTGTGGGGGAGGGCCCAGCCTGAAGCCTGTGGGGGGGGCTCCCTTGGTGGCCCTCTGGCCATTGGCACTCCTGTTGCCTACTATCTGTGCCACTGTTGTGTTCTGGGAGGGTCTGGGTGCCTGTGTGCACCCTGCTGTGCCCTGCTGGTGGTGGCCTCCTGTGGAATGTCACTGTGTTTCCATGACTCTGTCTCTGGGTCTCTTCTCTGTGCCATGCCCCCACTCTGTTTTGCTCTGCTCCCACAATTGCTGGGGCTTCTCTTTCTGTACCATGGTGCAACTGTGCTTGTGCCATGGCAGAACTCTGGTTGTGCTATAACACAGGCCTGGTTGCACCATGGCACAATTGTGCCATATTCAGCCAGATTGTGCTGGCACATTGTGGTAGGCACAGCCTCTGACTATGGCTCCAGTTGCTCCATGGCACATTGGATTTGCGCTGTGCCGGACTTGGGCACATTTCTGAATATCTGGGTGTGTATGTCAACAATGTGTTGTCAATTGTTGTGTTGTGTTCTGAAAACTAAACATATAGAAAAATGCCTATTAAGAGATGCTCTGCTAAAGGTGTTTCTGGCAGTGGTATTGCTGCTAACAATGGTGTAGTTTTTGTGGTTTCCAAGGATACCGTAACTACTTGTGATGACACAAGTTCATCAGGGGCTGGTACTGCTGGTACTAGTACTAGTTGACAAGGAGTAGTTGCTGCAAGTGGAGGCATTAGTGTGCCGAAATGTTTCTCAGCAAAATCTGTGGCATCAATACTGGTGGGTGCTGGTGCGGGCAGTGCAGTTGGTGGATGCAAGGACAACAGGAGCAGTCCAAGAACCCAAAAAATATCTTCCTCTGGGAATGTGGTTGAGGATGAAGACTTGGAAGTGGTTGATGTTCCCAAAACTGATGTAGAAGAGCAAGAGCACATCAGTGTGATGTGGCAGATCTAAGTGTTTCTTCATGCAGGGCCTGGGACTCAGATACTGCTGAGAAGAAATACAGGATTGCAAAACTGAGAATGAGAAGAAGAAGGAGGAAGACATATCTCTGGAGGTTAGCATCCTAGGTTGGGATGGGGATGATGATCTGGATCCTCTATGTGAACCAGAAAAAAGGAAACGTAAGGGACAAGGAATCACTAAAGGTCCCCCCAGTTCCCCTGCTGTTTCCTCTGTTGAGGCAAGAATAATAACAGAGCAGGAATCAATGGTTGCGGCAGTTCCCGAATCATGCCCCAAAACACTCATTTCTAATCCTCCAATGTCCCAGTACCCGGTCCACCTCCAAGTGAAAATATGGGCAACAAAATCCCTAGTTTGGGATTTTTACATTTTGGATCCAGCAGATGAAAGAGTGGCTATCTGCTCACTATGCCAAGGACATGTGAGGTGTGGGAAAAGGGTTAGTCACCTCAGCACTGGTGGGCAACACATACCTCAAGTTCAGGCACCTGTTTTGCTGGACTTAGCAGCAAAGGGAAGTTGGTGCAGGGGGGGGGGCATCTCCTTTATCAGCCTACTTGAGCAAGGCATCACAAAGTGGCATAGATGCAGACCCAAGGTGCGATTCAGAAGTGACCACAAAGGACTACTACAGACATGAGGAGGAAGACTTGGTGGCATTTCATAGTAGTGGGCAGAGTAGAAGTGATGGTTTGAGTATTAGCAAACAGAGTCAATGAAGTACATCACCACCAGTCCCTAAAACATCCAAAATCATGTCATTCAGTAATTTTATTTCTAAATTAAGTCAGCTTTATTGAACTTCAGATGGTACAACTCCAAGTATAAGTTCAAACACAGGAAATAGACCACAAACCACCTTCTCCATCCCCCCATCACCACCACCACTCTAACTCATCCCAGCATCAGAATGGGACTTAATCAATCCTATGCTGCTTCTGTTTATACAGTGGCAGCTAAAGCAGAGCTCATTTAATAAAGAGCATGCAGTCTACCTCAAATTTTATCAAACTTAGTAATACAGTGGTGAAGACTAGCGATTAGCTTTTCGGTTCTGAGACTGAAGAGTAATTATTGCACCCACTCCATGTATGAAATAGGCTCAGAGTCCTGCCAGTGTCACAGAACCAATTTTTTGACTGAAAGAGCAATTAAGGCTATGTAAAATCTCTTTTCCCAGACTGGTACCCAGTGTAGTCTCCCACCAAAAAGATTTCGGGTAGAAAAAGGCTATCTATGCCCAACAACGGGTCCACCTTCTGCTTAACGAAACATAGAAACATAGACTTTGACTGCAGATAAGGACCACTTGGCCCACCCAGTCTGCCCATTTCCCTACCTACTGGATAAGCTGCAGATTCTAGTTACCCAACAGCCTACTTCCTGCAACCCCCCTACTATAATTGCCTTATGTCTGTCCAATGCATGTTTGAATTCCCCCACTGTTTTAGACCCAACGACCTCCTCAGGAAGGCTGTTCCATGTATCCACCACTTCTCCTTGAAAAAAATTTCTCACATTACCCTGAGCCATCCCCTCTATCTTTAAATTGTGCCCCCTTGTTCTTACACATCTCTTTTTCTGAAAGATGCTACCCTCCTGGACTTTGTTGATTCCCTTGAGGTACTTGAAAGTTTCTATCATGTCCCCCCATCCCTCCTTTCATCAAGAGTATACATATTAAGCTCTCTCAGTCTCTCTTCATATGGTTTCTGCTGCAGACCCTGCACCATTTTAGTTGATGAGTGACCACAGGGGATCCACCTTGGGGCAGTCCCAGAATATGTGGAGGAGGGAGCCCTTAGCTGGTTGACATCTCATGCATTGGGCAGATACTGTCCTACCCATCTTCAAAAGTCTGGTCAGGGTGAGGTACATCTTGTGGAGAAGTTGGAACTGCATAATCCTCAACCGGTCCTGTGAAACATAAGTATAGGAGTTTCTCCATATCCTTCCCCCAATCCATCTCTAAGTGATGAAATTGAGAGGCCCATTACCTGGAGACCTCATCCACTGTTGGAAAGACTCTGTTATAAAGGCCAAGGTATATCTTAGACACTGCATGGGGGGATGTAGCTAACTCTTGCAAAGACTGTGGAAAATCGCCCCCCTTTGTCTCTACCAACCCAGCTTTGAAGCGTGATAATAACATATGGCAAAGTTGAAACACCTTAAAGATGGCAGCCTTATCCATCATATATTTTTGCATAATCTCCCAAGAGGTGAGACATTTTCCATTTTGGAATAAATCACCTACCCTTACTGGGGCCAGTTGTGGGAGCCAGGAGACAGGTAAGAGTCAGCCACCTATCCAGAAGTTGGGATTACAAAGGAGAGGTTGACACGGGTCTCTATAATTATTATATCTCATAAATGAACATAACTGAGCATGAATTTTAACTGATACCTCTATCAGAGAGTTACGTAAACTGTGTAGGAGGTCTCTAGGTTTGAGCTAAAAGAGGGACTGTGGGACCAACCCGGCTGAGGTGATTAGAGTATGTTCCATGGTAAGCCATGCTGGAATGTAAGTGAGTTGAACCCCTTCACTTATTGGCATAAGCCACTGTAGGTATTTACTGGTCTGACTAGCCCAGTAGTATAACTCAAAGTGGGGGAGCCTTAACACACCCATGACCTTAGAAACTGCAAGTTTATCAAATGCCCTTCTTGATGGCTTACCCAATTAAAATGAAATTAGATATAATGGCATGAGTCTTCTTGAGCCAGGAAAGAGGAAGTACTATATTCAACATGTTAATCAGGTAAAAAAGCTGGGGAAGGACATTCATCTTCACCAGACTAATATGATGCCATAGGGTCAGAGGCAAAACTTTCCAGCAGGCTAAGTCTTGTTGTATTACATGCAGCAGTGCATCCAGATTTGACTGCTGTGTTCGTAAGTCACTGCTGGTCAAGTTAATGCCCAAATATCTGAAACAATTCGGGAACCAAAATAACCCTAGATCCAGGACATCCCTTTTAAGTGTCCTGGAATTTAGAGGGAAGACAGATGTTTTGTCCAGTTTTATTTTGTAATTGGAAAATGAACTATATTCCCATATTGTTTCCAGGGCAGCCTGGATAGAAGACCAAGGGAGAGTGAGATGCAACAGGATACCTTCAGCATACGCTGATAGTTTCATCTCGTGGCCATCCACTCAAATGCCCATGTCATTCATTCATTCTTTCATTCAGCATCTGTAACTCCACCAAGTCCTAAATTACCCCACCCTCCATGCTGCCAGTGCACTCAGAGCTCAGCTATTTGGTGTATCCAGGACAAAATTTTGAAAGATACAGCCTACATGAACAGCATATTTGAGTATCTCACCAAATACCCAGCTAATCATGCTGTTGCATGTGAACTTCATGCAGTAAGTGCAGAAATGTTGGCAATTGATCTATTGCCATTCCCTTTTGTTGAAAATGTAGCATTCCACAGATTGATGGCAGATGCCTGTCCAAAATGGAAGATTTCATCATGCATGTACTTCTCCATCCATACCATTATGAAACTGTATAGGACTGTAACATGTACAGTAAGTCATGCCCTGCAACATTCAGCATCACCATACACATACTTTAGTATGGATATGTGGACCAGTGGCCAAAGAGCTGTTAGCTCTAATTTTTTTTTTTTAGTATATCTGTTTCTCTCCAGGTCCTCATCAGTTGGCAGTCCCTCTCTCAGCCACCCACCCATCTCTGCACTCAACATCGAACAGCTGTCCACGTCTTCCCCCATGGTTTCACCTCTGTGTTAAGGTGGTGAGGAACCCCCAACTTGACTCATCTCTAATTGGATCCAGATTCCGGGGAAGCACAATTCTGAGTCAGGGCTGTGGAGGGTGGCTGTTTCTTCCTGCTCTACCTGGGACCTCTTTTTCCTGGTTTTCTGGATCCCCCCTGGGTGGAGCATGCAATGTTGGCAATGGCCGAGCTGTGTGCACTTCTGCATTCAGCATGCCAGCCGACTGCTCCACCCCCTTGCTTGAGACAGGGTCTATGGTGCACTGGCACCCAGCCTCTGCTAGGTGCCAGGGAAGCACCAACCCAATACTTCCCCCCCTCCCTAGGAGAGGAGAGCTGTCCTACAGATGCTCGATCCTCTCCCTCCCCGGCTGACCCTTTGGCGACCAGCTTGCACCATGAACACAGGTCGCCAGCATGGCATGAGGTAAGACACGGATGCCTCAGCCCTCCACGTCACTGGGCCAGCACAAGTTAACTCTTATTTAAGTATTACAGCCCATTGGGCCTGGGTACCAGGAGTAGTATCATAGGCATGCATGGTGAGGGGTGACCCTGGCCCTTGCCCCCACCGTTAAAAGTCTGAACCCCCTCCTTTTTTATTTGTTTGCATTAAAATAAAACCATTCTTTAAATCCCTACTTTTGCCTCCAGTGTCCTCTATCTGAAAGAGTCAAATGAATTCTGATTGACAGCTAAAGCTTGCCTCCAATGGGATAACTTCTTGAAGTCCTGCTAGGTCCCTCCCCTCTTATGAGTCGAAAAGGGTGGTCTCACAAACTGCACCTAATTATGACATGCCTGCCCCAACAACAAGTTTGCAACAGGCTGATTTTGAATCTGAAAGCAGTCGCATGCATGAAGATGGGTATCCGCGGAGCAGTAGCAGGGCTTGGGAACAGCCCCTGGAATCTGATGGTATTGTAGAAGGCTGTGAAAGTTTGCAATGGAGAGGAGCTTCACCAAACATACTCAGGGCTAGCCAGGGAAAGAGGTATGAGGATGCAGATGTCAGCATTAAGTACTACTGTATCTGTTAGCATGGGTTTGGCCTATTCATCTATACTAATAAGTTGGGGTCGGGATTTGTTTCCCTCAGTCATTGTCTTGTCAGGTTTACATGCTCCTTTTCCCCTCCCTGCACCTCTTGTTCACTTTCCCTGTCTACACAAATCAGCCCCTCAAGGCCAATCATTCCCATTCAGTTATTTTATCAGAGAGATTCACTACGGCGATCATGACAGGTGAGAGTATTCCGCAGTAAACCTCAGGCATTCTTATGGAGAGCAAGGCTGACAGTCAAACAGCAGACAGAGAAGTTGTGAGGAGGAAGACCCTTGTTTCCCATGTTCCATTCCTCATCCAGCCCCCTTGTCACATGATTACATAGAATCTGCCAGCAGATAAGGACCATACGGCCCACCTAGTTTGCCCATTTCCCTACACACTGCTGCAGCCCCAGATCCTACTTGATCTATGGCTCACCTGCTCTGCACATCTCCAGAGTACCCTTATATCTATCCCATGCCCAGTAAAATGGGAAGCTCAGGCAGATACAATTGTCCAATAGTTTGTATAAGGAAATGTCAAACAGCCAGAGTTTCTTCAAAAATTATTAAGATTAGAAGTATAACTAGATTGGATTTCCATGGTTTTAAAACTGAAATAGCAAAAATTGACATGTCAAACTGAGCAATTTCAAAATCCAGACCAGGCAGCAAATTGGTTAACACAAAACCTTTTATTAGCATATGAGGCCCATACCACAATTACCAAACAGAGTTAAAGGAATCTTTTCTCCCTGGTTAACTAAAGAATTGAGGCATCAAATAAAAATAAGAGACAAGATAAGGCAGCAATATTTACAAACAAGGGATCCCAATCACTTGAATGAATATAGACAAAAAAGAAATAAAGTAAAGGAAGCAATTAAACAAGCAAAATCACTTTACTTTCGTTAACAACAACAAAAAAATGTAAAAAATCCAAGAACATTTTGGTAATCTTTTTGAAACCAAAATGATATATGACATTAAAAATGTGCCTTATGAGGAGAGATTGATGCATCTGAGGCTCATGTCACTGGAGGCGGGAAGAGTTAGGGGGAATTTGTTATTATGCTATGACATTATGAGGAATGATTACTTATTCAATGAACTAAACCTCCAGTTCAAAAATGACACCAAAGGAACCAGGGGGCACCCACTTCAGCTCAGACACATCAAATACAATACCATTAGAAGGAGGGATTTCTTCACACAGAGAGTGGTGGCCCCCTGGAACAGGTTACCAAAGAATCTTATATGCTCTGAGAGTAAGATGCAATTTAAATATTGTTTGGACAACTATATAATGTATGTTAGAATGCTGTTAACCACAGGAAATCATCATTTCCTAATGTTGTTAACCTATCGATGTGACGTAGATATGTTGTTAACCTATCGATCCTACGTCACATCGATAGGTTAACAACAGCGAGTGGTCTGTGCATGTGCGTGCTTTTTTTTTGACGGGGAACCGACTGAAGGGAAACCGACGGGGAAGGACTGAAGGGCCGTGGCGTTGACTTTTTAAAAAACATAAGCTATTTAATTTTTGATAGTGGGACCATACACTATAAAAAATAATGTATGGTCCCTCTATCGTTAACCAGTCAATTTTAACTGTCTTGAGGTTGCCATGGCAACGTAAACCTCTCAAGCTTCGCTGTCGAGGTTTACATGGTCACCCTGGCAACCTCTTGACTGTTAACTGACCGGTTAACGATAGAGGACCATACATTATCCTCTATATTATGGATAATGGTATTATGTACTATTAAGGATTTCAGGATGGGAATGGTAATGGGCTATCTTCAGTCTTCTTTGTTCCCTAATACCTTTGTATGAACTGTTATATTTGTAGTCCTAAGGATAAATCTAGCATTAATTGTTTAATTAAAAGGGACAAAATAATAGAGGGGAAGGAAACTTCTGATTATGTAAACGAGCATCTTGTAAATCAGATGGAGAAAGATGAGGAAGGGAAAAGTGTAGACCAGAACTGTGAAAAATTAGTGCAGAGATAGATAAGAAGTACTGATGAAAGTAATGTGTTCACTTTTACTTCAATACCTGAATGAGAAGTTCTGAAATTGCTGTAACTATTGGATGATAAGAAGGGAAGTGGATCAGACTTACTGTACTCAGGGGTACTGCGGTTGGCAGCTGACAAAATTGTGAAACCGTTGACTTATTTGTCTAACTTGTCTATAAATACAAGGATTATTCCTTCAGTTTGGGAGGAATTATTGTTGTCCCAGTATTTAAATCAGGGGAAAGAACAAATGTGGCAAATTATAGGCCAATTTCATTATTACCAATTCTGGGTAAACTCCTGGAGAAATGTGTATTTGAAAAATTGGTTTCTTTTTTGGATGGGAAGAAAATTCTGGTTGACCAACATGGCTTCAGAAGGGTTTTAGTACGACGACCACTCTGGTGGGGTTTACAAGCACCGTACTCAACGCCTGCAATAAAGGATTGATGTCGGGTATGGTGTTCATTGACCTTATCAGTGAGTTTGATATGGTAAACCAGAATATATTGCTTCAGAGATTACAATATTGTGGGGTATCTGAACAAAGTCTGAGGTGGCTTAACAGCTATTTGAGCTCTCGAATGCACAGGGTTAGGATAGGGGGGACTTTTTCAGTGTCAATGAAAGTAAGGACAGGGGTCCCTCAGGGCTCAGTACTGTGGCCATTGCTATTTTCCACTTTTGTAAATGATATGCCCAAGGAATTTTGTAAATCAGAATGTATCTTATTTGAAGACGACACAGTCTTTCTCACCTTGGGTCCCTCTGTTAGTGACATACAAGAGGCTCTACAACAAGATTATTGAAAGATAGAAAATGGCTGTCTCTGAACAAATTGAAATTGAATGAGACAAAAACAAAAGTTATGCTCTTTGGCACAGTTCAGAGGTTGGTCTGAGGTGGGAAGACCTTTGCATCAAAAGTACTAATGGGGTGCAGATATCTCAAGTAGTATCATTCAAGTATTTAGGTATTCATTTTGACCCCTCCTTATGTTTCATGGGACATCTAGACAGTATTGTAAAAAAAAATACATTAAAAATTACTTATTTTTTGTACAGAAATATAGAAGCCCAGACTGATGAGACAAGGATGGTCCTAGCTAAGCAAATCTTGTTACCAATACTAGATTATGGTGCACCCTTGTTCCTCAACCAGGGGATTTCTTTCCTGTCAGAATATCAACTAACATTAAATAGCACATGCTGTTTTGGGCTTAGGGTCCCAGTTAGAGCTCACCTCTGCCTTTTTTTATGAGAAAATGAATATTGTCTCTCTAGAATGAAGAATAGAATATAGTGCAGCCATCTTTGCATTTACGGTTTACCATAATTCATCTCCTGGTCATCTTTTTGAGAAATTCGTAAAACAAATTGATTCACATTTAACAAGGTACAGTGCAGAAACTTTATTATATCCAAACCCAATGAAATTGTCAATGAAAGAAAAGCTCATTTACCTGGTATGGTCCTGTATTATCA
Organism: Neoceratodus forsteri; assembly: GCA_016271365.2. Classification (NCBI taxonomy): domain Eukaryota; kingdom Metazoa; phylum Chordata; order Ceratodontiformes; family Ceratodontidae; genus Neoceratodus; species Neoceratodus forsteri. Next base: position 1,397,570,503 of record CM057450.1, read on the forward strand.
ACCTAATTGGGGAAGGGGTAAAGCCCTTTAATGTTCTTTAATGAGACACAGACACTCGAAGGTGTATTCCAATCAGTATTTTATTGGTTCCCCCTACATTTCACTCTGTCCCTAGAGCTTGTTCACGGGGTGTTGAACATTTTTTCACATACTGATTACAGTTCTGAAACAGTATAAACATGTATACGTTATTTAATTTTATCCAAAATTGTTTTTACAAACCTTTAAGTTATCTATAAATTTTCTGTCACTCTATTAGCAAAATAACCCACCTACATTTCTTGTTACACTGTATTTCTTCTTTTTCTAAATCATCTTTATGGCATATAAACCATTTCTATTTATGAAAATAAAAAAATAAAGACAACCATAAATGTAATGGTCTTTCATTTTGCCATGCAGCACTGAATACATTTTCCTACATCTCAAAATGGGATTGATACCAACAATATACGTGAGCAACTAAAGCATACCTTAAAGGACTGAATTTAAAAAAAAAATGTGGGGTGTTGCCTCCTGCCAATTCAAATTCCTGGCTTTGTTTACTTGTGCTAAATAGCCTGCAACACAAAATAAAACCAGCATTTTATTTTCTCCCTGCTTACTTGCAGTAATGAATCAAATATCAATTTTAGAATCAGTACTTCATTTTTAAATGTGGAAAGCTTTTACCTTCAGGAGGAGACTCTTTGCTCCAAACTTTTCTTAAACCTTTAGTGGGTAGCTCTAATGGTGTAGTGCTTGTGCTCCTTCCCTCTCAAGCTCTCCCTGTAAAGCCTGGTCAACGGGTGTGGTGATGTCACGCTGACATGCCCGCGCATGCAAGCACTAGATCTTGCTGTGCGCATGTGCTAAAATACTGGCACATCTAGATGCAGCCCCAGCCCTCCAGGGAGAGCTCATCTTCAGTGCTGTATTGACTTAATGAAGTACGAAGCAATTTCAGACTTAACAATATAGAGTTCTGCAATCCAGCATATATTCATTTACAATCTACATATTACCTGAAGAATTATCAGAACAATTCCACAAGTTTAAAGAAAATGTAAAATTCATGAGTAGGAAAATTACATGGAATAGGGGTGGGGGGAGAAGGAAAAAATGGGGCTTGGCTTTTAAAGGAAAAATATAGAATTTACTGTAATATGGTCATATTTATACTAGTAATACTCATCGAATACAAACAGTGCATTTTCACAGTACTGTACAAACAGGGAAACAAAACCTTATTTATACCCATGACAAATAGTTTCAAAGTCCTTTGTTTATGTTTACAATACATATATAGTCATGCTAATACAAATGTATCAATATCTGTTAACATGTTTTCCAATTTGTTTCTATATTCATCCCAATAGTTCTTTCTAATGTATGCATTGTAAAAATCCATCACATTTCTATTTGGAGTAGTTTGTCCCTGAAACTACCACCTCTCTCTGGTGGTGTAACTTTTTCTAAGCCCCAGAATCATAGCGAGGCATCATTGTGGCCACTATTATTGAAATTAACTGCCACTGGGGAATTAATATCACTATTTCATATATCCCCTTTGTATTCTAATATTCTGGTTTTCAACATATGGCTCATGTGTCCCACATACAGTAAATCACACTGACACTGTAAAACATAAATTGTTCTTTCTGATGTACATGTGATGTTCTACAGTATTCTAAACTGTTCTCCTGTACATGGGTGAATGAATACCTGTTTCTTTATAGTGTGATTACATACTGCATATCTGCCACACAGTGCATCCCTAGACTAAGGGGTCCCAAAAGTAATTGTTCTCCTGGCACTAGTGGAATTTTAAACTGATATCGAACTACCTCATCCTTGATGTTACTAACTTTTTTTGCTACAACTACAGGTTGTAATTGTAGTTCCTTAACTTGTTTATTGTCATCCTTTACCAAATGCCAGTGTTTGTGAATGATTCTTCTTATGACAGACATTTATGGTTATATTTCGTAGAAAAAACTAATCTTTGTTCCACCTGTTTTCTGTGTTGTTTTATTTAATAGAGTTTCTCGATCTTGACTATTTATTCTCTCTTCTTCTGCCCTAAGTGTCCCCCAGTGATATCCCCTGTCCCTGAATCTCTCCAGCATGTTACCGACCTCCACATTAGTGTCCTCTGGTTTACTACAGTTTCTTTTAGCTCTGGTTAGCTGTGCATATGGAATACTGTTCTTTAAACATGGCTCATGAAAGCTTTTATTGTGCAACACAATATTTCTATCAGTGCTTTTCCTATAGAGGTTAGTGTGTATCCGTCTATTCTCCAAGTGTATGTTTAGATCTAGAAATGGGACCTTTGTTCTATCATAATTCATGACAAATTTTAGACTCCAATCTTTATGATTATGTTCTAGATCAACATTTTTTAATTCTTGTTCCATACCCTGCCAAATCATAAAGATATCATCTATATATCTAAACCAAACATGTATATTGTAATCCAACATACCTCCCTGTGCATCGGATATGTATGTTTGTTCAAAATTGTCCATGTATGCATTTGCATATGCGGGTGCCATGGTGGGTTCCACCATGGCAGTACCCCGATTTTGCTGGTAAAACCTATCATCAAATTCAAAATAGTTCTTTTGTAATATGAAATCTGTTAATTCCTGTAATATTCTAGTTTTGGGGTGTGCCAAGGTTCCTCTTTTATCTAACAGTTTACCCATACATTCAACTCCTTCATTATGTGGAATAGACGTATAGAGATCCGCGATGTCTAGAGTAACCAAAAATACATCTTCTGGGATGCCCCTTTCTGCAAAATGATTCAACTTGTGTATCATATCCATAGTATTCCTGACACATGCTTGAGTTTTTATCACTAAGGGCTGTAAGTGCAAGTCAATAAACCGGGAGATCGACTCAAAAACAGAGCTGATCCCCAAGACGATGGGTCTACCTGGAGGGTCAGTGACATTTTTGTGGATCTTAGGAATGGCATAAAAAGTAGGTGTTCTTGGGTATTCACTAATGACTTGTCATTCATAACCCAAAAAGTTAATAGTACAGTACAATGGATTTCAAAACAATGCTGGCTTCTTATTATCACAGTTTAATTCACTATTCTTGTAACAACAATGGAACTGTTTAAATGTGATTTAATTTATATTTATATTTGTAATATGTATTGTTTTAAGTCTATGTATTTACAATGTGTGATGTATTTGTGATGGTTTATATGTCAGACATGACTGAAAAAGGGCAGTGCCCAGTCATCTTCCTGGTTAAAAAAAAAACAAAAACATGCACTCTTGAACCTCTGTATTGTTTTTGCCACCACCACCTCTGCTTGAAGTCTGTTCCATGGCTCCACCACCCTTGCAGTGAAAAAGTACTTCCTAACATTACTCCTGAGCCTTCCACTCTTCAGCCTCATATCACGCCCCCTTGTTCCCATGCAGAGTTTTCTCTGAAATATGCTTACCACCTGTACCATGTTTAGTCCCCTAAGGTACTTTAAAGTCTCTATCATATCTCTCCTCTCTCTTCTTTCCTCCAGCAAATAGATATTAAGGTCCTTAAATCTTTCCTCGTATGGATTCTGGTGCAGTCCATGTACCATCTTCATTGTATTTCTCTGAACTGCCTCTATTTTGTCAATGTCCTTCTGGAGATGTGGTCTCCTGAACCGGATCCAGTGCTCCAGCTGAGACCTCAACAGTGGTCTGTACAGTGGCATCACCACCTCTTTTCTCCTGTTTGTTATGCCTCTTCCTATGCACCCCAATATTCTATTTGCTCTCCCCACCAACTTTTCACACTGTTTGGTCTCATTCAGGTCATCAGATATGATAACCCCCAGGTCTCTCTCCTAACTTGTGGTGGCCAGAATTTCCCCACCCATCCTGTACTCCTCCTTTGGATTCCTGGGACTCAGGTACATGATCTTGCACTTCTTAGCATTGAAATTCAACTGCCAGAAACCTGACCATTCCTCTAACAGGCTTAGATCCTTTCTGATTTTTTCCACCCCCTACGGTGTGTCCACTCTGTTGCAGATCTTGGTGTCATCTGTGAAGATGCACACCTTTCCCTCTAGATTCTCTGTAATGTCACTAAAGAAGACATTGAATAGGACTGGCCCCAGCACTGACCCCTGTAGCACCTTGCTGGTCACCTCCCTTTCCTCAGATTTCATGCCATTTACCACCACCCTCTGAGTCCCGTCCCTTAGCCAGTTCCCAACCCACTTTGCCACCATGGGACTCACTTCCAGGATCCCCAATTTATTTAGCAATCTCCTGTGTGGGACGGTGTTGAAGGCCTTGCTGAAATCCAGATAGCCTCATCCACCAGCCCTCCCTGATCTACTAGCCTGGTTACCCAGTCAAAGAAATCTATAAGATTCATCTGACAGGACCTTCCTGCTGAGAATCTATGCTGCCTTGGAGTCTGTGCCCTGCTATCCTCTAGAAATGTCACAATCCTCTCCTTAAGAGAGGACTCCATTAGTTTGTGCAGATGTTTCAAGAGGCCTTCCCATGGTGTTAGTTGTGACTAGAGATGGGCCCTTGCATGCACCTCTCATCCACCCTGTACCTGCAACTATCAGTGTGATCTGCTGGGAGTGAGGATAGGGGGGTACAAACTGCCTATCAATCAGACTAAGCATGTCATAACCCAAGTTTCATCTTGCTGGGCTGTGACGTAGCTTACTTAGCTTTAAAATGCAAGACATTACACCATTTACAGTGGTGTTTTAAAAAATTTCCTAGGGGAGCATGTCCCCAGACCCCCTTAGGTTTGTAAGGATTCTGATCCCCTTATTCATTGATTCTGCTCGCACCTCTGGGTAGTATTTGATGCTGGGATGGGAACAAACTACATGAAGCCCAACTGTGCTGGTAACAACATTTCTGCTTTTCACCAACATACCACACTGGCAATGAGGAGGGCAACAGGCTTAAAGTACACATGGGTCAAAAAATGTTAGAAGTCCTTCTGACCAAAATTGATGAGTGGCTGCACCCACTGTCCCTGAAAGTAGATTTCATAGCAAGTGATAACCACTCTAATGTGGTGAAATGCATCAGTGATGGTTGTTTTTTCATTGTTCCCTGCATGGCACACTTTCTTAATCTTGCAGTGCAGTAGTTTCTGGCATATCCAGAAATCAAGTCAATGTTGACTGTAGCTCACCACATCTGTGCCCACTTTGCTCATTCTGAAAAGGTCCATGACTATCTTAGGCAGCTGCAGATCCCGAACAACCTGCCTCAGAACTGCCTGAAGCTGGAAGTTGTCATGAGATGGAACTCGACACTGTATGTGATCGAGCACTTGTATGAGCAGTACAAAGCTCTCTTGGAATACCTGCTGGTGCACACAAGCTGTGACAGTTCTGGAGCATCAGTGTCTCTCACAGCTGAGCAATGGTGACTCATGGATGGCCTCATCATGATTCTAAGGCAATTTGAGCATGCCACACAAGCGGTGAGTGGGGACACTGCCTCTTTCGGTCAGGCCACCCCACTGTTATGGGTGCTGAAGCAGACCTTGATAAATGTAAAGCAGGTGCTACATGCAGGTGGAGATAGGGCATGCTGTGCATTAGTGGAACACGTGATGCAAATATTAGACTGCTATAACCATATTTCAAGCATTCTGCAGTCTCCTGATTTTGAAATTGCAACCATGCTGGACCCACATTATTAAAGGGACCTGTCATCCATACTTGAAGGTGGGCATGATCAGGTACAGGTACAAGCACAAAATCTAACTGACCAGCTTGTAAAACTGGTTCATGGGGCATAGATGTCATGATCACAATTCTGCAAGACAAAGCATTAAAAGTTATAACAGACTGGATGTTGCTACCACTTCAGTTAAGTGGGCTAAAAAAACGGTGTTCACAGGAGGACAAATGGCCATAAATCCACTTTGGGATGCTTTGTTCCAGTTGGAAATTGCAGATGTAGAGGAAAAGGAGGAGCAAGCTGATGAGTTTGCAGGATTGCGTGTAGCCCAACAGACAACATACAGGTGTGACAGAGAGTTCATTTTCAGGGTGCTTTGAATGGGGTTTGCTACCCCTCAAAATGTCACAAAAGCACAGTTTTCAAGCACTCCAGGTTACAATAATGACTGAAGACTCAGACTTACTGCAAAAATGTGCTTTTATTGAAGCATTCAAAACACCAGACTAGAGGCACTATTCCCCAAATTTGCATGCAGCACAGTGCATGGTGGATGCAATATTTGGCAGACACCAGGCACCTGAACATTTTGGAAGAGACTCTGCTGTACTGGAGCAGCAAGATGACTGTGTGGCCAGCACTGACCTCCACAGCAGTTAAATGTCTGAACTGTCCTCCTTCTAGTGTAAGTGTGGAAAGGGTATTCAGTTCACCGGGGGCCATTGAGAGGAACATGCACACAAATCTATTGCTTAGAATTGTTATCATGCTAACATTTATTACAATGAATGAAGGGCACATTCCACCTATGACAACTACATCTGTCTTAGTACCACAGGATGGTGGTGGTGGTGGTGATGGAAAATGAAGCAGAACAACATGGTGGTAATTGCAAAGTACATTCCAGTGAGTCTTAAGACAGCACATTGTTTGGTATCCAACATGATTTGGTGTCAACAAAACAGTTATTATGAAGATGGTACTGAACATGGCCTCTGTGGAGAGCAGGTGAGGGGGTGAATATAATACAAATCTTCAAGTTCCTAAAGGGTATGATCACGGTTAACTTAGTGGGAGAATAGTACCATGAGTCAGTGGAATAGCATGGCAGCAGCCTGAAGGCCTAGGCCTATGCCTTGATGTGCATTCAAACACTGTAACAAATATGCCTTAACTCAGCTAGCAGTGGATGCCAATGTGCCTTAAACAACATGCACCTATGCGTGGGCCTTTTTTTTAAAATTTTTAAATTAGATCATGCTTACACCCCTATGAGTATACAGTCAAGGTTGGTTGAGGGGGCACAAAATGTGAGACACTGACATGAGTTGAGTTAAAAATATGATGCATACTTTCAATGGATGTTATAATGTTCATTTATTCCTTCTCTTACAGAAATGAAAACTCCACAGAAAGAGCTTAGTAAGAAGGCAACCAAACATATGAAGGAGACTGAGGCTGTCTTCAAAAAGCAAACTGAAAATGAAGAGCAGCAGCAGCAGCAGGACCAAGAAAGGGCCACCAACACAGGTACCAGCAGAACTGAGACAGCACCTGCAATGTTAGAAAGTAGAATGAAAGGCATTGAAAAACGATTGCATAGGATTGAAAAAAATATAAAGGAAGTAAAGTGCAATCAGCAGCAAATCCTTCAAAGGCTGGATATGCTGCTAGGCCAAGTGGCACCAGGACACAGTACACCAGCACCCCAAGTGCCACCCCCACCACAGGCAGAATAATCCAAATTGCAAATAGTTTTTGTGTAGTGTTTTTTCTGTTGTTGTTGATATTTTTATTGTTGTTGCTTTTGTTGCTTTGTTTTTTAAAATAAACATTTTGGGGCTATAAAACAGTATCTTCCTGTATGTAATTCGTGATGGGTATCGTGATGCATCATTGCTGCTATTGAAGGACCATGAATGATGGTGATTTTGTTTATTTATTTATTATTATTTATTTAAAATTGGTGAAGGGGAAAGGCACACTGAGCCGGTACTTGTTTCCAGGTGTGACCCGGGTACAAAGTACATACAGGAGTAAATGATGATTCAATACAATCAACAAATTTGTTTACAGGAGTTAAATTTGTTTTAGGTACAATGGATACAAGGTAAAACACTAAGATAATTCAATGGTTTCAAGGTAAGACACTAAAAAATAGGCAAGGATACACTGCATGCCAAGCAGTAATATATTAACACATTAGGGCAGGCAGAAAAAGAGCTTGAGATCAGGAGGGTAGTCAACTCAGGCTGAGAAGGCTTTTGAACTCAAGATGGGGCTGTAGGAGTGGGGGTTAAGGGTGAGTTTAGGAGCATTGGGGGGCACAGAGGGAAGGGGAGAAGTCCAAGAAGTCTTTTGAGGGATGATAGAGGGGAGATAAGGTGAAGGTCAGAGGGTAGATTGTTCCAGAGTAGGGAGAACTGGTATGAGAAGGCAGACTGGCCAGCAGTGTAGTGAGGGTGGGGAATGGAGAAGGTGTGTGAGTCCCTATGACATAGGGAGTAGGTCGTGGGCTCGGCTTGAGTGAGGCTGAAAGAAAGGTAATGGGGTATGGAGCTAAACCAAAACTTAGCAATGAGAAAGGAGCAGGGAATCAACCTCCTGTGGAAAAGTGAAGCAAGGGAGAGAGGAGCATAAAGGAGGCAGTGGTGGGTAAAAGGAGGAGAGGCATTGGCAAAGCAGTAAAAAGACTTGAGTAGGGTGTCATGTTTGGAGAGGGAGGGAGAAGGCTGGAACAGTGCCATAGACTAATTCAGCATAGTCCAGGACTGGCAAAATGTTTTGAGTACTAGTGTACGCCAAGTTGGGAGATGGAGGCTGGCTTTGTGGCAGTAGAGGATGGCGGGTTTGGGTCAGTGTTTGGTGCAGATAGCCTCACAGTGTTGGGTAAGAGGAGGAGAGGCTGTGGAAAAGAGGCAAAAATAATTGAGTAGGGTGTCAAATCAGGAGAGGAAGGAGGCTGGGACAGTACCATAGACTATGTCAGTGTAGTCCAGGAGTGGCACAATTGTTTTGAGTACTAGAGCATGCCAACTTGGGATAGGGAGGCTGGCTTTGTGGTGGTACACAATGGAGAGTTTAGGCCAGAGTTTAATGCAGATGGCGTTGGCATGAGTAGAGACATCGAGGTGACTGTCCAGCCAAACACCCAGGTATTTGAAAGTGGGGACCAGCTCGAGGGGAGAATCGTCCTGAGTGGTGATTGCTGGGGGGAGGGCAGGAAGGAAGGTCAGCTTCTGTTTGGAGCCAAAAAACATAACTGTCTTTTTTGCATTGAGTTTAAGCTGGTTTGATTGGAACCAGGACTGTACCCTGTTGAAGTAGTTTTGGAAGTCTAGGAGGACACAGTCATGGGATGGGCCAGAGGCAAAGAAGACTGTGTCATCCACCAACATGTGTATATCAGAGGAAAGACAGACAGAGGGAATGTCATTTATAAAATTAGAGAAGAGGAAGGAGCCAAGGATGGAGCCCTGAAGAACCCCAGAGAGGATAGGGAGAGGGGTGGATTGAACATCTCCTATCTGGACTGATTCTTGTTGATTATGGTGATAGGAACAAAACCAGTCAACTGCAGGTTTACCAAGGCTGAATTTATGAAGAAGGAGAGGGTGAGAGATGGAGTCAAAAGCTTTAGCTAGGTCAATGAAGATTGTAGCAGTGATATGGCTTTGGTCCATAGCTGTGGAGATGGAGTCTGTGATGCACAACAGGGAGTTGATAGTTGATTGTTTCTGAAAACCAGTTGCATGGGTGATAGGGAGTTGTTAGAGGAGAGGAAATCAGAGAGTTTGGCCAGCATGGGGGATTCCTGGACTTTAGCAAAGGGAGGGGAGGAGTGAGATAGGTCAGTAATTTCCAGGGGATAATGGATCACTGCCCTTGTGCACTGGTAGGACTTTGGCTGATTTTCAGGTAATTGAAACAGAAGCTGTGGAGAGGTTAAATATGTAAGTCAAGGGGGTGACTATTGTGGGGACAGAGATGCACAGCAGTCTAAGGTGGAGGCCGTCCGGGCTAGATTTGGATGGGTTGAGAGAGAGAGATGAGCACTGTGTAATCTTCTAGAGGAGAGAAGGGAGGGAAGAAAAAGCTGGGGGATGAGGGGGGAGATTCAGGAGGGATGGGAGATATGCCAGGCAGGGAGGGGGAGGGGGAGTCAGGCAGGGCACAAGAGATGAAGAACTTCTTGAAAGCATCAGCTACTGAGGCAGGGTTTGAGACTGGGCAGCCTTGATTTTAAGGACTGGGCAGGCTTGTTAGGAGGGGGGATCTAAGAGGGAGTGGATCACTTTCCAGAAGGAGGCTGGGGAGTTGTGGATCTAATTAAGCTCAGATTTAACATAGGAAGCCTTGGACTGGCGAATGGCCTTGGTGCACTTGTTTCTGAGTTGTTTGTAAAATTGGAGATCACTTTGGGTGAGGGATTCTTTCTAACATCTCCAAGCTTTGTCCTTGGTACGGCACAAGGCAATGAGGTCTAAAGTGATCCAGGGGTGGTGGTAGTGCTCCACCCTTGCTTTCCTGAGGGTTGTGTGCAGGTCCCAGATATGGCTGAAGGTGTCATAAAAATGGGGTAAGGCAAGGTCTACGTCAGGGGCAGAAAAGACTGATTGCCAGTCAGCTATTGTGAGGTCATGCAGCAGGGTGGCTTTAATTGAGGGAGTGGAGGGAGTGGGTTCACATGAATTTGGGAGGGGAGTGGGGAGTGTGGATTTTGCAAATGTAGTAAGTAATACAGTGATTGTTGAGGGCATTAGAGAGGATGCCCAAGGCATATATATGGTGGGGTTGGGAGGATAAAATCCAATCTAGAAGGGGGAAGCTTTGGGACCAAGAGTTTAGACAGGTAGGTTCCTGGATGAGCTGAGATAGATTGACGGCTTTGATTGGTAAGGTGGAAGGCTTAGCAGGAGGGGAGAGACAGTCACTATTGAAGTCACCTAGGAGCAGAAGCTCACCATTGCATGAGAGGGTGGAGACAGAGGAGATGGCCTTGATAACGGAGTATGGTGAGGCCCTGGATGGGGCATTCACAACACTGATATGGGGGGGGGGCAGAGGAGGGAAGAGAAACATGGGCAATTTTGAGTTTGTGGGAGGAAGGACTGGATTCTCTAAGGATGATGGAGCATAAGATATACTGCCTGATGTACAAAGCTATCTGCCCCCCCCCCCGCCTTGCTTACCTCTGTCCTGGCAAAATAAATTAAAGTCAGGAGTGTCAAGAGAGGAGTTAGGGATTTTGGTGGACAGTCAAGTTTCAGATATGCAAAATATGTCGGGGTGATATTGGGTAACCCAAACATTTAGGGCATCTAGTTTGGGGAGGAGGCTCCTGGCATTGAGATGAGAGATATGGAGGCCCTTGGGGAGAGAGGAAAAGTTCTAAGGTGAGGGCAACACTGGAACAGTTGTGGATGGGGTGAAGGAGTACTGGTGCATTGTGGGGGCCAGGGTTGGGTTGTATATCACCAGTGAGGTACAGAATGAAGAGGAAGAGGGGAAGGAATGGAGTTTTGATTTCTCAGAGCTGCACACATTGGGAGGTACAGAGAAGTTTAGGCAGCGATAAAGAGCCTTGAGATTTAGGAGGTGGGAGGAGAGCAGTGATGGGTGAATAAGGAAGGGGAAGGTGGGCAAGAAGGGTAGGATGGTGAGGGAGAGAGGAATGGGTAGGGGATTGAGAGTTATGGGGGCAGGCCATGGTGGTGAGAGAGGGGAGGCAGTGAGAGGAGAGGGCAAGGAAAGGGTGGGATAATGAAGTGAGGTGGGGCCAGTGCTGCTGAAGGGGGAGTTGGCAGTAAGGAGAGGGTGCCAAGGGAAAGGGAAGGAACACAAGTAGGAGAAACAGGAGGGTGATGAAAGAGGAGGGTGGCAAGATGGACAGCATGGGAGGCAGATGCTACAGAGGGAGGAGATAGAGAAAAAATGATGTAATAGAAGGAGCAGCAGTTGAGAAGAGGGGGTTAACTGCTTGGGAATGACAGGAGGACTTTGCTACATTGGTCTAATTTCAGGCAGCTACTGACAAAGCGATGTAGGGAGGAAGAGAAAGAGGTGACATCCTGGTGGTGAGTACAGTTGTGTTTTGATTTTGGTTGGCTGCACTAGGAAGTGGGTTCGGAGGAGCAGTAAGAGGATTTAAAGAGAGGACGGGGTAGGTGTGGGGGTGGGTGGGAGAAAATTTAAGCTAAATGAGCTGCTAGGAGGGAGTTTGCCAGGAGAACAGCAGCAGAGAACAGAAATCAGCAGTGCTCCATTGGCTCAAACTAGGAGCCAATCAGGAGCAGTACCCTTCATAAAATGTCCAATCAATGGAAAGCTGAAATGGGCACCTAGCCTGAAAATTTCCATTGATGATCCTTAATGGGCCATACCTTTCTTCCTTGCAGCTGCCACTGGTGAAGGGTAAGGTGGGTGGCAGCAGCAGGGAAAGACACAACATGGGGGGAGTGCACCTGGGTCTGGGGGCTCAGCTCTGAAAGAGAGAAAAAATGGCAGAGGTTAGACAGATAAGTAGGAATTAGGGGTGGGGGAAGACACAAGGCAGACAATTAAGCTCCAGGGGGTCAGGGCATCAGGAGAGAATCAGCTCAATCAGCGATGGGAAAGAGAGGAGAGACCAAGGAATGGGGGGCTGGGACGGTCAGTGCTGAGTGCTGGAAAAGCTTGAAAAAAAGAAGAAAAAAAAATGAGAGACTGAAGGGAGGGAGCGGGTAGTGTAATGGAGGAGAAGTCAGAAATAAGAGAGAAGTTGAGAGGAAGGAGGGGTGCAGAGGACAGGTAGTGGCTGCAGGTCAAGATGATTAAATAAAATTAGCCAGTAAGCAATTAAATAACAGTCAGTGGCTGGGGGTCTGCAGCTGCACAGGGAGATTAGAGCAGGGAAAAGAAGGGAAAAACAGAATTATTTGCAGCAAACAAACAGCTGAGACAGGGGACAGATTGTAAAAGCTGAACTGAAGTTAAGATACTAGTACACTCTAAATAGCATGCACCCAAATAGTTCAACTAGTAGATATCAAAACCAGCATATACAAGAATTTAAAAAAAAATCAGCCTTGGCGTTACGCATTCAAATTTAAGCTAAATTAGTTGCTAGGAGGGGAGCTTGCTAGAAAGAACTGCAGCAGACAGAAGAAATCAGTAGTGCTCCACTGGCTTACACTTGGAGCCAATCAGCAGTAGTACCCTTCACAAAATATCCAATCAATGGAAAATCTGAATGGGCACCTAACTTGAAAATTTCCATGGAAGATCTTTAACAGGGCCATACCTTTCTTCCTTGTGGCTGGCACTGATAAAGAGTAAGGTGGGTGGTGGCAGCATGGAAAGCCACACCACGGGGGAGCACACCCAGTTCAGGGGGGCTCAGCTCTTTCTTCCTTGCAACTGGCACTGGTCAATGGTAAGGCAGGCAGCAGCAGCAGGGAAAGCTGCACCATGGGGAAGTGCACCCGGGTCGGGGGTGTTCAGCTCTTTCTTCCGTGTGGCTGGCACTGGTGAAGGGTAAGACGGGTGGCAGCAACAGAGAAAGCTGCCCCATAGGGGAGTGCACCCGAACCGGGGGAGGCCAGCTCTTTCTTCCTTGTGGCTGGCACTGGTGAAGGGTAAGGTGGGCAGTGGCAGCAGGGAAAGTCGCACTGCAGGGGAGCGCACCCAGGTCAGGGGGATCGGGGGGCTCAGCTCTGAAAGATGGTGTGTGTTTTGGATACAAAACATTTGGATTGTCAATAACATAGATATGGATTCCTAGTTATAGTGCCTTTATAATTTCCACTCAGTGCAATTTAAAACACTAATGCCACAAGTTTCTGTCCTGGCAGGCAACTCATAATAAGGAGTTGGCTGCCTGAGGAGCTAATTTAGCCCTACTGAAATTTTTTATTCAGTAGTTAATCAACTACTTACATTAGTATGCCCGGCTTATATCATCTGACTACGAGCCGAATGCTGCAGCCCCTCCCCTAAAACTTGTAGTTTGCTGAGGTAAAGTAGGGAATGGGGCTGCAAGCACGCTATATATAGAATGATGAAATTGTTGGAGAAGGGCTCTCTAAACATGCCAACAATTTCTTTGTTTCTACTTATACAGTACATGTATAGGACTGTAAAATATATCTAGTGTTAGCCTCACACAATTATAAATGGAAGCAAAAAAAAACAGTCAACATATTTAGAGTGCCCTCTCCGATTTCATTATTCTATATGTAGCACACCTTCAGTCCTGTTCCCTAGTTCACATTGTCAAATTGCAAATTGTTAGGGGTGGGCTGCAGCACTCGGCTTGTAGTCGGACGTTATGAGCCGCTTATACTAATGTAAGTAGATAATTAACCACTGAATTAAAAAATTACATTTTGAGCTAAATTAGCTCCCCAGAAAGGCAATTGCTTTTTATGAGTTGCCTGCCCAGAATGTGGTAGTTGCTCTTTAAACCATGGCACTGGGTCAGAACTGTGCCGACAATAATAGTGCAGTCAAGAACAGTGTGATAAAAATAGCACTGATTTTGTTTTTGTGAGGGGCTGTGCCCCCACAGCCCCTGATGTGGAGGGCTGTGCCCCTCACATCCTCCCAGACTGAAGGATTCTCACTCTGGGGAGGAGAAGATCACATAGAAAGTTAAAATTTTATGGGGCCATGGAATACTGTTTCCATGTCCCCACGTAAAAATATTAATTTCCGAGTGCACAAAAAAGTTGGAGACCATGATTAGAACCCTGGTCTCCAGTGCCACTTTCCGAGCTGCTCGATGCCCCAGCCCTCCATGTGATGGGAACAGCTCGGCTAGCCTCCTGGATCCTGGTGCCCTTCTGTCCAATAAGCACCATGGACAGTGACCAGGGGAGCGCTTACTGAAAGCACTGTAAATCCCCTCTCGCTGTCTGTGTTAGTGCTACAGGGACTAGCGCTCTCTTGACTGGTGCTGTTCCTGTAGAGCTATTCTAACCAGGTACCTAAATGACAACATACTGTTGTTGTAGGTTGGTTTTGCTTCATAGCAATGAATGCAATAAGTAAATAAAGACATTGGAGCCGATTCCAAGTCAAATGTTGCAACTCACCAGCGTATGCAAGTTGTGATATTCGCTGCTATGCCAGGGACCCTGCACCACATGCCAAGAACATCAAGGTCCCGGCACTCTTGACATTTAGGTTATGCCAAGCAGAGGCTACTGCCACGGGCATGGCATAGAAGCCCTGCATGTAGCAGTTGTGGCCTGCTACGGCAGCCCCTCCAAAGTCCCCCACCCCAGAACACCATGGCACACACCAGGGGGAATGGGGGCAGGACAGGTGGCACAGAATTCTGGGGGAGCACCAGAGAATGGAACCCTGTGGGTCCCCAACATTTAAGGGGTGGGGCAGGGTTATGATTGCAGAGGCACATTGGCACCATCACCATGGCATTGTAGAGAGGGAAGCCAATCGATGGCACCATCAGGTGCCCCCTTAGAGGAGCTCCAGGCTGCTCTAACTTATCTGCTACAGTGCAGCTCCTAGAATCATGCTAGCAGGTTACGGCAGCCACCCTTTTAGAATGGGGTGCAGTTGCTGCTGCAAACCACCCTAGCACCATTCACAGTCAGCTGTGGCATAGTGGGTGGCATATCCTGTGGTTGTCATAGCCCACAGTTGACATGGCACACAGGGCCTCTTGGAATCTTGGCTGGCGTACCACTTGGCATAGGTCGCAAGATACGTTAAGGGGTTTGGCATATCTTGGCTTACGCCGGTGTACCTGGTCTTGGAATCGGGCCCATAATCAATACTGAGTCCATATGCACTGTAAAATAATTAAGAGTTTCAGTGTATTCAATAACCTAAACTGTTGGGAAACCAGAATTAAGTAACAGAAACCCCAGTTTTAAAAAAAAATTGCTACTTACCTTCATGCACATTACTGCATGCCCTAAACCAGGAACCCAGAGGAGAAGAGCACAGGATGCACTCAACAGGGCTGCAGCACTACCAGAGAGACACAGACCTGCAAAGAGAAGCATAAGAAATCATCAATTTGAACAACCATAATAAAGACATGCAGCTACCCACCCTCCCACCTACCTCACGCAGACATCTAAATCACAGTCAGATACCTAGAGTTTCACTATATTCAATAACCTAACCTGTTGGGAGAAAGGAATGAAGTAACAGAAAACCCAGTGAGAACAATGAAAAAATTCTACTCGCCTTCATACATGTCATTGCATGCACTAAACAAGCCACTCAGAGGGGACAAGACCAGAATGCCCTCAGCAGGGCAGAAACAATACCAGAGAGAGAGACATGCAAAGAGAAGCATAAAAAAAACAAGATTCAAATACATGGAATACAGATAGATGAAGTTCCACCACCACAAATGCCTAAATTTCAACATGTGTACACAACTTAGTGATGAGTATATGCTTGTGCAACCTTATTGATAGATTGATAGTATCTGAATGCTTATGTTGTTGACTGTGATAAATAGGTATTTTGACCGTTCGCACTCTCTATCCCATGGGAAACTACCACCTTGTTGGGGACTGTGAAGGCAAAGGAACTCTCTTGACTAGGGTTCCAACCCTAGAGTTGCAACGGGAAGATATTTCCTTTGGGCTAAAGGTACCTTAGAAAGGAGCCCCCAGGGAGAGAGGTGTGCCAGAGGAGGAGGGGAGGATGGTGGGACAAAGAAAGAATGCATCTGAATGAGACTGCAGGAAGCTGACTTACATAGCTTAGGCAGGGGGTATGGCTAGTTGCTCCCACCCATTGAATTGCAGTTATAGCCTTTGATCTCTTTTTTTTAATTAAACTGTATTGATTTTATAATAAGTAGAAGAATACAGAAAAATAACAACCAAAATTGTACTTCAGTTAGACATCAACTAAAATTACAGAGAACATATTCTAAGCAAACATCTCATTTGTTAATAAAGAATAAAAAGAGAGGGCTTCCATTGCATCAGCTTACTTACAGTAAATGATTCTATTATATTAAAAGACAGCAATATGTTATTCATGTATGTATAAAATATCAGTAGACTTCAAATAAAAAAAGGGGGGATTACAAATATATACATCATGGAACAAAAGAAGAGGATACCAATAACTGATAATTAATCCATGGCTTCCAGAGCCTAATACAAGCCTCTTTCTTATCCTGATACTGTAGGTGGCCTTTTCCAACCCATATCAAAAATTAACTACCCCAACCCATTCAGATTGAGTGGGGGCTGCCTCCTCAACCAGAACTTTGTTAATGCCTTCTTTACACATATAGTTAACAGCAGTAATAATTTATTTTGGCTCTTGAAAAGTGGTAGGGCCTGGAGTATAATATGTAGCAAAACAATAGTAGCTTCAAGGACAATAGTAATAGGCAATATTTGAGAAAGGCTAGAAGAAATATCCTGCTAGAATGTTTCTAAAAGAGGGGATAAGCCCAATAAACATGGGCGTTGTCTCCTCTAATTTCACCAGAGTGATGCCAGCAATATGCCGCTAATGGACCTTTATATTTCTCCACTCGAACAGGGTTAAGAAAGAATCTAGACTGGTATAGCCAAGCAAAACCCCTTAAATAAGGGGAGATTACCAATGTGTGTAACTAAGAAGGGCAGATTGTTCCCAATCTTCCCATGAGCATGGGATATCTATCTCTTAAAGTCACTTCAGAAATGTTTGTCAAGGAGAAGCAGATGTGGTATCCCCAAGAGTAGAGTATATAACAGAAATTAAATGTTTCCAAGGCATTCCCAACTGAGCAGCTATAAAGACCTGGACCCCAGTTTTACTCAACCATTCCAGAATTGAGAGAATAAAAGGAAAGGTTCATAAATAAGAGAATAACTGCAGATACAGTACCTGTAATGGTCTCTGTGATGTATATCACAATGTGTTTGAATGGAGGCAAATGGGAGGCTGACTTTATGATAAAAAGTAAGAAACTTATAATTAGAATTTAACAAAGGAATTGGCCTACATGATTCTGCATAGACAGGATCTTTATCCAGTTTTAGAAGGGCATCAATTACAGTAGTGCACCAGAAAGGAGGTGGCAACTTTCCACACTGGACTGCCTGCATGGCCTTTAAATGGACCAGAGCAAGATGTTGCTGTAATGGTTTCACTTTATAGAAGTTTGAAGGGAAATCATCTGTACCTGGACACTTCTCAACCTTGGCTTTTTAATAGCACCAAGGAGTTCATCCATGGTTGCAGGTTGCTGCAATAAAGTAACCTGAGTTGGAGACAGGATCAGTAATCTTGCTCTATCTAAAAAAGGGATTGCCTTCTCTTCTGTTGGATGGCTACTCTCCTCAGCATATAATGAAGCATAAAAGGAGCAAAATACTTTTAAAATCTCACCTGCTTTATGGAAAATTTTTCCCGTAGTGGAGTCTTGAACTTTAACAACCATAGCCATTGTCCGATGGGACCTAAGGTGACTGGCTAGATAGTGAGCACCTCTGGAGCCTCCTATATGACAGTGTAGCCTTAGATAATAAAGAGCTTGCTCTGTTTTCTGGTTAATGAGCTGTTGTATTTCTGCCTGAACCTGCTGAATCTGCAAACTAACTGTTTATCTTCCCTCATTAAGATCTCTTGAAGGGCATGAAGATTCCCATATAAATCCTGTAATTTTCTCCCCCTTTCTTTGTTTTCTTGCTGAAGTAAAAGAGATCAGCTTTCCCCTGAGGACTGCTTTTAAAGCATCCCATAAAATTATGGGGGATATCCCCTCCATGTCATTATGTTCCAGATAGTTCTTTATCAGGTCCACTAAGTCTGCAATCAAAGCAGTGCCTTGTAAATATGCTAGATTTAAATGCCAGAAAAAGGATTTATGAAGTTTGGTCCAGGAGAAAGTTGCTAAAACTAGAACATGATCTGAATGAAATATTGGACTAAAGTCTACTGATTTCAATACCCCCAGATGTTGTATGGCGAAAAAAAAAGTAATCAGTTTTGGCAGAGCTACCATGGTGGGGGGAATAATGGGTGAATGCCTTATCCCTCGGATGCAGAAAATGCTATGTATTGAATATGCCCAAGTGCTGCAAAGCAAGTCTCACGTAGCTGGAGAACTCAGAAAATCTGAATGCCTTGGGGTTAAAGGAATCTTGGTCCTGCTGGAGAGTTAGGTTTAAGTCACCTCCCCAGAAAAGCTGGCTTGATAAATTGGCTGTTAAATAAAAAAAAATAACAAAAATAGTTTTTTTCATTGTAGGAGGGAAGTATGTGTTTCCCAAAGTCACCAATTGACCATGCAATAAGCCATTCACTAACACATACCTACCCTCAGGATCTGACTCAATTTTATGGGTGTCAAACCATATTCCCTTACAACACAGAATAAGAACACCCTTCCGCTTCCCAAAGGAGTAAGATACATAGAATACCTTGTCAAAATCTAGTTTTAAGAATTTGTCATGCTCCCCAGGGGTGAAATGGGTTTCTTGAAAGTATATTAAATCCACTTTCTGTTGCCTACAATACTGTAATAACTTAGACCATTTTATTGGGTTAGAAATGCCATTAACATTGAGAAAAATAATCTTAAATTCCTGAAATTTCTCAGTACCCATGAATCCTAAAGTTACCATAAAACAATCAAGAACACTTCAGCTTTACTAAACAAGAGGAGGAAAAATGGAGGATTGGTGGAAACAAACATACATTTTTCCCAACTAATAAGCAGGATCCCTGTGGTACCATGTATTGAGGGAAAAATACATCCAAGACAAAGAAGAAAAATGGTACACCCAGAGTAATAATTTTAAAGTAAAATTTCCGAATACTATAAGATACATATGTCCCCTATTTATGCAATGTAATAAACAAACTATCAGTCTCTTAAAAGGACTATTTACAAAGATCATCCCTTCCAGAAAATCTATAGTGAACAGGAAATCCAACCCTTTTTTCTCAGCCCCCCCAACCAGATTAAACTGTCCAACATCAAAACTATTTACACAGAAAAAAATCAAACTGCTCCAACAATATCTAATTATTAATATTTCCAAACTATGGACCAACTGTCTATAACTATGATACTGCAAAGCTTGATAGAATGAAGACTTCCAAGGTTGGGATATCAAAAGTATCATAAGTAATTCTCCTTGTAGGAGAGACAAACCCCTCCTAGGAGGAGAGACATGAGGCTAGTTGGGCTAGGTAAACAGGAAATAATCAAAATAGACTGAAGTAGAAGTGCCAGTTAGTGCAGCATGTCTGTCACCTAGCCCAAAACATCCACCCCTGAAGTCCCATACTCCACTATAGGACAAAAGAACAAAAAATAGAGAAACACCCCATAGCTTGACACCCATCTTATCAGAGATCCAAAATATCAATCAATAAATTTTATAAGGTAATCTCCCCAAAGAGTCAACAGAAAAAAGGGACTCCTGAGGTCCTGGGAAGGTGCCACCATACCCTAAATAGACCTGGTTTACTTCTCAGAGAAATGAAGTATCAGAAGAGAGTATAGGGGGCCCAGGCAACACCTCCCCACCAAAGTCAGAAGAAAAAATAATATCTAGTCTAGTAAGCGTACACAAATTCTGGAGTGTATGAGGGAGAGAGGAACTTGGCAAGGTGAGATTGAGCAGAAAATGCATATCAAATCCAGTATAATTTCACCACTTTAATTCTGCTTGAAAACAGCAGCTTGCATCCACACTAGAAACAATGGAACATTGCTGACCATAACTGTTATTTGCCCTAACATTAACGTTTTGCTTGGCTCTCAAGGAGCCGGTGTAAGAGAAATACTGATATAGCCCTCAAGTAACTTTGAACAGCATATCTCCATCCATGTGCATGGGGTCCCAATGCCACTTCCAGAATTTCCCAGTCTATTATAAATTAACCAACTTGCCAGACAACTGCAGCTGTTGTCCTCTAAGACACACAATTGTACTGCATGACAACGAGATTTGGCAACACAGCATTATTCCACAGCCAAGAAAAGGCAAAAATTGTAAGCTGGGAGTACTGAAAGTCACAACATTATCTAAAAAGCTGCAATTTCAGCACCCATAAAATTTCACCAACAAGATTGCCAGCTTTTTAATCCAAGAACTATCCTGTGGCAAATGTTGGGCTACCCCATTCTCCTTGCGGAGAAGCTAAAAAAGGTATCAGTCAGGAGTGAAGAAGTGATAGACAACGTTCCCACATGTGGTTGCAAGACATCACTTGTAAATCCAGGGGGAGAGCTGCCACGACCATCATTCACCAATACCCACACCCCCAGTCCTCCCTTGGTAGGTTTAATTTTAGGATTATACTTAACCTTGACACAAACTATAACAGGGAGGTGAAACAATTCTCCCCACCCCCACCCCTCCAGTCATATTTAAAAAACTATTGACTTACCAGAAATAGACATTAGGTAAATAAAACTACAAAGGTGGCACCTTCCATGACCTGGAGCTGCTGTCGCTTGTGAAAGAGAAAATAATATAAATAAAAAAATGCATGGTAAAATATTAACAAATCTGGGTAACAGAAGACAATCAGTCCTGAAGCTTAATAGAGAAATAACTCCTGTCCTGGTCAACAAATTAAAGGATAGCTAACATTTATAAATCAAACTGGGTCCTGACAACAAAAGAACTGTAGCAGGGCTTTAACATCTTCAAGTTTCTATTCCTGCCTACATTTCTTGCTATGAGGGGGAACCTTGTACCCTTGTTCTTTCTGCAAAGAGTATCTGTCCCTAGCAATGTCCTAATCCATCACTTCATCCTGTACAGCAATGTTGCTATTTTGCAGCTCTTGAAGGGCTAAGTCAGAGTCTTCAAAACTGCGGGGCCCATCTTGAAAAAAATACTTTTAGCTTTGTAGGATAAGGAGTTACAAATTTGATGTTCTGGGCCTTTAAGATCTGAAGTAAAGGTGCACAGGCCTTGCACTGTGCTAATATGGCAGAAGAGTAAGCATTGTGCTTTATATAATAATTTCCTTTTTTTCCAAGTAAGAGCTCTTGTTTGACAGTAAAGTTCAAGAATCTAATAACAACTGATCTTGGACGGGCTGTGTCTGATGCTGGTTTAGATACAAGAGACATGTGTGCTCATTCAGTATTTAGTGACCCCAAATCCAATGCATCTAGATAAGCGTTGAAGAAATCTTGTAAGAGTAGAATAATATTTGAGCCCTCCACCCCCTCTGGTAAACTATAAATCCTAATAATGTTTCTGCAGGACCAATTTTCAAGGTCCTCACAGCACTCTTGTGTAGCCTGTTGATCTTGCAAAAGTTTTGAAACAAGCCGTTCCAAGCGGTCAACCAGGGTGTTGGTGGAGGAGGTAGTGGTTTCCAGCATTGCAACTCTCAATTCCAGAGCTGGGAAGGCAGCTTTTAAATCCATTTGTAAGGTGTGAAATTCAGCTCTAAATTTCTGTAATTTGGCAAGGATGACAAAAATGGAGATCTGTAAGCTTCCTGGGAGGGAGCCTGGTTGGGAGGTAACTGCGCCATTCAGTACACAAAGCTGGCAGGCTGCCGAGAGCTTGCCAATAATACTAGAGGTAATCAGTAGATAAAACTGAAAAGGGGCCAAAAAAATAAAACATAATCACACCATATGTTAATTAAAGCAATATGTACGACAGGTGTGTGTCATTGTCTAATAACATCTTGCTCACAAAGTGGAGTTGAAGCCGAGGTGCAGCTGAGTGCTTCCACCACCCCAGGAGTGATGTTATTAGACAACAACACACTCCCTGGAGTGTCTTATTGCTATTATACAATGGCAAGTTTTAAAAATAATAATAAAAAACTTAAAAGAAAAATTGTGACATTTTTAATTTTTATTCTTTTTTGAACTGGAGCCATATTTTGATAATATGAGGAAAAATAGTCCAGTAGGTGATGCTGTTGCTTATACTGTGGGTTTCATGTAGATGTGTTGCTTCATCCCCACCCCCCACACACACACACTCGTTGTTATGTGGTGACCTTTGCTTCTTCCCAGCTTGTCATGGGACCCGGTGAAAATCCCGGTGAAAATTTCTTTTTTTTTTTGTCTCCTGTCTGAAAACTGCCACAGTAAAAATGACAAAATAGCGGAGACTGGAGACTTCCAGTTTCACATTTTCGCTCCGTAACTGAATATCATCGGAATGTGTGAGTTACGAACTGTTCTGGTTTTGATTGTTAAACTGCTTTTATTTGAATGGTTACTGTATGTGACTTTGCTGACAGACTGTCATGGGCTTCAAAAGAAAGTGCATTATATATTGTTTTTTGTAGAAACGGCCGAGCGCGTGCTGTTTTACTAGCATTGGGCAGCGTCTGTGGAGTGAAAGAGACGGTAGCTGTTTTTTTTGTTTTTTTTTTTGTTGAAGGCGATAGGTTTTATCTGAATTCCTGAGACACTCAGATACTGAACTTTTGTGGGGGCGTGTCATCTTCAGGGCATTGTGGGCTTCACGAACACTTGTGTTCGGAGGGAGGAATTTTATTGTGATGTGGTCATTTGTGTGCCTGGTCTTAATACATGATGTTATTGTGTAATATCATCACTGTGCCAGGGACACACTGACCAATCAGAATACAGGAATTGTCCTTGCCATTGTATAATAAACAATATACCAAGCAGCTTTAGCCTTAATTATCTGGGGCAACACTATGGGAAGTCTATAAATAAGCTGGGTGATAATGGAAATTCAGGTTAGTGCTGCATCTCAGGTGAGAGCTAAACCAGAAGTCCAGTCATAGCCTCTGAGTCAAATGTGTGTATGCAACTAAGTGATGAGTATATGCTTGTGCAACTTCATTGAAGGACTGATAGTATTTGAATGCTTATGTTGTTGACTGTGATAAACAAATACTTTGGCCATTTGCACTCTCTATCCCATGGGGAACTACTACCCTGTTGGGGTAACCTGAAGGCAATGGGAACCCTCTTAAGGAGGGCTCCACCCCCTAGAGGTGAGATAGGAAGATAATTCCCTTAGGCTAAAGGCACCTTAGGAAGGAGCCCCAAGAAAAGTCAAGCAGAAGTGTAAGCCAAAACTGGATGAGTATAGATTAACAGAATAGTGATAACATATAACAGACATGGAGGATTGTGCAATGACTGACAATTTCAGTATTGATAGCAGAAAGGGCACGACTTACATACAGAAAGAAGTAATGACAAGTAGAAAGAAGGTCACCATCCAACCCCAACTCAACGGTACCCCATCAACTGAGCGCTACTAGAATAGCGCCACACTATACGTCACTCATCTAGTAAGTGGTCAGATGAATGATGACTGGGGATTTACAACGTTTGCTGTAAGCACTCCCTTGGTCACTGTCCATGGTGCAGGTGCACCACAAGGGCACAAGAATCTGGGAAGCTGGCCAGTGGCATTGGAGATGAGGGTTCTAATCCTGGTCTCCAAACATTTTTACACTCTTTGGGACTTATTTTATGTTTGCTTGCCCACATGCACAAGAAACATTATGTGGCAGCTTAGGAGAGAAGTGGGTTGTGGAGGTGCGGCACTGTGGTGGCCAATGCCAGCACTGTATTTTTGGGCTTGGCAGTGCTCAACCAGTGCAGGCCTAGTGTCCTGATGACACTGGTACTACAGATGTGCCATCCCTGTTGGCATGCCCCCGACTCAGTTCATCTATCCATAACTGCACAGACATTGTAATGAACTGTCATCTCTGTAGCACCCTGTCTTCTCAGTATTGCATAATGGATGGCTCAGCAGTCCAATTACTGCATAATAGTATCCATATGTGCCACCTTCCCATAATTATAGAGATGCAGCTCAGGCCTAGACACATTCCAAGAAAGCCTTGTGCTGCAAATGGTGCTATATCTCAGTAACCATAGCAACACTGGAAAAAATTGCACTACGATTGTAATCATGGACTGGTAACCTGCACATGAACTTAAGCTGTGGTTAGCGAAAATTCCATATCTCAAACCATTTTTGAGATATGGGCATTGAAAGGTGTCAGCGTTCGACACATTATCCTATGGGAAATTCCTTAAGTTTGGAATGCCATAACCATGGAACCATGGAACTGACAGACATTTTTACACCAAACCAGCATAAGTCACATCTCTGGGACACCCCCTTTCTACCCTCCAAATTTTAAGCCAAAAGTCTTAATTGTTTCTTTGAGTCAATCCCTGTTCATGAGGTAAGGCCATGTGGTTGTCAACTCACAAACAAGGATTTTGTCAGCTTATGAACAGGGATTGGCTCACAAACAGGGATCTTGACACCTCACAAACAAAGATTTTGACAGCTCACATTCTTGTCTGGAGCTGTGCAACTATCCAAAAGATCGAACTGAGCACATTCAGAAGCTGAAATTTCATAACTGAATAACTTTGGAATGGATTAATATTTTTCACCAAATCAATGCTAACTTGTTCATTGGGGAATGCTCTTTCTACCCAAAATTCCAAACGGTGTGGCTGCAGCACGATGAGGAAAAATCAACAAAAATTGGGTGAAAAAAAGCGACTTTTACACTTATTTCACAGTGCGCTGCACAAAATATGCACATCCAATTAAACTGTAACTTGACACATCAAGTGCTCTACCCCACTGGACTGTGCATACCAAAATTTTGTGCAAATCTGTTGAACGGCTGCAAAATTATTAAAGTGCAAAATTTGGGGTTTAACATTAAACTGCCTACTCAACCTTAACTATAGTGGTGCCACTACTCCACTATTAAATATATATATATATATATATATATATATATGGGGCACAATCGTGTCCCTATCATTAGGATTGGTAGAGCCTTTCAATGTTAAATCTCAATTTTTGTAACTTAAAACCTTTGGCATTTTCTTTTTTTGCATTATTTGTTTATACTGCCTCTCCATGCTTCACTGGCCTCCTCTCCTTCAGGTTCTACAAATTCCCCCCGACCCCACTGACCTTACCCAGCCCTCCTCAGGTCCTCAGATCGCAGCTGATCCATTGGGATATCCCAGCGTATCCCTTCATCGGGAAGGTCCCCCTCCTCCGAGGGGGAAGGGCACCTGGGGGGAGTAGGGGAAGGCCCCCGCACACACTTCATTAGGGCCTGAGGGATGCTGCTGAGAAACAGGAGGCCCTGGGCAGGTGCTGGAGGTGCTCAGGGAATGGAGAACTGTCATCTTGGCGGCCAGCGAGCAATTTTCTGTTTTCTGTGGGGACAGCATTGTGACGTCATGGCATACGCCGACGTCCGCTCCTCCCCCTAGTCCACATTGGGCCGTGCATCCTGCGATACTCCCAGCCTCCGCTAGGAGTCAGCAGGCTCCAGACCTAACCCCTACCCTCCCCCTGGAGAAGGAGAGCTGTTGTAGGATGCTCGATCCTTCTCCCCCCAGCCGGCCCTCCAGTGACCCGGGCTCATTCCCGAACCCGGGTCGCTGGCGTCGCAAGTGGAAATCCAACTGCTGTGCCGGCAGGCCTGCTAACTTTGGCATTTTCAATGAAAATTGCCCACAAATTGATACAGTATGTGCTGTCATGTTGCCAGTGCCACAAGATGTGGAAAGTTTCAATAGCAGCTTTTATGGTTTTGGAGGTATAAAGTGGTCAAAAACCCAAAAAGAAACTTTTTTTCCCCATAGGATAATATGGACTTTTTTGCCTTCATCTACAACACACAGAATGAAAATGTTCTCTGACATTTGTAGGGATGATGGGATGTGTTCCAAGGGTGTGCCTTTATATGGTTTGGTTAAAATACATATATCATTTTTTGAATTATAATGATTTTTGTGATAGATGCAGGACAGGCTGTTCGATTGGTAAATAACATTTACTGTTCGAACTGTAATGTTCGAATGGTAAATGGTCATTTAAAGTTCGAACTTTACCATTCACAAGTTAAATGGTATTTACCATTCAAATGGTAAATACCATTTACCATTTGAACATTACTGTTTTACTTTTCAGTCCAGATTCTGCCATCTTGTTTTCATTTAGCGAGGCAGAAACAGTTAAATATTTTTAAAAAAAAAACTGTCCTTAGGTAAACACAGACAGTAGTGTTTACCTAATCAAGGCCCTCAGAACATGATACTGCCATTTCTTTTTCTGTATGGTGTCCCTAAGCATGTTCTTCTTGGCTGGTAGTGTCTGCCACAAATTGTAGCAGAATCTTGAAGCACCCTTGTGCACAGCAGTATAAGGGTGGATTTGTGGTACTAATCCATTGAATAGCCCCTGCTAATTTTGGGGGAAAACAGACCTCAGAATCCAATTCTTCAGCCCCCATTTAGGTAAACACCAAGTGTTTACCTAATGAATGCCTGTTTTTCCCTTTAACTGCTTCTAAGGGGAAGGAGGCCTAAGAATATTAATATTAAATATTTATAGCTCTGCCAGCATTGGGGTGCCTAATCCCCATGTTAGCAGCATAACACCACTCCCCACCGACCAGTGTGGGATACTGGATAGCCCACTCCTTGTGTCCCCAGTATGTTCTCCCCTCCCAGCAATGTGGGACACTGGGGAGCCCACTCTCATTGTCCATAGTATGTTCCCCCCAAAGCAATGTGGGACACTGGGTAGCCCCCTCCCAGAATCCCAAATTAAGTCCATCCTTGTAAAATAATCTCCCACTTCCCTTTTCCTTACAGTTTGCTGACAGCGGGTGGCCATACCCAGTGCTGGCAGTAGCCCCCCACCCCAGTGTGGGATACTGGGCTGTACGCTCCAAGTCAGTTATGTCTCCACTTCTAAATGGGGAGTTAGATACCTGGGAGCCCCAGCAATCCCATTGCTGTAGTACACCACCTGTAAAAATAGTCTCCCAATGTCTTTTTTTCCTGTGGAAAAGAAAACGGACTCTCTTTGTCTCTCTCCCCTCCCACATACCGATCCTCCCACTTAGCAAACCACCACCCCACACCCCCCCTTGCCCTATACTTATCACTAAAAACCATCAGCTGTCATCTTCTGTGCACTCGGACATGATTGTACTCTTCAAAGTTGAACCATGAACTGAAGAATCAAGGTAAGTGCCGTATAATGCTGTCAATGGTGTTTTCAATTTATGTTGATATCTCAGGCATTTTCATGTATATTGACACCAAATTTTCAACATGGACTTTTTGGGACCCCACCTCATGAACACTGGCACTGCCATTTCATTACTTAGTCCTGAAAGGTGATTTTGTGGTCACTGCGTGGAATCACCTTTCATTGCCAATTAATGTGACGACAGTGCCAGTGTTCATGAGGTGGGGTCCCAATGTTGAAAATTCGGTGCAAAAATATTAAAGAAAAACACCCGAGTTATGTATGATTGTTGAAATTTTGCTACGCACGTGTGTAACTTTGGCAATTTTTAATATATTCACTCCAAATGTTCTACATAGCCATTTTTTCACATCACCTCATGAACAGTATAGCTGTCATTTTTCACATCCTGCTTGAAATGTGTTTTTGCACCTGTGGCATGGAATGGCACACATTCCGCACAAAATCAGCTTTTGGGACAAAGTAACAAAATGACAGTACAGTGCCAGTGTTCATGTGGTGGGGTCCCAAAAAGGGCATGTTAAAAATCTGGGGTCAAAATTTCCAAAAATGGCTATGCTATGGGCATACGTTGCAATCTCATGACACACACTCATAACTTTGGAAATTTGTATTACAATATTTTCACCCCATATTTTCAATATAGTCTTCTTAGTGCCCTATGTCATGAATGCCACAGCTGTCACTTTTTGAATCCTGGCCAAAATGTGGCTTCACACCCGTGGCGTAGAACGACATTGTGCTTGCAAAGAATTATGTTTTGGTGGGGATTTAAACATTTTCTGTACTGGGTGCATGTTGTGAGGTGATAAGAAGGTTATGCTGAACCTTTGGGGTGAAAATTATTTAAGATGGTACAGTTATGACTATTTCTTCCAATTTTGTTATGTCTACTCATAACTTTGTGCATGGAAGCACAGGGGCTGGCGGTCCCTATGTTTCCACAACTTGATACATATATGCATGTATGGAAGGATGGAAGCACAGAGTCCAAAGGACCCTGCACTCCCACTCCTAAAGATGCTTCCACAGCTAGATACATGTGCGTATCTATGGTGGCATGTCAGACCCTGCGCTCCCACAGTAAAATATACTATTATACTATCTCAAAAAGTAAGGAAATAAATTGCAAAAAAACTATGTTAATGCATCAGTTAGGGTTAAAGCAAAAAAAGTAGGGAAATGTGGCATTAGGATTAACAGCCCTAAATCCCCACCCCCACCCTGCACAGATGAAGAGGGATGGGGGAGTAGCATTGGCATCTTCATCCCTAATTCTCACCCCATTCTCCTATGCTGTGCCCACCCAGCTTGTTTTCTAGTGGAATGAGGTGAGTGTTAGGATAAAGATGCCAATGCCACCCCCCATCCCTCTTCATCTGTGCAGAGTGGGAGTGGGGCATTAGGATTTCCAACTCTAATGCCACATTTCCCTACTGTTGTCACTTTAACCCTAACTGATGCATGAGTGTAGTTTTTTTTGCAAATATATATATGTATGTATGTATGTATGTATGTATATCTATCTATCTATCTATCTATCTATAAGGGATATGCCATGACTCCGGCTGAAATACCTATGATATTTATTCGGTACCGTGTGAAGTATGTTATCAAGAGTACCGTAGCCTGAAGTGATGTCATACTTCACATAACCCTGAAATATCCGCGATATTCAGCTGGGTCATAGCATATCCAATTTATGCTATGGTGTGCAGTTTGTTTTTACAGTTTGTGATGTGATTTTAAGGATATTTTAAGTTGTGCTTTTATTTTCTGAGTTTTAAATCTTGGGTGCAAGGAATTTTCTGGGTAGCTTGTTGCTGATTGGGCATTACACCATAGGAAAAATGTTGTGATTGGATGGAGGTGACAGGTCCCATGTGGGATATGTGCTGTGAATCGTCAGAGGTAGGTGGGATGTGATTGGTCGGGGGGGGTGTGACTGTTACAGTGTGCGTGTTTGTGATTGGTGTGTTTGTTGATTGGGTGGGGTATATATTCAGAGATTGCACAGTTTCATTAGTTGCCGGCTATAGGGTCTTGAGGAGTGTGGCTGCGCGTGGTTGCTCTGTGCTCGGATGACGCCATGGAAGTTTGGGCCTGCATGGATGTTGGTGGAGCAGCGGGTGATTGTTGAAGGTTGTGCAATGGGAGTGTGCGGTGTTCGGTGTGATTTTGGAGGATCAGTGATGGAGACTATCGGTGGATTTACTAAATGGGTCGTTTTGTCCGAGTCAGTGATGGACGTGGTGTGCTTGGTGTCATGGGGCGAAGGAAGGATCAGTCGTATTGTGTCTATCTGCTGGATTGCTTATTGCAGCTTGTGTTAGGAGTTTTTTTTTTCGGGTGGAGTAAAGTAAAGAACAACTGCATTTTGCATCAACAAACTTTTATTTTTTTAATTGAACTGAAACACTGATACAAAATGAGTGCAATGAAAGGTAAGAGCACATTTTGTTTGATTGAGGGTTGGTAGGGGTATTAGGGTAGGGTAAGGCTCAGAATCTTTTAGTTTACAGCTATTAGAACCATTTTTATAAGATATGCAACTTTAACTTTATTTAGTACAGAAGCAAATGTTTTAAATGGCAAACACAAATGGTGTAATGAATTGAAGTAGTACTGTTTTTTTTTCTGTTAATTGTTAGAAAACTAAGTAATTTTTTTCCCCATTAATAGTCTTTGTATTTTTTTGTTTACATTAAGTCCACATTGTGTAATGGGTAGTCCACCATTCCTTTGCTTGGGTTTGCCTTCATTTCAGATAGCATCCACATTGTCCAGGGTTCTTTTTTTTGTTTGTTTTGTTGAAATATTCGCATTGTCTAATGGGTAATGCACAGTTCTTTGGTTGGGTTGTGCTATCTTTAAGAAAAAAAACATTGTCTGTTGGGTAGTTTACACTTCATTGTTTTTTTTTTGTTTGTTTTTTTAAATGTCTAGCATATCTGATTGGTAGTCCACAGTACATGCTTTCGGGTTTGGGCTGTGCTGTGTAGAGAAGTAGGAATGAAGTCCACATTGCTTCCATTTCTGTTTTTCAGGTTTTCAAGATGTCTTTCTGATTGGAGTATGTTTACCTGTGGAAGAAGGAAGAAATATTAGTTTGTGAACAAGATTAATTGTTGTGGGACTGTGTGATGTTTTGGGATGGTGAGGGAGTTGGGGGTGGGTGGGTACTGATAATGTACTCTTAATGGCTGGGTTTGGGTTGGGGTTACCTTTTGTAGTTTAGTCACTGTTACTGCTGGAGTCTTCAATCACATAGATCCTTTTTTTGCAACCTTTGGTTTATCTGTGGGTGGATATAAGGTTTATTAGTGTTACAGTAATGGTTATAAAAAGTGAATTTTTTTGAGGTAGGTGGGGGGGTTGATTTTTACTTACTTTGATTTATTTGTATGGTAATGTTTGTGGCATTAAAGACTGGATTTGTGAAGTATGTTTCTAGGCTGTTTCAGGGTCTGCGTCTGTAGTTGGTTGATGCACAGATGTTACTGGTGGTAGGCAGGTATGGTGTGGGTTGATGCACAGATGTTGCTGGTGGGAGACAGGTATGGTGTGGGTCAATGCACAGATGTTGCTGGTGGGAGACAGGTATGGTGTGGGTTGATGCACAGATGTTGCTGGTGGGAGACAGGTATGGTGTGGGTTGATACACAGATGTTGCTGGTGGTGGACCGGTATGGTGCAGGTTGATGCACAGATGTTGGTGGTGGTAGGCAGGTATGGTGTAGGTTGATGCACAGATGTTGCTGTGGTAGACAGGTATGGTGTGGGTTGATGCACAGATGTTGCTGGTGGTAGACAGGTATGATGTGGGTTGGTGCACAGATGTTGCTGGAGGTAGACAGGTATGGTGTGGGTTGATAAGAGGTTCCTGGTTTTTCTTGTTGATTATGTAGTATGGAAGACTTTTTTTTCTGGTCATCATTTAGTTTACATAGACAGTGTTGGCAGATAAGGGTCTATGGCCCACCCAGTCTGCCCATTTGAGCTTGTAAGTTCAGTTTGTTTTCCTAGAAGTCTGTTGCCCCTTACCCCTGACCTTCAGAATTCCTTTATGTCTATCCCATGCATTCTTAAATCCCATGATTGTTTCATCCCCCACCACTTCCTCTAGCAGGGTGTTCCACTTGTCCACCACCCATTCTGTGAAGAAATTCTTTCTCATGTTTCCTCTAAATCATCCTCCTCCAACTTCATCCCATGCCCTCTAGTCCTGGAACATCTTTTCACTTAAAATAGTGTTTTCCTGCACCTGTTCCTCCCTGTAAGATACTTGTATGTCTCTATCATATCCTCTCTCCTCCTCTCCTCCAGGGAGTACATGTTCAGTTCCTTCAACCTGTCTTCATAGGACTTGTGATGCAATCCATGCACCATCTTTGTTGCCCTCCTCTGAACCTTCTCTACCCTGTCTATGTCCTTACGTGAGTATGGTCTCCAGAACTGTGCACCGTACTCCAGGTGGGGCCTCACTAGTGTCTTGTATAACGGATTATGACCTCCTTTTCCTGCTGGTGATGCCCCTGCCTATACATCCCAGCATCCTATTTGCTTTACCTGCTGCCTTGTCACACTGTTTCTCTACTTGAGGTCATCAGAGATGACAACCCCTAAGATCCCTTCCTGCCTATACGCTGGCATCCTCACCTCTAACTGATATATTGTGCCAGGGTTTTTTGTGCCCCATATGCACTATCTTGCACTTCTTTGCATTGAATTTCAACTGCCAAACCCTGACCATTCTTCAAGTTTCTGCAGGTCGCTTCTCATTCTGTCTACACCCTCTGGTGTATCTACTCTGTTACAGAGCTTTGTGTCACCAGCGAACAGTGAAATTCTGCCTTCTAGGTCCCAAGTAATGTCACTGATGAAGATGTTGAATAGGACCGGTCCCAGCACTGATCCCTGTGGTACCCCACTGGTCACTCTTCCCTCTGTGGAGTGACACCCATTTACCACCACCCTCTGTGTCCTGCCACCCAGCCAGTTACCTACCCACCACACTACTGTCCTGCCACACCCATATTCCCCAGTTGTGTAATAGTCTTCTATGTGGCACAGTGTCAAAGGCCTTGCTGAAGTCCAGATAGGCCATGTCCACTGCCTTCCCCTGATCCACCTCCCTAGTCACCCAGTCAAGAAACTCAACGAGGTTGGTCTGACATGACCTCCCCCTGGTGAAACCATGCTGCCTTGGGTCCTGTAGTCCATTGACAACTAGATGTTCCACCAATTTCTCCTTCAGTAGTGCTTCCATGATCTTCCCCACTACCGAGGTGAGGCTGACTGGTCTGTAGTTCCCTGCTTCTTCTTTGTTCCCACTTTTGTATAAGGGGACTACATCTGCTGTCCTCCAGTCTTTGGGTACCTCCCCTGTTTCCAGTGATTGGCTAAACAGAATAGCCAGAGGTTCAGCCACCACCTCTCTTGGTTCTTTAAGGACCCTGGGGTGCACCCCATCTGGCCCCATTGCTTTATCAACTCTTATTACTTCCAGTTCCTTCAGGACCCTTTCTGTGTAAAAGGGACTTGTGTCCGTTCTGCACCATTCTCACCCTTGTACTCCTTCAGACCATTACCCTCCTCTTCCTCAGTAAAGACTGAGCAGAAATACCTGTTCAATATGTCAGCTTTACTGTTGTCATCCTCCACGCCCCCCATCCTCCCCTTCAGTCTCACTATCCCTCCCTTTGTCTTTCTTTTTTCACTTATGTACCTGTAAAAGGTTTTGTCCCCTTTACCCACTGATTTTGCAATGTGTTCTTCTGTCTGAGCTTTGGCTTCCCTTACTGACCTCCCTGCCTCTCTTTGCTTCTCCTGGTACTTCTCTCTATCCCCTTCTGCCTTACAGTAGTCATTTATGTTTACAATGCTTTTGTGGCCAGTTACTTGCATTATTTCTGTTGGTGGGACTCCAGCATCGTTTAACTTTTGGACTAAGTGCTTTTGTGCCGAATGGTTTGTAAGGCTCTTTTCTGCTAAAATGTTGCTGCTTGCTAACATCTTTTTTACTATTGTTCCAATTTTGTTTGTGCCGAGTGGTTGATTTTTGAATCAAGATGATGTTTTGTTCAGTTGTTGGTTGGTATTTATAGATAGGAGGAATGAGGTTTCTTCTTGTAGGCAGACTGCTGGTCATTGGCTTTTGTATAGTTTGTAGTTTGAGAATGGGCATTTTGTGTGATTTTGTAGGTTGGTGAATGCTCTGGGTTTTATTCTACGGATGTCCTTTGGGTTTTGGCCAGTTCTTGATTTTGTGTGCCGCTCTCGACTGTATTCCAGGTACTCGGTGTTGTTTGCGTCTTTTTTTAATGTGATATCTCCACGTTTTAAGTCCCTTACTTCTGTATTTCCTCGCAGACCAAAAAATGTGGTGCAGATTAACCACATGGTGTTGAGTAGAACTTGGGGGTTATAAGGCTCTAGGTGATGATTTTCATACAGAGATTCAATTGGTTCAGCAGTTAGTTAATCAGCAGTGTGTTCTCTGCATCCTTTGCCTAGTTGTTTTAAGTTTTTTTGCTTGGCAGATTGGACTTGTCTGGTTTTCTCAAATATGAGGTCTGTTGATAGTGAGGCTGGGTAAGATTTGCTCGCAGGTGTCTTTCTATGCTTTGAAAGTGGGAGTGTAGTGTCAATAGCTCGTATGATGTTTTGTCTTTTTTTGTGGTTTCCATGAAGAATTTGGCTAAGATGGTGTTTAGTTCATTGGGTGGGATGCTGTCCATTGTCCATTCTTCAGAGTAGTGGTCTGATAGATAGCGATGTATTAGGGAGACATCTGCTGCTGTTTTTTTTTTGTAGTATTTTAATTTTTGCTGGCAATTATGTAGGCTTCTATGTCTTGAGTTGTGAGGTTGTGTGTCATTAAAGTTGTGCTGTCAGGTAGTTTCATGGCTGTTTTCTGTTATTTCTATTGTGTGTTCTTCAAGGAGAGGGTCGTCTAGTGTGAAGGCTTCTATGAGGTTGTCACACTCTGCCTCAAAACTGATATTTCCTGAAGCCATTTTCTGTTTTTTTTTTTGTTTCTTCACAGGAGTAGCTTTTGCTGTTGTTTTGTTTGCCCGCTAGGTGTGGTTTTCACAACAGTTACAGCTCGAGTGTGACTTTTTAGAATTTTGAACTTTGTTTGTGAGGGATTGTCTCATGCTGGCCTTGTACTGATGGGGAGAGTGAAGACACCTGTGTGTGCTATGTGGTTGGCTGGAAGAGGGCTTGTGCAGGCTGTGATCTGCCAATGGGAGAGTTTGTAGGGGGCTCTGCTTGTGTGCAGTACTTGTCTGGTTATTAGTGTAGTGAGAATAAATGGCTTGCAGTGAGAATAAATGCAATATTCTCACTGTAGATCTGTGTTGCAGAAAATACTGCTGTTATTTGCCACTTTTTATACTCACCCCCATTGCATAAATATAAATATATATATGTGATATAGGTGTGGACAGTATTTGAGAGACTTGAGTGCACTTATTTTTTTGAAATTCAAAATTTTATTGTGACAGAATTTCACATCAAATACAATACACATAATAAGAAACCAGCATATTTTGTTCTACCCAAGCAGATGACAAAATAAATTCAAGTCACCAATTTTCTGTCCCCTACCCTCAACAGTAACAACCCCACTCCCACCATACCCTAACCCTCCCCTCCCACCACCACATACCCTTGAAGAAGATCTGCTACCACCGTCATCCCTCCTCCTGCTTTACTCCAATCCAGCTAAGCCTGGGAAGGTATAAGCATAAAAGCGACTCCAAGTCTTTTCAAATATATGAAACCTATTGTCCCTTCCCACTCCCCATTTTTCCATGTTTAAATTAGACAACATCTCCTGCAGCCATTCCGTATACGTAATTGGGGAGTCAGTCATCCAATGTCGCAAAACTACCTTTTTAAGCGAACCTGAAATCAGAGCCATGTAAAACCTACGCTCCCTATACATAATGCCAGAATAATCCCCTATCAAACAAATATCAGGGGTAAAATACTGGTCAATACCCAACAACGGGTCTGCCCTCTGCTTAATCTGCATCCACAATTGCTTTATCGTCGGGCACTCCCAGAAAATATGATACAAGTCTCCCACCGCTTGACAGCACCGGAAACAATTTTGGTCCATCCTACCACCCACCTTAAATAACTTGGAGGGGGTCCAGAATAAGTTATTCAAGAAGTGAAACTGCATCACCCTCAGCCTGTCCTGTCTAACATATTTGTACGTATGCCTCCAGACTGCCTCCCAATCTCGCTCTTGCTCCCCCAAGCAGTTAGTCCAATATCTCGGTATGTGATCCAAATCCCTAAGACTTTGGTCGAGAAGTTTCTTATACTACCAGAGACCGCATGTGGCTCCCACACAACTTGTGCTAATGATTCAAACCAAGTCCCGTCTACCCACTCGGGAGATTGACATCCCAACTTGCGTCAATAAATGAATAAGCTGGAATAATTTAAAACCTGCTTAACATCTATATTGTACTTACCAGGATCTCCCCAATTGGAGTACTGGTTCTCTTCCATTAAGTCCTCAATCACCCTCAATTGGGGAATCCACTTCCCGAAATCATTTTCCCCAGTCCTCAAGTTCAATTTTGGCATACCGGTTGATGCTTGTCCCTATCCGGGCATACCGAGCTACACAAATCTGCCTATGAATACGCTAAAAATTTTACTATCGGATTATTAACCAGCCTAGAAGGCAATCTCTTGGGGGTGGAATAGAGAAATGCAATCGGATCCAATCCTACCTCCCTGATCACCTCGATCTCTAATCTAACCCACGAGGGGACATAGGGCAGAGAATCAAGTTTGCTGACAGGGACCACCCATTTCATATATTTACACAGACCACTTGCCCAGTAATATAACCCGAAGTGTGGAAGTCTCAGACCGCCTTCTCCTGGGAGCCGCCAGCCTACTGTAAGCCCTGCGGTCTTTCCCTCTCCAGATGAAATCAGAAATCAGTACATGCAATTCTCTAAACCATCTTTGGGGTAGCAAAACATTGAGCATATTAGTGGATAAAAATCCTAGGCAGGATATTCATTTTAACTATGCTAATCCAGCCCAGAGAGAAAGCGGCAATCCGGCTCCACCTTGCAAATCCTGCTTAATCATATTCTGATGGTGTTCAAATTAAGATTGACTAACTTCAGATCCGATCTGGCCAAGTATATACCCAGATATTTCAGCATATGCGGAGTCCATTGCATACCCATTTCCAACACTTCCGATCTGTGCACTCTCATATTCAGCGGGAAAATTTGGGTTTTCCCCACGTTAATCCTGTAGTTAGACAATCTGCTATACTCTCCAATAATTTCCAGCACTGCTCGGACTGAGCTACTTGGCTGAACAACATGCAACAAGATGTCATCCGCATATGCTGAAACTTTGAGCTCCTGCGATCCGACTCTAATACCCATAACCCTAGAGTCTAATCTCATTCTAGTGAGGAGAGGCTCCAGATATAAATTGAATAAAAGAGGCGATAAGGGACAACCCTGCCTAGTGCCGGAATTAAGCAAAAAACTTGCCGAAAATACACCATTACAATATATTTTGGCCTTTGGGTCCCTATATAAGGCAAACACAAACTTGATAAACTGGGCCGGGAAACCAAATTTTTCCATAGTAATAGCTAAAAACTTGAAGTCCACTCTGTTGAATGCCTTCTCCGCATCCACTGACATCAATACACATGGAGATTTACAGTCCTTGGAGATGGAGAAGACATGAGACAATTTACGCAGGTGATCCGACGCCAGCCTACCCCTCATAAACCTGACCTGGTCATGGTGAACTAGCCTGGGCATAACCCTGGACAACCTTGAGGCTAAAATCTTCGCCAAAATCTTGATGTCATAGTTAATCAGGGAAATGGGTCTATAACTTGTAACTTTATCTAACTCCTTCCCTTCCTTCGGAATGAGCACTATCAGGGCTTCGAATAGGTAACCATCTACTTTGTCCTGGGTCAAAATACTCTGAAATAATCTTTTTAACCCGGGACATAGCAAGGTCACAAAACTTTTGTAGAAATTAGGTGTAAATCCATCCGGACCAGGGGCCCTATCGTTGGAAAGCATTTTAATTGCCTCCAAAATCTCTTCCTCCGAGATAGGAAGTGAGAGCTCTCTCCTTTGACCTTCTGGTACCTGGGGGAGACTACAGGCAGATAAGAAATCCTCTACCTCCTGCCTACTAGGCCTAGGGGTCATTGGGCTGTATAGATCCTTGTAGTAATCTTCAAATTCCTTAACAATTTCCATAGGTGTTGTTTTGACTGTCCCATCAACACTAGACGTGATACTCTGGACTATCCTAGATGCCTCCACCGCCCTTAACCTCATCGCTAAAAGCCTACCTGATTTCTCACCCCGGTTCAGATACAGGGCCTTGGTTTTCAGAATTGCATATTCCGCCTTCTCCCCCAGAATCCCCTCATATTCATGACGCAATTTACATAGTAGCTCCCTAGTCTCCTCTGGTGTATTCTTTGATAGATCTTTCTCTATATCCCTAATTTGTGCCAACAAGGATCTAACCCTTTCCTCCCTCTTCTTCTTTCTTACCACCGCCAACTTAATGAACTCCCCTCTTAACACACACTTTAGAGCACACCACCATAAATCTCCCCTAATAGTTAAATGACTATTCTCCATCTCATACTGTTCAATCCGATGTCCAACATAATCCCTTATTTCTGCAGACCGTAATATCTGATTGTTCAACTTCCAAGTAGTCTGTCTAGGAGTATTAGGGGTCAAATTGAGGGAGCAGCGAACCATGGAGTGGTCAGAGAAAATTCCAGGAGTAATGTTACAGTTCACCAGTCCTGTCAACAGCCCTTTACTCACCAAAAAAATAGTCTATCCTGGATCTGGACTTATGAACCTCTGATAAAAATGTATATTCCCTACATGAAGGGTTCAAAACCCTCCATGGGTCACATAATCCTAAATTATCAACCAATTCCCTAATAGCTCTCTGAGCTGGCGATAGACCCTTAATTCGCTTACCATCCTTATCCAAATCTGGAGTAAATGGCAAGTTCCAATCCCCACCCAACACTATCGGATACTGGTGAAACGGACTTAAGATATTTAATAAATCCATGAAAAACCCAGGGGAGTCTGCATTGGGCCCGTAAATACTTCCCAACACAATTCTTGTTTGGTTCAAAAGCCCTACCACAATTATATAGCGGCCTGCCCGGATCTGCTAATTGCTTCTCACACACAAAAGCCACATTCCTATGTAACAAAAGCGCTACTCCTCTACCCGCTGTACTAAAACCAGCCCCAAATATCTGACCAACAAACTGACATCTAAGTATGTTTAGCTCTTTATCAAGCAGGTGTGTTTCTTGCAAACATATTATCTGTCCCATTAGTAGTTGTAAATGCTTTAAAATTTTATATCTCTTTATCTTTTGCCTGACTCCCTTAACGTTCCACGTACAAAACTCCAGAGGACTACCCATTCCCCCGAAAATCCACATATCGCCTTCTAAATACCTTCTCGGCTACACCAAACCCCATTTCGGGACAAACTTCTGGGTGAGCAGATCTTCCCAAACCCATCACCACTACCCCTTACTATAACCCTCCCCCCCTCCTCCCTGCCTAACCCTTCGAATAATCCCCATAAGAAACCAGTTACCTACAAATATAATTAACACAACCAACAACATCACCCTCAATCGCCCACCCTCCCAGCACCCCACCCCTCCCCTCAAAACACTTTGGTCCATGACATCCATAGCTCCGCATGACTAGCCCTTCCCTCCAGCCCCCCCAGCATTCCATTAACTACTTCGCCCATTTTAACTGAAGCCTCTATTAAAGCCTGTGTTCACATTCAGACCTTTACACGTGGCATAGACCAATTATTTATTCCCCAAAACTCTTTTCACCGTTTAATCCCAAAACCCCAACCTCCACCCCCAATCAACACAATATTTCCCCAGAATCAACCCAATCCAATATACTTTAAACCCATTAAACAGCCTCCGCAAATCTTATAATAACTTCACATTTTCTATAAGAGCGGAGAGAGAAGGAAAAGAAAAAAAAAAACCCAAAGGGGGGGGAAGGGGGTTAAAAAATGGAGGAAATGTTCTTTTCTACTGAGGTTTCAACAGAAATAGTCCGTGGCTCCAAAAAGCGTATGTACTCCGCATGGAACGTTGTTGGTATCCACTTCCAATAACCATTTCGACTCCATATAACGCCAAGTCCAATAAATTAATAACATGGACCAGAACCCAGCTATCACTCCTCAGTCCATCCTGAAAACCACAACGGAGGTATGAATTGTCCCAAATCCAAATGGACACTCCTGGACCTCCCTTCCAAAGAGATGTATCCCCTTCACAGCAGCCTGCCAGACGGAACCAATGAACAGCCAGCATCACGGGTAGAAATAAGATGCCCTCGCTCCTCTCATAAAGGCCCCTCGAACAGAAGAAGCAAGTTGCAGCAAGGGACCGGTACACTCTTCTAGATAGCCAGTTCCATACCAGATTCTCTATGCACTGTTACACAGGGGGCCCCCCACACTCAAAAGAGGTGCTTCGTGCTGTCCACCGGAGGCCCATAGTGCGTTCAGCCAGATTACCTTTCTGGAGTTCGAGCCCCACATCCCCAATCCGGAGGAGAAACATACGCCTCTTTCAGTCCAGGACCCATACACAGCTCTCACTATTCCTCCTCCTCAGGTAGAATAAAATAAATAAACAGAGCAGAATCATTGACCCCTATCCAGCGAGGGATCACATAGCATTGAAACAAACTCAGAGAACACGAACCACATGCGATCAGGCCCACACCCCCTTCAGAGTCCCCGTGGCTATTTGAAAAGATCTGGGAGGGCAGCAGCCAAACCTTTACTCGTTGCAGGGGCATCTTCAAACGTAGACCACTGACAATAAGCAGCACCTGTAGTTTCTCCGGATAAAGCACTTTGAATCTGATACCTGCCGGAATCAATTTTGAAACAGTCGGGTGGTATTCCACCCTCCTTAGTCTCACTGCTACTGGCAGGTCTTGAGTGACCCTGATGGAGGTCCCCTTCCACTTTAGCTCCCTGATTTCTTTGGCCTTCATTAGGACAAATTGACGTTCCTGGTAGTTTAGAAAACCAACGATGAAAACACGCAGGGGGGCACCCGGGTGCTGGTACTGCACGCAATGCCCGATGAGCCCGCTCAATTATAAACTTGTCGCCAAAGGGCGTCGGGCCTACTAGCTCCTTGAAAAAGCACTGGGCAAAAAGGGTCGGGTCGGTTCCTTCCTCGTGCTCCGGAAGGCCAATAACAACCAAATTATTCCTCCGACTCCGACCCTCTAGATCCTTGATCTTCGCCTCCATCCTGGATACCTTCTGCCTTAAATTAATTAACTCCGGCTCCTGCTTCAAGACCCTTTTCTCCAACGAGGAGACCTTTACTTCTGTGTCCCCTGTGCGCCTTGATAGTTCCTCCAGAGCCAGAGTGACCACTTTCAGCTCCTCGGTTACCATGCACAGCTCTGCACGGAAAGGCTTAAATTCCGCCAGGAACTGCGCGAGGGTCAGGGGTTCATTTTCTGAAGTAGAGCTGCTATTTTCGGGGCTTTCGCCTTCCGTTGCGACTCTCAGTTTTTTCGGCTGGGCCTTCGCCTGTGACACTGGCGGTGTATGTCGGGGCGTACTTTTTCTCATTTCTACCTCCATATACGCCCAATTCGCCACTATAACAGGTCGAGTAGCTTATTAACTCTGCTGAAACTGAAATAAAGTCGCTAGTACCTCCAAAATCTATAAAAAAGCAACTTTTATGCCGACAGGAGGCTGGAGGTGAAGGATCAGACTGCTCTTACAGAGCTGGCATCACGTGACTCCCGACTTGAGTGCACTTAAAATAAGGTATGTATTTTACTCATAATTTATTAAAAATACAGAATGTGTGCTCTGTACTGTTGCCAATATGATCAAGAGATAGTGTGCATAAAAAAGGGTGTAGTATTTTTATTTTATTGTAGCAACATTTTGATAATGAAAATAGCCTTAAAAAAGGCAGCCATTTTGTGTCATGGCTGTGCTACACATCTAGGTGACCATTAAGTTTGCTGCATTTAAAGCACAATACTTAAGTTTTCTTTTTTAGTGGACAGAGTGGATGTATACCTATTCCCCAATGATTATTGATTTTATGCAGATATACTTACATTTACATAACACCACATGTAATTTATTATTTTCGTGCATTACTGTGGTGTCTTATATAGCTGCATAATTTCTTTTGTGATATGCATTTTTCACTAAGCAGGTGTGAAGGAGCCCAGGTCATGAATACAACTGCAAAGGAATTTTTTTTCCAAAGTTGCTATAGTTACTGAGATATTGCCACATTTGCAGTACAACAGTTACTTGGAATGTCTCTAGGCCTGAGCTATGTGTCTCTACTTATGGGTAGGCGGAAGAGCAGGTCCCAGAGGGCCAGTGCTGCTACATACAGTAGTAGCCACAGACATTGCCAGCTATTTCCAGATATTTCGTGAAATTTCTATAGTGTTTCACTCTGCTGCCCCTACTGTGGAAATGCAGAAAGCAGGAGATTTCTCTCTAGAAATATCAGACATTTTGGGAAATAGCTGGCAATGTCTCTGGCTACTACTGTATGCATACCATTTATTTTTTATTTTTGAAGGTACCATAGACATCTGATACTGCTGGCTCCACACATGAGTGGACTTTGCAGGGTTTTGTCTCACTTAGAAGCATTTTAATTTTTGGAGACAGCATGACCTTATTGGGGCACTTCTGGGTCATAACTCAGGTATTCAATGCACTATTGTAAGCTCATTTAGCCTCTAAACACTTGTTGTGTGTGCTGTGCAGCGATTGCTCTGTGTTTTAAAGCCATATCTCTCCTGCTTTATTGTATTGTGAGCATTTAAACCAACACATCATGCTGGAGCATGATAGGAGCCCTGCTAACTGACACAGGAAGCAGGAAGAGTGAGCCGTAGTTCCCAGCCTTACACCCTGGAACTACTGCTCAAGTGGGAGCATTTAGTTTTTATTTTTGAAGGCACCATGGACATCTGACTCTGTCAACTCCATGCATGAGTGGACTTCACAGGGTTTTGTCTCACTTAGAAGCATTTTAATCTTCAGAGACTGCATGACCTTATTGGGGCACTTCCAGGTTACTCCTGCCTACTTCAACACTTCCAGTGCAAGCAGGGTGAGCACAGAGCAGGGCATGCATGGCATCGTGTGTGAAGATGTGCACTAACACATGCACCTCTAGTGTGTGTTAGGTGTGTAAGGCAGTGTTGGGTGGGTCACAGTCCAATTACAAGTGTGTGGTGCACCTGGCAGAGTAGCATGGTAAGTTCAGGTGTGTGTTTTACGTGTGCTTGT
This sequence comes from Neoceratodus forsteri, assembly GCA_016271365.2. Taxonomy (NCBI): domain Eukaryota; kingdom Metazoa; phylum Chordata; order Ceratodontiformes; family Ceratodontidae; genus Neoceratodus; species Neoceratodus forsteri. The sequence continues at coordinate 1,397,613,593 of CM057450.1, forward strand.
TACACATCCAATAGCTTATTTGGTATCATGGTGTCCCCCCAAGTCCACTGTGCGATACTATTACTATCACTACTACCACGGGAGAAGTTGCCTATAAATGTATGTCCTGCAATGTGTTTAGTCTACAGGCTATAACTAGTGAAGGTCACCCATTACGGTGTTCCAAATGCACCTAAAATGTGGTGCTGCAATGTGAAATCAGTATGTTTTACAAAAGCTTGTCGGCACTTGAGTCTAGTCAGGATATTTTGTCCAAAAGGCTCCATGAGGCGAGAGATGGCTCTGATACCTACCCTCTCTCAGCCTAACCTAATCCTGTCTCCACTAATGTCTCAGTCTTATTGACATCAGTAGGTGATAGTTGCCTTATCCCTAACAGTAATCCCTGTATCCCTCCAGTAGAATCATCAAAAAAAGAGCTAGAGAGAATGAGTTGTGTTGTGACAACAGTGTAGAGGTTTTCACTTGGTATAACATTCAGAGGTCAAAAGTCAGTAAAAAAAGAAGGGCTGAGTATTTTAATATTATACTTCATAATAGTTTTGACCTCCTGTCCCCTCTCTTTACTGACTCAGTGGGCTTACCTACAGGGGACACAACTAGTGACAGTAACCACATAGGCATATCGGATAGTGACATGGGTATGTTAAATTCTAGTGCTCCAATTCCAGACCCTATCCCTACCTCTGACACTCCATTAATTGATTTTTCATCTAATAATGTTGTAACCAGTAACTCTGTAAATGTGACACCTTTACATATTTCTAGCATAGATGACACATATTTTAGACTGACGTTTGTAGTGGGTGACTCTATTTTTAAACACCTGGACAGGGATATGTGTGAACCAGAAAACACAGTAGGACCTGCTCTAGTTTCAGTGGAACTAAAATTGCTGACCTCATGCACATGGCTGATAATATATTTGGCTCTCAGGATATTAATCCACTCTGTATTACTCATGTGGGAGCCAATAATATTTATAAGTACTCCATTTAAAATATTAAATCAGCCTTTGTTGCCATGGTTAATAAACTGATCTAACTTGGGTGTGACATCTGCTTCTCTGAGATTTTACCTATACCCAGATATTCATTTTCCCTTAATCAAAAAATCAAAATCATCAATAATTGGCTTTGACATTGGTGTTTGTTAAAAATATCACTTGTATCAGCCATTGGGAGGATTATTCAGACTGACCCAAACTTTTTTGCTCTGATGGTCTACATCTCAGCAGATGAGGAAATACCTTACTGATCAAATAGTTTCTATCAATAATTAATAACCGTTTAAACTAGACATTGGGGGGAGTCGAGGGCCAGTTTCTCCTCTTTTAATTCAAGTAAACTTTCCTGTCAATATTTGAAATTCTTTAGCTTTAATGCTAGGAGCTTTAACAAGAAATATGATGAACTACAAATTAGGGCACTCAACAATGATATAGCTATCATCTCTGTCTGTGAAACCTGGGGAGACGACAATTCAGTTTGGGTTAGGCATCTTCCTGGTTTCTCTTCCTATATACAAAACTGACAGGATAGGAAGGGTGGGGGTGGCCTTATTTATCAAAAATAAAATCAATGCTGTGAATATTTCCACTTTTGTAAAAACACATGACCTTCCAACTGAAACCCTATGGATTAAACATTTTCTTTCAAATCAGGATTTTATTATCTTAGGGACATGTTACCTTCCCCCTAATTCATCCATTCAAATTCTGGATGCTATTTTGTCAGAATTTGATATAGCCAATCAAATGGGAAATGTCATAATCTCTGGTGACTTTAATGTCTCCAGTATTAACTGACAGTCTTCTTCTGCTTCTAGTTATAAAGGCAACACGTTCTAGGTTTCTTGTCTAGAACTTAATATGAAACAACTGATAACATCAGCCACTAGAGGCAATAACATCTTAGACCTTGTCCTGGTTAATGCTGATTACGACATTAGGGACATCAGAATATCCTCCCCAGTCAGAGACAGTGATCATAACTCAATTCTTTTCACCCCACAGAATTATTTTATTTATAACCACAATTCCTCTATCATTTATCTGTATGATAAAGCTAACCTCATTGCTCTTAAGCAGAATTTGGAGAATTTTGACTGGGCATCTGCCTTTTCTCATCAATCACCTCTGCAAATTGGGTTACATTTAAGTCTCTCATTACTGGCCTAAAGGATACCTATATCCCCTCAAAAACAAAAAAACTCAAATGGAAAACAGGCATCCAAATGGATGAACCATAACATCAAAAGACTGATCACATATAAAAATAAAAAAAATGGCAACTTTCTTAAAAACAAGGCTACATCTAATTGAGAGTCCTATATTAAATACAATAAGAAATGCAAATCAAGCATTAAAAAAGCTAAATCAAGATGGGAACTGAAGCTGGCTAAAATGGCAAATAAATCCAACACAAAACAATTTTATTCTTATATTAACTCGTTAAGGAAAACATCATGTAAGGTGGGGCCTCTTATAACAGACAATAATCTCATTCATGAGCCTAAAACTATGGCTGAAGTATTTAATACTGAATTTTGTATGATCTTCACATCATCAGACACTCATATGCCACAGCCTATTCCTAATCATTCTGATCCACCAATCATCTTCTCTGAGGAACTTATTCATAAAAAACTGTGTACACTGAAAAGAAAATTGTTTTTAGGTCCAGACTATATAGCAGGCCATTTATTATATTTACTGGCTGTCCATATTGTCTTGCAACTCAAGCTTTTGTTTGAACTTGTTTTACTGAATAATTATATTCCTATTGAATGGAAAGAAGCAACAGTTGTACCAATTCATAAAAAGGCTCTAAACAAAACTGGGAAAATTACAGGCCCATAAGCTTGCCTTCTTCTATCGGTAAAGTCATGGAGAGTCTCCTTAAGGATATCATTGCACCTGTTATTGATGCAAATGGTCTCTAGCAACACGGCTTCAGAAGGGGTAGAAGTTATTCAACTAACTTGCTTTGTTTCTATGAACATTTTAGTACCTTTTTGAATAATATGATACCATGTGATGTCATTTTTATAGATTTCAGCAGGGCTTCTGATACTATGCCACATTGGGCTCTAATTCACAAACTCAGGAGACTCATTATTAATAATTATATAACTGCCTGGATTGAAAATTGACTTTGTGATAGAACATAAATGGTGACTATCAATGGTAACCTCTCCAATACCGGTATGGTCCTGAGCGGAGTACCACAAGGATCTGTTCTCAGCTCTTGTCTTTTCCAAGCCTTCATTGCTGACTTAACTCAAATTTGCATTTCTATTACAACAAAATATGCAGATGATGTGAAAATAGGAGACCTTGTTCCAATTCTGACCAGCTAGCTCTTATCCAACATGATCTTGATACTATCTCCAATTGGATAAATACATGGGGTATGAAACTAAACACTACCTAGTGCAAAGTGATGCATTTGGGATCTAATAATCTTAGCTTCTCATGCTCATTGAATTGCTCTCTGCTTAATGCCACTACAGATTTTTTTTTTTATTTTATTTTTTTATTTTATTTAAACAGCAGTTTGGAAAACCTTTGAGCCATAGGCTCATTTACAAAGGTACCTTGTCACAGTAAGACAAACCAAAATACACAGTATAGCAGTACAACACATAGGTATAACAGTAGATTAAGACATAGATACAAACAAGCTGGTACAGTTAGGATGGATGCAAACAATACCAGAGTTATGTTGTCCTTAGCAGCTTAGTAATAAGCTTTGTCATAAGTATTGAGTACGGCTTTGACTAGCGGCAGTTACAGCATTGGGTGTTAATAAGGTGGTTACGTAAGGAAGTTTTGAAGCACAATACAGTTGGAGCTTTGGAGATGGAGGTGGGCAGTGTGTTGAACCAGGAGGGGGCCCTAAAGCTGAAGGCTCTTTGGCCGTGAGAGGTCCTAGCTCTAGGGATAACAAGAGAGGTTTTCCCAGAGGTCCGAGTATGAACTAGTGGGACAGAGCGGGGTATGGTGGTGGTCAATCCTGGTGGGGAAAGCCCAAGGAGGGTCTTTTTTGTAAGGGTACAGGTAAGATATTTGAGGCGCTCATCGAGATCAAGTACCAGCGCTTTAGCATACAGTAGACAGGTGTGTGTCATCCTAGGTGCTCCAGTAATTAACCTGCAGGCCTTATTCAGAGTAGTGCAAATTTTATGGAGTGCGGTCTGATCAGCAGCACCGTACACCGGCAGTCCATAGTCCACTAGGGACAGTATAGAGGAGGTGACTGCGAGTGAAGAGCCTCCGGGGAGGCAGTGTTTATACTGATGTAAGATGCCCAATCGGATATTAGTGGCAGTGGCTAGGCCAAGGTGTGTCCATGGAAGGAGAGGGAGGGTCAAAATGGATCCCTAGGTATTTATAGGAGCAAACTTGTTCGAGTGGGAATGAGGACCCAGAGTGAATGAGGAGTTTGAAGTTGCAGGACTTGTTTTGGGGATGAGAGAAGAACATAGTTTTGGTTTTTTTAAGATTTATCACCAATCTATGTTCCTTGAACCAGCCCTCGGCTTCAGTGAAGGACTTCTGCAGCGAGTCCTGGAGGGCAATAGGGTCCCGACTTGAGGCAAAGATGACTGCATCATCAGCATACAATAGCATGTTCCCCGAGCAAGAGTGTGGAAGGGTGTTAAGGTAAAGGGAGAATAGTAAGGGGCCCAGAATGGAGCCCTGGGGAACCCCAGAAAAGATGGGACAGATGTCTGAGCAGGTCCCATTAATTTTTACACACTGTGAGTGGTCAGACAGATAACTGGTGCACCAGGAGATAGGCCCAGCAGCAAAACCAGAGAGACTAAGGGCATCAAGAAGGAGGGGGTGGGAGACCATGTCGAAATCTTTCGAGAGGTCAATGAAGACAGCACCAGCCAGAGAACCAGTGTCTAAGGAGGAGTGGAGAAAGTTGGAGAACTCTAGGAGGGCTGTGTTGGTACTGTGGCCCGCTCAGAAGCCATGCTGCTCAGGACAAAGGACATTGTAGGTGGAGAGGTAGTCAGAGATTTGAGAGGCCACCACTTTTCAAGGCCTTGAGAGAGGAGGAGAGAATGGAGATCAGTCGATGGTTTCCAGCCACAGTCCTATCACCACCTTTAAAGATAGGGGTGACAGTGGCAACTTTCAGGCAGTTGGAACCTTCCCCAGGCAAAGAGAGTGGTTGATGAGGCATGTGATCGGGGGTAAGAACTGTGTCTAAGACCAGCCATAGGATACTACGGATCCGGGTGTCACTGCCCATACTATTACTCTTGAGGGCAGTGACAAGGTGCGGCCTAAGTTCTTGGGCAGAAACACGGTGGAGGAGAAAATAAGGGCGAGAAAGATTTATGGCAGGTGCTGGGGGAGGAGGGTCAAAACAAAAAAATTTGTAGGGAGGATAGGCTAAGGTCAGTGAATGAGGTGTTGAGGTGGTTGGCTATGAGGGCTGGGTCTGAGGAGATCACACCATTAATGTTGATCTGGGTGGGTGGAGTGTGCACTCCCATTTAACTGTTTAATGTTATCCCAGAAGGTTCTGGGATTCCCCATGAGGCAGTAGTGAGGACCGATAGTGCTCAGACTTGGCCTTTCTGATGGCCGAGTGCACTTGTTTGAGGCGCATATAACCGCCTGTCATTGGGCGGCCAGTCTCAATGGCACGTGCCATAGGTTGTCCCTATGTTTGAGCTGGTGGATCAAAGCTGGGGTAACCCAGGGGCATTCTTCCTTTTAGAACGGTGGGTCAACACTGGGGCAAAGATATCACAGGCATTATTAAAGTTTGGGTAAAGAAGGAGAGAGCTGTGTCGATGTCAGGAGTTGCCAGTATAGGAGACCAGTCAATTTGGGACAGAAGTTCCTTAAGTTTTATCAGTTCACCAGGTATTAGACGCCGCTGGCATGTGGACTGTGCTATGGGTTTGGGGACTGAGGTTGACCAGTGGAATAGAATGGGGGAGTGATCACTGAGAGAGTCTGGGAGGACTTGTACATTGGGGATCCGATTAGGGCGGTTGGTGAGTACCACATCAAGCAGGGTACTGGAGCCTCTTTTGGGGTTAGTCCTGGTAGGGTGGGTAACTAGTTGCGTGGGTCTATTGCAGAAAAGGAGTCTCGGGTAGAGGAGGAGGAGGGCTGAGCCAGTTGACATTTAAGTCACCCACCAGAATGTGATCAGTGGTGGGAGGTAGAGAGGTAGGTATTCTGTAAGAGAGCAATGGCCTGCATTTGGTCCCTGGGGGGAGACACGTGCAGTAGTCAAGATAGGGTCCTTTAAAGGGTCAGGGTTAGTTTCAGCATAAGCGCCTGGGCCCTGGGTCAGGATGGGAGCGGGCAGGGCTAATATGGGGAGAGATTCCTTGACATAAATAGCGCAGCTGCCGCCCCGTCTCCCAACATGGTCGGACCGGAAAAGGGTGAAACCAGGAAGGGAGACTAGGGAGTCAGGGGAGGATTTCGACAGCCAAGTTTCAACCAGGGTGATAACATCAGGGTTAATTGATGTGACCAGGCATTGTAGTGAGTCAAACTTTTTAAGGAGGCTACAGATATTCATGGAGACCATGCATAGGCCTGTGGTGTGAGTTGGGGAGCTCCTGGGAACCGGGCCAGGGTTTGGATGAATGTTCCTGACAGGAGTAGTAGCATGACTAACACCCTGGCTGGGAGATGTGAAGGTTTTCCTACGATTGACATGGGGGAGGGAGGCTAAGGGAGCAGGGGTGGGCAGGGAGGTACAGGAGGGGAAAGCAAGAATAAGAAGACACCCAGATGTGCCTGAGTTGAAGAGAAAGCTATGGGGAGGGCAGGGAGGATGGGGACACACAGAGGTCCCAAGGGGCAGGAGAGGAGGTTCAGGAGCAAGGGGAGGGAGGGGTGCCAGGGCACAGTATGGACTAGCAGATGGGTAAGTGGGTAAGTGCACTGCTAGTGGGGATAGGCAGAGGAAGAGCGTGATGCAGGGCCAATACATTGTGGTGAGCAAGATCCCAGGGAAGTAGTGCTGTACAGGTAGGAGTAGGAAGTAGTGAGGGAGCATAGGTCCCTCTAGTGGCCAGCAGGTATAACCTGCAAATGGGAAAGTGGGGAGATAGGTTCTGGGCAGCAGGACGTGATGACACCGGATGTGATGTCATGGGGTGGATCATTAAATTGACAGCCACCCCTGGGTGGGAGGGTGGTTGGGACGGGCGGGGCAGACGGCGCTTAGCACCCCTCTGCAGGCATCCAGATGAAGAGAAGAGGCTCTCTTTACCTCAAAGGTTATCAGGCTGGAGATTTGGCTTCCTCAGCTACTCAGGTGAGCTGCTTGTTGCTTCAGTTGCTTGATTGTCCCGAGTGCCTAGCTTGGGGGAGCTGCCTATGTTGTGGAGAAAACAAAGCCTCTCATTACTATGCAGCGGGAGAATATGTTGTGACTTACACAAAGGAGCTCCACTCTAAGCAAACAGGGCTATTCCAAAATGAGGTCACACTAGGACCCAGCTAACCTAATGCCTTCAGTTACAAGCACAATTCGCTCAATACCACCATATTAAACAAGTCTGATCTATATTAGCTGCTTGATATATCTGGCTTTAAAATGTAATCAGCAATTAGCTCCAAATACCACCATATTAAACAAGTCTGATCTATATTAGCTGCTTGGTATATCTGGCTTTAAAATGTAATCAGCAATTAGCTCCAAATACCACCATATTAAACAAGTCTGATCTATATTAGCTGCTTGGTATATCTGGCTTTAAGATGAAATCAGCAAGACAACTCTAGAAAAACTAGTGAGTCCCTAGCTTTACACTTCAGCATTACTAGCACAAAGAGGCAAATAACAAGCCCACCCAGTGGTGAACAGGAACAAAGTTCATAAAATACAAGTGTTCATCAGGTAGCACCCTTCTGCAGGCGTCCAGACGAAGAGAAGAGGCTCTCTTTACCTCGAAAGTTATCAGGCTGGAGATTTGGCTTCCTCAGCTACGAGGAAGGTATGAGAGCTATGAGAGGGACCTGGGAATTACCATCTCCAATGATCTCACATACCCTTAACATTTGCATTCTGTTATTTGTACATCAAACAGGGTTGTTTGGTTGATCCTTCGTAACATCAGATCTAGAGATCGTGAGGTGCTAATGCCCTTGTTTAGGTCATATGTCAGACCTCATCTCAAGTACGCCTCACAGATATGATGCCCATTTAAAAAATCTGATGATGGGACCCTTGAAAATGTTCAAAGAAAATTTACTAAAAAAATATCTGGTCTTGAATCTGTATCTTATGAACACAGGCTAGAAACTCTGAAGCTTATGTCACTTACTACTAGACGCTTGAGAGGTGACTTTCTATTCCTATATGATGTTGTTCATGACCCTTATGTTATGACTGAGTTAGGTCTTGAATTCAGGTTCTCTATACACAACATTAGAGGTCACCCACTTCAGTTGGTTGGTAAATCTTTTAAGCATAATAATCAGAAATTTTTCTTCGCCATGCGAACAATTGGGGCATGGAATAAACTTCCATCTATTGTGGTCATGAGTGACACTAAGAATATCTTTAAACATCATATGGATAAGTTAATTAACGCTGGATATAATTTAGTATACTATACTTCGGTTTAGTATAAGAACATTATGGGCCTCAGCCTACTAGCTCTTTTCATTCACCTTTTTATGAACCATTTATGCTAAACTGGAAGCACAGGGCTCTCCTGTGCTATGCCTCTACACTTATTGCTGGGTGGGAGTGAAGGGCCCAGAGGGCTACTTTTCTACCTATGGATCTGAATATGCAAATGTTTTATGTTGGCCTATGACTGGCAGGGGAACACTAGACACCAGGTATTTAATTACTAATATATTTTGTTTACATTGGGGTCCACAGTCAGCAGAGGGGAGACCACTAGACACTAGGGATTTAATTAATAATTTTTATTTTTTTTCCATTGGGGCCAGTGAACTATGGAGAGTGGCACTAGATACCAGGGATTTAATTAATTAAAATTTTACATTGGGTGGTGATCGGGGGGGGGGGGTCACCCACAAGTAGACACTAGGGAAATTTTTACCACAAAGTGTGGAAGTTCACAAGTGAAATTCCACATTTCATGGTCATGCACACTCAGCAAATTGGCAAACTGGAAAATTTTGTGAATTGCACTTTGCAAATTGTGTAACATTCATGAACTGATTCACAGAGAAAATTTTGCTGACTTCGCACATCTCTACTTGTCAGACACAAGATGCTTGCACCATGTGCCTTCATCCACCTGGAAATGGGGTTCAGGAAAAAAAAAACACTCTTATTTGTCTTGATTTGTTTATTAAATGTCTAATGTTCATGTAAAATGGGTAATTTAATACAACTAAAATTACATTTATTTTGCTAGAAAATTGAAAAATAGATAAATAAAATAATTGAAAGTCTCTGGCACCTGGTGTTACTGTGTTAATGTGTGATAATTAGAATGGCCATTAGAGGAGGATGCATGTTTAGGCAGGTCCCCCTCCTCTTCTCACTGTCCCTGCAGAACCAGTCTAATTCCCCTTCATAGTTAACTGTTTCAATATTGTGCTCACAAAACTAAAAGAAAATCTTTATTTTTGTTCTGTAACTTATCCTACATGTTGCTGTCAGGTTCTCTCAGTGAGAAGTAGGAAGAGGTGGATGAGCTCCTGATTAGGCAGGAGTGTGCTGAGCACCAGTACATTTTTGTGACTGTGAGCGTAGCCCAGCAGGCATTTTGCATTCAGAAAAAGGCTCATGTCATTTTTCTACCAAACAACATGAAAAAGTGTTAAAAATATATTCCTCCACTGAAGCCTGTGTGTATGTAGGAAGCTGTAGAGCATTATTTTCCCTCTGGCTTGAGGAGTTAATTGAGCCCACAAAAGTTAACTCATTATCTTCCGGCAGTCATTCTGTGTCAGATTACCAATGGATAATACAGAAACCACAGAAAGCTATTGGAAGTAGAATGGGTTAAACACTTACTGGAGCTTTCTGCATAACAAAAAAAGCTCTGTTGTTACTCTAAGCCCTTATAAACAACCTCATTAAGCCATTTGACACCACAATCCTAAGAGCAGTCATTCTGCAGCTTTGCAGGACATTCCATAGCAAGAGTCCTAGTGTTGCCCATTTCCAAATAATGCACCAACTTCATTTTCTGAGGTAGGCAGGCAGTTCTGGGCTACTGTTTATGTTCTACTGAATGTTGTTAATCTGCAATTTGTGACTATAGGTGTTTACAATTGAATGATAGTAACCATATTTGCTTCACTTTTAAATAGGTACTGTAGGCGTGTGTGTATCTAATTTTTGTTATGTTGTCTTGCAAACGTGCAAACAACATTTTTCAGTAGTAATAGCACAGTGAGAGATGTGTCAGTGTTGGTGAATGCAGATCACACTTTAGTAGGTGCAGCCATCATTCCCCAATTAGCCAGCATGCTACGGCTGATGCAGGAATTATGTAAAGTGCCACCAATTTGAAAGAAATGTGCCACTGCAGAGACAAGCTCATCATGCAATGGCAGAGATGACATGCCTCCCATACATGCCTTTCCTGGTGAAACATTTCAATAAACATGGTGGTGGCTCCTGCCCCTGCCTCACAATCTCCAAACAAAGCAGACATCAGGGGTGCAATTCCTGTGTCAGCATTTGCCCTACCCACACATTGTGTGGCACACTGGGAGCCCACCCCAGTGTGTGCCTGCTCACATGAAGCCGACTGTGTCGGCATGTTTCCCCACCCTCATTTTCGGCATGTCCCCCACCCCACCCACATTGTGTGACACACTAGGAGCCCACCCAAGGATGCCACCGCTCACACAAAGCCAACAATGTCAGCATGTTCCCCCACCCCTGTTGTGAGCCACACTGGGAGCCCACTCCAGTGTGCTTAACAAACTTTGCGATGTCCATTTTTTTTACCTGAAAAAAGAAAATGGTCCCTCATTGTGCACAGCACCCCACTCCCTCAACCCACACCCACCCTCTGTGCATCCCACCTCCCCACACCCCCCCATACCCCATACTTACCTCCAGAGGTCCAGTGCTGTGATCTTTGATGAAGCAGGAACACGTCTGGACTCTTCAAAGCCGAACTGCAAAATGAAAAAAATCACGGTAAGCTTTATAATGGCATCAATGGGGGGGGGTCAACTTAGGTGGCTATCTCAGCCATTCTTTTAAATTTTGTTTCTAAATTTTCAACATGGGATTCTTGGGACCCCCGTCTCATAAACACATGCACTGTCATCTCATTATTCAGTCCAGAAAAGTGATTTTCTGTTCACTGCACGGAATCACCTTTTGAGACCAATTAATGAAACAACAGTGTCACTGTTCATGAGATGGAGTCCCAAAAAGCCTATGTTGCAAATTTGGTGAAAAAATTCCAAAAAATGACTGTTACGAGCGTGCATTGAGCAGTTTCCATGCATGCTCGTAACTTCAACAATTTTTAATATTTTCACTCCAGAATTTCAATATTGCCATTTTTCACACCTCCTTATGAACAGTACAGCTGTCATGCTTCACATCCTGCCAGAAATGTGTTTTTGCACATCTGGAGCACAATAGTGCAGTCGCTTTGGGAAATCAACTTTCAGGACAGATTAACAAAATCACAGTGCCACTGTTCACAAGTGGAGGTCCCAAAATGCCTATGTTGAAAATTTGCTTAACAAAATCCCCAAAATAATTGTGTTATGGGCTTGCATTACACAATTTCTATGCACGCTCATGTCTTCACCAATTTTTAATGTTTTTACTCCAGATTTTCAACATTGCCATTTTCTTACACCTACTCATAAACTGTACAGCTGTTATGTTTCACATCCTGCCCAAAATGTGTTTTTCACACCTGTGACATCAAATGGCACAGTTGCTATGCAAATTCACCTTTCGGCTAATGAGCTGATAGTGCCACCATTCATGAGGTGGGGTGACAAACAGCCCATGTTGAAAATTTGGAGTGAAAATACCAGCAAACACCCGGGGCATTAGGGTTTCCAGTTGTAACACCCCACCCTGTAGAGACTGAAGGCATCAGGAGTGTGACTTGAGGTTGTCGGCTGTACTGCTCATGCCATTCTAACCCCACCCCCACCCTGCAGCCAGTGAAAGGCATCGAGGTGTGCCTTGGACTCTTCAGTCCCAAAGTTCACCTGATTCTCCTATACTGCATTCATCTCAGTGTATTTCCTTATGGAATGGGGTGAGTGTAAGGCCTGAAGACCCCAAGGCACACCACAACACTTGCCAGTTTCTGCAGGGTAGGGTAAGGTGAAATGGCGTGAGCTTTATGGGTGACAAACCAAAGACACACTCCAATGCTTTTCAGTCTCTGCAGGGTGGGGGTGTGGTTGGCGTCAGTTCAATACATCTCTGCCATTCCTATTATGCATCTCTCTAACTCCTGCACTACCAATGCCAATGCCAGCAAGACAAAATTCAGCATTGACAAATGTTTGTTTGACTTAGGTTACACATATAATCTGATCAGTTTATAACATGCTGTATTGCAATTTAATGCACTGATAAATGGGGACTTTGGATTCTTTTACAAATTCATTTTTTCTGACCATGGATATATTAAAATAAAAATTCCTCAACAAAATGTTTACAAATAAGGAGTGTAGCAGTAATTTATTTGATGTAGTGTAAACAGCTGCTCCCTGGAAAATTACCTGGTTTGGTGGGGGGGGTTGCCACAGGCAGAATGGGACTTCATGGATGGGGGAGCTCATGGCAGCAGAAGAAGCATGATGGCATTAAAAGCTTAATGGTGTGGATTTAGAGGCACCAATATTTAAGCGTGAGTTTGGTAGAGGAATAATTGTGACTTGGGGTGGGGGACTGAGTCTTGGTATTTTTAGCATAATGGCTTTCTGAAACTTCAACCTTCAGTGGGTTAGACTCTGCATCCATCTGTACAGTATGTCACTAAGCCACATGCAGTGGGCTCTGGGGAAAAAACAGATCACCAGACCTGGACCAGATCTGTAAAATCTGGACTGGACACAGCTTGTGCAAATATTGCTTATCCATTCACTCCAGATGATCTGGTCTGGCTTTTACCTATCTGGTCTGGTCCTGATGGTTTCATTTTCAATCATGTCAAGGAAGAGTTGAAAAACAGACTTCAAGGAGTGGACCAGATACATAAATGTCAGACTGAACAGTGCAACCAGAGTGACTGGACCAGCAGAATTTGTACAAGTTGCACCCAGTATGGCCAGTTTGGATTTTTACAGAACTGCTGTGGTTAAGTCTGTCAGTCCAGTTTTTAATCAATCAGTCTTTATTTTATACTGAAAGGTATGTGAGCAAAAATGACCATTTACACACACATCCAGTTTAGCATAAAAAGAGAACAGAACACCAGATCAAACAATTACATCATAAAACACAGTATACACAGGTCTAATACAGAGATCTTGAGTGATATACAGAAGAAAGAGGAAGCAAATAAATAGCAGTGACAAATTTATACTGTAGCATGGGATATAGTTGGAGGTACAATTCATGAACATTAACATTTGGGTGATGCATCAAAAAGAAATGCAGGTCCTGCAGCTCCCAGATCCTGCATGCTGATAAGCATTCCCACTGCATGATCTCCCTAGGTCCCAAACACCAGGTCAAGGATTGCGCACCCTGCCAATCCTTCAACCAGGCCACACGGATTTGGCACCAGAAAAAGCTCGAAGTCCACTTGCTGGGGAAGTGACTATCTTTGATGGAAAAGGAGCTGCAGAATCTAAGGGAAAAATCTTCTTCTCCAATGCCAGAACCCAAAAAGAAGAAAAAGGACAAGGAGAGGCACCAAGACTGTGATAGGTTTCCGTCCACTTGGTAGTTACCATCAGGCACCACTGACACCTGAGGGGCATCTACTTCAGTAAGTACCCCTACTGCCAGGTCTCCTACTGCTCCTGTGGATCAGACCACTGCCAACCTGCCTGCTTTACTCACGGTGCAGTCAGGGCTCTTCTTGGACAACAGAACCCCTGTTGTGTTCCTTAGGCCCATATCTTCTTCAGGTTCTATCGCCAGCAACCAGGTCAATAAGTTACTCTTCAGCCCCACCTAGGAGTGCATGGTCACAGCTGGTAAACTGGACTCCAGCTCCACTGTTGGCTGCATGGCCCAGATTGATACATCGGATGTTAGTTCTTTTGATGTCTGCACTGCCACAGCTGATAAGTCATTTCCTGGTTCTTCTGGAGAACACACAGCTGGGGCTTACCCATTGGGGATACAGTATGCCCCTGAATTCGAGTTGAGCCAGTGGCTGGACATGTAACAGTTTTTTGAGTGTTCCTTACTCCCATTGACACAACCAGACCTTCTGGGCTTGCCTGAAGATCAAGAAATAGAGGTGGGCAGTAATCTGCACATTCCCCTTCTATTGCTTGGTCAGTCTCTTCCTGATTCACTCACTGAGCCTATTGTTGATCCCTCCAGTGATCTTCCATCGGGACCTCCTCAACCCAGGCCCACTTGTACAACCAGGTTCCACCATTCTTGACTCCAGCTCCCCAGACAACAGCATTTATTCCATCTGGTTCTACTCACACCCCGACCCCAAGTGACCCTTAGCCATGTGACCCTTCATGGGGTCAGGGTATATCTGGCACTCCGGCCATTTCTCAAATGCTAGACAGGCTTCCATAAGGCCCCCAGGCATAGAATCTTCTGGTGCTGAACATTCCTATGCCTCATCCAGTGCCAGCCTCTTTGAGTGTCCCTACGGGGCTGACACATGGTCCTTCTGGACCTCCTGCTGGGCCTTCAGCCCCACCTCTTGCCTGGCCTTCAGCCCCACCTCCTGCCTGGCCTTCAGCCCCACCTCTGGCTGGACCTATGATCAATGTTTCAAGCTATCTTCCCCCACAATACCCAATGTACCCTTCGCCAGGGTATCCAACGCCTGGTCATCAACTCCATTATATATTGGGGTACCAGATGCCCGGCTATGTCTAATGAAGGGTATAGTCCTTCTGGCTTTCCCTACTCCTATCAGACTCATGGATACCCTCAATATCAGATGCCAGGCTATCCATTATACCAGCATCCTCCTCCACCAACTGCTCCTCAGCCTCAGCCTCTGCCTCCACAGCAGTCTCAGGCTGATATCCAGGCAGTGCTTCAGACCCTGTTGCAGGAGGACAGGATTCAACTAGCCTCAGAGCTTGATCATCAGAAACCAGTGGCATCTTCTACTCCCGCTGCCTTTCCGATCTCGAGATAAACCTCTCCTGTGGATTCCCACCTTTCCAGAAAAGGCTCTTCTAGACACCAGTTCAGGGATAAAACCCAGGACACTCCTCAAAAAAGGGTTCAGACCCACAGCAGTCACTCTTTGTACTCTGACTCTGACTTGTCCTCCAGCTCTGGTAAGAATACACCTATAGAGCCTCAGCCTAAGAAGTCCCTGAAGTCTACTCCAGAGGACTCTTTCTTTACAGAACACCTCATAACTTCACAAAATTCCTGTGGCTGGGCTATCCAGGAACAGGCTCCAAAGCAGAAAAGGCTTGCAGAGCATGTAGACATGACTGACACAGCTCCAATGCTCATACTGCCTTGGACTGGGTCCTATGAAGACCTGATGTCCACTATCTTGCAACAGACTTCCTCCATTCTGGCTGTTTCCAAAAAAGGAAGACAGGGTGTACCACCACCCAGATGGGGTCACACACCTTACTGGCCATCCTAATGCAGACTTGGTTGTTATTATGGCTGCTCATGACTGGTCCTCTAAACCTAACATTTGAGCACTCCTGATAACGAGTCTAAGCAGATAGACACTTTCATTCGCAAGAGCCATTCCTTCGCCACTTGTGCCCTCAGATCACTTAATTATGTGGCTCATATGGTTTCCTATCAGAAATTTTCCCCTGGCCTCACTCAAGTCAAAGATGGAAGCTATCCAGGACCAGGAGCTTATGGCTCAGATTGCCAAGACAGTGAGAAAGGCTAAACTCTTATGTCATCATGACCTCTGGGCCACTTATGACACAGTAGACTCAGTTGCTCACACCACAGCCACTGCTGCCTGCATTAGGTGACATTCATGGCTCAGGATTGCTGGCCTGATACAGGACATCCAGGACTCCATCCTGGATGCCCCTTTCAGGGGATCAGTGTTATTCGAAGGTGACGCTAAGGAAAGATATTATCACTGAAGTGCAGGACTAAGGTAAAGCCACCCATGATGTCTACTTAATGTACTGAGGGAGTTACAAAGGCAAACAGCCTTTTCTTTGGCAACAGAGATGCCAGACCAAAGAGACCCTTTCCAAACGCTAGGCCAAATGCTGGTATCCAGCATCAGGAACACCTACTCCCCCTGCCAAGTCCTAGAAGCTCCCAAGAGGAGCTGCCAACTCCCTTACCTCAGCCTTCTGACTTGTGGGGGACCCCTGCCTCCTTCAGATCCTCTAGGGGAAGCAGTGGGGGAAGGGTTTGTCCTCTACCTTCCAGGGTCACAGGACATAACCACAGACTCTTTGTCCTTCAGTTAATAGCAAGAGGTCACACCATAGAGTTCCAAGACAGGTCTCTGGACAACCCCCCAGGACTCTCCCATTATCCTCCAAGGCATCTGTCTCTGATAGGAGATGAAATCCAGGATCTTCTGCAAAAGTTAGCCATAGAGCCAGTGGCTCCGGCACAGTTATGAAGAGAATACGATTTCCATTTCTTCCTAGTGCCTAAAAAGACGGATGACCTAAGACCCATCTTGAACCTCAGCATGCTCAACCTGTATGCCAAGTACAAGATGTTCTGCATGTTCACTATCCAGGGACTTCTACCCCTATTCCACAAGAGCCATTGGCTTTGTGCACTGGACATGCAGGATGCTTACCTGCAGATCCCTGTCTTCCAGACCCACCACCACTTTCTTCAGTTTGCTATCTAGGGGAAACATTACCAATTCAAGGCTCTCCCTTTTGGCCTATCCACAGCACCTCAGGTTTTTACTAAGTGTCTAGCAGTGGTGGTGCGGCCTTATGCTGCAGAAGGATCTAATTGTGCCTGTATCTGGATGATTGGCTTCTATCAGCCCCATCACAGAGCAGTCTGAGAGAGTCACTCTCCTTCACCCTGGACCTCTTTTCTAGACTTAGAATAACAGTCAACTATCCCAAGTCCCACCGCTCCCCTCCCAGCACCTACAATTCATTTGAGGCAGTGCTGGATATGCTTCAGGGCAGGGCCTTCTTCCCATCGAACAGAGCAGAGACCCTGTAAGGAAAGGCCAGACTAGTGGCCAACTCACACTGGACTGCAGCCTGGTCGATCCTTCATCTTCTCAGACTGATGGCAGCTGCAGTCCCTATGGTTCCTCTAGCCAGACTGCATATGAAGGTTATCCAGTGGACTCTTCATGTTGAATGGGATCAGCGGCTGGACAACCTGGACCACAGGGTCCTAGTGTCTGGGTACATGAAGAAGGATCTTCTTTGGTGGCAGCAGTTGTCCAATCTCTACACGGGGGTTCTCTTTCAACACGCTGCTCCTATCATGACCCTTACAATGGATGCTTCATGTCCAGGCTGAGGAGCCCACCTTGGAGGGAAGGGAAGGGATCACAGATCTCCAGGTAGAAGGTCACCTGGGGGCCAGTGACCATCACATGGTATGGTTCAGTTTGGCCGCTTCAACTAAATCATCCCATTCCAAGGCAAAAATATGGGACTTCAGAGGAGCTGACTTTGATAAGATGGCCAACAGAGTTAAGCTAGCCCTGGCTAAAAGAAACACAGGTGAGGGGATACAGGCAAAGTGGGCAAGCATTAAGGATGTAATAATTGAAGCAACATCCCATTGTGTTAGACAGAAAAGGAAGTGCAAAAGAAGGAAACCACTTTGGTTCTCAAATACAGTAGCAGAAAAGGTCAGAGCCAAAATGCTGGCCTTCAGGAAATATAAGGGAACACAGTGCGAGGAAGATAGGGAGGCATACCAAACTGTCCTAAGGAAAGAGGGAAGATAGTAAGGCAGACAAAGTCCCAAACTGAGGAAACACTAGCACGAACAGTAAAAGAAGGTGACAAGACTTTCTATAGATACATTACTGAAAGGAGAAAGTCCAGAGGGAGTATTGCTAAGCTCAAAGGAGAAAAGGGAGTATGTGAGGAGGAGGACGCTGTAAAAGCATCTATCCAAAATAGATACTTTTGCTCAGTATTTACTGAAGAGAAAGTAGGGCAGGGCCCATAGCTGAGCACCATGGACACAGGGGGGAGGGAGGTGAGCACTAGTACCTTCACAAAAGAAAAAGTCCTACAAGAGCTTGCTAAACTCAGGGTGGACAAGGCAATGGGACCTGATGGCACACATCCCAGGGTACTTAAGGAGCTATGGGTGGAACTAGCAGAGCCATTAACAGAACTGTTTAGTGAGTCTCTGAGCACAGGAGAGGTCCCAGAAGACTGGAGAAGGGATCATGTGATCCCACTCCACAAGAGTGGTAGCAGGGAAGAGGCAGAGAACTATAGACCAGTCAGTCTTACTTCAGTAGTGGGTAAAATTATGGAGGCACTCCTTAAGGAAAGGATAGTGCTACACCTGGAATCCATAGGGGCACAGGATCCAAGACAGCATGGGTTTACAAAAGGAAGGTCCCGTCAAACTAATGTCATAGATTTCTTTGACTGGGTAACCAAAGTGGTGGACCAGGGGGAGTAGTTGATGTCACCTACCTTGCCTTCAGCAAAACTTTCAACACTGTTCCACATAGAAGATTGATAAATAAGCTGGGTAGGCTCGGGATGGATCAGAAATTGGTCAACTGGGTGGCAAACTGGTTGACAGGCAGAATACAGAGAGTGGTGGTAAATGGTATACAGTCAGAAGAGATGCAAGTCACAAGTAGAGTACCTCAGGGATCAGTCCTGGGGTCAGTCCTCTTCAATATCTTCATTAGTGACATTGCAGATGGACTAGAGGGTAAGGCTTGTCTGTTTGCAGATGACACCAAGATCTGCAACAAAGTAGATGATCCAGATGGGGTGGGCAGAATGAGAAGAGATCTGGATAAACTAGCAAAATGGTCCGAAGAGTGGCAACTGGGATTTAAGTAAAGAAGTGCAAGATCATGCACATAGGGAAGAGAAAAGCTGAAGCCACCTATAGGCTGGGAGGGGAGTTGCTGGCAGTCACAAAGGAAGAAAGAGACTTGGGCATCATCATCACCAATGACCTGAAATCATCCAAGCAGACCTCTAAAGAAGTAGGTAAGGCTAAGGGGATGTTAGGGTGTATTAGTAGGGGTATCACAAGTTGTAAGAGGGAGGTAATAATCCCTCTTTACAAGACACTGGTTAGGCCCCATCTGGAGTACTGTGTGCAGTACTCGAGGTCACACCTTCACAAGGACATTAACCAAATTGAGGCAGTCCAGAGAAGGGCAACCGAAATGGTGCAGGGACTGCATCAGAAGACATATGAGGACATATTAACGGAGCTCAATATGTATACCCTTGAGCAAAGGAGGGAGAGAGGTGATATGATCGAAACATTCAAACACCTTAAGGGCATTAACAAGGTGACAGAGTCTAACATGTTTCAATATAAGAAAAATAGCAGGACAAGATGACACAGCATGAGATTAAAGGGAGGCCAATTAGGGGGTAATGTGAGGAAATTATTTTTCACAGAAAGGGTGGTGGATGCATGGAATGGCCTACCTCAGGAAGTGGTGGCTATGAATACAGCACAGGGCTTCAAACTGGCATGGGATAGGCATAAGGGAGCAATACAGATGAGTATGAATAGATAGGCCACTGACAGAGCAAAGACTGATGGCACATTTATAAGGTAGAAAAAGAAATGGGCAGACTGGATGGGCCTTGCAGTCCTTATCTGCCATCAACTTCTATGTTTCTATGTTTCTATGGAGACCATCAGACACAGGGAACATGGTCTCAGCTGGAAGTGTCTCTACACATCAATGTATTAGAAATGAGGGAAGTACTGTATACACTCCAGGCCTTCCAGTCTCTTCTATGTCCAGGGAAACTCCTCATTCAGACCTACAGTATGTCTGGGGTCTACTACCTAAACAAACAGGGAGACACTCACTCGTACCCCCATGCCAGGAGGCAATGTGAGTGTGGTACTGGGTAGTCCAGCATGACCTCCACCTGACTGTTGTCCATTTGCTTGGCATCAGCAACATCCTGGCAGACAGTCTCAGCCACACCATTGTCAAGGCTCATGAGAGGGAGATAAATCAAGAGGCAGTTGAAAGCTTATTTGACCTGTGAGGTCGGCCAGAGATAGACCTCTTAGTCTCCCCAGCCATCGCAAAACTACCCAATTCTTGCTCGCTTGTTCCCGGGCATGGTGTTTTCTGGTGAGACGTGCTGTGTCTTTACTGGACAGGGAGGTTCTTGTATGCCTTTCCTTCCTTCCCAGTGCTTCAGAGGGTTCTCCTGAAGCTACAGGTGGAAGGGGCTCACATGATCCTAATAGCCTGTCTTTGGCCTCATCAGATATAATTAACATAGAAACATAGAATTTGACGGCAGATAAGGACCGCTTGGCCCACCCAGTCTGCCCATTTCCCTATCTAATGGATAAGCTGCAGATCCTAGTTAACCAGCAGCCTACTTCTTCCTACCCCCACCCCCTAGAATTGCCTTATGACTGTCCCATGCATGCTTGAATTCAACCACTGTTTTTGACTCCACGACCTCCTCTGGGAGGCCGTTCCATGCATCCACAACCCTCTCTGTGAAAAAATACTTCCTTACATTACCTCTGAGCCACCCCCCCATCTTCAAATTGTGCCCCCTTGTTCTTGCCCACCTCTTTTTTTGAAAGATGCTACCCTCTGGACTTTGTTGATTCCCTTGAGGTACTTGAAAGTTTCTATCATGTCCCCCCTCTCCCTTCCTCGAGGCTATACATATTAAGCTCCTTTAGTCTCTCTTCATATGTCTTCTGGTGCAGACCCTGCACCATTCTAGTTGCCCTCCTCTGAACAGCTTCCATCTTGTCTATGTCCTTGCGGAGATTGGGTCTCCAGAACTGCACACAGTACTCCAGATGGGGTCTCACCAGCTGTCTGTACAGAGGGATAACAACTTCCTGTTTTCTACTGGTGATGCCTCTCCCTATGCATACCAGTATCCCCACAGCCCTCCTTACTGCCCTCTCACATTGCTTGCCCACCTTTAAGTCATCTGATATGACTACCCCCAGGTCACTTTCCATTTTTGTTGTTAGTATCTCACTCCCCACTGTGTACTCTTCCCCTGGGTTTTTGTTTCCCAGGTGCATTACCTTGCACTTCTTAGCATTGAATCTAAGCTGCCATACATTTGACCATTCCTCTAACCTTGCCAAATCCCTTCTCATCCTTCCACCCCCACCTTGTGCATCAACTCTGTTGCAGATCTTTGTGTCATCTGCGAAGAGACATACTTTTCCTTCCAGTCCCTCTGCAATGTTGCTTATAAAGACATTGAAGAGGACCGTCCTAATACTGAACCCTATGTACCCCACTAGTAACCCCTTTCTTCAGAGTGGACTCCATTTACTATTACCCTCTGTGTCCTATTCTCCAGCCAGTTCTTTATCCAGGCTATCATCTTGGGACCCACTCCCAGGCTGGCTAACTTGTATATTATTTTTTTGTGTGGGACTGAGTCAAATGCCTTGCTTAAGTCTAGGTAGGCCATGTCCACAGCCCCTCCCTGATCTACTACTTTAATCACCCAGTCAAAGAAACCTATTAGATTTGTCTGGCATGACCGTCCCACTGTGAATGCATGCTGCCTTGGGTCCTGTGCCCCTCTGGCCTCTAGGTACTCGACAATTCTTTCCTTCAGAAGTGATTCCATCATTTTCCCTATCACTGAGGTTAAACTAACAGGTCTGTAGTTTCCTGCTTCTGCCCTGCTCCAATTTTTGTGAAGGGGAATCACATCTGCCATCCTCCAGTCCTCAGGTACCACCCCATCCTCCCATGATTTGTTAAAGAGGGTAGTCAGTGGTGTCACTAGTTCTACCCTTAGTTCTTTTAGAATTCTGGGATGAATCCCATCAGGCCCCATTGCTTTGTCTACCTTCAGTTTTAAGAGTTCTTTCAGAACCCTTTCTTCTGTAAATGGGCTGGTATCAACTTCTGTATCCAGAGTCTTTCTATTGTTTGTTTTAGGTACCTCCTCCTCTTCATTTGTAAATACTGAACAAAAATATTTGTTTAGTATCTCTGCCTTTTCACAGTCACCCTCTGCCCACCCCCTCACCTTTATTAAGCCTCACTATCCCTCCTTTAGTCTTCCTTCGCTCCTGATGTACCTAAAAGGTTTTATTCCCTTCTTAACTGAGTTGGCTATCTTTTCCTCGGTTCGGCCTTTGCTGTTCTGACTACCTTCCCAGCTTCCTTTTGCTTTAACTGATACAATTCTCTGTCCTGCTCCTTCTGTGATTCCTTGTACTTTCTGAATGCTTTCTTTTTCTCTTGAACCTTCACTGCCACCTCCTTTGAGAACCATAGTGGTTGCTTACATCGTTTTGTTTATTTGCTTCACACAAAGGCTTGTTACCTCTGTGATGGCAGTTTTTATTATTCCCCATTGTTCTTCCACCCTTCTTCCTGCCCATTTGCTAGTGCATTCCTTAGGCACTCACCCATTCTGGCAAAGTCAGCCCTCCTGAAGTCCAGTACTTTTGCCTTTGTATGGCTTGACTCTATTGCTGTGTTTATTGTGAACCATACTGTTCGATGGTCGCTAGTTCCCAGATGGCTACCCACTTCTACATCTGTGATCCTCTCTCCATCTCCATTTGAGAGGACCAGGTCTAAGATTGCTCCGTCTCGAGTGGGTTCCAATAATAGTTGTCTAAGGCATGCCCCCTGTAGGGCATCTAGAATAACCCCACTCTTAGAAGTGGCTGCTGCAACTGCACTCCAGTTAACATCTGGCATGTTCATATCACCCATCAGCAATATCTCCCCTTTATCTGCCATTCTAAGTATACTTTCTATCATTTCCTTGTCCATTTCCTCCCCCTGAGAGGGGGGTTGGTATACAACCTCTGTGCGGATTGTGGTGCCATTGCCTGCTTCCAAATTGATCCATAGTGATTCTTCTCCTCCCTGTTTACCCTTTTGTTCTGTTGCTTTGATTTCTTCCCTTATGTAGAGAGCTACTCCTCTTCCTCTTTTACCCTCCCTGTCCCTCCTGTAGATAGTGTATCCTGGTATGTTTATGTCCCAGTCATGGTTCTGTGTGTACCAAGTTTCTGTGACTGCCACAATATCCAGATGTTCCTCCTCCATCAAGGCCACTAATTCAGGAAACTTGTTACCCAGACTACGGGCATTGGTACTCATTACTCTCCATTTTTTGATGGCTTTACCTTCTGTAGCAGCATCCCCCACTGACCTTTCTACCTTGGTCTTTTTCTCATTTAGTACCCTGTTTTGTAGGGGGAGGCTGGGATTTTTCTGCTGCTTTTCAGTGCCTCCCCCCTTGACTAGTTTAAAAGCCTGCCAATGAAGCATTTAAACCGATTGCCCAAAAGACTTGTTCCCTTCCTGGACAGATGCAGACCATCCTGCCAATATAGGCTGGTGTCCCTCCAGGTGGAACCCCAGTCCCCAGTGAAGCCAAACCCCTGTGCTCCACACCATTTTTTCAACCATTCATTAACCTGCATGGTGCGACGTACCCTCACCTCACCCATGTCACTGACTGGCAGCACCTCTGAGAAGAATATTGTGTGTGCTACTTGTCTTAGGCCCATCCCCAATTCTACAAAGTCCTTCTGCACTGCTCTAATCTCATTATGAGCCAAGTCATTTGTCCCTAGGTGGACAATGATGTCCAGCTCAGACACCCGTGCAACTGTTCTCGTGATCCTAAGGATGCACTTCCTATCCCTCCAAGCCATGGCACCAGGCAGGCACCTTACCTCAGTTTTCCCTGCTCTCCCCAGTTCTAGCCCCCTAATAATTGAGTCCCCCACCAGGTGCTGCTTCCTTTCCTTGTGGTGCCCTCTGCCTCCTTCTTGAGGGCCTCCCTTGTGACAGTTGTCTGCACCCTCCTTAGTCTCCTCTGTGGGTGCATCCATAGGGGAACTATGCACCCCCAGAATGGTGTATGGATTGTGAAGTGGAACAACTGACTGGGTGTGTCTCTGTTCCTCACCCTTACCCTCCCTGAACCCACTGTGGTCCAACTGATGTGCTTTCTTTGCAACCTCTGAGGTAGTGGTGGTGTCTCTGGTGCTCCCTGGATGGGAGAGATTCCCTTGCTACTGTGCAGTGCGGCCTGAAGATGGTCAACTTCCTTCCTCAGGGCAGATAGTTGTCTGCAAACAAGGCATCATCTCAGCCTCCAGAAAGACTCCCAGAATACTTCTGCCCCACAGCCATTACATTGCACTACTCCCCACATGTCTGTCTACCTTGTTTATTTGTGTGTGTGTGATTGGTTTGTTATATAGAAATATATGTATTATATAATGTGTATGCTTATATTATCAGTGCAGTGTGCTGGAGAGGATATGACAGTGATATTTACCTTGCCATCTTAGGAAATGATGTCAGAACCCCAGGTATAAAGGAACTATTTCAGGGTGGGTGGGTGAGGGTGGGAAGGGTTTGGGCCTAAACTGTGCCCTCAAGAAACAATCAGCTAAATGCTTTGACCTACCACTGCAATAAGTGCCTTCCTGTCAGCAAGATGCCCTACACGTCAGTTTGACAGAGAAAATACCCTGCTAATCAAACAGAGAAAAACCCAAACATCCAAGTCAGACACAGGTAAACCTCCTCAGCCCCAAAACAGCCTGGTGACTTGTGCTCTGAAAGCAGTCAGCCCCAAAACATGTCAGCTGTGCAGAAGGGCAGACACAGAAAACAGTATTCAGTCCCTCTGGATTTAAACTCTTCCTGCACTGAAAATCTTAACAATTGTAACAAAAGTAAAGCAATGTCCACCTCCCTCTGTTGATTGAAAGACTGCCTTTTCTGATAATTCTAAGTTCCTTATTTCACCCTTCAGTTAGAAGTATCCTCCACCTGAAGAATATTAACTTTCCTAAGGAATCTGCTTCAAACCAAAGACAATTGTAAATTGTAAGGTTTAGCTCCCTCTGTTGTGAGCACAGCTTGCTTTCTTGCAAATCCCTCTGCTTCAACAGCTATCGATGGAACCCCTAGTACCTCTTCCTCTTCTCCATGATCTTCTAACTCAGGAGCAGGACAGACTGGTGCATCCAGGCCTCAGATCCCTCCACCTGCATACGTGGCACCTGTGGACATATGTGGAATAACTTCCATTGTTATTATTGTTTTACAGAAATTGTCAACTGTGCAGACGCATTTGTAAAAAATGAATTATAATAGTGAGACTTTTTGAAATGTTATTTGACTTACCATACCCATGCTTGCCTACCCACTTACTTAGTCTCCTACTTTTTTCTGTCCTTGTACTAAATAATTTCTGTTGCTTCACATCAAGGAGTTGCTGATTTTCATATTGTGTGTGCCTGGGATGGAGCAGCAATAAAATAAAATTTACGCAATACCCTCAATAACACACCTACCCTAGTTTATGTTTACCTAACATCTATTTTTAGGCCTTTTACAGTAAGATCTTCCTTCAAGAGAACAACTTGTAATGAAATGTGTAAGATTTACATTGACCTTTGGGTATATGTACTTTTATATTATACTAAGTACGTGTGTGAACTGTATAGCAATCTCTAAAAAAATCAAACATATCAAATGTCTTCAAAAACATGTCTCAACATTGTGTTTATCTTACACCTTGACACAACATATAGTTGTCTCAGCAGTGTTTGCAATTAAGGTACAGTACTTACATGTATGTGATGGCCCAGTTCTGTTAAGTCGATAAGTATAACAGTGCAGAGAATAAATGTGAAATATATAGGTAACTGTAATACAGATGGTAGCATTATTTTTATATCTGCCTTTTTTCAATGTACCGTACATTGATTCAGTTAGTGTATGCAGCAGTAATTCATGTTTATGCCCATGAAACACCCAATCTAGTTAATGCATTTACAGTTGTAGTGGCTCTGCCAGATCTTGTTTAATATGTGGAGCATGGTCCCAAGCGCCAATGCTGTTTTTTTAACAAAATATGGAGTAGGATTGTCAGAACACGTAAAGTATGGAGGAACAAATGAGGTTTATGAACTGCAGCAGTCAGAGCACCAGACAGACAGGTCAGGAGTGGTAGCAATATCAATGGTTGTGATGGAGGCCACTATTGGAGTTGCAGATAACTCCATGAAGGGCATGTCAGACTTTTCTGAAGAGGTACAAAAAACATATCAATAAACAGAAAATAACGGGTTTTCAACATTTGATTTTGAAAGTTGCTTTTGTGCAGTGGTGGATTGTTGGTGGGTATTTGAACTTATTTTAAATTATGGGATTTCCAGTGATGGCTAATTCCAAGTGTTTCTCTTTTTATCTAATAAAGATGTATGTTAAAAAAGTTGTTAAACATGTTTTAAGAGACATGGGAAGATGTGTGTTGCACTCTGGTTGCTGGAAGAAGTGTGAAGTCATGGGCTTCATTTACTGAAACTCGTGGCTTCAGAATCTTCTCAGCCAATCAGGACACAAGAAAATCCCTACTCATTTTAAAAACATGTTATAATGTTGGGAACATATAAAAAGGCAAACATGACTAAGAAGTGAGGAAGTGGGAGATGTTAAGTCAAAGGAAGTGTGACCTAAAATGATTGCTGCCAATCATTTGCTCAGAATATAAATTAGTTTTGTTAAGTTCAGTTTTTGCTAAATCAAAAGTAATAATTATAAATCTACAGTAGAGCTCTGTTTCATCAAACATATTCAAGTCAGGAGTCACTAAACCCAGCAAGTGAATAAATTCATTAAAAGCAACTGTGCATGGTAAAGAGTCATCCCTAACAATACAGTACTGTATCTCCAGGACTCCAGCACAAGATAAAATATAAAGAGCAATTAACCATTAGCAGAGAGAAATACAATCGCAGATTGATTTTAACATTAATCTGCATATTCACTAAATGTTTCAGTCACAGATATAAATGGTGTTGTGGCACCTATCTATAAAACTAGTACCATATACAAGTTAACACTTAGAATTCAAGGTGCAACTAGGTCTGTAGTCTGATAATAGCTATTTCTGTAATTTCCATGTTATCAGTTCTGATGCTCTTTATTTAAATTATTTTTAGCTACTCCAAATTTATATACAGGACCTCTTCTCTGCATGTCTGAATTTAGCAGGCAAAGTGTGATTGTGCTGGCTCAGTGTGAAGGCTATGAAAATAAAGTGGTATCAGAATGGAATTTTTAAATATTATAATTTCCTCTTTAGTGTTCAGCAGTCTTACACAGTAGCATATCAGACACACAGTTAAGTAAACAATAACCCATGACATGGTATAGGGTTATTGGGATTAATCCACACCTCAGGTGCATTGATGCTGAGTGCCCTCATAACACCCAGGGTGTGGATTAAATCCCAATAACCCCATACCCTGGAGTGGGTTATTGCATTTATAACATTGATTATGTTTAATAAAACAAAACAAAACAAAAAATCCAGAAACTTGCTTTTTTCCTGTTTAAATAAGAAAAATGTCACTGTGTGCTGCTGATTTGAATAGTCCAGAGAACTAATGCATATGTCACTTAGTTTTATGAACATACAAATGCCAGAAATAAAGTCCTTAAATTATTTCTGACATCTGTTGTTCATAAAAGTGTGCAACACTTACTCTTGTTCACGTGCCTTGTTTCTCTCTCTCTCTCTCTCTCTCTCTCTCTCTCTCTCTCTCTCTCACTCAGGGGCATAACCAGAGGTATAAAGCTGGGAGGCTAATGCCTCACAGTCAAAATTCTAACAAATCCAAGGGGGTCTGGGGGCATGCCCCCCTCCCCAGAAAATGTAAAGATCTTTACCTTCAAATGGTGGCTTTTCCTGCATTTTAATGGTGAAATATATGTTTGACAAACCTGGTGTCATGACGTCTATTAAATGGTACATGTGCAGAATTCTGGATTCTGGACCAGTGAGAACAATGGAAAGATAGACACCATTATCCCAGCAGATCTGCTGGGAAGGTTACAGTCCCCCATAGCAAATAAGAGACCATTCAGACATCATTATCCCAGCAGATCTGCTGGGAAGGTTACTGTACTCCAGAGCAAGTAAGAGACTGGTCGCCAGACACCATTATTCCAACAGATCTGCTGTGAAGGTTACAGGACCCCAGAGCAAACAAGACACCAGCCAGCAGACACCATTATTCCAACAGATCTGCTGGGAAGGTTACAGGACCCCAGAGCAAGTAAAAGACCTGCCAGCAGACACCATAATCCCAGAAGACCTACTGAGAAGGGTACAGGACCCCAGAGAAAATAAGAGACCAGCCAGACACCATTATCCCAGCAGATCTGCTGGGAAGGTTACAGTACCTGAGAGCAAATAAGAGACCAGCCACACCCCATTATCCCAGCAGATCTGCTGGGAAGGTTACAGGATACCAAAGCAAACAGCTACCATTTCCACACTGCATAATTCTGAACAAGTCACTTAACATTCCTGCCCTTAATCTCTCTGCATGCCCTCTTTCTATCTCTCTTGTCAATTTCTGTAGTCTTTGCATCTCCCTGTGTGCTACAAACTATCCCTCCCCTCCCCCTTTCCTGGATTCTAAGGAGGTTTGGGGATGGCTTGTATGATTGTGTCTGTATAGGTTGCTATATAAAAAGGCAGAAAAATTCTCTCCTTCCCTCTTTGGATTGTAAAGCACTCAGGAATACAGTCTGTATGAAAGGTGCTATATAAATCAAGATGTCTTTTCACACAAGCCACAGGCACATAACTTCCTTCTCTAAACTGCTAAATAACTGTGTAAAGTCTCATGCTGCATAGACTTTTTGATGTGTACCACATCTGTGCCTGTCTGAAAAATATATCTGCTGCACAAGCAATGCTGACTGTGTTGGCATGGCAGTTACTAAAAGGTGGTCACCAGTCCCAGTCCCAACTTATATCAATTGCTCCCAGTCATGTCCGTGTGTTCCCTCTTACAAGGCAAGGCATCCCAAACCTCTCATCCTTCTGAACCAACTGAGCAGAGTCCAAGAGACTAGTGGAGGCAGAGGGCATTTGTTGTAACCTCCCCCCCCCAGCACTCCCTGTCAGATTGGGATACAACTAACCTGGGAGTGACAATGACAAATCCCTGCCCCAAACCCTGAGCTCTCCCATGGTGAGGTTCTGATTTCTGTCCCAATGTTCTCTTTGTCCACAGCACAGTACACAGCAGCCAGCCACCAGTGCACTCAGTCCACTCACGAGACTTACTTTCTTTTTTGTCCATCAGACTTGTGAGTGGATAAGTGTAGTGCCCCAAAGTTTGCCAGGCAAGCAGACCAAAGAGGACTCAGGGAGGGAAAGGGTTAACTCCTCACCCACCCCAAGCACAGCCAGCTGGCTTATTATCAAACTGGCTGACCATTTCCTGTCTCTATCCCCCTCCCCCCGGAGTCTTCTGGTGCTGGATCCTTTGTCTTGGCCAGGCCAAGTCTCCAGCCAGTGCCAAAGGGGCCATAAATCAGCCAAATGGGCCAATCTGAGCCCTGGATACCCAATCATCTGTCCAAAAGCCAGGTCCATCTCTAGGCTAGAAAGGGTCTTCCCTGCTATCCAGTAGTAATTCTGGACTGGGTGACTGACAGAGTAGAGAGCACAGGAGTGTGGATGCCTGGAGGCTTACCTGAGGCTTGGGTTCATAGCTCCTGGTGGCTACTCCTCTATAGCCAGTGGTCCTCGGGGGGGTCTCCAGCAGCAGCAGTCACACCTTAGCTCTGGAATAGGACCAGCAGTCCTCCTGATGGCCAGCAGCAGCCAGTTCCATAGGGTGAGCTCCCTTTAGTTATCTGCTCCCTTGGTTTGCAGTTTTTGTATTGGGTGTTTCTGGGGTGTCCTGATGCTGGGTGCCTAGGATGATGCTTTGCCATCTGCTTATTGTTCTATTCTATAATATTTGTGTTATAAATAAAATGCATATGGTATGGGATAGGCTGCCTAGGACAAGCAGGTAGTGAGTGAGAGACTTGACCTTTGACCCAAAAAAATGTCAGAGTGGCTGAAAGCAGCAGGATGTTATAAACAGACCAGAGAAACCTAATTAAGTTTCCTGTTCTGTCTTTAATTAAAGCCTTCTGGTCATCTGCCAGGAGATAGAACCTCCATAAAATGTTATGGTTCCTGCAGGAAGAGACTCATCTGATTGCAGACTTGTGAGAAAACTGTTAAAACCTGAGATCACTCTAGCAAAACAGGAAATCAGCAGTGAAACAAAAGGGGATGTTTTGATCAAACACTGTCATATTTGGGAAATGGCTAGTCATGATTTCTTTCCCAATAATAACATACATCCTTGTGGATAATTATGTGAGAAATTAAATCTAATGGAGGATCTAACGGTGACTTCACCAAAAGGGATGGGGAGATGGAGTTTGAAATGAACATACATCTGGGGAAAACAGAGCATACTATTCTGGACTCAAGAGAAACAGAATTCTCTGGACTTGAAAGCATTTAATGGTAACAACTAGATAAGAAAGAACTTAAGGATTTGTGGTAGGAGTTTGTGTTCTGTAACTTCCCATTTTTCTTTTATTATGACTGCAAGTTAATGATATAATTGTTCTGTGTTTGATTGTACCTGTTTTACAATTTTTTTTAGTAAACAGCATTTTCTTTAAAATACTGCCTGTGCCTTTTCTCTGTTATTTTACATATGATTTGCTGAACCTGTGTTTAAGGCTGACAGCTGTTAAGGGCTTGAATGTGTTACTAAGCTTACTTAAAGGTAAGAATACACCTAGGTCTCATATAGAGTTGTAAGGGTACATTTTTAAAACCTGGCTTGGTGCCCCTGGGTGAAGGATTTTACTGCATTCCTGATGAGGGTACATATCCAAGCCTGTAAACTGGGTATGCTAGCATAAGTTTCAAATTTTGACTCCCTCCAGAACTCGAGGCTAGTAGGTTATTTGGACCCAAAACAGACAGGAGGGTTACCCTGTTTGTCACCTGTTCTCACTATTGCACTCAAAGGTTGGCACTGTGGGAGCAGAGAGCCTGACCTGCGGAGTACGTTTGTGACACCTAGTAATGCATGTAGCACAAGCATCATATTTCAGATGCAAATTGATGAGGGTAATGCTCACCCAGGTTTTCTTTTGTCTGAATAAAAATATGGCTTGGCAAGTCTGCCAGTTTGCTTCCTGTTATTTTGCAGAATAAGTGTGGCATGGTTTGTGTTTTTTGGGGGCTGCCATTGCAGTTCCCCCATCTCCCCTGTCCAGTATGCTGGCTGTTTTTTTTTCTGGCATTGACATTGGGTGTTACCACACATGGGGCTGCCATTACAGTCCCCTGTCCTTCCCCATTTGTTTACTGATACATAGATACATAGATACATAGACAGTGTCGGCAGATAAGGGCCTATGGCCCACCCAGTCTGCCCATTTGAGCTTGTAAGTTCAGTTTGTTTTCCTAGAAGTCTGTTGCCCCTTACCCCTGACCTCCAGAATTCCTTTATGTCTATCCCATGCATTCTTAAATCCCGTGATTGTTTCAGCCCCCACCACTTCCTCTGGCAGGGTGTTCCACTTGTCCACCACCCGTTCTGTGAAGAAATTCTTTCTCATGTTTCCTCTGAATCGTCCCCTCCTCCAACTTCATCCCATGCCCTCTAGTCCTGGAACATCTTTTCACTTAAAATAGTGTTTTCCTGCACCCTATTCCTCCCTGTAAGATACTTGTATGTCTCATCATATCCCTCTCTCCTCCCTTCCTCCAGGGAGTACATGTTCAGTTCCTTCAACCTGTCTTCATAGGACTTGTGATGCAATCCATGCACCATCTTTGTTGCCCTCCTCTGAACCTTCTCTACCCTGTCTATGTCCTTACATAGGTATGGTCTCCAGAACTGTACACTGTACTCCAGGTGGGGCCTCACTAGTGTCTTGTATAGCTGAATTATGACCTCCTTTCCTGCTGTTGATGCCCTGCCTATACATCCCAGCATCCTATTTGCTTTACCTGCTGCCTTCACACACTGTTTCCTACCTGAGGTCATCAGAGATGATAACACCAAGATCCCTTTCCTGCTTGGTGCATGCTATATCCTCACCCCCAACTGATATATTGTGCCAGGGTTTTGTGCTCCATATGCATTATCTTGCACTCTTTGCATTGAATTTCAACTGCCAAACCCCTGACCATTCTTCAAGTTTCTGCAGGTCGCTTCTCATTCTGTCTACACCCTCTGGTGTGTCTACTTGTTACAGAGCTTTGTGTCATCAATCTAACAGTGAAATTCTGCCTTCTAGGTCCTGTGCAATGTCACTGATGAAGATGTTGAATAGGACTGGTCCCAGCACTGATCCCTGTGGTACCCCACTGGTCACTCTTCCCTCTGTGGAGTGACAGCCATTTACCACCACCCTCTGTGTCCTGCCACCCAGCCAGTTACCTACCCACCACACTACTGTCCTGCCCACACCCATATTCCCCAGTTTGTGTAATAGTCTCTATGTGGCACAGTGTCAAAGGCCTTGTTGAAGTCCAGATGGCCATGTCCACTGCCCTCCCCTGATCCACCTCCCTAGTCACCCAGTCAAAATTCAACCAGGTTGGTCTGACATGACCTCCCCTGGTGAAACCATGCTGCCTTGGGTCCTGTAGTCCATTGACAACCAGATGTTCTACCAATCTCTCCTTCAGTAGTGCTTCCATGATCTTCCCACTACCGAGGTGAGGCTGACTGGTCCGTAGTTCCCTGCTTCTCTCTTTGTTCCCACTTTGTATAAGGGGACTACATCTGCTGTCCTCCAGTCTTTGGGTACCTCCCTGTTTCCAGTGATCGGCTAAACAGGATAGCCAGAGGTTCAGCCACCACCTCTTAGTTCTTTAAGGACCCTGGGTGCACCCCATCTGGCCCCATTGCTTTATCAACTCTTATTACTTCCAGTTCCTTCAGGACCCTTTCTCGTGTAAAGGACTTGTGTCCATTTCTGCACCATTCTCACCCCTTGTACTCCCTTCAGACCCATTACCCTCCTCTTCCTCAGTAAAGACTGAGCAGAAATACCTGTTCAATATGTCAGCTTTACTGTTGTCATCCTCCACGTGGCCCCCATCCTCCCCCTTCAGTCTCACTATCCCTCCCTTTGTCTTTCTTTTTTCACTTATGTACCTGTAAAAGGTTTTGTCCCCTCTACTCACTGATTTTGCAATGTGCTCTTCTGTCTGTGCTTTGGCTTCCCTTACTGACCTCCCTGCCTCTAGTTCCACTTACTCATCAGCAGGCTGCTGCCCTGCCCAGCTTTGCTGGAGTGGTTACTTTTTTCTCTTCTTTGTTTTGTTAAATTTCTTTCTCTTCCCCTTTGCGGGGGCTCCAGGTTGCTCCCTATCCCTTTGCCTGGCCTTCTGTGCTGGTTGTGGGTGTGGTGCCTTTGGGGGCTCTTTATTTTCTGCCTTCTGTTTTGCCATTTTTTTATTTTTATTTTTATTTTTATGTGTTTTGTGGGTTGCTCAAACCCCTTTCTTGCTCCAGTCTCCTGAGATGACCCCCAACTGTGGTCCTTCTCCTGTAGCCCCCCAAATGAACTGACCGAGTCCATTTTGGTGGTCATTGGTGGTGGAGTTCCCCTGCTCAGCTCTCTTCCCCACCTCCCTCTCATAGTAAATTAGTGCCACTGCAATCATGGACCTGAGCACAAAGCTGATTGTGGTCCATGCAACGTTCACCAAGAGGGGACAAGTTTGGCCAGATGGACCATGAGGTGCAGCAGCAAAGTGTGTCTGGGCAGAAACCAGCAACGGGACCACTAAAGTTCCTCCCTGCCACTGTTCAGGGGCAACCAAAGCACTGGGTGGGAGCAGAGCTCCCCGACCTCTACCAGTAGCTCCACCAACAATTGCAGTGGGATCCGGAGGACCCAGGCCAGGCAAAGAAAAAGGAAAGTGCACTCCATGTGGTAGAGCTATAAAGTGCTGACTCTAAACCATAGCTTCTTTTTTCTCAGCAGCAGTGAAGCTGTAAGTCTTTAAATGTTTCAGGGAAAATGATTGGGGGGCTTGAGCTTACATTAGGAGACTTCAGCCTCCCCAAAAACAGCCTGGTGAAGCCACTGCTTTCACTCTCCAGTGCGCTGTGAGCTGCTCAATGTTGCTCTGTCTCAGATGGTGGATAAGCCTATTCTGGAAGGTGAGCTGTTCATTGTGGTTGCTGACAGTTGTGTGATGTTGGGGCCAGCTCTCTCTGTCTCAAATGGTGTGTGAACCTGCTTGATCTGGTTACTGGCAACTTTGTGTTGTTGAAGCCAGCAGAAGGACTTCTTTATTTATTATTATACATTTTGGGGCAAGAATAGTTGCATTTCAGATTCGTTTCAGGACATCTAGCTCCATAACATTGATAACATCATCAGGGAGGGGCCGGGGGAATGTAGGTGCCGATAGCCAGCTCCGCATTTCCTGTAAATTACTGCTTTTAGTAACATCAGTTGACAAACACACTACTGCAGAACAGCCAGCTGTGGAGCACAGTGTGCTCCATTTCACGTTCCACTAATTCAGATCGCTGTCTCCCGCTTCAGGATTTTTAAATGGCTACCTTTTTCTTTTGCTTTCTGAATGTGGGAACGAGTTCTGATGGCAGTTTCCCTGAGTCTCTCCACAAAACTGTAAATTAAATAGGGGATTTAATCCACAGACATGCACTGCAACTGGACCAATTGGGTTACATGTTTTGACAGCACATATTATAAATGCTATTACTCATTTCTTAGCATCCCAAAAATCAACACAACCATCTTTTTTAGTCAAAAATATATATCACTCATCCTAGCAAGCCATCCCTCTCCTTGTGTTTTTAAATAAAAAAGCAAATATAATCGCTAACAGTCTCTTATAGTCAGCATGCAATTTGGTGATCATGCGAAGTCTTATGAAGAACTATTAAGCTGTTAAAATAGGATTATTTGTGGCACTAGGTCAGAAGAGTGCTGTCAATAACAGCACCATCCACAATAGTGCTGTATTGACAGTGCTCCCCACTACAGCATCAGGAAACAATGCTGTGACCTAACACCGTGTAAGTGGTAGTGGTTGGACACTGCAGAGATGACCTTACCATTGTAACATGTAATTTTATGTGGGAGACTCTGCCCACCTGATGCAGGGGGCTTTGCCCTCCTGCTCCCCCCATACTAAATTATCCTTATTCAGAGGGGGGAGCAGAACATGGGGAAAATGCAAAATTTGTGGGGCCATGGAATTACTGTTTCTATGGCCTCTTGCAAAAAAAAAGTTCCCAAACAATGAAAAATGTCGAGGGGAGACCAGGATTAGAACTCTCTCCCAGCCTGTCTTTGCTGAGTTGCTGACTTAACCTGCTCTGCCATGGGGGCAGCTCAGCAAGTGACCACACTTTTCTCCTTCTTCCCCATCTCTTGTAAGCAGTTGAATAGCGACAGGGGTATGGTAGCTGGTAGATGCTATTCTACTCCTATACTGTACCATGTCAGGTTCCTTACAGATAGAATGGGGTGAGCATTAGGGCCCATGACCCTAAGGCACACCCCAACACTTGTTGGTGTGTGGAGGTTGGGGTGGTGTTGTGAAGGTAGGGTTGGTGGGGGGGGTGGGACCCATGACCCTAAGTCACACCCTGATGCTTGTTGGTGTGTGGAGTGTGGGGGGTGCAGTTCCAATGGTAGGGTTTGGTGGGGAAGGGGTATAACAGTTTTAAACCCTACCATCCAATTTCCTGACCTGTACCATTTTGGTTGAAGACCTATGCCTAGAACCCTAACTTTGTTTTAAACACAGTTTTTGTTAATTAATTTCCTTACTTTTTGAGCCAGTATAATATTATTCCAGTTTTGTGAGATTTGTTTTGGTATTTTTGCTGCAAATTTTCAACATGGCCTTTTTTGGGACCCCACCTCATGAACACTGACACTTTTATTTCTTTACTCAGTCTCAAAAGGTGATTTCGAACAGCAACTGCATCATTTCGCTCCACTGCTGTGTAAACAGATTTGGGTCAGGATGTGAGAAATGACAGGTGTATTGTTCATGAGGTGGTGGGAAAAACTGGCAATGTTGAATATTTGGAGTGAAAATATTTAAATCGGTAAAAGTTACACACATGTGTCATGAAATTTCAATGAGCAAGTGTAACTCTGGTGCATTTGTGTATTTTTGCTGCAAATTTTCAACATGGCCTTTTAGGGACCTCAGCTAATGAACAGTTGCACTGTCATTTCATTGGTACATCTCAAAAGATGATTTCACACAGTGACTGTGCCATTCTGCGCCAGAGCTGCGAAAACACATTTCAGGCAGGATGTGAAAAATGACAGCTGCATTGTTCATGAGGAGGTGTGACAAAATCTCAGTGTTGAAAATCTGGAGGGAAAAATACTAAAAATTGGCGAAGTTATGAATCTGCGTAGAAACTGCACAATGCTCACTTGTACCACAGTCATTTGGGGGAATTTTTGCACCAAATTTTCCACATTGCCTTTCTGGGACCCAACCTAATGAACCATGGCACTACAATTTCATTAGTACATCACAAAAGTTGATTTCACACAGTGACTGTGGCATTCTGTGCCAGAGCTGCAGAAACACATTTCCAGCAGGATGTGAAAAATGACAGCTGCATTGTTCATGAGGAGGTGTGACAAAATCTCAATGTTAAAAATCTGGAGTGAAAATACTAAAAATTGGCAAAGTTATGAATCTGCATAGAAACTGCACAATGCACACTTGTACCACAGTCATTTTGGGGAATTGTTGTACCAAATTTTCAACATGGGCATTTGGGGACCTGCTTTCATGTACACTGGAACTGACATTTCATTAATTGGTCCAGAAAGGTGATTCCATGTAGTGAGCATGAAATCACCTTCCAGGACTGAATACTGAAATGGCAGTGATAGTGATTATGAGGTGAGGTCCCAAGAACCCCGTGTTGAAAATTTGTGGTAAAAATTCCTAAACATGGCTGAGATATCAACCTAAGTTGAAAACCCCATTGAGAGCCATAATACAAGCCTACCTTAATTCCTCAGTTTGCAGCTGGGCTTTGAAGAGTGCAGATGTGTCCCAGTCCAGAGAAGATTGCTGTTCCCAATTTCCAGAGGTAAGTATGGGTAAGGGGTGCAGGGAGGTGGGTGCTCAGTGGGAGGGTGGGATGGGGCAGGAGAACTGGGGAGATGATGGGGGACTGTTTTCTTTATTACAAGTTTAAAAAAAAGACATCAGGGATGGTCTTCTTTATTAACATGAAAATCCGGATGATGAAAGTAAACTTGGGCACATGGGGGTGGGCTCCCAGTGTACCACATGAGTTGGGGGATACCTAATGCTGACAGGCGGATTTGGCACCCTCATCGGCAATGGAAGTGGGCTCAGGGGAGACATCCAACACCTGGAGTCGGCATCGCAGTGTCAGAAAAATATGAATTTAAAATTATTTGGGCACACTGGGGGTGGTCTCCCCAGTGTGCCATAGTAGTGGAGAGGAGGATAAATGTCAACCCTGGGACTGGGCACCCCTGTGTCAGCAAAAGTGAGCACTTCGATGCAGGATTCTGCATCGAATTAAAAAAATGATGCCAGGGGACTGTTCCTTTTTTTCTGGTGAAAAAAAAACAGAATTTTGGGTCACTGGGAGTGGACAGCCCACCATCTCACAGTCATTTTGGGGGTGGGGGTGCTGACCTGCACCTCTACCCTTCAGCAGGAGGCTTTGGCATACAGTCCTATGCTGGATAGCTGCCCCAACATAGAATTGTATATGCATTGCTAAACTTTGGCATAAAATCCTATGCCAGAGTACTGCTCCAATATAGAATCCTATGCCACCAGGGACATGTATTGTTCCCATAGGAAATAATGGGTAAAATGACACTGAATAACTTTTGAACAGGCTAATATTTTTTACCAAACCTTCAAAAGGCACATCTGTGAGGCCAAAGTGTTCTACCTTGAAAATTTCATACCTGTAGCTACAGGTGATTGTGAGATACAGGTTGACAAAAAGCCAGCTAAAACCATAAAAATCTCTTTTTTTTTTAACACTTTGTATCTCACAGACCACACAAGGGATTCAAACCAAATTTGGCACTTCAATAGACGTATCCCTTCCAATGATGCAAATCTGTTAAACCTGGCCAAACTTGCTCGGCTGCTAAAACTGGCCTTTAACATTATATGCTCATACTAACCCTAACTATAGCTGCACTACTGTACATATATATATATATATATATATATATATATAGATAGATAGATAGATAGATAGATATACAACATGTGTTTTGGGATCAACATGGAGATAAACATGGAGATAAAAATTGATATATCAGGTAGGCAGTGAAGATATCATTGATAGCTCCATGTTCCTATACATCATGGTAATATCTCTATGTACCTGTACATCATACAATAGAAAGTAAAAGTATACTTTCCATTGCGCATCTGTATCTATACAACCTGCACCAACTCCTCAACCTCACCCCCCCACACACACATATGTGCCTCTATATCATTAATCATGCCCTTATTTTGAATGTAAGTAATCATTTGTAAAAGTTATCTGGTTGATCCTACCATTCTCAGATCACATAATAATAGTTTTAAGTTTCACTTTCCTCTAGAAATGTACCGTGACCGAGCGCTATTAGCACACACGATAAATACACTTCCACTCTTTCAGAGTAAAATACTCTGTATAACAAAAGTGAAGAAAACATTTTTTTTCACTAAATTCAAGCTGTTTTACTGAGAAGCTGCTGACTGTGATAAGAACAGAGTGAGCTAGTTGGTAACTTCACAACAGAAGGAAGCGTGAGCAAATGTTACTTTAGCAACACACACTTGTGCTTCCTTCTGTTGCTGTACAGCTGCCAACTAAATTGCTCTCCTCACATCACAGTCATCAGCTACTTCCCAGTAAAATGACTTAAACTTTCTCAAATATAAACGTTATTCACTTTTCTTATACCGAGTACTTTACTTTGAAAGGATCAGAGTGTATTTACAATGGATGTTAATAGCGTTTGGGTCACACTACATTTCTACAGGAAAGTGAAACTTAAGCTATTATTAAGGGACATGACAATGGCAGGATCAACCAGATAACTTTCAAGAAGTATTATTTTTATGCAAAATAAGGGCAGTTTCAACCACATAACTTACTTTCAATAACTTTAAACACAGAGAATAAACCAAATATATATTTATATATTTTTCCAATTGACATGAGTTCTATTCAATTTGTGGCAGTATTGGAGATTGTGTATTGGGGGGGGGAGTTCTTTTGCAACTACCCCAAAACACATGTCTGTATAGAAGTGCCTATCATCTTAAATATAGGGCACAACCATGCCCCTATAATATTAATATATATATATATATATATATATATATATATATATATATATATATATACACACACACACACACACAGATATAGATATGACATGGCCTGAGTGAAGATATCATATTTATCTTCACTGAGGTCATGACATCAAGATATTTCACTCGTGGCTTCGCCACTTGTGAGATATCATGATATCATTGGCCTCTTGTGAAGATAAATATGATGTCTTCACTCAGGCCATGTCATATCTTCGATATATTTATATCTATATATATATATAGATATATATATACATTATAGGGGGTGCGGTCGAGCCCCTATATTTAGGGTTGAGTAGGCACTTCTATGTTAAATTCAAAATTTTGTGCATTAATGTCTTTGGACCCATTCAATGGATTTGCATGAAATTTGGTACGTTTAGTGGGGCTTCATAGGTCTCTTGATCTGCCAAAGTTTGTTTCAGTCGAACTTACGGCTTTTGCACACCAAAATGCTGAAAAATGCACTTTTCACCAGTTTTGTGGGCAGTTTTTCAGATTTTGTGTGTGGTGTCATTGGGGCTGTGAGGCCTAAATCTCATCCCATTCTTCTTTACTGTGGCTTCTGAATATGATTACACATGGAATGGGGTGAGATTTAGGCCTCACAACCCCAATGACACACCTCGTCAGCTGTCAATCTCGGGAGGATGGGCAGGTCCACGAGGGGGGGGGGGCAACCCTAAGTGTTTCATTTCCTTATTTTTTCTGTTTTAACCCT
Source organism: Neoceratodus forsteri (assembly GCA_016271365.2). Taxonomy (NCBI): domain Eukaryota; kingdom Metazoa; phylum Chordata; order Ceratodontiformes; family Ceratodontidae; genus Neoceratodus; species Neoceratodus forsteri. The sequence continues at coordinate 1,397,653,849 of CM057450.1, forward strand.
AAATGATGCATTAATGATGTGTGTGTGTGTGTGTGTGTGTATATATATATATATATATATATATATATATATATATATATATATATATATATTTCAGTAATAATGTTTATCTGGCAAAACTAACATGACAAATGATTCTTATTTTCATTTTTTTTTCATTCCTGAGCTAAGATACTGGATTTTGAACTTTTGAAGAGTTCCCACTCCTGTGCCATGAACACCGTGAAACAATTAAATATCTGGCTACAGTGTTGTGATGTTTATCATAAGAAACATGTGGCAGCACCCTCTGTATATTGTACATCTACAGAAAGACTCTAGCATGTACATTTACCAGGTAACCTCAGAGAACAGATTTTAAAAATTGTGAGTGGTGGCCATCTTCAATGATGTGAGTCATGAGCTACAAATGTATCTGTAAAGGTTGTTTTTACAAATTATGAGAATTAAAAGTACATTGAGCATGAATCTTAGGATGTCAGAAATACTGTAAATTTTTGCTAAAAAAAACAGTATGATGAAATGTTTTGCTGAATAACAAATACTGCTGCTTTAAGAGGGATATAGGAAATCATATTAGTGTTAAGCCCCAGGTTTCACCTGTTGTTTTGGGTTAGACATCTGAGCAGGGGACAGGAGAAATTATAACAGTATTCAGAATACCCGAGTTCTCCTCGTTGGTTATTTCAATATGGACAGCAGGGCTCTGAGTTGAAAGTATACATGATTAAAAGGAGGGTCTAGGCATAAGCATAAAGACGGAAAATGACTAAAAACACGGGTGCACATAACAGGTTGAAGTGATGACATTCCCCATGCTGGCCATCAGTGTCTAGCATTCGGCTGAGCAATCTACTGTACTTTGGTCTACAAATTACTAGTTTCACCTCTTCATCTTGTTGTCCATGCCAGTTTTTTTTTATTTTCTCTCCCATTGTTAACTTGCATTGCCAAAGGACCAGAGGCACCTTGAGCTGAAATAAATGCAGTTTTCCTTCTTATCTTTTACATGTAAATTGCAGGTCTTTTTAGTTGAAGATGAAGGGAATGTTCTAGCCATATTTCCCATGTGATCCCTGTGCTAATCTGAGGTGGCTCTAATTGTGGATACTCCTCAGACCCAACTAGTCACTGATTTCAGTCCTGCCAATGCAGGGCAGCCAAGTCATAACAGCCCCAGAATCGCAAACAGCCCAACTGGCTGAAACTGCTGAGTAGCCAGTCAGGGGGTCCAGTCACTAAAAGGTTTGAAAATTCAAAGTGTTTGTGGATGGAAGAGGAGAGAATGCTCTTGGCGTTATTTCCTGCTGTAGCTATAATATGATATATTTTCTGCATAAAATGGCAAAGTAAATCTGTCAGTAAAATTACTATTAAAATACCCAATGAATTGAAATCATTAAGCAAAATTGGCCACTTATGTCAGCTGCCTGGGGCACTCTTTAAATAGGATAAAAGAAAGAAAGAAAAAGCAAGTGCCAAGTGCTACAGTTTTCATCAATTTCATAATTCTTTTGAGCAGTTTTATACAACTGACTGAAAGTTCAGTTCTTGGGAGCATCCTGTTGAGGGCATTTAGTCATTTCTTCTCTCATGGGCTGTAATAATACTTATGTCTTCAGGGCAGCAAAGGTATAATTGCAATTTAATGTTGTTTCTAATCCTGTAACTTGCTTCCTGCCAGCTTAGCATTCCTAAATATTATGCATCTTTTCTTAGTTTATTCTGACACTGCACTATTTCTTGGTCACAAATCAAAATGGGCCCTGGTATGAAACAGTGTGCTGAGATGGGAGCAGGGGGCTATGCTTTTAACAATATGGGTCCTGGGTGCATGCTGAAATAGCAGCAGAGAGGTTGTTTTCTTAACCAAAATGGTCTTGCGTGTGAGATGGTGTGCTGAGGAGGGGGGCTAGGAGGTTATTTTTCTGGAAAAAACATTTTGTAAAGGGTTTTCACAGCAATATACAGTATGTAATACAGTGATGATGGTGATGCTCATAATGTTATACAGCTTGCACAGGAACATTTTTCAATCTTTTTTTTTGTTGTTGAAATGTGTGGGTGACTCAATCCTAACTCTGTATCATAAGTTTCAGCATCATCATTGCAACCTAATTCCTTCCCTCACCCTAACACTAACCTAATGCTCGCATGAGCTTAAAATGATAGATCCTTTTAATTACTAGTGTGTATTGATGTGAGATGGGTATATGAGTTTCTTTGTTTTTTAATACTTTTATTACAAATGGAATACAAACCTGATCAAACAATATTAACTTTTGCTCTATTTTATAAAAATATGTTTCTACTTTACTTAAATCTATCATTAGAGCTTATCATTCATTATAATTTGGTGCTGCTTTATCTTTTCAATAGATTAATATAATTTTATTTGCGACCATTAGACCAAAATTTACATAAATTACCTGTTGTTTGTTTAAATCCCAATGATTTTTCCCTGAACCCCCCAATGAATGATAGACACAACACCAAGTTACATGTTGGTTGCTTGTTGGCAAATTTATTCATGACACAAAGGACTATATTTACAACCCATATAATTTTGAATTCATAATTCAATTTACATCAATATTCTTTTCCAAATTTCTGGCTCCGGCCTCTGTCCTTCTTCTGGTCATATCTTCCATCTTGCTTTCAGTGTCCGGACACTGTGAATCTGGCCCCCTCCTCCACACCAGAACCAGGACATTTCACTTCCCAGGGCTTTTGCCCTCCAGGCCCGCACACTTCTGAATCTGGCACCTGGACCTATCCACCTACCTGCTTTACCACCACATCTGTGTTCTTTGTCCCCAGCCCATGTATCCTCCCCCTCCCCCCTTTCTCCTCCACCCCACTCCCCTTTTCCTCCCTTCCACTGCCCCTGCTCCAGCTTGCGCTGGACAGAAGGGCTCCCACCTTGCAGGCTAGTATCTAAGCCCTTTCTTGGCCATCTGGTTCACTAGCTCCCCAATAGGTCATAAGAACAGGTACATCCCAAAGTCCAACAGGTGGACGCCGTCCTACCTGAACACTGCAAGTTGGTCAGAAGATTTGTCCCCGTGCTGCAGGTGAACTACTCCCATCTCTATTACCCACCTGGCTACCCTCCTGTTCAGGCACTTCCTAACCCTTTAGATCAGCCTGACATCCTGCACCCCTCTCCATACCGTCCGAGAGGTGATATTGGACCAGCCAATCATCATCCTCAGCCACCACCCTTTAATCTCTTTAAGTTTCCCATGACGTTCTGTCCCAATACCCCCCATGGCAGGCTCCCCAAATCATTTCCCCCAAGATGTACCACGATACAATCTGGGGTGCCACATTGCAATTATGACTCCTCCACCAAAGGAATGAGTTGTGCCCACTTCAGCCCCCTAATGCCTTTCCATAACACCCTTGTATGTTCAGTGTTGTATCTCAATTCTGCTCCTCTGGAGGTGGCCAGCGCAAACCTCTCAGCCCAGTACATAAAGGAATGCCCCACTATCCAGATTTTTCTCTTGGAACCTGCCATAGAAACAAAATACACAGTGTGAGTTGCTGTTATTATTTTCTCACATACCTCTTATAGCTGAAGGACCTCCAGTGCCCCACCCTTTGCAACTCCACCACCGCAGCCCCTCTCTCTGCTGCCTCCATGGCTGCCCCAATCCTGAATGAATGCAGGGCAAATTTGCTGGGATTCTTCCTCAAAAATGCCAGTGCCCTCTTGAGGACTGCTCTTACTTGGAAACCGTGACCGGGGAGCAGTCCCTGTGCAAGAACAGCATCCCCCTGCCCTCCCCCGAGCACACCTGCACTCCTCCAGTGCACTCACAGTGCAGCTGGCTGACTGTGTTTCCTCATCAATGACACCTGTGTCCCCTTTCCTCCCTGGGCTGTCTTGGACCTGGCCAGGCTGATGACCACCCTGTCGTGTCCCTACATGACATTCTCATCTTGTAATGCCTGCCCGGTGGCTGTTTTTCTCGGGGCATCTACTTCCCCCACCCGAAATGCCCCTGTGGCCATTACTGCAAACATGGCCTGAAATAGCACCCCCACCCAGGCTGATGTGCATGCCTTCCGGGTGGCCTCCAATACCCTTGTCAGTAATTCCCCCCTTATGGGTTGCTGTCTGTCCACCCAGACCCCTTGCCCCCTACTCCACCCTGCCATCATGTGTTTTATGATCCTATTGGTCTCTACATCGGGCCAGCCCCTATCCTGACATACCCAAATGATGCCCATTAAGTGCATGACCATTGTGGCATGGGCCAGCCCTTCCTCATGTAGCTCCACCATGAACCTCCTTACCTGTTCGTCCCAGGCCGGTTCATCCTTGTCCCACCCGTGCTTCCCCTTGAAGCCCTGGAACCTTGCCAACCCTGCTTCATAGACCCTCAGTGTGTTTTCTGCCCAGGATCCCTTGTACAGTGACCTGGCTGTGCTCCTCCAATCTCCCACAACTGGTCTGGGGCCCTGGTCCTGTGTGGCACCGCCTGAGGCTTCAGCTCCTGAAACCTGTCAAGCTGCAAATAGGAGAGACTGTTATCCACCTCATTCCTCAGACCTTCAATATGCTGTGCCTTGAAAGACAGGTTCAGCTGCAGTCCCCTTAGAACCATACATCTGAGTAGCCTGCCCACCATCTCTGTCCTCCCCACTGCCTATTAATAACTTCTACCACCCCTTTGTTATCACACCAAAACAAGATGCGCTTCCCCTTCATCCTCTCACTCCATACTTCCAGGGTCACCCATATTGGGAAGATCTCCAGGAAAGTGATATCCTTTAGTGTCCCCTCTACTGCCCAAGCTGCTGGCCAAGGTTCTGACATCCATTCCCCCTTGAAAGTATGCCCCCATTCCCAGGGCATCTGAGGCATCCGTGAAGAGCTCCAAGTCCATGTTCCGTTCCCACTCGTTCTGTCAGAATGTCACCCCGTTGAAGTTGTCGAGGAACTCCTCCCACAACCTGAAGTCTTCCTGAACCTTTTTAGAAACATCCACCCAGTGGTGTGGCCATTTGGCTTTTCCCATGGCCCTCCTCAGCCGCATTTTAAAAGCTCTGCCTGGGCTGATGGCCTTGCAGGTGAAATTAAGGTGCCCTAGCAATTGCTGTATTTGTACCAGTGGCACCCTCCTCCCCCTGACCTGGGCCAATAAACCTTTTAGCCATGCTACTTTGTTCCCAGGCAGCCGGGAACAATCTTACTCAGTGTCCACTTCTATGGCCAAGAATTCCAACCTCCGAGCAGGGCCCTCAGTCTTGCCCTGCACCAGTGGAATCCCTATCTTCTGGCACATGTTCTCAAAATCACCCAGCATTTTCCATGCCTCCGCTCTCATTTCCCCAATGAGGAGAAAATCATCTAAGTAATGTACTACCCTCCTGTGTCTATACCTGGCCCCGAAAACCTACTGTATCCAGGTGCTGAACATCTCAAACAGGGAGCAGGCCACCAAACAGCCCATGGGCATGAATTTGTCAAAATATATGTGCCCTTAAAATTGAAAACCCAGTAGATCCCAATCTGCTGGACTGACGGCAAGAGTAGAAATGCTGACTCAATGTCCATCTTAACCAGCCATGCCCCCTGATTGCTTTAATTAGTGCTATGGCCTGCTCCAGTGAGGCATACAACACTGCCCTAAGGTGATCTGGAATGCCATAATTCACCGAGGAGCCTTCCAGGTATGATAAATGATGAATCAGGTAGAATTCACCATCTGACTTCTTGGGCACCACACCCAATGAGGAAATCCAGAACTGCAAGCAGGGGGTTCCCCTCTAATGGGCCCTCCATCTGGCCTGCTGTGATTTCCTTTTCTATCTTGGCCCCCCCCAATCCTTTCCATCCCTTTTACCAAACCCAGGTTCTTGGCCCATGATCTTTCCTGCCCCCCTTGAAACCCCAGTGGAAAATCCTTCCAGAAACCCCTCCCAAAGCAGCTCACCTGCCCCTTTGTTTGGGTATTCCGCAGTCCATTTCTCCACTGCTGCTAGGGAAATGGGGGTACGTGCCAGCGCATATCCCCACTGCCTGTCCCCCCATGACTCACTACCACCATCCCCAAGGGGTGCTATGCTGTCCCCTGTGGCTGCCCCACGGCCCCTGCTCTGTATCCCCCCAGCACTCCAAAAGAACTGCTCATAAAAATGCCCCCCATTCTGCCCTGCTCTGTCACCAGTCTGCCAGCAGCTGGAGGCCGTGTGTGATCCCCTACATTTTGAGCAGACATGCCAGAACTTACAGCTGCCCCATGTGCAGGTGGCCTTGTTGTAGCCACAACACATCTTTAAACCTGTGGCCGGAGTGTTCCTCCTTGCTTGGTCTCCCACCGTCCCCCTCCCTCCCTCCCCGGAGAGGATCCTCACCCATAATTCCGAGTGGATGCAGTCCCATCTCAGGTCCTCCTTTGCCGACATCTGCTTCTGAAAGGCCTTGTCATACTTGAGCCACCCGTATCCGATCTTTGCCTTGTATCCCTCTCTGATAATGGACGTGTATGTCAACAAGGGGATTGTGAGTTCCTGTTGCTTTTCCAGCATCAATGCGCTATATATTATGAAACCACCTTGCCAATTCTCTGTGATCTTCCCCTTATACTTTGCTTCCTTTATCTTATGGCCTACCACCGCCAATGCCACCACCATTTCTGATTTCCCCACCGACTCCTTCTGATCGTATTTCATGGCTGTGTCCTCATCCACAAGCCCGAAGATGTCAATATACTCCCCTTTCCAGATTTTTTCTTTGATTGAGGCTGGCACGTGGTCCCCGACTGAACAACCCGGGGACCCGTTGTACAACTTCTTGTTCCCTCTGGCCCTGCCACCCCTTTTCTGGCCTGGACCCTTTTTTCTTTAGTGCCCATACTGCCCACTCCATCTTCTCAATTCCCGTGTCCCCCATGCTACCCAACAGCCTCTCGAGGTACTCCTTCAAACCATTCTCATCCATGAGATCCACGTCCTTCTTACCCCCATCCAGGTTTTCTTCATCCAGTTCTGGTGTGGGCAGGAGAACTGGTATTGGTGCTGAGTGTGGAGCTTCCTGTCTGGGTCTCTTACTCCCTCTGTTCCTACCTGGTCTTTTCTCACACTCCTTACACTTTCTCTGCGTCTCCTCCTCCACTTCTCTCCTCTTTGCTGCAGCCAGTAACTCCGACATCTGTCCCATCAACACGAATGCCTCTTGCAACATCTTCTCACTAGTCAGCTGAGCTCACTTTGCTGCCATGCCTGCTTCTCCGTGTTTGCAATCTGTGTGGTGAAAGATTACAATGGTCAGCCTGTCATATTCAATCTACCCCTTTACTGGGGTTGGACTGGCCTGCAGGCTACCAAGCCCCAGGCTCCACCAGACTGCTCCCGAGACCTGCTCCAGGCACATTAATCCCCATGTCTGTTTGCTCCCATGCTGCATTCTTGTTTTATTATTATTCTTTTTTTTTGCTTGCCCAGCTACTGCCTTTCTGTTCTTAGCGAGCACCCCCAGCATTGTGTTGAGGCATGCCCTTCCCCTCAGGCCCCTTTCCTTTCCCGGGTGACTTGCTCCTCCACTGGGCACTGAAGTATGTGGCAAACCCCTCTCCATGTTCTGCTATCTCTTAAAACCCCTGCTTTTACCCCATCAGTGCCCGGGACAGCGTGGTCTCTCTCCAGTGGCCTGCGCCATCTCTCCCATGCGCTGCTCCCTCTTTCTGCTGCTTGCCATGGCCTAACCCTGCTTTCCCCCCCAAGGGTGGCCATGCCTGGCCCATGGCCCACTGTATGCCCTGTCGGGCCTCTACCCTCTCCTTTTCCATGCACCCTTCTGCAGGCTCATGCCCGTGACCTCGGGCTGTTGGGCCCCAGCCGCCTCTCCAAGGCAAGCAGCCCCCTTTGTGGACTCTTTGGCCTTTTTTACCCCTCCAAGGCCGAAGCCCCTCATGCCACTCCAAACCCCCTCGCTGTACTGGCAACCTGTGGTCCCCCATCTTGGCCTGCCATGCTGCAGGCCTCCTCATGAAACACCTAAGGCTGCAAACAAAAACCATGGCTCATGGCGCCTGAACATGCAGCTTCCTCCCTGCCAGCTGAAAATAGAGGAAAAGATGAGGGACCTAAATCAATAAAGCCACCCTGTAATGAGTCATGCTATTGAGCCCTTCTCTCTACCCATAACCAGCGGGCCTCCACCCCTTTTATGTCTGCACTATCTGCCCTTGAGTAGGCCGGGAAGCCTACACTCATTTTCCTGCATTCTCTGCCATCAGTGCCCCCCTGCTCCTTGTCGACCACTGCACGCCTATTGGCCCCCCTAGCCCTGACCTTCTCTTTTCCCTTTTGACCTGCGGGGTGCTTTCCTGCCCCAACCTTCCTTGGTTTCTCGAGAACATCACCTAACCCACCGCGGTGGGCTTTCTACGATCCCCTTCATGCATCTGTGCATTCGGCGACACCCTCGCCTGCCCAGTCAAACTACTCCCCTTATCCAATTGTGTGCCTTGCCACTCTAGTCCCACATTTTATATGCCATAAGCAAACTGCCCCTTCCCATCCAGCCTGCTGCCGCCATGGTTCCCTGTCTGCTTCTGTTTTCTCATTCTTGTCCCTTGTCTTGTCTTTTTTTTTGAAAGGCACCAAATGCAAACAAACCATGCCGCGTGGCTGCAGGACCCAAGATGCTGAGGAGGCCCATCACTCACCCACTAAGTTTCCTTGACACAATGCCACACTAATTTGATGAAGAAAGTCCCGATCACAGCTGTTGGCCCCAAACTGCCAATGCCACAGCGATCAGCTTTGTCCGAAACTCCATACTGTTCCATCCGCATCACCAGGTCCTCCTGGCTGTCTGCCTATTACTATCCAACTATGCCAGCCCCTAGAGCTGACTTTCTTAAACCATGGCCCTAACGCTTAACATAAAAGAAAAACAGCACATAAAATGCATTCAACTCCAGTGCGCCCTGTTATTACTTTCTCTCTACCCTACATCTAGCAAACCATCTGAAGTAAAACGCTCACAGGGCCCATGTGGCTGACTTACTCAAACCATTGCACATAAACAGCTTAAATTAAAATAAAAACAGCACACCAACAATGCATCATCCCCATCCAAAGTAAAACTCTCACAGGACCCATGTGGCTGACTTACTTGAACCATTGAACATAAATGGCTTAAATTAAAATAAAACAGCACACCAGCAATGCACAGTCAACCCATCCAGAGTAAATCTCTCACAAGGCTCACGTGGCTGACTTACTTGACCCATTGCACAGAAATAGCTTCATTTAAAATAAAAAACAGCACACCAAAAGTCAGCCCCAGTGAGCCATGTTATTACTTAAATCTAACAAAAATCATCTGCAGTGAAAATTCTCACAGGTCCCACATGACCTACCAGGCCTAGTTGTCCCATGTGCCTTACCTAGATTTTGCCAACGGCTTGAGATCTTCAGTCTGAAAAAATTCCCAGCAAAAGAGGTCAACCTGCCTGAGCCCTAGCCTATTATACTCCTGATAGGCCCCTGGTCAGGACCCCTTGGGCTCCACCCACCCACCCACCCACCCAATCCCTGGGGCTCTGGCTTGCCCTTGTCATATTACCCTTTCCTGCCTGGTGATGTCATCAGGCCCTCCCCCATCTCTGTTCCTCCTCCTCCCTTTCCTCTCCTATACACTTATTCCTGGTAGGGATTACTGGACAAGCTGGCTTGTCTTTTGATGGCAAGCTCCATTATCACGTAAAATTCCTGATACTACAATTATGAGACCAAATGGGAAAGTTATATTAAGAAACTGTGAGAGTGTCTTGAAAATGCTGCACCAATCATTATTTAATTTAGAACATGTGGCCATCATATGGTAGATCATACCTCTACTAATCAAACATATTTGACAATTCTCTGAATGGTCATTGTCTAGTTTATGTAATTTTAGTGGAGAAAAATAAGTCCTATGTGTGCTAGTAAACTGAATTTGTTTTAATCTATCATGTTTAAGTGGCAGTTCATATGGGATAATAATCAGAGTGGTAACAAAATCTGAAAGGCCTTGTGTGTGAATGCTGGAAGTCTGGGAAATAAGATTGTGCTCCTAGATGCCATCATGGTAGAGGCTGACCTGGATATTGCGGCTTCTACCAAGTCATGGGTCACTGAAAAACATGACTGGGACTCTGGCTATACTCAGTTCATGAAGGACAGGGTGTGAAGTAAAGGATGGGGTGTGGCTTTGTGTGAGGGAAAGCATAAAAGAGACAGATTCCAGGAATACTGGGGGGAGGGCGCAGAGGTGCTGTAGGTCACCTTGGATATTCTGGACTCCCTGCAGGTGCATTCCTCAGACAACTAATCAGTAAAGGTTCCAGATGACCAGCACACCAATCACAGTGTAATCCCTTGATGAAGGCTTAGTGCTGAAGCGCCGATGTATTGGCATTGTTCAAGCTGAACAAAAGCACAATAAATTCTGGTATTCACCAATATTTTGGATTCTCCTTCTGTGCTTTTTGTGCTGTGAGTGCTGGTCATCTGGGACCTTTCTGTTTTGTGTTGTGCTGGCTGCCCATTACCAGCACCTGCCCCGCACCACTGACTCACACGACCACCTTTGGACTTGGTTGTAACTAATCAGTAAACCCATTTGTGATGGGACAATACTGGACCTGGCACTCACTAACAGGGACAGTGTTGCAGACATCAAATTGAGAAGCCACCTGAGGACCAGTGACCACTGTATAGTGTGGTTCAATAAAAGGACAGCTGTGGAATTGAACTACACAAGGGCAAAGGTTCTGGACATCAGGAGGGCAGATTATATAAAGATAGGTGAATGCCTCAGGGATGACCTGGTGGGGAAATGACCTGGGTGGACTGGAGGAACAGTGGTACAAGAGACTGCTTTGGTTCTCGAAAGAGGTGGCTGAAAAGGTAAAGGATAAAAGAGTGGCGTTCAGAAGATCTAAGGGATATAAGGGATACCTCCCTCCACATCTGCAACAAAACAACTCCCCTCCCCCTGTTTTTTCCTCCTATCTGCCCCCCTTACGCTGAAATTACCAATACCCACCATCAGCCGCACACAGCATAAATGCCGAAGACCTACTACTCGAACAAACCATAACCAATTTAGGTCTCTCATTCTTCTTCTTCTTCTGCTAACAGGTAATGTCCACCCAAACCCCGGCTCCCAGCTTGCCACACCATCCCACCCATCTCCTGGAAATGGCCTGTGCATTGCCTCACTAAACATTTGCAGCCTGCAAAAAAAATGGGATTCCTTTCAGGGTTGGGTACTCCAGAACAACCCAGACATCATTGCCCTGAGCAAAACCTGGCTCTCCCCCTCTGTCCCCGACTCGGCAGTTAACCTCCCTGGATACTGCCTCTATTGTACCGACCGTATGGGAAAGCGAGGGGGTGGCTGTGCTACCTACCTCAAGGACTCCCTCACTGGCCACCTTCTCCCCATGCCCGTACTAACATCCAGGGCTCAGGACCTCACCCTAAAAATTACTCTAGGCAGGTCTACATCCCCTCCCCTCTCCTCCTCACCATGGCCCATGTCTCCCCAGAGACCAGAAGCAAGCCTTCCAAGCCATCATGTCCCACCTCTCCACCCTACCCCAAAACAAGAAAAAATATTACTTGGGGACTTTCAACATAAATTGGCTGGCCAAAACAGCCGCGCCTTACATCAATGAGGCTGCTGTCCTCGACCTCACCCAGGTCATCAAAACACCCACCCGGCTACATGCCCGCATGGGGACATCTACCTCTAGACCTAGTTTTCACCAACCACCCCCACAAAATAACAAGCACCCACGTCCTCCCTGACACCCTAAGCGACCACTCACCAGTACTCTGTAACTGGTCTGGTACCCACCTCAAAACCGCGCCTAAAATTACTACATCACGTAAACTAGGGCCTGGCAAATTACCCCTTTTCAAGGCCAACCTCAGAGATTGGGACTGGACACCCCTTACAAATACACTCGACCCTGACCATGCCCTCGAACTGTTTGTCAACATCTTTAACTCAGCCTGTGACAAGTTCGCCCCTTTCACCAAAACTATGACCAAGGGGAATCATGCCCCATGGTTCTTGGACCACCTCCAAGGCCTACTATGCCAGCATGATGCTCTATGGCACCTGTCCAATGAGACCCAATGGCCTCAGGACAGGCAATGCTATCGGGAGGCCCATAACAAATGCACCTGGGCCATACGCACCACTAAGGCTAACCATTACAAAGCCGCCTTAACCTCCGCCTGGGGAAATGGGCGCAAGTTCTGGGAGAACATAAAGGAATTCTGTGGCAAGAGCCCTAATCTATCACCTGACCAAATACTCATTGATGGTAGCCTCTCCGCCGACCCTGTCAGCATAGCCATGGCCATAAATGCTGCTTTCTCCGATCTCTCTCTTGTGCTGCCCCCTAACTTCTTCGACCCCCCGCCGGACTGTATCATCCTCCACCCCCCACTTGCAACGCCTTTCTACCTATGAGTCCTTACACCAGAGACTGCAAACCCTACCTTACTAAAGCTTTAAGCAAAACCACTACAGTCACGACTCCCTAGACCATAGACTTCTCCGCCTCACCCTCCAGGAAGTCCTGGCCCCTCTCACCCACATTCTCAATCGCTCCCTCTGCCAAGGGAAATTCCTCACTCACTGGAAGTCAGCCCATATCACACCTATCCATAAAAGTGGTGACTGAACATCCACAAATAACTACCGCCCCATCTCAATCCTAACCCCCCGTCAAAGGCACTAGAACACATAGTCGCCGACCAACTCACTGAACACCTAAATAAATATAACCATCTAACCAAACAGCAACATGGTTTTTGAAAGGGCCACAGCACCACTACTACCCTACTTGAATTTACCTCCCATGTCCACTCAGCCCTGGACCACAGCCACCTCTCGGGTGCCATCTTCGTGGACCTATCTAAAGCATTCGACACAGTAAACCATGCCCTCTTACTAAATACCCTGGCCTACACGTGTCTCTCTGATGACACCCTAAAATGGTTCTCTAGTTATCTCTATGATAGAACACAGAGAGTCAAGGTAGGCCCTGTCCTATCACCCTGCCTCCCTATCTGATCCAGTGTTCCACAGGGCTCCATACTTGGCCCCTACTTTTCAGCCTATACCTCAACTCCCTCCCATCCTCTTGCTCCAGAAATCTGCTCCTTTATTCAGATGATGCAGTCTTGTTCGCCTCCGACCCGGCTCCCCTCAAACTCCACCAAACCCTCCAGCACTCTTTCCGTGAAATTGAAGACTGACTCACCACTCACCGTCATATTATCGACTATAATAAGACTAAAGTCATGATATTAGACCCACCCTCAAAACCCACACAAAAGCCTGTGCCCCAAATTTCTCACTGCAAATCAGACCCCCCCAGAACAAGTATACAACTTTAAATACTTAGGGATCACTTTAGACCCCGCCCTCAGCTTTAATCAACATATCCTACACCTAACTACTGCTCTTAGCTCCAGGCTAGGCATACTCTATCGGTAAAAACACTGCCTCACCCCTGAAGCCCTACAGCTTACAGTAAACTCCTTGATCCTCTACCTGCTTGACTACGGCATCCTAATTTACAGTGCCGCACCCTCCACAACCCTAAGCAGGCTCCGGCTTGTGCTCAATAAAGCCTGTTGCCTCATCCTAGGATGTGATCGTCTCACTCACTCCTGCTCCTTATACAGCAGCACAAACTGGCTAAACCTGGAGAGCAGAATCAGGTGCCATACCTGCCTTATGGTTAAAAAGGTATTACTAGGCCTCACTCCACCCCCTCTACACCAAATTATCCTCCCAACACCACTAGGCAAAACAACCCATAGCTCAAGCAAGTGGCTACTATGGGTACCCCACGGCCAGACCTCCCAGTACCAACGCACCTTCAATTTCAGGGCCCCATCCTGGACAAACTCCCTCCCTATCCATATAACTGAGGAAAGAAGGCTGGGCTCATATAAATCAAAGCTAAGGGAATACCTGCAGGCTTCAAATAGATGTGACTGCCCTTGAAACCTGATCTGCCTTGCCTCCTTACAAACAAGCTATTAGCAGTTCTATGTTTAGTTTAGTTTAGTTTATTGTTCTAGGAATTATTACCTTTGAGCCAATGGCTCTTTTACAAAGGTTCCACATCAACAAATGTACAAACAAACAAGACATGTTACAATAGAAATGGTCAGCAATTTACAAAGGTTGCAATAAGTCAGTTTAATACAGTACGTCCAAGAGAGAAAAGAAAAAAAAAACCTCAAGAACATTTTAGGAGGGGTCAGGTGGGAAAGGTAAGAGGAGATTAAGGGGAGGAAAGCAGACTTAGAGTAGATTAGAGGTACTCAGATGTCTTTGTCAAGAGAGGGGCCGAGGAGGAGGATAAAAAACTGTCAAAGTGGCCAAGGGGGAAGAGTCAATTGTCAAGGCAGTCACAGGAGCTAGAGGCTGAGAGGTGAGCGTAAAGCATAGATTTGAAAGCTCCTAGTGATGTGGAGGATATAGTGGGTGAGCTCAGGGCATTGTACCAGATGGGGGCAAGGTAGGCAAAAGAACTTTGGCCCTAAGTGGTCCGGCATCTGGGGACCTGGTGAGGCTGGTGTTCAGATCTTCTGGTGGGACGGATGCTGGTATTCGGGCCGAGTAGGTCTTGGATACATAGCGGAGTGAGGCCCAAGATAGATTTTTTTGCCATCAAGCAAGTAAGGTACCTTATGCGATTTGAAAGTTGTAACCAACCGGTTTCCGTGTAGAGCTCACATGTACGAGTCCATCTTTGCGCTCCAGTGAGAAGTCGACAGGCCTTGTTTAGGGTGGTTGTGATGCACCTTAGTGCGGTGGTAGTGGCAGAGCCATAGATAATTAAGCCATAGTCTATGATTGAGATAACAGAGCTTTGGATAGCAATCCTTAGAGCAGATTGGTTAAGGAATTGCTGGTTCCGGCAAAGTACCTCAAATGCATTTATGAAACATGACAATCAGCCTCCTACAGAATCTCTCTGACATTTTTTTTTTCTTTTCCCTCCTGGTTGTGCTAAAGTACCTAAATTTCTCTGTTAGCCCACTTTGAAACAAGTACGTAACCTATTTTTTTACTTTTACTTAATGTTACTATGTAATGTGCTGTTTTTTTCTGTATCTAAAGTCCCATCCCCTGTGCAATTTATGCATGACATGGAACCTTTGTAAATGAGTCTCTGACTCAAAGGTCTTTCTGAATATCAAATAAATAAAATAAATAAGGAGATGCAGAGGGAAGCAGATAGAGACATGTATCAAGAGAAACACAGAGAAGCAGGGAAAACAGTAATGCATTCAAAGACAGAAACTGAAAAGAGAATAGCCCAAGTAGTAATAAAAGGGAACAATACATGTTTTAGCTATGTACTGTAAGTGAAAAGAGTGAGACCAGGGGACAGATTGTAAGGTTAAAAAGGGAAGGGGGCAGTGCAGAGAGGGACCACGAAAAGGCAGACATCCTAAAAACATCCTTTGGTTCCATGTTCACATTGGAAGGAGAAGGGAAGGGGTCACCCAAAAGTAACATGAGCTCTGAAGGGAGGGAGTTGGACACTAGTCCTTCTTCAGAGGAGAGAGTCATAAAGGGGTTTGCTAGTCTGAAAGTGGATACAGCAGTGGGACCAGACAGGGTACATCCTAGGGTATTGAGGGAGCTCAGGGATATACTGGCTGCAACTCTGCCAGTCATATTTAACAGCTCACTCAAAACAGTAGTACATCTAGAGGACTGGAGGAGGGCTTATGTAGTTACACTTCACAGAAGTGGTAGGAGGGAGGACACTGGAAATTATACATCAGTTAGTCTGACACTGATGGTAAAAAACTTAATGGAATTACTGCTGAAGGGAGGACAGTGGAATATCTTGAATCTAATGCGCTATGAGAACCAAGACAGCATGGAATCATGGGTGGAAGGTCATGACAAATTAATCTGATAGATTCTTTCATTGGGTGACAAAGGAATTAGATCAGTGTAGAGCAGTGGTTGTGGACTATTTAGATTTCAGTAAGGCTTTTGACACTTTTCCACATAGGAGACTGTTAAACAAGCTGGGTAGCTTAGGAATGGATCATAGGGTGGTAAGCTGAATAAGAAATTGGTTCGGGAATAGGTGACAGAGGGTGGTGGAATATGGAGTTCACTCTGAGGAGGGGAGGGTGACCAGCGGGGTACCTCAGGGATCAGTGCCAGAAATGGTCCTCTTTAATGTATTTATAGGTGACATTGCAGAAGACCTGAAGTGGAAAGTTTACCTCTTTGTGGATGACACTAAGATCTGCAATAGGGTGGATACTCTGGGGAGGGGGGGTGAGCAGAGACCAGAGAAAACCTGAAGAGTGGTCAGGGCTATGGCTGTTGATTTTCAATGTGAAAAAGTACAAAGGAATGCCAGAAGGTGCAGTCAGGAAGTGTTGCCACTGTCACAGAATAAAATGTGGAATCTCTGAAATGAAGTAATGTAGCTCATTATAAAGTTGAAATCATATTCCAAAACACAGACAATGAAAAATCACCAAAGCAGACTGTGTACTTCCCTGATGAAGCCATTTTATGGGTGAAATGTTGGGCATGACAGCACATGGTCCTTTTTGAGGTGAAGATATGAAAATGAAGTACTGAAGAGGCAAAAAGAACTATTTGGAGTGTGGCAGATTTGTTGTAGTTATTTCACTTTGATAAAGAGTACCTTAATTGACCCCCAAAGTAAACCAAGGAGGACTAGTGAACCCATCCAAGGGCACCCATAAAGGAACTTTCTGTTGCATGAAAACCTGAGGAGAAGTCAAGAATATGAAAGTGGGGTTTCAATGTGAAAACTGCAAAATAATGCACTTGAGACATGGAAACTGAGGGGCAGGGTACAAAATGGGGGAATTGTTGTTGATAACCACCAAGCAGGAGAGAGATCAGGGGGTAATAATCTCTGATGTCCTAAAGGTGGTCAGACCATGCAACAAGGCAGTTGGAAGGGCTAGTGGGAAGTGAGGATGCATACGGAGAGGTATTACCAGTAGAAGATGGGAGGTAAAGCTGCCTCTGTATATATCATTGGTAAGATCTCACTTAGAATACTGTGTCCAGTTCTGGAGGCCACATCTCGAGAAGGACATAGACATAATGGAAGTGGTTCAAAGGAGTGCAAATAAAATGGTGCAGTGTCTGCATAAAAAGACCTGTGAGAAGAGACTAAAGGAACTCAATAAGTACACACAGGAAGAGTGGGCGGGGAATATGGTAGAGATCATTAAATACCTCACTGAGGTAAATAAGGTACAGGAGGAAAGTATTTTTCAGAAAAAAGGTGCACATGAACAAGGGGGAGTGCTATGATGTTGGTGGGCAGTAGATTCAGGGGAGATGTGAGGAAGCACTTCTTCACTGAAAGAGTTGTGGATTCCTTGAACAGCCTATCAGTCAAAGTGGTGGGGGTGATAACAGTGGTGGGGTTCAAGAATACATGGGATCGACATAAGGGAATCTTAGTGAAAATGAATGGGGGGGGGAGGACGAAAGAACAAGTAGAGTCTACAGTGATACTGTAGGTACGAAAAATCAGCAGACTGGGTGGGCCAAGTAGTTCTTATCTGCCAACAAATACTATGTTTCTATATCAATTAATAAATTAATTAATAAATTAATCACTTCCATCCAGCTGTGTGGTGGGATTTCCTTTGCAAGATCTTTTTCCTGGGCTATTTTTGTACTGTTAAGATCCCCTTCTCCTGCATCACATAATAAACCATATAATTGTGAAAAAGTTTTGGATCTTCATGAAGTATCTAACATGACAGACTCTAATTTTGAAAAGACTGAGTTATAAAATACTTCATTTTCTTGAAAATACAACTTTTGAGCTGTAAATATTGAAACTAAAATGATCTGGAATTCCATATTCCTTCTGTTAATTGTTTAAAAGAAAGTAATATACTTGAAGCATATAGTTCTTTCAGTTTGTTTAACCCATACTGCCTCCAACTTTGAAAAACATTATTTACCAATGACAAATGAAAATTACAATTTAAATGTGTTGATTGAAAAATAGAAAATGCCCTTGTCTCTTCAAAAAGCCGTTTGCCGTCTACCAAGCTAAGTCAGTAGATTTAGTTGAAAGTAAGTTTGTAGAATACTTTTTATGTTTATTCAAGCCCAATGTTAAAATACTCCTAAGACAGTTAAAGGGTAAGCCTCCAATTGCAAGAAAAAGCAAGTTGGGAGAGCAACTTCATCATGAAACCAATCAAAGATTTATGCAATTTGTGTTGCCAAATAATAAAGAAAAACAAGCATTTGTCAATGCCAAAAGTTTGCTGTTGATATTGCTATTGTACATGTCACCCATATTTTTCTGTGTATGTTCCTCTGCCTTACATTTTAAGGCATCACTCTCAACACAAATTTCTTATGTTCTTTCAGCACTAGTTTACTTCATTAGAAAAACAAGCATTTGTCAATGTCGAATGTTTGCTTGCTGGTATTGGCATTGGTGGTGCAGGAGTTAGAGAAATGCATAATAGGAATGGCACTGAAGTATTGAAGTAACACCAACCTCACCACCATTTGCAGAGACTAACAGGCATTGGGGTGTGCCTTTGGGTCAACGGCCATAACACTCATGCCATTCCACATCGCCCCACCCTGCAGAAACTGACCAGTGTTGCAGTGCGCATTGAGGTTTTTGGCCTTTACGCTCACCCCATACCATAAGGAAATAAGCTGATATGAGTGTAGTATAGGAGAATGGGGTGAACATTAGGGCCAGCGACCCCATGGCACACCTCGATGCCTGTCAGTGGCTGCAGGGTGAGGGTGAGGGTGGAATGGGGTGAGCATTATGGCCGATGATCCTAAGTCACACCCCTGATGCCTGTCAGTCTGTGCAGAGTGGGCATTATGGTTGGAAACCCTTAATGCCCCAAGCGTTTGCTGGTATTTTTACTCCAGATTTTCAATATGGCCTTTTTGGTACACCACCTTATGAACAGCGGCAGTATAACTTCATTACTCAGTCCCAAAAGGTGATTTCGCACACAGAGTGTGCCATTCATTACCACAGGTGCGAAAACACATTTCAGGCAGGATGTGAAAAATTACAGCTATACTGTTCATGAGGAGGTGTGAAGAAATGGCAATGTTGGAAATCCGGGGTGAAAATTGAAAAAGTGGTGAAGTTACGAATGTGCATAGAAACTGTGCAATGCACTCTAGTAAGGCAGTCATTTTTTGGAATGCTTTCACCAAATTATCAACATGGCTTGTTTAGGACCTCCTTTTATGAACAGTGGCACTGGAATTTTGATAATCTGTCCCAAAAGTTGATTTTGCACAGCAACCACACCATTCTGCGCCACAGGTGCAAAAACACATTTCAGGAAGGATACAAAAAATGACAGCTGTACTGTTCATAAGGGGGTGTGAAAAAATGGCAATGTTGGAAATATGAAATGAAAATCATAAAAATTGATGATCTTACAAGTGTGTGTGTAGAAACTGCACAATGGACACTCATAACGCAGTCATTTTTGGGAGTTCTTTCACCAAATTTGCATCAAGACCTTTTTGGGACCCCACCTCTTAAACAGTGGCACTGTCATTTCATTAATCGGTCCCGAAAGGTGATTCCATGCAGCGACCGCAAAATCACCTTTTGGGACTGAGAAACAAAATGACACTGACTGTGTTCATGAGGTGGGGTCCCAAGAACCATATGTTGAAAATTAGGGACCAAAACTCCAAAAGTTTGCTGAGATATCAAACTATGTTGAACCCCCCCTTTGACTGCCATTATAGGGCTTACTGTGATTTTCTTTAGTTTACAGTTGGCTTTTGAAGAGTGCAGACATGTTACCGGTGCACAAAAGATTGCCATTCCTGACCTCTGAATGTAAGTATGGGTGAGGGGGTGTAGGGAAGGTGCGAGGAGGAAGATGCTGCTTGGGGAGGGGGCAGGTAGGAAACTATGAGGGACAATTTACTTTTTTTTCTGGTTAAAAAAACACTGTGGGACTGTTTTCTTTTTTACAGGTAAACTATTCATAACATAGATTTCGGCACACTGGGGTGGGCATCCAGTATAGCAGAGTACTGAGGGGGGGGGATCACTGCCGACCCAGGCATTGGGCAACTCGACGTCAGCTGAGAATAAAGAGGCCTGGTGGGGCACATCCGACACCGGGACTGTGCATCCTGGTGTCGGAAACACCAGAGGTAGTTTTTGGCACACTGGGGTGGGCTCCCAGTGTGCCACATTAAAGGAGAAGGGGGATACATGCTGACATGGGGATTGAGCATCCTGATATCAGCGGGTGGGGGGGGGATACGCTAGCATGATCACTCTTAGAGTAAAAGTTCCTTCAGGCACTCCCCATATGTCGCCATTCTGTGCCGAAAGAGTTCATCATAGTAAATCCACCCCACACCCCCTTTTGCTTTTGCTCTCCTTATTATCAAGGAGTATGTGATGAGTGGAATGCCCAACTCTGGCCTCTTTTCCAATACTATGGCTGAGAATGTGGTGAAGTCTATGAACCATCCTTCCCAGGTGTTCCCTTTTGTGAATTTGTCCTCCTCCTTCTTTCCTAACAAAACTACCGCTGCTGCCATCTCACTTTTCCCTATGTTTTCTGTCTCCTCATATTTTGCTGCCACTTAATGGATTACTAAGGCTAAGATATCCACATACTCTACCTTCCATATTTTCTTTCATGGCCAATGGTATGTGTTCGCCTAGCCTCATCCTAGGAGCCCCTATCTCCCTGGTTCCTTTTCCTTCTTTCTCCACCCCTCCCTCTTTTTCTTTTGGCACTTCTTTTTCTGACCTAATCTCTGCTAGTGCTGACTCCATCTGCCCCAGACCCCCTGTCCCTAGTGCCGAAACAATTTGATTTATACTCTTTGATGCTGTCCCCCACGGAGCTGGGTGTGTTACCTGTGGCCTTGTCCACTCTGGGTTGCCTGCCATCCTCCTGATGCCTGAGTATGGTGCCTTGTGGTCAGAGGGGTGGTTGCTCTACTAGTGGCTGTGGAGGAACCACTGTGAGCTGTGTATCTGGTCTGGGTTCTTCTGGGGGAAAACCAAACTGGTCCTGGGGAGGTACTGGTGGCACCGGGTTAACAGGGTGCAGGGATGCTGGACTAGCCACCTTGTTGGGAACTTCTATCGGTGTCTGTGTCCTGGCTGAGCTACTTGGTCCCTTGGCCAGTCGCTTACCTCTGCCCCCTTTTCCCTTTTCTGCTTTCCTTTTCTCCCCAGGCCTCCCCCGCTCCTCCCCTTCGACCAGCTCCCACATTTTATTGGCTTTTTCTGCCAGCTCCAGTATAGCCCTGTAGGCGTCCTCCTTTGAAGGGCTGTTCTTTTTTGGAGCCATTTTCCTTGCTGTCAGCCAACTGTGGAAACACTGAAGAAAGAAAAGAGAATTTCATTAAACCTCTTAGCCCATAATACTCCCCCTATGACTCGGCCCCATTTTCCAAGATAAACAGTCTACCCATGGTGCCACAAAGTACCCCCTTCTTTTTTTGTTTTAGTGCCCTCCCAGGCCTCAAAAATGCTTTAAACATTGCCCCCTATGGCTGTCCAGGCCTAACTCTACTCCCCTTGCATGCCTTCACATTGCTATGGCTGCTAAGACTTCACAGGCCTCCCCATTCCCCTTCCCTTGCTCTGCCCCCAGTCCTCATGCTGGGTGCTGGTTGCGCCCGAAAATGTTACCCCAACCCCAGGCCACGATCCTCTTCTGTGGCTGATCCCTCTCTCCCATCATCGATCCCTGCTCCCTACCAAAATTTTCTTTCCCTGGGCCTCCTTCTGTCACTTGGCCCTCCTGGTAAGTGATGTCATGCCACATGGCCAGGCCCCCTATTACCAGGCCTCTGGCCTGCTCCCACTCGCCCCTGTCTCGTGGCACCCACGTGCTTTGTTCTTTCTCTAAGAGACTCCCTGTCCAGTATCTGGACCAAAACCCCTTATCCCATTGCCATTAGTGCAAAAACTCTTCCCCTGCCACAGAAAATGGCCTAGCTGCTCGCTTCCGGCCCACCCCCTTGGTGTGTGACGTCACGCCACATGGCCACTCATCACCCCCCCCACTAGGCCTTGTCATAAGCCTGACCTAGCCCTACTGGTTCAGCAAAGCATTCCCTGTCCCCTTCTGAAACACTCTGCAATGCTTTACTGCCCCTTTTTTAGCGCTAGTCCTCATTCTGTTCAGCCTTTCCACACGCGTAGGCCCTTTCAGGCCTCGTGGCTCTTAACACGCCGCCCTAATGGGGCAGCAAGACTGCTGCTGGCTCCTGAGTCACCTCCTCTGTGGGAGAAGCCAGAAGATCCCTAGAAAACATGGGGGGGTGTAATCTCCTCCTGAGAACATGAGGAGGTAGCAGGGAGGTTGGGGAGGGGGAGGGGTCCATTTCCAAGCCACACGGTCGAGCTGGCATGTGTAGAGCTCTGTGGAGAGCTTTTCAGCCCCATACTGTACGTTTCAAAGGAGAGATTCTCCCTGGCCTTGGCCACTCTTGGATTCATTCAGGGGAAAACTGGTACAAAAGGGGGGGGGTTCTGTTATAGGGAGCGATTGATGCGCCATCATACCTGCAGACCGGGGGGGCTCTTCCACTTAACTTCCTGGTGTCCAAAACCTCTGAAATCCCCCAATGATTCAGAAATAAGAGCCTCCCAACACTGCAAGGCTTCAAAAACATCCTGCTCCCATCGTCAAGCACAAGCTCCACTCAACCATCAATTTTAAAGGCCCCGTGGAGTCCTTAGTCAAACAGCTTCTTGTACAATCAAGTTTCGCCACAAATAAACACAGCTGTTTAACTGAATGGCCCTTCCCCTGGCCTCAATGCTCTTTGCAACAAGCCTAGGGCTTCCCCAGTCAGCTGCCCCTACTAGCACTTTCCTTTCTGCCCAAAAGCCTTTAGCTGTGCTTCTGTGATTTTCAGTGGCAAAAAGCCGCTGTTGCACTGGTGATTCCACTCAGGCTCACAGCTATAGGCAACTTGATAAGACTATACCTCTACAACAAATTCAGCCACTGCTGTAGGCAAACCCGATAAAACTATGCCTCTTACAATGAAATTCAGCCTCCTGCTGCAAACTTCCTCTGCTCCACAACCCTACTATTTAAAATCATTGCAGTACTGTAGTTCTCACCTCTACTTCCACAAAGAGTGTTATTTTTCGCTGAAATATGCAAACTACCTTAAACGATGCATCTTTCTCACTTTACCAACTATTCAGCTTCTCAGAAACATTCTAGCTATTGTGATTATTATATATATTATTGTGTGATATATATGTCTATTATATATATTCTTTCTTTTAAAAAAAAAAACTCTTCCATATTATTTTGTTTATTACCTCTATATCTTAGTGCACAAACCTTCCAATTAATCTACCAATCCGATGTGCTGCAGTTCCAATTTCATCAACACTCCAGCAACAGTGGCTGAACCACTTCTGTGCTGTCCCTTATGTACCTCCACTTGTCCCTCCCCTTCCTGTTGCTTGCCCATTGTTCTATCCCCTGGCCCTCCCCTTCCTTCCCCCCTCCTCTTCTGAGCACACCATCTTGATGGAAAGGGAAGGGGTGCACCAGGTCAACCTGGTCTGCCCCTTAAAGGGCAAGCTCCACTGTCATGCTGTGAGAGGATGCTGATGGAGATTATGGGACTCAAATTCCGACAGGAGAAGATCAAGCTGGATATGCCCATAGAGCCTTTGGCTCTTCAGGACAGAATCCATGTCCCCAATTCATCTTTATAAAACTTATTCACTATCAGGACAAGAAGAAAATGCTCTATAAGGTGTGGGTAGAGAAAGATCTCTACTATTGGGGTATTAGGCTTCAAATATTTGAAATTTTCCTTTGGCTGTCCTAGCAAAGAGGAAAGCTTTTGATAATGTCAGAGGCAATCTTGGAAGAGAGGAGATGCCTTTTACTCTTCTACATACAGCTTGTATGAAGATCAGTTTGGATGGGCACTTTATATTTTGTAAAACATCATAAGAAGCTGAGGCACCCCGTTTAAAATAAGATAAATACAGGCAAGAAAATACTCAAAGTAATCAAATTGCATCTATTACTATTGAAACATTGGATCAAGCCACACTTGCTGTTAATGTTACCCTTGCTCCAGTAGTATATCCCATTCCATAAAATGGAGATGTTCTCATTCAGCAAGAAGCCACAGAGGGAAATATAATGGTTTAATTAAGGAATAAAGCCTGGAGTGGGAATTGTCAGAAGTTATGATATCATAATCAGGCTGGAATGGATACAGAAGAAAACATGAATAAAGTTACACATCTATTAATTTTTTTCTATAATTATATTGAAATAATTAAGTATATAAATATATATAGGCATGAATAAAGTATTCAAGAGACTCATACCTACTGCATATTGACACCCTATAACTTTTTGCTGAACTGTTAAAAGGTTCACATCATACCACTAATTTGTAGTGCCACAGTAGGAGAGATATTAAACATAACATGACCCAGTTTGATTCCACTGTGTTCTTTCAGTTTTATCACAAACATCTATTTACCCTTTCAAATAGGGCTTCATTTTGTGACATTGCTTCCAGTCCCAATTTAAGTATTTAAATACAGCTCTTTATTGTGCCCTAGAAACCCAGCTGTTGTTAATGTGTTATCTGATTACTTCATTTTAGCATACCCCATGAACTCCCTGTACAGAATAAAAGTTTTTACCTTTATTAAATCATTTTATACAACTGTAACGTTCATAACATGTGGTGTCCATCTAGCACCTCATCCTAAGCAGACTGTGCCTTTAATTTGCATGGACTGTGGTCCAAAAGCATTATTGTGATCATTGACCTTCTTTTTGTTAATGACATGCTGCCAAAACCTTGCAGTTTGTTTTAATTCATTTATTTAGAAAATTCCCTTTTCCCATGGCATGGTATTCTCGTGTCCTTTTGTAACCCATGTTACTATTGGTTCCTCCACTGGCCTAGAATGTTGAGAACCAGAAATGCATGCTGACACCATCAGTCATCACCCCATGGCTCTTTAAAGCCATGGAGCTGGTGGTTCTGCATTCTTTTTACTGCCATCTACATTCTGGACAACACATGTTGTCCTCCTGAAGTTTGGAGATAAGCACACTACGGGCACTACAGTAGGCTATTCTTTGTGCACCTCAGCTGCTCTTTTGTTCCCCAGTGTGCAAAACATCTGCAGATTGTAAAGGTACACATTTGCTTTTTGGGAAACACAGAGACCTGTAGTTGGACCTTGCCTCATGGTCCCAAGATGCTGGGTTCGGGGGTTGATGGGTGGGGTAGGGGCAGAGAGAGTTGATTATAAAGCATTTTAAAGTTGAACAGCTGCAGGTTTCCTAGATTAAATGGTTATACATGTATACCTATTCTATAGACCAAGTCTCTACATGGGGATCATTCTGTGCAGCCTGGTCCCTGCAGGGGGGCATTTTGTGTGATCCTATTCTCTAACAAGGGCTCCTTTAATGTTACTGCTGCTAAATGGTTTGTTTTGTTCTGGGCAAAATAACCTGCAGTTTTGGGGAGTATATCAATTGGACCTAGTTAGTGCTGGGGCTCATTTTGTATTAGGCATCAGAACACCAAAACTACTGTTTGGAGAGTTCTGTAATAGGAAATAAAATACATGCAGTACTGGGGGAGTAAATGAATAGGACCTGGTCTCTGCAGGTGCTCGGTTTGTGTAGACCTGATCTCTTCAGGGGCTTATGTTGTGTGGGAGGCATCAGAACAGCAGAACTACTTTTAAACTACCTGCTTCAAACAACATGAAGTCTTGCTATATTATGACAATTGCAGTTTGTCCCACCATTAGAACTGCCCCGGAGGTGAAATAGTTAACTTCCATGCCAGGCATGGAACTTGGAGCGCGAGCTCGGTTAGAGAAGCTCTGTCTGTGTAATTTCAAACTGAAACTGTCAGATTCTTTACTCCGCCTCACTGAACAGTCACTCCGGAGATTTCTCCTACTGCTCGGTTCATTTCTCGGTTTAAACAGTGTTTCTCGGTTAAATTCAACCGCGAGTATTATTATTTTAACCGCAAACCGATCGGGTTCAAGCTCTGTCTGTGGTATTGTAAGTACAGACAGGTTTATTTCTGTGTGGAACTTGTAATGTTTATCGGTTCGGTTTGAACCGATCAGGTTGTTTTAAACTTTAAAATCAAGCATTTAAAAGCTTTTAGAGTGCGGTTCCGTTCTTATCGGTTCTAAAACCGGATTTCATTACGGTTTTTCCATTTACCCGTGACACGGTTGGGAACCGAGCAGGGTGTTCGCTCAGTACCGCTGCTAAAAGGGCAAGTTTTTGGTTAGGGCTGGCATTATGTCTGAGAAACCCAAAAGAAAAACCGGGCCCACTGTTTCAACACTGTGGTGTTCGTGGGGAAGTTTGCCAAGGCTGACCCACACACCACATGTGTATATTGTCTGGGGTTTGACCACCTCAATTCAGACTGCCAGATTTGTAAGAATTTCCCTGCAGCCACCCTGGATAAGAGAGTTGGCCGGCTCAGGGAACGAGAGGCCAAAAAGTCCGCTGACCCGGATGGACAGCCCGGTTCTGTGCCAACTGAACCGGAGGGAATGCCCTCTGACCAGGGTGAGACTTCCTCAGACAAACGTAAAGCTGACTCTGAGGAGCCAGTTCCAGCAAAGAAAACTAGAAAATCAGCAGGTGTGGAGTCTAAAATTCCTTCTTCAACTGCTGCAGAGATAGCAAGAGCTATACAAATTGTCCAGTCACTTGTTCCGTCCGAACCGCCACTGTCTGGTAAAGGTCGGTTCGGCCGGGTCCCACCGGGTTCAAGAATATGATTTAGAAGAGTTTTATGAACCAGAGGAGGGGGAGGATGATTATGAACAGTATGAATGTGACTTTGAGAGTCTGGGTGTCCATTGAACCGACATCTCCCCAGACAGACCTTTAGAATCTCCCCCTACGCTTTCTGAGTCCCCTTCTCACTTTATGTTTTATAAAAAGGTTGCTGAAACCCTCCAGCTCCCATTGGAGGAAGCTGTGGATGAGCAAGAGGAACCTGATTTTGTAGAAATGATGGATATCCCAGAGTCTAGGAGTTTGTCTATCCCCTTACATAAGTCATTTAGGAAACAAACAATAACAATTTTAAAAGCTCCTAATTCTGTGCCTCCTGTGGACAAGAAGATGGACAGGAGGTACACTTTGTCAGGTCCTGATACAGAATTCCTTTCACAGCAATGCAGTCATGTTGGAGTAGTTCAGGCTGCAGCCTGTGATAAGGCTAATCTTCCCTTGGCTTCACATCCTCCTGACAAGGACTCCAGGAAGATTGATGCCATGGCTAAAAAACAATACATGGCAGCGTCCTTGGGACTCAGGCAAGCAAATTACATGGCTTATGTGGCAAGATATCAAAAAGCTAGATGGGACACTGTCATGGCTTTGGCCAAACAGGCCCCTGGCCAGCTTGCTAAGGAGCTGGAACAGGTGGCTGCTGATGGTATTGAGGCATCCAAGGTGCAGTTCCATGCTGCTGTGGATTTTAATGATGTATCCTCTAGAGTCATGGCTACATCTGTGGCTTTTCATAGGTTGGCTTGGCTCAGGTGTACTAGCTTGTCCAGGATACCCAGACTAAGGCTATGGATTTTCCTGTGGTAGGAAATTCTCTGTTTGGGGAGCAGACAGAGAATTATATGAAGAAAATGGATGAATATAGGACAACCTATAAGAGTGTTCAGGCCAAGGAGTGGCAAACCACTCCTCAGAGGCAGACCCCCAGGGGTAGAGTTAGGCCATTTCACAGGCCTTTTTACCAAACCCAGGCCTCCTCTGCTTATGCTCAGAGGGGGTTCTTCAGAGGGAGAGGCAGACGGGGTGCAAGCAGGCCGGCTCCCACCCCTCAGCCTAAAGCCCTTGCCAAACAGGCACCCTGATGGGGTGCCCAGGGCCGATTCTCCATTACCTGTAGGGGCAGGTTGGCTTACTTCTGTCAGAACTGGGAGTCTCTAACATCAGACAAGTGGGTCCTGGAAGTAGTGTCGGGTCTGGTTCTCAGATTCAAAAATTTCCAAAGATGAGAATCAGATCTTTTCCACCTGCAAACCCTCTAGAGACCTTTGCCTTAGAAACAGAAGTATCAACCCTCCCGGATCTCAGAGCTGTAGAAAGGGTTTCTCCCCTACACCAGGGCAAGGGTCTGTACTCCAGGTACTTCCTTACCCCCAAAAAAGACAGGAGAATGGCGGCCCATCTTGGACCTAAGATATCTAAACAAGCACCTTTGAAACCAAAATTCAAAATGGTGACTCTGGCAATGATTTTACCTTCTCTAAGGCCAGGGACTGGCTAGCTTCCTGGACCTCAAGGATGCCTATTTCCATGTTCTCATCAGAAGCTCCCACTGAAAGTACCTCAGATTCGAACTGCCTCAGGCTATTACCAGTTCAGAGCAATGCCCTTCGGCCTTACCTCTGCCCCAAGGGTATCTCAAAATGTCTAGCAGTACCAGTTGCTCATTTAAGAAGGCAAAGATTGCCATCTTTCCTACCTAGACGACTGGCTCATTGTAGGTCAGTCTCCAGACCAGGTCAAATCACACCTGCAAGTTGCAGCAGCTGCTCACCTCTGGGTTTCTTCTCAACCTTCCAAAGTCAGTTCTGGAACCTGTCCAGGTACTCACCTTTATAGGTGCAGAATTGGACACAAAGCAGGCCAGAGCCTTCCTGCCCCTAGAAAGGTAAGGAACCTAGTGGCCCTGGCCTCCTCCTTCACTCTGCAGGTCTCTCACCAGCAAGGCACTTCTTACAGCTACTAGGACACATGGCTGCTTCCACAGCTGTAGTGCAAGGAGCAAGGTTTCAGATGAGGGACATTCAGTTTCATTTGAGAGCCTTCTGGTCCCAAAGGAAAGATCCCCTTTCCAAGTTGATCCCAGTGACTCGAACCCTGATCCAGGCCCTTCAGTGGTGGCAGGATCAGAGTAATTTGAGACTAGGGGTCCCCTTCATCCCCCTATCTCACTCCTTGACCCTTACTACAGATGCGTCCCTTCTGGGTTGGGGAGCTCACATGGGCGACCTCTCCACCCAGGGATTGTGGTCCCCTCAGGAATCTCTGCTCCACATCAATTTGCTGGAACTCAGAGCTGTTTTTCTAGCACTTCAGGTGTTTTCTACATCTGTTCAGAACAAAGTGGTACAAGTCAGAACAGACAACACCACTACAATGTGGTACATCAACAAACAAGGGGGCACTCGGTCTTCGGCCTTGTGCACCGAGGCAATGAAGTTGTGGTCTCTGGCTTATTCCCTGAACACTTCCCTCATAGCAGTTCACCTCCCAGGAAAGGACAATGTCCTGGCAGATGCTCTCAGCAGGATTTCCCAGGGCCATCACGAATGGTCTCTGGATCCCCAAGTACTGGGGATAGTTTTTGCCAGATGGGGCACCCCTCAGATAGATCTTTTCGCAGCCCCAGACAATCACCAACTTCCACTGTTTTGTTGCAGGCCCCCAGTGATGGGCTCAGTCCCCCTGGATGCCTTTCTCCTAGATTGGAAAGGGAAGTTTCTATACGCCTTTCCCCCCTTCCTTCTCCTATTCAAGGTGCTAGTCAAAATCAGATCCCAGCCTTGCAGAATGATTCTGATTGCTCCAGATTGGGCCAGACAGCCCTGGTACCCACTCCTTCTGTCTTTAGCAGTCCATCTTACCCTGTGTCTCCCAGGAATCACAACCTGTTAACCTGTGCCCAGGGAGAGTTTGTATCCGAATCTCAATCCTCAACCTCAAGGCCTGGCTCTTGAGGAGTTAGAATTTGCTGACCTACACCTTTCTCAAGGTGTTCTTGAAACTCTGAAGGCTTCTAGGAAGCCTTCCACTAGGCTACTTATAACTCTAAATGGAAAAGGTTTTCCATCTGGTGTTCTGGGAAACATATTTCCCCGGAATCTGCTGACTTGCCCATTGTTTTGGACTATATGGTCCATCTTAATTCTTTGGGTCTGAGGCCAGCTACCCTGAAAGTACATTTGGAAGCTGTCTCTGCCTTTATTTCAGCAGGAAAGCCCTCCTCTCTTTCCACTCACCCTGTATTTTCCAAATTTTTTAAAGGATTACTTCATACTAATCTACCTTTCAGGGACCCGGCCCCTGCCTGGGATCTTAATGTTTGCATTGCTCAGTTGATGCAACCCCTCTTTGAACCTCTGTCTTCTGCAGAGCTTAAGTACTTGACTTGGAAAACTGTTTTCCTAGTAGCTATCACTTCTCCCAGGCGCATAAGTGAGTTACAAGCTTTGTCAGTAGAGACTGATTTTATTTCCTTCCACAGGGATAAGGTAGTCCTTAGGACTAACAGGAAGTTTTTGCCTAAGGTGGTTTCAGATTTCCATCTTAATCAATCTATCTCCCTTCCAGTGTTCTTCACTGACCATTCCTCCTCTGGTGAGAGGAGGTTGCACAGTTTAGATGTTAAGAGGGCCCTAAGTTGCTATATAGAGCGTACCAAGGGTCACAGGTTCGAATCCCTCCAACATTTTCTCACTTATGGTGAGGTTGGGAAAGGGAAACCTGCCACTAAGAGATCCATTGCCAGGTGGATTGTCTCTTGTATCCAATTGTGTTATCAAAAACTGGGGAAAGTTCCCCCTTCAGGCCTGAGGGCTCACTCTACCAGAGGTACAGCTGCGTCTCTAGCTGCTGCCAGAGACATCCCTATCTTAGAGATATGTCAAGCAGCTACTTGGAAAACGGTACACACTTTCACCAAGCATTACTCCTTGGATGTCCAGGCCAGGAGGATGCTCGATTTGGCACAGGTGCTTCAGAGCCTATTCCCTAAGTAGGTTCTGTCCCTCCTCCATGGAGGTACTGCTGTGTAGTCTGCAATTGTCATAATATAGCAAGACTTCATGTTGTTTGAAGAAAAATTACTCACCTTAGTAATGTTGTTTCTTCTAATGGAGTCTTGCTATATTATGACTTCCCCCCCAGCCTGCCCCTCTCAGAACTTCTACTTGAGGATGGGGTGGGCAGTCCAGTGTGGGCACTTGTTTATGCCCATTTTATGTTTTTTCCACCCCCTTTTTTTCTTGGGGGTTTTTGGGGTGTTGTGTTTTGTTTTATCTTTTCTTATCTTATCTTATCTTATTTTCTGGCCCCTGACTTGAGTCTTTGTGTTGGGACCAGGAATATGTGTAATATTTAGGTAGCCAGTTGGCTAGTGTAGTTTACAGCTTCCACACAGAACCTTAGTGAGTTTTGCTCGTGTAAAGATCTGACAGTTTCAGTTTGAAATTACACAGACAGAGCTTCTCTAACCGAGCTCGCGCTCCAAGTTCCATGCCTGGCA
The DNA here is from genome assembly GCA_016271365.2 of Neoceratodus forsteri. Classification (NCBI taxonomy): domain Eukaryota; kingdom Metazoa; phylum Chordata; order Ceratodontiformes; family Ceratodontidae; genus Neoceratodus; species Neoceratodus forsteri. The sequence goes on from CM057450.1 coordinate 1,397,685,266, forward strand.
TGGAAGTTAACTATTTCACCTCTGGGGCAGTTTAATGGTGGGACAAACTGCAATTGTCATAATATAGCAAGACTCCATTAGAAGAAACAACATTATTAAGGTGAGTAATTTTTTCTTATCTACTAAACTTAAAAAGAAATCCTGGTTAATATCATATTTATTTTTCTCTGTGCGGTCCTCTATGGTCCTGTGAGTTGGGGGGGGGGTTCTTATAATACAGTACATTGTTTTTGTCTGTCCTATATACAGTACAGTACCATTTAATGATACTAAACTGATATGAAACTGAAATAGAACATGTTATACAGTACACTTAAAATATTGCTCATGAGTAAAGTCTGGTGGTGGTGTTGGGGCGCGGTCATGGGCTTAAAACATAAACATGCTTACAAGGGGCTTAAATAGAAAGGCAGTAGAAGTATAGTGGCACAAAGATTAATTGGAGTTTAAAGAAGCAAAAAAAAAAGAAACAAAAGAAAAATCATATTATATACCATGATTCTGAGTTTCAGTGTGTGTTAATGTCTACCAGGGAATGTAAAATATGGGAAGTAAAAGTAATTGTTTCATGTGCCCTGTGGCCTATGATGGCATATGTGGGAGTAAATGTGATGAAAAGAAATGTTCTCTTACTAGGAGAGATACACGTGGTGCTGCCACCCAGTCACCCTCTAGTGCAGTAATTTTACATAATTTCCATTGTTTTTTGTACGTTTAGGCTTCTTTATCTGTTGCAGTGTATTTCATTAATTGTTTGGGCCATGTATTGCATGTAGACTTAACATGGCTTCAGTGGTAGTAGAAGTGATGTAAAATACTGTTTCTTTTTTTCCACTGGAGAGTTTTCTGGCAGTGACTGCCAAAGCGGCACCGTTGTTTCTAGTAATTTTGCATCACTTGCGTCTTTTTGCACACTTTTGTCTCCTTTTGCTGTTGCAGTGAATCTCAGTAATCATTAGGTGTGCCATGTGCTGCATGTTAGACTGAGAGTCTTAGCATGGCACACTAAACATTTACTGAGATTCACTGCAACGGCAAAATGAGCCTAAAAGGGCACAAACACCAAAAATGGATGTGAAATGACTGTAACTGATGGTAACCGGGTTGCAGTCACCACCAGCATCAACCCTGTTCATTGTTTTTGTGCATTTTTAGACTCATTTGGCTGCTGTTACAGCGTATCTCAGTAACTGGGTCAGGTGCTGCATGGTATGCCTAAAATGGCTTCCATGGCAGTACAAGTGAAGTAAAATATTGTGTTTTCCTTACTGGGATGACTGCTGTTAGTGACTGCCAAAGTGTTACCCTTTGTTCTGTTTTTTTTTTTTGCATTCAGGTTTTTGTGTGCACTTGTAGGCTTACTTTGCTGTTGCAGTGAATCACAGTAATTATTTGGTATGCCATGTGCTGCATGATAGGCTGAGGGCCTAGCATGGCATACCAAACAATTACCAACATTCACTATAGTAGCCAATAAAGCCTAAAAGTGCCCCCCCCAAAAAAAAACAAATGTGCTGGTTGCCATATGCACCTGCAGGACCATGCTGTGGACAAAGTGAGTGAGAGGACCATGGAGGGGACCATTTGACAACAGGAAGGGGCTGTGTCTTCAGTTGTGGTTGTGATCAGGGGGATGGCAACATTAGTAACAGGGATAATTGTGTATATCTGCGCCATACAAGGGAACCTTGCAAAATGACCTGGCACACTGTGATTACAGGACTTCACCAGATTTCAGGTCCCTGACCTTTTATTTGTATTGTGCCAACCTCCGAAAATCTCCTGGGCGCAAGCTTTGTTTGCCCTTGAAGAAAGGGCTTTGGAATATGGACATCTGCGCAAATCTGGGTTTGGGCACAAAAACTAGACTTTGCACACAGGCAAGCTTTTGAAGATCTTGCCCCTGAAGTCAGTTTTTCATTTCATTTTCATTTCTTAAAACATATTTTAAGATTGAAGCAACCCACTCAAGGGCATAGTTCTATTAGTAGGCAGTTACCCACTGCAGGGTGCGCAGTTATTAGGGATTAATCAATACCCTGAGTGCGTTGTGAGGCATGAGGCTGCTGGCTGAGTGTCCCACAACAACCAGGGTGTTGATTAATCTCCATTAACTGCACACCCTGGAGTGGGCCAGTTCACTTATAACAGAGGTTGCACTACAAAACAAGGAGAAAGCAACATAAATATGTTTTCTCCTTTTACAAAAGGCAAACAAATTATTGTATTCTGCTGCCTAGAAAAATAGTCCCCAGCAAAATTGCTGTTATGCATATACAAATGTCAAAAAGAATGTGTTATTATGCTTTCTCTGACATTTGTTGCGCATGATATGCTTTCTGAGACAGTACAGTAGCTCGGAAGTGCAAAATATGAAGCTGCCTCTTGTGGTACAGACAAGGTGTCTGTTCCTCCACTGGCTTAGCTGCTCTATCTCTCTGTCTGTGGTTACATGAATGCATGGCAAGCAAGTAAACATTTTCCCCAGCAGTGCAGTCACACAGTCTACCAGACTGTATTCTACTAATTAAGAAATGGCAACTAACGGGACTTGGAGCCTGGAGGTCTTGCTGGCAATCTGTTTCTCTGTCTACCAGCATAAAGCTCACTTTCAGAGCATGAAATCATTTGGGGGGGTCTCCCTCTCTTCACACTGTTCCATCTGACTTTATGCCACAACTATGGGATTTACCTGTCAGTCTGGCTGTGCGACAGAAAAATGACTATGGGGACCACCCACTTCACTCTGGGGACAAGCTTATCACTTTAGCACTCAGATCTCACTGGCACAGAGACAGTGCAAGAGACAAGTTCACTAAGTCAAGATTCATTTAATGCTGTCCCTAGCTCCTGCTGTCTCCCCTTGCTGTGCATCTCTCCCTCTCTCTCCCAATGGCACAGAATTAAGATAGAGACAGTCAGCAGTGGAACCAGGGGACGGCTTGCAATTTGCTGCTCGCTCTTACAAATGATGTTTGCTGCTCCTCCATTGCAGTGAGTCTCTCACTCGCTCTATCACTGTCATCATGTAAAGTGACACTGACAGTGGCAGAGCAGCAGACACACATGCTGTAGATGTTCCTTTTGTCCATGAGGAGTGGATGTTGCTGTGTGGTACTTCTGTTACTGCACATGGGATACAGAGGAAAAACAAGCCACAGTCTTTGTGTGATCACGGACAGAGTAATGCATGGACAAGAACTGTTTGCTGTCTGATTCCTTGGTACCATATACAGACAGGCACTCCCAAAATTCCTACTATCTTTCTGTGATCTAACGGTGGGGGGTCACAGTGAGGGCAACCATTGTGGCACAGGACATGTCCACAGAGAACAGAGGTACTGCTGTTGAATAAAATGTTATGGTGCATCTCTCTCTCTCTCTCTCTCTCTGTCCACTGGGAAGCCCCACATAGAACAAGAAAATGCCATATGCCACACTCCCGATCACTCACTCGGGTTGTTTTAATGGCTGCTGGGCTGGCACCTGTTCTCTGAGCTGTCCTCATCATAGAGAGATTGAGACAGACAAGAAATTCGGTTTTGCTGGGATGATTCCTAGGGCGTGTGGGTGGGTAAGAAGCAAGACTACAAACTTTGAACACTGCAGCCACTGTTGCTACACTGCCTGAGACTACATGACAGGTCTTGGCTCTCACTCATTAAGCAGGGATAGTAATGGCTACTCCACAGACTGCAATTTTGACACTATAACAAGATCAGAACAGAAACACAGCCTGATCTCTCGATGGGGTGGTTCACCACTAGCTATTGTATACTGTGGTGTAATCAATGGTCACCTGATGGCTGTTTACCATGCACCTGTCTTTATCTACCACATGTTATAAGTCATTAATACACTTCTGGTGTTTTGCCTTCAGCCTTGAATATCACCAGCAGCAAGGGAATGCATTACTCCCAAACACCGTGAATTCATCTCATAGAGATATAGGTTGGTTTCCCTCTCTCTTATTGTAGGCTTGGGACCAGTCGGTATATGTAAAAGAAAGACCAGGTGAGATTCAGTCCATACTACACTGTGTAACATAACACATTTGTGAATATTTTAAGTCAATATAATGTTGTGACTACAGTACAATCTTCAAAATGTTAAAATTATTTTTATACCAAATATCCATAGTAAGACAATAATGTTATAGTTGAACACTAGCAATAACTTTTGGTATGACTTAGTCCTGTGGAGTCTGTGTTACTCACGTGACATCCTGTGGAAAAAACCCTTGTAAATAAAGTATAATTCACTTTCTGAAAATTCAGTAGTTTCTGTCTTTTCATATGAGGGTAATATAGTTGTGCCAAAACAAAAAATGGGCTAAAAAATCAAGGACATGACTGTGGTAGCTAAACTTGAACATGTCCAGATTTGGGCATACTGCGATCAGGAAACATATTGTGGCATAATTACCAACAAGCTAAGTTTATGACAAAAAAATGAAAAGCTAAATATTATGCTACCTAAATATATACCATAGACATAGTAATAACAAAAAAATATATATCTGATAATATGGCAAATTTGCTGTCAAGTACACGATGTTACTCACATTACATTGACCTTGTGGGAACTTTTAATCTCATTTTTTAGGACCTCTGAACTATAAGCTATCTTTATATTGAGGACTGCAATAGTATCACATGTACCCACTGTAAATATGATATGGTTATGACAATTGGCCCAAACAAATTTTGGAACTTGAATGTCACACTTTGTCTCTCGAGTAGCATATTGGTACCTATATATATATATATATATATATATACACACACACACAGATGTAGTAAGTAAATATACAGTAGGTAGAATATAATTATGGTCAAAAAGGGAAAAATATAGGTTGGCATTAGTATTACTAAGAGGTTAAGTTTAGATACTTTTTACATCTCAGTAATACGAGCAATCATTTTTTTCTTTGTCTTTTTTTTGTTTTCTCATCTTTCTTTCTTTCTTTCTTTCTTTCTTTTTGTTATACTTTTCACCCATTGTATTGTTTAGGAGATCTAGCATACAATATATCACATGACCACTTTAGTTAACATGGATGGTGCTCTCCCAGTGGGGGAAGACATGGGGCATGGAATAATGGGATCTCTGCTGAGATATTCCCTTCTCTCTTTCTGAATAAATGAAGATTTTGGGAAGGCGGTATAATTTTGGGAGCAGTATGGGGGTTAATAAAGATAAGTATGTGAATCTTTTCTTGAACACATGGGTGCAAAGCAACAGCAAGACTGCAAATTTCTTTTTAGCATTCTACGGGAAATAATGCATATTTCTTTCTATTGTTTTTTGAGTATTCTGTTTTCAATAATGAAACTTTTTTCACAATAGAAGTGAGATGACTGTGCTATTTGGCTACATTTTAGATGGATAGTGGAATTCAAAGATGGCTGACATATATGAATCCTGGTACAGGTATTTTCTTTTTACTGTTCTTACTTTACCAGGTAAGGGAAAAAAATATTCCTGGCTGATTTAAAGATTTTTACTGTGGAACCTGAATGGTGCAAAAAATAGAATAAATTCACTGCACCTGTTCTCTCCAAACCCTGCCCCCAGCAACCATGGATTAATTCTCACAACCGTGGATTACTTGAGAATTAATCCATGGCCTGGTGATGTGTTTCAACCGATGGCAGTTAAGGCTATTTGATAGCTATGTTACAAAGATGTGTAAGACAGTTAAATATGCCAATAAGATTGGAATTAGTTTTTTGTTTATTCAAGAGACTTATTTTGAGGATATACTGCATATATTAAATACTTTGGTAACTTGTTTCAGGCAGTGGGTGTACATTCTAATCTCCCTGAGAATGCCAGAGGGATCAATATCTTTACTAAAAAGTATTTGAAGCCAAACTTCTTACATTACTATATTGACGGGAATGCTAGGTTTGCTATAGTGAAGGTTCTGCTCACCTAATAAGGGCTCACTTTAGCAAGAGCATATGCTCACAATGAAGAGGACATTTCCATTTTCTAATTTTTTTAATTTGTCTTCATTTCAAGCTCCTTATATTACTGCTGTACCTGATACTGTCCCCCTATATAGAGCACAAGCCTCTGTAAAGTACAAACTTCAATGTGGTTAAAGCTCTAAAATGTTTTATGGCAGATTTGAATTTAACAGACCAATTTTCTTTTTCATTTTCCTCATTTAATTCAATATTCTTATTTTTCACCAGTCTATAAAACATATTCTGAATAGATTTCTTTTGGTTTCTCAATCTCTTTTATATAGTGTTTACGATCTAAAATACTGTATAACAGGAAATATTTCCTGTCTTTTAATTTTCACTATATTCACTGGTTGTGTGTTAGAGTGAAAATAAAAAGGCAGTGAATATTAGGTAGATCACTATATATAACAGCACTAGTGTTCCACCAGTGAAAATAAGAGGAAGTGAATGTGTGGGGTGTGCTTGGAGTGCTAAATATAAAGGATGTAAATGTCAACTGCTATACAGTACACTGCAGTAAAAAATACAGGATCATATTCCTATTTTGATTTCCTTATCACCAGAGTTGCCACTAACAAGTAGAACAGTATGGAGGCTTGATAATACCTGTGGTTGGATCCCTCCTTTAAGCCACTTTTAGAAAAAGAGATATAGGATTTTTGTTGTGGAACCCATCCTGTCAAACCATTTATTCTAATCAGTGAGAATCTTTAAAAGCATACATAAGAGGTTGGATATTTTAAAAAGACAAATTAAAAGTTTAGACCAAGATCTATTAGCTGCAGAAGTTCAACATCATTTTTGGGGCCAAATCAAGATCTTTTGAAAGTGCTGGCCCTTCAGGACAAGTATAACAATATTGTAAATGTTGAGGCAGGAAAAAGTATGTTAAGGTCTAGCGCTAGATATTAATTTTTTTTCTGATCTTCCAGACAAATTATTAGCTCTACAACCTAAACCTAGGGACATTAATCAGGATTTGAAACTTATTACAGACAGCTATGAGAATTTTTGAAGGACTTACCTTTGTCAGATTTTGACTCTCGTGATAGTGAAATTCTTAATAGTGATTTCAGAAAGCAATAAGACACATCAGGGTGTGGGTTGTTGATTGATAAGAGCACACCTCCATGTGCATTGTTAGGCATGAGGCACTTGCGCTGAGTGACTACAGCAGCTGGGTAGTGCTCTTATTAATCAACAACCCACACCCTGAAGTGTCTTGTTGCTCTTATAAAATGGGCAACAACTATTTCAATAAGAATTAAACAAAACTCTGGACACATTATTAAAGATTTAATAAGAGTATGTTATTTTATTTAAATACAGTGAAAAATAATCCCCAGACTTGGGTAGAGGAGTGGAAAATCGATTGAACAGCAACTCACTGAAAAATGCTAAACCAGTGAGTGGGAGGGACAGCAATGTATTACTTAAGCAGTTTGGGTCTGCCTCTACCTATGTAATTGTGTTTTCCCTCCTTTTCTCTTTGTTTACAAAGTATTACTGTATTGACTACTTTCTTCATCCTGTTTTTTTCTGTTTTTCCCCTCATTCAAGACATTGAATGTTTATCATGGAATGTTTACCATGGAATACACGGATTCAAAATTCTGCTCAGTTCCGCTGGTAGAATGTTACTCTCCTAACATACTGTACATAGACAACAAAGTCCTGTTTTACAGCCAGTGACTCAATTATTTCACTGTCAGGGCAAGCAGAAGAGATTTCCCTGATGAGCGGGTAAAGAGAGAAGGGGAATTTTTCACTGTTAGTAAAGAAATAGTTGTAATGAAAATTATAAACAATACTTAATGTTTCTAATTTGTTTATGTGTGTAAGGAGAGTGTGATGATCAGGAAAAACAATGTTAATTAATTTGTTTGATTTTTTTATTTAAGGTAGTTTTATTTGTAGGGCCAAGCTGAAGGATTTTACAGTGTAAAGGTAGCAGCCATGTTTGTGATGGAAGATCAGTTCTGGTTGCAGATGCACTGATAGAATATAGTTCTGGTTGTAGGAGGACTGATTTGCTCATTGTGTAATGTGGTTTAGGACCAGGATGACTGTGTGAATATAGAGATATAACATACAGTCAGCTGATGCCTCTTGGCCAATGAGATTCCTAGATTTTTTCTTGCCATTTTATAATACTAAGTGAACTAGAACAAATAATTAACAACATGACTAATGGAAAATCTCTTGGACTGTATGGTTTTCAGGTAGGAGTCTTCAAACAATTAAAATATATATTAGCACTTATCTTCCTTATCCTTTTTCTGTGGCATCTAACTGTGAACTACCTCCTTCCTTTGATGAAGCCATAATTTCTTTAATACTTAAAAAATATATACCAGCTTATCAGCAAAATCCTATAGACCAGTTTCTTTATTAGTTGTTGATTATAACATTTGTGCTAAGTTGATTGCTTCAAGATTAACAAAAATGGTTCCAAAATGAATTAATGAAGATCAAGCAAGCTTTGTCGAGGGAAGGAGGATGCATCATAATATTAGGAGAACCGTTAATGTGATAAATATGTCAAAGTGTGACAACTTCGCTATCCTGTCATTAGATGCCAAAAAAGCATTTGATAGGGCCCAGTAGCCCTTCTTGTTCAAAGTATTGGAAAACTGTGGTTTGGGGGCTAATTTATAAATGAGGATCTGTAATATTTGATTTTTTGAACAATTAGATTGTTTGAAAAAATAAGAATGCTGGTACAGGACAAACTAACCAGGGTGGGTGATATAGTAGGTGTGGAATAGATGTGAGGGCTTTTATAAGGGGACCATCCTTGAAGCAACAAAATTATGTGTGAAGATACTGTAGTAGTAAAAAGAAATAAGTTCAAGAGACTCTTATGGGTCTCAGTGAAAGTTAGGGAAGCAGTCAGTTCCAGAGGAAAAGCCTTCCCTATGTTTGAAAGGAGAGAGGGGGAGGAAGACTGGAAGGAATAAATTCAGAAAAATAGGGAGACAAAGAGATCAGTAAAGGAGGCAAAAGCAGACATGGAGCTGCGGATCACTGAGGGGATCAAAACTGGAGAAAAACATTTCTTCTGCTACATCAGAGAAAAAAAGAAAAAATGGGAGTGGGAATCATTAGGTTATCAGATGGGGTAGGGTAATCGATGATGGTGGACAGAAGGCTGCTCCTTAACCACTATGTCTGCTCTATTTTCACTAGGGAAGATGCTAGCCCCTACCTGAATGTGTCATCCAGTCAGCCACTAGGGGGATCCCAGAGATGGAAACACCAGTATTCATTACAGACAGGGTCTGGAAGGGAAAGGGCTGACAGCCTTTAAGACAGACAAGGCCCCAAGTCCAGATGGGATGCATCCAAGAGTGCTAAGGGAATTGGCAGAAAAGCTGTCTGATCCTCTGGCAAATCTGTTCACCAGCTCACTGCAGATGGGATGATTCCTAAAGACTGGAGAGTGGCCGGTATGGTTCCACTACATTAAGGCAGGGATAAAGAACAGGCAGGAAACTACAGGCTGGTTAGTTTTACATCTGTTGTAGGAAAGCTGATGGAGACTCCAATCAAGCAGGATCTCATTGATTACCTGGCAAAAAATGATTTTCAGGATAGTAAACAGCACAGGTTCATGCCAGGGATGTCCTGTCAGACCAGCCTCATGGTCTTCCTTGACTGAGTAATAAGGGAACTTGATAGGGGCCATGCAGTGGATCTACTGTACTTCAATTTCAGCAAGGCATTTGACTGAGTGTTGAATAGACACCTGCTGAAGAAGATGGAGGATCTTGGGGCAGCAAGGGATAAGGTCAGATGGGTGGAAAACTGACTCAAGGGTAGGCAGCAGAGGGTCATTGTCAATGGGGTTAAATCAATGGAGGGGGATGCCATGAGTGGAGTACAACAGGGATAAGTCCTAGGCCCAGTCCTTTTTAATATGTTCATTTGTGACATATTGGTGAAGGAATCCAGGGTAATATTGCTCTCTTTGCAGATGACACTAAACTCTGTGGATGGGTGGATAGCATTGAGGGAGTTAAGGAATAACAATATGACCTCCAAAGGCTGAAGAGATGGTCAGGTGTGTGGCAACTGAAGTTCAATGCAAAGAAGTGCAAAGTAATGCACCTGGGAAAAAGGAACCTCAGGACAGAGTACTGTCTGAAAGGGGTTAAACTTAGTTCAACAACAGAGGAACATGACCTGAGAGTCATTATCAGTGACACCCTAGAGCAGTCTAACCAGTGCAACAAAGCATACAGCAAGGCAAACAAAATATTTGGGTGTATAGAGAGGGGTATAGACAGTAGAAGGAAAGAAATAATACTCCCCCCTTCAGTGATCCTTGGTGAGACCACACATGGAGTGCTATGTCTAGTTCTGGAACCCTCACCGCAGAAAGAATAAGAACTGGCTAGGGGTGGTGCAACATAGGGTGACTAAGATGATCAGGGCCTGCAGGGGTACTCCTACGAGAAACAGCTGACAGCACTGAACATGTACTGGCTGGAGGATAGGAAGGAGAGAAGAGCTATGATAGAGACTGTCAAGTTTCTGAAAGGCATTAATGAAGTGAACCACATGAAATTATTGAATAGGAACACCAGCTCAGTGACATGTGGGCATGAATGGAAACTGAAAGGGGGGAGCTTCAGGGGGAACTGGAGGAAGTATTATTTTTCAAAAGAGTAGTGGAGCCATGGAACACTCTGTGTGCCATGGTGATGGGTGCCAAAACCATGGAAGGCTTCAAGCATGGGTGGGACAGAGTAAGGGCACAAATAGCAAGCTCTGCTCCGTGAGGAGGGGGGTAGGATAACCTGTCGGGGGGGGGACAGGTCCTGGATAGACAGTAGGTCTTGGACAACTTTGGACAGACTGAATGGACATCTGGCTCTTTCTCTGCATCACTATCTGTGTTTCTATTTATAAAACAGGAGTGGTGAGTCAGAAAAACTACAGAGGTCTCAGAGGCTTTCCCTCTATCCAGGGGGACAAGACAGGGTAGCCCACTATCACGGCCACTTTTTGCATTATGTATACAACCCTGCAATCAAACAACATCAACAAATAGGCATTTTGATTCATAATTCTTTGCATTTCATTTCATTGTATGCTGATGACATATGTTTCTATATTTCTAACTAATATACCTTTCTATGCTATAATCAAGGTGATTAAAAATACGGTAAGATCTCAGGATATAAGGTGAACTGGGAGAAAAATGAAGTGGTATTATAGCTGTGATTCATAGATACATAGGTACGTAGATGCTGTCAGCAGATAAGGACCACTAGGCCCATCCAGTCTGCCCATTTAAGCTGCCTAACGAGGGACAGCCTACCAGGTCAACTACTTCCTGACCCACAAAGCTCGCCTTGCTATCGCCCAGGGAAATCTCCTGCCTTTTCTTGACTATTGCTCTCCAGTTTTCTCCACCACCTCTGCCTCATGTCTCTCCCAGCTAAGTATGACATATAACTCCATCTATCGCTTCATCCTTCAGGTTCCTTACTCCACTTTTCACTGCTCTCTTTACCAGTCACTTGGCTGGCTATCTCTTCATGGCTGCTATGAATATGCCTTGGGCAATCTAGTTGACACCCCTCTCAGAGACTCTCCGAAGTCACCTTTCTCATTGATTCTCTCTGTCCATATGGTTACTCGTTCTTTCAGAGACTCCTTCATCCCCCCCTTGTAGTTTCTCGTGTATCTACTGTCATCAAGAGTAAGGCCCTCTCTATCTCTGCCCCCTCTATCTGGAACAAACTTCCACCTGTCATCAGAATGCACCCTCTCATCAGTCCTTCAAATTGCAACTGAGAGAGTGGCTTAAGTCCCAGACTACCTGTACATGTTCCCTAGGCAACCATCTCACCAAACAGCCACCATAGAAGCCATATGTATCTCTCGACTTACCACCTGGACGCTGACCACTAGTTTGTACCTCTTAGCACTGATTGCCCCTTCCTGGGTTCACGTGAATCACCATAAGGTATCTCCACCATGTTTTGTTGCATATCCTGACTTATCAAGTGATGTGGGGATCTACGATGTGACCGCTCCACATGTGAGCAACCAAGTATCCAAGACCCAGGCATGTACTCTTGTATTTGTTATGAAACGTGTGTGTTAGATTTGATGTGTAATGTTTCAATGCTGCTGATTTCATGTTACTCAGTGTATATTGCTCCTTTCTGTAATGTAACCTGTGCCTATTGCTTCAACTTTGTATTGTCTGCCACTGTATGGTCTGGGTCGCAACTGAAAATGGTCCCTTAGATCAGTTTGCCTACCCGGTCACCAAAAACATAAATAAATAAAAACGAAGTGTTCAATGATCCTATATGGTCACGGGCTTTAGCTTTTTCTTCCTATCTCTATTATTCCTTTGTTTCTGTCCCATATATGTTTGAAGCCCATCACTTTAAGGGCTGCCACCACCTCCTGGGGCAGGCTATTCCATGCATCCACCACCCTTTCTGTAAAAAATTGCATGACATTTCCCCTTATGTGGCCACCCCTCAGTCTCATGTAGTGTCATCTTGTCCTGGCATTACTATTAATCTGGAATATGTTGTTCCCTTCAATCTTGATAATGCCCTTGAGGTACTTGAATGTTTCTATAATGTCACCTCTCTCCCTCCTTTGTTCCAACTTGTACAAATTGAGGTCCCTCACTCTCTCCTCATAAGGATTGTAATGTAATCCCGTCACCATTTTGGTTACCATCCTCTGCACCATCTATTTTGTCAATGTCCTTTTGAAGGTGTACTCTCTATAACTGTACACAGTATTCAAGGTGAGGTCTCACCAGGGTCTTCTCCAGTGGAACTTTTACCTCCCTCCTTTGGTTTACGATTCCCCTTCCAATATACCCCAACATCTCACTGGCCTTTCTCACTGCCTTTGCTATCTGCCTAGCAGCCTTCAAGTCATCTGTGATTATGACCCCCAAGTCCTTCTCCTCCTTAGTTACTGCCAGCAGCCCCTCCCCCAACCTGTAGCTTGCCTCAGGGTTCCTGCTCCCCACATGTATGATTTTGCACTTCTTTACATTAAACCTTCGCTGCCATGCCCCTGACTATCTCTCCAGCAGTTCCAAGTCTTTTCTTATCCTTTCCACGCCCTCCAGAGTATCCACCCCATTGCAGATCTTGGTGTCATCTGCAAACAGGCAAATCTTTCCCTCCAGCCCATCTGCAATGCCACTGATGAAGACATTAAAGAGGACAGGCCCCAGAACTGACCCCTAGGGTACCCCACTGGTCACATCCCTTTTGACTGGTTGAGTTCCATTCACCACTACCTTCTGTTTTCTGTCCCTTAACCAGTTTTCAATCCAGTTCATCACCTTGCATCCCAAACCCAGGCTGTTTATCTTGTTGGCCAGTCTCCAATGTGGGGCCATATCAATGGCTTTACTGAAACTGAGGTAGGTAATATCTACTACCCTCGCCCCCCCTTGGTCTACTGCCTTTGTCACCCAGTCAAAGAAAACTATCAGATTAGTTTGAAAGGATCATCCTGCAGAGAACCCATGTTGCCTGGAATCCACCAGTCCATTTGCTTCCAAGTGTTCCACTATTCTTTCCTTAAGGAGTGCCTCCATTATCTTTCCGACTACAGAGTTTAGACTAACTGGCCTATAGTTCCCTGCTTCTTCTTTACTACCACTCTTGTTGAGAGGGGCAACATTTGCCTTTCTCCTGTCCTCTGGGACCACTCCAGTGTCTAAGGACTCACCAAACAGGGCTGCCAGAGGGGCTGCCAGTTCAGTCCTCAGTTCCTTTAGGACCCTGGCATGTATGCCATCTGGACCCATGGCTTTTTCCACATTTAGCTTTGCCAGTTCTTCTAGGACCCTCTCCTCTGTGAATGGACTGGTGTTTACCTTCTTATCCTTAGCTCATTTGAAGTCCAGCTGTGGGCCCCACCCATCCCCTTCCACAGTGATGACTGAACAAAAATATTCATTCAGGATCACTGCTTTTCTCCCCTCTCCCTCCACTATCTACCCCCCTGGCCCATCTAACCTTTGCTACTCCCCCCTTTGCCTTCCTTCTCTCGCTAATGTACCTGAAGAATGTCTTATCTCCTTTTTTAACTGATTGAGCTATTCTTTCCTCTGTTTGCACTTTAGCGCTCCTCACTGCCTTTCCCACCCCTCTCAGACACTTCTGGTACATTTCCTTGTCCTCATCCCTTTGTGTCTCCTTATACTTCCTGAAGGCTAGCCTCTTGGCCCTTACTTTTTCTAACCCCCCCCCATCAAGAACCAAAGTGGTTTTCTTCTCCTTTTGCTCTTCTCTATTGACCTAAAGCATTGTTTTGTATCCTCTGCTATAGCCTCCTTGATGTGTGCCCATTTCTCTTAAATGTCCCTGCCTATCCCCATATTTTCCAGGGCTTCTTTTAGCTGTAGTCCCAGACTGGTAAAGTCTGCCTTTCTAAAGTCTAAAACTCTTGTCTTCTTATGGGCTGACTGAATTCCTGTGTCCACTTTGAACCACACAATATTGTGGTCACTAGACCCTAACTGTTTTTCCTCCCTAAAACATTCAACATCATGTATTACAAAACAAAAAGATTCTATAAAATGGGCCATAATGCTCACCCCATTCTTAGGGATTACTATCTCAAGAGCTGGAACTTTGATTTGAATTACAAACTGGTTTTGAATAAATTATTTATGGATCTGGAAAGATGGAAAGCATCTTCTGTTGTTCTGACTGGGAGAGCTAACCTATTGAAAATGAATATACTTTCTATACCACTTTTTTTCTTATTTTGGTCAACCTTGATAGTTTTAAATCTTTTTTTTTACTTTGCAAAATAAATATATTTGAATTTTTTTTTTTGTGGGAATCTCAGACTCAAAGAGTCACTCTAGAAAAAGTATTTTTGAAGTAGGAGAAAAGGGTACTTGGCTGCCTATTTTTGAGTTTGTGCATACGTGTCAAACTCATTGGGATAGTGACTTTTGAGGGATGACACTGTCTGTCTGATGCAGAGCGCTCTGCAAGGGGCTTGACAGTATCACACCAATCATCAGTCAGGCTGGTCATGATGCTGTTTTGCCTGAAGTGGTCTGCATTTGAAAAGAAAAAGCCGCATCAATAAGTGGTGGCTTTTTCCTTTTATCTGCAGGTCACCATGCAGCAAACAGCTGTTTGCATTGTGATCAGCCTGGTTGATGTCTCTGCCCCCCCTCGTCACCCCACCAGACCATTCCTGGAAGGTAGGAGGACATGCTTTTCTCGCCTGCCTCCTCCACTTCCCCCTGACTCCTTTTGCTTGTTTTATCCCACCCATGCAGAGTAGGCCACAGCATATGCTCCGTACAGGCTGGAAGTATACAGTGCCTGAAGGAACTTTTACTCTAAGTGTGATCATGCTAGCGTATCCCCCCCCCACCTGCTGATATCAGGATGCTCAATCCCCATGTCAGCATGTATCCCCCTTCCCCTTTAATGTGGCACACTGGGAGCCCACCCCAGTGTGCCAAAAACTAACTCTGGTGCTTCTGACACCAGGATGCACAGTCCCAGTGTTGGATGTGCCCCTCCAAGCCTCTTTATTCTCTGCTGACATCGAGGTGCCCAATGCCTGGATTGGCAGTGATTTCTCCCACCAGTACTCTGCCATACTGGAAGCCCACCCCAGTGTGCCAAAATCCATGTTATGAATAGTTTACCTGTAAAAAAGAAAACAGTCCCACAATGTTTTTTTAACCAGAAACAAAAGTAAATTGTCCCACATCGTTCCTGCCTGCCCCGTCCCCCAACACGCATCTTCCCTCTGCGCACCCCCCTCCCTGCACCCCCCTCACCCATACTTATGTTCAGAGGTCAGGAATGGCAATCTTTTGTGTACCGGGAACACGTCTGCACTCTTCGAAAGCCAACTGTAAACTAAAGAAAATCACAGTAAGCTCTATAATGGCAATCAAAGGGGGGTTTCAACATAGGTTGATATCTCAGCAACTTTTTGGCGTTTTGGTCCCTAATTTTCAACATGGGGTTCTTGGGACCCCACCACATGAACACAGTCAGTGTCATTCATTTCTCAGTCCCAAAAGGTGATTTTGCGTTCGCTGCACGGAATCACCTTCCGGGACTGATTAATGAAATGACAGTGCCACTGTTTATGAGGTGGGGTCCCAAAAAGTCCTTGATGCAAATTTGGTGAAAAAACTCTCAAAAATGACTGCGTTACGAGTGTCCATTGTGCAGTTTCTACACACACTCATGACATTATGAATTTTTATGATTTTCATTTCATATTTCCAACATTGCCATTTTTTCACACCCCTTTATGAACAGTACAGCTGTCATTTTTTGTATCCTTCCTGAAATGTGTTTTTCCACCTGTGGCGCAGAATGGTGTGATTGCTGTGCAAAATCAACTTTTGGGACAGATTATCGAAATTCCAGTGCCACTGTTCATGAAAAGAGATCCTAAACAGGCCATGTTGATAATTTCGTGAAAACATTCCAAAAAATGACTGCGTTACAAGAGTACATTGCACAGTTTCTATGCACACTCGTAACTTCACCACTTTTTTATATTTCACCCCAGATTTTCAACATTGCCATTTCTTCACACCTCCTCATGAACAGTATAGCTGTAATTTTTCACATCCTGCCTGAAATGTGTTTTTGCACCTGTGGCAATGAATGGCACACTCGCTGTGCAAAATCACCTTTTGAGACTGAGTAATGAAATTATACTGCCACTGTTCATGAGGTGGTGTCCCAAAGGCCCATATTGAAAATCTAGAGTAAAAATATCAACAAACGCTTGGGGCATTAAGGATTTCCAACCATAATGCCCACCCTGCACAGACTGACAGGCATCGGGGGTGTGACTTAGGATCATCGGCTATAATGCTCACCCCATTCCACCCTCACCCTCACCCTGCAGCCACTGACAGGCATCAAGGTGTGCCATTGGGTCCTTGGCCCTAATGTTCACCCCATTCTCCTATATTGCACTCATATCAGCTTATATCCTTATGGAATGGGGTGAGCGTAAAGGCCAAAGACCTCAATGTGCACTGCAACACTGGTCAGTTTCTGCAGGGTGGGGTGATGTGGAATGGCATGAGTGTTATGGCTGATGACCCAAAGGCACACCCCCAATGCCTGTTAGTCTCTGCAGAGTGGTGGTGGGGGTTGGTGTTACTTCAATACTTCAGTGCCATTCCTATTATGCATTTCTCTAACTCCTGCACCACCAATGCCAATACCAGCAAGCAAACATTCGGCATTGACAAATGCTTGTTTTTCTAATGAAGTAAACTAGTGCTGAAAGAACATAAGAAATTTCTGTTGAGAGTGATGCCTTAAAATGTAAGGCAGAGGAACATACACAGAAAAATATGGGTGGCATGTACGATAGCAATATCAACAGCAAACTTTTGGCATTGACAAATGCTTGTTTTTCTTTATTATTTGGCTTCACAAATTGCATACATCTTTGATTGATTTCATGATGGAGTTGCTCTCCCAACTTGCTTTTTCTTGCAATTGGAGGCTATATTGTTTAACTGTCTTAGGAGTATTTCAAAATTGGGCTTGAATAAACATAACAAGTATTCTACAAACTTACTTTCCACTAAATCTACTGACTTAGCTTGGTAAATGACAAATGGCTTTTTGAAGAGACAAGGGCATTTTCTATTTTTCAATCAACACATTTAAATTGTAATTTTCATTTGTCATTGGTAAATGATGCTTTTCAAAGGTGGAGGGAGTATGGATTAAACAAACTGAAAGATCTATATGCCTCAAGTATATTACTTTCTTTTAAACAATTAACAGAAGGAATATGGAATACCAGATCATTTTAGTTTCAATATTTACAGCTCAAAAGTTGTATTTTCAAGAAAATGAAGTATTTTATAACTCAGTCATTTCAAAATTAGAGTCTGTCATGTTAGATACTTCATGAAGATCCAAAACTTTTTCACAATTATATGATTTATTATGTGATGCAGGAGAAGGGGATCTTAACAGTACAAAAATAACCCAGGAAAAAGATCTTGCAAAGGAAATCCCACCACACAACTGGATGGAAATGATTAATTTATTAATTAATTTATTAATTGATATAGAAACATAGTATTTGTTGGCAGATAAGAACTACTTGGCTCACCCAGTCTGCTGATTTTTCGTACCTACAGTATCACCGTAGACTCTACTTGATCTTTCGTCCTCTCCTCCATTCATTTCCACTAAGATTCCCTTATGTTGATTCCATGTATTCTTGAACCCCACCACTGTCATCACCCCCACCACTTTGACTGGTAGGCTGTTCAAGGAATCCATCACTCTTTCAGTGAAGAAGTGCTTCCTCACATCTCCCCTGAATCTGCCACCCACCAACATCATAGCATTCCCTCTTGTTCATGTGCACCTTTTTTCTGAAAAATACTTTCCTCCTGTACCTTATTTACCTCAGTGAGGTATTTAATGATCTCTACCATATTCCCCGCCCACTCTTCCTGTGTGTACATATTGAGTTCCTTTAGTCTCTTCTCACAGGTCTTTTGATGCAGACACTGCACCATTTTATTTGCCCTCCTTTGAACCACTTCCATTATGTCTATGTCCTTCTCGAGATGTGACCTCCAGAACTGAACACAGTATTCTAAGTGAGATCTTACCAATGATATATACAGAGGCAGCTCTACCTCCCATCTTCTACTGGTAATACCTCTCCGTATGCATCCCCGCTTCCCACTAGCCCTTCCAACTGCCTTGTTGCATGGCCTGACCACCTTTAGAACATCAGAGATTATTACCCCCGGTCTCTCTCCTGCTTGGTGGTTATCAACAACATTTCTCCCATTTTGTACCCTGCCCCTCAGTTTCCATGCCTCAAGTGCATTATTTTGCAGTTTTCACATTGAAACCCCACTTTCATACCCTTTACTTCTACTCAGGTTTTCATGCAACAGAAAGTTCCTTTATGGGCACCCTTGGATGGGTTCACTAGTCCTCCTTGGTTTACTTTGGGGGTCAATTAAGGTACTCTTTATCAAAGTGAAACAACTACAACAAATCTGCCACACTTCAAATAGTTCTTTTTGCCCCTTCAGTACTTCATTTTCATATCTTCACCTCAAAAAGGACCATGTGCTGTCATGCCCAACATTTCACCCATAAAATGGCTTCATCAGGGAAGTACACAGTCTGCTTTTGGTGATTTTTCATTGTCTGTGTTTTGGAATATGATTTCAACTTTATAATGAGCTACATTACTTCATTTCAGAGATTCCACATTTTATTCTGTGACAGTGGCAACACTTCCTGACTGCACCTTCCGGCATTCCTTTGTACTTTTTCACATTGAAAATCAACAGCCATAGCCCTGACCACTCTTCAGGTTTTCTCTGGTCTCTGCTCACCCCCCAGAGTATCCACCTCTATTGCAGATCTTAGTGTCATCCACAAAGAGGTAAACTTTCCACTTCAGGTCTTCTGAAATGTCACCTATAAATACATTAAAGAGGACCATTTCTGGCACTGATCCCTGAGGTACCCCGCTGGTCACCCTCCCCTCCTCAGAGTGAACTCCACATTCCACCACCCTCTGTCACCTATTCCTGAACCAATTTCTTATTCAGCTTACCACCCTGTGATCCACTCCTAAGCTACCCAGCTAGTTTAACAGTCTCCTATGTGGAAAAGTGTCAAGTGCCAAGTGTCAAATGCCTTACTGAACTCTAAATAGCCCACAACCACTGCTCTACACCGATCTAATTCCTTTGTCACCCAATGAAAAAATCTATCAGATTAATTTGTCAAGACCTCCCACCCATGATTCCATGCTGTCTTGGTTCTCATAGCGCATTATATTCAAGATATTCCACTGTCCTCCCTTCAGCAGTAATTCCATTAAGTTTTTTACCATCAGTGTCAGACGATGTATAATTGCCAGTGTCCTCCCTCCTACCAGTTCTGTGAAGTGGAACTACATAAGCCCTCCTCCAGTCCTCTAGAAGTACTACTGTTTTGAGTGACTTGTTAAATATGACTGACAGAGTTGCAGCCAGTATATTCCTGAGCTCCCTCAATATCCTAGGATGTACCCTGTCTGGTCCCATTGCTGTTTCCACTTTCAGACTAGCAAACCCCTTTATGACTCTCACCTCTGAAAAAGGACTAGTGTCCAACTCCCTCTCTTCAGAGCTCATGTTACTTTTGTGTGACCCTTCCCCTTCTCCTTCCACTGTGAACATGGAACCAAAAGATTTTTTTAGGATGTCTGCCTTTTTGTGGTCCCTCTCTGCACTGCCCCCTTCCCTTTCTTACCTTACAATCTGTCCCCTGGTCTCACTCTTTTCACTTACAGTACATACCTAAAACGTGTCTTGTCCCCTTTTACTACTACTTTGGCTATTCTCTTTTCAGTTTCTGTCTTTGAATTCATTACTGTTTTCCCTGCTTCTCTATGTTTCTCTTGATACACGTCCCTATCTTCCTCTCTCTGCATCTCCTTATATCTTCTGAATGCCACCCTTTTATCCTTTACCTTTTCAGCCACCTCTTTTGAGAACCAAAGCAGTCTCTTGTACCACTGTTCCTCCAGCCCACCAGGTCATCTCCTGACCAGGTCATCCCTGAGGCAGTCACCCATCTTTATATAATCTGCCCTCCTGATGTCCAGAACCTTTGCCCTTGTGTAGTTCAATTCCACAGCTGTCCTTTTATTGAACCACACTGTACAGAGGTCACTGGTCCTCAGGTGGCTTCTCAATTTGATGTCTGCAACACTGTCCCTGTTAGTGAGTGCCAGGTCCAGTATTGTCCCATCACAAATGGGTTTACTGATTAGTTACATCCAAGTCCAAAGGGGGTCATGTGAGTCAGTGGTGCGGGGCAGGTGCTGGTAATGGGCAGCCAGTACAACACAAAACAGAAAGGTCCCAGATGACCAGCACTCACAGCACAAAAAGCACAGAAGGAGAATCCAAAATATTGTTGAATACCAGAATTTATTGTGCTTTTGTTCAGCTTGAACAATGCCAATACCACTGCGCTTCAGCACTAAACCTTCATCAATGGATTACACTGTGCTTGCTGGTCATCTGGAACCTTTACTGATTAGTTGTCTGAGGAATGCCCCTGCAGGGAGTCCAGAATATCCAAGGTGACCCACAGTACCTCTGCGCCCTCCCCCCAGTATTCCTGGAATCTCTGTCTCTTTTATGCTTTCCCTCACATAAAGCCAAACCCCATCCTCTACTTCACACCCTGTCCTTCCTGAACAGAGTATAGCCAGAGTCCCAGTCATTTTTTTCAGTGTACCATGACTTGGTAGAGGCCGCAATGTCCAGGTCAGCCTCTACCATGATGGCCTCTAGGACCACAATCTTATTTCCAAGACTTCTAGCATTCACACACAAGGCCTTTCAGATTTTGTTATCACTCTGATTATTACCCCATATGAACTGCCACTTAAACATAATAGATTAAAACAAATTCAGTTTACTACCATACATAGGACTTATTTTTCTCCAGTAAAACTACATAAACTAGACAATAACTATTCAGAGAATTGTCAAATACAGTATGTTTGATTAGTAGAGGTATGATCTACCATATGATGGCCATGTGTTCTAAATTAAATAATGATTGGTGCAGCATTTTCAAGACACTCTCACAGTTTCTTAATATAACTTTCCCATTCGATCTCATAATTGTAGTATCGGGAATTTTACGTGATATTGGAGCTTGCCATTAAAAGGCAGGCCAGCTTGTCCAGTAATCCTACCAGGAATAAGTGCATAGGAGAGGGATAGGGGGAGGAGGAGGGAACAGAGATATGGGGGGGCCTGATGACATCACCAGGCAGGAAAGGGTAATATGACAAGGGCAAGCCAGAGCCCCAGGGATTGGCTGGGCGGGTGGAGCCCAAAGTGGGTCCTGACCAGGGGCCTATCAGGGGTATAATAGGCTAGGGCTCAGGCAGATTGACCTCTTTTGCTGGGAATTTTTTCAGACTGAAGATCTCAGCACTTAGCTAGCAAAATCTAGGTAAGGCACATGGGACAACTAGGCCTGGTAGGTCATGTGGGACCTATGATAATTTTCACTGCAGATGATTTTTGTTAGATTTAGGTAATAACAGGGTTCACTGGGGCTGACTATGCATTTTGGTGTGCTGTTTTTTTATTTTAAATGAAGCTGTTTATGTGCAATGGGTCAAGTAAGTCAGCCATGTGAACCTTGTGAGAGATTTACTCTGGGTGGGTTGACTATGCATTTTTGGTGTGCTGTTTTATTTTAATTTAAGCCATTTATGTTCAGTGGTTCAAGTAAGTCAGCCACGTGGGCCCTGTGAGAGTTTTACTTTGGATGGGGATGATGCATTGTTGGTGTGCTGTTTTTATTTCAATTTAAGCTGTTTATGTGCAATGGTTTGAGTAAGTCAGCCACGTGGGCCCTGTGAGCGTTTTACTTCAGATGGTTTGCTAGATGTAGGGTAGAGAGAAAGTAATAAAAGGCTGCACTGGAGCTGAATGCATTTTATGTGCTGTTTTTCTTTTATGTTAAGCGTTAGGGCCATGCTTTAAGAAAGGCAGCTCTAGGGGCTGGCATAGTTGGATAGTAATAGGCAGACAGCCAGGAAAGCCTGGCGATGAGACGAAACAGTATGGAGTTTCGGACAAAGCGGATTGCTGTGGCATTGGCAGTTTGGGGCCAACAGCTGTGATCGGGGCTTCTTTCATCGAATTAGTGTGGCACTGTGTCAAGGAAGCTTAGTGGGTGAGAGATGGGCCTCCTCAGTGTCTTGAGTCCTGCAGCCACGCGGCATGGTTTGTTTGCATTTGGTGCCTTTCAAAAAAAAGACAAGAGACAAGAACGAGAAAACAGAAGCAGAAAGGGAACCATGGCGGCAGTAGGCTGGATGGGAAGGGGCAGTTTGCTTATGGCATATGAAATGAGGGACTAGAGTGGCAAGGCACACAATTGGACAAGGTGAGTAGTTTGACTGGGCAGGTGAGGGTGTCGCTGAATGCACAGATGCAAGAAGGGGGTCGCAGAAAGTCCACTGTGGTGGGTTAGGTGGCATTCTCGAGAAACCAAGGAAGCTTGGAGCAGGAAAGCACCCGGCAGGTCAAAAGGGAAAAGAGAAGGTCAGGGCTAGGAGGGCCAATAGGTGTGCAGTGGTCGACAAGAGGGAGGGGAGTGCTGATGGCAGAGAATGCAGGCAAATGCGTGTAGGCTTCCTGGCCTACTCTAGGGCGGATAGCGCAGACATAAAAGGGGTGTAGGCCCACTGGTTATGGGTAGAGAGAAGGGTGCAACAGCACACCTCATTACAGGATGGTTTTATTGATTTAGGTCCCTCATCTTTCCTCTGTTTTCAACTGGCAGGGATGAAGCTGCACGTTCAGGCACCATAAGCCATAGTTTTTGTTTGCTGCCTTAGGTGTTACATGAGGAGGCCCGCAGCATGGCAGGCCAAGATGGGGGGCCGCAGATTGCCAGTACGGTGAGGGGGTTTGGAGTGGCATGAGGGGCTGCAGCCCTGGAGGGGTAAAAAAGGCCAAAGAGTCCACAATGGGGGCCGCTTGCCTTAAAGAGGAGGCTGGGGCCCGACAGCTGTGGTCACGGGCATGAGCCTGCAGATGGGTGCATGGAAAAGGAGAGGGCAGAGGCCCGACAGGGCATACAGTGGGACATGGGCCAGGCATGGCCACCCTTGGGGGAAAGCAGGGTTAGGCAATGGCTGGCAGCAGAAAGAGGGAGCAGCACATGGGAGAGATGGTGCAGGCCACTGGAGAGAGCCACTGTCCCGGGCACTGATGGGGTAAAAGCAGGGGTTTTAAGAGATAGCAGAACATGGAGAGGGTTTGCCACATACTCAGTGCCCAGTGGAGGAGCAAGTCACCTGGGAAAGGAAAGGGGCCTTAGGGGAAGGGCATGCCTCGACAGCATGCCGGCGGGGGCTCGCTAAGAACAGAAAGGCAGTAGCTGGGCAAGCAAAAAAAAATAATAATAAAACAAGAATGCATCATGGGAGCAAACAGACATGGGGATTAATGTGCCTGGAGCAGGTCTTGGGAGCAGTCTGGTGGAGCCTGGGGCTTGGTAGCCTGCAGGCCAGTCCAACCCCAGTAAAGGGGTAGCTTGAATTTGACAGGCTGACCATTGTAATCTTTCACCACACAGATTGCAAACATAGAGAAGCAGGCATGGCAGCAAAGTGAGCTCAGCTGACTAGTGAGAAGATGTTGCAAGAGGCATTCGTGTTGATGGGACAGATGTCGGAGTTACTGGCTGCAGCAAAGAGGAGAGAAGTGGAGGAGGAGGCGCAGAGAAAGTGTAAGGAGTGTGAGAAAAGACCAGGTAGGAACAGAGGTAAGGACCCAGACAGGAGCTCACACTCAGCACCCAATACCAGTTCTCCTGCCCACACCAGAACTGGATGAAGAAAACCTGGATGGGGGTAAGAAGGACGTGGATCTCATGGATGAGAATGGTTTGAAGGAGTACCTCGAGAGGCTGTTGGGTAGCATGGGGTACACGGGAATTGAGAAGATGGAGTGGGCAGTATGGGCACTAAATAAAAAAGGGTCCAGGCCAGAAAAGGGGTGGCAGGGCCAGAGAGAACAAGAAGTTGTACAACGGGTCCCCGGGTTGTTCAGTCGGGGACCACGTGCCAGCCTCAATCAAAGAAAAAATCTGGAAAGGGGAGTATATTGACATCTTCGGGCTTGTGGATGAGGACACAGCCATGAAATACAAGCAGAAGGAGTCGGTGGGGAAATCAGAAATGGTGGTGGCATTGGCGGTGGTAGGCCATAAGATAAAGGAAGCAAAGTATAAGGGGAAGATCATAGAGAATTGGCAAGGTGGTTTCATAATATATAGCACATTGATGCTGGAAAAGCAACAGGAACTCACAATCCCCTTGTTGACATACACATCCATTATCAGGGAGGCGTACAAGGCAAAGATCGGATACAGGTGGCTCAAGTATGACAAGGCCTTTCAGAAGCAGATGTCGGCAAAACAGGACCTGAGATGGGACTACATCCACTCGGAATTATGGGTGAGGATCCTCTCCGGGGAGGGAGGGAGGGGGACGGTGGGAGACCAAGCAAGGAGGAACACTCCGCCACAGGTTTAAAAGATGTGTTGTGGCTACAACAAGGCCACCTGCACATGGGGCAGCTGTAAGTTCTAGCATGTCTGCTCAAAATGTAGGGGATCACACACGGCCTCCAGCTGTTGGCAGACTGGTGACAGAACAGGGCAGAATGGGGGGCATTTTTACGAGCAGTTCTTTTGGAGTGCCGGGGGGATACAGAGCAGGGGCGTGGGGCAGCCACAGGGGACAGCATAGCACCCCAAGGGGATAGTGGTAGTGAGTCATGGGGGGACAGGCAGTGGGGATATGAGCTGGCACGTACCCCCATTTCCCTAGCAGCAGTGGAGAAATGGACTGCAGAATACCAGAACAAAGGGGCAGGTGAGCTGCTTTGGGAGTGGTTTCTGGAAGGATTTTCCACTGGGGTTTCAAGGGGGGGCAGGAAAGATCATGGGCCAAGAACCTGGGTTTGGTAAAAGGGGTGGAAAGGATTGGGGGGCCAAGATAGAAAAGGAAATCACAGCAGGCCAGATGGAGGGCCCATTAGAGGGAACCCCCCTGCTTGCAGTTCTGGATTTCCTCATTGGGTGTGGTGCCCAAGAAGTCAGATGGTGAATTCTACCTGATTCATCATTTATCATACCTGGAAGGCTCCTCGGTGAATTATGGCATTCCAGATCACCTTAGGGCAGTGTCGTATGCCTCACTGGAGCAGGCCATAGCACTAATTAAAGCAATCAGTGGGGCATGGCTGGTTAAGATGGACACTGAGTCAGCATTTCTACTCTTGCCGTCAGTCCAGCAGATTGGGATCTTCTGGGTTTTCAATTTCAAGGGCACATATATTTTGACAAATTCATGCCCATGGGCTGTTTGGTGGCCTGCTACCTGTTTGAGATGTTCAGCACCTGGATACAGTAGGTTTTCGGGGCCAGGTATAGACACAGAAGGGTAGTACATTACTTGGATGATTTCCTCCTCATTGGGGAAATGAGAGTGGAGGCATGGAAAATGCTGGGTGATTTTGAGAACATGTGTCAGAAGATAGGGATTCCACTGGCACAGGGCAAGACTGAGGGCCCTGCTCGGAGGTTGGAATTCTTGGCCATGGAATTGGACACTGAGTAAGATTGTTTCCAGCTGCCTGGGAACAAAGTAGCGTGGCTGAAAGGTTTATTGGCCCAGGTCAGGGGGAGGAGGAGGGTGCCACTGGTACAAATACAGCAACTGCTAGGGCACCTTAATTTCACCTGCAAGGCCATCAGCCCAGGCATAGCTTTTACAATGCAGCTGGGGAGGGCCACGGGAAAAGCCAAATGGCCGCACCACTGGGTGGATGTTTCTAAAGAGGTTCGGGAAGACTTCAGGGTGTGGGAGGAGTTCCTCGACAACTACAACGGGGTGACATTCTGACAGGACGAGTGGGAATGGAACACGGACTTGGAGCATACTTTCAAGGGGGCATGGATGTCAGAACCTTGGCCAGCAGCTTGGGCAGAAGAGGGGACACTAAAGGATATCAATTTCCTGGAGATCTTCCCAATATGGGTGACCCAGGAAGTATGGGGTGAGAGGATAAAGGGGAAGCGCATCTTGTTTTGGTGTGATAACAAAGGGGTGGTAGAAGTTATTAACAGGCAGGGAGGAGGACGGAGATGGTGGGCAGACTACTCGGATGTATGGTTCTAAGGGGACTGCAGCTGAACCTGTCTTTCAAGGCACAGCATATTGAAGGTCCAAGGAATGAGGTGGATAACAGTCTCTCCTATTTGCAGCTTGACAGGTTTCAGAAGCTGAAGCCTCAGGCAGCGCCACACAGAACCAGGGCCCCAGACCAGTTGTGGGAGATTGGAGGAGCACAGCCAGGGCACTGTACTGGAGATCCTGGACAGAAAACACTGAGGTCCTACGAAGCAGGGTTGGCAAGGTTCCAGGGCTTCAGGGGGAAACACGGGTGGGACAAGGATGAACCGGCCCTGGACGAGCAGATAAGGAGGTTCGTGGTGGAGCATAATCTCTAACAATGTTATATCTTTTATAACATTGCTGGTGGAAAACCAAACTGGTCCTGGGGAGGTACTGGTGGCACCAGGTTAACAGGGTGCAGGGATGCTGGACTAGCCACCTTGTTAGGTGGGCACTAAAAAAAAAAAAAAGGGAGGTACTTTGTGGCGCCATGGGTCGACTGTTTATCTTGGAAAATGGGGCCAGGTCATAGGGGGAGTATTATGGGCTAAGAGGTTTAATGACATATGGGGATGTAAGATGGGACACGAAACAACTAGACTTGTAGACAGACTACGTAACCGATCAGTCCACGCAAGAGGGGGAGTTTGGGAGGAAGGGTCCCACACCACAGAGATGTTGCCGGGCCTACAATAGAGCATTTTGCTCCTGGCCACAATGCCGTTTCCAGCATGTCTGTTCGAAATGTGGGGGATCACATCCGGCGAGCAGATGCCGGACGACATGGGTCCGGAGAACCCAAGGATCTGGGGGGCAAGGGTCAGGTCAGCAGTTTTTTTGGGAAGGGCTGGGATATTAAGGGCAGACATGGAATAAAGGGGGAAGGGGTAGGGGGACATGCAAATAGAGGGAGTCAGAACCATTGACCAGAAAGGCCAGACATCAACCAGAGGGGGAGACCTTGGTGGAGGAAAAGAAATGAGGACAAGGCAGCAATTTAAAGGAGCTAGAACCCCCATCAGGATAGAGGCATGGAGAGAGTGGTTAGACAGATACCCAGATAAGAAAACAGCAGAAATGATTAAAAAAGGTTTTTCCACAGGTTTTTCATTGCAGTGTGAGGGCCCAAGGCGAGCCAGAGAAGCGAACAATCTGGGTTCAGTGAGGGGAAGGGAAGAAATGTTAAGACAAAAAGTAGAGAAGGAAAAGCCAGCAGGGAGAATAGAAGGACCATATGATACCCACCATTGCAGAATATGAGGATTTCTCCATTGGGTTTGGTCCCCAAAACACAGGAAGGGGAATACGGGGTGATTCACCATCTATCCTTTCCGGAATGTGATTCAGTGAACGATTTTATCAGTGAGGAATATAGTAAAGTGACATATTCCACTCTGGAAGATGCAGTCCGCATTATCCAGTCTACTGCGGATGCATGGATAGCAAAGACAGACATAGAGTCAGCTTTCAGATTACTTCTGGTTAGAAGAGAGGACTGGGACCTGTTGGGGTTTAAAATTGGGGGACAGTTCTATTTTGACAAAGCCATGCCCATGGGCTGCTCTATAGCATGTGCGACATTCGAAGCATTCAGCACATGTTTGCAGTGGATATATCAAGAAAGAACTGGTTATAAAACAACGATTCACTATTTGGATGATTTCCTGTTTATAGGCAGTGGGAGAAGAGAGACAGAAAAATTGTTGGCCAGCTTCCAAGAGCAGTGTAAAGAACTAGGGGTCCCACTAGCACCTGAAAAAAACAGAAGGGCCCAGTAAGGTGTTAGAGTTTCTGGGTATTGAGATAGATGCCCCGGGGGAAATATTTTGGCTGCAAGACAAAAAAGTGAAGAAATTGAAGGAGTTGATTCCGATACATACCAGCAGAAGAAGAGTACAACTGAAACAGGTACAACAGGTATTGGGACATCTGAACTTCACATGCAGGGCTATTGGGCCAGGGAGGGCTTTCACCAAAAGGTTAGCTAGGGTTACAGCTGGAGTGGCCAGACCACACCATTGGGTAGACATGACAAAAGGAGTCAAGGAGGATTTTAAAGTAAGGGAGGAATTCCTGAGGGAATATAATGGCTGCTCCTTCTGGCAAGAGGAATGGGTGTATAACACAGACCTCGATCTTTACACAGATGCAGCCAGGGGTCTAGGCTTGGGGGCTACCTGAGGGGCAGATGGTTTGCAGAACTGTGGCCATTAGACTGGGTAAGGGACGGTAAGGTAAAATATATAACATTGTTAGAGATCATGCCCATCTGGGCATGCACTCTGGTGTGGGGGGAAGAATTACGGGATCATAAAGTAACATTTTGGTGTGACACTAGAGCAGTGGTAGAGGTCCTGAACAACAGGGGAGCCAGGTCAGAGACGGTCATGCAAGTTTTGTGACTTCTAGTGCTCAGGGCATTGCAGCTGAACATGTCATTCAGAGCGAAACACATAGAAGGGGTACACAATACCCTGGCTGACAGCCTTTCCCATCTGCAGCTGGAACATTTCCGGAGGCTGGCACCAACAGCAGAGGAGCAAAAAACGCCCATACCAATGAACATATGGGACATTGGCTGGAAGGAGCGGAAATGTTGTTCTGCAGTTCATGGGCATCATGGAATATGAGGGCCTACAATGGGGACTGGCAAGTGTTTCAAACATTCAGGGCAACACACCACATGGAGCTAAGTAGGCCACTCACAAAAGAACAATTGGGGAAGTTCACCGTAGAGCAATGGCAAAAAGGAACAGCCTACACCACAATGGGGGTCTACTTGGCAGGGATTAGTGTTATCTGCATCTAAAAGGATAGAAGGACCCAACAAAATCAATGTTCATTAGGAGAATGATGAAGGGATGGGGTAGGTTAAAACAAGGGACAGTGGATAATAGAAGACCAATAGGAGAACAGTGGCTGGCGAAACTGAAGGGTGTGTTACCGGCAATATGCAGGTCAAAGGCCGAGGCCCAGTTATTTCACATGATTTATGTGGTAATGTTTGCAGGAGCCTTGAGAGTGAGTGAGTGAGGTGGTAGGCCACAGCAAGCAAGACAGGGAATGGGGATTAGAATGGGAAGATATAAGCTGGGGGATGAAGGAGATACAGCTTATGATTAAGAGGTAAAAAAATGGATCAAAGGGGACAAGGTTGCATGGTAACATTAAAGAAACATGTAGAAGGCACAGTGTGCCCAGTGCAGGCATCTGCATGGTGATGGAAGTAGATTCACAAGTTATCAAGTCACAGCATTGCTCAAGAAAGGCATGCAATTCCTGGGGAAGGATCCGATTAATTATTCTTCCCACTCCTTATGGATAGGGGCTACCTCACAGTGGGCAGCGGCAGGTGAGATGGTGAATAATATTTTGGAGAAGGGGCGCTGGCGGTCAGCCAGTTATAAAAGATACATTCAAACTCTGCAGTGTGGAGACTAACTGATCACCTATGTTTTTTGTTACAGATATGGAGCCATGGGGGGGTAGGGAGAGATGATATGATGGTAAGAAACTAAGACCGTATATAAGATATTTATTCTGTTTAAACCCTATAGGAAGAGAGAGGAGCACAGAAGTCTGGATCTGCAGCCACTCTTATATTTATTGGACAGAAAGGAGAGCTGAGAAAAAGGCTGGGGGAAAGCAACTTTACCAGGATGTGAAGCAGTGTAAATTTGTATGACGTGGCATCTGAGGGATGAGATGGACACAACTGCTCCCCACCTTGAAAGAGCTGAAGGAGCAGTGACACATTCCAGACTTAATTATTATACATTTGAGGGGTAATGACCTTGGGGGCAAGCCATGGGTGGACACATATATGCAGATAAAAAGGGACTTAGAGACAATACAGCAGTGGTGGCCTGAGGTATGCCTTGCCTGGTCGGATATGATACCAAAGAGGGTTTGAGACATAAGCACAGCCATAGAGCTGTGGATAGGGCCAGGAGAAAGATGAACAGAAGGGTAGGGACACTGGTAAGAAAAATGGGAGGACAAATAATGCTGTGGGGTGTGGAAGAGTGGGTAGAATATTTCTACAGGTCAGACGGCGTGCACCTGTCAGATCTAGCCATAGATATGCTCAATACAGAAATGATGGGTTTTATAGAAGCATGGAGAAGGCATGCAAAAATGGATAAAAAAAAAGGGGGAAGAGAAGGATTGGAAAGTGGATTCCTCGAGGTATGGTGGAACAGTACCTTAAGTGAGGGGAAAGCCAGTCATCCAAGGCAAGCTGGAGACTGGCTAGTGGGGAAAAAGGGGGGGAGGGGGGAAGAAAAAGGAATAAGATGAAAAGAGGAAGAAGCTGAAGGAGAAAAGCGGTCTCGGTTTTAACCGTTACCTAACAGAAAGGAGAAGAAGAAGGCATCCAGATTTTCACCTGGGGGGAGCAAAAAGAGAAAGAAAGCTTGATGATCAGAGATTGATATATGGATGAAAATAAATGAAATTGTGAGTGATATAAGAATAAAAGATGATAAAATGGAACATGGAATTATGATATATAATTAATTGCTGATCTGAGCACAACAACAAACAATGGTCTCTTTTTGTGAGGCAAAAGGGGTGAATCCCGGACAATGGAGCTTGCCCTTTAAGGGGCAGACCAGGTTGTCCTGGTGCACCCCTTCCCTTTCCATCAAGATGGTGTGTTCAGAAGGGGAGGGGGGAAGGATGGGGAGGGCCAGGGCATAGAACAATGGGCAAGCAACAGGAAGGGGAGGGGCAAGTGGAGTTACATAAGGGACAGCACAGAATTGGTTCTGCCACTTTACTGGACTTTGATCCCTCCCACCCACCCTACAACACAGAGCAAGAGGGGAAGACAGTCAATAAGGGACTGTATGGTAGGTCTGTCAAAGGTGGATGACAGATGTATCCGGTAGGACGATTATTGGACTGCCAAAGGTGGATGGCAGGAAACAATATGGTTATTTGGACTGCCAAAGGTGGATGGCAGAGGAAAGGGGAAAAGGGAGGGAAGGGGGGAAGAAAAAGGAATAAGATGAAAAGAGGAAGAAGCTGAAGGAGAAAAGCGGTCTCGGTTTTCACCGCTACTTAACAGAAAGGAGAAGAAGAAGGCACCCAGGTTTTCATCTGGGGGATCAAAAAGAGGAAGAAAGAGGGATGATCAGAGATTGATATATGGATGAAAATAAATTAAATTGTGAGTGATATAAGAATAAAAGATGATAAAATGGAACATGGAATTATTTAATTAATTGCCAATCTAAGCACAACAATAAACAATGGTCTCTGTCTTTTTGAGAGGGAAAAAGGGGGAATCCGGGAAAATGTGTTATTGCCTTCCATTCCTTCTGGTAAATTGTTGATTTTCAAGTTGTTTTCTTCTCAACCTGATTTCTAAGTCCTCTACTGTTAATCTCATTTTATGTAACTCCTTAGCAGTAGCATCCACCTTAGTTACCACAACTGCCGTTTTAACCTCTAGCATGCTCTTGTCTCCACCTCAGTTTTTCTGAATGTAAGAGGACTAATTTATTCTGCTAACTCTGAAAACATTTCTTTCTTGGAGTTAAATGAGGCATTTACCAAATCAAAACCCTGCTTCTTTCTCAATGACTCAAATACAGCATCTTGATTAAAAGCCCCCTACCATTTGTTGCTTCCTTTTCTAGTGCAGTGCCCACATTCTCCAAGGAAGTTTCAGAGACAGTAGCAGCTAATCCATTTAAGTCAGCATTAATAGTGTTTGGGTCGTCTTGCTCTGGCTCTGACAAGTGACAAACTATTAACCAGTGAGTAACTGGCAAGTAAAATTCCTCTTAAGCCTCTTGGGCTGTTTCCCTTTTTTCCTTTACAAATTTTGCAGCTTTTAAATCTGCTTTTGAGGATGATCTGGGCCAGTAAGTTAGTAATTTAATTTCCAGATCCTACTCATTTAGAGGCTAATGACCTTATATTTCCCAGAAGGTACATGGAAACTAATGACAGTGTGTTTTTCATAGACCCCCCAACACACATACACACACACACACACACTTACTTACTTTTGGTTGTTCCCAGGAAAGTTATTTTTTACAGAATGGGTCATGGGTGAGTGTGTGTGTGTGGGAGGTGGCATGCTGAGATGGAAGCAGGGATGTAATTTTTATTAATGAACTAGATCTTGATTGTGGGACAGAATGCTGCTATAGGAACCTGGAGGTAATTTTTTAACACAGTAGGTCTTGGTTGAGGGTGGGCATGCTGAAATATAACCAGGGAGTCAATAGTGAGTCCAGCATTAATAAAGATCCTTCAGCAGCAGGATCCTTCTTGACCTTTGCATGGACTAGAGCTAATCTAACATAATATATTTCCAACACAACCAAACTTAATTGCATCATGGCCCACTACCAATGGTTTCCATGTTCAGTACAAGATAATAGACACAGACGTTTTCTGACTGTTAGCCGACATCTACGTACTAAGAACCTCACTGAAAATGAGCTTGTCTCAGATGAGTATCCTATTCATTTCATGAGAATGAAAACACATTTTTACTACTACTTACATCCATGCTCCCACCAAAAGGTGAAAGGCACATTCTGGCCGACATGTATCAAGTTATGATTTGTTTAATAAACTAGGTCACAGTCATCTTACAATTTTGCAGTCCAGTGTTATTTATTAAATATATTGGAACTTTACATCAGACCTGAAGTTAATGAAGGGTTTTACTAGCCACAGTTGGTGATGAGCTTGTTGGCATCCCAGCAGCGGGAACTCTGAATTTCAGTATTGAGCTAGTTGGGGGGCCAAGCACTGTTCAGGTAATTACTATAAGCCTCATCACACAACCACATTCCTTCATTCATTAGATGGAGGGAGATCTGTGTAGTCAACCACCATGGGACCTTAAAAGTTAGTTTTCTGGTGTGTTGGAAGAGGATAGAAAAGATGCTTAGAGTTAGGGGATATGGGATTGATTAATCTGCTGGTTTGAGCTGAAGGTCGGAATTGACTGATAGCAAGGTGGTAGAAAGGGTATTTTGGATGCAGGCTGTGTCTGGGGTTAATGGTTCTTATCTTTGTTTTATTACTTTTACCAAATGATCTCTTTGCTGGGACTGAGGTTGGTGGATTTGGTGCCATGAAGATGGGGGGATATTTTCTAATAGTGAGAGCAGGGACAGGGAGGTGGGCTGGAGGCAAACAAGAACTGGGATGTGACATGGCTTAAGACCAAATACTGAATACTATGATAGTGGGCTATATCGGAGGCATCTCCAAATATTCAGGATGACCACTATTTATGGTGTTCAGGAAATAACATTCAAGATGGGAACATCCCAAGTATGCTAGCTAATGCACTATAAAACAATTCTATTTTTTTAGTACTAGCAAAGTGTTATCTCACATGCAGTTAAAAGATGAGCAGATTTATGATGTAATACATTAATTATTTGGAGAACATTGAATACATTTGATATAAACTACATACAGGCTGTTGGTGTTAATTTTTTCCCTCTGATATGATTTTGTCTCCTTTCAGAACTGACCCTGGTGACTGTGAGAAGGTGCAAAGGCCCTTGTGAGACTAGAAGAACCCTCCAAGGTGTTGTTAACAGATGAACTATATCTGCAAAAAAGAAGCTTTTTATAACGCTGGAGAGGTATGACTTCAACCTTCCAACAGTATAATCAGCTTGTTTCTGGCACTTACGGTTCATCTGCAAATAGTCACCGAACTACTACTATGTTTGTAAAATGTGTCACTGACTTAAAGAACAGCTCACATTGTTCAGATTAGAAAGTGAAAATATACTAGTAGATTGTCTGCCCCAAACCCTGTGTACTAAAGTGGCCTTTGGGGCATTGACTTTGGTACCGTTTGTTCAAGTAAACTTCAATTCAACTAAATCAGCAACTAAATCAGCAGCTGGGCCACCTGGGACCTTATAATGAAAAAAGCGGCAGTGCAATGTATGCTGCAGCTGGGATCCTAGTTGTAAATCAGCAGCGGGCACCTTACTCCAGGGCAGTAGGGACCTTCATACAAAAAGTGGTGCTCTGCTACACAGCAATGGTGCTCCCTAGACTCTAGTACTACTGCAGAGTATGTAATACTTGCTATGGCTCCTCTGCACCCAGTATCTTACCCTTTAGTTGGGGCAACCAGTCCTTGTTGTAAACGAGCTGGTGTTCTGAACTGAAGCAGGGGCCTGCACAGCCTTTTCCACCTGGTTTGGCTATTTACTATAGTAAGTTTGTAATACTGTTCCCATTGCTGCTTCTTACTTACAGCTCTTGGCAATCACAACAGCAGGGCTCCCACAGCTCCCCACTACCACCATAACCTGTAAAGGCAATCAATTTCAATTCTTTTCAAGGGATAGAGGTAAAAAAATCACCCTTCTGAATTAGAACAGTAGCTACAGTACAGCATACTGCTCATTACATCATCAAAATAGTGATTAGTGTGGTTTACATCTTGTTAGAAACCAATAATGTAACTACAAGCTAGCCATAGGAGGGCCTACTCAGCTGGTTAATATACATTAAAGGAGAACTGTGTTAAACTCTTGCCTGAGTATAGATTACTGATGAGACTGCTCCTACAGTATTGTGTCCAGTTCAGGAGACCACATCTCCCAAAGGACATAGACAGAGTGGAGGTGGTCCAGAGGAGGGCAACTAAAATGGTGCCGAATCTGCATCGAAGGCCCTATGAGGAGAGACTAAAGGACCTCAATATGTACACCCTGGAACAGAGAAGGGAGATATGATAAAAGACATTTAAAATACCTCATGGGGTAAATGAGGTAGAGGAAGGGAGTATTTTTCAGAAGAAAGGGTGCTCAAGAACAAGGGGACATACTATGAACCTGGGGGGGGGTAAACTCAGGAGAGGTGTGAGGAAGTACTTCTTCACAGAAAGAGTGATATATTCCTGGAACAACCTTCCTGTGGAGGTGGCTGGAGCAAAAACAGTGGTGGAGTTCAAGAATGCATGGGATAAGCACAAAGGAGTCATAGTGGAAAGGCAGGGGAGAGGGAGAAAGAGCTGTAGATTGGGCACAGCCTGATGTAATAGTGTAGGCAGGGAGAAAGGGGCAGACTGGATTGGCCAAGTGATCCTTTTCTGCCATGAAATTCTATGATTCTATGTAAACCTGAATGTCATTTTTGGCAGTAGAAGCAGGTTTTTAAATATAGTTTCCAATTCTGTTATTGCTCCATTTTTAATGGCCTATTAGTATTGTTGTGCAGAATTGTCAAATTCTAGCAGAATTAAATGTCATGGAATTTTCAAAATTCTGCTGAATTTCACTGGAAATAGAATGGCAGAATTCCTCGGCATAAAAATGCAGAATGAGTTTTCCACAACATTTCTGCTGAATTTTATTCCACGGATCTCAATATTTTCAGTTGAAATTGTTACGGAATGATTTTTCACAAAAAAATGTTTCATGGAATACTATTCTGCAGATCTCAGTAAGTGGAATTCCACAGAAGAACCAGATACATTTTTATGGAAATTCTGCATGCAGAATGGTCACTCCACATTAATTTTGCTGATGGAATTCCGTATTCCATACAGCACTACCTACAGTATTAGTAACCTCAGTTGATGTTTCTGATTTGCATTCTGGTGTTAAGTATCATTTTAGAACTATATGACATAGTTTTCGGCCCCTCTCAACCACAGAGTGGTATAGCAGAACATGGATGCATTGTGCCAACAATGGAAGAGCTTAGCCTAGGGACCTCAACTACATCACACTGCTCTAAAATAGTACTTAGCACCCATAGGATAACTAAAAAGAATAAAGAGCTGGAACAAAAACAGAATTGACACCAGTATTTAATAAACATCTTCAACTATGAAAAATGATGCGCAGGTTCAACGCAGTTCTCCATTAAACATGAGAGGACCCCCCACCTCAGACCAAGTCTGCACTTGCCAGTCTCTTACTCATACAGTGCATTCTATAACAGCCATCTTCTTTACAGTTTGTGAAAATTAAATTTCAGCAAACTGCATGCTATGACCTATAGTACAATTACTTCCTAGAGCAACCACCATTCATTATTTAAGCCAGAAGCTCTGCAATCTCATTTTCTGGTCACAGCAAACAAGTTTAGCATTTTAAAGCAGCCCTTGGAAAAAAAAAAAAGCCTTCATTCCCCTTTCTTTTATCATGTTTTCTGAGACTGAAGTGGAAGTGCAGTATTTTTACGATGCTAAAAAAATTTGTATGAGCTGAGAATGACATGGGTGCTACTTTGTAGGCTACAGTGGAAACACAACT
This sequence comes from Neoceratodus forsteri, assembly GCA_016271365.2. Lineage (NCBI taxonomy): Eukaryota > Metazoa > Chordata > Ceratodontiformes > Ceratodontidae > Neoceratodus > Neoceratodus forsteri. Next base: position 1,397,722,287 of record CM057450.1, read on the forward strand.
GGCATACTTTATTGAAAGTATGTTGAGCTACATACCTCCATCTACTTGTTAATTAGTCCATGCTGTTATTTTTCTCAAATTTCATGCAGTGTGTCATTGAGTTACTGAAAATGTTAATATTATAAAATGGTTTAATTCACAGTTTTCTTGGAACTGTATCTCCTCAGTGCTTGTTTATTCAGAGTGCATTCAAATTGTTCACTACTTTTATATGGCTTCTACTTGGAATTAATTTTTACATCAAGGATGACAGCTCAGATATAAATTCTTCACAGACCTGGTAATTCTGCTTTTCTGTAGTTTCTTGGATTCTTGATGCGTCCGTTGTAGCAGATGTGGATGTGAGATCAGGGTCAACATCACTTATAGACAGGGAAGTCATGTTTCTGAAATGACTCTTCTGAAACAATTCTGTTATAACAGCTGTGGAGTAGAATGCCAAAGGCCACTGGTTTTCAGTTTTTACTGGTACATCCAGCACAATTCCTTAACTGAGACTGTGTGTACACCTCTGTTATAATAGCTACATACATAGATACATAGACAGTGTCGGCAGACAAGGGTCTATGGCCCACCTAGTCTGCCCATTTGAGTTTGTAACTTCAGTTTATGTTTTCCTAGAACTCTGTTGCCCCTTACCCTTGACCTCCAGAATTCCTTTATGTCTATCCCATGGATTCTTAAATCCTGTGTTTGTTTCAGCCCCCAACACATCCTCAGCCAGGGTGTTCCACTTGTCCACCACCAGTTCTGTGAAGAAATTCTTCCTCACATTTCCTCTGAATCATCCTCCCTCTAACTTCATCCCATGCCCTCTAGTCCTGGAACATCTTTTTTGCTTAAAAATAATGTATTCTTGCACCCTGTTCCTCCCTGTAAGATACTTGTATGTCTCTATCATATCCCCTCTCTCCCTCCTCTCCTCCAGGAAGTACATATTCAATTCCTTCAACCTGTCCTCATAGGACTTGTGATGCAATCCATGTACCGTCTTTGTTGCCCTCCTTTGAACCTTCTCTACCCTGTCTATGTCCTTACGTAGGTAAGGTCTCCAGAACTGTACACTGTACTCCAGGTGGGGCCTCACTAGTGTCTTGTATAGTGGAATCATGACCTCCCTTTTCCTGCTGGTGATGCCCCTGCCTATGCGTCCCAGCATCCTATTTGATTTACCTGCTGCCTTGTCACACTGTTTCCCTACCTTGAGGTCATCAGAGATGATAACCCCAAGATCCCTTTCCTGCTTGGTGCATGCTATTCCCTCGCCCCAACGGATATATTGTGCCAACTGTGATATAGAATGCCAAAGGCCACTGGTTTTCAGTTTTGGCTGAAACATCCAGTACAATTCCTGAACTGAAAGTTTTTGTACACCAGTAAAAACAAAGTATTTCATGGACTTAGGAGTCACGTGATGCATATGCGGTAATGACCAGCTCTCTGGCACAGTTCTGCTTTTCCACTTCATATACTTGGCTTTAAATCAATATGTTGGCTCTTTTATGCTGGTGTTTTCATCAGGACTGTTTTTTTTTTTCAGCCTCCGATTGGGGCGAGTGGTACAAGTTATGGAGGTTTCTGCTGCCTCCTTGCAGGTGCATCGCACACCTCCTGTCACCCCAGAGAAGGAAAGGGGTCCAAAACAGCCAAAACAGGAGTCAGCCTTGCTGGTTACTGATGCTTCTGACCCCAATATTCTTACAGTAGGTCATTTTTTAAAAGAGTTATTGCTCCTGTGAGATATGCTGGAGTGGTTATCAGAAATTTTTCAAGCTCTCCACCCAGCTATCATGGAGCTTAATCGCCGAGTTGGGTATGCAGGGGCACAGATCAGCTCCATGGAGGATCAGAGGTCTTGAGTAGACCTTCCTTAACTTCTCTTCATTAAAAAGTAGTCAAGCTGGAGGAGAAATTAAAGGATCAGGAGAGGCGCAGCTGAGCAGTAACTTACTGATTCTATGGTTTCCTGAAAGATCCAAAGGAAAGGATGCCATTGCCTTCGTCCAGAGGTTTTGCAAAAAAGTTGATTGCCCCTCACCTAATGGCCCTCGATATGTTATTAAAAGGGCCCACTGTGCCTTGCGTTCTATGCCAGGGGAGGGTGAACAACCATGGCTATTAACATTTAAGCTGCTTAACTTCTTGGACCAGGAACATATTTTAGCAAAAGGCCAAGGTAAACGACAGATCCTATGGGAGGATAAACGGGTATCCATTTTTCAGGATTTGCCCTTTGACACCTGTAAGAAGCATGCTGCATTCTGACCCTAAATTATTAAGTTTGTGGTGGTTGGAATTCACTTCACATTACTTTACCCTGCTTGACGGCAAATTATTTGTGATGGAGCCCAGACAACCTTTCATACATTGGCACAAGCTCATGCCGAGCCTCCAGCATTATTCCAGGACCTATTTAGTTTGGTTATTATTTCCTGTATTTTTGTTTTTACTGTATGGGAGGTTCTGGCTGCTATTAGTACATTATGGACTACTGGAATGACTGTAACAGTTTTCTGTGATTATGGAGTCGGATCTTACGGTTTGTTTTATATCATGGTTTGTTTGTTTACTATCCCCTATTAAATGTTTATACATTTGCTGGCATTTTCTGCTAGCTTCCTTTTGTACTTTTTTATTGGATGGAATGACCGGGGATACTAATGTTTATTTTCTTTTGGAGGGGCTTTCTTTGAATTGACACGATTTCTGAGGTTTTTTTGCCACGTACTGGACATTAGGTCCTAGTTTCACTTACTGTACCAACACAAATTTTCTTGTACTGCATTCCCCAGTATATAGTTTACGTTTATTTACTTCAAATTTCCTTGTATTATTCTCATCGTCATGTGGTGAGTCGAGGAGTTTGGTTTCCTGTTTTATTGTTTTTGGGCTTGTGGGGCTTATTCTTGTTAATTGGGGTAGAGGAGCCTTTTGCCCTGTTAGTTTTTGTTTTTGTATTGCTCTTTTTTCTAAGTGATACTGGTGTCACAATTTAATATTATCTTGAATTTGTTTTGGGAGCTATTTTGTCTTTCTACTATACATTTTTTTGCACAGTATAGTGTGTGGGTTCTTTTCTTTATTTTGTTACCTACTTTTACTGGTTTGTTAACATTCTTGGCTCCTCTTCCTTCAAGGTTAAATGATTGTTGACTCTATTTTTGTTAAGGGTAAGAGCTGTATTTTTTTGTGCTTGGAGGGGGAGGGTGGGAGCTCAACATTTATGAAAGCACAGGCTGGGATGGACCACGGACAAACTGGTTTGGGACCTGGGTAGGATGTTTTTTTCATATTTTTGTTGTACCTTTCCTGTCCTCTTTTTAGGGGTTGTGGAGAGTTACTGTTTGAGTTGGGGGGGTGGGCATTGCTGCTTCTCAGGAGTATTTTTCATTGTACAGTGACACTAATTGTTTACTATGTGTTTGGGTTGGCTTAGTTCACAATATTTATGTCACATGGAACATTAAAGGTGCTTGGGAGATCAAGAAACAGTACATGATTTCATGACACCTGAAGCAATTGGAGACAAAATTGCCTTTTTACAAGAATCTCATTTAACACAAGATAACCTTTTGCTTTTTCAGCTTACCTGGGTGAGTGCGGTGTATGGGGCTGACAACAGCACTAAAAAGAATGGGGTATGCATTTTGATCGCTAGACTTCTTACATTTCAACTCATTTCTGAGCATTGGGACATGGAGGGGCATTACATTTTTATTCATGGCAAACTTTGGATTGCATGAATTAATGCTGGGCTCAGTTATTCGTGGGAAGACTCAGTGCCACGAAAATAAATTTACAGCTGATTTAAAATGACAAAAACGCCAAAACCTACATTGTGTTGGGAGAGCAAGGAGATCAGACAGACTGAACAGATATTGACCTGACAACACAGTACAACAGGCAGCCAGCACAATAAAGGGGTTCAGCAGATTGAGAAGTTCACTTTAATAAAGAGGAATGTTAGAAAAAAAGAAACTGACCAATGTTTTGGCTTCAGTCTGCTTGACTTGCTCAGTTGCTCTGTTTGCTTTGGAACTTATCTCAGGCCACAAACGGCTGTGGTCAGCCTGGTATGAAAACTTCTCACCTCCAGATGAATGTGTTTTCCTAGCCACAGAGCCTTGGATTTAAATGACAGCTTTTCAGAAATTAGACAGATTAAAAAAAAAACCTGCATGCACTAGTATCTTGTGGTAAGAAGTTTGAATTAAGAACTGATGGTGATGACTCATTGCTGTGCTGCACATTTTGCAGCTGCAGTATTAGTGTTGTCAGCCGGGTCTGTCAGTTAGGAAGTAAGTGTGGGCTTTTGAAATGGCAGCCCGACTGAAGACTGAACTCATTTGCGGTTCGGGATCTGTTTTGAGGCAGACATGGTGCCGACTCATTGTGGTACTGCACGTATTGCAGCTACAGTATTATCATTGTCAGCCGGGTCTGTCAGCACTAATATATTTTTGTGCTGATATGTCGGGTGAGGGGGCTCCCGCGGAAATTAGGGTATGCTGAAATAAGGGGTTATACAGTATGGTGTTGCCTCTGGCTCGTGTCTGCCTGTCCTGCTGTTCATAGGCAGTGGGTGTCTTTGGTGGGGGCACGCACTACAGTTATGGATCTCTACTGCTGTAATATGTACCCCCTGCACTCTATGCATGCGGAGTGCAGGCATACCCCTGACAGTCCCCCTGGACCACCCATGCATGGAACTGCACAGCCAGTTGGGGGGATCCAGTGTGCAAGTAGCTTGTGCACCTTCTGTGAATGCTGCTGGGGGTCTGCTGGATCCTACTATGTGGCATTCTGACTTACGGTTGTCTATTTGCCTCCATGTAGGCAAATCACACATTTGTGCATAGGGCTCAAAACTAGTAACTCCAGAATACAGACTGAAAAGTATTCTGCCTCCCAACCACCAAGCTGACACCCACCCTAATTTTCAAAAGTGTTCCAGTTTGCAATTTTCCTTGTGGAGACTGTGGTGCTGCCCCTTCTCCACACAATTCTCTGGGTTGAGAGAGAAGGTTGCTAGATTCAGGTCACATTAGATAGGGTTTGGGGGACTCTTTCTCCAGCCAGGGGCCACCAAATCTATCACTGTTACCTCAGAGAATGCCAAGGAGGAGGAATGGCTGGACAATTGTGGGCTCTGGATGTATATGGATGGAGGGATAAAGACACATTCCTCAACAGGTACCACTATATAATTTCTATGCCACTTTGGTGGGGTGGGACTGCCAGGAGGAGGCACCTACAGTAGAGACCAGGCTGGATGTGGATGCCCTCCACAGTGGAGACCCCAAGGAGGGTGGTAGAATACCCCAGAGGAGGAGGAGGAGGAAGTAACTTGTGGTGGGGGACTCGATTGTGAGTGGTATAGGACTAAGAATAGGAAAAGGAGGGAGAGGCAGGTTAGGTGCCTATGCAGCACCTCAGCCCAGAAGGATTGGAGTCAGATCCTGGGAATCATTAGTGCAGCAGGATGGGAGGGAGAGCTGGATGTCATTGTCCACCTGAAGACTGGGACTAATGACCTGGCCAGGGATGGGTCTGGGATAGTGCAGAAGGAGTTTAGGGGTCCAGGGAGTGGCCTTAGACAGCTAGCTAGCTCAGTTGTTTTCACTGAGATGCTGCCTGTCTCTGATGGGGGGGGGATCTCAGCACCAGAGGCTTCAACTTATGGCTGAAGGAATGGTACAGAGAGGCTACAGTGGGGACTGACCTGGGAGGATAAAGGTCTATGTATGGGGCAATGGCCTTCATCCATCTGGAAGGGGAACCACAGTCCTCAGTGGACAGTTTAAAGGTTACTGCATAAACATCTAAACTAGCCAGGGGGATGGTGGAAGGAATCAGGGTGGCAGAAACTGCCCCCCCAATTGGCTGAAGTAGGGAGTAAGGAGAATCTGAAGGGACAGGAATTCTACCCAGGTGTAAATAAAAAAAGGAAGCAGTGTGGTAGAGAGAAAGGGAAACAGGAAGGAGAACATTAAAAAGAGAGGGAGGAAGGAGGGAGAGCAAACAGGAAAAAAGAGGAACAACAAGAAAATTGGAATCAAAATCTGGAAAACCATGTTTGCAATTGCTAGAAGTCTAGAAAATAAGATTCCAGAGCTGCAGGCCATCATAGCAGAAGCCAACTTGGTATTGTGGCCTTACTGAGTCATGGCACACTGAACCCCATGACTTGAACAGGGCCATACCAGACTATACTCTTCAGAAAGTACCAGGTGGAAAGGAAAGGATGGGTGTGGTTCTTTATGTAAGGGAAAGCATAAAAGCGATGGTGATACAGGGAATACAGGGGGAAGCAGAGCTACTGTGGTTCACTCTGGAGATGGAGAATGAAACCAGTATTCCTATTGAGGTGATCTACATACCTCCAGCACAGGGGAAGGGATTAGATATGGTGCTGGTGGAAGCCACTGGCAAGATGGCAGAAAAAGTGGAGGTGCTGCTGGTGGGGGACTTCAGTCTTCTGCATGTAGATTGAAGCCTCCCAACAGTGGCTTTAGCTAGAAGCAAAGACATCCTGGACTCTCTAAGAGGGGAATTCCTCAGGCAACTAATCAGTGAACCCACTCATGATGGAGCAATACTGGACCTGATAACTCACTAACAGGAATAGTGTTGCAGACGTCAAGGTGGGAGGCCACCTGGGGACCAGTGATCAATGTACAGTGTGTTTTAGTATAAGGATGGCTGCAGAATTGAACCACATAAGGGTGAGGGTCTGGGACTTCAGGAGGGCAGAGTTTATTAAGGTGGATGGATGCCTCAAGGATGACCTGATGGGGAATGGCCTGGGTGGAGTGAAGGAACTGTGGGCAAAGCTAAAAAGGAGCATAATAAAGACATCAAACCTCTTCATCAAACAAGTGAGCAAGAGGAAAAAAGAGACCACTGTGGTTCTCAAGAGAGGTGGCAAAAAGCTAAAAGGGTAGTATTCAGAAGGCATAAGGAGATGCAGAGAGAGAAGATATGGAGGGTTTGACAGGGTTGATTAAGGCCCTGCCCCATTTGTTATGCGCAAGGCCCCTAGAATTCTGTGGCCACAAAATTTTGCGCAGAACTTGCAAATCTACTGCAGAACTTCTGCGGTGCCACAGAATTCACTTTTCTTGTTGATTTTTTATTAATATTTCAGTTTTTCCATAGAATCTGGTTCCCTTCCCCTCTTTTTATATCCCAAACCCCTCTATGCTCAGAATGTGATGTTATCATTGCTATAACATCATACATTAGCTAATGAAATTGCTGCAATCTGCAACAGAAATGAACAGCCACTTATCTACCACAGGTCCCACTGCCAGAGACGGTGGCACAGCACATCAGGCATGATGATATTTGCTCAACCTGCACTACAGCCTAATACAATTTTCAGTCTTACATTATTGCACTAGGGCCAACTTAAACAAAACCTTGTCAATAGCACAGACCTGTTAAGTCCATACCTCACTTTGTACAGACCTTTTTGTGCCTTTAAAGTATAGAGATGCCATCTGAAATGAATAACTGGTAAAATTAATTTAACTGTCATTTTTAAGAAAAATAAAGTAATTATGCCCAGAAAAGTGGAATATAATGTGTAGACCTGTTGAAAGGATAGGCCTGTTAAATGAATAATTGCACTGTACGCATTTTTGCCAGGGTTATTGATTACATATTGTCATTGGTTGATAGAATCACCTAAAAGTTATGGAGAAATGTTGTGTGCAGGGACAGCTGTTGGGCCAGAGGGTAGCATGCTGTGTTTCCGTGCCGGCAACTCAGGTTCAGAGATTAGCTCTGGGAGCTGGCTGGGCAGCACAAGGATTGGTGGAACACATCATTGCTCGGAGCCTGGGAAGGTATGGTGCAGTGTTCTGTCACATGGTGGACACATTGTACTGGTCTGGAGAGCTCTATCTCACTATCAGTTCACATGCATGTCATGGCCTGATGGTGTTATGCAGTGTGTCAGGGAAAGCAGGTTGACATCAAAAATGAGTTTTGCAATAAGTCCTCTATTCCATTTCTAATGGGACCTGTATGAATGAGGATGCAAGTTCATGGAAAAAAAAAAATATATATATATATATATACACACACACACAGTATCTCTGTCTCTCTCACCACACACACGCACACACACACACACACACTTGTATGTATGTTACAGATTGCATATAAATATATAAGTGATACACAGCGGGATCCTCATGAGTGGTGTAGAAAGCACATACAAGTATATAAGTGATAGACAGTGGAAACCTCATTAGTGGGATAGATAGCATGCATATAGAAATACCTTATTTATCACATAAGATCCACTCTGCATATGTCACTTATTTAACATGCTAGGACCTTAAGGGAGAGATATTTGTTTTGCTTTTTTATCATAAAATTATTTTTATAATTCTGTTATTTTTTGAACTAGTGTCACTGTGCTTTCTACCATCCTGATTGCTATAACCACTACCATGAAAGTGAAGTCAGGATGATAAGCTGACACTGTGATGTAGTAGTTTGCTAGTGCCGCAGAATTTCCGCAGAAATTACAAACCACCGCCGCAGAAGTTCTGTGGCAAATGGTAGTCTTGCCACAGAATTTTGTCCTTCTGTGCCATAGAAAAGTAGGGGCCCTGGTTATGCAGAAAGAGTTTAAATGCAAGGGTCTGTTCTATCCTCTCCTCTCCTTTTCTGTCTCTTGTCTGTCTGGTTGTGCAACCAAATTTTCTTGTGAGACCTAGGAACTTATCACTCTAATGGTTTTGCAATTCTCCGCCTCTCGTTATTCCTCTGCCTTCACTTGCTAATTTGGTCTTTTCTTCCCCCTTGCATATCTGTGGGTATAAAAATATATGTGAATCTTTATATAGAGTTGTCATTGATACTGGGATCTCTTTGTTTAAAACTGTATATAGTTATACTGTTGAAATGATTGCAAGAAGCTATTTGGAACTCAAGAGGTTAACCTGAGAATGCTGGATGCAAAATCTCTGCAGAACTGGCTACAAGAGGTCAGTTCTTGGTCATTATGTTCTTTTTGCTTCACCTGCAAGAACATTGGAAACTTACAAGAACATTGTGTGAGAAGCATGCTGTTTTCGTAATGAGTTTCCCAGACACAGACTTATAAAATGAGCAGCAATGCTTGTGCAAGAGAGAGAGAGACAGAGACTGCGATTGGAAATTGAGAAGAAAAAACTTAGAAGTAGGTCTGTTTTCTATGTTTATAATGGCCTTTTTTTGATCATATTCTTATTTCTGCTCCTCGGCAGAGCGGCCTCCACGATCTCCAGCCACCGGCCCTGCACCCCCGGACCCAGTTGTGCACGTGGTCAACATGAACCCGCTCCCCCAGTGGGCTGGCCTTTCATCGCTCATGCACCCACTGGGTACGCACCCCTCTCAGGTCTCTCTGGGGGCACAAGGCATGGCCATCGGCTGCGAAGATTGCCCTCTGCATTTTTCCACATTTTCTCCTTTACAGAGAGCCAGATGTTCAATGGTGTCCTAAGCATGTAGTGCTGATGCCCGCTGCACTCTTCCCCCCACTAATTTTGCATGCCACTGTAGTGTGGCTGGCCTCTGCCAATCACCGCTATAGGGTGTTGCAAGCCCCCCTACCCACCCCAGAGAGAGTAGAGCAGTGATTGGATGCTCAATCCTCCCTCTCCCCAGTCAGCCCCCAGTGGCCCAAGTCTGTTCCCAAACCCAGGTTGCCGGCGTGGTGCAAGGTGTGGCATCCAGCACCTCAACCCTCAGCACCACCGGGCCAGCTGTACTGCCTTTTTAAATAGTTATACTGATTTTTTTTTATTTTGCTGTTAATAATAAAACGCTATTTGCAAATTTTGAAACTACTGCTGGTTTTCCTATGCTTTCTGACCTGTGCCTCGATGACAGATGGCATCAGTTTAAGTGGGATTTATGCCATGCATAATCTAAGCCAGGAGTTTTGTGTGTGGGTACTAGACCTGGCACCAGGGAAGCATAGAAGAAAAGTATGGATTCTGCAGCAGCAAGTCCAGGAGTGATTACCAGAAGAATGGCAGCCAAACTAGAAGCAGATCAAAAGTCTAAGCTGAGACTCTACAGCCAGCACAAGCAAAGGAAAAAAATAGAACAGGTAGCAACAAAACCTGAAAGCCTGACTGCCTTTTTCAAATGGTGGGCAATACAACAAATAGAGACAGAGAAACAGAGAAGAAAGGAGTTGCAGCACAGAGAAAAAGTGATTCAATGTTTAGAGGCACAGAGAAAACAACAAATTGAGAAGCAGAGAAAAGAAGAGGTGCAGTAACAAGAGCAGCAAAGAAGAGAAGAGATGCAGTGATGGATGGATGCCTTGGAAGTTATCAAAGCTGGAGGATCTGGCACTGATCCAGCAGAGCAGCAAGACACAAACAACTTAAAATACATCAAAGTTACAGAGTTGTGTCCCTCAGATGATATTGAAGCATACTTGACAATTTTTGAAAGGGTTGCTACAGCTTGCCAGTAGCCAAAACAGCAATGGGCGATCAGACTGGTACCTTACCTGACAGAGAAAGCCCAACTTGCCTACAGCAATATATCCACTGCACAGTCAGAAAACTATGACCTGGTGAAAAGCGAAATCCTGAAAAGGTATGACATCTCAGGGGAGACATGCAGGCAAAGATTCAGGCCCCTGAAGTATAACTCAGTTGACAATCCTCGAGAAGCCTTCACCCCGCCTCAGAGAACTCCTTATGAAATGGCTCCAACCCGAGGGAAATACATTCCCACAGATCATCAGAACATTTGTAATAGAGCAATTCATCAACATCCTACCCATGGACATACAGCTTTGGATAAAAAAACACTGACCAGAAAGTGGGAAAAAGGCTGTTTCTTTGGCTAAAGACTACCAAATGGCCAGACACATGCCACAGCAGTGAGGTAACAGCAAAGCACAGGTAAAATACTCTTTTTCCCATTTAAACTCCAAGTCTGATAAGAAATCTGGCAAGGTAACAAATCTGCACTCATGGACTTTATTTGCTATAATTGTAATAAGACAGATCATATTGCAAGAAATTGCCATAGTAAGAAGAGTGACACTGGAGCAGATTTGTCCTTAGCAAATTGGGGTAAGTACTTAACAGATGTGAAGGTGGGAGATAAGACTGTGAAGGGACTTATAGCTTCGGGAAGCAGACAGTCCCTAGTGCATATTGAACTGCTGGGAAAACAGTGTCCAAAAGGATCAGGTACTTGTGTCATCTGCATCCATGGGGACACTCGATACTATCCCACCAGCCAAGTGACTCTGACTATTAATGGGGTGTCGCATCAAATGAAAGTGGGGGTAGTATCTAAGTTACCTGTACCTCTGATTATTGGAACTGACTTTCCAGGATTTACTCAGTTAATCAAAGGGGGAGTAAATCCTGATGTTTCAGCAACTGTGGTGACAAGAGCTCAGGCAAAGGAAATCTCAGATGGTGGGAACTCTTTTCCTTTTGCTGATTTTGATTCAGACTTGTTTGAGCACAGCTCCAAGACCCAGAAATCCAGGAAAGAAAGACGTTGCCTAAAGAAACACTGGCAACAAAAGACTGATGGACATAAGGGGTTAACATATGAAAATTCTGAAACTAAACTGATCACTGATTGTGATTTTCTTTCAGAACAAGCTAACGATGTTTCTCTCCAGGGTTATTTGAAGCAGCTGGGGGTGAAACCAAAACAGGTTGAACCTATGTTTTTTTTTTTATATACACTTTATGCTCCTTTCTTCTCCAGCTGCCCCCTTCCAACCAACGCTCCTTGCCCCTTAACCCCAGAATCACCGGGACTTTCCTTCCTGCCTAGTTGGGGTGTGGAGCCTGTGAAGGGTTGGGCCATCATCCTGCAGCTGGAGGGGTTTTCCACCCTTTTTCTCCTGTTTCCCCTTCTGGGGTGCACACAGCCCAATGTGCATGTGTGGAGGTCCACACGTGTCTGCAGAAGTCCCATAGCACCTTCCCTTCCACTGGCGCCCTCAGTCCCACACCACCCTCTGGCCTCCACCTGGGGGCAGTCTTTTGACAGGCACTCCAGTCCTCCTTCCTCAGGAGAGGAGAGCTGTCCTCTGGATGCTCGACCCTCTCCCTCCCCTGCCAACCCCCAATGACCCACACTCGTTCCTGAACATGGGTCATTGGCATGGTGCGAGGAGTGTCGCATCCAGTGCCTCAACCCTCAGTGCCATCAGGCTGGCATGGTGAACCTATGTTTAAAAAATGTAATGGGCTACTGTACAGAGTTTGGGTTCAACCTCAAACACAGGATCAAATAAAACAATTGGTTATACCACAAAAGTATAGATCTGAGTAGTTACAGATAGCACATGATAGTCCTGTGTCTGGTCAATCGGGAAGAGATCACACCCTTACCAGGTTGCTGTACAGATTTTACTGGCCTGGAATTCATGAAGATGTTGCTACCTATTGCAGTTCTTGTGCTGAGTGTCAGAAAGTAGCTCCAATGACTAAAAAAGACAAGGTGCCCCTGGTGCCCCTACCCTTGACAGATGTGCCTTTTGAGAGAATTGCAATGGAGATGGTTGGACCCTTAGACAAAATTAAAAAGGGTAAACAATTCATTTTGGTAGTATGTTACTATGCTGCTCAATACCCAGAAGCAGCTCCAATGAGTACTGTCACAGTCCCAAAAGTGGCAGCAAAGCTTGACAAAGTTTTCAGCAGGGTGGGCATACCAAAAGAGATAATTACTAATCAGGGTAGTAATTTTGGTGCTGCATTACTGAAGGAGCTGTACTGACTACTAGGTATCACTGACATAAGAACCTCCCCTTATCACCCTCAGACAGCCATCTTGTTGAGCATTTCAATCTAACCCTAAAACATATGTTAAAAAGGTTTGTAAAAGGGGAAGGGAAAGCCTGGGACCAATACTTACCTTACCTGATTTTTTCTTACAGAGAAGTGCCACAGGCATCAACATATTTTTCACCATTTGAAATGCTGTATGGTAGACAACCTAGAGGGCCACTAGATGTAATTAAAGAAACATGGGAAGATAACCTCCATCAGAAACAATCTATTACATCTTATATGTGTGCCCTGAGAAAGAAGCTGGCAAAATATGTTGAAATCACCAATAGTAATCAGGAAGAGGCCCCAAACCAGCAGAAGGTGTATTATGACCATGGGGTAAAAGGAAAAATCTTTGAGCCAGGTGAAAAGGTCTTGCTACTGTTACCCACCACAGAAAATAAACTGTTAATTAAGTGGCAAGGGTCTTATAAAGTGCTTAGATGTACTGACACAGTTAACTATGAGATTGAGACCCCGATAGGAAAATCCTACTAAGATGTACCATGCTAACCTCCTCAAGAAATTGGTTGAAAAAAACACCAAAAGCTGATTTGCTAGTTTTACCAGAAACTGATAAAGATAATGATGTAGCTTATGACAGACTGGAACAAACTGTAACTGCTGATGCTGTAAAGGTGAGTGTTTCCTTAACCTCCAAACAATCCACAGAAATTTGTAACTTGCTAAAGACATTTAACAGTATTTTTACCACAGTGTCAGGCTGAGCTAAAGGTGTTGAGCACATAATATTGACAAGGAATGCTAGTCCTATTAGACAAAAGACATATAGATTTCCAGAGTGGTTAAGAGCTGACGTGGTTAAGGAAATACAAAAAATGAAAGAACTGGGTGTCATAGCAGAGTTGAGATGTGCTTGATCATCACCAATGGTGATTGTAAATAAAAAAGAAAGCTGTGTTTCTTGATTTTAGGAAACTTAATCAAGTGTTAGAATTTGACAGTTATCATATGATAAGAATAGATGAGCTGGTGGACAGACAGTGAAGTGCTAAGTATATCAGTAACCTCGATCTCACCAAGGGTTACTGGCAAATCCCCCTAGCTAAAGAATCAAGAGACACAACTGCATTTGCCACTCCTACAGGATTCTATCAGTTCACCACCATGCCGTTTGGTTTACATGGCACACCCGCTGCATTCCAATGGTACATGGATGTAATGTTATCACCACACACTGGTTATTGTGCTGCATATCTGAAAGATGTCGTGGTGTACAGTCCAGACTGGAAAAGCCACCTGGAACACCTACGAGCAGTTGTCCAGTCTATCAAAAAGGCAGGTCTGACAATTAATCCTCTTTTTTTAAATTGAACAAATTTTTATTGAGATATATCAATACAACACAACTATAACATAACAAAAGACTGAATGTGACATATCATGAGAGAGCTTAGTTACAAACAGAGTAATATATTGGAGAAAATAATATCTACTAACTACTTAAACAATCCTATCTACCCCCATCCCTCCCTCCCAACCAGCCACCCTCCTACCCATCTCGAGGTGCAAGTATTCCATATATGTAGCTGCAACCATGATAAATAAGGTAACCGCCAGCTAGTTTAATTACACCAAAGAGAGAATTGAGATGTCCATGAGTACTAATACAAAATGGTCAGGACAGGTAAAGGGCGAACAATTTCCCCCATTTTTTATTAAATGAGGATTTACGGTGATGTACATTCACAATTAGTTGTTCCTGACAATTAATCCTACCAAGTGTGCATTGGGCATGCAGGAAACCAGATATTTGGGCTACGTTTTGGGAAATGGAGAAGTCAAGCCAGAGATTTCCAAGATAGAAGCAGTAGCTAACAGCACTGTCCCCAAAACCAAGAAACATGTCAGGTCATTTTTAGGGCTGGCTGGTTATTATCAGAGATTTGTTCCCAACTTTGCTGAGTTAGCTACTCCCCTCACTGAACTCACAAAGAAACAGTTCCCAAATAATGTGAAATGGACCCCAGAGTGTGACAAGGCTTTTTTGTAGGCCATTAAGGTTGCATTATGTTTAGCCCCTGTTTTAAGAAGCCCAGACTTTGAGAAACTATTTCTGTTACAGGCACATGAATCAGAGGTAGGCCTAGGTGCAGTCTTGAGTCAGCATATAGATGGGAAGAACATCCTATTCAATACATAAGTAGGAAATTGCACAAGAGAGAGAGAAAAGGTACTGCACCATTGAAAAGGAATGCCTTGCATCAAAGTGGGCCATGGAGTCCCTTAAGTTTTACTTACTAGGATCTGACTTTGTACTTGTAACAGATCACAATCCTCTCTGTTGGCTTAACCAAGTGAAGGATAAAACTTCTACAATCACACGGTGGTACCTGGCACTATAGCCATTTACATTTAAAGTGATGCACAAGTCTGGGAAAGAGAATGTAAGTGCTGATTTTCTGTCAAGAATTGAGAATTCTGAAGGTTGAAAAAAAATATGTGAGTTTAAACTTCACTGTTTGCCATACTGCATATGCACTGAACTGTAAAGGTTATAAGCTCATGTCAGACAGGAATTTAAAAGAATGTTTTGGAAACCTGTTTTTGTAAAACAGGTTCCCTCTTAAAGAAGGGTGTATGTGACAGGGCTGAATAATACCCTGTCCCATTTGTTATGCAGAAAGAGTTTAAACACAAGGGTCTGTTCTATCCTTTCCTTTTCTGTCTCTTGTCTGTCTGGTTGCACAACCAAATTTTCATGTGAGACCTAGGAACTAATCACTCTGATGGTTTTGCAATTCTCTGTCTCTCGTTATCCTTCTGCCTTCACTTGCTATTTCTGTATTTTCTTCTCCCTTGCATATCTGTGGGTGTAAACAAGATATAAATCTTTATGTGGAAATGTCACTGATACTGGGATCTCTTTGTTTAAAACTGTATATAGTCATACTGTTGAAATGATTGCAAAAAGCTATTAGGAACTCAAGAGGTTAACCTCAGAATGCTGGATGCAAAATATCTGCAGAGCTGGCTACAAGAGGTCAGTTCTGGGTCATTATGTTCTTTTTGCTGCACCTGCAAAAACACTGGAAACTTACAAGAACATTATGTGAGAAGTATGCTGTTTCTTAACGAGTTTCTAGGCACAGAATTATAAAAAGAGCAGCAATGCTTGTGCAAGAGAGAGACAGAGCCTGAGATTGGAAATTGAGAAGAAAAAGCTCAGAAGAAAGATTCTGTTTTCTATGTTTGTACTGCCTTTGTAAATAGTTATACTGAAAAAATGTATTTTTTTTATTTTCCTGTTAATAATAAAATGCTATTTGCGAGTTTTGAAACAGCTCCTGGTTTTCCTATGCTTCTTGACCTGTTTCCCAATGATAGAGGGGTATGAAGGGAAGCTGAGGGAAGCAGGTAAACCAGTAAGGGGCACAAAAGCACAAACTGAAGAGAGAATAGTCCTGGAGGTAAGAAAAGAGGGCAAGACATTTCTTAGGTACGTAAATGAAAAGAGGAAGACCCGGGGTGGGGCTATAACATTAAAAAGGAAAGAGATTAGCCAGTCCAATGGTGTGGAGGGCTGAGGCACTGTGCATCTTGTTTCCTACCATGCTGGTGATCCTGGTTTGGAAGCAGACTTGGGTCATCAGGGGTCAACGGGGGAGGGAGAGGATCGAGCATCCAGAGGACTGGTTTCTTCTCCTGGGAAGGGTGGACTGGCATTCCCTCTGAATGACTGCCACCAGGTGGAGGCCTGAGGGTAGTGTGGGACTGGAGTGTCACAGAAGGGAGGGTACTGCAGGACTCTGTGGCATGCACACACCTCCATGTGTGCATGTTGACGTGTGCACCCCAGCAATGGGGAAAGGGTAGAAAATGGAAAAGGGGGTGCTAGTAGGCTTCATGAAGTCCTGCCGCTCCCAACTCATGGCTTTTCCTGGGAAATCTGGATTATTCACTGGGGGAAATCTGGATTATTCACTGGGGGGATGTCCTTCCCTTCCCTAGTCCCACCATTTGGGGGGGTAAATCCATAGGGGAACTGCCTGGTGTTGGAGCTGGGGTCATGTAAGACATGCTCATGGACTGAACTGAGCCCTCTCAATGAAGAGAGCCATGGACATGCCTCCTGGCCATCCTGAGGAGTAAAAAGGAATATGGGAAAAAAAAGGAAAGCAGGAGACTGTGCAGTTGGGAACCAGGAAAAGTGAGACATCCTGAACAAATATTGTTGTTCAGTGTTCACAGAGGAAAGAGAAGGGCAGGGGCCACAAAAAGTAACAGAGGCTTTGGAGAGAGGGAGGGAAGTGGACACTAGTCCATTTTAGAGGAGAAAATCCTAAATGGATTTGCTAACCTGAAGGTGGACAAAGCAATAAGGCATGACGGAGTGCATCCAAGGGTATCGAGGGAGCTCGGAGGGGGGTGAACCTCTGACAGTCCTTAACAGCTCACTGGAAACAGAAGAGGTAGTTCCAGAGGACTTGAGGAGGGCAGATGTAGTCCAGCTGCATAAAAGTTGTAGCTGGGAGCAGGCTGGCTATTGTATTCCAGTCAGCCTGACATCGGTGGTAGAAAAGGTAATAGAATCACTGCTGAAGGAAAGGATTGTGGAATATCTCGAATCCAGTGGATTACAAGACCTGAGGCAGCATGGGTTCACAGGGGTGAGGTCATGTCAAAGATTTCCTTGCCCAAGTGACAAAGGAAATAAATCAGGGTGGAGTGGTGAACCTGGCCTACCTTGATTTCATTAAGGCTTTCAACACTGTTCCACATAGGAGACTAGTAAGCAAGCTGAGTATCTTTGGAGTGGGTCCAAAGGTGGTAAACTGCATAAGAGATTGGTTAGGGGATAGGCAACAGAAGGTGGTGGTAAATGGAGTTCACTCTGATGAAGGGGGGTGACCAGCAGGTGCCTCAGGGATCAGTGCTGGGACCAGTCCTCTTTACTGTCTTTATAAGTGACATTGCAGAGGAGCTAGAAGGGAAGGTCTGCATCTTTGTGGATGACGCCAAAATCTGCAAGTGTGTGGACCCTCAGCGGGGAGGGAGGATGCACTGAGACCTGATAAAACTAGAGGAGTAGTCAAGGGTTTGGAAGCTGAGTTTCAGTGTGAAAACGTGCAAAATAATGCACTTAGGGCACAGAAACCCAGAAGTGTGGTGGAATGGTATTGTCTACTACCAAGCAAGAAAGAGACCAGGGGGTAATTATTTCTGATGACATAAAGGTGGCCAAGCAGTGTGACATGGCAGGCAGGAGAGATATTATCTCTCCTCTGGATCACTTCCACCCTGTCAATGTCCTTGCTGAGGTGTGGCCTCCAGAACTGGATCGAGCACTCTAAATGAGGTCTCATAAATGAGTGATACAGAGGCACCACCTCCTTTCTCCTTCTAGAGATCCCCCTCCCTATGCACCCCAGTGTCCAGCTTGCCTTGTCTTCTGCACTGCCACAATGCCCTACCACCTTGAGATCATCAGTTATTATCACCCCAAGGTCCTACTCTGGCTTGATAGCCTCAAGTACCTCCTCCCCATCTTATACACAATCCCTGGTTTTCCCCACTGTAGGTGCATGACTTTGTACATTTTGGCATTGAAATACAGCTACCACTCCCTAGACCATACCTCTAGTTTCCCCAGATCCCTTTGCGTTCTCTCAGCCACACATAGGTGTCCACCTAGTTGCAGATGTTTGTGTCATCTGCAGAGACACACCTTCCCCTCAAGTTCCTCGGCAATGTCAGCAATGTCACTTATGAAGACATTGAAAAAGACAGGGCTCAGTACCAATCCCTGTGGTACCCCACTTGTCACCCTTCCATCCTCTGAGTGACTGCCATTTACCACCACCTTCTGCATTCTGTCTTTTAACCAGTTTGATACCAAGCTCACCACATTCTCCTCCACCTTGAGGTTGCTAAGTTTCTTTATCAGCCCTTTGTGGTACAGTTTCAAAGGCTTTACTGAAGTCCAGATAGGCCACATCCACTACCCTTTCCCGAGCCACCTCACTAGTTACCCAATCAAAGAAATCTATGAGATTTGTTTGACATGACCTCCACCACGTGAAGCCATGCTACCAGTGGTCCTGTATCTCATATGGCTCCAGGTACTCCATCAGTCTCTCCTTCAGCATTAACTTCCCCACCCCTGATGTAAGACTGAGTTTTCTGTACTTGCTGGTCTCATCCCTCCTGCCATTCTTGTTAAGATGGTCCACTTTGGCTCTCCTCTATCCCTGTGAACCCACCCCATTCTAATGAGATGCAAAACAGTGTTGCCAGAGGGAGGCTAACACCATGCTCAGTTCCTTAAGTACCCTTGGGTGGATACCATTCAGCACCATCGCCTTGTTTTCCTTTAAGGCTTCCAACCCCCTGCAGACTCTCTTCTATGAATGGACTTGTGTCCACTCCCCCAGTGCTTGTTAATGCATGTTGGCCTTCTCCTGTCCCTCCACTGTTAAAACCAAGTAGAAGTATTCAATTAAAATGTTAAGTTTTTCTTAGTCTCACTCTATACAGTTCTCATCCCCTACCCCCAGTTTACTGATCTTCACTGTACCACCCATTGCCTTCCTGAACTAGCTCACACACCTGAAGAAAGTCTTATCCCCATTCTTGACCTCCTAGGTGATCTTTTCCTCAGTTTGAACCTTTGCTGTCCTTACCCTCCTTAATGGCTCCCTTTATTTCTCAAAATAAACCTCTCTCTCCTCCTCCATTTGGATTTCCTTGTACATCCTGAAATCTGTTTTTTCTCCCTTACCACCTTAGCCTCCTCCTTTGAGAACAATGGCCTTTTTCTCCACTTAACATTGCTTATTTCCTTCACAGGGCTTGTGGTTACCTTACTTATTCTCACCTTTCTTCTATTTGATTGTGCTTCACCCCTGCTATCCCCCAATTCAATGTATTTCCTCAGGCAGTCTCCCAGACATTTAAAATCTGTTCTCCTGAAGTATAAGGCCCTCATCCAACAGTAGCGTAGTTTTTATCCTGCTCATTACATATGCCAAACCACACTGTACCATGATCACTTGTATCCAGAAGCCACCAACTGTGACATCAGCAATGCTGTCCCTGTTCTTAAGTATCAGATCCAGCACTGCCCCATCTCTTGTGGGATCTGTAACCAACTGCCTGAGAAATGCCTCTTGCAGGGAGTCTAGGATGACCCTTCTCCTAGTTGTAGCTGTGATCAGGATGTTCCAGTCCACATCTGACATATTAAAGTCACGCATAATTACTACTTCCCATTTGCCTGCCATTTTGCCTATTGCCTCCCCCAAAACCTTGTCCCATTTCTCCACTGTGTTGGTGGCCGGTACATCAACCCCACACATAGAAAGGCTCCAGACACTGTCTCGAAGCCCACCAAAAGAACCTCAGACCCATCTTTTTCCCCATTGTGTCCTTGTATTTACATGGCCTTCATATCTTCTCTTACATATAAAACAACCCTCTTCTTTCCTCCTTGCCCAATCCTTTCTAAGCATGTTGTAACCCGGTACGGCCACCTCCCTGCTTTGGCTGGAGAGCACCATGATTCTGTTATGGCCACCAAATCCAGGTCTGCCTGCACAATGGTAGCCTCAAGGTCAGGAAGTTTGTTTCCTAGGCTCCTTGCATTGGTGCATATGGCTCTTCACTCCTTTTTGTCCCTCCCTGTCGCTACTTTACCCTCCCTTCCTGAGTCTATCCTTCACTCTTCCCTTTCCACTGATGTTTTCCTTCCCTTTTTTATCCTCTCTTTGCCCACTCTCCTCTGTATTTTTCCCAGCTTTCATTCCACCTCTTGACCATCCCATCCCTTCTTCACCCTTACTCATAGTCCCCACTACCACTTAGGAATGTATTTCTCCTGTGGTTTTCTTCACTGCTGCAACATTATCTGGGCTGTGCATTCACTGTTGCCCTTGATTATTCTGCCCCTTCCCCCTTGGCTAGTTTAAATGTCTATCAAAATAACATTTAAGCCTTCAACTCAGGACTGTTGTCCCCCTCCGGGATTGATGGAGGCCATCCCATTTGTACAGGCCTTCATATCTCCAAATAGGATCCCAGTCCCTGATGTGGCCAAACCCCTCCTCTTTGCACCATGCCTTCAGTCTGTTGTTGAAGACCTCAATGCGGTGTTCCTTATCTTCCACCCAGCTTTCCACAGGTAGCAACTCAGTAAAGGCTACCATGCATGCTACAGTACCTGCGTCAGGCCCCTCTCCAGCTCCCTGAATCTTTTCTTCATCACCCCATCTGTGTCCCCTGCCAGGTCATTTGTTCCCAGATTGACAATGATATCCAGCTCCCCTTCCTACCCCGCTGGCCTGGAGAGCCTAAAGATCTGCTTTCCATCCTTCCATGCCAAGGTGCCAGGTAGGTACCTCACCTCCTTCTTTCCTTCCCATGGTGTACCAAAATCTTCCCCAATAATGATTGAGCCCCCTACCAGAAGGTGCTTCCTCTTCTGCTGGGGCCCTTACTCCCACTTGGTGGCCTCCGCTCTGAAAATCCCCACATCCTCCCTAGCCACTACCACAGGTGCCTCATCTGGCAATCCCATCCTGCCAGTGCAGCAAAAGAGTTATGTAGTGGCACTGACTGAGGAAAGGGTTCCCTAACCCCCACCCTGCCCTGAGCCCACCACAGTCCAGCTGGCTCACCTTCTAGGCACCCTCTGAGGTATCAGTGGTGGACTTGGTGGCCCCAGGATGGAGGCAGAGGTCCCCCAAATTCTAACCAACTCATCCCAGAGTCTAGAGCCCTCTCCACTGAGCCCAGAGATGTGCATGCAAATGGGGCAGCACCTAAGTCTCCAGAAGGTCTCCCCAAAGATTGCCGCTCCACAGCCTTTGCACTGCACCACTCCCATCATTCTCAGATCTACTCCCACATTACTTGAAAATTAATTTATACCCTTACCCGAGGTGGGGTGTTTCTTAATTTCTTTGTTTTGTCTGGATTACCCCTGTTAGCTCTATCCTAGTTAGGTACGAATTTGCTTCCCCCTTAAACTTCTAAGTAGACTTTTGCTAGATTTACACCTTTGTATCCTGACCCTAGATAGGGTGTTTAATTATCCACTATATCCCCTCTATCACATTCTATTTCTACCTTAGTTAGGGTGTTGCATCTATTTTCAGTTTTGGTCTACCTTTACCCTCCACTCTTCCATGCAGTGAGTAATACAACAGGAGTGAACAGGAACCTTATCTTAGTCAACTGGCAGAGCCCCCTGCCTCCAAGCTTCCTATGCAGCCAATATCACACTTGTTCCACTCCTCTTTTGTTCCATTCATGTGGTGGGGCATGACTGCATGTGCGACACATTAGAGTGGAAGGGCTAAAATACTATTAAGTGAGCTTCCTGATATACTCTTATTGGTCTCCACATTCTTGGTCCTGCCTTGCCACCTAAACCAGTCCCTGTGACTCCCAAAACAAACACTAAGAAATCAGGTTAGTTTTTTGTAACATCAATCTCTCTTATCACTGTATTGTTGGCACTGTACCAACTCAGCAACTGTGCACTGAGAAAGATCCCAATTTAATTTTAAAAGTTTTAGCTAGGCTTCCTACTAAGCCCTGATTGGTCTCTCTACATCCTTTGTTTCACCTTCCCACCTAAACCCGTCCTGGCATCCTAACCCACCAAATGTGGCTCCTACAACAAACATTAAGAAATCAAGTTAGTTTTTTAGTAATATCAGCCTCTCTTACCCCTTCATGTTGGTGCTTTAGCAGCTCAGCAATTGCGCTCTAAGAAAGATCCCAATCCGATTTTAAAGTTTCAGCTGAGCTTCTGGAAAAACCCTGATTGGTTTCTCTGTGTCCTTGGTCCCACCTTGACTCCTAAATGCATCCCGGCATCCTGACCAACCAAATGCGGCTCCTGCAACAAATACTAATGTAGCCCCCCACCCCAATGTCTAGGGGTAAGTTAGAATGTCAGTGGGGAGGGGGGCAACCACAGCAGCAGACACTAACCCAGAACAGCTGCATTTACCTGGTTCACTGATCTTCTACAGGGTGCCCCAATGTCACAGGGCATTGCAGCTTAAGGGGGAAATGGATTAGTCGAAATACAATTTAATAAATAAATCCATTATCCACACAACAAAAGTTCATAACATGATCTTATTCAGTGGGGGCAAATCACAAATCCACTCCATGGAGCATGAGGGTGAACAAGAGCAGCAATTAATTCCAAGGCACTCAAGTACCTTAACACAGTGGTACACTCGCGATCGTTAAAATCTCCCACTAGCTTTTTCTGAAGGAGTCGAATCAGGCTTCCATGTTTCCTAGTGGCAGCAACATATTTGGAGGCTGATTCAGGCCTTAGCACACTTTTTGGCAACTCAGCTTCTCCCTTTCTTCACTCCTGCTTGAAACTTTAATGTGAACTGAAACAAGTCCCATAAGTGACTACCAGAGCGAACCCACTTACTTTTCAGCTGCAAATTGGGACTGGCACATGATGGGGTTTGAACCTCTGCCGTCTACACCTGCAATAGACCTTCCATGGCTGACCACTCCAAAATTCATATACCTCATGGCCACTGGGCACCACAAAAGCAGACGACATGATGGGCATACTGGGCACATGGCAGGGACAACCAAACATGGAGCTGCTTGCAGAGACTTGTGCCTTGGCTCCTGGCACTATCTGCTCATTCCCACCTGCTCCTTGCCTGGCTCTCTACAGTGCCATCTTACAATCACCGGGGAGGGACATGGCAGGCCCCCACCACTGCCCCACCACCTCTTCTCTGTCTGAGGTGTGGTTGGGCATTCTACCAGTAAATTTCTTCAGTCTGGCCATTCCCCTTGCACAGAATGCTTCTATACTTTTTATTTCTCAAATTAGAGAGGTGAACTGGCATTATTTGGCTGAAAACATAGGGAAAGACACCCCTCTGAGGCACATTTAGGGATGGTCTTAAGGCAGTGATTCGTGGGCATATGATCTCATATGCCCCCTTCAGAAATAAGGAATATTGGAAGTTACAACATACTTTAGAAACTCAGTTATCTCAGAGAAAGAGCATCAACATAAGCGGGATCCCCAATTGGTAACGCAGTTGCAAGATATGAGGGAGGAGCTTAATAAACTGCCTCTCCATAGGGTAGAAAACTCCCTACATTTCATTAACCAAAAATATTATGAAGGGGGGAATAAATCTGGCAGTCTTTTGGCCATGTGGTTACGATAGCATGAGGCAGACAGGTACGTCCATCGAATTATTTCAGACTGTCCTCCATATGATACCCATGTTGACCCACAATTAATGATCAGGAATTTTCAGGAATACTATACTCATTTGTATGCTACAGAACAGGACTCTAATCATGAAGCCCAGGTGGCCAGTTTTCTGAGTGGGATTTGCCTTTCCACCCTTACCCAATCTCAGTGGGAGGATTTGAAAGCTCCCTTTTTGGAGGCTGAATTACAGGCTGCCATCAATTCTTTGAAATCTGCAAGGCCCCAGGCCTGGATGGTTTTATTCTGGAATTGTATAAGGTATTTGCATCAGAATTGACTCTTCTGTTAACTTGGCTTTGTAATTTAGTGCATGAGCCTGAAGCTTTGCAAAATACCTGGAATGAAGCTATTACCTCTTTTCTATGGAAGCCAGGAAAGGATTACACTAATGGTCATCCTATTTTATTGTTGAATTATGATTTGAAGGTTTTCACTGAAGCCATTGGGTTGCGACTGCAAAAGGTGATGCCTTCACTTGTTCATCCAGAGCAAACTGGGTCTATTAGCAAAGACATTTGCAGGATAAAGGTAGGAAATTGTTGAACATTCTCTTGGCATCTCAGGCTTGGCTTCAAGATTATTTGGGAGGTGTAGTGTCAATTAATGCCACGTTCGATCATTTGGACTGGCAGCTTCTAATGGTCACATTGTCCAAGTTCCAGTGTGGACAGAAATTCTGTCATTGGCTTCAGAACTGATATAGACAACGACATAAATGGCTTGCTTTCTTCTGGGTTTCAGACAGACTGTGGTACCAGGCAGTGATGCCCACTTCTCCCCTTTTATTTGTATTAAGCTTAGAGGCTTTGATTAGGCAGTCAGAGGAGTACCAGGGTATTTCTTTAGTGAGTGAAATTTTGAGAGTCTCCTTGTATGCAGATGATACATTGCAGTACCTAGGAGATCCCTCTCATACCCTTCCGGTGGTGTTTGTTGTTTATTAGGAATAACCACTGAGCATAAGCTCATTCACAATAGCAACCTTAGATACACAATAAATACATTCAACACCATAACTTATACTAAACAACATTCAAATACACGAAAAAGGTATGCATCATTAGTTAAAACATTTACATATCTTTACTTTTGAAAATGGGTGTTACTTTAGTGAAATAACAGACAGAGGTTTTGTTGATGATACCCTATATTGAGTCAGTAACTCATTCCAAACTTTCAGAACTAATTGACTGAAACACTGGGAGGACCTCTTAGGAAAATTTTGGGGACAATTAATTGTAAAAATTGTGATCTTCTTAATGAAGGAACAACATCCCAAAAAGTGAGCCTAACGCGCAGGTACTTTGGAATTAAACCTAACCCTGATTTATATGAGAATCGACTAATATGTATGTCCCTCGTTGTGGCCAAGGATACCCAACTCAGATTTATATAAATTGTGATGATGTGTAACACAGTGTGAGTTTAGGACACTTAAGAATTAACCTGGCAAGTTTGTTATAAATTACATCCAATTTAGACAATCTGTCCTGTGAAGCCCTACAGTACAATATATCGCCATAGTCTAATAAGGACAGTATTTGTACCTGGATTGTGTATTTCATAGTGTCCAAATCAAGGCTCTTTTGATTTCTAAATAAACAGCCCACCATCTTTCCTGCCTGTGTGACTAAATAGTCCACATGCGTGTTTCCTGATCCTAAATGATCCAACCAGTACCCTAAGTATTTATACTATTTAACACTTTGTAAGGGTATTCCAGACAAGTCAGATATTTCTAATTTGATATCTGGCATTAATTTAGATGCTGGACCGAATAACATAATTTTCGTTTTTGAGGTACTCAGTTTAAGTTTTAGGTCTTGAAAATATTTTTGTGGAGAGTCAAAACTATGTAATAAAGTAGATTGGATTTCTACAACTGAATAGTACAAAATGGTATCGTCTGCATAAAGGTGATAATTTATCCCCTTTATACTTCTTCCAAGATCTTTTAGCTAAATAAAAAAAAAATAAGCGGCCCCAGCACCGACCCCCTAGGGTGCGCCTCTTACCATAATCAGAGGTAAGGAATCCAGCTCATTAACTCTGGTGTACTGATAGTGATCGCTCAAATAAGAGTGAAACCAGGTCAGTGATTCCTTGCACAAACCTGTCTCTGATAATAAATGTAACAGGCATTGGTGGTCAACTGTGTCGAAGGTCTTGGACAAATCTATTAGTATGGCACCCAGTGTATTGTTTGAAATTGGTAGCCTGACCAATATCATCCAAGACCCTCAACAAGGAGATCACCATACCATGGACTTTATGAAATCAAGATTGAAACTCATCAAATAAATCCTGGCTTGTTAAGTAATCAGTTCACTGCTCCACCAGAATTCTCTCAAAAACTTTGCTGACAATAGGGAGTGATGATATAGATCTAAAGTTAAAAAAAATTAGGCCAGTGCTACCACCCTTAAAAATGGGTGCAAGCCTGGCACACTTCCAGGCCTGGGGAAAATTTTCTAAAATAAGGGATCTATTAAATAGATAAGTCGGTGTGCGGGTGCTATATTTAATACATAGTATTTCAACATTAATGCAGATATACCATCCGGGCCACTGCTGCCACTGCTTTTAAGTCCCAATACCTTTTCCACAACCTGGTGAAACTCAATTTCTTTAAAAGTAAAAGTGGATGAACAATTACCAGAAGTTGCGTATGATGAATTTGGGGTATCTCCAAAGAAATTTCCAGTCTCACTGAAGAATATGTTGAATCTATCAGCAATATTATGACCTGTTGTGAATGTTTCTTCAGGGGTCAGTTGGATTGTATACTTGTGGTTAGCAGTGCCATTTAGGTCTTTAAGGACCAACATTTAGATGGATTTCCCTTAGCCTCTGTAGTTTGTATTCTAAAATAATTTATTTTAATAACCCTAACACCTGCCACATATTTATTTCTAGACTTCCTATACTGTTGCCAGCCTGACATAGTGCCTGTCTGTCAGGCAACCTTCCAAGCCTTGTTTTTATCCCTCTTTAGATTTTGCAGGAGGGAAGAAAACCATGCTGCAGAATTTGCTTTTACCCTTTTTGTTTTTAAGGGCATGTGTTCATTGCAAACATTTAATAGCTCATACTGAAAATAATCCCAGGCTAAATAAAGATCCAGGATCATTTCCAGACATTCTGCCATAAAATTAAGATAATCAAAGGTTTTGAAAGATTGAAATGTTCTATATCTGGCTCTGTATCCCCTTATACAATATATCATATTATGATCACTAAACATGTCTGCAGTAACACCTGACTCCAGATATAAATGAGGGTGGTCTGTAAGGGCTACATCTAACAAGTAAGAGTCCAATGTATTTTTTAAGTTGACATGAGTGGGTTCAGCAATAATTTGTAATAAACCCAAATCCAATGCTATAGATTTTATATATTTGGATTTTAGTGGGCACAACCAATCCTCATTAAAGTCTCCCAGTAATAAAAGCTCATTGGTTGATGTAAAAGAGGAGAAAGCAGCAGTGATAGCAGATAGCTGGTGCATAGGGAAGTGAGGTGGTCTGTAACCCCCAAAAATCTGTAGGGGTTTACTCACATGAAATTTTACTTCAACTGCCAGATATTCACAGCACTTGGGGTCTAACTCTAGAGTTATACATTTTGATGTAAATTTATCTTGATAATAAAGAATCAGCCCTCCTCCCCTTTTGTTTCTATCTGCCCTCTCCAGATTATACCCTTGGATGTCTAAAAAGGCATCATCAGTTTGAGCAGATAAACAGGTTTCAGAAAACATAATAAAATCAGGATTGTTATCTACCACACAATCCTTAATCATGTCTCATTTTGATAAAATACTTCTCACATTTCCATGGAAGAACGAAATTCCCTTCTTATTTGTAGTATTTGTGAATTGGGTCAAGGTTGGGTGAAACATCCCCTCTTAAAATTAAGCCCAATAAGTTACAAGTTCTTGAAAGTAAATATACTAGAAAATATAATAATTTCTCAGTATTCCTGTCAAACAGTGTAAATATATACCCCAGGTACCATCCTATTCTTGTCTATATATAGTAAGCTTGCGCTAACATTACCAATTCATGGTATCTTGTGTCTTGGAGAGAGACTGAATCACTGATAAACAATTTCAATAGACCTCTATTTATTTGGAAAGTACTATCCGTACCTGTAGCAGGCCTCCCTATTACCAGGCCATTTAACTAAAAATCCCTAGAGGATCAAGTGTTTTCAGCCTGCCATGGTAAAGAGCCAAATAATAATACAAAACAAATAATGTAAAAATACATACCCATTGCAACTAAAAGTTCAATTAATTAAAAGTATAAAACCCCTAAGTTACCCCAAGTAAACAATGCTAAGTAATTTTCTCTATGGAGTGGCACTTGCACCACTCAACGCTTGCACTCCGCGCTTGCGCTGGACCACGGCGCTGAGATTTAAAGCACCAAAGCTCCTCCCTCAGAGGCATACCTGCTTTGTAATAGGCCCACCACTGAGCCCCCTCCTGCAGTGGAAAACACAGCTGCACAGTCACTACCAGTATGTGCCCCCAATACAATCTCACACCCGATCATGCAGTTGGAAAAGTTCATTATTGCACAGATTAAAAGGTGGATGTCACAGAGTCTCTTGCAGCTGATTCACTCACGGAGAAGTGTAGACTAGATGGCATGTCCAAAATTCACTTGTCTCCATGGCTTTCAATGTGGTGCAAATGGCAAACAGTCACACAGCTGATGTAAGGGGGGAATTCAAGCAGACATCAATGCCTTTTACTACCTCTCACACAGAAAGAGACACATGGCTGTAGATGAAAATGCTCACTCAGCTGGAGCGTGGTGCCATGATTTAAAATGCCATAGCCCCTCCCTCAGAGGCAGACTCACTTTGTAGTAGGCTCATCACTGAGCCCTTTCCTGCAGCAGAAAACACAGCTGCACAGTCACTCCCAATATGTGCCCCCAGTACAATCTCACACATGATACTACAGTTGGAAAAGTTCATTACTGCACACATTAAAAGGTAAATGTCACAGTCTCTTGCAGCCAATTCACTCACGGAGTTGTGTAGACTAGATGGAAAGTTCAAAATTCACTTCTCTCTGTGGCTTTCAATGTGGTGCAAATAGCAAGCAGGCACACAGCTTTTTTTTTTTTTTTTTTGGCTTACCTGCCGCCATGCTTCCACCCGGTCATGGACCCCTGTCGCCTTCACTCCCAACCTTTAGCCACAACTTCCCATTGCTCTCTGGCTTACCCCACGGGGCAGGGTTGCAGCACTGGACATAAGTGCCGCAGTCACTACAATAGGTAAGGGAGCCAGCCCTGGGAGCTAAATGAGGCAGAGGGCTGGCATCATGGAAGCATCAGGCAGCAGAGTTTTTCCCCCTATACAGGGATGTGCAATGATGACCAGCGTCCACCCTGCCCCCCCGATGTGTTGGTGCTGGTGCTTGCAGTACAGCCAGCATCTGATATGTGTCCATAATGCACCAGTCACTCTACCCCCTCCCCCCTGGAGAAGGAGAGCAGTAGAGGGATCCTCAATCCATCTCTCCTGGCCGGCCCTCCAATGTCCAAGATCCGTTCCTGAACCCAGGTCACCAGCACCACAGGTCGGCATCCTGCCCCTACACCAGCAGGCTGATCAGGAATACAGCTGATGTAGAGGGAAATTCAAGCAGACACGGACGTCTTTTTACTGCCTTTCACAAAGAAAGAGGCACATGGCTGTAGATAGAAATGCTCACCATGACAGCTCAATATGGACGGGTCTTGGGGTTTAAAATTAATGAGATAAAGACTGAAATTTTGTTTCTTTGGGGTCATCTTTGGTGGCTTCCACTTATGAAACTTGTGGGTTTAAACAGGTCACCCACGGAGTTAGATACTTGGGTATATGGATGCCTCAGGAGCTTTCCACTCTTTTTGCCACTAATTATGCTAAATTACTGAAACACGTTCAAAGCTATTGTCTCTGCTGGAAGAAAATGCTGTTATCTGTGGTAAGCAGAAGGGAAACAATTTTGATAAACATTCTTTCCCATTTGTTGTTTCTTTTTTCAGCTCTTCCTTTACCAGTCCTGGCTGCTTTCTGGCATTCTCTAAAATGAATGTTATCAAAATTTGTATGGCGGGGGAAACGTCCAAAAATGAAGTGTTCTGTTTTGATGGCTCTGAAATCTAAAGGAGGTTTGACAGTTCCAGATTTTCAGATTTATTATTGGGCAGCACAACTCCAACACTTTATTACTTACACATCAACTCAGGAGCCTCCTAGATGGGTAATCTTAGGATCTACCTCTCTACTCCCCATAAAATTATCCGATATTTTGTTTATGGATATTGCTAATCTTAATTTTTTGAAAGTTACCAATCCATAGACAGCTCTTATGGTTTAGACCTGGTGGGATGCTTGAAAGGTTCTCTGGCTAAATTTGGGTATATGTAGTGAGACCCCACTTTGTTCTTGTTTGGACTTTTCCCCTCTCTGTTCTGATTTTCGGTTTCAGCATTGGACCAGTCTAGGTCTTAGCCGAGGGGTACAGTTTTTTGATGGGGATGTTTTTAATCTTTTGTTCAATTTAAGGAGGAATTTAGCTTACCCCCCCCCCATGGATTTTTTTCATTACTTACAAGTTCGACATTATTTAATGGAACCCTCATGGGTAGAAACTCTTAGGTCAGAGGTGAACCCTTTATGAGCTTTTTTATTATCACTGAGTACACAGCCAAAAGTAATGTTTCTTATTTCTAAGCCTTACAAACAGCTCAAGGATTTGGAACTGGATCATCTTATTTCAGTTAAACATAAATGGGAGGCGGAGGCCATGGTATATCTTTTGGGAACAGAATGGGCTCAGGTCTGGCAAGGTGTTCATAGTACCACGGCCTCACCTTCCTGGAGGGAATTTCGCTGGTGAGTAGCAGTTAGGTTATTCCACACCCCGATTATAGTCAAGCATTATGAGTGTTTAAGTTCTGACTTATTTTGGCGGGAGTGTGGGATGGTTGGAAATCACATGCATATATTTTGGGACTGCCCCCAGATTCAGATGTATTGGGGAAAAGTTGCGAGGGCAGTGGGTTGAATGTTGGGCTTAGATATCCCGCTTCAGTTTCAGGTTTGGATCCTGGGTTTGTCCCCTCTGGTAGTGTGGGGTAAAGGGGCCAAATATCAATTTTGTATTTTGGTGACTGCAGCCATAAAGACGCTTACATAATTACCCCAACAATACCTTCCGAGGAAATGTGGTTTTGGAATTGTCGTGCAATCTTAGTTACGGAATGGGTTACGGCTTTGCTCAGGTTGCAGACGGAGTGATTTCATAGCAGTTGGCTGCATTTCTTCCATTTTCTTGCTGAGAAAGAGGGACTTGATGTGATGGAGATCCTGGCTTGCTATAGTTGAAATGTTAAGATTGTTTGTAGAAGTTTTTATTTTCCCAGTCCGGGTGTTTTGTCTTTTTATTCTTTTTCTAGGGCTTACCCCATGCAGATGATCCCTACTCTTCACTTCTCTGTGTTACAGAGATGAGGGATTTATTGTTTTGGGGTATTGTAATATGCTTTATTGTTAGTTGTTACATTTGATTTAGAAATATGAGGATGTATTTGGATTGTGGGCTCAGGCATTATTAATATTTTGTCATATTTGGTTCACTTTGCAATGGTGGTCCTACGTATTTCTCATTGTTGGGTGGTACTGTTTGCTGTAAAATATCAATAAAGTTTAATTCCCCCCCCCCAAAAAAAGCAAGAACTTTACACCAATAACAGAGACAAAGGGAACTGTCTCATCAAATTGTTTTGGTGGGCTAGCATTCCTTATTCAATGTCCATGTGGGGAATCTTCCACAGTTGCACAGTAACAGTCCTGCAACCATGGTGAGTCTCATTGGGAGCTGGGCCTATGACTTGCAGCCTCCATAAGCATAATAAAACTGGGGAGTCTAGTTTGGTCTCCTCCTCTCCAAAGGAATCCAGGCTGATCACATAGTATTTCATTCATTTCCCTTCAATGTTCTGGATAATGGCAAAAGTTTTAAACAAGGTAACTCCTGTGTAGGTGTACATATAACACATGACAAGCACATGGCGTTGGGCCTCTTGAAGCTGTACTGCAGTACTGGAGGTAATCCGTCGCTTGGTGTACACTTTATCCAGTATGGGATGGAAAACTCAGTTGGCACAGTGTTCCTCAATTATGTCCCAAATACACTCAGGGAGATAGGGATAGCAGTGTGCAGGATACTCCTTATGGATTCGATGCCTGATGAATCTCTCAGCTTGGAACCACTCTGGTATGGCAAGTACACTGGTACAGGGAGCCTGTCTATCTGGTAGTCAAACTCCAGTTAGGTAGGTGAGAACCTTAGGGTTGGTGGGTCTAAGCTGGTCCAGTTTCTCCCTACATTGGTAGCATATCTCTAGCAGGGTGGGAGCCTTCTCAGGGAATCACAACATTGGTGACACATATGGCTTAGGTATGTCTTTCTCTAAAATGTGGTTGTCGAATGTCAGCTTGTTGCTTAGGCTGGCCATAACAGCTCCCAATTCCTTTTCTTCCTCCCATGGGTCTAACTCTGAGTTGCTCCCTCCTTCCTTCATCACCTTCTCTATCTCAACATTGGGCTGCTCTGTTACTTTAGGGGCAAACATTTTAGATTGCTCCTTTGGTAAAGTACTAAGATCTATGGGCAGCAGCTCTTGCAATGACTTGTCCCCACAATCATGGCATCTTCCTCTGCCAACAGGAGGTTCAGAACTCAGTTCCAGAGAAAGCCTGGGCAGATGCCTAGTACCCTTCAACCACAGCCTCTTCTTCTGCCAACAGAAGGTTCAGAACTCAGGGCCGGAGAAAGTCTGGGCAGATGGCTAGTACCCTTCTCTGGTGGAACTAAAGGACTGGGCTCCGATTGCACTTCTTCCCAGATCTCACTGCTGGTAGCATCAGAAATGTGTGGGGGTGAACAATCCAGGCCAATCCCACAAAGGCATATAAGGCAGCTGAATTTCAGCTTCCCCACTGTTTCCCAGAACAACTGGAGCATGGAAGCAGGAACAGTCACTTCTGAGGATGATGGTGTTGGTGCTTGTACCATTTTTCTCCTTGTCTCTTACTCTGTTCTCCTTCAGCACTGAGCTGACCAGTTAACTATTCTTCTCTCTCTCCTTCTCTCTTCACCCCTTGGCTGCCATGACTTCTGACTTCTGGCTCAGTTCCATTTTCTTCAGCAACCATCTCCCCAGCCAATCAAAGCTGCTTTAAGGTACATTAGCATAATCTCACATGTTGCTACAGATCTCCCCTCATGGCAGGCATCCAGGCATCGCTCCCCAGAAGGCGGAAAATTTCACAAGTCAAAATGGTGGGCTTAAAATGCATGAGTCCAGTCCCATTCAGGCATCTGATGTATTTCACCTGGCTGCAGCACCAAAAAATGCAGTTCAGGCAAGAGCAGGCACCCCAAAACAACATCCTAGATGAGCTCCCATGTTTGTAGCCCCCTCCAAATGTCTAGGGGTATGATGGTATGTCCATAGGGAGGCGGCGAACACAGCAGCAGACATTAACCCAGAACAGCTGTGTTCACCTGGTTCACTGATCTTCTCCTGGGTGCCCCAACGTCACAGGGGGTATCACGTAATAACAGTGAGGTTTAAGTAACTAACACATAACAGCGAATCATGATGAGCGATAGCAATAATAGCAACCAGTACAAAACAGTGAATGGAAGGATTGAGCGAACAAGGCTTGCTGATATCCTTACTATCCAGGTGCGCCTCAGAGTTGGAATCTTAGAAATAGGGGTGTTTAGGGGGTTTGGCCCCATGGGGGTAATGGGATGGAGCCCCCCACCATAAATAAAGGTGCACAATGTTTGCTGAGGTGTGGACTGGTTGAAAAATGTTAGCAAGGAGAGCCGAATGGAGCAGCTTGTTTCGGGTGCTGGCAGTGCTGCAGGAAGGAGGAGGTATTGGGATATAAATGATGCCTGAAATGTTCTGTGGTGCAAATGCCTGAAAAGTCACTGTTTGGTATGGTCGCCATTATCTGGCATCGCCGTTTCTGTCTGCGCTGTTTTGGAGTCACTGTTGTGACAGTTGCCCTAATTGATTAGCTGTTATCATGTGGAACCTTCACAGGGCACTGCAGCTTAAGAGATGAAAGCATTAGTCCCAATACAATTTAATAAATTTGTCCATTGTCCACACAATGAGCAAGAGTTAATAACACAATTTAATTTGGTGGGGGCAAATCACAAATCCACTCCACAAGAGCATCAATTAATTCCAAGGCACACAAGTACCTTAATATGAATGGCATGATGGGCACACCGGACACATGGCAGGAACAACCAGATGTGGAGCCACTTGCAGAGACTTATGAACAGGCTCCTGGTGCTACCTGCCCATTCCCAGCCACTCACTCCTCACTCAGCTCTCTCCAGTGCCATCTTACAATCACTGGGGTGGGACAGGACAGGCTGTTACCTCTGCCCTACCACCTGTTCTCTATCTCTGTGGCATGGATGAGTATTCTACCAGTAAACTTCTTTGATCCAGCCATTCCTCCTCCACAAAATGCTCCCATACTTGTTCCCTGATGCTGCCATCCTGCAGATAGATGTGGGTCAGGGTGGCAATCACCCAACCCCTGCCCTGAGCCATGGTCTCCCTGCTGGACCAGGTTACTGACCACCTCTCACATTTATATCTCCCAGCACTAACCAGGCTTCCTGCCTGCAGGCAGTTCCCAGAAGGCTCAAGAGTCAATCCTGTTGACACTCATCAGCCCCAAGGGGGACATGCACTAAGAAATCAGGTTAATTTAACCACTTGCTTCCTTTGTCATCTGTGCAGATCCCAGTCTTGGTTCTCAAGATCATCAACCTCTGCAAGGCTAGTAACTTTATAACCATTCACACAGCACTTTCTAAACCTTTGTGATTGGTACAGAGCTGTTACACCATTCCTACTGTAGCCATGTGAACTCAATCCACATCAGTTTCTTCATGCATTTCGTTTCACTGGTGATTCCTCTTTTTCTGGGATTGCATAGAAACATAGAAACACAGAATTTTATGGCAGATAAGGACCACTTGGCCCACCTAGTCTGTCCATTTTCCTACCTACCAGATAAGCTGCAGATCCTAGTTAACCAACAGCTTACTCCCTCCTACCCCCCACTAGGACTGCCTTATGTCTGTCTCATGCATTCTTGAATTCCCCCACTGTTCTTGACTCCACGACCTCCTCAGGGAGGCTGTTCCATGCATCCACAACCCTCTCTGTGAAAAATACTTCCTCACATTACCTCTGAGCCGTCCCCCCTCTATCTTCAAATTGTGCCACCTTGTTCTTGCACATCTCTTTTTCTGAAAGATGCTACCCTCTTGGACTTTGTTGATTCCCCTGAGGTACTTGAAAGTTTCTATCATGTCCCCTCTCTCCCTTTTTCCTCAAGGGTATACATATTAAGCTTCTTTAGTCTTTCTTCATATGTCTTCTGGTGCAGACCCTGCACCATTTTGGTTGCCCTCCTCTGGACAGCCTCCACTCTGTCTATGTCTTTGCAGAGATGGGGTCTCCAGAACTGCACACAGTACTCCAGATGTGGTCTCACGAACTGTCTGTACAGAGGGATAACAACTTCCTGTTTTCTACTATTAATGCCCCTTACTATGCATCCCAGTATCCCCCCAGCCTTCCTTACTGCCTTCTCACATTGCTTGTCCATCTTTAGGTCATCTGATATAATTACCTCCAGGTCCCTTTCCATTTTTACTGTTGTCAGTAACTCACCCCACATTGTGTACTCTTCCCCTGGGTTTTTGTTTCCCATGTGCATTACCTTGCACTTCTTTGCATTGAATCTGAGCTGCCTTACATTTGACCATTCCTCCAACCTTGCCAAGTCCCTTTTCACCCTTTCCACTCCATCTTGTGTATCAACCCTGTTGCAGATCTTTGTGTCGTCTGCAAAGAGACATACTTTTCCTTCTAGTACCTCTGCAATGTCACTTATAAAGACATTAAAAGGACCGGTCCCAGTACTGAACCCTGCGGTACCCCGCTAGTAACCCTCCTTTCTTCACTGTGTACTCCATTTACTACTACCCTTTGTGTCCTGTTGTGTCAAATTTTATCCAGGCTACCACCTTGGGACCCACTTCCAAGGCTGGCTAACTTGTGTATTAATCTTTTGTGTGGACTGTATCAAATGCCTTGCTAAAATCTAGGTAGGCCATGTCCACAGCCCCTCCCTGGTCTACCACTTTGGTCACCCAGTCAAAGAAATCTATTAGATTTGTCTGACACGACCTTCTCATCGTGAATCCATGCTGCCTTGGGTCCTGTGCCCTACTGGCCTCTAGGTACTCAACAATTCTTTCCTTCAGAAGTGATTCCATCATTTTCCCTACCACTGAGGTCAAACTAACTGGTCTGTAGTTTTCTGCCTCTGTCCTGCTCCCACTTTTGTGAAGAGGAATCACATCTGTCCTCTTCCAATCCTCAGGTACCACCCCATCCTCCCATGATTTATTAAAGAAAGTAGTCAGCGGTGTCACTAGTTCTACCCTTAGTTCTTTTAGAATTCTTGGGTGAATCCCATCAGGCCTCATTGCTTTGTCCACCTTCAATTTTATTAGCGCTGTCAGAACTCTTTCTTCTGTAAATGGACGGGTATCGATCCCCCGTCTTCAGAGTGTTTCTCTTGTTTGGTTTAGGTACCTCCCCTCCTCTTCCTTTGTGAATACTGAGCAGAAATATTCATTCAGTATCCCTGATTTTTCACTGTCACCCTCTACCCACATTTCCTCCCCTTTATTAAGCCTCAGTATCCCTCCTTTGGTCTTTCTTCGCTCCCTAATGTACCTATAAAAGGTCTTATCCCCCTTCTTAACAGAATTGGCTATCCTTTCCTCAGTGTGGGCCTTTGCTATTCTGACTGCCTTCCCAGCCTCTTTCTGCTTTAACTGATAAAGTTCTCTGTCCTGCTCCTTCTTTCCTTATATTTCCTGAATGCTATCTTTTTCTCCTTAACCTTCCCTGCCACCTCTTTTGAGAACCATAGCGTTTTTTTCCTTCATTGTGTTTTATTGATTTGCTTTACACAAAGGCTTGTTGCCTCTGTGATGGCTGTTTTGATTACTCCCCATTGTTCCTCCACCCTCCTTCTTGTCTGTTTGCTAGTGCTTTTCTGAGGCACTCTCACATTTTCCCAAAGTCAGCCCTTCTAAAGTCCAATACTCTTGCTTTTGTATGGCTTGATTGTATGGCTGTGTTTATCATGAACCACACTGTTTGGTGGTTGCTTGTTCCCAGATGGCTACCCACTTCTTAATCTGAGATTCTTTCTCTGTCCCCATTTGAGAGTACCAGGTCCAAGACTGCTCCCTCCTGAGTGGGTTCCAATACTAGCTGTCTGAGGCATGCCCCCTGTAGGGCATCAAGAATGACCCTGTTCTTGGATGTGCCTGCAGCAAAGGTACTCCAGTTAACATCTGGTATATTCAGGTCCCCCATCAACAATATCTCCCTTTTTCTGCCATTCTAAAGGAAGCTTTCTATCATTTCCTTGTCCATTTCCTCCCCTGAGATGGGGGTCTGTATACAACCCCATGGGGATTGTGGTGCCATTTCTGTCTCCAGGGTGACCCAGAGTGCCTCATCTGCTCCTGTTTACTCTTTAGTTCTGTTGCTTTGATCCTTCCTTTACATGAGAGCTACTCCTCCTCCTCTTTTACCCTCCCTGTCCCTC
Organism: Neoceratodus forsteri; assembly: GCA_016271365.2. Lineage (NCBI taxonomy): Eukaryota > Metazoa > Chordata > Ceratodontiformes > Ceratodontidae > Neoceratodus > Neoceratodus forsteri. The sequence goes on from CM057450.1 coordinate 1,397,760,105, forward strand.
CTGTAGATTGTGTATCCTGGTATGTTGACATTCCAGTCATGGTTCTTTGTGTACCATGTTTCTGTGACCGCAACAATATCCAGGCAACCCTCTTCCATCAAGGCCACTAGTTCAGGGAGCTTGTTACACAGACTATGGGCATTGGTACTCGTCACCCTCCACTTTTTGATAGCCTTAGCCCTTTTAGCCCCATTCCTGTCCTTACTGCCTTTGCCTTTTTTTACGTTTACCTCTGTCCTGCTCCCTAATAACTTCTCTACCTTGGTGTTTACCTCACTAATTATCATGTTTTGTGGGGGGAGGCTGGGATTTCCCTGCTCCTTTTCAGTGCCTCCCCTTGGCTCATTTAAATGCTTGCCAATGAAGCATTTAAACCTCTCACCTAGGATCCTGGTTCCCCTCCTGGACAGAAGCAGACCAATATAGGTCTGCATCCCTCCAAGTGGCTCCCCAGTCCCCAATGAAGCCAAAACCCTGAGCTCCACACCAGTTTTTCAACCACTCATTGAATTCCCTGGTGGGGAGTGCCCTAGCATCACCCTTGCCATAGACAGGCAGCACCTCCAAGAAGGTTACCATATGCGCTAGTTGTCTAAGGCCCCTCTCCAACTCTACAAATTCCTCTTGCACTGCTCTGATCCCATTCCTAGCCAGGTCATTTGTCCCTAAGTGGACAATGACATCCAGCTCCCTCCCTCGTGCAGCTCCTCCCATGATCCTGAGGATTTGCTTCCTGTCCCTCCAAGCCATGGCGCCACGAAGGCACCTGACCTTCCTCTCCCCTTCCTCCCCCATTTCTACCCCCCTAATGATTGAGTCCCCCGCCAGGAGTTGTTTCATTCCCCTGTGGGGTCCCAAGCCACCCTCCTGTGGGTCTCCTTTGTGAAGGTTCCCATCATCCTCCTTGGTCTCCACTGCAGGTGCCTCCATAGAGGAACCACTATCCACTAGAAGAGTGAATGAATTGTGGAGAGGTACAGCTGTAGGGATACAACCCTGTTCCACCACCCTCTCCCTCCCTGAGCCCACCCTGGTCTAGCTTCTCCTCTTTCTTGGCAACCTCTGAGATAGTGGCATTGGCCCTGGTGGTCCCTGGGTGGGGAAGGAGGTTTCACGAATCCTAGCCAGGTCAGCCTGGAGATGGGCAACCTTCTCTCTCAGACCAGAGAGGTGCCTGCAAAGAGGGCAGCATTGCAGCCTCCAGAATGTCTCCCGGAACACTGCCGCCCAACAGCCATTGCACTGCAAAACTCCTATCATGTCTTATTTTGTATCCCCTCTCCTGTTTCTCTGTATGCTTACTCTCTCCTCTCCTTACAACTCTCACCCTTCCTGTTCTGGGACAACAACTTCCTATCTTCTTTAGTAGACTTCTTCTTCCTTGCTCAATGTCAGACCACCAGCAGCTAGGAGGGGGGGAGAGTGAGCTACTTTTTTCCTTTAGGGTTGACAAAACCAATGTTTCTCTATGATCCTTCCCTTCCTACTGCCAAACAGGAAGTTCCTGTTGACAGTCAAATCCAGTGGCTATAAAAGTAGAACTGGCTTAGAGTGGATGGGATGGAGGACAATTAGTAAGAAAAAAGGCTAGCAACAGGAAGTTGTAATTTGACTCACCTGCTTTTATAGTGTCTAAGCACACCCCCCAATTAAGCTCTCTCCCCTCCTACTGGTTTAGCAAAGTCAGCTGATACAGTACCCTTCCCAGCACAAAACACACACTGACTTTCTTTCTTTTCTTTCTTTTTTTTTAACCCAAAATAAGACCCCTTCTACTTCTAATAAAGTATCTGTCTACTTAATCTCAACAGACACTGACTCCTGCTGAGATATAAGTGTTAAATTAATAAGAAAATGTAGCTTCTTTTAGTTAGCTGCTTTCTGCTCTACAAGCAAGGCTAGCAACAGTATAGTGTTGTGGGCATTTCAAGTGGCTGTCTGAACAGCTGGCACAACTCACAACAGTGCCAGGTGTTTTGGGCTACTAGTATATTACTGACAGAATCACTGACATTCATCTAGCAATAAAATTATTAATTAGTGATAAAAATCACCATCGGAATAAAAGTTATGACAGCACCATGTTAGAACGAAACAATGGAAACTTTTCCCTAAGAAGGCAACTATTGCAATGAATGAAAATAGGAGGAATTCACTGAGATTTGTCAGTCCAGACAGCAACAATGTTCCACTGAATAAACTAGGGCATGGGGTACGCAGATGTAGCAGCTGATTATTCACTTACCTGAAGGCTGAGCATCTTGTACCTGTGGACCAGCAGGTGATGTCGCTAGACCCCACGTTAGTGCGGACAAAACACTGGAGGGTCAGTCGCACCAATGTAGGGGGGGGTGTTGTGTGAACAGAAGCTGCATTGCTGCAGCTTGAATAGAGCTGCCTGCACCACAGTGCAACCAGGAATGAGGTAGGCCATGTGAACACACCATTTGCCTGCCTTCTCCATGCAGCCTCTGGTTCCCATAGAACCTAGAAACATAGAAGTTGTTAGCAGATAAGAACCACTTGGCCCACCTAGTCTGCCTTAAAATCTCTACCTATAGTGCCACTGGAGACCCTACCTGGACTTTGGCTTACACCCCCCTCTTCCTTCTAAGATTCTGTTGTGTCCCTCCCATACATTCTTAAATCCTGTGACTGTTCTAGCCCCCACCACTTCCACTGGTAGTCTGTTCCAAGTGTCCACCATCCTCTCTGTGAAGAAGTACTTCCTCATGTTTTCTCTGAGCTTCTCCCCAACCACATATTGTGACCCCTTGTCCTTGAGAATATTTTTCTTTTTGAAAATTCTCTCTTCCTGTACCTTGTTTATTCCTGTGTGATATTTACATATCTCCATCATATCACCCCTCTTCCCTCCTGACTTCTAGGGTGTAAATATTTAAATCTTTAAGCCTTTCTTTGTAGGGCTTCTGATGCAGGCCCTGCACCATTTTGTTTGCCCTCTTTTGTACCACCTCCACTCTGTCTGTGTTCTTTTGGAGATGGGGCCTCCAGAACTGTAACGATACTTGAGATGCAGTCTCACCAGTGATCTATACTGGGGCATTATTATGTCCCTCTTTCTGCTCATGATACCCCCTCCCCATGCATCCAAGCATTCTGCTAGCCTTTCCCACTGCCTTGTCATACTGTTTAACTACCTTCAGGTCATCAGAAATGATAACCCCCATATCTCTTTCCTGTTTTGTGACTTCTAATACTGCCCCTGAGTTGGTACGTTGCCCCAGGATTTTTGTGCCCTAAGTGCATGATTTTGCACTTTTTTTGTATTGAATCTTAGCTGCCAAACTTGTTACTATTCTTCTAATTTCTTTGGATCCTCCCTCGTTCTTTCAACCCCACTGATATGTCTACATGGCTGCAAATGTTTGTGTCATCCACAAATAGGCATACTTTCCCCTCCAGTCCTTCTACAATGTCACTAATTAAGACATTGAAGATGACCAGGCCTAATACTGACCCCTGAGGCATCCCGCTAGTCACCTTGCCTTCCCCAGAGTGTACCCTATTCATCACCACTCTTTGGCACCTACCACTAAGTCAGCTCTCCAACCATTTTACAATTTTAGGACCTACTCCTAGGCTACTTAGTTTGTTTACCAGCCTTCTATGTGGAACAGTGTTGAAGGCCTTGCTGAAATCCAGATATGCTTTGTTAACCACTCCTCCCTGGTCCACTTCCTTTGTTACACTAAGACCTTGATCAGGTTTGTCTGGCAAGACATCCCCCCTGTGAATCCATGTTGCCTCGGATCCTGTAGACTGCTTGTAGCAAGGTATTGTCCAATCCTGTCCTTCAGTAGTAATTCCATTACTTTGCCCACTACCAAAGTTTGGCTGACCAGCCTGTAATTTTCCACCTCCTCCATATTTCCACTTTTGTGGAGTGGGACTATATCTGCCTTCTTACAGTCCCCCAGTATCTCCCCTTTTTCTGGTAACAGGTTAAACAGGACTGTCAGAGGTCCAACCAGCTGCTCCCTGAGCTCCCTCAGCAACCTGGGGTGCTCTGTGATTGGCCCCACTTCTTGTCTACATTTAACTTTGACAGCACCTTTAGGACTCTTTCTACAGTGAATGGGCTAGTGTCCATCTCTCGAGCCTTTATGCCCTTGTCTTGTAACAAAGGCCCATTCGCTATGGCTCCATGTCAAATGGGCGAATCAAAATGGTCGAGTGCAATAAGGTGAGGGCAAAAACAGCAGCACAAAAAGCGGCGGTAATTGCGGCAATCGCTATAACAGCGACAGTTGCTTTCATGCTGAGGGCTTTGTCCCCAAACACCCCTTACTAATATAACCAACTCCAAGGTCATAGCACCTGGGGGTGCCAGCCCTGTTACTAAGGTCTGTCTGTGTCTATCCCATGCAAGTCTGAAACCTGTTACCATTTTTGTACCTACCACCTCTACTGGGAGTCTGTTCCAAATGTCTAGCACCCTTTCTGTAAAGAAGTATTTCCTCACATCCTGTCTAAGTATCCTCCCTTCCAGCTTCATAACATGCCCTCTTGTCCTTAAAATCTCTTTTGGTGCAAAATGCCACCCTCTGGTAAATTATTGATATTTCTGAGGTATTTGAATGTTTCTATCATGTCTCCCTTTTCCTTCCTTTCCTCTAGAGAGTACATATTTAACTCCCTGAGTCTTTCCTCATAGGGCTTCTGATGCAGCCCATGCATCATTTTGGTTGCCCTTCTCTGCACTGCCTCTACCTGCCCTATATCTTTCCTGAGGTGGGCCTCCAGAACTAAAAACAGTACTCCAGGTGGGGCCTCACCATTAATCTATACAGGGGTAACACTACCTCCCTGTTTCTGCTGGTGATACCCCTCCTTATGCACCCCAGCATTCTACTAACCTTTACTACTGCCTTATCACACTGATTTGCTACCTTCAGGCCATGAGATATAATGACTCCCAGATCCCTTTCCTGTTTTGTGGTTGTTAACACCCCCCCCCAAATGATATGTTTCCTTTGGGTTTCTCCATCCAATGAGCATAATTTTGCACGTTTTGGCACTGAAGCCCAGTTGTCAAACCTTTGAACAGTCTTCCAGCTTTTTCAGATCTTCCTTCATCCCCCCCAGGTGTGTCTACTCTGTTGCAGATTTTTGGGTCATCCACGAACAGGCATACCTTTCCTTCCAGCTCCTCTGTAATGTCACTAATAAAGACATTGAAGAGGACCAGTCCCAGTACTGACCCCTGAGGCACCCTGCTGGTTACCTTACCTTCTTCTGAGTGAACTCTATTCACCACCACCCTCTGAGTTCTGTTACTTAGTCAACTTCATACCATTTTACTATCTTTAGACCCACTCCCAGGCTGCCTAGCTTGTTTACCCAGTCTTCTGTGTGGAACGGTGTCAAAGGCCTTACTGAAATCCAGGTAGGCCACATCCACCACTCCTCCCTGATCCACTTCCCTGATAAACCAGTCAAAGAACTCTACAGGGTTGTTTGGCAAGATCTCACCCTTGTGAACCCATGCTGCCTCGGATCCTGCAATCCACTGATTTTAAGGTATTCCCCAATCCTTTCATTAAGTAGTGTTTCCATAACCTTGCCCACCACTGAAGCCAGGCTTACTGGCTTGTAATTTCCTGCCTCTTCCCTATTCCCAATTTTATGTAGTGGGACCACATCCACCCTCCTCCAGTCCCCCAGAACTTCCCCAGAAAGTCAATGATTCCAAGGGTTTCTTTAAAATCTTAGAGGGCCCATGCATTTATGTATGCGGCCCCAGCTCTGTGGAATTCTCTACCTCGTCAGCTCCGGGAGTGCATGACCATGGAGGGATTTAAAAAGGCCCTAAAAACCCATTTGTGGCATCTTGCCTACTCTGCGTGATTTTATTTGAAGTCCAAATTTTATGAGAGTCTGTATTTAACTGTCTTTTACTGCACTTTGTTTTATCTTATTGTTAAAGTGCCTTGATTTTTTAAAAGGTGCGTTATAAATAAAGTATTATTATTTATTATAATTATTAAGGAAAAGGTTCTGTCTAGTACCACTAGACATGGCACTCCATGATAAGCCAATCATGCATATTTGTTTCCTTCATCAAAAGCAGTGCCTCTGATGAAGATGGTGTAAATGTACAAGATCATGATCACGATGTATCACAGTTATGCTCTTCCAAAGGCGATGAATCAGAACGTGATATCGATGAGATAGAGGATGCCACCTGGGTTCCCAAAGCCAAAGAGATAAAACAAAAATATATACAGCAAGCAACACCACTAGCCATAGCCAGTAATAGAAAAAAAATCAATAGCAATCATAATAACTCTTCTGGGGACAGCCACAGTGTGCCTGAATCAGAGTCACAAATACCAACCACCAAAACTGTTGCAGTTCCTGGCATGACAACATAGGGGATAGTGGATGGGCAACAGTGAACAACAACACTGTTGTTCACTTCGAGAGGTTGTCATGATAACCAAGTAAACCTCAAGAGCGAAGCTCGAGAGGTTTTTGTTTGTCATGAAACCTCAAGAAGTGAACACCAGTGTTGTTGTTTACTGTTGCCCATCCACTGTCTTGTATAGTGTATGGGCACTAGTAAATTAGTCGATCACATCTTCTTAGCCATGACGTCTGACTTCATTCCCACCCTCCGTCCTCTTCCCAATCTAACAACAAGCATCTACTCTATCCCTGGTCCCCCTTCGTCTTAGAGAATATGTGTTTAAAAAAAAATATATCTACAGTCTTAGGCTGTATCTGCCATTACTTTGAGCCCGCAAGCACTGACTCACTGCTATGGTAGTTTCCCTGAGGTCCGGAGCATTGCTAACTGCGCATGTGCAGAGTCGTTCAGCATTATTGTACCATTGATGTGACATACTCATGATGGTACAACAACATCATGGTGTCACATCAATGGTACAACAAGACTAGGGAAAGCTAGCTTTTCAGGGAATACAGCGTTCTAACATACAGTATAAAATAGTTCACCTCAGTTGCGGGAAGCTATTTTCATATAAGTCCCAAAAACAAAAGGTTTTGCTGTCTGCACCTTTTGTCATCGGGAAGTTAGTGGGGGGGGAGGGGCCAGTTTGGGACAACATCACTAAAAAGGCATTTGCAAAGAGCACGTCCAATCATTCAGCTGGGCAGCAGTCCTGAACAAGGGAAAAATATCTGTGATGGAAACAATCCTACAGACAACAATGATGGTAAAGAGACCAAGAGACAGTGCAGAAAAAAGACATGTTCAACTTCACTGACAAAAGTATTTGGACAAGCTACAGCTTCACCGCTGCAATCTCATGTTTTTGGCCCCCTGCACGAATTAACCAGCAGACCATTACTGTGATGCTTGAACAAAAAGTTGCCTACAGAAGATCACATCATGTAACTTTAACAATTATTGAAATAATAGCTGAATTTATGCCTACAGTAGATCACATCAAATAACATTAAAAATTAATCAGTTAATTGCTGAATTTATGTCTACAGTAGGTCACATCAATTGGAAGACTTCCCCTTTGGTTCAATGGACAAGCAGCCAGCCACTCCCACTTCCTGAGCTATATAAGCAGTTCCCCTCAGCCTCCTTCTGAAGCACTTTTTCTTTGCCAGACAGAGGCTCTGTCTGTTTGCTCTCTGCATCTGGCTGAGGCCTGCCCCCGCCTTGCTGCTTCTTTCTGCTGGACTCTTCATTTTCTTCCTCTTCTGATTTGTATTTTGACTCTGGCTGTGTGCTTCCTTTTGTTCTTTCCCTGTTTCTTCTATGTTTGTGTCTTAGTTTTGGTTTCTTTTTGGGGGGAATTTGTTTTCTCAGCTCCTACCATTTGCTTGCTCCTACCATTTGGCTCTTATAGCTTCAGCTATTTACTTTTAGTTATTCCCATTGCTATTGTAACCAGTACCTGTGTTTTTTACAGAAACCAGAGCTCTTTCCCATGCTACAGGCCTAATTGTTTTCACCTGAGTCAATCTCCCTCTGAACCCAGGCTCCTTTTTAATCCTTGCTATGCAGCTTCATCGTGTATTCTCTGCTTAATTGACCTCCCCTGTGGTCATAGCTGTTTTCACAGCATCGTCCGTCCTTCCTTCCTTCCTTCCTTCCTTATAGAATACTACCACTCATAGCTGATGCTATTCCCTGTTTTGTACACTGCTGTTCTTCCCTGAGGCCAGCTAAGCTACTGCTGATGCTGTAACCTAGTTTCAATATCTGCATGTTGTTCTTGGTCCTTCCATCACTTTCTTGTTTTTCCTACGGTGGGGACTGGGAAGTATTTGGGGGATCATGGCTCCATGTGGCTAATTACTTCTGTTCTGAATCCTGCCTCAGCTGCTGAAAATCCTCAGAGTGTTTGTCACCTTAATTTGGCTTTTGAATGCCTGGCTGGCTTGCCCCACTATCATTCTGTTGCCCCACTTACATTCATGTCCCATCGTAGCTAATATGTTTTGCAGACCTATGTGCCAGTCTGACTACTCCTACTGCTTACTGACCTACGTGCTGGTCCAACTATTGTTACCCTGCCCCACTTCATTACCCTGCCTTACTGAACTACATCCAGATCCACTCTTGCTCATGCCACCTTTGTGCAATGCTCCCTGCCATTTGCCCTGCAAGTTCTCAGTACTCATGCCCATTCAGCCTCATCAGTCTCTGGGGCATACCAGCCATTCCATTCTGGTGCAGGTTTTCCCCTGCAGCCAATAGTCTTGCTGCACCTGAGTCTGCAACTTGAGCATGCAAAGCTTGAGGTGGGGTCCTTCTCACCTGGCCAATAGCTAGGAATGTCCTTGCTCTGGGTGGACCTTCAGTCATCAACCGTACTGACGGCACCTCAAGTTATAGAAGTTAAGACTCAGCTATGAAGGGCTGGGGTTGCTTACAGCGGCCCCTTCAGTGTCCAGAAAGGAGGCACCCTTCAAACTAGTCTCCCCATGACTGCCTCTGGTTCACCTGGTTGGAGGGTAGATCGGTAGGCCAGGTGAGTGCCTCAGCAGTCTTTGCTCTCCTCCTCCTGCCTTGGTTGTCCATTGTTGTAGAGTGGCTTCTGCAACATTCCACAGCATTTCCGTTAGAGGGACTGAGTGAGAGCTTTCCTCCAAATTGGAATATTTTCCACCTCCCTTTAATTGGGTTTCCAAATTGCAGCAGCAGAGGTGTCACTAAATAAAATATCCCAAGCCTGTAGGGAAAGTGATCTAGGCCTTGGATCCCCAGAGATTTCCTCCTCAAAGGTTTTTTTTTTCTCTCCTCCATATCTCAGGTCATAACTGTTAGCATAGTGTTCCCTAGTTTCATAGGCGGATCTGCTGTTGGATGGAGGGAGATGGTGTCCCTTTTGCAGTTCCTTCTCTCCTTAGGAGGTCCTCTCACTCTCTTGCAATCCATCAAACCCATGCCATTGTTAACCTGCACATTACGTTATCAAGCTGTCTGATGCTTTATCTAGTACTATTCTCACAACTACTGATTGCTTATATGCTTCATACCACTACTTTCTTTTTGGAGGATCCTTCGTAAGGTACCTTTAGCCAAGGGACTCATCCGACGTCAACTCTAGGGGTGGAACTCTCTAGAGGGTTCCTTGCCTTTGGTACCCATACAGGGTGGTAATTCCTCTGGAATAGAGAGTACGAACAGCCAAAACCTAAGTAACACAGTTGCACAAGCATAACACTATACTGTTTGCGTAGGCCATTGAATTGGACAAGCAGCCAGCCACTCCCACTTCCTGAGCTATATAAGCAGTTCCCCTCAGCCTCCTTCTAAAACACTTTTTCTTTGCCCCGCCATCCTCCCCTCCTCCTCCAGCAGCAGCACCTCTCTCATGGGGATCCTTCCTAAGTACCTATGGCCAAGGGAATCGTCCTGTGGCACCTCTAGGGGTGGAACCCTCTAGAGGGTTCCTTGGCTTTGGTACCCCTACGTGGTGGTAATTCCTCTGGAATAGAGAGTGTGAACGGCCAAAACCTAAGTAACACAGTTGCACAAGCATAACACTATACCGGCTGTGTAGGCCACTGAATTGGAAGGCTTTGCCTATGGTTCAATGGATAAGCAGCTAATCACTCCCACTTCCTGAGCTATATAAGCAGTTTCCCTCAGCCTCTTTCTGAAGCACTTTTTCTTTGCCCTGCCATCCTCCCCTCCTCCTCCAGTGGCAGCACCTCTCTCCTGGGGATCTTTCCTAAGGTGCCTTAAGCCAAGGGACTCAACCTGCGGCACCTCTAGGGGTGGAACCCTCTAGAGGGTTCTTGCCATTGGTACCCCTACAGGGTGGTAATTCCTCCGGAATAGAGAATGCGAACGGCCAAAACCCAAGTAACACAGTTGCACAAGCATAAAACTATACTGGTGGTGTAGGCCATTGAAGTAACATTTTAGAAGTAATTTTTGCCTACAGTATATCATATCAAGTAACATTAAAAATGAAACAGTTAATAGCTGAATTTATTGCCAAGGACCTGCAACTATTTTCCATGGTGGAGAATGAAGATTTTAGAGCCCTTTTAAAATATTTTGTTGCATGTAACTTACAACATACCAAGAAGTAAACATTTTGCAACTGCCGCTGTTTCAAAAATGTATGACTACGAATGTTTGCAAAATAAAATTGGCTTTTAAAAATAGTGAATGTGGTGCTGTGCATCTGACAACAGAAATGTGGATGAGTTCTCAAACCACTGATTATATGTATATCCCAGCAAACTGGGTGTCACAAATGTCTTCAAACACCACCACATGCAGCAGAGTACATGAAGGAAGACAAAGAATGGCATCTCTTTGCATTAACATGTTTAGTAAGCATCACACCGCAGACAATATTTTGGAAGACTTGAGAGACAACATTTCTGAGTGTTTTGAACCCTTGGGGCTCAGTACTGGATTTGTTGTTTCAGACAATGTTGCAAATATTGTTAGTACATTGAAATGTGGTAGTTTTACTTACATTCCATGTTTTGTTTGCACACTCACTAAATCTCGTAGTACAAGCTTTCCTGTTCAGTGATAACAGTATACAGTAGTAACACTAGTGGGAGCTGCAAAGAAAAATCTGTCATCCTTTTTTAGTTGCTCTGTAAAATGACATGGTACCTTGGCTATGACAATGCCTCTGACTGCACTTCTCCTCTATAGCTCTCCGCCCCCCCATACTCTTCCTCTCTCTTGTCCTATATCCTCTCTGCACCTCATCTGCTATCTCCTTGTAACTTAGCCTCCAAAACTTGTTTTGTTTCTCAAATGCTTTGTAACTCTGTTTAGCTTACACTTTTGTAACCTTGTCCTATGTATTGAATTTGTAATCTGACTTACATGTTTTATGTTTTGAATTGTAACCTGACATGGAACTTTTGTAAAAGAGCCCTGGCTCATAGGTATTGTAATCCTAGACCTAATAAATAAAATAAATAAATACAAATAAAAAAACAGCTTGCCAATAAAGCAACTAAAATGTTATTACAAGATGGAACTCGACATTTTACATGTGTGAGAGACTTCTCATACAAAAGAAGGCAGTCCAAGTCTACAACTGATACAGAAAGACACTGACAAAATGACTTATATAAATACGGATGTGAAACAGAAGATTCAGTAAACAAACAGGGTTACACCCAAAAATGTAGTGACATGATTCATGAGAATCATGACTAAGTGACATGAAGCAGAAGATTCCATGAACAGGGTTGCACCCAAAAATGTAGTGGTATCAAATAGAAGATTCAATAACGCTGAAAATAACTAAATCTACTACAGAAAGACATTGCCAAAATGGCTTTCTTAAACACAGACATGAAACAGAAGATTCAATAAACAAACAGGGTTGCACCCAAAAGTTAAGTGGCATGATTTGTGATTAGCTGACATGAAACAGAAGAGTCAATAAACAGGGTTGCACCCAAAAATTAAGTAGTGTGATTTATTACTAAGTGACGTGAAACAGAAGATTCAATGTACAGTACTGCACCAAAAAATTGAGTGGTATCAAACAGAAGATTTGATAACACTGAAACTCATTAAAACTGCTACAGAAAGACAATGACAAAATGACTTACTTAAACACAGAAACCCAACTGGGAAAAGAAGTGTTCAAAATCTGTTAATTTAGCAGTCAGTCTCAAGGGGTAATTTACTATAGGCGGGATATTCAAAGCAGTTGCGCATGGCACAACTGAGTTGCATCGGCACAACTGTGGAAATGTGCCAAGGAGTGATACTCAGTGGGAGCCAGTGTGCAGTGCAAGTTGCAGTGCACCAATGCGCAACCCTAATGCATGAGTGCACAAGGGCAGGGGGCATGCCCATGAATATGCAGCACAGTACGATATTCAACCCCCAACCCATGGCGCAAGTGCTGAGTAACGTCCAGATGGGCCGAACAGACTTGAGCCTATAAATACAGGGCACAAGCATGGGGACAGCACTTGTGCCAGGGAGGGAGAAGAGAGAGAGAGAGAGAGAGAGAGAGCAAGCAAGCAAGCAACCAGACTGTGGAGGAAGGGAACAGAAGGAACAAAGGTGACAGAGCCTGTGAGGGACTGAGGGAGTGGAACAGGCAACCACAGGGGTGTGGAACAGAGGTGGCAGTGGAGTGTGAACCAGGGGCAGGGGAAGCAACAGGGAGAGCCAGGAAAAGAAAGAAAGGCACTGCCCCATGGTGGCAAGCAGACCACAGAAGCCGACCGTCCAGGGAGAGGCAGGACAGCAGGGGCCATAGCCAGTGCAGCCTTCCAGATGGAGGTCATAATGAGGGGTGTGAGGAGGCAGGAGGAAGTGCGACTTGGCCGTGGAAGTGCCCATCGGCGGTATGCCAGGAACAGGTGGTACTGTGCCTGCATCACCTTCAAGAACTACTCCGATACAGAGATCATGGGCCAGTATCACCTGAACCAGGTGATTCTGATGTAGCTCTATGAGCTGTGCAGTGATGAGATGCAGGCACCTGCTAGATGGAGCCACGCCCTATCTGTGGAGATGAAGGTGACAGCCATCATGTGCCTGCTCACCATGGGCACCTTCCAGAGACCAACAGGGGACACCACAGGAATAACCCGGTCAGCCACATCATGCCTCCTCACACAATTCCTCAATGCCTTGTTGCCACATGCTGTGGAATACATCCAGTTCCTCAGCACACAGGTGGAGCGTACAACAACCATGCAGAACTTCCACAGGGTAGCACGGATGCCTGGCATGCTTGGGGCCATTGACTGCACCCTGTGGGCATCCGCATGCCACCTGGCCCTGAGGGCATAGCATACATCAACAGGAAGGGCTACCCCAGTGTCAACTGCCAGGTGGTGTGCGATGCCAGGGGGTGCATAACCAATGTCTGTGCCACACACCCTGGGTGTGCACATGATACATTCATCTGGCATAGCTCTGCGCTGTGCCACAGGTTTGAGCATAGGGACATCCCCATGGGCCACCTAGTGGGTAAGCATGGGATGGCCATGAGGAGCTGGGAACAGCAGGGCATGGGATGGGGCGTGGGTAGGGCGGGTGCACTGGCGGGGGTGCCAGGGATGGGCAAGGTGCACAATGACATAGGACACTAGGCTAAAATGTACCTTTCCACACAGTTGACAGTGGCTACTCACTCAGGCTCTGGTTGCACACCCTCAACCAGTGCCTGTTATCCCCAGCAGAGGACCCTTACAATGAGGCACATGCCAGCACGCAGAACATCATTGAGCATGTGTTTGGGATGCTGAAGGCATGATTTCATTGCCTTGACAGATCTGGTGGTGCCCTACAGTACAGAACCTCAAAAGCCTGTGGCCTATTCCTGGCCTGCTGCATTCTGCACAGCATGGCCATTGACCATGGGATAGCTGTCGAAGCCGAAGAGGGGGACAGCAGTGGGGATGATGAGGGCAATGGACTGGGGTTTAGTGGGCAGCCCTCCCTTGGGTGGAGGGATCCCTGGCTCCAAAGGATGGCACGCCAGCACAGGGACACAATTACACAGGAGCACTATGGTGCACACAGATAGGTGGAGCAACACCCATGCAATGACCAGACACAATGGTACGGCACACTGGCATGGGCGGGCATGGCAATGGGCATGCACACACAGAGGCATGGTGCAGGGGTGGGGGTGGCAGTGCCACACAGCCACACACAACAGCACACAGCACTGAACAGTAGCACACACACACACACACACACGCAAACACAGACACACCCAAACATGCGCCTAGGTGCAAGCACGTTGCATGGATCAGATGCAGGATGCCAGTGCACAGCCACAACCAGTGCAGTTCTGCTCTCATCACGCACACGCCACATGAGCCAGCAGCTGGGCAGGTGCGCACACAGGCAGCATGCAGCACGATACAGTTACCACGACTGTGGCATGCATCCACGCACATCACCCATATGCACACAAGGCAGCAGACTGAAGACAGGGGGTCACGCACATCAGGTCCACCACGCGGAACCATGGCCGCCACAGACATGAGGCGGCCACACCGGTGCTGATCGGCAGCCACTGGCTGCTCAATGGCCACAGGGGTGTATGCAACTGCCCCCCAGGGGTTGTACTGCGGGAGCATGACTGGATTCTCACTGGGGTGTGTAGAAACTGAAACAGGCCCACCCTGGGCATGCCTGGGATGCCAAGAGCAGAGCCCGGTGTCGACAGGGAGGGTGTCGCTCAATGCCGGGTCTGTGGGGTGGACAGTGCACTCTGTGGTGTATGTGGCTGGTGGCCATGCCCTGTGGCAGCCAGTGATGCAAGGCCAACTGAGATCGCGTTGGCAATGCAATCCAGGGATGCAGTCGTGTCCTTCCACAGGTGCTATATAGCCTCCAGGACCTGCACGGTGCCTCTCTCATGCATCTAGGCTGCCTGGCGCTCCTCTTTGTGAAATGCATACACCTGGCTATAAGCAGCACCTGTTGCTCCATGGAGACCCACAGTAATCGGGTGTGCTGTGACAAAGGGTCAGCACCCAGGGGAGCCTGGGTGTGTCACCATCCCACCGGTGGTGTACAGCCATGCTGCACAGCCCCCTACTCAGGTGGATGCTGCACAGCAGGGTCCCCATGGTGTAGGTCACTGTGTGGAGCCCCAGCGGTGGTTACTGCATCTGGCCACCCAACGTCCCCAGCCATCTGCCACTGCTGCCTCTCTGGCCCCTATATGCTGGCCAGCACCTGAGCAGATGCACCACCACCACCACCACATGGCACTGCAATGGCTGTGCACATTGCAGCACCAGTGGTGGTGGTGGGCAGCTGTTCTACCACTGACAGGTCACTGGCCAGCTGCCAGTGATGGTAGTAGGTATGGGTGTCTTCCCCATAACACAACCCATTCTGTCCAGGATGATGGTCATGTCATCATCAGTGTCAGACCCTGCCCAATCTGTGTCCCCATGCAGAGCACACCAAATCCTGCTGGGACATAGCCAGGGCCTCATCTGACACCAAGCCCAGGACATCCAGCTGGACGGCGGTGCTGTGCTGCAGCCGATTGAGCCCCCAGATGCCTGTGGAGGTGAATGGCTGGTCCTCTGGGGATGGGCCTGCCCCCACAGCTGCCGCTGGCTCCCCTTCCACTGCATGCTGGTGTGCCAGTGCTGTAAGAGAAAACAGATGTGTTAGTTCTGCAATTCCAGCAGGCTCCCCCCCAAGGCATGGCACACATACCATGCAGTGATGGGCTCCCTCCTGTCTGGAAGCCACCCCCCGGCACACCCTCAATGGTGCTGTGACACATGGTGGCCACCACCAGCTCTTCCTGTGCAATGAGCTGTGGCACATCAGCATGGCCCCCACCAGTGGCTGTCCTGACTGCCCATATGGCCACCACCGTTTCTTTTATTTGGCATTTATCAGTGCCCCACCATCTTCCTGCACTCCTGCACAGACCGATGGTGGCTGCCCTGCGGTTCACAAATGCTGCCACCTCCACCCAGGCT
The DNA here is from genome assembly GCA_016271365.2 of Neoceratodus forsteri. NCBI lineage: Eukaryota > Metazoa > Chordata > Ceratodontiformes > Ceratodontidae > Neoceratodus > Neoceratodus forsteri. Next base: position 1,397,776,029 of record CM057450.1, read on the forward strand.
GCAGCCCTGGGCTGTAGTGTGCCTGTGGCACCACTCAGCAGTTGCTTCCTGTTGAGGTAGGCCTTGAACAGGGCATTGGTCTCTGCCTTCATAAAGTTGGGCCTGTGCTTGCAGGTAGGCCCATGCTCCTCATTCTCCTCACGCTCGGACATGGTGCTCCCTGTTTACAAGGACATGTATGTCAATGACTGCAGCTGCCCACCCCATCAACCCTGCTGTGATGGCTGGTCACATGACAGGTGCAACTTTACCTCAGATGGTTGCAATACTGGTCCCTGGCCTGTGCTGTTTTGTGGCGCCATTGTAGCACATCGAATGCAAATGAGCTGTGGTGAAGCTGAAATGACACGCTAATTTCCCCAGTGCGCTGTGCATTGGCTGATGACCTCATTAGCATGTGGTGACCGAATATCACACACTTGCTCCATGCACAATGGAATTGCTCCTGTCCATGTCGAGGTGCAATGCTGTGACATGCACAGTGCGCTGGCCTGCAGTATGTCTGCGTCAGGGGCTGTGCTACTGCCTATTGTGCACTGTGCTCTCAGAGCTCTATAGGGGCCATGACACACTGTGCACCATGGCCTATATTGAGCTCTGGCACACTGTGTGCCGGGTAACCCCTGACCCCTTTTGTGACCCTTTGCCCCTTGGGACTACACCACCATGTGCCGGGTGGGCCACTCCCATTCCATGCATCCACGGCGACACGTGATTTGCAGATGTAGCACATGTCAGCTTACGAAGAGCACATCTGTGCACGTTGTGCACACATGCTCTACTGGCTGCCATTTTGAACCAGCACCTTGCCAGGAGAGGATGGCGCTGTGAGTTGTGCGACATGTCTGCAATTGGTCTGACCTGGAGCCAGTCAATCTTGTGGCCCTTTTGCAGCCACATGCACCTGGGCTGTTTGACCAGGTGCCTCTGCAGCAGGCCGGGACAGAGATCAGGCAGACCATCACTGCAGGCCTGGTACGGGACACCGGGGTGCCATGGACCAGTGAGCAATGCTGCCACTGGTACAGGGACATGTTGAAGCTGGACCCCAAGAGACTGAGGCTGCTGCAGGCTCACCTCCACAGAGGGGCAATGCCATGGCCAGGTAAGTCATCACATGCTGCATGTGTGCCCAACCGCTGTACTGTGGTGTTGGCTGGGCTGCCTGACATGCCCTGTGGGGCGGTGCACTGTCAGAGTGTACATTGCAGTGTGGCATTGCTGGCCACCAGGTACGCTCTCCTACTTCCTTGCGGGTCATGTCAGACTGGGGCACACACTGTGCACAGGGGTGGGGTGATGAGGAGGAGTTACCTAAACCAGACAATAGAAGCACTCTGGGTAGGGGGGTTGACACCAGTCCATTTACAGAAGAAAGAGTCCTGAAAGAACTCCTAAAACTCAAGGTGGACAAAGCAATGGGGTCTGATGGGATTCACCCCCAGAATCCTAAAAGAACTAAGGGAGGACCTAGTGACACCACTGACCACACTTTTTAACAAATCTTGGGAGGATGGGGTGGTACCTGAGGACTGGAGGAGGGCAGATGTGATTCTCCTTCACAAAAGTGGAAGCAAGGCAGAAGCAGGAAACTACAGACCTGTAAGTTTGATCTCAGTGGTAGGGAAAATGATGGAATCACTTCTGAAAGAAAGAATTGTTGAGTACCTAGAGGCCAGCGGAGCACAGGACCCAAAGCAGCATGGATTTACAGCAGGAAGATCATGTCAGATGAATCTAATAGATTTCTTTGACTGGGTGACCAAAGTAATAGACCAGGGAGGGTCTGTGGATATGGCCTACCTAGACTTTAGCAAGGCATTTGACACAGTCCCACACAAAAAGATTAATAATCAAGTTAGCCAGCTTGGGAGTGGGTCCCAGGGTGGTAGCCTGGGTTGCAAACTGACTGCACAACAGGACACTGAGGGTAATAGTGAGTGGCACACATTCAGAAGAAAGTGGGGTCACTAGTGGAGTACCTCAGGGCTCAGTACTGGGTCCAGTCCTCTTTAACATCTTTATAGGTGACATTGCAGAGGGTCTGGAGGGAAAGGTATGCCTCTTTGCAGATGATACAAAGATCTGTAACAGAGTTGATACACAAGGGGGTAGAAAGGATGAGAAGGGACTTGGCAAGGTTGGAGGAATGGTCAGACATATGGCAACTTAGATTCAATGCAAAGAAGTGCAAAGTAATGCACCTGAGAAACAAAACCCAGGAGAAAAGTACACAATAGCAGGGGAGGTTCTAACAACAACAAAATGGAGCAGGACTTGGGGGTAGTCATATCGGATGATCTAAAGGTGGGTAAGCAATGTGAGAAGTCAGTGAGGAGAGCCAGGGGGATACTGGGATGCATAGGAAGGGGCATCACAAGTTGAAAAAGGGAAGTGGTTATCCCTCTGTACAGACAGTTGGTAAGACCCCATCTGGAGTACTGTGTGCAGTTTGGAGACCTCATCTATGCAAGGACATAGACAGGATGGAAGCAGTCCAGAGGAGGGCAACTAAAATGGTGCAGGGTCTGCATCAGAAATCATATGAAGAGAGACTGAGAGAGCTTAATATGTATACCCTTGATGAAGGAGGGACGGGGGGCATGACAGAAATGTTCAAGTACCTCAAGGGAATCAACAAAGTCCAGGAGGGTAGCATCTTTCAGAAAAAGAGATATGTAAGAACAAGGGGACACAATTTAAAGATAGAGGGGGACGGCTCGGGGTAATGTGAGGAAATCTTTTTTCACGGAGAGAGCGGTGGATGCGTGGAACTGCCTTCCTGGGGAGGTTGTTGGGGCTAAAACAGTGGGGGAATTCAAATATGCATGGGACAGACACAAGGCAATTGTGGTGGGAGGTGGCAGGAAGTAGGCTGTTGGTTAACTAGAATCTGCAGCTTATCCAGTAGGTAGGGAAATGGGCAGACTGGGTGGGCCAAGTGGTCCTTATCTGCCACAAAGTCTATGTTTCTATGGTGTGCACATGCTGTGGTTGTTCTCTGATGTGTGCCTCTCTGTGTTCCATTCCTAGGGCCTGAGGATTGGCACTGTGCAAGAGTGATGGGGGCACCTGATGGGGCACAGCAGGCCACTTCGGGTCTGACTGGTGGAAGTGGAGGGGCAGTAGGGCAGGTAGGCACTGTTGTCTTTCTCTACTCCGTACCGAGTAGTCAGCGGGGGTGAGGGTGCGGCCATGGCCACCTGTGCCATGTGCTATGCCAGCTGTGTGCTGCACACAGTACGGTGTGCATGCCATTGTGGGGCAGCCATTGCACATGTGTACCAGCTGTTGGTGGGATGGGTTTGCACCTGGCTGCCACCAGTGTTGCTGTGGTGCTGCTGCTGCTGCTGCTCTGTGCCAACTGCCTGTAGCTGCATGGTCGGGTGGCTATTGGGTGGCAGTGTCCACTGCTGTGAACTGTTGTGGCATGCTGGAATGCTGGCAGGCATTGTACCACCCACTGTGGGTGGCCAGGGTGCCACTCCAGGGGTGTGTGTTTCTACTGTCGATTGCACACAGTGGGAGGGCATAGTTCCTAGAGACCTTGCACTGATCACCTGTCCATTTCTTTGTCATAGGCATCTGGAGGGGATCACAGCAGTCCCTGTATTGCTACCTCTTATGGCAGATCATCCTGATCACATGTACTACCCTGGAAGTGGCACAGCAGACAAGGCAGATGGTGCTTCAGGACAGGCAACAGCGGAGGCATCAGGTGGCGACAGGCCATGGCCACCCATAGTTCGACCCCACTATATCCCTTTTACCCCTACCATCCCTTCCCCTTCCATCCCCTATCTCACTGTACGGTCCCTGTTCCCTGTCCCCTTCCCTCACTCTCCCAACCTTTCCCACCCCATTCCATTGTATATAGTTGTGCTTAATACAGTCTTCCTGTTTAACTGCCTGTGTCCATGTCTGCTTTGCAGCTGGCATGTGGAGCCATGCTGCAGTGGTGTGGTGGGTGTCTGTGTGGTGTGCCTGTGTCATTGTGTGGGCTGTGTATAGTAGTGTCCTGCCCCTTGGTCGGTGGCTGTGCCTTGGGTGGCCATGGGCTGGCTGTCCAGGATGTGTGGCATGTGTGTTGGGCACCGTGGTACATGGTGTGGCTGGCCATGGTCTGGGTGGGTGGGGGCATGGCATGCAGCAAGGGGTTCCTGTGGTTGCCCCCCTTGGCCATTGGTGCCACCTGTTCCCTGCATCCTGTGCCATGGTGCTGTGGGGGGTGCTATGCCTGTCTGTGCCCTGCTGTTGGTGGTCACCTGTGGCGTGCCACTGTTCCTCCCTGGAACTGTCCCTAGCTGTATTCCTCTGCCTACCTCACACTTTCCCTCTGCTGCTATGCTCCCACCATTGACTGGGGCTGGTCCTTGTGTGCCTTGGCGCTTGTCCCTTTGCACCCTGATGCATCTCTGATTGCACCATGGCACAGGTCTGGTTGCTCCCTGGCACACCTCTGTGTGCGCCATGGCACATCCCTGCGATATTCAGCCGTGTTGCGCTGGCATATGTCACCATGCGCAGCCTTTGAATATTGCACTCACTGCACCATGACCCATTGGAGTTGCACTGCACTGGACTTGTGCCAACATTTGGCGCATTTCTGAATATCTGGCCCCATATATTTTGTTATGTTATCAAAACAATTTGAATTTTATTTTATTTTTTTAAATTCTTATGGACTCTATAATGAAAAATGATATACTGGTATTCATGTTTAATCGTACACTGTAATTTATATAGTAAGTGTATGTTTAACACACACTAGCCAGAAGTGCCCATTTTCAGGGGCTACCTGGGAGCATTGGGGAGGTTAAGTGACTTGTTCAGAGTCAAACAGTATGGAGGTGGAGGTTGTGAGGTCAAACTCAGGTCTGCTAGACATAAACTCATTCACAGCTCATTAATTTAACCTCCAGGCTAGACTGCAAGCCATATAAATAAAAATAATATGTGGGTATAAAAAATGCAAATAATTCCTTTCTTTTCACTAGCAGTGGAGCTAGATTGAAAATAAATAATTTATTTTTCGACTCCAGTGCAGAGACAGTGAATGTGACCTAGTAGTAGTTCAGCCAGTTGTTTTTTAGTGTAGTATTAGCCACTACTATACAATTCAAATCCCAAATTGTAGTGAGAAAGAAATAATGTCATCCACTGGGATTTGAATCCAGGCAACCCGAATACAATACCGGTGCTCTCTTTCTCTCCGTCTCTCTCTCTCTCTTTCCCTCTCACTATCTGACTAAAGAAGAAAAACATTGTTTAATAGTTTTTTTTTTTTTTTTTTACTGTGAAGTTATTTAAGAGCACCAGGATGGTATTCTGTGGGCCTGGGTTCAAATCCCAGTGGGTCACATTATTTCTTTATCACTACAATTTGTAACTAGTAGTAGTTAAAACACAGAGATGGGCAACACAGAGTCTGAGATGTGACCCCCCCACCTTCAAAATCTGTATGGTTCTATGACCTAGTAATAGTTCAGGCACTGAGATGGTCAACACAGAATCTATGGCAGTATGGCCTAGTTGTAGTTCAAGCACAGGAATGGGCAACACAGAGTCTGGAGTATTATGACCTAGAAATAGTTCTGGCACAGAGATGGGCAACCACAGTCTGAGATGTGAGTGACTCCCTCCCTTCAAAATCTGTATGGCACTATAAGCCCCTCCTCAAAATTAGTGAGGCATGTTGACCTTCAAACGGAGTCCTCCTGTCCTGGCTGCTCCACTTATTAGTTCTTAGTTTCTATTTTTTTTTTATTTGTTTTTAAAAAATATATTTTTCAAAAAGAAAAGGAATTATTAAATTGCTGGATGCTATGCACCAGTGATATTTTTGACACTTTTCTGTTACTAAGAAAAGGTCTGTATTGTGCACTCTGCTGTTGTCTGATGTTGAATTCATTGGTCTTTCTCTCTCTCTCGCTCTCTCTCTCTCTCTTTCTAGGAAAAAATGCTTCATTTTTTTCACTCTGGAGTTAAGTACTCTGCAACATTTGCACTCTGCTGCCGTCTGCTGTTGAATTCATTGGTCTCTCTACTCTCTAAGAGAAAAAAACCTTTTTTTTTTACTGTGGATTTAAGTACCTTGCAATGTCTTCTGCAGCACTCTGCTGTTTGCTGTTGCATTCATTGGTATCTCTCTACTCTCTCTCTCTCTCTCTTTCTATCTCCCTCTGTCTCTCTTCTGATTATGGAAGAAAAACATTTCCATTTTTTTTTTACGATGGGGCTAAGAACTATGCATTGTCTACACTAAATTCATTGCTCTCTCTCTCTCTCTCTCTCTCTCTGCTGTCCCTCTCTATCTCCCCCCCCACTGCCTTTCTAAGAAAAAAACTGTTAACTTGCCTCATTTTTTTGTTGTTGTTTTTACTGGAGCCTCTAAAGCACAGCCATCTCCGTTGAATGCAAATGAACTAGTTACACTGCTTCCTACAGGATATTCTGCGGTGACTGGCACACAGTATTGGCTAGAACATGAGTCAATCATAGACAAAAGACCCTGATTGGTTGGCTCCCTTCAGTACCCCAGTATCATGAGTGTTTGCCTTTGTTGGTCATGTGACAGTTCAGGGACTCAGGAGTATTCAGTAGCGATCAGGGACAAACCTTTTGGTTTTTAAATTTTTTTTTATTTCTGTACCCTGCTGTACAACATGCTGTCTGTAATCCAGCTGGACAAAACTGGATCACAGTTCTGAAATGGGCCAAACCATCAACTCAGGTCAAGCCATGAAAGGCTCAGTTTTCCCAAACAGAGCCGAGTCGGCCAGGTCAAGGGAGGTTCAGAAGTGCAGCAGAGCTGGTTCACTCATCCCTATTACATTTACTCTGAATGATTTGGTTTTGATGTTAGTGATAGGACTGGCAGTAACATCTGGTGCCAACAGGAGAGGCAGGGTTCTGGAATCTGCCATGAATGTTTCCTGCCTCATGGAGGGAAGGACTCCTCTTCTCATTGCATGATCACCCCTAGGAGGCCCAGGGAGAAAGGGTGTCATGCAGTATGGAATGGTGCCACAGTACAAGCATACATGTGATATGTCCACCTTGCTTAAGAGGGAGATTTGGGTCAAATTGGTAGGGAGATTGGCCTTCTAGTAAGGAGATGCCGTAATGTCATGAGAATAAGAATAAAAGCATTTAATATATTTAATTTTGTCAAGAATCAGCACTAAAAAGAATCAACAACTAGTTGTACAAAGTTATCACTTATATTGCTCATCACTAATTTACTTTTCATGTGTTTTTATCTGCCAAAAACAAACAAGAATAGATATTTTGAACATAATTTTACTTAAGTAGGAGATTTTGTTTCCCTGGAGGGAGAGAGGGAGTTCAGTCAAACAAACAGGAGTCTCTTGCACAAAGAGGGAGATATCACGTACAAGTCAATTTGAACTGTTCCTCCAACTGGTCAGTTTAGCATTTTTCAATGAGTTGCTGATTGTGTCTGTGCACTGCTTATTGCACTGCATTAATAAAAGTTTCCTAATGGTTTGTTTGTGGCTACTTTTCAGTTTCAGCATACTTTGCAGCTCTCTGGAAATGTTATATCAGTGCAGTGCAATGAGCAGTGCACACATTAAGCAACCCATAAAAAAAATTACTTACCATTGAATTGGAGCCCTATTTCACTATTACAATGTGCAGTACAAATCTGCCAAATAAAGGTTGCTTTATAGATGAGATGTTTTTTTTTCTAATTGCAGCAATCTTAAAGTTTTTAATGATTCACCTCCTCTTTAAAACTGTCAATCGCGCACGCAGCACTTTCCCAACCCCTCATGCAAACCACAATGTATTCGCTGCTAAGCTGGACATACTGTTATACAAAAAAACTTTTCTACTAGCTGCTGTGGCTTCTTGATAATTGAAAAGATAAGTACTGTACTGTACCAGTGTGTTGTGTTATTCAAGTCTGTTTTTGCTCTCACAGCCACTGATTGTGGATGCTGGTCATGATCGCTCACTTTCACTTTCTACTATAGGTACCCCATGCAGATCACAGACATGTATTTTGAAGTAGCATTTTTTGGGGGGGTGGGGCAGGAGAGCTTCTGATCAATGATTGAGTTTAAGGAAAGTGCCTAGCACAGCTACAAATTCTACAACTTCTGTACTGTACAGGTATGTGATTACTGTACAGTACTATATGTGAGTCAGGAAGCAGAGGCGGGGAGGAGAAGACTACAGTAAATGAAGTCCATCAAGTGGGTGGGTAGCGGGCAATCGATGAAATCTGCTCTGTACAGTACTGTAGCCCAATTCTAAGTTAAACTAAAATTAAACTAAAGCAAAATAAAGTGTATTAAAATACAGTTAAATTACCTACAATACCTCCTGTAAAATACCCTTATGTTTCTTTGAATATGAATTGCATGAACATTGGTTGGGAGCTGAAGGGAATTTACAGTACAGTGGCTGAAACTGCATTGCATGTGAGTTGTATGCAAGTTGATGGGTGGTTGAAGCAGAGTTTGCATTTTACACATTTAAAGTTGCCAATGCATTGTCAGCACAAAAGTGGAATGGAACAGCAGTGGGTTGGAGGAATGGTTTAATGTGACTTGTACTGTACATTATGGAGCAGTCTTATTGGCATGCACCCACTCATTTAGCTTGTGTTGCAGAGGCATCACAGGCCCAGAGCAGTGCCAGATGGGTAATTCTGAAGGCGGGAAGGGGATCACCCATTCCTCCAGTGACAGTGATGTGAGTCAGACCAGGTTGCTTCACAGGACCATGCCCTATAGATGGGATAAGGGGTGGAGCTATGGGGCAAAAAGTAATAAGGAGTGGACATGGGACAGATAATGTCCCCACATCACACCATGCCCAACTGGGTTACCTGGCTCAACTCCTCCTTGCTTGCTTCTCCCTTTGATAACTTGGGCTTGTTGAGCAAGTATCTCCTCAGAGGCGTGTGTCTCCTCTGAGTTCCTGCCTGTGGGGAAAAAGTTGCAGGTTACTTGGCTATGGTCCAGAGTTAAAAGTGAGTGAAGGTAGGAATGGGATGTTGATTTCCAGTGGCTCTAAGGGCAGGAAATGGATAATGAGGCAGATGGAAAGAGGTCTAATGTATCTGCAATATGCACATTTGTTGTTAATATAGATTCTCTTATAAGCATCCAGTAGATTAATGTTACATGGTTTTGTTTGATATATTTATACACCATTATACTTTTAAATTTTGTTATCCTTATTCTGTAATGGTCATAAAACCCTCCTTTCTTGGTTTAATTGTTTTTTCTAAAACCAAGTAAAATGATTTTCATTTATTATTCCAAGCAAGGCTGTACAAAACTTTACCTAAATTACAAATGCATGAATGGGGGGCGCTAATGAACAGCCATCGGTGAGGACTTGGGTTCCCGCAGCTCCCATACCCTCGGTAAACAAAACTAAAAATTTGGCAGAGTTTGTAAGTTAAAACGATTCTTAAAGGTGAAGAACAGCATAGCAAGCGTTCTGGAAGACTATTTGCTGCCGAATGGTGGGAAAAACTCAAAATCCGCCATGATTGGGCAAGGTAAGAGAGCAGCAGCAAAGGCCCCGGAGGCACCAGGCCCAATTTTGCTTTCTGCAGGTGAGGTGGCTCTCTTAGGCTGCGAGGTTTCGGGCCAAGTTATGGAGGCGCTCGAAGAGAAATGGGACAGCCTGGAGAATAAGATCGATGGCAGGTTGCAAAACATGATGGAAGTGTTAAACGCACAGTTGGACAGAGTTACAGAGGCGGAAGAGAGGGTGTCTAAGTTGGAGGATGAGGTGGATCCCATGGCTGCCCGCGTGGTAAAGCTCAAGAAAGAACTGTCAGAGATAAATGTACAGGGGTACACTATGCTTAGGAAGGATAGAAAGGAGGGCAGAGGGGGTGGAGTGGCTATGTTCATTAGAGATGACATAGAAATTGCTATGGTAGAAGAAGCAGAGGGAAACGTGGAGGCCTTATGGGTCACCTTACGATCCCCAGCAGGAGATAAGGTCAAGCTGGGAGTAGCATATAGGCCCCAGGATGAGTGATGTTCTAGAGGATGGTTTGCTGGACAACATCATTGCCCAGTGTGGTCCAAAAGGGGAAGGAGTGGTGTTGATGGGGGACCTTAATATGCCAGGTACAAACTGGGGAACCATGTCCTCTAAGGTGGCCAAGGAGCAGAGGCTGCTGGATGGCTTCCAGGATGTGTTCTTAACACAGCATGTGATGGAGCCCACAAGGGAGGGGCATGTCCTGGATGTGGTTCTGGCAGATGGGGATCTGGTAAGGGACATGGTTGTACAGGACCCCAGACTGGGAGTGACCACAATACTGTCTGGTTTCAAATAAGCATTGGGGGAGTGGGGTGAGATCTAGGACACTGGCAGTGGACTTCAGGGGCAGACTTTATGGGCATGGGAAATATTCTCAAGGATCACTTGAGAGGGGATTACCTCAACGACAAGTGTGGAAAGGAGATGGGAGGTCATAAGCAGGGGACTTCATGAGGCAGTCAGGATCTCGCTAAGTTGAAGCGTAAGGAGCAGGTCACATAAACCATGCTGGTGGTCCAGTGAGGTCCAGGTAGCAGTCAGAGAAAGAAGGCGGCTTACAAAAATATAAAACAACAAGAGGGATAGGGATAAGGAAATGTACCAGCTTGCATCTAGAAAAGTCACCCGCATGGTGAGGCGCAAAGTCCAGTAAAACAGCGGCTGGCACAGGGATACATGGAGGAAAAGGGTTCTTCGGTACATTGGGGTGGAGAAAACTAAGGGCCATCTCAGCAGATTGAGATCAGAAGAAGGGTGGGTGGAAGAGGCGAGGACCAGGCAGAGGTATTTAACAGTACTTTGCCTCTGTGTTCACTAGGAGGGATGGGACATCTACAAGCAAGGCACAAAGGGAGAAGCGGCAGGGAGTGGGATCAGGGAGCAACAGAAATGGAGCAAAAGGGAGGAAAGGTACCCCAGGGGTGTCACATCTGGATAAGTATAAAAAGACCAGTAAGGTGGAGGGACAGATGATGCCATCCCACCAAAAGGTGTGGTTTGCCTCAAGGCCTAAAGAAAGACAAATCTCCTGGGCGGATGGCATTCATCCGAGTACTATGGGAATTGGCGGACATACTGGCTGCACCCCTGGCGAGCTTTTCAACAGGTCACTTGAGACAGGAGGGTACCTAGGGATTGCGAGAGGCACATGTGGTACCAATCCATAAAGGGGGCGAGAAGGAAGTACCAGGAAACTATAGACCCATCAGTTTAACCTCGGTGGTGGGAAAATTAATGGAGAGTATACTAAAGGAATGATTGGGGGTTTACTTGGGGGAGGTGGGAGGTCTGGATAGTCGGCAGCATGGGTTTGTGCCAGGTAGATCATGTCAAACCAACCTTGTGGAGTTCTATGAATGGGTAACATCAGAACTGGACAGGGGTAAGCCTGTGGATGTATTATTCTTGGACTTCAGCAAGGTGTTTGACTCTGTCCCCACAATGGTCTGGTGGAGAAACAGTGGGGTTAGGGTAGGCCCTTTGATGGTCAGATGGATTGAAAACTGGATAGCTGGACGCACTCAGAAGTAGTGGTCTGTGGGAGCTCCGAACCCTACAGAGGTTGGTAGTGGGGTACCACAGGGCTCGGTCCTGGGTCCAATCCTGTTTAATGCATTCATATCAGACATCAGGGATGGTATAGGGTGTGAAATGAGTCTCCTGGCGGATGACTCCAAGATGGAGCAGTAGTTGAGGGAGAAGAGGGAGGTTGGCCCTGCAAGGGACCTGGACACCCGGAAGCTGGGCTCACACATGAAATTAAATTTCAATATCACCAAGTGCAAGGTGTTGCATCTTGGTTGAAACTCCTAAACACAGGTACACCCTGGGAGGGAGGTGCTGGAAGCCTCAACAGGGAAAAAGACCTGGGGTCATGGTGGATACATGTATGAATAACTCTGAGCAGTGCAGGAGGCAGCTAGCAAGGCAAACAGGATGTTGGGATGCATGCCATAGGGGATCACCTCAAGGAACAGGAAGTGATTCTGCCGCTGTACAATGGACTGGTTAGACCACACCTTGGTACTGTGTACAGTACTGGAGACCACACTTGAGAGGGACATACAGCTCCTGGAGAGGGTACAGGAGGCAACAAAGATGATACGAGGGCTAGGGGATTTGACTTACGAGGACAGACTTGAGGAGCTCTGCCTGTTTTCATTGGAGGAGAGAGAGAGACAGGGGGACATGATTGAGGTCTTCAAGTACCTCAAGGGAATAAATAGGGTAAACATGGAGGATCTTTAGACTAAAGCAGGAGGCATCACCAGAGGGCATGGTTTGAAGTTGGAAGGTGGAAGGGTGAGGGGAAAAGGAGGAGGTTTTCACTGAGAGGGTGGTGGACCTTTGGAATGCACTGCCTGGTGAGCTGGTTCAGAGATCCACAGTGGAGGGCTTTAAGAGAGGGTGGGACAGACACAGAAAGTGGATGTATCAGATGATGGCCTGTCCCGGGGGGGTGGGGATGGATGATAGGGGTTTCTGGAGCACAAGGGATGGGAGGGTCTCTGCACCCAACTAAGGATCTAGGTTCGAGCAGACTTGATAGACCATAAGGCCTAATCTGCTGGCAAATAGTATGTTAGTTAATTGAGCAGCATGATTACCAGGCAAACTATGCAAGGTGACTCAATTTAAGGCTCAGGGGACTGTCTGAAGGGAAGGAGGGCTCTGATATTATGACTTTCTGTGTGGTTACACTTCCAAAGATCCTGGGAATGAAGCCCAAACATGGGAAGCTGAAGCTAGAACACGCTCATAGAGCAGTCGCAGTGCGTCCCCCGGCTGGGCAACCCCCGAGGCAGATTATTTTTTGATTCCACAATTTACAGGACAGGGAGGAGATGCTTCGGGCATATCAAAATATGAAGGAGCTGCGATTTGAGGGAGAGAGGCTCTTTTTAGCGCAGGACTACTCGAACAGGGTCCTGAAGAAACGCAGAGCCTTTGGCCCAGTGCTAGCACAACTCAGAGAAATGAAAGTGGAAGGATACATGCTGTACCCTGTGATTCTGAAAGTTAAGCACGAGGGTGCAACATACACCTTTTGGGAGTTGGAGAGAGCGACAGCGTTTGTGGAGGAGCTTAAAAAGAAAGCGGGGTAAAAATGGAAAAGTGAGGATGGTGGCGGAGGTGGAAATCGACTAAGCCGGGAAGTTAAACGGCTTGCTATAAATAAAAGTTTGTTGAAGTTGTTAACTGTTGGAAATCGTGCCCTAATGTTCTAAGGGGCAGGGCTTTGTACTTTGGTTCAGTCCCTTGGTCTTAGTGACTCCTTGTTGTGACTAGTATCTTGTGGAGTTATGAGAGAGCTCCTGATAAATATGGATCTGGAAAGAAGAACCGGAAAGGAAGGTGGAGTGGAGCCGTAGAAACAGAAGGAGAGATATTCGGATGGTGGTAATGGAGAAATCATTGAAGCAGTGGTTTGGCAGGAAGCTGCATGGGACTGTGTGAAGGGACTGGGGTAACACGCTCCAGCCAAAGTAAAGAGGTCTGGTCCCCCTGTGGATACGATGGTGTCGAGGTTGGGTAAGTGGGGGGGGGGTCTGCTGGTGCTGCGTGTGTACTGAGAGCAGGGCCAGCATCCCCCTGCTCCTATAAGCTCCCTGATATATAAAATGTGGAGAGGTGGTGGAAAGAGGTTGGCAAAATATGGTGGTGGGGGGCTCAGTAAGTGGGAAAAGAAGGTATAAAGGATGCTGCTGGTGTAAGATATTGGTAAGGGTCAGTGGAGTGGCGGAGACCATGATCGGAACTGGGGTTCATATGTTATATATTAAATGTTCTTTACCTTTTGAAGTTGGGGGGATTCTTTGACTTGGGTATGTGCAAAATCTGTTTGTGAAGCTGAAGCGGGGGAGCTGGGGAATGGAACATTTGCAATGTGTGGGCGAATGGGTCATTCCAGTCATCGAGGGTGGAGAGGGAGGGAGGAATATGGAAGGCCTATGAGGGGGGGTGAGGGGTTATTATGTTGTGGGTAGGGGGAGGGGGCAATATTGTGTGGGGGAATATTTGCAGGAATGGATATGTGTGTCAAACTGTGCTGGGGTATGTTTCATGTTTCTGTTTTTTAGGGATAAAAATGGGTTAATATGTCACCTCAAAGACATCGGTCAATCGGGCTTGTGGAGAAATGTTAAAATAAGGAGTGGGAAGAAGGGAAAAGTACTCGACAGTAATGGTGATGGGTAAAACTCTGGGAATCGTTTCTTGGAATGTAAAAGGGATCTCGACTCCAGCTAAAAGGGCCAGTGTATTAACAGCTTTACACCGCCAGGGAGCTCAAGTAGCCCTCCTCCAGGAAACATATTTAACCAATAGAGAACATAGGAAGCCGGAGAGAGGGTGGGTGGGCGGATGTTATGCGTCTCCCTATAAGTCCCATAAAAGAGGCGTGGCGATTTTGGTTGGGAGGAGAGTTCCCTTTGTTAGCTCAAGGGTAGTCATAGATAAAGGGGAAGGTAGGTACATATTTGTGGAAGGGGAGTTGTACGGGGAGAAGGTCACATTTGGTAGTGTTTACGCCCCCTCAGTATTCGACCCAGCCTTTTACCAAGAGGTCCTTGATGTATTGGTGAGGGAACAATTTAAAGGGTTAATATTGGGAGGAGACCTCAATGTGATTATGCAGGAAGACTTAGACCACTCGGAAGGGAAGGATAGGTGGGCAGGTAAACTGAAGAGATGGCAGGAAGGGATGCTGGATTTGGACATGATAGACTGCTGGAGGACCAAACATCCGGGGGAGAGGGGATTTACTTTTTACTCTAACCGCATAATACCTGGACTAGAATAGACTATATCTATGTACCCAGATCTTGGTTAAGTAGAATACAAAAAGTCGAACACAGCCCCATTATACTCTCGGACCATGCTATGGTCCGTGTGGATGTGTGGAGATGAGAGAAAGTAGAGAGGATCTTCCACCATGGAAATTTCCTAGGTATCTACTGAGAAGTGAAGAATTTGTGGAGTACGTAGAACAGCAGTGGCAGTATTATAGAGAGACGAAGGAGGGGTCAGTAGATTCCCCTGGGATATATTGAGAAGCTGGAAAGGCGTATATTAGGGGATCTATTATTAGATATGTGGCCCAATACAAGAGGAAAAAGGAAGCGACCAGAAGGCAGCTGGAGGATGAGGTGAAAAGGTGGGAGAGGGAGGTAGTGGAGAGGCCAACGGGGGATGGAGGTAAGAATTTGAGAACTGCTAGAGAAGCCCTAAATGCCTTCCTCCTGGGGGAGGCCCATTCGGCCAGCTTGCTGGCCAGGAGTAGAATGTTTGAGTGGGGTAACAGATCTGGCCCCCTGATGGTTAGGTTGATAAAGGGCAGAAGGACCTGTTTGTATATACCGGGGATGAAGGGAGAGGGGAGGGAGGTTGGTTATGGACAAGGTGGCGATAAGAAATAGGTTTCAGCAGTTCTATGAACATTTGTACCAAGCCGAATGTGAAGGTACAGGGGACATGGCTGCCGGGTTTCTGGAGGGAGTTAAAATACCTGGATTGAATGAGCAACAGCAGGAGCAGTTAAATGGGGAAATCATGCAGTTGGAAATTAGACAAGCTATACAAAGTATGAAGCAGGGTAAGGCTAGTGGGCTGGATGGTTTTCCCATAGAGTTTTATAAAAAATTTTCGGGACATGTTGTGGAACCCCTCCAGAGGATCTTTGCTGAGGCGGGGGTGGGTGGAGGGTGGCCTCCCGACCTCTTTTGGGGAAGCAGTTATTTGTCTGGTTCCTAAGCCAGGGAAAGATGAGCAGAAATGTTCAGCATACAGGTTGATCTCGCTGTTGAACTGCGATGCTAAAATATTAGCCAAGATTTTGGCCAGGAGACTGGAACGGTTTTCGCCGGAATTGGTGCATCTGGACCAGACGGGCTTTGTACCGGGTAGGTACTCATATCATAACATGAGGAAACTCCTTAATGTGATTTGGAGGGTGGCCCAGGCACATAAAGATATTGCGGTGCCTACAATGGATGCAGAGAAGGCCTTTGACCGCATAGAATGGGAGTACCTATTCGATGTTTTACGTAGATTTGGCCTAGGGGAAAGATTTATTGGATGGGTGGAAAGCCTATATGAGGCCCCAGTGGCAAGGGTGTTGGTGAATGGGGATCTGACTGGGAGGTTTGCTCTCCATAGAGGGATTTGGCAGGGATGCCCCCTCTCACCCCTGTTATTCGCATTGGCGATTGGACCTCTGGCGGTAGCCATCAGATGCTCTGGAGAAATAAGCGGGGTAGTTGGGAAGTCAGGGGAAGAGCATAAGATAATGCTTTATGCAGATGACATGCTGTTGTTTGTTCGGGACCCAGCCAGGTCTGTTCCCCCATTGTTAGAAGTGATAAAGGAGTTTGCTATATTTTCTGGCTAAAAAATAAATATCCAGAAATCTGAAATCATGTTATGGGGAAGTATCGAGAGAGAACATGGGGATATGGCTTGGGGCTTAAAGAAGGCAAAAGTAGAATTTACATATCTAGGAATTCGAATAGGTCATGACCTGAGTCAGCTATATAAACTTAATTATGGGACGATGGTCCAGACTGTGGAACAGGAGTTGAGAAGATGGAGGGTCCTTCCGCTGTCGTGGATGGGATGAATAAATCTCTTCAAGATGAATACCCTACCACATGTTCTATACCTGATGCAGATGTTGCCGGAGGGCCTCAACAAGAAGGATGTTGAGAGACTAGATAAGGCCTTCTTGGGGTTCTTATGGAGTGGGAAGAGGCCTAGGGTGAGCCTTCGCAGACTCCAGGCAGATTCGGATACAGGGGGTCTGAATTTTCCAGATTTGAGGAACTATGCTCTGGCCATGCAGTATAGGTTGATAGGTGACTGGGTGAATAGACCACCGGAGGCCAGATGGCTTGATCTGGAGGAAGGGAAGGAGGGGGTAAGGCTTTCAGCGTTCTAGAGGATGGGGGAAGAAGGTGTACAGAAATCAATTAGATCCAAATCCTTTGGTGGTCTCGGTATTGGAGGGGTGGGAGCAACTTCGAAAGTGGGTTGGGGTAAATATAAAAGAAGAGATGCTGCTGCTCTCCCTAAGGGGGAATCCTGAGTTTATAGTGGGAATGGAAGATACTGAACTCCGGCGTTGGGAAGAGAAAGGGGTAAAGTGTGTTAAAGGGATGGAGCAAGGGGTAGGGACTGGAGTAGAGTTAGGCCGTGGGATGGGCTTAGGTATGTTTCATATTTTTCAGGTGAGAGACTATGCCAAGACCATTGGAAAGAACCGGGGGAGGGACTCTCCTTTAGAGGAGATGGAGCAGCTAGTGCTTAGCACCTGGAAGGAGGTGAAGGGCATTATAGGTAGAGCGGCAAAGATGGAGCGGAAATACAGACCGTCTTATGTATGTAAAACTAGAGCACTATGGTGTAGGGACTTGGAAAAGGAGATTCCTGACCAGGGTTGGGAGTTGCTGCTACAACAACATAAGGGACTATTGGTCTGTAATAAGTATCAGGAGTCTTACTAAAAGTTCCTACAAAGGATATATTGCCCCACCATATCTGGTGCACAAATACCGTCCGGAGATCTCACCCCTTTGTAAGAGGTGTAAGGGAGAGGTTGGTACCTATATGCACTGCTTTTGGGAGTGCCAACAATTGACGATTTTGGGAAGGTGTCGCTATGGAAGTAGGTAGGGTATGGGGCGGGTAGGAAAAACTCATGTTTCCTCTAGTTTGGGGTAGATGACTCAGAGGAAGAGGTGGAAACCCTTCTGAGATGGATCTGAATTTTGGTGGCAATGGCCAGACACTGTATATTAAACACTTGGATTTCGAGGGATGTTCCTACCCTGCAGCAGTGGAGGAACCTGTGTCTGCAGGCTCTCGGCATGGAAAAGCTATATTATATGACAAGGAACAGGGAAGATCAGTTTTGGGCAATGTGGGGGAGATATGTGTTCTCGCTCTCTCCGATTGAAAGGGAAATTATGGAAAAAGGGTTGGAGAGCTGAGGATGATGGCTTGGGGTGCCGAGAGGCTGGAGCATTAACGGGGGGTAAAGGATAAAAGGATAAAGGAATGATTTGGATTGGAGGGTGAGCCCGAATTTGGAGACTTATAAATCTTAGAGTCATAGCATAACCAGGACCGATGGAATAGAGATGTCTGTAAGAGAAAAGAGGGTAGAGGTGGCACGAGAGATGAGAAAAGGAGTTTTTTTGGGGGGGTCGATGTGGGGGATTGGGTGGGGGAGGGGAGGAGGGTCTGTCAATGGGTCAATGTCAATGGTTTTAGGCAAATGGAATATGAGTATGTATGTTTGGATGTATTATAAAAATCTAATAAAAATATTATGCAAAAAAAAAAAATGCATGAATAATATCCATTGTGCCTGTGCTTAACTTGACAATAAATATATGTTTCCCTTTAGCTCAATGCTCCAGTCTGGTGGTTTCTGAATATTCTAAGAACATGAAATTTTATTGTTTGCTGTTCACTGCTTTATTCAAATATAAATCAAGTTTGTCTATGTAACATCTAAATGAATTATACTGGCCAATTTAGAGGCAATTAAAAAAGGTTAATTGATTATAAGGACAAGATCAAACAAATATCCAAAAATGTTACAGAGACACTGCTGACTACTGAGAAAATAAGGTTTATACTTATTAATAATTTAAACCTAGAAGAAATACGAGGCCACAGGAAAGTGGCAGCGAGAGCAATTCCTCCTATAGTAGAAATAACACAGAAAGCACTATGTGAAAAAAAGCAAACTTTTTTAGATAAAGTTCCTCCTCAGGTCAAGGGAGGCAGGGAAGAAGAACAAAAATCAAAATATAGTCTACACAGCAGACCATGAAGCAGCACATATGTGGACAGGGAAATGGAACAAGGAGGGGCAGCAGAGAGCAGGGGTGCAGGCCGCAAAGGACAGAGACCACTACAACAAGGGGGAAGAGCGATCAAGAGAGCACCACAGCCGAGATACTGCCTATATTTATTTAATTTAACTATGAGAAATTTATCAGGTAGTGAGACATCTGTACTCAGCAGGGGCTGTCTTTTGCACCTAACAGGTACGTCTCTTTGATTTAGAAGCAGAGCTATAAAAATTCTTTAGAATCCTCAGGTTAAAAATTACCTGTGGAAAACAACAGGATGAAACCCAGATTGTACTGTAATGAATAGTTCTCTAAATATTAAATCTACTTACAATTCCCCCTGGTAAGAGTCCAGCAGTAGAAACGCTTTCCAGACTAGCAGAGAAGGACATTATGTCCGCTATATGTTGAGGGATGGGAATTCTTTTTAATCGAAATGTAACAACTTAAGAAGAGAGAAGAGAACAACTTTGAATACACTTAGACAAGACAACACATTTGTAATAAAACCAGTGTACAAGAGGGGGTTTGTAATACAATACAGGGAACAGCATACAGACGTGTGTAGAATCCTTCTAGAGGTCAAGAAAAAATACAAACTATAAAACTGATGTCTGGTCATTTAAAACTTGTTAGTTTAGGAAGGATTTTTAACCTCGAGATGGATACCATGGACTAGCATTTAAGCAACTAGCACTTTTCTGTATCAGTGTGGGTAAGAATAAACTGTCTTATTTACTCATGGCTATTACTAGATGTGTGCAATAAAAAATGACTTTTCTTTATAAAACCTGTGAACACGTTGGTCTATTTTTTTTATAAAGGAAAATGATGCTGACCTAAAAACAACACTGTGTTGTTTTGTGTTCCTTTGTTACTTTGTTCTCCAAGGCATGTGCACTTGGACAGTTTTATGTTCAGAGCCCCACCCTCGTATGTGCTCTTCCAGGAACTAGAATATATTTATTTAAAGTATGAAATCAGGAATGCTGCCCAGCTGCCCCTAGGTAGTGCTTCTGATAGAAGTGATACATAAGGGCAGCTGGTCAGCATTCTGAGTTTTTACTTTACATAAATATATTCTAGTTCCCATCAGTTTGTCTATGGTATTATTTTTTTTGTGTGTGTGGTTACTGTCAATAATGCCAGCACCACCTTAAAGAGTCCAAGAGTGCTTCTCCCTGTTGGTGTTGTGGCTTTGATGTGCAGCTTAACAGTAGGAATCATAACCTAAAATGTCCAAGTGACCATAGTCAGAAAGAAGTTGTCTATTTGGATATTAAAATCTGAGAGATAAAAAAACATTACCACAGCATTATTCAGGAAGTCTACAGATTGTTGTATGATTTTGCATGGTACTAGTTACCATGATCCAAAATTAGTGCAAAGCATACCGTATTTACAATTTACAAGATTTATGCATAATAGTAGTTGTATACAGACCCCCGTCTCAGGAGGAGGAAATGCACAAGGAAATGATAGAAGGCATCCTTAGGATGGCAGAAAAAGGGGAGATATTGTTGGAGGGGGACCTGAATATGCCAGATGTTAACTGGAGCACCTTTGCTGCAGCTACATCCAAGAACAGGATCATTCTCGATGCCCTACAGAGGGCATGCCTCAGACAGCTAGTGTTGGATTCCACTTGGGAGGGAGCAATCTTTGACCTGGTACTCTCAAATGGGGACAGAGACAGGATCTCAGATCTAGAAGTGGGTAGCCATCTGGGAACCAGTGACCATCAAACAGTGTGGTTCACTATAAACACAGCCACAGAGTCAAGCCATACAAAAGTGAGGGTACTGGACTTTAGGAGGACTGACTTTATCAAAATGGGAGAGTGCCTCAGAAAAGCACTAGCAAACAGGCAAAAATGAGGGGGTGGAGGAACAATGGGGAAATGTCAAAACTGCCATCACAGAGGCAACAAACCTTTGTGTGAAGCAAATAAACAAATCAAAATGAAAGAAAAACTGCTATGGTTCTCAAAAGAGGTGGCGTGGAAGGTTAGGGAGAAAAAGACAGCATTCAGGAAGTATAAGGAAACACAGAAGTAGCAGGACAGAGAACTGAACCAGTTAAAGCAGAAGGAAGCAGGGAAGGCAGTCAGAATAGCAAAGACCCAAACCAAGGAAAAGATAGCCAACTCAGTTAATAAGGGGGATCAAACCTTTTATAGGTACATTAGGGAGCGAAGAAAGACTAAGGAAGGGATAGTGAAGCTTAATAAAGGGGAGGTGGGTGGGCAGAGAGGGACAGTGAAAAAGCAGGGATACGAACAAATACTTCTGCTCCGTATTCACAAAAGAAGAGGAAGGGGAGGTACATAATCCAATCAATAGAAGCACTCTGGATAGGGGGGTTGATACCTGTCATTTCACAGAAGAAAGAGTTCTGAAAGAACTCCTAAAACTGAAGGTGGACAAAGCAATGGGGCCTGATGGGATTCACCCCAGAATTCTAAAAGAACTGAGAGGAGAACTAGTGACACCACCGACTACCATTTTTAACAAATCATGGGAGGTTGCTGTGGTACCTAAGGACTGGAGGAGGGAGGATGTGATTCCCCTTCACAAAAGTGAGAGCAAATCAGAGGCAGGAAACTACAGACCTGTTAGCTTAACCTCAGTGGTAGGGAAAATGATGTAATCACTTCTGAAAGAAAGGATTGTTGAGTACCTAGAGGCCAGGGACTTCCAGTGACACAGGGGCTCAGTATGGCAGCTTAAGAGAAGAGCTCTGCAGGACGGCAACAAATATACCTTCATCAACTGACCAGCCGGACGCTATTAAGATCAACAGTCTGGAGGCAATATGTCACTATGCAAGCCAAAGGTGAAAAATGTTTATTCAAATTCCCTCATAAATGAACAAATTCACTTGCTGTGTCATACTTACTGGGGACAGTGATGGCAGCTGACAATCTGACTTCTTCTGAGCAGCCAACAAATGCTTTTCTTCTCAAGGAAATCCAGGTGTTTCAGGAGGAGACCCGAATGATTTGCCAGCAGCTGCAATCTTCCTTAAAGCAAGTGGAAGAATGGATGGCTTCTAACATGAACGACAGAGTCGATCGGCTGGAAATGCTATTTGCCAGTCTTCTTAAAGACACCCAGCAGCTTATGGATAAAACTGACGATTTAGAAAACCTTGGCAGATGAAATAATTTAAGAATATTTGGGCTCCCAGAGGGGTCTGAGGGCAAGGGAGATCTCTTTATGTTCCTGCAAGATTTTTTCTCTGAATTTGTGGACACTTCGGATTTGGGCCGATTACCTATAAAGGGGGGTGCACCGTGCTCTTCTTCCCCCAAATAATCACCCTGGTGCTCAACCTCGATCTCTTATAGTACGATTCTGCAATTATGCAGTGAAGAAAACAATTCTATCGAGGGCTTGGAGAAAAGGTTGGTTAATTTATGAGGGGCACAACATTAGGTTGGACAATGACTATTCTCCCATGATTCAAAGGAAAAGAAAGCGTTTGTGCCACTCTTTAAACATTTGAGAGCTCAAAACTTAAAGTTCACCACCCCCTATCCAGCTAGGCTAGAGGTTTTCTACAAAGATGGCACAAAAATTTATGAAGACCCTGAGGCAGCCTAGGGGGATTTATGAAAAAATCAAGCCCTTCCTCCTGAGGAAATGGAGACCCAAACTCTGTGTTATAAACGTACACTACAAAAAGAACAATGGTCTAAGGCGTCTCCAGAGGGGAAAAGAAGGAGAAAAGAGCAGACTCTTTTAGTCATGATCCTTCTCAATGATGTGGATTTGGTGCAGTGTGGAAAGCCTCTTGGCAGAACATTTGGGGAGAGGCCTGCATTGGAGGAAGGGCATATCTATCATGACTATTCCAGCAAATGGCTACTTGTTCTTATCCCTTTGTAAAGCTGCGCATACAATCTTCAGATTATGGCTACGGAAGAAGTGACATTTGGGATCAATTTAGGAGTTGCAACTTCATTCTGTATGTTCTGAAAGGGAAGAGTGTAAACCAGGGAGGAACTTGCATAAGGCCTCTCCTCAGTACTTGGAGATTTTTTCATAGAGGAATTTCTACTCTTACTTCTGGACTAACTGTTAGATGCGTTTCAGCAACCTGCCTTCAGAAAGAGAACAGTCCTCCTTGTATCAACAATTCTCTGTATTATCAAGCCTACCAATGCAGGACACTGTGTGATACAGGTAGGAGGTATGAAGATTAGACATTTGTTTGAATAGCTCGGACATTTGGACATTACTCTGGAAGAACTGTTATCTGTTCTAGACTTTATATTTAAAGTGTAGTTTTTTTTTTTTTTTTTCTTTTGCCACTCATAGATTATTGTACTCTAGTACTTTGTATTCATAGGCGGAGATATTCAGAAATGAGCCAAAAGCCTGGCGCAAGTCCAGCACAGTGCAAGGTAGATGTACCATGACAAACCGGGTGACATATTCAGAAGTAATGCCAGCTTAACTGCGCCAGTGCAAGTCAGTTGAATATGGCACAGTTGTGCCACGGCGCAACCAGAGATGCACTGGCACAATAAGGGAAGCGTGGAGCACACCTGTACACAAACACAGGGGTGCAGCACACAGACAAGATGCCCAGAAACACAGCCGGGGGAAGTACAGTGACAATGGGCACAGGATCCCACCAGCAGGGCACACCAGTGCACACACAAGCACAGAGCAGGAGGGAAGACTGCCTAACACGTGATGGGGCACAGCCACCAACAGGGGTCCCATGAACCACAGCAACCTGAGCCAGTCCACCGGTATTAGACAGAAGCATGCCCCCGAACCATACCCCACAATGGCGGTATGGCCAGCAGGTGACCGGAGGGGACACTGGTCAATGCAGGTCTGCCAATGGTGCCCCCCCAGCCCACCAGCCAGCCATGGCCACTGCCACACTGCAATGGATGGCCACCTCCATGTCTGCAGTGCCAAACACACTCATGCCCCACACGCACACAGGCAGCCCACTCGCTGGGCAGGAACTGAGCCAGGGCCCAGGCAGAGGGCTAGACCCCATGGGACTGGGTGCCCAAAAGGGGATGCAGACAACCCCACCTCAGCATGCAGACATGTCCAGCAGGAGGACCATGACCTTTTGCTACCACCACGCACACATCTGTTGCTCACCCCTGACTGCAGCCCCATGGCGACCCTGCAGGCACAGAGCACACCCACCAAACTGGGTGATGGCCACCACCACAATGTGGCACACCACTGTACAAAGCCATGAACTACAGGAGCACTGCACAGCCACCCCCACCCCTGCACAAACACCATGGACCACTACCTGACCACTGCAGCATGGCTCCACACACCACCTGCAAAGCAGACATGGATATAGGTATGTAGCAGTGAAACACTTTATAAGGTGTAAAAATGCAGTGAAAAACAATATAACAGGGGAGGTACAATGAAGGGTGGGGACAGGTAACAGGCTGTACAATGGGATGGGGGATTGTAGGGGAACAGGAGCAGCAAGGGAAATGATGGCTATATACAGGGCTCCTCAACAGCGACCACATCCTGCTGCCACACCACGCCTCCACTCCCTCCGGCTGACTGCTGTCATCCACTGCATGGAGACCATGACATCCAGTACCCTCTGCATGACCACCAGAATCTGGCACAGGAGCCTGGCTTGCACCCACCGAGGGCTACGGGTAGTAGGCCATCTGACACCTATTGCATCGGACAAGACAGGCAATCAGTGCAATTGCCCAGAGACATATGCCCACCCACAGTGTGCAATGGATAGTGGGACCACACACCTCTGGAGAGCCCAGAATGGACCCATGTGGGGGGATAATGCCAACCAACAACACAGTACACCATGGTGGTGCAGAGAGGTGGATGGCACTGTGCAGTGGCCAGAGGACCACACTGTGACAGTCACATGGTGCACAGCAACAGCAGCACTGCAGCACAACTGGTGGCATCCGTGCACATGCCCATCCCACCAATAGCTGGTACATAGTGGCCAAGGGATGGTATGCAGTGGCATGCACAGTGGGCCGTGTGACACACACTGCTGTCACAGCACATGGCAGAGGTGGCCATGGCTGTGCCCACTCCCCACCACTACCCCACTGTGACACTGACAAGGAATGTGACAATGCATACCTGCCCCTTGTTGTGCAGTTGGTGTCACCTGCTGCCCACTAGGCTGTGCCGTCCTGGCCACCACCACCCTGGCCCACCTATGGTCCTCTAGCCCTGTGGAGGGAATGAAGAGAGGTGGACATCAGTACACAGTCACGCATGAGGAGCCCCCCACCACCACACAGCCCTCTGTGTGCTGGGTGCATCCCTGTCTGTTCTGAGGCCTGCACGCCAGCATGGCTGCCACCTTCACAGCAGCCAAGCCCGATGACTGGTAACCCCAGGCCGATGAAGTACCTCACTGTGGGCCATGCCGCGCAGCCATGCCAACACCACAGTAGGATGCCTGGCCAAACAGCAGCATAAGCACACCTACCTGGCTGTGGCACCGAACTTCGCAGGACACAGGCCTGCAGACACCACAGGTGGTCTGGTGCCCTCCACTGCAGGTCCCCCAATGGTGCCTGTGCTGTTTCACCGAGTACCATACACCAGACCTCTGCTCCAGTGCCTCAGTGACATGGTGCCACACCTCCACCCTGGCCTGCTGTAGTAGCACCTGACCATACAGCTGCCCCTCATAGAGCTGAACTACTGCCACCAGAGTGATTAGCTCAACCTCTGAACAGTTGCCTGCCCTCCTGCTCTGTCTCTGCACCATGCTCATCAGCCAAGTTCAACAGGAAAATGGCCGTGGAACAGCACATGTGTCTGCCACATGTGAAGGATGCGTGATAGGGTACACAAGGCTGCAATTGCACAGCACATGTCTGCACAGCCACTGCACAGTGTGGGGCCATAGCACAGTCATAGGCATGTGCAGCACACCGTGGTCTAGTGGGGTCATGGTGTCATGATACGACCCGTGGATCAGCGGCACAAATACACGATATTCAAACAGCGCATGCAAATCACCTCATGAGCCAATGCATGGTGCAGTGGGGAGCATTAGCATATCATTACAATTGCACACAGGCTAATTTGCATGCCTTGAGCCTTAAAAGCACCATGGAACAGCACAGGCCACAGACCAGTATTGCAACCGTTCAGGTACGTAACTGGCCATGGGGTATGCTGCTCTACTAACACACTGTTCTTGTTTTGCAGCACCAGCATGCCTCCATGGAGAGGAGCAGACAGAGTTGGCCGTGGACATGGATGCCTGACTGTCGAACTTGACAGGCATCCAGAGCCAGGACAGACCGTGTCTCAGCATTGTTGGGCATGTGGCCAAACCTGACATGGGGTTGGATGACCCCCTGGCTGGGTTCCTGCATGATGACAGCCTGAAGGTGCTGTGTGCAGTGACCCAGCTTGGTGTGTTGTCCGATACTGATGATGACCTTACACTGGTACTGGAGAGTATGGGGAGGTGGTGCCCGACATGCCCCTACCTGCTACACAGGCACCGGCAGGTCCCAGCACTGTGCCCGCAGCCCCACAGCTGCCCCCCATCCCCACTGGTACAGCTGTGTGCGGCACCACAGCCATGTCCGGTGTGGGTGGCGGTGGTGCTATAGGTGTGGCGGAGGTGCGGGGCACTGCCTAGCAGACAGTGGGGTGGTGGCAGCAGAATACAGGTGACATTAGGCAGCATGCCATGGTTCCCACCACTGGTGCACCAGACAACACTATGCCCCCTGCACGGCCCACTGTGCAGCATCCACCTGAGTGGGAGGCTGTGCAGCGGCATGCTATGACCCTTCCCCCAGCCTGGTGGCTGGACCAGGAGGACCGGGAGACCGAGAGGCTGTGGGAATACACTCAGTTACTGCAGGCCTCCGTGGATAACCAGGCATTTCTTGCTAATGAGGTGCACACACTGCAGGTAGCAGTGTGCCAGATGACCAAACAGCAGGATAGGGGTGAAGCAAGAAACATAGAAACATAGAAACATAGAATTTGACAGCAGATAAGGACCGCTTGGCCCACCCAGTCTGCCCATTTCCCTACCTACTGGATAAGCTGCAGATCCTAGTTAACCAGCAGCCTACTTCTTTCTACCCCAACCCCCCAGAATTGCCTTATGACTATCCCATGCATGCTTGAATTCCACCACTGATTTTGACTCCACAACCTCCTCCGAAGGCCATTCCATGCATCCACAACCCTCTCTGAAAAAATATCACTTAAATTACCTCTGAGCCGCCCCTCTATCTTCAAATTGTGCCCTCTTGTTCTTGCACACCTCTTTTTTGAAAGATGCTACCCTCTTGGACTTTGTTGATTCCTTGAGGTACTTGAAAGTTTCTATCATGTCCCCCTCTCCCTCCTTTCCTCGAGGCTATACATATTAAGCTCCTTAAGTCTCTCTTCATATGTCCTCCGGTGCAGACCCTGCACCATTTGAATGCCCTCCTCTGGACAGCTTCCATCCTGTCTATGTCTTTGCAGAGATTGGGTCTCCAGAACTGCACACAGTACTCCAGATGGGGTCTCACCAGCTGTCTGTACAGAGGGATAATAACTTCCTGTTTTCTACTGGTGATGCCTCTCCCTATGGATCCCAGTATCCCCAGCCCTCCTTGCTGCCTTCTCACATTGCTTGCCCACCTTTAGGTCATCTGATATGACTACCCCCAGGTCCCTTTCCATTTTGTTGTTGTTAGTATCTCACCCCCATTGTGTACTCTTCCCTGGGTTTTGTTTCCCAGGTGCATTACCTGCACTTCTTAGCATTGAATCTAAGCTGCCATACATTTGACCATTCCTCTAACCTTGCCAAGTCCGTCTCATCCTTTCCACCCCACCCTGTGCATCAACTCTGTTGCAGATCTTAGTGTCATCTGCAAAGAGACATACTTTTCCTTCCAGTCCTTCTGCAATGTCGCTTATAAAGACATTGAAGAGGACTGGTCCTAATACTGAACCCTGCGGTACCCCGCTAGTAACCCTCCTTTCTTCTGAGTGGACTCCATTTACTATTACTCTCTGTGTCCTATTCTCCAGCCAGTTCTTTACCCAGGCTGTCATCTTGGGACCCACTCCCAGGCTGGCTAACTTTATATATTAATCTTTTGTGTGGGACTGTGTCAAATGCCTTGCTAAAGTCTAGGTAGGCCATGTCCACAGCCCCTCCCTGATCTACTACTTTGGTCACCCAGTCAAAGAAATCTATCAGATCCGTCTGGCATGATCTTCCCGCTGTGAATCCATGCTGCCTAGGGTCTTGTGCCCCTCTGGCCTCTAGATACTCGACAATTCTTTCCTTTAGAAGTGATTCCATCATTTTCCCTATCACTGAGGTTAAACTAACATGTCTATAGTTCCTGCTTCTGCCTTGCTCCCACTTTTGTGAAGGGGAATCACATCTGCCCTCCTACAGTCCTCGGGTACCACCCCATCCTCCCATGATTTGTTAAAGAGGGTAGTCAGTGGTGTCACTAGTTCTACCCTTAGTTCTTTTAGAATTGGGCAGGCTCACCCAGATGCAGGAGGCCACGACTGCAGCATTGAACTTCATGACCAGTGCCATTGTGGCATCAATAGACTGCATGACCGGTACCATTGCAGCTGGGTTTGTGTCGGTGGCGGCCACTGGGCTAAGCCATATGCAGATGACCCTCCACAGTGCACTGTTCACGTCATGGTCCTGGCATCTGGTGACACCGGCATGGCGGATGCTGGGATCAGATATCAGCATCCCAGACACCCCTGGGGAAGGCCTTTTGGCTGCCATGACACCCCTGCATGGACTCAGTCATGGTCAAGCACATCGACCCGGGGGGTGGGGGCATCTGACTCCCCCCCATGGCCGATGTGCAGCAGGTATCTGACGATTAGCCCCAGTGCAGTCACCCCCATGGCCATGCCGGTCATGGACTGTGCAGTTGGAGTGACATGTCCGCTACCCCAACCTGCCATCCGCCTGCTGTCACCACACACACACATGGGTGGTGGTGGTGCAGCATGGATGTGGTGGCTCGCATGTGTGCTGTGCTGCATGTCCCCTGTGTGTGTGGACCATGCTGCTGTGGTGTGTGGCATGGACGTGATGATGGCAGCCCAACTCCAGTGCTGCCTCTGCACTGGTGTCATGCTTCTGATCCATGCCATGTCCCTCACCCTGTGTGTGGGCAGCTCTGTGTGTGTGTGTGTGTGTGTGTGTGTGTGTGTGCCTGTGTGTATGCCACTGCTGCGTGTATCTGTGTGTGCTTGCCCATGTGTCAGTGGCCCTACCCTGTGTGTTGTCCACTCCTGTCCCTGCATGCATACTATTGTGCATATCCCATCCCCTGTGGTGTGTGCTGGGCTGTGTGGGCCATGCCTGTGTGTCTGTGTACTCACCTGCATTGTCCATAATGCTCCATTGTGATCATGTCATGGTGCCGCTGTGTCTCCTGCACCATTCTCAGATCCCTCCTGCCAAGGGGTGCCTGCCCACCACCCTCTGGACCATTACCACCGTCGTCCCCTCTACTGTCACCCTCATCATCCTCAACTACTATTCCACGGTCAGTGGCCATATTGTGCAGAAAGCAGCAGGCTAGGAATATGCCACAGGCTTTCGATCAGCTGTATTGTAAGGCACCACCTGTCTAGGCAATGGAATCGCATCTTTAGCATGCCAAAGACATGCTCGATGATATTGCATGTGTTGGTGTGTGTCTCGTTGTATCTTTCCTCCACTGGGGATGATGGTCACCGGTATGGAGTGAGCAGTCATAGCCTCAGTGGGTTGCACTGTCACCTGAGTGATAGACAACATGGTTATCCCTGCACTGTGCTGTGCTGCCACCCACTCCCTCCCAGCCAGCACACACACCTCAACAACCAACCCATCCTCCCTCACCCACCCCTTGGGGTGTGTCTTTCAGGCATCCTGGCATACGTCCTACTCACTAACAAGGTGGCCCATGGGGATGCCTCCCCACTCAATCCTATGGCACAGCACTGAACTGTGCCATATGAAGGCATTGTGTGCACTCCCGGGGCGTGTGGCACAGACATTGATGATGCACCCCATGGCATCGCACACCCCCTTTCAGTTGATAGATGGGTATCCCTTTCAGTTGATGCACACTGCACCCTCTGGGCTGGGTGGTGTGCGGATGCCAACATGGGTACAGTCTATTGCCCCAATCACACCTGGCATGTGTGCCACCCGGTGGAACTCCTGCATGTTTGCTGTGCACTCTGCCTGTGTGCTGGGGAACTGGATGTACTCCAAAGCATATAGCAGCAGAGCAGTGAGGAACTGGGTGAGGAGGCGGGACATGGCCAACTGGGTGATGCCTGTGGTATCACCCGTTGGTCTTTGGAAGGTGCCCGTGGTGAGCAAGCACATCATGGCAGTCACCTTAGTCTCCACTGTCATGGTATGACTACATCTGGTGGGTGCCTGCATCTCATCACTGCACAGCTCACAGAGCTGCCTCAGAACTGTCCTGTTCAGGTGGTACTGGCCCACAATCTCTGTGTTGCTAAAGTTCTCATACGTGATCCTGGCACGGTACCACCTGTGTCAGGCATACCACTGACGGGCCCTTTGTTGGCCACCCTACTGTTCCTCCTGCCTCCCCACACCCCTCACTATGGCATCCATCAGGAATGGGCCACTGTTCATTGTTCATGCACTGGGTGTCTCCCTGGGTGCCACTCACGCTCTGTCTGTCCATCCATCAGTCTGTGTTACTCTCTCTCCTCTCTGTCTGCCTCTCTCCCTCTCTAGCTCTCTCTCTCTCTCTCTCTCTCTATGTCACTCCCTCTCAGTCTCTCTCTCTCTCTCTCTCTCTCACTGTGCTCAGTGTTGCACATCTGCTGTCTGTGTGTTTGAGCCTTTATTTATTGGCTCAAGTCTGCCTGTCGCAACCTGGGGTTTGCTCCACACTTGCGCCATGCTCTATGGCTGAATATGCCATTGTGCCACATATACATGGGAATGCCCCTGCTCTTGTGCTGCACACAGTATGGTAATGCATTGGCACACTGGGATTTGCCTGCGCTATGGCTCCCTTTGAATATCGCTCGGCGGTGCATATTCGGACTTGCACCAGCGCATCTCAGTTGCACCATGCGCAAGTGCTCTGAATATCTCAACCATAGATCATAAACCATAACAATAAGATAAGGAGGAGGATGGAAATCTAAATAAACAAAAATATTATATACTTAATTATGGAAGTGTTAGAATTCTATCCCATGGCTTCATTATAGAGTCCTGCAGTTACTCTGAAAAAAGTATTGAGGCCATGCTGTTTAATGTTCCTGATTTGTTCAGGGTGTTTGGGGTTTTTTGGGTAAGTACCCCAACAGTACTAGGTGAGATCAGGGCACTGGAAGGAGCCAGGAATTTGATATGACTCCCTGGTATGGAAGTACAATTAGCAGTATTGTGTTCTATCAGAAAAATCCATTTTTTAGGGGTGATTTAAGATGCAAGGTAGATAGTTATTTGCATAGTTTAGTAAAACTTAAGTGTTTTTCAATTGATAGTAAGTTTTATTAGTAGGTTAAACAATTTTTGGATTTTTATTTTTTTGTTGTTTTTAAAGGTAAGGATTAGGTTTAATAATTTTCTTTTAATTCAGCAAAAGGGAATCCTTTCTCACCTTGTTCACTATTTGACTTGGATTGTATATTACACTATCTTATTCAGACAAGGTTTTTATTTTGGTAAAAAAAGACAGTCTTATTAGATCTTGAAGTTAATGTTCTATTTCCAGCATTAGAATGCTCCTTAAGGAGTTGGTTACTAAATATATCTTTAATTAAGATTTTGGGTTCGTGTTGTACAAAGATGTCACAGTGTTTCCACCAGAAAAGTACAGAATTTAGACATAAGAAAGTTCAGTCAAGAGAATGGCCAAGGAGAGTTACCCTTAATTTCAACTCTTTTTGGTGTATCTTCCAAGATTTTGTTTGGTCTATTATAATCAGTATGTTGAAGCTGAAAAGGGGTAGCCCCACACACTCCAGAGGTATCAGGTATGTTTGGACTTTAAGTGATAGTGATGGGTAGTACAAGGTTTTATAGTTTAAGAATTTGATCTTACAATGTTAATGGGATCACAAATCCCATTAAACACTATAGACTTTTGCATTATGCCCACCATCAGAAAGCAGACGTCATTTTTTTTCCCAGGAAATGCATTTGACACCAGCGGAGCATGAAAAGTTTTTTAAATTTGGATTTGAGAAGGTATTTTATGCTTCATGTTCTCATGGGAAATGTAGAGGGGTCTTGATTTTAACACGAAGAGGTTTCTGTTTAGAGGCAACTGAAATACTAAGGGATCCTGAAGGCAGGTATGTTATTATTAATGGTTCATTATTTGGCAAATAATTGACATTGGTTAATACCTGTTTTCCACCAAACTCATTAAAAGGTGTATTTTCTAAAAATTGTTCTCTCCTCACTTCCCATTTGAAAGGAAGAGTGCCTTTTTTTGGGGGGGAGGGGGGTAAATTTAACTCTCAATCCTGGGTTGAATTCCTCTAACCCAAAGCATTTCCAGAACTTGGTAGTGACCAAATATTTTAATAGTGCACTGAAACATTTCGGGCTAATGGATGGCTGGAGGTGCCTCCATCTGAGGGAAATAAATTATACTCATTACTCAGCTAGGCATGGTAATTCAGCGAGACTCGATTTTTTTTACTACTCTAGAACATCTTAGTGATATTCAGAACCTCTCTTTTGGCCCTATTCTTTTTTCAGACCATGCCCCAATCTGGATAACTATTGAATATGAAACACATCCCACACATTCATTTTGGCATTTAAACATGGTTCACATGAAGGATCCCACCTTGAGGCAAAACAGTATTGAGCAAGTTAAGGTCTATATCAAGATAAATGATGCAGGAGAGGTTTCAGATTCCATCCTGTGGGACTCCTTTAAAGTGTTTATTTGGGGGAACATAGTGGCATATGCCACAGCTAAACAAAGGTAGTGGAGACAGAAATCTTCTGAACTTTATCAGGAAGCACAATTGTTGCAAGCTAGGTTAGCCATAGGGGATATGTCAGTTAAGAATAGATTACTGGAAGTAAAGGCGATCATAGAAAAGTATTTGGATTAAAAGACTGAGTCAGCTTTGTATATTTTACACCAAAGATCACAATTGGGGGGATCTAGGGGGGCTGGATACTTAGTTAGACACTTGAGAGCACAGAAAGTGGCAGCCACAATTTTAAAGATGCAGAACCTGACGTCAGATAACGTTACTTATAAACTGAAAGAGATATTTCAAATCTTTAAAACTTACTATCAGGATTTGTACTCTCTGGACTTACAATGTCCTGTGGAGGATCAGGTCCTCTAGTATTTAACTCAAGCTAAGTTACCTAGTCTATCGGAGCAACAGGCTGCCTCCTTAATAGCCCGTTACTCAAATGGAATCCTGAGATCTCAAGCTAACAAAAGTCCAGGGAATTATGATTTTCCTTCAGATTTGTATAAGCTAAAGGATATGCAGCAATTGCTTTGTCCAATATTAGTTAGAGCAAAGACAGGAGTCCAGGAAGGAACATCCCTTCCCCCCTCTTGGAATAGTGTGATAATAACAGCCCTACTAAAACCGGGCAAGATCCTGTTAGGGTGGAATCTTACCACCCCATTTCTGTGCTTAATGCAGATTATACATTTTTTATGGTTGTACTCACATCTCAACTCGATGATCTTCTCCCGGGCTTGGTTGACTGTGACCAAACTGGGTTTGTTTGGGGCCGCCAGGTTTTTGATAATGTGAGGTGTGTTTTTTTGGTAGTAAACCATGCGGAGGAGCGATCCCTTCCTTTTGTCCTGGCCAGCCTGGATGCGGAGAAGGCATTTGAAAGGGTCTCTTGGCCCTTCCTCTGATTGGTACTTCAGACTTTTGGATTTCTGTCGAACTTTATAGCCATGCTCAATTCTATCTATTCTCCCTCCTTTGCATATGTTAAGGTTAATGGTTCTCTAACAGAACCATTTCCATTGGCCTGTGGTACCCATCAAGGATGCCCCTTATCACCCCTCTTATTTGCATTATATGGTGAGCCTTAAGCTTCATTAATTCGGCTTTCCAAGCAGGTGGAGGGATTCCCTTGGGGGGAGGGAATATAAGGTGTCACTATTTGCAGATGACGTACTATTAACTTGACAAATCCCTCCTTCTCCCTACCAAAGGTGTGGCAACTACTACGGGAGTTTGAAAGTTTCTCTGGTTTCCAGTTAAATCAAAAACTGAAGTAATTGCCTATTGTTATACTCCCCCACAAAATTTATGAGAAGGTTTTCCTGAGAGATGGAACAGAAATTTCATTAGATATCTGGGGGTTAATATAACAAAATCATTGGATCATGTGGAGCTTTTAAACTATCAACCCCTCACTCAGGAGCTAAAAAAAGTATTGCATTCTTGGGTGATATTACCATTATCTTTCTTGAGGAAAGTGGAGGTTATTTGTTTGATGATTTTGCTAAAAGAGCTTTTTCTCCTTCAAAACACTTCCTATTCTCCCCTCCAAAGCAATAGTCAGGGATTGGCAAAGAATAATTCTCCAGTTTGTCTGGAAAGGAGGTCCGGCTAGGATCCACTCTGAAATTTTGGTCTTGTCACCTAATCAAGGGGGAATTTAGAATGGTATGCCAAGGCAGCATTTCTTCACATAGTTTACTTGTGGACCAGTTCAACTTATTTATCCCACTGGAAGGACATAGAACTGGTCTTAAATGATCTGCATGATATTCAGAGAATGCTTTACTCAGCAGCTACCCCATGTATCCCCATTAGGCACTTTTATCTTTTTACCAGAGTGGTATTAAAAATATGGCAGTCATATATTTTTACATTGCCCTCAAAATCTCATTTGTTAATGAAAGCTATGACATGGGATGGAAATACCCCTTTCTATAGATCTGAGATTTTTCTTAGGTGTTGGGCTCATTTGGGTTTGACATATTATTTTCAGTTATTTGACGATAAGGGTCTTCTCCTCTTTTCTGCGTTGCAGACTAGATATGGGCTTCGGTCAGTGGATTATTTTAGGTATTTGCAGATAAGTTCGTACTTACAGGCTAAACCTTATTTTGATTTTTAACCTGAGTTACAGAAAGTGTCAGGGGTTCGAATCATTGTGGAAAGTCAAAGAGAGGAAGTTGCCAGTCATATCATTGGGAGATGGTATGCAGCTACTCGGGCACAGAAAGCTGACTTAACCAGCGTTGTATAAACAGATGGGAGCAGGAGCTGGAGGATTCTATAAGCTGGGAGGAATGGTCCCAGTCAATGTTACTAAGTAATAAGATCCCCCCCCCCTTGCATAAAAGAATTCTCTTGGAAATGCCAGGTGCATTTTTTTCTAACATCGGTAAGGGTGGCGAAATACAAGGGCACTCAATGCGCATATTGTTGGTGTGAATGTGGGTCTCAGTTAGTGGATCAGGTGCATGTATTTTGGAGTTGCTCTAAGCTGCTCACCTTTTGGCAGGATGTACAAGGGGTCTTGCAGCAGGTGTTCATCGAACCAATAATTTTGTCCCCTAACTTGGCCCTACTGCTTATTTTTCTCAAAACATTCAAGCTCCCTAAACAATGGATTAGATTATTAATGTTGTTATTATTATGTGCGAAAATCTAGATTTTGGTTACAAACACAGACACCATCTTTAGCAATTGTTGCCAGGTGGTACATTATGTGTTTGAGTTAGACAAATATCATTATAAATGCCTGGGTCAGGAATATCAGCATTTGAATTTTTGGAAACTGTGGATTGGCTATCAGCAGGAAATTGATCCCACCTTCGTTCCATGAACACACCTATGTGCCCCTCCCATTGGATTTTATTGAATTTCTGGAGTGTTTCTGGCTTAACATTCTTGGATGTCTTTATTGCTTTCCTCTCTATAAGTGTTTTCTTTTATTCATGATGTATGCTATGCACTGTAGACACTTTTAGAAAAATGTGAAACTTGATGTAACTGATACACGAAGTGGATGAATAACTCTCCCATGAGGAAATCTGAATGGTACAAAGAAAAGTAAGATTTATTTACATTGTAGATTGTATATTTTGATGCTCTAAGGCTGATGCTGGTAATGTTTATATGTTGTATTATGTGATACAGAAAATTTCAACAAAATATGCCTAAAAAAAGAGAGTACCTAGAGGCCAGTGGGGCACAGGATCCAAGGCAGCATGGATTCACAGCAGGAAGGTCATATCAGATGAATCTAATAGATTTCTTTGACTGGGTGACCAAAGTAGTACACCAGGGAGGGGCTGTGGACATGGCCTACCTAGACCTTAGCAAGGAATTTGACACAGTCCCACGCAAAAGATTAATGAACAAATTAGCCAGCATGGAAGTGGGTCCCAGGGTGGTAACCAGGGTAAAAAATTGACTGGACAACAGGACACAGAGGGTGATAGTAAACGAAGTCAAGTCTGAAGAAAGGGGGTTACTATTGGGGTACCACAGGGTTCAGTGCTGGGTCTGGTCCTTTTTTTTTGCATTATTTCTTTATCCTCTTATGTGCCCTGTATCTGCCACTTCCTTCAGGCAGCCATGATCCCCGTTATCCACCTACTGTCCTCCCTGGAGCCACCTATCTCAAATTGCAGCCAACCCTGGGGTAGCTCAGCATAACCCTTCGCCGAGTGGGTCCCTCTCCTCCGAGGGGGAAGGCACTGGTGGGGCAGGCAGCTCACTCTTTCTCACAGCCTCAGGGCACTGCTGAGGTGGTCAGGCTCCTCGAGAGTTCTTCGGTGGTGTCGGCAGATCGTCTGCCATCATCCTGGCCAATCCAGGATATTTTTCCACTTTTCTGGTTCTCCTGACATCGCGCGGCATCTTGTAGTGCTCCCAGTCTCCACCGGGGGCCACTACAGAGTGAGGCATCACCCTAACCCACCCCTGGGGAAGAGAGCAGTCCTTTGGATGCTCAATCCTCTCCCACCCCAGCCGACCCCCAGTGACCTGAGTCCATTCCCGAACCTGGGTCGCCGGCATGGTTTGAGGTAAGGCACCAGTGCCTCAACCCTCTGCACCACTGGGGGGTCTGGTCCTTTTTAATATCTTTATAAGTAACATTACAGAGGGACTGGAAGGAAAAGCATGCCTCTTTGCAGATGACACAAAGATCTGCAATGGGGTTGATACACAATGGGGTGGAAAGGATGAGAAGGGACTTGGCAAGGTTGGAGGAATAGTCAAGAGTATGGCAGTTTAGATTCAATGCAAAGAAGTGCAATGTAATGCATCTTGGAAACAAAAACCCAGGGGAAGAGTACACAATGGGGGGGGAGGTATCAACAACAAGAAAAATGGAATGGGACCTGGAGGTAGTCATATCATATGACCTAAAGGCAAGCAAGCAATATGAGAAGGCAGTAAAGATGGTTGGGGGGGTACTGGTATGTATAGAGAGAGGTATCACCAGTAGAAAACAGAAAGTTGTTATCCCCCTTTACAGACAGTTGGTGAGACCCCATCTGGAGTACGGCTTGCAGTTCTGGAGACCCCATCTCTGCAAAGACATAGACAGGATGGAGGCAGTCCAGAGGAGGGCAACTAAAATGGTGCAGGGTGTGCAACAGAAGCCATATGAAGAAAGACTAAAGGAGCTTCATGTGTATACCCTTGAGGAAAGGGGGAGGGCATGATAGAAATGTTCAAGTACCTCAAGGGAATCAACAAAGTCCAAGAGGGTAGCATCCTTCAGAAAAAGACATGTGCAAGAACAAGGGGACACAATTTCAAGATGGGGGGACAGCTTAGGGGTAATGTGAGTAAGTATATTTTCACAGAAAGGAGGGTGGACACATGGAATGGCCTTCCTGAGGAGGTCATAGGGTCAAAAACAGTGGGGGCATTCAAGAATGCATGGGACAGACATAACGCAATTCTGGTGGGGGGTAGGAAGAAGTAGGCTGTTGGTTAACTAGGATCCTCAACTTGTCCAATAGGTAGGGAAATGGGCAGACTAGATGAGCCAAGCGGTTCTTATCTGCCATCAAAGTCTAAGCTTCTATGTGAGAGACAAGATTTTGTGGCAGCCAAAAGTGACATGACACACTGGTTCAGATGTAGAGGATAAAAGAACCAGATATTTAAAAAAATGTGATTATAGAGATGAGAGTAAAACCAGAAAACGGCTACTTACACATAGGGAATCCACAGGTGAAACCAGTCATTCACTGTAGCTACTGCAATAAAATAAAATCACTCAAATTAGACAAGTTGTTAGCAAACATTAGCACCTATTGTGTTAGAGTGAACCAGCAATGCAAGGTTTTCAAAGAATGTCCATAACTGTGGCTAAATGAAATCAAAACAAAGGACAAGGCGGTTCATTCCCAGCTTTTCAGAGCTAGGGACACCACTAAACAGCTACTTTTGGGGCCCTTACAACTGAGAATGTCTCTGTGTAGGAGATGGAGTCTGTGGACATACCAGTAAGAAAAATTCTTATGTACACCCAAGAACACTTAAGGAATATGCTATAACAGAATATATGGATGAGAATATATGGGTGTTGCACCCAGGGGATGATTTATGTCTTACAATGCTAAACAATGCCTGTAGAAAAATGTGTACTGGAAAAACATGGGATGGAAACCCTTCCCCTGGTTGAAACACATAATGAAAAGTCTTGTTACTTATGATTTGGAGGCCTTGTCAAGATATGTAGACTGAAATATTACTATACACCTTAAATTTGTATATTTTGTACTAAATCGTTTGTTCAGGACCTCCTTGTAAATAAGTGTGCTCAGTGGACTTATTCCTGCTAACAAATTTGAACTTGAAAATAAAAATCCTACATTTCTAAGAAAATCTCAGATTATTTTAAAGTTAGAGACTTGAGTGCAATCTCACAAGCAAGGTTTGCCTGATGGTATAATGACAATGACTGCACTCACAAATTTAGATACTATGTGGGCATTCTTGAAGGTCCTAAGATTAGAAGAACTTATGCAAGATTTAAATTGGGGACTTTTGATTCTAATGTCATGTCTGCTAGTTTTGGTAAGTCCTCCACACCTGATAATGCATTCGGTAATTGCAACAATAAGTCTAAGGAAGATCTGTTGCACATGGTGATGCATTATGCATAGTCTAATAAAACAAGAAACTCTTGGATTGCTCCTATACTAGACTCTATAGTGCACACAGATCAAAATATGATTTTTAAAATATTGTTTATGACAGAAGATGAATACATAGTTACAAGAGTAGCACAGCATCTTCAGACTATACAAAAAGTCAGAAAAAGAATGAGTAGGAAAGCTAGATATCATACACCTAAATAAAATATAATATTTGTCAGTTTTTTCTATTAATTTAATTAATCTCTCAATGGTACACATATGGTTTAAATGAAAGAGCACCCTGCATATGTTATTTTTTCACTTGACTCTACAGATGTGTGAAATCTGTGAATTTTGTTACACAAAATATTTCGTGAATTCATGCGTTTTGTGAAATATTTTGAGGATGAGAAATGCAAAATTCCACAGGCAAAATCAGGAATTTCTCCCATGAATGGCAGAATTTCACTGTTCTCAGGTGATATTCCACAGCTCATGGGAGAAATTTGTGATTTAGCATGTGAAATTCATGATTTTGGTGGCAGAATTTAATTTTGCTGCATCTCTACTTGACTCTTACATTCTGTTACCTACCTACCTACAATGTCCGTGTGACAAATTATTTATATGTTGGTCAAACAAGCAGAGTAGTTAAAATTAGAATATAAAACCATGAGAGTGACACAAGAACAAAAGAGTAACAATCTCCAGTACTCCCGCTATTGGAACAGGCAGGATATCAGGGAGCACCCCTCAGTTTTGGGGGTTCCAGAGGTACTATATAAACTAACATGAGTAGGTAACTATTCAAAGATGTTACACAAGTCAGAAATGTGATGGATTTCTGACCTGGGCTCTTAAATCCAGAGACTGGTTTGAACATTAAGACAAACTACCCAGACTGTTGATAACCAGTGGTGGGTGGGAGACATGCCTGCCAGGATTTATGTATCATTGATATTTATGTGACAAAAAATGTGCAAGTTGAGTTTGATATGTATAGAGATAGTATCAAAGATTGGTTTACAATAATCAGTAAGGTTTAGTTGTATAGATAATGCTCTGAAATACCTGGTAGTAGTATCTTGTACATAATCATGTACAGGAAATATATATTTTGAAAATTCTGGCAGAAAAGAAAAGCCAATATATTGTAACAATATTGTAACAATATTTTCGATACCCCCCCCTTCAAATTCGGAATTCAAATTTTAAATCTGTAGGTTTCCTTTTGCCCTTATGCTTCCCCTACTTGCCTACCCCTTAATGCACAGCTATTTACATTACATTATTCACAATATTACTTTTCTTTAGTGGGAGTATGTCATGTGAGCACCCTAACTGCCCCATTTGTTCCTGCCTTCTGTTTTAAAGAAAATGTTATTGTTGAGTGTATTTAAGGCCTCATCTAAAACAAGTGAAACGTAATCATGCTAAACAAAATGCAGGAATGTATGTGAATGATAATCTCATACAGAGTGGCAAGATGATAAAGATGTATAAAACTATGTGGTAAAACATTTTATTTCTTAGCATTACAGTGCTGTTCTAGCCTGCATGCTCAAGGTCATCAATATCTCAATAATATAGAGGCTATGAGTATTTAGTTGCTTAGCAACCAACATGGGCATGCTTAGGCATGCTGTCACAGCATCAGTGTGATTATGTGGAGTTACACTGCATGTGGAGCTTCCATGCAGGCTCAAGAGAGAGAGCAGTGCACAGTCGGTGTTCTCTTTCAGCAGAATTCTGTTAGATGCTGAGAGAGGTAAATCATATTTAACATATTTCAAAGAGAGCAGAAGTTTATATTTAAAAGTTCTAGATTTAAGAGTTGTATCTGGGCATCCTCTGTTTTATCACAGGCATTGGCAGCAGATATAGTCCTCAATTTGAAACAACAAAAGAGCGAAGTAAAGCTATTGAGCCACGTGTGAATGCAGGCTCTCAGTGTAGGTAATGTAAAAGGATTTTATAAAGAAGTCATATTTCTGTTCAAATAAAATAAGTGAGCCAAACAATTTCACGCGTTTAGGCACAAAAGTATCAATGTAACAGAATAAGAGACCAAAGCATTGGTAAAGTAAAACAGCATAAAGATCAGTTTCAAAAACAAAGATTTTTTATACTTTTACTTATGCAAGCAATAACACACGGCGAAAGGGTGTGATTATCGCCTGATAAAACGCTCAGGGGCAAGTAAGGCACGAGGCGCTTGCACTGAGTGCCTTATGCCCCTGGGCGTGCTCTTATCAGGTGATAACCCACACCTCGGAGTGTGTTATTGCACTTATAAAATGGGCCCCATGTAATTATGTAATGGGAAAAAAATAAATAAATAAATGAGTCAAAAATATTAAAAAAAAAAAGGTTTCAATATTTCAGATAGTAAAAAAATAGTCCCCCTAATAAGTCACTTTAAAAAGTGTTTCATTGGAAGCACAGTGTTCCTCTGTATGGTCCCCCAATAAGTCACTTTAAAAAGTGTTTCATTGGCAGCACAGGGTTCCTTTGTATTCCTGAAGTTAACTATCACTATTGATTTTAATATTTTAGGACTCCCTTTCACATTCTGTTTTTTGTGTGGTACAGTCCTTTCCCTGAGAGGCAGCGTGTGCTTTCAATCATGTCTGCCACAGGGTCTGCGTATATTGCTGCTTCTCAGTTCCTCGCTAGAGGTAAAAAATGCAACAGAAGGCAAGGCAAGCACAACAGGGCAAGGTGATAGATGGCTTTATTAAAGTGCAGAATACAGTCAACCACCCAACAGCTCAGGCTGTTCTTTTACCAGTTTCAAATTAACACTCATCTTCAGGAGAATTAATAAAGCTGTTTTTCACCTTGCCCTGTTGTGCCGTGGCTTGCCTTCATTCTCTCAGAAATAAGGAGTGCATATTTTAAGGAGTTTTTTAAAAGACAAAACAAAGGTAGTGCAGTTGCCAGGAGTATCTGGAGCGAGCATGTAGCTTGCCAGCTGCCGCGAGTGAGCGTGTCAATTAGCGGCCGCCATACAATACCATTTCCTCCTTAGTGTCACTGTGGAAAAATAAAGTAGTTTTACTTCACGGCTAATAGTTTTCAGCTCCAGTTTTTATTTTTGCAGTCTTGAGGCTGGGATTTACACGATAAAGTGGGGGGGGCATGGCAGTCTGGAGGTTTGAGGATAAGGGGGACAAAAAGGTAGAAATACAAGGAGAAAATACTCAGTGAGTAAATAAAGTGGCATATTTATGGCGTGTGTATGAAGGGACCTTGTTTATCTTGAGTGGTATGTATGGTGCTGTTACAGTGCTTCAGTGTTAGGTGGAGAAAAGTGGTTCTTTTTGCTGTTACAGTTTGCCGCAATGACAAGAATAACATATCCCACTAGCACTTCACT
Source organism: Neoceratodus forsteri (assembly GCA_016271365.2). Lineage (NCBI taxonomy): Eukaryota > Metazoa > Chordata > Ceratodontiformes > Ceratodontidae > Neoceratodus > Neoceratodus forsteri. Next base: position 1,397,818,429 of record CM057450.1, read on the forward strand.
GAGCTGTGCCAGTTTATTCTTTTGTTTAGTATTGGCAAATCTCAGTGATTCACTGCTGTTATGTGCCCTCTGGGTAGATGGCAGTCCTGGTTGGATACAATATCTTCTGATAAGGACGTGGCTCAGAAGATATTGTAGCCAATCAGGTTTCTAGATTTTTGATGCCCATTTAATAAAACAGTATAATTCACTTAGATGTTATAGGGACATACCTGATTCAGATAAAGCCATAAAGAACACATGGCAGGATTCACAAAGCAGATGTGCTGGGCGCAAATGAGATGCACCATCTCCAAACAGTGGGATTCACAGGAGGATGTGCCTCAAGATGAACTGTGCACATCCCCACTGTGAATTGCACTGAAATGCCATGGTGCAGCCCAAGATGCCCCAGCTCAACAGGGATGCATAGAAGCACCCTGGACAGCATGACACTGAATATGGAGCAAGTAAACAAGGAACACAAGAGCAATGGGGGAAACTGCAGTGGCACAAAGGATGCAGGAGAACACACTGGCAGGGACTGGCCAGAGTGCCAAAGGGCCAGAGAGAGGCCACAGCAGACAAGGTGCACATTATATACCACACACGGAAACACCTGGAACCACCAGACATACACCCCACACAGGGGCCAATCAGGCACAGATGCCATGCTTGGGGTGCCTAGTAAGGTGGGCCACAGCAGCAGAGGTGCTCTGTACAGCATGGCAGAGGGTGCTGTACATGGCCTGGTACACAGGAACCCAGTAGCATTCACAAGGCAGATGCTACACAAGTGCACACAGGTGGTCAGACACAATGGCAGACAGTCTGAAGGCCATGCCCTGCACAAGTGGAACATGGACACATGCAATGTGAACCACAATAAGAGTGGTACAACAACAGGGGACCAGCACAACAGATGCAGCTGTCATGCACCACACACAGAAGAGGGGCACTGTGAAAGGCAGCATGATGCAATGCCCACCAACATGCCAGAGGCAACAAGGAGGGTGCACACTGAGGCTGGCATGAAGGGGGACAGGATGCGTGTGTGCACAGTACCACAGGTGCACACATGTGAATGGGAACAAAGGTACAGTGGAAACCAGAAAGCAGAACAGAGTACATGCACAAGGTATAGTGAATGACCACAGACATCAGTAGCAGCTGGAAACAGTTTAGTAAACAATGAATGAAACAGCAATAACTATGTACAAAACAACCAGCACTAGGAACAGGGAAGATGTGGTGTGGGAATATATACAGGAGCAATGATAACAGTACACAGGAGGGTGATAGTATTGAGGTGGTGGAACAGGGGACATCTACAGACAATGGGGATGGGCAAGGTGTATGGGGTCAGAACAACAGAGGGGCTAGATACAGATGTCCATGGCTTTAACGTGCCAGACGGCCACCCCTCCATCCCCTGGTACTCATCAACTGGACCAGCATAGTGAGTGCCTGCAGAAGCTGTCCCTGCTGCCTGTACAGTGGTTGTATGGTCCTCCTCAGCATCATCTGGAGCTGCATCCCTGCAAGCCACACAACACCCTGTCTCCGCCGATGCCCTGGCACACCCAGCCAGACTCTCCATGGACCTACAGTGGGGGACATAGACAACAGGCACTAAGTGCCATTTACCACACTGGCCCCCCTCTGCCTACCACATGAATGTGCGGGAGTCACCCACCACGGTAATGGTGACAGCCCACCTGGCAAACCACATGCCAGCAACAGGCTGGCACACAGTGCTACACTGTGACTGTGCAATGGTACTCAGACAGCACAAGACACACATGTGCATGTAGAGGAAGGCACAGATGGGCATGCATCCATGTCCCACACAGCATGTGCAGATGCCAGCAGGCTGCACAGGTGTGCAGGCCCCATCTGAACACCATGTGAGCACCACAATGTGCCCATGGTCTACAGCAGATGCGCACAAGGTGGACAGACACACAGGGGCCATGTGCACTGTGGCCCAGGCACACACCTCCATGGCCACACCCCATGCCTGTGCACAACATGCATCACACAGACATGCACAAGGGACCAGCAACGGACTGCAGAGGGCACCACCCCACCCCCATAAACACACAGAGGATGCACAAGATGGACACTCACCTGCACCTGTACGACCTTGTCACTGGTCTTCAACACTGGCCTTAACACACCTGGCCTCCACGTCCATCATGGCCCTCCACCTGTCTGTCAGCTTTGCAATGGGAACACAAGCATAGGGCACTGTGAGATGACGGTAGGTGTGACTCTCCTCTCGGCCTACACCAACAACACCGGTGCCAGCATGCAGGGATGCAGTGATGGAACCACCCCCACAGTGCACCAATGAAGGCATCCAAGTCAGCGTGCAGCAACACACAGCACCCCAGCCCATGCCCACCATGTATGTGTGCAGATGGATGTGTGCCAAGCCACCACCTGTACCACACTGCATCTGCCACAGTGGTCATGTACCCCCCTAACATGCACCATGATGCACACAGTTATTCATGATGGTGATGCGTGCACTCCACATGCTGAAAGTGCATGGCATGCCACGCTGGTGAGTGTGTAGGTGTGTGGGTGTGTGTGTGTTGTGGGCAGTGTGGCAGCCCCCCAGACACAAACCCAAGCCTGCCTGTGTATCTGTATGGTGATGTGACTTACCTGGGCTTGGCACTACACCCCTGCATGCATAATCTTGGAGGCTCCTAAACCTACCTGGGTCCCAGCACTGCAGATCCCTGTGCCAGTGCCTGCATTGCTCAGTGGTACTCTCTGCCCCAGTCCTAGGCACCATGCACTCAGCAACCCTCAACCACACTGCTGAGCATGGCTCTGTGAGGTCATCAGAGTTAAACAGCTGTCCCTCCACCTGCACCACCAGTGCCACAAGGCTGATAAGCTCAACCTCACCCAGTTCATGGTCCTGGGCCCTGCTGCCTGAGAATGTGGCATGTGTCAACACTGTTTCTCCTGGGCAGGTGTGCACATATCAGGCTGTTGGTATGCAATGACCTAGTTGCACCACATGCACAATAGGCCATTGTGTACTACATTGCACAACACGGTATTGCGGTGCGGTAATGCATGATTGGCATCTATTGCGTGTCACCGTGCATGTGCACTGTGCATCGCATGGGCAGGAGATCAGGATCAGGGGTCATGATCGGGTCGCACATGCGTGGTCTGTGTGTATCTGCCATATTGTGAGTGGAATACAATGCCTCCCACAGAGCACTTGTGCCGCGCACACTACCAGTGTTGTGCCATGCTCTGCAGGTGTGCATTGCCACCATGTCATGCCAACATGCAGTACACACACACAAAGAGACATGCATCACAGCCCCAATCATGCATGGGGACCTGGGTGTGCTGACATACACATTTGCGCAGTCAGACACACCAGACCAGCTGCGCTATGTCTGTCATGCCACTGATTCTGCATGGAGCATGAGTGGAGGTGTGTCAGAACACTTGTGCTACATTCAGGAAATGCCCCAGATCTATTGCGCATGTGTGGGGAATGCACCATAGGGGGATGCACACAATGCATCAGTTGTGCATTGCTGATTGAGATGAGTTGGAGCCAATTATACAATTCACAGACAATGCTCCCAAATCAGTGCATTGCCAAATTCAGAGGCATCTTACCTGTTAAGCATCTCATTACACTTGTTCCCACTCTCATTTGTATGTCCTGAGCTATAAATGCTCCTGAATGTGCCTCCAGAGAGCTCAGGTGACCGACAGGAATTGCATCCTCGAAGGCAGGCTTGTTTACATTCCACCATGTGCAGTGTGTCAGCACAATATGACAGTGGGGAGTGTAGGGCATACTGGCATACCTCTCAAATATTCCTGTTCTTCAGGCATGTCCCTGAGTGTGCCTCACAGTGTTCCACTGTTCCAGCTACAGTTTTGGGGGTCTGTTGCTGATTAGTAGGTAGGCAAAGTACAACAGCCTGCCAGACATGTGTATTACAGGCCAGCTCCCCTTCAGAGAGTATGTGGAAAACAAAGCCAGACACATCTGCATGACATGTTAGCTACTTTTACCAGTGTTAACATTGAGTCCCTGACATTGGCCACCGGTCCCTGACAATCCTATATCTTGTACCTGATAAGAAATGCAGGCAGTTGAGAGGTATGCATACAGGGTAGTGTGACACTGCAGCAGCCAGACACTGTGCATGCACACATACATAGATGCTAGCACTGTACTAAGGCCTGCATATTGTCACCCACAGAAACCACCATGTCCAGACAGGATGCAGCAGCGGGATGAAGATGTCCAAAGTTCTCTGTAAATGAGAACAGGGTGCTGATTGAGTCCTAACTCATCTGAAAGGACATCCTGGCTGGCAGGGGTGGCAGTGACCAACAGAGGAATGAGGGCTGGGAGGCAGTGGTGTGGCATGTCATTGCTCATGGGAAGTGTAATCGAACACCCTAGGAGTGCAAGAAGCACTTTAATGATGTGAAGAGGAGAGCGAAGGAGAAGGTGGCACACATTGAGGCCTCCCTAGGTGGGATAGGGGTTGGGCCACAGAGAGGTGTGCACCTCACACCCACAGAGGAGCTTTTGGTGGTCAGCATGGGCCAGACTGCTGTGCAGATTATTCCAGGAGGGGGCTTCCAGACAGGCAGCAGTCCATCACAGCACTGTGAGAATACATGTTCCAGGAACTGTGCCTGTCCCTGTGTGGGTGCCATGGGTGCCCTGACCAGCCCCACTGTGGGACACTAGGTGACCATGTGCCTGTGTGCACTGTACATGCAGTGGTGTGCTCCATCCATCTACTGTGCATTTCAGATGCACAACAAGCCAACCATGTGCAGCCCAGTTGGGGGCCCACTTGTAGTGCTTGGTGCAGGTGCTCATCTGGGATGTCATCCCTGCAGGTGGTGTCCAGGGTGTTATGCCGGTCACACACATGTCCAAGGGTGCCTTTACAGGCACCGGTGCATGCCTACATTCATTGGTGCTTGGCCGCATCAGTGGCTCCTTGCTCGACTGTCACCTGCAAGGCATGTCAGACACACTTATGGGGCACATGCATGTCCCCCCTGTACATGCCTATCTGATCACAAAACTTACACATGTCAGCAACCATGTATCCCTTCTTTCTTTTACAGCTCCATCACACCTCATGGGTGCTGTGGTGGCAGGCGGTATGCAAGAAGGCTTTATGAGGAATGTTGCCAGGCCATCACACTGGGCTGCAGCTGGGGCTGTAGATGATGCCATGCCATGCCCTTCTAATGCCATAGCAGCCCCAGCCACAGTGCCAGTTGTAGCAGGGCTTTCTGACCCCTCTGTGACTGGTGCAAGGGCTGGAGGCCAGGACAGATCATGGCTGGTCAGTAGTCTGGGTTAGGCTGATGATGACCCAGTGGACAGGGTGGATGTCATGGACTCTCTGCTGTTGCTGGAATCCAGAATGCAGGGGGTGTATGATGATGGTGATGATGATGATGATGATCCAGAAGCCATACAAATCTTGGGGGGGATATGGCCAACAGTGGACCAGCTGAGACACAGGTGCATGCACGGGTGGCACAATGCATCGTCGGCAGTCCTGTGGCCTCCAGCACACCCACCCACAGTGGTGGTTGATGGGGATTCTGTGCCTGGTGATGCTGTGAGGACAGGGACCACTGGCATGGTCCAGCAGTGTGCTGTGGTGCAGCATCAGGCAGCAGGGGACTGTGATGTTGATGTCCTTGAATGTGCAATGGTTGCCCAAGCCCAGTCCCCACCCATTCAGCAGGCTGCTGTGGTGCGTCCACCTATGGTGGATGCAGCGCAGCAGGCCAGCACCCCACCTGCCCGTTGGCACCATCCCCATGATGCATCCTCTGCCAACAAGGTTGAGGGCAATGCACACCTCCTGCTGGACACTGGAGAGCAGGCATCTCTATGAATGGAGCTCAGAGGCATTGGTATGTAGCTTGCAATGGAACATGAGCCATCAGCTGCTTGGTGCACCCAGATGTTGGCAGAGGCTCGTCTACTACAGGTGGGCATGACCACAGCTCTAGAGTGTACTACACTCACTGCTGAGGTGGCGAGTGCAAACAGTGCACCACATGGCTTCCAGGCTGCCAGCCGCACCCCCAGGAGTGCCTCATGCACCTCCAAGTCACTGCATCAGGTGAACCCATTGCTGCTGACACTGTCACCACACATGGACATCCCCAGCAACCCTGAATCCCACATGGATCTCAGGAAAGACACACCAGTGAGCACCCATTCATGGTCTCACTGCAGTACCCCTCCAGGGGTGGTGGTTACCCCCACTGTGGCCAGTGGCATTGGCACAGCATCCACCAGGCATAGGCGTTGCCACTCACATGTCCGTGGCAGCCTTGGTGCATCTCACTGACACCTGGGTGGCAGCCCACATTCCCCTTGTCACCTGCACCTGTTGCAGCCCACACACCAGGCTGACTGTGCCTGGGGCGGTGTGGGTGGCACGTGCCTTCCCCAGTACAATGCCTGTCTGGGTCACCTGTGCATTGCACCATGCATGGCTGGGGGCACCGTTGTGCTGTGTAGCATGGGCATGATGAGTGCGGACTTCTGTCTGCTGTGCACATGTGCTGACAGATGTACACTGATCCATGCCATCCCCAGCACATACACCATGACCCCCCCGGGGCCATGTGCATCCTGCTATGCATGTGAGTGTGCAATGGTGTCACCCCTCATGGGCACACTGCACAGCTGCTGGGTTGATGTCATTTGCCCTGGGGTGTGGCTGTGGGTGTATGGGTGTGTGGGTTGGGGGGCTGCCATGTTTGACCCACCAGTGTTGCTCACCTGCAGTCCACAAAGTGCTGTTCCACGATGGTGTCCCTGTGCCACCGGAACCTGGTGACCAGGTGAGGGTCCCTGCATGCTAGTGGTGGTCTGCCATGGGCACATGCTCTGCTGCATCTTCCCCCTTTTCCTCCCTGGAACTGTTGCCCTCCTCAACCTCTTTTCCATGGTCAATGGCCATGTTGTGCAGCATACATCAGGCCAGGAATATGCCACAGGTCTTCTCTGGGCTATATTGTAGGGCGCCACCCAACCTATACAGGCACCTAAAGTGCATCTTCAGCATGCTGAAGATATGCTCGATGATGGTGTGCATAGTGATGTGTGCCTTGTTGTAGCACTCTTCAGCCTCTGTGCCAGGTCAGCAAAAGGTGTGAGGAGCCAGGGTCGGAGGGGGTACACCACATCACCTGTAGGGAGCAAGAGCAGTCTGCTACAACCCTGCATACATGTGCATTGTGTCTCACAACCCCCCCTTCCACCATGGCGCACTGCTGTGGCTGCTGACTATCCACCCCTGACCCTGTGGTGCCCCTCCCGGTGTGTCTCAATGCTGCACACACCACTGCATGCCCTGGCTGCACTCATCTGCCCTGTACCTGCTCTTGTGTGCTTCCACAGCTGCTCACACCTGTACCATCCAGCACTGCCTGCTCTACATTGCCCAGCGGTCATCAGTGCATGTCAGCATGTGGTGCATTCTGCTCTGCCATTCGTGCCTGCTGTTGTGCATCACCTCACCTCCCATGCTGCACTGTTCTGCTGTGCTGTCCCCCATGTCACATGTGCAGTTCCCTCGGCGTGCTCACCTCCAATGTCCCACCTGTGCAACTTCCACTGTGCAGGCCCTGCTGTGGCCCATACACACCTGCTCACCCTCCTGTCATTTGTTGTGCCATGGTGTCCTATTCGTGGGCAGGTATGCATGCCCCACTCACCCACTAGGTATCCGCTGGGTATATTTCTGGTCTCAAACTGGTGGCAAAGGGTGGATTGGTGCCATATTTTATTTATTTATTTATTTTATTTATTTATTTCAGAGATCAGAAATACTTTTGAGTCAAAGACTCCTTTACAAAGGTTCCACGTCACATATAATATATACAGATATACAATACAGTTAGGACAGATACTCAATACAGTACTTGTTACAGAGTAGAGCTATGTTAATAACAGGAACAGTTAGGCTAACAATCAAGAACTAGTATTGTTAGAGGCAATTGAAAGAAAAAAAAAACTGGACTTAACATCCCTGGGAGGGGGGAGATTAAGAGTTGTTTGCAGAGGCAGGCCAGAGGCCACTGTCAGTAGTAGATGGAACAGGTGGCACCGATTCACGTACAGATGCAGTCACTTGTGGATCGAAGGTGAGCCCTGAGGTGCATTTTAAAATGACCAATTCTTTGATCAAAATGCAAGGAGGAGGGTAGGTTATTCATCCACAAGGGTGCCCTGTAACAAAAGGATCTTTGGAACTGAGCTGTGCGACAGGAAGGGATGGAGAAACGATGGGTGTCAGAGCTACGGGTGTGCTTAACTTTTGAGTCCTTAGTGATTAAGGGGGTGAGTGCAGTGGGGGAGAGGCCAAGGGTAATTTTTTTTGCCAAGACACAAGTGTGGAATTTGATTCTGTTGTCAAAGTTAAGCCAATTGGTGTCCTTATATAGAGCACAGGTATGGGTGAGTCTGTCACATCCTAATATAAGATGACAGGCCTTGTTTAGGACAAGTTTAAGACTATCAAGGGCTGAGAAGCTAGCCCCTCCAAAAGTCAGGAGACCATAGTCTAACAGGGAGAGTACCGAGGAGGAGATAGCAAGCCTAAGGGCCTCCGGGGTAAGGCAATGTTTATAGCGGTGCAAGAGCCCTAATCTGATATTTAGGGCCTTAGATAATTGATGTATATGATCATGATAGCTAAGGCCAGTGTCCAAAGTGATGCCCAGGTATTTAAACAAATCCACAAATTCAAGGGGAGTCTGGGACGCTGATAGTATTTGTGGGAAAAGCCCATTCCTGGAATTCTGTGGATGTGCGAATAGCATACCCTTGTTTTTTATAGTTAATAATAAGGCGTTGTGAGGAGAACCAACTTTCAACAGCATTAAAGGAGGACTGGAGGGAGTAGTGGAGTAGGAAGGGGTCAGAGCTGGAAGAGAATATGACAGCATCATCTGCATATAGTAATAAGTTGGAAGTGCAGGATGCGGGGAGGGAGTTTAGGAAGAGGCTGAATAGGAGGGGACCCAAAATGGACCCTTGTGGGATCCCTGAGAGGACAGGAGATTTAGGTGATAGGGTATTGCCAATTTTAACTTGAAGGGTCCGGTTGGCAAGATAGTCAGTGAACCATCCCACTGCTTCCTGTGAGAGACCCAGGTTGAGCAAAGAGGTTTGGAGTAGTGAATGGTGGACGGTATCAAAGGCCTTAGTGAGGTCAATGAAGATCGCACCTGTGATGTGGCCTTTATCCAGAGCAGTGTGGATGTGAGATGTTAAATCAAGCAGGGCAGTAGTCATGCTGTGACCTTTATGGAAACCATGTTGTTGTTTGCAGAGTAGGTCATATTTATTGAGGTGGTCAGTGAGCTGATCCGAAACAATCCTCTCTAAGGCCTTGGAGAGGGGGGGAAGTATGGAGATAGGGCGGTAATTGTTAACAGAGGAGTGGTCCCCACCTTTAAATATGGGCGTGATATAGGTGGATTTCCAAATGGCCGGGAATTTGCCTAGGGAGAGGGAGAGGTTTAAAATGTGGGTGAGAGGGGCAAGGACTTCCTTAAGGGAGAGCCGAAGAACTCTGAGGTCAAGGGAGTCGGTGTTGGAGGAGGAGTGACTAAGGGCAGCAGTAAGATATGGTTCGGCTGACTTGGGAGAGATGTAGCGAAGGTAAAAGGGGGGGCACCAAGGTGCGGGGTGGGTGAGCTAGGAGCAGGTGGGTCATAGAAATTCAGGGGGAGAACATGGCTAAGATTGGAGAAGGCATCATTGAAGACTGCAGCAATGTGAGTGGGGTCATAGGTCAAGGACCCATTAGACATGACTTGGGAGGGGACCAGGTTGGGGACCTTACCACATATTTCCTTAATGTTGTTCCAAAACTTGTGGCCGGAGCCCCAGAATGAGGTTAAGGCGGATTTATAGTATTCTGCTTTTGCCCTATGAATGACCCAAGTGCACTTGTTCCTAGCCAGTCTATAATTCTGTCTATCTTGGGGGAGGCCGGACTCAATGGAGAGGTACCATAGTGAGTCTCTGGTTTGCATTAAAGTCTTGAGCCATTCAGTGAACCAAGGTACATGATTGCCTTTAACCATTCTTTTCGTGAATGATGCATAGAGATCACAGATATTATTGAAGGACTGGGTAAATAAGTCCAAGGTACTGTCAAGGTTTACAGTATTAAAAATGAAGGACCAATCCATGACCCTGAGGTGCACTTTTAATTGTGCCAATTTACCAGGACCAAGTTTACGTTGCACAATTATTTTGGGAGAGGACCTTGGGATTTTACAGGACTAGGAGCAGAGAACTAGAGAATGGTCACTGAGGGCATCTGGAAGGACAGAAACATTCATAATCTTGCTTGGGCGATTGGAAAAGATGAGGTCCAGTAGGGAGGAGGATCCAGTACGTGGATCCAAATGGGTAGGGGAAGTGACCAATTGAGTTAGGTCTTGGGCTGTGGCGAGATCAATGTGTGGGATGGCATCCTTACTTAGCCAATTGATATTAAAATCACCAAGCACAAGTAGTTCTGACTGTGATGGTAATGTGTTCAGATATGACAATACTGCTTGGAAAGCTGATTTTTTGGTCCCTTGGGGGAATGTATACTGTTGTAATGTACAATGGGTTTTGGGTTCTTCCCAGAGCCAGCTTGACAGTGAGGGCCTGTGTGCCAGCCCCCAGATGAGGGGAGTGGAGTAGGTAACCTTGTAAGGTATCCTTAATGTAGAGGGCACAGCCACCCCCTCGCATACCATGATGATCTGCATGGTAAAGGGTGAACCCAGGCAATGATACAGAGGAATCTGGGGTCTGAGGGGTGAGCCAGGTTTCACACACTGCAATGACATCCGGTTGATGTTGAAGTACCCAGGCCTGGAAGGAGTCCCACTTTTCTAGGATGCTACAAATATTGAGAGAGGCAATGAGCAACTGGCCCGGGGTACGTTGGGGTGGCACCATACCAGTTGGTGGTCCAGGATTAGGATGGATATTCTCAGACAAGAGGAGGAGGAGAAGGAGGAATCTTGAGGAGGGGTACCCAGAACACTTCCTCTTTATGTAGCGGGATATCAGGGGAAAGTGGTATAGTGGTGGAGACGGTAGGAATGGGTATTGCATGTGCCTTAAGGTAAGCCTGAAGGAGGTAATAAAAGTCTAGGGTGGATGACAGTGTTTCATGTTGAGGTTTCTGGGTAAGGACAGCCCCAGGGGGTGCAGCCAGGGTTGCTTGATAAGGTAGGCCTGCATAGTAATTAAGAAGAGAGTGAGCTAACTGCCATGCCCCTATAACAGGTGCATGGGGGGGCTGGTGGTTACCCAAAATAAGACTAGCTGCCAAGCGTTCAGGCTGCAGCCAAATGGGGGGGGCTGGGGTACATCAGGGTATGATGGGGGGACTGGGCAGGGGGGAGCAAATGGCAAAGCAGTAAAATTATAGTAATCATCCTGACACTAAGAGTTGGAGGCACAAGGACAGCCAGAGAAACAGGAGATCAGGCAGTAGAGCAGCCTCTAGTGGTTAAACAATATAAGCTGCTAATGGGAAAATTGGCTGATTGGTTACAGCTCTCTGTAAAAGGGAGTGCTCACCAAGGGTGGTGGTGGGGGTGGTGGGGAGCAGACGCTATGCGTCGGTGGGGCCAAACTCCAGCAGCACAACAGAGTCCTTGAAAGGAAGCAGCAAGCTCGGTGGTTCACTGCCAGATTATCCCATACCTTGTCCGCTTGGAATCAGGGGGTGGGAGTGGGGGAGGGTGCCATAGCCACTAGCCCTCCTGACCACACTGAATCATCTGTGGAGAAAGCAGAGGATAGGTAAGGTTTTTATGTGGTCTGTGTAGGGGAACAAAGGGGGAGGGGAAACAGCGAGAGAGCGTTAATAGGACTTCAACTTTAAACATAAGCTGTAAAATTCAATCCGGAATGCCTCGGTAAAATAACAAAGTTAAACTAACATATACCTTGCAACTATAGCCTAGGGCACTCGCCCTTACACATAACTGTTAATCACTGAACAGAATTAATTAAATGAGCCAGTTACTGCTGCTAGGGCAGACACTGCAGCTCTGATTAGAGATTTAATACTAGAGAAGCCCTAAATTAGACCTGGCACAAGTCTTAAGGCATCGATAGCAATTGCAGTCATAATAATCAAGTTTTAAAGAGTTACTGCTGCTAGGGTGCTCATTGCAGCTCCGACTGGGATTTTAGTGCCAGAAAGCCGTAAATTAACCCCGGAGCAAGCCTTAAGGCACCAGTCGTATTCACTAAAAAAGGCACCAAGGATTCAAAACCGCAGGTCTTAAGGCACCAGTCAGTAATGTAGAAATATAAGGGAAATACTGTAAATGAGCCCCTGCAGGAGACTATCTCCACATATGCGCCGACTAAAAAATGGTGCCAAGATTCAAACTCCAGCAGCACAACAGAGTCCTTGAAAGGAAGCAGCAAGCTCGGTGGTTCACTGCCAGATTATCACGTACCATGTCCACTTGGAATCGGGGGGGGGGAGGCGCCGTAGCCACTAGCCCTCACGACCGCACTGGAATCATTTTGTCCGCTTGGAATTAGGGGTGGGGTGGGGAGGCACCATAGCCACTAGTCCTCACGACCAGCACCGAATTGTCTTGTCCGGCTTGGAATCGGGGGTTGGGGGTGGGGGAGGGTGCCGTAGCCACTAGCCCTCACGACCACACCGAATCGTCTGGCTGAAGGCATTGTGTGTAGGCCCAGGGTGTGTGGTGCAGACATTGCTGCTGCACCCAGTGGCATTGCACATTACCTGGCAGTTGATGGAGTGGTACCCCTTGCGATTCACATATGTCATGGCTTCCTTGCCAGGTGGTTCACAGATTGCCACATGGGTGCATTCAATTGCCCCTATAATACCTGGCATGCATGGCACCCTGAGGAACTGCTGCATGGCTTCTGTCCATTCTGCCTGTGTCCTTGGGAAGTGGATGACTTCCGAAGCATGTGGGAGCAGTGTGGTGAGAAATGGTGTGAGGAGATGCGATGTGGATGGCTGGGGTATGCCAGTGGTGTCTCCAGTTGGCCTCTGGAAGGTTCCTGTGGTAAGCAGGCATATTGCTTTATCACCTTGGTCTCCACTGATATGGTATAACCCCTTCCAGTGGGTGCCTGCATTTTGTCATGGCACAGCTCACAGAGCTGCCTCTGAATAGTCCAGTTCAGGCGGTATCGGCTAACTGTTTCCGTGTCCTTCAGTTGTTCAAATGTTAGTCTAGCACAATACCGCTGCAGGGCAGGTCACCTAAGGTGCCTTTTGCTGTCACATTGCTGGTTTGCCCATCTCCTCATCCCCATTATCATTCCCACCATCAGGAACAATGCACCATCCATGTCTGTGGCCTGTGTTCTGCTGATGCTCTTCTGCTAGTTGCTGCTGCTATCCTGCAGTCGGCCTGCTGGAGGCTTCCACTTAAGTCTATTTCTTTTATACGTATCTTATTATGGCACTCTTGGCTTTAATTCAAAACTTATTAATTGGATTGCCAAATGGCTTACAAATAAAACACAAACAGGATAAACTGTTCAAAATCAAAAACTGGTTGTATTACAAGTGGTGTGCATACCATAGGGATCTGTCCTTTGGCCTACTTTAACATTTTTATCAGCGGTATTTTAATCAGCCCTACTAACTTCATCTCAAAATTTGCTGATGATACTAAGCTCAGTGGTAGAGTAGAAAATCCATCTAGTATAACATCATTAGAACATGATTTAAGAACCATTGAATTATGGGTGTCCCAAAACTCCATGACTTTTAATATTGACAAATGTACAGTGCTTCATTTAGGAAAAAATAATCCATTAAACAGGTTCTACCTAATTAATTTCTTGTTTAAGTCTTCTGCAAGAGAACGCAACTTGGGGATCCAAATTAATAACAAATTATCTTCCTTAATCCATTGTAACAAATTTGCTAATACTACTAAAATCATTCATAAACAAATCAAAAAAACATTTATTAGCAAGTCTGAACACTGTCTTACTCCATTGTACAAAGCATATGTCTTCCCCCACCTTGACTATGGTTCTCCCTTCTGGAACCCTTACCTCAAAAGTGACATCAGTAGGCTTGAACAGGTTCAGAGGAGATTGACAAATTGAACCCTAAACTATCCCCCTTTGTCTACAACACCAGGCTAAAATTCACTGGCCTATTTCAATTACATCAAAGAAGATTCAGAGGTGACATCCTATTTATTTACAAACTTCTAGAGTCACCAACTCTGAGAGAACAGTGCAGATTGTCACTGACCACCAAACGGATAGTGGGTAGGGTTCACAATAAATAATTGGTCATCCACTGGGCTAATACTAACACGCGGGACTATTTCTTCTGCATTAGAGCAGCCAGAGCCTGGAACTTATTGTCTCAAGAATTAGTTAATTGCTTACATTTTGACATCTTCAAGCAAAATCTTGACATTTGGCTACACCATTACTACTCTCTTAATTAATACCCCACATTTGTGGGGTACAATCGTGATGGGCCACGTGCCTTCTTTTGTCCTATCAATCCAGTAAATCCAGTAAATGAGGGTTTGTTAACAAGTTCATTCAGAAGTCTGTTCCACAGATGGGCTGATCTTATTGTGAAATAATTGTTTCTCTTCTTAGTGTTTGTCCTTTTGATCAGTAGTTGTTTTTTATGTGACCTGTAGTAGACAAATCTATTGTTAAATTCTGGGTCACACTGAATCAAAAGTTTAGTGTTGTTCAGAATGTTAAATAATAACAGAAGATCCCCCGCCTTCTTTCTTCTAAACTAAATAATTTCAATGAAACTAGTCTTTCCTCATAACTCAAGGTTTCCATCCTGCGTATAAGTTTGATTGCTCTTCTTTGAGTCATTTCATCTAAGGCAACATCTCTTATTAAGTAGGGGTTCCAAAATGGGGATCCAAAATCCAGATGAAGTATTACAGTATGTAGGTTTTGTACAGTTGCATGATATACTTGGAATTCCGTGATACGAATGTTCACTGAATGCAGTTTAGTAATCTATTTGTTGTTAATACTTGTGTGCAGTGATCAAAGGAAGTTAGTTATTGACCATGATTCCAAGACCCCTCTCTTTGTTTATCGAATGTAGTTGAACCCCATCTAGGCAATGTAGTAACTTAGGGTGTTTTTTACCGAAGTGTAACACCATGCACTTTTGAGGATTAAATTTAATTTTATTTAATGTAGCCTAGTCCTAAATGGATTTTAAATCGTTCACCATAGATTTATTTTTGTCAGGTGTGTCTACCTCCCCACCAAGCTTGGTATCATCTGCAAACTTGGTAAGTGAATTCTTAACATTTGAGTTCATGTCACTTATATAAAGACCACAGAGCACCAGTCCCAACACTAACCCTTGGGGGACCCCACTGCTGACAACTCCCTCATCTGACAAACATCTATTTATTCTGACTTGTTGCTTTTGATCTAATAACCAATTTTTTATCCATCTTACTATATGTAAGTTAAACCCCAGATTTTTTTTATTTTAGTAAGCAATATGTCATGGGGCATGGTGTAAAATGCTTTCCCAAGGTCCAAAAGGATCATGTCTACTGGTCTCCCATTATCAGTACTTGCACTGACTGTATTATAGAAGGTGATAAGGTTGGTTGTGCACAACAGACTCCTTCTGAACCCATACTGTGTACTGTCTTCCAGGCCTATGTCTTTAATTTCAAGTTCCAGAATATGTTTTAATAGTTTTTCCAGTAATTTACCACACAACAATGAAAGGCTGATGGGTCAGTGGTTTGCAGTTTCATTTCTATTCCCTTTCTTGTAAACTGGCACTACTATGCACCCTTCCAGTCGTTAGGGACCACCCCATAGTTGAGTGACTTATTAAATATGGTCATAAGTGGGTAAGCTAGAAAGTCTGCCTGTTCTCTAAGGATCCTTGGGTGTATATTGTCTGGCTCAGGTGATGTATTTATTTTAATATTATTTAATACTGACACTACATCATTCTCCATGAAGTATTGCTTAGGGCCTAGGGTAATGCAGAACTCCATTTCTTCTGAAAATGTATTATTAAATAGAGAACAAAAGTAGGAGTTAAACTGATGTGCTATTTCAGAATCATTAGATACTGTAGTACCATTACATAACAAAGGGCCTATTATTCTATTTGTATTTTTATTGTTGATGCAAGCATAAAATGCTTTGTTATTGTCTCTGGAATGGGACAACTAAAAATTTAAATTAAATTTGTTGTTTTTTTTATCATGGTCTTTAATTTCCTTTGTTCTATTTTATACTTGGGTCTAGTGGCAACAGATGTATTACTTTTTTTGTTTTTGTAAGCCTTGTCCTTTCGTTTTATTTGTCTTTTTATAGACTTAGTCAACCAGACAGGTATTTTGCCCTACCTATTATATTTGTTCCTAACTGTGACATACTTTAATTCTAGGCACAGACTAGTATGCTTTATCTTTTCCCAACAGTCCTCCACATCAAGGCTGTTTAATTCTGGTCCCCACTATATTGATACCAAGGCTTCTTTGATTTTTTTCCACTCTGCACGATTATGATCTCTGAAGCAGGTAGAGCTATTGTATGTAGATCTACAAGCCATCAGTGAACATCTACACATGCAATGAGCACTTGTCCCTAGAAGACTTTTCACAGATAGATTTAGTATTTGGTTTTTCATATTTGTAATCACTAAGTCCAGAATATTTAGATCCCTTGTTGGCTCATTCACCAACTGTTTAAGCCCATTAAATAACAGCATCTACTAAATCCTTTTCAAATGGTGAAGTGCCCTTTAATATGTTCCAGTTAAAATGAGGAACATTGAAATCACTCATTGTTACCATGTCCCAACCTGGAAACTAAACCAATTTCTTGAATAAAGGAGACATTATATTCATTACTGCAAAATGGGGGTCTAAAACCGTTTCCAAGTATAATTTTGTGTCTGTTTTTTTAATTGAATTTGGAGCCATAATGACTCTGTAGATACATAGGTACTATATGATATATTTTTCAGGTGACAGTTAATGTGATCTTTAGCATAGCAACATACCCCACCACCTCTTCTACCCTCTCTATTTTCATAGAAGAGTTGATACCCAGTGATACCACTCATCCAATCACTGATGTCATTCCACCATGTCTCGTTGCTGGCTGCTATATCAATTTTATGCTCTATGAGGAACACGTTAAGTTCAATGTCTTTAGTTAAGTTTAAACTTCTCATATTAACCATTAAACAATTGCATATGTGATCAACATCTGTTTTGCAATAATCCGAAGTTAACTTATTTCCCATGTCCCCCTTAGCATTTAATTTAAACAGTTGGAGATGATTTGCTCAAATTTGTTTCTAAGCAAATTTGATCCCATCCTGTTCAAGTGAAGCCCATTCCAGCTGAACAGCCCAGGGTCATTATTAAATGTTTCCCAATTTGTAACTCACATGAAGCGATTTGCAAGGGTGTATTTCCATACCCACTCATTTATAGATTTGATCTTTTTAACCCTTGCACTACTGGCCCTGGGGAAGGCAAAATATTGGAAAAATATACTTCACATTCCAAGTTTACTAATGTTTCACTTAGTGCCATGAAATAGTTTACTATTTCAGCTTGGGTGGACCTGTTTATATCATTTGTTCTAATGTGAGTAATTACCAGAGGTTTCTCACCAGCATTCCTCAGTATGTCTGGGGACATACATGTGATGTCTTTTATCCTGGCACCTCTGAAGCTACTACAAGTGTATGTTTCTTTGTCTGGATTACAAAGGAGTTTATTGATATACAAAATTTACCAGCAGAAAAAGACCATTTGGTCTATCAAGTCTGCTCAATTTTGCAGCTAGCAGCCCATACGAACATACAAAATTTGCCAGCAGAAAAAGGTATATTTTATTATTAAATCACCCAAGATAAAGCATTGATGATTGGGGGGACATTAGTCTCATATTATTTATTTATTTAATTTTGTTGACCGGTAGGTCCACTGGGACTAGAAGTCTCTTTTTCAGGGGCAACGGGGGGGGGGAGGGAGATACAGATTGGTAACCAACTGAAATTGAACCAGATTAAGCTGTTGGTGGTATTTTTAGTGAATGGGTGAAATTTGGCCAGAACACCAGGGAAATTCCCCTAGTTTGCTGTAGGGGGAATCCTTGTCTGCCTGTCCAACATGGTGGATGCTCAGTCTGGAGAAGAAGGGGCTGCAGGCAGCAGGGCTCAGATGGCTACTCTTGATAGAAGTTCATCTAGTAGACAGACTGACTTGGAAATGTTTTCTTCTACCTCTTCTGGCACTGGTATACTGAGTTCTCCCTCCCACCTGGTATTGGACTCTATCTCCTGTTCTAATGCTGGCAATACTACAGTTATTTTGCCTCCAGATGATGTCAGCATCGACAGTGCTATGACTACACTTGCTCAGGAATCACTTTTGAAAAAAGTGCTTCGCACAAATTGTGCTTACCTGTTGAAATTGCTGGACGAAGAGGACAAGTCTGCACAGCGTTTGGATATGGCTTCTTCTCACAGTGAGTCCTGCTTGCCGGAGTTTTCTCTTCCTTCTCAATTTTCTCAAGCAGTTGCTGAGAACCATCTTCAGGTTCTTGAGTCTGTTCCTTGTCTGGAATCCTCTGCCCCACCCCAGGCATCTTATGGCCGGGCCATTCAGATGTTTCTCCTTCACTTTCAGTTCCTGGGATGCCTGAAGTGGCTCTGCATGTGGCTGGCTCGACTCGTCCCACTGCACAAGCAGGATGGACTTTGCCTCACCCAGTTTAGGCTGAGGACATTAAATGCACTTGTGGCCTGACTTCTGGTGTTGCTGAGGTCTCTTTCCCCCCCTGTCTTCTGTGCCTTTGGCCACGGCTTCAGCTCTCCTCATTGATGAACCTGGTGACTCCACTGTGCATCCAGGTATTGCTTCTTCTGATTCTCCACACTGCGATCTGGTCCCGGGACATGAAGAGGAGCCTGCTCCACCAAACTGTGAGACTGTATCTAAAAAACTTCATATGTCTGATTTGTTTAAAAGCATGGGTGAGCTGGCACAATGGAGTAATGCCATATGGCTTAAGTATACTGGCAACCTTGATTTTGCACCCAATAGGAAAACTTTGTTGCACACAATGTTGAAAGAGGGTATGGGAATTCTTCCCAACGACTGTTTGCTGTCATTCATGTGAAAGGGGAGCCTATCTATGATGTTAGCTTTAAGACTAATCTTTCTTTGGAAAAATTTGGTCTATGTATCCACAGGTTTCCTCTTCCACTTCTTGGCTGCCCTTTTTACCCATTCCTTTAACCAAACCTACGATCAAAACAATTACTTTGTTATTTAGGAATGAGGGTGTGAACATCTCGGATGTGCAGTACTGGTTAAGGCAGCTCTGTACTATTCTGGACACCTCCATTCCTATCCTGGATGATCATTTGGTCTGGACGGGTAACTAGAAAGTTAAGGTTCAATTACAACACACTGAGAGTGGTATTGTCCATCTTCCTGGTAGTTTTTTTTTTATAGAGAGGGACAGAAGTTTATGTTTTTATCAGGGTCAGCCCTGAACTTGCCATAAATGTGTGTCTCGTACCCATCTTAGCTAAGCATGTGACCAACCCTGGTGCAATTTGTGCCTGGAATTTGGTCATGTTAGCTTGGGGTGTTCTAACCCCCTCAAGTGTAATCTCTGTGAGGAAGAGGGTCACTCTTATCAGGGTTGTCCTTGGGCAGAAAGGAATAGGTTGAATAGGGCATGATAGGACCCAGTGTGACTCCTTGAAAAGTGCCAAGCTCAGGAAGCCCAGAAGAAAGTCTCTGCTTCTCCTGTGCCTGCAGTTATTGCCCCTCCACCCTCTGTTCTTGACCCTTCTGTTAGTGAGGTCTCTATGGAGTCCCCTTCTGGGTCGGAGATTGTTCCATCTCAGGTACTGGAGCTCTCCTGATGCTGGTTCCAGTTCTATGTTGCCCCCCCCACTACCCCTGAGCCTTCTCAATTTACCCAGGTATCTTCCAGGAAGAAAATGAGTAAGCAGAAAGCAGAATCTACCCCCACATGCCGTCTTCTGTGATGACTCGGGATAAGTTTCAAGCCTTGGCCAAAAGTCGGCAGTGGGGAGATATGATGGAGGAGGAGGGGGACTCTGACTCCTCTTCTTCTTCTGCTAGGGCAGATTCCTGCACTGACTTGCAAGATTTTTGCTCTGCTAACCAGATGGTGTTGAAGCAATGGAAGGTTCCTTGAGGTTTTTCCTTTGTTTTTTTGTGTTTTTCCTTTTTTTCGGTAATTCTCCATGGAGGGTAGTCAGTGGCTTTCATGTTTTTAGCATTAAGAATGATAACAAACAGATGACTACCTTTCAGATTCTAGGAGATTTGCTGAACAATATTATGTTTTTGCAGGACACTAGATTGAAAACTCTACTGGATGTATGCCAGGTAAAGTGCCAGGGTCCTTCCTTTTGGTCCCTAGGTCTACAGCCTTGTGATGGTGTGGGGATTCTTTTCAGGGGTTATGGTTTCACTATTCAGAGGGCGTTAGATATCTACCTGAGTAGGGTTTTGTTGTTGGATGTGTGCATGGGTTCAGTACCTCTCCGTCTTATCAATGTTTTTGCACCTAGAAGTATTGCATCCCATTCTGAGCTTTTTAAGCTTTTCCAGCCTTATTTACGTACCAGTAGACATGCACTTTTTGGTGGTGACTTTAACTGCCCTTTGTCCTTAGTGGATAAATGTGGTCATACTACAAAACGTTTTGGGGACACTAATTGTTTAAATTACATTCTAAAGCAGCTACTTTCTCAGACAGCTTTATGCAATTGCACTCTACTGGTGCTAGAACGAACTCTGGCTACGAGAATCGATTACATCTTTCTCTCCCATAACATAACCCCTGTTCTGACTCATACTATCCCCTGTGAAACCTCTGATCACTTGGCTGTTTCAGTACTTTGTGCCCCTTTTTCTTTTATTGCCCCCTCTGTGTTCCAGTTTCCTAGGTGGATGCTTATTAGTCAACTTTTATCTATCCCGAACATTGCCCATAAATTTTTTTCTTTATTATCTGCCCGGTACTCTGTTTTGGATGCTTTTGATTCTGTTTGAGACTGGTGGGTGGATACGAAACAGGAATGTCACTCCTTTTTTCTACACATTGCTGCACAATCCTTGAAATCTAAGTATTTACATTATTTAGTTCTCTGTGAGCGGTTATTTGGTTTGATTTCAAACTGTTATGAGCAGGGTCTGGATCTGTCCTCTGAAATTCAGGATATTAAGGTTGAAATGGCCCAGATACAATATTATAGGGCGGAATCCTTAAGAAAAGAAACCTAGTTTGGTACGCAAGGTTCTAAACCATCTCTGGATATTTTGAAGACTTGTCAAGACAGGGTGCACAGAACCAAGTTGGATTGTGTTCTGGATCCTGATTCTAATTTGTGTTACTCGGATCCTGACCGTGTTCATGGCTTGGCACAAAACTACCTTTTTGATATGTTTGGGACTCCTTCATCAGCACATTGGAATGGTGATTTTTTTTCATGCTTTAGATATTCCTGTTTTGGATCCACACCTGATTGCTACACTCTCTGCTCCTATTACTCCTGAGGAAACTCTTCAGGCATTGTCTGGGTTGAAGAAAAATTATGCTCCCTATCCTGATGGCTTGATGGTGGAATTTTATCTTACTTTTTCTACCTATTTAGCCCTTATAATGGCCGATGTTTTTTCCGATATTTTGTCATCTCATTCCCTCCCTAAAGAACTTGTTAATACCTTTTTTATCTCCTCCCCAACCTTGAGCCTATCTAAACTGGACATACTCTATCACCATGCTCTTTGCTTCATTACTAACTCTGCGTACAGGACCCACCACTGTGATCTTTATGCAGCAGTTGGGTGGACCTCTCTTGCCACTAGATGCCTCCTGCATGCTGGCATTTGGACCCTCAAATTACTACTCCACAAACTGCCTGTCTATTTAATGTCTCTCATACACATCTCACATAGCGCCTACTTCCTAAGGGAATCTGACCTTATCCTTCTAGATGTTTCCAGGACACGTACCACAGCTGGCCAAAGAGCTGTCTCATATGCCCTCCCAAACATTTGGAACCAACT
Organism: Neoceratodus forsteri; assembly: GCA_016271365.2. Classification (NCBI taxonomy): domain Eukaryota; kingdom Metazoa; phylum Chordata; order Ceratodontiformes; family Ceratodontidae; genus Neoceratodus; species Neoceratodus forsteri. Next base: position 1,397,840,605 of record CM057450.1, read on the forward strand.
ACAAGCCATGCTGAAGCTAACCAGCATCGTATCAATTAACTCCTACAAAACACTAGCCATCTCTAAATTAAAAGACATATGTAGGTGCTACTAGGCCCCCAACACCAAGTCAACTTCCTAGGTACCAACTGGCCCTCTACTTATTAAGCTGAAGTGTGTTGCATAATTTAGGGCAAGGTTAAAGCTGGAACATACTGCATATATCGCATAAGGACTTCTGTTGTGTATACCTCTTGTATTATATATTTTTTCTTTGTTGTTCTACATTTTATATCTCGTGTCTATGTAATTGCAAACTGTATGTGTATGTGCCTCAGGACCTCCTTGTGAATGAGCTTGCTCAACGGAGTTTTCCTGCAATAAACTTTAAACTTCATGAAAAGGAAGATAAAAATGATTGCAAAAACTGGAGGCCTATTAGTTTATTAAACGTTGATTATAAGATTTTAGAGACCATACTTTTACACAGACTGTCCTTGGTGGCGGGGATAGTTATTAGTCCAGTTCAAACTTGTGCCATCCGTGAATGGTCTATTTTTCATAATTTGGCATTTTTCAGAGATCTCCGGGCCTCTGGGTTTGAGGGTTCTCCCTGCCTTCGTCTTGCCTTGGATCAGGAAAAGGCATTGGATAGAGTGGATCATTTTTATTTACTTCAGGTTTTACAGCTCTATGATATACCGGCTGTATTTATTGAATGGTTTGCCTTGTTTTATGCTTCCTACTGGATTACCCCTTTTGTTAACAATGTATTTGGAACTCCTTTTCTTGGGCTGAAAGGAGTACATCAGGGTTGTCCCCTCAGCCCTCTCTTATATGTTTTTCAGACAGATCCACTTCTGTGGAACCTTCTGATGCATATAGGCATCCCCAAATTTAGATTTCCTGATGGTAGCTTTGCCCCAAATGTCTGTGCTTATGCAGATGATTTGTGTGTTTGTACTACTCTTGTAGTGGATGAAGGCACATTGCTTAGCCTTTTTTCTGCCTTTGGGACTATCTCTGGTTCCAAACCGAACTTTGCCAAGAGTAAGACCTTATTTGTTCCACCCTCTAGTGCTCCATCTCCTGCTGCTGGTATTACTTTTGCTGATATTCCTGTTTCCCTAGATCCATCACAGATATTAGTTTACAATTTGGTAGTCATGATGATGCTACCTTGAACTGGACGTGTGTCTTGCAAAAGGCGGACTCCAATGTAGCATCATGGATGAATAAAGTGATTTCAAAACAGAAATGTTTTTTTTTTTATTGTACACTCTTATAGTACCTATTTTTTTGCATGTTGCACATGTTTTTCTTTACCTGCACAGTTGGAGGTTCGACTGATGAGCATGTTTTTCCGTGGCTTTTGGGGGAGTAGGTTGAACCCCATATAACGGTCCCACACATATCATGATTTTGGCTTAGGTGGGGTTAAGATGATTCTTTTGGTTTTGTTTTTTTCTCCATCTTTACATACCAAAACATAGTGCCTCTGTTGGCTGCCGTCTGTCCCTCTTGGCTATCTCTCTGGAAAGAGGACTTGAAAGGCTTTCTGGCTTGTTGGTCTGCCCTCTCTGGCTTTCCCCGATCCTTGAAGAACTTACATATTCCACAATATCTTGTCCCCATCTGTACTAAGCTTAAGACTTGGAACATCTCCACCTCTCATGTCCTGGAGTCTTCTAGGAAAGTACTGTATTCTTTTTTTGTTGTCAGACTGTTTCTTTGATATCCCACTGATTTTGGCATGATATGAAGATCAGCTTTCTACTATTTTTATACAGTTGACTTTTAAACTTCTTCCTCTTAAGGTGTGGGATGTCACATGGCTGTCTTGTCGTGGGAGATTGGGTGCTGGGAACGCTCACAAACATAAGCAGTTGGAGGAATGTATGTGCCTTAGAGCCACTTGTCCTGGTATACTGGAAACCCAAGAGCATTTTTTTTGTTTTGTCCATATGCCCAGCAATTTGGTCTTCCATTTTGGCTGCATGGGATGATAGTAATATTTCTGCAGTATCCTATGAGGCAGTGGTCTTGGGTTTATTTCCCACTTGTATGGGCAAGTGCAACCCCAGTACTTTATGATTATTTTTCTCTTTTTGTAGATTTTATCTTTGGCAGGCAAGATGTGCTTTGATACTCCAAAAGAAGGAATATAGTACTCACCAGGTTTTGCTTCAGGTTATTCAAAATTTAAGGGGTATATCTGATATCGAGTTTCAGAAGAATCCTGTCTTGGCACAGACTTTGTAGAAACATTTTCTCTGGTTTTCTACATGGGGTTGCTATAGTTGACCTTAGACGTACTGTATTTCTTCTGTTTAATTTTTTTTTGGGGGTTATTCCTGTATTGTGATTGGATTTTGGTTTTCCTTCTGTATTAGACAACCTGTTTGACCCTGTATGCCTGTAATCAATCAATCAATCACTTTATTTAACCGGGCATAAACACCATTGAGCAAGCTCATTTTCAAGGTGGTCCTGGGCATTAATACAATACAGTACACTTCATAAGATTACAATTACGGTGGACAATGATGAAAAAAAAAAGAAAAAACATTGTGAAGGTGCCAGGCAATATGGGCCTATACATACCAGTCAACATAATTAACATGCAAAGGTATATAATGATAAGCTTTACTGAAATGAGAAGAGACAACAATCCCATATAGTCTCTGCTAAGTAAGAGCTCATACCTAAATGATAAAAAATAAGGAGCTATTAAGGAATAGGGTAGAAATTGGGGTGATAGAGTAGGCAGCCAAAAGGGAGGCCAGAATAGGTAAAAGGTAGAGAATAGGCAGGGCCATCTTGGATTAAGGGAACTAGGCTTGTAGGTCCTAGGTTTCTGTCATTAGGAATGTGGGGTGGATGAGATACTTAGGCGTAGGATTTGAGAGTGGCACCCAGGGCTTAGGGGTCATCGGCGTCTGAAACAGTTGCATGATTCCTTCAGATAATCTGTTAATACAGCTTTGAATGTGAAAATGCTTGGAAGTGAGGATAACTTTAATGAGTCTTGCATAGTGTTCCAAAGTGATGGAAGTGAGAAGTTGATTACTGCTGAGCCAAGGGTAGTTTTCACTCTAGGAATCTGGAAGCAGATTAAGGTGAAGCGTCTCAGTGTAGTAGTAGTGTAATACCTATTTGCTTTCCATTTAATTTATACCTTTCTTTTGTGTGATGCAACACTGTTTTTGTATTGTTTTGTTGATGTTATTCTAATATACAATTCCCCTACTCTGCCTGCAGGGGTGCTGTCACTTCCTGCGGATGGGATGGAGGGACCCAGTTTGCAGCCGGACCCAGGAGGAGAAGGAGGAAGTGATGATGTGGCAGGAGGGATGGCCTCCCCTCCTGACTCCATGCTGTTAGAGGCTGAAGAAATTGAACTGAGGAAGCAAGTCAAAAATATGGATACTACAGGTACAGAAAATACAGAGGAGAAGCTGGACATTGCTAAGGGTGTTAATATGGATTTGGATGGACAGAAACAACAGCAAGTAAATGAGGATGAACTGTGTTTAATTTCTTTGAAAATGAAAAAAAGAGCAATTACTGCTGATGCTATCCAAAACAGAGAGCCCGATTTCAGTGCAGCAATCATTGAAACTTAAAGAGCTGACAAGTGAGTCATTACAGCAAAGATTTCAGACAGCCACTCAGTTGATTCTGACAAAAGATGACGTGGCAAGAGATTCTGACCCTGCAAAAGAAAATAAACATGAGAAGGAACTGCACCAAACGCCGGGACAAGCTGTTGCATCAAATTTGAAACAGAAAGAGCAGCAGACTTCCAAAGAAACAGAGGAACATGTAAGTGAACAAAACAGAATTTCTGGAAATGTTTAAAATGCAAGCAATATTTCCCCGCTAATGAAGCCAGTAGCTTTCTCAGAGACTGACTCAGAACTAGAAATAGAATTTAAAGAGTAAAATATGGGAAAAAAAACATTGGGTATTAGAAGAAAGATGACAGCAGAGAATCAGGCAACTATGGCAGATAAAGGGAACAGTAGCTGGTCGCCAGAAAAAGCCTTACTGTCAGCTGGATGGTTGCCAAAAGAAATGGGTGGATGAAGGCCTGATGACTCTGACCCAGTGGTACAGAAATTCAACAGGGATGCAGTACAGACACTAACAAACAGTTCTGGGACTGTAAAAACTAATATGAACACTATTGATAGTGAACAACCAAACACTTCAGCAGGGGCCCCCCTGGAGAAAATCAGGAACTTGGGGGGAGTGAAAAAGAATAAAATGAACCAGTAAAGAAATTTGCTGAATTATTTGAAGCAAGGGGAGAACCAGATCCTCGAAGAAATGTGATGAGACTGATAAATGAAGGTGGACAGGAACAATCTCCATATAGTATATATATAACTAAAACGTTGCTAAAAAACTCCATGAGATTTTTTGCTTCAGAAATATATCCCCTAATAAATACTGGTGATGTAAACTTTGATGTCAGTTTTAAGAACATTTCAGGTCTAGATAGATTTTGGGCAAAGTATAGTGTCATGTATAAATCACAACTATGGGAACCTTTCTTAGCAGTGCCCTTAACAAAACCCATGGTATGAACTGTTACAGTTTTATTTAAAAATGAAGGTGTAAATATACCAGACATTATATTTTGGTTAAAGTAAAGATGCTAAATACTTAAGACCCCTGTCCCAATTATGGATTCAGAACAAATCTGGACAGGGGGGTAGAAAATCAAAATAAAATTAAAACAAACGGATCATGGGATTATGCATTTACCAATAAGTTTTTTTGGGGAAGGGATAGAGGATCATTGTTCTATATGGGGCAATCTAAATTATGTTTTAAATGTGTGTCCTATGGTCATCTAGGCAATGCATGTGATAGTGTTAAATGTAACCCCTGTTTTGAATATGGGCATTTGGCCAAATACTGTTTTAACACCTTTAAATGTAATCTATGTGAGCCATAGGGGCCATTCCCACACTAAGTGCCCCTGGGCCTTGCAGGCCTTGCATAACAAAGGGGAAAGCCTTTCACCAGAAAACCTGGTATTTCAAGCACAGCAAAAGGGATCTATTTTAGTGTCAGAGAAAAGGCTAGAGGAAAAAATAAGAAATGAGAAAGAGAAAGAATTGGAAAAACAGCAAGAAATGGAAAAACAGGAATCCATAGAAGAGGTAGAAACAAGTAATGCAATAGAAATGGAAACAGGAAAACAAGAGCAGGGTAAAGATGAAGAAACAGAAAAGATCATGGAGACAGGAGAAGGTGTGCAGTTTGAGGAGCAGATCTTCCCCCCACCAGCAGGAAAAATTCAAACAAGTGGTAAGAAGGAAAGGAGTTAAAAAAAGACCCAGAGAAGGTGCTAATATAAAAAAAAGAATAGAAAGAACCCTGCAAGTGTGTTGTACAAAAACAGGTTTCTACCTTTATCCAAAAAAGAGAACTGGGGAGATACAGATTCAGAAGGAGAAGAATTAGCTGACTCCTCCAACGCATCCTCTAGGGAAACATTAACTGAAACTGAGGACCAAGAGGCTTCAGGTTCAAAACAGGCAGTCAGTAGGAGGACTAGATCCCAGAATAGAAGCTCCCAAGATAGGAATTAGGTTTAATACCCCTCCCTTCCCCCCTCTAATTTTTATTATGACTACTTTACAGATAGCTATGATCATCATTAATATCATAAAGAGTCACAGAAAAATGTTAACTGTTATGCAGAGCCTTTCTGACTTATACAGTCAACTAGTGTTTATTCAAGACACAAGACTGAAAACTAATTTTGAAATAAATAAGGCATCCAGATTATTTTTATTTATTTATTTTTTTCAATCTAGGATTACAATACCTTTGAGCTGAGGCTCTTTGACAAAGGTGCCACGTCAGCATGTGCAACAGTCATCATTTCTAGTTACAAACATATAGTCATTGACTTACAGACATGTAATAACCAGTACAAAGCCTTGAGCTGTGAGCAAGACAAGGGAAGGGAGAGGGGGAGTGGGGGAAGTGAAGGTAGGAGATCAAGGGGGGGAAGGAGGTGCAGGGGTAAGGGGGAGTATGGGAGGTGGTAGAGGTGGGGGCAGGAGTGGAGATATGGAGGGGAGGTGGGCGAGGATGGGAGGCAGTGCAGACAGGAGGCCTTGTCGAGGTACTATGACAGGTAAGGTGCTAGGGGTGCAAAGACTGATGGTAAGTGCTGGGTGCTGGGGCATGTGCATCTGGAACGGTGGAAATGTTAAGATGGGCAATCACAGGATACAAGCAGTGAGAGGCACAGCTTGGACTTGAAGAGGCTGAGTGTTGGAGTGGTCGCTATGTCGCTGCCAAGAGAGTTGAGCCAGTTGGATGCCCGATAGGCGAATGATCTTTGTCCTTGGGTTGTGCGACATTGTGGGATATGTAGTAGATGGGAATTGGATCTCCTTGTAGTGACGTTCCTATGTCTGGGCTTAAGGAGGGCACAGACACCTGGTGGGGAAAACCCCATTATAATTTTCTTGGCCGTGATGCAGGTTTGGTATTTTATGCATTTGTCCAGTTGAAGCCATCCAGATTGGGAATAAAGGTCACGTGTGGGTACAGCAATGTGAGCCAGTGATGAGATGACAGGCCTTATTCAGGGAGGTCACGATACGTTTGAGAGCAGTGGTAGTTGCAGACCCATATATGATATGACCATAGTCTATGATGCTGACGATGGAGCTTTGGATGGCCACTGACAATGCTTCTGGGGTTAGGTGTTTCCTGTGCTGGAATAATATGCCTAACCTCACATTGGCAGACTTTGCAACACTGCTGATATGGACAGAGTATGAGAGGATGGGATCAAGGGTGATGCCGAGGTACTTGAATAATTGTGTTTGCTCTACGATGGCTCCTTGTTTGGTTGCAATGGAGAGGTGGAGTTGTTTGTTTTTGTTGTGGGGGCTGCAGAAGACCATAGACAACCGAACAAGGAGCCATCGTAGAGCAAACACAATTATTCAAGTACCTCGGCATCACCCTTGATCCCTTCCTCTCATACTCTGTCCATATCAGCAGTGTTGCAAAGTCTGCCAATGTGAGGTTAGGCATATTATTACGGCACAGGAAACACCTAACCCCAGAAGCACTGTCAGTGGCCATCCAAAGCTCCATCATCAGCATCATAGACTATGGTATGACTACCCTCTTTAACAAATCATGGGAGGATGGGGTGGTACCAGAGGACTGGAGGAGGGCAGATGTGATTCCCCTTCACAAAAGTGGGAGCAAGGCAGAAGCAGAAAACTACAGACCTGTTAGTTTAACCTCAGTGGTAGGGAAAATGATGGAATCACTTCTGAAGGAAAGAATTGTTGAGTATCTAGAGGCCAGAGGGGGCTCAGGACCCAAGGCAGCATGGATTCACAGCAGGAAGGTCATGCCAGACAAATCTGATAGATTTCTTTGACTGGGTGACCAAAGTAGTAGATCAGGGAGGGGCTCTGGACATGACCTACCTAGACTTTATCAAGGCATTTGACACAGTCCCACACAAAAGATTAATATACAAGTTAGCCAGCCTGGGAGTGGGCCCCAAGATGACAGCCTGGGTAAAGAATTGGCTGGAGAATAGGACACAGAGAGTAATAGTAAATGGAGTCCACTCTGAAGAAAGGGGGGTTACTAGTGGGGTACCGCAGGGTTCAGTATTAGGACCAGTCCTCTTCAATGTCTTTATAAGCGACGTTGCAGAGGGACTGGAAGGAAAAGTATGTCTCTTTGCAGATGACACAAAGATCTGCAACAGAGTTGATGCACAAGGTGGGGGTGGAAAGGATGAGAAGGGACTTGGCAAGGTTAGAGGAATGGTCAAATGTATGGCAGCTTAGATTCAATGCTAAGAAGTGCAAGGTAATGCACCTGGGAAACAAAAACCCAGGGGAAGAGTACACAATGGGGGGTGAGATACTAACAACAACAAAAATGGAAAGGGACCTGGGGGTAGTCATATACAGATGACCTAAAGGTGGGCAAGCAATGTGAGAGGGCAGCAAGGAGGGCTGGGGGATACCGGATGCATAGGGAGGCAGCACCAGTAGAAAACAGGAAGTTATTATCCCTCTGTACAGACAGTTGGTGGGACCCCATCTGGAGTATTGCGTGCAGTTCTGGAGACCCAATCTCTGCAAGGACATAGACAGGATGGAGGCTGTCCAGAGGAGGGCAACTAAAATGGTGCAGGGTCTGCACCGGAAGACATATGAAGAGACACTTAAGGAGCTGAATATGTATAGCCTCGAGGAAAGGAGGGAGAGGAGGGACATGATAGAAACTTTCAAGTATCTCAAGGGAATCAACAAAGTCCAAGAGGGTAGCATCTTTCAAAAAAAGAGGTGTGCAAGAACAAGGGGGCACAATTTGAAGATAGAAGGGGGGCGGCACAGAGGTAATTTAAGGAAGTATTTTTTCACAGAGAGGGTTGTGGATGCATGGAACGGACTTCTGGAGGAGGTTGTGGAGTCAAAACAGTGGTGGAATTCAAGCATGCATGGGACAGTCATAAGGCAATTCTAGGGGTGGGGTAGGAAGAAGTAGGCTGCTGGTTAACTAGGATCTGCAGCTTATCCAATAGGTAGGGAAATGGGCAGACTGAGGCCAAGCGGTCTTTATCTGCCGTCAAAATCTATGTTTCTATGTTTTTTTCTGATTGAGAAGCAGTTTATAATTTAGGAACCAGGATTCAATGGAGGAGAAGGCCTGCTGAAGTTTATTTTGTAACTGGATTGGATCAGGGTCTGAGGTGAGGATCACAGCATCGTCAGCGTAGAGAATTATTTGTTCTGGGCAGCTGTCCGGTAGTGAGTTTAAGAATAGGCTGAAGAGGAGGGGTCCCAGAATGGAGCCCCTGGAGGACTCCCGAGTGGACTGGTCTAGGGTCCGAGAGTGTATCAGCAATTCTTACTGTTTGGGACCGTTCTTCAAGGTAGCTCTTAAACCAGCCAATGGAGTTGGTTGACAGCACAGTGTTCTGAATCTGGACAAGCAGGAGGCGGTGATTGACGGTGTTGAAGGCTTTACTTAAGTCAATGTAGATTGAGCCTAGTAGTTCACCAGAGTCAAGTGCGTTGTGGATTGCGCTGGTGAATTCAAGTAGGGCTGTGGAGGTGCTGTGACCTTTGCAGAACCCATGTTGTTGCTTGCACAGGATGTTGTACATATCCAGGTATTCTGTGAGCTGGTCTGAGACGATGCGTTCTAGTGCCTTGGGAGAGTGGGGGTAGTAGGGATATAGGTCTGTTGTTATCGTGGGCAGTTTTGTCACCACTTTTATGGATTGGGGTGACAGTGGTAGATTTCCATCTGTCCGGGAACTGGCTAAGGCTGAGGGGAGGTTGAAAATTCTGGTCAGAGGACTAAGCACTTCATCAAGTGTGAGAGACAGGATTTTGAGATCGAGGGAGTCATTACTGAATCTTGATTTACCAAGGGCTTTGGTAACATATTTGCGCACTTGGTGAGCCTTGACTGCTTTGAAGTAGAAGCAGGGGGAGCTGGTGAGAGTAGTGTTCTTTGCAGACAGAGGGGCTTCACCATCTTTGAAGTAGTTCTGGGGTAGGACAGCGCTGAGGTTGGTAAAGGCTTTGTTAAAGGTATCCACAATGATTTTTGGGTTGAGGGTTGTGGTTCTGTTGATGTTGAGTATTGATGGAGTGGTTTTGGGTGGATTCCTGGTGAGTTCCTTTATGTTCTTCCAGAATTCCTGACCATTGCCCCAGGAGTTTGTGAGGGCATGCTTATAGTAGGTGGACTTCATTTGCTGGATGGTTTTGGTGCAGTCATTGCTGGCACATTTGTAGTTTTGGATGTTGTTTTGCCTTCCAGAGTTCTGGCCAGCTCCCATAGGTGGTCTCTTGTTTTTAGCATCCTGAGGAGGTCACCTGTGAGCCAAGGGTTACTGAGTGATTTGATTTTGTGTTTCTTAATAGGAGCATATGTGTCACAGGCCACAGTGAAGATGTTTATGAACTGGTCAAGGGAAGTGTTTATGTTGGTTGCATTGAAGATAGGGGACCAGTCTTGATGGAGGAGGGGGGATTTGAGTTGAGAAGGTGACCACTGGGTAGAACCCTGCTGGTGATAGTTTTTGGCAGTTGTTTGATGAATTTATTTGACCAGGTGCAGCTAACAGGGGAGTGGTCGCTGAGAGAGTCGGGGAGGACATTAGTGTTAGATATCCAAGGTGGGTGACTGGTAAGGATCCAGTCCAAGAGTGTGCTGGTGCCAGTCCTGTAATTTTTCCTGGTTGGTGAGTCAACCATTTGTGTGAGGTTCACCGCAGCAACGGTATCTCTGTATGCACCAGCATCAGCTGCAGGCCAGTTGATGTTGAAGTCGCCTAGGAGGATGGATTTGGTGTCCGGTGGGAGTGACTTTACAAAGTCAAGAACAGCTGTTAGACCAGTTCCCTGTTCTTTGGGAGGGATGTAGATGGTGGCAACAGTGAGGGTTTTGTTTTGGGCTCCAAGGAGGATTCTCACTGGCAGTATCTGAGCAGTTGTGGGTCGTAGTGAGGTAATGATGTGGTGCCCCTTTATGGAGTCTTTTAGGTATACAGTGCAGCCCCTGCCCATTTTGGAGAAGTGATCCAGCCTAAAGATGTTGTAGCCTGGAAGGCTGATTGGATGGTGTGGTACTGATGGCATGAGCCAGGTTTCAACAACTGCCAGGATGTCAGGGCAGTGTTGGCTAGTGAAGGCCTGTAGGGCATCCATTTTAGGAAAGAGGCTGTAGATGTTGATTGATATGAATGAGAGGGCACCCAAAGGCTTGCTCAGATTAGTGGCTTTAGAGCAGAATGGGCAGTGTGGGTGTAGGACAGTTTCATGGCAGTAGGATGGACCCTGGACAAGGGGCAGTGATCAGTGTGCAGCGTGCCTATGTGGAGGAAGGATGTAGGAATGTGGAAGCTGTGGGGAAGGGAGGGAAAGCAGGCTTTGGGGCATGCAGTAGGGGAGGAAGACAGGCAAGAAGAAATAGAATGAGGTAGAGAATGGTGGAGGTGCATGATTGAGGTAGGAATCGGGGAAGGTGGAGGAAGGGGGTTAAGACAGGCTGGTGGGGCTAGGAGAAGGGGTGGAAGAGCAGTAGCTGGATCAGTGGGAATTGGGGATACAGCCAGGAAGGCCAGGCAGCCAGGGAGTGGGAGGTGGCGACTAAAAGATGGGGGGGAGTCCCAAAACAGGTACCCAATGGAGCATGAGTGGGGGAGCAGAGCTACCAGGGGATGTGGAGGAAGGTCTATAAAGTTAAGGTTGGAGGGGGGGCTGGCATAAAATTGTGGCTGTCTGCCATAGAAATGAATGGGTGCAGCAGCCCCGAGCAGAGCAAAGTTTTAGTTGGCTCAAGAGGCAGGGCAAAGGGACCTTCCTTTTGGTCTATTGATCAGAAAAACGTGATGGGGTTGGGATTGTATTTAATGATAACAGATTAAAATTAACTAGATTAGTTGAAATAGAGCCTAGCAGAGCTCTGGCATTAGACACAATATTTCGAAGGGTACAGACTATGTGTTATAACTGTTAATGTTCCCCAGACAAAGGCAGGTAGAGTCAATTTATTTTCTGAAATAAAGCCTTTCCTGTTCATCTCTAGGACAGTGGTGTGGGCTGGGGATTTCAACTGTGGGACACTCGAGGGGAGGGAAAAGGGGGATATGATAGAATCTTTCAAGTACATCAAGGGAATCAACAGAGTCCAAGATGGTAGCAGCTTTCAGAAAAAGAGATGTGCAAGAACAAGGGGACATAATTTGAAGATAGAGGGGGGAAGGCTCACAGGTAATGTGAGGAAGTATTTTTTCATGAAGAGGGTTGTGGATACATGGAACAGCCTTCCTGAGGAGGTAGTGGACTCAAAAACAGTGGGGGAATTCAAGAATGTATGGGATGAACATAAGTCAATTCCAGTGGGAGGTAGGAGAAAGTAGTCTATTGGTTAACTAGGATCTGCAGCCTATGCATTAGGTAGGGGAATGGGCAGACTAGGTGGGCCAAGTGGTCCTTATCTTCCAGCAAATTCTATGTTTCTAACCCTGGAAGACAGGGACAAAAAAAATCTAAAATTATTTTCAGATTCTAATTGTTTAAAAGACATAACCAAAACTGCAAAGTTGATTGACGTACATAGACATATGTATACTCAACGGGGAATACATACTTTAGAGGAGCCACCTCTACAAGAATCAATTTTATTTTTGTATCTGAGCATATATATATATATATATATATATTACAGACACATCAGTACATAGCTATGAATACTCCAACCACTGAATGTTGAAATGTGCTTTGCAGTGAGGGAAAGCACCTACCCATGGGAAAGGGATTTGGTGAATGAATAGTAGCAGACTGACAGATGAAAACTTAGTGTATAAATGGAATTAATTATAGGAAGCTAGACTATCAGGGTTTTTTATGATAGATTGGGCAAATGGTGGGAAGACACCAAAAAAGATATCTGTCAGCTATTTAGTAAATACACAGGGAACAAAGCAGAGACAGAATATTTACAATTAAGAAATTAATTACGGAAACTAATATCAAGAACGGAGACAGAAAAAATAGACTATAGCCACAGATAGCAAACATGCAAAAGCAAATGAAAGATATTCAATATAATAGAGCAAAGTCATTACACCAAGAAATGAGGTTTGGCACACAGTGCCAAAAACAGACCCTTGATCCCTTTAAGGATTGCAGTGCCAGAACCGAGAAAAGATGTATCAAAAATGTATAAGTGACGGTAAGATAGGGAACACAAAGATGGAAATAATGACAGAAATAAATGGGTATGTGAAGAAACAGTTTGAGGAAATATCGCAAATAGAAAAAGGTGTGAAGTTCTGGGAAAGTATAGAAGTGTCTAAGCTAACTAGCAAGGATAAATCTAATTTAGAAACTAGAATAGAGGAACTAGAGGTCTTGCAAGCCGTAAGCAAGCTAAAGGATAATACTGCATCTGGGAAAGACGGACTAAGCACTGAATTTTATAAAATGTTTAAAGACCAAATAGCCCCTGTATTAACTGAAGTCTTAAATAGCTGCTTAGATGAAGAAGAAATTACCCCATCTCAAAATGAGGCCTTATTGATATTGGTATATAAAATGGGTAACAAAGTGGAATTAAAAAATTGGCATGTCTGCTAAATACAGGCTATAAAATATTAGCCAAAATATTACAAGCTAGGTTGGCGATGGTGGCGGACAAATTAATTAGTCCAAATCAAACATGTTCTAGTAAAAACAGGACTGTACAAGATAATTTATTGTGCCTTAGAGAATTAGTGACCAAGGGGAACCAGAGGAAAGTCAGTGGGTACTCACTAAGTATTGATCAAGAGAAGACCTTTGATTGGATTGCACATGACTATTTATTTAAAGTTTTAGAAAATGATGGAATACCAACTAAGTTTATTGGATGTGGCGAAAGTTTATATAAAAGGGCAACTGTAACTCCATATATAAATGGATGGTTAGGTCAAGCGATTAAGGTAAAAAGAGGTGTAAGGCAAGGCTGCCCATTCAGCCCTTTGCTACATGTGTTTGGGTTAGATCCTGTTTTGAGGCATATTCAGAATAATGATAGAATAGAAGGTATTGTTTGAAATATTCAGAGCCCTAGGATGAAGATCTTAGCATATGTGGATGACATGGCAATAATTTTAAACAAGGAAAGAGAAGAGAGTGAAGTAATAGAAGAATTAGAAGAATATTTGAAAATATCAGGATTCAAAATAAACTATGATAAAAGTGTGGGATGTTGTATAGGGGAGCTGCCCCCCCCCCAGAAAATATAGTGGGTATACCTATTACAACACAGAACATTAACATTTTGGGGATCCAATACAGTAATCAGGGAATGATAGAAAAAAAACTGGGAAGTATGCCTATTGAAAGCATCAAGCATAGTGAACTTATGGAAGGGGAAGAGAATATCTAAATCAAAGAGAATCATGTTAATAAAATCATTATTGATCCCGATCTTTTTATATACTAGTTAAGTTTTCCCTATGCCATAGGGTTATGAAATTAGGATACTTAGTATTTTCTTCCAGGGTTTGTGGGGTAGCAGGTTGAACCCCATCAAAAGGAATACCACATATAGGTCCAAGATAGAGGGAGGGGTAGGAATGGTGAATCCAATTTTGTTTTGTTTTTTTGTATAATTTTAACACATAGTATCAGTATGGTGTTTAAACTTGAACAATACACTTTGGACATAGGGTTTAAGGGAATGGACTGCACCTTATAGAGTACATTGGGGAAGAGGGAATATGGGAAAAATGAAAAAGCAGCAAGATACCCCTGATTATATTGCTATTAATGAAAAAAATAAAACAGTGGGGAATTACAGTAGAAATCATAAGTACAATACCAAGAAAGAAACTGTATGATACTAGAACGCAAAACAAATTTATGGATAAGTTAGAACTACCATAATGACCAGATGAGAAAACTGAGAAAATTATTGAAAGTATAAATTGTAAAGGGATCCCTCGATATACATGGGATGTCTTGTGGTTAAGCATTCATGGGAAGTTGGGGGTGATGAATGCCCACAAGCATAAACAATTAACAGAAAGATATTGTTTACAAACTAATTGCATCTAACAACTGGAAACACAAAAACACTTAATTTTTTAATGTCCTGTAGTGCTTGCATTTTGGAAATTTCTTTCCCAAAAATGGAAAGAACCTTTGTATAGCACCATATCATATAGGGAATTGGTGTTAAGACTATATGGGCAAAGCTGGAAGAAGTATAACAAAAGTACTTTGGGCCTGATTGGAGCTATTCTAAAATATTACTGTACATCTGGCAAGCTAGGTGTACATGGATATTTCAGCAAAAAATAACCACAAATGAGGAATTGGAAATAATCGTTAGACAAGAAATCTTCAAAGTATATATACAAGAAGGAAAAAGTATGCCTATGCAGTTGCATAAACAGTTGTGGGTAAACTGTAAGTTTGTAAACAATGAGTAAAAAAGTAGAAGAAGAAAAAAAAGAGAGAGTGGGACACTTAGCCTGAAGGAGTAAATGAAATAAGTTACTCAGTTATTGAACTGAATAATTCTGACCATACTAAATGGAAAAAACAAGAACTGTACATAAAAATCAGTTAAATGTTTATTGAAGTATATGGAATATTAAGAGGAATTTTTTTCATTTATGTTTTGTTTAAAGAAAACTGATGAGATTGTTTTTGAAAACTTAGTCTTTGAAAGCTGAAATTGATGTATTTTGAACATTGTTTTATATTTAAATAAAAATTCCCCTACTCTTTTCAAGAAGTGCCATGGGATCTTTAAAGTCCACCTGAACAACCACCAGAACAGGCAGACAGGATCTCGGTTTAATGTCTCATCCTAAGGATGGCACCTCAGGGGTGCAGCACCCCTCTCATGCTGCACTACAGTGTTAGTATTAGGATTGACACAAGTGCCTGGTGTGGAGATAGAACCCACAGCCTTTTGATCTTCCGGCCTCAGAGGTGAGTGTGCAACCTGCTGAGCCACTGACACTGACAGTCATATACCTTTATATGTTTATCATTTTGGGGGCCCCAATTTGGAATGTTTTTGGTGGATGATGCAGTTCCCACTTGTGTAACAGGACCAATAAGGGTTGCACTTTGACCAGCCTGAGATGCATCTTTACACATTTCTATTCCACCTGTTATGTTGTGGTTTGACTCATCTTGCATATTGATTAGTTGGTTGCTTATGGCCTCTTCAGAGATATGCATTAGTGCTTCATATCTGCTTGTCATATCTAGCTCAAAGCCCATGGCCTTGTGACCCTTCTTGAGTCATTTCTTTTTTTCCACAACTGCCCCTCCTTCATTGTCACTGTATTCATTTTCATCAACATCTCTGTCCCTTTTTTATTATAAGATGTGGTACCAGTGCCTATGGGTAGAGTAACTTCAGAGTCATCATTTGATGGTGTATAACTAGAACATCCCACCACAGCTTGAATAGTTCCCAGAGAATCCAAAGATTCATTTATAGTGGCTACATGGTTTGTAGAGTCAACCGTGGTTACTGAATCCTGAGGGTCATGGGGGGGGCACACACACGGATTAATTGTGTTACTAGCCTTTATTTTGGATGCCATAGCTTCCTGACTTTTTTCTATGGAGTCAAGTTTGTTGTGAAACATTTTTATATCCTCAAGCAACACTCTCATATTTATGCATTTATCGCATATAAATATGGCACAACTAGGTATTATTTCAAATAATTTATATATTGCGCACTTGGTAAATTTAATGCCTAGTTCTCCATCTAAAGTCATAATCGTGCTCCCTATTTCCCTAAGAATTTTTTTTTTTTAGTAATATCCAAGTGTAGTCAGATAGTCAGTGAGACATGTAGCTAGTAGTGAATATAATCTAACAGATTTTTCAATAGGAAAGATAAACAAACTTGTTGGGCCTCCAGGTCTTAGTTACCTCATCAGTAATCGTTACCAAAAGTTTAAATACAATGAACACTAACCTTACAATACTTTTAGGTCCTCAGTCCCTCCGGTCACTGCGGACACTGCAGATATGCACGTCTCAGCACAGGCTTGCCCCACTCTCTGGAGTGATGTGTAATTATAGTAAAACTGGAAGCAGAATGCAGGCTCACTTCTGGTTTGACGAGTGCAAAACTCTGTAATACATAACTTAAAATACAAATAAATGTATCACCACACAGGTGAGTTTGAGCTCTGTGTCACCTCATATGGTGAATCGCAACCCTTTTCACAATCCACAGGCACTAAAATGTGTATTACATGCTGTGGAGGCAAGTCAGTCCTCCACAACCCCAGGGTGCTCTAGTCAGGCTACTAAGTACAACGGAGGAGAGAGACAATACAGTTGTCTCCTAGGCAACCAAGCTCAAAGTGCTACCTCTCACCAGAGGAGTGTTAGAATGCTGAATCCAGTATAATAAATATGTCTCTCATCAGGTCATCACTTCTGACAAAACGGTTTGTGCAAATATGTACCGCTCACTGGGGGCGATGTTTAAATATCAAAAACCTGTAACCTGGGGTAATGTGTAATTATCATAAAACTGGAAGCAGAATGCAGGCTCACTTCTGTTTTGATGAGTGCAAAACTCTGCAATAAATAACTTAAAGTACTGATAAAAGTACTACCACACAGGTGGGATTGAGCTCTGTATTACCTAATACAGTGAATCACAACCCTTTTCACAGTCCACAGGCACTTAAATGTGCATTTAATGTTTTGGAGGCAAGGTAGCCATCCACAATCCCAGAGTGCTCTAGTCAAGCTACTGAACACAATGGAGGAGACAGACAATATAGAGGTTTCCTAGGCAACCAAGCTCAAAGTGCTACCTCTCACCAGAGGAATGTTAGAATGCTGAATCGAATATAATAAGTCTGCCTCTCACCAGAGGATCACTTTTGACCAAAGGGTTTGTGTAAATACCTGGGATTTAAAGCTCAGTTCTTACTCGGACAGTGATTATTCCTTGCCCAGACAGTGATTATGCCCACCCACACAGTTTGCCACGCACACAGGTGTTGGTGTTTGTGGTGCTGAAACCAGAAGTACTAGTACTCTGCTTCCAGTTTTATGGCACTACCTGGGGAGTAAAAACAAACTCCAGAAATACCCCAGCTAAACATTACAAGCCTTTATAAAGACTTTTTAAAAACAAAATGCCCAATAAAACATTTATCAGCCCTCACAAGGGCTACAAGGTTGTAGTATGCTCCCAAAGTGGCACTTTCTACCAGTATCCCAGCAGTCACCGCAGCCCCAGACAAAGAGAAGACTAGCAAGGGAGAAAAGAGAGAGATGACCTATTTATTTGTTTTGTTTTAGAGAGTTTTTATTTGGCTTCTGATACAGCGAGAGAGAGAGAAAGAGAAAGAGAAGATTTCCCATGATTATAGAACTCAGTTCTTGCTCAGACAGTGATTATGCGCTGCTCAGGCAGTGAATATGCCCCACACAGAACTTTGAACTCAAAAAGATTTTTCAGAACAAACACAGTAAGTGCTCACTTAGTTCCTGTCATTTATATGGAAGCCAGTTGAGGTGGTGAGAGGAGGGTCTGTGCCTGTCACCAGTCACCATTCTGTCCATCCTTATCCACAGGCTTTTTTAAAGTGAGTAAGGTGCTGGGCAGGGGTGGAGGTTCGAGGATGCTGAGTGAGTTGACTGAGCTGGGGAAGGGGATGACATTTACAACAGGAGTCAGGCCAGGGAGTACCACAGGACAACCTGGGTGCTTTCTTTTCACAAAAGGGGTCATGGTGAGAGGTGGGTACCCGTGACCAACCGGGCTAATTCTTTTCATATCAAGGATCAGGATGGGAAGGGAGATGCTAAGAGACAACCAGTGTAATTTTTTTTACACAGCAGGGATCAGGGTGGTTTGGGATACACAGCTAGGAATTTATACATCGGCATATGGGGATCGGGTGAGGGTGGGGAAATGGTTGAAGCTCTGCACAATGCCTGAATGCATGCATATGCATGAGGGCCTTGTGCAGTGCTGCTAATGGCCAGGTACTGCCACATGAATGTCCCCTTAGCACCTTGCAAACCACATGTGGTAGGCCCCTGACAAAGCCTTTTTAGCGAAGCACTGTGCTGAGTGGTCACGACGTGTGTGTGGTAGCCACTGTCAACTTGATATGTTTAATAAGGTTTTTGTAGTAGCATTTATCTACATTTGGACATTGCTTTTTTGCTTGGAGTGCAGCATTTGTGAAAATCTGTTGACATGCCTGAGGTTAGCCACCCCTTTCATGCTTTGTCATGTGCCAACTTCAACTTATCCTTTGAGAGTAGGTGGTCCACGCACCATCCTCAGTTCTACCACAGGAGACCATAAACTACTAAGGGAACCAAGGAGGAACCAAAGGTTCCTGCCAAAGTAAAATAATGGAGAAAGAGGATCAGACACAAGAAGACCTCTCAGATTCAGGGGGAAGGAGGGAAGGATGGCATGGCCTCCTGCAAGAGATCCCCTCACAGATCTACTGTTACAGTAAGTTCTTATGTAACTATACTGACTTTGGGGGTATCTCTTGCAGCAGACCACACCTGTGGAATGAATACCAAGCTGTCCTGACATCAAGAAATGCAGTCTGTGTGGTATAAAACCAAGAGCCCACGAAAGTAGATCCTGTAGAACAGCTAGGCTGAAATTGCTCCTATGTCAAGAGGCAATGTCTAGACTGTAGTGCTTGGTCAAGGTGTGGACAGTATTCCAAGTAGCAGCTTCACAGATCTCTGCTGCTAACACATTCCTGAAAAAGGCAGTAGAGGTGGCCATGTCTCTGGTGGAATGGCCACGAACAACACCAGGAAGTTCTATGCTGTACTTCCTGTAACAATAAGTGACACAGTTGGTCAACCATTTGGACAAGCACTGTTTTAAAACAGGGATGCCCTCCTTCCCAGGGGCAAAATAAACAAACAACTGCTTGGACTTCCTACAGTTCTTTGTATGGTGTGTATAGTATTGCATAATTATATGCACATCTAAAGTGTGGAGCAATATTTCCCTTGGATTGGCATGCTCTGGCTAATAAACAGACAGGTGGATGGATTGATTTAAAGTAAAGTCAGACACCACCTTAGGAACAAACTTAGGGTTCTTACGCAAAGACATCCTGTCTTTGTGGAAAATCAAATAAGGCTGCTCGCACATGAATGTCTGCAGCTCTGAAATTCTTCGAGCAGATGTAATAGTAACTAAAAATAATGCATTCTATGACAGAAAGCATAGCTCACATGTCATGGCTGGCTCAAAGGGAGCCAAAGTAAGTTTTTCCAACATAAAATTCAAGTTCCAAGGTGGACCTGAATTGCAGATTGGAGGCTTCCGGTGAAAAATGCCTCTCAGAAAAGTATGGGACACCTCCAGTTGTGCCACCTTACTATTATCAATGGGCACATGTAAGGCTGTGATAGCAGACATGTGCACTTTAAGAAAGGATTACTTCAGGCCAGAGTCTGAGAGAGACCACAATTACTCTGGAATCATATTCACTGTACAACTGAAGGGGTCCAGTTGACATGAAGCAGCCTGCAGCGCAAAACATTTCCACTTCATAGAATAAGTGGCTCTAGTGAAAGGCTTCCTTGCCACCACCAGGACAGCAGCCACCTTAGATGACACCATGAACTGAGCCATGGCTATGTCCTCAGGAGCCAGCCATGGAAGATGCAGGGATTTGAGGTCGGGATGGACCAGGGTGCCCCAGTTTTGGGATTAGCTTGCAGGTCTCTGAATATGACACTAGAAGCAAAGGTGCTAATTTGTTTGGGTCTGGCTATCACCCTTTGGTCCTGGGTATCTGTTGCAGCAGGGAGTTGTACAGTGCTGCATTAATGCTCTTTGTGATGTGCCACTACAGCCCAATATTCTTATCTGTTGCCTTATGAATGTGCCTCCCTGGTGATGCATGTAATTTCTTGTAGCTCTAAGGCCATGTCTGAATCTGGGGGCCGCGGCCTCTTGTGAATGTTTAGTGTGAAGTTAGGTGTTGAACTACCTTGTATCAAAATGTAAAATATCTGTTTCAGAAACAAAAGATAGTGAACTTAATAAAAATTGCTAAAATACTGACACAAAATAAATGCAGGCAGTGAGATGATCAGTAAACGTAATCCTGCTCTTCAAGTGTATCTCTATTTGAATTATTTTCACACTGTGTACTCCAAAGGTATCTTTATCCCTTTGAGATCAAATCTGAGCTGAAAAAAGAAAGAAATACAGTACTTAATGAAAAGTGAACGGGGCTCTGGATATGTCTCTTTGCTTAGTAAGAGCATCCCATTGTAACTTTTTAGGATTACAGAAACACACAGTTTTGCCTCTCAATTCTTGAGCCTTAAGAGGTCATGAAGAGGCATTCTTTATTGCCCAAGAGACATCTGCTGAGCCCCATTTTCTTACATTATTAAGCAAGTCAGAAATATTTTGCTTTTATAGTATAAATCACTTCCTTTGGGGCCTGCCAGTACCTTTGGTATTTTATGTTAATTTTGTCAAGTATTAATGTTATCTTTTGTGTAACTCTGCCATGCATCAGTTATGTGGTCTGTGTAGTTGTGCAGTCAGTGGACTGTAGTACTCTTTGTAGTGTTTTCTTATTCAGTTGCACAGCAGAGCTCCAGTAAGCATGTCTAACACAGACCACTGACAGGAACATCTTTATTTCACTCTCAGCTGCTGACTATGTTGCACACATTCTATTTCGTTATTACTATTGCTGCCTTTGTAACTTTCTTGAGGTGGTGTTTTTCCTACCTTGAAATGTACTGACAGCTGGGACCAGGTCATATATTTTGTGGGGTAGGGCCCCTTCCCCAACATTGTTCCCCCTTTACACCTCTCTCTTATCATGCCTGCTCACTAATTCTCCCTGTACCCTATCTCCCCTCTGCCACACTTGTAGATTCCTGAGCTCTGATTCCATCTAAAGGGTACAGCCCTAATGGACTTGACCCAAAAGTTATCTTCCTATTAGTTTCAACAATCCCTGAAACCCTTAATATCCTCCTTAACCTGTATTTAAATCTTGGTGCAGTACACTATGCATGAAAACAGGCTTAGTTTTTTCCCCGCACATAGGGGGTGATCCTACCATACCTTGGGAATTATTGCCTCAACTGTTGTCTCCCTACCATGGCTAAACTTCAGAAAAAACATCACACTGCTCTGAGCCTCTCAGTCTTTGACTCTGGTTTCCTCTTCTCCTACTAGTCTGGCAATAAGAAGCACACACCACTGTGTCCTCCCTCCTTCAGATCACTGATTCCAGCCTGAAGTGGACTGACCAGGAGCACAATACTACAGCCATCTTCATTGAACTTGCCAAGACCTTTGATACTGTGACTCATCCCCTATTTACTGGATAAGCTGAGGGGAGCTGGACTCTCCAACCCGGTGGTTGAATGTGTCCTCTTCTATCTCTCTCTCTAACTGACACCACTCAGTTCAGGTAGTTGTTGTTTATCCCCCTCACCATCTGCTATGGTGTCCCTCAGTGCTCAATCCTGGGCCCAATTTCTTTCTCAATTTTTCTTAATGATCGCCCCTCCACCTGTGTCAATGCAAACATTAATATGCATGCTGATGATACTAACCTTTTCTGAGTGGATGCCTCAGTCACTGAACTGGAATCATCACTGCATTATGACCTTTGTAATATTCAGCACTGTTTCCACTGCAACTCACTTACGCTGAACACTAAAAAGAATGTGTCCATGTCTTTGGCACTAAAAAAAAATATCAAGACTTCTTTCCAATCCTGCTTTCTCCACCATGGATGGTACTCCGCTTCAGGAGGTCTTCCCCTTCAAGTATCTTGGTGTGTGGCTAGATAGAAACCTGGCTTTCTCTGCTCACATGCAGTAGACGATATTCATAAAAAACTGTGCTGTAGCTGTTTTAATCTACTTCTGTTTTAATCTACCTTGTGCACTTTTGCCTTGCAGTGTTTATGATTATGCTCCTTTTGATGTATAGTATTGCATATATAGACTATTATTTATTGTAAATTCTCAGAATTACTATTTATTTTCTCTCTTTTTGTATTTAATGCTATACCACCCCCTCCCCCCAGAAGCATCTGGAATTTGGTTATCAATTCAGTATGCCTTTCGTAGTAAAACTTTGTAAATCCATCAATTAATCAATCAGTCAATAACAAAAATGAATAAATGAATGAATGAATCAATCAATCAATCTCAGCACCCTATACCACAAGAAAACTTGCATCCCACTCACATTATGCAGTGAGATTATTCTTAAAATACACAGACTACGCATGACTACACAGATGTGGTCTATAAATTAATGTGGCTCATAAATTGACAGTACCCATACTGGACCCTCTCTTTTTCACTCTTTCTGTCATTTTGCTCCAAATTCTCCCCTTACTCATCATTGCCACATCATCCAGTGTCTCTCTGTCCCCTTCTTTGACTCCAGGTGACTGTCAAGACTTACCTCCTTTCTGTTCAAGTATGGGCTTTACTCCCACCCCTCCACCTTCACTCTCTCCTCTCCCCATTTCTCCCCTCATCCTATTCTCTCTGCCTTTCTGATTCCTGCACTTTTTTACTATATTGCCAGACCAGGGAGGGGCTGTGGACATGGCCTACCTAGACTTTAGCAAGGCATTTGACACAGTCCAACATAAAAGATTAATAGTCAAATTAACCAGCCTGGGAGTGGGTCCCAGGGTGGTAGCCTGGGTAAAACATTGGCTGGACAACAGGACACAGAAGGTCATTTTAAATGGAGTCCACTCTGAAGAAAGAGGGGTTACTAGTGGGGTACTGCAGGGTTCATTATTGGGTCCAGTCCTTTTTAATGTCTTCATAAGTGACATTGCAGAGGGACTGGTAGGAAAAGTATGCCTCTTTGCAGATGACACAAAGATCTGAAACAGGGTTGATACACAAGGAGGCATGGAAAGGATGAGAAGGGACTTGGCAAGGTTGGAGGAATGGTCAGAAGTATGGCAGCTAGGATTCAATGCAAAGAAGTGCAAAATAATGCACCTGGGAAACAAGAACCCAGGGGAAGAATACACAATGGGGGAGGTAGTAACAACAACAAAAAAGGAAAGGGACCTGGAGATAATCATATCAGATGACATTAAGGTTAGCAAGCAATGTGAGAAGGCAGTAGGGAGGGCTGGGGGTATACTGGGATGCATAGGGAGAGGCATCACCAGCATAAAACAGGAAGTTGTTATCCCTCTGTACAGACAGTTGGTGAGACCCCATCTGGAGTACTGCATCCAGTTCTGGAGACCCCATCTCTGCAAGGACATAGACAGGATAGAGGCAGTCCAGAGGAGGGCAACTAAAATGGTGCAGGGTCTGCAAGAGAAGCCGTATGAGGAGAGACTAAAGGAGCTTAATAGGTATACCCTTGAGGAAAGAAGGGAGGGGGACATGATAGAAACTTTTAAGTACCTCAGTGGGATCAACAAAGTCCAAGAGGGTAGCATCTTTCAGAACAAGAGATGTGCAAGAACAAGGGGACACAATTTAAAGATGGGGGGGGTCAGGGGCAATGTGAGGAAGTATTATTTCACAGAGAGGGTAGTGGATGCATGGAACAGCCTTCCTGAGGAGTTTGTGGGGTCTAAAACTGTGGGAGAATTCAAGAATGCATGGGACAGACATGAGGCAATTCTTGTGGGGGGTAGGAAGAAATAGGCTGTTGGTTAACTAGGATCTGCGGCCTATCCTGTAGGTAGGGAAATGAGCAGACTAGATGGGCCAAGTGGTCCTTATCTGCCGTCAAAGTCTATGTTTCTATGTTTCTCTCCAAAAAATGCATTATTTGCATGTTATTGCTCCTTCTGGAAGCATCTTCCTACTCTTCTATGTCTGTCCTCCTTTTACCTATCTCTAAAATCCATCCTAAACAGCCTGTTTGCCACCACTTGCACCTGGCCTTAGCCACCCCCAATATTGCCCTGTAAATTCAGTGGTCTGCTGACCATTTCCATTTTTATTTTTTATTTATTTTATTTATTTTTGAAAGTCGGATTTACAACCTTTGAGTCAGGGACTCATTTACAAAGGCACCTTGTCGCAGGAAGGGAAGACATGGTTACAGTGTGACATGCAACAGTGGTAACATACTGGTGCAATACAGATAACAAAAGAACACAATATAACAGTGGTTTACAGAATAAATTTACATGCAGTAAATAGCAATCATACAAAGTATAACAATAGTAGAAGTCACAACCCTGGTCATACCAGGAAAATACCTATGTGGAAGGGTGGGGGGAAAACAGAGGTGAGGAAAAGAAAGAAAATGCGGGGGAAGCAATCCAACGGACATTGTCAAGGCTATGGACTAGAAGTGGGGAAGGACCCCAACATTATTGTGATTAAGGGCAACTACAGCTTTGGGCGCCAAAGAGGTGGTTATGAAGAGTGACTTTAAAGGGACCAATTTTGGTAGACTTAGTGACAGAGGGTGGGAGGGAGTTGAACCATGTGGGGATGTGGTAGTGGAAGGAACTTTGTGCTAGGGAGGTCTTGGTATGGGGCACCAGAAAGGTGGCCTTAACTGAGCAATGGGTGGCAACAGATGGGGATGCAAGCTGCAGGAATGCAGTGACCCTGGGGGAGAGAGTCTAGCAGGGATTTTTTTGTCAAGTAAGCAGGTTTGGTAGTGCAGGCGCTCCTCCAAGGTGAGCAGGTTGGGGGTGGAATACAGCAGGCAAGTATGGGTGTGGAGGGATGTGCTGGTCAGGAGCCTGCAGGCCTTGTTTATCGAGGTATGGATTCTGGTGAGGGCGGTATTGTCAGCTGTAGCATAGATAGGTAAGTCGTAGTCCACCAGGGACAGGACGGAAGAGTTGATGGCCTGTCAGAGAGTGGTTTGGGGGAGGCAACCTCTGTGGAGATAGAGAAGGTCAATCTGAGAGTTTATGGTTGAGGACAGGGTACTGATGTGGGTGTGGAATGTAAGAGCAGAGTCCAAGGTGATGCCCAGGTACTTGCAGGACGACACCTGCTCAAGAGGGTGAGTATTACAGGGGGCATTTTTGGCCTTGTTCTGGTGATGCGAAAAAAGCATAGATTTGGTTTTTTTGAGATTAATGACCAGCCGGTGGTCAAGGAACCACTTTTCGGCTTGATTGAATGTGTGCTGCAGGGATTCCTGTAGAGATGCAGGGTCAGGGTGGGAGGCCAGGAGAACAACATCATTGGCATAGAGTACCATATTGCCCAAGCAGGAGCTGGGGAGGGTATTGAGAAATAGGCTGGACAGAAAGAGGCCCAGGATGGAAACCTGGGGAACCCCCACGCGAACGGGCAGGGTATTGGATAGGGTGCCGTTTACCTTCATGCGCTGTGATCTGGTAGAGAGGTAAGTGGTGGACCAAGCCAGTGGCAAGGGGAGAAGCCAAGTTGGTGGAGGGAGTCAAGTAGGAGGGGGTGACAGACAGTGTCAAAGGCCTTGGAGAGGTCAACGAATACTGCACCTGCAACATGGCCAGAGTCAAGAGCAGAGTGGAGGTGCTGGGAGAACTCCAGGAAGGCTATAGTGTTGACGTGTCCCGGGCAGAATCCATGTTGTTCCGGACACAGCAGGTCATATTTAGCCAGATACTCAGAGAGCTGAATGGCCACTATTTTTTCTAGTGCTTTGGAGAGAGGGGGGAGAATGGAGATGGGCCTGAAATTGTTAGGGGAGGTTCTATATCCACTCTTATGGCTAGGGGTGATTTCTGCAATTTTCCAGGCACTGGGAAGTTGACCAAGACATAGTGACCAGTTTTAAAGGTTGGTGAGAGGGGCTAGTACTGAATCTAGGACTAATCGGAGAATCCTGGAGTCCAAGTGATCACAGCTGGGGTTGTTGTTAGCTAAGGCTTTTTGAAGATGAGGCCTGGCTTCAAGGGGTGATATGGCATGCAGGTAGAAAGGGGGAGATCTGAGGTGGGGGGGTGAAGGCAGGGATGGGGTCCAATCAGTAGTTGAGAAGGACAGAGCTTAGATCTGAGAAAGCCATACTGAGGCACTCAGCTATGAGGGGAGGATCAGTAGTGACGGTACCGTTTATGGAGAGTAGTGATGGTGGGGGGGAGCGGGTCTTTCCATTGAGCTCTTTTATGTTGTCCCAAAAGGCACAGGATGAGCCCCAAGTGGATTCAAGGGTGGCTTGATAATATTCCGTCTTAGCCTGTCTTATAGCCCTGGTGCACTTGTTACATGCTGCATTATAGGTTTGTCTGTCAGCCAGTTTGCCTGTCTCAACAGCAATATGCCAGAGATTATCTCTTTGTTTCAGTGTTTGGATGAGAGATGGGGAGATCCATGGGGCGTTGTGTTTCTTGGTACAGATTCTGGTCAGGGGGGAAAAAGGTTGCAGGCCATGCTGAAGGCTAGGGCAGAGTCAATATCCATTGGGAGTAGGATTGGGGACCAGTCAAGCTGGGCTAGGTACATTTTTAGCTTTCTGAGACCCCTGGGGTGAAAGTGCCAATGCAAGCTGACCTGGAATACTGGTTTTGGTATGGGGATGACCAGTGACAGAGTACAGGAGAGTGATCACTAAAAGAGTCTGGTAGTACATTTATATCCCTGATTTTATGGGGGTGGTTCGACAGAATTACATCTAGGAGGGTGCTAGAGCCGTCTGACCGGTTAAATCTAGTGGGTGAGGTAACTAGTTGGGTCATATCTAGGGCAGTGAAGGAGTCCCCGATATGGGAGCAGTGGTACTCAGCCTATTGACATTAAGGTCACCTAGGATGAGCTGCTCTGCCTTGTATGGGAGTGTGGTGAGGCAATCAAAGAGGGAGTGGACAGCTGGCCTGTGGTCCTTTGGGGGTATGTAAGAGACAGTGAGAAAGAGGGCCCCTAGCTGGATCATGGGTAACCTTAAGGGTGAGGGCTTGGGCACTAAAACCGAGCTTGGGGGCAGGGAGAGCATGGCCTAAATGTGTGTCACATATAAAGACTGCACACCTGCCACCACGTTTGCCTATACGGTCTTCCCTGAACAGAGTGTAGCCAGGGAGGGAGATAACCGAGTTGGGAATTTTTCTTGTGAGCCAGGTCTCAACTAGTCTTTAACATCAGGGCGGTGTTGTACAGCCCAGTACTGGAGAGTGGCAGATTTTTTTATAAGGCTGCAAATATTCGTGGATGCAATGCTGAGGCCAGTACCAGAGTGGGGTGCAGGGTGGCTAGTTGACAATGGCCTGGGGTTGGGGTTAATGTTCACAGAGAGCAGAAGGGGTAGAGTAATTAATCTGATGAGTGGTCTGTGGCAAGCAGGACCCTTAGCCAGGTACTGATGCGAGGTCTTACTAGTGGGGGTACAAGGGATGGGTAGGGAGTGGAGGGTAGGTATGGCAAGAAGGGGGTGTGCCCAGGGTGTCCCGGGGGGGAAGAGGTATTGGTTGGAGTTGGGTGCTGTGGAGAAATAGGGGTGTCCAGGGTGGGGGTTGGCTGCTGTGGGGTGGTAGAGGGCTTGGGCTCAGTGTGGAGCATATGGGGCAAGATGGGACATGGGCAGAGCAAGAAAGTAACCATGAGTAGGCTGGGTGTGTTAGCTGTGGGTGCCCATTGCTATTTCTTATTGGGGGTAAGGGAATAACTGACCTTCAGTGAGGGTGACTGTGGGATTGTGGGAGGGGGCTGAGAAGCGCCGTGGGACTGTTTTCAGTTTACAGGTTTTAAACAAAAAAAAGATGACGTGGGACATTTGCCACGCTGGAGTGGGCTCCCAGCATGGCAGAAGAATGGCTGGGGGGGGCCATGGAGCCGACAGGGAATTGGGCACCCCTGTTGGCAGATGATGCGGGACATTTGCCACGCTGGGGTGGACTCCCAGTGTGGCAGAAGGATGGCTGGGGGGGCCGTGTGAGCCGATGGGGGATTGGGCACCCCATTGGCAGACAACGGGGACGTTTGTCACCCTGGGGTGGGCCTCAGCATGGCAGCAAAGATTTGGGGGTGGCGGATGCAAAAGTGGCCACAGAGATGGTTTTCTTTGAAGAGAAGACCACCGCTGTCATACACAGCACTGCGTCCGATTGGTGCAGGACTGCCACACCTGCTCAATGGAGCAGGGGATTGCAGAGGAGGGGCACACCTTCAAAGTGTCCCATTCTCCCAAGACGTTCCTTGCTCATGTGCGCAAGTGAACGTAATAAAAATGAATTCATTAAAAAGCTTTTGAGGCACAGTACCAGGGCATACACATCTGGTCCTTCAAAGAATTGCCCCATGCAAAATAAAACAATAAAAATCGAGGATTTATGATTTTACATCTGTGAATTATGACAGAAAATGTATGAGGGCTGTTTGTGAGTTACAAGGGTTGATCATGTAATTTGAAATGCAGCTGTAACTAAGTTATCAGCTGCAGGAATGCTCTTGTAAATAGAACATTGTTAAAGTGTATTTTCTGGATACAATATTATCAATCAATCAATATATTATGATCCAATATTGTGCATAGCATACAGAATGCCACACAGAAACTGTCACAAAATACTTAAGAGCAGGATGGGAAATGCAGTAAAAAAGGACTGAATTACAGATGCATGGTCATAAAAAATGAAACGATATCAAAAGTCACAATATAAAAATATAAATACACAGTACAGTTGTGAAAAAGAACAATTTTTGTTACTGCACTTGGTACAACATCAATGGAAAGCATACCCAATCAGGGCAGAGTGACAGGAGACAGCAATAGGGCTAGGTAAAATAAGACAACTATAATGGCCTTTAATGGGAGAACATGACACAGTTGATAGGACAGTAGGGGATGGGCTACAGGGACCATTGGTGTTCATCCATACACATGTATGTACCCCTGAGATGGCAACAAGGATACTGTCCTCATATATCAGTAGTGTTGCACAGAATGCTTTTTGTTGTGTAACCATTTCTACAATATATTTAATTTCATCACACCTCATTATGCTGCTAAAAGTAATCAATGCTACTCAAGTAAAAATCATGAGACAGAATACTTTCATGAAATTGTTGTTACATTACATCTAATCTTGTTTTGTATATTTTCTCACATTAGGTTGGTCTTAACAGGCACTCAGGAGATTAATAATGGATTTGCAGTGATTTTCATCAAGGAAATAATTTTACAGAAGCCAGGCAAAGTTTCAATCTGACCCTTATTTTTTTCTGAACTTGAGCTGCTTTAATAACTTGTATGTGCTATTTGTTGGCATGGAAACTGGGTACTGCAGTTCTAGGATGTCATCTGAGGAGAGTCTGGTTCTTTCCACTCTATCTGCTGTGACTGCATCCTAATTAGTGCAACTGAAAACACTGAGACTGGTTTCAGAAAAATAAAATGTTCTTAAGGAGTATAAAAACCAAGAAGCAAGAAGAGAAGACAAGACAGGGACTATGGAAAAGGAAAATGAGCTGCAATATTGAATAGCTTTGCAGCTTAGTTTCTCAACTCCTGATGTCTGGCAACACTAATAGCCTAATAACCATGCTATTATATTTAATAGCAAGTGTTGAGCCATATAAGTTTTCATAATGATCCCTTGCAAAATCTTCAGCCAAACCAAACTGCCAGCAGTCTCCAGGTATGTAATTTGACTACGGCAAAAATCACTTTTATTAACATAACTATTCAAGCTATTTTATTCTGGTGTTTCAGTTTTCATTTGTTGTGTCTTTGTGCTGTTATTTTTGAGTGATCATGATCGTTCCTGGCCCATGTCAGTAAGAGTTTTTCTCCCTTCCAACAAGGAAAATACATTTCTTCATCTTTCTAAAACATGCAGAGCAAACAAAACTGATTTCTTTATTTTCTTTGTTGGTTTTCCTTCACAGAAAATGTAGTTTGAGAAAAATGAAGAGACATTTAGCTAAGCATTTGTAACCCTCCTCCCCCCCAAATCATGGGGCTTAATTTGTTTTCTTGCCAGGGGCCCATGAACATCTTCATGACCATGGCCTCCAGCATGCACACCGACAACTTTATCTACATAGTCTCCCACTGGACTGCAGGAGAGGGAAAAGGGAATGGAGAATGACCGTCACATATGCTCCCCACTCTGATACTAGGTACTTCAGTTAAAGCAGTCAGTTACATGCTCAGGTTTCATGAAAGTTATTGTGAGCTAGTACTTCAGTGCTTCAAACCTTTAATGGTTCTTTGTCAGGGTGTGGGGTTGCACTTGAATAGCTCCATTTTTATATTCCATTTCTTAAAGCTGCAGTAGCATTTAATGACACAACTGTGAAAGTGATTATTTGATTTTAAAAGAAAAAAAATCATATCAATATGGGTATTAGGTGATAAATATTCAAAATAACTTAATCAAATTAACATAACAACAAATAGAGATTATTGCACACATGTCAAATGAAGGTCAGTCATTATTCCCTAAGGGGCATGTACACCCTCATAGGGCAAACTATATAGCCCTCAAGGCTTTCTTCTTTCACCAGCTTTCTACAGAATGGTTCTAAATTCTAAACAGATGAATCACCAAAAGTCAGCATTGGTAATAGTGTGCAACTTTAGCAAAATATGCCTTAGATATATATATATATATATATATATATATATGTATGTATGTAACTCCTTATGTCCTGGTAAGTTATGTATAACCTGGATTGTCTAACCTGAGAACGCCATACTATATGTGAAGTGTATGTACTGCTCCTTTGCTCACAAGGATAATGAATAAATAAAAAATATTATATGATAAAAAAATATGCCTCAGATAAAAAAATATCCCACAGAGGAAAATTATGAACACTTATAATATTAATGCCAAGTAATAATTAACTGTATAAATTAGATATTAATTATATCTGTTCAGACCATACAAAAATATTGTCAAATATTACAATTATGATAACATCTCAAAAACTATAACACGTTTTTTTAGTTAATGGGGAATGTCCTTGTAGAAAGACAGGTATCAACATATCTGTGAAGAAAAATCTCTTTTAAAGGAAAACTACACACTCATATCATTTAAATATTATTTGTTTCACTACCAGCAGACAACTCCTTTCCTGTAGCTGTTAGGGCTATATAGTATGGGTTACCTTTAGTTTGTTTTCACTGCTTATGGTAGCCCCTGTGACTACCTTGGGGTATCCATTTCATGGTTGTTGAAATCTCATTGTTCATGAGAACTGCATTAGCATATGAGAACATGATGTCAGATTAAAAATTTGTATCATGTATCCCTATGTTGAAAAAACAAATACCCTAAAAAAACTCTCTGGAAACACATAAACTGAATAAATGTTAAAGGGAAAAACCCTGCATTACAACTCAGATAGTCTGCAAAGCTCACTGAAGGTAAACGTGGTATTTCATGCCTTCTTGCAGCTTGTTTCATTGAAGACTAATTAAGCACATAGGCATACTGGGGAGTTTAAAGGTTGATTACTCATCATGTTCTCATATGCTAATGCAGCCCTTAGGGACAATGAAATTTCAATAACCACCAAATGGAGCCTCCCATGACAGTTACAGGGCCTAGTATGAAGTGTTAAAACAGACTAAGGCAGCTGCATGCATCTCTAACAGTTACATGAAAAGAGTTATATGTTGACATGAAAACAAATAAAAATTAAAGATATGAGGGTGTAGTTTTCCTTTAAATAAGTTATTGTTTGTACCCATAACTCTTTTAGCACCAGAAGCATAACACATTTAGATCTCCTTCCCTTTACAGCTACAGGCTCACGTTTTCTAAATTACAAGCACAGAAAATGATATTGCATATGGGGGATATGGAGGTAAAATACAGCCAATTAGGTGTTACTATAGGAGGACATCATCATTCATTTATTCAGCTGCAGGGCATCAGTGAGTGAAGAGGGTGTCCTGCTCCAGTGCTGGATGTCTTTTTTTTTACAGACACCATGCATGGTAATGTAATGTATCCTTATAAATTTGGGGTTGGGAGGGAGGAGGGAGTACCTCTGGATCACAATGTCTGACATCCCCCCTATATCTCTAAACTATACCCAGTTCTATTCCTCACATTTTCAGCTCTCTTTCGGGGAGACATCTCATAGCCCTCCCCTTCATGTTCCTTATACAGATCACTATCTCTGTCTCTCAAAAACTAGAGTTTCCGACAAGGAGGACATACATCTCATTAGATTTTCCCAGATCACTCCCACACCACATGATTTGTACATTCTTCTAGTCCATTGCTTGAATCTCCCTTCCTCCCATGTCCCTTCTGTATTCTTCATACACTCACTTCTCTTCACGCAATTTTGCTTTACTCCCTCCTCCCTCTGCTCTTGATTGATCCTTCCCCTTCTCTCATCCCCCTGCCTTTCCAACTCGGTCTGTTTGACTTTAAGCCCCCTCACATCCTTATGTATCATATCCTCATCTTTAGTCCCTCCTCTACTATTGGCTCACTACTATCATCATCCCAGTGTACCAGCATAAGGGTAGTAACCTCACCTCCCAGTGTGGAGAAGTGATTTCGTAATGTTAAATTGTAAGTACCAATCCCTTTTTGGGAGTCTCTTCTATGGTTTCTGCCTTGCCCTTCCTATTCACCCTCACTCTGTTTTTCTATGGGCAGAGGTAATGATGTGATAATCCCCTATTACTAGTCTAGTCCACTGTGGAGGTGACTTATTATGTCACAGATCCTTGAGAGTTCAGTCTGCAACACCCCCACTCTTAGACATACTGGGAAGTCACCCATCTCCTGGGTGCATCCCTTTGCGCTGTGACCTCATAGCCTAGGCAGCTAGCTAGTTCCCTGTCCCTTATCTCTTTTCCAGCTGCCCCCCCCACATCCATTCCATGCCTTGATGCAGCCCTAGTTCCTAGGACTTCCCTCATCTGTATTTGTATTCCCCCTGCTTTTCTTTAATTCTTCCCCCTTTATAAGCCCACCCCAGAGATAAGTTGTGCCTTTTCTGTTATTGACCAGCCAAAGTCATATGACTAGACCACTTACAATGGAGCTGCAAATGACGGCCTTCCTCCCTCTCCCTCCCACAATACAGTGCCCCCCCAACTCTCCCTTCCCCCACATCCATTAAGCATGTACAGATATTAAAACAGATATACAAACAATGAGGACTTTGCTTTCACAGACCTTGCAGCTCAGCAGCTGCTACCCAGGCCCAGCAGGAAGAAAATGTGCAGAACAAAGTTTTAACTCTCCTTTCTTGATCATTTACTACAGCCTCCCTATTGACCAGATGTAGTCACATAACTGGATCATCCACAATGGCACTGCTCATGGCTGGCTTCTTCCATCTCCCTCCCAGGATGCTTCACTATCCCCTCTCTGTTCACCACATCCACACCAAGCAGGTGCAGGGGGAAAAAACAGAAATGAAAACAATGAGAGATTAACCCTCACAGACTTTGCAGTTTAGTGGCCACTATCCAGACCCTCTAAAAAAAGAACAAAATCTAACAAGAGCCAATATGTCTGCAAAATAATGGTACGGTGGGCAGTGAGAAATGTGCAAACTATCAATTTTTGCACTACCCACTGAGTCACCTAACTGCACCTTCCAATTGTTGTGATACACACACACACATACACACACACACACTGACTAATACATATACATATACAGTATATGCATATTTATTCCAGTAAAACATAGCAGTGGACTGTCTACACACAGTTTTAGAAATTAAAAAAAGACATCAAGGGACTGTTTTCTTCTTTTTAGGCTCTGAAGGACATCAGAGGGTGTGGGGGTGCCACTAGACACCTCATTTAAAAGAGCAATGATATGCATAAGGCTGAAACTGATCTAGAAAGTGAAGGAATGCAGATTAGCAATGTTTGCATTAACCACTGAGCCACCTAACTGCACGTTCTAATTGCTGTGATACACACACACTGACTAATACATATGCACATACAGTATATGTATATACATTGAATTATAACATAGCAGTGCACTATCTACACACACAGAGCATCGCCCCACACACACTAACACACATATACTGCCTTATATGGCATTTATTTACTTATACATCTAATCCTCACTTTTACATAGATACATAGACATTGTCAGCAGATAAGGGCCTATGGCCCACCCAGTCTGCCCATTTAAGCTTCTAAGTTCACTTTAGGTTTTTCTAGAAGTCTATTGCCCTTGTCCCTGGCCTCCAGAATTCCCATATGTCTATCCCATGCATTCTTAAATCCCGTGATTGTTTCAGCCCCCACTACTTCCTCTGGCAAGGTGTTCCAGTTATCCACCACCCATTCTGTGAAGAAATTCTTCATCATATTTCCTCTGAATTGCCCTCTCTCCAACGTCATCCCATGCCCTCTAGTCCTGGAACATCTTTTTCATGGGACAATAGTACATTCCTGCACCCTGTTCCTCCCCGTAAGATACTTGTATGTCTCTGTCATATCCCCTCTTTCCCTCATCTCCTCCAGGGAGTACATATTCAAGTCTTTCAGCCTGTCCTCATAGGACTTGTGATGCAATCCCTGTACCATCTTTATTGCCCTCCTCTGAACCTTCTCTACCCTATCTATGTTCTTACGTAGGTAAGGTCTCCAGAACTGTACACTGTACTCCAGGTAGGGCCTCACTAGTGTCTTGTATAGTGGAATTATGACCTCCCTTTTTCTGATGGTGATGCCTCTGCCTATGCATCCCAGCATCCTATTTACTTTACCTGCTGCCTTGTCACACTGTTTCCCTACTTTGAGATCATCAGAGATGATAACTCCATGGTCCCTTTCCTGCTTGGTGCATGCTATATCCTTACCCCCCAACTGATAATGTTGCTTCAGGGTTTTTGTGCCCCATAAGCATTATCTTACGCTTCTTTGCATTGAATTTCAACTGCCTAACCCTTGACCATTCTTCAAGCTTCTGCAGGTCCCTCCTTATTCTGTCTATATCCTCTGGCATGCCCATTCTGTTGCAGAGCTTCATGTCATCAGCGAACAGGGAACTTCTGCCTCCTAGGTATGTACAATGTCACTGATGAAGATGTTCAATAGGACTGGTCCCAGCACTGATCCCTATGAAACACAGAAACATAGAATTTGATGGCTGATAAGGACCACTTGGCCCACATAGTCTGCCCATTTTCCTACCTAACAGCTAAGCTGCAGATCCTAGTTAACCAACAGCCTACTTCCTTCTAGCCCCCACTAGGAGTGCCTTATGTCTGTCCCATGCATTCTTGAATTCTCCCACTGTTCTTGACTCCATGACCTTCTCAGGAAGGTTGTTCCATACATCCACAACCCTCTTCATGAAATAATACTTCCTCACATTACTTCTGAGCCTTCCACCCCCTCTATCTTCAAATTGTGTTTCCTTGTTCTTGCACATCTCTTTTTCTGAAATATACTACCCTCTTGGACATTGTTGATTCCCTTGAGATACTTGAAAGTTTCTATCATGTCCCCCCTTTTCCTTCTTTCCTCAAGAGCATACATATTAAGTTCCTTTAGTCTCTCTTTGTATGTCTTCTGGTGCAGACCCTGCACCATTTTGGTTGCCCTCCTCTGGACAACCTCCACTCTGTCTATGTCTTTGCGGAGATGGAGTCTCCAGAACTGCACACAGTACTCCAGATGGGGTCTCACCAACTGTCTGTACAGAGGGATAACAACTTCCTGATTTCTACTGTTGATGCCTCTCCCTATGCATCCCAGTATCCCCCCAGCCTTCCTTACTGCCTTCTCACATTGCTTGCCCACCTTTAGGTCATCTGATATAATTACTCCCAGATCCCTTTCCATTTTTATTGTTGTCAGTATCTCACCTCCCCTTGTGTACACTTCCCCTGGGTTTTCGTTTCCTAGGTGCATTACCTTGCACTTCATTGCATTGAATCTAAGCTGCCATTCATTTGACCATTCCTCCAACCTTGTCAAGTCCCTTCTCATCCTTTCCACTACATCTTTTGTATCAACTCTGTTGCAGATCTTTGTGACGTCTGCAAAGAGACATACTTTTCCTTCCAGTTCCTCTACAATATCACTTATAAAGACATTAAAAAGGACCAGTCCCAGTACTGAACCCTGTGGTACCCCACTAGTAACCCTCCTTTCTTCACTGTGGACTCCGTTTACTACTACCCTCTGCGTCCTGTTAGCCAACCAATATTTTATCCAGGCTACCACATTGAGACCCACTCCAAAGCTGGCTAACTTGTATAGTAATCTTTTGTGTGGGACTATATCAAATGCCTTGCTAAAATCTAGGTAGACCATGACCACAGCCCCTCCCTGGTCTACTACTTTGGTCGCCCAGTCAAAGAAATCTATTAGATTCATCTGACATGACCTTTCCACCGTGAATCCATGCTGCCCTGGGTCCTGTGCCCCACTGGCCTCTAGGTACGCAACAATTCTTTCCTTCAGAAATGATTCCATCATTTTCCCTACCACTGAGGCCAAACTAACTGGTCTATAGTTTCCTGCCTGTGCCCTGCTCCCACTTTTGTGAAGAGGAATTACATCCGCCCTTCTCCAGTCCTCAGGTCCCACCCCATACTCCCATGATTTGTTAAAAAGAGTAGTCAGCGGTGTCACTAGTTCTACCCTTAGTTCTTTTAGATTTCTTGGGTGAATCCCATCAGGACCCATTGCTTTGTCCACCTTAAATTTTACTAGTTCTTTCAGAACCCTTTCTTCTGTAAATGGACTGGTATCAACCCCCATCTCCAGAGTTTTTCTCTTATTTAGTTTAGGCACCTTCCCCTCCTCTTTCTTATATTCATTCTGTATCCCTGCTTTTTCACTGTCACCCTCTGCTCACAGTCTCTCCCCTTTATTAAACCTCAGTATCCCTCCCTTGGTCTTTCTTCGTTCCCTAATGTAACTATAAAAGATCTTATCCCCCTTCTTAACAGAGTTAGCTATCCTTTCCTTGGTTTGGGCCTTTGCTATTCTGACTGCCTTCCCTGCCTCTTTCTGCCTTAACTGATAAAGATCTCTGTCCTGCTCCTTCTGTGTTTCCTTGTATTTCCTGAATGCTATCCTTTTCTCCTTAACCTTCCCTGCCACATCTTTTGAGAACCATAGCATTTTTTTTTTCCTTCATTGTGTTTTGTTGATTTGTTTCACACAAAGGCTTGTTGCCTCAGTGATGGCTGTTTTGATTACTCCCCATTGTTCCTCCACCCCTCCTTCTTGCCAGTTTGCTAGTGCTTTCCTGAGGCACTCTCTCATTTTCCCAAAGTCAGCCCTTCTAAAGTCCAGTACTCTTTCTTTTGTATGGCATGACTCCATGGCTGTGTTTATCGTGTACCACACTGTTTGGTGGTCGCTTGTTCCCAGATGGCTACCCACTTCTGAATCCGAGATTCTTTCTCCGTCCCCATTTCAGTGTATCAGGTCTAAGATTGCTCCCTCCTGAGTGGGTTCAAATACTAGCTGTCTGAGACATGCCCCTTGTAGGGCATCAAGAATGACCCTGCTCTTGGATGTGCCTGCAGCAAAGGTGCTCCAGTTAACATCTGGCATATTCAGATCTCCCATCAACAGTATCTCTTCTTTTTCTGCCATTCTAAGGATGCTGTCTATCATTTCCTTGTCCATTCCCCTCCTGAGATTGGGGTCTGTATACAACCCCCATGCAGATTGTGCTGCCATTTCCTGTCTCCAGGGTGACCCAGACTGCCTCATCTACTCCCTGTTTACTGTTTAGTTCTGTGGCTTTGATCCCTTCCCTTACATAGAGAGCTACTCCTTCTCCTCTTTTACCCTCCCTGTCCCTCCTGTAGAGTGTGTATCCTGGTATGTTGGCATCCCAGTCATGGTTCTCTGTGTACCATGTTTCTGTGACTGCCACAATATCCAGGCATCTCTCTTCCATCAAGACCACTAGTTCAGGGAGCTTGTTACACAGACTATGGACATTGATACTCATCACCCTCCCATTTTTGATGGCCTTACCCCTTTTAGCTCCATCTCTGTCCTTACTGCCTTTATCTTTTTTTGCATTTACCTCTATGCTGCTCCCTAATGACTTCTCTACCTTGGTGTTTACCTCACTAATTATTGTATTTTGTGGGGGGAGGCTGGAATTTCCCTGCTTCTTTTCAGTACCTCCCCCTTGGCTAGTTTAATGCTTGCCAATGCAGTATTTAAAACTAATCACCTAGGATCCTGGTTCCCCTCTGGACAGATGCAGACCATTGCACCAGCATAGGCCTGCATCCCTCAAGGTGGCTCCCCAGTCCCCAGTGAAGCCAAAACCCTGAGCTCCACATCAGTTTTTTCAACCATTCATTGAATTCCATGGTGTAGAGTACCCTAGCATCACCCTTGCCATAGACAGGCAACACCTCCGAGAAGGTTGTGGTATGCATTACTTGTCTAAGGCCCCTCCCCAACTCTACAAACTCCTCTTGCACTGCTCTGATCCCATTCCTAGCCAGGTAATTTTTCCCTAGGTGGACAATGACATCCAGATTCCTCCCTCATGCAATTACTCCCACGAGCCTGAGGATTAACTTCCTATTCCTCCAAGTCATGATGCCAGGCAGGCACCTTACCTCCCTCTCCTCTTCCTCCCCACTTCTACCCCCTAATGATTGAGTCCCCCACCAAGAGCTGTTTCCTTCCCTTCCCTGTGGGGTCCTGTGCCACTCTCCTGTGGATCTCCTTTGTGGAGGTTCCCAGCATCCTCCATGGTCTCCACTACAGGTGCCTCCATAGAGTAATCACTATCCAACAGAACAGCGTATGAATAGTGGAGAGGTACAGCTGGAGGGATGCACCTCTGTTCCACCACTCTCTTCTTTCCCTGAGTCCACCTTGGTCCAGCCACTCCTCTTTCTTGGCAACCTTTGAGTAGCAGAGTTGGCCCTGGTGGTCCCTGGGTGGGGGGAGGTTTCACAAATCCTAGCCAGGTCAGCCTGGAGATGGGCAACCTCCTCCCTCAGACCAGAAAGGTGCCTGTAAACAGGGCAGCATCACAGCCTCCAGAATGTCTCCTGGAACACTGCCACCCCACAGCCATTGCACTGCACTGCTCCCATTGTGTCTTATTTTGTGTCCCCTCTCCTATTGCTCTGTATGCTTACTCTCCCCTCTGCTTACAACTCTCACCCTTCCTGTTCTGGTACAGCAACTTCCTGTATTCTTCAGTAGTCTCCTTCTTCCTTGCTCAAAATCAGACCTCACTGGTCACTTTTCCCTCTGTGGAGTGACAGCCATTATCACCACCCTCTGTGTCCTGCCATGTAGCCAATAACCTACCAACCACACTACTGTCCTGCCCACTCCCATATACCCCAGTTTGTTTTATAGCCTTCTGTATGGTATAGGGTCAAAGGCCTTGCTGAAGTCCAGCTAGACCACATCCACTGCCCTCCCCTGATCCATCTCCCTTGTCACCCAGTTGAAAAATTCAATGAGGTAGGTCTGGCATGACCACCCCCCAATGAAACCATGCTGCCTTGGGTCTTGTTGTCCTTTGGCAACCAGATGTTCCACCAATCTCTTCTTTGGTAGTGCTTCCATGATCTTCCCCACAACCGAGGTCAGGCTGACTGGTCTGTTGTTCCCCACTTCCTCTTTGTTCCCGCTTTTGTATAAGGGGGCTACATCTGCTGTCCTCTAGTCTTTGGGTACTTCCCCTGTTTCCAGTGACTGGCTAAACAGGATTGCCAGAGGTTCAGCCACCACATCTCCTAGTTCTTTTAGGACCCTGGGGTGCACCCCATCTGGCTCCATTGCTTTATTGACTCATTCCTTCCAGTTCCTTTAGGACCCTTTCCAATGTAAAGGGACTTGTGTCCATTTGTGCTCTGTTCCCATACTTTGTACTCCCTTCAGGCCCATTGCCCTCTTCTTCCTCAGTAAGGACTCAGCAGAAATATCTGTTCAGTATGTCAGCTTTACTGTTGTCATCCTCCACGTGGCCCCCATCCTCCCCTTTCAGTCTCACTATCCCTCCCTTTGCCCTTTTTTCCCCTTATATACCTGTAAAAGGTTTTGTACCCTCTACCCACTGATTTTGTGATGTGCTATTCTGTCTGAGCTTTGGCTTCCCTTACTGACCTCCCTGCCTCCCTTTGCTTCTCCTGGTACTTCTCCCTATCCCCTTCTGCCTGTGTCTTTTTGTATTGCTTGAATGCAATCTTTTTGGTTTTCACTTTCTCTGCTACCTCCTTGGAAAACCATAATGGCTCCTCTTCCTTATCCCCTTGCTAACCTGCTTAATGCATAACTCTTTTGCTCTTGTAATCCCTGTTCTAAATATTGCCCACTGTTCCTCAACCCCTGATTCCCTCCCCATTTCCATTAATGCCTCTTTCAAACATCTCCACATTTTCCCCAAGTGTATCCCTCTAAAATCCAGGATATGTGTTTTTGTGCAGTTTGGTTCTGCTCTGGTGATTTCAAACCACAGTGACCAGTGGTCACTGTTCCCCAAGTGCTACCCCTCTGTTACTCCCTCACACTGTCCCCATTTGTTAGCATGAGGTCCAGTATTGCCTTCTGATAAGTTGGTTCCATGATCAGTTGCTTGAGGAAGGCACCTTGAAGGGCGTCCAGGATAAATCTGCTCCTGGTTGATGCTGCTGCTGGAAGGCTCCAGTCCACATCTGGAATATTGAAGTCTCCAACCAGCACCACCTCACACTTCTCTGTCATCCTGCGGAAGGCTAACATCAGCTCCTTATCTTCTTCTTCCTCCTGGGCTGGTAGTCTGTAGACCAGCCCTGTGCAGATGGCCGACCCCATTTTCCTTTTCAACTTAACCCACAGTATCTCTCCCCCATTTTGTTCCTCCTGGATCTATGTGGCCTTTATGCCATCTTTCTAATACAGTGCCACTCCTCCTCTCTTCTTGCCTGCCCTGTCTCTTCTGAATATGTTGTAGCTGGGTATGGCCATCTCCCAATCATGGTTATCATTACAACAGGTCTCTGTGATGGCCACAATGTCCAGATCTGATTGCACCATTGCAGCCTGCAGATCCTCAATCTTGTTGCTAAGGCTTCTGGCATTGGCACACATGGCTTTTCATGATGTAAACTCCCTGGACTATTTAGCTGTTCAACTCCAGCCCCCTCCCTGGTTGTCCTTTATCCCTGGTTCTCCCTGCTGTCTGCCCTTCTGTTGAGTATTGCCCCCATTCTGCCTATCCACCCCTTGGGTGCTTATTTCCATCTTTTGCACACTTCTTTGTGGAGATACCCACTCATCCTGTTCACTGGTTCCACTGCTAGCTTGCTGGTCTGCCACCCCCCTTGGCTAGTTTAAATGCTTGTCCACGCAGCATTTAAACTTATGACTGAGTGCTTGGATTCCCCTCCAGGATGGATGTAGGCTGACAGGCTTGAACAAGCCCCCATCCCTCCAGGTGGGCCCCCAGTCACCAATGAATTCAAATCCTTCCTTACAGCATTGATTCTTCAACCATAAGGTAAACTTCCTGGTGCATGCACCAGTACGATCTCCCATGCCTCTCACAGGTAGTACTTCTGAGAGGGTGACAGAAGCAGCTCCTTGCTTGAGACTCCTCCCCAATTTCCTAAACTCTTCCTGAACATCCTTAAGCTCCCTGTTTCCCAGGTCATTAGTACCTAGGTGGATAATGACATCCTGCTCACCCTCCTGTCTTGCCTTCCCAGTGGTCCCCAGGATCTTCCTCCCATCCCTCCATGTAGTGGCACTTGGTAGGCACTTCGCCTCCCTGTCCTCCCCACCCTGTGTTCCTAGCTGGATCCCTCTTTTGATAGAGTCCCCACTAGGATTCACTTCCTCCTCTTCTGGGGTCTACTGCTCTACCCACTGAGGTCACCTCCTTGGTTGAACTCCACATCCTTCCCTTCCACTTCTTTGGGTACCTCTGTTTGGTTGTCCCTATTTGCCAGTGCTGCATATGAGTTATGGAATGGAATAGGATTTAGGATGTGCCTCTGCCTGACCACCCTAACCTTCCCCGAGCCCACCATCATCCAAGTGCTCCTCATTCTTGACATCCTTTGAGGCAGCAACATTGGACTGGGTGGTCTCTGGATAGGGGTGAAGGTACTCCTGACCCAGTTTACTTCCTCTCTGAGTCTGGCTACCTCATCCCACAGTCTAGAGAGATGTCTGCAGATAGAGCAGCACCTCAGCATCCAGCAGGTCTGCCTGAATATGGTTGCCCTGCAGCCACAGCATTGCACCATTCCTCACATTATACTGCTATTCCAGTACTTGTCTGTTACTGAAGATCTCTTTGTAGTTCCGTTTTTATTAATTTACTTTCCTGAAAATGTTGCCACCAATCCTCAGATCATTTTTTTAAAGAAAGAAAACAAACAAACAAACAAAAAAAAGAGTCAAAACACTTGTGCTGAGGGCGAGCTTCCTTCCCTTTATGCCCCTCCTACTCCACAACTCCTGCTATTTCCTGTGCTTGACTCTTGT
This sequence comes from Neoceratodus forsteri, assembly GCA_016271365.2. Taxonomy (NCBI): domain Eukaryota; kingdom Metazoa; phylum Chordata; order Ceratodontiformes; family Ceratodontidae; genus Neoceratodus; species Neoceratodus forsteri. The sequence goes on from CM057450.1 coordinate 1,397,883,515, forward strand.
CAATCAGATTTAAAAGGGCATATAATTAAGAGTGGAGGGCAGGAGAGGGAGGGTGAGTGAAAATTTGCAGCAAGTAAAGACAGCAAAAGAAAAACAGCACCACTACAAGCACACCAAACTAGGTTTTAAATTTTCAACAGCCCAAAAACAATTCTAAAAAAGCCAGCAAAGAAATGACAGTACCACTTAAAGCCCACAAAGCTAGGTTTAAAACAAAAGCAACAATGAGCAGTTACTGCACTGCACTGAAATGAATCTGGATCCTTCCCCTTCTGGCCTCTTCTGAGAAACCAAAAATCAACTTGCTACCTCAAATCTGACTTGGCCTCACCTGCAGTTATCATGTAGCTGAGGTCAGAGATCAGATAATTAGCACCCATCCCCCAAAATGCAGGGTAAGAAAGACAAGACAAGACAAAATCTGTAGCAAGTAAATACAGCAAAGAAAAACAGCACCACTACAAGCACATCAAACTAGGTTTTAAATTTTCAACAATCCAAAAACAATTCTAAATAAAGACAGCAAAGAAATAACAATATCACTAAAAGCCCACAAATTTAGGTTTAAAACAAAAACAGTAATGAGCACTTACTGCACCGCACTGACATGAATCTGGATCCTTCCCCTTCTGGCCTCTTTTACTTGTTTTAGGATAAGCACTGTGTTTTGCACTAACTCATTGTACTAATGTATGTCATGACTGGTTAAGTAAGGTATTGGACAAGGAAGGTGTGGTGGATGTGGCCTACCTGGACTTCAGAAAGGCCTTCAACACTGACCCCAGTAGAAGGTTGATTTACAAACTGTGCAGTCTAGCGGTGGATCCTAAAATAGTTCAGTGGGAGGAGAGCTGGCTGAATGGCAGGAGTCAGAAAGTTATTTTTTTATTCCACTTACTCCTTTTTGCTCCTGTCCTGGTTAGCCCACATTCTCACTGGTCCTCCCAGCCCTGTCACTCAACTTCCCCCAGGTCTCTATCCTGGAGTTCCCCACTGTGCCCTTCAATGGTGGGTTGGCAGGGTGTCCACTCTACACAGAATGACTTCAACTCTGGAGTTGGGGGCACCTGAATCCTTGGATGTGGGGTCTGTGGAGGCTGGTCTTCATCCAGCATGACCTGGAACTGTTTTTTTTTTTGGTTTTCCCCTTTTTGGGAGATGTGGCATATGCTGAAGTCAAGGCATGTGCACCGACATCTACCATGACCCCCCCCACCTCCTTAAATTTGGGCTGTCTTTCCCCTGGCTTTCACCAGGGGCCATTACAGTGCCAAGCTCATCCAAACCCTCCCCCCGGAGGAGGGAGCAGTCCTTGGAATGCTCAATTCTCCTGCCCCCAGCTGGCCTTCTGAATCCCAAGGTCACTCCTGACCGCAGGTTGTTGGTGCCGCAAGCAGTAGTGCTACCGTTATGCCAGCAGGCCATCAGGAGACAGAGGGTTTTGATAAACTGGGAGCACTCTGGGGAGGGAGTGGTGATAAGCAGGTACTGCAGGGGTTGGTGTTGAGGCCCGGTACTCTTCAATGTATTCACTGGGGACATTGCAGAAGGACTGGAGGGTAAAGTATGCCTCTTCACAGACAATAGAAAGGTATTGAATAGGGTGGACATGCCAGGGGGTGTTGAAAGAATGCGGAAAGACCTTAAAAAACAAGAGAAATAGTCTGAAGAATGGCAGATGGGAGTCAATGCAAAGAAGTGCAGGATCATGCACATAGGGCACAAGAACCCCAGGGCAAAGTTAAAATTAAGTGGGGAGGTACTGACAATCACAAAGCAGGAAAGGGACCTTGAAGTTATCATCTTGGAGGACCTAAGACAAATTAGGCATTGTGATATGGCAGCTGGAAAGGCTAGCCAGATGCTTGGATGCATAGGGGAGACATATCAGAAGTATAAAGACGGTGATCATCTTGCCCCTGTATAAGACAGTCATGAGAGACTGCAGCCGGTATGCTGCATCCAGTTCTGGAAGCCCCATCTGAAAAAGAACATAGGGTGGAGGTGGTGGAGTGGAGGGCAACTAAAATGGTGCTGGGCCTGTGGGATAAGACCTATGAGGAAAGACTAAAGGAGTTAAATATGTATTCTGTGGAGGAAAGGGGGTAATTGGACATGACTGAGACATACAAATACATTACTGATATAAACAGAGTACCAGAAGGAAGCATCTTCCAAAGTAAGAGATGCTCCAATTCAAGGGGGCAAAACATGAAGATGGGGGGGGGGAGGCTCAGGGGAAACATGAGAAAATATTTTTTTCAAGGAGAGGGTGGTGAATGCCTGGCATAACCTACAGTAGAGGGTGGTGGGGGCTAAAATGGTCACAAAATTTAAGAAGGAGTGAAGTAGATTAGGTTAACTTTCTGTATTAATTTTTTTTCTTTTTTTCTACATTTAAAGAGTGGTATGATGAACTACATGTTTTTTTCTTTTGTGATAGCATTTGTATAGCAACATAGTGACTTTCTAGCAAACTTGGGTCAGGTAATCATTTGTATTTGTGCATGGTGAAGGTTTTGATATAGCATTTAAAAATGAACTCAGTTTGTAGACAGCTGTGTGGCCATTAGCATGTTTCATAACATGTTTTATTGATTTTGCAGTGTCCATATTGATAGGAGCACAGATTATTTAAAAACATGTTTAATGAAAGCAGATAAAGAAAGTGCATACATTGTGGAACTATTAAAGTAATATGGAGACTATTCCACTCCATATTACAGTTGAGGCTGGCAGTATAACCTAGAGGTTATTGAGCTATGAATGAGCTTAGTATATCTAACAGACCTGAGTTTGATTCCCACAACCTCCACTTGCATATTGTATGACTATGAGCAAGACATGTAACCACCCCAGTGCTCCCATGTTGCCCTTGAAAATAGGCATGTGTGCCTAGTGGGCCTTACCCAGCTACCAAAAGAACAAAAAAATGATTATATGAATTTTTTTGTGAAGTATATTAGCATTGCATTGCGTACTAATTTTATGATTATTATGTGAATTTCAGCCAATTCTCCTATGCAGAAGTCTTTATGACCTTGAAATGTTACATGGTTTGGAATAAAGAATACTGGCGGCTGAAAAATAAAACTATGCATTTCATGTGAAAGTAGGTCTCTGGTCTGATTTCTCATTTACGCTACAGTTTTTGTCTGGCCTGTCTGAGGGCTTTCAACATAGCATCTGAAATCTGAAACCTTTCTCACTCTCAATAACCCTTTAAACCTGGGAAAATCTGAGTGACTTGACATGTTTATGAGCTATGACACTTTCTTCAAAGAAAACTCTACACAGTTTGAAGCTTAGCAAGCAAAATAGTGCTCTGAAACTCTCCTCAGCAGACTGCTACAATTAATTAGTGTACAGATAACACAAAATCTCCAATATTATCTAGTCCTTTAGGAAACTGGAAGGCTACCTTTTTCCATCACAGCCATAAAAATGTGCAGAATGAAGACTTAACTCCCCTTTTGTATTCACAGACTACAGCTATGATATTGGCTGGTGGCAGTAGTCATGTGACCAGACTACCCACAATGGCTCTGCTAATGGCTGCCTTCTTCCCACTCCCTCCCACAATGCAGTGTCCCCAAACCTTCCCCCACTTCCATCAAGCATGTACAGGGATTAGAACAGAAATAAAAAAAGAGATATTAGCCCTCTCAGATCTTGCAGCTTAGTGGATGCTACCCAGACCCTGCAGGAGGAAAAAAATGTATTACTGCTTGTACCTTAGTGTTAATCCCATATCATGTCACATTTAGGGAGAGCATAGAAATATAGAATTTGTTGAGAGAAGAGAACCACTTGGCCCACCCAGTCTGCCCAGATATTCCTTGCCTAATCTGCCTACACAGACCCTATCCAGTCTCCAGTGACCCTTCCGCCTCCCTGTCTCCTTTCTAATATACTCCAATGTCTATCCCACACATACTTGCCCCTCACTGTATTAGCCTCCACCACTTCCACTGGTAGCCTGTTCCATGCATCTACCACCCTTTCAGTGAATAAATAGTTTCTTATGTCTCTCCTGAACTTCTTTCTCTACAGCTTCATCACATGTCCCCTGGTTCTGGTGCTCTTTCTCACTTGAAAGAGACTCCTCCCTGTAACCCGTTCATCCCTGTGAAGTACTCACTGGTCTGTATCATTTCACCTCTCTATCTTCCAGTGTGTACATGTTGAGATCCCTCAGTCTTTCCTCATATGACTTCTCATGCAAACCCTGCACCATTTTAGTTGCCCTCCTATGAACTGCCCCCACCCTGTCTATGTTCTTTCTCAAGTGTGGTTTCCATAACTGGACATAGTACTCTAGGTGGGGTCTTACCAGCAAACAATACAGTGGCAACACTGCTTCCATCCTCCTGAAGTAGAGTCCCTTCCCTATACACCCCACAATCCCACTAGCTCTACCCCCCTGCTTTGTCACACTACTCTGCCACCTTGAGCAAGGTACCTTTCCTGTTTAGCAACTGTTCATACTCCCCCCCCAAATCGTATACTCAGCACCCAGGTTCCTATGCCTGAGGTGCATGACTTTGTTGTCTTTGGCATTGAACCTAAACTGCCATGCTTTTGTCTACTCCTAGAGTTTCCCAAGAACACTGCACATTCTCTTCACCCCTCCTGAGTGTCCACCCTATTACAGGTGTTGGTATCATCTGTAAAAAAGGCAAACCTTCCCTTCCAGTTCTTCTGGAATTTCCCCTAAGAAGACATTGAAGAGGACTGGTCCCAGTACCAAGCCCTGAGGCACTCCACTGGCAACTCTCCCATCATTAGACTGACTGCCATTAACCACAACCATCATCTGTCTCCTATCCATTAACCAGTTTCTAACATAATTCTCCTCTTTGGACCCCACCCCTAGGCTGGTTAATTTATTTATTAGCTTCCTGTACAGGACAGTGTTAAAGCATTGCTAATCTCTAGATAGGCCATGCCAGCTCTCCTCCCATAATCTGTTTCCCTGGTCACCCAGTCAAAGAAATCTATCAGATGCATGTGGCATGACACCCCCCTCCCCCATAAATCCATGCTGCCTGTGGTCTGCAGTCCATTGGATTCAAGATACTGTATCTGTCTTCCTTTCAGTAGGGTTTCCATTAATTTCTCCAACATTGAAGTAAGACTGACTGGCCTATAGTTGCTAACTTCCTCCCTGCTGCTGCTATTATGTAGAAGGACCACATCAGCTCTTCTCCAGTCCTCCAGAACCATGTCTGTTTCCAGTGAGCTGTTGAAGAAGACTATCATGGGATAGCTAGCAAATCCCTGAGTTCTTTTTGTACCCTTGGTTGCATCTCATCTGGTCCCATAAACGTGTCCATCTTCAAAGCTTCAGGTCTCTCATGAACTCCCCCCTCTAAAAATGGACTTGTGTTCACCTCCCTTCACATTCCTGCTACTCCCTGGTGCCTCCCCGTGAAGACTGAGTCCTTGGTCCTCTTCTGTACATTCTCTGCCCTTCAAATTCTCACTATTCCACCATTTACTTTCCTCTTCTCACTCATGTATCTGAAGAAAGTCTTAACCTCTTTAGTGATCTTTTTGGTGATCCATTCCTCTAACTGAACCTTTGGTCTTCTAATCACCTTGCCTTCTTTCTTCTGCTTTCCTTGGGATACCCCTCTGTCATCCTCTTCCTCCTCCTTCTGTTTTTCCTTATACTTACTGAATACCACACTTTTTTCTTTCACTGCCTTTGCCACTTCCCTAGAGAATCATAATGGTCTCATTTTCCTTTTGCTTCTACCCACTTCCTTCACACAGAGGTTGGTTGGTTTAATTATGTCCTCTGTTATTTTTTTCAGTCTGTGCTTTTAATCCTCCCTGGCAATTCCCACAAAGCAGTTTCTGAGGGAGTGTCCTATTTCTTAAAATTCCACACTGCTAATGTCCAGGACACTTGTCCTCATGTGGTTTGCCTCTGTTCCTGTCTTTATGTTAATCCACACCATATGGTGATCACTGGTACCCCAGGGACTTCCCACTGTGATGTCTACAATGCTGTCACTATTTGTAAGGACCAGATCAAACATTGCTCTTTTCCCAGTCAGTTCTTTGTCTAGCTGCTTGAAGTCCCTTGTTGGAAGTCAAGAATGGTCCTGTTCCTTGCTGAAGCCATAGCTGGAAGGCTCTACTCCAAGTCTGGTAGAGTGAAGTCATCATTTAGCTGCAGATCCTCCTTAATTTATTTATTTATTGAGAAATCAGAATTACACCCTTCGAGTCATAGACTCATTTGCAAAGGCCCCTCATCAGTTACCATAGTATACAAGCATTACTCAGTGAAGTTAATAAGGTGCATATCAAACAATCAATCAATATGGTATATACAGAATACAGAGGAGAAAGTAGTATAACAGATTCATGTTACATTCTGTGGGCATAGACAACCCAGAGTCGAGTAAAAAACAGGCGATACAGTAATAACTAAATTTTTCCACCAAAGTAATTATTACAATTACTATGGTAATTATTACCGGTGGTAGACTGGCAGGGATAGTGATGCCAGTCTGATGATGGCTTCCCCAAAAGCCTTATCCAACTCCTCTTCCAGTGCTGGAGGTCTGTACAGTACACTAGTATGGATTGCAGTGCCAGAGCCTGTCTATGAGATGACCCACAGAGCCTCCAGACCTTCTTTTCCCTCCTTGAGCTTGTGTACCTCCGTGGCCTAGGTTCCCTCCCGTACATATAATACAGCCCTCCTCCCTTCCTTTCTGCCCTTTCTCTACTGAACAGAAAGTAGCCTGGTATGGTCATTTATTTATTTATTTAACAGACTTTAGGATTACAACCTTTGAGTCAGGACTCATTTACAAAGGCTCCGTGTCAGAAAAACAAACATAAACACTTAATATATATAAACACAGAATGGCAGCTAAAGGTTACAGTTCTTTTAGTTATACAATATTGCTGAATCAAGATCAGCTATACATTGCATTTAACGTGTTACCGAGAGCTGTATTTTACAGTTTTCAAGAGAACAATAAGTTTGCTGATAGAGGGAGGGAGTAACAGGTTTGATATTTACAGCGAAGTAGAGAATTAGACAGATACCTTGTGAGTGCAGCCAAAGGAGGCATTGTTAATAGGTAATGTTTGGTAGGCCTATTGGTAGGAGTTCAGTGGCAGGGTGGTCCCATAAGATGATAGATAGATGACCCAGCACTAGCTGGTACATTGGCAGCACTGTGAAGTGAGAATATGCTCTTTGAGGGCTGACTTGGAAGGACCTAATTTGGAGATGGAGGAGATGTCAGAGAAGAGTTCAATACTAGGCTGGGACCCTGTGTGGGAATGACCTTTGGGCTAAGGAGGTTCTAATCCTCGGGATGGACCACACCTGTAAGTTGGCAGTGCGGGTGTTCACCAAGGTGTGGGAGGATAGGAGAGAGGCAGAAACCCCCAAGGGGGTAAGCCCTAGGTATATTTTCTTTGTGAGGAGGCATGTTTGATAAAATAGCATTTCATCCAGGGTAAAGAGATTTGTCAGGGCATATAGGGTATAGGTATGGGTATGCTTGTCTGCCCCAGTGAGGAGTCTGCACGCTTTGTTTATGGCAACTTGGACTTTTTTAAAGGCTGTGTGGTCAGCAGCTGAGAAGATAGAGAGCCCATAATTGACTAGGGAGAGGACTGAGGAGGTGACAGCCAGATTAAGGGCTTCCAGAGGTAGGCAATCCTTGTGCCGATACAATGGGCCTATACAGACATTTATGGCTGATGATAGAGTGTCAATGTGTGAATGGAAGGAGAGGCTGGAATCAAATGTAAGGTCCAAGTATTTATATGTATGGACCTGCTCCTAGAGGAAGGAGAGAGTGGGAGAGGATTGTTAGCTGCGCATTCTTGGCCTTATTCTGTTGATGGGCAAAGAGCATAGTCTTTGTCTTTTTTACATTGACCACAAGTCTGTGGTCTATGAACCAGTTGGTCATGTCCCAGTCATGGTGCTCAGTGAAGAATGACTCCACTATAGCCTCCACCATGATAGCTTCCAGGTCTGAAATTTTGTTTCTAAGACTCCTAGCATTGGTGAACATGGTTCTCCATACCTTCATTCTTCTCTGACAGCTGCTTTGATTCCCCATCCATTCCTGCCTGTGCTGTTCCCTGAAGACCCCCAAATCAACTCTTCCCTTTTTACCTTCTCAATTCCTTGTCTCCTTCATTCTTCTACCCTCACTTACCTTAATTATACCTCCTTTATTCTGTCTTGTCCTCATCCCTGCCTTTCTGCACCTCTGCACTAGAGGGCACTGTCCTCTAAGGTACTCCTTCCCTGTTTCTTCATCATTTGGAGTGGGCAATTTTTGCTTCTCTTGGTTTTACTGCCTCTCCCCAGCTAATTTAAATACTCATCCAAGTAGCATTTAAACCTTCCACCAAGGATTGCAATCCCAAGACATCTCCCTTACAGAGGCCAATATCCTCCCAGGCTGTTTTCCAGTCCCCGATGCAGCCAAAGCCCTCCTTTGTACCACTGTAACGTATACATGGATCTAAGCTGGTTAAGACTGAATGACCATAGAAATGTCCACATTTTAACATTTATGTTTAGGTGCCACGAAGGGAAATTTCCATAATACATTATGGAAAACATAACAAAAATCCATGGAAGGATAATTTAATAACAGCTAAGGGCTTGGAATTCATAGTGCCTAAATGTAATTTAGAAGTGGATAGGGTGTATTTGTATTATATGGGAACAACTTTATGGAATACTATCCCTTACACTTTAAGACTGGAAGACAGTGATCTCCATTTGCAGAAATAGAAAAATGGTTCACACAACAATCTAGTTAAAAACTATCATGCTACCAATTGTTAGCTGGAGGACACAATTAATAAAATCTACCTTCAACCTCAGGCATTTTATTTGTTACATATATGTATAGTTGCTGTGTTTATTTGTATATGTAAGTATCTCTACAGATTTTATTATGTAGTTTGTATACTGAGTAACTAAATGGCTAGTGTAAATGTTGGCAACTTGTTTTGAACATACTAAGGGACCTCACTGTTGAACCCCCCAGCTCAGTTCACTGACCTATGTAGCCAGTATAGTGTGGTGCTTATGTAACTGTGTTAGTTTTGGTTGTGGCCGTTCGCACTCTCTATTCCAGAGGAATTACCACCCTGTAGGGGTACGAAAGCAAGGAACTCTCGGAGAGGGTTCCACTCTAGAGGTGCCATGGGACAGTTCCCATGGCTAAAGGTACCTTAGGAATACCTCTAAGGAGAGAGCACTGCCACTGGAGGAGGATGGGAGGATGGTGGGGCAAAGACAAAATGCTTCACAGTGAGGCTGAGAGGAACTGCTTATATAGCTCAGGAAGTGGGAGTGGCTGGCTGCTTGGTCACTGAACTACAGGCAAGCCTTTCAATTGAGTATATATATCCTTGCTCAATATAATGAATAAAACTATTTTGCTGCTACTATTACTACTTTGTATGCATTAGAAAAAGAGTAAGTTGATTTGGGAGTCCCAGGTTTCCAGCCGTCTTGCTGGTTCAACTGTTAGCACACCTGGAATGGAATTCTGGGTGGCCTGGATTCAAATTCCAACTAAGGCACTTATTTCTTTCTCTTTTCTGTTTGAGTTACATATATGTGCACACCACATCCTTGTGTATGAAAATATCTGCCAAATTGTGAAAATTCTTGTGAATGTTTTTGCACTGTGATATACCCAAAATATATGTTGTTGGACAGAGCAGCACAATTTGTTTTGAACTTATTACAACAAGTTTATAAAATTTAGGGGGTCACACAGAAAAATGCCACCAAATATCATCCCAAATCAAATTTGGCTGAGCAAGTAAGCAGGACATTGAAAACCTTGCTGACCATTAATACCAGTGACCAACACCAGATGCTGAACAGGTAAATGCCTTAATTATGCTTATAAGGGGATGGTGCATCATTTCAGTGATACAGGCATCAGTTCCAACATGGGACAGGCAATTCTTTGGTGCAAGCATGGTGCAAGCCACTCTGGTGCATGCAGACCTGTTTTTGACACAAGCACCATTTGAAAATCAGAATTGCTGCAAGGTTTGACTCATCCTGCTCCTTGCATCAGTTGTTTTTGATGCAAGCACCATGCGTCATTCTCTGGCCTTTGAAAATCGAGCCCCATATCTTCAAAACTTTGCCCTAAACTAGGTATCCTTTACTAAAACAGAGACTCTCTGTCTCTCTCTCTTCGATAGGAGCTTCTATCCAAAATGATAATGTCTATCTTTGACCTTACTGACATAGTTTACTGCATGTCATCCTCCTCCTCCTCACTTGTTAGACTTGATTCCCTCTTCTACGCCTTCTGTCGATTTGCCTTTAACTCTTCCTATAGTACCCACCACTGTGCTCTTCTCTCTTCCCTTGAGCTCCCTCCCCTTTCACATCGGCTTCTCACCCACTCTATCTCCTTTATCTTCAAATACTGGTTCAATCTAATTCCTTCCTAGCTCTCTGCCCACTTCTCCCCCACTCCCTCCTCTACATACTCCCTATGCTCTAGAGATTATTGCTCCTTCTCCCTTCCCAAACCATCCTTTAATGTGGGCAAATCCGCCTTCACCTATTGACTCCCCTTTCTTTGGAACTCTCAATCTCCTCTCCTATGTAACTCTCTCTCTCACTCTGACTCTCACACATCTCTGTCAAATCTCTGCTGTGTCAGCTGCCCACCTCTCCTGTTCTCATAACGTCATATAGTATGTGCACTGTTTACTTTGTATTATAACCACTGCTGAGATCACTGTGTACCCCTTAACTTAATTATATTGGAAGCTATTATTATAGCCTATATACTGTTCTAATGTATCCTGTATTATTTTGTTTACTGTATTTGCTCCTGTATACTTTGTCTTATGTTCCCTCTCTCCGGGTCACACCTGGAAACAAGCCTTGGCTCAGTGTGCCTTTCCTGGTTACCAAATGTTTAAATAAATAAAATAAAAAATAGAAACATTTTGGTTCTGCCTGGCACTGGGAGGCTACCTAGGTCAGTGGGTGCAGGGTTTGTGTGTCAGGTGGCAGCCTTCATGCTGTGTGGCTGTTTTGTTCCCAGTTTTCCTCTTCCTGCAGGCATTAGTGTCCTCTCCAGCCAATTGGAACCCCCTTCTATGCAGAATCTGGTTCTTACTTGTATTGCCACCACATTTCCTACATGGTAGCCACACATCAGAACAAATTCCACACTCTCCACCAAGGATGACAGCATCTTGTGGGATGCTTAATCCTCCTCCCCAGGCCAACCCCTGACCCCCCAATGCATCCTTGTTATGTTCACCATGCACATGCGCATACAGCGAACATCTTGCTATGGTAGTTCCTTATGAGGGATGTGACACTGTCCGTCTAATGCAGAGCAGTGTTTAAAGGGTGAGTCAGTGCCACACCAATCATCAGGCTGGATGATTATGACTGAGTTTTGGCTTGCTAGGTTGAGATGGCATGCACTTCAAAAGGAAAAGATGACCAAATCATGGGTCAGTTCTTTCCTTTGATGTACACCAACCTAATCTATCATGATCAGACAAGGAATTTCAAACATCCAGGAAGAACCCTGTCCTGTTCCAGACACCAGCTGTAACATAGAAAACCCATCGATGTTTGAGAGCAAGAGAGAGAGAGAGAGAGAGAGACACACGCACACACACTAAGCAATACTGCCTAAAATTCTTAATGATGGAATGTTTATTTTAATTTACTTAAACAGTTCACGTTCCATTCTATTAGCAGCCTAAGGGTTAAACATGTCCAAGCAGAAAACAGATCAGTCTCTTTCTGTAATCTGACTCTGTGCTGAGAGAGAGAGGGGGGGAGGGGGAGAGAGAGAGAGAGAGAGAGAGAGACTGACTGTGTGCCGAGAGAGAGACAGAGATACAGACACACACACACAAAATAACCCGTGTGTGTGTGTTTGTGTGTGTGTGTATATCTCTCAATGCCTAGCTCTGCAGATGTACAATAGCTGTACTAACTGTATTCAAATGTGAATAACTTTAAATAGAAACGCAATAGCATGGGACTGTGGGCTCAAATGTTGCTCAGCACAAAAATATCTACAAAATAAGCGATGTTTCATTTACAGGTAGCTTTTAGTTTTTTTTTTATCATTAGCAAAAAAAAACCAGCAGAAAATGCAATTATTTCACTTTTTGCAACAAACAAATGCAAACAGCTTTAAAACTAAAAGTGATAGCAGGGTCTGTTCATGAAGAGGTGTTACCAAAGTGTGAAATGAGGATCAACTTTTCAAATTATTTCTAGATTACATTTGTGATGCATTTCAAGATATTATGACCCAAGTATGAAAAAATAAACATATTGGGAGATACAATCCCCACAGGTTCCTAGGATAAAAGAACTGTATTGTGGTGAGTATAACAAGTGACACCACACCATGGTGAATGTAGTAGCTGACACAAAACATTTGTTTTAGTAGTAAAAACGTTAATAAACATGTAATGAGTGGTATTAAAACATGAGAAACAAATATTAATAAGAATTTTATTACATTAATTGCAAAAGTGATGTTTTGCACCACGTACCATGGTGAAAGTAACAAGTGACACCACACTTATGCTTCACTACTAAAACTATACTAAACATGCCTAACAACTAACACACTACTGCTACTGACTGACATACTACTCTAGAACATGAAAAAATTTAAAAATTACATTACTGGCAAGTGTCATGCTTAACACCACATACCGTGGTGAATGTAACAAGTGACACCACACATTTGTTTCAGTTTTACAAAGTTTAGTGAACATGCCTAATGGCTAATATGCTACTAATAATAACTGATGCAGTGCTACAAAATCTGGAGAAATCTGACGATAATAACAGTAGTGATAGGTGTGATGTTTGATATCACATACCGTGGTGAATGTAACAAGTGACACCACACTTATGTTTGACTTACTAAAACTGTACTAAACTTGCCTAACAACTAACAGACTACTATTACTGACTAACATACTGCTATAAAACATGACAAAAATCAACAATTACATTATTGGCAAGTGTGATGCTTAACACCATATAAAGTGGTGAATGTAACAAGTGACACCAGATACTTGTTTCAAGTTTTTAAAAATTTACTGAACATGCCTCATGGCCATCATGCCACTACTAATAACTGACATAACGTTACAAAACCTGGAGTAAATTGACAATAATAACAGTACTGGCAAGTATGATGGTTGACACCACATATCATGGTGAATGTAATGAGTGACACCACAGAGAAAATCCATTTTAACTCTCCACCCCATATACACTGAAAAATCCCTATTAAAATGTATGCCTAGCACTTTCCTTAGACATGCAGTTGTCACTGAAATATGGTCTCTGAAAATTTGCCCAACAATCAGTGAATGATGGTAACCAAAGTCTACCTGTGGTGAATGTAACTGCAGCCCTCGTTGTTGCATGCAGTGCTTATCTTCATGGAATGTAGCCCTACAAATGGAGGAGCCATGTGCAAACAATGGGTTTTAAACCACAACTCAGCTCCTCTCTCTATGGTTGCTCCTTGGTTCTGATGGACAGGTTATGACTTTTCAACTGTCACAGACTGATGGGTAAACATTGGGCCTGATGTGACCCCAAGTAGAGTGATGGTCAATGGTTGCTGTCCCTTCTGTGGGAAAGATAGATCAGGCAGTAACACAGTCAGTTATCACAAGGAGGCAAACTAGGAGAGAAGCCAGAAAATTGTTTAAAGTGCTAATAGCACACTTAGAGATTAGGGGGCCATGTGGGTGCATGTAACGTGCTGTAATACCAGCTGTAGCATTCACCACACTAAATACAAAGCTGCATAAATTAAAAATGAAGCATTACAATGGGCTAAAGAGTACAGATAATAAAAAACACAACTCCAGATCAGTAAGTGTGCTTACTTTAATAATGGAAAACAGTAAATAAAGCTTGCAAAAACAATTAGTAAAACAAGTGTTTTTGCATGTCACACTTTTTCAGGTAAAAAAACAGCAAAACGGAGTGGGATACCCCATCAAAAAAATATGGATACCCTAGAATTCTATAGTTATGTTATTTATCTGCCCATATAGCTAGCATTCAGATTTAGTAAAAAACATGTGCCTGACAGCTCTTGATTTTTAAAAATGTGGTATGCACTGTATGGTGGGCATTGGTAACCTCTTTTCATGAACAGACCCAGCATGGTACATTGAACACAAATGTTATTCAGCACAAAAATGCCTACCAAATGAGCGGTGTTTCATTTATAGATACCGTTTAGATTTTTTATAATCAGCAAAAAATGGCAGGAAATTCAATTTTGTTCTTACTTTTTTGGAGATATGGCATAAATGGAATATGCTACTCCCTACTGGAAATATTGCAGATATTTTTTGTTCTCATGCCGATTGAACTGATGACATCACTTGTGGCTTCTTCACTTATGATGTCATCGTGTCAATCAGCACTCGAACAAAAAGTATCAACAATATTTCCAGTAAGGGGGGGGTAGCATATCTCCTATATAATCTGTGCAAAAAACCCTGTCAATGAATCAGCTTGTGTTGCTATTAAACAGCCCCTGACACTGTTGTGACAACTGTGAGAAAATGTAATGTTTAGCACAAGTGAGCTTATATTTTAATATTGTTTCTGTATTTCTCATTCTTCTTTATTACTAAGGACATTTGCATGTAATCAGGATCACTGCTCTATCTGTTCTGGCTGCTTGCGTACATATGACATCATAGTTCTGTTTATGACATCACAGGCTGTTGCTGTGGGGAGAATTGCAATGAAATAAATGGAGTATTATTTATTTCATTTATTTATTTATGTAAAAGTTACTAACCGGGAAAAGCAACATGACCAGAAGCTCGTTTTCAGGTGCAGCCCAGATTATGATGTCATATGTAGGCTAGCAGAAGGAGCAGATAAAATCTAAGGGACAGTAAGCCTCTTTCATACAGTTGTCTTCGGTAATAAAGAAAAAAGGTACATCATTATAGAAAATACATGAAATATAAACTTAACTGTCTAAATCTCACATTTTTTCCAAGTTTTTCTAACTGTGTCAGGGGCTCTTTGAAGCAACAAAAGCATGGAAATGTGATGTTAGGGTTTTCAACACTAACTCTGTATTCCACCCAAGCAGTGAAAGGAGCAAGGCAACACAAGCAACCACAGACATTCATCATCAGATAAGACAAACAACATACAATTATTTCCATATGACACAAGAGACATCCATCACCATGGTCTAGGGCTTCTGTAGTCATGGATACGCATGCACACTTGCATACCACCTGGGAAGTGCGGTAAAAAATTCCCATAGGATCAGATTGTAAATTGTAAGTAAGGTATCTCATATGACAGTGTGTGCGGCAATGCTAGATTACTATATGCCCCAGGTAGGTTGTGAGGAATGAGGCACAGCTGAGTGCCTTCAACCACTTGGGAAGTGCAATTTATGATCCCCATAAGATCACATTGTAAATTGTAAGTAAGCAATAACAGAAGGGGGTGCGGTAATGCTAAATTACTGCATGCCTCAAGTGGGTTGTGAGGCATGAGGCAAAGCTGAGTGCCATCAATTACCCAGAAAGTGTGTATGTCTTCACTCAGGTGCCAAAGAAACAATCTGAGGATCCTTCTCCTCCAATTAACCAAATTGCAATTTGCTTTTCAAATAGCTACCACCTCCTGCCTTCAGAACAGCAGAAAGGGGATGCAAAACTGTTGTATGCTTAACATTTTCATTTCTATTTTCCTCTTTTCTGTCAATGCAGCCTCGCCGTGACAGTGTGAGCCACAGATTCTTGTATTCCTACTTTATGATATCAGGCAAAGTGATCTAGGGTATGCTGCATTTCTAACGTAGCCACCCACCAACACTTCCTTTTCTTCCTTGCATTTAGTTGGTGCACATGAAAACTGTCTTCTGCATACTGCCTAGAGCTACATCTCGCTCTGCTGCCGTTCACCTTTTTTTGTTTTCATTTTGTGTCATTCAGCTGTGTGCCATTCAAGTTGAAATGTTACCTCTGTTGACAGGCGAAGAAGCCATGGGCCTGGTTCTCCTCAGAGCAGCCACCATCTGACTCTCCCACGTCCTTAGCGTGCACTTCCATGGCAGCATAGGTGCCTTCGGCACATGAGTGAAGACATCCACACTTCCGAAGTGGTTGATGGCACTCTGCTGCCTTTCACGCCTCAGAACCCACCTCACAAACCACTTGGGACATGCAATAATTTGACATTACCACACACCTTGTTGTGTGTTATTGCTTACTTACAATTTACAATGTGATCCTATGGGAATTTTATTTTGCATTTCCCAGGTGGTTGAAGACACTCGGCTGCACTTTATGCCTCACAACACACATAAGGCATGCAGCAATTTAGCCTGCCATGCACCTTGCCATGCTGTATTGATCACTTTGCACCCCCTTCCCCCGTTCGGAAGGTAGGATGTGGAAGCTATTTGGAAAGCAAATTGCAATTTAGTTAATTGGAGGACTGGGATCTTCAGATTGTTTCTTTGGCACCTGAGTGAAGACATCCACACTTTCCAGGTGGTTGATGGCACTCAGCTGTGCTTCATGTCACACAACACACCTCACAACCCACTTGAGGTGTGCAGTAGTTAAGCATTACCACACATCCTGTTGTGTGCTATTGCTTACTTACAATTTACAATGTGATCATATGGGAATTTTATATCAGACTTCCCAGGTGGTTGAAGGCCCACCTGGGGCATGGAGCAATTTAGTATTGCTGCACCCCCTTCCATGTGTTATTGCTTACTTACAATTTACAATGTGATCCTATGGGAATCACAAACTGCACTTCCCAGGTGGTTGAAGACACTCAGTTGTGCCTCATGCCTCACAACCCACCTGGGGTGTATGGTAATTTAGTATTGCTACACACCCTATCATGTGTTATTCCTTACATACAATTTACAATGTGATCCAATGGGAATTTTATACTGCAATTCCCAGTTGGTGTGCAAGTGTGCATGTGTATCCATGGTTACAGAAGCGCTGGTCTACAGTCGGTGACTTCTGTTGCAGATGTCTAACTAATTTTGACTTAAAAAAATGTGTTTATGTACTTTTTTTACAGAGGGTGACTGATATTAGGCCTCTGGCAGCACGTCCTTTACTACCATTAACACTGCTCGGTTATGCTACACTACAACAATGGAACTCACTTGCTCTCACCTCTCTACAGTCAGCGGCTTCCTTTACAGATATCTAAATAATCTTAAGTTAAAAAAGACAGTTTGTATATTTTTTTAATATAAGATGCATTATTTTAACCCTCTGCCAGAATATCCTTTACCACCATTCACACTGCACAGTCACACGAAGCATCTAGTACCCCAGGGCTTTTGTATCAGTGGTGAACATCCGGCATTGACAAATGCTTGTTTTTGATCTCCCATTGCTGACGAATTGTTTCTTACAGCCTACCTTGTTTATTCCTTTCAGGAATTTGAAGGAGTCTGTCATGTTACCTCTCTGCCTTCTTGCCTTCAGCAAATACATGTTCAGTGCCCTAAGCCAGTCATCATAATATCTCCCCTATTAACCCTGAATCATTTTGGTTACCATCTGCTGCACTGTCTGCAGTCTGCCAGCATCTTTCTTTATATGAGGACTCCAAAAATGGGCACAGGGTTCCAGATGGGTCTCATCAGTGATCTATGGAGAGGCAATATTACCTCCTTCCTCCTGCTACTGAACCCCCCCCCCCCAATAGTCTGGTTGCCTTGCTGACAGCCTTGTTCCATTGACTTGTTTGTTTAAATGAGTCACTTTTGAGGATTCCCAGGTCTCTTTCCTCCGAAGTAGCACTCAGCTTAATCCCTCCCATCCAGTATTTTGTCTTGGGGTTCTTGTTCCCTGTGTGCATCACATTGTACTTTTTAGCATTAAATTTTAACTGCCAAACCATGGACCACCTCTCTAATCTTTTTGGGGTCCTTCTGCAGCTCCCTTACCCACTGTTCACTGACTACCCTGCCACAGATCTCAGTGTCATCAGAGAAGAGATGCATCTTGCCCTGTATTTCCTCCACTGTGTTGCTGATGAACGTATTGAAAAGGATTGGTCCCAGGTCTAACCCTAGGGACACCTCATTCATGATCTCGTTCTCCCCTGATTTGACCTCATTGACCACCACCTTCTGCTGCCACAGCCACTAACCAATTTCTCACCCATCTAAATAGTGCTTTCACTACTTTCAGATCCTCTAATATCTTCAGCAACCATCTGTATGGCACCAAGTTGAGTGCCTTGCTGTAGTCAGAGTAGAGTGCTGTAAATCTACTGCTTGACCCTTACCCACTGCATTGTTACGTAGTCAACAAATACTGTCAGGTTGGCATGACAAGACATCCCTGCTATGAACCTATACTGCTTACAGTTCTGGAGCACATTTTCCTCCAGGTAGTCCACTAGGTTATCTTTAACAAGTGTCTTCATTGGTGTACTTCCAATGGAGGTAAGACTGACAGGCCTATAATTTCCTGGTTGATCCCGGTTTCCTCCTGAGTGGAGTGGAACCATATCCATGATCCTCCAATCTCTCATACCCACCTCTGACTTTATTGAGCTACTGAATAGCCCTGCCAGGTGTTTGGCCAGTTCTGATGCCAACTTCCTGAGCACCCTTGGGTAAATACCATCCAGCCCTGGTGTCTTATCTATTTTCTGGGCTACAAACCCTTTCCTAACTCTTTCTTCAGCAATTTTCACTTGCCTCATTTTTAAGACTCACTTGTGGCAGTCTTTATGCCGTTTTCTGGCAGAAGCCCTCTATGATTCACTGTGAATACTGAGCGGAAGTAATCATTTAGAATGGCTGCCTTCTGCTTGTCCTCCCCTATTACACTATATACTACATATTATTACACTATATAATTTTACCTCTTATCTTCCTTCTTTCTCTAATGTACCTAAAAAACTGCTTTCTCCTCCTTTTACCACCTTTGCAATATACAGGTCTGTGTCTATTTTTGTGTCCTTGACTGTCATTTGTCCTCCATCATCCATGTCTGGTATTCACACCATTCCCCTGCCCCTGTTTCTCCTCATAGCTAATGAAGACCCCTTTTTTGGCTCTAACTACTTCCCTGACCTTCTTAGAGAACCAGATTGTTCACTTGGGTCTGCCATCCATGGTAACCACTCTCAAGTATGATTTAGCTGCTTCAGTAGTGGTCCCTTCAATTTCTCCTCATCTTTTCTCTACCCCCCTGATTTTGCCCACTCCAGTCAAGGTACCCTTGACTAATTCCCTCATCTGGTCAAAGTTTTATCATCTGAAATTCAGAGTCAAAGCCTTTGATGGGAGTGTACTGATAACCAGGGCCAATTTAAACTATATGGGATAATGGTCACTTTACATCAGTGGTTCCCCAAGCTGCATTCCCCCTACCATTTCCAAGTAGGTGAGCACCACATTGGGAATGGCAGCCTGTATTGGAGGTTTCCTGACCAATTGTATAAGCAGGCCATCTTGCAGTGTATCCAGCACAGCTGGACTTCTGATGTTCTTTTCTGTTGCTGTGTCCGAATTTATGTCTGGTAGACTGAGATATCACATCAACAATATCTCCTCATTGTGACCCATTCTCAGTTTCTGCCCCTATTGCCTTATGTCCCTTGTCCCACTGTCCTGGCAGTCTATATATCACCCCCGTTCACAACTTTGTTTCAATGTGGTCATGAGCTGTACCCACAGTGAGTCTCAATTAAGTCACAATAAAACTGTGCTTTACTAAGAGGGGGAGGTTCTGTTATGGGCTGCCATGAGTTCTAAATGGTGTTACTGGCCTAGCACGGGCAGTGGTAAGTGTCTGTAACATTCCTGAAAAAAAGAAGAATACCAAAAGGAAGTCATACTGTATATCCAGCAGCCAAGCAATGTGAGAAATGTAGACTTTCTGTATAACTGGTCAGCCATGAACAAAACTCAGCAATCTTATTGGTTCTTCCTGAAGCTAGACAGAATTATAGTAAAAATACCTCACTAGTGCAGGGTCACCAGTCAGTCTGCTGTTATTTTATTTTATTACTTTTTTTTATTTATTTGATATTCAGAAAGACCTTTGAGTCAGAGACTCATTTACAAAGGTTCCACGTCATACATAAATTGCACAGGAGACGGGACTTAAGATACAGAAAAAACAGCACATTACATAGTAACACTAAATAATAAAAAAGACAGGTTACATAGTTGTTTCATAGTAGGCTAACAGAGAAATTTAGGTACTTTAGCACAGCCAGGAGTGAAAAGAAAAAAAAATGTCAGAGAGATTATGTAGGAGACTGATTGTCATGTTTCATAAATGCAATTGAGGTACATTTGCTGCTAGTAGCTTGTTTGTAAGGAGGCAAGGCAGATCAGGTTTCAAGAGCAGCCACATCTATTTGACACCTGCAGGTATTCCCTAAGCATTGATTTATATGGGCACAGCCTTCTCTCCTTAGTTATATGGGTAGGGAGGGAGTTTGTCCAGGATGGGGCCCTGAAGTTGAAGGTGCATTGGTATTGGGAGGTCCGGCCATGGGGTACTAATAGTAGCCGCTTGCTTGAGCTTCAGGTTGTTTTGCTTAGTGGTGTTGGGAGGATAGTTTGGTGTAGGGAGGGTGGGGTGAGGCCTAGTAATACCTTTTTTGTCATAAGTCAGGTGTGGTACCTGATTCTGTTATCCAGGTTTAGCCAGTTTGTGCTGCTGTATAGGGAGCAGGAGTGAGTGAAACGATCACATCCTAGAATGAGGTGGTAGGCTCTGTTGACCACAAGCCAGAGTCTGCTTAGGGCTGTGGAGGGTGTGGCACTGTAAAATAGGATGCCGTATTCTAGCAGGGAGAGGATGGAGGAGTTTACGGTAAGTTGTAGTGCTTCATGGGTGAGGCAGTGTTTGTACCGGTAGAGTACACCTAGCCTGGAGCTAAGAGCGGTTGTTAGGTGTAGGATATGTTGATTAAAGCTGAGGGCGGGGTCTAGAGTGATCCCTAAGTATTTAAAGTTGTATACTTGTTCTAGGGGGGGTCTGATTTGCAGTGAGGAATTTGGGGCACAGGGTTTTGTGTGGGTTTTGAGGGTGGGCGAATATCATGACTTTAGTCTTATTATAATTGATAATAAGACGGTGGGTGGTGAGCCAGTCTTTGATTTCACGGAAAGAGTGCTAGAGGGTTTGGTGGAGTTTGAGGGGAGCCAGGTCGGAGGCGAACAAGACTGCATCATCTGCATAAAGGAGCAGATTTCTGGAGCAAGAGGATGGGAGGGAGTTGAGATATAGGCTGAAAAGTAGGGGGCCAATATGGAGCCCTGTGGAACACTGGATCGGATTGGGAGGCAGGGTGATAGGACAGGGCCTACCTTGACTCTCTGAATTCTATCAGAGAGATAACTGGAGAACCATTTTAGGGTGTCATCGGAGAGACCCGTGTAGGCCAGGGTATTTAGTAAGAGGGCATGGTTTACTGTGTCAAATGCTTTAGATAGATCCACGAAGATGGCACCCGTGAGGTGGCCGTGGTCCAGGGCTGAGTGGACATGGGAGGTAAATTCAAGGAGGGTGGTAGTGGTGCTGTGGCCCTTACGATAACCATGTTGCTGTCTGGTTAGAAGGTTATATTTATTTAGGTGTTCAGTGAGTTGGTCGGTGACTATGGGTTCTAGTGCCTTCGATGGGGGGTAGGATTGAGATGGGGCGGTAGTTATTTGTGGATGTTCGGTCACCACTTTTATGGATAGGTGTGATATAGGCCGACTTCCAGTGGGTGGGGAATTTCCCTTGGCAAAGGGAGTGATTTAGAATGTGTGTGAGAGGGGTCAGGACTTCCTGGAGGGTGAGGCGGAGAAGTCTATGGTCTAGAGAGTCGTGACTGTAGTGGTTTTTACTTAATGCTTTAGTAAGGTAGGGTTTTGCAGTCTCCGATGTAAGGACTCACAGCTAGAAAGGCACCACAAGTGGGGGTTGGGGGATGATACAGTCCGGCGGGGGGTCAAAGAAGTTAGGGGGAAATACTTGGGAGAGATTGGAGACAGCAGTATTTAGGGCCGCGGCTATGTTGACAGGGTCGGTGGAGAGGCTACCATCAATGAGTATTTGGTCAGGTGGTAGATTAGGGCCTTTGCCACAGAGTTCCTTTATGTTCTCCCAGAACTTGTGCCCATTTCCCCAGGCGGAGGTTTAGGTGGCTTTGTAATGGTTTGCCTTGGCAGTGCATATGGCCCAGGTGCATTTGTTTCGGGCCTCCCGATAGTGTTTCCTGTCCTGCGGTCATTGGGTCTCATTGACCAGGTGCCATAGGGCATCACGCTCACGCAGTAGGCCTTGGAGGTGGTCCGAGAACCATGGGGCATGATTCCCCCGTGGTCATAGTTTTGGCAAAAGGGGCGAACTTGTCACAGGCTGAGTTAAAGATGTTGACAAACAGTTCAAGGGTGTGGTCAGGGTCGAGTGTATTTGTAAGGGGTGTCCAGTCCCAATCTCTGAGGTGGGCCTTGAAAAGGGGTAATTTTGCCAGGCCCTAGTTTACGTTGTGTAGTAATTTTAGGTGCGGTTTTGAGGTGGGTACCAGACCAGTTGCAGAGTACTGGTGAGTGGTCGCTTAGGGTGTCGGGGAGGACTTGGGTGCTTGTTATTTTGTGGGGGTGGTTGGTGAAAACTAGGTCTTGGAGGGTTGCTGTCCCTGTGCGGGCATGAAGCCGGGTGGGTGTTTTGATGACTTGGGTGAGGTCGAGGGCAGCAGCCTCATTGATGTAAGGTGTGGCTGTTTTGGCCAGTCAATTTATGTTGAAGTCTCCCAGTAGTATTTTTTCTTGTCTAGGAGGTAGGGTGACAAGATGGGACATGATGGCTTGGAATGCAAGCTTCTGGTCTCTGGGAGGGACATAGGCCGTGGTGAGGAGGAGAGGGGATGTAGACCTACCTAGAGTAATTTTTAAGGTTAGGGCCTGAGCCCTGGATGTTAGTGTGGGCACGGGGAGAGGGAGGCCCTTGAGGTAGTCTTTGAGGTAGGTAGAGCAGCCACCCTCTCGCTTTCCCATATGGTCGGTGCGATAGAGGCAGTATCCAGGGAGGTTTACTGCTGAGTCAGGGACAGAGGGGGAGAGCCAGGTTTCAGTGAGGGCAATGATGTCTGGGTTGTTCTGGAGTACCCAGACCTGAAAGGAATCCAATTTTTTTTGCAGGCTGTAAATGTTTAGTGAGGCAATGCACAGGCCATTTCCAGGAGATGGGTGGGATGATGAGGCAAGCTGGGGCCCAGAGTTTGGGTGGACATTACCTGTCAGCAGAAGAAAAAGGGTGAGAGACCTGAGTCAGTTTCGGTTTGTTCGAGTAGTAGGTCTTCTGCATTTATGCTGTGCGCGGCTGATGGTGGGTATTGGCAGCTTCAGCATAAGGGGGCAGATAGGAGGAGAAACCGGGGAAGGGGGTTTGTTTTGTCTCAGATGCAGAGCGAGGTTGGCAGGAGAAATGGGAGCTCCAGTGGATAACTTGCCTTGGGAGATGACATCCAGGGGTGCATGTGGATGTGTCTATATATGTGTTGTGGGGGGAGTTAGGGATAGTTTTGTGGTCTGGTATTGATTGGGATGGTAGTGCAGGTGCAGCGGGGAGGTGAGGCAGGGCTGGGAGTGCCAGCCAGAATGCTGACAGAGGGTTTCAACATTTGGCCCCTTTTTCATGTTATGAGTGGGGGGTGGAGGTGCCTGGGTAAATTGCAGGAGTAGAGCGATGAGGGTAAGTGGGAGCATGGCAGGGTAGAAACGTGAGTAAAATATGTGACAGGGCTGGAGAGAAATGGAGAGCGTTCGGCGGGGGCAGAGTCAGCGTGGAGCCAAAGCAGAACAAAGGAGCCACATAGGAGTTGAGACTGCCAAAGCTATCCTGGTAAGCAAGCGGTCCTGTGTGGTTAAGTACCAGTGCTAATTCGGTATTCGTTCCAGCTGTTGCTCCGGTGATAAGATATGAAGGGAGTGTGGGGGGAGGACTACTCTTGCAGAGCCCAAGGCATAATCAGAACTCTCTTCTGCCATGAAAGAAGGAATCTTTTTTTCTTTTGGTTGTAAGGCTCTGTTCCAGGCTAAGAGATTTACAAGAATGAATGGAGAACAGATGAGGATGGTGAGCATTATCAATGAGAAAGGAATGCTTATATAATACACTGTGAGCCTGTTTTTCATGAAGTTAACAAACCTTCTTCTTCATGTTTCAAAATATGGAGCCCCATTGATCTCAATATTACTGAATGTGAAGAAAAAATGTCTGATTTCCCTGTTTAAAAGAAAGCACTTCATTCATCTAAAGAACACGTGAGAGACTGGGTTTCATGAGATGCATACTAGGGCTTGGCAGACTGTTCCGTAGGAGATTGGACCCCTGGATTGAACCCGCAATCCTCAGACCTGGATAAATATGGAGTTCACCACAGAAGTCCAGTTCTGGGTCCGTGGAAGTGCCATTTGTGCTGTTTTATATATTGTTGCCATGGGGATGCCATTGGCATGCTCACTCCACATACAGGTGGCCGGCGGCATCCAATCAGGCAACAGATGGTCACATGATGCAATCGTGGTATATAACCATGCTGAGTGTGCAACACGACTCAGACAAGAGGAGGACAGTCAAAGCAGCACCTCACTCACTCACTGCAGCACAGCGCCACCATAAGAAATTGCCCAAAAGAAACAAAAACACAAATATAAAAAAAATATACATTTTTGGAGGGGAAGAAAGAGAAACTAGGAGAGAGAGAGAAAAGAGACTTACTGGGATGAGGGGGAGAGAAACTGATCATTGTAGGAGGGTAACAGGTCAGGACTGGAAAAAGGAGGAATCCAGAGGGACTGAGGAGATAGTGGTGGCCTGGGTGGCTGCTTGGGAAGGGGGCAAAAGGCAGGCAGTGTGGCAGTGTAACTGTGTACATGAGCAAGGGCAAGCTGGCAAAATCTTTGACTTCTGCTATTGCAGAAGATCCAGAGGAGAAAGGAAGAGAATACTGGAGGGCCAAGAGAAATTTTACAGTTACAGAAAATCCCAAATGAAAGTTATTTTTCTTTTCTTGGCCCCAGATAGTACAGCTATGTACATAAGCAATAGCAGGCTGGCAAAATCTTTGACTTGTGCCATTCTAGATCCTGAGGAGAGAGGGAGAGACTACTGGGGGCCCAAGAGAAATTTTACAGTTACAGAAAATCCGAGATAAATTATTTTTCCTCACTTCAGTGTGGCTGTGTGTACTGGGCAAGGGCAGCAGGGAGGCAAAATAAATATTTGACTTGTGCCATCTGGGATGAGAGAGAGAGAGAGAGAGACTGCAGGGGGGCCCACAAGAAATGTAACAGTCCCATAAATCCCTAATAAAAATTGTTTTTCTGGCTTTTCAATGTGGTTGAGTGTACAGGACAAGGGCATCAGGCTGGCAAAATAAATTGTTGACTTGTTCCATCCAATCACAAATCAAAACCACTTATTAATATTCATTCACAATTTCATCCAAAGGGGAAAGAAAGAGACTGCAGGGGGGCCATGGGAAAGGTAACAGTCCCAGAAATCCTAAATAATTATTTTTACTGGCTTCAATGTGGCTTTGAGTACAAGTCAAGGGCAGGAGGCTGGCAACATAAATCTTTGACTTGTGCTGTCCAGAGGGGAGAGAGAGAGAGAGAGAGAGAGAGAGATAGACTGCAGGGAGGACCACAAGAAATCTAACAGTCCCAGAAATCCTTAATAATTGCTTTTCCTGGCTTCAGTGTGTCTGTGTGTACAAGACAAGGGCAGCAGGCTGGCAAAATAAATCTTTGACTTGTACCATCCGGTCATGAATCACAGTCACTTGTTAACATTCATTCATGATTTCATGTATTAAGAAATAAATACTGTTTAGACAAACAACATACAAGTTGATGCACCTGTGCTGCTGGCTGTGGGTTGGCCCAGGGGATAATCTGACTTTGTGACTTGTAGCAGGCTGTTTACAGTACAGCACAAGTAAATCATAACTACTGTACACACAAGTGTCATCATCACTCATTCTGCATTATTCCTCCTTATTATCATTAGTTTTATAGTATATCATGTTACATTATGTATAAGCATTAACCAACCCCCAGTGTGGGACTGTGTTGCGTGCGGCTATGCACCAGATGTGTTTGCATTTCCAATTCAAATTCTGAGGCACACTTAACAGTTGGTGACTTTGGTAACTAACAGTAACTAACTGTACTGTAGGAGTCAGTCAGATTATCTTGGAAGGAAATGGTGGTGGACTGCTGTGCTGTCGGTGTGGTGTGTACAGACATTAGTCATGACAGTAAATTTGTCCCTGGCCTGTGGGTGGCAGTCATCAGAAGGATATCACATTAGTGAGAGGAATTTTTTTTACAGGTTTGAATACCAAGACAAAATGGATCAAATTTTTGATGAGGCGCAATCTGTTTCTCAGGTAGGCAGTGGCACTGCAAAAGACAGCAATCAGCTTGAAAATGGAAAACAAAATCAAACCCCAAAAAGTGTTTTTTTCACATCTAAGGTTTCGTCTTCCAAGTGAATGCTTGAATCCAAAAAAGGTGACTGTCTCGGATCATCATCAGTCCCAAGTAAAAAAAAAAGTTATGTAGTTAAAAAAACTAAAGGCTTGTTGGGTACCACCCGGAATAATTGCACACTGTGCTACTGCCAGTCCCTCACCCTCATCTGATTCTTGTGAGGTTGAACCAGGCTAGGGTATAATAATAAAGATCATGAGAATGATCAGGTAGCACAAGGTTTACTGGAGGGGATGGACATTTCAGATGAGGAAGAAACAGACAGAAATGTTTTGGTTATGGAGAGGGGCAGTGGGAATAAATCAAAAGAGGAACAGGCCCAAGAAAAATCTTGGGGGGGGGGTACACTGAAAAAGTGACTGAGGTGCTGTGCCTTCTTGAGAAAAAAAAAACTAAAAAAACATCATCTTTTGTTTGGTCATACCTCTCCATTAGTGCTTCCAATGAATTGGTAGCAACATGGGTTATTTGCAAATGGCCATCAGTA
The DNA here is from genome assembly GCA_016271365.2 of Neoceratodus forsteri. NCBI lineage: Eukaryota > Metazoa > Chordata > Ceratodontiformes > Ceratodontidae > Neoceratodus > Neoceratodus forsteri. The sequence goes on from CM057450.1 coordinate 1,397,910,602, forward strand.
GGGGTAAAAAGAATGCTGCATTGGGAACTTCAACACTGAAAAGACACCTAGACAGATGTTATAATATTACTGAGAATTCCAGTTGTGAGTCTTGAGGAGAAAGTGACAGTGATAGCTCACTACACTCAGGGGTAACTCCCTACGATAAAAGCAGTGGCAGTCCCTGCAGCACTACTGAAACACCTCCACCACCTCTTCCTCCCATTCGAAGGACTCATCCTACTTTTACTGAAAGTGATCATGTGTTCAAAAGCCCTCCTCCTTCAAGGAGACAGCTTACCATCTCAAAAACATATGAGCATAAAGCCAAATATGCCTCAACTCACCCTGTTGCTGTTACATTAACCAAACAAAATTCAGAAATGATAGCTGTTGATTTGCTACCATATTACGTGGTTGAATATATAGGATTCAGGTGGCTGCTTGAGTACCATGAACCTCAATATAGTATACCATCATGGAAATACTTCTCAACAACAGGGATTCCAGATCTTTACGATGTTGTATGTAAACAATTAAGACTCGTCTTGTGCAATGCTGTTGGGAGGGTGGTGCATCTCACAACAGATATCTGGACAAGCTGTCAGCCTGATCCCTTCATGTCTGTCATGGCACATTGGGCATGTTTCGATAATTCATATGGGACTGGGGACAGTTAAGCATCGCAGTTTGCTATTGTAAGAATGTTTTATTTTCCATCTGAACATACCTCCTAAAACATCAGTGAAGAGCTCCAAAAAAACCAATACAGCAATGACTCGCATCACAGGTACTTTCATCTGGCTTTATAGTTGCAGATAATGAATCCATCATAAGGAAGGCCTTGGAGGAGGAGGACTTTGTTCACATCCGCTGCTTTGCGCATTATTTAAATTTAGCAGTTCAGTTTTCTCAATGACAGCAGGGAGATTAAGGCTCTCATTAGCACTAGTAAAAGAATATGTACTCATTTCAGTCACTCAAAAAAAGCCTGTCACTTGTTTAAAAAAATACAGCAGGAGCAGTTTACCTTTGCAGAGACTGATCCAAGACATTTCTACTCGATGGAATTCAACCTTTTATAAGTTCCAAAGGCTGTTGGAACAAAAGAAAGCTGTCAGGCAATACACCTTGGAAAATAAAATTGGTCGTGCAGACATCTATATTACTCCCCCACAGTGGGCCATGCTGGAGTTTCTAATTTTCTTGCTGCAGCCATTTGAGGAAATCACCAGGGAGGTTAGTGCAAACACAACAACTCTCAGCCAGGTGATACCCCCAATAAAAAATTTAAATTCAGATTGAATCTGATTAGGCAAATGTTAGAGAATCAAGACAGTTCCATGATCACATAGGCTGCCAGTGGTGCTGCTGACATATGCAGGTTGTCCTTCAAATACAACAAGAAATAACAAGATGTATGATCAAAAAAGTTAAAGAATATTACAAACTATGTAAAATGCTTCATTCTGAGTACTGCATTAAAGCAACAACCTTGGATCCAAGATACAAATCGAAGCAACTATTGAGTGATGATGATGATGCTTGTTTTGAGATAAGCAAACAAGGAAAAATTGATGAGGTGCGTGCTGTCATGGAACAGAGTACAACAGCAGCACCACATTCAGAGTCTTCTTCATGACACAGCACAGCATCATGTGGACCATCCTTCACTGTTGCAGCATTTTCTCCCTCTTCCTCCTCAGCCACTGCAGCTGAATCTTCTTCTTCACCACCAGCCGAGTACCATAGTCACTTGATCCAGCTTCTTGTCTCTGGAGTAACTAAGAAGATGTAATTGTAACACCTTCATCTGGCTCTTGAAACACAGCCTCAGCACAGACCATTGTTGAATTGTACCTGGCAGAGCCCAGTATCAGCTAGAATGCTAATCCTTTGCAGTACTGGAAATCCAAACAAAATATGTGTGCCTGCTTTAGTAAACATTGCAATGAAGTACATGAATTGCCCTCATTCTAGCATCTGTTCAGAATAATTGTCTAGTTCAGCTGGTAACGTCATTACTGACACACGATCCTGTTTGATATCAGAAAATGCTGAGTGCTTAACATTTCTCAAAGCCAACATTCCTCACTTTAATTTCAAATATGATACCTGAATAAAACATACACTGACTGCTCTGAGCAGACCCTATCCACCAAACACTTTCAAGAGTTTGTGCCAGTGGTGAAAATCTTTTGTGAATAGGATCTACTACATGAGGTAGCAATTATTTGCAACAAGTCAGGACAGGAGAGACTAGGCCAGGCCACTATTACTTGAATGATCACATAAGCAGTACAGAATAGAAAAAAAATAATAACATCAGTGGGTTCAGTGTCCAAATACAGCGAGCAACTGCATTTCATGTCACAAACTTACTTGGTGGTACCTGTTACCACTATCTGATCTGGAAGGTAGGGTACTGCTGTTTACTACTACTATCACTTTTTGTCCTCATGAGTCACCACTATTATTTATCACTTTTTGTCCTTACTCCAGTCCTTACTACTACTTATCACTTTTTTGGCCCTCGACAACTGATCCTGACTGTGCTGTTTTAATTTTCGTACAGTGCATGACCTAGCAGATGCCTGAAGCCTAGAAACTGAATACTCTTTGTATATTTCTCACAGCCCCCATATGTGGCTGTGATTACTTCACTGAAAAAAATCCTATTACATTGAAAATTCATATAATTTCTTTATTGTTTGTGTGTGCATGGTAGGCTAGCCTGATTACATCTCACTTACAGTAACTGGGCTGAGATTATTATATTACTATATTTTATTTTGATACTTAAATACTTGGCAGTGGTGGCAGCAATTGAGTAACTAGGAAGGTTGTAATTAAGCTGTATGTCATCAAGTCTTCAGGCGGCAGTCAGGGCCGCCGTTATGGGGGGACAACCAGGACTTTTTTCCCAGGCCCTGAGCTCAGGGGGGCCCGGCCACATGTGCTCATATGCGTGTTTTTTTTTTATTTATTTTTTTAATTGCTGCGCTGCCTATCTGCCTATGCCACGGTAATTTTCCTTGTTGCCGAACTTGCCGTCTGGGGCTGAGTGGGGGGGTGGAGGGGAGTCTGTACGTAGACTGCTTGCAATCACGTGATATGACGTGACGTGGGCACATTTCGTAAGGCTGGCAGGATTGGGAGCTGCTCCTTAGAGAGCTTAGCACATGCTGCTGTGTCTCACTCGCTGGCCCTCAGCCCCGAACATCAGTCGATGTAGCACTGCAGTAGCACGCTAGCATAGAAGACACTGTGGCACGAAGAGGGCAGTCCATGGGCATGAGGCAACTGTCGTTGGCCACTGCAGCTGCAGGAGTACAGGAGTCAGTGTGTTTTCAGATTTGCCACCGTTGCCTTGAGTCACCAGATTGGACATCGATTCTCGAGTAGTGCGGGCTCGCTTGTGGCCTGGTGATGTGTCTCATTGTCGAGAAAGACTCCTTGAGTTGTTCCCTCTATCTCATAACCAAAACAAACATGCGGTGTTTGTGTCTCCATTACGTTCTCCATCTCCACTCTCCTCCAGGCTAGTCCAACATCTGCATCCACCATCCAGGTAAACAAAGCAAAAAAAGCTAAGCTAAGTGCTATAACCCCTTTCCATCTGCCATAGTTGTTCCAGTTCTCACTAAATGATAAGTAGATTGGAGAGGGATCATCAGGCATGTGGACATAACACGCTGTTCCTGCTTCCAGCTATTTTAGCAAAGTAGGGTCGACTCTAAATGGACAATGATGGAAAAGGTACAAATTAAAAAACAAGTGAGTGACATGGGCCACCTGTGGGCCCAGTGTGCAGCCATGTAGATGAGCTGTGTTCAACAGCAGACTTAGGAGGTAGGTGCAGGTGGTTGGCCAAGGTTAGGTGGACTTCTTAGTCTGGGGATGTGATGATGCTGCATCTGTTATGACAGCAGTGACTGTGGCTGACAGGGGAGCTTGCCTCCCCCAGGAACATTGCTGTGGGGTTCAAGGTCATCTGTGGTGCCATCTAGTGGGAGGGTGGGAAGGAAAACCAAGGGAAGAAAACACCAGCCTCCACCCCATGCCATGAGGCCTGCCACCAACCTGTCACCAGATCTTAAACCTCCTGATCGGGTAGAATAGCCCTCCTTTGGAGCCTACCATGGGTGGTGGGGGGGTATGCCACAGAGGAAGCAGCGATAGAAGGGCCAGGTTATGAAGGATGCAGCTGGTATTTGTCAGCCATGGGGAGGAGGATAATGTGGTGTTGGTCATTGTGTAAAACTCTCTCTCGCTCCATATATATATATATATATATATATATATATATATATGAATATATTTAGATATCTATACATGTGTGTATATGTATGTGTGTGTATGTATATTATGTATGTATATATATATATATATATATATATGTGTGTGTGTATATATATATATATATATATATATATATATATATATAATTATATAAACAAGTGCCACCTCTGGGAAATTCCATATAATTAATGCTGTCTTTCATAAATTTCCTGGGTTTTTCTTCCCCATATTTTCAATTTATACTGTACAGGGATTCACATAGGGAAGGGTCCGCGAGTTTGGTGACCCTGGTGGTTAAAGTGCTGCCTTAAACACATTTCAGCTGGTGTAGGGAGATGTTGGTACCATAGAGAACCCCCGTTGTGGGATGGAACACCTGCTCCCTCTTGCAGGGGTCCTGATTCTGATATACTGTGGTACAGGATATTGACAGAGGCACAGCATTAAACAGGTGGGAAGAACAAGGGTCACCACCTGATGGATTACGTTGATGAGCCTGGACAGTGGGAGTAATTGGGAAAAATACCCTACCTTCTGCACCGGTGTCCTCAGGGGGATAGGGAGAAAATGGTGGAAAATGTAATACACCCTCAGCTGAATGAGCAACGTGAAACCAGGGGGATCCTGGTGACAGGACCTGGTAGATGGAGTAGGAGTACGAGCCCCCTCTGAAGCTGAGGAGCCAGGCAAGTAAAAAAATAAATAAATACATTCTTTCATGGATTATGGATTAGGGAAAGCTCCACAAAATCTTGTTTTTAACTTCAATAAAAGCCCCAAAACTCAGCAGAGAGCATCAAAAACCCCAGAGCTTCTGGGGGCCACTAGGCCCCCCAGACCCCCAGCTTATTTGGTTAAAGATACAGAGGCCCTAATCAAACTACCTGTCAGGGGCCCCAAAATTCCTAGCTGCAGCCCTGGCGGCAGTGGCAAATGTTTTTATGACTGCACTGCACTTGACCGATGCAATGTGTGACTGGCCACCTGCCTGGGTGGTGGTGATCACTTTGTCTTTCATTTTTCTTCTTTAAGGATTGTGCATGTTGATCTGATTCAGTAGAAGTAGTCCTAGTACTAGAAAACATTATCACCTCTTGGCCCATGAAGTGTACCATATATCACGGTACACTGGGGCACATGAAGCAGTTGCATCATTCACATGGGTAGGCTGGGTTGCCTCTCTTAGTGCTGCTCATTTAATCATTCATATCCATTTCTTTGGCCTGTTCAGATCTGACTGAAACATCCATCAAAATAATACCCACATATCACCATTAATAAAAACAAAATCTGCCAGCCCGGTGGTGCTGAGGGCTGAGGTGCTAGATGCCACACCTAGCACCATGCCAGTGACCTACATTCAGGAATGAGCATGGGCCGCTGGGAGTCAGCAGGGAGGAGGTGGATTGAGCATCCAATGGACTGCTCTCCATCTGCGGGGGGGGGACGTCTTGTGGTCGGCCCTTGTCTGACCCCTGGCAGAGGCTACAGCCACCTGAACACGGGGGCAGAAGCACAGCAGACACCTGGTGGTGACACGTGTGGGTGCGTGCTTGTGCTTGCTGCTGGCGTCATTGCACTCTGAGCTCTCATAAAGGGAGAAAAATGGAAAAAAATACCCTGGTAGCTGGTCACTGCAGCTTGATGGCTGTCCCCTGGTGCTCCGTCTCTGGAGGTAACACCCTGAACTGGATCCTAATGGGCAGGAGAGTAAGGGACTACCCATCACCCCGCCATGGGGGGTAAGCCCTGGAGGTTGCAAGGGTGAGGGCATGAAGGAGCGGAGGCCAGGGACAGCTGCTGGATGAGGGTCTGACCAGGGCCAGGGGGGGTGCGAGAAAGAAACAGCAAAAAAATTAAAAAAATTTACAAAAAATCTTAGCTGCCTGGCAATGCATGCAGTGCTTGGTGATATTAAGATATAGGTATTCGCATCTGTCTGTCTGTCTGTCTGTCTGTCTCATCTTCTCTCTGTCTCTCCCAGCACACTCATGTCACAGACCTATGCCAACATTATAGTTCAGCCATGAAGTGGCTAGAAGTGAGTACTTTTTTGTTTACAGTTTTACATTACCGGTAATTTCTATACAAATAATCCATTAAATTATTTCCTTTGGGCCTCTGTGTCAAATGTGACTGACTTTGGCCACTTTTATGCATTTTTTTCCCATTTTTTCAAATATTTGTCAATAAATCACAACTAATCAGAGCTGATAAGAACAAATCAGAAATTCACTGTGTTCTGGTTCTTATTTAATAAGGGTCAGAACTTCACCGAGCTCTCCCAGCCCTAATGCATACAGCAGATCACACAGATTCAAAATCAGCTGTTTAACACTGAAGCTGTCACTTGAAAGGGACAGAGGCATTAGAGTTTCCAGATTGAAAAACAGGCTCAAATTGTATTATAAATAATAAAAGAACCCGCCTTCATTGCGAACTCTCAGGTTCTCAATGTGAGGAGTTTTTAATGACATTAGGGGCCTGAGAGCGTTATCAATAAGAAAGGAATAGTCATGTGGTAGAATAGAACTATAAGAAAAAATCTTTGCTTTGAATCAGAGAATGTTCTTGGTTAAAAAAACTCAGCTGGAGTACATAATGAAATTAATAAAGCAATATCAAAGTTCAAAAGGGACTGTAGGCTTGAACCAAAGAATTATTGGTCCCAAGATACATTTTATTTATTTATTTCAATCTAGGATTACAATACCTTTGAGCCAAGGTTGTTTTACAAAGGTTCCACGTCAGCGTGTGCAACAATCATCATTTTTAGTTGCAAACATATAGTCACTAACTTACAGACATGAATAACCATTACAAAGACTTGAGCTATGAGCAAGAAAAGGGGGGGGCTCAGTGGGGGAAGAAGTGAGGGTAGGAGATTGAGGGGGTAGGAGGTGCAGGGGGTAGGGGGAGTACAGGAGGTGGTGGGGGCAGGGGCAGGAGTGGAGATATGGGGAAGGTGGGTGAGGGCGGGAGACAGTGCAGCCAGGTGGCCTTGTTGAGGGAATATGACAGGTAAGGTGCTAGGGGTGCAATGACTGATTATAAGTGCTGGGTGCTGGGGCGCGTGTGCAGCTGCAATGGTGGAAATGTTAAGATGGGCAATCACAGTATACTAGCAGTGAGAGGCACAGCTTGGACTTGAAGAGGCCGAGTGTTGGAGCAGTCGCTATGTCGCTGCCAAGAGAGTTGAGCCAGTTGGATGCCTGATAGGTGAATGATCTTTGTCCTTGGGTCGTGCGACATCATGGTATATGTGGTAGATGGGAATTGGATCTCCTTGTAGTGACATTCCTATGTCTAGGCTTAAGGAGGGCACAGACACCAGGTGGGGCAAACCCCATTATAATTTTCTTGGCAGTGATGCAGGTTTGGTATTTTATGCATTTGTCCAGTAGAAGCCATCCAGATTGGGAATAAAGGTCACATGTGTGGGTATGGCAATGTGAGCCAGTGATGAGATGACAGGCCTTATTCAGGGAGATCGCGATACGTTTGAGAGCAGTGGTAGTTGCAGACCCATATATGATAAGACCATAGTCTATGATGCTGACAATGGAGCTTTGGATGGCCACTGACAGTGCTTCTGGGGTTAGGTGCTTCCTGTGCTGGAATAATATGTCTAACCTCACATTGGCAGACTTTGCAACATTGCTGATATGGACATTGTATGAGAGGTGGGGATCAAGAATGATACCAATGTACTTGCATGATTGTGTTTGCTCTAGGATGGCTCCTTGTTCGGCTGCAATGGAGAGGTGGAGTTGTTTGTTTTTGTTGTGGGGGATGCAGAAGACCATAGACTTGTTATTTTTTTCTGATTGAGAAGCAGTTTATGATTTAGGAACCAGGATCCAATGGAGGAGAATGCCCGCTGAAGTTTATTTTGTAATTGGATTTAATCAGGGTCCGAGGTGAGGATCACAGCATCGTCGGCGTAGAGAATTATTTGTTCTGGGCAGCTGTCCGGTAGTGAGTTTAAGAATAGGCTGAAGAGAAGGGGTCCCAGAATGGAGCCCTGGGGGACACCAGAGCGGACCGGTCTAGGGTCCAAGAGTGTATCAGCGATTCTTACTGTTTGGGACTGTTCTCCAAGGTAGCTCTTAAACCAGCCAATGGTGTCAGTTGACAGCTCAGTGTTCTGAAGCTGGACAAGTCGGAGGCGGTGATTGACGGTGTCAAAGGCTTTAGTTAAGTCAATGTAGATTGAGCCTAGTAGTTCACCGGAATCAAGTGCGTTGTGGATTGCGCTGGTGAATTCAAATAGGGCTGTGGAGGTTCTGTGACCTTTGCGGAACTTGTGTTGTTGCTTGCACAGGATGTTGTACGTATCCAGGTATTCTGTGAGCTGGTCCGAGACAATGCGTACTAGTGCCTTGGGGAGTGGGGGTAGTAGGGAGATAGGTCTGTAGTTATCGTGGGCAGTTTTGTCACCACTTTTATGGATTGGGATGACAGTGGAGGATTTCCATTTGTCCGGGAACTGGCTAAGGCTGAGTGAGAGGTTGAAAATTCTGGTCAGAGGACTAAGCACTTCATCAAGTGTAAGAGACAGGATTTTGAGATCGAGGGAGTCATTACTGTTCAGAACACCACAGCACAGCTAGAGGAGTAAAACAGAAGTCAAAGAGAATGGTGACTGGAAGATGCCTTTGCAGATGAGATCAATTCAAGATCAGTGTCCACACTGAGGAACACAACTGTGCCTGCTACAGATGTGTTTTTATTGGTGAAGATAATTTCAATATTCACGGAATTTTTTTGGAATACCTAACTGACTGCTTTATATTGTCCGGTAGCACCCCTCTCCCATTTCCTCCCTTTCCCAATAAACACAAACACAGATCTTGGAGGAAATGGGCACAGACATGTGTTTATTTTACATTTAACAATATTTATACTGATGTTAATGCTGATATTAATATTCTTATTATAATTGAGCACCGTACGCTGCTGGAAGGGTGTGCAATACTTCAGGCACCCGCACTGCCCACCAACCTGGGAATTCCTTTATGGTGGGTGCCAAAGTATCTCCATTGGTTACAGGGTAGGTCATATGGCCACGGCTCCAGTGGCTGCTCCCCATCTGGTGCCACTGACCTTGCAGTATCTACTCCTGGAATTGGACTGTGATCCCCCGTGTGGGTCCAGGTCTTGCGATCCACCATCCTCATGCCAACCAAGGGCAACAAGTCATTTGGGAGAACAGGCCTAGTCCCCCTTTGCCACACTACCATCCACAGGCCAGACCTAGTCCAACCCCGCCAAGTCACTCGTTCAATTTCATCCTCCAAGATCTTTCTAAAATCCTTTAACAAGTAATCAAAACCTTTTACTTGCACTTACCCTTCCCCACCTACCACTAACAGGCCCTTTTGGGTGTTGTAAATAATATCATGCCTCACCACAGTCCCCCCACAAGGACTCCATAAAAACTCTCCTCTCTCTATTAATCCTCATGCAAGATCTATTCAATGCCACTCCCCTCCTTGCATGTGGATAATGCTCCCTCATCAACATGTGTGACCAGATGAGAATTATATGGGGCCACCAAGCTTTAATGGAATGCAAATCATCCTTCATTGCCAGCAGCAGATTCACCATCTTCCTGTGTTCCAGGTCTTCACCGCCCAAGTGAATCAATAAGATTCTTCCACCTGCCAGCCTCAGCTTGAAGTTTTGGAGCAACCCACCCCCATGCATGCCCTTGATCCCCAGCCACAATATCCTGCAACTTGCTGTGGAATAGTCAGGTTGCTTCTGCCTGGCTGGCAGGATGCTCTCTTCACTGCCTGCCAAATGATGGAGGGCCCACACATCCATATGTTCCTGGTGTTGTCCTTGGAGTCTGCAAGAGACAAATATAAGTTACCGCAAGTGCCGTCGAACATAGCACAAGAATGTCTGGGACTTCCACCACCCCAGTGCTTGTATCTCTCTATCAGACAGGCCCATATTCCTGGCATTTGTTGTTGCTCCTATATGAAAGAAATGGTTATCAAATTCCCAGTCATTCAGTCCCACATACTGAATAGCCTTTTTTAAAATTAACCTAACTTGATATGCCATCACTGGCCTACTGTTTTGATGACAGAAAAAAGCTTCCCCCAACTCAGGGCAGGATGCCTGATATTCATTGATCATGCTCCCCACTGGCTAACCAGACCTTGTTGGTACCCTCACCTCATACCAGCGTCCTGCCTATCGCTGCACTGTCTTTGACTTCTGCAATCGAATATAGACCTTTTGTGCCACAGAGACAATATCCTATGCCAATAGCCCAGAAACCCCTTTGCTCCACATGGCCTGTGTCAACTCTGATACCCTAACCACCCTCACAGAAAGCCATCAGGAATAATGTCTCACACAGCCTTGCTTCATACACGCTCCAATATACCTTCAGTAGAGCCACCCAAATACAGGTCATGATCGCCAGGGTAATGGGATGCCTCCTATCTGGGGGACTAGTTGTCCCCCTCCTACAACCTTCCAGGACCATTCACACCTTGAAGGCTTTTGTGTTATCCATGCTTCCTATAACCCTTATCAGCCATGACAAGCCTGCCATATGTTGTCTTATTATGCCGGGTGAGCAGCCCTCCCTCCTTCCTCCCCTCCTTGATGTGCCTGCATAACTGGTCCACTGGAATGTGCCACACATCAGCCCACCCTGTGGCTTCCTGTGTGGCAATGTAGTCTTCAAACCCCCAGCAGTAAGCCTCCCTGATTCTTGGCACAATGGAATTACCTATGCATCTTCAAATCTTTTGGTCATCACCTCCCACAGAAATGGTGGAACCCTTCATGGCTGTTTGCTACTGGTGCCAACTCGAAGAATCTCTGCCACTGTGAATGAGATAAAGGATCAGCAATTCCATTGTCAACTCCTGGTACATGCACTGCTTTAAAATGAATGTTAAACAGCATACATTTCAGCACAAACACCCTCATCAAGTCCTCTAAGGGACCCTTTGGACCTAACTGCTGGTTAATGGTGTGCACCACACCCATGTTATCCAACCTAAAGTGCACTACTTTGTCCCTCAGCATAGACCCCTGATGCAAATTGCCACCGCCACTGAGAAAATTTCCAGCAGTGTGATCTGCCTGCCCAATCCTGCCACTAGCCACCATGCTGGTCACTGCTCTGCACATAATTCACCCTGGAAATAGGCTTCAAATCAGAGCCCTCCTGCCATGTCAGTGTACAGTTCTAATGGCTGTCCACCCCAGGGAACCTGCCACATGGCCACCCCATTGAAATGGTCCAGGAACATCTGCCAAACCTGTATCTCCTCCCTGAACTATTCTGTGACCTTTATCCAATTGTGAGGTTTTGTGCACCTTTGGTCCCTCTTTGCCAACCACCGCATGAATGTCCGTCCCACTGATATGACCCGGCATGCAAAGTTAAGGTGCCCTATCAACTGCAGTAAGTCCTGCAGCATAACTTTTTTAACTCCCTCTACCTTGTGTAGGAGACCCCGTAATGTCTCCAGTTTGTCTTGTTGTAATCAACATAGCCGGTCCCTAGAATTAATTTCAATGCCCAAGAAGGTAATCTCTGTCCCCAGAGGCTCTGACTTCCCTGCCACCAATGTTTACCCCAAAATCCTTGTACACCTGTTCGAAAGCTATCAGAGACCCCCCACAAGTTGGAGTCCCTGCCGGTCCTACAAACAGGAAATCATCAAGGTAGTGCACTATGGCATCATTCTGCACCACTTGCATGGTAACCCAGTGCAGGAAGGTGCAAAACTGCTCAAAGACTGCATACGTTATCCTACATCCCATGGCTATGCAATTGTCAGCATAGTATTTGCCCACAAATTTTATGCCCAATAGCACCCTGTCCTCCGGATGTACTGGCAGCAGTTTGAATGAGGACTGTATGTCCGCTTTTGCCATTAGTGCCCCTACCCTGCTGATTGCACCACCCCTATATGCTGGTCAAAGGATTGATAAAACACTGATGTGTACAGGGAATTGATATGATCATTCACCGAATCCCCTCCCAGGTTTGAAAGGTGACTGATCATCCTGAACTCCCCCAGTACCTTCTTGGGCACTAAGTCAATTGTTGAAACTCTCAAATTATCTCACGGAGGCTCCATGAATGTCCTGCTCACTCGCCCCAGCTGCTTTTCCTTCTCCAGTTTTTCCTGGATGACTTGTGGTTGGTCCATGATTGATTTCAAGTTGTCCACCTCTTATACCCTCCTTGGGCCCAAGTGTGGTATCCTGAAGCCCTCCAAGTGCCCTATCTCTAACAAGTCAGTGGCTGATCTGTCCAGGTGCTGGTCGAGCCATAGCTTAATCTTTTTTATCCATACTGGGGTGGGAAGGTTTCCCACCCTGGGATTTGGGAAATTAATTCTGCATTTTCTACAGGGTTTCCTTCCCCCTTGTGATGAGGAGCACTGAAGAGAGGGATGCTGTTTACCACAGGCCATGCAGGCATGGCAAAACTTACAGCTGTTATGAGTGCAAGTGCTTTGATTATAGGCATAGCACATCTACTGTGCCATTTCCTCCAGCTTCCTCTGTGGGGACACCTTTATTAGAAGACCACTATCTGTGTGCTGCAGCCCCTCCCCTTGCATCACATCCACCAAAAGGGGTATATCTATCTTTCTCCACCCTAACACAGTGTCCACCTGTTGTCTGCAATGAAATTCCTCATTGTAGTTGAGCCAAGCCATCCCCCTTTCTTCTTATGCATCCACGAGATGCAGTGCACATAACTGAGCAGATCCATCCCTTGCTTCTCATGTGCTTGCAAGTGGACCGTGGCATAAATTATGAATGCCACCATCCAATTCCTGCATGTCTATGGAACTTTGACATTCTTGTGCTCCTGCTCCTCACCCATTTCTTTCTTATCCTCCGTGGGCTCCACAGGCCAATTCAGGAGGGAAAATATGTCCTCATATTCCTGGTTCCTAATTTGCTGCCTCACTTTGTCAGTCAGATTGGTGCCTATTGGTGTATTGAGCTAAAGTAAAGATTCTTCGGTAGGGGTGGCACCAGCTTATCTGGTGATGGCCCCTCCTTCCCCATGCCATCCCACCTACCGGACCTGGTAACATTTTATTCTTGATTTCGGCTAGAAAGTCAGCCACTACCCTGATCAGCTTCTTCAGCCACTCATCTACCGATGCCCACAAGCTAGTCTCTGCCCTTGGCTGCCAACCTCCTGTCCATTCATCACCGGAAGAGTCCAGTGCCATCAGTGACTCACTGCCATCCACCTCCAAAACACCTCCCTCTTCTATCCATTCTGAATCACTGTCAGACTAGTCACCTCTTACCACCCCCAAAACCAGTCTTACCTAATGGGCCCCTACTTGCGACCAGTCAGGCTGAGACTTACCTTCCACATGAGACATCTTTGCTGGTCACAGTGGTTTTCCTCCTCCTACCCTCTTCTTCTTTGCCACCAAAGTGAACAGCTCTTCCAGCCCTTCCAGGCAGGCCCCCAGCCATGCTGCTCACTTCTTCTTATAGAACTCTCACAGCTTTTCTTAGGCAGATAACAATGCTCTCAGTGAAGGGTTCCTCTTGTGAGGTGATAACTGAATCCCCCCCACAAAACATCATTAGATACAAAGCCATAATCAACACCACATGGGGTCTCACCTCAGAACAGCAACTCCACCATTCCACTCATCAGATTCAGATGATTTTCCCTTTTTTTTATAATAACCCCTGATCCCAATACCAACTTTTTCCATTCCACAGTGGACGATACCTACTCCAGAACCTTCTGCCTGTTGGTGGAGAAAAGAGGGGGGAGTGGGGAACCCATGCCCTGGCCACTCCATCCAGTGCCTCCTGTTTCTTAACTTTCTTTATCTTGAACTGTCCAAATTATTTCTTATTATAGAACCACTCCTAAACCATATAAGAAATGATATTCTGATTACTGGGATTAAATTAAAAGACACTCAACTGAAATTAAATGTACTGTATATGCGGATGATATCATGGTGTTTTTTACCAATCCAGTATTGTCTTTTCCTAAATTAATGTTAGAATTCTACCAAATTTCAAAAATTTCTGGGTATGAGTTAAATAAAAAGAAATCTATTACTGTACCTATAACCAAAGTAAAACCCACTACTAGACTGTTATTAGGTGAAATGAGGTTAAAGGAGTCCATCAAATATTAAGGAGTATGGATTACTAATGATTTGGTGAAAACAATTTCAATTAAGTTGCCATATTATATGGATACAATTACGGGATTGCTGAATGAATGGGAGAACAAATCATTTTCTTTATGGGGAGGACTGAAGCCCTGAAAATTATGGTAATGCCATTACTAATGTATTTGTATCAGGGGACAGTAGGGGACAGCTCCATATCTTGGAGGGATCAGATGAAACATAAGTTCAAAAAAGTGTTGTGATGTGGGGGTTCCCACAGGATTGTTTGGGAGAAAATATTCCTGATAAGATTGTAGGGTGGAATGGGTTGTCCTGATCCACAAAAATACTATAGGTCAGTTAGGTTCAAGCAACTAATGAATTGGTCTATTCAAGAACAATACTAAAAGAATAAAGATAAGGCTCACCGTAGGCTAATACAACATATTTTAAATTTAAATATGACAATTTAACAATATCGGATTTACTAATTTACCCTAACCAATTTACACTAATTAAAAATAATATAATTAAGCACTTCTATAAAATAAGTCTAGTATGGAATAAGATGCAACCTAATAACACTTTTTATTTACTAAAACCTATTATTAATTATACAAAAATACAGAATGGATTATTAGCTGGTATAATGTCTAAAACAGATTTAAATAAATTGAACTTAACAAACTGGCTAGTTCTATTACATGGTAAAGAATTAATTTCATGGGAAGATTTCAAAAATTGAACCAGTTCACATCAAGTAACCAATCTTAGAACTATATATGTATATATGATTTTAAAAACTACATATAATAAATACTTTGAACTTTCAAGAACTAAAGAAAATAACCACTTTACAGATCTATTTGAATTTCATAATAGCTACAAAAAAGGTACTGACAGTGTAGTAGCTCTGACTTACAACAAGTTTTCATTAACTTTAAAAATCAAATCAGCTAAGTGAATAATCAGAGTAAATAAAAAAATGGGCAAAAGAATTAAATGTGCTAATATCGGACCAGAACTGGTGCCAAGTTACAATAAATGCAAATAAATTATATACCTATGTGAAAAATAAATCAATACAATATAAAATAATTGACCAAGTATACATAACCCCATACAGGTCGAATTAGTTTGCTAAACAGCAAAACGCAGAATGTTGACACAATTGCAATATGCAAGGAAAGATAAATCATTATCATCTGTATGGAATTGTTTAAAGATTTTAGAATGGTGGACAAAAACATACTTGAAACTTTGGCAGAATTTTACACAAAAAAATTCCCATGACACCCCAAATATTTTTACTGAATGATTTTGATTCACTAGAATTGGACAAGAAAGAACAAAAAATCCTGGCCTTGATCCCAATGACCCCCAAAAGAATTATTTTAGTCGAGTGGAATCGCCCCTCTCTATCAGAATGGAATGTAAATAAATGGGCTAATATGTTAAGGAATGTTTACTAATAGAAAGACTACAAGCCTTTTGGAATCTCCTACTGATACTGTAGACTCTACATAGAGAGATTTTATAGCAGTTTTACCACCACTGCTACAGTTATGAACAATAATTAATGAATAAGGTTTCTTTATGTATTACTGGAGCTTTGAAATGACTTTTTCCTTATGTTATAACCACCAGTGTTCCATGCAGGCGTTGGCGGAGGGTTAAGTGATAAATATTTGTAGTAAAACTATATTTAATGTTTATAGTAAGATAAACTATGATCTTAAATTATATGTATGAAAAATGTCATAATACATGTAATATTTTATGATATTCTATTTGCAATTCTTGGAAAATATTCAATAAAAATATGTTTGAAAAAAATAATGATGTCTTCTTCTTTTTTTGGGATCTAGGTAGCCCCTCTACACCATCGTGCACAACCCCCTGGGAAGGTGGTGGAGCAAACCCTAAAGCCTGGCCGACTTTATCACTGCTAGCGCAAATTGCAAAATTAAGTGACTTGCACAGGATCACACCATAATGAATGGGGGTTGATGAAATTCAAACTCAAGACTACAGTGCTTCAAGCTGATGAAGTCTGCCTTGCCACATGTCCTGGCATTGTGCAGCCCAGCACTTGACCCACTGGACCAGTTCTACTCCTACCTACAACTTATGTCTGTGGAGGTCTGGGTCATTCCTTAACTTTACAACTTTACTGTCTGAGCGATGCCCTCAGACAGGCCTCCATGACCCGCAACATGTCAGCTCTGAGTGGCTGCTGCCATCTTGGGAGGCCTAGCTGACCATCTCATTGGCATCTCCCTGGCCGGCCTTATGGCTGAACCACTCCTCCCTCTCATCGCAGGATACTAAAGCCTGACACTCATCACCGATAAAGAAAAAGAGAAAAACAGGCATGCATTCCGCAATTATGGGCTCCCGCTGGCCTTGCTCGCCATTACCAACATGGCCAATGAGATCACATTTCCCATGAGATTGTGGGCTACTAATGAAAAGTCCCCTTTTTATTTCACATGATCTGCTTGGAGAAACCAGCAAGCTGGAATGCTCACCCAGCCTCCGGACCCCCTTCCCACCAGTCTACCCAACCGAGAACTGATCCTGCCCATCAAATGCCTCCAGAGGGCAGTCAATGACATGCAGCGCCACTCACCCATGCTCCTGGTGCCACCCACTGGCAGCTCCAGCAGCACTTGATGGCAAATTTTTAATGTCTGGGAAGTGGAGGTTGTAGGAATCAAACTCAGGCCATGCAAACAATACCCCAGGAGAAGTACCGCAAATGCCAGCAAATGCCAGCTGGAGGAAACAACCTGAGGTAATGGTCCCCTTCTAATGGGGGGGCATGGTGGGGGAAAATGGAGGGATCAACCAGCCATGAACCTCTGACCATCAGGAAAAATATGGACAAAGGCTGGCCAGGGCAGCGAGGTAAAGAGGTGGGGATGGTGAAGTGGTGGCAGATGCCATATCCACCTGAACAATAGGTAAAGGCATGAGACATGGTCCCGGGGAAAGTAACCTGTCCATTCCCACATCCCACAGATCAGCCTAGTGCCTGGCTACCTGCCACCACTGGCGTCTGATTTGCCTTGCTGTCCAAATGCTGTGAAAGTGTTTGATGAATGAAACTCCCTAATTATCAGCATGCCAGTGGTGGCCCTGGGATTCTAACCCAATAATCCTCAGTGGGAACTCTTCCTGTACTAACCCCATGCATTGGCTTTCTCCCCCACACCCCAGGCCCAGCACAGTTCCTTACCTTGTTAGGCAATTGGCCTCCTTGCCATTTGGGTGGTTCAGCGATCAAAGGAGAAAGAGGGAGTAACACTGGATTGTTGTTTAGTTAACCCTCCAACTCCTCCCCACCCAGACCCCCCTCCCCCATGGGGGTATGGTGATACCTCCCCCTGAGGTGTGTCCAGGGTCTGCTGTCCACTCCTGGAGGGAGGTATCCTTTTCCTGTAGGCCTGGGCCAGGGAGGAGGGAGCCCCCAGACAAAGGTTCTGCTGCTTCAATGCTTGGGCGGCCTATGTATTCTCCAAACATTAGTGTTTGCAAAACGGACTTGAGCATCAAATATATACTCTTAATATGTCTGATACAGTGAAGGGGAACAGGGTGTTAACATGTTACATTGTATCAGGGTATAACTTGGCACTTGGGTTAAATCCTAATACTGATACGGTAGTGCAGCATGAGGGGGGATACTGCACTCCTGAGGTGCCATCTTTTGGATGAGACGTTAAACCTAAGTCCCATCTGCCTGTTCTGGTGGTAGTTCAGGAGGATGTTAAAGATCCCATGGCACTTCTCAAAAAAAGCAGGGGAATTTTTTTATTGCAAATCACATAAATACATGCTGGTACAAAACTACAGACAAGTATTACACACAGTGTATATATACAACATATAGTACAGTGCAACCAAAGAGCATGTGACAGTAACACCTCCCGCACCCCTGTAGAATCCACTTTGAATAATCTTTATAATAAACTGTGCAACCCTCCTCCCAACCAACACCAACCCTCATCTCAGGCAAACACTAATTTATTCCAATATATGCTGTGGTGCACCCTTCCATCTCTTTTTCCATTGTTCTCAGGTCAACTTGTCCTTGTCATATTGTGCCTGTGTTTTGATTTATTTTTCAATCATACAAATCAATATCTGGGGTACAATCAATTTTTGTTGTAATACAAATTTACAGTGACCCTGCCACATAACAAATTTTATACATGAGAACAGTAATCTTAACAGGCCCACATCCATAGACTGCATAGTGTGCATTGTCCCTGTAATTACATTTTCATACATCACACATGCCCAATCCTGATTGTTCCAACGGGTTCCCAATTCTGTCCACCGTTCCTGTGCATAGTCACATTGTATAAAAAAAGGTTCTACAGTTTCAATCTGTTGTCCACACTGTTCCCTAGGGCATATCCTGTCTTCCATATGTTTACGTTTGGAATTACCCTTGACTCCTAACCAACTATGTGCACTGAGCCACACCACAACCCACATACAAGGGAGGGTTCTTTGATCAACAAAATAAAATTCTAGTGTTTGACTTGCTGCTGTGCTAATATCTTTATAAACAATAGAAATCTGAAAATACCCTGATTGTATTTATTTATTTGCTTTTGTTAACCAGGTAAGCACACTAGACAGCCAAGTGCTTATTTTCAGGTGCGACCCGGGAGAGTTACAGGTAAAAATTCGTACATGAACAGTTGAGGAATCAAGAAAATACGTAGGGAATAACAGGCATTTCAAGGCTAGCTCTAGAACAGGTTGGCACAGTGCAAATCAATAAGATGGAACATACAGGATGTAAATTAGGAGGTGAACAGTGGAGTAAACAAAAACAATGACAATGATAAGTGCCTGCGGGGGGGGGGAGGTGCTCTAGTCAGAGGGTCGAGTACTAGCTACCAGTTACTGAAGAAGTAAGTGCAAGTAGCGCTGAGGTCCCCACCCAACTGCGCTAGGGGGAGGAGTGGGGCTCTGGTAGTGAGCTATGAGGTGCAGGGACAGGGGGAGGAAAGTTTCAGGAAGTTCCAGAAGGAAGCTTTAAAGCTTGGATGGGAGGTGGTGGACCGAGTAAACTAAGGGAGCGAGTTCCAGAGTTTGGGGGCGTATGTGTTGAAGGCCTGATCCCCCGCAAGGGTGCGGGTTCTAGGAACCAGGCATTCCTGGTTCATCCCAGATCTTAAATGGTAGGATGGGGTGCCTAGTTTGAGGGGAAGGGCAAGGGCTGAGGGGGTAGCCGAGTGGATAATGTTGTCAATGAAGTTTCTGAGTACAAAGGAGCAGTGCTTCTCTGGAGGAAGCCACTCCAGGCGGCTGTAAAGATCACAGCGGTGGGTGAGGGGGGGCGGAGAGTGCGAAGTGGCAAACATTGTTGTAGGCCGTGTCCCATTTTGAGAGGCTGGTTTTGGGAACTGGGGCAAATGTTAAGAGTCCGTAGCAGAGTGAAGGGAGGAGGACCCCCCCTGGCTAGGGCCAAGTGAGCGGCAGGGGTGAGGCAGCTTTTGGCTCAATAAGCTAGGCCAAGCTTACCATTAGTAGCCTTACAAATGTTACAGATGTGTAGGGCAAGGTCCAACTGCGGATCCAGGGTGATGCCCAGATACTTGGAAGCGGTTACCGTCTCAAGAGGCGCGCCGTTGGCCCCGAAGATTTGCAGGGGAGCAGGGCAGGATTTTATTTTGTTCAAGGAACCAAACAGCATGGCTTGGGTTTTCTTGAGATTGAGGGTGAGCCTGTGGTCCCCCAGCCATGTTTGGATGCATTCGAAATTGGTATTCAGTTGGGAATTTATTGTGGAGATGTCCTGGGAGCTGGCCAGGAGGACGAGGTCATCCGCATACAGGGTGGTGTGACCATGGGCAGTGACGGACGGTAGATTGTTAATAAATAGTGAGAATAGGGTCGGACCAAGGACAGATCCTTGAGGGACCCCACAATGGACTGATGAGAGGTTGGAGAGTGTCCAATTGAAGTTGGTGTATTGCTGTCGGTTGGAGAGGTAGTTTATGAACCAAGCATGGGCAGAGGGAGAGAACCCGAGGGATAGGAGCGTGGAGCTGAGGAGGGAGTAATCAACTCTGTCAAAGGCTTTGGAGAGGTCCATAGAAATGGCTCCAGTGAGATTGCCTTGGTCAGCAGCAGTCCTGATCAGTGAAGTGACTACAGCAAGGGAGGTGGACATACTGTGCCCTTTCCTGAAGCCATGCTGTGCAGGAGAGAGGATGCTGTAATCCTGGATATATTGGGAGAGCTGGGAGGTGACGGCTTTCTCGAGAAGTTTGCTAGTGGTGGACAGAATGGCAATAGGTCGGTAGTTACAAGGATCTTTGGGATTCCCCTGTTTTAAGACTGGAATGACCTTGGCCATTTTCCACAGGTCAGGGATGATCCCAGTATTAAGGGAGGTGTTGAATAAGTTCGAGATGAGCCTGGCAAGGAGGTAGGCCCCCAGTCTGAGCAGTTTCGGCTTGAGGCTGTCGTGACCTGCGCCGCTGTGAGGAGAGAGGCCTGCAAGCAGCTTCTGGGTCTCCTTAGGTGAAACTTGTCTCAGTTGGAAGGGGCGGGGGTGGAGTCCGGGTGGAGGGGCACCTGGGGGTTTGGGGACTGAGGACTGGGGAGGGAAGGGGGCAGTTCAGAAAACATGGAGTTAAAGGAGTTTGCAATGGTGTGGGGGTTATTGCAGCTGACCCCCCCAACAAGCAGGTCAGTGACCTGTGCTCTAGCTGACCCCCCAACAGCATTTTTAATATTTTGCAAGAAACTCCTCGGGTTGCTGGTGGAAGAGAGTAAGGCAGCTTTACAGAACTTGTTTTTGCTGAGCGGATGGCTCTTTTTCAGGAGTTTCTGAAGTGCCTATATGCCATCAGATCATTATTGTTTTGGGAGGCCTTGTAGGTTGCCCAACATTTGTTCCTGGCCTTCATAAGGGAGAATAGGCCCCCATGAAGCCATTTGGTGACGGTGCCTCGCACCCTTCTCCTAGTAAGGGGGGCATGTTTATTCTGAAGGGGGACAAACTAGGCTAGAAATAGGTCCAGAGCTTGTGAAGGGTCGTTGGAGGCAGTGACCCCTGACCAGTCAATTGTTAGGAGGTCAGAAAGGAAATCGTGGGTATTAAATTTGGAGTAGTCCCTCAGTTCGATCATTTTGCTTGGGATTTTTGGCTGTGAGTTGCCCCAGATGCAGAAGATAGGTGAGTGGTCGGAGATGACATCCGGGAGAATTCCTGAGGATATGATATTGGCAGGCCTGTTGGACAAGATCCAGTCGATAAGGGATCCATTGTTCCCCCATGAGGAGAGCCTGGTGGGTTCAGCTATGACCTGGCTCAGGGCAAGGCCCAAGAACAGAGGCTCCTACAATTTGCAGTTGGCACCCAACCAATTAAGGTTGAAGTCACCTATTACTAGGATTTCATTGGGACCCGCTTTATCACCAATGCTGTTAAGCAGGGAGGAGAGACCAGGCAGACCATCCTTGGGGGGGGATGTAAGTGCAAATCAGGTGAATTTTCTTTGTGTGACCCATCAGGAGGAGAGCATGCAGGAACTCACATGCAGGAGGGTTGGTAGGTGAGTGGTCGATGGGGGAAATGTTTAGGTGCACCTTATAATAGAGGAGCACCCCACCGCCCCTCTTTTTACCTGGTTTATCTCATCTGAAGTGGTTATAGCCCGGGACAGTGCACTGTGCGTCAGAGATATGGGGCTTAAGCCAGGTTTCAGAGAGGCCCAAGATATCTGGCTTGTGATGGGCAACCCACGCTGTAAGCTTGGTTAGGTTGCGTAGGAAGCTACGTACATTCAGGTGGGCAATTTTGAGTCCTTTAGAGGAGAGCCGGGGGGGGAGTTAAGAGACAGTAAGGTGGGTAGCGGACTGAGTAGGGAGGCCATACCCCTAGTGGGTCCTGTGGGCGCAGGGGGAACTGTCATAATGACTGCAGATAGAACACCTATTGTGGGACAAGGAGGAGGGAAAAATCCAGAGAAGCGAGCTGAAAGTTTGGGGATTAGACCAAATATGGGTGTCAGCCACTTGGTCTGGGTGCCCTCCTTACGGGGCCAGTGCAGAGTGAGCTGAGAGCAGAACACCAGGTGTCAGCTAGAGCTAGGGTGGAAATGTGAACGGCAGAGCTAGATTTTGGTGGGCAACAAATGGGAGTGAATATGAGCTAGGCTGATAGGGCGGCCACTAGTGGTGAGAGAAAATAACCTGCAGATGGGAAACAGGGCTGATGGGTTATTTTCAGCACCACGTGACTCCCTACAGCTTATTTAAGGGAGCGCCGACCAAAGGTGGTGATGGGGCTGGTGGGGAGCCGACCGGAGAAGCTCCAGCAGTTTAAATTCAGCGCCAAGGATTAAACAGGGCAGCTGTGCCACAGGGGCGAGTCCAGGTGCAGGGCGCCAAAGGAGCTGTTTTTAAAAGCACAGAATGAAATTTTTCCTGATGCGCCTCAACGCCACTGTCGTCAGGGGAGGAAAGCTCAGCTGGGCAGGGGACTGCTTCCTTCCAGGGGCTTCAAAATTACCTTGCAACGGAACGGCGAGGAGGTGTCCTGCAGGGCTGCTGGGGGAGGGCTGCTACAAGCCCTCATGACCACCAAGTCTCCGGGGTGTCTTCTTGCAATGTAACGGTGAGGAGGTGTCCTGAAGGCTGCTGGGGGAGGGCTGCTATGAGCCCTCTCGACCACCGAGTCTCTGGGGGGGTCTTACACAACACTTTCCTGTTCATCACTGAGACCTTTGCAACTGTTAGCTTCCATTGTCTCAGTTTTTCAATACCATACAACATGTATGTCGGCCAACGTCCCTGCTTACATGCTACTAATGTGCCTTGTCCCCACTGTTGGATCAGTGGCACTATCCAAAGAGATAGTCTTCCATTCAGCATTTTCCAGCTTCAGAAAGGTTGAAACAGTATTATGGAGAAAAAATACTATGAAAATAGCTGATAGGGTTGAACATATTCAATTCCCCCAACTGAAGTGGTCTGTACAGTACTTCCCACTTAATAGGGTTCAGTCTGCTGCCCCAAATAAGTTGGAATGACTGGCTCAAGATCATAACATCAAGTGTGCATGGGGTGGTAAAATAGAACTAACAAACATCAACAAGGGAAGAAAGACATTTTTAACCATACTAACATACGAACATACGAACATACAAAATTTGCCAGCAGATAAAGGCCTAGAGGTCTATCAAGTCTGCTCGAATGTGCAGCTAGCACCCCTTATTCTGCATCTGCCCCTCCCTTCCACCCTTCCCCTTCATTAACCCTCCCCCTTGTCCTGTCCCATCCTCGTTTGAAGCAGTCCACTGTTCTACTGCATACTACTTCTGCAGGTAACGCATTCCACCCAGCCACCACCCTCTCTGTAAAAAAAGTGTCTCCTCATCTCCCTCCTGAACCTTCCTCGCTCCAGTCTCATATCATGGCCCCTGGTGGCCCTCCCCTCCCTTACTTTGAACAGCCCCTCTGTACCTGTCTTGTTTATTCCTTTCATGTATTTAAAGGTTTTCAATCATGTCCCCGTCTCTCCTCTCCTCCAGTGAGCATGTTCAACTCCTTCAACCTCCTCTCATATGATAAGTCCCCCAGACCCTTGATCATCTTTGTCGCCCTGCGCTGCACTCCCTCCAGTAACTTAATGTCCCTCTTCAGATACGGACGCCAGAACTGCACGCAGTACTCCAGGTGTGGTCTAACTAATGACCTATACAGTGGCAGAATCACCTCCTCCCTCCTCGAGGATATACCCCTTGCAATACAACCCAGCATTTTGTTGGCCTTTGCAGCTGCCTTCCTACACTGTGCCAAGTTGTTCATTGACCCTGTAATGAGCACACCCAGATCCTTCTCCTCCTCTGTCTGGGCTAGCTGCACTCCCCCTAGTTGGTAAGTCCTCCTTGGGTTCTTCATCCCAAAATGCATCACCTTGCCACTGCCACTTTCTTTTTCTTGGACTGCTGCCATTTTTTTCCAAATCTGAACCTTCATATTACTATATTCCAGTTTGTCCATCCAATTTTGTTTTGCCATATCTACATTGCCACGTATGACCCCTAAGATTTTGATTGTTGTATTTGTCCTAGTAATATTTTGGATTTCTGACACTGCCTCTGTACCGTCACTTAAAATATAACCACCACTTTTCTGTAGGTTCAATGCTGCACTGGTCAGGTCAGAGAACTGCTGAACTTCATTCAGGGCAAGTTCTACAGATTGTTTGTCTGCCAGTATAAGACACACATTATCTGCATATGCCAATGTCTTAGTGATGCCCACATTCCCAGATAGGGACATGGCATGAATCGACACATTTTGTCTAATAAGTTTCAAAAGCGAGTCTAAACAAAAAATATATAAAATGAGGCTCATAGAGCACCCTTGCTTAACCTCTCTATAGATATGAACAACAGGTCCACTGTACCCATTAATGAGTGGTGCTGTCAATGCAATCTGGTACAGCCGCATAACGCAGGTTGTAAATTTATCGGGAGTGCCATATTTTTCAAGCATCTTTTGCAAATATACATGTGAAATTATGTCATAAGTTTTTTCTTGGTCTAAGCTGACCAAGTAACCACTTAAATTGTTCTGTTGTCCTTGGGTGACTACTTCCCTAAGGAGGAGTAAATAGTCAGTAATAGACCTAACTTTTATGTTACAGGCTTGGCTGGGATCTGTCACACTAGGCGCTACCAACACCAATCTGGTTGCTAAAATCTTCATTAAAATTTTTAAGTCTGTATTTAACAAACTAAAGGGCTGCCAATTGGATAGTCTCTGTCTTTTGTCCTTTTTACATAAAAAAAGTTGAACCGATTAGCTAAAATGTGGGGCCATCATGGTCCCATCCAACATCGTGCTGAATACTACAAGTAAAATATCTGTAAATTCAGTAACAGAGAGGGGGCGTGATTGAAACCTTTAAGGACCTGAGTGGTATAAACAAGGTGGATTTCAGGAAAGGTTTCTGTCTCAGTAACATCAGGACTACAAGAAAGCACTGTTTTAAGGGGGAAGGAGATTCAAGATGGAGGTCAGAAGAGAATTCTTTACAGAGAGGGTTGTGTCAGGGTGGAATGATCTATCTGAGGTAGTCACTCAAAAAACAGCAGAGGGGTTCAAGAGAAGGTGGGAGATGGTCAAGGAAAGGGTAAGAGTTGGAGACAGGGCAGATCCCACTGTAATCTCTGGATCAGGAGCACTGCAATTGAGCAGACTCAGTAGATCATAAGGCCTTCTTCTGCTGGCTATTCCTTATGTTCATATGTAATAATGCTGGATAATTCTCCCAACTCATCTTAGGGGAGGAGGATGGGGGAGGAACAGTAAGTTGTAACTGGTTGTACAGGCATCCCACCACACCCCTTTGGTCAGACTTGCTCTCCAGTCATTGTGATAAAGGATTCGGTGGGACTTTTGGGCCCCTGCCCAGCCAGGTCATCAGTGCACTCCACAGTTGAAGGTATTGCCAAAATTATTCTCATGGAAAAGAATATGTAGTTTGAATCTCAGCAAAAGATGACAAGGTGTTAAAAGTTATAATGACTACAGTAGGTTTCCCATGACTTATATTCCCCAGAGTTGCCATCCTTGCCAGGCTAATTTTTGTCCTCTGATCTAAAGGGCTGAGTTATTTCAAAGTGATTTTTGGTGATACATATGAATGCACAATTCCCGTTTGGGAGCTTTGGCAACCCATATCCTCCTAGTGAACCTGGCCATAGATGGATTATGGAAGGAAAAGGGAAGTCCATCAGGATTAGGCCAGCAGGGTGGGAGAAGTCACACTGTGCCATCTACAGTGAAATACAGCTTGGGGGCAGCCCATAGTATGTGATACAGCCACTGCACAACCTTCCCAGATGGTGAATGCTTGGTGATAAATCCTGAGACTCTGAAGACCAAAGCTCCCCCCCCCATCTCCAGGGTCTTGTCATAGTAGCAAGGCCTAGTTGAGCTCTCTTTCTTTCCCACATAAAGGGGTTAAATACCTTATTTTAAGTAGAGAAATGTTATTGGGTATTAGAAGGGAAAGGTTACCTAGAATACACAGAATATTGGGAACTATAATGAGTTTAAGAAAGTTGGCTTAGCCTCACAGAGAGGCATTATTCCTCCCAGCTTGCCTTATCTGCCCAAGCTTTTACAGTCAACAGATCAATGTTGGCCAGCACCATGTCTGTTATGATGTCACAGATTTTGACATTGAGGTAGCAGAGTTCCATTGGGCTCCACTGAAGAGCAGATGGGGAAATGAGCAGGGGTACAAGCTTTGGAGGTAAGCTATATGGTGCTTTTGTTCTCATTTAGCTTGTAACCAGATATGGCAGCATAAAAGTGAACCGTATCCATAAAATCAGGCATGGAGCTCTGTAGATGTTGCATAAGCATAACAACACCATCTGCATGTAAACATATCAACAGGAAACACCTCGAACAGTCACTTTCTAGCCCATGCTGCACTCACCGAGGTAGCTTGCCTCTATAAAACATATAAATAATCCAAAGTGGTAGTGCACACACGAGGAAGGTAAATGCAGCATGTATCAAAGAAAATACAACACTCGCATCTAAACTGCATGATGCAAATTTTACTGTGTTGTCTCCATGCTGCAGTATATAAAACAAAACAAGCAAGTACATCCAAAGCCCCTAGCTCCTCGACTCCCACGAGTCTTCAGCACCTGTACTCCCTCAATCCTCTGGTCTTGATGCAGTCATGCAGTGAATGGTTCCAGACTCAATTTGAACTATAAAGGGAATGGGGCAACCTTATCTCATCCTTCTGGTCAAGGGAAAGGGGCCTGAGACATGACTGTAAGGTAGGACTGTAGCTAAATACTGTACATACAACAAACAAATCCTGTCTATGATTCAGAGGGAAAAGCCACATTTAGATAAGACTGTCCACAGAAACAGCAACTCTACCCTGTCAAAGGACTTCTCAGTGTCCAATGGCATGGTGGCAGTGGGGAAAGGAGATGTCCAGTCCTCCTACGTATGATCTATAGGGTGGTGAACATTTTATGTATGTAGCTGCCCAGGCACCAAACCAGCTTGGTTGCAAGGGTCATTGCAAAGGGTCAAATATTTTGTGGGGGGCCAGTGGTCTTATATGACTGCCAGGCTTGGTCACAGACTTGAAGGAAGGCCAGGATCTCAGCAGTGATCCATGGGAGGTGAGAGACTTAGATCATGACTTTCCTTATGGGGCGTAGTAGTCCCATACAGCCATGAATTTGTTGAGGAAGTGGAGGGCCAAGTTCACATTGATGGCTGAAGAGATGCGGGACCAGTCAGTGGCTGACAAGGCTTCATGGTGGGAGGTTAAGTCCAGCTACCTGAAGGACTGCAGAAGGATAATTCTTGGGGAGAGGGGATCTTGGGGCAATAGTTTTTATACACGCAGTAGACCATATGATGGTTACTGAATGCATCCGGGAGAAAGTCTGCATCCACAATGTGTTGGGGGCAAGAGGAGAGTACCCAGTCCAGCAGAATGTGACTAAATGATTTATAATTAAGATGGGTGGGGTCCAAAATTAGTTGGGACAGCCAGAGGGATTTAATATTCCAACTAAGCTTTTTCACCAAGGGCGAGAACCAGCTAGTGTCAAAATTCCCAAGTATCAGCAACTCAGCAGATGAGGAGTGGGAGCAGATGGAGGAAAGAAGTTCAGTGACTAAAGCAGGGGGTAGGTCAGGGCAGCAGTACACTCCTGCAGTGAAGAGAGGGACTGTGTGTGGGAGGGAGAATTTGCTGCTGGGCAGTTCATAGACAGCAGGGGCAGAGACTGATAGCAAAATCACAAACTGGATGCCAGAAGAGAGGCAGATTGCAGCATCTCTGCCTCTCTTGGGGAGATCCTGCCTAGCTATGGAGTTATCAAGTGTTGACACTGCAGAGACTTGGACCCTGAGGGAGAGTCAAGACTCTGAGATGATGAGATCATCTGGCTGGAGGTTGATCATGAGGGGTTGTAACAGATCCAGCTTCGGGAGAAGGCTTCAGATGTTAAGGTGGGCAACCTGCAGTTCTTTAGGGAGCTACATTTGCAAGGTGGGGGCAGGACCAGGATTAAGCTTGATGTCCCCTGTCATGAATTGGTAGCAAGAGAATAAGGAGCTTAAGGGAGACACAGAGCTGCTTTGAAAAAGAGGGGTGAGGATGTGGCATGGGATGTGGGAGGGAGGCGGTAGGAGGTGCCAGAGAACTACTAAGTCAAGCCAAAGGGCCAGAAAAAGGGAGCAACCAGGACATCACAGGAAGTGACAAAGGAAGGGAAGGAAAGAGGATGACAGGTGGGTGAGGGAGAGGGGTGGAGGGAGTAAAACAGGGAAAACAGGGAGTGGTGGAAAGAGGAAGAGAAGAGGGGGAGATGAGGAAAGGGAGGATGGCTAGAATGAGCAGCAACATGGTAGATGAGCCCACCTGGCTAGGATGAAAGTCTGAAAAGTGAATTAGTGTAGATAGGCTACACGCAGATAGGATGGGAGCCTAAATGAATGAATTAGGGGGGATGCAGGCTACACTGAAATAGGCTAGGAGCTTATAGTATACATCTAGGGGGAAACAGGCTACACCTAGACAGGATGGGAGCTGATATAACAGTTTCGGGGATGTGGGAATTTTTTTTTTTTTTTTTATTTATTTATCAAGTCTAGGATTACAAATACCTTTGAGCCATGGCTCTTTTACAAAGGTTCCATGTCAGAGAAATACAAATTATGGGGAACATCAAGACAGGCATTACAACAATGTGGACATTTCAAACAGAGTACAGATTAATACAGTTCAAGGGTAGCATTGTAACAAGGCAGCCAGTGGCATTTGTCAGAGAAAATAGACAACAGATAAGAAGTGCCAGAGTCATAGGGAGAGGGAAGAGGGTAGGGCGGGAAGGAATGTAGGAAGGGTGGCAAGAGGGTGAAAAGTGCAGCATTGGGTATACCAAGATGTGAGGGTAGAATCCAGTGGGGGGGGGGACAACTAGAGCAGAAAGGGAAGTGGAGAAACAAGGTTAAGTTGGGCAGTCACAGGAGCTGTTGGTAGTGAGATAGTCCCGGAGCCTAGTTTTAAACATACCAATAGTTGGGGCAGAGGAGATGGTTGGGCTGAGGCCATTGAACCAGTGGTGCTCGATAAGCAAAAGAGCATTGTCCCTGTGAAGTGTGACAGTGGGGGACTTTCAGTAGCTGTAGCGTGGATCTCCTAAGGCACCATTTGTTAATTCAGTGTTGTAACAGATTTGAGACCCCAGAAGGTGCAAGGCCAAGGTAGATTTTTTTGACCATGGAGCAGGTGAGAAACTTTATGCAGTTTGATGGTTGGAGCCAGCCGGTCTGAGTGTACAGGTCACATGTGTGGGTGAGACGGTGAGCACCAGTGATGAGCCGACATGCTTTATTTAAGGCAGTTGAGAGGCGTCTAAGGGTTGTGGTTGTGGCCGAGCCATAAATGATGAGACCATAGTCTATTACAGAGATCACAGAGCTCAGGACTGCAACCTTTAAAGCTTCTGGCATGAGCTCTAAATTCACTTCTAATATCAACTCAGAACTTAAAATGACTGTAAGGATTAAACAAATTATTAAACCCTAGCTCATAAATTCAACTAGAGACACAGAGGCTACACCCAGATAGGGTGGGAACCTATATAACAATTTAGGATGGATGCAGGTTACACCCAGATAGGGTGTAATCCTGTGAACAATTAAGAAGGCATGCAGGACAGACCTAAATAAGAAATTAGGGAGAATGTGGCTAGGTGAGATAGGTAGGACTAGGCAATAGACACAAACAATATATACAACAATGGTACACGGTGGGCAGCAAGACCTGTGTTTTATTTAAGTCTTTGGTAACCAGTTAAGGTCCCCTAGTCACAAGTGCCTGCTTTCAGGGGTGAAATGGGAGCACTGGGGAGGTTAAGTGACTTGCTCAGAGACACACAGTATGCAAGTGGAGGTTGTGGGAATCAAACCCAGGTCTGTCTGCTGGATGTACCAAGCTCATTCATGGCTCATTGCTCTAACTGCTAAGCTATACTGCCTACCTAGCACATTACAGTTCGTGAACTTAGAAGCAGCAGTACATGCATACTACCCCTATAGAAATAAGAACATGATTGGCCCCAGCATGTGGTGAAACAGTAAGTAGATGCAGAGCAAATAAATAGGAGTAGTAACACGTTAAACAAGTATACAGGTGTAGAAAAACACACAGGATAACAGGGTGGAAAGAAAGGGTAGTTTAGCAAAGCAACAACAGCATGAACTACAGGTAAGGCAATCAGCGAACAGAACTATCTCAGAAATCTAAACTAGAAAAGAGAAATGCTTGCACCAGGGCTACAAGGTTAGCCAAGTCTAAATATTTCAAAACTGCCTTCATCGTCAACATAAATTCCCCTTCAAAGTTCTGGGAGGTGGTCCAAGCCCAATTAACCCCCTCATCTCACCCACCCACCCAGGTACTTATAGTACATAGCTCACTAGTGTCTGACCAACAAGCCGTAGCTGTGGAATTCAACTCCTACTACTGTATACCTCCTGCACCACTGAGCTGCTAAAATCCCTCTCCTCCTACCCATCCCCCTCCCCAACCTCTACTGGTGTGCCCCCTTAATCACCCTCCCACCTCCCCTTCTCTTGCGCTACTATAACCCCAAAAGATGCCCTAAGTGCCCTCCTCACTGTCAGCCCCTCTAAAGGTGCCTCCCCTGACAGCCTTGACCCAAAATTCCTCTCCCTCTCTGCTTCAGCCATTGCTTACCCCCTCTCAATAATCCTAAATATCTCATTCTCTACTGCCTCGGTCCCCTCTTCATGGAAACATACAGTGGTCCTCCCTCTACCCAAAGGGGGTGATCCCTCATCCCCTGGCAACTATCGCCCCATTTCTCTCCTCCCCCTACTCTTGCCAAGCTTCAACAACACATTGTCATCTCCCAATTCACCTCTTTTCTATCTAACACCTCCTTTTTCACCCCTTTCCAGTCTGATTTCAGGAAAAATCACTCAATCACCACCTTTCTCCTATGGCTCACAGACTGCATCCTAACCTGGATGGACAATGGTCAAATTACCTCTGCCATTTTTGTCAGCTTGGCCAAGGCCTTTGACACCATCTCTCACTCCCTTCTCCTCGACTCACTCCCGGCAGCTGGCCTATCTACCTCCACCACAAACTGGTTCAGGTCTAACTTATTGGCAGAACCCAATCAGTTAAGATCTTGGACACTACTTCCCCTCCCCTCCCACATTAGCACTAGAGTCCCACAGGTCTCTGTATTAGGGCTCCTCCTATTCTCCATCTTCTTAAATGACCTTCCCTCTGTTTGCTCTCCATCCTCCACTGTACATAGGTATGCTGGTGATACAGTCCTGTATGCATCTGGCTCCTGTCCTGATGAGGTTACAACCAGCTTACAGCAAGACTTCAACAAGGTTCAGCTCTGGTTTGCTTATCATCAACTTTTCCTCAATGCCAAGAAGACTGTCTCCATGACCTTTGGCACAAGTCAGAGACTTTCTAGGCTTCCCTCCCTACCCATTCTTTGCACCCTTGATGGGACTTTACTTGAGGACACATCCTCCTTCAGGTACTTAGGTGTTTGGTTGGACAAACACCTAAACTTCTCTGGACATATTGATGCCATCCAGAAACAACTGCACCCCAAGATTGGTGCCCTGTTCAGGAACTGTAGTTGCATCCCTCCTACGGCTAGGCCTGAACTTGTTCAGAAGATGATACTTCCCTTTTTCAACTACTGTGATGTAGTCTATGGTGCTGCCCCTAAGTTCTCCCTGGCTAGACTGGACACCATCTTCAATTCCTTCTGCTACTTTGCCCTGGATGCCCCTCCTTACCCACCACTGCGATCTTTATCATGCCCTATCCTCCCCCCCACAAACAGGTGACTCTCCCACTGTATTAAATTCACCTCCAAGCACTGATTGGGTGAGCTCCCTTCCTACCTCACCTTCTCCTTTATAACACCCCCACCTCCCATTCCCTTAACATACTAACATACTATTTGACAGCAGATTAGGCCTTACGGTCTATCGAGTCTGCTCGAACCTCAGATCCCTAGTTGGGTGCTGAGGCCCTCCCCCACCTTGTGTTCCAGAAACCCCTATCATCCATCCCCACCCCCCTGGGACAGGCCATCATCTGATACATCCACTTTCTGTGTCTGTCCCACCCTCTCTTGAAGCCCTCCACTGTGGATCTCTGAACCAGCTCACCAGGCAGTGCATTCCAAGGGTCCACCACCCTCTCAGTGAAAAACCTCCTCCTCTTTTCTGCCCTCACCCTTCCACCTACCAACTTCAAACCATGCCCTCTGGTGATACCTTCCTGCTTTAGTCTAAAGATCCCCTCCATGTTTACCCTATTTATTCCCTTGAGGTACTTGAAGACCTCAATCGTGTCCCCCCGACTCTCCTCTCCTCCGATGAAAACAGGCAGAGCTCCTCAAGTCTGTCCTCATATGTCAAATCCCCTAGCACTCGTATCATCTTAGTTGCCCTCTTCACCCTCTCCAGGAGCTGTATGTCCCTCTTCAAGTGTGGTCTCCAGTACTGTACACAGTACTCAAGGTGTGGTCTAACCAGTCCATTGTACAGCGCAGAATCACTTCCTTGCTCCTAGAGGTGATCCCTCACGATGCATCCCAACATCCTGTTTGCCTTGCTGCTCTCTTCTGCACTACTCAGAGTTATTCATACATGCATCTACCATGACCCCTAGGTCTTTTTCCCCTATTGAGGCCTCCAGCGCCTCCCCTCCCAGGGTGTACCTGTGTTTAGGGTTTTCCTGCCCAAGATGTAACACCTTGCACTTGGTGATATTGAAATTTAATTTCAATGTGTGAGCCCAGCTTTCCCAGGGTGTCCAGGTCCCCTTGCAGGGCCAACCTCCCCTCTTCTCCCTCAACTACTGCTCCCATCTTGGAGTCATCAGCAAAGAGACTCATTTCACACCCTATACCCTCCCTGATGTCCAATATGTATGCATTAAACAGGATCGTACCCAGGACAGAGCCCTGCGGTACCCCACTACCAACCTCTCTAGGGTTCAAGAGCTCCCCACAGAGCACTACTCTCTGGGTGCGTCCAGCTAGCCAGTTTTCAATCCATCTGACCATCAAAGGGCCTACTCCCAACCCCATCAGTTTCTCCACCAGACCATTGTGGGGGACAGAGTCAAACGCCTTGCTGAAGTCCAAGAATAATACATCCACAGGCTTTCCCCCTGTCCAGTTCTGATGTTACCCATTCGTAGAACTCCACAAGATTGGTTTGACATGATCTACCAGGCACAAACCCATGTTGACGACTATCCAGACCTCCCACCTCCTCCAAGTACACCCCCAATCGTTCCTTTAGTATACTCTCCATTAATTTTCCCACCCCAACGTCAAACTGATGGGTCTATAGTTATCTGGTACTTCCCTCGACCCCCCTTTATGGATTGGCACCACATGTGCCTCTCGCCAATCCCTAGGTGCCCTCCCTGTCTCAAGTGACCTGTTGAAGAGCTCCACCAGGGGTGCAGCCAGTATGTCCACCAATTCCCATAGTACTCTCAGATGAATGCCATCCGGCCCAGGAGATTTGTCTTTTTTTAGGGCCTTGAGGGCTAACCACACCCTTTGGCGGAGATGGCATCATCCGTCCCTCCACCTTACTGACCTTTTTATCCTTATCCTGATGTGACACCCTGGGGTAACTTCTCCTCCCTCTTGCTCCATTTCTGCTGCTCCCCTGATCCCACTCACTGCTGCTTCTATCCCCATCATGCCTTGCTTTGTAGATATCCCATCCCTCTCCCTAGTGAACACAGAGGCAAAGTACTCGTTAAATACCTCTGCCTGGTCCTTCGCCTCTTCCACCCACCCTCCTTCTGATCTCAATCTGCTGAGATGGCCCTTAGTTTTTCTCCGCTCCCCAATGTACCGGAAGAACCCCTTTTCCTCTCCATGTATCCCCTGTGCCAGCCACTGCTATTTACTGGACTTTGTCCCCCTCACCATCCAGGTGACTTTTCTAGATGCAAGATGGTACATTTCCTTATCCATATCCCCTCTTGTTGTTTTATATTTTTTGTAGGCTGCCTTCTTTTCTCTGACTGCTACCTGAACCTCACTGGAACACCAGCATGGTTTATGTGACCTTGCTCCCTTACGTTTCACTTTAGTGCAGGTCCTGACTGCCTCATGAAGTCCCCGTTTTATGACCTCCCATCTCCTTTCCACATTTGTCATTGATGTAATCCCCTTCAAGTGATCCTTGAGAATATTTCCCATGCTTACAAAGTCTGCCCCCTGAAGTCCACTGCCAGTGTCCTAGATCCCCCCATGCTTATTTAAAACCAGACAGTATCGTGGTCGCTCCCAGTCAGGGGATCCTCTACAACCAGGTCCCTTACCAGATCCCCATCTGCCAGAACCATGTCTAGGACATGCCCTCCCTTGTGGGCTCCATCACATGCTGTGTTAAGAACACATCCTGGAAGCCATCCAGCAGCCTCTGCTCCTTGGCCACCTTAGAGGACATGGTTCCCCAGTTTGTACCTGGCATATTAAGGTCCCCCATCAACACCACTCCTTCCCCTTTTGGTCCACACTGGACAATGATGTTGTGCAACAAGCCATCCTCCAGAACATCACCCATCCCGGGGGGCCTATATACTACACCCAGCTTGACCTTATCTCCTGCTGGGGATCGTAAGGTGACCCATAAGGCCTCCATGTTTCCCTCTGCCTCTTCTACCCTAGCAATTTCTATGTCATCTCTAATGAACATAGCCACTCCACCCCCTCTGCCCTCCTTTCTATCCTTCCTAAGCATAGTGTACCCCCGCATGTTTAGGTCCCAGTCATGGTTTTTGTTGGCCCACATCTCTGTGACCACCACCACATCCACGCCCGAACAGCATGGCCTGAACTCTGGCAGCTTGTTTCCCAAGCTCCTGGCATTTACTAACACCACCCCACCCCTTATCCCTGATCCTCTTTGTCGAACCCCACCCAGGTTCCTTATAATTCCATCCTTCCTCTGCTCCTCCTGGAACCTCCACCCCAGTCTGTTTCCCCTCCCCTTGGGTTTAAAGGCTACTCCTCATCTGGAGGAGAGGGCTCTGGTCAGCCCTCCCTTATCCCTCCCCCACAAGTTTAAACCCCACCTTTCTTGAATGTAGTCAGCCATCCCCTGTTTAAGGACTTCCTTCCCCAATGGGGCAAGATGAAGCCTGTCCTTGGCATACAGTCCCTTATCCTCCCAAACTCCTTTCCAGTTCCCTAACACTCCCAACCCACTCTCTTCGCCCCACTTCCTGAGCCAGTCATTAACCTCTGTGATCTTCATTTTTTTCTCCACTGAGGCCTTTGGTACTGGCAATATCTCCGAAAAGGAAATGTTGCATCCATTATCCCAACAGACTCTGGCGAGTTCCTGGAACCTTGCTTGGATTTCCAAAACGCTATTTCCCTCTAGATCGTTAGTTCCCAAATGCACCAGGAAATCTGGTTTCCCTCCACAATCCCTAACCAGTTTGTACACCATGAACTTTGCTCTGTGCACTGTCAGCCCAGAGATACTCACTACCTTCACCTGGCTATGGCATCCACCCCCCTGTCCCTCCCACTGGATACCCCTAATCATCGAGTCTCCCAATAACAGAACCTTAACACAGCCATCATCCTTATGGTTACCTCCACTATGCAGTCTCAGCCCCCCATCCCCCCTTTATTCATTATCTCAATTCCATGGGAGTCTTCCCACCTTATTAGAGACCCTCTTGTCACCCTCCCCTTTCTGCTTCCCTCGTTATTTTGCCCACTTAACTCAGACCCCCTCTGAATAGGTGTCCCCTTTAACCCTCTCTTATCCAAACCATTTAGCCTGGCCTGATGGTTCCCCTTCCCACACTACCATCCTCCCCTTGTAATAGTACCTCACCTCCAGAGGCTCTCTGTGGGTCCCTTTAGCTAGGACCCCATCCTTGGTACTGACCCCCCTGCTGAAGGGGGGCTCCTCCCCCACCTCCTTGTCTCCCAGTTTCTCTCCAGTCATGCTCTCCTCCCTCATATCTGCAATATGTTGCATCTCCCCCATCTGCTTAACATTTATGTTTCCCCTTCTCCCTCTGGGACTATTTCTATCCTTTCCATTGCCGGTCTGTGATGCCCTTTGTGTATCGACTCCTTCCCCCCAGCCTCTGTATCAGTTTCCTCATTTCCACCAACCCCTTCTTCCCCCTCTAAGTTGCTTAGCAGCTCAAATTTATTGTGACACTCTATGTCAGCCTCCATCAAGTAACCCGAGTTTCCCCTGACTGCACCTCTAAACTGCCCCTCTTCCTCCCCTCTTGCTCTGTTCTCCTTAGGAGCTCCCTTCCTACAGTCTGCTGTTTTAGGCTTCCCCACAACAGCCCCTTCCTTCTCAATGTCTGCTCTACTAGGCTTCCCCACAACAGCCCCTCCTGACTCTTCCCCTCCACCCTCTTTGTATTCGGAATGTTCACCCTGTACGCTATCCCCTTTGCGTCAACATCCCTATCTAAGGGTCCTCTGTCCCTAATATCCCCCCTCCTGCTTGCTGTAACATAACGTCCTGTAATTTCAGAGTGTTGCCCCAGCCTCCCTCAGCCCCACCCTTCTGCTGCCCATATCCACACCCCTTATCCTTGGACACCCCCCCAACTCCCCCAGCTTACTCCTTAACCAATATACTTCACTCCTGATACAAGATAGCTGTCTACAGAGTGGGCAGCCTCCCTCTCTCCAGGCCCAATTGAGAATTATTGCAGCCTGTGCAGCCTACAACCCTTCCAAAGATGCATGCCATGGTGGATTATGGCCACCCTGTTTGTCCCCCTCTGTTTATAATGGCACACACCCCTTTTCTCAGTCCCTTCCCCCAGGAATACAGTTTCTCTCTATACTGACTGCAGTTATTTACAAACCCAATTTCAACCCCACCAATAAAGTTCCCAAGTCTCACAAACACATACAGTCCAGTGTGTGTCCAGTCCCACTAACAGTGTGTGTATGCAGACATCAGGTACCGTATGATGTCACAGTTCCACCAGTTTCTGTTGCTTCAAATTTCAGTCCCAAACAGAAATACACAGCCCTTCAATCCCAACCCCCAGTGGCTTTTCAGTATTTAAAAAAGCCTACAAAACAGGGTGGGTGGGAGGGCTCTTACCAACACCAGGCAAACATCACATTTAAATTTCACTCTAATTATCACTGCCGAACAAGTGTTCCCAAGCCCCAAAAGTTACAATATCACAGCCCAAGTAACAGTTCTAACTCAAAGTAGTAATGTTTAACACACAGAACTAATTTCACATACACAACTATTCAAATATTTCAGTTAAAACAGAATATAAACTCAGACCTCTGTCCTTACCAGCCTCCTGCTTATGTTTCCATGTGAACAATGAAAGACAAGGTGATTCTTGTTAATTTCCCCTCCCCCTAACACCAGGCAAACATCACATTTAAATTTCACTCTGATTATCACTGCCAAACAAGTGTTCCCAAGCCCCAAAAGTTACAATATCACAGCCCAAGTAACAGTTCTAACTCAGAGTAATAATTTTTAACACACAGAACCAATTTCACGTGCAAAACTATTCAAATATTCCAGTTAAAACAGAATATAAACTCAGACCTCTGTCCTTACCAGCCTCCTGCTTATGTTCCCAAGTGAACAATGAAAGACAAGGTGATTCTTGCTAATTTCCCTTCCCCTAACACCAGGCAAACATCACATTTAAATTTCACTCTGATTATCACTGCCAAACAAGTATTCCCAAGCCCCAAAAGTTACAACATCACAGCCCAAGTAACAGTTCTAACTCAAAGTAGTAATTTTTAACACACAGAACCAATTTCACGTGCAAAACTATTCAAATATTTCAGTTAAAACAGAATATAAACCCAGACCTCTGTCCTTACCAGCTTCCTGCTTATGTTCCCAAGTGAACAATGAAAGACAAGGTGATTCTTGTTAATCTCCCCTCCCCTAACACCAGGCAAACATCACATTTAAATTTCACTCTGATTATCACTGCCAAACAAGTGTTCCCAAGCCCCAAAAGTTACAACATCACAGCCCAAGTAACAGTTCTAACTCAAAGTAGTAATTTTTAACACACAGAACCAATTTCACGTGCAAAACTATTCAAATATTTCAGTTAAAACAGAATATAAACCCAGACCTCTGTCCTTACCAGCCTCCTGCTTATGTTCCCAAGTGAACAATGAAAGACAAGGTGATTCTTGTTAATCTCCCCTCCCCTAACACCAGGCAAACATCAAATTTAAATTTCACTCTGATTATCACTGCCAAACAAGTGTTCCCAAGCCCCAAAAGTTACAATATCACAGCCCAAGTAACAGTTTCAACTCAAAGTAGTAATTTTTAACACACAGAACTAATTTCACGTACAAAACTATTCAACCTACTTTCGCACCCTGGTAATCCCCCGCAAATCCACCCAAATCAGCCAATCCAGTTACTCTCCCCCCCAAAAAAAATTTGGAATTCCTTCCCCCCTCAAATCCAGCATGCTTCTTCTGCCTACTCCATCAGCCCTGCCCTCAATAATTACCTTGTTCCTAGCTGCTCCTGCCATGTCCCTCCCTAACTCCCTCCTCTAAGCCCTAGACAAACCCTACCCCTCTACTGTCACCTTCATTTTACCCTGTACACACCCACCCACCCATATTTCTAGCTCTCATCCCCTTCCTCCAAATTGCTCCCCCTTACTGGCCTCCCTTGATCTCTCACAGAATGTAAGGGACCCTGAATGCTCTCCATGGGTCCCTCTCCTACCCCCCAAGAGGCTTGTATCTCTTATCTAATTCCCTTCCCACACCATCCTGAAGGAGTCATTCTGGGCCACTTCCTTATCTCCTTCTCTTGGTCCCACCAGTCCCTTTGCAGGGTTCCTCACATCCTGAAGTGGTCTCCAGGGACACAACTCTTCCCCCTCCCCCCAGCTCACCCCTTCCTCTCTTTTCCCCTCTTTTCTTTCATGTAAGCACTTGTTTACTTATTAAACCGGCACTTATTACTGTCCACTCTTTCAATCTATCATGAGTAACACTGTCATAACACTGTTTGTAACACCTGCCTTACAACTGTATGTTAATGTTGAACTTATAACTTGAATGTTTATGTCTCATTCCTATTGTAGCTCTTCCCCTCAGGTCACACTGGGAGATGAGTGACTTGTCACTCAGTGTGACTTCCTGGTGGAACAGTTCAATAAATAACTAAATAAATAAATAAATAAATAACTCAGATTCAATAATAGACTATATCAGTTGAGAGAAACTAGCTGATCTCTCTTATGATGCAGCTCTTGGGGGATACAGCAGCCGTTGAAGGAGGATACCCCACCTCTTGAACCAGTTACACCCTCTAGTGAAACAAACTACTGGAGATAAACAGTCCAAAGGGGTGGTTTACCACTGTAAGGACTAAAAGTCCAAATTGTCATTTCATATCTGAGTAACTAGCCCACAAAGGGGGGAGGGGGGCCTCTCCCTAATGATTGCCCAGCAGTGTGAGAAGAGTGCCACAGACCGGGAAACTCCAGGAGGTTGGCATCCAGCCACCGAAAGATGCCTACCCTACGGTAGCAGAGGGAAGGGGAGGGGAGAGGAGGATGAAATATCAGTCTTGATATTCTATCATCCTATCCACCCCATTCCCTACACAACCAACAGGGTGCCATGCTTGGGCACTTACTCACCTTCCATCCAGCTATGATTGGTGGGTCACATTGGAATGCATGATGGCCAGCCCCTCTGTAGAGCTAAGTTAAGCCTATTTCTTCAGGAAGTATTATGATCTAGTTCCAGATTAACGATTCACACTCCCAGGATAATGTTGCAGTAGGACTATACCTGTGTGGTGCAGAGGAACAGAAAAAGAGTGCATCCCAGGCATTATGTTAAGCCCTGCCAGGAGTGATTTATTTCTAAACATTACATTCACCTTTATCACAATTACTGCAGAAAATAAGAATAGCAGCATGCACAGCTTTCAACACAATTTAATAAAGTTTCCTAGACCATCAGATATAAGCTACTACAAATCATGCCTTGCTGAAAACTTACCAAGGGAGCATGTGTAAGCTCCATACACACACTGGACTCATAGTCCTAGACAGTCGGGCGACTGGGATGGTAACATGGACCAGCAGTCGAGAGTCACATTGGTGTCTCTCAACATGCCCTAAATCAGAGCTTAACTAATGGAAATAGGCCTGGGTTACACAAGCTGTCACAGTATCAGGAGAATAAGGCAAGTGCTGCCAGAACACCAAGTACTTATCCAGGGAATCAGCAGGTGATCCATAGTTGCTGATGCTATGTCTCCAGGGCCACACAAAGAAGGGAAAACACCCAGGGAGAAGAAATGGTGCAAAATCTCAGACAAACCACTATCAGGAGCAGCACTGAAAAGAAAGAAGCCATGATCGGAGCTCCAGCTGAGGAAACAGAATACACAAATGCAACTTGTCCTGGGCAGAGTTTCCCACAGAGTTAATTAACTCCCCTTACCTGAAAACTAGATGTCTACAAGAAATCAGACATCACACAACTGAGGAAAGCAACAGGAGTGGAGAGAATGCAGCACTCAACATGCAGGTAAAATGAACAGTGACAGTTGATCTGCCAAAACGGAGCCATGCCCAGAGAGGTCATTAGACCCAAAACTAGAGCATCCAAGGAATGATGCTAGCAAAGTGGCTTCAGTCAATCAGTCCCAGTCACCTTCTTCTGCTGGCAAAGGAGCAGAAAAGGATGAAGCCATCTGCCATGGGACTGAGAGGTAGGTCTGAGGGACTGGTTTGGGTTGCTGGGACTTCAGAGGTGTTGCTGCAGGTACTGGTAAACTTCAACTGGGGTTTCAAAATGGTGAAGGTGCCTGTCAAGACAGATGGTCAGGATTACAGGGAAGGCCAGTGAGTATGTCAGGTCTCTCTTCACCAGCCCTTGTTTGATCATATCATAGGTGCTCCACTTGTGTACCTTAGGTTTAGAGTAGTCAGGGTAGAATGATAGGTGTTTTTTTAGGAAGCTGATATTCTGTATCTTGCTTTGCAGAGGATTAGCTTTCTGTCTGGGTATCAGAGAAGGCAGAAAACCATCAGTCTTGGAGGTCTCATAGTAAATTTGTAGGGGCTGATTGGGGCTCTATGGGTCCTCTTGATTTCAAAAATGTACTCAGGACCCAGTTTCAGTTATAGTGGAAGTTGCTGGCATAGAAACATAGGCATATCTTTCAGGTAGGCCTACTAATTGGATATTATTCTTCTGGCCCCTGTTTTCAAGGTCATCCAGCTTGTGATGGAGGCACTGCAATCGAGAGACCAGGTCTGTTTAGTCCTGGGCACAGTCAGTTATCCAAGTGTCTAGAGACTGCATTTCTTCCTGGTTTTCAGTAACTTGCCAATTCAATTCTAAAGTGTTCTTGTGAATCAGTAACTGCTTTTTTGATTGAGTGTATGCCTGTTGTTTGATAAGAAGCAGAGCTTTTATTTCAGCTAGGTCTGAGTAGGCAGGTTGGGCCCTCAACTTGGCTGTCTTGGCACAGGACTGTCTTGCTGCTGGTGGAGATATGTTCAAATCTTTTTGCCATTTAAGGCCCAAGGCAAGAAATGGTGATGTGGTTTCCATCTAGGTAGTGTCCCCCTTTATCCCTCATAAAAATTAGGAGCAGGAGTGACTGTAGATCACAGGATTCAAATGGGTAGGTAAGTAACAGTTTGTTGTTAAATCTTTTAAAATGATCATTACAATCCAATACAGAGAGAGAAAAAAAGGCATCTTTACACATTGACAAATAACAAATACATTATCACTGGTCATCATATCAGCTTACATCAGTACTAGAAGACTGACATATATTTTCTTATTTACTGCTTCCAATCATTTTTTTTCTACCCTTCTGTGCAATTATGGAAGTTTGCCACATTGTTTACTATTAAATCATCATCTGCTGTTAGCAGAATGTTTAACAGAACATCCTCTTCTGCATGTGGCATAGCATTCAGGATGGGACCTAGTCATTTTTCCATGCCTTGTTGTACCATATGCATTTAAAAACCCACATGATTTAAATGTTCCATCTCAAGAGCATTACAATAACACAAGCTCTCCTTATCATTACTTTTTGCATTATGGGCCTTTAATACATTTGATTCAAAGAGTTCAAATATAAACTTGGTAAACATTTTTCTTTTTGCTGCATCTTTAAGAACATCCAAGTAGTATCTCATACAGAATTCACAATCATTACTGGAATACCATTTACAATATCTAGCTTTACTAATTGAACTTAGATCCTGATCAATAAAGTGCTTAATAATCTTATTCTGTACATAGATGTTATAGTTATGACTTATTCTAATATTTTGTCTAGTTTAGTCCCATAATTTATTTAGGTCATACCTGACGAGAAGTTTTACGACACACGTAAGCCAGTTCGAGCATTTACATTTCATTTGTTTCCATTTTATTTTCTCCATAAGGCAAAGGTTTGATAATCTGTTAGATTCTAGCTGGAAAATTTGGATTGATAATTAAGCAGTCTAGCATCTGCTAGCGCCTGAAGATTTGATAACCCTAGTTCGGTGCAAAGGATTCTAATGGATGTAACATAAGTAGGAAGCAGCTAAAAAGGTTAGGCAGGTATCTTGTTTGAGCACTCACATGACCCCCAGTAATGTATCCTTAACCTGTTACTTTGATTGGCAGACCCTATATTTTGGAAAACCAGCCATTACAATGCCAATGAGGATTGCAAATGTAGTATCTTCCACCACAACAGCTCAGAAGGGGCAGCTGTGCATGATGAAGATTTATGATTCTGCTGCTCTGAAGACTGTGGTATTCACCATGCAATAAGCTGAATACCTGAATCTTCCCCCAGTGCCTGTGGACAGCGGAAAGAGGTTCAGCCAACATGGTGAAGGGTTTCAATACTGTTTTTGCCCAGTAGGGAATTTTAACATGTGACAGAGCAAAATTAAACTCTTTGGGTTGCAGTGTCATATGGGTGCAGCAGTTGTGATGTTACAACCCCAAGACTGGCCAGCATGTGTCAGAAGAGTATAAGAAAGGCCAGGAGATTCAAGCCAATCAGTGCTTAACAAGTAAGGTCAATGAGGGCAAAAGCATCATTATGGAAAGTATGGGTAGCTGTTTTTCCTCATAACACTCCATAAACTCAAGGACAGTCAATGAGGTCTCCACAAATCCTTGACAGACAGCATTATCAGCAAGAATGTCTTCAAACTATGGAGTTGAGGAAAGGGACTCCCATTTGGGAGTTCATAGGGAGAAAATATGTTGCCCTTTTCACCAGAGACCAGCCAAATGGAGTACCTGCTAATTCAGTAGGATAAAAAGAGAGAACAGTCAGTATTAGGAAAAAGAGTTTGCGCTGGGGGAAATATCTATGTAGGCCATATCTGCTGCCCTAAGTGCTGCAACATTTCAGAAGATTAAAGGCCTTGTGGACA
Organism: Neoceratodus forsteri; assembly: GCA_016271365.2. Taxonomy (NCBI): domain Eukaryota; kingdom Metazoa; phylum Chordata; order Ceratodontiformes; family Ceratodontidae; genus Neoceratodus; species Neoceratodus forsteri. Next base: position 1,397,954,624 of record CM057450.1, read on the forward strand.
GGCCTAGCTGCATACATCAAGTGCTGTAGGAGAAGTCTCCAAACAAGGGTGAAGACTTGTTACCAACAACCATCATGCCAGCCGTTGATTCCTCTTACGTGGATTTGAATGTGCTTATTTCACAATTTGGTTTGCATCAAGTTTCTTTCCAATAGATTACAAATAGCATAGTCTAAATACCAATTTCATGTGCTCACTGCATGGATGCCTGATTTAGTACAATGGAGAAGCACTGGTTTGGGGACAAAACATCAGTCTGGTCCACCGGCAGTCAAAGTTTAGCTCCATTTTCTGCTGATTGTCTAGAAGTTATAGTACATAACAGTCTTCCACTTACCACACCATAATAATTTTTAAAGCAATAAGCTGTGATGTCACAAGCAAAGTATTATTCTGCCACCTACAGTATATATGAGAAATCAGATCAGGCAATGCTAGTGACATCCTGTTTCTGGACAAATTGCTTGAAATGTAAAATATATGAAATATCTGATTTGATAGTTGAAATATGTCTAAATATAATGCTTTCAAGTGTACCCAGAGGTATCAGAGGCTTTATAAATTATACCATAACTGGTTGTGAGGAAAGAAGCATGAATCAAAAGTGGATTTTGAGGCAAAATAGAGAGACTAGAGTCAAAGATGCTGACATACACACACTTGAGGTTGGAGAACATTATTTTTTCTAAAAACTAATACCAAATTCTAAAAAATTTCTCTCAAAATATTGATTTGTTTATGGGCTGCAGCCCACTCATTGTGAATTGGACCCAGGTCTGACACACCTCCTAGTGAGTTCTGTTTGATTCTTGGGTCCAGTGTTTGCAAAGATAGTCTGATGTTCCATTTCAAAAGGGTCCTTTCTGAGCACATTGAAAGATATGCTGGTGAGTACCCTTCTGAAAAAATATCTTTCTACCTGTACTGCTTAGCAAATTTTAGACCAATCTCTAACCTTCCATTCTTAAGAAAGGTTATTGAGAAGACAGTGACTCTGCAGCTTGAGACCCATGTCATGGCCTTTAACATCTACTGTATGAGCCAGTCCAGGCTGGATTTAGATCAAGGCATAGTACTGAGACTGCATTGGTCAGGGTGCATAATGACCTCCTCAGGGCTAGAGATAGAAGGGAATGGTGAGTTATTCTACTTAGTCTGTCAGCATTTGACACTGTGGACTATAGGCTGTTGGATCATCTCAGGGAGTACTGTTGACTCACTGGTAGAGTTATCAGCTAGTTTGAGTCCTTCTGTAGTAGCAAGATGCAGAGGGTGGTGATGGGAAATTTTTCCTCACTCCCTGAGCCCCTGCTCTGTGGTGTACCCCAGAGCTGAGTCTCTCACCTACCTGTATGTTGTTTGTAGGGTACATGCTGCCCCTGGGCAGTATAATCAGATGACACAGCTTGGGTTTTCACTGCTATGTAGATGATACAGTACCCAGCTGTATCTGTCATTTGCACCTAGGAAGCCTTGCATAGTCGAGGTACTGAATCTATGGTTAAGATACATGACTGGAAATCCTCTAGATGGCTGCAGATCAACCTGGACAAGATGGAGGTACTTGTGATTGAGCCTGGTTGACGGCAGGGTGAGGGAGCAACAGTGGAGCAGACCAGCTTGGCACTTGATTCATCTAGTCTGGTGGCTTCTACCAAGCTGAAGAATGTGGTTGTCATTGTGGATGAAAGTCTGACATTTGAGGCTCAGGTGTCATCCATATTCCCGCTTTTACAATCTTCGCAACATCTCCTGGATTAAAGCCTTTATCCTGCTGGAAGACCTGTTCTTATTGGTTATTGCCTTTGAGAATTCCAGATTCAGCTCCTGCAATGCTTTGTATCTGGGGTTAATGGAAGGGTCCGATGATGCCTGCAGCTAGTGCAGAATGCAGTGGGCATGTTGCTGATGGGCCTTCTGAGGTCATCTCATGTGACCCTGGTCCTACGTGACCTGCACTGGCTGCCAGTGAAGTGGCAAACCTCCTTCAGGGTCAGTTTTTTGACCTAAAAATCCTTACACAGACTGGTCTCAGGTTATCTGAGTGAGCCCTGTCTCCTTACTGCTCAGTCTTCCCTCTCCGCTCCTCCAAGGAGAGCCTCCTAGCAGTTCCCAGTGACAGGGTCAAGACATCAGTGGCCTGCTATTTAAAACTAGACAAAGCAGAGTGCAAACATTTGCCTTGTGTCTTGTGGTTCTCCAGGTGTCCAAAAATGCTATATTCAGTGGAATATCGCACCAGCAGTATTCGACTAAATATAGGGCCATTAGGACCCAGTGCTTAGCCACTTAGCACTGGACAGATATAGCTCCAGACATAGGGCATCATAATGGCTTGCACCCATGCTAAATTTATGATATTTGACCAGCACAGCCCTCCGCTCTCGCCCTTGGCCAACTACAGTGAACATTAAAACAAGCATTATACCATAGTTTTATTTTCATATCAGAACCTTTGCTTCATTTACAAAATACTTTTAAAAAGGAGATTCTGCACCCGATTCTCAAAAGGGGCTGTGTACAGCACAAGCTGTGGCAAAGTAGCAGCTTGAGCTGAAGCCCCGTGCATCAAGGACTCTGCACCAGATTCTGGTACAGGAAGGGTCCCGGCGCCTAAGCGCCCACACTTGTGGCAATCTCTCCCATGTGACAAATGCCCAGAGCATAGGAGAAGTTCGGTAGAAGCTCCTGTGGACAGGGCAGCCTTGTTCCCCATACCTGTTGATCCAGCAGTACCAAATGCCCATTACCCCATTGAAATTAAAATTGCACCCTGGCGGTCTAGCGGTCCCTCACCTCACCCCAATATGGCCAGTATTCATTTTCAAAATCATATAAAACCCTGGTGATCGAGTGGACACACCCTGGCATGTAGCGCTCACCCCCCCAACCTGTACTCCGAGCTGGTGCCAGAACACCCCTCCACTCACCACCTCTGCCGGCACTGACTGAACTATCAGTTTTGCGCTTGTATTATAATACAGTATATGCACATTGTGTGCAGTGTATTATAACACATGCGCTCAATGACAGTTCATTCGGCACCAGCTGAGGTGGTGAGTGGAGGGGTGTTCCAGTGCCGGCTTGGGGTATAGGATGGGGGGTAGGGGTGGGCAATATATGCCAGGGTATGGAGGGGGGTGGGACCAGTAGATCACCAGGGTATTATATGAATTTGAAAGTGAACACTGGCCATATCAGGGCAAGGGGAGGGATCGCTAGACCACCAGGGTATAATATTAATTAAAATGGGTTAACAGGCATATCAGGGCAGGGGAAGGGTCCACTAGACCACCAGGATTGTTTATAAGTCTTAACGACATGACTGGCATGTCAGGGCCAGGTGTGTGTGTGTGTTGGGTGCCCATGGCAGAGTGCCTCTACAGGCTACATTTCTCCAGAGGATTTTGTTCTAAGTACCTTTAGACCAGCACTGACTGATCTAAGGGTACTTAGAAAGCCATCTTCTGGAAGAGTTATGTGAATCACATTTAGAGTGCTGTGGCAGCTTGCGTCTGCCACATGCCTCCTAGCACTAGATCGCAGCCCGTGTTTAGGCGAAGGGGTGGCGCAGGCCCCATTTGGGGCAGACAGCCTTCATTTGATGCAGGCTGCCTTTAAGAATCGCTCTTGGCTCATCTTTTGGTGCAAGGTGCACCTTGCACCATTCTTTTTGACACAAGCCCCTTGCACCATGCCAGAAGCTCTGTAAATCGGGCCCTCTGTATTGATGTTTACTGATTGTATGGAATTTCTCTCTAAAGCATTGACTTCAAGATGGGAGTTCTTTTAGTAAACACATAAACCTTTTCAGATCCAGACAAAATAGGATTTCTTAAATATTTTATTTAGTTCCAAGAAAGACTTATTGAGCTACAATAGCTCCTTTCTAGAAGTATCCTGGAGGAAGGGAACATGGGAAGTGATAAATAACAGAATATTATGGATGGGTGCTGAATGGGAGACCAAGCTGGAGGATAACGAAGGGCCTGTCTTGGAGGAGTCAGTCCCGGCCAGATATTCTGTAGTGCACTGCCCAAGAAGGGAATATAGGGGTGGGGGTGTGGCAATCTGTTTTAGATTGAGATTGAACTTCTCCATGCACCCAGTGGGATCTACCTCATGGTTTGATTGTGTGGCTTTTCATCAGGATTCAGATGGAGGTTGCAGGATTTTTCAAGAGTGCTGACCTCCCAGGCCTAAGGGGGAATTCCTGCAAGAAGTCATGGAATTCGTTTCTGATAGGGTGTTGAAGTCACCCAGATGGCTGATTCTGGGATACTTCAACACCCGGGTTGATGACAAACTCTCGCATTTTGGTCAAGCCTTCCTCCAGTTAATGACATCTATGGGCCTTGCACAAGTTTTTGCTTCTGTGACTCACCACCACAGTCATGCCTTGGACTTGGTATTCTCAATGGGGCTTGAGGTCACTAACATCAGGATTGATCCAGACATGTGATCGGATCACTGTATGGTAGAGTTCTCATTTGGGCCCCCCCCAATAGTCCCTCCCCTATTGAAATGGTCTGCTTCAGCTCATTGAAGGGGATGATCCCAGAGGGACTATTGGTGGTAGTGGACTTTCCTGGTGTGAGTACTGTACGTGCGGTTGGCATGAGCAAGGTAGTGACAGCCTACTGTTTCCAATGCACTCTATGCCACTGCACTGATCTGCATATGACCCAGGTCTTCTGGCTTGAGACCCCCGTTGTTTGATAGGGCTCTCAAGGCGATGAAGACCACATACCACAAGTTGGAGAGTTGCTGGTGGAGGACCCAATCGGAAGAAGATAGACAGGCTTTGAGAGTTCACTACAGTGAATATCAAAGGGTATTTAACCATAAGAAGGCAGAGTTCCTGTCCAGGGAGATTACCACAGAGAGAGGAACCGACCAGCTCAGCTCTTTTGAACTGTGGATAGATTACTTCATCCTGCCTGTCTGCAGCCAAAAAGACCATTTTCAGTCACTTTGTGCGAGGTGCTTGCTCGGCTTTTCTCTAACAGCGTGTCCTCTATTTGGTCCAGAATTTCCCCAGTGGGGCTAGATCACCCTCGCAGTGGTTGGCCTTGTGTGTGCAGAGTTACTCCTATTGTCTGGGGGGAGTTCTGCCTGGGAGGGGTGGCAGAGGTCACTGAGGTAATCTAGAAGCTGTGGCCCACCTTCTGGAAACTGGACCCGGGCCTGACCCTTCTCCAGGTGGGATATGTTAAGCCCATTGGTCCAGTGTTCACTGAGATAATCCGGTATTCGCTCTCAGAGGGGTTCTTCCTTGAAGTCTTGAAGGAGGCATTGGTGAAACCAATTCTGAAGAAACCATCTCTCTACCCTGACGCCTTGGCAAATTATCAACCAATCTCCAGCCTCCCATTTTTGGGGACGGTTGTTGAGAAAGTGGTGGCTCTACAGCTCGAGGCTCACCATGTGGCCTTTGACATCTATGAACCATTCCGGTCTGGATTTAGGGCAAGGCATAGCACTGAAACGGTGTTTGTCAGGGTGCAAAATAACCTCCTCAGGGTGAGAGATGGAGGAGACTGGTCAATTCTCATTCTCCTAGATCTCTCCTCAGCATTTACACCATGGACCACACTGTGCTTCTTGATCACCTTAGAGAGCATTGTGGACTCACCGGTACTGACATCAACTGGTCTGAGTCCAATCTCACAGGCAGGATGCAACAGGTAGTGATAGAGAATTTCTCCTCCTTCCCAAAACTCCTTCCCTGTGGAGTTCCTCGAAGTTAGATCTTGTCGCCGATGTTGTTCACAATGTGCATGCTACCCCTGGATGAGCTCATTAGACATTACAGTCTGGGTTTTCACTGCTATGCAGATTATAGTGTATCTGTCTTTTGGCCCCAGGTAACATATCGCTGTAGAAATGCTAAATAAATGCCTGGCCAAGATCCAAGACTGGATGTCCTCTAACTGGCTGCGACTGAACTCCAGCAAAACAGAGGTACTAGTGGTCGAGCCTGGTCACTGGCATGATGTAGCTGCCATAGGTTTAGGGTTGTTTCTTGGTCCTACAACTTTGGTGACTGCTTCTAGGGTGAGAAATCTGGGCATTATCCTTGATGATGGTTTGACACTTGAGTTTAAGGTGTTGGCTGTCATCAAGAGCAGTTTCTACCACTTAAGAAACATTGCCCGGAATAAACCCCTACTTCCACCTGATGATCTGCCCATGCTGGTACATGCCTTTGCCATGTCAAGGCTGGACTACTGCAATACTCTTTACCTTGGGGTCAGTGGAGGGAATCACTGTCGGCTTCAGCTGGTGCAGAACACAGTGGTCAGGTTGCTGATGGGTCTTTCCAGATCTAGTCATGTGGCCTCGGTCCTGTGTGACCCGCACTGGCTGCCTGTCAGATGGAGGATCATCTTCAAGGTGGGCTTGCTCACCTATAAGACCCTATACAAATTGAGCCCTGGCTACCTGAGTGATCTCCTGACCCCTGCCATCCCAGTGCACTCGCTCTGCTCATCCACCAAGGGCTTCATAGTGGTTTCAAGGCCCAGCTGAAAATCTCAGGAGATTGAGCATTTGAGGTGACTGGCCCAACCCTCTGGAACTCACTTCCCAGACCTCTGAGGGAGGTCCCATCAATGAAGATTTTTAAAAGGGATCTTAAGGCACACCTTTTAAATAAAGTATGTTTAATTAGTTTATTATACTGATTTTATTGTTATTTATTTATTGATTTTAACTGCTGATTTTATTGGCCCTGTTACATATTAGTAACATGTATTTTTGTTGTATGTCCTGCACTACCTTGTAAGGTGCCAGAGCCTCCGGGATTAGGTGCGATATAAATAAATGCTTAATTACTTATTTACTTACTTACTTACTTACTGTGGAAAACAAGGTGGTTATTTCATCAAGGAAAGCTTGGGCCAAAAAAAAAATCCTCAAAGCCAAAGGCAGAGAGGCTTCTATTGATCACAGTTTCATGATATGGAAATGCCATTGAGTTCTTCAAGGGCACCCATGTCTAATAAGTTATTTTAAAGGGTAAGAAAGTAATACATTTAGAAAACTGAGTGCCAGAGATTATCGAAATAAAGAAAGGCTTCAAATAAATAAAAAAAAAAATCCAGTCCAGGTTTTGTTTAGTTCATACTATACTGTATTGTATTGTAATTAAAGATGTTGTGAAGTTTTATTCCGCCTGCGAATTTCCTGGGAAGTCGTCAAATTTGCCCCACGAAAAATTTTGTGAAATTGGCTTCTAATAACAAAACTTCGCCAGATAACTTTGAAGTTAACTTTGACTTTTTTTAATAACTTCAAAGTTAATGAAAAACAGGGTTTATTATATGATTCTCTTTCTGCAGGTCACATGGGAGACTCCAGCCTGGCAGGAAGTGAATGTTTCAGTTTCATTTTGGTAGTTAGAGCTATTTTGAGAGAGATGGAAAGGTAGAACTCATTACTATAGTGTTTTTGACTCAAAAGTAGCATTTAGTTTTAAAGTTTATTTTTATTTCTCTGTACAGAGAACTTTTGTTTGTGTACAGTCTTTATTTTTTGGGCAGTTTAGATAGTTGTGAGTGTGTGTGTGTGTCTCTCTCTCTCTCTCTTTTTTTTCTTTATAAACCTTTTGTTAAATGGAGGGCCAGGTTAGGGAGGATGAAAGTCGGAAGAGTGGTGGGGCAGTTATTTGCCTTAACCAGAGATCGTTCAGAAGAGGCACTGATGCCTTCCCCCCTAAGCTGAGGATGGGAGTTCTGCTGCTCCCTTGCAGCAGCAGGAGCAGCAGCAGTAGAATCCAATAATCCCCACCCCTCTGCAGGAGCCCGTGGTCTTCTCATGACCCAGCAATCATCCCAGTGCCACCACCAGCAGCTCCACCCCTGGCACTGGTGATATAGTAGATCAACCCACCGCAACAACATCTTGTGCCCCCCCTTTCCACTGCCACAGAGATCTTAAATACGGGAGTTTTTCTCCCTAAATCCTGCAGATGACACTGTGGTCATCTGTAAGATCTATGGCTGTAGTGTGAGACGGGGAGAAGAAAGGCAGCAGCCTGGGGACTGGCAGCCAGAGGACACACCTCAAGATCCACCACATGGCCAATTGACAAGCTAAGCAGCCTGAGGTGGTGGCCGAACATGATAGTGGTGGTGATGGGGACAATGCTGAATCAGAAGGGGGGGCAGCGTGAGGCCATTTGTCATCATGCTGTGAGTCAGCGTGGTGGGCAGACTTGCCGCAGTACCCAGCGATCTCCACAAGTGCATCAGGTGGCAGCAAGTGCACCTTCCCTACCACAAATAAACCCCAGTGCACTTGTCACACAGGCAAAGGTGGCTATCATGTGGGATGAGGTTTGACAACTGCACCAAGATTTTAATGAAGTCTGGCAGGAAGTGAGAGATGGTATGGACATACTGATGTCCAGCCAGGACAAGTTCTTGAACTTCGTGTCAGAGCTGCATGGCAGTGGTGGGCCTGGCAGTGCCACTGGAAGTGGTGGCGTGGCAAAGTAACTGCAACCAACTTTCATTCTTTATTATTTCTGCGCTGCATTTAGAATTGTTCCCCCCTCCCCAAAAAGTACACCAAAAAAACAAAAAATGATATAAGGTAAATAAAAAAACTTTCTGACTTGTTCCTCTCAATCCTCTTTTTTAGTTCTGTCCAAGATTTATTTTAAACTGTTTTGTATTATTCTTATATGTTATGGCCCATATTTAATGTCTTTATTTCCCATAATCACTCCCTGAATTTTCCCATCATGTAGACATCCGCATTCCCCTTGCCATAATGACTCTGTCCTGTCCTGTTATGTTCAATAAACATGAATCACTTTCCTGCCTTTTCTTTTGTTACCATTTCATGTGTTCTCCTGCTATCCACAAATGTCAAGGATTGCAAGAGAAGTTAAACATAATTATGGAACTTAGGATTTTTGGGCCTGCTACCCCACCACCACTACCTCACTGTTCAGTCAGACATGTGACGTTGTGTCCCCAGACAGAAACTGCTTTCCTTCTGTTAAATGCTGTTCCTGCACATGCCAGACAAGGTGTTGAAAACAAAATTATGAAATTGCAAGAGAAGATAAACATAATTATAGTATTTATGATATGGGGGTCTGCCACCCCACCACCACCACCACCACCTCTATGCCAGTCAGACATGTAAAGTTGTGTCCCCAGAGAGAGACTGCTTTCCTTCTGTTAAATACTGTTCCTACACACACCAGACAAGGCATTGAAAACCAAATTAGGAAACTGCAAGAAAAGATAAACATAATTACAGTAGTTATGGTTTTAGGGACTGCCACCCCACCACCACCACCACCACCTCTATGCCAGTCAGACATGTAAAGTTGTGTCCCCAGAGAGAAACTGCTTTCCTTCTGTTAAATACTGTTGTTGCACTGGCCATAGAAGTTGGGAAAACCAACATTAGAAAAATTCAAACAAAGTTATATGTAATTGCATAGTGGTACAAGGCTGAGCTTTGATCATCCATCCCAGTAACACAACACGAATTTCAAGTGTCTGTCTTTACTGTGAGAATGGAGGAAATAGCTTAAGGAAAGGGTGCTTTGCTGCTGCTGCTGCTGCATGCGGCTATTGTTGTGGAGATGCAGACTCTTGCTCGGTGTGGATTTATGATGACACATAGTGCACAGAAAAGTACTTTTTTTAATTTTCATTTTGGGGGGGTATTGATACCGTTCGAAGTCTAATATGTTCATATGGCTCTTTCATTCATTTTCAGTTGTGTGTGCTGATGACATCATACTGCTGGACAGCTACAACATAGATGTTGTTGTAATTCACAACATTTGCCAGCCATGACGGTAAGCATTTTTTTTTTGGTGGGGGGGAACCTTGCTTCTATACCATTGATACATTAATTGCAAATCACTGTCACTGCTCTTCTTCCTTACAGGTATTCCTTGTGCCTATATTTTTTTCCAATGATTGCCTTGATTAACCAAGCAAAGGATGTTGACTGAGTGACTCAGGGCCATGATGAGTTCCAACATCCATCAAGCTTGTTCCGAGGTATTGCACCTTGCAAGGTAATTATTTTTTCCTTTGATGGAGGCATGGGCATTTTCATTGGAAATTGTGCTGGATGCAATACTCACTATTTCCTGTTGCTGTTATTACAATTTCAGGTACAGTACTTTGCAGAATATGTCTGTGCTGTGATATACTTGAGTTGAGTGAACTGAGAAGATGAAGATGGCTTGTTTGCCTGCAAGATCTCTTCATACACCACTTCATTCAAATTACAGTCCAGATAGCACCTGTGATGACAAGAAAAGATTTATGTGAAGGAATGTACAGAAATCTTTTACTATTGTGATAAATAATGCCTGTACTGTGATGTACTATATACACATTACTGAGTCTGGAAGAGTCATATTAATTATACACAACATATGCCATCACCTCTTTGAACATCTGAGAACAGAGAAGAAAGGAGAGAACAAAAGGGAAAGGAAAGGAAAGGAAAGGAAAGGAAAGGAAAGGAAAGGAAAGGGGGAAAAATTGAATGAAAAAGGATACTTAGTGTCAGAGTACTACTGGTTGTGCAATGGTGTGTTTTGGTATCCATGTGTATTGGAACCAGTGAAACCTGCATGCAGAAGAAATGAAATGAAAACATTTTAGTGCCGCAAAGAGTCACATGGACTGATTTTCTGCATCTATTAGGCTGATAGAAGTGCTGCAGTAACCATGGTCACACCACTACAGAGGAAATGTTTTCTGAAGAACAGTTCAGGTGCCTTACCATCACAGCTGATGAAGAAAGTCCTTGCTGCAGTGTGGCTCCAGTGACAAGGTCTTGCTGGCTTGAGTTGGTGGCTTGATATAGAGTGTAGGACCATCACTTCTGTGGGCGTTCAGTTTGAATGATGTGGCATGCTGTATGATAATTCTGGTGAGGAGGACCAAGCTGAGTCAGGCAAAAGGAGTACAGAGGAAGCAGAGGAGGTGGTTCTGTTTACCACATTTGGGCGAGTGGGCAGCCTGTGCCTTGCTTTTATTTTAAATTTATTATCCTGATGAATGACTAGTAGCTACCACTGTGGTGACAGAAATGGTGTCCCATGCTGTTTCTGCTGGTGTTGTAGGATCCAAGGCAACTCAACCCATGAGATATGAGGAGGAGGAGGAGAAGGCTGAGATGGTGAACTCACTGCTGCACTGCTGTGGTGTGTCTTGCTGGCTAGAGCCAGTGTTCAATTTAAGTGAAATAATGCATTGTTTACTGGTACTCCATTTGATGCAATTAAAAATCAGCATTAATTAATAGTTGAGGATTTATAACAGAGCAATGAATGGGAACACTATAATTGTTATTAATTTGACATCCAGGATTATATTTGGGATGAGTGGGGAGGGAGAAGGAGAAAATACATTGCTGAGTTTTTTATTCTTCAACATCATCCATGAAGCATCCCTCACAGTCTTCAAGACTGGAATTGTCATCATAGGGGAACTCCTTCTCCGTCACTGCTTCATCCACTTCAATGTTGTGAGACAATGATGAGGTACATCTCAGTCTGCCAACAGCACTTTCCTCCTCATCATCACTGTCAAGTGGTGGTGTGACAAGGGGCATTACTCTTCTCATTGGAATGTGAGCCTAATTCATTTTAATGAATGTCAGCATGCCAACATTTTTGTGAGAGATTGGTGTGCCTGTCACACACAATGGCACCCGCTGAACTGAACAACTGAACAACTGCTCAACGCTGACACTCGAGGATGGACAGCTCAGATATTTCAGGGCAACTGCTGCCAGTGCTGGCCAGTCTTTGACCTTAGTGCCCCAGTGTAGCAGTGGCTCATCTGCAATGGTGATGTTATTTATATCCCCCAAATACACATCTACCATGAGTTTTGTTACTTGAAGATGTGCAGCGTGATCTTCCTCCTCCTCCTCCTTAGTTTCAACTCCCACCTGACTTAGGGCTGCCCAAATAGGATTCAGCATAGGTTCCTTTAAGTGGCATGGTTTTTGTACAATTTTATACCCCTGTGATGATGATGATGATGAGTAGGTGGTAGGAACACCTGCTCGCTGTGCAGTACCTTTATGTGGCTTTGACCCCTGTGCCCATAGTAACAACTGTGCACCACTTACCCTCTGAGTGAGAAGTTCTGTCAGTCTCTGCACCTCCTGATGCCCACCTTGTATTATGGCTGCTATCCCATGCTTGTAACGTGGGCCAAGCATTGTGGCAATCCCAAACTTCTCAGACTGCAGAATATAGTTTATGTGGGTGTTGGGGTCTAATGTGGACAGCATGTGTTCCATTAATGAGCAACTTCCTCTGTCACCATCTGCTTCCAGCTGTTGCTGCACGTTCAGCAGTGTCTGCCTCAGCACACGTAGCAGAGGGATGGACTCACTGATGCAGGCAGTGTCCCCACTCACTGCCAGTGCTGCATGCTCAAAGGGCCTTAGAATTGAGATGAGCCCATCCATTTGGTGCCACTGCTCGGTTGTGAGACACATGGATGCCCCACTGCTGTCACAGTTTGCATGAAGTAGCAGATACTCTGAGATTACCTTGTACTGCTTGTATAGGTGCTCCACCATGCACAAGGTGGAGTTCCATCAGGTGACAATGTCAAGTTTAAGACGATGCTAAGGCAGCTTGTTCTTTACCTGCAGAACATGTAGATGGTCACGCACTTTTGCTGAACATGCAAAGTGGGCACAGATGCGTCAGGCCACAGTCAATATTTCTTTGATATCTGGATAGTTGATGAAAGTCTGCACAACAAGGTTAAGACAGTGTGCCAAACATGCCATGCTAACAAATCCATGATCAGTGATGCATTTCCACACATTGGATCCATTGTCACTGGTGAGGACTCCATCTTTCAGTTTATGGGGGTGAAGTCACTCATCGATCTCTGTGAGTACCACTTCAAGCATCTTTTCTCTGGTGTGTGAACCAGGGCTACTCTTCATGGTCAGTGTTGCATGCTGCAGAACACAAGGCATGTTGTTACCACCACAGTTTGTCTAGAGCAATTATTGCCTGGTCCCCAATCAGATGCTACCCTAGATACCTGTGCCCAGTGTGCTATAATACACAGGTAAGAGCTACCAGCTGTTTTCCTACTGGTCCACATGTCCATGCTCAGATGTACATACTGTGCTGATGAATACTAACATACTAAATTGCCCACAGATTAGGCCCATTGGTCTATTGAGTCTGCTTGAGTAGCAGCCTACAGTTCTCTCACTGCGGTTGCTGCCCCTACCTCTGTGTTACCACCTGTGGACCCGTTATATACGCTGCTCCTCCCTGCACTATACACCTGTGTCTATCCCACACTCTCTTGAAGCCTCCCACTGTCTCCAACCCCACACATTCTGATGGCAATGAGTTGCAGGGCACCAGCACCATCTCAGTGAAGTAGTGATACCTTGTCTCCCCCTTAAGCTCCCCCCACCAATCTCAGGCTATGCCCCCTTGTGGCTCTGTCCTTCCTCAACTGAAGCAGTCCATTAGAGTTGACCTTGTTAATCCCCTTCAAATATTTGAATTGCTATCCTATCCCCATCCCTCCCTCCCTCCTCTCCTCTCCTCTCCTCTCCTCCTCTCCTCTCTCCTCTCCTCTCCTCCAGGGAGTACATGTTCAAATCCCATAGTCTCTCCTCATTGGACAGAGCCTTCAGGCCATGAATTATACTTGATGGTGCAGGGCATGATGTACCATCTCAGAAATATTAGTGTACAGTTCTGGATGACACGCTTGGAAAAGTATGTACATGATGAGACCTGCCATTTCGGCAAGACACAGGCAACGGACCACCTAAATCACACATTTTCTGCAAAGGAGAATGGCAGCAAATCCAGAGCAGACATTTCTGCAGCTGCTGCATTCAACTCCCATGCTGTAGCATGATTAGACAGGAATTTAGTTTGGTGCTCCAAAATTGAATGCAGCATAGGCTGAACTTTTCTTGATATTGGTAATGGACACGGACCTGATGTGCCAAACAGCTTCCTCATAGTGGTGGCATTATTGGGGTACTCCTTGACTGGGGATTGCCAATGTTACTCTGAGGCTCTGCATAACCGACCTCAGTGCCTTTTTGGTTTTTCAGTACTGGGGTAGCTATCACACTTGGATTCGTGGTGGTAGTCCTGCTGCTAGGACCACTACTTGGTCCACTTCCAGAATCATCCTCATCCTGTACCACACAGATGTCCTAGTTCTCCTCCTCTCACCTGCACCTCCATCTCCCTTATGTACTGCCATGTTTATTTGGCTTACATTGACTGATGATTTTGATGGACCAGAACCACTGGTACTGGCTGCCTTCTGGTGTTGATGCCACCATAATGGGTGCCTGTTTTTCAGGTGTGTATGTTGCTCACCCATGCTGAGGTGACTATCCTTCTTACCTCTACTTTACTTTTGTTTTACACAGTTGGCAAATTGCCACTGTCTGGTCAGATGGGTCTAGTACATAAAAATCCCACACTAGGGATTTATTTGGCCTTGTTTTTACTTGGTGCCAAGATGACTGGGATAGCAAAGGAGAAGGGTTGATCTTTGTAATGATTTGGGGTGACTGGAGAAATTGAGGAACGGGAGAAACTGTGCTGGGGTGGGGTCCTTGGTGGTTGAAGCAGTGAAGGCAACAGGAAACACACCTTCTGCATCCTTAATACCCTGCATTGATCTTTTCCTTTCAGGCTCCTATAAGGTATTCGAGTTCGACACATCATCATCATCATCATCTGCAGCAAATAAGATGGCATTTATAATCAAGCTCTGCAGGTCTGTCCTCCTAAATAGCAACAGACTCTGTGACATGCACCTCCTCTTCCTGACCAGTGTCATCATGTTGCTCGACATTTCCCACCTCACCCTCACCCACTGGACACACATTATCAGCCAGCATCACCAACAGTACCACTTTCCAGGTGCACTTCAACACCAACCACCTCCATGCCCACAGTTGGTTGTTTGGTGGTGCTGCTGCCTCCTGTTACTTTGTCACTTGATACATCAATCAAAATGTCTGCCACAGATTTGGCATAGAAAAACTTAGAGACAGAAAAAAACACCACCCCTGCAAAATACTTTGGTGCTACTGCTACTACTTGCCACAGAGTCATCTGAATACTGTCCCTCTGTTCCCACTGACCTGTTTTTGGTGCCTGTACCACTATTAGGGGCCACAAACTGAGAAATATTCTTTCCAGGTGCTCCACAACTTCTCCCATTAGTTGACCTTTTGTTTCCAGTCATTCCTCTGTGCTTTACTATGTACGGTTATACAACAGTAAATGACACCCATTAAAAGGCAATCAGGAGGACAGTGATTATTTTCCTAAGACAGGTGTGCTGACAGGGACACAACAATCACTTTGGTTAAAGCAGTCAGGAGGACTGGGATTTTTTTTCCTCAGACAGCTGCGCTGATAGGGACACAACACTCACTCTGGTTAAATCGCAGTCAGGAGGACAGTGATTTTTTTCCTAAGGCAGGTGTGCCGACAGGGACACAACAATCACTCTTGTTAAAGCGCCATCAGGACAGTGATTTTTTTCTTAAGAAAAGACATGGTACTGGGCCGGTGATTTTTTACTGAAGACAAGTGTGCCTTCTAAAATTGCTCCTACCCTCCCACACAAAAGCGACCAAACCACTACTTCTCTGTTAAAACAAAACTAAATACTTCAAGTAAAATATACAGGAGAAAATCAACACAAAAAAGTACTGTTTGTTCACAGGGCACTCAGAAACAAAGTTTTGAAGCAGTTTGACCACCAAAATGCTCTTTTATATAATGTTATATTTAGATTTTGACTCTAGGCTACAAGCACAAGCTCTGCTCTCTAAGTCTCTCTCCAACACACTACACTGAGAGAACAGCCAAACTAGCTTCTCATTGGCTTTTCAGCAACATGTGACCTCCTATCCCATGGTACATTGCAAACTTCACATCTTACACTGAACTTCGATGGCGAAGTTCCAGTTTTGCGGATTACGGATACTTCCACTATTAACTTAACATACATTGAAGTATTCGACTTTTAAATTTCAGAAATCTGCCAATAGTCCATGAAGTACAACTTCAAACTGTGGAAAACTTTGCAGGACAGTGGAAATCCACAAATATTTACATGAAGTGAATTTTTGCAATCTCGCGCCTCTAGTTGTATTACATGGTTTGAGCATTTTTCAATACAAATGGGCACTTCAAAACATACAATACAACCATCATCCAAGGTTCAAAAGTGTAATAGCGTCTCTCTGATGTCAGATCTATGCTATTAGGACTTAAAAACTTATAAAGAGCAGCATATGCCTCAGTAGTTTCAACAGCACCAGAAAATCCCAGCCACAGCCATTAGTTACAGAGGCATTCATTGTGTTATGTGTGCTGGTGGGACAGACTCTGCAATGAAATAGCAGACACTGCTGATGACTTTTCCTGATTAATCACTAAGATGTGTGGTCCTGCAATACAAGGTGAAAAGATGCTTATTCTGGGAAATTGTTACCCAAAAGCTAAAAAATATGTATTGACGACTGAGTAACTGAGTAACTGAGAAAAAGCCATGCTGGTTGTCATGTCAATGGTTTTGAGAGTGAGGGGGCAGAGCTTGTCACTTCTCATTGGTTGGCACAGGGCATGTGACAGTAACTGACATCATAACAGTGGATATGGCCATCATTGTCATTGCTGAGCAGAGAATGTGAGTCTGATAGCAGCTATGCTGGTGTGTAGACACAACCTAAAGCAACAAAAAATTTTCATGCATTACAAAAAATAACATGGGAATCCATCTGTTAATGTGCTGGTAACACCATCTCAGTGTTCCAAGTGGTAAAGCAGCTCCAAGCTTTGCTCTCAAGGTGGATGACATCATGATACCCTTCAATGGTGTTACAGCACTGTAACAGATGGACTCCCATACACTATTTTATTTGTATTTGATAGCTCTGGTCTGGGTTTTCTTTTTTGTACTCTCTGCTGTTAGATCCAACATCTTTTCAAGGTACTCTTTTTCCTGCCCAAACATGTAAGTTGTCTTCTTTTCTTAATTAATTATGGCTGTTTAATTGAAAACTGCCAGTGTGTGTGTGCATGTGTGTGTGTGTGTGTGTGTGTGTGTGTGTGTTCTTAGAGCAACTTCTAAAGGAGTTATATGCAACAATTTGGCATTTTGTACCTACAGGATCCCTACTTAATGTGTTTCATTTGATTTGCTGATTGTGTGAACACTGGGTGCATTCAGGCATTTTTACTTAAAGGAAGGATCCCCTCAACCTTTTTTTCTGTATACCTGTGTAATTTGTATGCACAAAAAATGATTGCCTCTATTGCACCTTCTTAATTTCGTTAGGATTTAAATGTAAGTAAAGTTACTTTTGTCTGGTGCAAAAACCTGCTTGACTCCATTGCAAAGGTTGCAATCCATTCATGCAAGGTATTATGGGATTCAAAGATACTTTAGAGCTAAAGTCTGCAGTTGTACTTTATCAGTCAGTGATGTTGTTGTCCTCTGCAGTCCCTATGTTCTTGTCTCATGCTGGCCATCGACCTTGTTTGCTAGCCTGCACAGGAAAAAAAAAACGAGAACAAAGAGTGCTCGGTCTTCAAAAAATGAACTTGTAATTCAAAACTGTTCATCAAAGCAGAAATAAAACTTTATAAACACAGACATTCTCTAAAAACATTTTCCCCAACTCAGACACACTTTAAACTACAGAAAACAGCAGGTCACATACTGTACCATGAAAACTATCATGGCCAGCATAAGACAAGAAAATAGGGACTGCAGAGGACATGAACAGCACTGATTGATTTAATAGAACTACTGCAGACTTTAGCTGTAAAGCATCACAAAATCTTAGGGTGCCTTACATAAGTCAAGTCATGACCATTGCAATGGAGTCAAGCAGGTTTTTGCACCATTAGGTAACTTCATTTACTTTTAAATCCTGATTAAATTAGGAGGGTGCAGTAGAGGCAACCATGTTTCATGCCTGCAAATTACAGAAATATGCAGAGAAAAAACTGAGCGAAGCTTCCCTTTAAGCAATTTCTTTAGTTTGTTTTTGTTCCTATCTGAGTTCTATTATAGGTTCATATAATTATTTATTTATTTATTTTTTGATAACCGGGTAGGCGCACTAGACACAAAAGTGACTATTTTCAGGCACAACCTGGGAGGTTACAACATAGGGAGATACAGGTATGGAGCATACAGTGTCAGAAATATACAACACATCACAAATCAGAAGTGAACAAAGTTAAGATAAAAATAGTACCAGGACACAAACTATAGTACCAGGGCACACAAACTGTATTATACAAATTTAAGGTAAGTGCCCCCAAAATGCAATTATAGTTGGGGGCTTTGTAGAAGCATTTTTGTGCTTTTGCTTCCCAGGTCCATCTCTTTCATTTAGTTTGCTTGAAATAAGTTGGGGGACAGTGTTATTTTGGTTGTGTTGTGGGTTAGTCCTTTTTACTCTGTGTTTACAGGCAGATAACACTGTGTATATTAACATTGGGCAAGCAATAATCTATTCTTAAAGTGAGACTGTCTGGTAATTTACTCATGCTTTTTTTTGTTTCTGAGTTCCCATTTTTTGAAAGAAAAATTTAGGAGCCCTACCTCTGTAGAGAATAGTGATGATGGTTGTTTATTTGGTCCATGAAGTTTTTTACCAATTATTTAGTGAAAAATTAAAAAGGGTCAGGCTGCTAGTAAAAGCGAGCGTCATGGAAACGTGCACGCTGCTGTCTCTCTCCATTACTGGATGCTAGACGTTGGTGATGTGAACGTGCTGGAATGTGTCCATGCTTCGGTAGCTAGGGGGCATGAACACGCATGTATGTGTCCTCAAGCAGATTACATGTCACTGACAGTTTGCGGCCTGAAAAACAGGAGCTGCTAGTCTAGTTTGTTCCTCTCACAATGGACTCATCCTCAGAGGTGAGAATTTCGGTAGTGTTATGAACTGTCAGTCTAATTACCACTGCATTGCCATTCAGTCGCATGGTCGGGGAAAATGAACGGAACAACATGAGACAAATAATTCAGTCATTCAGTGACCTTCATGTCAGGTGGCCAACAGGATATTGCTTGTACATAAATGTAAATAAATAAATGTTGTCAAGTAAAACTGGGATTTTTTTTTTGTCTTTTACGCTGTCCTTGTAGATGGTTCAGTTCGTTATTGCATCTATTTCTAATGGTGTGAAGGCCATAGGTCATTGTCCCCCCCCCACTCACCAAATTTTACCGTCACTGTGGCTGCGATAGTTAATAGTTCCAACTTTACTTACTTTTTTATGGTACTTTTGCTGAAAACATGTTCTGTTTTTTGGTCTGACCTAGCCCCCTGAACTACATGCTCACACTGTGCTTTCTGGCTGGGTGTGTACAGTGGTGACATCATCATGGAATACTGAGCCGAAGGATGATTGCTATAGCTTTCTGAACTGTATGCGGTTCAATGAAGTGTTCAACTTTCTTGATAGTGTCTCCATTGTCTAAACTGTTTGTATGGGCTGATGTTATTACAGTCAGACCTGTTTAATCCATGCCTCATTAGTCCGTATGTCTGACATTCCGAATGAGAAACAGTGCAAACTGATTTTTTCTCTGGTTAATGACCTCTTTATTATGCTACCCTGAGATTTCAAAGCTGTTTGCATGTTCTCTTTAACCAGGCTGATTAATTACTCTTGTTTGTGACCTCCTTAATCCGTTTCTAGTGAGATCAGGTGGAGGTGCAAACAGGTCTTAATAGAGTGTGAATTGGCAGTGTTCTTAATCCCTGCTAATCCTCTGGCGTGTTACCTCGGCTGAATGAAACACTTCATTTAACTGCCTGAGTATATTCTCGTGCAGCTGCCAGTTTAGGTTCTTCTCAATTCAGCTTCAGTTCCAAAACATTAAAGTGGTAAGCAGTTTTAAAATTTTAAAAGTGCTGTGGGTTTTATTTTGTGAAGCTTGGTCCCCAACTCCCATTATGATCACCTGTTTAGAGCCCCATTCAGCTCCTCTCCTGTTGTTGTGCCACTTTAGACTTTAGTGAAGCCCGGTTCCCATCCCACATTCAACTCCTGTCCTTTAATTTGCTCCCAGATCCTGTTTCTACTTCCTTCATTGCAAGAAACACTTTCTGACCCCTTGTTCTTCTCCCCAGTCAGTCTGTGTAGAGCCCCTCATTCCACTTCCCTGTCAAGCTATGTAGAGCCCCATTTGATCCTGTTTCTGCCTTCCTCACCATGAAACCCTGCCAACCCCTCATTCTGCTCCCCGGTCAAGCTGTGTGAGAAGCCTGGTTCCCGTTCCATATTCCGCTCTCCTACTTTCAGCTTTCTGAAATGATTTTATTGATTTCTGTTTTGTTTTAGAGAGTGCAGCAACATGATCCTGTTTCTACCCCTCTTTGCCATGAAACACTGCCGACCCCTCATTCTGCTCCCCCCAGTCAAGCTGTGTGAGAAGCCAGGTCACCCTCATTCCACTCCCCAGTCAAGCTGTGTAGAGCCTTGTTTGACTCTGTTCCCATTGTTGTGCTGCTGTTGTTATGCCCTTTAGAGAAGCTTGATCTGCTATATTGTTACAAAAAGTGGCAAACAGTTTTAAAATGTGGTTCCCAAACTCACAGTTCCCGATCCCTTTTCAGCTCCCAGATCCTGTTTCTGCACAGTTCCCAATCCGCGTTCAGCTCCCTGATCCTGTTTCTGCACAGTTCTCAATATGTGTTCAGCTCCACGATCCTGTTTCTGCATTCCTTGCCAAGAAATGCTGCCTGACCCCTCATTCTACTCCATGGTCAATGCTGTGTATTTTATTTATTCTTTAAATCAGCTTGTTTTAAAAAAAATCAATCCAGTGGAAAGTAGTTTTCAAAGTTTTAGAAGTTGCTGCTTATGTACGCCTAAGATCAAGAAGAGCTGTCTAATGCTGTGGATTTTATTTATTCTTAGCTGCACTGTACTGTATTCTAAATTGACTGATTTTCTACAGTAATAAATCTTAAAAAAACATCCATCATCTGGTCATTGTTTGGTTACTACGTAGATTTTTATTACGTAACAAATTTGCAAACACAAATGCTTACGGATTACCAGTTCTGACTGTATCAAGTATGGTCTTCTTGTATCACTGTTATGGTACCTAATAGATGTGTGGGCAGCATTTTATTTGCACACAGCAATTAACTGAAACACAGCAATTGACTGAAATAAAATATGATTGAGTGTTTCATCTGCCACTTTGCAGGTCCTATGCCACCAAATTAATTATTTACTGATGGAGCAGCACAAGTAAACCGACATACAAACAATGAAATTGCCATGTCCACAGCATATTTTGTTTTCTATATGCATTCTATGAGCATTACTCTGCCAATATCTGCGTGTGTGCTCAGCGCTAATAATACAACTGATGGAGTGGTACATTTACATCTTCACAGCTCCTATGACACCGTTATAAGTCTTTACTGACTGAGCACCACAAGTACACAGACCTAAAAAAGTAACACTACTGTGTGTACATCCTCTTTTGCCATTGCATCCCCCAAACATAGCAGTGCTGAACCTTTTTTTTTTTTTAGGTGTTTTGGGTTTTGAGGATGGGTGGGGTGCGTGCTTTTTTGCAACATTCTTACCTGTATCAGCAGTGGCTGAAGTGTTTACTATGGACTAATTTGACATTAGGAACATGGCCATGTAGTCTGTAGTCTAGAGAACTGGACATGGTAGAGCACAACTAATAAAGGGTAACCAAAAAAATTCCCCTGCTTTGTGACTGCTGATGTTCTGTCTTTTGTGTTTCAGTTCCTTGGCTGTGGCATTTTGAACATTGTGACTGCTAGTATCATCCCTTGTCATGAAGGCACTAAATGGTTAGAACACAGCGATGATTAGAAATGTCTCTGCAATTGCACTTACATATAACAATGAACATCAGCAGTCAGAAACCAGGGTGTATTTCAATTTATTCTGTGTGCATCACCCTGTCATCTGCTGCCTGCCAACTCTGCAAGAATGTTGCAATTGAAGGGGCAGTCCATTGCCTATTTGCAGTTCCTATGCCACCAAATTAATTTGCTTCTGATGGTTAAAAGTAAGGACACATTCAAAAAAATGACATTGCCATGGTATATCTGCATTACCCTGCCAATTTCTGTCTCTGTACTGTGCCCTAATTATATAAGTGATGGAGCGGTCCAGTAGCCTATTCAGAGCTCCTATGCCACTGAAGAAATTCTTTACTGAGTAAGCACTACAAGTAAATTGACATACGAAACTGACATCGCTATGTATTCAGCATCCCCTGAACATAAGGGTTCAAAAACATTTTTGTTTGGATGTTGGTGGTGTGTGTTGGGAGGGGGAGTGGGCTGAGTGAGGGATTGCCCTTTTTGAAAATTTCTTGCCAATGTCATTAGTACCAGAAGTGTTTGCTGTGGACTAATATGAAGAATAGGAACATGGGTGTGTATTCTGCAGGCTGGAGAACTGGACTTGGTAATGCACAGGTAATAAATGGGAATAAAAATATCTCCTTTTTGTAAAGTTCTTGCCGGTGTCAGAAGTGTCTGAAGTGTGCAGTATGGTCTAATATGACATAGGGAACATGGTAATCTATTCTGCAGTGTGGCAAGCTGGACATGGTAGTGCACAAATAATAAAGGGGTAAAAAGCTAGCTTTCTTACCACTGATGTTCGTTTTTATTGTGCAATGGATGTTCCATTTTGAGCCTTTTGCCAGCTGATATTGTCTCTATCTGTGACAGGAGCAAATGGGTAGCACACAGCTAATTACAAAAATGTCTCAGCCATTGCAATAACACATAAGTTATGTGTTATTGCAATAGCTGAGACATGTTTATCAACAAGCACTAACTATCAGCATTCAGAAATCAGGGATTTTTATTTGTTTTTTTCTAGTTATTCTACATGCATTACCCTGCCAACGTTCTGTCTTTGTATTCCCCACTAATACTGTTACTCATGGAGCATCCCATAAGCTTTCCCCCCATCTCCTATGCTGCCAAAGTAATGATTTACTGATGGAGCACTAAAAGTAAACAGTCCTATAAAAATAACATCACTATGTCCTCAGCATTGGTTTCCTTCACATTGCAAGCATACAATGGTTTGGAAGCATTTTCATGGTTTTTGTTTGTGTTGTGGGGGTATTGTGGTGAGGCTTGGTCTTTTGTCAACTACTGTATCTGGATGGTGTTATCACTGGTGAATGTGGAGCATTGTCTGACCAAGCACTGAAGAGAGTGGAATCTGTCACACCTGGCAGGTACTGAACTGGAATTTATGATCCTGCCACATATGAAATGATATGCAGGGAAGTTTGATGTTTCATAAAGAATTACAATATTCCCATACATAAAAGTAAATGTTATCTAGTCAGGTACAAACAAGCTCAATGTGTGACTGGTTGCTGTAAATCTTATATTAAGTGTATGATTTCAATCATATGCACACATTGGCCCAGATATTCAAACTGCGCCCAAAAAGTGCGCAATAGCAGGAGCAAGTGCAAGTCTATTGCGCCCATGCGCAAGAGGCGTGATATTCAAAAATGGAGCAGGCCAAATTGCGCCTACAGCTGACGACTGAATATCGTACCACCTGCATCATAACGCAACTTGGGAGGGGAAGCTGAGCAGATCTGATGTGCCATAGCACAACAAGGGATGTTCAGCTGAGCAGTCCAGAGGTGCCATAGTGCAACCAGGGAGCCCCCCAGCTGCAGAGCAATGTAACAGCACAATCAGGGAGGTAGGAGCCCACCACCCATGCCACAGATGGGCACAGGAACACACAGCAGAACAGACATCATCCCCCCATACCCCAAGCACTGCACAACTGGGGGAGGGCTGGAATAACCACTGGCCCATGGAGACAAGCACCCAACCCACAGCCGGGTCATAGTGCCCCATCACACCTACTGGCAAGCTGTGACTGGCACACAAGAAGGGCAGACCACCCCGTGCCACACCATCCCCCCCCAGTGCAGAGCACACCCTGCACCGTGACCCCCAGACACCACCCCATGAGCAGTGACCACCACTGCAGGAAACCCCAGGCATGCCACCACCCCCACTGTGTCAATGCAACCCTGTGCACCACAGAACCATGCAAGCCAGCCTCACCATGAGCACCCATCAGTGGGTTGCAGCACACGACAATGCAACAATGGCAGACACAGTGCCACCACGCACAGTCCCCCTGAGGTACTGCTGAGAGACCGACCATGCGTCGGCACAAGAGGTACCCCACATGGGACGGACGTGCCCTTGACACCACCACCAGTGGTACAGTGCCCTGCACAGTATTCCAGTGACACACCCCGACCCACCACTGGCCACAACAGCCAGCACAGACACCCACAGTGGTGCGTGGAAGCATGCACCACACCAGATGCCACACAGGGTATGGACAGACACCCACCCATACCCAAGGGCACAACAACACAGGAACGTAGTGGTGGGGCAACCAAGCCCCCATTGTTGGCCCATGTAAGCCATGTACACACAACCCGCAGTCTTCCATGGCACTGGAGTGCCAGCCACCCTGCGCAGGCACTGTGGACCCGTACACCACCAGTAGTCACCCGAGCACAAGCCAGAGACAGTGGGGCACATCCCCTGCAACACACACAAGCCACAGCATGGAGGTGGGACAATGACTGTGGTGGCCACAGTGCCACCCGAGCCAGGTATGCACCACACCAGTGACAGTGGCAACCCAGCAAAGTGATGGGTACAGTGTCCGCCCTGCAGGGAATGCCACCACTAACATGCCAGTGGACCGTGCTGGTCACAGACAGGCATGTGTGCCAGTTGCACAGGCCATGGATGGGCTGATGGGTGTGCCATGGACACAGAGCATGTGCCATGGACCACTGCACACAGTCATCCAGTGCACAGGAAACAACACACACAACACAGACACTGACTGATATCTACCCCCACAATGTAGTCACCTCCACACGGACACACACACATACCCATGACTGCACCACCCATGATGCCATGCACACCACTGCAGCTGAGCACCCATAGCCCACTGCAAATCAGAGACCACCACAGTATTCATATCAAATTCAAATGTAATGTAAATATATAAAAGTGAACTATGTACAACAATAAAAACTATATACAAGCTTGGGGGACACAAACAAGGTGGGGGTGGGTAGGGGAAAGG
Source organism: Neoceratodus forsteri (assembly GCA_016271365.2). Lineage (NCBI taxonomy): Eukaryota > Metazoa > Chordata > Ceratodontiformes > Ceratodontidae > Neoceratodus > Neoceratodus forsteri. The sequence continues at coordinate 1,397,979,852 of CM057450.1, forward strand.
GGTGGACAAATGGGATGGGATAGGAGGGGTGTGAGGGTGGGTCCAGGGGCATAGGGGAAGTCAGGGACCAAAAAACTGTCATCTGGACCGCCGTTCCTGGCTCTGGGACCTCCAGCCTCTGTGCCGCCGCAGCACCCCCGTTGTGTCCAGCCTCCTCAAGATGTCGAGGGACTCACGGGCCAGCTGAAGGAGCTCCCGTAAGGTGTCACGAATGTCCCTGAGATGGCGTGTACCTAGGACAAGAGAGCACAGTCAATAGGTGTGAATGCACAAACCCATACAGCCCACCCACTGTGCATGGCATACAGCCATAGGACATACCACTGTGAGCATCACAGCAGGGACACCAAACTGATCCTGGCACGGATGGACAGTTTGCGGGAGGATGTGACCGCTGTCATTGACAGGCATGCACAGGTGTTCATTGCTGTCATGGCCACAATGGGCACACAGTCAGGTGCCCATGCATCGTGGACACCATGCAGTGCACTATCCACCCCCCGTTCCTGGCATCATGCGACTCCCACCCTGTCGATGCCAGGTTCAGCTGTGGGCATCCTGAGCACTCCTTGTGCAGGCATGTTCGGTGTGCTGCAGACCCCTGCGTGAGCATGGTCACGTTCATGCAGTGGAACCCTTGGGGGACCATCAATGCCACCCCATGAGGCCAGCGGTCAGCCTGCCAGTGCTGGTGGGTCTTGGCGGGGCCGCCCATGCATCTGTGGTGGCTGTGGCACTGTGTCGCATGACTGACCTGTCTCCCAGCGTGGCTACTGTCTGGTGCTGCCCTGTGTGCATTGTGTGTGTCAGTGGGCAGTGCACGAGTGGGTATCCGGCCCTGCATATGGACACACAGTCCACCTGCACACCCTCCCGGCTGCTGTCCGCATTTGCCTGTGCATGATGATGCCTGCATTGCGCTGTACACCAAAGTGCAATGGTGCTCAGCATCTGACACACGCACATGGACAGGCAGTGGGCGTGGTGGCCTGTGGACATGTGTGTTGCTAGAGTGTGCGTTCTGGATCGGTGTGCCTTCTGCCCTCTGTGCACATTTGTTGCATTGTTTGTGTGCGTGTGTGTGTCCTTAGACATTGCATGTTAATCCTCACCCATCCCTGGTTGTGTGTGTGCCTCTGTGCTCTGCCACTTCCCTTGATGGTATGCATCCCTGGTGTGTGTCCATGCATGTTTGTGGGTTGTGCCTTGGCCACTGGTGGTTGCGCATGGCCCCATGACCTACCTGGGTTGACTGAAGTGCTCCTCCATGATGGTGTCCCGGTGCAGCTGTGCCAGCCGGAGCAGTCGGGGGTCCCGTTGGCCAAGGGGGGGGCTGCCCATCACCATCATCACTGGTGTCCCCATCGTCCCCATTGCTGTCCCCCTCTTCGACCTGTATGGTTATCCCACATTCATTGGCCATGTTGTGCAGGATGCAACAGGTCAGGAATATCCCGCAGGCCTTTAAGGGGCTGTACTGTAGGGCACCACCGGAGGTGTCCAGGCAACGGAAATGTGCCTTCAGCATCCCGAACACCCGCTCAATGACATTATGTGTGGTGGCGTGTGCCTCATTGTAGCGTTGCTGTGATGGGGTCACGGGCAGCCGGTAGGGTGTGAGCAGCCAGGGACGGAGTGGGTATCCACTGTCACTTGTGTGTAGAGGGCGGAGGTTAGTTTTGTGATCAGCATCACCCTGCCCCAGGCCATGAAGGCCACTACCCATGCCACCTCTGGCCATGCCCCCCCAGGTCCTATGATTGTCCATGTGGTTTGCATACTCACCCAGTAGGTGTCCAGTGGGGGATGTCTACGCTCTTGAATCTGTGACACAGTGCCGACTGGTGTCAGATGAAAGAATCGTGTGCTCCCCAGGGTGCGTGGCACAGACACTGATGATGCTCCCCCTGGCATCGCACAACACCTGGCAGTTGATGCTAGCATAGCCCTTGCGGTTCATGTATGTGGCCCCCTTGGGGTCAGGTGGTGTGCGTATGGCCACATGGGTGCAGTCTATTGCCACTAGCATGCCAGGCATACGTGCTACCCTGTGGAACTCCTGCATGTTTGCTGTGCGCTCCGCCACTGTGCTGGGGAAATGGATGTACTCCTCAGCATGTGGCAGCAGTGCGCTGAGGAATTGGGTGAGGTGGCGTGATGTGGCCGACTGGGTTATGCCTGTGGTGTCCCCAGTTGGTCTCTGGAAGGTACCTGTGGTGAGCAAGCACCTGCAGGCTGTTACCTTGGTCTCCACTGAGAGGGCATGGCTCCGTCGTGTGGGTGCCTTCATCACATCACTGCACAGCTCACAGAGCTGCCTCAGAATTGCCCTGTTCAGGTGGTACCAGCTCACAATCTCAGTATCAGTGTACAGCTCGAAGCTGATGCGGGCTAGGTACTGCCTGTTGGGGGCATACCGCCGACGGGCCCTCCCATGGCCATGTCCCCCTACCGCCTGCCTTCTCACCCCCCTCATTATGGCCTCCATGTGGAAGGTGGCACTGGCCATGTCCCTGGCTTGTGTTCACCCCCCCGGCAGCTGTTGCTGCATTGCCCCCGCTGTCCTAGCTGCTACCTCCCCTGCACCGGGTACACTTGCCTGTGCTGGCCTCTGTGTTGTGTGGCCCCCCACACCTTCCCTGTGCCTGGCTGTTCACAGTGACCTTTCCCTGGCCTGCCCTGTTTGTACCTCCTGCCCTGTCTGTCTGCCTCTGCCTCTGACACATGTGGCTTCCCTGTAGCATTCTTGCACCTCTTCCTTGCTCCTTTTTATTTTGGCTCATTTCTGCTATGGCGCAACTTCCGCTTGCTCCAGTATTGCGCATGGCGCAAGTCTTTGAATATCACACTGCGCCATTTATGCATGGTTCCTCTCCCTTCGGTTGCGCATGCCTTCATTATCATTGCGCTGTTGCTCAGCATGATTTCGGGGGTGCAACTGCCTCCAGCTGAATATCGCAGAATGGCGCAATTTCAGACTTGCGCAGGCGCAACCCTATTGCGCATGGCTTATCTCTTTTGAATATCTGGGCCATTGTGTATTTTGTTTATTTATGTGTGTAAAATATTAACTTGACTAGAGAAACTGCAGTTGACGGATAGGTGCTGCAGACACACTGACATTCGTTTTTTGATTTTAACATGCCATTATTTGATTCAATGATAGCTGGCTGTTAAACCCCTTCTCTAAACTATGCTTCAGCATTTTTATCCCACCTAAAAAACAGTACTGTTTTAAGCATGATTTAGATTAACATTAGAATAACAGTGGCACCATAACCCCTCATCTTGTCCCCCAACTGACATCTTCTGAAATAACATTGTAATATTCATTGGCAGCAAAACATTCTTTTTGTTCTATAGTTTAAATATTGGGCCCAGTTCTAGAAAGGAAATTACTCCAGATGCAAGTAATGCAATTGCAGAACTTATGCAACAGCAACTGCGACATGCAATATACGGGCTATTCTAGAACTTGTGAATATATGCCAAACATAGCTGCGCAGGGTGCGACAAGCAAGATACACCATATAAAAGGGCATAACATGCAGCTGCGGCCCAACATACACCAGCAGATACACCACAGCCATGGCAGAAGCTGCAGCTGAAAGACAGAGGAGGAAGAAGATTTCAGCCATGAGGAGGTTAACACACTGGTGGAGCAAATAGACCACCACCATGCACTCCTCATGAGTCATGGAGGGGATGCCAAGAGGAGGGATAAATGCAAGAGGGCATGGGATAGGGTGACATGCAGAGTCAATGCCATCGCTCCACAGAACAGGACAGTCCGAGATGTACAAAAGAAGTACAATGACCTCAAGCACCTGGTGAAGTGCAAGGTGGTGCACAACAGGCACAGGGCACAGGGGGCGGACCAACCCAGCAGAAGCCACTCAGCAGCATCAAGAGGAGGATAGCAGCACATCTCAGCCAGCAGAACATCGCTGAAGTAACACAGCTGGACATGTTCAGACAGCAGACAGTCACAGGTAGGGACAAGCAACCAGCATTGTATGTGACAGGCCAGACATGGCAACAGCACCAAAGCCAACGGCAAAGGCGGGGTGGGTGGGGTGACAATGTGTAGGCAAATGTAATGGTGGGGAGGCATGCCACAGGAATGTCACATGGCCACAGCTGGCCACAGAGTGGGCCAAGGGATCCAGACAATAGTGAGGGGCAAGCCAGGGACAGGCATGTGTGCAGCTGACATGTGCAGCAGTGCAAAGGAATGACCCATGCCCAACAGTGAAGGGGCTGGCATGTGCACATGAAACCGGGGGGGGGGATTTGCACAGGAATGGGCTGGGTCACACTGGGTGTTGCTGTGTCCTGCACTGTGTACTGTTGGGGGGGGCATGCTGAGGCATGGTCTGGGCTGCACAGGGTGTTGCTGTGTCCTGAACTATGTACTGTTCGCGGGCATGCTGAGGTATGGTCTGGGCTGCACTGGGTGTTGCTGTGTCCTGCACTGTGTCCTGGTGGGGGAGGGCATGCTGAGGTATGGTCTGGGCTGCACTGGGTGTTGCTGTGTCCTGCACTGTGTACTGTTGGGAGGGGCATGCTGAGGCATGGTCTGGGCTGCACTGGTGTTGTTGTGTCTTGTACTATGTACTGTTGGGGGGGCATGCTGATGTATGGTCTGGGCTGCACCAGGGGTTGCTGTGACATGCACTGTGTGCTGGGGGGCTCGTGCACAGGCATGGGCAGGGCTGTAGGGAGGGGGCATGGGTCACTGTCCCAGTGCCTGCAGAGTGCGGACGAGGGCTGCCGGGGTTGTGCATGGATGGCAGGGACAACGTAGTCACCCAGTGGTGCAGGCCCCTCCTGCACAGTGGTGCCCCATAAGCGTGGACGTGCACAGTGCCACTGTGCAGTGGGGAGCTGTACGGGGCAGCTGTGTGACAGCTGGAGTTGTCGTACCAGGCTGGATGGCACAGCAAGGGAAGCAATGGTGGGGGGTCCACACCATCTGTGCAGGACCCATGTACAGTGATGGCATACACCAGGTGGGACAGCTCAGCAGTGTGGTGGGTGCAATGCCATAGCGCAAATCCAAAGCTGACCTGTGAGGGCAACACTGATCAGGCAGGAGAGGGCACACTGTGATGCGGAGACACACTAACATGTTTCCCATCAAACAGGTGCTGTGGCAGCTGGCGCTGGTGGTCCCAGTGGAGCCAGATGGTGGGAGCAGCAGCAGCAGGGCCAGGATGATGCCAGTATGGCCCAGGCCACCGGTACGGTGTCGGACCATGGTAACAGCCCTATGAACACTGAAGGCAGCCTTGCCACCAGTACACCTGTGGCTAGAACACCGGAGCTGATGTCAGAGCCTGAGGGGAGTGGGGATGGCAACAGCCCCATGGTTGAGGAGGCAGTGGACAGCAGTGAGGAGGATGCAGCTGGACTGCCACTGGAGCAGCAGGGGACCACCAAGGACACCCCCAGCAGTGATGCCACATCTGTGGAGGCAGTGTGGATGCCTGTTGTCGAGCAGGAGGCATTGGACCAAGAACAACCAGGGGCAGAGGACACTGCCATAAGGTTGCTGAGTCCACTGAGCACCCGTGGACTGGAGGACCAGTTGGATGAGGCTGTCCATGAGCTGCAGGACAATATTTCCCCACCAGCCTACATTGGGGACTACTGCCAGTTGGTGCTGGCCGGCCAGGGGGATGTCAGGCAGGAGCTGGGGAACATACAGCAGAGCATGCAGGAGCACCACACCTGCATGGAGCTGCAGCTATCCAGCATTGCTGGCATTGCTGGCTGGCTGTAGGCATTCACCAAGGACTCATCAGTATGCAAGGCTGGCCACTGTGGTGTCAGCTGTGGACAGTACATAGTACCGAGTCTCGGTTATGCGGTCTGCACATGCCACCAGCTGTGGCCACCCCCCTATGCATGGTTGCCCACCGTTGCACTGATGTGCACACCTGCTCCCACACTGTGGCCCAGGTGCTGTGTGACCAACTGGCCCTTTGGGTGTGGGGATAGTGCTAGTGACCTCTGACCATGTTACCTGCCCCAGGGCAGAATGGTATGGGGGGCATGTGGCACTGGTGTGTTCCTTGACCAATGGGTGTGCACCTGCACCTGTGTGTCACCCCACCTCAGGCCAGTGGTACCTCAGGGTGTCCATGGGTCATAGCCACACATGCCCTTGCCCAGGGGGGTACCTGGCCTACTGTGACATGGGCACCACCAGGACAGTGCACATACTTACAGTGCACCTCTGTCATGTGCACCCCACATGGCTGGGGCCATGGCCCTGTCACACTGTCACTGTGCCGCTGCAACAGGGATGTGTGTCTGTGTGGTAGGGGAGTGTCAAATGCAGTGGTGGGCTGGCCCACATGCTGGCCTGTGTGCCATATCCAGTCACGATGTCATGTCCTCCCATGTAGCACCATCTATGTCTGTGCGTGGCACATGGCAGCCCATGTCCTGGCTGTCCTGCATGGCATGGGTCGGGAGCGGCTGGACGTCACCTCAGACTGTGCAGGGGGTCTACACAGGTCATTGCCTGTGCTGAACACACAGGTGCATGGTCACCTGCTCAGCTGGCCATGTACCACTGTCCCTGTACCATTCCCTACATGTTATGCCTGTCGGGTACGCATCTGGCCACATCCACCCTGTGCAGGGTTGGTCACAGCAGGGTGTCCTGGGGGCCATCCTGGGCCATGTGTGGGGCCATGCCTGTGGGATGGAGACAGTGGGGGTGGGTTGCAGCACCCACAGGCAGCTGGACACAGTGGCACTTACTGTTGTGTACTAACCCATGTCCATTCCCTCCCTAGCTCCACAGCAGACACATATGGCTCTTTGGTGACTATATGACATTGCTCAATGAGCACATTACCAATGCCTGTACAGCACTGTCTACCTGACAATGTTGCTGTCTGTCCCCTGTGTAGGAATCAGCACCTCTGCACAGGACCAGGTACATGCTGCCACACCGCAGCTGCTCTGGGGGTCACTGACTGTGCCACAGGCTTATGTTGCCCTGCACTTTCTCCATCCAGGTGTGCTCCAGATCCATCAGCTCTACCCACTGTGGACACTATGGTGCACAGTACAGTTAAGTCACTGTCAGTCCCCATGCCAGCACCCACGGTTGGCTTTGGGCCAACCCCATGGGCACCTGGTGGTTGTGGCCACATGCAGCTGTGCATGGGAGTGGTGGTGCAGACATGTGGCAGGGCTGCATGCAGTGCTCCACACCAACACCATGCAGGGTTGGGCTGATACTTGCCTCTGCAGGGGATGGGTGCCATGTTGGTGCACTGTGGTACTGTATGCAGCACTGTGTGCCTGGCCCCTGCATGGCACAGCTCAGCCTTTACACACCTCATGCTGTGCTTGTCATTGGCGAGGGAAAACCACCCGAGGTGGTGGCCCACAATTGCAGACCTGTGGTCCGGCCCTGACCCATGTCCCATGGCCAGTGTCCAGTGTTGCGCATGGTGGGTGGGTGTGGACTGCACAGCCATGGTGACATTGTGTAGTGATGCTTGTGCCATTCTTTCCCCTGTTATAGGTGCCATGCGATGACCAGCAAATATGTCCTCGGTGTCATCCCTCAGCCTCAGCAGGCATTTCAATTTCAATTTCAATTTCAATTTCAACTTTATTTTTAAAAGGCGCTTTTCTTAAATCAAAGCGCCTGTACAAATAAATATGACAATAAATATAGTAAATCAAATCAACAGAAATCCTTAAAAGCTATATTAAAAAGGTGGGTCTTCAACTCCCTTTTAAAACTAAGGACGGTCGGGCAATCTCACACCTGATGAGGTAGAGAGTTCCACAGGGTAGGTGCCATAAAACTAAAAGATCTAGCACCAGATGTTTTCAGACGTACCCTGGGAATCTCTAGCAATCCCTCGTCAGTGGATCGGAGGGGGCGAGAGGGACTATAGGGGCACAGGAGCTCTTTCAGGTAGGCAGGTCCCAGATCATGTAGGGCTTTATAGGTCAGCAAACCGACCTTGAAGGTAATTCGCCCAAAACACTGGCAGCCAGTGCAGTCCGTGGAGCACAGGCGTTATGTGACTGGATCTAGAGACTCCAGTCAACAGCCTGGCTGCCGCATTCTGCACCAGCTGCAGACGGCGAAGTTCAACCCCCGATAGCCCTAGGTATAGGGAGTTACAGTAGTCAAGCCGGGAGGTAACAAAGGCGTGGATTAATGTTGGAAGGTCCTCTGGAGGAACCAAGTGCTTCACCCTGGCAATATTCCTCAGATGAAAAAAGGAAGTCTTTATAACCGCTGACACCTGGGATTTGAGTGTCAAATGGTCATCAAGTACTACGCCAAGATTTCGCACCTGGTCTGAGGTCATCAGCTGGACACCTCCAAGCCATAGGCCTGAGGGTGATCCCCTCTGGCAGACCCACCTCACAGCGACCTAAATCTACAACCAACACCTCAGTTTTCTCCGGATTTAACCTCAGCCAACTCCCATTCATCCATTCTTGGATTTCTTCAAGGCAGTTATTAAATACTGACAAGGCAGCGTCCTGACGGGCACAAAGACATATACAGCTGGGTATCATCAGCATAGCAGTGAAAACCCAAACCGTGCGCCTAATAATCACCCCAATGGTAGCATATACACCGAAAACAACATGGGTGTTAAATGGAGCCCTGTGGTACTCCACAGGGCAGGGAGAATGATGTTGAGGAAAAATTCCACACCACTCTCTGAGTCCTACCCTCAAGGTAAGATTGAAACCATCTGAGGACCGCACTCAGACAGTCCACAGACTAACCGTAGGCACTCCAATAACACACCATGGTCAATGGTGTCAAACGGCTGCCGAGAGATCAAGTAGTACCAAGATGGATCGGGTCCTACGATCTCTTGCCATTAGGAGGTCATTTAGTACCCGTATGAGCGCTGTCTCGGTACTATGCCTTTTCCTAAATCCAGACTGGGAGCGAATTGTAGATATTGTTGTTGGTCAGATGATCCTCCAACTGCACTGCGACCACTTTCTCAATAACTTTACCCACAAAGGGTAAGTTAGAGACTGGCCTGTAATTTGCTAGACAGTTTGGGTCTAAGGAGGGTTTCTTTAAAAGGGGCTTAATTGTAGCCTCTTTGAGGGGATCTGGAAAATTCCCCCTCTCCAAAGACTTCCATACGATCAAAGCTAGGACTAGGCCAATCTTATCCACGCAACCCACTAAGAGGCACATGGGACCAGGGTCCAAATCACAGCAGGTCGGTCGCAGTGCTCGAATGATCATCACAACATCCTCGATTATGGGAAGGCTGAAGTCAGACCATTCCAACTGGCATGCCCCTAATTTCAATCCACACGAGACAGTGCTGCTGGTGAACCATGTTCAGCAGTGGGATAGGACGCTGCTGCCACCTGAGAGCCGGAGCAGCAGTGCCATGGAGTGGGAGCAGGTGTGGATGGCCATCTGTGCATGCATGGCAGAGATGACATGGTAGTAATATAAAAATTCCCAATTTTAAAAAAGTGGACTTTCATAAAATTAGGCATTACTTTCGTGGAATTGGAAATCAGATTTCGCTGGGTTAATGTTGGATGAAATGTGGTACATCTTAGTGGATAAAATAAAAGAGACTGCAGATGTAAATATACCATATACAAGAAACAATTCTAAATTGGGTGGTTCCCCTAAATGGATAACCTGTAAAATTAAAAGACAGATAAATGAAAAACATAAACTGTAGAGATTAGCAAAACTTGATCTAAACCTAATGCCAAAGTACAAAGAACAGGTTAAATATGTTAACAAATTAATAAAAGATGCCAAAACAAATTTTGAAATTAAATTAGCAACTAGAAGCAAAAATAACTACAAAGCATTTTATGCATATATTATTAACAAAATAGGGAATAGACAAACAGTAGGCCCCTTTAAAGATGACAGTGGCAACTTATTCAATGATAAGGAAATGGTAGAGGTTCAAAATCAATATTTTGCTACTGTGTTTAACCCCAAAGATACTGTAACAACTAACATTAAATATAATACAAAAAATGAAAAACTGATTAACATTGATATAAAAGATGTAATGGATAGATTAAAGAGAGTTAAGACTAACAAATCCCCTGGGCCAGACAATATACATCCTAGATTGATTTATGAAATAGCAGAGGTAATAGCTTATCCATTAGCTTTTATTTTTCAAGAGTCATTGGATAGAGGAGAGGCTGTTAGTAGATGGAGGGAAGCTCATGTTGTCCCCATTTTTAAAAAGGGAAAGAAGGATTGCCTGATAATTATAGAACAGTTAGTTTAACATGTACACTTGGGAAAATTTTGGAAAGTATAATAAAAGATCCTATCCAAGACCACATAATTATAAATGACCTTGCTGATCGTAGTCAACATGGGTTTACAAAGTCACGATCATGTCAAACTAACTTGTTGAGTTTTTATGAAAAAGTTAGCAATGTTTTGGATCAGGGTAGATCAGTGGATGTTATCCAGTTAAATTATTCCAAAGCATTCGATAAATTACCTCATGAAGAACTAATTAAATCCCTTCTTGTACTAAATATAAATGGGATCCTTGTAAATTGGATATCGGAATGGTTGGAGCATAGGAGGCAGAGAGTGGTGATTAATGGGCTGTTATCTGATTGGCTTTCTGTGACAAGTGGGGTCCCTCAGGGCTCAGTGTTGGGCCCCTGCTTGTTCAACATATATATATATATATATATATATATATATATATATATATATATATATATCGTTACAATATAATAAGGGAAATGTATGGATAACCAAGTTTGCCGATGACTGTAGAGTGGGAGCAGTAATAGATTCACCTTCAGAATATATTGGACTTCAGGATGCACTCAAATATATTGAGAGGTGGACAGTAGATCATAAACTTATACTAAATGAGGATAAATGTATTGTCCTACACATGGGCAAGAAAAATGTGGAATTTAATTACACTATCAATAACAAACAATTAAAAAATGTGATACAGGAAAGGGATTTGGGTGTTATTATACAAAATGACCTTTCATTTACTGCTCATTGTGATCAAACTATAAAAAATGCTAATAGGGCTCTTAACTGTATATTGAGACATACAGTAAGTAGAAGCAAAGAGGTTGTGATCCCACTGTATGGATAGTTGGTTAGAACTCACTTGGAGTATTGTTCCCAGGTCTGGGCCCCTTACACCAAGGGTGAGATAGCGAGAGTGGAGAGAGTGCAATGAAGGGCTACCCGATCAATACTGGGACTTAAAAATATGACATATGAGGATAGGTTGATCAATTTGGACCTGTATTCCTTGGCTTATAGAAGATGGAGGGGTGATATGATCTTAGTTTATAGATCATTTCAAGATATCGCTCTCAGAGAAGATTTAGGACTTGAATTATTTGTTAGAAATTAGTATACAAGAGCTCATTGTAGACAAATTAAACAACAAAAAAGGAAATCTCAAAAAAGGAAACAGTGGTTCAGTCAGAGGGTTGTTTCAAGGTGGAATTCTCTTCCCCATGATATAGTTAATAGTCCAACTTTAGATATTTTTAAAGTAAGATTGGACGATTATAGTAGAACCAAGTTTTTAGTTTATTAATTTGTTCACTTGATGATATAATAAACCCTTGCAAGCAGTCAAGGACGAAAGTCTATATATGCTTTGTGACAACTATGAAACTATGAACTATGAAACATGCAGGACCATCCGCCAGCTGACACACCACTGGCAGGACCTGTCATGGAGGGAGGCTGGGATCCTGCAGCAGATGCTCAGCATGGCACAGCGCAGAGATGCAGACATGTAGTCTGGCAGGTGCCTGGTGTTGGTATGTATACCTACAGCTGTTCGTCTGTTGCAGCAGTGCTGGCATGGTGGCTATGGTGCATGATGCCTCCCACACACTCACCTGTCCCTTCACCCCACAGGTTCCACTGGGATGACCCACAGCATGCAGCAGAGCCGCATCACCAGCCTCAGGCAGGAGGTGCTTCACTGGAGGTCAGGTAAGTACATGCTTTGGTCCCCTTGTGCCGTGGCCATGGCTGGCGGCCACATTGTGGCTGGTGCTGCACCCTCACATAGATTGCCTATGTGTGTGTGCCCCCCTGTCTGGGCCCAGCACTGACAGCATCCTTTACATTCCTACAGGTGTCCATAGCAAGCTGCCACAGTGGCAGAGGGCCCTGCTGAGGGCTATGGATGACATGAAGGCCCGCGATGCAGCAGAGTACCTGCTGCACACCCAGCGCAGGCTGCAGAAGGCCAGGGTGCTGCCACCAACCTCATCCTCCTCCTCCACTTCTTCCACAATGGTGGCATCTGAAGAGGACCCAGCAATGATCGACACATAGCCAGATCAGGGGGACCTCACAGATGGTGGACAACAGGGGCTGGAACAGCCAGAGCCACACAGCCTGGCCACAGAGTGCACAGTGACAGCTGATGGAGATGGGGCCATGGCTGCACCACCTACTGGGCCCGCAGATGAGGACATCACAGCATGGGCAGGCAAGGATGCCCCACTGCCTGACACTGTGCCATGCACTGCTGTTCCTGCAGCATGGGACACTGGACCACAGCAGGAGGCAGTCATGCCAGGGTTTCAGCAGGGGGAGGCATTGCTTGTTGCAGCTGAGGGACCCACTGCTGATCCTGTGCAGGGTGGGGGTCTGGACTGGAAGTGCCTTGTGGTACCGATGTCAGCCATTTTGCAGGATATTGGATGCCTCCATGGGTCAGTGGGCACCCTTCTCAATGAACTATGGTGGACCTAGGTCCCATGGGTCCACTACAGCTGGACGTGGGTGGGGCTGTATGTGTGGGTGGGCTTGTACATAGAGGTGGATGGTATTGGTGGTTGGGACTGTACATATGGGTGTTGCAGGTTGTCATCGGGTGGGCGGGGCTGCTTATTGCTGTTGTTTTTGTGGGTGGGATTGTGTTTTAGTTGTTGGGCCTGTGTTGGGTTGTTTGTGGGTACGGGTTGGTGTTCAGGGTTGTTGTGGGTGGATGTTTGGGTTTGGGTTTACTGTTTTGTTACTGTTTCTTGCTGTTTCCTGTTATTCATCCCCATCCCCTTCCATTGTTACCCTGTATCCCTGTACCCATTTTGTACATCAAACCTTTTTCCATACACACTGTGTTTCTGTGTCTGTTCCAGGTGTGCATGGCTGTGTGTGTGTGTGTGTGTGTGCCTGTTGCTGTGCGCAGGGGTGCACACTGGTGGTGGTACCTGCTGTCCCCAATGTCCCCTTCCTGTACATCGGGTTGGTGTGTCATTTGTGCTGCTCACAGCCCAGGCCACTGTCCCGGGTCACTTCTGCATGGTGTCCTGTGTGCTGCGGGTCACCATGCATGCTATGGCATCCATGCTACCTCACATTGTACCTCCCAGCTATGTGGTGGCACAGTGCCTCTGCTGCACCCTTCCACCTCAGGGTACCATTGTTCCATGCAGGTGGCACCACTGGCATGGACATTGGTGTGTCTCACCACCATTTACCCACTGGTCTGTGCCACCCGGTGCTGTGTCCCTGTCATGGTTACACTGTTTACATGTATCAGTGGCCATGGCTGGGGCGTTGTGCTTAGTGGCACCATCGTCCCAGCATTGTGCCTGTGGCCTCTGTGCACCCTTTGTACCCTGTGTTACACTGCCCCTGTGTGCCTGCCTTCCTTGGACACTCTCTGTCTTATCTCCCATGGTGTGTTGCGGTGTGTCCAGCCTCTCTGTCCCTGCTCCTTTCTATGCTGTGTAAGTTACACCTGCTTCCACCTGGTTTATGTTACACCAGCTGGTCTTAGTGTAATTTGTGACACTGCTGCTTCTAGAATACCACCCTGGCATTTCTCTTCCATTTTCTTGGCGTATGTTCAGTTGCACATTGGCGTACCTGTGGGTTTGTCGCAACTGCGGCGTAAGTCGCCATTGGAGTACTGTGTTGCATCAATGTGCATCTCACAATGTAGAATTGCATTTGGTGCATTTGCTGGATGTATTTGCGACTTGCACCATTCCCATTGGTGAATCTGCATTGTGCATTGGCGTATGCTTTCTAGAATCAGGCCCATCGTATGCAATGCTTTCAGAAGTGAAATAGGCAACAACATTTTAATAATGGTGATAATAAATATAAATGTGGTTTACTTCAAGACTGCTCAAAAACAGCGTTCCACCATAGAATATAGTGAAATTTACATAGACATTTTTTAATTCTCATAGCAGAAATTCACTCTGTCTTATTAACAGATAAAGCAAAAGAATATAGACAGGTGTTCGGATGTAGTTCAAAAAAGAGGAAGACCAAAGAAACTAATAGATTCAGCTAAAAAAAGATTAAAGAAACAAAGAGATTTGGAGAGGTCAAAATGTTGAATATCAGTTGGAGAGCACATAGGTCACTGGCAATCACTAAGATAAAGTCTCAAATTCAGTTTCAGCTCTGAATTGGCTGGTTTACTCCTGGATTTGTGAGTACGATGAAGTCAGAAATCATGAGGGAGATGTCATTAGTTAAAAAGTTGTGATCACAGAATGCCTTTTTTGAAAGATAATGTGAATGTTCATTTCATTATATTTTTATTTGTCGAATTGTCTGAGTTTGTAGCTGTTTTTTTCACTGACATGCTAATTGTGCATTGTTAGCGGCTCAGTATATCTCAGTTAAGTCCACAATTTCTTAATTAACTGGTAATTTGTGATACAAAGGCAAACTAAATAAGACAACTGTATTTGTGTATAGACTATTGATATATAATATTTTCATTTTAAAAAGATCAAGTACTTGTAACGTGATCCCTATTTTTATCTTTTTTTTTCATTTTCTTTTCTTTGTTTATGAAACATATTGAAAAGCTATGGAGGGACTACACATGCCTCAATACCTCCACAAGTGAGTGAGAGTGAATATCATCTCAATTCTCCTGAGAGACTTTTGCAGACATATGACAATGGCCATGACTCTCAGACTGACAATAGTGGTATTGCTTCTGGCAATTCCAGGTAATTGTAATTATTTAAATTAAAGAATGGGCTAAGCTTTCTTTTGTTGGCTATATTTGTAATGCAATGGACCATTGTGTAGTAACAGTTTTAAGAAGTGAGTATGTGCAAGCCTCTGATTACACATGTCTGCAATTGGCCCACCTATTAATCTGTGTCAGTAGAAAGTGAATCGATTTTTTTTGTTTAAATTTTCCT
Organism: Neoceratodus forsteri; assembly: GCA_016271365.2. Lineage (NCBI taxonomy): Eukaryota > Metazoa > Chordata > Ceratodontiformes > Ceratodontidae > Neoceratodus > Neoceratodus forsteri. Next base: position 1,397,995,056 of record CM057450.1, read on the forward strand.
GTGTATTAAATTAAAAATGTTCAGTTGTTCTGATATTCCTCATTATGGTATTCATTTCATTATGGTATTTAAATCTCCACTGTTATACTGCCTTTTGTGGCATGTTGGCTATACATGAGGTACAAGTCAGTATGTGGTGTGATCATATGTATGAATTACCCATGTTGGGCTTTTTGTTACATTCCTAACCTGAGAGTTATTAATAAAAACATATTTAAGAAAAAAGAGGTAACAGTTTAAGATGTATGATGTGGTTATGTGTATTTATAGTGAGTAAACTTGAATGATTCTTTACTAAAATATACTGTATGTGTAATGTCTTTACATATATTTTCTTAAAAATAGCTGTACACCAGAACATTGTCATAAAATAGATGATGTTTTACAAAGCCCAGTAAATGAGATTGCAGAATTTTTTGGCTACATTGAGAAGTGAAAGAATGACAACATTTATTTATATATGCCTGTTTCGAAGTGAGTGGAGTGCATTATTTATGAGGCAGTAGTTATATTTTATGAATTTAGTCTCCCATTAAATCCTCAGTTTCTAGTGACAGGTCAAACATGGCTGTCATATGTATATAGCCAGTTCCACCCTGGCGTCCCTCCACAAGCAGATTTGCATTGAGCGTGAATCCTTTACTTAGTCCAGATTTAAATGTGAAATATCCCTTATGACTCTTTTATCTATGAAATGTGTAGTGCATAGTTCCCGACCACTTATGGCATTGTTATGTATTAAACACCCTTTATATCACCTGTTTTTTGTTTGTTGACTGTGTATATGTTTGTTTATAGTATGTCCACTTATTGGTGGCCTTTCTCTACAGTAACAACCCCTCCCCCTTCTTTATAATCAGTCCTCCCTTTTACTTTTATTTTCATTGCTGTCTATTTCCCTATGAGATGTGACCTCCATGACTAGACATAGTATTCAATATGAGCCATAAATAATTATCCATACAGTAGAATCCCCATTTCATTCTTACTGATAGTTGTACTCCTCCATATGCATCCTAGCACCCCTCTTGGTCTCTCCACAGTCTTGCCACATTGCTTGCCCATCTTTAGGTCATCAAATATATTTATACCTAAATCCACTTTCTTTTGTTGACAATTTTCTTTTTCAACCCCTATCCCCCCCACCCTTCCCCTCCCCAACATGTATTCATCCACTGGTATCTTTCACTACAAATGCTGAATGGTAACATGGAATACACAAATTCAATATTCTTCTGATCCAAAGTGGCATACAATCAAATTCACCCACATAGGCTTGAGGTGTAGCCATAACCTCCAAGTTATCTGTTGCCAAGTAAGGACAATGGATTTCTTTGACAAAGTGACAAAGTGGTAGGGTGAAGTAATGAATTTTTTCATATCATCAAAGAAATTCCAGCAAATGAAACTCAGAATATATTTGATTTTTTTGAATTTGTGTATGTGTTTAAGGGCGGATCATGAATGTAAATAAAATTAAATTATTTTCTTACTTTATATAATCTATTTGAATTGAATTTTTAATGTCTAGTTAAAGCTTTTTATATATGAGTAAAGGCTGTGGCCATGGTTGTAAAAGAAAGTATGAAATAGGTGGCTTAGGTGGCTTATGGCTTACTCTTACTTGACCTGTTTGGCGGGAACTTGTTTTAGCCAGTGTTGGCACTCTGTTAATTCAGTGGGTGGAATCAAGTATCAGCCAGTCAGGACACAGGGGTTTCTTTGCCAGTTTTATAAATTTTAATATTTGAATATCAGATGTATTCTTTAATATAAATAGTGCACTTCAAGACATGTGTATTGGTGGGATTTATACACATTTTGTGTGTTTTAAGAAACTTGGTTATACATCGCGACACAACACACAATGTGAGTGTAAATCACTCAGCAACATATACTATGTCATGCCTTATTGATTAACAATACCTTTCAATTTGTAATGTTCATAAAGTTGTAATTAAATACATACATATGATGATATTTTGTTGTCACTGACTTATAGGTGTGCTGATAGCAATGGAGAAATGGGTAACATATATTATTCAGATGCTCCCTTGAAGAAAACCTTAAGAACTGGCTGTAATGACAATGAGAGATATGGTGGGAATCAAAAATGTCAAAAGATTTCTATTACATTTTATCCTGCAATATGAAATTGCCAGCTGTTCATGTATCTGTTTATCAATTTCTTTACACTTTCAGCTCTGATCCATGTAGAGGTGATGGATGGCTGTTTGTCATTGATAGTATTGTCAATGATGATGAGGATATAGAAATTGAAGACATTGATGCATCCACGTCAAATGCAGACATTGTAAATAAGGACTCAAATAGAGCAGATGACATTGTAAATGATGATACTTATGTTGTATTCTATGTGAATTTAATGTCATTGGCCAAGAACATCAAGTATACAACATGCAGCATTTGCAAAACTGAAATAACAATCCAGTCATCAGCAGCAGGGTCTTCATTTATATTGGGTATGGATCACGTAAGTGTATGTTAAAGTCATATACCAGTAGTTAGTCTCATAGGTCCAAAATAAGGGAATCAGCCATGTAAGAGAAGGAATAAGGGCATCAAAACAGTGACACACAGTTAGTGGTTGGTGGTGGCTGCCATAACTTGTATCTTACTTAACTTTAGTAAATTATGAAATGCTGGTATGCATGGGATTCCATGCCAGGAATATGCCTTTACTGCTGCAGTAGTGACATCATTATGTTGTTCTGCTTCAGACGTGATGTCACTATATCAGCAGAACAAATTGTATTGCTGTCACATACTTGATTTCACCTGTACAATTAAGCTGGAAGTTATTCTTTGTTTTTCCTTTGGAGACTGAGTTCTGCATGCTCAGGTACAAACTAGATAGGTGGGTGAAGGGCATGAGTGTAGGGGTTGGGAGACATGTAACCACAGACAGTTGGGGTGGAGTGGGTCTTCAAATATGGGTGCAAGAGGACAGGGGGCCAACAGAACTCACAATGTGTCTGACCAGCCCTGGCAGGATGGGTAGAGCTAGAAGTAGAATGGTTAGACTGGAGGAAAAGGTGGAATGGTGGGGGGGTAAAGGCAGTCAATGGCAATCAAATTGTTGTAGTGGCCAGATAAAATTGGGAGGTAGCAGGAGTGAGTGGGTGTGTGGTAGCAGAAAGAAGTAGGCTCAATGGGAGGTTAAAGTGCTCCTGTTGGTGGACTCCATTATCAGTGGAATTAATTGGGAAGGGAGGAGTGAGGGGCAAGGCTGTGCAATCAGGGTTAAGTGTATATCTGACTTGACTGGGAATCAGAAGTGGGAAAACAATTGTTATTAAGATATATCAGGGAATGCAGGAAAGTGAAATGGTAGAACTTGAAAAAGTTAAAATAATATAATAAAATAATACAGCTACTGTAATCTATGAGTTGATGTTTACCTCATTTAATCACATATATCAATTTACTGGTTTGCCAGGGTAGAAAAATGAATACAATGGTTAGCTCACTACCAGGGATAAAAATTGAACACATAGCATCTTTATTAGAAGGAATAATGGAAGGATTAAAAAACTCACTGTTATACTTCATGTAGGCATATATGATGTGGGGCAACTGAAATAGTGAAGTTATAAAACAGGACTATCAATGCACTTTAAACAAAATACAGGAAATTGGAGGAGACATTATAATATCTGGTTTGCTCCCTACACATGGACAATATGATTTTAAAAATCCAGTACTAATAAAGCTCAATGTTTGGTTACGTTCTTTCTGTAAGCAGCAAAATATTGATATTGGATTTATGGATAATTCATTTACTTTTCATAACAAAAATCTCTTTAAATGGGATGGAATACATTTAAATAGGGCTGGTACACATATATTGAGCAGGAAAATAAATGATATCATAAACTTTCATTTAAACTGGAAAAAGAGAGGGGGCCAATTCATAACCTAAATGATAATGATTTGAATTCAGGATGGAATGTAGTATTAATAAATGCAAGAAATCTGGTAAATGAGTTTGATGAACTTCAGCATTAATTAATCTCCAAAAATATGCAAATTGCACTTATAATTGAAACCTTGTGGACCAAAGAGGATAAATGGGATAAAAGTATAGAAGGTTATCATCTTTTTTACCTATCAAGAGAATCTAAAAAGGGGGAGGTATTGCCATTTATATTGATGAAACAATCAAATGTGAAGAAACTATTAGTGATAAGGATGATGTAGAGTTATTATGGTTAAAATTAATACCAAAAGGTGCACCAAAAATTAAACTATAGTTACTATGTAGACCACCCTTGATTGCATCTGAGAATGATATAGCACTAATAAAGATTATTAGTAATTTAGATCCTGCAGATAGGATAATACTTGTGGGCAACTTTAATTTTCCAGGTATTGATTGGCAACAACAGCAAGGGATTAATAAAACAGATTGCCAATACTTAGATATGGTTAATCAGGTAGGCCTTAAACAACTAGTGATGGGAAAGACTAGGGCACAAAACACTCTCAACCTAATTTTAACTAATATGGGATCTGCAGTAAATGATACTAAAATTGATAGTCCTTCAGGAAATAGCAACCATTGTACAATTTTCTTCTATATTAAAGAAGTAAATAAAATTACTAGAACAGGTAAGACTATTATATCAGACTTTAACAGAGCTGATTTTCCTGCAATGAGAAATAGTATGAAACAGTGGAACTGGAAAAATGCATTCAAAACAAAATCTGTAAATGATATGTGGGAGGCACTAGTGGAGAAATTAAAAATAATCATACAAAATGGTATACCTAAAATTGAGAAATATGCAAATAAAAAAGGCATTCCTAAATGGCTAAGCCCTAAAATAAAAAAGCTAATTAATAAAAAACTAGACTTTGCCACAAAACAAAGAAAAGCCAAATCATCCAAGCTATAACTAAATACAGATATTTAGTTAAAAAGGTAAAGCAGGAAATTAAAAAAGATAAGAGGGATTATGAATTTAAATTGGCATCACAAGTAAATGACAATTACAAGACTTTTTACTCATATGTAAATAAAAAGAAAAGTGATAATATCATAGGACCTTTCAGAAACGAACAAGGGGAATTGCAGAATAAAAAAGACTCTGCACAAATACAAAACATTCTTTTTTGCTCAGTCTTCAATGCAGCCACCTCATTTTATAAAGGGAACAAAAATAGCTCTACACCTGGACTTATAAAAATTACAGTAGAGGATGTACTTGATAAACTAAAAAAGATTCAGACTAATAAATCACAAGGCCCTGATGAAATTCATCCAAGAGTAATATATGAACTAGCTGATCAATTAGTTGATCCCCCAACTTATATTTTTCAAGCATCGCTTGATAAGGGAGAAGTCCCACAGGGTTGGAGGGAGGCACTAGTGATCCCAATATATAAAAAAGGTGCAAAAACAGACCCACACAATTACAGACCTGTAAGTCTGACGTCTGTTATGGGTAAAATATTGGAATCCATAATAAAAAATGCTTTAATAGAACATTTAGATCAAGAAAACCTACAAGACCCTGTTCAACATGAATTTAGTAAGGGAAGATCATGTCAGATAAACCTTTTAGGCTTTTATGAGAAGGTGGGAAGGGCACTGGATGAGGGCAAAAATGTTGATGTGGTTTCTTTTGGATTTTTCGAACGCTTTTGATAAACTTCCACATCAAGAACTAGTAAATACACTCCAAGATAGTAGAGTTGATTCTAATACAACAAACTGGATAGAGGCCTTGTTGAGGATAGAAGACAAAGAGAGGTGATACATGGTGAAATGTCTGATTGGGTGGGAGTGACCAATGGGGTACCCCAGGGCTCGGTACTTGGACCTTGCCTGTTCAATATTTAGATAATATCGCTAAAAATACCAAATAAAAGGATTTGTTTGACCAAATTTGCAGATGATTGTAGGATAGGTACTATTACAAATACACAACAAAATATCTCTGAGCTTTAAGACACACTGGCACAATACAAAATTGGACAAAATCAAAATAACTAGAACTGAATAAAAAAATGTACTGTTATGCATATGGGAAAAGGAAATATCAAACCACAGTACAAAATAGAAAATACAGTACTTTGTGATACTTCTGATGAAAGAGACTTGGGAGTAACTATCAGCAGTGACCTGAAGTTTAGTACTTACTGTAACAATTTAGTAAAAAGAAATAACCAGATATTAAACTGTATATTAAGACATATAACTAGCAGAGATAGGAAGGTGATTATGCCTCAATATAGTGCCTTGGTCAGACCTAACTTAGAGTATTGTGCCCAGGTGTGGGCACCTTAAAAAAAGGATGATATTCAAAAACTGGAGGGAATTTAATGAAGGGCAACTAGGGCTGTGAAGGGTATTGAGGGCATGTCCTATGAGGAAAGACTTAGTGAGCTGGATCTATTTACCTTGGAATATAGATGCACCGGGGGGGGGGGCTATTGCATGCTTTATAGGGCAATACAAGATAAACAACTTAGAGAAGATTTGGGTTTGATACTGAGGAAATCTAAATATGAATCTAGGAAAAATCCCTATCAGTTAGAGACTCAAAGATGGCATACACTACCACGGAAACACTGGTTCAGTTTAAGAGTGGTTGCAGGGGTAGAATTCATTGCCAACTGATATAGTTAATAGCACAAGTATAGATTCATTTAAACATAGGCTGGATAATTTTTTTAGGTATAGCAAGGTATAATAACTACTAGGGGTATGAGTATCAATCATTAGATTTAAATGTTAAATTTAAAGGCAAGCATATAAGGACATTAGTCCATTAGCTTGAACATACCTATGAAACCTATATATTGCACACAATTGTGTTACAGATTTGCAAGAATAACCATACTGTTTACGAATGGGCATGTCAACCGCAACTGAGGTTTAGAGTACATGCTGATGATCTAGTATTGGCATCTGGTATAATTCTTTCTAGTAATAACTATGGAAAGGTGACACTGATGGCAAAAGCAGTGCATTTAAAGATAAAAAGGGAGTCATCATTTTTCAGATATCAGAGGCATTACGTTTTGCCCATTGTAAAGAGGTTCTGGGAATCACATCAGCAGGAGCTGTTCAGGGTTCGTAAAGGAAAAGATCTAATAATATTGGGTAACTATGTAAAAGATACATTAGACATATGACTTCCATACGACAACACTGAATTATGATTACATTGCTTAATTATTTATGGTATGTGTTAAATACAGATGGAATAGTATTGTTGTGTCATCAATAGACTGATATATCCTTTTGATAACATTTTAACGTCAGCATTTACTTAGTGAGGTAAAGCACATATAGTATTGCATTTAGATTATTTAGATTATGAATTTAAATAATCTGTTCTGCACATTTTGCACAGGAGATGGATGTATGGATAGTCCCCGGCATAACGCCCAGTACTGTTCATATACAAGCATGGACACAGGTACCAATGAAACCTTAGCAGTTGCTGTGGTAGACAAATGAGAGACTTGTCTAAAGTCCACAAATATGAAGAAATTAGCTTTTACAAGGTTGTTGGAATGCATAAGGAAGAATGGCGTCAACATAACAGAGATTGTGACAGATGCCCATGTGCAAATAGCAAGACTACTTAATAAGTTTATTGATATATAATATGAAAATATAATTAAGTGGTGATTGATCATATATCAAAATTTACCTATTAACTCTTTCTGTTATTAGCGTGTAGATAGTAATTTGCCAATAATGTTTTCTCGACAGTAGAGAGAATCAGAACCCCTCTGTTGCATAACACACTGGTTGTGCATAGTTGCCCATCCAGTATTCTATCTCTCTTTCTCTATCTCTCTCTGTCTCTGGTCCATCATGCATGTCCATTATCCACCTACTTGTTGCCCTCACTCTAGTAGCAACCCTCTTTCCACCCCCTTACACACCCTTGTTTTTGCACTCTTGAAACCCTCAACTGTACTGGCCCCGCCACCTAATCTGGCAATTCAATCCAGGGTTAAACCACCCTCTCCATGAAGTAATACTTCCTAACATTTCCATTAAACCATACCCCCTCCTATCTTGATCCATGTCCCATAGTTACTGTATCTACCCTCCCTTTTAACAGGCTCTCCCCCACTTTATTGACACCCTACACATATTTGAATGTTTCAATAATTTCCCTAACTCCATTCTTGTCCTGCAACCTATTATTATTGGGTTTTAAACTTCTCATTTGTGGATTTTTGGATTTCAGAAAAGGAATACCCAGAAATTTTACACTCATTTGATGTGTGGCATGGTGTAAAAATCTGAGCAAAAAAACAATGGCGGTAAGAAAACATACAGTATTTATTAGGTAGTACATGTTCTGCATATCTTATCACACTACATTATCTTATATTTCTCCAAAAAACTTAGGCTGGGCAGCAGAAAGACTGCAAAATCATTCAGATATGGTGCCGAGAAATTACAAACCATTTTTGGTATTGCTGTAAAGGAGCTAGTACGTACGAAATAGTCATGGTAAATTCATATAAACTGACATTAAAAACTTTAATTCAATCTTATGTTCTACTTAGATTGAGATACTTTTTTATGATCTTTAAATTACATAAGTGCTAATTTTCAGGATATGTGGTCAGGAATAATACATAATGTTGTTAAAGAACATGAATGGATGTTTGATAATGGGATAGAAAAAAGATCTTGTTTACATGGACCACTAGATGAAACTTCTGGTAGGCACTGGATGGTTCCAGGCTCTGTTGCCCATTCTGAACTGACAAAAGTTGTAATGACCATTTTTGATAACTGTGAAATATTACCTGTCTTTCAGGTATGTTAATATATGACAAGAATTAAATATCACTACTTCCAATTTATGATGCTGGTTTAGACTTTAGTGCAATGCTAAGCACAACAACCAGCATGCATATTTTCACATGTGCCTGCCTTTAGAAATGTTTTGCTGGGATACGTTCTTCATAATAAAAACCTAATGGAGACAAAACAGGCAGACAGGAAAATAATACAAATTTTAAGTAGTAGTCCATTGTAACTTTTTATTTCGGAAGTATTTTTCTTTTTCCTTTTGCTCATCAGAAAGTCTTCTATGTGATAATATTGTGGAGGATGTGTGGAAACGCTCTTAGCCTGGCAGCTGACATAGCTAACTCTATTGCCCCCTCTACATCTTCAATATTATGATCTCACTGATTGTGACATCACATGTAAATGACCCATCAGTCACTCATTTGCTGTTCCTTAGTAGCAGTGATGTCACAATTTTGATGATGTATTGAAGGGAGGTAGAGTGAGATATGTCAGCTGCCAGGCTAAGAGCGGTTCCGCATGTCACACCTACTAACATAAGGTAAACAATCTTCTAATTAAACAAAGAGAAATGAAAAAGTACCTCCGATATAAAGGGTAATGGTTGATTGCTTTTAAAATCTAATATTAGTTTTAAGCAGTACACTAACCTTTAACTAAACTGTTTGATTGTTGACAATAAATTGAAATACAATACACTGCATATACCAGCACTGGAAGAGTAACATTTACATGCACTATATAGGTGTGCTGCGTGGGTATTAAGTGATGGAAAAATGCATTTTTTTATTGATGTTTCCATGCAAGGCATTATTGTGTTATAGAAATATAAATATTTGGATACAATATCGTCTGCTTAGTTGATAGGAATTTAATCAGCTTTTCATGAATATATAAATATATTTTCTTATCATGCAGGAGTACATCTCAGTTAAAGCAATTCCAGTAACATATTCTGAAGTATGCTGCCAAGAGATATTCCAATACATTTCCTGTTTTTGCATGCATAATCTTTAGGCCACCATTGATTATAATCACCATTTATCACAACCTCATGTCTGGAACAGGAAGAGACAGAAAATGTAAGTATAACAATATCACATTTTGAAATCTTATCCCACTGTGATTGTGATAATATCTGTGAAGTATATTTCAATCATTAACAAATTACAATGTATCTGACAGGGCAAGCAGTAAATATTTCCCAGATGAACAGATATTGATAGATTTTTTTTTAATTTTTTTTTGTTCTTAATATAAACACTCGTGCTGCTAACTATATACAGTACATAATGATTGCAATCTTAATTTTTGTGTCAGAAAAGTGACATGATTAGTGACTCCTTGATGTTATCCCCCTGGCTATGCACCCTGGCATTTTATTTGCTTGTGCCACAGCCCTTCTGCACTGCTCTGAGTTATTCATTTTTGGCATCCACCACCAACCTGATGTCCTTTTCCCCTCTAGAAACCTGCAGTGCCTCCACCCCCCAAGGTGTATACATAAGTCGGGTATTTCACCCTCAGGTACAAAACCCTACATTTCCCAGTATTAAACTTTAGCTTCAAGTCTCCTCATCACCTCCTCAGAGTCTTCAGGTCATCTTGGAGAGCCTGCTTCCCCTCATCCCCTTCTGCCACCATCCACAGCTTTGAGTCATCAGCAAAGAGGCTCATCCCACTCCTGATCCAGCCTCTTCTTCAAGATGACCTCCATCAATTTCCCCACTAATGATGTCAGACTAACAGGCCTATAGTTTTCTGGTTCCTCTCGTGAGTCATCCTTGTGTATAGGAATGATATGGGCCATCTTCCAGTTATGAGGCACACACCCCAACTACATGGAGGATTTAGAAAGGTCTGCCAGGGATTTGGCCAGGATATCAGTCAGCTCCTTAAGCACCGTGGGATGGATACCATCTGGGCCTGGTGCTTTATCCCCTCTTATGACCTTGAGGGCTTCCCACACAATCCCAAATGGGGATCTCAACATACCTTTCCCCCACTTCATATGCTGGTCCCCCTTCCCTTTCCCATGAGCCCCCAACTTGATAAAGACTGAGGCAAAAAGTAATTTGGTACCTATATAATGTGATATAATGTATATGCTAACAATAATATGCAGTTTCACTATTAATGTGGCAAGGCACATCAGTTACTATGTTATTATCAGCGCGGTTACTGTGCTGTAACATTGTGTATCTTACAGAAAGGTCTTCATTTCATTCTCACAGATATAGAAGAGTCTTTAACAAACAGTCAGGTAGATGGACCGCCAAGCCAATGAAGGTTAAAAAAGACATATGCATACATAAATGACATCTTGAAGGAAATTGTGGAGTTACGACTTCAGCGCAAGACACGTCTTCTACAGACATTGCCAATGAAACCAGAAGATCCTCCTAACATTCAAATGAACATTACCCCCATTCCACCGCCTGCCACCAAAGTTCTGGTTGAGCAGCAGGTCTCATGGTACAAACTTTAAGAATAGGCATTTAATTGTGCAGAATCAACAACAGGTGTACTCATCCAGCCTTTTGTTCACTAAAGACCATAATATTGACCGGTTGCATTTCAGTATATAAATTCACGAAAACATACAAACCAAATAAGATACTGGAATACAGTAATTGAATGAATTTCTGAACTGATAGTTGTTAGCTCATACAGTAGTTGATGACAAACAAAAGGAAACTCAGGTTAAATAGTAAATACCACAAAGACTTAGTAGTTTGAATTGAGCATTGCAGGGAACAGGACATTTTTTACATTTGTCTAACAAAAGAAAACAAAGAAATGATTTATAATCCTTTTTGATGTCTAATGTATGCTTACAGTAGTGTAATAAAATGCAATTCATGGTTGGGTCAGAAACAAATGACTTTTTGCAATTTCAATAGTTTTTTATTCCATACAAACTGTAATAAAGTAACAAGCAGTTACAGTGAATAATAATACATTTATGAAAATACATGAAACTGTAACACAACTAACTATATTTCTATTTAATGTTGTACAGATAAATAAAATATTATGAACCAATGTGGAATGCCTCATAAATCAAGAATCCGTTCAGCAAAGAAGACTCATGTACAAGTTGAAATGCCTGTGTCTGGGGCAGACAGTGCTTCGTTGAGTGTGAAACTAGTTGGGAGACAGGAGACAGAGAGACATTTTAAATGTGGTGGCATCAGGAGAGGGCATGGTCATCAGTGGGGTTCCTCATAGGTCTGTATCAGTGTCACTACACATGAGACATTGTGGATGGTCTTGAAGGGGGTGTGTATCTGTTTGATGATGACACTAAGGCATGAAACAGGGTAGACACTCAGGAAGGGTAGACAGAATAGGGATGGATGTAAGGATGCTCGAGGCATGGTCAAAATAGTGTCAACCTAGTTCAAGGGGAACATTATTAAGTGCTATTTCACATAGATGTTGGTGGAATAGGCTCCCTGAATAACTGGCTGGAGAAAAAACAGTGGGATGATTCAAAAGATCTTTGGACAGGCACAGGGGACTGTTAAAGGTTTATGTGTGGGGGGGGAGTTGGAGAGGTCGGACATGTCATAGCAGATAACTATGCAAAGTATGCAGACTTGGTTGGCCTGGCAGTCCTTTATTTGCAATCAAATTTCTATGTATCCATTGATTCATGTACAAGATATACTTTTATTTTGTGTTTTTGCAAATTATAAACAATTACATCTGAATTAAAAATGTATCTGCAGTATGTATGTCTGTTCAATAAACATTTATAATAAATTACAAGGTTATAAAAACAATTCTATTTGAACTTTGCTGAATCTGAAATGAAATATGATACATGGTGCAAATGCATTAGCTATAAATAAGTTATACTGCATGTTGTCGTATGAAATTGCTGAATATACCATGCTCAAAGTACCCTCATGTTACTGAATAAGTCATATATTTCACATTATAGAAGTCATATATTTCACATTATAGACAACCACCAATGTACTTAACTATTGACCACTACTATATAGATACATTAATTTGTTTCTACTGACATATTAAAACTACTTCATATATTACTAAAAAAAAATAATAGTTAAGAATCAAAACTTAATGAGAGATTCTGATTTAATAATCTACTCCAGTCGACTGTATGAAAACCCAACGTAGTGATCCAGTGGGTTGGGGTAACAGTCTGTAATATGCCATATGCAGCAGCTTGGTATGGGCATACATACTCAATGTCCCAACAGACCATGCCTTCATAGAACAAAATGTCAATATGTGATGTTTCTTCTATTGCGATTGACATCATCTTCAGTTGGCAAAGCAAAGACATCTCGGCAGTAGGCATCCGATATATGTAGAATACCTGGGTCCAGAATTTATTGATCCATCTACTAAATAGTAAAAATAATACATGCATGATATGTATTACATATTATAATATGGCTAGTATTGCAGTAAATGCAGTAAATTCTTGAAGTGACTATTTTATTTCAATTGTATGTCTTAATTACTTATAATAAAGTTAATAACTTCTGATGTGTTTATGTCTATTGCTTAATCATTGAAGTCTTGTCTGATTGTTATAGCCATATTATAATCACATTAAGGCAATTCAGGGTGTGTGTCGTCCCTGAATAATGTCACCCTTAAGCAGCCTTGTGCTTCAACCCACCCTAGGTGTGATGTTATTCAGCAGCGACACACATCCTGTCATGCCTTATTGCTTAGATACATGTATTTCTAGTTCTGTGTCATAATAACTTTGTAGCCAAATAATATGATGACTGTTCAAAAATCAAAATCTAATACGTTTTTCTAATTCAGTGAACATGCCACTAAGTCACCCTGTTATCTAGCTTCACTGTTTTTTAACATTTATAGTTCTACTGCTACCTCAAATAAAAACTGTTACAATTATGTATAAATCTTCTCACAATTCTTAAATATGTCTTTATAAGTGACATTGCAGAGGGACTGAAAGAAAAGTATGTCTATTTGCAGATGACACAAAGATCTGCAACATGGTTGATACACAAGGTGTGGTGGAAATACTGAGAAGGGACTTGTCAAGGTTGAGGAATGGTCAAATGTACAAAAGCTTAGATTCAGCGAAAAGAAATGTAAAGTAATGCACCTGGGAAACAAAACAACAGGGGAATATTACAATATGAGGGATGAGATACTAACAACAAAACGATGGAAAGAGACCTGGGAGTAGTTATATCAGATGACCTATATGTGGGCAAGCAATATGAGAAGGTAGTAAGGAGGGCTGGATGGACAGTGACATGCATAGATAGAGGCAACACAAGTAGAGAACAGGAAGTTATCATCCCTCTCTACAGACCGTTGGTGAGACCCCATCTGCAATACTGCATGCAGTTCTTAAGACTCCAAATCTGCAAGGACATAAAGAGTATGGAGGCTGTCCAGATGAGAGCAACTACAATTGTGCATTCTGATTTTGAAACAATATTCTTCAACTGTTGTTGGAAGAACTTTTTTATTAGAAGTATCCCTCTAAATGAGGAAAACATTCGAAAAGTATACTATTAGCACTTTTCTTTTGGAATAATTCTTTATAATATTAATAAGGCACTCCCAGGAGTTAGATTACCAGTCAATCACACCCTAGTGTCACTATGGCACTCGGCTGCACCTTGTGCCACATTACACCCCTAGGGGTTGATTAACAGACTGTTAATCTAACCCCTGGTCATGCCTTATTGCTTAATACCCTTGAGGAAAGGAAGGAGAAGGGAGACATGATATACACTTTCAAATACCTCAAGGGAATAAACAAAGTAAAAAAGGTAACATCTTTTAGAAAAATATATGTTTAAATTCTATTCTCCTATGTTTCTATCTTTATCAATTAGACTGCATTTAGAGTCAATCTGCCCATATAGCTTATTCCATACTACAAGCCATAATCCTCTATTGTGACCAAGCAATTTGTTGCCATGGGTGTAACAATGAGGTCACATACACTGAATTATGATTTTTGATGGATGAGAGACTGTCTGAGAATAATTGTCAGCATAAAGACAAATTGTCTAATTAATGAACCTGCATTCATTGGTAACACAGACTAGTGTCAATAGTATGTTGGATAATTGACAATAGTTCCAGAATGAGCACAGGTTATCGGGGGTTAGACAGATGGGGATGGAGGGCAAGAAGTGAGATCAAGCCCACCCAAAGGCAGCTGTATCCTCCAGAGCAGGACTCAATACTCCCTGGACATTGTCCGCCATCCTTTGGAGGATAGGTAGTGGAAGCAATCCAAAGGAGCTCCAGCGATATCCATTGTGACTGGAGTAAGGGAATGAACCATCTTCATGGCTAACACATGTGCCAAAGTGCTAGGGCACTGGGGAACAGTGGAGTAAATAGGGTAAAAATCTCATATTATAAAAAAACCGCACATAACTATTAATGTACTCACAGGAAACATAGAAAGACAGTCACTGGTATCCCGTTCACTGCAGTTACGCTCAGCAACAGTCAGCATTTCACGACAACGACAGCAGACACACCAATTAGGCTCACCAAAACTGGGTGACCAAAGTAGTAGATCAGGGAGGGGCTTTGACTGGGTGACCAATGTAGTAGATCAGGGAGGGGCTGTGGACATGGCCTACCTAGACTTTAGCAAGGCATTTGACACAGTCCCACACAAAAGATTAATCATCAAATTAACCAGCCTGGAAGTGGGTCCCAAGATGACAGCCTGGGTAAAGAAGTGGCTGGAGAATAGGAAACAGAGAGTAATAGTCAATGGAGTCCACTCTGAAGAAAGGGGGGTTACTAGTGGGGTACCACAGGGTTCAGTATTAGGACTGGTCTCTTCAATGTCTTTATAAGTGACATTGCAGAAGGACTGGAAGGAAAAGTATATCTCTTTGCAGATGACACAAAGATCTGCAACAGAGTTGATGCACAAGGTGGGGTGGAAAGGATGAGAAGGGACTTGGCAAGGTTAGAGGAATGGTCAAATGTATGGCAGCTTAGATTCAGTGCTAAGAAGTGCAAGGTAATTCACCTGGGAAACAAAAACCCAGGGGAAGAGTACACAATGGGGTGTGAGATACTAACAACAACAAAAATGGAAAGGGACCTGGGGGTAGTCATATCAGATGACCTAAAGGTGGGCAAGCAATGTGAGAGGGCAGCAATGAGGGCTGGGGGGATACTGGGATGCACAGGGAGAGGCATCACCAGTAGAAAACAGCAAGTTATTATCCCTCTGTACAGACAGCTGGTGAGACCCCATCTGGAGTACTGCATGCATTTCTGGAGACCCAATCTCCGCAAAGACATAGACAAGATGGAAGCTGTCCAGAGGAGGGCAACTAAAATCATGCAGAGTCTGCACTGGAAGACATATGAAGAGAGACTTAAGGAGCTTAATATGTATAGCCTCGAGGAAAGGGGGACATGATAGAAACTTTCAAGTACCTCAAGGGAATCAACAAAGTCCGATAGGGTAGCATCTTTCAGAAAAAGAGGTGTGCAAGAACACGGGGGCACAATTTGAAGATGGGGGGGTGGCTCAGAGGTAATTTAAGTAAGTATTTTTTCACAGAGAGGGTTGTGGATGCATGGAACGGCCTTCCGAGGAGGTTGTGGAGTCAAAAACAGTGGTGGAATTGAAGCATGCATGGGACAGTCATAAGGCAATTCTAGGGGGTGGGGGTAGGAAGAAGTAGGCTGCTGGTTAACTAGGATCTGCAGCTTATCCAGTAGGTAGGGAAATGGGCGGACTGGGTGGGCCAAGCGGTCCTTATCTGCCATCAAATTCTATGTTTCTATGTTTCAAAAGGAAGAGGAGGTATATGAAATGGAAATGCAGGAATTGTCAGGTTTCCATCAATAATACTGAAAATAAAAGATGGATTTTGTACTGCCATGTTAAAGCACAAGTCAAGGAAACATTTATCATATTTGGAGAGATGCTCCTGTAAAGCACATATTATAAAAATAAAATTGTAATAAAGTGTAACATACATTTATTGACTAACAGTATTGTGACTTCATTTACACATATATACATAAATTACTATATACATTCCTGTCCTTCTGCCTGCACTCAGTAATTTCCTGTGACAAAACTCTCCCTAACACAACACTAAATGATGAAACAGCACCACTCTTCTATTATGTCTATATCAAGGATGATGCTTTTTCTCATGGTACTTATAATTTACAATTACCTCTGTCCCACAAAATCAGTAATTATGAAAGTGCTCGAGAAATACCTCTTTTTGATATGGTGCATTTCTTCACCCCCACCCCACCCCCAAAAATTAAAAGCATCTTGTACTTCTCGGGTGGTTTAAGTGAAGGCACTCAGAGATGCCTCATGCCTCATACCACACCTGAGGTGCGCCACTATCCAACCACAATGCATACCCTGTCGTGCCTTACTACTTAATTGTTTGTTTTCTGTTTCTTACAACATTCTTCACTCCTGAAAAAAAAAACAAGGAAACACAAAAAATAACCATATAGAAGCCTATGCAGCAGCACGATTATTAAGTATATGGACACTAAATGCGACTTTCAGCTTAAATGTCATGTTTATTTCATCATCATTAAAGTATTGTTGTATTTTTTATAGCAATATTATAATTGAAACAAGGCACTCCAGGGTATGTGTTGTCCCTTAATAGCGCGTCACACATGGAAAAGATGTAGGGCTTTTCGGCCTGCATCCTCGTGCTTCAGCCTTCCATAGGTGTGACATTATTCAGCTACAACACACACCCTATAATGCCTTATTGCTTAATTGATTGACTGAGGAGGAGGTGGATGACAGTGATGCCCAATTATCATTATACTGCATACCTATTATCTACGACAGTAGCTAAGTCATAGTGAAACACATTGGTTTGTTAATGTGGTAGACAAAAAGGTGTGAAGTAAATATTTGTTGATTACAAGAAGCAATTAATCTGTGTAATATGCAGCAGGAATTGAGACATGTGGGGAGGATTAAACAGTAGTCTGTGTGTATGTTTACAACGTGGTCATGCAGATATCCATGAACATAAGGGAGTATTTTAAAATATATATTTTACAAACATATTAGAACACAAGACAAAGTGTTAATACAAACCCTAATTTTGCCATAACAAACTAAACAAGCTTGTTTAAAGCTTTCCTCATTGATCTGTGAATATAGCCTTTTACCTCGTCCTCTGCCACTAACTCCAGACCTCCCACAGCCTCTGCATCTTCCTTTATTTAAGAACCTAATACTATCTCCTTCAGCTGTTTTGGCGCATTGTGTATGTTACCCACCTTGCTTGCCAGCCTTCTTCTTAACAACAATGGGTTTTCCAAGCTGACAATCACTGTCATCATTGGTGGATAAGTTACAGTCTGACTGCTTAAAACAATCAGTAAACATGCAAACGCATTTATTACATATTACTACTCAGTCCTATATTTTAATTATTAAACTAATAAAAATCAGTGTAAATGAGGAAAACATTAACAAAGTATACTTTCAACTCTGTTCTTTTGGAATCATTTATATAATAGGAAAAATGCACTCAAATGAGTTACAGGTACAGTAAGTTAATCACCTCATAGGTGATATAAGACACTCATCAGCACATCATGCCCATTACACACATTGGTTGTGATCAACGGACTATTAATCTAACTGTTGGACATGACTTATTACTTAAACACAACTCTTCCATAGCTGGCCTGTTTGGGCTGAGAGTTGAGGAATGGGACACCTTACCTCACGTTGTGCCAGCAACCTGGGTTCAAGAATGACCTTGTGTCAATGGCATAGGGTGTGTGGGTGTGAACGAGATTGAGTGAGCGTCAGGCTGCTCTCCTCTCCCAGGGTTGGTGCAGGTGGGTCGTTGACCCTCCTATAGTCCCATCACCACTGAGTGGAGGTCTGATGGGGTCCGTAGATGGCAAGAGGTTTTATGTATAGTGGGATGGGGGATGAAAGGACTGAGCTGGCTCCAGGGGTGCGTGCGTGCCTCCAGATGCAAGTACCACCATGTGTTGGGGTCGGGGGAGAAGTAAGTAAGTAAGTAAGTAAAATTTTATTTATATTAAGTGCCCTTCCCAAGCTCAGGGCGCTTTTACAATAAAACAAGTGAAAACACATTTCAAACAATAAATCAAACAACCATACAATACACTTACTCATTATGTACCAACAAATGCTAAGGCAAAAAGGAAAGTTTTTAATTGTTTTTTAAAACTTTCAACAGTTAGGCATTCTCGTATCTAACGAGGTAGAGAATTCCACAGGGTTGGTGCCATATAGGCAAAAGATCTACCTCCAGACATCTTTAGATGTACCCTGGGAATCTCTAGCAATCTCTCATCAGAGGAGCGAAGAGAACGGGCAGGATAGTAAGGCACCAAGAGCTCTTTCAGGTAGTGGGGTCCCAAATCATGTAGGGCCTTAAAGGTCAATAATGCGACCTTGAAGGTGATCCGCCACTGTACTGGCAGCCAGTGCAAATCACGCAGCACAGGTGTTATATGGCTAGATCGTGAAACTCCCATCAACAACCTGGCTGTCGCATTCTGCACAAGCTGCAAGCGGCGGATATCCACCCCCGGCAGCCCTAGATAAAGCGCATTGCAGTAATCAAAACGGCTGGTAACAAAGGCGTGGACCAAAATGGGAAGATCTTCCCGTGGAACCAAGTGTTTCACCCGGGCAATATTCCTCAGATGAAAAAAGGCAGATTTGACTACGGCTGACACCTGCATCTTCATAGTCAGGCTTTTGTCAAAAATTACTCCCAGGTTACGTACTTGGCCAGAGGCTAGAAGCTGGGCCCCCCCAAGATATAAACCCGAGGGTTTCCCCGTCCAAGCCCCTGTTATCCTCCCTCCAGGGTCCACAAAGAACACCTCAGTTTTCCCTGGATTCAACCTAAGCCAACCAGCACTCATCCAATCCTGAATCTCCAGGAGGCAGTTATTAAACATAGTGATGGAATCCGACTCCTGATCAGGCATAAAGACAGGTAGAGCTGAGAATCATCAGCATAACAATGAAACTCAGCCCATACCATCTTATAATGTCCCCCAGTGGAAGCATATACACCACGAATAACATAGGGGACAGGACCGACCCCAGCGGTACCCCACAGGGCAGACAGTGAGGGGCCGAGGTGTTAACTCCCGATACCACTTTCTGAGATCTGCCCTCCAAAAAAGATTGAAACCAACTGTGGACTGCTCCCCTCAGACCACAGAGAAACCACAGGCGGTCGAGCAATACCCCATGATCCACGGTGTCAAATGCTGCTTAGAGATCCAGGAGAACCAAGATGGAATGGGTCCTCTGATCTCTTGCCATCAGGAGATCATTCAATACCCTAACAAGAGCCATCTCTGTACTGTGCCTCTTCCTGAAGCCGGATTGGAGAGGGTCATAGATATTGTGGTTGGACAAATGATCCTCCAGTTGCAGAGCGACCACCTTCTCAATAACCTTCCCTACAAAAGGGAGGTTAGAGACTGGTCTATAATTTGCTGGGCAGTCGGGGTCAAGAGAGGGCTTTTTCAAAAGGGGGTATATTACCGCCTCCTTTAAGGGATCTGGAAAGATCCCTCTCTCTAATGACACCACCACTATCCCAGCCAGGACTGGGCTGATAACATCTACACACCCCACTACCAGGTGAGTAGGGCCTGGGTCCAACTTACAATAGGTAGGTCGCAGAGTCTGGATAATCCTCACAATATCTATTACTGCTGGTAGTCTAAAGGTAGACCAGTACAACTGGGCATTAGTACCACCCGATTGATCAGTACAATGCTCAATAGAAAGACACTGGCTGATCTCATCCCTGATGGTGGATACCTTGTCAGCAAAGAATTTCACAAACTCCTCACACTGTACCTGTGATAATGCTCTACCAGTCTGGAGACAGACTGGATTGCACAGTCTGTCCACAGTCCGGAAGAGCTGGGATGGTCTACTCCTAGCTGCAGCAATTTCCCTGGACAGGAACTCTGCCTTCTTATGGGAGATTGCTGATTGGTAGAATTTATAATGTTCTAACAATTCAAGTCTATCCACCTCCAGTTGAGTTTTCCATCAACGTCTTTCTAATCTTCGTCCCTTCCTCTTCCACTCACGGACCTCCCCATCAAACCAGGGAGCCCCTAGGTGAAGAGTACGAGGATGAACATGAATTGGAGCTATGGCATCCAGGGCCTCAGTCACAACCCTATTATAGGCCAAGACCAGTGGCCCTGGATCCATACTATCCCTTGGAAAATCCGAGAAGTCCAGCTCCATCATTAGGCCCTCTGAGGTAATCCCTCTTCAAGGACGGAACTGTACTAACTCCTTGGGGGCAGGCCTATTTCGGGGGGCCGCAAATCTAAACCTCAGGGCGTGATGGTCAGACCATCCGACTGGCTCCACCTCCACATCAGATATCTCCATCCCCAGATGGAAAACCAAATCCAATGTATGCCCCCCCCATGGGTTGCAGAGGTAATTACTCGTGACAGGCCCAATGAATCCATTAATTGGAGGAGATTTTGACCAAATGGCGAGAGTTCATCGTCGACCCAGGCATTGAAATCCCCCAGAATTATCCATCTGGGAGATTCCAATACCATGTTGGTGACGAAGTCCGCAACCTCCTTCAGGAACTCCCTCTCATCCCCTGGTGGACGGTAGATAAGAAGGGTCCTGTAGCCTGCACCTGCACCCACTATGCATTCAAAGGAGTTGGTATCACCAACTGGCACCTCCCTGAGCTCCATAGTGAGTGAACACCCATTATAAAAAGGGTCCCACAAATGCTGCAATATGATTGGCTGTTAGTATTTGAACAGGCTTATGTCACAGGGTGCCTAGGTATAAAGGGATGATATTGACTGTAACTTGACTGTTAACAGTGCTGAAACATCCCTTCCTGTACTACCCTGCACAAAATAGCAATCTTTCATGGTAGGAGGACACCCTTGCATCCTGCCACAAACACTTGTAAGGACAACAGTAGCAACCACTTTATTATCTGTGCCCTTTCCGTTCTGTTCCTTGTCCAATAGCCAGTATACAAAAAGGAAAGCCTCAAAAAAGTCTTTAGCAGCTCCTATTGCTAGCATTAAAGTATGCCCTGATTCTGTATGAAGTACATGTTGCGCTATAGGTGCAAATTCTCTGAGAGGGAGTATGTAAAGAAAGCAGGACATGCGTCTTTATAATATGCCAGTGCCCTAAAAACATGTAAAAGGCATTAGGAGTTAAAACAGTTGCTTGGCAGGGTTAATGTAAAACTCCTAAACTCCTAGCTCTAATGTGCAATGCACCTGTGATAGTGAGCAGCTGGCAGCTTGCCAGAATGCAGCTCATTAAACAAAGTCAAAATGGGGTGAATTGAAATGTTTATCGTTGGGCTGATATTTCAGCCACCGGCTTGTGAAACATCTAAAGTTGTAAGTTACTAGGGAGTTGAAGTATCCTGAGCTTACCAAAAAAAAACCCTTGTGAATTAGAAAATTAGAATAAGCAAAGTGAGGGCTAAAGAAATAAAGCCCCCACAGAAAGAAAAGTACAAGAGAGCATTGTTCCTTTTGAAGCAGTATGGTACAGTGATTAAGGCTCTGAGCTGCAAACTTGGAGACCTAGGTTTGAATATCATAGCCCCCCCCCCACTTGCATATTGTGTGACTCTGAGCAAGTCACTTAACTTCCTTATGGAAACAGGTTGCACCTGGAAACAAGCTTCAGCTTAGTGTGCCTCTCCTGGTTAAACAATTTTCCCTTCCTTTTGTTTTGTTTATTTTCAGTTACTGCCTGGTATTCTGAAGTTGACAAAGGGAAAGAAAATAAGGAGCACACCCTTATTCTTCTATTCACTTGTCCAACTCAGGAATACCTATGGTCTATACATAAAGAATAGTAGTAGTCATTATCTGGTTCTGCAGTCAGGACTGTCTATAGGGCTGGCAGCCCCAGAAATGGCAGCTTTTATAGAAGTAAGGAAGTGAGGTCACTCCAGAATGGGAGGGACTTAATCAATTAATGAACCTAATGATGATACAATTAGGTATATTTGGGCTATTCTAGTTCAATGTTGCATACAAAGAGAGGGGTGTTGCTATAAAACTACGTGGGGTAGTATCTTAGACAGGTATGGTGCGTTACCAGGTGATCTAGACTAACCCAGATAGTTTTATTTCTGTAAATTAGATAATAGCTAGGTCAGGTGACCCCACCTACATGTATAAAAGTCTGCCACTAGGGTGTTAAAAAAGAGATAGAGACCAGACCAGGGAGTCAGTCTGGAACTGTGAGTCTGAGGGATAAGACCTCAGAGTACTGCTGGGTGGAATAATTGATCCTTTGAAGCTGAACTAATGACAATTTTTCTCTTCTGTAAGAACTTGAAGTATAAAAATAAAATGATAAATGCCATCCTGGCATTTTATATGCACTAATTTTTGTTGTCTGCCTGCAATTTGTCTCCTGAACCAATGACCCCGCTACAGCTTACATTATTCCATGTTATACTATCATGTATAGCCTGATAACCATGGCACATGGATGCTTCCTGTAAGTATCCCATCCTCTAGCACTGCTGAATGACTGGAATGATGCATTTTGATTTTGAACCAGCATTCTTGAACTGTTGGTGGGAGAACAACTGTATTTTATTAAAAATCTCCCTCTAAATGAGGATAACATTCAAAAAGTGTACTTTTTACACCTTTCTTTTGGAATTTTTTTTTTTATAATAGCAATAAAGCACTCCCAGGAGTTAGATTAACAGTCAGTTAAGCACCCCTAGGGACAATATGGCACTCGGCTGCGACTCATGCCACATTGCACCCCTAGGGGGTGATTAACAGACTGTTACTGTAACCCCTGATCATGCCTTAATGCTTAGGAAATACTCACAAACTCATTATTAAACAAAATAATAATAATCTTCCACTGAGAGTTTGAGAATGGTATGTAAATAGCAATATGCATCATTCCTGTCATTTTGGCAAAATCAGAGGATGGAATGCTAACATACAGAAAACATTTAACACTGGAATCAGAATTAACATGACAGTGTGGTATACATTACTAAAATGATCTCAGAATTTCTGAATGCTGATTAGTTGACAGCATTCTGAGAACATCATGTTAATCTGCTTATTAACACCATTGCACAGCCTGATCACCAATAGTATTGCTCTATGTTGCCATTTTCTACATTGTGTGAGGGAAGGGGGGTTTGACTTCTTTTTTATTATTTCAAACCATCTACAGAAGATGGTCAAAAACCTTCAAATAAACTAATATATTAGCAAATATACATGATTAAGGTATCCACAGTAAAAACAGAAGTGCACTGCGCTCACATTACAACTGGTGCCAAATTCAGACAACATTAAACCAGTTTGACATACAAAGTTCCAATTTCTCATTTACCAACTAATGATTACACATCATTATTTATGTGGTGCCAACTTAACCAAAAAAGGGAAAATGGCATTTTGAAATGCAGACTGATATTATAAATTAAGTAGAACTGTAGATGTGTGGAATAAATTGACACTTCATTATAGCATTGCGAGACAGTTAAAATTATATACATATACTGCTAGGGTCTGATCAAGATTGGACCTATTTAACATCATTATGTCTCCACACTAACAGAAGTTTACTAAAATGAGTACAATGCAATTCATTGCCATTTGTTTTACAAAAATCAATAACTTCAAACGTGTGCATAGACTGTGCATTATGAACTTCATTTGTTTTCTGTTTAAAAAAAAATATATATAACTTACAAAAGGAGATGTTACATTGTTTGGTATTATTGAAAAGCAGTTTCACATCCCACAATGGCAAGTGGATATTGGAATTACATTGTTACAACATTTTTGCTGGTCTGTATCCATTCTCATAATACCGGCCTCTTTACATTTTCTGCCTGAGGCCCTCAATCTCAAACCTTTCTCAAGTCCAGCATGCCTGTTTTCACATAACGCTCTTCTCCCAATCTGCCTGTTCCTGTTGTATGATCAGATGCCATAGTCCATTGTTGAATTCCCCCTTTTTGAATCACAAACTTGATCCCCTTCTCAGCACCATTCCACCTGTCCCAATCACCTTGACTGCCTGAGCTGTGCAGTGTTTGATGCTGAGTGAGTGTGTGCCCACAACTCCCTAATATGTCAGTCCATTTCTCCATCCCTACATCACATCTGCTATGCTGAGGTATACTGTCTGTCTGCCTGCTCAAGATCCATGGCATGTTGTTTGGGGGAAGGGGGGTTATGCCAGATTATACATACTTCACCCTACTGCCCTACGTAACTTTTATGTAATGTACTATCCAGTAAGATGAGGGTCAAAAAAGGACAGAGAGGGTCCAATCAGTATAGAGCCCCAATATCATCCCTAAGGGGGGAAACAGCAGAATTTACATGCCAGGTGCATCAGAGTGCACAATACAACCTTCTGGCCAATGTGCTAAAACCGTTTCTGCACAGTGTAATCCTAATCCCTGTCTGACAGTTGTATCTGTTTGCCTTCTATTTTCAGCCCTTCATATTGTACGTCTACATTTTTTCCACTCCAAACATGCCTATTGCAACCTATTGCTCTTCTCACCATTCGGTCCTTCCCACTGCTGGATGGGACACTATACACCATTTCCCCTTCCTAACCACAGTTGCCATGTGGCACCCCATCATTCCCATCCACAGATGCCACATGGTGCAAAGCACAACGTCTAGCCCCTCCCAGGGGCCCAACATCCTAAGACTCGCTTCTGCACATTTTCAGTCAGATCCTATTCTGGCATTTGTATCCCTTCCCAAACCATTTTTAGTCTATTGTACTCGACTGCTAACTTTGCTCATGTTTAGCACCCATATTTTCACATAATGCTCTGGTCCCCATTCATCTGTTCCCATGGTAGCATCAGACACCATTCAGCTTGCTCCACTTTTGGAATCCAATGCTCACTCCCCCTCCCAAGTGCCCTCACACTTATACCAGTTACCTAGGCAGCCTGAGCTGTCCAGTGTTGCATGGCAAGCAAGGGTTCCTCCACACCTCCATACTATGTAACCCTCTTTTTCCATCAGTAATCACCCTCCACTGAGCAGCGCTGTACTCACTCAATTTGCCTGTCCATGGTTGCATTGCTGATGGTGTGGTGGTTGTGTGTGTGTGTGTGGGGGTATTATTGAGCATCATTTTGCAAATGAGTGCCCTATGTGATTTTTATGCACTGCATTTTTTAGTATGACTGAAGGCAGAGGACATTAGCTCAGTATGCAGCCCCTGTATCTGTCAGATGTGGAGGAAATACCTGGAGTTGCATGCTAGAGTACAACAGGATACTGTTATCCACATACAGATCTCTCCATTACACCCCTTTTCCATAAGCCCTTCTCTCCATTTATTTGTTCCCATTGTTGGATCAGACAAGGTGCCACATTCTTCAGTCCACCTTTTGCATTGCATGCTCACTCCCTGTACCAATTATGGAAATAGCAACAGCAGTTAGCTAGGCAACCTTAGCTGTATCATGTTTAATGCCGATTGCATTGGCCCCCACATCTCCCTTCCATGTAAACTCCTTTTGCCACTCCTTCATCTACCCATTTATGTTGACCTGTGATCACTCAGTCTGTTTGCCCAGGGTTCCCCTCACCATTGTGTGTTGTAGTTTGGGGGTGGGGGGGTAGGTGGGTGGGTGTGGCTGGATGGTCTCCCAGATCATGTTTGTCACAGTATTACCCTGTGTGAATTTTATGCAGCGTATCACCAAGTGAGATGGAAGGCAAAAAATGTACAGAGGAGCTCTGTTCAGTTTAGAGCACCTGCATCAGTCAAGTGGAGGAATGAAGAGAATGTATATGCATGATGCCTCAGGGTGCACAACTCAACTTTCTGTCTCTCTGTCGCCAATGTCATAAAATTGCATTTGTGCACATTGTAACCATTAGTCCTGTCTTTGATAGCATAGGAACTGCAAAGAGGCAGTGGACTGCCTCTTCAATTGCAGTATTCTTGCAGAGTTCGCAGGCAGCAGATGACAGAGTGATGCACATAGAATAAAAAGATTGCCACACAGACATTTTTTTTTTTCGGCAAGATTATTATTTTTTTTTTTAATACATTGGCCTGCAATCGAGTCAGTGGAATAGGTGCGGAGAACAGTGGTATGGACCACAAAAACAGGGACAGCACATGTGCAAACCTAACCTGAAACGGTAGATGGGTATAGACGTGCATTTTTTTATTTGCGGGCACTATTAGGTCCACATAACAATGACACAAGAAGACTTCATTGAACTGCATGCAGTTCAGAAAGCTATAACAATCATCTTTTGGCTCAGTATTCCATGATGATGTCACCACTGTACACACCCAGCCTGAAAGCACAGTGTGAGTGTGTAGGTCAGGGGGCAAGAACAGACCGAAAAACAAAACTCATTTTCAGAAAAGTACTGTAAAAAAGTAAGTAAAACTGGAACTATTAACTATCACAGCCACAGTGATGGTAAAATTTGGTGAGTGAGCGGGGTTGGTTGGGGGGGGACAACAACCTATGGCCCTTTTACCATTAGAAATAGATACAATAAAGAACTTAACCACAAGGACAGCCTAAAATACATAAAAAAAACAGTTTTACTTGACAGCATTTATTTATTTACATTTATGTACATGCAACATCCTGTCAGCCACCTGACATGAAGGTCACTGAGTGACTGAATTATTTGTCTCATGTTGTTCCGTTCATTTTCCTGACCATGCGACTGAATGGCAAAGCAGTGGTTATTAACCTGACAGTTCATAACACTACCAAAATTCTCACCTCTGAGGATGAGTCCATTGTGAGAGGAACAAACTAGACTTGCAGCTCCTGTCATTCAGGTCACAAACTGTCAGTTACATGTAATCTGCTTGAGGACACATACATGCAAGTTCATGCCCACCTAGCTACTAAAGCACAGACACATTCCAGTGTGTTCACATCACCAACTTCACGCCTCCAGTCAGGCAGAGAGACAGCAGTGCGCACGTTTCCATGGCTTCACTTGCTTTTACGAACGGCCCGACTCTTTTTCATTTTTCACTAAATAATTGAAAAAATTCCACCGACCAAACAAATGACCATTATCACTATCCTTTACAGAGGTAGGGCTCCTAAATTTCACTTTAATAAAATGGGAGCTAAGAAAAACAAAATCATGAGTAAATTACCAGACAGTCTAGCTTTAACCAAGATTACATAACTTAAAAACAGTATTAAGTAGGTTGTAGTTTAGAATATGGTAAGTGCCACTACTATGCTTTGAGAAGTGTTTGTGGCAAAGTGCAAAACAAAAAAAGAAACAAAAAAGCACTACACTAAATTTACCTTTGCCAAGGGCCCAGTTCATGGAAAAAAAAAATCTACCAAGCTAGTATTAGGTAAAGGATAACTGCTGCAGAGCCTAGTACTTTGACAGTGGAATCAATTATGTGAAGCATAGCAGTGGCTTACAACAAAAAAGAGAAAACCCTTCCCTTTCCCATGTAGCATAAACTTTTCACCTACAGTACGTAATGGTCACAGTAAAAGAAAAAAGTTATCCCCTTCCCCTAACACACATAGCATCTCAAATCCCACCCCTTAGTTCTGCTGAATTATATAAAAAGAATTTGAGAGAGAATTCAGAGATGGTGTCCAGCCCAGTAACCACAACTGCCAGCCACCATCTGAATGAATGAGAGCAAAAGTGTATACACTTACTATAGCCATGCATTCCCTGTCATTCATTTAGACAGTGGCTGGTTGATATTTCCTAAGGAATGCTGTGTCATTAGACCCTCCCCCCTTCTCGGGGATCACTTTCTCTCCCACAGCACCCCTGACATCCTTAATCCCACCCTCTTGCTGCTGCCTCTCTGGGTCTCACCCCTGCTATTGCTGTTGCCCTGCCTACCAGTTACCTATTGTCTCTGACTCGTGTCCACACCACCCTCTATGTTACTTTGTAATGATAAGGCCCTCCCACAAGACT
Organism: Neoceratodus forsteri; assembly: GCA_016271365.2. Taxonomy (NCBI): domain Eukaryota; kingdom Metazoa; phylum Chordata; order Ceratodontiformes; family Ceratodontidae; genus Neoceratodus; species Neoceratodus forsteri. The sequence continues at coordinate 1,398,023,899 of CM057450.1, forward strand.
GCACCACAGTAATGTCTCTCACCCCTTCCTATCTAGCTGTATTGCTCAAAACAACTCCTAACAATTGTTCAGATTTACCTGTGTTTATTCTAGTGCTCGAAACAACCCTTAATAATTGCACTGATGAACCTATGTTTTCTAGCGCTTCAAATCTGTAATTTTTCCTATTGACCTGGCACATACTTATGTACTTATTTATGTAACTCAGTACTAGGTGTGATTATATGTATGCAATTATGTATGTAATTCTGTACTGTGTTTCATGACATGGAACCTTTGTAAGAGAGCTCTTGCTGAAAGTTTGTTTCCCAAAGACTTATAAAATAAAATAAAATAAATAAATACAGTAAAATTAGAGATGCAGGGAAGTTTAAATTCACTGGTGAAGTTCTGGCAAAGTTGGGAAATTCGCCTTCATGGAGCAATCCGTGAAGTTTTGCACATAGGCTAAAAATTCGCCTCTCTGACTTCCCTGGTGAAATTTCGTCATTCTTGGTGAAATGCTGCTGTTCGCAGGTGAAATTCCACATTTCATGAGTGAAATTTTATGATCCGCATCCACAAACTAATCCATGAATTGCACGAAGTTCACGGATTAATTAGTGGAGTGGAGTTTCCAAACTTTACACATCTCTGAGTGTCATTGTCATCTCCAAGGCCTGAAGACTTCTTTTTTTTTTTAAATCAGTGCACCAAAGGGGGGAAGGAGCTTTGAGGTGCCCTATGGGTTGGAGAAAGTCATGTATCTGTTGAATCATCAGGGCTGTGGGGAGAGAAGTGTGGGAGCTTGAATGCTAAGTGGGTTGGTGAAGGGGATTTAATGTATTAAAACAGTATGAATATTTCTGTGGCGATGGGGACAAGGACGGTGGGATTAGGAATGCTATGTGTGTTGGGAGAAGGGATTGCTTATTTTCTTTTATTGGGCCCATGGGAGGTATAGCCATATGGGATTCAGGGCCAGATTATAAATGAGGTAGTGCTCAATGTGTATGTCCTGGGTGCACATAAAATGAAATGAAAAGAATGGGATGCTGCAGTATATGGGTGAGAGGCAGGATTTTTACTTTGTTAGCTAATCACCCACAGGGACCATTCTGTCTGGCAGTGTGCGCTGTGTGTAAATTAGATAAACCTCTCCATTGAAGACATATTGCCCCACTTTATGAAGGTTGTGGGCAATGTATCAAATCGGCCAGCACTTCACCTACCATCCATGAATGGCACCATCTGCCAATCTTGCACTTATTGACAGGCAGAATTTACTTTGTAACATCTTTGCTGTGAATCATTTTTCATCAAAGCAGAGTTATCACATCAGGATGAATAACAACTTTTTTAATTTCACTGAAATCAGTAGGCAAAGGGAGTCAGCAATGCAATACAATAACACAGTAGGGCTTTCCAGGATGCAAAGCAAAACTGCGGAATTCTGCTGTACAGTTGCAGCAGGAAATAAGGCAGTCTTCATGAAAGTTGATCCCTTTTGTCATGCAATCATCAATCAATCAATCAGATGTTATTTATAACGCCCTTTTCAAAAGCCAAAGCGCATATACAGTATAAAATCAAACATTCAAGCAAAAAAAAAATATAAACTAAAAAGTCAGCAGTAATAAAACTAGACTTTGTCCACAAAAGCCAGGTCAAAGAAATAGGTTTTTAATGAGGACATAAAAGTCTCTGTGGACAGGCACTCTCTAATCCGACCAGGTAAAGAGTTCCACAGGGTCAGGGCTGCAAAAGAAAAGGCCCTAGCACCTGATGTACGAAGACAGACCCTGGGAACCTCTAGCAATCCCTCAATGGTGGAATGGAGTGGACGGAGGGGGCAGTAGGGCTGAAGGAGGCCTTGCAAGTAACCCAGTCCCTGTCCATGTACGGTCTTATAGGTCAGCAATGCAACATTGAAGGTGATCCTCCATCGCACCAGCAGCCAGTGCAGTTTGCGCAGCACAGGAGTGGCATGGCTAGTTCTTGACAACCCTGTCAGCAACCTGGCTGCAGCGTTCTGCAACAGCTGCATGCGACAGCAATTCACCCCCAGCAACCCTAGGTGTAGAGCATTGCAGTAATCAAGACGAGAGGACACAAATGTGTGAACCAACGTAGGAAGGTCCTCACGTAGAACAAGGTGCTTTATACAGGTGATGTTACTCAGGTGGTAAAATGAGGACTTGACAACTGCCGACACCTGTGCTGTTAGTGTCAGTTCGTTATCAACACAATGCCCAGGTTCTGCACCCATTCAGAAGGTCTCAACTGGTTGCCCCAAGCACAAGGCCAGATGGTTGACCAGGAGTCAACTTCTCTACCTGCTGATTTGGGTCCACCACCAACACCTCAGTCTTATCCAGATTCAGTCTCAACCAGTTAGAACTCATCCAGTCCTGAATCTCAGTGAGGCAGTTGTTAAGTTGTTAAAGACCAGAATAACACTGTTCTGTTCAGGTACAAAGGACATGTAGAGCCGAGTATCATCTGCATAGCAGTGAAAACTCAGCCCATACCACCTTATAATGTCTCCTAACAGCAACATATACACCGTGAACAACATGAGGGACAGCACAGAGCCCTGTGGCACCCCACAAGGCAGGGCAAAGGGGACAGAGGAAAAAACCCACGACACCACCCGCTGGGTCCTGCCTGTAAGGAAAGAATGGAACCACATGAGGACTGTCCCTGACTGTCTACAGAGTAGCAGCAGGCATTCCAGAAACACCCATGATCCATGGTGTCAAATGCTGCAGAGAGAGAGAGATATCAAGGAGGACCAAGATCGAACAGCTCCCCTGATCCTTTGCTATCAGGAGATCATTAAGTACTCAAACCAGTGCCATCTCAGTACTATGCCTCTTTATGAAACTGGACTGGAGAGGATCATAAACTTTTTTGGGTGGTAAGAAAGTTCTCGAGCTGCAACATGACTACCTTCTCAATAACCTTTTTAAAAAAGGGCAGGTTAAAGACAGGCCTGTAGTTCACAAGACAGTCTGGGTCACAGGAAGATTTCTTTAAAAGGGGTGTCACCACGGCCTCCTTCAGGGGTTCTGAAAACACCCCTTGGTCTAGTGAACACCAGAATGTTTTGGCAAGGATCGGTCCAATGACATCCATACACCCCACCAGGAGATGAGTTGGACCAGGTTCCAAACTACAGTAAGTGGGTTGCAAATCCTTAACATTCTTCACGATATCCACAATCGCTGGCTGGTCAAAGTCTGTCCAGACAGACTGGGTGCCTGTGTCCTCACATCGACCACCGCCATACTTGTTTGAATGAGTTAAACAGCTCTATGACCTGATGGAGGACACCTTATATGCAAAGAATTGAGTGAACTCATCACATTTAGATTGTGAAAAGGCTGTCCGGCACCGAAGGCAGGCTGGATTGTACAGCCTGTCCATGGTCCAAAAGAGCTGAGCCAGTCGATTCCTTGCTGCAGCAATTTCCTTGGACAGGAACTCTGCCTTCTTATGGGAGATTTCTGATTGATAGTCTGAATAATGGGCTATCAACCTAAGTCCATCCTCATCCAGGCCAGATTTCCACCAACAATGTTCCAACCTTCAATCAACTCTCCTCAGCTCCCTCAAAGTCCCATTAACCAAGGGGACCAAGGGCAGATAGGGAGAGGGTGAACTCGGACAGGAGCTATGGAATCCAGGGCCCTCACTACCACACTATTATAATGCACTGCTAGGTCTCCCAGATCCGAGCATTCCAATGGCCTACTCAATAGGTCCAGCACCACCATCAGATCCTCCAGGGTGACACCCCTCAAAAGGCAGTACCAGACCATCTCCAAAGGGGCAGGTCTCACGGGGGAGGAAGCCATAAAATTGAACCTTATAGAGAGATGGTCCGACCATCCAGCTGGTTCCACCACCAAGTCAGTGGGCTCCATTCCCAGGAGGAACACCAGATCCAGGGAGTGACCCTGAATGTGGGTTGCAGCAGTAACTACCTGTGTGAAGCCCAATGAGATCATCAGTTGGAGGAAGTTCTGACCAAAATGGAGAGTTCATCATCAGCCCAGGCATTGTAATCCCCCAGGACCAACCACCTGGAGGATTCAAACACAATGTCAACTATGAAGTCTGCAACTTCCTGTAGGAAAACGTTCTCATCTCCAGGTGGACAGTAGTGAAAAGAATCCTGCTACCCACACCTGCACCCATAATACACTTGAAGGATCTAGTGATCCCCACTGGAACCTCTACAAGGCCCAGTTCCATCTTAAAAGAGATGGCTAGACCCCTGCCCTTATGATCCAATCTCGGGCGGTGTACCACTGAGTACTCAGCTGGAACAGCTGACTCCAATGCCAGACCAGTATTCTCATCCAGCCAGATCTCGGTGATGCAAACCAGGTCAGATGTCTCAACAAAATCAACAATAATTGCTGTCCTATTCTTTATTGACCTGGCATTGCATAACACTGCCCGAGTTGGAAGAGAGGCCATGGAAGAGCGGGCAACTTGCCCAACATCAGTGGAGCCCTTGGGTATGGATACCAAGGCAGGGGAGGCCCCTTTCCTGGATCCATTTCACCACGGGGCACCTCCTCGACCCCACTACCCTAATCCACACATCCAGTCTACCCCCAGGTCCAGGGGCCCCAACCCTTTGGCCCCTCCTTGCAATACCCAAGGCTCAACCATGCATATACACCTCAGGTTGCAACAGGGGACTATCAATGGGGCACAGGTCCCTCAGCCTGGAGGGAGAGTAGCACCTGCCTACCAAAAGGCAATCCCATCACATGCTACCTTTAAAAAATAGCACATTCTTTAGGTGCCAATTAAAACACCAATAAAAATTTTTAAACAATACCAAAGCAACACAGTAAACCCCAACACACTGTTAAAGTAAATACAAATACATCAAAATGAATCAAGGCAAAATATCCAAAGGAAAATCATAAAATAACCTATTCAGTCTTCACAATGTATAGTCCGATACCCCTCAAACTCTCACTTCAAGGGTTTTAGATATATTAAATTAATTGTGATAGTCCAAACCAAAAACCAGTCACAAAAAAGTTTTGCATTTGCATTCTGGACCAGAGTTCTCTTACTACTCCTGATGAATGACCAAATATGACCCCCCTACACCTCTCATGTAGCGAGAGAGAGTTTTACAGAGTCTACAGAAAACAAGGAAAAAGTCAAAGTAGTTACTAAAATGGTAAAACAGTACTGAAAATTATAAACATTGCATCCAAACCAGACATGTCTCTCCAATGATCCTGTAGAGAGGATAGAAACAATCATCTGTGTGAGATCAGTTTATTCAGTCAAAAATAACCTGGCAGATCCCAAAAGTTCAATTTATAGAGCCCAGATGAAACAAAGAGATCAAGACAGAAACCAGTCCCAACAAATTGCTGTCTTGGCCAAGCGGCAGGGCCCATAGGCAGCAGGCTGTGAACAACAGCTAGAACCCAGAGAAAACCCCCTCTAATTGCACCAACAGGAATGACCACCCCTTACACCCGACCACTTGGGACTCACAGCTACAGTCACCCCAGAGGCCAGCCGCTAGGTCAACCTCCTAGGTGTCTTAGGAGAGCCCCCACTCCCCTCCAACTCACTGGAGAAAATTAAAAGCACTCCCGCTTGGTCCCGTGCAATGCAGGACAAAGCCCCAGGTGCAAGGAAGGACCCGCCCCCACTCCAACACAGCACAGCTCCCAGGCCACACTGCACACTGTGCACCACCACTCGCAAATCCAGAGTCACAAAATTCCATACACAGTTCCTTCGATGCACCCAGCTGGCTCCAAAATCCACAGAATCTGACAGTCTAAGCAGTGTCCAGGGACCAAATAGGTGAATGAAGACCAAAGAACTAGGGATCCAAACTGTGGACCTTCTTCTTCTGGGTAAATCCATATTCCTTATCAGCAAATTTAAGATATTCAAATCACAGGATAAAATTAAACAATGCTCACAGATATCACTCGGCTCACAAGCAGTATATGAGCAGTATATGTGATGGTGTTCAACAGATGCTAAACCAGCACTAAGGGCATTCTGGGCAGCACATAACGATCGGTGGCCAGAACACATGCTAAACTCGGTAGACGAGCACACGGTAAAATAATCAACAAACCAAAAAAAAAAAAATAAGGCTTAATGGAACTAAAACAAAATAAATAAATTAATTTAAACAAGGTTAAAAGAACAATATTAATGAGCTCCCGACAGCCAGCCCAGCATGGCTGCCATCTTTACTTGAAAGACGATGCTGGATTCTGTGCCACTATGTTGCATGCTGAGAGGCTCCACTGTGTAAAATACAGTTTGTGAACAGTACTTTACAATGTAACAGAGAAATGGGCACAATGAAAAGCATAAAGATGAAGAATATTTATTTTATTTTAAAATTGGTGACCAGGAGACGGACACTGAGCCTAGCCTAATTTCCAGGTGTGAATTGGGGGAAAGTGAAGGGAAATCACAGTTACAAAAAGGTATAAAGCAGGCTGATAATACAGCATCAGTGTGAGGTCTGGAGGTACACAGAATATAATACAAAAATATTTTACTTTAAATTATGTGGCTGTGAAACACATCCTATGCTGAAACTTGTTTCCAGATATGAATTGGGAGCTCAGGGAAGTTAAATCACTTATTCAGGGTTAAACAATATGGGAATGGCAGTTGTTGGATTGAAATCCAGGTCTGTTGTGTCTCCAGTGTCACAGCTTAGTGATCTAAGCTCTGGGATATACTGCCTTGAAATATAACAGAGGCATGAGCATGCGGAGTCCAAGTTTCAATAGCCACTAATATGACTTTGTGCAGTTATCAAGGTCTTGAGAGTCTTAACTGCAAATGCAACTGACAAAGCAATTTATTACCACTAGAAAAACAGAAGATACATTGTAAGGGAGCACACAGTAGACATTGGATGAAAAAATTTAATAAAAAGAGATATGTTTTTTAACATAGCCCAAGAGTTGAGTAAAAAACAGTGTGGTCCCATTATGCTGGGGTTTGGGAATGCTTACTACCTAAATTATAGTACTGTTGGAAGAGGAAGTAATCAAGATTTTTAAGCACTGCATGGAACACCATGTTATGCTGATAGACATTTGTTTATTTCTTTCTTTTTTTAATTACTCATTTTGTCAGAAAAGTGCACTGAGCAATGGCTTATTTCCATGTCTATCCTATTCTATTAATACTATGGTATAGCTCATTGACTCCTAAAACATGGGGGCCATAGTGTTTATATACAGTACTACAGTTCTGTTCAGAATGATGCCTTTATTATATTGTTTTCAGTCACAGAAGAACAGGGTGGGTAACTGTGTTCTCTATAGAGAAAATACATTGAATCTTCTATGCCACTAATGCAGTCTGGCTGCAGTTTAACTTTTCTGTACAATAGGTAAATTAGAGTAAAATTCATAGTCATGCTCTTTCAAGCTGCTAGTCTTTCTATTTCTCTTGTGCTTATCTGAGCACATCCGTTCTGCTCAGCTGGCATTGTGCTCCTGGTGCCTCGCAAATCAAGGCAGGCATATGATCTTCCTACATTGTCTCTTTCAACAAAGGGCATCGCAGTCTGACAGCTTCCTCTGTATATCTACAGCATATGCTGGAGTACAGAAGGCTTTTTAGATCTATAAAACATCATTTTAACAGGACAGCAGTGATTCCTTCAGTGAACCATACACATTATTTTCTAGAACATTCCTTTTCATTTTCAGTACTCATCAGTGTGCAGAATAATTGCACAGGACAATGAAGAAGACTTCATGTTTTAAGGTGAAAACACTGCACACAATTTGTTATAATTGCAAACTGATAAATTGTACAATGGAAAGGGAATGACAATTTGCTGCTCATCTACTTCTCTGTTTTATGGTCTTCCCCTTGTAGGTCCTTGAATCATCTTGTATCCATACAGATCACTTCTCACCGTGACCTCAACAGTGCGGGCAAGGGCAGTGACCTCCACTGAGACCAAGCTCCAATTGTAACCTAGCCACAAGCACTGCTAGAGTAAAAAGTGGTCAGGTGAACTGTTCCTTCTTTGTACTGCAAATGCACTAGGTCAGCAAAAGATGGAAGGGTTCATCATGAAGGCATGACATTCCAGTGATCAAGAGACCTGAAACCATTTCTGAATCTAGGTATCCTGTGATATAAAGGAATTCAAAGCTGCTTGCTTTTCAAACAAGCATGTCTAGACAGACGTGACTTTAACCAGCTGTTCATTAAAATGAGCTTTCCTTTTTTCCCTTGAAGTTTCCTGGCACAAAAATAGCATTGCATAACAATGGCTATTGGTCTGTTTCAACAGTAGAACAAATGGCTTCTTTTATATTTCATTTTATTCTAAAATGTTCAAGGAGAAGGTGGGCTACACTTGAACAAAAGTGGGCTAGGGTGCTGAGTGAAAAGTTAAAACAATGTCTGAATCAACTTAGTTTAAACTAACTGAGATGGGGGAACATTCACAGACAGCTTCAAAGAAATGGAAACAGAACAAGGTAGCCTTAAGAGGAAAGAATATAATTTTAAACGAACTAAATGTACTATTGCAAAATGCAAGAAGTATGAATAATAAACCAGATGAAATATGTGCCCTTCTTAGTACTAAACCCTGTGATATTATTGCAGTTGCAGAAACATGCTGGATGGTCCAGGGAAAACAACCTGGAATATAACTGGAGAGCTATAACCTCTATAACTTAAACAGGAACCATAAACGAGGAGGTAGAGTGGCACTCTACATCAATAATAATATAAAATCAGTGGACATTTCCTATAAAGTAAAAATCAACCTCAGTAACACTAAAACTGTATGGGTTAACGTCTTCAAAAGCCTTGCTCGTCTACTCATTATAAATGTTGTCTATAGACCCCTGGGTTCTACAACTGATAATACTAATAACATTATCACTGAAATTACAAGTGTTGGGGAATTAGGAGATATAATCATAATGGGAGATCTTAAAGAGTGACTCTGGCCAAAAGTGCTACATTGCAGAGTTAGAATATGCATACCTCCAAAAAATCCCATACCAAAAATTAGGTTTCTGTGTAACTTCACTTTAAAGTTATGAGCTATTTTGTAACCCTGAGTTCACTACCTAATCAAAAAAGCCAGTTTCAGTGAAGAACTGCTGCTGATGTCATCTCCTGAACTCACAGTCTAGTTCTCTCTGTCAGTAAGCATAATGGATAGGACCTGTTTCTCCAAAGTTTAAAGATTGTGTACAATTGTTTTCACAAGTAAAACAGGCAGCATCATTCAATAAACATTGCTATAAAAATTGTATGTGTTTCAGGTTTTGTAACAGAGTTTACATATTCATTGTTTTAATGCCTTTTTGGTATGGTCCATCTCTCCAGGGTTGCTGGATGCTGTGTCAGCATCCCATTTGGGGTGCTACTCTACTGTGCCAGTTAAGAAGTTGTATTGCTACTAGTATCGTAATGTTGGCAACTTCATTGCTGTTTGTCAGTGTCTGCTTTACAATAAGTTCTATTATGGGGTCTTATATGTGTTAATTCCTATTGGGGAGGAAGTGTTAGCACTGGAAAAATGATAATTTTAATAAAGGAATGTAGAAGCGTGGGAAATAACAGATGTCCAGACCAAAGGTTTAAGATGCATAAAAAACGCAACGGTATGCGTTTGTCAATTTATTTCCAAAAACAAAACAAAACAAACCAAAAAAATATTCTTAACTTAAAGTTCATAGAAAGGAAAACTATCGGTGTTAGTCTTCACACCCAAAAACAGGAAATACTTCTTTCCACAGACTCCTGAATTGCCTTTTCCTTTCCTTTGTCTGTACAGCACTTTGTGGAAACACACACACAACCTTCTTGCCTGTGGTCAGTCGAATACTGACTCTCTCTCTCTATACATCTACACAGGTCTCTAGTGGAGGGTTTATATACTTTCAGAAGGGGTGTGTCTTGAACTGAGCCCCTCCCTATTGTGACATCACATTACCTGAATACTATAAAAGCAGCCATTTTGTAGGCTGCCATCCCTATAAGCAGGACCTCAGCAGGAGAAGCAAGACATTCAGGTACACATTCATTTTGTTTTAATACAGAAAGAAAAGAAACACTTGTTAAAGATTGAATTAAAATCTGCAGCCTTGGCAAGGAAAAACAGATGAGGGCGCTTTCCTATCTGTCTTCCTTGCAAGGCTTCAGGATTCTATTTCTTTTTAAATGTAATTGCCAGAAAGTAAACATGCATTTATTTAAGACAACAATTTAGTAAATCTTTTTACACAGTAGTCTCCTCTAACATATTTTCTTTATATATGCTGCATAATGCTTGTTTTATGAAATTCCTCACAGCTAGAATTTCAACTGACTGCTTTTCAGCTTATCAAGATTTGGATGCCAGATTGTTTTAAAGATAATCAGGGACAGTAAAGAAAGGTTTAAAGATTGCCAGGTTGGCCACCTGACAAGAAAATTAGGATGAATCAGAATATAGAAGCAGACAGGATAGAGTGAAAATTGAAAGTATGGGGGGCATCTTGTAAATTCTTGATATTTCTCTTCATAACAGGACCCTGTTACACACCTCCCACCACAAGAAGGCAACATAATAAGTTTTTATTTGTTGGCTGAGACCCTTCACCCTTGAAAGGGTTGGAACTTCCGTCCACCCACTCTCAGAAGTTCCACCTCAGGAGACATTATAATTAGTTCTGTACAGAAACAATATTTACTGTCTTATCAGAACTACTGTAAAACAATTCCTGAGGTGTCTAGTGCTTACTAGCCCAATATTCATTTTACTTTGGTATTCTTGCAGCACCATATCGAGATAGAAAATCAGCATTTAAATGCTTGTTCCTGACCTGTGTTTTACGGTAAACTTATATGGTTGTAGAGACAAATACCATCTCATAATCCGATGCGTTTTATCTTTCATCTGGTTTATCCAACACAACGGATTATGATCTGTCATCACTACAAAATCATTTCCCACAAGTAATACTTAAGGGACTCTATGGCCCACTTCAGTGCCAAACATTCTTCTCTATCGTGAGAGTACTTCCTTTCACGCTCATGAAGTTTCCTGCTAATATACTATACTGGATGTTCCCTTTTCATCATATTAGGTTAACACAGACCCCAAACCTGTCTCTGAGGGCATCTGTTTGAATTTCAAACGGTCTTGTAAAATCTGGGCTAGTTAGCACAGGGGCTGAGCAAAGGACCGCTTTTATGTTCCTGAAGGCCTCCTCACATGCTTGGCCCATTTAACTTTATTAGGATATTTGTTTTGGTCAGCTCTGTTATGGGAGTTGCCAGAGCAAAATCTGGGATAAATCGACGGTAATAATTTGCTAAACCCAAAAGATCGAACATGTTTCTTTGTAATGGGGTGGGGCTGTTGGCTACTGCCTCCACTTTATCAATCTCTGGTTTCAGGATCCCTTCCCAATTATGAAACCCAAATATCTGGTCTCTGTCCTTGCTATGGCACACTTAGCAGGTTTATTGTTAATCCTGCATCCTTAATGGTCTGAATAATTGCACTTAAATGCACCAAATGTGAATGCCAGTCATGACTGAAAATGACTACATCATCCAAGTACACTGAACTGTACTGGGCGTGTGCTCTTAGGATGTGGTCCATGTACCGTTGAATGTGGCAGGTGCCCTATGGAGTCCAAATGGCATAGTGGTAAATTGGTCAATCCAATTGGTGTAGGAAAAGCTGTTATTGTTTGGCAGTGGGGCTAAGGAATTTGCCAGTACCCTTGGTTAAATCTAACGTGCTGATGTAGTGGGTATTTCCTATTCTATCTAACAGATCATTTGTTCTGGGCATGAGTACCATCAAAATCTGAAATAGAATTTATTTTTCGGAAGTCTAAACATACTCTTATTTCTCCTTCCTTTTGTTCACTACCACCATTGGGAAGACCATGCACTCTTGGAAGGGACAATCACCCCAACTGTTCCATTTTTTTATCTCATCAATTACCTCTTGCCTAATCTTTCCGGTAATCTATAGGCTTTTTGGTGTATGGCTTCTGCTGGTTGACCTTAATGTCATGTTCTACTCCCCTTAGCTCGTCCTGGGTGGATGTGAAAGTGTCCTGAAAATAGTGTAACAATTGATCTATCTCCACCTTTGTTCAGGGCTTAGATTAGGATTTATTTGTATACTTTTATCATTCGTGGGCCAGTCAAGCCTGTCATAAGCAATCTCCAATTCTGTCTGCTGGGGCTCAGGGTGAATGTAGAGTGCTTGGACCTGGGGTTTTCTATCCATTTCCTCAAAAGATTTGCATGGTATACCCTCTTAGTTGGTCGATGACCAGGCATTTCAATTTCAAGTTGACACTTCCTGTTTGTCTGATTACATCAAAGGGACCCTGCCAGTGCATCAACAGTTTGTTCTCTGTTGAGGGTAATAATAACAACACTTTTTCTCCAGGTATAAAACTTTTACACTTTAACCCCACGTCATATGCTTCTTTTTGTCCCATTTGTTTCTGGGTCACATTTAAATGAGCCATATTTACATATTTGACCAATCTTTCTCTTAATGCAGTCATGTAATCTATGATGTTACTATAGCCAACATTTTTACCATCCTCCCAGTGTTCTTTTACCACATCTAAGGGTCCCTAGGATTTCTACCATAAAGTAAGGAAAAGGTGAAAACCCAGTTGTAGCCTGTGGTACTCTCTCAGGCAAACAGGAGGTAAGAGATATTTGTCCCAACTCTACCTTCTTCCTGAAACATACTTCTGTAGCATTTTTTTTAATGTTTTGTTAAATCTCTCCACAAGACCATCTGTTTGGGGGTGGTAAGGTGAAGTACGCACAGCAGATACCCCTAGGAGGTGATATAACTCCCTTAACATAACAGAAGTAAAATTACTACCTCTGTCTGTGAAAATCTCCTGGGGTATTCTCATTCTGCTGAATATTTTGGCTAACTCTTCAGCTATGCGAGGTGCAGTAACTGTTCACATAGGAACAGCTTCAGGGTACCGTGTGGCATAATCACATACCACTAATATGAACCGGTTACCCTTAGAACTTTTGGTAAGAGGGCCTACAACATCCATTGCGATTCGCTCAAATGGGGTAGTGACATAAGGTATTGGCTGAAGGGCACCTGATCTCTTTTCCCTTGTGCAACCAATTGGCATTCTTTACAGGCATGACAATATTCAGCCACATCCTGATGTATACCTGGCCAGCTAAACCGTGCAAGTAATCTTTGCAAGGTTCGATCCCTCCCCTCATGGCCTGCCATTGAATATTGTGCTAACTGCATGACCTTTTCTCTATACATTTTGGTACCATTAGCTGTTCTACAGGTTCATTTATGGTAGTATCAACAGTGACTCTATACAAGATAATTTTTCACAATAAAATGAGATTGTCCAGGTGTTTACTTGTTGATCCTGTGAAAAAAGGTTTTAAGGAAACATCAGCTTGTTGTTCCTAATAATGTCTTGTAAGGGTACTTGGCAAAATGCCAGCAATACTGTTCTTTTGTTGTTCTGCCCACTTTCTGCTCTTTTTCTTCTGATTTTTGATTTTCTGGGTTTCCTGAACCTTCAGCTCCTTCAAAGAAATCCTCTTCAAAAGAAAACACTGGCTCTGACTATTGTTTTTGCTTGGGCACGGTTACCACATTTACTGATTTTACATAGTCTTGTTGTTCCTGCACCAGTGAGTTAAAGTGGGAAAGTCTTGGCCTATAATCACTGGAACTGGCAATCGAGGTACCAGGCCAACAGTCATACAGTGGTGCTCATTATTGACAGTCATTTCAACCACTGTAGTGTAATACTGATGAATATCCCCTGTATGCACATTACTGTTGTATCATTTGAGGTAACTTTACTGTCCAGGGCCAGATCTGCTCTCAGCAGGGTCTGCTTACCTCTGTATCTAATAAACCCAATGTCTGTTGGTCTCCAATCCCACATTTGCAACATACCCAATATTAGCCAATGCTAGGTGTCATGTCAGTTCTTTTCTTATTTGGACAGTTTCTCATTATGTGGCCTTTGCCAAGACACCCATGGCAAATCAGTTCAGAATATGGTATTCTTCCCCCTCTGTCTCGCCTGCTGTAATTATTCTGACATGCATTAGAATAAAAAGGCCTTACCATTTCTGATGTCTGAGGTGGGGTATTTTGTTGCCCTCTGGGTCTAGTGGGTCGAGCAGCTATATAATCCTCTGCCAGCTTCACTGTATCCTCTGCAGATTCAGGCTGATGTTCTTTCACCCATAGCTGGACATCATGAGGTAACACCTGAATAAACTGTTCAATGACAATCATATCCATCATCTGCTCTTTAGTTTTACTAAAGGTTGTAGCCATTCCACCATAGTCCTTTAATTTTGCATAGATTTCTCTCGGTGTATCATGAATAGTCATTCTCTGGTACTGAAACCGCTGTCTATAGGTTTCACGCTAATATCATAGCGTCGCAATATCTCTTCTTTTACTCGATCATAATTATTTGAGTCCACCCCACTTAACTGGCTATACACCATTTGAGCTCTACCAGTTAAATATGGGACCAGTCTTATGACCCATTGATCTTGGGGGCCAAGCGTAAGTTGGGCAATCCATTGAAAGTGGTGAGGAATGCCTCTATATCATCATCCTCTGACAGCTTTGTTAATTTAATGTCTCTGGGTATAGTTCGATCAGACTGACCTTGTGCAAGTGCCTGAATAGCCTCTGTGGTATCCGTCCATTCTCATCCTGTCGCCCGACGTTCCTCAGCCTGGACACGCCTGTCCTCTTCCTCTGGCGATGATCCTCATCTCTCTGGTGACTATCCTCTTCCCTCTGACGATCCATTTTGATCTGGTGAATACACAGCCACTTTAATAATTCTCTCGGGTCATCTGGTACTGGGGTCACCTGGGCTGCTCCTGCTTCAGGGATTCCATGATCCATATTCTCCTCCTCTGTTCTTCTCATTTTAGGCCTTGCTCCAGGTTCTAGGCCAGGCAATAACTGAATACCAGTTTTTTCAGTCACTGCTCTAGTGACATGATATACATCTTTCTTTGTCAGGTCCTCTTCCTCCATCTGTTAGGTACTTAACTCAGTACTTCCTGACAACGCCTCCCAGGCAGTCTCGACAAGAGGTTATATCCCACTTCTGACACCAGTGTAGAAGCGTAGGAAATAAGATGTCCAGACCAAAGGTTTAAGATGCATAAAAACATAACGGTATGCGCTTGTCAATTTATTTCCAAAACAAAACAAAACAAAACAAAAAAATATTCTTAACTTAAAGTTCATAGAAAGGAAAACTATCGGTGTTAGTCTTCACACCCAAAAACAGGAAATACTTCTTTCCACAGACTCCTGAATTGCCTTTTCCTTTCCTTTTGTCTGTACAGCACTTTGTGTGGAAACACACACACAACCTTCTTGCCTGTGGTCAGTCGAATACTGACTCTCCTCTCTCTATACATCTACACAGGTCTCCTAGTGGAGGGTTTATATATTTCCAGAAGGGGTGTCTTGAACTGAGCCCTCCCTATTGTGACATCACATTACCTGAATACTATAAAAGCAGCCATTTTGTAGGCTGCCATCCCTATAGCAGGACCTCAGCAGGAGAAGCAAGACATTCAGGTACACATTCATTTTGTTTTAATACAGAAAGAAAAGAAACACTTGTTAAAGATTGAATTAAATTGAGCTTGGCAGAAAAACAGATGAGGGGCGGCCCCTATCTGTCTTCCTTGCAAGGCTTCAGGATTCTATTTGCTTTTAAATGTAATTGCCAGAAAGTAAACATGCATTTATTTAAGACAACAATTCTAGTAAATCTTTTTACACAGTAGTCTCCTCTAACATATTTTCTTTATATGTGCTGCATAATGCTTGTTTTATGAAATTCCTCACAGCTAGAATTTCAGCTGACTGCTTTTCAGCTTATCAAGATTTGGATGCCAGATTGTTTTAAAGATAATCAGGGACAGTAAAGAAAGGTTTAAAGATTGCCAGGTTGGCCACCCTGACAAGAAAATTAGGATAGATACGAATATAGAAGCAGACAGGATAGAGGGAAAATTGAAAAGTATGGGGGGGGGGCATCTTGTAAATTCTTGATATTTCTCTTCATAACAGGACCCTGTTACAAGGAATAATGCACAGAGAGGGTGTGTGTTGTGTTAGGATAAGGCCGAGTGTGTACAACACCTGAGAAGTGACATAATCTCAGCATGACACACACCCTGGAATACATTATTAAAAATACAAGAACAATGGTTAGAGCAGTATGACAGCTAATATGGTGATTTACATACAGCAACAAGGAATTTTGGGTAAATTATAAAGTCAACTTACAGTTTCCTTACTCAGCAGTGCAGTCTCTTATTTCGGTAGTGGTGAATGCAGTATAACACCTAATATGTACTGTAGATGCATGTAGTAATGCATTGTGAATACAATATGAAGCTGTCTTCCATTTTCCTTATTTGGAGGTGCAGTCTCCTATTCTATATTGTGGTTATAATAACATAAGATCTCAGATGTTTATTTTCAAAATGAAGTATTGTGCATACACTATATAGCTGACAAGATTTCTTTACTGAAAGATGTAGTCTGCTTTATCTGTAGTGACTACAGAAATATAATAGCTTGTATACTAATTTACATAGTAAGGAATTGTGGGTACAGTAAATACCTAATTCTCCCTACTGATGACATTCTGTCATTTTATTTATTTATTTTTTTTAGTCTTTGGTAACTGAGTAAGGCCCACTAGGCACAACTGCCTGTTTTCAGGGGTGACCTGGGAGCACTGGGCAGTTAAATGACTTGCTCAGAGTCACACAGTATGCAAGTAGAGATTGTGAGACTCAAGCCAAGGTCTGGTTTGTTGGATGTACTAAACTTGTTCACAGCTCATTACTCTAAACTCTAGACTATACTGCCAGCCCATGTGTGTGCTGGGACTAGATCATTGATGTTATGCTGGGACAACATCATGGGTCCAGCCCCAGATTGACCAATCAGAGTCCAGCATTGTTTCTTGTCATCGTGTAATTGTTTTTAAGTGCCATCCTGAGAAATCACCTCAACTAAATGACAGGTGTGAATGATCACAGCCCTTCACCACATCAGAGTTATCAGTCTGCAAAACTCACAGCAAAGTGCAATGACTCAGCATCCAGCAACCCTGGAAAAATGGACCACGACTAACAGGCACCAAAAAAAAAAAAAGAATTTGTCAGCTTTGTTGCAAAACCTGAAACACGGTTATTAAAGCAATGATTATTGAATGGTGCTGCCTGTTTTACTTATGAAAACCATTGCACATGATCTTTAAACTTTGGAGGCACAGAGGTCCCAATTCTAGAAAAGTTACACCTGGCGTAACAGCACTTGCACCAAGTAGAATGGCGCAAGTAGCACTTACGCCAGCAGTTATGACTTGCACGATTCTGCAAAGTGGCCTGTGACATGTCTTAGGCCACTTGCGCCAAACAGTTTTATTCTAGTAGTTGTATTCATAAACCCCCAAGCATACGGCGTAGGGGTTTATGGCAACAGTTGCACCCATTCCAGAAGGGCAGCAACAAAGACCCCAATGTTGGGATTCTAAAAGAACCCCCAGAGGAGAACCAGCAATGTAAGTTACACCTGCATTTAGCTGGTGTAACTTACATATGTCCTCCAAGGGTCCTGTAGAACCCAGTCCATGTGCCCTCCCCCCATGCCCACTTCACCGCCTCTGGTGCCCCAATGGGCATCGCACACATTTCTGCCCCATCCCCTGTACTGTACTTGCTCCCACTTACCCCCCATACAGTAAAGGCCCAGCAGGGTGACCCACACCAGTTGCCCCGACTCCCTGTGTAATTAATGCCAGAAAGGGCTGCCCACACCCCCAGCCCCCTGAATCCCCCATTGTAAAACACTCCACAGGGCGGCACTGTCATCCCCTCACCCATGCCCTGATGCCCGAATCACCAGCTGCACATGCGGCAAATACACTGACAAGCCCTGGTTTGCAATGCCAAAAGGTGATCACCAGTCTCTATTGGGACAGAGACTGCAGGTATTTCAGGATCTTCTGACTAAGATAAGAAAATTGATTTATATCCTTAGACTGGTAACAGTTTAGCATATGGTGCCAATTTAAACATTTTTCTAGCAGACTTGCTGCCACACCATGTGTGAGATTTGGTATCGTTGGCCATGGTAGTCTAGTGGCCCCCCAACCAGCCATGCCAGCCCACCCAGCACCTCCCCACCTGTTCCCCACCAGCGAATGGTACAGCCCACCTCTTACCTCCACAGCCAGCCACTGACTGAGTTCCATAGGAGCGCTTACTGGAAAGATGCACTCAGAAATAAATTTCTGAGTGCATCTTTACAGGAGCACTCCTACAGCACTCAGTAGGTGTCTGGCCATGGAGGTGAGAGGTGGGCTGTGCCAGTTGCCAACTTGGGACAGGTGGGGGGTGCTGGGTGGTCTGGTATGGCTGGGTGGGGGTCACTAGACTACCAGGGCTTGTCAGGGTATTTGCCACATTTGCGGCTGGTGACTCGGTGGTCAGGGCATGGGTGGGGGATGACAACACCGCCCTGTGGGGAATTTTACAATGGGGGATTCAGGGGGCTGGGGGTGTGGGCAGCCCTGCAGGGCATTAATTACACAGGGTGTCAGGGCAGTTGGTGTGGGCAGCCCTGCAGGGCATTACGTAAACAGGGATTTGGGGGACAGGGGGGTGGGCAGCCCTGCGGGGCTCTACATGTACAGTACGTGGGGTCAGTTGATCTGGGCAGCCCTGCAGGGTGCCTAATGTGGCTAGCTGGGCATGGGGGAACCACTTGCATTCTGTTTTGCAGCTTGTGACATGCTCACCAGGTGTGCCCTCTGTTCGGTGTACCTGGCCGCATGTCGCAAATCACAGGACTTAGCTGTGGTGACCCTGCCCCTTCTAGAATAGGGTGCAGGGTCAATGTCATAGTTGTGGGTGGCGCAAGTTGTGCTTGGCGGTGACTTGTGCCGCCCTTCTAGAATCGGGCACAGAGCCTATAAGGTTGCTGAAAGGGAGGACTAGACTGTGAGTTCAGAAGATGACATCAGCAGCAGCTCTTCACTGGAACTGGCTTTTTTTGAACTGGAAGTGAATTTAGGGTTGTAAAATAACTTGTAAATGTTAAACAAAGTAACTTAGAGATCTAGTTTTTGGTACATGGCTGATTGGAGCTATGCTAATCCAAATCCTGAATTTATTAATGCCAGGAAGTTTGACTGGAGTCCCTCTTTACATGGAGGAAATAGATTGGAGCTGTAATCTGGCAACTAGTACTATATGAAATAATTTTCTTGAAGCTTGTGAAAGAATACATTTGATGCAGCATATAAAAGAACCCACCAGGGGACCGCATATATTAGATGTTATTTTGAGTTCAGACCACATCAATATAAAAACTGTAGAACTGGACCACCATTATATAATAGTGACCACAAAACTATAAACTTTCAAATTAAACATGAGTTATCTGTTCCAAATGGATGTACTGACATATATTTACACAACAACATATTTGGGAAGAGAACATGAGAAAGCAGCTACAGTTCCCTCTACCCCTACCCATGACTTAACTGCTAGCTAAGACAGCTACAGTGAAGCTCGCCAGGATGAAACCCACTTCTAAGGCATTCTGCAGTAAGCTGCAGGAGAGTTACTGCAGTTAACAATGCAATTTCAATGGGAATTAATCCCTCTCATCATGTAGGAAAATATGACATTGCCAACATGAAGTCAATGTCACAGTTTCCTGCATGACAAATTGGACTAATTGAAATTGAAATTACATTGTTTTCCACAGTAACTCCTCTGCAGCATGCTAAAGAATGCTGCAAAATGCTGCAGAATTGGGTTTCATCCTGGCGAGCTTCACTGTAAATGGTAGGGGCCTGTGACCAGTGAAATCAGAGTCAAGTGTGCCCCAGATACATTTTGCTTCTGCTATTAAAAGCAGCATATTTGGGAGAGGAACAGGGAAAAGCAGCTGCAGCTCTCCTCCCCATCACTTAACTGCTAGCTGAGACAGCTAAATAGGAGGGCCTGTGCTCTGTGAAAGCACAGTCAGGTGTGCCCCAGAACCATTTTGCTTTTGCTTTTACATTAGGAGTAGGCCATCATGCAACCCCCCGTGCAAAGAACCAGCATGACAAGAACAGCACAGTGGCATCTGCCCAGTGAGGCAGTCAGCAGCTGGTCACTCTAAACTCCAGCAGGAAACCAGGACAACTGTAGTTAGTGGCTTGTTAAACACTCTTGGGCACCATACACTGCAGGAGAGTGAGGACAGTTAGGTACAAGCAAAAGTTGAGAAGTGGTGAAACACCCTATCTAGTGTAGGGGTGAAAAAGGGTTTAAGGAAAACAAAACAAAAGCAACCAGGAAAGAAAATAGACATGCTGAGAGTGTTGTAATGCATTGACTGTGGGGTAGCAGTGTTCAGGGATACTTTCTGGAGATTGCAGTGCTGCCCAGCTGTGTGCACCTCTCTGGGCTGAGGGGGGAGGTTGCTTGACTCCAGGCTGAATTGGCTAGGATTTGGGGGCCTCCTCCCTCACCCATGGATGACCAAGTCTGCCACCGCTGCCCCAAGGATGTCAAGGAGGAGGAATGGGTAGATTATGGTGGGCTCAGGAAGGGTGATGTTGGTGGGAGAGAGGCACATCCCCCAGATGGTACCACTACACAATTCATACACCACTCAGACATGGAGTTACTGTCCCATGGAGGCACCTGTAGTAGAGGCCAGGCAGGTTGTGTGGGTCCTGTGTAGGGGAGGCTCCAAGGTGCCTGAGGACCCCAGAGGTGGAGGAAGCAACTCATGGTTGGGGACTCCATTGCTAGGGAGATAGGTTTGGGGACAGGGAAGGAGGGGGAGGTTAGGTGCCTTACCCAGTGCCATGGCTCGGAAGGATGGAAAGCCAATACTCAGGATTGCTAGGGCAGCGGGATGGGAAGGAGAGCTTAATATTATTGTCCACCTGGGGACAAATGACCTGGCTAGGGACAAGGCTAGGAGAGTCCAGGAAGAGTTCAGGAAGTTAGGCAGGGGCCTTAGGCAAGTAGGACACTTAGTAGCCTTTTCTGAGTTGTTGTCTGTCTATGACAGGGGTATGATAGGATGCTCTATACCAGGAGTTTCAATGAATGGTTGAAGGAGTGGTGCAAAGAGGAGGGTTTCAGCTACATTGGGGACTGGGGTCCCACCTGGAAGGATAATGGCCTATACAAGGGGGATAGCCTGAATTCATCCTGGAGGGGAACCACAGTCCTCAGTGAATAGTTTAAATGCTACATTGGCAAACATTTAAACTAGTTGAGGGGGGTGGCAGAAGGAACAAGGGAGACATAAACTGTCCACCCCTGCAAGCTGAGGTAGTTCATAGAGAGAACCCAAAGTTAGGGAAATTCCTAAGGGTGCCTAATAGCAGGAGAAGTAGTGTGGTTAAAATGAAGAGGGATGGGAATAAAGGCAGAGGGGGTAAGGAGAGTAGGCAAAAGGGGAAAAGGGGGCCTGATAAGAAGGGTGGTAGAAGAATCTGGAAGGCCATGTGCACAAATGCTCATAGTCTAGGAAATAAAATCCCAGACCTTGGGGCCATAATGGCAGAGGCTGACCAGGACATTGTTGCCTTTACTGAGTCATGGTGCAATGAGCACCATGACTGGGATATAGCCATACCAGGCTATACTGTTTTCAGGAAGGACAGGGAGAGTAAGAAAGGGGGAGAAGTGGTTCTTTATGTAAGGGATAGCATTAAAGCAACAGAGGTACAGGGAACACAGAGAGGGGAAGAGGAACTGTGAGTCACCCTAGAGGCATAGAATGGAACGGCTATTGGCACTGGCATGAATCTACAGACCTCCAGCAAGGAAGGGGGGAGACAGATAAGGTACTGGCTGAAGCCATCAAAAGATGGCAACTAAGGGGGAGATGCTGCTTGTGGGGGAATTCAATCTGCCAGATGTGGATTGAAACATATCAGCTGCAGCTTCAGATAGGAGCAGGGACATTCTGGACTACCTGTAAGGGGCATTCCTCAGCCAACTGGTAAGAAAGCCCACTCATGAGGGAACAATATTGGACCTTGTATTCAACAATGAGGACAGCATTGAAGACGTCATGGTGAGTACCTGGGGAGAAGTGATCACCATACAGTGTGGTTCAATATAAGTACTGCACCTGAACTGAACAAAACAAAAGTAAAGATCCTGTATTTCAGGAGGGCCAACTTTACAAAGATGGGGGAACACCTCAGGGATGCCTTGGTGGGGGGTGGAACATGAAAGGAGTGGACAAACAGTGAGCAAAACTAAAAGGGGCCACTGGGAAGGCAACAAACCTCTGTGTCAGGCAAGTAAGCAAAACAAAGAGGAAAAGAGACCGCTGTGGTTCTGAAAAGAGGTGGGTGGGAAGTTAAGGGCCAACAAGTTATCATTCAGGAGATATAAGAAGACACAGAAGAGGATGATAGGGAGGTGTACAATGAGAAGCAGATGGAGGTAGGGAAAGAAAATAGCTCAGGCAGTAAAGAAAGGGGACAAGACATTTTCAGATTTGTAAGTGAAAGGAGAAGGACCAGAGAAGAGACTGTAAGGCTATGAAGGGAAGGGGAGAGCATTTGGAGGAGGACCAAGAAAAAGCAGACATCCTGAACAAATATTTTTCTTCGGTGTTCATGGAGGAAGGGGAAAGCAAGGGACCACAGATAAGTAACAAAAACATCAAAGAAAGGGAGGTGGACACTAGTCCATTTACAGAGGAGGGAGTCCTGAAGGAACTTGCAAATCTGAAAGTGGGCAAGGCAATGGGGTCAGATTGCATCCCAGCCAAGGTTATTGAAGGTGCTCAGGTGCTGGCTGCACCTCTGACAGCCCTGTTCAACCACTCACTGGAGACAGAAGTGGTCCTGGAGGACTGGAGGACTGCAGAACAGCAGATGTCCCACTTCACAAGAGAGGTAGCTGGGAGGAAGCTGGCAATTACAGGCCAACCAGCTTGATCTTGGTGGTGGAAAAAAAATGGAATCACTGCTGAAGGAAAGGATTATGGAATATCTTGTAACCCGCAGATTACAGGATACAAAGCAACATGAATTCACTGGGGGGAGTTAATGTCAAACAACTGTGATAGATTTCTTTGACTGGGTGACCAGGAAAGTAGATCTGGGTGGAGCGGTGGATGTGGCCTACCTGGATTTCAGTAAGGCCTTCAACACTGTTCCACATCAGAGACTTTTAACCAAGCTGGCTGGCCTGGGACTGGGTCCTAAAGTGGTAAACTGGGTAAGGAATTGGTTGGGAGATAGGTGACAGAGGGTGGTGGTAAATGGAGTTCACTCCAGGGAAAGAAGGGTGACCAGAAGGCTGCCACAAGGATCAGTACTGGGACCAGTCCTCTTTAACGTCTTTACTTGAGACATTGCAGCAGGGCTAGAAGGGAAGGTATGCCTTTTAGGAGAAGACATTAAAATCTTCAACAGGGTAGACACTTCAGGAGGGTGTGTGTGGAAAAAAATGTATAGGGATCTAAGAAAGCTTGAACAGTGGTCAAGAGTGTGGCAACTAAGTTTCAGTGTGAAGAAGTGCAAAATCATACACTTGGGGCACAGAAACCCAGAGGCAGTGTACAAGATGAGAGGAATGGTACTGATGATCACCAAGCAGAAAAGAATCCTGGAGGTAATCACATCTGATGATTTAAAGGTGGCCAAATAGTGTGACAAGGCAGTGGCAGAGCTAGTTGGATGCTGGGGTGCATAGGGAGGAGTATCACCAGCAGAAAGATAGAGGTGGTGATACCAATGTATAGATTATTGGTGAAACCTCATCTAGAGTACTGTGCCCAGTTCTGGAGACCACATCTCCAGGAGCACACAACAGAGTAGAGGTGGTCCAGAGGAAGGCAACTAAAATGGTGCAGGGTCTGCACCAGAGACCCTATGAGAAGAGACTAAAGGACCTCGATATGTACACCCTGGAAGAAGGGAGGGAAAGGGTGGATATGACAGAAATGTTCACATATCTCATGGGTGTAAATAAGGTACAGGATGGAAGCATTTTTCAGAAATAAAGATGCTCAAGAACAAGGGGGTATACTATGAAGCTGAAGGGGGTAGGCTCAGGGGAAATGTGAGGAAATACTTCTTCACAGAAAGAGAAGTGGATGCTTGGAACAGACTCCCAGCAGAGGTAGTTGAGGTAAAAACTGTAATGGGATTCAAGAATGCATGTGATAAGCATAAGTGAAACTTAATGGCTGGGGAAGGGAGGGATAAGCTGGAGATCAAGAAGGATCTGTTGTATTACAGTAGGTAGGTAAAATTAGCAGATTAGATGGGCCAAGTGATCTTTATCTGACATCAGTTTTTATGATTCTATGTTTCTATAGCTGATATCACTAAAACAGAAGAAAAATCAAACACTATAGATTGGGATAGTAAACCGGAAAATAAATCAACTGAAGAGATGTGGGATAACATAAAAATATCTTACAACTGAGTAACAAATTCATACCTAAGATACAAAAAAAAAATACTCCACAAAAGGACCCAAATGGTTCAACAACAAAAAAACTAAACTATTACATTAAAAGAACAGATTTTATAGATGTTATTTGTTGGTTAACACCAGGACAACTGTGGAAGCTCTACAAAAAATCCAAAAGAAACGCAACAAAGACATCAAGAAAGCAGCTGAATACAATCTAACATACAATGCAAAAAAAGAGAACTACAGTATAAGGCTTTCTATCCTTGCATAAATTCATTAAAGAAACCTCAAAACCAATGTTGAACCACTTATACATAATGAAGACTTGAAGAAAGATAACAGAAATGTCAACCATTTTCAATAATTACTTTGGTTGAGTCTATGGACCAAAAAATAAACCTATCGATAAACTAGATGTAGGCAACTGTAACAAGATAAAGATCACAACAGATGAAACCAAAGCTAAAATAAAAAAAACTTAAAACCAGTGCTTCTCCTCTTGGTCTCAGCTCATATGTTTCAGATAATGTCTGAGTCTCTAACCGTCCCTTTAAAACTCCTGTTTGAAGCATCTCTAAATACTGGGAGGGTACCTCTAGAGTGGAAAATGGCACATGTGGTCACAATTTACAAAAAGGGTAACAAAGACCTAGCAAGCAATTTTAGTTTAACCAGTGTGGTATGCAAAATTTTAGAAAGTATTATTAAAGATAACGTGGTGTCCTCTATAGAAAATTGAGATTTTGATCAGCATGGCTTTATATAGGGATGGAGTTGCACAACAAATGTGCTGTGCTTCTATGAAAAAATAAGCTATTCCTTAGATAACAAAACTCCCTGTGATATTGCATATTTAGATTTCAGAAAAACCTTCAATCTTACTCCACACTGGGTCATAGTCAAGAAACTGGAGATTGCTAAGACAAATAATTTAATCATAAATTGGTCATAGAATGGTTGAATGAAAGGTATCATTGTGTTGTTATTAATAGATATACCTCAGAGATTGGAAGGATATCTAGTGGTGTCCCTCAGGGAGCAGTGCAGGGTCCAGTTCTTTTTCAGGTATTCATTGCAGACCTAACAGAAAAAAAACATATTGGGCAGCAAAATACATAGACAATGCCAAACCAGAGGGTCCATGTAAAAACTGGACCAATATTGAAAATCTCAGAAAAGATCTTGACTATGTATCGTCATGGATGAATAACTGGGAAATGAAGTTCAATATGGACAAGTGCAAGGTAATGAACCTGGGTAAAGATTACTCAATGCATACATACTCTCTGTGTGGGGTTCCTTTAGAGGCATCAAAAAGTGAAAAGGATTTGGGAATTCAAATGTCCAGTGACTTGGACACCTCACTCCAAACAAACGCAGCAATAGCCAAAGCAAACAAAGTAATATGGGCAATAAAAAGAAACATCACATCAAGAGTTAAAAACATACTAATTCCCCTCTATAGATCTTTTGCCTGTCCCCATATGGGATATGAATCACAACTTTGGTATCCACATAAAAAAGGTGATTGAGGTATGTTAGAAAGGGTACAAAGAAATTTCACAAAATCTGTAGATGGATTGGAGGGCAAGGGATATGATGAACGGTTACAGTTCCTGAATTTAACGTCTTTAGAAACAAGATGCATATGTGGCGACCTACTCTTTATGTATGGCGTGATGCAAGATCTGTTTCGAATGACAGAATTAGGGATCTTGCAAGTAAGAGGAAATTCCCCTTTGGCTGTATCTCTTTTAAATCCAGTGATAGAGAAACTGGAGGACATCATCTTCAAATCATTAGGGAAAAAATTTCAGCATAATAAACAGAAGATTTTTATACATCATGATGAGTAATTAACCAATGGAATTCCTTACTGATGGAGATTATAAGAAGTAAAATCAGGTTAGAATTGAAAAATAAGCTAGATAAATATATCTTACCTGGTAATATTCTTAATTACTACCAAGACTGAACTCTATAGGAGAACTCATGGGCATATCACCTTCTTGCTCCTTACACAGCATAGTATGAACCATAGTATGAAGACAAGTATTTATTGTGCAATCAGCTGTTTGAATGATCCCCAAGGGCCTCACATGTAAAGTTTCAATGTACTTTAAGATACCTTCCATATTTAACATAACATTGAGTGCACCAGTCATTTTTGCTTAGTGCTCCCAGACTGTCAGTCTTGCTGAGGAGGCAGTAGTAATGCAGTTGCTCCCGACACAATTTATTTTTTTGAAATTAGCCTTTTATTGATTTTTAACAATTACAACAGGACATGACACAGGCGCCACATGAAAGTTTTACAAAATTGCATGACATACAGTTCAAGGACAACAGTGACATGTCCCCCTTCCCTCCACTCACCTCCCTCTACCTAACCCTCCCACTTGCTATCCTAAAAAAAAAAAAGTAAAAAAAAAAAGGAAAGAATCTACCATCCCCCCTCCCTTACCACCCCACCACGGCTTACATGTCCAAAGAACAGCCTTGTATTACTTCGTACCAAAACAAAAAGGGTATGCATAGATATACAATAAAGAGGGAAACTATCTTTGGGATTCCTTAACTTAAGTGAACACCAGTTTGAAGCATGTAGATTGTATGCATACCAGACCAAATTTTTTTTATATCTAGAAGACGAGTACCCCAGAACTATTTTGAACTGCTCCACATTCAAATTAAACAAAAGATCTTGAAGCCATTCTGTATAAGTGAGATTTAGTACATCAATCCTGTGCCTTAATACAAGCTTCTTCAATGTCATTGCAATCATTGCTATATGATATCTACATATTTTAATCTTGACCCTAGAGTAGTCCCCAGTAAGACATATTTCCGGAGTAAAGAGGACTTCCAGACCTAACAAAGGATCAGTTTTATCCTGAATTTCTACCCAAAGGGTCTGGACAGGGGGGACAGTCCCCAAAAATATGCTTTAGTGAGCCTTCTCCTTGATTACATCTGTTACAAATCGAAGTATTACCAATCTTGAAAAGTTTTAGGGGTGTCTAATACAAATTATGTAAAATTTGAAATTGAGTAAGAAGCAATCTGTCTTGAGATATATATATATATATATATATATATATATATATATATCTATATATATATATATATATATATATAAGTCTCCTCCCATATCTTATTCCAGTTAATGATAGAGTCTGGGAATTGACCAGCCCAGTATTTGGGAGCATTCTCCTGATTAATAGGAGAAAACTCTAAAAGGGAAACATACACCCAGGCAATTGCATGAGGGAAATGTACTATTTCCACCATGGAGTTAAAAAAATCAAAAAACTTGTCCTCTGTGAAAAGTTGTCTATTGAATTGGCCTAATAAATGAGATATTTGAAATATCTTGAACGCCTGTCCTGATCCTAGGGAATAATTACTAACAATAGTAGATACCGGAATAAGTTTTCCCAACAGGTCTAGGAAATCTTTAATATTTATGTTCTGGAACTGTGGAACCCACAATTTAGGAATCTTTCTGCCACCTATTTTAAAATTCGGATTCTCCATCAAAGGTTGGTTCCAGTCTTGGGTATGTTTATATTTTAAAAACACACATAACTGAGTATGGGCTCTTACTGAAATCCCTATGGGGAACGGGAGATACTTAGCGGTAAATTTTTGACTGTGCTGTATAGTAACTTTGATATAGATAAATGCTCCATAGCTAACATTCTCTTCTCCAGTAATAACCATTGTGGCACATATGACTGTCAGGATAACGTTTCCTCACTGGACATCCACTTCACATATTTAGACATCTGACTGGCCCAGTAATAGCCCCCAATATGCTCCCCACACAATTTATTAAGGAATTGCAGTTTCTTTGTCTTTCAATTCAAATTTGACTTGATGACTATTCTTTAAAAACTGGTTTAAACCTATAAATTATGAAGTATTGCAAGTTTCTGCTTATTTGCCTGACAGTGAACTGACGAGAATGATGTCCACTTCTAAGTATTGGGGTTGGCAGTACAGCCTTAAAATTAGAGTAACAAGCTGTGAATGAGTTTGGTACATCCAGAAGAGCTAGGTTTGATTCCTACAACCTTCACTTTCATACTGTGTAACTCTGAACAAGTCACTTAATCTCTGCAGTACTCGCGCATCACCCCAGAAAACAGGCACTTGTGCCTACTGGGCCTTACCCAGTTACCAAAGAATAAAAAAAAATAATAATAGTGATAATAATTAAGACCCAGAGCAGTAATTTTCAAATGTGTGTTTAAATTAGGAATTGGTTCTTTCCTGCATGTACACTAGGGGCCTAGTACACAGTCGCAAGGTATGGTGGCACAATATCAGGGTGCATAAAGCAATCCCATTGTTCCACTACACTTTAGGGCTATGCCCAAAGCCAGTGAGTGGTAGACAGGGGGTAGAATACCCTCTGCACTAGAGTCACCAGCATCATTATGAAAATGCATATTCCAGATGTTAGGGGGAGCAAACAGGGTTTGTGCCACCTAACATGGTGAAATGTGGGAAGCAGAGAGCTCTGTTCATGGCATAGCACCTGTAGCATGATTCTATGCAATGCACAGAGCCCTGGCCCACTGTGGATACTGCCATAATTCTGTCCCACACCCTCATGCCCTTACTTTAAGGCCCACTTCTGAGCCATGCCATGCTGTAATTTTTGGTTGCAGTATAGTCTTTCCTTGTGGTCCAGTGGATCTCTAATAGTTGCCAAAGTGTTTATTACATACCCTGGTGTCCACTGGATCCCTCCTCCCTTGCTTTTCCCTCAGTGTAGACATTTCAGTGATGTGGGGCACTGCCTACATTGTTCCCCTATTGGAATTTTAATTCCATTTCATAAGCTAGCAATCCCTTATCAAGCAGTTTCCAACAGTTGTACCTGGACTGGAAGTCAGTGCACCCTACAGACAGGGATGAAGTTGCCCTTGAGCTGCTATGTGTAGCCAGCTGCACATTTGCATGCTAACAGCCTCATTTTCCTGGTGCATCATCCATTGTACCGGTGCAGGGAAAGGCTTACAACCACATAGCATACATTACAAATGGAAGCAAGACTGAGCAGTAGAACAAGGGGTTGATGTGACCACTGTGTGCCACCTAACTGTGACTGTGTATCAGAACCTAGGTTTGAAAATTATATGAATCTTTGTTTCAGCCTCTGATTAATGCAACATACAAGCAGCTTCATCATTTAGGGGTTGCCCGGGGTCACATTTGTAACCCCGATGAATGTTTTGTGACCCCTATGTTCTGTTTGCTACCCCTATACTGTGGCTGCCTGGCTCCTGGCTCACATTTATTTCTCTGCTTTTTGTTTATTGTGAATTGCCTGTTGCCTGGTCACCCACCCCCTTCTTTAACTCCCCCATCCACCAGCATCCAGTCTCCCGCTCTTCTAGTCCTGTCTCAACCAATTGCATCAATGTGAAATGTTTCATTTTTTTCCTTGAATTGCAGTCTCATGTCATTACGTAGTGTTGGCATGCTCCCTTAAGGTACCAAAACTTGGAAATTTACTTTGGAAGGTTGGGTGCCAGAAAAGCAGTTGATTGAGATTGTAGAGATGCCAGTGACAGTCACTGCTAAGGGATTGCGGGGACACTGACAGAGGAGGAGAGAAAAAGAGATAGAGATGGGGCTTGGGAGTTGGGTCTTGGGAGTCATTGGGACAGACAGTAGGCATGATCAGTCCAGTCAGGATCACACTGCAGTGGGTAGTCAGGTCAGGAGATTGAAAGAGTGATTTGAACCCTTATTACCACAGCACAGGCAGTTTAAGCACTATTAAACTTGCATGCTGTAACATGGACTGATTGGTTATTATTTAAGGGGAGGAGGTGGGGAATCAGTAATGTGTCCACTATACTTGTCAGTCTCCAACAGAGTTACTGAGCTGGTCATTGGAATTCCCATTGGACAATGAGTAATAGCAAATCCATCCCATGACAAGTATTACAATATGTCTTAATGCTTGTTTTTTCACCAAATGAGGTAAAGGAAGTAATAAAAGTGCAAAAAAGAAATAAGATGGCTGGGGGTGGATGATGTTCTGACCAAAGTTTTTCTGCATAACATTGACCACTGGGTTGAGGTTCTGACCCCGATATTTCTGTTAACAAGTCAGCATGAAGTTATCCCTAATAATTGGAATAAAGGAGTTATTGTCCCTCTCTTTAAGAAAGGTCAAAAACAAGACCCAGATTGCTGTAGGCCAATCACCTTTTTGCCAGTAGTGCAAAAAATTTACACAAGATTACTATCAAATAGACTTACTTCCTGGGTGGAGGAAAATAACCTGGTTTCAAAATTACAGTGTGGCTTTAGGAAACATTTTAGTTCCAATGATCTTATTTTTACACTAAATTACTTGGTTAATATCTATGTTATGTTAAAAAGTGCACCATATATGTTTGCTTTGTAGACATAAGAATGGCCTTCGACTCCATAAACAGGAATAAGCTATGTGAGACTTCAGATGCACTAAAAATTAATAAGCAGCTGTTGGATATGTTACAAGTATTGCATTATAATACTACAGCACAAATACAATACACCAGGGATGGAGCTTTATCAAAGGAAGTAAAAACTGGAAAAAGTGTAAAACAAGGGTGCTTTCTGGCACCTTTGTTGTTTAATTTATATAAAGAGACCCTGATAAAGGATATTAGGAAAATGGACACATTTGCCCCTGCAATTAATGCTGAAAAAATCCAACTCTTGGTATATGCAGATGACGCTATTGCCATCTTTCAACCCCCCCCCCCTTGGTTTGAGAAGAGGAGTTACAAGTTTAATGATTTCACTTGACAAGATGAATCTGAAAATGAATGTAGAAAAAAACGAAACTTAAAACAAAAAGCTTGGCAGAAGACACCAGGAGAAAGGACTGCTGTGTGACTGGACTTTTCTGCTGGGACTAAAGAAGAAGAACTTTTGTACTTGGACCTTTAATTTAGGGTAAAAAAAACTAACAAACAAAACAAAAAAAAACTGTGTGTTTGTCTGAGTTAACTGAACTGAATGGGTATCTGAACAGTTATCTAGGTGTAAATGTCAGGTGATTGAAAGGACTTAATAGCTGTGAGGTTTAAATTACTTGTAGAAAGATCTAGTAAGTAGGGGTAGTGGCTTAGCTAGAAGGAAGCTACATTTAAAGACTGCCTTGGAAAGATTCTGCTAATAGCTTGGAAGACACCAGGAGAAAGGACTGCTGTGTGACTGGACTTCTCTGCTGGGACTAAAGAAGAAGAACTTTTGTACTTGGACCTTTAATTTAGGGTAAAAAAAAAACTAACAAACAAAACAAAAAAAATGTGTGTTTGTCTGAGTTAACTGAACTGAATGGGTATCTGAACAGTTATCTATGTGTAAATCTCAGGTGATTGAAATGACTTACTAGCCGTGAGGTTTAAATTAATTGTAGAAAGATCTAGTAAGTAGGGGGAGTGGCTTAACTAGAAGGAAGCTACATTTAAAGACTGCCTTAGAAAGATTCTGCTAATAGCTTGGCAGAAGACACCAGGAGAAAGGACTGCTGTGTGACTGGACTTCTCTGCTGGGACTAAAGAAGAAGAACTTTTGTACTTGGACCTTTAATTTAGGGTAAAAAAAAACTAACAAACAAAACAAAAAAAATGTGTGTTTGTCTGAGTTAACTGAACTGAATGGGTATCTGAACAGTTATCTATGTGTAAATCTCAGGTGATTGAAAGGGCTTAATAGCTGTGAGGTTTAAATTATTTGTAGAAAGATCTAGTAAGTAGGGGGAGTGGCTTAGCTAGAAGGAAGCTACATTTAATGACTGCCTTAGAAAGATTCTGCTAATAGCTTGGCAGAAGACACCAGGAGAAAGGACTGCTGTGTGACTGGACTTCTCTGCTGGGACTAAAGAAGAAGAACTTTTGTACTTGGAACTTTAATTTAGGGAAAAAAAAACTAACAAACAAAACAAAAAAAATGTGTGTTTGTCTGAGTTAACTGAACTGAATGGGTATCTGAACAGTTATCTATGTGTAAATCTCAGGTGACTGAAAGGACTTAATAGCTGTGAGGTTTAAATTACTTGTAGAAAGATCTAGTAAGTAGGGGGAGTGGCTTAGCTAGAAGGAAGCTACATTTAAAGACTGCCTTAGAAAGATTCTGCTAATAGCTTGGCAGAAGACACCAGGAGAAAGGACTGCTGTGTGACTGGACTTCTCTGTTGGGACTATATTGCCCTCCTTCCCCCCTCCACCCCCCCCACCCAAAGATAGTTCTATTTTTATAGGCACAGGATTTGACTGACAACAGGAACTTCCTGTTTGGGAGCAGGAAGTGAGTGATCACAGAACCATTAAAGACCCACCATCCTAAAAGGGCAAGAGTAGCTCTCTGGCCCACTCTAGTTGCTGGAGGTCTGCCTCTGAGCAAATAAGTGGTCTACTGAGAAATATAGGATATTCTTCTCTCAGAACAGGACAATCAGGAGCTTAAAGGGCACACAGGTAGAAAGTAAGGAGAGAGAGAAAAAAAACAGAGGAAAGAGTAAGGATTGCAAACAGTTAAGGGGCCAGAAAAAAGACATGATTGGAGTGGTGCAGTGCAGTGGCTGTGGAGCAGCAGTCTTCTGGGAGATGTTCTGGAGGATGCAATGTTGTCCCATCTGCAGGCACCTCTCTGGGCTGAGGGAGGAGGTTGCTCATCTCCAGGCTGAGATGGCCAGGATTTGTGGGACCTCCTCTTCCATCCAGGGACCACCAGTGCCACTGCCGTTGCCTCAGAGGTTGCCAAGAAAGAGGAGTGGTTGGACCACAGTGGGCTCAGGGAAGGTGAGGGAGATGGAACAGAGGTGCATCCCTCCAGTTGTACCTCTGCACAGTTCCTATGCCATTCTGGCAAAGTGTGGTTCCTCTATGGAGGCACCCGCAGTGGAGACCAAGGAGGATGCTGGGAACTTCCACAAAGGAGACCCACAGGAGGGTGGCAGGGGACCCTGCAGGGGAAGGAAACAACTCCTGGTGAGGGACTTCATTGTTAGGAAGATAGAACTGGGGGAGGAAGGGAGAGGGAGGTAAGGTACCTGCCTGGCGCCATGGCTTGGAGGGACAGGGAGCGAATCCTCAGGATTGCCGGAGCAGCTGCACAGGGGAGGGAGGGAGCTGGATGTCATTGTCCACCTAGGGACAAATGACCTGGCTAAGAAAGGGATTAGAGAAGTGCAGGAAGAGTTTGTGGAATTGGGGAGGGGCCTTAGTCAAGTAGCATGCATGGTAACCTTCTCGGAGGTACTGCCCATCTATGGCATAGGAGAGGCTAGGGTATTCCGCACCATGGAATTCAATCGGTGGTTGAAAAACTGGTGTGGAGTGCAGGGATTTGGCTTCATTGGGGACTGGGGTTCCACCTGGAGTGATGCAAGCCTATACTGGCATGATGGGCTGCATCTGTCCAGGAGGGGAACCAGGATCCTAGGTGATAGGTTTAAGTGCTTCATTGGCAAGCATTTAAACTAGACAAGGGGGGAGGCACTGGAAAGGAGCAGGGAAATCCTAGCCCCCCCAAAATAATCACAGTAGTAAATGCGGCAAACACCAACATAGAGGTGTCGATAGGGAGAAGGGCAGGGGTAAATGGAGAAAGTAACAAAGGCAAGAAGGACAGAGATGGGCAAAAGGGATTAAGGCCATCTGGAAATGGAGGGTAATGAATACCAATGCCTGTAGTCTTGGCAACAAGCTCTCTGAGCTGGTGGCCTTGATGGAAGAGGGATGCCTGGATATCGTAGTAGTCACAGAAACATGGTACACAGAGAACCATGACTGGGATGTTAACATACCAGGTACATAACCTACAGGAGAGACAGGCAGGGGAGAAGAGGGGGAAGAGTAGCTCTCTATGTAAAGGAAGGGATAAAAGCAACTGAACAAAAGAGTAAACAGGGAGGAGAGGAGGCACTGTGGGTCACCTTGGAGACTGGAAAGGGCACCACAATCCACACAGGGGTTGTGTACAGACCCCCATGTCAGGGGGAGGGAATGGACAAGGATATGATAGAAGGCATTCTTAGAATGGCAGAGAAAGGTGAGATTCTGTTGATGGGAGACCTGAATATGCCAGATGTTAACTGGAGCACATTTGCTGCAGCCACATCCAAGAGCAGGGCCATTCTTGATGCCCTACAGGTGGCAGGCCTCAGACAGCTAGTTTCAGAACCCACTCATGAGGGAGCAATCTTAGACCTCGTACTCTCAAATGGAGGCAGTGAGAGGATCTCAGATCTAGAACTGGGTTGCCATCTGGGGACAAGTGACCATCAAACAGTGTGGTTCACGTTAAACTCAGCTACAGAGTCAAGCCATACAACAGTGAGGGTACTGGATTTTAGGAGGGCTGACTTTGGCAAGATGAGAGAGTGCCTCAGAAAAGCACTAGCAAACAGGCTAGGAGGAGGTGTGGAGCAACAATGGGGAATCATCAAAACTGCCATCACAGAGGCAACAAGCCTTTGTGTGAAGCAAATAAACAAATCAAATGAAAGAAAAGCCACTATGGTTCTCAAAAGAGGTGGCTGTTAAAGTCAGGAAGAAAAAGATAGCTTGAAGTATAAGGAAACACAGAAGGAGCAGGACAGAGAGCTGTACCAGTTAAGGCAGAAGGAAGCAGGAGGAAGTCAGAATAGCAAAGGCCCAAACTGAGGAAAAGATAGCCAACTCAGTTAAGAAGGGGGATAAAACCTTTTATAGGTACATCAGTGAGCATAGAAAGACAAAGGGAGGGATAGTGAGGCTGAATAGAATGAACTGTGGATGGGCAGAGGGGGACAGCGAAAAAACAGGGATGCTGAATGAATATTTCTGCTCAGTATTCACAAAAGAGGATGGGGAAGTGCCTAATCCAATTAACAGAAGCACTCTTGATAGGGGGGTCGATCCCAGTCCTTTCACAGAAGAAAGGGTTCTGCAAGAACTCCTAAAACTGAAGGTGGACAAAGCAATGGGTCCTGATGGAATTCACCCCAGAATTCTAAAAATTAAGGGAGGAACTAGTGAAACCACTGGCTACTCTTTTTAATAAATCATGGGAGGATGGTGTGGTACCCGAGGACTGGAGGAAGGTGGATGTAATTCCCCTTCACAAAAGTGGGACCAATACAGAGACAGGAAACTACAGACCTGTCAATCTGACCTCTGTGGTAGGAAAAGTGATGGAGTCACTTCTGAAGGAAAGAATAGTTGAGTACCTAGAGGCCAGTGGAGCACAGGACCCAAGGCAGCACGGGCTCACAGCGGGAAGGTCATGTCAGACGAATCTAATAGATTTCTTTGACTGGGTGACCAAAGTAGTAGACCAGGGAGGGGCTGTGGACATGGCCTACCTAGACTTTAGCAAGGCATTTGACACAGTCCCACACAAAAGATTAATAGTCAAATTAACCAGCCTGGGAGTGGGTCCCAGGGTGGTAGCCTGGGTAAAACATTGGCTGCTACAGCAGGACACAGAAGGTAATTTTAAATGGAGTCCATTCTGAAGAAAGAGGGGTTACTAGTGGGTGCATAGGAGGTTCAGTATTGGGTCCAGTCCTTTTTAATGTTTCATCAGTGACATTGCAGAGGACTGGAAGGAAAAGTATGCCTTTTGCAGATGACACAAAGATCTGCAACAGGGTTGATACACAAGGAGGCGTGGAAAGGATGAAAAGGACTTGGCAAGGTTGGAGGAATGGTCAGAAGTATGGCAGCTAGGATTCAATGCAAAGAAGTGCAAAATAATGCACCTTGGAAACAAGAACCCAAGGGAAGAATACACAATGGGTGGGGAGGTAGTAACAACAATAAAAAGGAAAGGGACCTGGGGGTAATCATATCAGGTGACCTTAAGGTTAGCAAACAATGTGAGAAGGCAGTAGGGAGGGCTGGGGGTATACTGGGATGTATAGGGAGAGGCATCTGCAGCAGAAAACAGGAAGTTGTTATCCCTCTGTACAGACAGTTGGTGAGACCCCATCTGGAGTACTGTGTCCAGTTCTGGAGACCCCATCTCTGCAAGGACATAGACAGGATAGAGGTAATCCAGAGGAGGGCAACTAAAATGGTGCAGGGTCTGCAAGAGAAGCCGTATGAGGAGAGACTAAAGGAGCTTAATATGTATACCCTTGAGGAAAGAAGGGAGAGGGGGGACATGAAAGAAACTTTTAAGTACCTCAGTGGAATCAACAAAGTCCAAGAGGGTAGCATCTTTCAGAAAAAGACGGCAAGAACAAAGGGACACAATTTAAAGATAGACGAGGGCAGTTCAGGGGCAATGAGGAAGTATTATTTCACAGAGAGGGTAGTGGATGCATGGAACAGCCTTCCTGAGGAGGTTGTGGGGTCTAAAACTGAGGGAGAATTCAAGAATGCATGGGACAGACATAAGGTAATTCTTGTGGGGGGTAGGAAGAAATAGGCTGTTGGTTAACTAGGATCTGCGGCCTATCCTGTAGGTAGGGAAATGGGCAGACTAGATGGGCCAAGCGGTCCTTATCTGCGTCAAAGTCTATGTTTCTATTGATTGAAAAAGGCCTATCAAAAAGCATTGGGAAATAAATGGTATAAAATTTGAGGGGGTGAAGGAGTACAGTTATCTCGGGGTTATTTTTGATAGTAGCATGTATTGAAACTCCCAAATCTCTGACGTGAAAAATAAATCATATAGCTCAATGAATGCAATTGGAGCATTTGCAAATAAGTTTGCTAACAATTCCTTTTTTGCCCTTAAAGCAACTTTTGAAGCGAAAACAGTTAGCCAAACTTTGGGCCTGATTCTAGAAGGGTGGCGCAAGTTGCCACTGAATGCAACTTACACCCCCAGCAACTGCGGCATTGAACCTGCACCCTAGTCTAGAAGGGGCAGAGTCTCCACAGCAAAGTCCTGTGACTTGCGCCATGTGGCAAGGTACGAAGCACAGGGGGCGTACTTTGCCAGCATGCTATAACCTGCTGCCGCAGGGCGCAAGTGCACCCCTCTGCCCAGCAAGCCAGAGGCACCCCGCAGGGCTGCCCACACCCCCATCCCCTGATTCCCCCATTGCAAAATGCCCCATAGGGTGGCACAGTCAAGCCCCCCACCCATGCCCCGACCCAAGTTGCCAGATGCAAATGATGCATATACCAAGTGAAGCCCTGGTACTCTAGTACCCCCCCATCAATGTCACATATAAACATATCACCATTGCCCTGGTAGTCTAGTGCCCCCTCCAATCATCATAGAATTCATAAAGGTCTCCAAATCCCTGGCAGGCTAGTGCCCCCCCCCCGATAATTATAAAATAAATAACTATTCCCAAATCTATGGTAGTCTAGTGGCTCATGATTATCATACAATAATTAAGATCTCCAAATCCTGGTAGTCTCTAGTGGACCCCATCCCCCCACTAACCCATGCCAGTCCACTCAGCAGCCCCACCCATCCCCAGTCGGCAACTGGCACAGCCCACCTCTCACCTCCATGGCTAGCGCCCGACTGAGTTCTGTAGGTAAGCCTACTAAAGACATACTCAGAAATTAAATTAGCGTGTCTTTACAGTAGGTGCTCATACCGAACTCAGTTGGCAGCTGGCCGTAGAGGTGAGAGATGGTCTGTGCCAGTCACCGGCTGGGGACAGGTGGGGGGGGTGCTGGGTGGACTGGCACGGCTGGGTGTGGGGTTGGGGGGCCACTAGACTACCAGGGATGTGGAGATCTTTATTTATTATATGATGTTCGAGGGGGCCTCTAGACTACCAGGGATTTGGAGAACGTTATTTATTTTATGATGATCGGGGGGGACGCTAGTCTACCAGGGATATGGGGTTAGTTATTTAATTTATAATGATCAGGGGGGCTACTAGACTACCAGGGTAGGGTAATTACCACATTTTCGGCCGGCAATTCGAGGATCGGGGCATGGGTGGGGGGATGGCAGTGCCTCCCAGCGGAGCTTGTGCCAACAGGTGTTAGGGTGGGATAGGAGGATGGGACACCCTGTGGGGCATGGTTACCACAGGGAGTCAGGGGGCAGGGGGGTGGCCTGCCCTGGGGGCAGTTACTGTGTGGGGGTATGGGGGGCATGTACCCGACGGGGGTTAAGGCAGGGTGTGCGATGCCCATTGGGGCACCTAGAGAGGAGGTCAGGGCATGGGGAGGAGGGCACATGGCTTGGGTCTATGGGACCCTTGGAGGAGGCTGTAAATTACACCAGCTAAATGTAGGTGTAACTTATATTGCTGGTTCTCCTCCTGGGGTTCTTGTAGAATCCCGATGGTGGGGACTTTGTGGCTGCCATTCTAGAATGGGGCACAACTGCTGCCATAAACCCCCTAGTGCCATGGCACAGGGGGTCTACAGCACAACTGCCAGTATAACTGCTGTTTTCTGCAAGTGGCCTGTGCCATGTCGCAGGCCACATTGTAGAATCTCGTATGTCGCAACTGCTGGCGTAATTTGCTACATACACCATTCTACTTGGCGCAACTGCTGTTACGCCAGGTGTAACTCTTCTAGAATCTGGCCCTTTATATGGGAGTAAAGTTTGGGGTATATATCTGAATGAAACAAAATTGGAGACTGTACAAAACTCTTTTATAAGAAACACACTTAACTTACCTAGCGATTGTCCAATGGCCTATATGAGATTAGAAGCTGGCCTGAGACCTTTGTCCATAAGAATTAAAATAAGGGCAATCAAATTTTGGAAAAAGTTAAATGAAATGTCTAATGATAGGCTACCAAAATTATGTTGGCTAGATCATTTGGAAAGTCTACAATCTGGGGCAAATCCAGTAAACTGGTTTACAATGCTAAATATGATTGTAAAGAAAGCCAGGATGGAAGATCTCTGGTCTATTAGAGTTAGTACAAATGTGAATCAATTTGTAAAAGAAATTATGTAGAGGGTATATGACACTGAAATGCAGAATGACTTGGAAAAAAATACATAATGTGGATATACTGTAGGAGGCCTTTATTCCAGCATAAAGCTAAATTGGGGCACAGAATACTATTTATTACACTGTGAAAATGAGTGGCACAGAAATAATTTGTGTAGACTGAGATTGGAAAGCTTGGGAATTGGTGGGGGAAGGGGAATAAACCTGTTTGTAGTTGTAAAAATGTAAAATTTCCAGATGTAACTCATACGCTCCTGTGGTGTGACACTTTAATGCCCGAGAGAAAGAAATGGATTATACCACTTCTTCAAAAGTATAACCTGGGGAATGAAAAAAAAATGTATTAAATATCTTCTAAATAAAATAAATGTTATTTATGGGATGGCAAAATTTGTAAATAATTACTACAGATAAGTAGTGGGTCTGTTAAATATTTTACATGGATTTAGCACTTATATATTTATGAATGGTTTACTATAAAACTGATATTTTGTATAACTATTTAATCTGATGATTTTAAAATTGTGGAATGTAACAAATTCTCTGTGATTTTATACATCTGTTAATAAACTTAACCTCGAACCTTGAATATGTTTTAATATTACAAAAGATTTATCTATGCTAGCCCAACTATGATGCAACACCTCAGTTTTAGTGCGGAAGCCTGCTTAAGTTCAACCCAGTTTTATATAGGGAAGCAATGAGGCACTGGGAGATCAAGTGACTTTCTGGAGGTCACACGGTAAAATTAATGTTAAAGCTCAACTGCAGTTCAGCAGATCTGTGCCCTAACCAATATACGTCAGATATACATTATTTATGACACATTTCCTCCTTCTTCATAAAAAGAAAGCTAGCACAACAGTGCGGCAGATGGAATCATTTCTTTTTAAGTTACTCTTACGGCCCGCTTTTCTTCAGCACTTGCCTCCAGCTGTCCTCCAGCAACCTCCCAGCCCTCTTATCTTAGACTCCTGCTCTCTATGAGATATCTTTCTCCATGGAGGAGCCTCTGAGGTGGTCTCCCTCCAGTGCCAATTATCATGCTGTGGAGTCCAGTTATCAGCAGGGTCCAAGACTACCAGCTACTTCATTCTTTTATAATTTAGTATACTTTATTCACTTTTTCAACAACATCCATAGTACACAATGGGTTGCTAGGCACAAGCATTATTACATAAGAATATGGGACATGCCATAATAGCCTTGTGGTTACATCGTCTAAAATAATCACATTCTATTCTAAAATCTACTACATTATCCCAAACTAATAACTCGGCACCCTCTTCCAATAAATCCATACCCCCCATTTGCCCCTCTACCCTCCCCCATGTCAAGTGTGTACATATTCTTCCAGCATAGTTGCCACATTGGGTTCCACCTGTTGAGCAAAAGATCCACTAACTATTGGGTCAGTGTGGATTATAGGCAATAAGCAAGGCTTCCAAAGGGCCCCATCTGGGCTGATATAAGTGCGGTCGGTTACCCATATACAGGATATGCTTTTCTAGTTGCAAAGCAGTGAGCATCTCCTTATACCACTCCCTCACAGACAACCGTGTTTCCTCCTTCCAATGTCTCATAATAATAAGTTTGGCTACTGCTGAGACTAAAGCAATATATGCCATCTTGATTTTGGGAGTAACCCTCGGCAACAAATATAATAGACATATTTCCAGGGTAAAGAGGGAATCAAGTCTGAGCCACAGATCCAGCAGCAGTTTAATAGCCTGCCAAAAGGTCTGGACCAGTGAACAGCCCCACAACATATGATATAGAGAGCCAGGGCCGAGGCGACACCTGGTGCACACAGGAGAAGGGGCGCGCCCCACCTTATGTAGTTTAGCTGGTGTGAAATATAAGTTATTCATAATATTGAACTGTATCATTCGTAACCTGTCCTGTTTGACAAAGGTATAATTGTTCCTCCAAGCCCGTCCCCAAATCGCTGGCGTCAGGTGAAATTGATAACTCCTGGGCCCAGTAATAGCCGATCCCCCGGGGTAGGCTAACATCCAAAGCCTGTAACTCTTTGTAAATTTTGGACACTGCGTGCGATTCACTCGCTGCCTGCAAGAGCTTATTCAATTTCTCCGAGTATGACCAATTGGTGTCGCCCCTCCCCATATGACTTTTGATTGCCTCTACGACCTGCCTATGTTTGAAAAAATCCGTAACTGAAACTGGATAACGTGTACGAAAAGTTGAGAATGACATCAATTGGTCGCTCTCAAAGAGATCAGCGACCTTCCTATTGGTCAGGAGCGGCCAGAATGTGGGCGATATGGGTTTATGGTCTATTTGAAAATGAGAGTTACCCACAATAGGCTGTTCCAAGGATGCATGCCAGTTACATGAAAGAAATGTTTGTATTTGCTGGAGGGCCCGAACTGACCATCCTATGGGGGTATTTTTCAACTTACTAGGGAGCTTCGAGGGGCTGACATAAATCAAAGAGGTGAGATTACCCTGGAACTGGGATATTAGTGACTTCTCTATGTCCAGCCACAGAGGAGTATACACCTGATTCTCATTTTCTAAACCTACTCTTGGCCAATGGGCTACTCTACTGAGGTGGTGAGCACAATAGTAGGTAAAGAAAGAGGGTAATGCTAGTCCACCCTGTCTTTTGGGCCCTGTAAGTTTATGATATGTTCGTCTAACTTTTTTGCCCTTCCACAGAAAGGCATTTATAATTGACTGTAAGTAGTTAAACCACTTTTTGGGAAGATAGCACCCTAGCATCCAGACCGGATATAGAACCCTTGGCAGGATATTCATTTTTACTATGTTAGCTCTCCCCCATAGTGTAAGTAGAAGATTGTCCCATCTTTCCAGATCCGATTTAATAACCTTGGGTAGTGCTGTAAGGTTTAATTTAATCATGGCGGGGAGATCTCTGGCCACATGAATACCTAAGTAGGTAAGAGTATCTGGTGTCCATTCCAAACTGGTGCCATTTATGGACGCCCGGGTGGTCCTATCATTCAGGGAAAAGACTTTGGATTTGGATACATTAAGCTTGTAGTGGGAGACCTCTCTGAAAGACTTAATCAGCCTCAGAAGCACTGGGATCCCGACTACCGGCTCCTCAATATGAATCAGCAAGTCATCCGCGTATTCAGACAAGGTATACCATTGTTCCCCTAATTTAATACCTCTAATTTGAGGGGAGGCAGTTATTTTCCTGAGGAGAGGCTCCAAATAAAGATTGAACAGGAGAGGGGACAGCAGGCACCCCTGCCTTGTCCCCCTCTGAAGCCGAAAAGGGCCAGACAGGGTGCCATTGCACCAAACCTGTGCAGATGGGGAGGAATATAGGATCTGAACCCATTTAATAAATCCAGTTGGGAGGCCATATCGTGCCATTGCTAGGAATAAGAAGTCCCAAGAGACCATGTCGAAGGCCTTCTCGGCATCCAGGGACACCAACACCACCGTGGAGTCGGAGTCCCTGGACGCCGAGAGGATGTGCATGATCTTTCGCATGTGGTCAACGGATGATCTGCCCGCCATGAACACAATTTGCTCCCGCCCAATAAGAGTAGCTAGAACTGGGCTTAATCCGTTGGCCAAGATCTTCACTAAGATCTTGACATCAGAGTTGAGCAGCGAGATAGGTCGGTAGCTGGCAGGATTAAGGGGGTCCTTCCCCGGCTTGGGGATGAGAGTAATCAACGCTTTTAAAAAACTATCTTCCGACATGCCCTCAGAGTGCCAATGGTTGAAAACATCTGTAAGCAGGGGGGGCAAGCTCCAGTGTACAAACTTTGTACAGATTATTAGAGAGACCATCTGGTCCCAGGGCTCTATCCATTGCAAGTTGCTGGATGGCTTGTGTAACCTCCTGTACCATTATCAGATTACCCAATGCCTTGGCACTCTGAGGGGTCACTGTCGGTAACTCTACTGAGGCTAGATAATTGAGGATGGTCTGAGCGGTGGGATGGCCTGCCTGATCAACTGAATACAGTCTTGTGTAATAGTTCTTTATCTCCTCCACCACTTCTCCGGGTGACGTTATAAGTTGATTACCCACTTTAAGACCAGCAATGAAGCGTGAAGCCTCTACCTGTCTAAGCCTCAGGGTTAGCAACCTTCCAGCTTTTTCCCCGGCGTCAAGATATTTGATTATGGTACGTCTCAGTGACAATTCTACCCTCTGATTAATTAGGGCTGAGTACTGGGCCTGCAATCTATGTAGTGTTACCCGTTCAGCTCCGGGGGACTTATTATTGAGGGTGGCTTCCAACCTCCGGATGTCTGAGAGCAAATTATCTTGCTGGGCTTTGTGTAGCCTGGATCTAACGGACGCCAAGCATAGGCACTCCCCTCTCAAAGCGCACTTTGCCGCTGCCCAGACTATGTCAATTCTCAAAACTGAGCCCCTATTTATTGAAAGAAAGTTGGTAAGG
Source organism: Neoceratodus forsteri (assembly GCA_016271365.2). Lineage (NCBI taxonomy): Eukaryota > Metazoa > Chordata > Ceratodontiformes > Ceratodontidae > Neoceratodus > Neoceratodus forsteri. The sequence continues at coordinate 1,398,067,753 of CM057450.1, forward strand.
AAATCTCTTATCTGCTGTATAGTCTCAGACTTCTGGAGCAGCTGGTTATTAAGCCTCCAAACAAATTCTTTCCTATGTCCTTTCCCAAAATGGAATGTTAGTGAGACAGGTGAATGGTCAGATATGACCCTCTCATGAATTTCGGAGCCTACTACATTTGGGAGTGAGTGGGAACTTAATAAAATAAAGTCAATATGGGATAGTGATTTATGGGGGGGGGGCAGCTACTTCATTCTGCTGTGTCGGGGTGTTTCAACTGCATTTATCCTTTCCTCAAGACATCAATGGCTAGAGCACCAGAGTGATAGCATGCAAGCATGCCCTCAATGAGACAGCTTATGTTCCAACCACCCAGCTCCTCTGCTGCTAACACTGCCTCATGTGGTTACCTAAGTCAAGGGCATAGAAACTGATATGCCAGGTATGCCGAGGCATACAATTAATTGCAGATGGGGCAAATGTCGCCTGACTAAGAAGCTGGCAGAAAAACTTTAAACTTCTACATGCTGGTGGCCTGCTGCAGCTCTGGATGGCAAATTAACTGAGTTAACATGCACTACAGAGCCACGGCAGGCCAACATACCTGGCATATGTTTCATTTTCCTATGCCTCTTCTAGCAACATCACGAATGTTCAAAAGAAGCCCAAGTTATTAAAAAAGATTCCAGAGGCAGCAACCTTATATTTATCTGTGCTGGTTGCCCCCACATTGGACTCACAGTCATGGTCAGTGCAGAAAGAGCAACACAGTAAATTTATTACTTTTAGTTAACCTTTTAAATTTGTCTGACTGTGAATCATGCGTGTGCCAGTGCATTTGACGAGGGAGAGGAGAAAGCCAGTGAACCATCTTTATATCCAGGTTGGTCTGTTCACTTCTTTGTGCCGAGATCAGTGGAAGTTGGCAGGGTGGGAGAGCTAGAGGCTGTTCACAAACTAATATGGAAGGCATGGTTCCCTGTTCAGCATCAGCGTGGTAGGTGGACTCAGGAGGAGTCAGAGCAACATGACAATGGGATAGTGGTGCAGGCCAATCATCAATGTCCATTCAGGTGCAAGTACACAAATCAGAGGTGCTGTTTATTAGACCAGTTGGGAAGCTGGATCGGCAGCCAATCAAGTGAGGAGGACAGTGGTGGGGGTTTCATGCCATGAACATCACGGAGAAAACAACATGGGCAGAACAACGCAGAAGTAATGCCACGAACAAGAACATCGCGGTGAACCCAGCAACTCTGAGCACAAATGCTGCCGACCCACAAGCAGAGCAGCTCAACACAGCAGCAGCAATGGAGGTGTGCACAAGGAACCACACAGAGAGGGACACCCAGCACTGGCAAAACCGTGAGGCAGACAGCAGGGCAGCACAATGGGGCTGGCAAGATGGACAACAACACAGGTTGCCATGGATCAAACACACCCAGAGCACAGAGGGAGGCAGAAGGAGCACAGCATGGTGGATGGACCCCGAGAAGGGGGGGCAAGCAAGCCACAGTGCCGACCGGTAGGGAGCCAGACCACAAATGGGGTACGATAATCCAAACGCCACCACAGGGCTACAAGGGAGACACAGTCACACAAGGGGCATGCAACATGTGGAGAGAGGGGCAGGAGGTGACTCCCAGGACAGGAAGTGACTCCCAAAACAGGATGCCTGCATCCAGTAATGCCCCATACACAACAGCAAAGGCTGAGGGCCACACAGAGGGAACACCTCAGCATGTGAAATGCATCTGCACCAACCCAGGTGAGTGAAACACACCATGCTGACAGACAGCAGGACACACAGGGGGTGGGGTGTGGCACCACAGTATGGATATAGGGCTAACAGGACACATCTGTGAGCTGGAGGTGTGCCGCCAGTGCAGGTGCTGTCACTCCCACACCCAGCGGCACTCCCATAAGGCAGCACAGCATACAAACTATCTAAGGTGCATGGGAGTGTCGTGCAGAGGACAAACACTGTGTGGGAGGCATGTGAGTGGTCCACAGAACCATGCCACTGCACTTTGTGACCAGCCAAAAGGGGAAGACCCTACTACAACATGAAGGCTACCTGTACTACAAGGAGCAGAACCTGGCAGATAAAACATATTGGAAATGCTCAGAGTATTACAGTGCGAAATGCCCTGGGTGTGTCCACACCGCAGGGAAGGAGGTCATCAGGGTGGCGAACAGCCACAACCATGTACCCGACCACGGGGCCATAGGTGTCCAGGAGACTGTTATGGACATAAAGCAGAGGGCCCTACAAATGATGGAGACACCTCACCAGGTGGTGGCAGCATGCAGCAGCAACATAACCACTGATGTGTCCGGTAGACTTCCCAGCATACACCTCCTGAAAAGGAATGTCAGCCATGAACGTACAGCTGTTAGCCAGCCACCACCCCTGCCAACCTCACTAGAGGACCTCACCATCCCAGACGTGTACACAGTGACACATGATGGAGCCCAGTTCCTGCTCCATGACAGTGGTGGTGCATCTCAAATACTGATATACACCACGGACAGGAACCTGCAGCTGCTGTCACAGTGCCATACATGGAATGCAGATGGCACATTCAAGACAGCAGCACCACACTTTGCACAGCTATACACCATACATGGGGAGCAATACTGCACTGTAGTACCCACTGTGTACCTTCTGCTGCCAAACAAGATGGGTGATATACACCAGTGCGTTCACCGTAGTGAGGGAGCTCTGAGAGGACCTCAAGCCATCTGTGACAATCACGGACTTTGAGCAGGCTGCAATAAAGTCCTTTGCCACTGTATTCCTGGATGCCAGTCAGCATGGCTGCTTCTTCTACCCGTGCCAGTCCCTGTGGAGGAAGGTCCAGGAGGTTCCTGAGGCTGTCCACTGCTACACAGAGGATGAGGGCTTTGCACTCCATGTACGCCTACTGCCTGCACTTGCCTTCGTCCCCCCAGGCGAGGTGTCCACCGTCTTTGAGGTTCTCAGGTCATTCATATTCTCCATCACACATGACGAGCTGCTGGCACCAATAGTAGACTACTTTGATGACACATGGGTGGGTTGTCCCATCCATGGTGGTGCCCCCTGCTCCCCATCGACCTGTGGAGCTGTTATGATGCAGCCAGGACTGGCTGTGCCCGCACCAACAACTCTGTGGAAGGGTGGCACCATGCCTTCAGCACTCTAATAGGTGCATGCCACCCCAGCCTGTGGAAGTTCATTGATGCCCTGAAGTCGGAGCAGCGACTCAATGAGCTGAAGATCAAGTAATGCATCATTGGGCGCTATGCACCACCATCAAGGAAGCGGTTCAGGGACTCAACGGACTGCATACAGCACATTGTTGGGGAGTATGGCAACAGGTCCACATATGACTATCTGCGCAGCATTGCCCATAACTTCCAGCTGCAGGTCTGACTAGGACCATGCCAGTGGCTGCAGCTGTTGGGCACAGACTGACCACTCTGTGCCATATTAGTGTGCCAGTGACTGCTGACCACCTGTACAGTGTGCTATTGCACACACCGGGGGGGGGGTACTGTGCCGATATGGGTTGATGCACTGTCAGGGTGGGGGTACTGTGCTGTTATCAGGGTATTGCCTCACAGATGGGGGGTACTGTGCCGATATGGGTTGATGCACTGTCAGGGTGGGGATTACTGTGCTGTTATCAGGGTATTGCCCTGCAGATGGGGAGTACTGTGCTGATATGGGTTGATTCACTGTTGGGTGGGGTACTGTGCTGTTATTAGGGTATTGCCCTGCAGATGGGGGGGTACTGTGCAGAAATGGGTTGTTGCACTGTTAGGGTGGGGGTACTAGGGTTGATACTCAGTCATGGAGGGGGACTGTGCTGCTGTGGGGTGTTGCTCTGTCACGGGGGGATGGCTGTGCAGGTGTTGGGCTCCTGTGCTGTCTGTGCTGGGGGCAGTGTCTCTGATACCATGGGGGTTGTGCAGCACTGGGGAGGGTGTGCACCAGGTGGCGTGGATGTCTGCATGCAGGCTATAGTGCAGTTTGAGGTGGTCACTGCCACTGCCACTACGGGTGCATGTGGTGTCTGCAGTGGTGCCATGACAATGCCATGTGCAGGACCGGTATGCCAACCCAGGGGTGTGTGCTCCGTGCAGTGCATGTCTGCGTCTATGCCATGCAGGGGCTGCATGTTACACAGGTCACTGTCCTATGCACTGCTTGGCAATGCATTGGTGGTGTGTGTGTGCCATAGCCACAGCTTTTGTGTTGGTCATGCCTGGTGTCTGTTTGTGGGGGCACCATGTGTCTTGTGTTGGCATGGACCCCTGGCACTGTCATTGGACACTGTGTGCAACTTGGTCCCCATAGCTGGTGGTACTTCAGTTGTGGCTCAGCCACTGGGGTATACATCAGCTGCATGTTGTTCCTGGGCTCCAGCAGGCTGGCATTTGTTAGGGCCCCTGCAACCCATGTTCATACAGGTGTGCCGGCACTGTACATGGCCCCTACACATCCCGTGGCCCTGTGAGTGTCTGTGGGAATCCTATATGTGCATGCCTGTATGGATGGCAGTGTCCACCTGCACTGCCCAATGCCTCTTGTCTGCCTGTGGCTCATCTGAGCCATGCTGTCCCCTATGGGTATACCCATGTGCATCACAGCTGGACGTGATCACCTAGGGGCACATGCCCACCACAGTGTTATGGCTGTATCCCTCTCCTGCTACACTGTTGTATGTTCTGTGGGGTGTGCACATTGTGCTGGGTTGCAGCTGCATCTGGCCACCACACTACTGTATGGCAGTTCTGTGGCAACTGGAGGTCCACCAGTCAGTACGCTGGCCTCAGTGCCCCATGGAGGGTTGCTATCTGAGGCCTTCTCCCCATGTGCATCCATGCATGGTGGCATTTGGGGGGGCATGCTGGCCTCCCACTGGTGTGCCCGACCCCTGTCGCTGTACCTAGTTCAGCCACCCTGTGCTGTGTGCAGGCACCAGTGCCCTCTACTATGCAGGTGACCTTGTGTGTGCAGAGGTCATTGCTGACCCTGTGGTGTTCTGCCTGACACTGTAGTTCCCTGCCTCGTGTTGTGCAGTGGCATGTCAGGCATACATTGATTTGTCCACCTTTGTTTGGGCATTCTCCGATTGCTCCTGAGGTCTTCGTCCCCTGCACTGTTCCAGGCCCCATTGGTTGTACCAGTGGCATTTGGGCATGTGCTGTGTTTTCCACCCTTGTTTTGGCAGTCACTGTTTAACCATGCGGTCTGCATACCTGCGATATTCCCGGCTGTTTTGTGTAGTGCCTGCTCTATTGCTGTCTGCGATGTTCTTGCTGCAATGTTCCTGTTCTTGATGTTTTGTCCCACACTCTTCATGGCCTGAAGCTTGTAGGTGTACTTCCTGCAAAAAAAAAATAATATCAGATTGTTTTTTTTTAATATGGTTCAGTATGCACTCTCTCTTAATCGGGGAATTAATCCCATTGACATTCCAGGTAGCGACTTTAATGTTTTGTTGCATTGTTGTTAAACTTTACACAAATTCTTTCCCCCAACATTTCCTTCAATTTAGCATACCAGATTAGAAACATACTAAATATTAATTGTGCAAACACACCACCACCCAATTCCCCACTTACACCCCTATTTATCAATTTTTTTTCAAATTTATTAATTTACCCCTAATAAGGGAGGCTTTAAAGGGGACAAGCAATCTATACTAATTAGCAGTAGTTAGCAATGTTCCTAATAAGAGAAATGATGAACTTGCCTCCAAATCAGCCGTATAACGGTTCCGGTCAGTAACATCGTGGAACAAAATAAAGTGGACAAAAATAAAGCGGCAAAAACAATGTCACCAGCAATATTGGCAGCACAAAATTAAGTGGGCCAGAACAATACAGGCCACACGACATGCAGGTAGCAAACAATGTCCACTGCATGGAGACACAGCACTAGAACACACAGCAGCAGGCATACATCAGTATGCCATCTCCCCTGTCCTGTGTGTTGTGTGTGTTGCTGGGGACATGCTGGCTAATGCTCCTGGCCCCTTGTATTTTACACTGCCATCCACATGATGGCCATGGCCCATCTGTCCTCCAGTGGTCACCCCAATGCACTGCCTCCATCTCTCAGCATTCTGGGTGGGGGTACCCCACCATGTGGGTGCCTGTGCCATTAGATTACCATGGTAGGTGTCCAGTAGCCTGCTTTCCCAGTGGTGATTGCATCCTGCCCTGTTCCATCTCCCTGTACCCCTGTGCTGTTCCTGTGCATGGGTGCCTGCTGCTGTATGTTCTAGTGCAGTGTCTCCATGTGGTGGACATTGTTTGCTACCTGCATGTCATGTGGCTTGCATTGTTGTGTCACGCTTCATTTTGTGCTGCAAATATTAATGGTGACACTGTTTTTGCCACTTTATTTTTGTCCACAATATTTTGTTCTGTGATGTTACTGACCGGAAACGTAGTGGGGAAACAAACAAAGAAGGATACCCCTTACACACACACACACACACACACACACACACACACACACACACACACACATATGACTGAAACAGCACATCACAGAGATTGAAAGACCTGTAGAAAACATCAGCAACAACAGATTACCTGACAGAGAGCATTATCCACTGTAAGGTAGAAGGCAACTTTATGTCACAGGCTGCTTTCCTTTGGATTAAGCCTTTTTTTGTACTGTTTAAAATTTAATTATCAAATTAGACTGTCACGATTATTATTATTCACTGTGGTACTTTGTTACATATTTTCTTTTCAGTCTTGTTTTGGGGGTTGATTGTAATAAAAAAGTTCAGTTTTGTCATTTCTGTTTTGGGGTCAATTGCAGTAAAATTAAAAAAGATCAATGCTCTTAACCTTGAAATTTTGTTTTGGTCAGGAGGTGAACCATAATATCTTAAACTGTGTTGTTATTTTGTTTAGGGGAGGGTGACTGTGCTAAAACAATGCTGTCAGCCCTGTTACTTTGTGTTTTGGGGGGAAGGGGGGTTGAAAAAAAAAACATGCTTTTAATCTTGCTAGTTTTGTTTGAAGAGGGGTGGATTGTAAAGTCTTAGGCTGTCTTATAATTTTGTTTGGGGGGGATCGATTGTGTAAAACAAATACCAGACCTCACTAGACTAACAGCTGAAAACACAAGTGAAAAGGGGAAGGAATTAGAAAGGCCTATGCCTTTCCTGTTTTTATGGCTGTGGGCAGAGACTACCACCATACTGCTGTCTGTATCTGGAAAATGGAGGAATGTGGAACTCATTTTTAGACATTTCAATGTATCCTTCCACAACTATAAATCAATATGCCAAATGAAATAAAATACTGCCTTCTTTCTGTTTAGAATGTTGGAGAAGCACTAAAGCTGTTTATCAGATTGCTATTAGGAAATGGAAACAGCTTTCTGTTTAGAATGTTGGAGACAGCACTATAGCTGCTTATCAGATGACCATTAGGAAACGGAAACAGCTTGTTAAATATTGGTTGCCTATTAAACTGGAAATGTGTTTACCCCCTTTGAAATACAACAACTTGCACATTTAAATACTTAGCACTTGAACATTTTCTTGCTGTTAGCTTCAGTTGGGTAACTATTGCCTTTCAAGAAAGATTCATACCTTATAAATGTCACCCTTTCCCAGGAACAAATGATTTACACTGTTTGTTTAACCTCTTAAGACACTTTCTGATAAGAACTGTCTCAGACATATGCCAGGTTTTCTGTGAACTACCTGGGTTAATTATATACCAATCAGCAGGCATTTGCTTTTTTTGGGGAAAAAAATGTATTGAGTTACAGCAAACACACACACACACACACACACACACACACATATACATATACACTGTACGCACCATCCTCCTGGCCACAGAATTCAAAATAAATACAGCAACCTAATATATTATAAAACAATAAAGAAACTGTTTGTTTATGTTAGTGAACACAGTGAAGTTCAGTCTAAAGTAGATTTCCTTTAAAGAGCTGGTGTACTGCCTAAAACTAATATTAGATTTTAAAAGCAGACAACCATTGCCTTTTATAGCTGAGGTACTTTTTATTTTCTCTTTGTTTAATTAGAAGATTGTTTACCTGATGTTAGTAGGTGTGATGCATGGAACAGCTCTAAACCTGGCAGCTGATATATCTTACTCTACTGTCCCACACTGTATCATCAGCATTGTGACCTAAATGACTGTGACATCACTGCTACGTAGGAACAGCAACTAAGTGACTGCCAAGTCATCACATGTGATGTCATAGTCAGTGAGGTCACAATGCTGATGATGTAATATGGGGCAGTACAGAAAGCTATGTCAGCTGCCAGGCTAAGAGCTGTTCCACACATCAAGCATAATATTATCATATAGAATACTTTCTGATGAGCAAAAGGAAAAAGAAAAATACTTCTGAAATAAAACGCTACAACTGACTACTACTTAAAATTGTTATTATTTTCCTGTCTGCCTGTTTTGACTCTACTAGCTCTTTAAATATTTCTTATCCTATATTTTGTATCCTGGATAGCGTAGGGGAGATGCTACATCTCATTGTCATTGTGATCTTCATTTCACACATTTTTATACTCTACTTACTCAGGATGTCCCAGATTAGATGAAGTATCTTGTTTTCAGTGGGCTCATGATTTTATCATTTTTGTAATGTATTTATTCAGGATAGCCTAGTCCAGATATAAAATATTGTTTCCAGTGTGTTCTGATTTTACTCAATGCAGCATAATATCATGTAGATGTAGAGCCCCACTGAAAATAAGATGCCATGTCTTCTGAGAACTATCCAAGCTAAACATATAGCAATCAGCAGGCATATTCTAGGAAGACACATTGTAAAAATGTTTAAAAGGAAGACCACACTGAAACTGCCTCTCAGCAAATCTGCGTTGTGCAAATTCATTAGAAATAATTGGTAAAATCATCCCAAAAGCTCTCCATAGCCATATCGGCTCTGACCAGAATTAGTTTTATTTGTGGGGTCAGTTGAGAGCATTGTATCATAGGCTTACTGTATTTGCTGTTGCTATAGCCTAGTGTACTGTACCTTTCAACCTTTGTCACTGGAATATGGGATTGACATACCTTTAAACACATAAATATATACCTGATGATCACTGTGTCCGAATTTAGTAGTTAATTCTCCATGTCCCTGACTGGTGTCAGTCATTCATGAGTACATGTTTGGAAAATCTTATGGTCATTTATAACAAATAGACACAAGCCTTTTAATTGAAAAGTTTACAGTTTCAACAGTTTCATACTGAAGGCAGTGCAGCCCTCTGACTTCTACTGTCCACTGCATAATAGAAAAGAGCAATCCTGGTCATCTCTTCTGCTGGTAAGACAACAGTCATCACTGCAGTTTAAAAATTAGCCATTATCACTGGATTGGTATAGCTGCTAGTTTAAGGCATCTGTGTGGGAGTGAGAACACAGATTTCAACACCACTACACATTATCAGCTAAGAACCACTATGGGAATCACTGACATTTGTCTGAGGGGGCAGAAGATTGGCCAGCGGGTGTACAATTTATAAATAACTAGCTACACCTCTGACCCAGGTGACACTAAAGTGGCAGAGTTAGGCAGCCATCCTCCCGTAAAGGCTAGAAGTGTAAAGTGAGGTTGTTGGGGAGTATAAGGCAAAGTCTCAGTTGCAAGGGATTTATACATATTTTGCTTTATGCTTTTCATTTTTATTTTAATTGGGGATGGGGTAGTGCATTTCCTTCATAAAATGCATTATCAGTCAACAGAGCATGTTAGAGTGTTTGCATGGCAAGGTTCAGGTGCACTGATGCACAACCTATGCTACAGGACAATGCAGAAGAGGACCCATGGTTACTGCTCTTCATAGGGCCCATGGAAATGCAAATCCAGCTCCAACTGGAGCAGACAGACTGAAACGCCAACGCTGAATAAATGGTACCTCTAGAGAGAGGTGGGGACCCTTCTGCTGGGGCCCAGTCAGCTCAGAAGAAGAAGCTGGATGAGAAAAGGGAAAGGGCTTGGGGCAAGGTGAGCTCTGGGGCAACTTGTGGGCTCAGCAAGCTCTGGGGTGTCCCACAGAGCAAGATGAGCTCTGGGGTGATTAGTGGGTAAGATGAACTCTGGGGTAACTACAGGGCAAAGTGTTCAGATTTGGACTGACCCACCAGGATACCTGGACATTTCCAGGTGTGTCCCTCTCAGTTGGTTACCTGGCCACATTCTAAACTCTCTACCTCTCTGCAATTTGTTCATCATTTTTGTAATTAAATGGCATATGTAATGGCACAGAGGGATACTGATGCCATTTTAAACCACAAGTGTGATGCACAAATAGTTTATTTTTGTGACCAGAATCCTGAAATGACATTATAGCCGTATTTATAGTATAACTGTGTGGTGTGTTTTATTTGTTATAATTCTTTTCCACTTATCTACCTGTGCCAGCTGTATTACTGGTTTACTTTCACTTCTGGTGCCTGAAATTGCAGTGATGTAGGTACTTGTCATTTTCAACCTTATTAATTAACAGTGTGTTTCTATATCAGAAATCACCAATAATAAGCAATGACCAAAGAAAAATGCTGAAACAAGGATTACCTTGAAATGGCACTGGCAATGAAAAGCAGAGCCGAACCTGAGGCTACGGATGATGTGATGAGGCAGAGATTCTAGGGAGGGCAGCTAGGGTGCAGCTTGCTATGTTTGGGGAGGACTAGGGGTCATGCACTGGATCAGGGGGTAGGCCATGGGGAGGGTGGTTTGGACAACATAGTGGACTCTGGGGACTCTGGGGAGGGGGCTATGGTGCAGCTTACTGGACATGGGTAGCGAGCAACAGAGTAGCAAATTCTGTTTCAGATGACCCCCAAATATACCATAATGCAACAAATTTAATCACTTTTCTTGGGGCCTAGGTGGTCCCTAGACCACTGTCCTATAATTTTAATTTTCTATGATTTTTATAGATGGTCTTGCAGCCCCTATGATTTTGGTAAAATGATGCCCCTACATACAAAATTTAGGATCAGTGAAAAAGGACAGATGCAAGGCTTTTGGATTTTTTACATCATCAATAACAGTCTAGATTCTTGGATCATGTTCTCATAAAAATGTATTACAGTTTTAAATTACTTTAATCACCACAGGTTTATTAAACATTTCATTTTGCTAGGTAGGTAGCTAGCTTATAAATTCTCAGAATGAGCCACCTTTCTATCACCCTGACACTTCAGAGAATCACATAGCTTTTAAACTGGGGACTCATGGGACTGGCAGGCTATAAAGAACAGTGGTGAACATGAGCCATTTGCTTTCTTAGGTGTCAGGTGCAATATTACATGCTGTAGAACCTCTGTTATCTGCAGTAGGAGCTGACTAAAGTTATGTCCCTGAAAACTGAATTAAACCCCAGCTCCTTCCTCATCAGCACTGTGGTGTTTTTCTTAAGTCATTATGCCATTCCAGTTCACTCCCTCCCAGTTGATAATAGGAATTCACAACAGTCGTGTCCTTAAACTAACAGACCCAGGGAGGGGACATCAGAGCAATAAGATTTGCAGGGTGTGCTTTGTGCAAATGCATTATGACTTGATGCAAACCTTAAACATATTGTTAAAACTCAGATTCATATTCTCTTCACAGTCTCTTCCCATCTCCTTCCCCCTCCCTAAAAAAGTTTTCACTGTTGCTGTTAATATTATCAGTGTCTCTGAAGCAGCAGTCTTTCAATAGTTTGTGTTTGGATACTGAAATATTAATGACAAAATCTAAATATAGTAGAAGATAGACTAGAAACATAGCACTGACTCTAGTGCAATTAATGGCTTTATAATAAATATTTAATAACATGTCCCCACCTGCAGGAAAATGACAGTTCAATGTCTGCCAGAATTAATAACTGTCATAAAGTGGACACTGCCATTTTATTGTGCTAGTAGATTTGGAAAGATGAATTCTTGATTTGTGTTGACTGTATTAGTCAGAGGACCTTAAAAACATGGTTTCTAACTTTAGTTATTTTGGTAATACAACTACGGTATTTGTTGTCATTCAAACCCTATAAAACAATTATTGTTTCGATGCTTCTGCTATGTGGGCATAAGAATTTCCTTGGATAAGCAACACATTTTCAAATGGGAAAAAATTATATCCCTAATAGAAATCTAGAAGATTTTTATTAGGGATTGGTAAGGTGAATGCAAACTCTGAATGTTTTCCCCTAAATGCCCTAATTTACTTGAACCTGATTACATTTAGAGCTCATTTAGAATAGTGGGCTAAGGAAAGAGTATCTGAAATACTGTGTTGACTCCTTTTTTCATTCTGTCTGACAGAATGCAACTTTTATTTATTATTTGGGGTATGTTGCTCCTCTTGATGTGATTGGGGAAAGCCTTTTGCCTTCCTGGGAATGTTTTAAATTCCTTTTACTAATGGCTGCATGTTAAGGCAGATGGCATGGAAAGGAGATGGGAGATGGGATATGACCTGGGACATCCCTCCCATCCTCTGAGACATTTTTGTGGGGTTTTTTGGCTTCATATATGGTGTTATGGCAACTGGCATTGGGTGCCATCCCACCCACCCCTTTTCAGGTAATCAGTATTGAGCATCATGGTCCATAAATGAAATAAAGTCTATTTATGTTTACCTTTTTAAATATATATATATATATATATATATATATATATATATATATATATATATTTGCTTTTGTATTTTTGTAAAAAAAAGTAAACAATAAAGAATACCACAAGTACAGTAGCCTAGTTGCAACATATTGCTATAACCTATACTCCACATTATGTGTATAGTAGCATCAAGCACAGTAAGTTGAAGAGACTACAGTGTGAAACAAGTAACTTAATGAAACTAAATATCAATTGCCTTCTTTGTACTGCATGTTTTTAATTAAAAAAGTTAAACTTTGAAATGTTTGCATAAATAAAATAAAAATATAAGCAAGAAGTCTGACACAGTATCTTGACACACACATCATGTGCCATAAAGGAATAACAGTAGATGAATGGCAGTAGTCCATCTAATTTAAATTGCAGTGAGCAAAACAAATTGTATACCTAGTTGAAACTATCATGAACAGCTCATGAGTCTTATTGAATTATTCATGAACAGTTCATGAATTCAGTCCATGAGAGGTCATCAAGCATGTATAAAATTGTTTATGAATGTTCATGATATGTGCATGAACATTAAATGGTGCTCTTGTGTTCATCAATATAAAGCTACTGTACATAAATGAATGTTCATAAACAAAGATGTTGCAAAGTTTTAATTTGCAGGTGAAGTCATAATTTTGCCTTGCAACTTCACCTGTAATTCTCCTTGGGGTACCCCAAGATGAAGTCGAGGCAAGTTGAAGCTACTGATACACAAAAGTCTCAAGGTCAGCAGTCCCCTGTCCCTCCCACTCGGTGGCAGCCTGAAGACCCTGTACCACTCCCCTTGGTACCACCACCACAGGCTGCATTCACTCATCAATCTCAGTCAGGAACAACTGTAACATTTTATGACCTTTGTGTGAACCAGTTGCACTCTTCACTGCCCTAGTGGCATACTAGCAAATACACAGAGTGTTTCTGTCACTTCAGTTGGGCTTAGTACAATGTTTTCCTTGGCAAGAGTCAAATACCACCCCAGGTACCTGTGCCCAATGTGCTGTTATGCAGAGAGAAAAGCTACCAGCTGTTTGGCCACTGGTCTACATATGCATACTGGAGTCCTATTATCCAGAGCAGGATCAGTGCCACCACCACCAGCAGTCAAGGGGACACCAGCAACTGCCTCTTTGACCACTGTTCTTAATCCTGAGCCAGAGAGTTTGATACTTCTCTGACTGATCCTCTTGTCACTGCCTCCCCAGCACCCACCAGCATGGATGCTACATACAGTATGTGGCAGGCATTTAATTTGGAAGCACAAATGCCACCACTTCAATTCCATCAACTACGCCTTTGCTACTGCTACTGGAACTGGCCCCAGGGGAAGGAAGTATGTTCCAGACAACAGACGGAAAACAGAGGGAATAGGTCGAAAAGATGACTAGGAGACCTTGTCTGGCCAGACTGGGAAACAAAGAACAAAGGACAGAAAAAGGATGCCACTCCCCAAAACAGGGGAAGGGGTTCTCAATCTCTCTTTCTATCCCTCCTTTCTGTATTTCTAATTGTTTAAGCAGTGATATGAGATGACAGGCCTAACACATACCTCTCCCTTAAAGAGCTAGTGTACTGCTTAGAATTAATAGTAATTTTCAGAAGCAGTCAGCTATCACTTACAATATCTGAAGTATTTTTTTTAGTTTCTGTTTGCTAATTAAAAGATTTCCCACTTGGCACTACTGAGGTGATATGTGGAGCAGCACTCTGGAGGGAAAAAAAGTCAGTTCTGTTCCTCCCACTACATCACCAGAAATGAGACAAAACACCTTGAGGCACCACAATCCTTGCAGACTAAGCAGTGACTTTCACAAGCTACCAATCAAAATGCAGGAAATTGTGACATCACTAGTAACCAGGGAGAGACGGTCCCTGCTGCTTCATGTGAAAGTGAAATCTGGCAGTGAGAAATGGTTCTCATTGGTTACTACTGATATCATTGTCTGTCTGATCTCAGTGTTGATGTAGTGGGAGGAACAGAACTGACTTTTTTTTTCCTTCAGACGGAGTGCTGCTCCACACATCACCCCAGTACTGCCAGGTGGAAAATCTTCTAATTAACAAACAGAAAACAAAAAAAATACTTGAGATATAAGAAGTGATAGCTGACTACATCTGAAAGTTACAATTAATCACAGTCAGTTTCCAAGCAGTACACTAGCTCTTTAAAAACAAATCCAGGACAGTTTTGAAATACTCTCCAATTACAGTTGGAGCTTAGGAGATTCCTTCCCACCCTCACCAGGAATACCATTCCCAATGACCTTAAGAAAGTGCTGTGATATTCTGCACAGATGTGCATCAGACATAATACAGATACATATATACATTAGAACACATATGCACACATCAGTATAATTCCCTGAGAACCTCCTAACTCTATCATTCAGAGCCATGCTACCTACAATCTGGTAAAATGATGCAAAAACTCACTTGATAAGTTGTCAGATATGAACACATACAGTTACATCATACAACTTTTACGTTTCAACACACATTTATGTTATCCAGTTTCTAAGTTTACACTTATACATTTGTCCCATATCTTGATAAAAAAGTCTGCAATTTTGTGCATTGTTTTTTTCCTAGAACCATTTTAAAGGGTTGTGGTCTGTTATCAACATAAATTCAGCTCTGGCCAAATAAAAACACAATTACACAATGCCCCATTTTACAACCAAACACTTCTTCCCAATATTAAATAGTATTTTTTATGCTTGCCATAGGCAAAGCATTCTGGTATACGGTACAGGGCTTTGAGAGGTGTGTCACAGTGATCCAATCCAGAACAGTATACAAGGGTCTTGACCAATAATCAGTAAGACTGATTATGACACTCTCAGGCATGAAGTGCATGGACTTCAAAACATTGTGTTGACAGACACATTCATAAATCAGCTCTTTTTTTCTCTCTCTATCATAGCAGAGAAAGGTTAATGTCTGTGTCTGAAGCATGCTATTTGGAATGCAGTAAGACTGTTGTAATGGGGGCTACACATGGGAAAGGCTATGAATCTGTTTGGGGAGATTTCTGCCAGATTAATGATACAAGCAGTTCTTTCATACAGTTGATGTAACCCTTTCACTCCCGACATGGAACCAGCTGCCTCTCTCAGTCTAGGGCTTCACTAGTGCATTTCTGTCACCATTCATAAGCAGTTTTTCTTATTCAAATGCATATCATGCATTTTTATTCAGCACAACAGGCACTTTAGCACCCTATATGGAAAGAACAGAAAAAAAAATGTAAGAGAAAGAATAGTGAGAGGGGAGACTACCGAGGTAGTTGGCCAATGTATTGAGGCATAAAACTGGAAATAAATAGGATAGGAAAATGGCACTGCTGCAGCAGTCTACTAAGAAAGACAAGGGAAGAGGTTAGAAAAATGTATTCCAGGGTGCTCCAGTTATTCCTAACATAGAGCATAGCTCTACCACAGCCTGCAGTTCAGTTTTATGATGTTCTCACACCAAACTGGTGGTAATAGAAGCTACATTCCTTTCTGAAGTCATCCACATACACCAGACTACAGCAACATTGCTGCAGAGGAACTTGTACACTGAGACCCCAGCCCCCACTCCAAGAAGAGAATGGTGAAAAATGTATATTTTGTTTTTTTAATTTCCCTTCAGTTTTTCAGTTGTTGCCCCACCATAACTGCCCCCCCTAGATCCAAGCCTCAGTCTTCTGGCATGGCCTGGGATCTTCACTTTGAATGGGTAAAACATTGATATCAGTGGCAAGAATCTGGCATTGACAAATGCTTGTTTCTCTATTGTTGGACTTATTGCTGACATAGATAATGGGCTGTTCTTCCTCATCACTTTTCTGACTCAACACAGCCCTCAGACCAACCTCCAAGGTATCTGTTGGAAATGAGAAGGGTTTGGAAAAATCTGGGCTTTTCAAAACTGGCAAATAACATACACAGACTTATATGGCATTAAAAGCCTGATTACACTTTGGAGTCTATTTCACTTTATTGGGTCTGTTCTTCTTGATCAGATCTGTCAGGGGTGCAGCTAGCTCTAAGAAGCCTTTAACAAAACCTCAATAACTGCTTGCTATACCCAAAAATGCTCTTACATGCCTCTTGGTTTTGGGTATAGGGCTGTTAGTGACTGTCTCCACTTTGGATATATCTGGTTTAAGCAACAATGCATGACAGGGAGTGTGTTATGGTAGGATAACGGCCCACCTTGTGGTGGATTTTATTTATTTATTTAGTTTTTGTTAACCGGGTAAGTGCACTAGCCAGCAAGTGACTGTTTTCAGGCACGACCCGGGAGGTAAAATTACAGAACATAACGGTACAGTAAGGATAACGAAAATACATGATGCACAGAAATACAGGAAGATACATATGGCAGGATACAATGCATGATGAAGGAAAATACAAGGCAAAATACATTTCAAGGACATTTTCCATTGAGCGCATACATAAAGTGCATTGAAGGACCTAGGAAAGGGAGAGGATAGGTGTAGGGGTAAGCCAGAAACAAGATGGAAAATGACAAAAGGGGGAAGGTGAGGAGGTGAGGAAAGGATAGAGGGAAGGATAGAGGGGCAAGGGCCAAACGGGGGTGGGGCTAAAGAAATGGCTAAGAATATAAGGACAGAGAGGCGGTGGCAGGAATAGGGAGGTAGGAGGGAGTAGAGGAGGGATGGCCGGGAGAGGGGAGGGAGGGGAGTGAGGGTTAAAAGAAAGCCGGCAAATACGGCAGCGGTGATACAAGGTTCCAACCTGCGGCCTAGTCGGTGGAGCCGAAAGACGGCAAGTGGAGAAAGGGTGACAGAGGGTTACGGCAAAAGACGGCAACAGCAGCAAAAGGTAGCAGAATGCGGCTGGGCTGGTGGAACCGATAGACAGCAGGGCAAGGGTGATGATGCCGGTAAGAGGAGGAGAGAAGCGAAAGAGTTACGGCAGTAGCGGAAAAGGTAACAACGCCAAGCCGAGCCAGTGGAACCGAGAGACGGCAGGGCAGGGAAGAAGAGGTCGGTAGAGGAGGTAAGTTTACAGCAAGTGGAGTAATAGGAACAATGCTCAGCTGGGATGGTGGGACGAGCGAACGGGCAGGGGTGACTCAAGAGGAGGTAAAGGCGAGGCAAGCAAGCAGAGAAAGGAAGGGGAGGCAGAGGGAGGGGAAAGGAGAGTGCAGGAGATGTGGTCGGGGAAGAGAGGAGCAGGGGAGTTGAGTGAAGGAAGGCTGAGAGGTGAGGGGAGAAGAGAACAGGGATCAAGAGGAAGCCAAGTGGTGGCAGGAAGTAAACAACAACTTGTAAATGGCAAAAGCTAATATTTGGCATACAGTCAAACAGATTCAAGCAGCAATTATAGTAAAACACCACATAAAACAACCATTGGGAAAGGCACAAGTGCTAGCAATAAGGAAGTGGGGAAAACAGGTTAAGAGCAAGGGATCAGGTAGGATCAAAGCAAAACACATTTGTCCAAAGCAGTAAGAAAAGTCCTGAGTTTTCCTTAAAAGTTGCATGAGTAGGGACATCCCTTAGTTCCTGAGGCAGCAGGTTCCACAGGTGAGGAGCAGCATAATGGAAGGAGCCCATGCCCTTTTTGTCCGACAGAGGGGATGGATAATAAGGTCTGATCTGCAGATCTAAGGTTCCATGTGGGAATAGCTGGTTCTAAGGAGTTCTGATAGGATAGCAGGTTTGGATGTCCTTATGATGGTATCTGATAGATTGTACAGGTAGTATTGTCTGGTAGAGGAGGAGAGAGCCAGCCAGGTCTTGATATAGTTGGCAGTGATGCTGCAGTCGAGGTGCTTTGGTTGCATACCTGCATACATTATTGAAAGTAGTGTCCCACAGATGCAGTGCAGATTTATTGGCCAAAGACAGAATGGGACAACCATATGTAAGGGTTGGCAACAGTATACCTCTAGCTACTGCCAGTTTAGCAGCAGGGGTAAGGAGGTAGTTGGTTCTGTAAGCAGCCCCTAACTTGCAATTGACTGACTTGCAAGTATCCTGGATGTGTGTTTTAGGTCCAAGGTTTGGTCGAGGTGGATGCCCAGGTAACGGAAAGAAGTGACAGGTTCTAATGGGTTCCCATCAATGTCAGGAACAGAGATAGTCGAAGGATATGATCTGAGCTTGTGAGTGGAGCCAAATAGCATGACTTTGGTTTTGTTTGTGTTTAAAACAAGGCGTTGAGAGTTCAGCCAGTGTTGTACCAAGTGAAAATCAGCAATGACGGCAGCATTCAGTTCCAGAACGTTGTCAGAGTGAGCGTAAACGACCAGGTCATCCGCATACAGCAGTGAGTGACCAGTGGTTACCATCTCTGGGAGATTATTTACGAATAATGAAAATAGAATATGGACCCCTGAGGGACACCAATGTTGATGACAGCACTGTCTGAAATCGCTGAATTAAACTTCATAGCCTGGGTTCTGTTGGTGAGGTAGCTTTTAAACCAGGTAGTTGCTAGAAGGGAGAAGCCCAAGGTACTGAGGGTAGAGAGTAGTAATGTATGATCAACCAGGTCGAAAGCTTTGGTTAAGTCAATGAAGACTGCCCCTGTTAACTTCCCTCTATCCATGTTTGTGACAATGTCAGAAGAGAATTTTACAAGTGCAGTCATGGAGCTGTGATGCTTTCTAAAGCCATGTTGGGCTGGACTGAGCAGATTGAAGTTCTCAATGTATTCTGTGATTTGTGTTGATACTATTTTTTCCAGGATTTTGTTCAGGACAGACAAAATAGCAATAGGCCGGTAGTTAGATGTGTCATTTTTGCTACCTTTCTTAAATACTGGAGTGATTCTGGCTGCTTTCCTGACTTCAGGGACAACGCCATTGGAGAGAGAGAGAGAGAGGGTGAATATTCCTTCTAGGGGGCCAGAGATGTAGTGAGAAGCCATTTTTAGTAGCCTTGGTTCCAAGCCATTGGAGCCAGTGCTGGTGTTGTCAGAGAGGGCTCTGAGCAGCTTGAGAACTTGTTGCCTAGACACTGCCCTGAAGTAGAAGGGATTAGGTAGGTTAGATGGTTCGCCAGGTGCTGAGAAGTTAGGTTGTGAGGCAGGAGATTGTGATTGAAGGAAGTGTAGGCAGATAAGTCCAAAACTGTTGATTAAATGCATTAGCAATTATGGTAGAGTCATTGCAGTGTATGCCATGTAGAACCATATCAGAGGGAGTGACATCTTTAGCAGATCCTAAGAAGGACTTAATGTGACCCCAAAACTTACGAGGGTCATGGGAGGAATTAACCAGCAGGTTTTGGCAGTATTTACTTTTGGCCTGCCTGATGCATTTTTGCAGTCATTTCTGTATTGCTTATACAGAATGAGATCAGGCTGAAGTCCAGTCTGTTTGTATCTCCTCCACTGCTTGTCTCTGACTTTTAACTTGTGCAGAAGGTCTTTTTTCAGCCATCTAGAGTGCTGGCCTCTAACTCTCCTTTTGGCTTTTGGGAGGTGCTTCTTTTGAACATTACCAAACTTGGTTAGAAATGAGTTGAGGGCAGTATCAACATTGGTAGTGGTGAAAATGTCAGTCCAGTCAATACAGGAGATATCCAATAGGAAGACTTGTTTATCCAGGGCAGCATAGTTCTGAAAAGTGATCAGTCATGGTTGAGGAGGAGGTGGTGGACAGGAGGCGCCAGTGACAGAGTGTAGGGAATGATCAGTAATTGAATCAGCCAACACTGAAGCACTTGAGACATGGTCCGGTCTATTAGTGAGGATCCAGTCAAGTAGTGACCCTGAGTGAGGAGTCGTAGCTCTGGTACAGTCTGTAATAATTTGATGGAGATTGTACTTCTGGATCAGAGATGCAAGAATATTGTGCTGTGGACCCAGCCAGTTAAGGTTCAGATCCCCAAGCAGGAGTGCCTCATTTGATTTTGTATTCTGAGAGACATACTGTAGTAGGTTCTGAAGACCACCAGCCCACTGGTTGGTGGGTTGTATACATATACGATGTGCAGCAGTTTCAACCCAGTGCCAGGGTAGCATGCAGCATTTCACAAGGTATGGGGGAATCAGGGCAGGGTGGGATGTTGAGGGACAGATGATTTTTATAAATAATCGCAACCCCCTTAGACCCAACTTGCCCAGTATACTCACGTAGAATATTATACCAAAGGTATAAGACATGAAGCATCAGGTACAGAAGGCTTCAGCCAAGTTTCTGAGAGGCATAATATGTCAGGGGCAATCAGTTTAGTCCAGGTTTCAAGCTCAGCCAGGTGATTTGTGAGGCTTCGAATATTCATATGGGCTATCACCAGTCCCTTTTTTGTGCCAGCCGTTGTGGGGGGTAAGGTGCAAACTTTAGGGCCAGGGTTGGGTTCAATATCTCCAGCTAGCATAAGGAGCCGCCGAGCCAGGTGAATAAGTAGTTTAGCAGAAAGAATGCCTAGCGGGCATTCTTCAAAATGGTTGTTGGATAGATAGCCCTTAGAGACAAGTACATTAAGCGTTGCTTTCAATTCAAAATATTTGATACCTGGTGGTTAAGTCAAAAGCTAAAAGAAATAATCAACAGCTGAGGTCCACAGTCATAGAATGTGTTAGAATTCCTGAAAGGGATGAACTTTGTCTGTACATATGCAGGATGTGAAATCCTTTTGTCTGTATGCGTCTTTGTCATTCAAAGTGGTCTTGAAAAGCCCAACTACAGATCATGTGTCAGGTCAGACGAAAATGTGGATTCAAGCAAGGCCCAGTGTCACTGAATTTGTCAGACTTCCTCGCTTCACTTATGTTTTGCTTGGGACACCTTACAACAAGTTGATTTTAAAATGATTTTAAAATGAAAAATGCAGATACCTGGTAATGATGCTTTGTAGAAATCCAGTCCAGGAGACTTTCAAGGATGTAGTGAGCAAGAATGGTGTAGTTACTCCAACCAGAAAACCATGTAAATCCACAAAAACTAAGCTACAGACAGGATTGAAGCATGAAGCATAGCTGAGGACTTCCACCACCCAAGAAGGACCATTAGCACACAAAAACACCCGCCCGGAGTGCCTTATTGTGATTATGAAATGGGTAATTTTTAGTAAACTGTATGCATTTTTAAACATAATAATTTCAGCTGGGCCATTGTGCTGGGATAATGGTCAAGCCGAAAGCAGCTCTCAGCCAATCAGATTTCAGTATTCTTTCTACCCATTTCATAATTAACTTTACCATCTCTCAATATGCATTCCAGATATCTGGTCTCTATCATGCCTAGTGCACATTTTTCAGGGTTTCTGTTGAGATCAGCTGTTGCAATATTAGATATCACCACTTTTATGTGTGACAAATGGTTCTCCCAAGTGGGTCTAAATATCAGCACATCATCCAAATAGGCAAAACTACATTGGTGATGTGCGGTTGAGGTCTTGTCCATCAAACACTGAAATGTGGCAGGTACCTCATGGATACCAAACAGCATTACAGTGAACTGGAACAATCCCATAGGACTAGTAAACTCTGTTTTTTCTTTTGACTTGGTCTCCAGTGAAATCTGTCAGTACCCTTTGGTTAAATTTAACATTACGTACTTGGCACATCCCAGCTGGTTGATAAGATCATCCACCTGGGGCATTGGGTAGCTGTCAAATAGTGCTGTGCAGAATTTTCAAATTTGGCAGAAAGAAATTTTGTGAAATGTTTGAAATTCTGCTGAATTTTGCTGGAAATGGAATGGTGGAATTCTGCAGGAGAAAATGGTTGCAGAATGATTTTCTGCAGTAAAAAGACTGTTCCACAGAATAATATTCAATGGCTCTCAATATTTTCTGTGGAAATGGTTGTGGAATGATTTTCCATGTAAAAATGCTGTTCTATGGAATATTATTCCATGGATCACTGCAGGTGGAATTCCACAAAACAATAGTGCCAGAAACAAATGATTTGATACCTTTTATTGGACCAACATGGATGTTACAGAAAAGAACAAAGTGCTTTAGCTTTCGAACCAACCAGGTCCTTCTTCAGAAGCTTTGTGGCAGTTTTTTCAAATATCCCATACTATTAACACCAGGTTATATAGAAAAAGCAGAAATAATTCTCATTGGTTTAACATATACATTTAAAACATAATAGAAGATTACGTCAGAGAAGCTAATTAACACCAGTATGCCTTTATCCGAGGAGCCTCAGAAGGGCAAAGGTTATCAAGAATTCTCTACAGCCAAAGAGTTCTTGTCACATAAATTTTAAAATGTCTCAGTATGCCAAGAAAGCATTCCAGTGATAAAAAACCTTGGAGTGGCATTCTCTCTAATACATGTAAGATGAGCTTACAACTTACATTACAATTGTCCTGGTATATTAAAGGACAGATAATGAGAGACAAAATCCTGAAATTAGGTATAACTGCAAGTTGAAATCAAGTCTCAAATTAACCTACACATATAAACATGATGCATGAAAGTATCACTTGTAAGTGTAAGAAAAAAAAAAAAATTGTCGATGACCCCCAAGAAAACGAGACCATAAGCCTGATAAATGCAGATTTCAACACAGAGTCTGTGTATAACAAAAATGCACAGAATCAGTCTAAGCAATCTAAATGAAAACCCAAAGGAATTACACCTTTAATGAACCCCAAGTAAATGAGATATGCATCTTAATATGAGCAGTTAAAGATGTGACAGTGTGAAATCCACCCACTGACAACTACTAGAAGGAAATAAATGCACACTATGTGAAAATTAAGTGTTCTAGCCACATAACTGCCCCATGCCACGCTCCACCCACACATATGTGTGTACATACACCACACACACACACACCCCCCACACACACACCTCACACACAACAAATATAGCAAACACATTCCACACACACCACACCACACCACGCACAACAAACAACACACATACACACCATACCCACAACACACAAAAAACACACACCAAACACACACAAAACACACACATACATACACATACATACATACATACATCAGTATACACACACACACACTCAAACGCACTCATCACAGTGTTAAGGTGAAAAGTCAACAATGTAGATAACCATAAACTTACAAAATCAAAGGCCCGTTGAAGAACTAAACTGTTCATGTCCATCTTTTAAAGTAAAGGTCTGTGTAAGTTTAAGTGGAATAATGTGTCATGTACCCAACATCAATGTTCAATCCATCTGCCACCATATTGAGAAGTAAAATAAGTCTAATTTCAGAAGCCCGTCTCTGTTGTGTACTGTTGAAATGTCCTTTTAAGACCATCACAGACATATCTGAGATTGAGTGGTCATCCTGGGAGAAGTGCTGGGCTACTGGTTTCTCAATCATCTTGTGATTAATAGAATGTCTGTGTGAATTCATTCTAGTGCGGAGTTGTTGGCTTGTCTCCCCCACATAACCTATGCGAGGACATTTCTTGCATTGGATAAAGTAGACCACATTACTTGATGTACATGTATAATTCCCCTGTATCCTGAATAGTCTGTTTTGTGATGTAACCACACAGTCTGAAGTGGAAATGAGGTTACATGTCTTACATATGTTGATGACAGGGTCGTGTACCATATGATGTCATGGTATTCTGTTCGGTTCAAGTTGACTCCTAATAATCAGGTTGGCTAAATTAGGTGGTTGTTTAAAAGATAGTGGTAGTTCTTGAAAAATACAGTTAAGGGTTTCATCCTCACTAATTATTGGATGGAGATCCTTAGTAATCTTACGTAGGAGTTCAAGGTCAGGATGGTATGTGACTACTAAGGGTATTCTGCTGGTAGTCATCCGTTCCTTATATTGCAGTAGCTGTTCTATTGGGACCTGTGTTGCACGTTCCACTGCTCTGTCAATTTCCCTGGATGAGTGTCCCTGCTCAATAAAGGTGTTTTTCAACATCGCCAGATGTGTGTCTCTGTCTTCCTCATTTGAACAGAGGCGTGATACCAAGTGCTTTGACTATATATAACAGATTTCTTTGTGTGGCTCAGGTGATTACTTTTCTTGTGTAAGTATCTCTGTCTGTCTGTTGGTTTCCTGTAAAGACAGGTATGTGGTACCATCCTTAATAGTGACAGTGGTATCCAGAAAATGTACACTTGTGGCAGAATATTCTAGGGAAAGCTTTATAGTTGGGTGGAGGTTATTAAGTTCTTGGTGAAAATCTTTAAGTGTGTCAGAGCCCTCTGTCCAAATTATAAACAAATCATCAATGTAACGGAAATAAGCGAGTGGTTTATGTGTACAGTGCCTTAGAAAATCCTCCTCCAAATTCACCATAAAAAGATTAGCATACTGTGGAGCCATCCTGGTTCCCATTGCAGTTCCCATAGTTTGAACATAATGTTTACCATTAAAGCTGAAGTTGTTATGTGTCAGAATGAATTCAGTGAGTTTACCCACAACTCCAGGGTTAATGTTGGGGTCCAATTCTTTGTCATGCAGATATTTGAGGCAGGCTGAAATGCCATCCGTGTGTGGAATATTAGTGTAGAGGGAGGTTACATCCATCGTGGCTAAAAGGGTATCAGGTGGTAAGTCCTTAAAACCAGAAAGTTTATGTAGGAAGTGAGTAGTGTCCTTGATGTAACTATCCCTTTGTATAACCAGCGTTTGAAAATAGCTTCTACAAACCCTGATATCCCTCTGTCAGGGTGCCATTACCAGAGACTATGGGTCTACCAGGATTACCAGGCTTATGTATTTTAGGAAGCATGTAGAATGTCCCTGGCTTAGGTTCACTGGGGACGAGGTCCTTTAGTTTGTCTTGGACATGCTCTGGAAATGTTTTAATTAACTTCTGTAGTTCTCTTTTATATTCTGTAGTTGGGTCACTTCCCAGTACTTTGTAGTAAGTAAGGTCACTTAGCTGCCGGTTGGCTTCCGTAATGTAATCTTCCCGATTCAATATCACCACTGCCGAGCCTTTATCAGCTTTTTTTATGACAATGTTATGGTTTGATTTTAGTGTTTGTATAGCCCTCTGTTCCAATGGAGAGAGGTTGTAGCGGGCCTGTTTCTGCCTATTAAGAATCTCACCAGTAACTCTCTGGCGAAAGCAATTAATGTATTTGTCCAGTTTCTTGTTACGCCACTTGATGGGGTAAACTCATATGGTTTCTTTTCTTATCCATAGTAGTTTTACTGTTTGTGATTTCTTCCTGTCTGTGATGTCTTCTCTGCCATGAAAAAATTCCTGAGTCTCAATCTGCGGAAGTATTCCTCCATTTCACCACAAAACTGTATTCTGTCCAGTGGTTTAGTTGGGCAGAAATTAAGGCCCTTAGAAAGTACATTTAATTCCCCATTAGTCAGTGTGTGGGTGGACAAATTAACAACTGAAAGGTGCCCATCTGTGTGGCTTAGTTGTTCAGTCAGTCTGTTCTGTTCTTCATGGTTGTTAGGAAGTATGGCAAGTTGAAGGGCATCTAACTTCCTGTTTTTAATGAGCATGGCTTTTCTTAAGGTTCTTTGGTAGTTCATGTCTATCTCATGCAAGATGTCCGGAATAGGCTCACAAGACATCCTCTCCAGTGTGGTAGCTATTTCATTAAACTGTTTCTTCAAAAATGCTTTTTTGGCATATGAGCTGTGGATTCTGTGATTTCTCAATTTCTCAGAGGTCCTACGACAAAGTTGTTCAGCATATGTAGAATTATCTGTGTTTCTCAGTGGATTCCAAATAGTTAGACCTTTAGGGATACTGTTATTCCTTTTGCACTGAGATAAAAAGTAGATGTCACTGTCTAGCTGTGCTAGTTTCTTCTGGAACGTGCAACACAGGTCCCAAGAGAACAGCTACTGCAATATAAGGAACGGATGACTACCAGCAGAATACCCTTAGTAGTCACATACCATCCTGACCTTGAACTCCTACGTAAGATTACTAAGGATCTCCATCCAATAATTAGTGAGGATGAAACCCTTAACTGTATTTTTCAAGAACTACCACTACTATCTTTTAAACAACCACCTAATTTAGCCAACCTGATTATTAGGAGTCAACTTGAACCGGAACAGAATACCATGACATCATATGGTACACGACCCTGTCATCAACGCACATGTAAGACATGTAACCTCATTTCCACTTCAGACTGTGTGGTTACATCACAAAACAGACTATTCAGGATACAGGGGAATTATACATGTACATCAAGTAATGTGGTCTACTTTATCCAATGCAAGAAATGTCCTCGCACAGGTTATGTGGGGGAGACAAGCCAACAACTCCGCACTAGAATGAATTCACACAGACATTCTATTAATCACAAGATGATTGAGAAACCAGTAGCCCAGCACTTCTCCCAGGATGACCACTCAATCTCAGATATGTCTGTGATGGTCTTAAAAGGACATTTCAACAGTACACAACAGAGACGGGCTTCTGAAATTAGACTTATTTTACTTCTCAATATGGTGGCAGATGGATTGAACATTGATGTTGGGTACATGACACATTATTCCACTTAAACTTACACAGACCTTTACTTTAAAAGATGGACATGAAAGTTTAGTTCTTCAACGGCCTTTGATTTTGTAAGTTTATGGTTATCTACATTGTTGACTTTTCACCTTAACACTGTGGTGAGTGCGTTTGAGTGTGTGTGTGTGTATACTGATGTATGTATGTATGTATGTATGTATGTGTGTGTTTTGTGTGTGTTTGTGTGTGTTTTGTGTGTTGTGGGTATGGTGTGTATGTGTGTTGTTTGTTGTGCGTGGTGTGGTGTGGTGTGGAATGTGTTTGCTATATTTGTTGTGTGGGGTGTGCAGGTGTGTGTGTGGGGTGTGTGGTGTGGTGTATGTACACACATATGTGTGGGTGGAGCGTGGCATGGGGCAGTTATGTGGCTAGAACACTTAATTTTCACATAGTGTGCATTTATTTCCTTCTAGTAGTTGTCAGTGGGTGGATTTCACACTGTCACATCTTTAACTGCTCATATTAAGATGCATATCTCATTTACTTGGGGTTCATTAAAGGTGTAATTCCTTTGGGTTTTCATTTAGATTGCTTAGACTGATTCTGTGCATTTTTGTTATACACAGACTCTGTGTTGAAATCTGCATTTATCAGGCTTATGGTCTCGTTTTCTTGGGGGTCATTGACAATTATTTTTTTTTTTTTTGCACTTACACTTACAAGTGATACTTTCATACATCATGTTTATATGTGTAGGTTAATTTGAGACTTGATTTCAACTTGCAGTTATACCTAATTTCAGGATTTTGTCTCTCATTATCTGTCCTTTAACATACCAGGACAATTGGAATGTAAGTTGTAAGCTCATCTTACATGTATTAGAGAGAATGCCACTCCAAGGTTTTTTTTTATCACTGGAATGCTTTCTTGGCATACTGAGACATTTTAAAATTTATGTGACAAGAACTCTTTGGCTGTAGAGAATTCTTGATAACCTTTGCCCTTCTGAGGCTCCTCGGATAAAGGCATACTGGTGTTAATTAGCTTCTCTGACGTAATCTTCTATTATGTTTTAAATGTATATGTTAAACCAATGAGAATTATTTCTGCTTTTTCTATATAACCTGGTGTTAATAGTATGGGATATTTGAAAAAACTGCCACAAAGCTTCTGAAGAAGGACCTGGTTGGTTCGAAAGCTAAAGCACTTTGTTCTTTTCTGTAACATCCATGTTGGTCCAATAAAAGGTATCAAATCATTTGTTTCTGGCTCTGTTTTTAAAAGGACCAATACGGCACCTACAACATTTTTTTTACAAAACAATAGTGAAATTCTGGTGGAAATGCCACCGGCAGAATGGTCATTGCATGCTAATTTTGTCAGCAGAATTCCACATTCCACATTCCACACAACGCTACTGTCAGATCAAGAAATATTGTTTATTTTTCTAAAATCACTACAAATACGGATGCCTCCTTCCTCATTAGACACCATGACAATAGTCAGTAAAACAGCTTTATTGTTCGCCAATATGCCATTACAGCATTAAAAATGCAAACAATAATACAAAAATACTGACAGCACAAAAATTTCAAAGACATTTGAAAATGTAGTCCTAAACTTACTCTGAAATACATAAGGAAAAATATCTTATCTGAGACAAGGCAGATACTGAATGAGTTACATCACCTGTTTAGAGACTCACCCTACTATGTCTTAGGAATCATCAATTAGAATTAAGGACTCACACAAGTATCATTATAGACAGGGTAGTCTTTCCACTCTCTCTGGCATCACAATACACATTTAGTTGTCTGTAAATTGCTAATTTATTATTGTGGTATAAAGAAAAGCAAATTGTTAAGTATTCATTTGTCAACTTTTAACTTACCACCCTTTAACTGTCTAAAATTATTTAATTCCAGAGACTGGGTTCATTAGCAACCAACAAAGTGCACTCCATTTCATATTCATGAGAACAATATTAACAGTTATGACCTCCAATGGCAATAGTTAGGAGCATGCCTTAGCCAAAAAACTCTGCTATTCAGAAAGAGACATCTAGACTTTCCTAGGGTGCATTCAGGGACGCTAGCCGAATGCTAACCTTATATAGAACCATCCCAACACCCTACCAGGGCATGAACTGAGCTACAATATTCAGGTCTCATAACTGGGCCCAGGGTCAGCTCACAGGGGTACTTTGCCCCAGAAAAGAATAGCAAGAATTATAGTCAGTAACCCCATATTAGGTCATCCCATGTTGCCAGAAAAATCTGCCCTCTTCCTCGAATTTCCAAAGGGCACCATGCAGCGCATGCTGTTCCATGTCCTCATTATCACCAGTCATAGCAAGAATTATATGCCAGCTACAATTTGTAACCCATTAAAGGAATCCTACAGACTATGCCTGCTCCCATATATCGAAACATTTTGCCCTACTTTCAGATCCATTTGCCACTAACCAGCCCAACTGTATCTTTCTATTCAAACCCTGATTAGGGTATCCAAATGGTTTCTTAAAAAAGTGTGTCAGCAAACATGCTGCTAGTGCTCTACTAAAATATCCCTGAAAACCCAACTGATTTGGCTGCATGTTAAGATCTATATTGGCCCTTTTGAATTACCCCCTTTATATAGTAAGATCAATCAACTTAATGCCCAAAGAGCAACAATGAAATGGCTATATACAGGAAAGATCAGCTGGTCTATTGTAAGGAGTATCCAACCATAATAGTTAAACCTAACACTGTGCAGCAAGCCATACCAGTACCTCAGCAGGGTAGGGAATTTGAGCCATGAAACTAGGATCCCTTATTCTGGCCAGGGATCACTTTATAGGTCTACTTTGACCCAGGTACAAGAATAGCAGTATCACAATTACTAGCCCCAAGCTGTATCAACCAATAAGTCCCAAGTATGCCCACTGACTTCGATGAACCTAAAAAAGACATCATGCAGCACATGCTACACTAAGCCCCCAATGTCATCACTTATGGCAGTCAAATCATATGGCCACTAGTTGAATACCAAAAGGAGCTCTATGAACCAGACAAGCTCCCATGTGTTCAGCCATTTTATCTCCACCCTCAGAACCCTTAGCCTCCAGCAGGTCCCAAATACAATCACCCATTCCTATCCAAATTAGAGCCCAAGGATGGTTGCCTTCATAGGTAAATATGTTAAGATACTGAATGAACTCCACTAGGTCATCCCCTGCATTCATGTCATATTAGGATTTATAAGGACCCTCATTGCAGATCACTCTATTAGATTTTACAATACAGAAATTCCACCCAGAATGTATAGTCATTTCACTTTTGCATCAGGAAGAAAATTGAAACACATCAAACAAACATGTTATATAATACCTTTTCTCAGATATGTATAGAAATAGAATTTAAAATACCAAAATAGAATAAACTTATTCCAAGATACATTCAGATAGTAAACCCAGATTAAGGATGAATGAGGCTCAATTGTTAATCGAGTTCATTATATGGCTCCATAGCACTTTTATGAGCATCAGTCCATCAAACGTTAAGAATCATGGTGCTCTTTATAGTTCCAAAGTCATATTTTCCAGACTCAGAATTTGTTTTTGTAGGTCTCAAGCCCAAGGGCAAGTCTTTTCTCTTTTGGGGTTGAGTTTTGATGTTTTTTTTGCTATATTTTCCTTTATACTCCTCTAGCAGGCTGGTCAACTGTATTAGCCCATCCTTTCTAGCACTGTGGCCATCCCAAGTCTCTCACTCCTCCTTCCTCTGAACCCAGCTGGGTCATTGGCACTCACTGGGGGGCTTCATTAAACCCCAACTCCCAGTTTTTCAGTCTATGTTCTTCCTTTATTTCTTGAAGTCCCAGACAAGGTTGCACACAAGCATGGAGATGTGCACTTATGCATTGGCTTGAAATTAATCTGCTCCTATCACCCCGAACCTAGCACTTAGCCCTCCCTCTGTTCCCCTCACCACCTCCATGCCTCCACATTGTGGCAATTGAAGACTGGGAGAGCTAATCTCCCCAATCTAGGAGAAGAGAGATGCCTGTTGGCAGCTCAACCCTCACCAAGCCCTCCCCCCTGGTTGCCCCCAGTGACCTGTGCTCATCACTGAACATGGGTTGCTAGTGTGGCAGGAGGTAAGGTGCCAGTGACTCAGCCCTCCACACAACTGTACCAGCAGGGGCTTGATTTATAATGAAAAAAAATGTTTTAAACATCTATGATACTGCAGATTTCCCAAACAGGGGGATCCCAGGCCCACAGTAAATTCAGTAGTTTAAAAGTTCTGAAGAAATAATGTCACAAGTTAGTTTATTAACCCTTGCTATGCTGTGGACTGATATATATCAGTACATAATTCCTATACATTCTAATTGTGTTGGCAGCCTAAGGGTTAAAA
Organism: Neoceratodus forsteri; assembly: GCA_016271365.2. Lineage (NCBI taxonomy): Eukaryota > Metazoa > Chordata > Ceratodontiformes > Ceratodontidae > Neoceratodus > Neoceratodus forsteri. The sequence continues at coordinate 1,398,099,175 of CM057450.1, forward strand.
CTAAGAACCATGACAAACAGTTACCATGTAGAGAGGAAATATCTCATACAAAAACTTTACAGAAATTTACCAGTTTTGCTACTGACTTGGACCACTGGTGTCCACCATTGTTTTCTGTGGCACAAATCTCCCATATACTGAGTTCCTGTTCATACAGTACAACACAACCAAGCCACATCTTTCTTTTGGGGACTTTTGTAAGGACTGGGGGAATCCTTTATCTTCCAATCTCCTGGTCATCTTTGAGTATTCAAATCTTGAACCTCCCTTTCACAGCTTGCTACCTTCAGTCAGTTGGCACAAAAAAAGCCCCACAGCTCTCCCAGGCTCATCTTTCTACACTCCCGGCACTTTACCAATGCCGAAGTACCAGATTAAAAAAATGCTCCAGCACCATGAGAACACTTGGAACGCTAAGGAACACCAAGCCCCCTCTGCAGCCTCTGGCAGTCCCAGGGGAGAACTCATAACAGGATCCACCAACATCTGAGAGCAAATGACAAAAAAGCCAATCTTCAAAAGGTTAGGAGACATTAGCTTTAAAAAAGTAAAAATACTCGATAACTTGTAAAACAAAATTGCATTGGAGCCCAAACACAGAGCAGCAGAGCAGCCATCTTCTTCCCCCCCCCTTCCCCTAGGCAATCACTATGACAATAAAAGAGCACCAATGGCTGCTTGAAGGCCTAATAATCCCATGTGACTCCATTTCTTCCATCTTCTCAGTTGCAACCTGTTTTTGTTTTTCTGAGATTCTTTATGGCCTCTGCCATATAGGTGGAGCTGTCTCTGCAGCAATTATGTGCTCAACCTGACTAACTTCCTTGGGTCATGGTGAACACTGCCCTAAATTCCTGTAATAGCCCACTAATGGCAGTTTGCAGACTGGGTTGCAGGTTGAGATTTATCTTTACTTGGGGGAATGCCAATATCAGAGCTGCTTTTGACCAACCACCCAGTGATATGCTTTCTCTATTTCTCCATCTTCCTGTTCAGTAAATACAGTACACAAGGGTTGGGACAGATCTTTAGTTTTCTTTCTCTCCTTTCAGAGATTCAGCAGGTTGGCATGATAAATATGAGACCTATGCTTGCCTGGGATCTCTATTTCACAGTCCATCTGTCCAGTTCTATGCACCACGGTGAAGGGCCTTTGCTATTTTGCCAACAGTTCATTTTCATGTGATGGTACTAATAACAAGACCTTATCCCTGGGGATGAAACTTTTGTCCTTCAGCCTCACATCATAGTATTCTTCCCTCCTTTCCTGAGCTTGCAGGCAATTCTCATGGGCAATCTGAATGTATTTATCCAATCTCTGGCGTAAGACAGTGACATACTGTACCACATTGTTTTCTGATTAATTTTACCCTCCCATATCTCCTTTACCATATCAAGTGGCCCCCTAAGGTTTCTACCATAAAAGAGATTAAAAGGTAACAGTCCTGTAGATGCCTGGGGCACCCTTCTGTATGTGATCAGCAAGTAAGAGAGACAATGCTCCCAGGCTTTCCCTTCTTCAGACATATATTTCCGTAACATTTTCTTAAGTGTGTAGTTGAACTGCTCTACTAGCCTGTCTATTTGGGGTGGTAAGGTGAAGTCCTAACGGCTGTAATTTCTAACACCTGATGCAATATCTGGGAGGTGAAATTTATCCCCATATCTGGTAGAATAACTTACATAGATCATAGATACATAGATTATTTGTTTTTTATTTGGGAAGGGAACAGCACAGATTTGGAAAGTTTTAAACAATATTTGGAGAATACTTGTAGTAATTTGAAGTTTGCATACAGCACCTCAAAGGAACAAGTTTATTTTTTGGACCTTAAAATTGCTAGGACTGAAATCAATAACATTATTACTGACATCTATAGGAAACCCACGGATGGGAATACATTATTGAGGGCTGAACGTTGTCATCCTTGCATGTCCCTAAAATTTGCCAAAAGGACAGTTTTTTTGAGAATCAAAAGAAACTGCAGTGATGAGAGAAATTTTGAAATAGGTGGACAAACTAAGCTGTGCAGTAGTGTTAAACAAAACAGACTATCTGAAAGAGGCTGAGAGACAATTAAACAATGACTGCTATGTGAAACTTAATTATGACCCTACTTTGAGTTCAAGATGAACATAGAGGCATTCATTAAGGAAGGGGCAAAAAATAATGAAATAGATGTTCAAACTATGAATTTCCTAATTACGGATGACCCGGTGAGGGCAACTTTTTATTTGATTCCTAAAGTTCACAAATCATTAGAAAACCCACTGGGCCACCATATAATTAGTGACACAGATACTCTTACAGAAAGCTTGTCACAATTTTTGGATTTTTATATGCATCCTTTTGTAAATGAATTACCATATTTTGTGCAAGATACAGATGACAAATTGAGGGTTTTGAAGAATTTAGAGCTGAGTTCTGAAAGCAGGATAGTAACAATGGATGTGAAATCACTTTATTCAAATATTCCCCATGAGGGAGCCTTGGATGCCTTTGCAATGTTTTTGAATTCAAGAGATGGGGGGGGGGGCTAGCACAGAATTATTGGTGAAACTTTTAGATATGGTTTTAAAAGATAATGTCTTTCTGTTTAATAAAGAAGCATACATACAAGTAAAAGGGACAGCCATGGGAGCAGCATGTGTACCCTCTTTAGTTAATTTGTATATGGGAGCATGGAAGAATTATTTTGTTTTGAATGAGGAACAAAATCCATTTTTTACAAAAATTGTGTTATGGAAAAGATACATAGATGATTTGTTTTTTTTATTTTGGAAGAGAACAGCACAGATTTGGAAAGTTTTAAAGAATATTTGGAGAATACTAATAGTAACTTGAAGTTTACATACAGCACCTCAAAGGAATAAGTTTATTTTTTGGACCTTAAAATTGCTAGGACTGGAAACAATAAAGTTATTATTGACATCTATAGGAAACCCATGGATGGGAATACATTATTGAGGGCTGAAAGTTGTCATCCTAGGCATATCACTAAAAATTTGCCAAAAGGACAGTTTTTGAGAATCAAAAGAAATTGAAGTGATGAGAGAAATTTTGAAATAGGTGCTAAACAATTAAACACTAGGCTAGAACAGTGACGGTATAGTAGTAAATATATAGAGGAAGGAATTAAAGCTGCAGAAAATAAAAATAGAGAAGAAATGTTGGAAAATAGAGAAAGTAGGGTAACAAATCAGACATGTGATAAAGCCAGTTTTGTGCTACCTATGTGCTGCCTCTGCTCCTAGTCGCCCTCCCCCTCCAGGTTGCCCGGATGTCTTCCGACAGCTCGTGAGCTGTCACATTGACTGCACTCCTCAAAAAGGCTCCTCTGATATCTGGTTGCCCCTTTGGCCTCCTCCAGTTTCCACCATCTACTTGCTGCACTTACTTCGTATTTTCTACCTGGCTGCAGTTCTGCTGCCTATTTCCTGTTTGTACCATGTCAAACCTGTTGCTATCATGTTCCACTACATGTTATTTGCTTGGGCTCTCATGCCTGCTCTGTACTCTACCATATTGACTAATTGTTACCTTGTCTCTGAAGTATTGTTTTGACTTTGTAACTCTCCCGGGTCTCTCCTGAAAATAGGCACTTGTCTGTCTAGTGTGCTTATCTGGAAAACAAAAGCTAAATAAATAAATTATTCTGCACAGGCACATAAAATAGAGGAGATAGTAAAAACACATTGGCATGTATTATCCAGTGACTCTGGACTTGGGGACATTGTTAGAATCCCACCATGAATGGCATATAAAAAAGCCCCAACTATAGGGGACAAACTTTGTCATAGCCATTTTGTGGATAGTTTGGGTGTGAAGTCTAACATCAAATCTAGAAGTGTTGGATGCTTTCCCTATAGAAATTGTAATTGTTGTACCCTTATTGTACAAGGGAAGGATTTTGTAGAACACAACTCTGGTCGAAGTTCTGATATTAGGCAAATCATTACTTGTGATTCAATGGGAATTTTCTATCTGGCAACAAGTAGTTGTAATGCTTTTTATACAGGGAAAACTGTAAGAAGCTTTAAGGTTAGAGTTAAGGAACATATTAGAGCCATTGAGAAAGGTGACATATCCTATGCCACTGCTACACATGCAGCTAATTCTGGGAATCCAAGAGAACATGTGTTTCAATTTATGGGAATTGACAAAGTGTGCCAGAAGCCTAGAGGGGTAATTTTAATGACTTAATACTTTCCAGGGAAGCATTTTGGATTATTACTCTGAATGTCACAAAAGGATTAGGATTGAAAGCTGGGTTTGATCTTAAACCCTTTTTTAAAGAAGAAGAGGAAAAGGTAGTTTATATACCCTATGTCATAAATGTTTTAGAATTACTGACTCTTTTTGATTCAAGTATGTAATTTTGGAGTTTATATGTGTATGTCTTTGGAACTGTTTTATATGCTGGTTTCCTTCCCTTCCCTTTCCCCAGTTCCCTCCCCATTTCCCCCTTCCCCTCCCCCTCCACTTTCTTCAAAACCACTCCCTCCTTTCCCTTACTCTGCTTCCATATATGGTTTATTAATGCTGTAAATAGAGACGTTTTAATAGTTCTGTGTTATCAGGGTGTACTTGTTGTTATGTTTTTACAATGTTTATTTACATTTTCTTATAGAAACATAGTTTTTATGTGATATTAGGATGTTTTTTAACAAATGTGTGCACTATAGTGTGGAACTACTAATGAGATGGCAATACTGGTTATGACATCATCATGAAATTTTTTGAATGCTGTATTTAAAGGCCACTGTGGAAACCACGATTAGTCTTTGATAAAGGATGGTGTAACATCCGAAACACATCAGGCTGCTGCCTCTGATTTGTTATTTTGATGTATTAATAAAGTATCTGTGTTTTATGAAACTGGTACCCTTGTGATGCTAGAGGTTGTGTGTGCTCTGCTTGGATGTGGTAACATTTTATTTTTATCATGGTAGCACCATGGTCCTTGTGCCTACTTCACTGAGTTTGTATATATTTCTGTAACATTTTCTTAAGTGTGTAGTTGAACTGCTCTACTAGCCTGTACATTTGGGAGTGATATGGTGAAGTCATAATGGTTGTTATTCCTAGCACCCGATGCAATATCTGGGAGGCGAAATTTGTCTCCTGATCTGGTAGAATGACTTCAAGGAATACCCACCTGACTAAAAACTGTGGGTAGTTCCTCAACGATCCTAGAGGCAGTAATAGTTCTTATAGGGACTAAGGATGTCACAATATCAAATTTTTAGTATCATGATATTTTGGTAAAAATGATCATGATATATTGATTATCATGACAATCAGCAGAACTAAATTTGTTTTTCCCCACATAGCTGTTTGAACCAGGTTGCCACCAGCTCTAGCCTTCAGGCATCCTAGTTCCCCCAACCCCAAGCACCACTCCCCCTGCTGTCTCACCAGTGGGTATCAACATAGAGAGAGGTCATAAGGCTCCTGTTTGCCATTAAGTAAGGCAATTGGTACACATATTGTACCTTTCTCCCCATTTCTTTTCTCCATCCATCAGGATGGCACATGTGAGATGGTGCAGGTGTGCAGCATAAAGAATTTTGCACGTACTAAGCCCCTGCACCCAGATAGTCAGAAGGTTGCTACTGCCTCATCATCCCACCTCTGCTAGATGGCAACCAAGAAGCAGCTTGCTCTCTTCCCCTTCCCCAGAGAAGGACAGCAATCAGTAGTTGTTCAGTCCTGTTTCATGCAGCCAGCCTTTGAGTGACCAAGGTATATTCCTGAATCTGGTTTACTTGTGTGGCAGCAGGTGAGGCATCCAGGTCCTCAGCATTCCACACCACAGAGCCAGCACAGCATTTCTAATTTTAAGAAAAATTGTAACAATCTGATAGGAGGATGGTGGGGAATCAAGAATCATAGTTGCATCAGGAAAGGGACACGTTGTCAGAAAAGCAAGCTGAGATGCTTTATCACTGTACAGTATTCTGTGATATATCATGCTGCATGATAATCACAGTATTAGTTTTTCCAATGATAAATTATTGTCAGTGGTAATTATCATATTATATCATCATATCATGTTATCATGACAGCCCTAATTGGGATCACTTCTGGGTATCTTGTAGTGTAGTCACTGAAAACTAAAATGAATCTATTGCCTTTTCTTCTCCATTCCTGGGGTCCAATTATATCCATAGCAACCTGCTGGAAGGGTACATCAACCACAGGTATGGAAATGAGGGGCACCTTTTCTTTTTTGCTCACAGTAGACACTTTTTGGCCATCCTCACATGTTTGACAGTAATCTGCTACCTGCTACTATGTGGATAGCCAATAAAACCTATGAAGCAGCCTACTTAAAGTTTGCTCTCAGCCCATATGACTAGAGATGCAGTGAAGTTTTACTGCTAATGTGAATTTCAGGTGAAGTTAGTGACTTTGAATCCATGGATACTTATGCAAAGTTTTTAATAAAGGGTCGAAATTCGCCTTCAAGTAACTTCACATTGCTGCCTTTGCCTTAACTTAGAGTTGCATTTCAGGAAGGTGAAGTTTGTGAAAAACAACCCACAGCCCACATGTCAGACAGTCTGCAGGTAACGTGGGGCAGGCAGGAAGTTAGTCAGGCTAGACAGTGAGCTAGTTTCACTTTTCCTTGCCTAGTGCTGAGAAAGGAGCTTTTTTTGAATAGAGAGAGAGAGTACTACTGCATCTTAATATTTACCAATCTTTTCTGTTTATCATCCAATTTCTGCTTTTTAGTTGTGCCCCTAGTTTTGATTTTATAGTACATAGTCCTGATTTTAGTCTGTTTTAATTTTTTTGTTTTGGATAGTTTAAAGCCTTATTAGATTTAAAATGGAGTGCAGTCATTTTGGTGGAGAGAGACATGTCAGCCCAAGGATACTTGGTGGTGGGATGCACATCACCCATGGGAGTTTGTTTCTTGCAAGTGCTCCCCTACCAGGAAATGGTAATACCAGAGGCAGTGGCATTAGTGGTGCCAGCAAAGCACCACCAGTGGCATCTAGCACTGCCCCACCACCACTGGCCATAGCTGCAGACCAACAGCAGCAGGAACATCAGCTGCTAGAGGCAGAACAACAGCAATCGGTTGTTCCACCCCAGAATGTACAGCAGCTGACAACATCTTGGTCCCTTCTGCCTGTGCATAGTCTTCCCCACAGCTCTGCAGCTCAGCAGTGTAGCATTGTTTTAACACACTGCCAGGTGACCCGAGCATAGCTAAATGCAACATCTGTGGCATGCACATGTGGTGCAGTAGGAAGGGTACACATGTTGGGGCAGGTGAGCAATGTACTCACCTCAGTATTCATCACTGTGCACAGTGTGAGGCCAAGTTGGCTGAACTTGCAGGAAAATCATCTGCAGTGCAGCAACAGGTGGCAGCACAGTCTCAGCCTGCATGTGGTGGTAAGAAGCACAGGAGAAGGGAGAGGGAGCAAGTGGCAGCTCCCGCACCTGCACAGGCTGAAAATCCAGCATCAATCCCTGCCATCCAGGCTCACCTTGGAGCTTTGTGGAGTGAGGTCGACCACCTTGGCAATGTGGCCAACAACATGCAGCAGCAGTTGGACAGGATGAAGGGTCACCAACTGCAAATTATGTCCATGCTCCAACTGCTGCTTAGCCAGCAGCACTCGGACCAGTAGTCTGTCTTTTTTTCTTTCTGACTCTTATTGTGCATTCTGTCTTTCTTTTTCCTAATTCCACCCCAAAAAAAATCTTAAAAACACAGCAAAAAAAATTATAAAAGTAAAAACCCTAAAAAAATACTGTCCTTCACTTTTCTTCATTTCCTAAGTAATAATCTTTTGACATACAGTCCAACTATTTACATTTTTTGCAGTAATGTTTTCTTTCTCCTGTATTGTGTTAAAGCAGCAGTGCAAGAACATGTTAAGGAGCAGGTGCACGCTGTCAGGTAACCATCCCCCTGCAAACATATGTGATAGTGGACTTGCTCCTGTTCCTGTATGAGGGGTATTAATAATACCATGCTGTCCCGTCCAGTCAAAAAATCATAGTACCCCTACTGTGTATGCACAGAAATACAGAGTCATTGCCTGAACCTGCTGACATGCCCCCATGCAGGCACCCCATGTTCATTTTGTGATGTCAGAAAATGAATGCTGAGTGTGCAGTCCCTTGACCCTTATGGTTGCAATCTTTCTAAGCTGTTAGTACTATGTATAGCTGCAATTTAGAAAAATAAAATCAACACCTGGAGTAACAGTCCCTGTTACTCCAGCGGTTGCTTTGCTTTATGTAAATTTCAACAGTAAACAGTAAATCATGCACATACATGTCAATGGAGTGCACACTCTAAATTAATTTACTGATGTCACACAAGGGTACTTAGGGTACCTGCCTGGTGATGTGTGAGCTGGTTCAGGACACTGCTCTGTTTTGCTGTGGGTACACCTTTAGGGTGCTATAACTTTTTTACTGGATGTGAGCTCATGGTATTATTAATATCCTTCAACACTGAAGCACATCAGCTATATATGTGAGGTGGATTGGGTAACCTGACACTGCACACCTGGGGCCCGATTCTAGAAGGGTGGTGCAAGTTGCCACTGAACGCAACTTGCGCCACTCATACCTGCGAAATTGATCCTTTGCCATATTCTAGTAGGGGCAGGGTCTTCACAGCTAAGTCCTGAGACCTGCGACATGCGGCCAGATACACCGAACTGCAGGTGTATCTGGCGAGCATGTCAGAAGCTGCAACAGCAGGGTGGCACAGAAAACCCCCCTAGGCATGCCCCGACCCCTAGTCACCAGCCGCAAATGCGGCAGATACTCAGGCAGCCCTGGTAGTTTAGTGGCCCCCCCAACTGTTAAATATTGAATATACAGTCCTGTAACCCTGGTAGTCTAGTGGCCCCCCCAAACTGTATAATAAAAATATAGATCCCCATTGCCCTGGTAGTCTAGTGCCCCCTCAAACTGTACATAAATAAATATGAGAATCCCCATTTCCCTGGTAGTCTAGTGGCCCCCGAACTGTACATAAATAAATATGAGAACCCCATTTCCCTGGTAGTCTAGTGGCCCCCCAGCCTTGCCAGCCCCCAGCACCTCCACCCATCCCCAGCCGGTGACTGGCACAGCCCACCTCTCACCTCCACGGCCAGATGCCGAATGAGAGCAGTATTAGTGCTACTGCACAGACACACTCAGGAATTAATTTCTGAGTGCATCTGTGCAGTAGTGCTAATACTGCTCCCAGTCAGTGGCTGGCCATGGAGGTGAGAGGTGGGCTGTGCCAATCGCCAGCTTGGGATGAGTTGGGGGGTGCTGGTCAGGCTGGCACGGCTGGGTGGGGGGGCCACTAGACTACCAGGGAAATGGGGATTCTCATATTTATTTATGTACAGTTCGAGAGGGGGCCACTAGACTACCAGGTATATGGGTATTCTCATATTTATTGATGTACAGTTCGGGGGGGCCACTAGACTACCAGGGAAATTGGGATTCTCATATTTATTTATGTACAGTTTGGGGTAGGCCACTAAACTACCAGGGCTGGATTCATTTTATTTTATATATTTTAGTTTATTAAACTCTAGTTATTGCTGCATATGTGGCGGGTCACTCGTGGTTCCGGGGAATGGGTGGGGGGATGGCAGCACCGCCCTGTGGGGCTTCTGCCAATGGCCATTTTGAGGGGCTGAGGGTATGGGTAGCCCTGTGGGGCCCACTGGGGTGTGCTGGCATGCGGGGAGGGCAACTGTACACTGTCTGCTGGACAGCCGATGGGTCTACGGGACCCCTGGGGGCATCCGTAAGTTATGCCAGCTAAATGCTGGTATAACTTACATTGCTGGATCTACACCAGGGGTTCTTGTAGAATCCTGGTGTGGGCATTTTATGGCTGCCCTTCTAGAATGGGGCACAACTGCTGCTGTAACCCCCTAGCTCCATGTCACAGGGGGTTTATGCTGCGTATCTGCTGTTTGGTGCAAGCGGCCTGCGCCATGTCACAGGCCATTATGTAGAACTGCGCATGTCGCAACTGCTGGCATATGTTGTTACATGCACCATTCTACTTGGCTCAACTGCAGTTACACCAGGCATAACCCTTCTAGAATCGGTCCCCTGGCATTTAACAATTCCGACCTATTCTGTTTTTTTCTATTTTCAGTTGCCCCTTATCTACTGAGTGGTATGATACCATTCCTTCCACAATTAATGTGATTCTGCATTGTGAAAAGGTCATTAATGAAAGGTCAAATGTGACAACTTGACGTTTGTCCAAAAGTGTCTCCTGACCATTCAGCAATGGCCCGTTAGAGCAACAGTTGGCATGCTGACTGTAGAAAGGTTTTGATGTTTTGCTTTTTACATTTAGCTAGCCCATTCTATAAGTGCGCTAACCTACTCCAGTCCATGGGTGTATCAGGGCATTAAGGCACTTCACAGGTGGTGTAAGTCCCTTCACCAATCCCTCGTACCTCAAAATGCACCCAGGGTGTGCAGTAATGGCCTGATACACCCATTGTCTGTCGTGGGTTATAACGTAGTTACTCAATATTTTTACACCTGAAAAAATAAAATTAGTGCTCCTTTTAATATTCTTCAGATCTGTTTTTTATCAGTATACCCAGCTGTTTTTGAACACCTACTGCTCCAGAAGATCATGGTGTTGTGCCATACCCTGCTGGATTACATGCTAGTTCATTTCAGTCACAACAGAAATTATTTTAAATAATAGATGTACAAAAACAGGTGGTAATACTTATGAAAACTGGTGTAAAGCCAGATTAAAAGTAATGCTCTGTTTATTATTTCAGATTTGAAAAAAAAGGAGTACTGCATCCGTAAATTCTGAAAAGAGGGGTAGCATATAAACAAGTCAGTAGATAAGTACCAAACAAAAATTGAATACAAAAGCATAGGTACAAATTATTCACCGATTATTGCACTGCTGCTGTACTTGTCATGCTATATTACTTTTTATAGTGTTTATTGGAACATTTTTACTGCTAAAAAGTGCTACATTTCTAAACCTTGTTATGCTTTACCAGCTATGTCATGTATGCTGTTATGCTGTTGTATCTACATACTCACTGCAGCATAACAGCATAGAACGATAAGGCACTCGTCAAGTCATCTCGAATGTAAATCACTCAGCTGTGACAGTTACTGGCTCTGAGAGTAAACTGCAAGACGCGCTTGTTCATACAACTTTGATGCAACCTATTTTTTTGTCTGTTGTTTTTGTTTCTCTGTGTCCTCATAGGCCACTGCAAAGAGGTCATAGTGTGAGGATATCATGATTACATGAAGACATTTCACTTCCTGGTCCTGGAATTCTGTCTTTAAAAAAAAAAACAGTCTTTTTCTTATTTTGGCCTGACTACAGTTTATGAGGGATTTTTGTATTGTTGCGGTCATCAGTAACAGTACTGCTTGGAGCATCTTGTGGTTCCTAAGGAGACTAAACCTCTCGAGCTGTGCTCTCAAGGTTAAAGTGGTCGCCTTAGGAACCGCTCGATGCTCTAACAGTCCTGTTACCAATGGACACCCATCCATTATTCTCTATGTTACTGGTGAGTGTGTTAACTTTTGTAAGCATACCCACAAGGCCACAACTGCAAGCAAAATACACTACCAGCATCATGTACAGTTACAATCCCCCTTAAAAAATTTCCTATCTTATGCGAATGTAGCACGATTATACTGCTATCTTGCTACATCATTCATTATGCAGTATTAGTGTCCTGATGAAGAATAATGATGAGAAACTCTTCAGAAAAGTTACAAGTACTTGTTAATGCACTGCTTAAAGCATGCACTGAGAAAGCCAGAACAATGCACAGCTGTCCCAACTAAGAAAATAGCTGCTGTTTAAATGTCATGAAAATTCCCTGAGTCCCGATGAAGAATAATGACATGAGAAACTCTTCAGAAAAGTCACAAGTACTTGGTGATGCACTGCTTACAGTGTGCACCGAGAGAGTCAGAACTATACACAACTGTCCCAAAAGTGATAACATTTCTTGCTGTAGCCTGCTCCTGCTGCTGCTGCTGTTGTCCTGCTGTTTTCCACTGCTGCTGATGTACAGTGTGTTGCTGTTGCTAAATGATGATAAACACAGATGACAATGGCCAGTTGAACAATAATTTGATGCTGGAAAAATCTTGTGCTGCATTAACTGAAACATGTTGCCCTATGTGTGTGTATTCATTCATGCCAACAATGGAAAGTTATTGTACATGTCACTGTCATTTTTATGTCCAAGACACAGTCGTTTAATTTGTGGTGTGGTTGACTGAAATGTAATCATTTTTTTTTGTCCTTCCTAGGTCATACAGGCACACTTGTGTGCTGTCTGTTTCAGCTTGTTGATGGCTTCAGCTGTAGGGCAACTGTCAATCCATGAAATGTAAGTATTTTTTGGGGGTAGGCATAATTTTAAAACAAGTTTCATTAATGTTTTTGTTTTCTTTCCAGGTGTTCTGCGTATCATCCTGATTCTTGACTGTTGTTGTCTGTCTTTTCATATTGTAAGATATCACCGACTACAGTACACAGCACCTCAATGTTACCTGAAAACAGATGAAGAAGAAATTATTTGGAGTTCATCGCACTGCCACAATCTGTTTCCAGCATGGCTGTTTCTGTCTTCTGTTATATCCAGCTTAAAATACCAAGCTATTAGCAAGCCTGTACAAAACCAATTAACATGGTTATTGCCAGTGACAGGCACTGTCCCACTGACTACTGTTACATTGCATGACGTATTTTCATGAACAGGATAACATGTTGTAAAACCCTCACGTACTGAAGTACTCCTGTCAGAGATGTGAACGAATAAGATGTTATCTGGCCAGTATATCACCTCCGTTGCATGCTTTGTACCAGCTGAAAACAATTAAAACCAAAAAGGAAAGAGGAAATAAGATTGATGCTTACCTAAAAATGTTAACCTGTCGGTGTTCGGAGTACTAATCGAGTCCTGTTACACTCTTTGTGACAATAGCCTGTGAAAACAACATGAAAATCAGTTGTTGGTATTTGGTGACAATGGCATTTATTGGTTATGGAAGCATTCACAATACAGTTCAAGTCAAAACCATAGCGGGGTACCGCAGGGTTCAGTATTAGGACCAGTCCTCTTCAATGTCTTTATAAGCGACATTGCAGAGGGACTGGAAGGAAAAGTATGTCTCTTTGCAGATGACACAAAGATCTGCAACAGAGTTGATGCACAAGGTGGGGTGGAAAGGATGAAAAGGGACTTGGCAAGGTTAGAAGAATGGTCAAATGTATGGCAGCTTAGATTCAATGCTAAGAAGTGCAAGGTAATGCACCTGGGAAACAAAAACCCAGGGAAGAGTACACAATGGGGGGTGAGATACTAACAACAAAAAAAATGGAAAGGGACCTGGGGTAGTCATATCAGATGACCTAAAGGTGGGCAAGCAATGTGAGAGGGCAGCAATGAGGGCTGGGGGGATATTGGGATGCATAGGGAGAGGCATCACCAGTAGGAAACAGGAAGTTATTATCCCTCTGTACAGACAGCTGGTCAGACCCCATCTGGAGTACTGCGTGCAGTTCTGGAGACCCAGTCTTTGCAAAGACATAGACAGGATGGAAGCTGTCCAGAGGAGGGCAACTAAAATGGTGCAGGGTCTGCACCGCGAGACATATGAAGAGAGACTAAAGAAGCTTAATATGTATAGCCTCGAGGAAAGGAGGGAGAGGGGGGACATGATAGAAACTTTCAAGTACCTCAAGGGAATCAACAAAGTCCAAGAGGGTAGCATCTTTCAAAAAAAGAGGTGTGCAAGAACAAAGGGGCACAATTTGAAGATAGAGGGGGGGCTCAGAGGTAATTTAAGGAAGAATTTTTCACAGAGAGGGTTGTGGATGCATGGAACGGCCTTCCGGAGGAGGTCGTGGAGTCAAAAACAGTGGTGGAATTCAAGCATGCATGGGACAGTCATAAGGAAATTCTAGGGGATGGGGGTAGGAAAAAGTAGGCTGCTGGTTAACTAGGATCTGCAGCTTATCCAGTAGGCAGGGAAATGGGCAGACTGGGTGGGCCAAGCGGTCCTTATCTGCCGTCAAATTCTATGTTTCTATGTTTCTATAGCACATGACATGAGTACAAACTTTCTGTAAATTACTGATTAAAGAAGCAGGATGGAGTGGCTAGCTGAGGGTTCATACACTGGGCACTGGTACAGTTTCACTGTCTCTCTCACCATCTCATGAAGCCGGGTGGCTGTGGCTGAGGGTTCATACATCGGGCACTGGTACAGTTTTACTGTCTCTTTCACTGTCTCTTGAAGTTGGGTGGCTGGCTATGGTGCATTACAGTTCTTCATTGTCAGGAAAAGGATATCTGTCAGTCAGTCAGTCAGCAGTATTTAACTGGCTATGTCCAAAAGTTGACATTTGTGTTTATAAGACTGACTGTGTGTAATAAATATAATGACAGCACACATTCTGTTAACTGTACTCACAAAATCTAGAATGGGGAAGGTCAACTCAAATGACATGTCATTATTTGTACAGATTTGTCATATGGAATGCTAGTCAAGGACAATGTTTTTCATTTATTAAATGGTACAAAATGGTAGCATTACAGAACTGTGACAGCCTTCAAACCCATCATGCACTACGACCAACATCCTCCTCATCCTGATCAAGGAGGAAGCTGCCCTTACAGTCATCAAAGTCAGAGTTGGGCCCACTTAGAAATTCTTTTTCCATGACTGAATCAACCTTGATGGTATACCATATGACGTTGCCACCAGGATGGTGTGCTTCACCCACGTCATCTGCACAACCATCATTGTGACTGGGCACAAACAGAGAAATTGTGGTCCTACTTGGTATGTGATCTTCATTCATTTAGACAAATGTCAGCATGCTGACATTTGCAGGTGATAGGTTAGTGGTACTACAGTCAAGGACTCTAGCCCTGTCAGAACTGAATACCCTCTACACACTTACACTGGAGGGTGGGCTGGTCAGGTACTTCAGTGCTACTGAAGTCAGCTCTGGCCATTCATTCACCTTTCCACTCCAGTGCAGTAGAGGATCCTCAAGTACTGTCAGATGCCTGTTTTCTGCCAAATAGGCATCAGTCATGCTCTGCGATGCACACAGTCCTGATAAGTCATCCACCTGTTCACAAGATTCATCCAGGTCACAATTCCAACTTCAGACAAGGCACACCAAAGTGGATTAATGGCAAACTGTTTTTCTGCCACTCCCCCTTGCCCTTCAACCTCAGCCACCTTACTGGATGTACTCAGTCCACAGTGACCTTCAGCCTTGTTACGCTGTGGTTTGTAGAACTTTGCACGTGACTTCTGTGCCCCATGAACCAATCTGACCAGCTGTCCAGTCAGATTTTGAATATGATCATGCCCTCCCTCCAGTATGGATGCAATGCCACATTTGTAGCATGGGTTAAGCATTGTGGCTATTCCAAATTCTGCACTTTGATGAATACTGGCAATGTGTCAGTTGCCGTTGAATATTGTAAGAATGTGTTTCAGTAATGCACTGCTTGTTCTATCTCCACAAAAATCAAGGCTAGGCTGCAAATTCATCAAAGTCTTCTGCAGCACCCGCAGCAGTGGAATGGTTGACTTATGGATGTAGTGTCACCACTCACTGGCTGTGTGGCATGTTCAAAAGACTTCCAAATTAATATCACTGAGTCCATGAGGTGCCATTATTCAGTTGTCATAGACATTGAGACCCTTGAACTGTTATGGCTAGTGTGCATTACTAGGTACTCTGAGATGACTTTGTACTGCTCATATAACCCCTCTGCCATGTAAAGTGTCGAATTCCAGTGCATGACAACTTCAAGCTTGAGTCTGTGCTGAGGAAGGCTGTTTTGAATCTGCAGCTGCCGAAGTTGATCATGATCCTTTCCAGAGTGTACAAAGTGTGCACAGATGCGACGTGCAACAGTCAGCATTTGCTTGATGTCAGGGTACTGCAGAAACTCCTGTACCACAAGATTTAAACAGTGAGTTAGGCATGGAACCCTCACAAAGCCACCATTGGTGATACATTTAACAATGTTTGATCCATTATCACTAGCTATAAAGCCAGCTTTTAGGGACAGGGGGTGCAGCCACTGATCAATTTCTGTCAGTAGCAAGTCTAGCATGTTTTCACCTGTATGAGACCCTGTTACACTATGCATTGCAAGCATGGCATGCTGTCTAATGCCATGAAGGTTGCTACAACCTCAGTCTGACTTATTACACTGCTTTCCAATCCTGCCATCACAGACATCCCCTAGTACCTGCACCCAGTGTGCAGTAATACACAGATAGGAACTGCCTGCTGTTTTGCCACTTGTCCACATATCTATGCTTAAATGAATGTAAGTTGATGAGGAATGTTGAAGGGCATGTCTTACAGACTCTCTCATAGTCCGATACAACTCTGGGACAGCATGGGTGGAGAAGTAGGTCCTGGATAGGATTTTCCATTTGGGACATGCACATGCCACAAAGCACCAGAATCCATCATTCTCTACAAAGGAGAAGGGCAAAAAGTAAATTGCCAGCATTTCCGCTATGGCAACATTCAGTTCATGTGCAACAGCATGATTTGCTGGGTATTTCATGTGATGTGAAAAAAGACTGTGCAACGTGGGCTGCATTGCTACCCATTTTGCACGTGGTGTGCCAAATGGCTCTGTATATTGTCATGGGTGGGGTGCTTTTGATGTGTGATGGGGAGTGCACAGGAGACAAGCCAACAAATGAGGTTATTATACCTGTTTTAAGCACAGGGATTGATGTACTAGAATTACTATATGGACCATCACTGCAGCTTTGACCACTACTTGACAATTCAAAATCAAAATCCTCCACATGCCTGTAGTATTCCTCCAGTGTTATTTCATGACTTCTACAGACATGGCTAGTTTAGCTACTAACAGTCAAGGAAGCGGATGCCATGCTCACTAAGGGTGAAGATGGTGAACGCCCTACTATGGCATAAGCTCCCCTCTGGTGCTGGGTCCACAGTGCTATGTGTCAGCTCTTCAGGCTGCCCTTTTTACCATGCCTCACATGCACTTGACAAAGCTGGCAGATTGCCACTGTTTCTTCACTTTCATCTTGTATGAAAAATGCCACACTAGGAATTCTGATGCCCTACTTTTCACATGTCGCTGATGCTGCATTTTGGACTCCAGTTTTTGTGGCACTGAAATGGATGGTGTACTGCATGATTTACATTGTTGTGCACACTTGAACTCTGCCTGAACATCACAGTCTATGATTATTACTGGGTCATCATCAACAGACACAGCTACATCAGAACTTTGAGAAAGGGGTGATTTAATTATAGACTGCTTACAAATAGCCACTTTCAATTCCTTTTTCTCTGGTTCCCGACTGGGGTCACTAGCATCATCATCATAATCATCATCTGCATCCACAAATTCAGTTTGGATGCTGTCCTGTGGTGAACATGTTCCAACCACTGATGCAGTATGATCATCCACAATTGTTTCATCAACATTTGAATATTTGGATGGCCCAGGCACAACCACAACAGCACTGGAAACATGAGATTGTGAGTCATCGTCATGATCAGAATCATGTTTGACTAATGTGGGGACGGGGAGTGTGACATCAACTACACTCTGTATCACGTCTTCAGAGTCCACAACATTTTGGCACCCAGATAAGTTTGTAAGTGGTTGAACCTGGAGCAATACTCATGCCAGGTCTGTCACTAACTTCACCACTGCCACCAGCAGGGACAACAGCATCTCCAACCATCATTGAAGTGACTGATTGCACTGTGAAAAACAGAGAAATCCCTTTAATTGCATCAGCTATTCCCTTCTGCTGCATACTATCATGCCCATGGCCACTCTTGGCACTGGCAGCAGTGCCACGGCCAGAAACATCTTTGCCTGCACTTCTCTTCACGAGCATTTTTTGGGATTACACAGACAATTAACAACAAATTTAGATTAAGGCACTTCGGGAGGACGGGAAGCCAAAAAACAACAAGTGTGACTTACAGATGGAGTTGGGCCTTAAAAAGATGCAGCAGCACAGACAGATGGAGGTTTCACACTAAAGAGATGCAGCCACACAGGCATAACACCACCTTAACCAGTGGTCAGCAATCCAAAACTGGAAAAATAATACCTTCTTTTTCGGGGGGGGGGGAGGTACAGCAGTGCCTACATAGAAGCAATAAAAAGTAACACAGATGGGATAAGAAGTTAAGAGTACTGTGATTATGATGCCACAATAAAATGCTTGTGACTTGATGGCATGTGCACACACACTAACAGTAATAGGCAGAAAATGTAACAATCCAGTACGCTACAGCCCAGTCTTTTAAACAGACTGAAAAAATGCAAAGCACTACAGCAAACAGCAACACATTATCAAAATTTACTAGAAGTACTACTGTGTGTACGCAAACACACAAATACTAAAACAGTACCAAACAACAGTTGGAAAGACTGCCTTTCTCACTGTGAATTTCCCTTCACCACAGATCCGCCCCTCCCCTGAAGCACACTTCTACAGTGACAGTCTGAATGTACTAAATTAACATTCAATATGCTCACAAAATCAATAAATGCTCGATGATATAGACACACAAGGATTTCCTACAATTGATGTACTAAATTTTGAGACAAAATTTTGCCTCAAAAATGCCTTTTTAAAGGTTATTTTTAAAGGTTTTTTGATGGTTTGATTCTCAGAGCTCTGACAGCAAACTGTCTCCAGCTTTCCAGTACACACACTACACTGAACTGAGGCTGTTCAAAACAATCTAGAGCTCATGTGACTTGCCATCCCATGAATCACTGCAAAATTTGACTTAAAGAGCAATAAAAAAGGTGAATTTAATGTGAAGTCCATTGAAATCAATGGAACTTCACATAAAAAATAAATGTGAAGTTATTCGCTTCACATTGCAGAGCATTTCACGTAATTTGAGTTATATTCGAAATATTCCATGTAGCAATGTTTAGGACTTCGCCCACCACTACATATGACCTGCCAGAGGGATGTCATGCTCCAGTTTCATCAACTCCTGTTTACATTTTGAATTAACCACCAATTGTTTGCATACCTTGTTAGTCTAAGGATTGATACATTATCCATACACAATCTCATTTTTCAAGCACTAATACAGGTTTTTCCCCATCCACAGTTCCCAACTTAGCAAACAATGGCTTTAATGTGCCATCATTTTTTTTTATCAGGTATCAAGTCCTTCATGTTCCTAGATGGCTTAATCTGTGGCTCTTCTGCAATATCCCTCCTTCAGGCAGCTTTTGCCCTTCTGACCTCCCTTTTGATCTTCTTAAGATGTACCCTAGACTTGAATAAGTCAGAGTCTTCAAAGGGAAATCACTCAACCAGCTGCTGCTTTCACTGAGTCTTGGCTTGCACTCATGCTGTCACTGCAGTCACATCAGAGGAAGGATTCATGGTCTTTTACAGAAGAGAGTCAAATTCCAGCAGGTCATGATCTAATGACAGGTGATGGAAGAGTGGAGATCACATCTACTTTCACTTAAACCTCTTCTCCATTAATGTACAGAGGCATGGTAGTCATGGGGCAACATTGACAATCCCCATGAACACAAATCAGCATTGTCCCAAGCTCATTAACATTCTCTCAATCGGGGATATCTTCATGGACCAGAGTCTGTCTACTCCCAGTGTCCACCAGCCCCTGGACATTTTCAGAACTAACCCCAACTTCCATTAAGTATGGTCCCCAGTTAGCCTAAGCAAGAGTTACAGGAGCTGTTTCCTTAGTGGGGCACCTCCATTTGATATTATGTCTCTTTCCTCCACATTAATGACAAACAATATCAAATCAAATCAAATCAAACTTTATTTGTAAAAAGCGTCTTTCTAAAAATCAAGGCACTTGTACATAATTAATTAAAACAGATCAATAAATAAACAAATACAACTGATTAAAGCCATAAATACAACAAGCTAAAACTCATGATTGCAACAGAGGCATTAAAAATCAGGGTACGCTAGGCTAAAAAGATGTGTTTTCAGAGCCACTTTGAAGCTTTGGATGGTCAGGCAATCTTGCACCCAAAAAGGTAGAGAATTCCACAGGGTGGGGGCCATACAACTAAAAGACCTAGCCCCAGATGTCTTTAAATGAACCCTGGGAATCTCTAACAACCCCTCATCAGTGTATCAGAGAGGGTGGGAGGGACAGCAGGGGTGAAGGAGATATTGCAGAAAAGCAGGTCCCTGGTCATGTAGGGCCTTATAGGTCAGCAAACTGACCTTGAAGGTGATCCACCACTGTACTGGCAGCCAGTACAGTCTGCGGAGCACAGGCATTATATTACTGGTCCTAGAAGTACCAGTGAACAGCCTGGCTTCTGCATTCTGCACAAGCTGCAGGTGGTGGATATCAACCCCCAGTTGCCCAAGGTAGAGGACGTTGCTCTAGTCAAGGCGAGAGGTAATGAAGGCTTGGACCAAGATTGGAAGATCATCGGAAGGAACCAGGTTCTTCACCTGGGTGATGATCCTCAGATGGTAAAAAGAGAGGTTTTGACAACTGCTGACACCTGATATTTAAGGGTCAAACAGTCATCAAACATAATGCCCAGCTTCCGCACCCAGTCTGAGGTAGTTAGCTGAACACCCCCAAGCCATAGACCTGAAGGTGATCCTGCCAACAAACTCACCTCCCAGTGACCTGGGTCCACAACCAACACCTCAGTGTTTCAGGTCTATCTGTGGAGGATGGTCTTTTACTACAGTATTCATTTGCGAATGGGGGATGAGGCTTAGAGGGTGAAGCTTGCAGGATATTTGAGAAGATCTTACCAGTCACTCATCCCTCTCATCTTTTCTCAGGGTGGTTGGTGCAGTATGTTGAGCAAGCTGGAAGTCCTCTGCAAGCTTGATGGTCTTTTCACCTGTTTCCTGCAGATACTCTTTTACCCAAACCTGCAGGTCCTCTTGTAGGCCATAGATAAACTATTCCAGTTTCAATTCCTCAATGATTTATTTTGCTGTATGCCATCCTGGTTGAAGCCATTTACAGCACAGCTCCTTCAGCCTCACAAAGTATTCTCATGGATGGTAACCTGCCTGGTACTGCAAAGCTCTGAACTTCTGTCTATACAACTCACTCCTGATAGCATATCCCATTAGGATGGCAGTTTTTTCTCTGTCATAATTGGTAGCCATGGTGGTGTACTTATGACTGTAGGCAAGTTGGCCAGTAAGATAAGGTACAAGACAGATTACCTACTGACCTCTGGACCAGTGGCATGCTATGGCTCCCCTCTCAAAAGTCATGGGCTAGACCTCAATGTCCTTGTCTGGACCCAGTTACATCAGCTTCACATCTATCAATATATTGCTGGTATCCCCTTCAGTTGCACTTGGCTGAGGTGTTTGTACAGTCTTTTGTACAGTCTCTAGCAATTTATGGATATTTTTCATTTCATATGCTCTCTCATGACTTGCCTCTTCCTGTTGCAGAGTCACCCATTTGGGAAGTTCAGTAAGTCCCTCAGGACGGGAGTCTTTTCCACTATATGTTTTTTCTTCTTTCTTTTCCTCTTCTTCTCCTATGTTCTCCTTGGTTGCTGTTGCAACCATTAGTCTTGATGGGTCCTTAGGATGATCCAGAGGCTCCTCCTTTAATTTTGTAGCCATGCTTCTGGTCACTGTACTCAGAGGAACACATGGAGCCCTTCTTCCTGTACTATGCCTTTGTCCTTGCAGCATCCACAATGTGCTTTCCTCGATGCTTGGCTCAGCACCTCAGCCATTCAACAACCAGTAAATCCCACTTCAGACACACAGTTGTCATGACTTGGGTTTTCAGGAAGCACACAGACAGGCACATCTCAAGGAAAATGCAGTAGGTGTGTATTTATTTGAAGAAACAAGCAAAATAAAATAACAAGTAGAAGGCTGGAATATCACAGCAACCATAATCACATTCTGGCACTGTGAAAACTGTCTGTAATACAGGGTGGCAAGTCTAAAGTCTCTGTGAAGCAATATATGCCAACAAGGTCTCTCCAAGAGCCAGTTACATCCGTCAGTGCCTTTAGCAAGTAATCTTTCCTCTGCAGTGACCGGACACCAATTGACTCAAGTCTGAATCAGCAAGAATTTCTCTAGGCAGAAAACTAGACTTCCCAACTCCCATAGGCTCCACAGAACATCTGTTTTCACAGAAAGAAGTAGAACTTGCACATCAGTAATGTGGCACTGAATATAACAAACACATAATTTATTTAGTAAAATTAGTATTATTCAATATCAGAACTGTGCTTTATTACTATAAATATATAAGAAATAGGCAAACACCTAAGAAATATTTGCTAACTTAACTAGAAGTGTGGTAGATGATGTCTGGAAGAATTGTCATAAAAATTCTAGAATCTACCAGTAACTCTGCTGTAATTTTGCTGCACTGTTTTCTTTTGCCACAAGATGACACTATACATTGAGCTACTGCTTCACTGTTTCTGACTACATTATATCACTTTATCTTTCTTTTTATCAGCTTCTGTATGGAGCTGCAATGCAGTATGAGCACTGATACCAGACAAACTCCCCAACTAACAAGAGAAGGGAGTGTGTTCCTGGCAATAGAAGGAAAACAGAGAGGACAGGACAGACAAGTTGAGCAAGAGATTCAGTCTGTCCAGGCCAGGGGAAACAAAGAACATTGGATATAAAAATGATTCCACTGCCTGAAACATGGGAAAAGGTGTGGTTTTGTGTGTGTGTGTGTGTGTGTGTGTGTGTGTGTGTTGGGGGGGGCAATCTCAGTTTTTCTCTCCTTTCTGTATTTTTAATTGCTGAAATAGTGATAGGAGATGTTAGGCCTATTACAGTGGCCAATATAGAATGCACCACATTTGCATTCTAATGGTTGATGACCCCCTCAATATCACATGTAATAAAATCATACAAATTAATGTATTTTCCATCTCTGAGGATAGCAATTGCAGATATCTTAATGACCATAGAGCACATCTTGCATTTTCCACGTGGAAAGCATCCCATTGAAGGCTTAGACTGTCAACTATTTTGTTTAATAGGCTGCAAGCTACATGTCACTATGTTGGCTATGTTGTTAGGAGTCCTATAAGAAGTTCTTAGAAGCCTGTTACAAAGTTCAGCTACTGTAGGGAAGGAACACTCTTAATAGCAGTAAGGTTTCTCTTCACCATTTCTACCACACTTTTTGCTTTTGTCCCATAGGTTGTAACAAACATAAGCTGTCCACTTGAGGTTTTTCTCTATTATTCCTGCCTTGCAAAAGGTGATTCTAGGCATAGCATCTACCTCCTGTTTAGCTGCAGTTAACAAATTGTCCCTATGGCTGCTTTGTTTGAATCTAGATGTTTGTCCTCTCTCATTGGTCTCACAATCAGCAGGGTTTATGCAGTTTCTTGTTATTTATATGAACTGACATTTCAGGATGTTGGCAATGGTGTGGTGAGAGTGGAAGCTGCTAGCCAATAAAATGCTATTCTGATGAATAACCTTCCTAAACAAATTTGTTTTTAATTCCCCACTCAAAAGTTTTGTAATGAAGTATCCAACAGCTCATTCTTTCACTGTCAAAATGCATTTTAAAATGTAAATGTGGGTTTACATTTTCCAAATATGTTTTGAAAATGTGCAGCTCCTCCACTGATTCTTGTCACAATATCATCATCAATAAAGCACTTCCATACATCTACCTGATCATAGTAAGGATTGTTTACTTGGTTAAAAAACACTTCATTTCCCTAGTGTCTTAAGTACAGATTCAGAATAAAGATACAACAGTTGCCCCCATGGCTGTACTCTTTTTCTGGACATACTGTCACCCCTGGAAACAAAACACATTGGTGGGGTGGGGTTTCAAAACCCTAAGACAAATGCAAAGTAGTTGCATCAAACCTCCCAGATGCAACTGGCACCTTGCATCAAAAGATGCAGCTGGGAGCTATTCAAGAAAGCAACCTGCATCAAATGTAAGCTGCTTGCGACAAAGGGGGTTTGGCCAGCTGTGCACCACAAAATGGGCTGCGGCATGGCACAAGGGGACTTGCGGCAGACACAAGCTGCCATATCCCTTGTTATGGCATTCAGAACCCCCCACACACACAAGGACAAAGGTCTAAGTCCTGTTACACCATTGGGAAGCTGGTCTACTGTAACTGCAACATCTTCTGGGAGGGCTGTCTACTGTTAACCATTGTGTCTCGCACACCCAGCCCTGTGCCACCTGTATGGTGTGGTAGAAACCTCACTGACAGCACAAGGGATGTAGTGGTCCCCCTCTCAGCCCTGATATACCAGCAATATACCAAAGAAGAAATTA
Organism: Neoceratodus forsteri; assembly: GCA_016271365.2. Classification (NCBI taxonomy): domain Eukaryota; kingdom Metazoa; phylum Chordata; order Ceratodontiformes; family Ceratodontidae; genus Neoceratodus; species Neoceratodus forsteri. The sequence continues at coordinate 1,398,123,540 of CM057450.1, forward strand.
AAAGTCCCCAGCACTCACACAAGTTCCTTCCCCCAGCCTGAGATGCCCATCAATAAATACGCATGAAACCACCGTACTTGGTAGTCCAGTGGCCCCCCACCCCTCACCTCAGCAGGTAGTGCCCAACACTCACTCCTCCGCATTCTGAACCCTGATTTGGCAGGTATAGCCCTCCTCATACCACCACAGCCGGCTGCTGAATGAACTGTCAGAGTGTGGTAGCATGTTACTTTAGCGCAGAAATTTGCACAAACCAATCTGTGCAACTTCAGTTGAGTGACATCGCATTGGGTGACTGGCACATATATGTAACTTACATTCATGGTGACTGTGTTACCTGAGTGACCTTGCCAATACAGTGACTCACATGTATGGTGACTCGATATTTAGCCTACCCCACTATCCAGGAGCATTGTGGAGTAATAATCCAACTGATGGGGGAGTTCTGGGGTTGCAGACCCCCATGGGGGGAGCAGGGGCGGAGCCCCCCTGCGTGAAATGGTGGACCTGTGGGATAAAGGTGGGTGTATACTTGGGGGCAGAGGTTCAAATGGAGCAGGTGGTGTCGGGTACAGCGGATGGCAGTAGTCACTGGTGATACTGTTATTTGACCAATTGGATGGTGGAGGTTGTTGCTGAGTGTTCGACTCATACGTGGCTGTAGTATTTATGTAGATGTGTAGATTGTAGCACATTTACTGCATATGGCCATTCACCATGTTGAAATAGCTGTAAAATACAGTCGCTGGGGTATGTGGTCACTGATTATGCATTTGATGTAATGCAGTAGCCCAAATTGTTTTAGCCCAGTAATATTTGCTTAATTGACATGGAACCTCAGAACTCATACTGTATACAGTATACGCTCTGACAGTTCATTCAGCAGCCGGCTATGGTGATGTGAAGAGGGTTATGCTGGTCACCAGATCAGGGTTCAGGATGGGAAGTAGTGAGGTGGTGGGCACTACCTGCAAGGGTGGGGGGCCACTAGACCACCAGGGAAGGGGGTTTCATGCATATTCATAGATGGGCATCTCGGGCTCGGGGTGTCTTTTCTGCCAACAAAATCTGCTGAAAAAAAGAAAAAAAAATTTATGAACTTTCAAAATTTAATTTGCATAGAGAGATGCAGAATCATACTAGGTGATCATCAAATATCAACTGAAGTCACCTATGAAAAAACGCACCCATTACCCATAGCTCTACCTAATAAATGATACTACTTGATGGCAAGATGGCATCGGTGTGTGAGCTGCCTCAGGCTTGAGCTTGGAAGTTGCGTTTTGTTTGTATTACATTTTCTTTTGTTTGAGCGCTTTATTTATTACTTTTCAAGTTTGTAATTTTAGTTCAGTTAGGGTTGTTTCAGTGAGGTAGATTAGTCTTCTGAGCATTTTTTCGGGTTTGTAGCTTAGGTTGGCTGTTCTCCCTGATATATGGGAGTTCTTAGCCACCATTGCTGTTACGGCTGTGGTTACAGCCAGAAACCGCATGTATTTTAATTTTTTGTTTAAGTTATTAAGTTGATTTATGCCTCGGCTGTTTTTAGTGCTGTAACAGATTTAAACGGGACCCAAATCCTGATTTGAGATTTGTGACCTGTGGAGTCGTTGCCAGACTTGTGGAGTTGTTGTGGGAGCTGCTGCTTGCCTGAATTTGAAAGCCTGGCTGAGAATTGGGAACTGCTACTAATTCGAGTGAATTATTGGTTTAGATGACTATATCTAGGAGGATCACATCTATGTGCAAGCAGTGGTGTGGTGAGAGCGCTTTTCTGTACATTTTTGTAAACTGAATTATTTATGTGCGACTGCTCGGATTGAAGCCTTGAATCCTCTGTGAGCCGGCGGTTTTAAATAGCGGTGATTGTGAAGCGTCTGAGGAAAGTACTGATAAGAGATGCTTGTAATGGTTTGAATGATTAAACATCTCTGCAGTGATTTTAGCTGCTGCTTTTTGGAGTTTAGGGGTGCTGGGGGTCACTGAGTGGTGCTGGGTGGGAACCCTTCCTCCCTACATCTTAGGCTGTCTTTTTTCCCATTGTACTGCCTCTGACCGAACGGGAGTTGCCTCGCCTGCCTCTGGGGAGTCAGAGGAGGATTTGGGGCTCTCCTAAGATGCCCTGTGGGTATACTTTGTTGTTTACCCTTAGGGCATCTGTAGTTGTGGGTCATAGGTGGTAGGGAATCCGAGTAGTTCAGGTGATGTGGAGGGGAGGAATGGCATATCCCTTTACTTTCTGATGAGGTTTGCACACTCTTGGCCTTTCCAGAGAACCCTTGAAATGGAATTTAAAGGCTGATTAAGTCATCGGATTATCTGCTGACTCAATTTTGAGACTTGGAGTTTAATCTTAATAGGATTTGGGACCGTGGACTGCTGAGTCTAAAGAAGAATTAACTATTAAGACATTTTTGGAGAGAACATTTCCTGCTGTTTGATTTCTTTTACCTTCTGTTTGAATCATTTTGTTGGTTTTGGGGCAGTGAGAGTGCCCAAACTATCATTAGTTTTCCAGGTAGTGTGCGTGCCTGGGAATTTTTATTGTTTTATTTTATTTTATGTATCTGATTCCCAGGGTAGTGAGAGCACCAGTGGTTGAAAATTTACTGTACTTATTATTATTTATGTTAAGTTTATTTATTTATTTTTAATTTTTTGGGACTGGAACTCTCTTTAGAAATGGACTCTTAATGGGGTTTCTTTTTTGTTTTGTTTGACTTATAAGATTTATTTTGGATTGTTTTAATCAATTATTTTAAGGAAATAGTTTCAAGCTGTCTATATCTGGGAAATGCTGGACAATTAGGATTTATGTATATATTAATGCCCCATTTTATTTTTATATAAGTGTTTGATTATATATTATTTGTTTGCATTTGATTTGTTTATTGTATATTGTTTTTGTATTATTTATAAAATGTGTTGGGGTGATCTAGCGATGGTTGGGCATTATTCCCCCACCAGACTCAGGGAATTGCGTCCCTTTGAATGTCCACCATTACCATCCGACACCTATTTTAGGTGTCGTGCTTTGGGCATATTAAGGAAATGTGAAAGAAGCTGGAGAGTGGAGCCTGGTGGGGGACAGGAGAGGGAAGGGCGGATTGGGGTGGTGGGATCCAGGAGATGCCCTGGGGTCAAATGGGGCCAGGATAGAGGTCATTCTTGTCTTGTCCCCATACCCAAGGGTTCCGATTTTAGTAGGCAGGAGCCGAGGCCTTCCCAGACATCTCATCCAACCTTGGCGGTGTTATGCAATGCCAGATCTATTAAAAACAAGACAGCTATTATAGCTGATCTTGTTGGGTCAACTGATCTGGCTTGCATCACTGAGACCTGGCTGGGTGAAAATCCAGGCCCTGTATTGGCTTCGGCAACACCAGCCGGGTTCTCGGTGATACACCATCCAAGGTTGGATCGTAGGGGTAGGGGTGTAGCCATTATGTTTAAGACTGAGCTGGGCCTTGTGGATGTGCCTTTGGGAAGTACCAGATCCTTTGAATATATCTTGGGTGAGGGTGTAGATTGCGGAATTCTCCTCATCTACCATCCACCAGGAGATGGTGGAGAATTCCTGCAGGAGATAGCAGACTTCATCGTCGACGTGGTATTGTGGTCCCCTAGATTGTTAATTCTGGGGGACTTCAATGCCTGGGTCGACGATGAACTCCCATATTTTGGTCAAAATCTCCTCCAGTTGATGACCTCACTGGGCCTAATACAGGTAGTTATCTCCTCAACCCATATAAAAGGTCATTCATTGGATCTGATCTTCCTTCTGGATATGGAGATTGCTGACTTGGGGGTGGAACCAGTCAGCTGATCTGACCATCACACCATAAGGTTCAGTTTCAGGACTCCCCCTAATAGGTCTGCCCCTACGGAGATGGTTCAGTACTGCCCTTTAAGGGATATTAATCCCAGTGACCTGATGGCGGTACTGGATCTATCGAGCTTGTCTGGTGAATGCACGAGTCCAGATGATCTCATATTAGCCTATAATAAGGCTGTGGGAGATGCTCTGGTCAAGATTGCTCCTGTTCGTGTTTGGCATCTCACCCTCCGTTCAAGGAGCCCCTGGTTTGATGGCTCCTTGAAGGAGTTAAGGAGAGTTGGCCGAAGGTTGGAGAGAGTCTGGAGGAGGTCCGGTAATGATGCTGACAGGCTTAGGTTGATGGCACAATATGATGGCTATCAATCAGAAATCACCCATAAGAAGGTAGAATTCCTGTCCAGGGAGATTTCTGCTGCACAGAATCGACCAGCTCAGCTTTTCCGGACTGTTGACAGATTGTGCAATCCAATCTTTCTCCAGTCCAGAGTAGCTTTTTCTCAGCTAAGATGCAAGGAGTTCGCTCGATTTTTTGCAGATAAGGTTGCCAGCATCAGGTCTGGCATCGGTCCGACCCCTCCTTTGAGGGATTGCAGTTGTCGACAGGAAGTGTTATGCACCCGGTCTGTCTGGTCAGATTTTTGCCTGCTGGAGCTCACTGACATTGTGAAGATCATCCAAACATTGTGACCAACCAGTTGTAGTTTGGATCCAGGTCCTACACCCCTATTAGTAGGATGTGTAGAGGTTATTTACCCGACCCTTGCTGACTTTGTCTGGAAATCCTTGGAGAGGGGGGGACTTTCCTGATCCCCTTAAGGAGGCAGTAGTTCGACCACTCCTTAAAAAATCCTCCTTGGATCCAGATTGTCTAGCTAACTACAGGCCTATCTCTAACCTGCCTTTTGTTGGTAAGGTTATTGAAAAGGCAGTTGTGTTACAATTGGATGATCACCTTACAACTCACAATGTCTATGATACTCTCCAGTCTGGTTTTAGGAAGAAGCATAGCTCGGAGACTGCCCTTGTCTGGGTGTTGAATGACCTCCTAATGGTTAGAGATCGAAAGGCATGTACCATTCTGGTCATTCTTGATTTCTCTGCAGCATTTGACACTGTAGACCATGGTGTGCTGTTGGAGCACCTGCGGACTTACTGTGGGCTGTCTGGAACAGTCCTCAAATGGTTTCAGTCTTACCTCACAGACAGGTTTCAGAGGGTTGTCACCGGAATTTATTCCTCTAGCGCTCACTCCCTGCCTTGTGGGGTACCGCAGGGTTCCATATTAGCACCCATGTTGTTTGCAGTGTACATGCTGCCATTGGGAGATATCATTAGGTGATACAGTCTGGGTTTTCACTGCTATGCAGATGATACTCAGCTGTATTTGTCCTTTCCACCCGGGCAAGATGGTGCTCTCTCCATGGTAGACAACTGCCTTGCTGAAATCAAATTATGGATGAGTTCTAGCTGGCTGAGACTGAATCCTGATAAGACTGAGGTGTTGGTAGTGGACCAAGGTCATCCAGTGGTGGGTTTGGGGTCTGGCCAACCACCAGGCTTATTGCTCGGTGGTATGTCGCTCACTACCTCTGATCGGGTATGGAACCTGGGCATTATTTTTGACGATGGCTTGACCTTAAAATCTCAGGTATCAGCCGTAGTCAAATCCTCTTTTTATCATCTGAGGAAAATGGCCCAGGTGAAACACCTGGTCCCATCGGGTGATCTGCCAACATTGGTCCATGCCTTTATCACTACTCGACTTGACTACTGTAATTCCCTCTACCTAGGGCTATCTGGGGTTGATATCTTCCACCTGCAGCTGGTGCAGAATGTGGCGGCAAGGCTTTTGACTGGGATCTCTAGATCCAGCCATATTACGCCTGTGCTCTGCGAACTGCACTGACTGCCTGTTAGGTGGCGGATCACCTATAAGGTTGGTTTACTAACCTTTAAAGCCCTACATGATCAGGGACCCGGCTACCTGAAAGATCTCTTGGTACCCTATTGCCCCCTCCGTCCTCTCCGCTCCGCCAGTGAGGGATTGCTGGAGATTCCCACGGTTCGCTTAAAAACATCAGGATCCCGTGCCTTTGCTTTTTCAGCACCAACCCTGTAGAATTCTCTACCTCGTTGGTTGAGAGAATGTCCAACCGTCGAGAAATTTAAAATGGAGCTAAAGAAGTATTTATTTAGTCTAGCATATCCTAGTTATGGTTATTAATCTATGATTGTTTTAATTTATATGTATATGTGATCTTTTTGTACAGCGTCTTGGTTCTGAAAGGCGCTTTATAAATAAAGATGATTTGATTTGATTAAATATTCACATGAGATTATATTCTAAATCTGTCTGTTCATGTACACGTGTATCTATCTTTCTATCTATCTATCTATCTATCTATCTATCTATCTATCTATCTATCTATCTATCAAACACTCATTAAGAAGCAAAATTCAGGAACAAGTGCACCCATGTCTGATCACTGAATTATCTTTAATCACAGATTCCTTGTTGGCTTATTTCCTTAGAAAAATACCAGGTCTGATCCCAGAAAATGAATAAAGACATAAACAAATGGAGCTATCAATCTGACTTGTACTGTTGATGTAATACCTTGATGGGAATAACTTGCCAAAGTATTTATTTACTCAACCTGGTATGGCCTATTTTATGGCAGATATTTTGCTGGGTCACAGCACAATTTTTAGATTAATGGTCTTCATACCATCCTAGGGGCAACATATTAAAAATTATTTGTTATACCACCCATGATCTCTGATGAAAGTTTTCTTATAGAATAATGGTTCATTTAGTTGTAGATGCACATACTGGTGGCACGGGCTAGAGGGGGCACTACCTTGCTCCCTTGCAAGGACACAGCTGCCACCCAACCACTCTACAGCTTATGGCGCACCTGGTGGATATGCCATTTGTTTGTTGCACTGTTACTGATGCTGCAAGCTGCGGCATGCTGGCTCTGGAATTCTATCCAATACTGAATTGGCACAGGGTCCCTGACACAGCAGCACAGGGAAAAGACTGCCATTGTAGCAGCTTGTAACCGAGCTTTGAAAATCTGGCCCATTGTTTTTTTACTATGGGCAGTTTCCAAATCCATGTGCTCTGGGCTTCAGTGATATGCTTTATTTCCTATAATAAATTATTCTACAGCCTCAGTTCCACCTCCATGACATCTAGACTGATTAGAAACAAGTCTGTGTTTACTTGCAGGCTTTCTACCAAATGAACAAGTTGGCTAGTATCTGAAATGTCTGATCTAAGGCTAAACACAGAATCTCATAAAGATCATAGGCAACGTGCTGTTTTGTGGTATTTTGACTAGTGCAGTAAGATGTATGTGGTCTCTAATGTGTGCTCTGTGAATTTGATCATTCTGAGTTATGTATTTTTTTAGCCATTATGTTTTTTTGCAGCACCCTGTAACTGAGTAGACCATTCAGATTGTGTGTGAGCTGGGAGTGTGCAGTGCAGCTGTGATGTAATATTAAAGCTGTCACAGCAGGCTTGCAGTTTCCCACTATTGACTGCTTTGCGCCTCTGCCTTGATCACAGTGCTTTCGGTAATGGTGGTCCCGTATTGTCTCTTCTCACCAATTACATATTCTTTTCATTAACCTTTGCTATATTTTTTTTATGTATTTCTATGTGTGTGTGATCCCTAATTTTCCCTAGTTTATGTTTGCCTTTCCGTGACTGTCAGCTGTATTCTTTCTGTAGCAGTAGTTTATGTCCAGTCTTGTTTTGAGCTGTCAAAAGCATGTCTTTTGGTGATAAGTTTATTATGCTTTCATGGTTCATTGCCTTGGATTTTGACTGTTTTGTTTTAAATCTAGATTGAATTTCAATTACCCGCTAGTGTTGTTTGCCTGGTCTGTTGTTGACAGCGTCAGTCAGAAATCATTTTGAGCTGTCATCAGACAAGCAATCCAGCTCTTCCTGATATTGCACATCTGCAGTTGTTATGTGATTAATTATGCAAAAAAAAAAAATTAGTGGGACTGAGAAGTATTCTGTGTGAAACTGTAGCGAATGTTTTATATGAGTTTTTGCACTGAGTAGTTTCCCATTAGCACAGTCTGATGTGATTTACCGGAAAGATCGTCTTCGCTACAGGGGTTCACTCAAGTAATTTGTGGTCACCAACATAAATCATTGCAGTCCTGTATGTAGAATTTATAATTGATGCAGACAAATTCTGAATAAAATAATACTATTAGAACAAACTTTTGTGGGGTTATTGCAGTGACAGATATTAAACTTTACTTTTCTGTCTGTCACATGAGTATTGTAGCCTTACTGAAATTTCCAGCACACTGAATACTGATGTGCTGCTGTGTGTATGAAACACATAAAAAGCTTGCAACAATCATTCATAAAGTCATTGTGACTAACTGGTATTACTGAACAGGTCTGGGTTTTATACTTGTACAGTACCTTTTGCAGGGACAAAAATATAATTTTTTTATCTGGAAGTGCATTATTAGAGATGACTGTACTTGTCTGAATTCATCAGAACATACTGCATTTATGTGGAATTTTATTGTCAGACAGCATAACTCATGGGACTGTGAGGTTCTGTGTTCAGTGTTCAGATATTTCTTATGTGATAATAGTGTGTGACAAACACTAAGAAAGTTATTGGTGGTCACTATGCCTAGTATGCTGTCAGTTCATTGTGTTTTCATTGTAATATTTAGTATTTTTTACAAGAGTTGAGGATTGACTATCTCTGACTGTATAAGTGGCACACTGTCCCTATCTGTGTGACTGTGTGTGTGGCTGTGGACCATATTGTTAGTCACCATCACTTCTGAATTATTTTGAAAGCATGCTATACTGCTGTGCATTTGGATGTACAAATTACCTTTCCAGCGGTTGCAGTTTTTATAGATTTCCAACAGATAAGCCACATCATCAACAGTGGATTGCTGCAGTGAAGCACAATAAGTGGACCCCTGTCAGCCACAGTGTACACTGCCTAGATAATTTTGAGGATGATCAGTTTCAAATTCATCCAGGAGTGCTGGCAAACATAGGCTTCCATTCGGGCCAAAAACGTCTGAAGAAGGATGCAGTGCCGAAAACTGTCTGCCACAGAAAGCTGATGTCAACTCGATCAAGTAGAGTGGTGGAGAAGAGGCATCATACTGAGGTATGTCATTATTTTGTTCCATTTGTATTTTCTGTATTGTATTTTACCTTTGGTGTACTGTCTTTTTATCTGATGAGTGACAAGATTATTATTGTGTGACAGTAATCTTAATTTCTGGTATAATACCTTCTTAGGTGTCCACTGTAACCACAAGTAAAATTCTGTATCTGTTGGTTTCATGAAGTAGTACATATGTCAACGACTATGTCTGCAGTCATATTTTCTTGTGGTTGCATTGTGACATCATATATCACCACCGGTAAAGTCCAAGATGTCATGGTCTGGTATACATTTACAGATGAATGGATGCAGCAGTTATATCAATCCCCCACCATATCCCTACATGGCCTCCTCTCCAGCACCACCCCCCAAACAATTTTCTCTGATTGCCATTTGATCATACTACAGTGTTTTCCACAATACCATAGGTGTAGAGCTGTTCCCCTCCCACAGCACCCCATACCTTGTACCATTACTTTTAAAAGTTCCCCTTTAATATCATAGAATCATAGTTAATTTACAAATTCAGTAGGCAGAGTTGCCTTTTATGAACTCGCCATCATTATTAATGCTGGAAATCAAATTTTTTGTCTCCCATATGTATGTCCCATCTTTTTTTTTAAATATTGTTTGTACTACTCTCCACTACACTTTTTGGTAAGGCATTACATGTAGCAATAATCTTTTGGGTATACCATTGCTTCCTCTAATTTGTTTTATTATAGCTTCCTTTTAATTTCATATCATGTGTTCTGGTAATTTTGTTTGAGTTATTTTTTTATTAAACCAATGGTTTCCAGCATTGACTCATCTTTTATTGTTTTATATGTTAAGCACAGATTGCCCCTCTTTCTCCTATACTGCATCGAATAAAGGCCTAAGTTTTTTTTATCTTTTACTATAGTCCAGACTACACACTGAGAAGATTTTTTTAGTTGCTTTACGTTGAACTTTTTTTTATTAATTTGTTCCCTCTGACCAATTCAGGGGCACATACAGATGAACAATATTCTAGATGTAGTCTTACAAGCCTAGAATAAAGTGGGACCAGGACATTTTCATTTCTGCTTTTAATATTTTTCAGTATGCAGCACAATATTTGTTTACCCTTTTTTACAATATTTTTTGTGTTCATGTCAAATGTTAAATTTTTGGAAAAGGTGACTCCAAGGTCTTTTTCATTCTCAGTTGTTTGTAAAATTATGTTATGCAGTTTATAACTATAACAAGGGTTGTTTTTTCCCCAATGCATCACCTTATATTTTAAATCATTAAACAATCGTTTATTGTCTTTTAACCATTTCTCAAGATTAGTAAGATTTTTTTGAATTTCTAATGCTGATGTATAATCTGTTGCAATACCTTCAAGTTTACAGTCATCAGCATACTTTCCCATCCAACAGTTTTTACTAAGGGGAAGCATAGACCATATTAATATATTAAAGAACCGAGCCCTGGGGAAAACCACTTGTGACCCAGGCCCATGGAGATTAATAACCTTTTAATGAGACTCTCTGTTTTTGATTTGAAAGCTATGATTTGACCCAGTGTATAATTAGGGGATGGATATTTAAATGTATCATTTGCTCTATTAGTAACATGATATTGTTTAACATGTGTGTCAGCTGTTGTCACGCAGCCTTCTGATAGATGTACCTGTGTAGTCTCTGTCTTCAGTGTTTTATTATGTATTCTACTGTGTTGACTTTGTTGTGCCAGTATCATGTCTGTCTAGTGTGTTTGTGTATGTGTCTAACTGTGTGGTGAGAGAAGTTCATGTTCTGTCCAAAATTTGTAGGTTTGTGTCCATCACACAGTGTTGCTCAAGTCACCTTTTGAGCTTGTGTTCTATTTTGCAAATAACTGAAAAGTTATTGTTTCGCAAGTGATGATTTGTGCAGCTGTTGTACAGCTGGCTAATTGATTTGTCACTTGCTGTGTGGAGTGATGTGTCTGTCCTGACACAGCATTGTGGTCTTGCTCTATCTCAAACTGACATTCCGAGATGTGTCTCTCTGTACTTTCCCATTGTGTTTGATGTGGCTTCACTGTGTGGTTACAAATGTGCCTATATTGTCCCTTTCTTGTGGTTTTGCATGTTTTGCAACATGTGAGAAGTGCTGTTTATGTCATTTTATTGTGAATGTAATCTGATTCCCTGTGTGGAGAGACACCTGTCTGTCCTGTCACTTGCAGTTATTTTTTATTGAATTGCACTGAGTGGACTTGAAATGTGGTCAGCTCTGGTTTGTGGACCAGTAGGTGGGTGTTGGCACACTCCACTGACACATCTACACCTGTTTTACCATGGATATCAGTGTGGTTTGAGTTGCTGACACAAGGGTGTACACCCACTGTCCTACATTGTTTTGTGTACTGTCCTTGTCAAGTTGGACTTTAGTGACGTTAAAGCAATTAAACACAAAGAAGGATAAGTCCTGAAAGGTCAGCACAATAAAGCCAACATTTCAGTACACCTGCTGCACTTAATCACTGGCATTCTGGTATACTTGTAGGACCCATGGTGGATTACCTCTCACAAGTTCATAAAATACAGTTTAGCTGTAGCCTAGTAGACCACCTTGGAGGGTGGATTGCTAATAGAGCTAAGGGTGCAGTTCTGAGAGTCATACATAGCATACACTTGTAGATGCGATGATACTGTGTGAAGTAAGCAGTAAGACATGCCTTGGTGTAGGTAGCAATTAGATACTGTACCTGCAGACCCAGAGGCATAGTGTTGTGCATGACCAAAGACCTACAGCCTTTAGTCTCTTGATGTGTGGGTATCTCAGTACTACCAATATCCAGATTTGTCTTATTGGTTATGTAGAATTCTCAACACCCCCCCAACTCACACTCAAATTGAATGGTAAATTGGAATACATTATTTCAAATTTATTCAGAAATACACTAGCATACACACAAAGACACACACTCAGGCCTCGAGCTGAGCCAGATCCTAAATTTAATATGGGGGTCAATAGGTTAGAAGAAAATGACATCCATGGAAACTAAGATGATGCAGGGGAAGGAGGATATGGAATCTTACAAAGGAAGGCTAAAGCAGACACAAAAAAGGAGGAAAGCTAAAGCAGAAACAACAGAGGAGAAAATTGCTTGGCAGACCAAATGTGGAGACAAGAAGTTCTTTCGGTATATAGGGGAGAGGATAAAGGAATGGCAGGGGTTAGTAAGGATTAAAGTGGAGGGTGGATCACAGGTGGAATGTAATTTTGAGAAAGCTGAAGTGCTGAATGGTTACTTCATCTCAGTTTTAGAGGATGAAAGAAGGGGACCAGCGATAAATAAGAAGGGAAAGGGGAGAGTGGAGGATGGAGCCTAGTCCATTCAGTGTGGTACAGGTAAGGAGGAATTGGGTAAGTTGAGGGCTGACAAGACCATTGGCCCAGATGGCCAACACCTTATGTTGCTCAGGGAATTAAGTGTGGCACTGGCGGATCCACCAACATGATTATTTAACTTGTCCATGTCTGGGTACGTACCAGAAGACTGGTAGAAGGCAGATGTGATACCACTTCAATAAAGTGGCAGCAGGGAGGAGGTGGCCAGTTGTCGACCGATCAACTTCACATCGGTGGTGGGTTAAGTAATGGAGTTATTACTGAAACAAAGGTTATTTATCTATATGCAGGAAGGGTGGCTGCATGACATTCGGTGGCATGGATTAACTCGTAGACGATCATATTAGACTAACTTGATTGAATTCTTATATGATGTGATGAGGAAGGTTGATCATGGTGGTGCAATAGACGTGGCCTATCTGAACATTTGGAAGACCTTCGACATGGCGACTCACAGAAGACTGTTAAATAAGTTGGTGGGTCTAGTTTGTGGAACAAAATTACAAGATAAGTGGAGATCAGGCTGAGGGGTAGAATCCCAAGGGTGGCGGCAAATGGGTTGCACACTGATGAGACAGGGATGACGAGTGTGGTCACTTAGAGGTTGGTGATGGGGCTCTTTCTGTCTAACATGTACATCATGGACATAGCAGGGGGGGCTTCAGGTGGAAGCTGGCCTTTTCATGGAAGACACAAAGCTCATTCACAGGGTTGACACACACTATGATGGAGGGGGGGAATTTGAAGCAATGAGTAATGATCAAAGGTTACTGCAAGGCTGGTTGGAAACATTTCAACTGAAATTCAGTTATAGGAAATGCACAGTTATGTACTTGAGGATGTTGAATCCAAATACCAAATACACATTATGGAGGGCAAATACTGGCTGCAGCCAGGCAGGAGAAGGATCTATGAGTTATGAACACTGATTACTTAGAGTGTGGACCTAGTGCAGTAAGGCAAATGGCAAAGCTAATAGCATGCTGACCTGCATCGGGAAAGGGACAGCTTACAGCAGGAGGGAAGTGAAGATGACAGTCTACAGTTCTATAGTGAGGCCAAGCCTGGAGTATGGGGTACAGTTCTTGAGGTGCCATCTATGAAAAGTCATACATGTCTTGGAAATGGTGCAGAGAAGTGCCACTAAAATGGTGCAATGGTCAAGTGCGATGACATATGAGGACAGCTTGAAGGAGCTGGATTTGTATCATACGGAGACATGAAGGGATAGAGGGGACATAATAGAAACAATTTAGTATGTGAAAGGTGATTAACAAAGTGTGGGATAGTGTATTTTCAGGGACGGTAGATACAAGAATCAGGGATAATTGACTGAAGGTTGAGGGGTAAGCCCTAGGGAAAACGTTGAGAAGTATTACTTCACAGAGAGGATGGTTGAGTCCTGGAGTGGACTGCAGGACGAGGTGGTGAGGGCCAATACAGTGGATGTCTTCACGAAGGTCTGTGACAAATAAAAGGGTTTGTCAAGTTGAGGAAGGGGAGAATCTTGGGTTGGGGAGGGGAGTCAATTAGAGGGGTGGAATGGGCATACTCTGTGGGCCACTAAGGTCCTTTTCTGCTGTCACATATCTATGAATATATGAAATGAAAATGTGTTGTATGTAGTTTACGATACTATAAGTGACGTACTGTTCAAACACATCATATAAAGATATAGGTATGCAAATAGATGTTAGACAGTTGGAATGTTAGTATTGAATTACTGTGTATAACCCAGAAGATTTCTGCCCACTGGTACACTCACAGAGACTTCTGTGCATGTTGAGTATTTGAACATGAAAAGTTTATGAGTACTGAAATGTGTTCCAAATGGTGCTGTGACATATGTTTGCTTATTATATCAGAACACCAAATATATTTTTAATGTAATTTTATTAATTAATATTTTTGGGGGGGTTGTTTTTTTAAGGTTCTTGGTGAACTCAGGTTGTTGCAATGCAAATCTGTTGGAACGTCCAATGATGAAGAGGTGGAAAACACAGATGAGACAGATGAAGGCACTCTTGATGATTCCAGTTACCTTGCAGACATGGCAGATCTCAGCAATATGTCATGTGACATGTCTACTCAAACTGAACAGCCGGAATGTCAGTCATTTTCTATCTGTCATAGAAACATAGACTTTGACATCACATAATGACTGCCTGGTCAACCTAGTGTACCAATTTTCCAAACATACTTTATATGCAGCCTATTTCCTCCTTTCTGCCTCTTCCCTTTCCCATTGCCCTTCCCTAAAGTGCCTCCTCCCTGTTGATGTGTTTACAGATTTGAGGTCTCTAGAGCTGAATACAGTATTCTAGATAAGGCCTCACCAACTGCCTGTACAGTGGCATAACCACTTCCTGTTTTCTACTGGTGATACCTTTCATTATGCATCCCAGTATCCCCTCGTCTTTTCTCACTGCCTTCTCACATCGTTTGGATACTTTTAGATCATCTGTTATGACTATCGTCATCTCCCTTTCCAGTTTGGTCATTGTTAATACCTCCAACCCCCCTCCCTTTTTGTATTCATAACCTGGTTTTATAGCCCCCAAGTTGAAGATTTAAGCAATATACCACGAGAGGGTGTGGGTAATGCCAGGATTTACCCATCTGGTGTGGTTTTCTCACAAGACACAGGCCCAGTGAGAGAACACACCAGAAGTGGTTAAATCCTGCCAGCACCCACACATTCAAGTGAGATATTGCGATTATACAATGTCTCCCTTGTGTATAAATTTAACTTCTTGTCAATTACCAACAGTCCCTGCCTAATTTTCTACATAACAGGACATATTGACAGACGTGACTGCCAAATAAAGCAGCGCTTCATTTCCTTCTAGGTCCTTTGGTCCAGAGCAGCACAAACTATCCAAAGTGTACCACCCGCATGGGGATGGTCTCGATGCAGCCATGGTACTCAGACAAAACCATTTGTGGTTGAGCTTGGGGTTCAGGTCAATATTCCCAGCAGCTAGATGACAACTGTTGCAACACAATGTGTCATGGCCACAGACGCAAGTCATGCAAACACTACTGATGATGTCTGAATGAGTGATGAGGAAGATGAGGACCATGATGGATCTGAATTTGACCCTGAGTAGAAGTTCCCTTCCAATTCTGACAGCGGATCTGACTGTGATGGTGTCTGCACTGACAAGTATGTCATGAGCTGCTCTGCATTGTTGCCTCTTTGATTCTCATTAATTTTGACTAGTTATCCGTGACATTTACCTTTCTTTCATGTAACTCACTTTTTATCTTTTACAGCTGGAGTGAATTAGAGGATGGCAATGGTCTTGACAGTGAACACAAGTTTATAGTTTTCGAGAGCGCCCTGCTACTGCTGTTACAACTATGTTCAAAGTGTCTAGGCAACTGTCGTGTATACTTAAAAAGTATCGTGGGTACATTGGCTGTTATCATGGAAGTATGCAAAAATGGTCATCTCCGAACTTCGGTCAACCAGTCAAGACATGGCTCTCTGCCAACTGAAAATCTGTTATTGACAAGCAGTATTCTCTTTACTGGTGGTAGCCCAGTATGAATGCTAAACTTATTCCATCATATGAAAATACCTTGCATCTCATTGCGGACATTTACATTGATGCAGTCCTGCTACTTCATCCCTACAGTGCGGTGTGTATGGTTCCATTCCCAAGAAGTATTACTGGCATCTTTCACAAACAACATTGCCAAGTTGGGCAGAGATGCACGCTGCTGCTCTCCAGGCCATACTGCTAAGTATTGGTCATATTCTGTAATGGATCCGAAGTGTTCCAAAGTTGTTGATTTACAGCTAATACTGGTATCTGTCATGGAGGTCTGCATCAAACAGTTTCCGTTAATGTTCTGCACAAATTTTACTTAATTCTGATCTTTGACTCTTGCTTTGTCTTCACTTCTTCCCCCTCCATTTCATGAAGTGTAACAAAGTGAAACATTCCAATGCTATGGAATTAAAAGGTCTTAAGAGACGTCTCTCCAAAGTGTGTTCTTGTGGGATTAAAATAGAAAGTCTGACTATTGATAGGCATGTCATTGTCAAGAAATACATGCGTGAACAGGAGTCCAATATCCAGCTTTGGTTCGATGTCTGGCACGTTGCCAAAGGTAAAAAAAAGTAGTGAACTTGGCAATGACTGTTCTTCAATGCAAGTGCATGCCATACAGTTCTGTAATTCTTCCTATATTTTTTTCTTCCCTCTATCTTTTTCTCTGTAACACTTTTTTTTTTCATGTAACATTTTTTCTCGCCTTCTGCCTTGGCTATCCCCCATCAGACCGACCTCCCCCCCAGCCCTGTCACCCAGAAGTACTGTGGCTTACCTTACACCTGGCCCAGGAGCGGTGCCTGTGGAGAGTCAGTCACCATCCTGCTGCCAGCGATATTTTCCCCATCATTTTCTCCCAAGGGCCCTGGGAGTGGGTATGCATGCGTGTGGAGGTATGCATCAGTCCCATGGCCCCAGTAACATGCCCTTTCTTCCCACCCCATTGGCCTAGCACCTAGCTCCTCTCTTGGCCCGTGCTATCCCCAGTCTCCACCAGGTGGCAGCCATCAGCTGAGAGGAGCCACCCCACCTCCTCGGAGAGAAGAGGAGAGGAAAGCATGCCTGTCAGCAGCTCCATCCAGCTCCACCCCTCCCCCCGTTGCCGACCTCTGATGGCCTGGGCTCGTTCCCAAACACGGGTCACCGGCGTGACGCAAGACTAGGTGTCCAGCACCCTAGCCCTCAGCACCACCAGGTTGGCCTCTGTAACACTTTTAATGAAGGCATAAAGAAAAAAATAGAGTTGAAAGGAAAAAGAAGGGACTGTGAGATTCTATCAGACTGGGCAAAGTTGCTAAGTAACCATCTTTACTGGTGTGGCAGTAGTAGTGGGGGAAATGGAGACCTTGCTGAGGCCAAGTGGTGGTCAATCACCAACCACATTTCGAACAACCAAACTAACCATGGCCCATTGTTTCCAGATTGCTGTTATGTGCAGCTAGATGACAGAAAGTGGATACATCGAGGTTTGTTTATTAATATGGCCAGAAAAATAAATAAAATAAAAAAATTATGGAAATGCTATGTAAGCATTGAGGAATGAATCATGCCTAGATTTACATTCAGTAATTGGTTTTGGGGATAGACTGCAGTAGGTGGTAGTGTTGGGTGGAAAACTCTCATCTCCCAGGACAGTGACAAGTGATGTGCCGCAGTACTATGTGCTGGGGCCAGTGTTGTTTGGACTGTTTATATCATACATAGCACACAGTGTTGAGAGAAGTATCAGTCTTTTTGTGGATGAGACCAAGATTTGAGCAGTGGTGGATGACACAGATGGGTGTCAGATGCTACATGGTTACCTAACCAGCCTTGAGGAGTAGTCATCGAGGTGGCAATTGGGTTTTAACATGAAAAAATTCAAAGTTATGCATTTCAGAGTGAGGAACCAGAGGAGGGAATTTTGTCTGGGCAAGTACGATTAGGTGTCACTGAAGAGTAGAAGAACCAGGGGGGTCATATTAATGGGGAGCATGATTAAATCTGCTCTATGCAGGATGGTGTTGCCTAGGATCAATAGAATGATATGGTACATTGTGCGGGGATTCTCGTCCATGTACAAGGATGTGAACCTGCCCCTGTACAGGTCTTTGGTCAAGCCACAGTTGTAACACCGTGCACAATATTGCCGTCCATACCTGAGAAAATTTATCAAGCAGCTCAAGGCTGTGCAATGCATGGCAGTGATAATGAAACAGGGGATATAAGGCATGGGATATAAGATACAAATAAAGCCTGAGTCACTTGAGTTTGAACTCCCTGGAGGAGAGAAGGGATAGGGGGAATATGATTGAAACTTTAAAAATCTTGAGAGGTATCATCAAATCTGTCACAAAGGAGCTGTTTAAAAAGAAGAAGGGAAGGGATACCAGGAGTCCTAGACTGAGGTTGCATGGGTGGGGGGGCAGGTTCAGGCAATAGATCACATGGCATTATTCCTAATATCACACAAAGTTTGTCACTGTTTTTTTATTTATCATGAAAAGTTTTATTATTATTTTCAAGATATAGCAAGGGTACATGTCCTTCATATCTTACATTCAAACATACAAAAGATACAGGACATAATATCACACTCTCTAATGCTTGAAATAGTATATCTGCAATGCGGGACAAATTACACAGTTACACATAGAGTGCCTCTATAATAAAGTCCAAGAAACAACTAGACCTTAGGAAAAAGTAGCAGTTAAAGTACAACAGTTATGATATCGGCCTAAGTCAAGCCAAAAGGATCATCTTAGAACAGTTAAATGGTGTGCCCACAGAGGCTCACTGACTTCTAAATACCACTAAGAAATTCAAAGGGTGTGAAGGGAAAAGGGGGGGAGAGAACACAGACTAGGTAGGGAAGAGCAGGATGATTAAGAGGAACAGGAGAGCAAGTGTGTTTAAAAGAAACAGGGGAAATGCCATAAGCATGATGAACTCTATATTGGAGGGTTGGCTAGCGGAGTAGTAGGGATCAGACACAGATGAGGATGTAGGTAGGTACTGTATCCCACTTAGCTAAGAATTTGGAAAGCTGACCTCAGCCTACATACGTCAGCTGCTCAAATATGGCCAGTCTGGCAAGTGCAGCTCTCCATGTGGCCACTGAGGGGGGTTGAGGTACTCTCCACTTCATCAAGAGGACCCGTTTTGCTTCAAGGAGTGCACCAAGCACTCAAAGTTTAAGAGGTGCAGACAGCAGATCCAAATCCAATGTATTTCCCAGCAAGAGGAGAGATGGGAAAGATGGAATCTGCTGACACACTACCCTGGAGCAGTCCTATAAGACCTCCATCCAATACGAGGTCAGATCTGGGCAGAGACAGAGCACATGCGTAAGATGTGCTGAGTCCTGATGACACCTTCATACTTAGAATGACTAAAGACCCCTTGATCCTGCAAAACAACCAGCGTCTGGTACCACCACAGTAGGATCTTCATCTGAATGAGTTGGCTTCTAGCGTCCTTGTACGCTGTATGAGCCATCCTAAGCCAAACCTGCCAGTCTTGGGGGTAATAGTAATCTGGAGCTCTGTCTCCCATTGTTGTCAGCAGGTCTGAGTATAATCAGGGTGGGAGTCCTGTAGGATCCCACATATCTTCCCAGTGGCCCCCCTCTGTGCCTCAGGCTGGTGCAGATTCTCCAGCCATTCCCATCTCCGGTCTAAGCATTTCTCGACCAACAGGGGCCGGATTGCACTTCAGAGATGCAGATACCTCCAAATGTCTCTAGCAGGGCAGTCATATTTGTCCCAGAGTTGCTCAAAGGACAGCATAGTAACAGAGTTAGGAAGCTATACATGCCCAATCATCTCGATGCCCTTAGATACCTAGGTAGGCCAGAAAAGTGGCCTTTTGTCTACTAGGACCTGCTGGGTACCTCTCTGGAGGGTAAAGGGAGAGGAAATATCTCGATTAGTCAAAATTCTAGCAGAAGGGCCAGAGTACAGGGTCTTAATCCACCCCCGGAAGTATTCACCAAAGCCATACAGCACTAGGACAGCGTGTAGGTAGTTCCATTCTACCGAATCGAATGCTTTGGAAAAATCTACCGCCAAAGCAGCCATAGGAGTAGGAGATTGAAGTGCAAGCCACTTGAGATTAAAAACAAGATGCAGGTTTTCAGCACCTGGGTTTTCTTTGGAGAAGTCCACTTGTGCTTGGTGGATCAAACGAGGCTGAATGCTGTTAAGCCTATTCTCAAGAACCTTGGCTATAATCTTAGTATCCACTGAGAGAAGGGAAATGGGCCTGAAATTGACACAATCGAGTGGATCACTAGATTTCTTAGGCAGTAAAGTAACAATGGCTTCTCTCATAGTAGGGGAAAGAGAATCAGAGCTGTGAGCCTCTTGCAGGGCGTGCAAGAGTGGCTCAGATATCTCCTCCTGCAGGGGTTGATACACCTCTGCTGTCAGCCCATCCAACCCTGGGGCCTTGCCCTTTGACAACTAGGAAAGCACACAGCATAGTTCTTCCAAGGTAATAGGAGAGTCCAGGCTCTGCTGATTGGTAGTCGTGAGCCTAAGAAGGGAGTCTGGATCACAGAAGTTAGTAAGGAGCTGAGTAGACCCCTGGGTGTCAAGCGAGCACCTGGTCCGGTAGAGAGATTCATAAAAAAGACGCATCACTCCATTGACCCCTTTGGGATCGGATACAATTTTCCCAGCCGGATCTTAGAGTGCATGAATTCTGGTGGCCGTCTGCTGTCTACGCAGCTGGTATGCTAAAAGCCTGCCCCCCTTATCTCCTTCTTCCCACGCTTTATGTTTAGAGCGGAGAAGTTGCCACTCTGCTTTCCTGTGCAGGATGGTATTTATACGGTATTTTAGCCCCGTAATAGAGGACAGAAGGTCTAGATTGGAGCGAGGTTGGGGTATAGCCTTAAATCTGGTGTCCAGCACCATGAACTCAGCCTGGAGGTGGTCTAGTTCGGACCTGTGGGCTTTAGCTTTACCGACAGAATAGGAAATGATGTGCCCCCTGAGGAAGGCCTTCAAGGCCTCCCAAACAATGCCTGGGGAAACCTCTCCCCCTGCATTAAGGAAAAAGTAGGATTTGGCTTCTTCATGCAGGGAGGCACAAAACTCCTTATCCTGGGGGAGGAGTGGGTTACAGCGCCACTGGGTGGAGGCATTCCCCTGCCCCTGAGGAGTGAATATGAGGGACACAGGGTTATGATCTGAGATTAAAATATTTTCTAACTGAGTGTCCGATACACCAGAGGCAGCCTCCTGGTTCACTAACCAGAAGTCAATCCTACTATAGATATTATGAACTTGGGGAAAAAAAGGAATAATCCTTCCCTGTGAGGTGGTCCCTATACCACACATCGGTTAAGCCCCACTCCACCATTAATTCTTAAAGAGCCACCAGGGCCTTAGGGTGTGCCTGGGGTGTGGGTTGAGACTTGTCCAAAAAATTATCAAATATGAAGTTAAAATCCCCACGCATCAGAATAGAAAGACCTTCATAGCTCTCTGCCAATGAAACCATGGCCTGACTAACCTCAGGGAACAAACTGTCAGAATCTAGGTTCAGGGCATAGACATTAATGAGTAGGGCCTCCCCCCTGGACAGGAGATACGGGCCACAATCCATCTCCTTTGTGAATTAGTTTGTGTCTCTTCCACAACCCATGAGGAAGATTTATGCAGAAGGACAGCCACACCTTTGGACTTGGTGCGAGCCGAGCTGGCTATCTCAGTTCCCACAAACAGATTTTTAGGCCACTGTACAGTGTGAGCCATGAGGTGTGTCTCCTGCAGCAGGGCCACATCCATCCAGAGGAACCCAAGGTGATGCAGGACCTTAATGTGCTTGACCAGGTGGTTGAGACCCTTGACATTCCAGGAGACACACCGCATGCCTGAGGGCGCTCCCTCCGCCATTCTGTTGAAAAACCAATAAAGAGGGGGAACTTACCTACCCAAGGAGGAAGGACAAACCTCAGAGACCCTCATAACTGGGAGTACAGAGCTGAAAGCAATGAGAATCACCAAGGAACATATTCAGGGAGAGAGGGCAAGGGGAATGGATAGTCATGAGAAGCAAGAGTTGTGAGGATCTGTGTGCAGCACCAAACAGAGACAGACCTGTGAGGATAAACAGAAACAAACAACAATATTATACAACCAAAAAAGTTTAACTCCAAGAACAAGATAACAACAAATATTAACAGTCTCCCAGACGTCAGACCTCCCTATATTGGCTACCAACAACAGCCACCAACTGGGAAAGGGAGCTAAAAAAACTGTGACCACCACCCACCCCTAAAGGGAAGGGGGAAACAGGACTATGTGTAGGGGGTGGAGCGCTGTGCTTCTGAGAGATCAATTAGTCAAGGGTTAAGATAACACTAACGGTGTCGAGGTGAACATGTGACGGGTACCACAGAAGGGTCCCTAGCCATGCTGACTTGATTGTGGCAGATGGGGAAATCCAGATACTAGTTAGAGTCCAACCAAGTGACATCACCCATCCCAACCCGGACTTGAGAGCTCCGATTATGCAAATGAGACACTAAATAGGGCAGGGAAATGCAGAATATTCCAGCTGTCCCCCGTACCCCAAAAAAGATGCAAGGGGTAAGGGAAAAAACATTCCACCTCATCTAGGGGGAAAGGGAGGCCAACCTCTACCAATGTAACATGCTAACCACAGAACAAAGCAGACTTATATATATATGCACCTAGCACATTAACCCGCATCCACATAAAAAGGAGGGATGCTGCATAGGTAATGCCTGCAAATAAAATCCCACCCCCCCCCATGGACTAACAGGTAGTAGGGGGAGTGGATAGCCATGGGTATATTGGGAACATGGAAGCATGCCATCTGGCCCCTCCGGACCACAAAGGGTGAGGGTGCAACCCAAACAACCCAGAAACTACTTCCCATCCTCCCCCGAAAGAGAGGTCCCGAGGGGGGAAAAAAAATGGGTAGGGGTACTGCGCCACTAAACAGAAGGGCATTGCCATCATAGAGGTGCAAGTTCCATGGCAGTAAGTCGGCTCATCGAAGCCATGCTGAGCCCATTCATAAACCCACTATGCAGAGGGACTTAAGGCAGGGGGAAGAGGACCTGGGGCAGGAACGTGCACCACCACAATTGGACCCTACATAAACACCCTCGTTTAGGGAAGATAGGACAACAGGTACAAGGAGAAAGCAGTGCACAGTGCCCCAAATACATGGTACGAGGAAAAATGGGTTAAACATCCAACTAATTATCACCCAGCATGCACTAAAAGAAAGAAAATGTAACCAAGAGAAACACTCAGCCAGAGTCCTTTTTTGAAGCAGATACGGAGGAGCGGTCTTCTCTGCCTGAAGTATCTGAATGTCTCCCATGATTGTCCAAGTCTCTGCGAGGCTGGGGAGGAGCACTCACAACCTCAGCGAAGGACTTGACACCAGGCCTAAGGAGACCCCTATCCGATGCTAGAGTTTCTTCGTCCGAGTCTGCTGCGTCTGCCCAGTCCATTATCGCCAGTGTGTCCATCTCTTCAGAGGAATCTTGTGGGTCCACTTCATGTGGGTTAGGCAGTACAGACTCTGACCTTGGGAGCTTGGCTGGTGGAGAGTGAGTTATGGGGGGGACACCACCGACCTGAGGACTGTGTGATCTTGCCTGCGATCTAACCACTATAAGAGGGGCTTTGGGATTTTGAGCAGGAGGAGAGCTGGTCGGCTGCAACATTTCTGAGTCTTAGTCAAATGGCTGAGGTCTAGGCCCCCTCAAGACTGGCATGTTGGGGGAAGATTGTCTCTGGGTATTATTATTACGTCTGGGATTGCAGTCCCTCGGGGGTGTTTTCTTATTTCTTTCGTTCCGCCTGCATGATTTTCCATTGGGCCCCAAAAGGCATCTGGGAAATTCAGTCCCCAGCTCCAGATTTGGCCAGTGTTGACGCAGCCAGGCCTCAGCTTCCTGAGGTGACTCAGCAGCATACTTTTATTTATTTATTTTATTTAGTTTTTGTTGACCGGCTAAGTGCACTAGACAAATCCTGCCTATTTTCAGGCACAACCTGGGGAAGGGGGATACAGATGAAAGCCAACTGACTTTGAACCAGATTAAGCTGTTGGTGGTATTGTTAGTGAATGAGGGAAATTTGGCCAGGACACCGGGGAAATTCCCCTACTCTTTTCCATAAGTGCCATGGGATCTTTAACATCCACCTGAACTACCACCAATTCAAGCAGATGGGACCTCGGTTTAACGTCTCATCCGAAAGACGGCACCTCAGAAGTGCAGCACCCCTCTAATGCTGCACTACAGTGTCAGTACTGGGATATTAACCAAAGTGCCAGATGTGGGAACTGAACCCACAGCCCTCTGATCTCCCAGCCTCAAAGGCAAGTGTGCTACCTACTGAGCCACTGACACATACTCTTTGCCCTCCTTTGAGATATGGAGTTGGGTGAGTCTGATAAGCCTGTAGCGAAAGTTGTTAGCCAGAAGTACTTTTTTGAGGGGGATAAAGGCTTTCCACTTAGCAGCAACCTTTTGCAAGAAATCCCGATAGAAGGAGATGCTGGACCCCTTCCATTTAATCTCACCCAGGTCCCTGGCAACTCTCAACACCTTCTCCTTAATGGAATATTGTAGCAGGGAGGCTATGATGGGTCATGGGGAGTTTGCAGAGAGGCCGGCCTTCCCTGTAAGCCTGTGCACCTTTTCAATGCCAATTGGATCCTTCCAATGATCCCTCAGTAACTTGGGGATCTATTCATTAAGAAAGCGTTCCATGTTGGGCCCCTCAACCCCCTCCGGCACCCGCAGGATATGGAGATTGTTGCGCTGGCTTCGGTTCTCCTGGTCCTCAGCATTTTGCCAGAGCTTGCATACTCTTTCTTCATGAGCCTGCAACCTTTGCAGCAACAGGCCATGTTGCTTCTCCAACTCCTTGGTGCACTGTTCAGCTACATTCAGATGATCTTCCACCCTGCGCACGTCAGCCACATTTCCAGCTAGAGAAGAGCTGATCCCCTCCACATGAACCAGCAGGGTTTCTAACATTTTAGTGATGTACATCAGAGGGTCCTCCCCCTGTGCTGATGATCCAGGCAAATTGTCAGCTCCCGTTGCTACTGACCTGTGAGTAGCAGCTGCCATCATAGCCATCTCTAGTGCAGTTACCAGCTGCCCGACTCAAAAGTGAAGGTGCCACCACAGAAAGGCTGACAGTCAATAGAGAGTTGGAAGGGGGTACAGCCCCACAAATGATGCATCTGGAGCTGGAAAAGGCAGAGATTCAGATAGCTGGGAGAAGGTGAGGGGCCTGCAAGGCTACGCTTTGTAGTCAGGCAGTTCAGAGCATCCTTAGGCACAATTCCACAAAATTACTAGCTGCTCCCAGAAAAAAATGCAAGCAAGCTGGTTAGCAATACCCAAACAGCGTGCCCCTTTGTCTCAGGAGTTACTAGTGCCCGAAGTCATAGTGGATTACAACGGATTCAGTTCAGGCTGGGGTGGATCTAAGAGATTACACAGCCATCTTGCCAGGGTCCAGGCCACGCCTCCCCAAGTTTGTCACTGGTTGACATTTGAATACGTAGTATAACTAGATTAAGTTTGACATTGTAGCATGTAGATATGCTTCAACGTACAACATTAGTGACAGTTTCTTTTCCGTTGAACCCTTTATAGAAAGCAGGCCACACAAGAAACTGCACAGTGTTGTCCATTCTAATCTTCTGTGTAAAGACATCAGGAAACTGTCCCCCTCTGGACAGACCTTTGCGCTGGAGGCTTACCATAAAATAGTGATCTGTTTTTCACCAATGAGTGTGCATTATTTCTACAGAAGTATGGAGGCAAGGTAATGATCCGTCTTTAATTTTGCTGGTTCAAAAGTATTGATTATAGAATGTGCACAATGGGACCCTATGCACAATGCCAACATGCCGCATAAACCAGGTCAACTGGCATTGCTACCACTGAATGCCATGGAGTGGACATGGTGCATGCCGGCACTACATGACATGCACTATGGCGTGTAGTGTCATGCACCAGGGTGCATAGTAGGGCACCAAGTACATCAAGGGAGACCATGCTGTAAGCTCCATACATGCCCAACCCTACGCACAGTAGTTACCCGCACATGCCCCATCTGAGGTAGTACTCCCCTGACATGATCAGCCACTCACCCAGGCCAAATGCCAGCCCCCCCCCACATGGCAGATAACAAACCCCATCCCACCGCAAGCTGACCTGAACACACTGCACTGGCCATATCCCCCAATCTCCAATAGGCTGCTGGCTGGAACCATATAGGCTGGAGACATACCACCCCCCCACCCATTCTTCTGCAGTAGCACCACTCGAGCACTCCCCACCCCACGCACATAGGTGTCTTATCTGTGCCTGCCCACGATCCACCCCCCCCGACCCTGTACCTGTCTGTCCCAACCACGGATAAGAATGACCCTGTGACCCAGTTCAGGCATCCAGTTGGAAGTCAACCTGTGTCTGAAGCTCTGCCCCCGGCTGCCATATGATGTCCTGCGTGCTGATGGGGCTGGGCCATGAACAGGAGGCTGATGGTAGTGAATACCGGCAGGTGTGAACCAACATGGGTGGGTGCATGTTTCCTGCCTATTAGTGCATAGGAGCCAAAGCTTTTAGACATTTCACTTCACCTATGTGAATTCTTTAGGAAGTTGACATTATATGTGTATGGTGCATTTGATGATTTCTCTGGCTCTGTACAATGGCCATCGCTTACTGTTCCCATACATGGAAATTGCTGCATCTGGTACACCAGTTACAGTATATGATTATTATGCCACTGCTAATTAACTTTTTGCACGGTACTAAGGTGGTGAATTGTAGTACAATGCCAATGTATCATACAAAATGTAAGTTCTCAAATTCTGTTTCAGGTTGATAAGCGCAGCCTTGCATTTTAATGAAAATTCAAATAGAGCCCAGGACCAAACACAGGAAGGTGAACTTAAATGGGCCATGTCCTTTCCCAGATCTCGAGGTGGGTCAGATGTAGTCAGACAAGTCATGGTGCCAGTTACATATGGTATGTTTGAAATGCATGACCTGAATTGTATGACAAAAAGTCTCATATGGTCAATATATCAAACAAGATTTGCATAACGTTTTACTGATTCAACATAGGTACGGTAAATAGTGGAAACGTTTTTATGCTTGCAAGTAATTGCAATTGTAATAGTCATATTAGTTGCTTTGTGGACGTCATTTACTCGGTGATGCATGTGGTTTGGGGTATCACAGTGCCATGCTTTCCTTTGACAATGATCAAAACAATCAAGTATTTGAAGGGGATCAATAAAGTAGTGGGATAGTTTCTTTTTACAGAAGGCAGATACAAGAACTACAGGGCATGGATTGAAAATGGGGGGAGAAGGTTTAGGGGAAAAATTAGGAAGTATTACTACACAGAGAGAGTAGTTGAGTCCTGAAACTGACTGCCCGGATGAGTTGATGAGGGTCAGTACACTGGAGGGTTTCAATAAAGGCTGGGACAAACACAATGGGTTGTCAAGGGGAGGATGGGGGGGATTCTTGGAGGGGGGAGACAAATAGAGAGTGGGAAAAGAGCACACTCATTTGGCCAGGATCGTCAATTCAACCAACTCATTTAAAAAATGTCTCCTCGTTTCCCTCCTGAACCTTCCCCCTTCCAATCTCAGCTTGTGCCCTTGCATGTTTCATCCGTGTTCATCCTATTTATACCCTTCATGTAACTGAAGGTTTCAATTATGTCACACCTTTCTCTCCTCTCCTGCAGATAGTACATGTTCATCTCCCTCAGCCTACTCTCATAGGGCAAGTAGAGATGCAGCAAATTTTTAATCCACTGAAAAAGTGAACGTAAAGTGGCCACTTCACGTTGGTGGAGCACAACGTGAAGTGGGCACTAGAAGTGCCTACTACATGGACACATTACTCGCATTGCCATTATGCCTTAACGCAAAGTAAGGGCGGGCGGACAAGTAAATAGGCAGCCCCCACACATCACATGGCTTACAGTACTGTAAGTCACATGCTTTAGCCAGGTAGGAAGGAAGTGAGTCAGAGAAGCATTTTCACTTTCTCCTTTGCATTCGTAGAGGGAGAAGGCTTTGTGGAGAGCTCAGGAGAGCAGTGTAGAGTCAGTGACTGAAAGTGCCTTATTGCCTTTGTTCATAGGTTCATAGAGTTCTAAAAGTACAGTAGGCAAAATTTGCCCATTATTGTACTCACCACCCATATATCCTATAGGTGGAATTCAAATTTTTTACCCTCCTTATAATTGTCCAATCTATGTTTAAATGTAGTTATATTATTACTATTGATTACTATAGTTGGTAAAGTATTCCACATTCCCACAACTCTTTGGCCCAGATATTCAAAAGGGTTGCACATGGTGCAACAGTGTTATGCTATGCACAACCCACTGATGTGCCCTGGCATGATATTCAAACGGGAATTGCACCTGGCACAAATCCTGATGCGCCGGAGCGCATCACTACTGTATGCAGGCTCAGGTGGGGCTGCGTGCCCATGCATACTCTGTACATCCTGATATTCAGCCCAGGATGTGCTGAGCCATGCATGCACAACCCCTACTTGCGCCGCACAAAGATACTCCAAAAAAAAAAAGGAACAATGGCCGACCACTTACAGGTGAGCTGCCATATTGCAGGGCGCAACATGGCAGCTGCCACCTGTGGGTGGCCACCCGAGCTTCGGCTGCACCTTCATGGTGGCGCACTTCCCCCATGCCCGATCGCGGGCATCAGTTAAAAAGAATAAGGTCCAATATCCCTGGTGGTCCAGTGGACTGCTGTATCCCTGATCGCGGGCATTGGTAAAAAAAATACCAATCCTATATCCCTGCTGGTCCAGTGGACCGCTGTCTGTCCGATTGTGGGCTTAAGTAATTAAAAAATACGAATCCTATATCACTGGTGGTCCAGTGGACCACAGTCTGCCCGATCACGGGCTTAAGTAAATAAAAAATATGAATCCTATATCCCTGGTGGTCCAGTGGACCACTGTCTCATATCTAGAATGTGTAGTATGGTACAGGCTGCACTCCCATTGGCTCACGTTGTGGACCAATGGGTGTACAGCCCTACCTACGGTGTCAGTCAGAGGGTGGCGGGGCAGCAGGCGGGTGGGTGCTGCCGCCCGCCGCTGACCGGGGGTGGAGCGGGGAATTGGGGATCAGTGGGCAGGTGGGGGGGGGTCCACTGGACCACCAGGGATGTAGGAATCTTTGGTTTTTTACCTGAGCCAGGGATCGGGCAGACAGCAGTCCACTGGACCACCAGGGATATAGAATTCATATTTTTTATTTACTTGAGCCCACGATTGGGCAGACAGCGGTCCACTGGACCACCAGAGATATAGGAATCTTTTTTCTCTACTTAATCCCACGATGGGACAGACAGCGGTCCACTGGACCACCAAGGATTTTGGATTCATTTTGAGTTTTCAGATGCCCACGATCGGGCTGTGGGGCACATTGCCACGCTGCAGGGGGCGTCGGTCCCTGACGGCTGCTGCCTGGCAGGGTGTCAGGTGCAAGTCGTTGGGGATCGGTGCACCTGCATGCAAATGGAGCCATAATGACATGCAAATGGCCCCATTTGTGCCTTGCATACATTATGGCCCCATTTGCATGTGCACTTTTGAATATTGTGGTTGTTGCGCCAAGTGCAAATGAACTTGCGCTAACGCATCCCCCTGTTCCACTCTGGCCACTGGCACTGGTGCAGTGCCACTGCGCCATGCGCACTGCAGGTGGCCAGGGTGCAATATTCAATGATGCTGAGCCATGGCGCAGCTCCGTTGAATATTGCCCTGTCAACGCCCCTGCGCAGCCAAGTTGAGCTGTGCCCAGGCTTGCGCCACAGCCTGGCGCGGTTTGAATAGCTGGCCTTTTGTGTATAAAAACGACTACACTTATTTGATACACATTTTTCACCAATAAGTTTATAATTATGACTCCTAGTTGATTTGAT
Organism: Neoceratodus forsteri; assembly: GCA_016271365.2. NCBI lineage: Eukaryota > Metazoa > Chordata > Ceratodontiformes > Ceratodontidae > Neoceratodus > Neoceratodus forsteri. The sequence goes on from CM057450.1 coordinate 1,398,153,463, forward strand.
GTTAGACCCAACTGTTAGGCCTACTGTAGATTTTAAGTAATCATCTTTTATTATTTTGTATATAAAACATAAATCTCCCCTAATTTGTCTGTACTTAACAGAAAAAAGTTTAAGTTCTCTAAGCCTGTTGGCATAACTTTTATGTTGTAATGATGTAACTTTTTTGGTGTATCTTCACTGTACACCCTCAGCCAATTTCAGACCTCTAACAGGTGTCGGAGCACAAAACTGGGTACAGTACTTCATATGAAGATGTACCAAGCTATTATATAGTGGTATCATAACTTCTGCTTTTCTACTTTTAATATTACCCAAAATTGAACCTACAATTTTATTGCATTTCTTAACTTTTATTGTAGTGTTTCTATCAAAGGTTAAATTATTGGTAATCATGACTTCCAAGTCTTTTTCCTCAATAGTGTTTTTCAACAATACGTTGTCTAAGTAGTAATCAAGGCACATATTGTTCTTACCCAAGTTCAATACCTTATATTTATCTATATTAAAAAGCATACCATAAGACCTGGCCCAGGAGGATACATCATTTAAGTAATTTTGCATGTAGGTTATATCAGACAATGAGCTCAGTAGGCTGCCAATCTTGCAGTCATCTGCATACTTTGATACCCATGTTTTGCCAATAGTAGGCATTGTAGAAATCAGAATATTAAAAAGTACTGGTCCCAAAATGGAGCCCTGCGGCACCCCACTAGTTACCTCAGCGATTTCAGACAGATAACCTTTAACTGACACTCTCTGTGTTCTTTTTTCTAACCAGGATTGTATCCAGTTTATAATATTGGGTTGGATGTCAATTTTAACTAGCTCTTGTAGCAGAATTTTATGTGAAACTTTGTCAAAAGCCTTAGCAAAGTCTAAGGATATCACATCAACAGGAACACCCCTGTCTAAGGCTGCACTGACTGGTTCAAAAAACTGTAAGAGATTAGTTAAAACAAACCTATTTGTTACAAAACCATGCTGAAAAATATCCACTTTATTATTTATATTTATGTGGTCAATAATATGCTCCTTAAGTAGTCTTTCCATGATTTTTCCAATTGTAGAGGTTAAGCTGATCGGTCGGTAGTTATTTGGGTCGTGTTTATTACCTCCCTTATATATGGGAATGACAACAGCCTCCTTCCAAGTTTGAACTACTTTACCTTCTTGAATAGATTTATTAAAAAGTCTAGTTAGTAGTCCAGTTATTGTATGACATATACCTTGTAAAAATGTTGGGGGAATACCATCGGGTCCCGCTGAGCTATTAGATGTCAAGTATTTTATTATTTTAGCAACCTCATTTCTTAGAAAAACAGGATAATCATTATTATTTTTAGTTAGTGGGATTCTTATAGTATCCTTAATTTCAAAAACTTTTATAAATTGTTCATTTAATATCCTAGCAGTTGTAGTTTCATCAATAATTGATGTATCATTTATCATAAAGGGACCTATAGTTTGTTGTTTTCCTTTAATAGACCTGATGTAATTATAAAACTGCTTCTTATTATCGTTGACTTTTATCACTAGATTATGTTCTAATCTAGATTTAGAAAATGTAATCAAATTTTTTAGTTTCTTAGCAGCAGTTTTATATTTAGTCCATAAAATAGAGGATTTATTTCTAGTATACTTTCTATAGAATTTCCTTTTCATGACAAGTAGTTTTCTAATATTATTAGACCACCATAAAGGGACACATTTTTTATTATTATTATTGGAATACTTGATTCTATCAGGAACCCAGTTAGATATACAAATGTTAATCTTAGTATTTATTCTTTCCCAAATTTGTGTTAAATTAAGGTTTCTAAGATCAGATTCCCACTTCCATTTAGATAAAAAATCATTTATTCTATAATAATCTGCATTATTGAAGTCTTTCATTTTGGAAATACCCTTAGTCATGGATAATGTAGTCTTATATCTAAATTTTACAATGCGATGATCACTATCGCCTAAAGGGGGAAGTGATGTTATATCTTCAATTTTCTCTTCATTGTTAATTAGTACAATTAGGACAATGTCCAAAATATTTTTTTCCCATTAGGTTGTTTAACTACTTGTTCTAACCCAGATTGAATATAGAGATCTAAAAATGTGGTTTCCAAATTTGAGTCAGCTTCATAAGTGTCCCAATTAATAGTGGGTAAATTGAAGTTTCCCATCAATATATAAGTATTATTAGTTTCCATCTCTTTGATTTCGTCAATTAGATCTTGATTTTTCTTCTTGAGTTAAATTAGGTGGTCTATATATTAAATCTATTGTTAAGGTATCATAGGGTAAGTACATTTTTACCCATAAACTCTCATTATTATACTTATTAGTATTAACCATACATGCTTTTAGACTTTCCTTTATAAAAAGTACTATACCTCCACCCATTTTATTGTTATCTCTATTTTTATAGAACTTATTATACCCCATAATATCGGTATTCCCAATCTCTATCTTTATTCCAGGTTTCTGTTATTCCACATATTGCTATATTTTGTTTTTTTAATATGTACATAAACTCTTCTTTTTTATTTCATAAGCTTCTTGCATTAGTAAGTATAATATTTAAATCTGTTATTTTACAAGACCTGTTGGTGATAGGACATGTGTATTTCGGTCTTACTGAAGTTTGGGGTTACAGTATAGTTAATTGTTTATGTCCAATAGGTTTTAGAGCTGTATTAATAGAATACAGCTCCCCCTTTAGTGAAAGTTTAAACAATTAGTAATAGACTGAGCTATACTGTCACCAAGAAGCTTACTACCTCTCCTATTGAGATGTAAACCATCCCAGCAGTAGAGATTAGCATTGCCATTGAACTCTTCCCAGAGGGTAATACATTTTAAATTCAGCTTCATACACTAAGATCTTAACCAGTTATTGATTTCTCTAATTTTTTGTTGTTGGAAAAAGTTTGCACGTGGTATTGGCAAAATTTCAGAGAACTGTACTTCACACCCTAAATGTAGTAATTTGTTTGTCAATGCAACATAATCCTCTTTAATTTTTTGAATGGTATCGTAAATTACATTATTTGTGCCCACATGTACAATTACTAAAGGGTTAATTCCTGATTTATGAAGTATTGTGTTAGACATTTGAGTGAGATCAGAAATCCGTGCCCCTCTGAAGCTTGATAGGGTTCTACTATTTTTGTCGGGATTACAAATTAACCAATCAATATGTTTTATAATAGAGTCTCCTAGTACTATTATTTGTCTATTTGTGTTTACAAATACATTTTGTTTCTCAATATTATTAATGCAAAGTTCAGTGTTCAAAGAAATCAGATGTTCGCCTTTATTTAATTGGTTATTTGATGTTTCATAAGTGTTAATACTGTAATCCATTATGCACAACGACTTCCGAGAGTTTACTATTTCAATTAAATTCTCAGAATCTTTTTCAGCAGATTTAGTCCAAAATGTTCATACTCTCAGGTATAAGAGTCAAGGGATCAAAGGAATTAAAGGTTGGGACCATAGATTGTTCTGCTCTTCTACCTTTTTTGCATTTTTTTGACTTTGCAGACAATACCATTCCTCATCAGCATTGTCATGTTCATTCTCTTCTCTGGTTCTTTTAGAAGGTTTATTTTTATTAGGAACCATGTCAATCATAAATTCAGAGGAAGGGAGTATATTATTAACTGACTGTGTCATAGATATTTTCTTTACTTTCTTCTCTATTTTTTTTAACCTTTTTTTTGTCTGCCCTGGTTGTAGTAGGTTGATCATTAGTGTCCTTTTGACTTTTAAATCTCATGAACATGTCTTCTTGACTCTTTTCTAAAAACCTTAATCTGTTGCTAAAGAGTTCCAATTCGACTTCTAATTCAATATTTGATTGGCATTTTATACACATATAGGGTAGTATGACATCTTTTTTATTAGTTACAAGATACATAGAGCAAGACTGACATTTAAATCCAAAGCTGACAGGATTTATTTCTATGAACTCCTCCATTATTAAAATGTAATTACCAGAAACCTAACTAGGAAAAACTTATAAATTCACCACTATGGTCACAGAACCACAGGACATAAGATAAAATATAGGGCCCGAACACAAGTACCAGGAATAATTAACTTTTTGTTTGACACACACAGACACTTTTATTTAAAAGCCATCAAATGCTGCGCGGGGAATCAATTAGGGACCACTGATTAGCAACAGCTGATTACTTTATTTAATTTCCTAACCATTATTATATATGAAACTATAAATAATCCACAGTCTTTGTATTTCAAGATACTAATGTAGTGTACCTCCTTCAAGTTGTAAACAGTTATAGCTAAAGTCAACACAGGTGAAATAATCTACATATGTATACACCCACATATACAAATATACAGTTGTGCTGTATATTCACTGTGTATACATGTAGATGTTTGTTACATTTAAGGACTGAAATATTATGGAATATGTGTAGAAATGTCAGGGAATCACAGATTTCAGCCTTGCTTCCTGCTACTCCCACTAAACTCGTGAAACACGTGCGGAGACACGCGTGTCTTTGTGTGTGTCTTTGCACGTGCCAAGTGTGCACATCCCGCACAAGCTCACCCTGCTCGCTGAAAGGCTCTCCTTATAGGAGCCCCACCCAGAAGTTAGGGATCGCGAATACACTCACTCACACACTGCCCAGTTATAGAACTAAATTAAAATAAAGGCACCAGTTAGGAATGAACTTAAAAATATGCAGAGAGCTGCAATTAAATTAGTTTACACTTGTCAGTAAGTCCCTCTACCCATTAAAACCGGGCTGACACACAGTACAGAAACAGTCTATTTGCTGAAAGCAGGATGCCTGTGTAGAGCAGAGTCTCACACAGGTGTGGTTTTAACTTTGTGCTCATGCTCGCTGAAGGGCTCTCTTTATATGAGCACCACCCCAGAAGTTAGGGATCACGAATACACTCACTCACATACTGCCCAGTTACAGAACTAAAGTAATATAAAGGCAACAGTTAGGAATGAACTTAGAAATATGCAGAGAGCTTCAATTAAATTAGTTTACAGTGGACAGTAAGTCCCTCTACCCATTAAAACGGGGCTCACACGCAGTACAGAAACAGTCTGTTTGCTGAAAGCAGGATGCCTGTGCAGAGCAGAGTCTCACACAGGTGTGGTTTTAACTTTGTATGAAGAAAACAACAGCTTTTTTAAAAGCTATATTTTTATTTACTTTTTGTATTGTGTTTGTGATTTTGTTTGGTACTGAATTTTTTTTATAAGTTTTTTTTTCTTTTGTGTGTGTGTGTGTGTCAGGGACTTGTTTGGGAAGGATGGACCCTGGAGAAGGCAAGTCGCTGGCCCGTGGGCATGGTCAGAGGAGGGGAGTGCAGAGACATGGGGCAGTCCTGTGAAGCTGGACTGTTCCCACACTCCTGGGTGTTACTTCCCCCCCATAGAAGCAATAGCAGCAGCATCACCAGTTCCACCGGTGGCTGCTGTGCATCCACCTTCTCCACCATTACAACCACCACTGGTAGCAGCTGTAGGGGCTCCAGCAGCACCCCCTTCACCACCTCCACAGCCACAGGAGGTGCCCTTGGAAAACATAGGTGGTGCGAGGAGAGGACTGTGTCTGGTCCCCCCTGCAGCTCCCCAGTGTGAGAGTTTTTTAACTCTGTGAGGGGAGACAGCACAGTCATGGTGTGCTGTCAGTGTGGTGTGCTGGTGTGCTGTGGCCCCCGGGGGACACATTTAGGGACTGGTGGCCAGTGCACCCACATGTTCAACCACCACAAGGTGCAGTGGCAGGCTGCCACAGAAGGGGCCAGGTGTCCACCTGCTGGCCCTTCTGTGGCAGTGGCTGAGGGTGCTGCTGGGGTTGAAGTTGTGCCTTGCAGTCACAGCAGGAGGAGGGACAGTACAGCAGCTGCACCACCACAGTCACCAGCACCACCCTCTCCACCAACACCACTACCTGGATTTCCACCTGCAGTGGACCCCGCCACAGACCCTGCAACAGAGGCCGACATCGCCCTGGGGTGGGCAGCCCTGGAGGAGAATAATCAGAGGGTCAGTCCTTTGCAGCAGCAGGTTGACACAATACAAGAACAGCAGCAGCAAATAGTCACAATGCTGCACCTGCTGCTGAACCACCAAGGCATCCCATGGCCACATTAAGGGATTGTTTTCTGGCCCCCCACCCGCACCCCACTACTGTGTTGTACTGTTTTTATGTGTTTTTTCTTTGTTGTTGTTTAATAATACACAGTCTCCCTTCCAGGGGAATCTTTCCTGCTCAACATAGTGCAATATATTTCTGTGAAAACCACCTGTAATTTCATTGCAGTGTGTCATGTGATGGAGAAATTCCAATTCTGAAAAGCCGCTCACATTCTGCACCCATTCTCAACAACATTAGGACATGATGCCAGGGAGAGTGCACGTGTGTGCTCCATTTCAGTGAATGTCCGATTGTCCGGCAGCTTTCCGAGTGTTTCTTTATGTTATAATGGTCAGTTTGTGGTGAAACGCATGGACACATTTCCAGCAAAAGAGCCTTGTTAGTGGAAACGTTCCTACATTTCACCACAAAGTGAACCTTATAACATAACGAAACATTGGGATAGCTGCCAGACATTCACTGTAGTGGAGCATGCACCTGTGCTCCCTCTGACATCATGTCCTAACATTGCTGAGAAAGAGGGGCAGAATGTGGGCGGCTTTTCTGAACGGGAATTCCTCCGACATGTGACACACTGTAGTGAAATTACTGGCGGTTTTCCCAGAAATATATTGCACTCTGTGGAGCAAGAAATATTCCACTGGAAGTAAGGCCCCCACATATTAGGTTATGTGCATCACCATAACTATGTAACATGGTGAAGCTCTGTAAAGCAGCAGCACAACAATCTGTTTAGAACTCTGACCTATATTTTTTAATGCTATGTTACAACTTCCTTTACTTGCATCCTGACTGGAATGATACGAGTCTGCTGTACTACCTTTTTTCATGTGTGAAATGATGAAAGGAGCATTCCTTTTACATTGGTGCTGACCAGGTCTTTGTCATTGTTTTTTCCTCTCCATCACATCAGTTAGTTGTAATATATCACTCCTGTTGTAAATTAGCAGTTATGCAGCAGGCAGTGTTTTATGACACCACGGAACAATATTTATTGAAAAGCAGCTGCAAATAAATACAAACCTGGTCAGAACAATATTGAAAGGTGTGCTCATTTTTTTCATACTTGAAAAAAGTAGTCAACTAAGTAAAGCAGACCGAAATTGTGAAAAGAAGTGTATCATTCAATTTATGACCCAGTGGTAACTAGTGGCTGTGGCAATGTAAAATAGCATAAAAAAGTACAGTTCAAAATTGTCACGACATTCTTGCAATGCTGCTTTAATTGATAATGTCAGTGTGACATCATGAGTTCACAACAATCACACAACACACAAAATGCATCCCCAGAATTAATGGTGCACTCAGTCATGAGCGCAGTGGTGGCACAGAGTCCCCAGATTTTTTCCGCAGGTCCAAAATGCATCCTCCTTGTGTGCAGAAAATTGACAAGTGGTAACACAGTGAAATGAGAGTGTTTCAGCACATACAAAGTCTGCCAGAACACAATGATGACTCTGAGTGTCCTGTTGCTGGTCCAATGTGTTCTTCGAGGCGATTTGAGCACATGCAATGTGATCATCTCAAGTGGATGGAAGGGTGCCGTTTGGCTGTACACAAATAGTAGCCTTGGTGAGTTGAGATATATATATAGATATACATTTCTGTATTTTGTAGGTGAGGGGGGTTGACATGGACATGTACTCATGGTATTGTTCTGTATCACAGGTCACAGAAACTGTTGGTGTGCATATTCCAGTGCTCAATGAGAATTTGTTGAGTTGAAATTGGAAACGGATAACTCTCAAGCACATGAAGGTAAGTATTTTTTGGGGGGGCGGGGGGAATCATATTTGCAGGTTTGTCTGTAATGGTTTCTTATTTTGTTACTTCTTCACAGATTTCATCTGCATCCCTCTGGAGTCCGGTTGGTAATGATGGTCATGATCATCCAATGAAATGACTTCTGCATATTGCATGTATGCCCAATCCTGGGGGAGGGGGGTTCCTGATGTTGAAGAACATTTTTGGATAAGGCCACTTTGACAGAACAACAAAGCATCTGGAAGTTTCCTAAAAAAAGAAATGAATGAACTTAATTGCTATTTGTCCCTCCCTCATTCTCAGTCTCAAGTCAAGTTACATTTCAAATCCACATCTTGTTAACTAACACAACCTGTGTGCAATATTTGTCGCAGTCTTTCCAAAAGAATGAAACAGATGAAATAAAATCTTCATTCTTAACAGAATGGATTTCACATGAATATTTCATAGGTTCCTCTGTACGGTATAGCTGCAGGGCCATTCCCACTGAGTTTTAGCAATGGAGACTTTTTTTTTAACCTGTAAAAGAAACAAAATAAGTGTACCGTACTGTGTTTTACCATTGTGGCTCTGAAAAGCTACAGAAAACAAAACATACAACTAAAGGAAGTGAAACAGCATAACAAACATGAGTACACATACTCACTTCATGGTTTAAATATTAAGAAGCTTTGTGTCTGTGGCTGATGGATGTGGTGGTCTGGACAAACTCACACTCAGTGGTGGCAGTGGCTAACATCAGTCCTGGTGGTGGTGGTCCGGGGGTCAGACAGACTCATGCTCAGTGGTGGCAGTGGCTAACATCAGTCCCAGTGGTGGTGGTCTGGGGGTCAGAAAGACTCATGCTTAGTGGTGGCAGTGGCTAACATCAGTTGCGGTGGTGGTGGTGGTGGTCCAGGGGGTGGACAGAATCATGCTCAGTGGTGGCAGTAGCTAACATCAGTCCTGGTGGTGGTGGTCTGGGTGGCATACCGCCTTTTAACAACTTCAGTTAAAACCTACCAACATTAACCGCATCATTATCCTCATAAAGAAAGCTTCTCTCACAGTCATCTATGTCTGAAGTCTGACCACTGGGAAATTCTTTCTCCATAGTGTCATCATCTACGTCAGTGGTGGGCCATTTCAGGCAGCCACCGCCAGTGCCACAGGGATGGTCCATTTCCACATCACCAAAACCACCATGACTAGGTTGGGGCACGAATATCGAGGTTGCAGTCTGTGCTAGTATGTGCCTCTCATTTATTTCAATGAATGTTAGCAAACTAACATTTGCAGGAGACAGGTTTGTCCGACGATCCCTGACTATTGCACCTGCTGAGCTGAATGCCTTCTCAATACTTACATTGGAGGGTGGGCATGTGAGGTACTTCAGTGCCCCTGCAGTCAGCTCTGGCCATTCACTGACCTTTCCACTCCAGTACAAAAGAGGATCTTCAGTTATTGCCAGATGCCTGTTTTCAGACAAATATGACTCAACCATTCTCTGAGCCACACTAAGTCCAGTTGTTGATGCATCATCCTGTTCTCCCGAATCATTTATTTCACAAATACCCACTTGGGACAAAGCCTCCCAAAGTGGGTTGACGCCAGTCACTTTGGATGACAGACCACCTGGAACTGCAGTCCCCTTTCCCTTGCAGGAATGCTTGATGGTCCTCCAGGTCACCTTCAGCCGGATTATGCTGCTGAGGTTTGCTGACCTTGGCATGTGACTTCCGTGCCCCATGAACCAAGCGCACCAGTTGACCACTGATATTTTTTTTTACCTGTTCAGGCCCTCCCTCCATTACTGATGCAATTCCACATTAATATCGTGGGTCCAGCATTATTGCTATGACAAAATTGTCACTACGCTGAATGCTCGCAACATGACGATTCTGGTTGAATACTGTCAGCATGTGTTGCAGCAACATACTGCTACCACCGTCTCCGGCAACATCAAGGCCGTGCTATACATTCACCAATGTCTGCCTCAGCACCCGCAGCAGTGGAATTGATTGGCTAATGGAGGCAGACTCGCCACTCACTACCTGTGTGGCATGTTCAAAAGGCCGCAAAATTGTTATTACAGAGTCCATGAGGTGCGACTGTTCAGTCATCATAGACATGGAGGCCCCGGAACTGTGTCGGCTAGTGTGCATCACAACATATTCTGAGATGGCTTTGTATTGTTCATACAACATCTCTGCCATGTATAAAGTGGAGTTCCATCAGGTGACAACTTCCAGCTTCAAGGGCTGCTGAGGCAGGCTGTTTTGTATCTGTAACTGCCGCAGTTGGTAACAGGGCTTTCCAGAGCTTGAAAAGTGAGAGCAGATACAGTACATCGTACAACGGTCAGAATTTACTTTACATCAGGGTGCTGCAGAAACTCCTGCACCACAAGATTAAACAGTGGGCCATGCATGGAACATGAAAAAAAAACACCATTTGTGATGAATTTCACCACATTTGACCCATTGTCACGTGCTATGAACCCAGTTCTCAGGGACAGAGGGTTTATCCATTTGTCAATTTCAGTCAGTACCACGTCCAACATGTTTTCACCAGTGTGTAAACAGGTCACATTTCACATAGCAATCTTTGCATGCTGTCGAATTCCTGGAAGATTGCTACCACGACAATCCACCTTACTGCACTGATTATTCACACTACCAACATCACAAACAATCCCCGGCACCTGCACCCAGTGTGCAGTTATGCACAAATATGAACTCCCAGCTGTTTTGCCACTTTTCCACATAGCCACACTTAAATAGATGAATGGAGAGGAGGAATGTTGAAGGGCATGTCTTACTGAATCGGACACAGTGCGAAACAACTCAGGGACAGAACGGGTAGAAAAGTATGTCCTGGATGGGACTTTCCATTTTGGACAGGCACGTGCAGCAAACCGCCAGAACCCAGACTTCTCCACAAAGGAGAAGGGCAAAAGATCAACTGCCAACATTTCTGCTACAGCAGCATTAAGTTCACGTGACACTGTATGATTCGGAGGGGACTTCAGCTTATGTGCAAAAACACTGTAATGCGGGCTGACTTAAACGTTTTACACGGGGTGTGATCACAAATGGTTGTGCTCTGTGATGAATGGCATTGTCTGGGGGTGGAGTGTGGACGTTTGATGAAGATGGTTGCACAGGTGATGATGACAATCCCAGAAATGCAGTTATTTTTCCAGATTTGCCAAGCGGGGTTGATGTACCACTTGCACTAGACATACTGCATTCACCACCACCACAAAAACTGCTACTCTCACCAGCACTGGACAACATTTCATAGTCATTATGGTCCTCCACCTTATCATGCCTGTAGTAATCCTCTACTCTTATTACCTCAGTACTGAACACATTTAATTTACTACTGGACTTAACAGTCATGGAAGGGGATAACATGCTCGCTATGGTTGCCGGTGATTAGGGTGAACGCCCCACTGTGGTATTAGCTGCCAGCTTGTGCTGGGTCCACAGTGCCAAGTGCCTATTCTTAAGATGTGTATGCTGTCCTCCTGTGCTCAGATGGCTTCCCTTTTTACTTCGACTCACACACACATGGCAAACCTGGCAGATTGCAACTGACTCATCATTTGCATCTTAAACATAAAAATCCCAAACAAGGGATTGTGATGCTCTGTTTTTAACATGTCCATGATGTGGCTTATTTAAGTCTGTTATTTTAAGCACTGAAGTGGAGGGGGGTTATGTGATGATTCAGGCACTGCACACCTGGACTGCAACTGACCAACACAACAATCTATCATACTTATTATTGGGCCATCATCATCAACTAAAACCAGTAAGTTTTTAACGGGGGGAGGGGGGGTGGATTCCTGTAAACAGACTCAGACACAGCCACTTTGAATTTCTTTTTCTCTGGTTCCCAGCTGGGGTCAATTACATTATCATCATATTCATCAACGTCATACACATCTGCCTCTTCTGCTTGGATGCTAGCATGTGGACTGCATATTGCAACAACAGCAACATCATCGTCATCATCACATTTATCATCAGCATCTACACACCATCACCTGATATTTTTTCACCATACTGTGAATCACTGCATGAAAACTGCGTGACATTAACTGCCACGGTGGACAGAATATCACATTGTATGCTATCGTTGACATGATTATCAGAATCCTCAGGTTCAGTTACTGGGATGTTACTGGGAAGTATGGCATCATCTATGCTGCCACTCACTTGCATTGCTTCACACTCAATATTTTTGGATATGGTACACTGGTTGGACTTCGAACTTGACACACCAATACTAATATTACCACCACCACCACCACTAACAACAGTAACACTAGCACCACCAGCTGGGAAAACATCATCTCCTCCAACTATGAGTGAAGCTACTGATTGGGCTGTAAAAAAACACTGCAGGAGAAATACCTTTCCTCGCATCAGCAATGCACTTCTGCATCTGTGTACTACCATGCCTACATACTATCTTACTGCCAGCATCACCATGGTGAGAAACATCTTTGCTTGCACGCCTCTTTGCAGGCATTTTGGGGGATCAACCACAATATTATAACCAAATTTAGATTTTGATACATTCACTCTCTTATTGGGGGGATGCTGGATGGGAAGCCAAAAAAACAACTGTAGCTTCAGTAACAGATAAGAGACTAGTCTGTCACACAATGAAAACAACTTCAGTAACCAGCGGTGCTGATGAGGTCACAAAAACAATCCAATCTGGTACAAAATTCCTTTTGCTGGTGGGGGTGGGAATGAGCACTGACTGCAGATTTTTACGGCAGTTCAAGCAGCAAAACAAAGAACAGATACCACGATCACAGTACAAAATCAGGCAGCTGCAGTGGATAGCAGATTCACACTGCTGTGCCTGCAATTACACTAGTCTGTGGCACAATAAAAGGTGTATTATTTGATGTCACCCAATAACGCATACACACACACACACACACACACACACACACACACATACACACATACACACACACACACAGAACAGTTAGTCTACAATACTGAATGAGTAATGCGTAGCAAATTAAAAAGTTCAGTAATATGCCGCGTATTGTAACGTAAACAACCTGAAATTATGAACTGCTGCACCAGATCCACACAACACACAAACAGCAAGAAACTTTCAACAATTACTGACAATATTACTGTGTGTTCATTAACACAGTCAGTTATATAACAAAAATATAACCAAAAAACAAAGAAATCACTATTTCTGCAACTTAAATCTACCTACACCACAGATACGCCCTTCCCCCAAAGCACACTTTTACTGTCTTTCACTACATACACTCAATGTTGTACATTAACATTCAAAATCCAAACAAAAACAAAAATGCTCGATGATATGAGCACTGGAGGGTTTCCTACAATTGATGAACTAAAGTTTGAGCCCCCAAAAAACGCAAAAATGCTTTTTTAACAGCTTTTAGATGGTTTCAATCACAGATGGCTCTCAGAGCACACTCCTACTCCTTCCTACACATATTACCCCAAACTGAGGCTGTTCAGATCAATATAGAGCCCATGTGACTTGAAATCCCATGAATCACTGCAAAATTCACCTTTGGAGGTCAAAAATAAGGTGAAGTGAGGTGAAGTGCATTGCCCTCAATGCAATTCGCCTTAAATTTGGTGGAGTAGTGGTCTGGGGTGGTGGAGTAATGTGAAGTCATTGTTTTCAATGGACTTCGCGTTACTCATCATAATGCAAAGTTCTCCATTTTGCATTGTGGAGCACTCCGCAAATCTGCCTTTGCTCCATGAATCACTTCTCGGAGCGGATTGAGCCCACTTCGCCCACCACTAAGGGCAAGTCCCATAGACCCTGGATCACTGCTTCTAGTAACATAATGTCATTCTTCATGTACGGCCTCCAGAACTGCACGGAGTACTCCAGGTGTGGTCTAACCAGTGACATGTACAATGGCAGGATTACCTCCACCCTCCTGGAAGATATGCCTCTGGCAATACAACCCAGCAACCTGTAAGCCTTTGCAGCTACCTTTCTACACTGTGCAGAGTTGTTTATTGCTCCTATTATGATCAGCCCCAAATCCTTCTCTTCCTCCAAATTGGCTAGCTAACCCCCCAACCTCAGCAGGTAGCTCCTCCTTCTTTTTTTTCCCTGCAATGCAACAGCCTACATTTCTTGGTGTTGACCTCCTGCTGCCAAGTAACTGACATGGCATCCAGTTTTGTCAGATCATCCTGCAATCCCTGCCACACCTCTAAGTCATCCACTACTGCTCCCATCTTGGTATCATCTGCAAACAGACTGATCTTGTTCTTTATGCCTATTGAGATGTCTGCTATGAAGATACCAAACAACACCAGCCCCATTGCACAGCCCTGTGACACCTCACTTGTCAATGCCCTGGGCGATGAGAGCTCACTTCACACCATCACCCTCTGCTGTCTCCCTTACAGTCAGTTCACTACACATCCCACCATCTTAGCCCCCACCTCTGTGCCTTCCATATTACTACCTAGCCTTCCATGTGGAACTGAATCAAATGTCTTACTGAAGTCCAGGTACAGGACATCCACTGCATGGCCCCTGTCTAATTGCCTGGTTACCAAATCATAGTACTCCACCATGTTGGTCTGGCATGATCTGCACTAGACAAAACCATGTGGCTACTGTCCTGCATCCTATTAGCCTCTAGGATGGAAACCAGCATCTCCTTCATGATTGTCTCCATCAGCTTTCCCATAATGGATGTGAGGCATACTGATCTGTAGTTCCCTGTTTCATCCTTGGGGTCACTCTTGTGGATGGGCACCACATGTGCCATCCTTCAGTCCTGTGGTACACACCATGAGGCCAGTGATGCATTGAACATATCTACCAGTGGGTTCTGCTAGGATTTCTGCTAGATCCCTTAGCAATCTGGGTGTATGCCATCTGACCCCTGTGCCTTGTCCACCCTCAGTACCCTCAATCCCTCCAATACCCTGCCCACTGGGATTTCACTGACTGTTACCTCTTCCCATCCCATGCCCACCCCTCCAGCCCCACTGGGTACTGTTTCCCCTTTCTACTTAGTAAATAATGATCAGAGGTACTTGTTTTACACTTCTACCTGTTCTGCCCTAGTATCCACCCACCCACTCTCCCTTTCAATCCTCACTATTTGGTCTTTGCAGCTTCTTTTCTCCCTGAGGTACCTGAAAAATTCCTTCTCCCATTCTTCACTGCCATGTGCCAGCCTGAGTTACCGGGATGCCTTGACTGTCCTGACTGCTCTTGTCACATCCCTTAACTCCTTTGGGTATTCACCTCTGTCTGCATCTCTTCCTCTTCTTTTGGACCTCCTACAGGAGGTTCTTTTCTTTCTTACTTTCTCCATGACCTCCCTGCTCACCCACCCGGTAGCAGCCATACTGACCCCCCACCCACCCACAATCACACACAGCCCAGTAAATGCCTATGAATATATGAATAAATTGTCATGATAAAAGAGTTGAATATCTCAAGAGACTAGTTATCAGTGATCGCATATCAGCTTTGAATGATATTTGCAGTTATATAATGCTGTCAGCATTTGTCTTCATGCCATGCTACTTTCATTACAAGACTTCATATATTAATTTTTTCAGATTACATTGCTGAATTGATTGCTGAAGTCATGACACTTAGAGAGGTGTACCCCATGTACAAACGGGCCATGCAGCAACTACAAGCATCAGACATTCCAGTGCCACTTGCAGCGAAGTATCCTAAACCTGACAAGAAACTCCTTGTGTCTGACCACAAGTCACGATTTAACAAGAGTAGCACATAAGTTTAAATAAGCAGATGTGGTGCTGCAATAAGCAATGACTGACAAGTAACACATTCCATGCATGTAATGCATTTCAGTATTATGAACCACTGCCTTATAGCATGTATAGTTTTGATGTGCTATGGGGGCCCTTCATTGGGCAGCGATGGTATGCTGGACATTGAGGCATGACTGCGCAGGCACGCATGCCTTCTTACTGTACTGTACTTATGCACTATGGACTGCTTCCACCCTGTAGATATCCTTGTGAAGGAGCACCCTCCAGACTGGGACACAGTGCACCAGGTGGTGTCTCACAAGTGAGTAAGACAGGAGCAACAACACTTACTTGCTGCTGCTAGAGATCCCACTCACTATGCACCCCAGCAAGTTTGTGGCCTCTGGCCCTGCCTAGACAATTGCTTCTCACCCCTCATTCCCACTTTTAATGTTCCCCTATGCCTGCACCTTCACCATCCTAGCTCTCACTACCTCCCATGGTAGAATAATATGAGTCCACTACCCTGTACATGAAGGAAAACATCCTCACCTTTCCCCATAACCTGCCACATTCTAATTCCATATCAAGCCCCCTGTTTATTGTGTATCTCCTATACTGGAAGATGTCTCCCTCCATGCCCCTTGTTTATGCTCTGCAGGTAATTTCATGTTTCTATCATGTGTCTCTAACCCTCCTCTCCTCTGAGTACTTATTGTGGTTATTTAGTCTCTCATCATGTTTTTTTCTGGTTCAAGAACTTTATCTTCTTCCTCACCCTTCTCTGGACCGTCTTCAACATATAAATGTCCTTATGAAGGTGCAGTCTCCATAATTGATTACTGTACTCTAGACGAGGCCTCAAAGGTGTATTAAACCATGGCATCACTATCTACCACCTTATCCTAGTGATGCCTCTTTCAATGCACCCAACATACCACTGGCCCAACCCTGCATCCCTTGTATTCTGCTTATACATCTTCAAATCATCTGGATCGGATCAGATTTACAAACAACCTTTGCATCCTGTCTGTTAGACTGTTTCCAGCAAAGATTTCTAAGTTATGCCCAACGCTGAGTCCACATATCTTGTTAACCAGCATTTTATGTAGGATGATGTCAAGGGTCTTGCTGAAATCAAGATAAATTCATCAGATTTGTACTACACAACCTTCCTGCTTTGAATGCTTGATGTTTCTAATCCTGACCATCTATCAATTATAAGTATTGATTATAAGTAAGCTATTCTGAACATACCTACTACTGTATTTATATACTTCTATGTTTATAGTATGTGGTTGTACCACCAACAGTTACAATTTAGAGAATACTGGATGAACAACTATGCACAACCAGTGTGTTCTGCAACAGAGGGGTTCTGATTCCCTCTGACCTTGAGAGAGAAGCTTGAGAGGTCCATGGGAATCAGGACCCTGAGGTGACAGAACACACTGGTTACACATAAATCTTCTCATCTTGTATTTTTTATAGTGTATAGTATTATGTGAGATGTGTGCATTGTGTTTTGTTTTTCTCTTTCATAATGAAACTGACTTGTGAAGTCTCTAGAGGTTCTAGAATACTATTCTACCATAGAATTGCCTAGAGGAAACTTTGAGAAGATTCGTTATGTAGTAGTGATATCACTACTGCAGCAGAACAACATAATGATAAATACATACAGCAGAACAAGCATATCCCAGGCATGGAATTCCATGCATAACAGCATTCCACTATATACTATTGCATTATAGTGCAGTGTGGAATGCTGTTATGCATGTAAATCCATTCCTGGAATATGCTTGTTCTGCTGTAGTTGTTACATCATTATGTTGATCTGCTGCAGTAGTGATGTCACTACTGTAGCAGAACAACTTGGAATGACTCCACATAGTTGCTTTAGGAAGTCGTTATTTTTTTAACTTTGAACTTGCAGAAACATCCACAGCTCATTGTGTCAGTAGTTTGAGTCTACCACCAACCCTCAAGGGCTCCCCCCCAAACTACCAGTTCACAAAAACAAAGTGCAGTGCCTGAAATGGGCATGGATGCCCATACACTGTAAAAGATTGTGTGTGGGCAGTCATACACAAACAATGATATTATTGTATGTCAAGGTTTACTTGGAAATAAAGGACCTCTCAAGCTGTGATCTCCAGGTCATTACAAAAGAAACCTCTCGGTACAAGAATATCCTTGTTGTGTATCGCTGCTCTTACACAATCCTCTATATATGATATTAGAACTGTGATACTGCATACCTTTGGAATATATGGTTTTCTAACTATAGCAGGAGTGTACTATACAGCACAATGCTGGGGACTATATACTGGACACCATATGTGTGGAATGTCAGTACAAGCATATCATAAGACAGGGAAATAAATACATACGAACATACGATAACTTGCCAGCAGAAATAGACTTCACAGTCTATCAAGTCTACTTGTGTGCGTAGCTTTCACCCTTATATTGCAGCTGCCATCCCTCAAGCCCCCCTTTCTCTTCCTGAAACTGTTCAGAGTTCTTTATACAATCCTCCCATCTTGCCCTGTCCCATACCATTTTGAAACTCCACATAGCCCTACATGCCACCACCTCATCTGGAAGACAATCCCCACGCAATGCAAAAGATCATACTACTTTAGCCCTAGATGCTGTCCTCCTGCATTGAGCAGAGTTGTTTATGCTTCCTGTCACTATGACCCCCAAATCCTATTAATTCTCAGTGATCCCTAACTGTACCTCATACTTCCTCTGAATCCGAACCCATGCTGCTTCACATCCTGGAGGCCATTTATCTCTATGAAGTTTACCAGTGCCTCTGTTAGGATTGATTCCATGACCTTACCCACTATGGAACTTAAATTGACAGGTCTGTTGATACTGGCTCATCCTTTGCACCGCTCTTGTTGATAGGCACCACAGGAGCAAATATCCAGCCCAGCGGCTCATCTACCCATGTCCTTCAAACCCACCACCATCCCCCTATCAGGACCCTATCCCCATCTTTTTCCCCTTCCCTGACTGTCCCTTGCCCCACTGTTGGGAGTACCATTCTCTTCCTCTGTTTGTGACATCAGAACCTAGTACATAATATTGGACTGTATCCCCTTCCCACCGGTCCTGTCCCTGCTGCACCCCCAAAGCAGCCTGGGTTTCACATTTCACTAGGCGCCATGCTTCTCCCAATCCCCCTACCCTTCCCCCTCTAATAGCTCCATTCTCTGGCTCTCTGTGTACCTTAGGTGGTGCTCCACCTAACCTTGCTCTGCCCATCCCCTCCCTTAACATTATCTCTCCCGATGACCTGCTGATAGTAGTGCGTTTAATCTGCAGCAAACAGGACATTCTCCCAGCCTCCACAATACAGACTACAGGTAAATGTTGCATTATGTGGCATATTATCACCACTGTGCAGTTCTAATAGTTTTTTTTTTTTTTCAAACAGCACTCCGGAGGCTGGGCATCATGATCCCCATACTGTAATTGTATGTGGCTTCTGCTGTAATCTGAAAATGGCATAAGAAGACTCAGAAGATGGGCAGCATTATGTAATTATACCTTAATCCACTGAAACATGTATCCATTACTGCAGTCCATCCCAGCATGCAGACTTTCATATATGTGAATAATTGGCGATAGTAATACATTCACGTTCAGTTACAGAGTTAACTTGCAAATGTTGTTTTTTTGAAAGTTGTATAGTTGTTATTGCAGTTTATAATTTTTTACATAAGAAAACTCAAAAACAATTTTCAAATAAATCTTAGACTGTAAAAATGCTGACCGTAAATAACAGTTATAGGAAATATTTTCAGTTGTATTTGATATTACCTCTAAACACTATTGTGATAAAATAATTAGATTACAGGATGGGTGGTTGTATGGGTGAGGGCAGGAGGGAGATGTTTTGTGTTTGTAGAGGCTTTCATGTTGTGGGTCAGCTAGCATGAGTTTGTATTTAGGATAACTATTAATATTTACATTGTAAGGTATAAGGTTCCATACATATTTGTATGGTTGAAACAAAAGCACTTCAGTTATTATTGCATGTACTGTTTAAATGTTTTTTATATATTATCATAACTGTGTTGCATACTTAAAAAAATGATCCCTTTCCATAATTCACCATTCCACCACAGCTCGGATGGTGCTGCATGCATCCACCACACTTTTTGTCCTCCAACGCTAGTCCCTCAACTTTCTATCCATTCCACATTTCTGATTCTGAAAGCAACCATATAGAATCACTCATTTCTGAGTCATTCAATTTGGATTGCTTCAATAATGTGCAACCCTCCATTCCCCAAAAGGAGATTAAGGCTGGCAAATTTAGTACCCAGTTATGCAAACACATATGAGTAGTAGTTAAGTACAAATCACTTTAACCAAATAATTTGACTTACACAAACACTGTGGCCCAGATATTCAAACTGCACCAGGCTGTGGCGCAAGCCTGGGCACAGCGCAACTTGACTGCGCAGGGGCATTGACCGGGCGATATTCAACAGAGCTGTGCCATGGCTCAGCATCGGTGAATATCGTACCCTAACCATGTGCAGTGTGCATGGGACAGTGGCACTGTGCCAGCGCCAGTGGCCAGAGAGGAGCATGTGGATTCTCTAGCACAAGTTCCATTGTGCAAGGCGCAGCACCTGCGATATTCAAAAGTTGACATGCAAATGGGGCCATAATGTATGCAAGGTACACATGGAGCCATTTGCATGTCATTATGCCCCATTTGCATGCAGGTGTACAGATCCCCAATGACTTGCACCTGGTGCTCTGCCAAGCAACAGCCGTCAGGGACCAACGCCCTCTGCAGCCGGCAATGTGCCCCACTGCCCGGTCATGGGCTGCAGTACAAAAAAGAATAATCATTGTATCCCTAGTGGTCCAGTGGACTGCCAGATCACAGGCTAAGTAAATAGAAGATTAATCATTTCATCCCTGGTAGTCCAGTGGAACGCTGCCCGCCCGATCGCGGGCTTCTGTGAATTAAAAAAGATCCCTAATAACCCTGGTGGTCCAGTGGACCTACCCGCCTGATCGCGTGCTTCAGTAGAATAAAATAAGATCCCCAATATCCCTGGTGGTCCAGTGGACCTGCCCACCCGATCGCAGGCTGAAGTAGAATAAGAAGAAACCCATCATTCCTGGTGGTCCAGTGAACCCCCTTCCCCACTCACCCACTGATCCCCACTGCCCCGCTCCGCACCCATTCAGCGGTGGGCAGCAGCACCTCACCCACCTACTGCCCACCAACTGACACCGTCGGTAGGGTTGTACACCCATTGGTCCAGAGCGTGAGCCAATGGGCTGCACGCCCATACCGTGCTACACATTCAGATATGTGAATGGGATCCAAGGGAGGTTAATTGCTTCCCAGGAAGCAGAGCATGGGGTGATGAGAAACAGATCCAGAGGACAGACTCAGGCAGAAGAAAACAGTTGGTGGGAGTGGGGGGGTTGGTGTTATTTTCCACATTGTGATGAATTACTTGTCCAATGTCATGGTGAGCAATAAACAGGCAGGAAAGGATTACAAATATTTGAGAAGGCATCAGGTGAAGATACAAATTCCCAGACATTTTCCGAGGTATAACTGCTCTTCAGCAGGGAGTGGAAAATGTAAATCTCATTATCAGAAGATTAAACATATGGTTGAAGGGAGGGCGCAGCAGGAAGGAGTATGGCTTCATTGTGAACTAGCATGGCACTATACTATAGTGACATAGTTACAAACAAATGCATCTGTATTGTAAAAAAGAGAATGAGGAAACAACCTCATTGCTCATGTGAGGTGGATGGCCAACATGGTAATGGCCAAAAGGATGTGTTTCAAGAAATATACAGAGACCAACAGAGAGGCACACTGTGAGATGTACCTACAGAATGTAATGGAAACACCTGAGGCTGCACAGAGCATGTGGATTGAGGAAATGTTAGGGATAACATTGCAAAAAAAAGAGGGGCAATACATTTTATAGGTACTTCAGTGAACAGTGGAAAACTGGGCTAATGGGGGTTGGGGCAGTTAGGCACAGTGGGAATACAGAAGAGTATAAAGAAGGAGAGCTAAAAATGTCAGAAATCGTGAAACAATAATTCTGTTCTGTACAAAGTGATAGGAGTGAGGGACAGGGACCACAAACAGCTAAGTAGCAAAGACAAGAGGTGTGTGTGTGTGTGTGTGTGTGTGTGTGTGTGTGTGTGTGTGTGTTGGGGTGAGGGTTTAAAAAGTACACTCATATTGTAGTGAGTCCTGAATAGGCACACTACATGTAGTAACTCTGCACATAAGTGGAAATGATTAGGAGGCAGGGATATATAAGCCAATCAGCCTCACCTCAATAGTTGATACAATCATGGGGACACTGGTTAAAGAAATAATAGTGGCAAAATTGGAATCCATCAGCTCCCATGTTCCAAAACAACATGAATTCACTATAAAAAGGCCATGTCAAAGAACTGAGATAGATCTATTTTTTTTCAGAGCAAGTGATGAAGGAGGTACATTTTTGTTGGACAATGGATGTTGCCTACCTCAATTTCAGCCAGGCCTTTGACACCCTCATGCATAGGAGGCTGGTAAACAAGATGTGTGGTCTGCACATGGGACACAATGTGGTGAACTGGGTTACGAACTGACCAACAGCCAGGAAGCGAAAGGGCGGTGGTAACGGGGATACAATCAGGTGAGAGGGGATTAACGAATGGGGTACCCCAGGGTTTAAGGCAAGCAGTAATGCAAATAACAACACTCTACTTTACAAACATTATGGTTATGTCATTTGACAATCAGACATTAGTGCAATTCTACAGAGTCATTCAGATAACCTTTATGGCACAAGGTACATATGGGCTCTTCAGAAACACCGTCCTGGTTTTTATTGAAGTAAACTCATATTTCTGATTTTTGTCACCTTGTCCATGCTAACTTGTGTCATATCTGGACTGTCTACATACCTTGGGAGGTAGTCAACACAAAACCTGGCACGTCACCATTTCAGTTATGTCCTCCCAACCTTGCTGTACTACTTACAGTGTAAGCTAATAAGCTATGATTGGAGTAAGCAAGCAGAATGGTCTGGCATGTCAAAACAGAATGTAGTCATATTAGTTAATGGTGACCATTTTAATTTCATTGAAATTAAAATAATTATTAAAAAAGCTGATATGCACAGTAGTGTGGCCACAAAACACATGGCATAGTAACAGTGCCCATGATGCTTTATCGGCCAACCTCCCTTATCTACAATGGTAACAGGAAAAAAAATATACCAAAGCCACTCCCTGTACCCCTATAGTATCACAAATAAAACTCCCCTACAACCTTTATTCATTGCCATCAGGTACCAGAAATTGATGAAACAAGTCCCCAAAACAGTATCCGTTGGTGACAACAATAAATGTCACAGATCCAATAAAGTTTCTTGTGCCATGCTTTAGTCAAATGAATGTATGCTTGCAGTATGATTAAACCAGTTCTGTCAGCTATTTACAGAGAAGCATGGTGAGCAAGTTTCCCCATATTTTAAAAAGATGAATAACAGAGTGGGGGGTGGGGGGTAAGGTTGGATATCAATTAGGGTATGCAGTAGCCCAGTAGGCAGGGACCTAGGACAGACTAGATAGGCCAAGAGGTCCTATTCTGATGACATTGTCTATGTTTCTATATTAACTGGTACCCAAATGGAACCATAATAATTGTCCCCAATCCCCATTCAACAATGGTGCAAGAACATATGATAATTATAGGACTCACTGCCATGATGGTGTAGTGAGCCTGACCGGCTACCACAGCAGGTAGTTCCTGAATTCCATGCTCAGCACACAGTCAGTTCAGTTCAGTTCAGTTTTATTGTTCAGCATATACACCATTACAATATGCTAAAAACATTTCAATTTCATCACAAGTCATACAAATACATTGCATAAGAAAATATGTTTTCTTTTTTTTTTTTTAAATATCATAGATACCTAGATAGTTTCAAGGGAATATAAGACCTAATGGTCTATCAGTCATTTTTAACATTCAGCTTAAGAACCAAACCTTGAATTGACTAAGCCAAAGCCAATTTAGATTCATAGAAAATGTTAAATATATGAAACAATATATGATATAATCAGACCCTCAATAATCTTTCGCCAATTTTCATTTCTAAATTATCTAGCCGCCTATAGGATACAAATACTTCTATTTTCACATGTTAGTCCTGTTATCCTAACATGAATAGTAAAAAGTTACAGGAGAGAGAACTAAAGTGATATACCGGTTGGGCAGTTTTCTCACCTGCTACTCACAATAACTCAAAACTTAAAAACTAATAATTGTAACCATTTTAAGTTTCCACCCCAAGTTTATTCTTCTGAGGCAGGGAGATATTTTTCTTTATACCTCATCATTTCATGAAAAACCTTTGAGGCCATCCTTGCATCCTCTATTGTATGTGGGTGTAAAAGCACAAACAATGGATCATATTCTGCATTTACATATTTTATAAGAAAATTGTTTAGTAAATTAAACTGTGGGATTTTATATAAGGGGCACTGCAGCATAATGTGATAAAGATTTTCTTCAAAGCTCCTATTAAAACTACATAATTCAGAATGCAAATCAACAGAAGCCATTCTATTAAAATATGAATATTTGGAGCAAATGATTCCCATCCTTGCCCAAGTAATCATTTTCCTATCTGAGGGGGTAAGCGTTAAGGTTAAATAATTCTCTAGAAATGCATCTGTCTTGTCTTGACCTAACCAAATAGCCTGATATTGAGTTCTAAGCTATTCCATGTGTTTTTCCTGAGCAAGCCTCTTAATTTTCTTTTTAACAAGCTCCTTGAATAAGGGGGATATTATAATAGATTTTTCCCAATCTAACCAAAGATGATGCAGTGAGATTCTTCCAAAAATACTTTGGAGGGTTTTTACCCAGGGAGATTTGGTATTTTGTTTTTGCCAGGAAATATTTTCCTTCAAGCACAGCAAAGACAAGCAGTTAACCTGATGATTTATCATTTTTGACCAATAGCCCATCATACATATATCAGTTATTATAGCAATCGGGACTCTTCCCAGTTCAGCCCTTACTATGACATTAGATGTAGATAATGGCACCTGTAATAAGGATTTATAAAAGAAAGACAGAGGAATCTCTAAACATGGAGGGGAATCTGTGCCCCAAACTTCTGCTCCATACGTGATAATTGGGTTAATTTTAGCTTCTCCAGCCACTAATGCAGGTAATACCAAGTGTCCTGCATATTTAGTATTACAGTGTAGCAAAGCTTTAGCAATCAATCTTGCCCTTGCTGCTTGGTCCCTCCAATGCACTGACCATGCTCCATTCAAGGTAAACTTGACACCCAGATATATAAAAGAAGTCACCCTATCTACGGAATCATTATTTAAATAAAACCTTGGTTCCTTTCTTTTACCAGGGTGTGAACCAGAAATCATAAACTTAGTTTTCTTCATGTTTCTTATTAGATCTAATTGCTTACACTTATTATTAAGTTGTGTTATTTTATTTTGCAATCCTTGACTGGAAAGTGCCAATAGAATTAAATTGTCTGCATAAGCAAGAGTATGTACAGGAAGGTTCTTAGTTTTGGGGGAAAAGAGACTAGGTACCTCCTTATATATCATAAGGGAATCAATGTACAAGCTAAATAAAAGGGGAGCCAAAAGGCATCCCTGTTTTACTCCTGATGTCGTTCTGAAATAATCAGAGATACTACCCTTATTATCATATCTGACAGCCAAAGCAGTATGCATGTATAACATATGAATTGGAGCCAAAAGGTTCAATGGTAAATGTTTTTCCAATAATATTTCCCAGAGTTGAGCTCTGTTTACAGAGTGAAACGCTGCTGAAAAATCAACAAATAACACATATAACTTCATTTTGAAGAATTACCTATATTTTTCTATCAAATGTTAAAGAATATAAATGTTATCTATGGTTGAGAAAACTTTATGAAAACCTGCTTGGAACACGGATAAAGGGGAACTCACCTCTGTCCAATATTGTAATTTCTGTAACAATATTTTAGAAAAAATCTTCCACTGATATCTATAAGGCTGATTGGGTGATAATTAGATGGGGTTTGAAGATGGCTTTTTTTATGAATTGGTAGAATTATGTTTCTAGTCCATGAAGGTGGGCTAAATCTCTCCCTTAAACATATATTAAAAAAAATTGTGAAAAAAAACTACCCAGTAATTCCAGTGTGCTTTATAAACTTCTCTGGGAATCAGATAGGCCCAGGGACTTTGTTGTTTGAAAGGTTCATAATGGCATTGTCTACCTCCTGGAATGTAAACATTAGATGAGTGTATTCCCCCCTCCTAACATATCTGTCTACCACTTCTTCCCCAACATTGGAACCTATATTAAGAAGTGAGTTATAGTGTACTATCCAAGTCTCTTTAGGAATATACATCGGCGGGATTAGATTCTGATTTTTATTTCCTTTGGCTACTAATGCCCAAAAGAGCCTAGAATCACACTCCTTAATAGCTTGATACATAACTTCCCACTGTTGATGTGTAAACTCTTTTTTTTTGTGCAAGACATTTTTTATTGTCACTACGAACTTTATTTAACTTTAACATCACCCTCTTGGTTGGGTTCTTTTTTGCTTGCCTAATAAGCCTCCCTAAGTTCCCTTTCTCTCTTGCACATTGGGTATCAAACCAGGATGATGACTTAGGCTTACTGATATTTGTACAGTATATCTCTTTATCAATTTGTTGATATCCTAGATTCAATAACTGGTTAATTTGCTCACTTTTGATATCATTCTGTGTGCTAGAAAAGAGGAGGGCACAACTAGGGTAATAAATTAAATTTGATACTCCATTCATAGTTTTATTGTTCAATCTCAGTCTCATTTTCTCTTGAATTTCCACATCCACCATTAGTTTTATTGGCGAGGAGGTGTTAATGTCATAATTCCTAAAGGCAAACAAAATTGCTGCATGATCACTTTCCAGTTGCATAACCACCTCCGGTCTCCTAAAGGATGGATAACTAAGAGGGAAGCATAAGATGAAATCAATCACACTCCTACCTACTGGTGAGAAAAAAGTACTTTCCCCTTCCCGAGCCCCCTCCAATCTCCCATTAAGAATCAACAAATTATTATCCATGATAAAAGTTTGAAAACATCTCCCTGCCTCATTAACTATCATAGCTGTCATTTTTCTTAGTTCAAGGTCCAACATACAATTGTTCTTGTAAAAACAGTAGATTATCAAAATTTGCTATCCTAGCATTAAAATCACCTGCAAATACAGTATCTACCATATTTAATTGTGTAATTGAATCTATTTCCATAGTTAGTTTAAACCAAATATCATATGTAGGGTGAGCATGAAAAATTGGGAGATCTAAACATTCATAATCAATACTATACTAGAGTCCCAATTAACTACTACCATGAGAATTTCAGGGGTAGCAGAGTAACTTTTTAGTACCCTTAATCCATCCCTGATTTTTATCATGGTTGCTAAACCTCCCTTGTTTCTCCCATGCATTTTCCCTTTAATTGCAGGGGCATAATTTGATTTGTAGCCATTAAGATGGGGCTATGTTAGTGCCCATGTTTCTTGAAAAGTAGTGGCTTCAAATCTAGAAACAAAACGAACCCATTGTGGAACTGCAGATTTATTGTGAAATCCTGCTATGTTCCAATTAAGAACATTGAAAGTGACAGTACTTATTAACCCCCTGTCACATTCTAATGATATGTCAAGATCTTGACATTCAGATGTTTGTAGTCATGGTAGAGTTAATCTAGATTGAGCATGGGACTCTCACTCATTTGATGCCACCAGATAAATGTCCAACTCATCCAACAAGTATCTGTTTTCAAAAAGTAATGCTAATAATTGTGCAGAACAAATAAAACAAATAATCTGGGTTACCTTTTTACCCTCCCATACCCTTTCTACCTGAGCTAATTCATCAGTATGTATTTGAATTTTGGTAATAGCTGAAAGAATCACCCTAAGAAGGGGTGCCAAATTAGCAGTGGTTTCTCTCTCCAGTGTATCTATCCCAAAGATAGAAAACACTTAACATTCAGGAGAGACTCCAAACTCCCAATTTAGCTGAGCTAGAGTAGAATTAAATTTGTCATGTGATAATATTTTTTCTGGTTGTGTCCCATTATAGGTGCTTTTCCAAATTGTGGCCCAAGTAACTGGTGATGATAACAGCATTCCCAATGAATTTATCAGACCTTGCTTAGCCCACACTTGTTTTGCCATACCCATATTAGGTAGCATAAAATAAACTGATTTAGTAGGGTTGAAAATATCCCTAGTTAACAAATTAAGTGCAGCAGCGACTGCTGGTAGCCCCAATTCAGCTCTTAACAAGTGGCCTATCAAGTTCATCAATGAGGCGCTAGATTCATAATTTTTAACATACATCTGATCTAATTTAAAAACTACTTCATTACCTGTGCATATTAAATTGTATGCTTCAGGTTCCTCCTTATCAAAAGGATGGGGATCCTCTCTCAGTAACAGTGGATTACATCCAACGCCCATTTTAGACTGGTCTATAATAGTAGAATTCTTTGTGGCAGTTGTCCTTTGGTCCAATATGGGGTTAAATATCCCCGTTCCATGTTCTTTTAGGGGAATTATTTCCTTTGCCATGGGCCTGTTTACTACATCAATGTTCCCCCTATTTAGTGAGTGAGGATATTCTTGGGCCATCTGTGTCCCATAAAAAATAGTTTGACCATTAATTTCTGCTGTTATGATAGGTCCCTTTATCTTACTTCATTTTTGGGCATCTTATTATTATTCTGTTTCCTAGATTTATTGATTTTAGATTTTCCATTAGGTTTTGTCTCCTTTTTTTTCTTATTGAGCCCATCTCTTTTTTATATTTTGGGGTCTCAGGTATAATTAATGATGAAAATTATAGGTTATGCTTAGTCCTATGAGCCTCATTTTGTTCAACCAGCTGTGAAATTTGTTGTTCAAGTAAAGTAAACCTCTCTATGCAAAAGCGTGACAAATTTTCCAGGGCTGCTTTAATACCATATTATGCTTCTAACAGCACAACATTAGACATCGCTGGATTAGCTAGAGCCTTAATGGTATATTTGGATATAGTATCAGGACATTGAGCAAAAAAATCCTGATCTAACTGGATATTCTGCACCTCTTTGTCCATTTTTCCAAAAATCTTACCTGGAGATCCATTTAAAGTTACATTCATAGACTCTTCTTTATCATCTAAAAACTAACAGCCTGTTCTGAGGTTTCCAATTGGCTAAATAAATTCATCCTTGGTGGAAAACATGGAAATACCCTCATCCTTCACAACAGAGGCCCCTTAATTTGCACCGTAACACAAAGAGTGAGCCTCTGACTCCCTTGTCCAACCATCTTGGGTGGGAGCCCCTAAAGACTCTGTTATTTTAACTTGGTTCCTCAAAGGGACCATTGTTTAGTCACATAAAAAAATGTGAGGGCATCCAACTGTTCAATATTGTACCCTTCTGAGGTTTCTTTGACCTTTTTAAGAAAAAGTCAGTCATTTTCCCTTGAGAAGTTGTGACTCCATTGTTAGGTGTAGTTATTAAAATTTTATTTTCATCATATACATCATTTACACTATTTTCACCCTCAATGGACTCATTACACAGTGGTTTTACCAAGGCATCTTGACTTAAATTATTTGAAAATGGCAGACCCTGATTCAGGTCTGTCTCTTTTTCAAAGTTTTGCTTAATATGATTAGGTTCTGGTTTATATCCAGAAACGTCAGATCTAAAATCGTAAGCAGTTTCCTTTTTGATATAATAGGGTGAAACGGACAATGGAGTTACTCCTGAGAGTTCTTTTGGGGTAGAGGCCATAATGACTAGGTCTTGAGTGTATACACAACAGTGATTCTTAACCCTCTGAGTCCCATTTTGTGGTTTAATCCCTTTACTTTTTTCCATTATGTTCTTGTTCACCACCTTACCACTGTGTGTATACATAACATAAATTTAATTAGTTAACAAGTTTAAACTCAATAGACCAAGTTCCCTAGATATTTTCTTACTCTTGAAAATAAATTAAAATACCAATGAGAAAAAGGACCAGACTCCCAATAGGAGCAATAAGAACAGGCAGACAAATGGAATAATTATTATAATTAACTACTTATTGAGCAGCTAATTAGAAAATAGTAAGCTATCTATATGGGAGCATTTGAGATACAGTATCTGAAAAAAAAGGGGGTTCTTGAGAATTTCCATTTTCCAAATGCAGTCAATGGTGTACACTGCAGTCTATTAGTTCTTCAGTTCTTGAGGTCTTAAAGAAAAATGGAAGCTCCAGAAATTCAAAGGGAAAAGGGTCAAATTAGGAGGTTCAGGCTCAGGCAACTCAAACAGGTAAATGAGATTTGTTCAATACCAGGAATACAAGAAGACCCAGCATGTAGTCAAAAATTCACTTGAGTGATCAATGGAGAATCTCTTCCCCGATAAGGAACCAAAAGGCCCTTTAAATATGTCCCAGCAGGAATTAAATTGTCCAAAAACTCTCTGCACAGACTTTAAATTTTCAATACGCTCTTCGTCTGCCACTAAAAAAAAAAAAAAAAAAAAATGCTATTAAGATCAAAGAAATAAAACTGAATATTAAAAATACCTTAACTGCTATGACAAATACTCCTTGAAAACTACTAAGCTGCTAGGGCTATTTCTTAAAGAGATAAAAATAGTTTTATATTAAAACAGGTTGTATGTACAAAGCCTTCAATACAAAATTAATTAACTCACTTGCAGTATGGCTAGGTTCATTACAGAGTTGTTAGAAATGTCTGGGGTCGTCGCACAGTGGACAACATGCTACAGTAAGCCGGTTTAAGGAAGGATTGAGTGTTGCTCCAAATTACAATATTTAGTCAGCAGACACCCAAGGAGTTTTCAACCAAAAGAACCAAAGTGCAGCGTGCAAAAGTAGTGGCCAGTAATGTAAGCAAACATTCACCCTCTCCTTCCAAGTTGAATAACCAACTTCCAGTGATCCCACTTCAGGGAAATGGGTGTGTCTTATAAATACGCAGTTACGTCATGACGTTCGTTTGTGGCGCAAAACTTAAAACACCAGCAATTATATATATCTTTAAACTAAGAAAAATTATTAAAAGATAATTCTCAAAATCATAACAACCCTCGAGCCATCTGCAGTAGTAAAAATTTGAGTAAAAGTTTAAGTAAATAAGAGTAAAAAAAAAAAAGGGAGGCTGAGAGGAATATAGAGATTACTCAGAGTTATGCCGTCCGCCTATGATAGTTATTAAAAACTACAAACTCTAGGTAGCAGGCTACTATTAAAAATGAGTCCTTAGGTTAATTAGGGAAAAAGAAGGAAAGTTTCAACTCTCAGCTCTCACCTCGCAGAACCCCCTAATAATTCTGCAGCGTCTCAGAATCTGGTGGGTCGCTGACTATAGTAATCACCAAACACATTCAAATAAGCACAAAAACACAAAAGCACATCAGCAGCTGAAAAGGTACACTTTCCTTTTTCACTCTTTCATTTCATTTTTCTCTCTTGGTCATCCATTGTTTGCCTATTTAGACCCTCTGCAAGATATTTGGAGTTCAGTCATCAGGCAAGGCTTTCTCCACCAAAAAAACTCCTAGGCCTGGAGGCTGAAAAACAAAGGGACAAACAAGGAGGACTGGCGGCGACCACACAAGTCAGTCTGGAAAGATTTACTCACTTTGTAAATATAAGACAATGGTGGCATACCTTTTAAAAATGAGTAATAAGCATTGGGTAAATCCTGCTACAGCAGCCTCATGCAGCTGCTCAGCGTGCGGCGGTCATCCACCTCTCAGTTGCATCCTTCAAAGTCCTCTAAGTTCAATTCAGATTCGGGGGAGAAGGAAAATGCAAGGCCTTCATACAGAGCTGATGCTCAGAAAATCATGCTAATTCCACCATTTAATCATTCAACACACTTTGCACCAGTGGCACTCTCACCACTTCTTGTTCTCCTCACAGTTGTCTCCCTTGGCTAAGCTTCCATGGGCCTCTGTCCAGCACACAATCAAAGATAATGGCCGGCTACCTGCACTGCATCTGCACACATCTGTGTCTGTCTGATGTCTGAATTGTCAATGAGCATACTATATAGTGCATGCACACATCACAATACAGTACTCACAGTGACAGTACAGTCTGCAGCCAGCCACATATATGTGTGAAGGAAGTGCTGGTAGCAGGCTATGACCCAGATTTAGTGATTGCCGAGGAGGGGGGCCATGGTGATGAGCAAGACCAACTGGGGAGCAGGGTGTGAGTAGAATACAACACCAGTGCAGGTTTCCCAAATAGGAATTATTTGTTCTAGCATCATCTATGGTAGAGGAAGGAATGTGTAACATTTCTTCCTGCAACTATCGGTGATCAGAGAGGGGTCTTCTGACATGTATTTATATCACTATCATGGATTGTGAACCACAGCACAGTGTTGATAATATTCACATCTCCCATATGGGAATAGTCTAAGTACCATTATCCCACCACTGGCTGGAAAAAGGGTATTTAGAATTTCTCCCACTAAGAGATGTATGTGAATACAACAATCAGGAATGTGGCAACATGAATCTTCTACATTTACAATGCTGACAGGTCACAGCCAGGTTTTCATTCGCACTGGCGATGCAGGCACCAATTTTGAACAAACAGCCATATGATTGGTACATGCTCCATTTGTGAACCTCACAGGGTGCAATTTCTGAGACATGGTGCCTCTTGCACCATTTAGTATTGACACAGACACCGTGCATCAATTAAATGGCTTTGAAAATCAGGACAAAGATTTTTATATGCAAGTGTCAGGTTATACCAAAAAAATGCGAATGTAACATTCATAAGCATAACAGTAAAACCAAAAAAGTATTAATGTGTATGCAAATCAAAACACATCTTACTTATGTGGTGGGATATCATCACTGAGTGGTCCATCAACCAGAATAAATTCATTCAGAGAAGACTGCAGCACGTATATATCCAAGCAGCATGACTGAAAGCCAGGATGATCGGTGATGCACTCCAGTCCTTTGAATTCTTCCCTGTGGTAATTAATAGCACTGTTGTAGGTGCAGCATCAATTTTTTCTAGCAGTTGGCATTTGCTGACATCAGCCACATTCACACCTGTTGTGAGACATGGGTAGCGACATTATAATTAGCAGCTGATCATCATTTTTGTGAGGCAAATGAACTTGTCAATTTCAAATGTAATTTCATTTTAAAAATCATGAATTATGCTCATTTACAATTTCAAGAGATTAGTACATGAGCATGTGAATTAACTCTCTGATCCCTGTCAAATTACCAGAGAAGTATACACTCCTAACCTGTCATCAGATAAACCTTAGGTTATACTTCCACATTAGGCATGTATGTGTGTATCTTACTAGATTTATATCAGTTCAGCAATTACAAATTTTGAATTAATGCATCAAATGTAACCATTCTGTGACTGTGTGAATGAGGTAGAGGGCATAGGGTGGGCTAACATTCAACTACAGAAATAATGCACAGCTTTGAATTCCTATACTCCGTGTTAAACATTCACACAATGGCCCAATTTTCAAAGATCCCAGCATGGCGTAAGGTGCTTGCGTCACAAAGAATAGAGCAGATTGCACCTGGCACCAAAATATGCACTGGGTGTGATTCTCAAAGGCAACCAGTGTCAGCCACAGGCTACCTGCCGCCAAACAAGCCTTGTGCAACCCCTGCATCCAGTAATGGGCTGCGACAATGTGATAGAGGACCATGCAACAGACACAAGCTGCAAAAGTCACATATATGCGAATCACAGAAATTGCCCGTAGAGAGATATCGTGAGTACTGTACTTTGAGGCCATCAAGGGCTGATCTAATGGATACTTAGAAAATTCTGTTCTTTGTGAAATGCCTGTTTGTGGCAATGTGCTGTAGGAGGCGGCCCCCCTCCCAATCCACAATGTGACCCATATTACTAATATGCTCCAATCTCTGGTTGTTCTGCATCCCCACTACCCAATCCCAGATGTTGCTCCATTCAAACATAAGCATTCCTTCACCCCTCAATGGTAAAAGAGCATGCCCCATACCACAGTCTCTATTGTTTCACAACACTAACTAATTAATTGTAGCCAACCCCAACACAATATCCGATGGTGCCCAGTTGTCTATTATAGTATTAGACCCCCTTCCCAGATTGTAGAGTGCACCCCCATCCATGATAACACAATGTTGCCCGCCTTTGAAATAAAAACTGTAGCCCCTGGCCCAGGTTGCCGATTGTCCCCCCCCCATGTAGCGTACTCCACACTGGTTCTACTCCTCATCCCAATACAAAGCATGTGCCAGCACAGCCCTCCTCTCACCTCCATGACCAGTGCCTACTGTACTGTGTACACACTCGTGCACTTCGCAGTGCTCACTTATTGAAATTTCAGTCAGTGACATCTGTGGAGGTGAGAGGTGGGCTGTGCTGACACCGGCTCTGAATTGGGATGAGTGGCATAACGGGGGTGCAGGGTGCTATATGGGTGGAGGGGTGGGCAATCAGCTACCTGGGTCAGGGGCTACAGTTTTAATTTTAAAGATGGGTACCATCATATATTGGGGACTGGGGTCACAGTATAACATGGGATGGGGCTTCTAATACATAATTGCAAACATTGCAACATCGGGAATTGGGACTGTGTGGATTATATTGACAACTACTGGTATGCGGTACTCAGAGTTACGATTTACCAATGCCAATTCCAACTGCTGCCTTCAACTTCCACTCACACAGGGAGAATGGGCCCATATCACTACCTAGAACAAAAGGTCATTGCATCAGTTATCATACTGTATTTTGTATAGCTGAAATGAAAACCATGATGGGGTAAGATACATCTCTGTGAAATTAAAACATGGAACTCTAAAAGCGACAAACAGATTTATGGATGGTTGCAAACTACAGGACTTCAAGCACCCATCTACCAAAATCAAAAAGGAATCATACCCAAAAAATATTACAGTACCACCCTCCAACCCCATTAACAACACACAATAAAAAAATGACCGCCACCATTTCTGCACATGTAAAGAACATCTGGTAATGATTATAGTGGCAGGGAGACAAACAGAATGACAGCTGCAGGATATAGAACAACATGGCATTTCTCCATGTTTACTAGTGTGTAAGATGCAGGGAGACATGTGATAATGTTTGTATGTGTATAATGGAGGTGCCAGAGTACCATACTGCATTAGAATAAACCACTAAATGACAAATATGAAATACATAATGGTAGATGGTACTATAATTAGCACAATGAAAACAAGAGGAAATGTGAAATATGATTAACACCTATTATAAACTAAACAGATGTGGACAAAAGGAAAAAAATATAGTCAAGTGTAAAATACTGAATTTTCAATTATGAGTGCTGTGAATTTTACAGTATCAAAAAAACAGCACATCTAAATTACAGTAATACATACAGTTCAGTACAGTATGTATGACTGAGGAAAATTGTGTGCAATACCAACAAGGGATGATACACATACATATATGATTTTACAGAACAGACATATTACTAAGTTTCACCATGCAGTCTACAGATGACCACCCCAATCACTACAAAACACAGTGTATGATCACAGACACAGCAGTGGCAGTACAGCTATGTACAACACAGAGTGATAGCTGAGCAATACCAACAACGCTGCACTTCGTGAACATATGCCAGACTGACACTCACTTCACCCATTGTGATGCTCATGTAATGAATAGACATGGAGAGCAGTTCAGTTGCACAGTACTCACTTAGGACAACTGGTATATGAACAAATGGAAAATAGCTATTCATGGACTTCACACCATCAAGCCCCCACCCACCCTCACTGAGGTCAGTACATCCAAAAGTGATCTGCCCCCCAAACAAATAAAATAATTAAAAATCACATGTCAGTAGGTGCTCAGATGTGATCCAAGACAAAGAAAAGCATCTACCAATGGTCAAATGGTCACATAACATGACAGCTATCAATGGAGTTCAACACCGGAAGTGTATCATTACAGCGAGGGCACAGTATTTCATAGTAAACACCAAGGGAGTAGAATACATGATTTAATACAGTAAAAACATTTTAAAATTACCATTCATTAACAGCAAGTTCGCCATCTGTATCGGTGGGCACACTGTCAGATGTCATGCTGTCATTGTCACTTGTGGCATCGGCAGTGGCACTACCTCCTGCTACAATAGGCTCAAAGGAATATGGCTCTATTGCTGCACTGAAAGCAACACAATCTGACTCCTCTTATTCATCAGAGGATGCCATGCTGACACAATTTGATAAATACTAGACCTGAAATTAGATTACAGTAACACAACTGCAAAATAAAAAGCTCTATGGGCCAGTACGTACGGTGCTGTAAAGGAGACTAGCAGGACCTCTAATTGAACTCAAAATTACTGCTCTAAAATGATGT
Organism: Neoceratodus forsteri; assembly: GCA_016271365.2. Taxonomy (NCBI): domain Eukaryota; kingdom Metazoa; phylum Chordata; order Ceratodontiformes; family Ceratodontidae; genus Neoceratodus; species Neoceratodus forsteri. The sequence goes on from CM057450.1 coordinate 1,398,189,668, forward strand.
CAAACCACATTCTGCATTCACAACCAAGCACTGAAAAGCCAGAGCATCAGTACATAATAGTCACGGTTTTAAAAGTATAAAATCTCTTGTTATAAACATTTTGTGACATTAAAAATAACTTACACAGTTTCCCAGTAAAGAAGTCAACACACAGTACAGTGAATACATTTGTTTTATTAAAAAGCAGTAAACAAGATTACCAATGATCTTTAAGAAAGTATCAGTGTACTTCAAGATAATAGGGCATCTAAGTAGATCCTGTATACTTTTGTGAACCTTAGGGAGGGTATAAAAGGTAGTTGTTTTGGGGCTGTTCAACCGTTAAAAATATATATTCTGTAGTGGTGATCACATTTTCTTCTAAGCCTCTTTTCAAAACAGAATCATGTGTATTTTACTTTCAGGTGTGGGATGTCTTTGTACTCTTTCATAAAATTTGGTGTTATACAGTTGCCTATTTCTTGTATGGACTTGATGGCATCCTCTACAACAAATCTCCCACCCTTATCCTCTCTTCTAATTGTTACAGTATGTCACCATTGTTTTTAAAACCCTCCAAAGCCAGTATTTTATTAAATGTATTTATTTATTTATTTATTTGTGAGAATCAGTTTAGAACCTTTGATCCAGGGGCTCATTTACAAAGGTACCTCATCACAGTGAGGACATACATAGGATTTTAGATTACACAGTACAGGTTTTCTCAAATAGGCATTTATTAGAGGTGCCTTGTCACACTGTGGTCAAACAAAAAATACATTTGAGTTACAGGGTACAGGTACTTGAAATAGTTCTTTACACAAGTTGGTTACATATGTTGAGCAATCTACTGGCATTACCATAAGACAGCAGGCACTGGCCAGGTTATACTTAGGTATGGTGTGCTGGGAAGGGGTGGAGGGGTGGGCTAGGTGGAGAGCCACCCGGCGGGCATTGTCACGGGTGGAGAGGTCGAGGTCGGGCCTCATTCAGAGACAGGAGCAGCTGCGAGTGTTGAGGACTTGGCTCCGAAGGGTGGTTTTGAATTTGGAGATAATGGTGGCATTGGTGATGGGGGCAGGGAGAGAGTTAAACCAGAATGGGGCTCTGTAGCAGAAGGACCTCTTACCATGAGTGATTCTTGACCTGGGGACCAGTAGAGCGGTCTTGTTGGAGGACCATGTTGCAATTGTATGTGGGATCCGGTGGATGGATGCAGTCACCCCTGGAGGGGAGAGCCCAACTAGGGTCTTTTTTGTGAGGAGGCAGGTATGATAGCGAAGCCGTTCATCAAGGGTCAGAAGTTTAGCATTGTCATACAGTTGACAGGTGTGTGTGAGCCTGGGGGCACCAGTAATCAGTCTGCAAGCCTTATTTAGGGTTATGTGAATTTTTTGGAGGGCAGTCGTGTCGGCAGCACCATAAACTGGTAAGCCATAGTCTACAAGGGACAGTACTGAGCACGTAACAGCGAGCTGGAGAGCATTTGGGTGGAGGCAGTTTCTACGGCAGAAGAGGATGCCAAGCCATATGTTGATCGTGGATGCAAGTGCATCAATGTGGTCGTGGAATGTGAGGGCTGAGTCAAAGGTAATCCTGAGGTATTTGTAGGAGCAGACTTGTTCCAGAGGTTGTTTGGTACTAGGAAGGATATGGAGTGGGTGGTTGCTAGCTTTGTTTTGGGGGTGGGAAAAAAGCATAGCTTTGTTTTTTTTAAGATTAATGATGAATCTGTGCTCCTTAAACCAGGCATCTGCCTCATTGAAGGACTGTTGTAGGGATTCCTGAAGAGAGGTGGGATTGCGGTGTGTGGCAAAAATGACAGCATCGTCAGCATACAGAAGCATTTTGCCAGAGCTAGCACTGGGCAGGGTGTTCAGATAGAGTGAGAAGAGAAGGGGGCCCATGATGGAGCCTTGGGGAACCCCTGAATGTATGGGACGGGTATCGGAGAGTGTCCCATTGATTTTAACACACTGTGACCAAGCGTCTAGGTAGCTTGAGCACCATGCTAGAGGGCCAGCCGAGAGGCCAGTGTGGCAGAGGATATTCAGCAGAAGAGGGTGGGAGACAGTGTTGAAAGCCTTTGATAGGTCGATGAACACTGCACCAGCTAGGGAGATGGTGTCCAGGGAGGAGTGAAGGAAATTGGAGAATTCAATTAGCGCAGTGCTGGTACTGTGGCCAGCATGGAAGCCATGCTGCTCTGGGCATAAGATGTGATGCTTGGACAGATATTCAGTGATTTGAATGGCCATCACTTTTTCCAGAGCTTTTGAGGGGCGAGGGAGGATGGAGATTGGTCGGTAGTTGTTGGTCAAGGACCTGTCACCTCCTTATGAATGGGGGCGATTATGGCTGTTTTCCAAGCAGTGGGAAATTGTCCCAGGCAGAGCGATTGGTTTAGTAGGCTGGTGAGTGGGGCAAGGACTTCATCTAGCACCAGCCTGAGGATACTGGGGTCCAGTGAGTCGCTGCCAGGACTGTTGCCCTTTAATGCTTTGATTAGGATGGGTCTGCCTCCTGGGCAGGTACCTTGCGCAGGTGGAACCTGGGGTGGTGGCAGACAGGGGGAGGATGGTTTGGGGGAGGATCAAAGAAATTACTGGGGAGGACTGAGCTAAGGTCGATGAAAGTGGTGTTGAGGCAGTTTGCTATGAAGGCAGGATCGGTGGAGGTAGTACCATCACTAGTGAGCTGAGATGGGGGAGGGGAGCGTGACTTACCATTTAACTGTTTAATATTATCCTAGAAATTCTGGGCCGAGCCCCAGGAGGAGGTGAGGGTGGCCTGGTAATGGTCAGCCTTGGCTTTTCGGACCGCCCAAGAGCACTTATTCCGGGCTGCATTGTATGCTTGTCTATCAGACAGACAGCCCGTTTCAGTGGCAAGGTGCCAGAGGTTATCTCAATTTCTAAGCAATTGTAGGAGGGCTGGGCTGACCCAGGGTGCATTCTGTTTTTTTGGATTGGATTTTTGTGAAGGGTGCAAAGAGATCACAGGCCTTGTTGAAGGTTTGGGAGAAGAAAGCAAGGGCAGTGTCAATGTCGGGTGCACGCTGAATGGGGGACCAGTTTATCTGGGTGATAAACTGTCTAAGTTTTTTCAGCCCACTGGAGGCGCCTGCGGAGGGTGATCTGTGCTTTGGGTTTGGGATTGGGGACTGCTCAGAGAAATAGGATAGGGGAGTGGTCACTTAGGGAATCTGATAGGATCTGGATGTTTTGGATTTTTTGGGGTCGGTTGGTGATGATTATATCCAGTAGGGTGCTGGTTCCTCTTTTTGGGTTTATTCTAGTGGGCTGGGTGATGAATTGTGTCAGGTCTTGGGTGGAAAATGTGTCTCGGATTGAGGAAGAGGAGGAGCTGAGCCAGTTTATGTTAAGGTCACCAACTAGGATTTGCTCCGCCGTATGGTGAAGGGTGGCCAGTTAGTCAGTTAGTGATACCAGAGCTGGGTTCTGTTTTTTTGGGGGAATGTAGGCAGTGGTGAAATAAAGAGGGCCCCTAGAGGGGTCAGGGGTGAGTTTGAGGGTAAGGGCCTGGGCCCCATTTACAAGGGCAGGGGTAGGGAGTGCTTGTCCAGTAATTGTGTCCCTAGTGTAGATTGCACAACCTCCCCCACGTTTACCTACTCAGTCCTCCTGGTATAAGGTATAGCCAGGGAGGGAGACAAATGAGTCAGGGGTGGATTTGGACAGCCAGGTTTCTACCAGGGCTATGATGTCAGGTTGATGTGCCGTGGCCCAGCATTGGAGGGCGTCAAATTTTTTCAGCAGTCTGCATATGTTCATGGAGGCTATTTGGAGGCCAGTGGGCCAAGTTGGTGGGTGGGAGGGCTGGGCCTGGGTTGGGATGTATGTTGCCAGAAAGCAGAAGCAGGAGGACCAAGGATGTGCTCGGGGTGGCAGCAAGTCAACTTCCATGGTGCACGCTGGGATGGGGAGGTGGCCATAGCGGTGCAAGGAATGGGCAGGGTCGAAAGTTTGGGAGGGCAAGGACGAAATCCAACCATGGAGAGTCAGGATAGGCAGTGCGGGGGTAGATAGGGGGTGGGTGCTGGGGGCCAGGGTACATGGTCAGTGTAGGGTGCGATCGGACTAGGTCAGGGAGAGTTGGGGGTGTTGTGATAAGTGGGCCTGTGAATATGTTTGGCTGGTGAGATGTGTGTACTAGCAGGAGAATGAGGGGGAGACATTTGAGGACAAGGGGCGCAAACATAATGCCTATGTAAGCAGCAGGGCAGGAAGGGTTCATGTATCTTGGCTGCCCCCAAGAAAGCATGGATACCACTTTGGATTAGTGGTAGGGTCACAGACTCTGGTGGACAGGGTACAAGGTTGCTGCTCCATGTGTTTGTCTGTGGGGCAGGGGCAGGATTGGGCCTAAATGGGGAGAGAAGACAAAGGGTTAAATTAGTATGCAGCGGGAGGACAGAGTTGTTACTGCGCCTGCGTGGGAGAATGTCCCAACACTAGCTCCCAGGGAAGATGGTGATATCACACCAACACGATGACAAACCAGGTAAGTTAAAGATGCAAACAGTATTTACAGAATCATGCCTATCCAGACTTCAGACCCCCAGAAAAATGCAGTCGCTAGAGACTCGCTTCAATAATGGCACTGAAAACAGTTGAAATACCCCAGAGAAGCAGTCGCTAGAGACTCACTCTATAATGGCACTGAAAACAGTTGAAATACCCCAGAAAAGCAGTCACTTGCAATCCCCCCCCCCGACTTGCAGACCCTCCAGGTTAGATGAGAAGGCAGGTTGATGCTATGTCCACGTTTAGTGTGGACATTTCAGTGAGTTTGTAGCTGGAAAAGTCTCTAAATAACACCCCTCATGAGGGTGCACTTGGAGGAGGTAGTTTAATTACCTCCGTGCCTATTGGAGCTTGTGGAGCTCAGCTGCTGCTGCTGCTCCATGTGTTTGTCTGTGGGGCCAGGGGCAGGATCGGGCCTCCACGCCCATTGGAGCTTGTGTAGCTCAGCTGCTGCGCTGCTGCTCCGTGTGTTTGTGTGTTATGAAACACTTTGTCATTACCATTATCTGTAATCAGGTTTTTCAAGTCCATTTCACAATTTCTCATAAAGATCTCCAAGAAAATGTAGGTTTAGGTCTCAGCTATAGAATGGCTGTTGGTGTTGTATCTTCTATTCTTTCTTCTTGTACAAGATCTTCATTATTATTTACATTCCTCCCATCAAAAAATGTGAGTAAGTTTAATTTGCGTGTAAATCTGGGACTATCCAGTAGAGTGGAAAACTCATATGTCTGTGTCCTAGGCACAAAAGTTAAACCTTTATTAAGAACATCAATCTCATGTTCATTAAGAGTGTAGCTGGATATGCAGTATGCGTTGTACTTTATTCATGTATTTCCTTTGTGATTTTAGCCCTCTCTGTACCTGTTGCCACCTGGATTTCCTTCTACCACATCTCATTGTCCTCTTCCATAATGTTGGGGGCCTGTGGCCTTGTTCAGTCAGCTGTTCCTCTGTAAGCATGGCATGGCAGGGGTGGGCATGGCTTAAAAAACACACCTTAGGGGTTGTGCTTGAAGCTGCTTCAGGTTCAGAATCCCTTGTCCCTGTGGTGTAGTCCTGGACTCCTCTATCTTCATTAGCATTCATTTTCAAAATACAGCATGGTGTACAGGTGACATAACTATGTAAGGGGAGGATAAGGGTGGAAGTATCGCACATGATATCATTAAGAACATACAAGAAATAGGTAACTAACATAGAATTCTATGAAAGAGTACAAAGAGAATCCACACCTGCATTTAAAGAATACTTTGATTCTGTTTTAAAAAGAGACTTGGAAGAAAAGTTGATCATCTACATAGAATATAGACTTTTAACAGTTGAACCCCTCCCCCAAAAAAAACACCATTTATGCCCTGCCTAAATTATCAATTTGGTAGAAAGCATGCACATGAACATAGAATGGTTGCTAGTCACTTCAGATTTTGATGCACTGTACACCAGTGTACCACATGGATGTAGCACTGTGGCCATAGATAATTTTTTTACAGGTAAGAAATTATATCAGTGAAACCCACAGGGCATGGATTTGTGAATTGCCTCAACGTGTATTCAAAAATGTTTTTCCAGGGTTGACAGTACCCCCAGAAAAAGAATATCGCCATGGAGGTAGCTTTTCCCCCAGCATGGTGAATCTGTACATAGGACTTTGGAGGATGGCTTATGTGGCGCCCCTCCACAAGAGTGGCCCCAAGGATGAACCGGGGAACTAAAGACTGGTGAGCTTCACATCCATCAAGGGTAAGCTGATGGAGACTATCCTGAAGGAGAGGCTCGTGGCCCTCCTAGAGGCCAAAGGACTACAGGACAGCAGACAGCATGGCTTTATATGTGGCAGATCCTGCCAAACCAACCTGGTGGAGTTCTATGACTGGGTAACTAGGCAACTGGACAGGGGCCATGCAGTGGATGTTCTGTATCTGGACTTCAGCAAGGCATTCAACTCCGTGCCACATGGGATGCTGGAAAGTAAGTTAGAAGGCACAGGAGCAGGTGCAAAGCTGGTGAGATGGGTAGGAAACTGGCTTCAGGGAAGGCAGCAGAGAGTGGTGGTGGGTGGGGAGCTGTCATACCCAAGGGTAGTGATGAGTGGTGTTCCACAGGGCTCAGTGTTGGGACCAGTATTGTTTGCGATATTCATTGCAGACAAAACACTGGACATCAAGAACAAGATCAGTCTGCTGATGATACCAAGATGGGAGCGGTGGTGGAAGACCTAGGGGGATGGCAGGGGTTGCAGGATGATCTGGCAAAGCTTGAAACCTGGTCAGACACCAGGCAACTGGGGTTTAATGCCAAAAAGTGCAAGGTGCTGCATTTTGAGGTGAAGAACCCAATGAGGAGTTACCAGCTGGGGGGAGTGCAGCTAGCCCAGACAGAGGAGGAGAAGGATCTGGGGGTGCTCATTACAGGTTCAGTGAACAACTCGACACAGTGTAGGAAGGCATCTGCAAAGGCCAACAAAATGCTGGGTTGCCTTGCAAGGGGTATATCCTCGAAGAGGGAGGAGGTGATTCTGCCACTGTATACGTCATTAGTTAGACTGCACCTGGAGTACTGCGTGCAGTACTGGCGCCCGTATCTGAGGAGGGACATTAAGTTACTGGAGGGGGTGCAGCGCAGGGCGACAAAGATGATCAAGGGGCTGGGGGACTTAACATATGAGAGAAGTCTGAGGCAGTTGAACATGTACTCACTGGAGGAGAGGAGGGATGAGGGGGACATAATTGAAACCTTTAAGTACATGAAAGGAATAAACAAGACAGGTACAGAGGGGCTGTTCAAAGTAAGGGAGGGGAGGGACACCAGGGGCCGTGATATGAGACTGGAGGAAGGAAGGCTCAGGAGGGAGATGAGGAGACACTTTTTTACAGTGAGGGTGATAGCTGGGTGGAATGTGTTACCTGCAGAAGTGGTATCCAGTAGAACAGTGGATTGCTTCAAAAGGGGATGGGACAGGACAAGGGGAGGGTCAATGGAGGGGAAGGGAGGGGCAGCTGCAGAATAAGGGGTGCTAGCTGCATATTCGAGCAGACTTGATAGACCTCTAGGCCTTTATCTGCTGGCAAATTTCATAGGTTTGTATGTTTGTAGAATTAAGTTTTTTTTAACATAGTAAACAATACCTACTATGGTCAAGTGGATGTATAGAAGCACTTTATTGGAGATATGGTGATGGTGTGGTGGCTATTGATGAAGAAGCTGCACAACTGCAAAGCAATTTTGGAAACCACAAACTCAGATTTACATTTTAAAATACAGTTTGACAGGGAAATAATTGAGTTCTTAGATATTTCCATTACAAAACTTCCAAGCAGGGAATTAAAAGCAAATTTGTTTAGGCAGACGACTGGTCAGAATTGTATTTTATTGGCTAGCAGCTTCCACCACCACCATAACATCACCAACATCCCAAAAGGTTAGTTCCTGTGAATAAAAAAGAACTGCATGAACCCTGCTGACTGTGAGACCAATGGGTCCTTTTCACAAATGACTACATGCCATGTATGTGTGGCATGTAGGCATGTCCATGACTGAACTTTGCACAGTGGGATCTGGTGGACCCCTGTGGCATTCACAACAGACACATTAGTGCCTTACACACCAGCTCCCCCTGCTGGCTGTGCAGATATGTACCATGGGTGGTCTGGCCACATGCTAGGGGGTATGCCCACAGTCCATGCTATTCAGTAAGGCATGGAGTTTGTATGGAGTGCCTGGGGTCACAAGTTATGCTATGGGGACACTGCTATAACTTTTACTGCTCCCTAATGGACACCTTCTGGTGGAACTGACACAGGAACCCCTGCCACACTGCTGACCCAGCTCACTGGGCTCTTGGGGATTGCTAGGGGCAGCCATTTGGGCAGTGGGCCACTGGACCTCAAATCTCAGTGTCCTCACCTTCCCAGGATCCCCAGCACACATGCAGCAGGGGATACACTATGGAACTTAGGCCAGGCATCCCATTGGATGCTTGCCTGCACCCTGTGATCCACCCCCTCAAGCTGTGCACCAGGGGGTGGGGCAATGGACAGGTGTCCTGCAGGTGGTCACAGTTGTGAATAGTGCACCCCCTTTGCCTATCCAGGGCCAAGTAGCTACAGTACATGGGTGTTATACACGCATTTTGCACATATTTATTTTATTTAGTTTTTGTTGACTGGGTAAGTGCACTAGACAAATCCTTCCTATTTTCAGGCACGACCCAGGGAAGGGGGTTACAGATGAATGCTAGCTGACCTTGAACCAGATTAAGCTGTTGGTGGTACTTTTAGTGAATGAGGGAAATTTAGCTAGGACACCGGGGAAAGTCCCCTACTTCCTGCTTCCTGTGAGCAGGGGGGACCCATTTTCTGGTGGGACCAAGATGTCTGCCGCTGTCTTTGTGATGGAGGAGGAAGGAGGTTTGGTTGGGGCTGAGGTAGCCCAGAGTATGTCAATAGTTACTGTACCTGCTTTTGAAGAACCAGTGGTGTCGGTGGCTGGGGTGCACCCTCGGGGTGGCCAGCAAAACGCCGATTCAAGTGGGCCTTTGCATTTTTTGGAAATGTCCTGTTTGAGTCTTGTGGAGAAACAACATTGCCTCGAGGAGGAAGTTTTGCGTGTTAGTGACTTGTTGCAGAGGGAATGCCGGACCGCGGTTTCAGAGGAGGACCGGAAACGGACACGATTGGCTACTTCGCCGAGTGCTGCTGAGTCTGAGGGGCCAAGCAAGCTTCTTCCACGGTGGAGAGACCTATCAGGGAATTGGACAAGCCTTCCAGGGATTGGGGAACTTTGGTGGAGGTCCTGGTCGCGGAGGCGAGCGTTCGCGAGGGCTGGATGGATTCCAATTTCTGGAGGCATATGGAGACCGGAGCAAGCTGTTCCTGCTCATGCAGTGGATGAACAGATAAGTCCTTGTGATATATCTGACTCTATAGGGGCTGTCTTGAGTACTGAGGCAATTGTTTCCCCTACCCCCCTGTCTACAGATATTGCTGCTGATTTAACTATGGGATCTCGGAGAGAGGGGGGGGGCTGGAGATGTGAATGCTTCCCCTAGCCTTCCTGAGTCAGTTGTTCATCCTATCTCTAAACCTTCTTATGCTAGCCATTTCAGACAGCCGCTGGAATTGGCAAAGTGACGTAATGCTGTTAGATTACGTTATGTGGGTCCTAGGGATACTCCCCCAGATAGTTTTTTTGTTGGGAAGACGTTATTGAAACACAGCATGGGTTTTTTTCCCTCAGAGGTATATGCATTAATACATGTTCCGGGGGAATTCACCTTTGACGTCAGCTTTTGCACCCCTGCCTTGATGGAGTTGTTTTGGAGTCGATATCTGAATTTGAAGACTAACCCACTATGGTCTGACTTTATTGTATTACCTTTGTCTCAGCAGGCCTATAGGATCATCACAATCATGTTTCGGAATGAAGGGGTGAATATTGTTGATATTGTTAAATGGCTGTCTAAATCTTGTGATATTCAGGGGAATCCAGTCCCTATTCTGGATGAAGAGGGTTTTGGAATGGGGTTGGAAATTTAGGGTAAAACTTCATTCCACAGATTCTGGCTTAATTCATCTGCCTATTTGCTTCTTTCTGGGGAGAGATAAGGGGTTTCTTTTTTATCCTGGGCAGCCTAGGGTTTGCTTTAAGTGTGGGTCTCGAACCCATATTAGTACCTCCTGCACCGTCCTTAAATGTTCTTACTGTGGGGAGATGGGTCATCCAAGTGCCCATTGTTTTCAAACCTCAAAATGCAATCTTTGTGATGAGGTGGGTCACACGTTTGAAACCTGTCCCTTAGCTGCCAAAAATACTGCTGATGCTGATTATGGGGTACAAGATCATTACATCCGGGAGGCAGTTAGACACGGTATTCCTACTAAGGGAGGGAGGGGCCCTGATATTGACGGGGTTGTTCCCCCCTTGGCTGACTCTGGTTTGTTAGAATCAGGTGATTCCCAGTTGACTACCATGGTTCCGCCTGATGTGGGAGCTGTAGTGGGCTTTAGGGTGGATCGGGGAAGGTGGGAGCATCGTCCCTGTGTTGCCAGATTGAGAGACTCCGGATGCTGGGTTTGTGGTGGTTAGCGAGAAAAAGGGGAAATCTGCCAAAGGGAGGGGGAAACTAGGGAAGAAACTAGCTGCACCTGCTCCTGTTGTTTCTATGGCTGACCCGAATATGTTTTCTGTTTCGGAAGAGTGTTCAGTGGATGATCCTAGTGGGTCTAGGCCTCCTCTACCTTTACCTGGGTTAGAATCTACTGAACCTGTGGTTGACCAGGTGGGCCCTAGACCACCTGATGGTAAGATTGGCAGGATCACAAGGGCATCTAGTAAGGTGAAGTGAATGCTCCCTTGCTGGGCTCCTTGTTCCCTTCCACCTTCGGGTGGCATCCTTAAATGTGAACAGTATTAAGACTCCAGAAAACGACGAGAACTTATTCATCATTTCTGTCTGAAAATCTAGATCATGCTTTTCTGCAGGATGTTCTTTGCATTCCCTTGAAGAGGTGGAGGCTGCCTCTGCAGGTTGGATTTGGGGACTGTTTTTGGTCTTTGGGTGCTGACTTATGTAGTGGGGTTGGAATATGTTTTTTTCATTATCATGTCACTGTGCTACATCAGATAGAAGTTCTGGCTGGCAGGGCCTTGGTTCTCGATGTTAAATGGGGTTCCTTATACCTGAGGTTAATTTCTGTGTATGCTCCACAATCTAAGTTTGACTGGGTTGCTTTGCTTAATTTACTTTATCCCTTTTTATGCTCTCCTTATTACATTATTTTGGGTGGGGATTTTAACTGTTCCTTGCCTTTACAAGTGGCTTCAGGGACAATGAAAAAGGTGTATTGTGATGAGACTAGTTTGTTGAAACTCATCTCAGACGCTGGTTTGGTAGATGCTTTTGGACCCTCTACGGGAGGGTCTCGGGACACTTATTTCTGTGGACCAAGGGCTTCCAGGATTGATTTCTTTTTTCTCACTTCTGTGGTTACTGTTCAATCTAGATCTTTGCAGGATGCTGCTTCCTCTGATCACAGATTACTGAGACTAACCTTGGCTGATGTTCCTGCAGCTCGGAGAGGGCCGGGTATCTGGAAATTGAATTCTGAATTGTTGCATATCCCTTGTGTAATGGGTGGGTTAAGCTCGCTTTTGCTGCCCAGGAAGTCGGTTTCCTTTTTGTATGATGATTTAAATGTTTGGTGGGAGGACACTAAATGAGAAGTTCGGGTTTATTTTAAGGTTGTGGGTCATTTAAATGGACAATTATCACATACTGAGTTACGGTATCTTAGGGAACGGCTTCATTTTTTATCCATTAATAGATGGATTCTTGGCCTCAACTGTCAGCAACAGATTGCAAGTGTGAAACTGGAATTGGCTAAGGCTCAGTCTCAGGTTTTACGTGATATGGAAATGAAACACAAATTTAGACTTTGTGGCAGGAAAAAAGATACTTTGCCTTTTGAGTACTTGACATCACTCAGACATTTAAGAAGTATGGCGTATCTGAACACCCCAGGGGGTGGGCGAGTTTCTACCAATGATGATATTTGGGAGGAAATTCATGCCTATGTTTCTACGTCATTTCAGAGCAGGATGCTTTCCAAAGCCGCTATCTGTGATTGGTTCGCTGGTAGATCAGTTCCGGCCTTGTCCTTAGCTGACCGGCTTGAATTGGTGCAACCTATCACAGTTGAGGAACTGAGGTCAGCAATTTGGTCTTTACGATTGGGAGTTACACCTGGGTATGATGGGTTGCCTCATGATGTTTATAAACTCTTATGGGAGGTTTTGGGAGTTGATTTCTGTTTGGTCCTGAATACTGGGCTGCAGTCTGGGGTACTCCCTCATAGCATGATGCAAGGTGTGCTACTCCTTCTGTATAAAGAAAAGGGTGACCATGGGGATTTGGGTAACTGGAGACCTTTGTCATTATTGAACTCAGGTTATAAGATTCTGATGAAGATTTTATGTCTGAGGTTAAGGAAGGTTATGGGTACCCTTTTGCATCCGACGCAGTTTAGTGGGGCTCCTCTCAGAAGGGTTCAGGATGCACTGATCTTACTTAGAGAATTGGTCTCTAAAGGTAAGGCTGGAGAATTATTTGGACATTTGGTTTGCCTGGATCAGTCCAAAGCTTTTGATCAGGTAGAATATATTTATCTCTGGGAATGTCTGTCAAGGTACGGATTCCCTACCCAATTCATAGGATGGCTACAAACGTGCTATAGGGGCATTACTTTGATCCCCTGTGTGAATGGCTCGGTGGGTAGGGAAATTGAGGTCCATAGGGGGGTTCGGCAGGGGTGTCCATTGAGTCCCTTGCTTTATGTGCTTTCTTTAGATCCCCTCTTACATGCCTTACACAGTACCGATGACATTGTTGGATTATCGATTGGCTGTAGTGATCCTGAGATAGTTACTTTAGCGTATGCTGATGATCTGATTTTAGTTTTAGTGGATAAGGCTTCTGCTATGGCGGCAAGGGAGTTGTTGAGTGTCTTTTCTAATTTGACTGGGTCCTCAATTAATTGGCTCAAAAGTGGGATTCTACCCTTGGGGTATGATGCGGCTGATATGTCCTTGGTTTGGGGTTTGCCTATTGTATCTGGCTATAGGAAAATTCTGGGTATTTACTTTGGAGGTCTAGATGACCACAGGTATAATTGGGATCAACAATTGTTAGCAGCTGGTAGTAGGGTTCAGCTATGGAATAAGGGCTGTATGTCCAAAGCTAAGCGTATTTATTTGATTAAGTCTTTTTTGTTGCCATACTTTTTATTTATTGCCACGGTTTTTCCCCCTCCCATCTCTATGGAGGCTTCTCCTTTATGGAGTTTTTTCTGTGTTTATGGGATAGTAGGCTAAATCCCTAAAAGGGTATTACGCATTTACCTCTTAGTGAAGGAGGTTAGGGATGGTTAATCCCGTAGTGTTTTTTCAGAGTATTTTTCTTTTTTACAACTTAGTGCCCTTCCTTAAAGGGCAGACTATGATTTGGTCTCCATGGGTAGCAGATGGTATTGACTTTATCTTGTCACAGTGGGGAATGGACTCCTTTATTGCTCATCAGGTTAGGGTGGGTGCCTTGTCCAGTCATTTTTGCGTGATGTTTCAGAAATTGAAGACGTGGCATGTTGTTCGCCGCTTGCTTCTTTCTCAGACACATCAACAATTTTATTTTTCCATATTACATGATTTCTTTTTCTCTGACCCCTGGTTTCATGTTAGGCCTCCTGCTGAACAACATGCTAAATTACAGTTCTTAGTGAGTAAGAGGGTGCCTAGCTATATGTGGGATTTTTTATGGCTCTGTTTACATAGGAAATTAGGAGTGAAAGGAGACAGGAAACATAAAGAACTGACTGAACGATATTGCCCTAGGGAGGAGACCTGTTTGGGACTTGTTGAAACGATGGAGCATTTTTTTGTAGAGTGTCCTTTTACTGTTTCATTTTGGTCTTCTTTTCACGATACATGGCCTTTGAATCCCTTTCGGGTTCTCTCACCTGGCGTGTGGGTGGATGGGGTTCTACCGAGCTCCTGGATTGTGTATGATGCAATTACATTGCGTCTTGTGATGAGCCATATCAGTTTTCAGTTATGGCAAGCTAGATGCTGTCTTACTCTTTGACAGAAGTTGCTTTCTGAATCTCAGATAGTTCACAACATACGCACAGCTGTGTTTACTTGGAGAGGGCAGGAGCAGGGAAAGGTGCATTCTGAATTGTTCAAATTATGGTGGAGGAAGATGACCTGGTTAGATGCAGGGTGAGGACCTTGTGTCTGCCCAAACCCTGTATTGGGTTATGATGGTTTCCCTTGTGCTGTGAGGAAGCCCTTCTCTGCAGAACCTGGTATGCCTTCACTGTTTTCTGTATAAATATATGTCCTATGATATCTCTACATAGACAGTCTTGGATTTTTATTTTTGCTTCTGTATAGCTTGATTGCTTCTTTGCCTTTTATTATGATTTGTACTTTGCTTTTTGTGTGGTAATGCCATTTTTTCTTGTTGAAATGTGGTTTTGTGAAAATAAAAAATTCCCCAACTCTTTTAGTGGGGGGTATGTTTATTCCTGTTTCCTTTCCCATTTCTAGGATGATGCATGATTGTTATACTTCTTTGAGTTTGTTTCCTTTATGATTTGTTTATTATTTTGTGTGACTTATCACTGTTTGTATTCCTTTTTGATTTATTGTTGTGAAAAAAAAAAATTCCCCTACTCTTTTAGTGGGGGGGGGGGTTCTGTGATGTTTGAGGTGATTGTATTGATGTAATACTTTCTTTTGATTTTTTTGTTGATTCTTTTCTTTTGTGTTTTGTGATGTATGCTGTAATACCTTTTTGTTTTATGTGTATCAATAAAAAATTCCCCTACTCTTTTTGATAAGTGCCACAGGATCTTTAAAATCCACCTGAACTACCACCAATCCAGGCAGATGGGACCTCGATTTTAACATCTCATCTGAAAGACGGCACCTCAGAAGTGCAGCACCCCTCTCATGCTGCACTACAGTGTCAGTACTGGGATATTAACCCAAGTGCCAGATGTGGGAACTGAACCCACAGCCCTCTGATGTCCCGGCCTCAGAGGCGAGTGTGCTACCTACTGAGCCACTGACACTGAATCTGATATGATATGATATGATCTGCACTTTTGTGAATAGGGCCCAATATGAGAGAACAAGTATCCAGAGTCAAACAAAGAGTTATAGGGACAATTTGTTAAGTGCAGCTAAACAGGAGATAGATGCTATGCCTAATACTGCACTTTTGCAAGGGAGGAATTATAGGGGAAAACCTCAGATGGACCCCTAGCTTACTGTTGGCACCACCTATGGGATGAAAGCAAAAAATGTGGTAGAAAAACCTTATGACTACTGGGAGTGTTCCTGCCCTATCTGTACTTTGTAAGAGGCCTCTTAAAACCTCTTACAGGAGACCTAACAACATAGCTGACACGGTGACATGCATCTTCCAACCTATTGAATAAAATTGTTGGTTGCCTAAGCCTCCAATGGGATGCTTTCCATGTGGGAAATGCAATATGTGCCCTATGGTCAAAAAGACATTTACAATTGCTAACCCCAGAGACAGAAAATACATTCATCTGTATGATTTTATTACATGCAATACTGAGGGGTTATCTACATATTAGAATGCAAATCTGGTGCATTCCATATTAGCCACACAAAGCAGATACTTAGGGAGAGGTTAGAGAGCATCTGAAGGCTATCCAGAGAGAGACGATTGGGAATGCACTATAAAAATGCACAGGATAAGGCACAACATACTATTAGGGCAGTGAGATTAGAACAAAATTAAAAGGAATCCTGGAGGTAGAGATTTTGTAAATAAACAGGAGAGAACAATATTGGATCTACAGACTAGGAGCATTACAATAGCTAGGGCTGAACGTAAAATTTGAGATCAAGACATTTTTCAAATGATTTCCTGACCTGCTGGGGTACAGTATATGACATGTGTTTGTGCTTATTTATTTTGGTATTGTGTTACATCACCTCTCACCTCATCCCTTTCTAGTTCTTTGTTTTTTTCCCTCTCCTCCCTTCCCCATCCCTTCCTCTTTTATAGTTGCTTTGCTCAATGTTGAATGCTTTCAACCTGATTTGTGTCACATGTATGTTTTTTATGTTTGCAGATGGGAGTTTGATTTGGATGAGAGTATCAGCAATAAAAAATGAATTTGTCTATGCTGATTTTGCTCTTCCTTGTGTAGCATTTTTAACTCCATTTTTATATCACTGCACGTTGTTATTTTATTTTTGTTTTCTGGACATGGCAAGTTAAATTAACATTGAACTGTGGATTTCCTAAGCATCAGTTCAGTGAGGCATTGAGTAGCATTACCCCACCTCCTCTCTTCATCATCATCATCCCACCTACCCCCTACCCTACCTGCCACTGTCTCCACCCTGTCTCTCCTCTCCCCATCCCCTCCTGCCATCATCTCCTTCCCACACACCCCTGTCACCCCCTCCTCATCACCACCCCTTCCCCCTTCACTACCACCCCCTTGCCTCCATGTCCTACCTTCCTCCCGTCACCCACCCCTTAACTGGACTAGATCAACTCTGACTGATTCTCTCCTGCTTGAAATAATGCTGTAATAATGTGCAAATGCTGTTCACTTTGTTTGACTCTCTGTGCACCAGTTTATCTGATGTTCTCTTGTAATTTTTGAAACCAGACATGGTCAGCTCAGACTGATTTACTTCTGCCTGTCATATTCAGCAAAATATGCCAAATCCTCTGTATGACAAATGTTTCAATTCTCTTATTTGTATTGTTTGTCTGATTGTTGTAGTTATTTATTTATTATTTTAGCTATTTTTCCCTCTGGTCGTGGACTACGGGGCCTCTCTCAGGCATCCTGCCTGGTGATAAAATGGCCAGAAGGGTGGAACACTGGCTGAGGGACAGAATCCAGAGGGTGGTTGTGGGGAGAGGGGAGTTATCTGGCACCAGAGGTCACCGTTGGGGTACCGCAGGGCTTGGTCCTGGGACCGGTGTTGTTCAAAGTCTTCATCAATGACATTGTGGATTATATAAAGAGCAAAATCTGCCTATTCGCTGATGACACCAAGCTCTGTGGGAGAGTGGACATAGCTGAAGGGATACAGGACCTACATGATGACCTGGACAAGCTGAGGATGTGGTCCAGGATCTGGCAGCTTGACTTCAATGCAAAGAAATGCAAAGTTATATATACTGGAACCAATAATCCCAAGACAGAGTACTACCTGGGTGGAGTCCTAGTATCTCCATCAGAGGAGGAGCAGAGGGACCTGGGAGTGATGATCACTAGTGACCTGAAGCACTCCACACAGTGCAAGAAAGCAGCAGCAAGGGCAAACAAGATGCTGGGATGCATAGCTAGGGGGGATCAGACAGTGCCACCACTGGCAGCTACTACTTCAAGACTGCTACTACCCCCATCTACTACAATCAGGAGAAAACCTGATGTAGTCTAGAAGCACTGAGATCAATATGGTTAAGGCACATTTACCAGAACTTACTGCTTAGAAAATAATGAAAAAGTGACTGTGATGGCAAGCAAGTCCCAGACTAGATCTCTAGTTTGTTAATAGTCTCCTCCTGAGTCTGATTTTTTACAGCTGTGTGGGCCAAGCTCCAGAGATGTTATGCTATCATTAGATTTGTGTAAGAGCACTTTGTAATCACATGACCAGACTAGTGGTGGGTGAAGTGGCAAAAATTCGCTCGGCGAAGTGATTTGCGGAGTAATGCGGAATCTGCGAAGTGCTCCGCAACGCAAAGCGGAGTACTTCTCATTATGATTGGGAATGTGAAGTCTGTAGAAAACAATGACCTCGCATTATTCCACCTTCCCCAAAGCAGTTCTCCACCAATTTTAAGGCAAAGTAACACTGAAATCAATGTACTTCGCATCACAGCCTTGTTATTGAGTTCCACGGTGAATTTGCAGTGCTTCATGGGATTGCAGGTCACATGGGCTTTAGATTGTTCTGCACAGCCTCAGTTCTGTGTAGTGTGTGTGTGTAGTGGAAAATGGAGACAGGTTCCCCTCTGAGCTCTGCGATTCAAATCCTGTAAAAGCTGTTAAAAAAGGCTTTTTGAGACATTTTTTTTGCTCAAAACTTAGTACATCGATTATAGGAAACCCTCCTGTGCTCATATCATCGAGTGTTTATTGTTTGTGTGTGGATTTTGAATGTTAATTTAGAACAGTCAGTGTGTGTACTGTGAAGTGTGTTTTGGGGGAGGGCATATCTGTGGTGTAGGAAGGGCCCCTAGTGCTCTGCAGCAAAATTTTCTGATTTCTGTGACAGGGCTCCTTGGTTTCTGCGGCAGCATTTTCTGATTTCTGCGGCATGATTTATTTATTTCTCTGGCAGAACACAGTCCTGCCATTGGTTAAATATAATGTGATGTCATCAATGACATCATATGCTGAGCATAGAGGAGGGGCTTCAGGATAAACAAGATGGGAAAGAAAGCCTGACACTATGGAAAAACAGTATATTTGAATACAAATTCACCAAAAACAGTGAATTCTGTGGCACCATATACATTCTGTGGCATGATACAAATTCTGCGGAAAATTCTCCGACCGCAGAATCGCAGAATTCCAGGGGCCTTGGGTGTAGGTAGATTAACTGGATGAAAAGGGCAGTCTTTCTGTTTTGGTTATATTTTTCTTGTATAACTGTGTTAATGTACACACAGTAATATTTTCAGTAATTCTTGATATTTTTTTGCTGATTGTTGTGGTGCAGCAGTGTATAATTTCAGTTTGTTTAAAATATTTGGTTATATTACTAAAGGTTTTCAATTTGCTATGCATTACTTGTAGTGTGTGTGTGAGTGTGAGTGTGTGTGCGATGCATGCGTGCCATTAAATCAGATGCTTTTTATTGTGCCACAGAGTAATTGCAGCAGTGTGAACCTGCTATTCACTGCACCTGCATGAATTTTTTTGTGCTGCCTGTGGTATCTTTACTGGTAGTAGTGAACTGTTACTGCCGTGCACTACCCCCCCAACTGGCAAACGGTATTCTTTTCCAAATTTGGATTTCTGATGGTGAGAACTGGTTAGGTGGTGTTGTTGTGCCTTTGCATCTGCATCTCTTCAGTGTGCAGCACAATCTTAATCTGTCTGCACATTTGCATCTCTTTAGGGCCCAATTTCCATCTGTAACTTAAGTCACAGTTGTTTCTTTGGCTTCCCTTCAGAGTACTGGTGTGGTGCATACAATTCACGATCACGCCTCGAATTATAAAATTAATGTTTTGTAGTATCTCTCCAGGCTTCACCACTGTACCCATTGATATGAGTTTTCAAACTGGTGAGTTTTGTGAACAGCCAGATCTTCAGGGAAGTACAGCCATAGGCAATCACGTTCCCACTACGTTCATCAGCTCCAACTCTGAGAAAAATAAATTCATGTTTCATGGTCACGAATGCAGTCATGATGATTCACGATCACATCACAAATCACAAAATTCATGTTTTTACTATTACTTGCATCATGATGTAACTAAGCCTGTTTTGTAATATCTCTCCAGGCTTCACCACTGTACCCACTGATATGAGTTTTCAAGCTGGTGAGTGTTGTGAACAGCCAGATCATCAGGCAAGTACAGCCGTAGGCACTTGCATTCCCAATACGCTCATCAGCTCCAACTCCAAGAAAAATAAATTAATGTTTCACAATCATGAATGCAGTCACTCATGATTCACGACACATCACGAATCACAAAATTATTTTTTTTACTAGTTACTTGCATCACATAAGCCTGTTTTGTAGTATCTTTCCAGACTTCACCACTGTACTCATTGATATGAGTTTTCAAATTGTGGATTTTTCTGATGCAGGTCTTCGTCATCACTGGGGAACTACAGCTGTAGGCATTCACGTTCCTGTACAGCATGTGAGTTACAGTACTGTAAGCCATATAATGTGTGGGGGCTCGGGGGCTGCCAATATTGTTGTCACTCTGCCTTACTTCGGGTTAAGGAGGAATGACAATGAGAAGTCACAATCACAATAACAAGGTGAAGTGGGCATTTCATGCTGGCCACTCTGCATAGTGGAGTGACAATGCAAAGTGCCCACTTCGCGGACACTTTGTCGGCAGAATTTATATTTGCTGCATCTCTAAGATGGGAGACTTTGCATTTCTTGTTACGGTCTCATTTCAGTTCATCAGCACTAGGGAATTTTCTGGACACAAGACAATAGCATTTTGGGGATGAACATTAATTCTGGTGACTTTGTCTCACCACTGCCCACATGACTGAGTGTGCCATTAATTATGGGAGACTTTGCATTTCTTTTTTACATTCTCAGTTCACTTCATCAGCACTGGTGAATTTTCTGGACACAAGATGACAGTAGCATTTTGGGGATGCATATTAATTCTAGTGACTGTGTGTGTGGGGGGCTACCAATATTGTTGTCACTCGACCTTACCTCACATTAAGGCAAATGACAATGTGAAGTAATAATCACAAGGCGAAGGGGGCATTTCATGCTAGCCACTCTCTGTAGCAGAGTAACAATGCGAAGTGCCCACTTCATGTTCACTTCTCCAGTGAAATTTAAATTCACTGTATCTCTAGACCAGACCAGTGTCTGATGTGCTGCCACAGTGCTAAAGCTGTACAGAATCGGAAAATTCTGAATCCATAGAATTGCAATGAAATTTTCACAAGATTCCATGACATTTCATGGAATTTCATTGGAATTTCATGGAGTTTTTAACATTTTGTAATTTGGTTATAACTCAGCCTCAAGCTAGAGCTCCACTTTGGCATATATACTCCTTGGGTCATTGGCCATCATTGTTCCAAATATCATGACATTTAGATTGATAGTTTCAAAATTATAAGTACTCAAATGTTGTCATTTTATTGTTTGTGTGAAGTTTCATGATCATTTTTATCTGCATATACCTTAACTGTCTATTGGGTCAGGGATCTTAAATTTGGCCTGATTTCTTGATGATAGGTGTTCTAGCAATGTGCCAGATTCTATTACAATATGATGCATTGTCTCAAAATTATATGTGCTCAAAATCTGTCATTTTTTTTAGGAAATGTCATGAAAAAAGTTCATCTGCATGTAACTCAGGCACCTTTAGAGCCAGACATATGTAAATTAGCACAGATAACCTATGTGTAATGCTTACTGACTTTTCTAAATATGGAGGGAATTAGATAAGAGATTTTTAAGTTACAGAGCTTCAAAACTTTGGTATGTAAATATTTGCAAAACTTTGTGAAAACTCAAAAATGTGGATGTTTGTAACATCTCTTCTCATTCATGCATAGAGTTAACATTTGACACGTACTGTATATCCATAGTCAGTGAATCTTGGTGTCTAACACAACTGGATAACTTGGTTAAGCAGTTTTAATTTTGCAGAAGAAAAAAATGATTGGTACATTTTCTCACATATTTATGATAGCATATACTTGATGAAGCATCCAAAATTGTTTTTGTGGAATTTAACATTAACAATGCATTTATTACTACTTCATTGGATAAGCTGGGCTGATCTTTTTGCAGTCCTGCTGTTCCTGTCTGGGTGACTATCCCCACCCCCTTTCTCTTTTGGCATAACTAGATTGACTCAGTAGAACTACTGATCCCACTGATATCCTCTTTGTCCTTTATAATAGAAACATAGAATTTGATGGCAGATAAGGACCGCTTGGCCCACCCAGTCTGCCCATTTCCCTCCCTACTGGATAAGCTGCAGATTCTAGTTAACCAGCAGCCTACTTCTTCCTACCCCCACCCCCTAGACCTGCCTTATGACTGTCCCATGCATGCTTGAATTCCACCACTGATTTTGACTCCACAACCTCCTCCGGAAGGCCGTTCCATGCATCTACAACCCTCTCTGTGAAAAAATACTTCCTTAAATTACCTCTGAGCCGCCTCCCCTCTATCTTCAAATTGTGCCCTCTTGTTCTTGCACACCTCTTTTTTTGAAAGATGCTACCCTCTTGGACTTTGTTGATTCCCTTGAGGTACTTGAACGTTTCTATCATGTCCCCCCTCGCCCTCCTTTCCTCAAGGCTATACATATTAAGCTCCTTTCGTCTCTCTTCATATGTCTTCTGGTGCAGACCCTGCACCATTTTAGTTGCCCTCCTCTGGACAGCTTCCATCCTGTCTATGTCTTTGCAGAGATTAGGTCTCCAGAACTGCACACAGTACTCCAGATGGGGTCTCACCAGCTGTCTGTACAGAGGGATAATAACTTGCTATTTTCTACTGGTGATGCCTCTCCCTGTGCATCCCAGTATCCCCCAAGCCCCTCTTGCTGCCCTCTCACATTGCTTGCCCACCTTTAGGTCATCTGATATGACTACCCCCCAGGTCCCTTTCCATTTTTGTTGTAGTTAGTATCTCACCCCCCATTGTGTACTCTTCCCCTGGGTTTTTGTTTCCCAGGTGCATTACCTTGCACTTCTTAGCATTGAATCTAAGCTGCCATACATTTGACCATTCTTCTAACCTTGCCAAGTCCCTTCTCATCCTTTCCACCCCACCCTGTGCATCAACTCTGTTGCAGATCTTTGTGTCATCTGCAAAGAGACATACTTTTCCTTCCAGTCCTTCTGCAATGTCACTTATAAAGACATTGAAGAGGACCGGTCCTAATACTGAACCTCATGTACCCCACTAGTAACCCTCCTTTCTTCTGAGTAGACCTCATTTACTATAACTCTCTGTGTCCTATTCTCCAGCCAATTCTTTACCCAGGCTGTCATCTTGGGACCCAGTCCCAGGCTGGCTAACTTGTATATTAATCTTTTGTGTGGGACTGTGTCAAATGCCTTGCTAAAGTCTAGGTAGGCCATGTCCACAGCCCCTCCCTGATCTTCTATTTTGGTCACCCAGTCAAAGAAATCTATCAGATTCATCTGGCATGACCTTCCCGCTGTGAATCCATGCTGCCTAGGGTCCTGTGCCCCTCTGACCTCTAGATACTCGACAGTTCTTTCCTTCAGAAGTGATTCCATCATTTTCCCTATCACTGAGGTTAAACTAACAGGTCTGTAGTTTCCTGATTCTGCCTTGCTCCCACTTTTGTGAAGGGGAATCACATCTTCCTCCTCCAGTGCTCGGATACCACCCATCCTCCCATGATTTGTTAAAAGGGTAGTCAGTGGTGTCACTAGTTCTACCCTTAGTTCTTTTAGAAATCTGGGATGAATCCATCAGGCCCCATTGCTTTGTCCACCTTCAGTTTTAAGAGTTCTTTCAGAACCCTTTCTTCTGTAAATGGGCTGGTATCAACTTCTGTATCCAGAGTGTTCCTACTGTTTGTTTTATGTACCTCCCCCTCTTCATTTGTAAATACTGAGCAAAAATATTTGTTTAGTATCTCTGCCTTTTCACAGTCTCCCTCTGCCCACCCTCCCTCCCCTTTATTAAGCCTCACTATCCCTCCCTTGGTCTTCCTTCGCTCCCTGATGTACCTATAAAAGGTTTTATCCCCCTTCTTAACTGAGTTGGCTATCTTTTCCTCGGTTTGGGCCTTTGCTGTTCTGACTGCCTTCCCAGCCTCCTTTTGCTTTAACTGATACAGTTCTCTGTCCTGCTCCTTCTGCGATTCCTTGTACTTCCTGAATGCTTTCTTTTTCTCTTGAACCTTCACTGCCACTTCCTTTGAGAACCATAGTGGCTTCTTACATCGTTTTGTTTTATTTATTTGCTTCACACAAAGGCTCGTTACCTCAGTGATGGCAGTTTTTATTATTCCTCATTGTTCTTCCACCCCTCCTTCCTGCCCATTTGCTAGTGCATTCCTTAGGCACGCACCCATTTTGGCAAAGTCAGCCCTCCTAAAGTCCAGTACTTTTGTCTTTGTATGGCTTAACTCTATTGCTGTGTTTATTGTGAACCATACTGTTCGATGGTCGCTAGTTCCCAGATGGCTACCCACTTCTACATCTGTGATCCTCTCTCCATCTCCATTTGAGAGAATCAAGTCTAATACTGCTCCCTCTCGAGTGGGCTCCAGTACTAGTTGTCTAAGTCATGCCCCCTGTAGGGCATCTAGAATAACTCCACTCTTTGAAGTGGCAGCTGCAACTGCACTCCAGTTAACATCTGGCATATTCAGATCACCCATCAGCAATATCTCCCCTTTTTCTGCCATTCTAAGTATACTTTCTATCATTTCCTTGTCCATTTCCTCCCTGAGAAGGGGTCTGTATACAACCCTGTGCAGATTGTGATGCCATTGCCTGTCTCCAAATTACCCACAGTGCTTCTTCCTCCCTGTTTACCCTTTTGTTCTGTTGCTTTTATTCCTTCCCTTATGTAAAGAGCTACTCCTCCTCCTCTTTTACCCTCCCTGTCCCTCCTGTAGATAGTGTATCCTGGTATGTTTATGTCCCAGTCATGTTTTTGTGTGTACCATGTTTCTGTGACTGCCACGATATCCAGATGTTCCTCCTCCATCAAGGCCACTAATTCAGGAAGCTTGTTACCCAGACTATGGGCATTGGTACTCATTGCTCTCCATTTTTTGATGGCTTTACCTTCTGTTGCAGCATCCCCCACTGACCGTTCTACCTGGGTCTTTTTCTCATTTAGTACCCTGTTTTGTAGGGAAAGGCTGGGATTTTCCTGCTGCTTGTCAGTGCCTCCCCCTTTGACTAGTTTAAAAGCTTGCCAATTAAGCATTTAAACCGATTGCTCAAAAGACTTGTTCCCTTCCTGGACAGATGCAGACCATCCTGCCAGTATAGGCTGGTGTCCCTCCAGGTGGAACCCCAGTCCCCAATGAAGCCAAACCCCTGTGCTCCACACCATTTTTTCAACCATTCATTAAACTGCATGGTGCTAATTACCCTCACCTCCCCCATGCCTTTGACAGGCTGCACCTCTGAGAAGGATACTGTGTGTGCTACTTGTCTTAGGCCCCTCGCCAACTCTGCAATGTCCTTCTGCACTGCTCTAATTTCATGATAAGCCAAGTCATTTGTCCCTAGGTGGACAATTATGTCCAGCTCAGACTCCCTTGCAGCTGTTCTCGTGATCCTGAGGATGCGCTTCCTGTCCCTCCAAGCCATGGCACCAGGCAGGCACCTTACTTCAGTTTTCCCAGCTCTCCCCAGTTCTATACCCCTAATAATTGAGTCCCCCACCAGGAGCTGCTTCCTTTCCCTGTGGTGTCCTCTGCCTCCTTCCTGTGGGCCTCCCTTGTGACAGTTGTCATCAGTCTTCTCTGTGGGTGCATCCATAGGGGAGCTATGCTCCCCCAGAATGGTGTATGGATTGTGGAGTGGAACAATTGACTGGGTGTGCCTCTGTTCCACCATCCTCACCCTCCCTGAGCCCACTGTGGTCCAACTGCTGTGCTTTCTTCACAACCTCAGAGGTAGTGGTGGTGGTGCTAGTGCTCCCTGGATGGGGGAGGTTCCCTTCCTACTGTCCAGTGTGGCCTGGGGGAAGGTTTCCTTACTACTGTCCAGTGCGGCCTGAAGATGGACAACTTCCTCCCTGAGGGCGAAGTCCTTTATTTTTTTTATTCAAACTTTATTAAGATTTTAACATAACATCTTGACATGCACAGGTAATAAAAAGACACGTGATGAATTACACAAGAACATGTTAAGCCCCCCTCCCCCCCTTCCCAATGACTTGGCATTTGGAAATGAGTTCCTTCTGGCATACCTAGTTCATGTACCTTTGACCAGTCATAACATGCCATGAGCCTTAAGTTGAAGGTATCACAGAACCAGCTGGTGGCCTCAATTGTAGCAGATATAGGGTATGAAAACCCTCCCATCTTTTTTTATAGCTGGGTAGAGAGCCCCACAGGCTGGCTCTAATGTGCTCAGTCCTAAGATTAAATATTAGCTCCTGAAGCCATTCAGTATAAGAAATATTGCTACCATCCAACCAGTGCCTAAGGACTAATATCTTCACTGTAAGAGATAGCATTGCCATGTGGTAATGTCTTATCAGAACAGGAATTTGTTAAAGGTCCCCCAAGAGGCAAATCTCTGGTCTAAAGAGATCTTCTAGTCCCAAAAGGAAATCTGCTCTGCTTTTAATTACCTCCCACACTGTCTTAATGAGTAGACAGTCCCCCAAAAATGTGTCTAAGCGAACCTTCCTATTGGCTACATCGATTGCACAAGGGAGTAGGGGTTCTACTGACTCTATACAACTTTCCAGGGGTCCAGTACATGTCATTCAGAATTTGGTACTGGTTCAGTCATAATCTATCTTGGAAAATGTAAGTGTGCAAGTTCTTCCAGATCATACCCCATCTATCCTGTTATTCTGGAAATTGGGTCGACCAATACTTGGGGAGGGTCTGTACTGCATGTCCAATGACTTAGTCAAAAGGGATGTCTACAGAAGGGAGACCACGTGAGGTTTGTTGCTAACAAGGCTCTGGGAATCCAACCAATCATCACCTTCTTTGTCATCACTCAAGGTTTCTGAAGACTTAATCAGCAGATGCCTTAGTTGATAAACTTTGAAAGCCTGCCTCTTTTCTCTATTGTGATGAGACAGGATTGAGGCTGTGGTCATGCACTGACCCCTTGGAAACAGGTCCCTGATCCTAAGGTCTTTGAGTTGAGGGATCCAATTTACCAGAGTCTGTTTACCTCCTATTTTCAAGTTGGGGTTACCTATCAGTGGCTGTTGGGTACTCTTAGTAATTTTGTACTGTAAAAAAGAACATAACTTAGTATGTACTCTGACAAAAACTGCAATGGGTGAGTTAGCTAAAGTGGTCGGTAAGAGCTTAGGAGAAATATACAGCATGGCAGCCAGGGAGATTCCAGCCTTAGAAATCTGTTCTTTCTCCAAAGTCAGCCAGGCTGTGATATAGGGATCAGATGTGTCTGCTTCTTGAGATGAGATCCATCTCAGGTATTTACCTGATTGACTTGGCCAAAAGTATATACCAAAGTGTGGGAGGTGCAGTCCTCCATGCAGCTTAGATGTGGGGAGCTTATTGTAAGCCCATGTATGAGATTTTCCTCACAAAATAAAAGAGGAGATGGAATGAACTTTTTTGAACCAGACTAGAGGGACCCAGGCATTTAACATGCTTAGAAGGTAAAACAGTCTTGGGAGGACATTCACCTTGATTATGTTGACATGACCCCATAATGAGATAGAAAGAGAGTGCCACCTAATCGGGTCCTGCTGTATGCTGAGAAGTAGGGGATCCATGTTGAGCTTCCTCTGAGCCTCCCCTCTCGTTAGGAGTAGCCCTAAGTATTTGAGAGTGTGCAGACGCCACTGTAGCCCCATGGGTTCACTATCTTGATTAGTGAATCTACAATTTATGGGGAAAATGAAAGTTTTGTTCAGATCAGTTCTATAGTTGGACACTGCACTGTATTCTGCTATTATGGAAAGAGCCACTGGAAAGGATTGCGCCGGATGAAGTAGATGAAGAAGGACATCATCCACATATGCCAAGAGTTTGAAAATGTGAGAACCCACCTCAATTACTTGGATATCCTCAAGGTCCCACAGTGCAGTCAGCAGGGATTCAAGGTAAATATTAAATTGGAGAGGAGATAAGGGGTAGCCTTGGCATGCACCTGAGTGGAGTGTGAACTGACTCGTGAACACCCCATTACAATAAATACATGCTCTGGGGGACTGATATAGGAGCAGCAACCAAAGAACCATGCACAAGGTAAACGTGGTGCTTTCAGCAAATACAGGAACAATTACCAAAAAAGCTGAAGCACACACACCAGAAAAGAGAACAGCTGTTCTCTTTTCTGGTGTAATAAACAATTTTCTTTAGCTCTGGGTCCATTCCATTATTGGGAATTGTGTGTGCTTCAGCTTTTTTTGTAATTGGGACTGATATAGGGAGGAGACCCATTCTATAAACCTAGCAGGAAATCCAAATTTGGTCATAGTGCAGAAAAGATATTACCAGTTGACTCTGTCAAATGCCCTCTCGGCATACAGGGAGAGCAGGCCAGCTGGAACATCTGAGTCCCTGGATGCCAAAAAGGCATGAGACAGTTTTTGGAAATGGTCTGAGGATTGTCGGTTCACCATGAATCCTACTTGGTCAGGGTCTATAAGTTGCGACAATGCTAACTTTAGCCTGATGGCCAGTAACTTCACCATTATCAGCTTGAAACTTGTTTTGGATCTTTACCTGGCTTGTGTAGAACTATGATTAAGGTTTCCAGCAGGGAATTATCTAAAGGGTTAGTGTTTAGAATCCAATCAAAAAGGTAGGATAACCTAGGATTTAGTTGTTCACTGAATTTTTCGTAGAAATTGGGAGAATATCTGTCTGGTCCTGGAGCCTTGTCTGGCACCAGAGCAGATATTGACGCCAGGATTTTTACCTCAGTAATAGGTGCTATCAGCCTCTCCTGAGCCTCTTGGTTCAAAGAAGGGAGGGATATTGAGTCCAGATAATGATGCACTATCTTGACCCCGGGTAGCTTGGGCATGGGACTACAGAGGTCCATGTAATATTTAGCAAATTCTTCAGTGATTCCCTTGGGGGTAAGATGGAAAGATCAGTCTGCCTAGGAAAGAATACTTGCTATTGTTCAAGAGGACTCCATATTTTTGAGCCTCAAAGCCAAAAGAAGGCTGGCTTTTTCCCTCTCGATCTATGTACCTTGACCCTGTTTTTAAAATTCCATATTCTGCCCTTTCCCTGAGAAGGGAGCAGTACTGGTCCCGAAGCCCTATTAAACATATTCTATCTACTTCGGATGTGGCTGGGGAAAGGGACCTCTCTAGGTTCCGAATGTCTGTCAAGAGAGAAACATCTTTTTGTTTTCTGCTGCACTTCTGCTGGGAAGCTTGCTTGATGAACACTCCCCACAGGACACATTTTAGGGCCACCCACTCCAGGACAGGCCATGCTATAGAATTCAGGTTCACTGCTGTATAACTCTTAATTTCTCGGGTAATACAATTTACTAAAGACTGCTGTTTAAGGATTTGATTGTTCAGTTTCCAGATTGACTCTTTGGGTGTATCTGCCGAGACTGAGAGTGAGCACCATGTTGCTCAATGGTCTGAGATTACCCCAGGCTCTATTTTCTCCTCCAGTACCCCACCCAGCATAACCTGGCTAATTAAAATGTAGTCAATTCTGGACTACGAACCACACACCCCAGACCTGAAGGTGTACTCTCTGACATCAGGGTAGAGGACCCTCCAAGGGTCACACAGCCCTAGATGATCGACCAGTTCCCTGATGGATCTCTGCACCAGTGACAACCCTTATCTTCTGGGATCAGATTTATCTAAATCTGGGGAGAAGGGGAGGTTCCAATCTTCTCCCAATATTAAGGGAAAGTTAATGAAGGGGGGCAGCACTTGCGGAATTTCAGTAAAGAAGCTGGGTGTGTCAGCATTGGGGTCATATATGCTTCCCAATACTATGGTAGTCCTTTCCAGGAGACCTTTCAGAAAAACTTATCTTCCATTTTAGTCACTAATGGTAACCTCAGATGAAAACGGGATGTTCCTTGCTACTAAGATGGCCACTCCTATACTTTGAGTGCTATCCCCTGTTGCAAAAACTTGGCCGACAAATTCACAGTGAAAAATGTTACCCTCTTGCTCAACTAGGTGAGTTTTCTGCTGTAGAGAGATATCATTTTTAAGTAAGTGGAGATGTTTCAGCACCTGATATTGCTTGACCTTATTGCGGGCACCGTGGATATTCCATGAAAAAATCTTCCTAGGGTACTCTAGCATGGCAATAATGAAAATGGGCCGATAGGTACCATGGCTTGGAACTCTTACAGAAAATACTTCACCCTGTCTCTCCACAATGCCAACTCATCCCTCTCCCTTCCCCCAGCAATATTCCCAGATTTTCTATACCCCTTCATGTTTTTGACAATCCCTAATACCATTCCCCCTCCCCATTGTCTTTCACTTTCTGACCTATGACAAGAACAGCAACCATTGCAACAGGTAAGAAAGACAACCATCCCCCTTCATCTGCCTACTTCACAGTACTTGATGAGCCTCCTACAATAGCTTCCCTCCCACCTCTCCCTCCCCAAACTAGTTAATACAACTTGTGACCCAACGGGGGCAACTCTCTGGGAAAATTGTGTGAAGCATTTAAAGGGCATTGTCCCTCAAGTGAGAACCCCAGTATGAGTGTGCAGACCAAAGATAAACAGTTCAGGACTAAGACCCAGCCAGAGTGAGGGGAATGCTACGCAGTTCCTTTCCTCAGGCTGGAGAGCTGCTTCTGAGAGCAAGTATTTGCCTGATTAGCTACTCAGACCATGAGGATATCCTTGGCATAACGAGAGTGGTCACTCCCTCCCATCTAGTGGGCACTAGCAGTACGTTACCAGAACATGGAGGATCAGCTTCCTCCTGATATGCACTCACTTACATAATGTCCAACGCTTTTTACTCCCACCCATTAGGTGACTAAAGTGGCCTACCATAGATCCAACCCTTTTTAGGCAACTGTCTACCTAATAGTAAACCAAACTTTCCCTCTGAACAATTACGGGGAGTAGAATCTGAAAACCTGGTACCTTAAATTACAGAACAGGAGTCAGTAAGAACAAAATGAACTCTGAACAAAAAGGAGAAAAACAACATTAAAATAAACAGCATCCTTCAAAGTCCAGCATCCTCAGAAAGTAAAGTCCCACAGTCTTGTCTTGAGACCAAGAGGGGTGAGCACAAGTAGAGGAGCTGAAAACAGTCTTGTTCTACCCCATGTGCTTAAACAAAATGACTGCAGATTGCAGTTAGCGGTTAGTCTGCTGGACAGAAATACAGTCATCTGTTTGGTCGAGTAGTTCAGGGAATCGAGATGAGCTGTATCCTCATCACAAAATCTCCACACACATACTCACTGTGGCACTGCAGAATGACAGCTGAAACACATAGGCCTCTCAGGGAAACAGTTCAGCCATCATGGAATAGGTTTGGCATTGCTTTCTTTAGCATTTCTCTGCTAATTTCAGTTCTTCAAAGGCAACCCATTTTCCATCTAGGGATACCTGGAAGTTGGCTGGGTACAACATGCTGAAACATATGTTTGCTGCCAGTAGTTTTGCTACAATACCATGGTAGGCCACTCATCTCTGGCGGACTGATAGGGGAAGGTCCTGCACAACCCTAATTGGCAAACCTTCCCATTGCACTTCCTTGAGCTCCTTTAACTTCATCATTTGGTGTTGTCTCTCCTGATAATTTAAAAACTTAAAGATGAAGGTTCTTGGCTGTGTGCCTGGAGGGGACATCGGTCTCAGAGCACGATGAGCAAGTTCAATTATGTACTCTGGCCCAAAGGGTGAGGGGTCTGCCAGCTTGGTTACAAATTTTTTGAGTGAACAAGACCAGATTCGAGCCTTCTTCCCATTTGGGGAGCCCTATGAAGACTGCATTGTTGTGGTGGCTCCGTCCCTCTAAATCTTCCACTTTTGCCTCCAGTTTCACAATTCTTTGCCGTGTAACTGCTAAGGCTGGGTCAAATTTGTTGACTTTTTTCTCCGGTGATATCACTGTGGTCTCACAATCTCTGGTGCGCTGTGCAAGGTCCTCTAAAGTGCTTGCAATCACTTTCACCTCCTCAGTTAGGGAGTGTTCTTCTTCCCTAAATGGACAGAATTCCTCTAAAAATCTGTCTAGGGTAAGGAGGGTCTGTTTTTGGGTACTTGCAGACTGACATGTTGCCAGACTTGCCTGGGCCTTTGCTTTTTTACTGGCCTTCTCCAGCGTGTTGGGCAGTGTATGTTGCGGGAGGGCTGACCGCATCTCCGCTTCCATTCTTCCCTGAGCTCCTCCAAATCTATCAGAGTAGATGCACCGTAAGTCCTTACAGAATATTAGGTATTTTTTGTAGCTAAATAGGACTTTTTAAGTTAGAATTAGATGGTTTGGAAGAAAAGAGTAGCAGGAGCACTTGAAAATGCAGCTACTCAGTCGGATGCATCGCATGAGCTCAACAAACTCCTTTAACATGTGAGTCACCTATTCCTTTTCCTATTGACCTATCCAGTTGAAATAGACAGAATTCTTTCTTTATGCTGCCCAAGACATTATCTTCCCCCACTACATTTGTTTGAGTACCTTTAAATTCGAGACTTGCATGTACACCAGGCTTCCCAGATCCTACATTTACTGGATGTGATCCTTAAATATTCTGCATTCAGGTTGAAATTGTTGACTCTCTATGCTTTCTTGCTCCAACCTGTGGGTCTACCACTGTTGTGCTACCCAGCTCAGCTTTCCAATTTTTGGTGAAACTGTGCATCTAACTGTAGAACCTGGTAATCTCCTGCACTACCTGCCTCTTATACCCCTATCCTTTAATTAGAATCCCCCAGATAAGGCTGAGTGAAATTAGAAAATTCCAGTTTTATGGAATTTTTCATGAAATTCTACAATTTTCACAAAGACTCATGAGATTTGATTTTAAACACAGATGTTATTTTGCAATTTCTTGCAGCAAGCAATTAATAAAATGAGCACACGCAGTCTCCTTATGAGGTCTAAGAACCTGCTAAATGTAATGGTATTGCATTCTCTAGTTTTAAAGTTTCAGGGGTTTATAAATTTGTAGTTCACATTCTTGCAAAATTAAATTTTTAAATGTTGTGAAAGTTTGACTACTTTTAATTCAATCCCATTTAAAGCTGCAAATATGAACTTTTTCAGAAAAGGCCATGTGGTATAGTAGTTTAAATGTTTCAACTCTGGTTAAATGTGGATATGCAGTTTTAAAATCAGACAGAACTAACCAAAATTTACATTTTGGCAACAAGTTTGGTAGGCTATAACTCAGTCCCATTTAAAGCTAGAAATCTGAAACTATGGGCATATACACATGTAGTGATAACATGTAAACTTGTCAATTTTTGTACCATTTCAATGCATGCCATCAAAATGATACTAAAATTACAGAACTCCAAATGTTGGCAAAATATTTGGCTACCTACGGTATAACTCAGCTCCCATTAAAGCTTGAGACTTAAAACATGTTGCGTATATGCATTTTAGGCCCTTCTCTAAATCCTGTTATTGTGGAGAAATTTGGATAAGAAATTTTAAAATTATCTTAAAATAACTGAAAATTAAATTTTTATTAAATGTTTGGCCACCCATAACTCCGCCCCTTTTAATCTACAACTCTGATATTTGGTACACTATTGTAAGATGTGGGGCACTATCTACATTCCAAATCTTCTGTTATTTGGGCATGTATGTTTAAAATTATAGTGAAATAACTGAAATTTAAAATTTTGCAAACTTCTGTGGAAATTTCATGAAAAGTCCATGTAATTCCACAAATCGGAATGGTCATTCCATGGATATTCCATGGACATAATTTTATATTCCACACAGCACTACACAGTGATCCAGCATAATTTCCAATGATTCTGTTTATGAAGCCCTTCCCCTCCGCAGACCGCACAAATATACCC
This sequence comes from Neoceratodus forsteri, assembly GCA_016271365.2. Taxonomy (NCBI): domain Eukaryota; kingdom Metazoa; phylum Chordata; order Ceratodontiformes; family Ceratodontidae; genus Neoceratodus; species Neoceratodus forsteri. The sequence continues at coordinate 1,398,223,164 of CM057450.1, forward strand.
CCTTCCTGGTTCACTACTTCCTCTTTCTGCAACTGCGGAAGTGACGACCGCCGTAGGCAACATGGCAGCATTGACTTAAAAAAGTAGTCATGTCAGCGCCACGATGTTGTGTATCGTTGACTCCTGAGTAAACTGGGCATGCATGAGTACTATGCATGTGCAGTACTGTAATCACTGCAGTACTAGTTACGTCTGACTCCAGTGTGGTGAGAGCACTGCATATTCTTTTCAATGCTCTTGCCACTCCTAAAAGCTCTCCACAGCCATATCGGCTCTGACCAGAGTTTGTTATAAAAGTGAGCATCTGTAAATTTGGGTCAAAACTGCATGTTCTGTTCATGACAATATTGTTTGCAGCACTGATAATTCTCTGAGTATATTTACTGGTCAGTGCCAATAAACAACTGCTGGCACAACCTTACAAACTCCATTATTCACACATGTGAATAATATATTTCTGTAAAACGCCTTTCTAAAAAAAGCCCTCAGTGCACCTGTATGAGAGACTGTCTTGGCACTGGCCATTCACTTACTCTCATTACAGAAAACCACCAATGTGAAGAACAGTCTTCTAGAATGTTTAACAAAATACAAACCCGGTGCACTTCAGCAGTAAATGTCAGACAGAAATTCATTAAAAAATGGCAACTTCTTAACTTTAATTAGTCAACATGAAGGCCTCTAAGATAAAATCACAAACAGCTCAGCCAATCCTAGTACGTGTCACACCTAGTCACACCAATCCCATCATGCTGTTCATAGTCCCAAGCCATCCCCCTCAGGGAAATGAGGAGACAGGCAGTCATAGAGCTCATGTCTGCTGCTGGAGCTAACAACGCTGAGGGAATTCAGTGGGACCTGCTGCCTCCCCAGTATGCATCCCAGCTGCTGCTGCCTGCCGCACGATAATCCAACTCACTCTCAGCACCACCACAAACACCGAATCAGAGGGAAAAGGAGAAGGGGGCTTGTCCAGCAGGATAACAGCAGTGACTTGAATGTGCTAAACTTGGGCAACGATGCCCTATGACAGTCAATGTTGCCCTGTGACAGTCAATGTGAGGCTCATTTTCTTCATTTGTTGCTTTAACCAGTAAATATAAAAAATAAAACATGGGGAAGTCTGTGAACTTCACTGTTGGGGTTTATGGGGCATCACACACCTTGGGTGTACATAAAATCCTCATTAACTACATTTCCCCATACATTATTCTATATATGTATAAACAGGTGGGTAACTGAGGTGCTCAACAGCTACTTATGTTAAAGAGGGACAGATATGGTTGGATTTTCCCAACCTTGAGACTGCTGCAAATCCCTGGGTGTACTAAAGATATGGCACACTGGGCTTACAGCACTCTCATGGGATTTTCTATACTGTACCTTGCAGCACTTGATGCAAGCTAGAGCATCTTTTTTCACAGAGCTTGTGCCCAAGATTTGGCACATACAAACATATGAAGAAGCCAGCAGAAGAAGGTCATTTGGTCTATCAAGTCTATTCATGTTGCAGGGTCCACAGCTTCAGCTACTGTCCCTGCCCCCTCGCCCCACTCCTCCCATCCTCCCTACCCATGATCCTTTCCCTCCCCATACCTGTCCTAGCCTGTCTTAAAGCTGCCCACTGTCTGCAATGAGATTACCTCCTCTGGCAGCACCTTCCAAGTGTCCACTACCCTTTCAGTGAAAAAGTGTTCGCTGACCTCCCTCTTAAACCTCCCACCCTCCAGTTTCAGAAGGTGACCCCTCATGTTATGGTTACCACTCATCTTAAAGAGACTCGCCTTCTTAACCCTATTTATCCCTTTCAAGTACTTAAAGGTCCCAATCATGTCCCCCTCTCTCTCTCTCTCTCTCTCTCTCTCTCTCCCCGCCTTCCAGAGAGTACATGTTCAGTGCCCTCAACCTCTCCACATATGCCTTACCCTGCTGACTGGCTATCATCTTTGTAGACCTCCTCTGGACCTTCTCCAGCAGGTTAATGTCCTTTTTGAGGTGTGGGCACCAGCACTGAACTCCGTATTCTAGACACAGCCTTACCAGTGACCTGTACAAGGGCAGTATAACCTTCCCTCTCCTACTACTGATCCCACTAGATATGCATCCCAGCCTCTTGTTTGCCTTTGCTGCTGCTTTCTTGCACTGCATGGAGTGCTTCAAGTCACTAGTGATCATCACTCCAGATCCTTCTCCACCTCTGATGAAGATACTCGGACTCCACCATGGTAGTACTCTGCCCTAGGATTCTTGGCTCCAATATAAATAACTTTGTATTTCTTGGCATTGAAGCCAAGCTGCCAGATCCTGGACCACCTCCTTAGCTTTTCCAGATCATCCTGTAGGTCCTGTATCCCTTCAGCTGTATCCAATCTCCCCCAGAGCTTGGTGTCATCCACAAATAGGCACATTTTGTCCTTAATGCCATCTCCAATGTCATTGATGAAGACATTGAACAACACTGGCCCCAGTACTGAGCCCTGCAGGACCCCACTGGTTACCTGTCTTGTGCCAGATAATTCTCCTCCACAACCACCATCTGGGTTCTGTCCTTCAGCCAGTTTCCACCCATCTGGCCATTTTATCTCTAACCCTGAGATCCACCAACTTCCTGATCAACCTTTTGTGGGGCACAGAGTCAAAGGCCTCCTGAAATCAAGATAAAGGATGTCTACTGCTTGGCCCCTGTCTATTGTCTTAGTGACACAGTCAAAGAAGTCAATCAGATTTATTTGACATGATCTCCCCCCCCCCATGAACCTATGCTGCCTCTCATACTGGAGACCATGCTCCTCTAGATATTCCACCAACCTTTCCTTTAGTATGGTCTCCATGAGCTTGCCCACAATGGAGGCCAGACTGACTGGTCTGTAATTCCCTGGGTCATCCTTGGGACCACTTTTGTGGAGCGGCACTACATGTGCTGTTTTCCAGTCCTGCAGTGCTATGCCTGTCTCTAGTGAACTATTAAATAGGTCTGTCAGTGGCTCTGCCAGCTCCTCAGCCAGTTCCTTTAGTACCCTTGGATGTACTTCATCTGGCCCTGGTGATTTGTCCATATGCTGCCGTTAAGTGGATAAACTCATGCAACTGTGCTTGAACTTTGAAAATTGGGTGCAGTTGTGGCAAAGGGGTATTGTGCATGGAAAAGGTTTCATGCAGGGCTTGATGCAATCCTTGCTCCAGTGCATGGTCATTTTTGGTACCAGTACAATAAAGGCTTGTCTTCTTCTGCTAGTGGCATGTTCTCATCCTAATTATCCTGCACCATTTTGTTTGCTGGCATCTCAGGCAACACTGTTTCAGAAAGTGACTTGCCATGCTTTGTCATCAAGACATATTCAGACAGTTGTTCCCAGAGTGATTTTTCTTCAATGCCTGTCTTTTGGGGGGGCTGCAGTAGCACCAGTGGCACCAGCTGTAGTAGCATCACTTGGTCTTGGCTGACTTTTACACAAAAACGAAGACTCCTGTGGCATTCAGTAGTAACAGTGGAACACATCGGGTTCCTGCTTCTTTTATCTCCTCCACCTCACCTATGAGACACTGAGGATAAATAGTATGGCTGGGAACAGAGTACCTTGGCACTGCAAGTTGCTTTGGCAATAGAAAACCTGTACTGCTCACAAAAGATAATGCAGCAAGCTGGTGGCTACCACTTTCACAATTGCTCTTGTTAACTTTTTTTTGACAAAGGATGATGATGAGTGTTGTTCTTGTGCTCTACTTGTGTTCCTGGCCTTGTTTCGTGCCATATGTACAGAGACCAGACAGATAATACAGGCTTTATAGGACTGCTGATCTTTGTTGCATTCTCATGTATCAAAGAATGTCTCAAATGTATCTTTGAACTGAGGGTCCAAGAGAGTGACCAGGATGTAGCGGTCAGCTCTATGAATTTCTAAAATGCATGTGTCATTCCAGAAATGTGCTTGCTTGCAGAGGTTGGAGATCCATGGTGACTTGTGCCTACTGGTACTGCTGTGGCTGTCCTTTTACCCAGAGAAGGAGGGCAAGGAAGAGGAAGAGGAGAATAGAGTGGGGAAAATGACCAAATGGGCTGTCACTGTTATGTTATCAATAGTCTGACCAGTGGTCCACATTTAAACCATTGGAACATGTGATGCTTTCAGGGCATGCAACACAGTCTTGTAGACACTCTGATACAAATCAGGAAAAGCCACCGAGGAAAAGTAGGTATGGCTGGGCACTTGATGCCTTGGCACTGAAACTTGCACTTGCAACAGAAAATCTGCACAAAGGAGAATGACAGCAGTTAGTGGCTAACATTTCCACAATTGCTCTTGTTACCTTTTTGCCTCTTGCCTGTTGGCTGTATATTTCTGCACCATTTCAAGGGACTTAACCAGTGGGAGGGCTGACTTTGGCAAGATGGGAGAGAGCCTTAGAAAAGCACTAGCAAACAGGCTAGAAGGAAGGGTGAAGCAACAATGGGGAAACATCAAAACTGCCATCACAGAGGCAACAAGCCTTTGTGTGAAGCAAATAAACAAATCAAAATGAAAGAAAAAGAGACTATGGTTCTCAAAAGAGGTGGCTGGGAAGGTTAGGGAGAAAAAGATAGCATTTAGGAAGTATAAGGAAACACAGAAGGAGCAGGACAGAGAACTGTACCAGTAAGGCAGAAGGAAGCAGGGAGGGAAGTCAGAATAGCAAAGGCCCAAACTGAGGAAAAGATAGCTAACTTGGTTAAGAAGGGGGATAAAACATTTTATAGGTACATTAGGAGGCATAGAAAGACAAAGGGAGGGACAGTGAGGCTGAATAGAAAGAACGGTGGGTGGTCAGAGAGGGACAGTGAAAAAGCAGGGATACTGAATGAATACGTTTGCTCAGTATTCACAGAAGAAGAGGAGGGGGAGGTGCCTAATCCAATTATCAGAAGTACTCTGGACAGGGGGGTCGATCCCAGTCCTTTCACAGAAGAAAGAGTTCTGAAAGTACTCCTAAAACTGAAGGTGGACAAAGCAATGAGGCCTGATGGAATTCACCCCAGAATTCTAAAAGAATTAAGGGGAGAACTAGTGACACCACTGAATACCCTTTTTTATAAATCATGGGAGGATGGTGTGGTACCTGAGGACTGGAAGAAGGCAGATGCGATACCCCTTCACAAACGTGGGAGCAAGACAGAGGCTGGAAACTACAGACCTATCAGTTTGATCTCTGTGATAGGGAAATTGATGGAATCACTTCTGAAGGAACTAATTGCTGTGTACCTAGAGGAAAGTGAGGCACAGTACCCAAGGCAGCATGGGTTCACAGCAGGAAGGTCATGTCAGACAAATAAAATTGATTTCTTTGACTGGGTGACCAAAGTAGTTGACCAGGGAGGGGCAGTGGACATGGTCTACTTAGATTTTAGAAAGGCATTTGACACAGTCCCGCAAAAAAGGTTAATAATCAAATTAACCAGCCTGGGAGTGGGTCCCAGGGCAGTAGCCTGGGTAAAACATTTGCTGGACAACAGGGCACAGAAGGTAATTGTAAATGTAGTCCACTCTGAATAATGAGGGGTTACTAGTGGGGTACCGCAGGGTTCAGTACAGGGTCCAGTCCTTTTTAATGTCTTTATAAGTGACTTTGCAGAGGGACTGGAAGGAGAAGTATGCCTCTTTGCAGATGATACAAATGTAACCCCCCTGCAAATGGGGGTTCCCAAAAGACTTCCAGGAGCTTGCTTGAATGCTCCAAGCCTGAATGGTGTTTGGCGTTTAAGCCATTTATCAGTGAGTGTTTTTAGAACCTCTGGTACTGTCTCTTTAAGAGCTGTCTGCTTGCAGACCTAATTAGTTTGTATGGGGACTGTGTGTTTCTTGATTGAGTACTACTCAAGCTGCTGCCAATTCACTCTATTTTGCAGTCACTAGGAGTGCAAAGGAACCTATCTGAAAGATGTAACTGTTTGCCAGAAATCATTTACAGTAATAATGAAATTACAGTTTGTCTAACCTGCTTTCTTTTGCAGTCAGAACTGTGTCTGCTAGTTCCCCATTCTAGTTTTGAACTGCTGAACTGGACCAATCAGTGTGGGTAAGCTAGCTCTAAAATGGTGCCTTGGACGAATCCAGAACTTGGACTCATAATCTGAGCCAGCCACAAGAGGATTGTATGAGCAGTGACTCTGGGAGATGTAGTTTAGACTTCAGCACCTTTTTGAACCAACAGCAGCAGTCTATTGTGAGTGACAGCCAATCCAGTCAAGAACTGGGAGGAACTCAAAGGAAGTGCCCGGTTTTGTCGGTTGGAGTTTCAGTTGAGCTTTGGCAGTGAAGAAGGAAGGAGCCCTGTGCTTTTTCAGTGTGCAGTTTTAGTCAAAAAACGTGTAAGGCCCAGAGTTCCGTCTGCAGCTTGTTAGGACTGAATCCATCCTGTGAAAAGAATCAAAGGATCTCTGAAGAGTAGAAACCAGGCTCACCCTGTAGAAGACTGGAGGAATTGCTGAAAATTGCACTCGGTCTGTCAGGAACTGAATCTGCTGTGTGCTCTCCCGGGTATTGTGCAGTAATTGCGATCGGGATACAGATGCAGTCTGCCTGGTATAGTGCTTTCTTTTATATGGATGTGTGAAGAGGTTTGTGTACCTCAAGTGAGCCCTGCTGACATTGAAGGACCCTATCTTATTTGGAGGTCGTGAGTACTAATTCAGGGTCGCTCCCTGTTGAATTGCCACATTAAATCCAAATGGAATTACTGTACTGCTGACTGTTTAATTCTCCTTTTCTCTGTGTGAAAGGGTCCCTACCAGCTGCCACGGTTTGCACTAGCCACTAGAGGCTTGGGTACCCAGGGACAGTAACTGATAGGGATAGACCTGTGCACAGAGCCATAGGTAGATTATTAGAGTGATAAGCTAATTAACCTGATTTCCTGTCCTTGTTATATCCCCTAAATAAATCAGAGCTGCTTGTTTCAGCAAAGTTATACTGCCTGAGGTATTTGTCTATGTTAAAGTACTGTACTGTGATTGTTGCACTGTATCTCATTTCACAGGAGGTCCCAGTGCCGGAACCAGACCTGGGGTAAGTGTATACTGTGAAGGTAATTCTGATATATTGTGTGGGCCACTAGTGGGAAGAAAGGGGTTGCAGTGTCCCAGAGGGCTGTGACCAAGTTAGTTTAACTATTGCAAACCCTGACCTCTGGGTGGAGGCACCGCCATTGGATCCAGGCCCTCAACCTGTTAGTGGCAAATCAGGCAGGGGTAGTAGCCCCTGGGATAGCGCCATCTAGGGGTTACATCTTGGAGGCTCACCGCTGGGATTGTGTGTCTTCTAGTGGCCATATTTACAAACCACTGTTAAGAAAAAAATGGGTACCCCGACAGAAGTGGCTGTGCACCGGCTGGTGGAGTGGTGTACTGGGGAGGAGATCGACCCCCAAAATGCTATGCTTATCCTGGACATCCCCCTGGGTATCAATACGGACACTGTGCAGGGAGTACTTTCCAAGGTGGAAGGTTTACAAAACCCTGTGGTGGTGGGTCGGCATGCTAATCTGCTCACCCACACTTTCCTGGCCTTAGTAGAGTTAAGGATCCCATAGATAGCTCCAAAGTGCCACAGACCATTACCCCAGAGGGAGCCCTCACTGCTTGGAGAGTGATAACTAAGGACAGTAAAGACCTGGGGGAATCAGCCCCACCACTATCTGAAACTTTGAGGAGAAATTTGCTGAATGGTTGCTGGGAGAGGGAAAACTGTGGAGGACTTGAAGAAACTATTCTTGCCACCTGGGGGTGTTCCTCCCCCAACACCCTCTCCTGCTCCAGTGCCCGTAATGGTGGCTGAACCAATGCAGACTCCTATTTCTGCACCTGCCATTAGTCACGACTCTTACCGAAGGTTGAGGATCTTCTCTGGCACCCTCCCAACCCCCCAAGGGGAGGATGACTGGGAGACCTGGATAGACTATGTTGCCCCCCAAGTGCTAGAATGGCAATGCTCGGAAGGCGAAAAGCGAAAGAGGGTTAGTGAGAGCCTCCAAGGTCCTGCCCTGGCTACCATCCGTGCTAAATGGGCCAGTAACCCTGAAGCGACTGCACAGGCCTATCTTGAGACCTTGGAAAATGTGTATGGGAGCCCAGATTCTGATGAGGACCTATGGTGGAGAGTAAGAAATGCACAACAGTACCAAGGGGAGTTGTTGTCTGTGTATGTCTCTCGGCTGGAAAAATTGTTGCAAGAATGCCTCAGAAAGGGTAGTTTGCCAGCGATTGAACTGGACCGAACCAGACTGGACAGAATCCTTAAGTCTGCCCCCTTCTCAGAACTGCTGTTGCTTCAGTTACGCCTGGCAAATCGACTGGAATCCCCACCCTCCTATGATGAGTTAATGAGAGAAATTCGAGGAGTTGAGAAAAGGTGACCTCGGGAGGTACCTGCACCAACAGCTGTGGCTATGACCCGAGTGACTGAGGGTGACCCATCAAGTGAAGTTCAGGGGCAGAGGTTGACAGTCAATGAGTGCTCTGACAAGGAAAAAGATATGCCACAATGGGGCGAACTGTTGAGAGAGATCCGGGAATTCAAAAACAGTCCCTTTATGAAGGCCACGCCTGCAAGTACGGGCCCTGACCTATATCCGACTGCATCTGCTATGGGGGTGGGGGTACCCACCCATGTATCTCCTGCTGATAACAGCTCCAAACTCAATTCCTTGACCATGGAAGTGGAGAAACTGATGAGATGTCTCCAAATGCTTATCACGCTGCAGACAGAGATGGCACCCAGGTTTCCAGTTAGTAATACCCCCGCCCTGGCTCCCAGTGTGGCACCTCGGCCAGCTCAAACTCCAGAAAGTATGTTTTGCTATAATTGTGGGAAAGATGGGCACGTGAAAGGAATGCCAGTCCCAAAAGACACTGACAAAGTTGCATATAGGCTACAAGGAGAGCTTCTGGAGAAGAAATCAGTGGTTAAGAGGTGCACGACATGATCCCAGTGAGGGCACCAAAATGCTAATTCACGCCCTTTGTGGCAAGGTCATTGCCCAGGCCCCACTACCGCCTCTCCAGACTGGTCCAGAATAGTGGGTCCCTCCATGGAGACCACTGTAAAGGTGAATGGAGTGTCTACAAGAGCTGTATTAGACAGTGGCCCCAAGTGACAATTATGTTCCAGGATTGGTATCAGAAGCATTTGTCAGATGTACCCTTACAACCATTAGAAGGACTGCATGTATGGGGGTTAAGTGAGAAGGCCTACCCTATTCCGGTATATCCGAATTTGGCTGTCTTTCCCCACCTCCGTGGCTGGAGTGGCCGAACAAGTAGAGACCCTAGCCTTAGTGTGTCCCCACTGGACTGTATGATGGTGTCCCTTTGTTGATTGGAACAAATGCTCATATGTTCGGAAGGCTGGCACAGTTGTGTTATGAAAACAGGGTCAAAGACTAGTAGAGCTTTAAGAGTTCCGGCTTTAATTAAGAAGGCCTATGAGGCACAGAGAGATGCTGAAAAAACAGAACCAGAGGAACCGGTCGAATTGTATGGAAGAAGGATCCTGAGTCTCTGATCCTGGCGCAAATGCCCAGTGTACCTTACAGGAGAGGTCCGTATCAGAAAGGATGTTAAGAATAAAATATTAATGTTGGATGCACCAGGCGATGGAAAATTGCCAGAGGGACTGCTGGTCAAGCTTAGTATTTTGCCCGCTAGAGCCCATGCTTATGCCAGAAGGGTAATGGTCCAAGTTCATAATGTGTCTGAAAGAGACATTCGAAAACAGAGGTTGCATCCTGGCTAATGTGCATTGTGCAGACACTGCAGTGCTACCCAGCAGCAAGAGTTCAAGGAAGAATGACAGAGTAACCTTGACTTGTTTGATTTCGAGATCCCTGACAAGTGAGGACAATGCTGAAAATGAGGCTCAGAGTGCAGAGACTATAACAGTTCCCCTAGAAAGACTGGTCGAGCTGTAAAGCCTGTGGTGCACCTCAGTTATGATTCACTTGGGAGGCCTGTGGACTTGCCTCTCAATGTTGTCCATAAAGGAGTGTATGTGTCCCCGAGCTCATTGCCCAAACTGAGCATCAGTGCTAACTCCAAGTTACTTGTGTTGCCCTCTAAGTATGGTGCCATTGCCCTGTCCAGCCCCAAGGTAACTGATAGGGAAGGGCCCCCTCTCTTCAGGTTTCATGTACAAGAGGTAATAACTTGAGTTATGGTACAATGTGTGTGTAATACTGTGTAAAGAGTGACGACTGCAATGTTTCAGAAATGTGTTCTTGGTAAATGATATATTGACTGATGATTACATGTGTGAGCCTAATGCAAATGTATACGGTTGCAGTTAAACTCATGGGTACTTGCTTGACCCGGACGTCAAGCTTTCCCAGGCTAGGAAGGTGTAACCCCTGCAAATGGGGGTTCCCAAAAGACTTCCAGGAGCTTGCTTGAATGCTCCAAGCCTGAATGGTGTTTGGCGCTAGTCATTTATCAGTGAGTGTTTTTAGAACCTCTGGTACTGTCTCTTTAAGAGCTGTCTGCTTGCAGACCTAATTAGTTTGTATGGGGACTGTGTGTTTCTTTGATTGAGTACCACTCAGCTGCTGCCAATTCACTCTATTTTGCAGTCACTAGGAGTGCAAAGGAACCTATCTGAAAGATGTAACTGTTTGCCAGAAATCATTTACAGTAATAATGAAATTACAGTTTGTCTAACCTGCTTTCTTTAGCAGTCAGAACTGTGTCTGCTAGTTCCCATTCTAGTTTTGAACTGCTGAACTGGACCAATCAGTGTGGGTAAGCTAGCTTCAAATGGTGCCTTGGACGAGTCAGAACTTGGACTCATAATCTGAGCCAGCCACAAGAGGATTGTATGAGCAGTGACTTGGGAGATGTAGTTTAGACTTCAGCACCTTTTTGGACCAACAGCAGCAGTCTATTGTGAGTGACAGCCAATCCAGTCAAGAACTGGGAGGAACTCAAAGGAAGTGCCCGGTTTTGTCGGTTGGAGTTTCCAGTTGAGCTTGGCAGTGAAGAAGGAAGGAGTCCGTGCTTTTCAGTGTGCAGTTTTAGTCAAAAAATGCGTGTAAGGCCCAGAGTTCCGTCTGCAGCTTGTTAGGACTGAATCCGTCCTGTGAAAAGAATCAAAGGATCTCTGAAGAGTAGAAACCAGGCTCACCCTGTAGAAGACTGGAGGAATTGCTGAAAATTGCACTCGGTCTGTCAGGAACTGAATCTGCTGTGTGTTCTCCCGGTATTGTGCAGTAATTGCGATCGGGATACAGATGCAGTCTGCCTGGTATAGTGCTTTTTATATGGATGTGTGAAGAGGTTTGTGTACCTCAAGTGAGCCCTGCTGACATTGAAGGACCCTATCTTATTTGGAGGTCGTGAGTACTAATTCAGGGTCGCTCCTGTTGAATTGCCACATTAAATCCAAATGGAATTACTGTACTGCTGACTGTTTAATTCTCCTTTTCTGTGTGAAAGGGCCCTACCAGCTGCCACGGTTTGGACTAGCCACTAGGGCTTGGGTACCCAGGGACAGTAACTGATAGGGATAGGCCTGTGCACAGAGCCATAGGTAGATTATTAGAGTGATAAGCTAATTAACCTGATTCCCCTGTCCTTGTTATATCCCCTAAATAAATCAGAGCTGCTTGTTTCAGCAAAGTTATACTGCCTGAGGTATTTGTCTATGTTAAAGTACTGTACTGTGATTGTTGCACTGTTTCTCATTTCACAGGAGGTCCCAGTGCCGGAACCAGACCTGGGGTTAAGTGTATACTGTGAAGGTAATTCTGATATATTGTGTGGGCCACTAGTGGGAAGAAAGGGGGGTTGCAGTGTCCCAGAGGGCTGTGACCAAGTTAGTTTAACTATTGCAAACCCTGACCTCTGGGTGGAGGCACCCGCCATTGGATCCAGGCCCCTCAACCTGTTAGTGGCAAATCAGGCAGGGGTAGTAGCCCCTGGGATAGCGCCATCTAGGGTTACAAAAGATCTGCAACAGGGTTGCTACACAAGGAGGTGTGGAAAGGATGAGAAGGGACTTGGCAAGGTTGGAGGAATGGTCAGACGATGGCAGCTTGGATTCAATGCAAAGAAGTGTAAAATAATGACCTGGAAACAAAAACCCAGGGAAGATTACACAGTGGGGGTAGTAACAATAACAAAAATGGAAAGGGACCTGGGGTAGTCATGTCAGATGACCTTAAGGTTAGCAAGCAATGGAGAAGGCAGTAGGGAGGCTGGGGGGATACTGGGATGTATAGGGAGAGGTATCACCAGCAGAAAACAGGAAGTTGTTATCCCTCTGTACAGACAGTTGGTGAGACCCCATCTGGAGTACTGCACCCAGTTCTGGAGACCCCATCTCCGCAAGGACATAGACAGGATGGAGGAAGTCCAGAGGAGAGCAACTAAAATGGTGCCTGGTCGCAAGAGAAGCCATATGAGGAGAGACTAAAGGAGCTTAATATGTATACCCTTGAGGAAAGAAGGGAGGGGGGGACATGATAGAAATTTTTAAGTACCTCAGAGGAATCAAAGTCCAAGAAGGTAACATCTTTCAGAAAAAAAGATGTGCAAGAGCAAGGGGACACAATTTGAAGATAGAGGGGGACAGCTCAGGGGTAATGTGAGGAGGTATTTTTTCACAGAGACGGTGGAGGATGCATCGAAGAGCCATCCTGAGGAGGTTGTGGGGTCTAAAACTGTGGGAGAATTCAAGAATGCATGGGACAGACATAAGGCAATTCTTGTGAGGGTAGGATGAAATAGGCTGTTGGTTAACTAGGATGTGCAGCTTGTCCTGTAGGTAGGGAAATAGGCAGACTAGGTGGGCCAAGTGGTCCTTATCTGCCATCAGAGTCTATGTTCCTATGTTTCTATGAGTTAAGTGATTTTTTTCCCCTGAGCATGACTGTTGGCTCCTATTTTCACCTCCCTGGATGTAGAAATACATGGGGATTTGTGGCCCCCTCAGAGGTGTGTGTGGTACTGGGCTAATGAACTGATGAATAGAAGATATTGTAGTTGTGCATTGGCTACCACTTGAATGACTTTCCTCCACTTCACCTATGTCTGGTACCCTAACCCTCTCCTCCCCATTCAAATCATCATTATCATCATTAGCTTCAGAGCTTGGTGGTGCCACTGCTGATGCCATGCATTGGCATGCCTTCTCATACTAAGATTTGTGGGATTTCAGCAAATGCCTTTTCATAGTAGATGTTCCTAGCCTTGTTCCTGCCTTACTAGTGCTGTGTGAAATTGAGAAATTTCATTACGCAAAATATTTTGCAAAATTCAAGCATTTCATGAAATATTTCACGGGTGTGAAATATCACCCATAAATTGCAACATTTCACTCATAAATTAAGAAATTGTGCCCAAAAATGATGACATTTCACTGCAAAATGCAAAATTTCAGAATTTTCGGGTGAAATTTCTCAGTTTCTGGGAAAACTTCACATTTCGCACCTGCAAAATATTTAGCAAAATGCACATATTTCGCTACCTATTTTGTGCTGTGAAATTGCTGATTTTGCAGCAATTTTGCTGGTGAAATTTTATTTCATATCTTTACTCCTTACCCAGACTCAGCCTGTCTTTACATAAAAGACACACTACATATGTCCATGATTCTTTGTCCACTAAAATGAAATACCATACCACCAAGTCACCAGTTTAGTCTTTCCTGCTAGAGTTCTCTGTTGTCACCTAATGGGTGGCTACTATGGCCTGCTTCCACATCACACTACTCCTCTTCCTCCACCAGTTCTTCTGGGTCAGAGAATGGTTCTTCTACTTCTTCTACCATGTGTCCTGGGCTACCGGTCTTGCTTATATCTTTATCATTTGTCATTTCAGATCTTTATGGTCCTATTTGTCATTTTGTGGCCTTTTTATTACCCAGGTGCACCTCCCCCATGTCCAATTCCAATCTGGACTACTTCCTCCTCCTTCCCAGAACTGCTGCTATCACTTTTATCAGGTATGTGGTCATGATATGTAGTTCTGTCCCCAAGCTCCACCAAATCACTTTGCTCCTTCTGCTCCTCTGCCTGTGTCATTAGCTGACACATTTCCTTTCTTTTTCCTGTTTTTCCTTTTTCCTTTTTATACAACAGTTGCTCATGTTGCAACTCTTGCATTGCCACTGCAGGTGATTCCTACAATGCGAGACATTTTATGGACTGCTCGACTATTGCCATCTTCCTCTACACTTGTAGTTCCCAATAAGGTAGACAGTATATGACCAAGCCACCTCCACTCTGTTTTTTCTTTGATGTGACTGGATGATTCTATACCACCATCTCCTAACCCTTTCTGCTTATTCATTTCGTAATGCTTGCTACAGCACTCAGCCACTTGGGTGATGAAGATTTTTTTTATTGTATTTTCTTTTACATTTTTTAAAATTTTCCTATTTGTATTTATTTTTTGTTTATATTTTATTTCTATTTACTTATGTTTATTTTATTTTTTACTTATTGTTATTTTATGGAATGCACTAAGGACTATCAGTGGCCAGACACTGACTTACTGCCAAATGGCACTAACTTGCTGCTGACTGCCCAGATCACACTGCAGCAGCACAGCTCAGGACCACACACACACACACACACACACACACACATATATGCACGCACACACACACACACACACACACTGCATTGGAGACTCAGGAGGAGGAAGGAACTGCATGCAGCAACCTGGAGAAATGTTAAGCTTGCCACCAGAAAAAAACATTGTATTTTAAATTTATTAATAGGATGCCACCATGGTGCTAACTACCAGTGACCAGGCACTGACATGTTGCCAGCTGGCACACACGTGCTGCCCACTGCCCAGATCACAATGCATCTGCACAGCTCAGAATGAAGCACACAGGCTGCTTCAGGACCTATGAGGATGAAGGACCTGCAGCATCTTGGGGGGAATGTGAAGATTGTCACATTACAGAATGTGTTTATCTTAATTTGTTTTAATAGGATGCCACCAAGGTGCCAACTACCAGTAGCTGGGCACAAATAAACTGCCTGCTGGCATGGCACAGATTGTCTTCTCATTTCCACTGTGCAGATCATACTGCAACAGACAACATAAACAGGCTGCTTCAGGACTCAGGAGAAGGAAGGAACTGCAGCAACTTCAGCAGCTTCGGGGAATTTGAAGACTACTATACACAAAAAAAGGAACATGTATTTAATGTTTTTGTGTGGGATGCCACAATGGTGCCAACTGCCAGTAGTTGGGCACCAGCATGCTGCCAGCTAGCACAAACTTGATGCCCACTGCCTAGATTACAATGCATCAACACAGCTCAGCACCACAGACGTAAAGGCTGCTTCAGTACTCAGGAGGAGGAAGGAACTGCTGTGGCTTAGAGGAATGTGTAAACTGCCACAAGAAAAAACAAACTCTGGCCACAGCTGATATGACTGCAACACAGGACATGAAAGAGGGGCCAGAGGAACAGAGACACAGAACCACTTGCAGCTGCACCTACAATGAGTGAGCTAGTGGTCTGTGCTTGTGCATTGGTACACATCTTTTTTCTCACTGTGATAGCGCATCAGGAGCTCACCAGTGCTCCTGGACCCCCAAGATCACTTGGTGTCTGAGACACATTGTAGCAGTGAAGCCACAAAACTATTTGTTTAAAACCACCACGATCATTCTGGGACTGAATATATACATAATAATGAGCTGCTCATAGATGTTGATGAACCCTGCCATGGTTCATTATTATGCACGCACAGCTCATTATTATGGATACATTCAGTCCCAGAGTGATCATTGGAACTCTTTAACCAAATAGTGTTACATCTTCTGCAATGCAGCCCTTGTGTCTCTGGACACCAACTAAGTGATCTCAGTCTGGGAGCTCCTGATGCACCGCTATCATGCAAGAAACTGGATGCGCACCAACATGCATGTGCAGACCATCAGCTCACACATTCTCGGTGCAGTTGCAAGTGGTTCTGTGTCTCTGCTTCTCCAGCCCCTCTTTACAAGGAGAAATGTTATGTGGGGCTGGACAGAGACAGAAACACCATGAAGGACTCGGGCCGAAGCGGTGGCGAGGAAACAGCACAAACAGAACCTCCAGATGGCAGCAAAATAGTGCCTATGAGAAGACTGCATTGACACACTGGAGTGTTTCACAGACCATGGAGGCAACTGTGATGCAACTCCAAAATTGTTGTTCATTCAGAGTGTGAGTTCTTTATTGATTGCAAGACATCTGCAGTGCTCTGATCACTGCAGCAGTAAAAAATAATTTAAATTTTTTTAATGGGATGCCACCATGTTGCCAAATACCAGTGACCAGGCACCAGCAAGCTGTCAGCTGGCACACATTTGCTGCCTACTGCCCACATCACACTGCAACAGCACCACTCAAGACAATGCACACACTGGTTGCTTCCGGACCAAGGAAGAGGAAGGATCTAAAATAACTTGGAAGAACTTGAAGACTGCCACACACACACAAAAAAGGACTTTATTTAAATTGTTTTTGGTTTTTTTTATGAGCTGCCACAAGGTGCCAACTACTGGTGCTGACAACTGGGCCGGCACCATCACACTGCCAGCTTGTTCACACTTGCTGCCCACTGCCAGATCGCACTGCAACAGTACAGCTTAGGATAACACATGCAGGCTGCTTCAGGATACAGGAGGGGGAAGAAACTGCAGCAACTTGGGGACACAAGAAAAAAATGACTTTATTATAAATGTTTTGGTTACACTTTATTTTAAGTGTCACTAACTACACTGTAGCTGCTGTATGACTACACTGTAAACACTGTACAGTTGCATGTATTTACTATGTAGTTGTTATGTATTTTCTCATTTGCGAATTGTGTAGTTACACAATTTGTCTTAAGAAATAGTTACACATGAAACTACTGCTGTCTGCCTTTTGGCACTAATCACTTCATTCTAATAAGTGTTACTGCATGTGTAATAGCTGTTGTAAAGTGTATCAGCAAATCTATTGTGTAACTAGCACTGTGTCTGTTCTGGCATTCTGTAATTTGTTCTTGCAAGGGTAACTACACATATAAAAGCTACTGTGAACTGTAGTAGCAAATTTAGCATGCAGCTTCCCAAGATTCATTTTGATTCTGCTTTTAGAAGTAGCACATCAGTGAGAGGAAAATGGGAAAGCAGCTACATCTCCCTTCCCCTCCCCTGTTTCACATAGCAACTAGTGGAGACAGATAAATGGGAGGGGCCTGTAACCTGTGAAAGCAGAGTCAAGTGTGCTCCAGATCCATTTTGGTTCTGCTGTTAGCAGCAGCAGGTTAGGGAGAGGAAAAGGGGAACACAGCTAAAGCTCCCCCTCCACCCTTTCACTTAGCAGCTAGCTGAGACAACTAAATGGTAGTGGCCTGGACTTGTGAAATAAGAGTCAGGTGTGTCCTGGATACATTTTAAGCCTCACTCTACTAGTGGCCCTCCACCCTGTGGCCCTCCATGCAAAGGAACACAGTGCAAAGGACAATGAAGAAATGGAGTCTGCCTGGAGTCAGCCATGAGGCAGCCAGGAGCCAGGAATCCTGCCATTCGCACCCAATGTACATCTGTATTGTTTGTGGGTGAAGGGTTTGGGAACTTGCTGCTAATCTGATATCTATTAAAGTGGGCATTTTTTGCTTATCATACTATCTGCTTAACTTGGTTTGCATCTACGGCAGTCGGACTCTTTGTTTATTATATTATCTACTACTGCCTAACTTGGCTTAGCTTCCATACATAGTAATCTGATTGGGCTGAGCATACCTGCTTATTGGTTAAGATAGAATGGAGATTGTTAGTTGTAATGGCTGTGGGGCACTGATTTCCAGGGGAATGCTCTAGAGACGGGGCATTGCCCCATTTCCAGGATATTAATAGAGCTCAAGGCTCAGCTGGAGGCAGCAAGGATAGAGATATCCAAGCTGTATCTCCAGCTCAGCATTAGCTCACCCTCCACTTTCACTTCCACAGTGGCCCAGGGGCATGGAGAGTGATGGGAATGGTATAGTAGGTCAGGGTTAGCAAAAGGGGGTTGTTCTGACCAATTCCATCCCTACAGCAAACCACTTTGCACCCCTGGAGGAGGTACAGGACCTGACACCACTGTGGAGGACTTTAGGTTATCGGGGGTTCAAGGCAGGATAACACGATGGCTCCCAGAGGTAAGAAAGCCAGGAAAATCTTGGTGGTTGGAGACTCTATGATCAGTGGAGTGATAAAGGTGTTTTTTGAGGAATCACTAGAGAAAGGGATTGTTAGATGCCTTCCAGGTGCCTGGGTAAATCAGGATCTAGATCGAATAGGGAGGATGTTGGAGAGGGAATGCTGAGATCATGGGGGTGCTGTTACACCTGGGCACCAATGAGCTGGCAAACCAGTCAGTGGATGCAGTTAAGCAAAATTTTCAGAGACTGGGGGACAGATTGGCAGCACACTCAGCCTCTCTGGCATTCTCCAAGGTCCTCCTTATGGGGGCACTAGGGGAAGCTAGAATAAGGCAACAAGAGGCAAACAAGCGTAACTCCCCTACAAATTGAGGTTTACTATAATGTCTTCCTGGGCTCCTTAGTGCCCACTGTCAGGCTGGTGTCCTGTCATAAGTAGTTCTGTGTCTTTACGTGAGAGTGCCATATTAAGCCTCCATGCCTGTCCCTTTAAGAGAATAGCTAATATGTGTTAAGTAAATGTTTTGTGCTGGGTCCAAGTGATTTAGGGCTTGTGACTGGCTGGACAGTGCTCAGTTTTGCTCCATTCTACTTGCGCAGAGGAAGCCTATATAGGAACTGTGCTTATTTACTGTTTGTGCTTTATTGTATTAGAGATGGAGAAGTTTGTCTAACCTGCTTTGATTGCAGCTCAGTCATTTGTATGGAAGACACCATGTTAGGTCCATGACTTCCAGTAATTGCACCAATAGAACCACTGGGGACCTAAAATGGATCCTGTCCCCAGGGTCTTGTGGGAAGGAAATTCTGTAGTTTTGTAGTTTTATCCAGTTGGCACCCAAATGGACATGGAGAGGGAGCCCTTACTTTGACTGACGGCTCCTTTAGCCAATTGAACCTTTGGATTTACCAGGGAAATGCCCTGTGTGCCAAGAGACAGTGGATCAGTTAGAGTTGGAGGTTGAAGTTTGAACACCTCAAGGTTTTGAGCAGCTGCCCCAGTAAGGAGAGTGGGGGAATCCATGGGAAGAGGCGCAACTTGCCTTCTGCCACTTTCTCCTGCTTTGAACTGCCTTATTGCAGAAGTCACACTTGATCAATTCCAGCCTGGAACTGTGGCAGAAGTGAAGAAGAAGATTGTTAGTGCAAAGGACTTATTCCTGAAGTGTTCAGCCCAGCTTGTGAGTGAAATATACTCGGATCAAAAGGTTTGCACAGTAAAGCTGTTGATTTGCAACCAGACTGAATCTGAACTGTTTTCAGAAGTAGCTATCGATTTAAATGTGCTGAATGTGTTTTGTGGCTCGTGATTTGGTTCCCCACGAAAAAACCTGTTACACCAGCTGGAGGCTTCACCAGCAGAAGATCATGAACTTTGCCAGACTGCTTATCCTGCCTGGGCTCTGCCACTTTGGCCTAGGCCACTACTCCATCACCAGAGACTGTCACGGTGAGAGACAGGCTCGGGGATTCAGCCCCAGCACAGCAACAACACACAGGTTGCAGCCACCTGGAGGAAAGGCCATGAAGAAGAGGTGTATCGCATCGGCCCTGTTTCCCCCAAGCTTCCCTGTCACCACCACGAGGTCTCCATATCACCTGCTCTACTGCAGATTCCTGGTAGCGTGAATACAAATCATGGTAGCTCCCTGCAATGAAAGTTTAAATTATTGTGGCACCATCTAATTGTCTTCATTTATTGGGTTTTGCAAAGGACGGAGTCAACCAGCTCAGATTACAAATAATTGGATTGTTTTGCATGTTTAACTGCCTTTCTTTCCACCAAGAGCCCCAACATCAGTTGCAATGCCAGCCACCCCCAGGCAACACTTCAGGCTAGCTTGCATAACATTCTGGGTACCCAGTGATGTTGAACTGTATATTTGGGACTTAAAGCGCATGTCAGAAAAGCCTGATTTAAATCAGAATACAAATCATTTGACTAGATTCATGCTCCTTCCTTGTTCATGCCCCCATAATAAACCTGATTGTCTTTTTCACTTTCAACCTGGCTAGTGTGCATATTATTAGTTGGGTTACAGTATTAAGATCATACTGCTGCACTGCTAACCTTATTTTCCAGGGGGTCTCCAGGGCAGTTGCTGAAGGTTGAGCCCTGGTGGTAAGTGAGGAAGGTGTGAGTACATTGTTACTGCTTCCTATTGATTGTGAATTTACTACTGTGTTAGATACTAGGGCACTAGTGGGATTGATGGGTGGTTATAGCTTCCTATAGGGCTATTCCAGGGCAAATAAGTAACCCCAATATAATTTATGTAGGTGGAGGCACCTTGTTACCAAACTCAGGCTCCTTAACCTGTGTATAGCCATACAGGCAGGGGTAGTAGCCCTTAGAACAGCGCTGCCTAGGGGTTACACAAGTTAAACTGGTGGCTTAAGGAATGGTGTCAGTAGAAGGGATACTATTTTATAGGTGATTGGGAGGACCTTTGGGATAGGAGACATTTTAAGGGGGACAGACTCCACATGATGAAGAAACAGACCAGTGTGTGGTAGAACTGAGCTCTCCCTGAGATTAATAGAGCACCAAGGGACGCCTTTCCTATCTTCTCCTTTTTCCCTTCATAGTCTGCTGCAGCAGCAATCTCCCTATCCTATTAAATTCACATTTTCTGCCTCGGTAGGTTGGCCACCTACCTAGGTATTCTCCCATCTCACTATCCTTTGCCTTATGCTTTTTACATCCTTTTCTGTCTCTGAGGGGTGCTAAAAGTACTTCAGTGCCAGAATAAAACCATATGCTGATATAAATAAAGAAATAAAACCTTAATGCAGACGTGCATTAGGAATATGGGGTAAATTGATTAAAATGTCTGCAGAAATGTCCTGTTTAATGGGAGTATGGTTAAAAATGTAAGGGAGCAGCTAGTGCTTTCCCTTTTACTTTTGTAAGCTGCTCTGCCCTTAATTTATGCTGCTGTTTTAAAATACATTTGCAGAAAGAAAAAGAGAGGCTTGAGGTGATGTCTTATATGATGTTATGATAGCGCCCATATACTGAAGTTGGTAGCAGCGCTATTACATGGAGCGACTTTCCTTATCATTCCTGTTTAGTAAAATAGCCACTCCAGGAATGAAATGTTCCCCTAGTTTGCCTCTGTTAAAAACAAATGTAGGAGACTACATGATTAGAAAGTCTCTACTTAAAAATAGATGTTGCAGTTGGTTTAAATTATTGTTTATCATGCTGCCACTGACGGAAGTGGCTTTACTTTCTCCTGGTTACTTTCAGAAGCCACTTCAACCTTCTAAAGGTCCAATTGTACAATGTAACTGCTGGAAACAGCAGAAGAAAAAGAAATGCTGGGACGTTAACTCCTGCATGCGAAGGTCTCTCGCCGAGGTTGCAGGGAGGATAACTCTTTTGGGGAAATGCTGTCCCCTTTTGAAATAAAATAAAAAGGGAGCCTGAGAGCTGAAAACAGAATACAGCAGCAATCCTAGCACTTGAGCTCTCTCTCTCTCTTTGCTGCACACTGCATAGCTCTGATGCAGCAGAGATGGAGCGGCTTTGCTTTCAGCAGCAAACTTTATAGAAGCTGCTCTGCTTGCAAAATGCCACTGTTCAGAGCAGTGAAAGGACTGTGCAACCAAAATAAAGTACCACTGTACTTCT
Source organism: Neoceratodus forsteri (assembly GCA_016271365.2). Classification (NCBI taxonomy): domain Eukaryota; kingdom Metazoa; phylum Chordata; order Ceratodontiformes; family Ceratodontidae; genus Neoceratodus; species Neoceratodus forsteri. The sequence continues at coordinate 1,398,244,963 of CM057450.1, forward strand.
GGTGCCCCTTACCGTAAAAACAGCCACAACCAAGAAAATAAATGTTTAGATATACAGAGGCACATGAATGTTGTTAAAGTGCCCTTCATAACATTACAGCCTACAGAAATAAAGCTGTTGAGGGTTTTTTCATGATACAATAGTCTGCTCAACATAAGATGGCTAGTTAAAATGAAGAAAGTGGGATTGCTCCCACTCTTACCTGCATGAGCACAGCTAGGGATACCATCCTCCTTTAGGAGCCAGAAGCCTCATTATGAGATGTATTTATATGAAACCCCACTGTCAATCTCAAGAAAGGATGAAGAGCATAGACTCATGAACTGCCAAATATGTATTCAAGACATATATTCAGGGGGTTAAAATCATGCAAGAGCTGTATGCTTACGATGTTATATTCCTGAATTACTTTGTTTATGAATAATGTGTCACCCTGATCCATACTGTTTGTATTAGAGAAGAAAATTACCTGTATTAGAAAAGGGTCAGATTAGGAGACTTGTCCAAACAGTATAAGAACCCCTCCTGTTCTGTAGTTCCTCAGATCAGCCTTGAGAAAGGAAACAGGAGGACCTATACCAGTCTATGTATGGTTCATTTAAAGTCACAGACGTGGGTGGATCTCAAACCTTGAAAGTGATCCATTCTGTGGAAAGTACTACAGGTGATAGTACTAAAGCTCTGGATGAGCTCTTTTTTATTTTAGTTTATTATTTGTCATTATTCTGAGTTAATAAGATTCACACACCTGTGCGTTTTAAAAGCCTGTCTTGTTGTTGGTGTTATCCATTTTCCATACCCTTCCTGACAGTACACTGGGGCAAAAGTTTGACATCTATATCAGATGTTTAAACTGACTGAGGGAGAGAGCAGAACTAGGGGAACCAAACAAATAAACAAAAGGAAGGGGATCCTAACTTGTTCTGTCCCATGCCTGGGGGCTTGTAGCAGCACAACAGGCTAAAACTTGATTCAGGCCCAAAATGGGATAGTGACTAGACTAATTGTAAGTGTGCACAAAAAGGGTGATGCAAACATGAAACCCAAAAAGTTAGGGAAGAAAGCGTATAAAAGTCAGACAAATAGCAAATGTTCAGGGAGTAGTTGTAATGGAGCCTGCCTCAACACCAGAAGTCTGGCCAATAAAATCAGCAAGCTCCAGGCAATGATGGCAGACAGTAAGATGGACCTTGTAGCCATCACTGAAACATGGGCCAGGGATAACAATGATTGGGACCTGACAGTGCCTGTGTACTTACTGCTAAGGAAGGATAGAGGAACTGGTAGAGTGGGCAGAGTAGGTGACAGACTATGGGAATATCAAGGATGGTATGGAAGGGGGCCGAGTCTCTGTGGATTCAGCTTACAGTGGCAGCAGGTAAAAAACTATGATTATGGGTGTTCTACAGACCACCAGGGCAAGGGGAAGCTGAGGACAGAGATCTCATTGAGGAAATTAGATGGGGAGTGCCTAGAGGAGATATTGTGGTGGTAGGATTTTAACTTACCTGAAAAAGATAGGGATGTTCCAGTGGCTAGGAGCTCTGGAAGCCATGCTATGCTGGATAATTTTCAGGACTATCTACTGGTGCAGCTGGTAAGTGAACCCACCAAACAGGGATCCCTTCTGGATATGATGCGCACCAATTCTGAAGTAGTAAATGCAATCAGAGCAAGGGAGCCACTCATGAACAATGATCACAACTCAGTTTTGTTTGAATTAGCCCTTGGGACTGAAAGAATACACCCAAGAACAGAGGTCTTGGACTTCACAAGGCCAGATGTCAACAAACTCAGAGGGGTGGTTCAGGACAAGTCAGATGGGGTAGGCAATATGGAAGGTATGGAAGAGCAATGGGGGTAATGAAAGGGGCCATCCTTGAAGCATCACAGCTATGCTTATGTAAAGTAAACAAAATAAATACATTTTGGAGACCGCTATGGTTCTCGATGAGTGTCAGGGAAGCAGTAAAGGCCAAAAAGAAAGCTTTCCCCAGGTTTAAAGAGAAGCAGTGTGAAGTAGAATGGGAGGAATGCATTCAGAGAAATAGGAAAGCAAAGAAGGTGACTAAAGAGGCAAAGCCAGCACAGAGCTGCGAATAGCTGAGGGGGGTCAAGCATGGAAAAATAAATTTTTGCCTTCATTTCAGTGAAAAAAGAATGTGAGGTGGAGGAAAAGTTACATTATAATCATCTTATTTACCAATATGTTTCCATCTCAAGTTTTCTATGTGATTACCTTTTAGAAACATGACTGATAGCCATTACCTATTGAAGCAATGCACAAGATTTGCATACCCATTTAGTTACAATTGTTGGAACAAATTTAATAATGCCAAAAAGAGATAATGTAGTAGTTGCACAATACATTTGCTACTACAATTCACAATAGTTATTACATGTGTAGTTAGCATTGTCAGAACAAATTACATAGTGCCAGAACATATACAGGGGTAGTTACACAATAGATTTGCTGTTACACTTTTCAATAGCTATTACATGTGCATTTACACTTGTTGGAATTAACTGATTAGCAATGAAAGAGAAACAGTAGGAATGGCACATGTAATTACTTCTTCAGGCAAATTGGGTAAGTATACAATTTGCAAATGTGAAAGTACATAACAACTACACAGTAGTTACTTGTAACTGCAAAGTATTTACAGTGCTGTTGCAGTGTAGTTATACAGTATCTACAGTGTGTAAGTGACACTTAAAAAAAGTGTCACCAACTTTTTTATGGGATTTTCCAAGGTGACAACTACCACTGGCTGGGCACTATTATGCTTTGAGCTGACAAACACTTGGTGCCCATGGCCTAATCACACCACAACAGCACAGCTCACAATGACACACACAGGCCGCTTCAGGAATTAGGAAGAGGAAGGAATTGCAGCAATCTGGGGAAATGTGAAGATTGCCACAAGAAAAAATTACAAGGTGCCAACTACCAGTATCCAGGCACTGGTCCCACATGCTTCCAACTGGCATACACTTTCTGTTCGCTGTCCAGATGACACTGAAACAGCATACATCAGGACAACACACACAGAGGTGGCTTCAGGACTCAGGAAGAGGAGCTGCAGCAGATTCTACAACTCGGGGAAACATGAAGACTGCCACAATAAAATAAGAGGAAAATGTATTATTTTTTAAGGGATACCACCAAGGTGCCAACTGACAGTTGCCAGTCAGTGGTCCAACACACTGACAGCTGGTGCATACCTTCTGCCTAATGCCTAGATCACACTGCAAAAGCAAAACTCAGGATGACATGCAAGCTGCTTCAGAACTCAGGAGGAGGAAGAAGGCACTGCTGTAAGCCTGCAACTTGAGCAAATGTAAAGAGTTTGAAGAGTTTGAAGACTGCCACAAAAAGAAAAAAAATACTTAAAATTAATTTTTATTGGATGCTGCCAAAATGCCAGGCGACTGGCCAGGCACTGTAATGTAGCCAGTTGACACACACTAGCTGCCCAGTAAAAGCAACTCTAAAACCAACATTACATCTCAGAATTTAGGAAGGGACTTCAATCAGTCTGACTGCATGCCCTGCTAAAATATTAGTTCTGAACACTGAAAACAAAACAAAATGAAAAACAAACAAACTGGAGTGCTGCATTGCTGAAATTAGGTAAGTGGGCACAGGCAGACTGCTACCTCATATCTCATCTGCCCACTACCCAGCCACAAGCACACTCCCCCAGAGCCTGATCTCTCCCCCACTCAGTTCCCTCTCAGGCAAGCCCCTGGCTCAGAGCCTGCTGCTTCACAAACACTGTTCAGCCTCTCTTTACTTTGCTGTTCTTCTTAAATGAAAACTACACCCTTACATCTTGTAAATTTTGCTCATGTCAGCGTACAGCTCTTTTCCTGTAGTTGTTAGAGATGTATGCAACTGCTTTTGTTTGTTTTCACACTTCATACTAGGCCCTGTAACTATCCTGGGAGTCTCCATGTACTCGTTGAAATCTCATTGTCCCTGACAGCTGCATTAGCATATGAGAACATGATGTGTAATCACCCTTTAGACTCCATATGTCTGTCTGTTTAATTAGACTTCAAGGAAACAAGTTACAGGAAGGTGTGAAATGACACATTTACCTTCCGTTAGCTTTGCAAGCTGTCTGAGTTGTAAGCAGGGTTTTCCATTTAAACTGAATTCAGTTTATGTGTTTCCAGAGAGTCTTTGCAGGGTATTTGTTCTTTTAGCATAGAGATACATGGCATAAATGAAGTTGTTCCAGATGGTTTCAAATACAGGTTCCTCGCTGTCTGGAACCACTATGCCCTGCTTAGATGGTCCAGGGTGCACATGCCCACCTCCCCTGGATCACAGTTAATGTCATTGCCAACCTCAAAGCAAGTGACATGGCCTGAAAAGCTTTTAACGAATCCAGCTTACGCCAAGCTCACCTAAAGTACCATGCACTGCGCAACGCATGCACATGGCTAATCCGCCAGGCTAAAGCCAAGTACTTCAATGCTGCCTTCCACACAGACATAAACCATCCTGCCCAATTCTGAAAGGTCCTCAAATCACTTTTTAACCACCCCCCCTCAGCCCCCAACACCTACCTTAAACATAGGCACAACCATGGTTACCGACACTCCTGCAGTAGCCACAGTTCTCAACTCCTACTTCACAAACTGCACTGCTGCACTGTTATCCTCTCTTCCCACCCTCCTCAACCCTCCCATCATGCCTGGCCAACCCCCAGTACCCACCAACTCCTTCTCCTCCCATCCAGTTATATCATTTGAGGTTTACAAAGCCCTTCTTGCACTCAGTCCATCCAAGGGCAAATGCCCCTCCTCCCTCAACAGAAATATTTTACCTATCGGCCCCTGCCATTGCCTCCCCCCTGGCAGTTTTTTTCAATTTATCCTTCTTTCTAGCCTCCATACCAGCTGAGTGGAAGCACACCATGGTCATCCTGCTCCCCAAAGGAGGTGATCCCACTGCCCCAGGAAACTATTGCCCTATTTTCCTCCTCTCCATACTGGCTAAAATCCAAGAAAAACTTGTCCTCTCTCAACTCTCCTCCTTCCTCAACTCCTTATCTTTCTACAAACCTTACCATTCTGGTTTCAGGAAGTTCCATTCCACCACCAGCTCCCTGCTGAGGCTCATGGACTCCATCCTCTCTGCCATGGACACTGGGCACATCACCTCAGCCATCTCTGTTGACCTAGCAAAGGTGTTCAACACATTATACCACTTCTTCCTCCTGACCAAGCTTGCCATCACAGGGCTCTCCAGTTCAGTCACCAACTGGTTCCTGTCCTGTCTGGTATGCTGGACACAGTCTGTCAGGATTGGTAACTCCCTCTCTGATCCTCTCCCTGTCTCATTGGGGGTGCCACAGGGCTCAGTACTGGTTCCACTCCTGTTCTCAATCTTCCTAAATCACTTGCTCTTTACTTGCCCACACACCTCCATCCACATGTATGCAGATGATATCGTACTGTATTCATCTAGAAACCTAGAAACATAGAAGTTGACAGCAGATAAGGACTGCAAGGCTCATCCATTCTGTCCATTTCTTTTTCTACCTTATGAATGTGCCATCGGCCTTTGCTCTGTCAATGTCCTATCTATTTATACTCATCTGTATTGCTCCCTTATGCCTACCCCATGCCTGTTTGAAGCCCTGCACTGTATTCATATCCACCACTTCCTAAGGTAGGCCATTCTATGTATCCACCACCCTTTCTGTGAAAAAGATCTTCCTCACATTATCCCTTAATTGGCTTCCCTCTAATCTCATGTTGTGTCCTCTTGTCCTACTATTTTTCTTATATTGAAACATGCCACTCACCCACACTCTCCTTCCCCTTCCTTTTACCCCCACTCCTCCCTATTGCCCTATCCCTCTGTCTTCCTCTCCCCCTCTGCCTTTTCCCCCCACTGGATCAACCTTAAAACCAACCTATACCACTACCTCCCAACTTCCTAGACAAAGCCACTTCTTTTGATGCCCACTTCCCCAAGTCTCCCCTCTCCTTCACCTTGACTCCTCCTCCTCGGACTCTCACACTAGGTGTCACACCTCTTTATCTCCTTCACTACATATAAAACTGTCCTTTACCCTAGTTAAATGCTCTTGATGCTGTACTATCACCATTGGTACTATGAATGACTCTGTAACCTTATTGTATATTAGCTACCTACTATTTGAGTATTATATATAAACTGTTTGTTATTGTTGTCATTGTCACTGCTTGGCATGGAACCTTTGTAAAAGAGCTCTGCGCTCAAAGGTATGATCCAATTCCCTAAATAAATAAAATAACTAAATAAATAAATGAATAAATACATTTTAGACTCTTTCACCTTGTTAATGCCATTAAGGTGTTTGAATGTTTCGATCATATCACCTCTCTCCCTCCTTTGCTCTAGGGTATACATATTGAGCTCTATTAATCTGTCCTCATATGTTTTCTGATGCAGTCCCTTCACCATTTTGGTTGCCCTTCTCTGGACTGCCTCAATTTGGTTAATGTCCTTGTGAAGGTGTGGCCTCCAGTACTGCACACAGTACTCCAGAGGGGGCCTAGCCAGTGTCTTGTAAAGAGGGATTATTACTTCCCTCTTCTGATTTGCGATACCCCTACTAATCACCCCAACATCTCCCTAGCCTTATCTACTGCTTTAGTGGTATGCTCGGATGATTTCAGGTCATTGGTGATGATGATGCCCAAGTCTTTTTCTTCCCTTGTGACTGCCAGCAACTCCCCTCCCAGCCTATAGGTGGCTTCGAGGTTTCTGTTCCCTATGTGCATGATCTTGCATTTCTTTGTGTTAAACCCCAGTTGCCACTTTTCCAACCATTTTGCTACTTTATCCAGATCTCTTCTCACTCTGCCCACCCCATCTGGATCATCTACTGTGTTGCAGATCTTGGTATCATCTGCAAACAGACAAATCTTACCCTCCAGTCCATCTGCAATGTCACTGATAAAGATATTGAAGAGGACTGGCCCCAGGACTGATCCCTGAGGTACCACACTTGTGACTTGCATCTCTTCTGACTGTATACCGTTTGCCACCACTCTCTGTTTTCTACCTGTCAACCAGATTGCCACCCAGCTGACCAACTTCTAACCCACCTGAGCCTACCCAGCTTATTAATCAATTTAATATGTGGAACAGTATCAAAAGCTTTGCTGAAGTCAAGGTAGGCGACATCAACTGCTCCCCCTTGGTCCACCACTCTAATTACCCAGTCAAAGAAATCTATGAGATTAGTTTGACAGGACCTTCCTTTTGTAAAGCCATGCTGTCTTGGATCCTGTGCTCCTATGGATTCTAGGTGTTACACTATCCTTTCCTTAAGGAGTGCCTCCATAATCTTGCCCACTACTGAGGTAAGACTGACTGGTCTGTAGTTCCTTGCCTCCTCCCTGCTACCACTCTTGTGGAGCAAGATCACATGAGCCCTTCTTCAGTCTTCTGGGACCTCACCTGTGCTCCGAGATTCATTAAACAGTTCTGCTAATGGCTCTGCTAGTTCCACCCTTAGCTCCTTTAGTACCCTGGGATGTATGCCATCAGGTTCCATTGCCTTGTCCACCCTGAGCTTATCGAGCTCCTGTAGGACCCTTTCTTTTGTGAAAGGACTAGTGCACACCTCCTTCCCCCTGTGTCCATGGTGCTGAGCTGTGGGCCCTGCCCTACCTTCTCTTCAGTAAAAACTGAGCAGAAGTATCTATTAATAATAGATGCTTTTACATGATCCTCCTCACATGCCCCCTTATCCCCTTTGATGTTAGCAATACCCCCTCTGGAGTTTCTCCTTTCACTAATGTATCTATAGAAAGTCTTGTCACCTTCTTTTACTGTTTGTGCTAGTGTTTCCTCAGTTTGGGCCTTTGCCTGCCATACTGCCTTCCCTGCTTCCCTTAGGAAAGTTTGGTATGCCTCCCTATCTTCATCCTGCTGTGTTCCCTTGTATTTCCTGAAGGCCAGCCTTTTAGCTCTGACCTTTTCTGCTACTGTTTTTGAGAACCAAAGTGGTTTCCTTCTTCTTTTGCACTTCCTTTCCTCACTAACACAATGGGACGTTACTTCAAGTATTGTATCCTTAATGCTTGCCCACTTTGCCTGTACCCCCTCACCTGTATTTTTTTTGCCAGAGCTAGCTTAACTCTGTTGGCCATCTTATCAAAGTCAGCTCCTCTGAAGTCCCATATTTTTGGCCCCTCCACTACTGATGTGGCAGCCTCATTACAGCAGGACTTCAGCAGTGTCCAGTGCTGGTTTTGCTCTAATCAGCTTCACCTCAACACCAAGAAGACAGTCTCCATGACCTTCGGCACTAGGCAGAGACTTTCTTGGCTCCCCTCCCTCCCATCCTGACTTTCCACACCCTGAACGGGACTTCTTTGAAGGCCTGCACCTCATTCAGGTACCTCGGGGTATGGCTCAACCAGCACCTCGACTTTTCTGTACACTTCAATGGCATGCACAAAAAACTTCATCCCAGTCTGGGTGCACTTTATCAAAATCACAGTTGTATCCCACTGCTGGCACACCGAGCAATTGTACAGAAAATGATTCTGCCAATTTTTGACTACAGAGATGTGGTCAACAGTGTCGCCCCCCAAGTCCACCCTGACTAGACTGGACTCCCTCTTCCATGCCTTCTGTTGTTTCATCCTCGACTGTCCTTACACTACCCATCACTGTACCCTGTGTCAGTCCTTGGGACTTACCTCCCTACAAGACCACAGATCATCGCACTGAGCATGCTTCACTGGCAAGTTCTGGGATCAGTTCTTGCCCCCTTACCTCTTTGCGGTTCTGTCCACCCACTCCCCCCCAGCCTACAAGTTTAGGCAATTTGACATGTGTCTCCTACATATTCTCCACAGGTCCACCTCAACAGACCAAGTAGCATTCAGCTACCGCATGCCTAAACTATGGAAATCCCTACCGCCAGAACTTCAGCATTCCTCTCCCTCCCAGCACCACAATGGTCTTCTCTCAGTGCATTTCTCTGCCACCTGCTCACGTGCCTAACACATCCTCAGCTTCTAGGCCAGTTAGCCTCTCCTGGACTCACTTTGCACCACTCTTTATAACAATCTAAGATGTCAAGCACTTGTCTCATGCCTCACCTCTCTCTCTCTGTTGTGTATCTCTGTAAAGATTGTACTAATAGCTTGTATAATCCTGCCATTGCCCTTACTTACAGTGCTGTACTATATTATTTTTCCAAGTTTTTTACCATTGATATATTATTATATGATTGTTGCACCTTTTGCATGTACTGTCCCCAGGATGTATCTGGAATCGAGCAGTACTCTGCTCAGTATACCCTCCTGGTAAAACCCTTAAATAAATAAATGGGTGATCTGACATCATGCTCTCATATCCTATGCAGCTCTCTTGGACAATGAGATTTCAAAACCATAAATGGTGCCCCTACCCCCCACCCCCAAGTAGTCACAGGGTGCTACCATGAACAGTGAAAACAAACTAAAGCAAATACATATAGCCCTAACGGCTACAGGAAAAAATTGTTTGACATGAAAACAAATACAATTTACATGATATGAGAATGAAGTTTCCTTTAAAATATCACCCTTCAACAGCCATGATATTTGTAGAAGTATAGGTAGAACTTCAGAAGATGTGATGCCTTTTTTAAAGAATTTTGCAGCTAACTAGAAATGGATTACAGCCCAATGATAAGCAATGTGAGTGAGTTTTCACTATAGCTGAACATCATCCAGCTGAATCTAACACCAAACCTAAGTGGTGACTCACATACTCCCTCATTAACTACTTCACATGCAAACTGGTTCACCTGGTCTGCACAATTTGGACCAGGGCAGACCAATCCAACCAAAAGTCCATCTATTATTTTTATTTATTTATTTCATATAAAAACCTTTAGTCAGGGCCTGTTACAAAGGGTTTAGAGTCAGGCACAACAAATGACAACAGAAACTGAATATGTAAGTATACAATACAGTAAGATCACAGAATAATTTCAGTTTTACACTTTCTAAACTGATAAGAACAGATATTACACATGATCTTAGCCAAAAGGCTGAGAAGCGATGGCACAGGTAAGAAACTGTTATACAATGGTGCTATTAGAGCAGTTAATCAGTACATAGGTAACATGTAAGCATTACACAGTGAGTAAAGCTCTGCAAATAAGAGTACATTGTTTAAGAATGAGATTGTATTTGCCCCAAACATTTGCCACCGTCCAAAAAGATCAAACACCCAAAGTTCGAGGAGTTTAATTCTTTTGTACAACTATACTTGCAGCCCTATTAATAATGCTGTGTCTTCTCATCACACTCGCATTACAGACCCAACTGATAAATTGGTAGGTGACAGGCATAAACCATAAGTGTGGGAAGTGTATTAATGTCTTTTTGGGTTTCTACAGCTCTAGTGGCCCAAGATGTCTGGCAAGCAGATGATGGGAGTCTCACAAGGAGTCATACAAGGGGTGAAGTGAGGAATCTGCTTCCGTTCTATACAGGTTCCCCTAAATTGGCATAAGGTGAGGGCCAAGATAACCACTGTGTTCAAACATGTCAAGAGTAACCTCTTTGTATTTGTCCTGTAGGTGAAGAACCCTCCATATGGGGAATGGGCACTGACCGCCAAGTCATAGCCCCTCTTTTGTCTCAGAGGTGAATTAGCTCCGAAGGCCGTACCTTGTATCTGGGTTTACTTGTGGGGGCAGTGACAAACTGGCATTAGACCGGCAGGGAGCTTGGCAAGATTCCTGACATTTGCACATTACAGTGAATGCAGTATGCTATATAGGCTTTTAATAAACACATGATTGTGACAATCTCTCCAAGGTGGTTTGTGAATTGTCATTTGCTCGAGGAAGAAGGGAAAGGATGGACTGTCTGAAAAGAATTGTAGCGGACAAGAATTTATCAGTGGCCCTTACCCCTGGATGCCTTATCTGAGCAGGAGTAGCTAAGGTTAGATCTCTTCCCTTAAGGGGAGGGCTATGTTGGGCCACCCACTTGGCAGAGACTGCTGGCTGTTGGAGGCAGAGCAAACATCATTAGAGGGCTCTGTTTCCCTCTAGCTCTTTACCTACTGACCTGCTTTTTCTCCCATCCAACCTTGCAAAAGCAGGATTCAGGGTTGGCCAGGACAATGTAAGGAGCCCTGTCACCCCACTATGAGGGATCGTCTCAGTGGTTAGAAGGGAATTTTCCTAGCTTTATTCTCCAAAGGTTTTTCACAGAGTTTCACCAACTCTGCATGGAATGTGAGACATTTAGCAACAACTTTAAAATATGTAGTGGCATGGGAGTCTCAAGGAGTCATGCAAGGGGAAAGGGTGGAATCTTCTTTCATTTCAGACAGATTCTCCTAGGTCAGCATGAGGTGAAGTCCCAGATGACTGGATGCCCAATTCAGGCAGACCAAAGGAAAACCTCATTGATCTTGTCCTGTGTGTGAAGTGTCCTCCAGAAAGGGAATGTATGCTCACCACCTGACCAGAGGACACCTCACTTTTGATTCAGAGGTGGGTTACCTTCAGAGTCTGCACTTTGTTTCTGGGTCCACCTGGAGGATCCCTTCAGGGGTGAAGGGACTGTCTGAAGTTAGCCTGGCTGACACCTTGAAGAGACCCCAGAGCTGTGCACATCATGTTGAATGTTGTATGCTATACAGCTTTTCAATAGACACATGAGAGTGGCCATTTCTGCAAGATGGCTTGTGTATGATCTTCCATTCAGGGAAGAGAAGAAATGATGGGGCCTACAAGTCAGTATTGAATAAAGTATCTGGAACAAGCTGCCAAAGTCCATAAGAGGACAAAAGAACATGGGCCTTTAAAATTTAGGTAATTTATTATATAAACATACACCGTTTATCAGTCCAGAGAAAGCTGCTCTCAGCTTCAGTGGTGCTTGCAGTAGAGCAGTATGCAGAAAGACAGAAATTCATGGCACTCACCACATTACAAATGTTCAAAGCTAACCACTTTGCACAAGTAGGTACTGTGTGCAAAACTTTATTCTTCAGATGAAAAACCAGCACATTGATCAAACACAGGCTAGAACAATTACCATGTTTTGCTCATGTGTATTTCTTCAAGACAAAGCGCACATGCGCAAAATGTCAAGGTAATATTCCTGGGCTGTTTAATCCATGTGCTGTTTTTTATATGAGGAATAACATTTTGGACACAATATGTACTTGTGCCAAGTGGCTATCTTTGGACATTTGGAACGTGGTGAGTGCCGTGGTTTTCTGTCTCTCTCTAAACCCTGATTATCTCTAAAATATCAATTACTATTACTCTTGGTAATCTTTGAACTTTATGCTTAAACTGAAGTTTATGATGTAATAGTATTATAAGAACTCAATTTCAAAGGTTGTACTTATTGTGTTGTACAATATCTGAATAGATGTTTTAAATAAAGTATGACTCTATTTGTAACGTAACTGCTTGCTTTCCCAGGATTTGCATAAAAAGCAGATTTTAAGAATAAGAATCAGCATTTATATAGCATGTTCATACACACTGTATCCTAAAGCACTTTACAAGCAATGCTAGACTGGTAGTGAGGTGAATGAACATGTAATGGCAGCCATTTTGCACATCAACACCCACACACAGCCTTGGACAGTTGGGTGAACTGGTTTTATGGGAAGGGGAATATTGGCCAGAACTCTGGGAAAAGTCCCCTACTCTTGCTTAAGGTGCCATGGGTTAGTTTACTTCCACCTGGACACCCACTAGGACAGCACCAGAGATGGGTAGAAGGGACCTTGGTTTATTGTCTCATCCAAAGGAAAGCATACCCCTGTACTGCACTCAGGTGCCAGCATTTAGGTATGCACCCAATATTGTTGTGGGACTAGAATCCATGTCCTTCTGGCCCAGAGGCAGATGTGCTAGTAACTGAGCTACGCTGACTCCTTTAATTTTAATCACATTTGGGCTACACTGGTGTACTTTAAATAAATGAATGCATAACTAATGAAGCTTTAACATATTCTGTCTCCCTATTTGATGTTCAGACAGTACATATACAAAACGCGGGTAGATTTTTGACAAAATAGATATATACTGTAAACAGCAATTCAAACTTACAGTTCTGCATTCCAGGTCATGAACAGTCTGATTATCCATACCACCTCACATTCATACTACAAAATTCCATGTTACTGTACCTTTAGTTTTAATGCTTTAGGTACAGCTCTCTGTGAACACCACACGTAGCTGTCTAAAACTCTGTATACCTCATCTACCCTATACTTTTTTATCCTATGTTCCTTAATGCTGTTACCGCATATCCTGGGTTGCTACAGTAAAAGGGACTCTGCCCCTGTTAGCTCATCCAGTCAAATAAATAAATAATTAAATAATTTCAGCACAGCTGTCATCTACAAATGGTGTTAAGAGATGAAGTGCAGCGTGAAGTTTCTTGCTGCATGTTAAAGGAAAGAAACTATAATAACTGGCATCTAATTTACAGAGATCAGCGTTTTGGCATCTGAAGTGTCTGATAGTAATAGATAACCAAAGTGGATCTAATTAGCAGAGTACAGATGGCATGCAAACATTTTCTGCAGAGTTTGATGTGCTTACCTAAAGAACTGATTATATTTAAAGATGGAACTTATTCACCACCATGCCGTGAAATAAAGCAATATTTTATTTCTCAGTCATGGCTGGACTGTGGTGACAGGGTGGCAGGTGGTTAGTTATAAAGTGAAAGATAGCTCCAAGATGCAGATAAAATGGTAGCCTACTGCTCGATATACTGGTGATGAAGACTCAAGAGACGAAATCTGCAGATACCAGTCATGGCAAAATTTGCAGCTACTCTTGCTTTATCTTTTATAGTGACAGCTGCTGCAGTTTTTGGTGTGAACTGTCTTTATGGGACAGAGACTTAGGGCCCTATTAATCAAAATATGTCATCACGTTAGTGCCCAGCATCTTAGTGGTTATCTCTCTTATTATGTGGTAGATCACTGTGCACATCTCAAGACCATACTGGTAGGAGTCAAAGCGCAAAGACAATACATGATGTTTTATCAGGGGAGGGAATGTGGCAACTGTTGCTGCATATATGCCCACTGGTGGTAAAGAGAAGGGGAGACATGCTGGTAGTGTCCCTCTTATCCCCCCCTCCCACCGCCCAATACACAACAAGATATAGACATTGCACCAGAAGGTGCCAGTGTTCTTTCTTAGAGCAGACATTGCACATCAATTTCCAAGAGGCTCACCTCTGTTGTCTGACATAATGGGTCTAGATCAGGATGTTCAATGAGCAGAGTCCCATTTTGGATGCAACTTAATAATAAGTGACTTAACAGCTTCAGCACTTTGGACACAGTTGCGTCCATTTCAGGCATGCATAGTTTTCATTAAAATTTTGCTTATGTCACTTTGATGCAAGCTGTTGCAAATTGCAAAAACAGTTGCATAAACTAGGGATCTGTTAAAAACAAATATCCCGAGTTTCAGTACAAATAGGTAGACGGAGACGTGGGTGTAATATGCACCTTTTCCTGCATATGCCCCTTTGAAAAATCAGCTCCCAGTCTCTTGCAGCCAAGCTGGGAAGTTACATGGATAAAGGATGCAAGGAGAAAGAGGAGGGAGCTATAGATTAAAAGAGAGGACATGTGGGTAAAAATGGGTAGAAACCAAGACATTGTAAATTAAAATGAATAGAGGTTATGTAGCAATTTGGATTCCTAGATCCCTGCACACAGCAGCAAACTGGGCTAATATCCAATGCGGATAAGTCTTTACATTGTAATATAGTGTTGGAAGGGGCTCTAGGTCCATCAGGTTTGATTCCTTCCCTTCTTCATAGAAGGGGTTGAATACATTTTCTGTAGAAATTTATTTGTATTTATTTTGTTTATTTATTTAGAATGTTTATGCTGGGGATAGCATCATATAGGTGCAACACCTAATTTACAAGAGAGTCCCAGGAGGTGGTCAGTAGCGAAGCTTAGGAGTACAGCAGATTCATTTACAAGTTACAGGCACTGTAGAGAGCCTGTCTGTTTCGACCATTTCTTCAAAATCAAGGTTAGTGGCATTCAGGAACAGGTTTCCTCCATTGCCAAAATCAACAGAGGCAGGTGTACAACCTTGATGACATGAAGGGCTGTTGACTGTTTGGTGGAGTCCTGCCTGTTGGATGAGGAGGATGTGACGCAGTTCAGTACAGATTGAGATGCACCACCTCTAAGTTGGCCCAGTCCTTTCTTGACTTCTCAAGTCTGAGTTGGAAATTTGGGTTCTGACTTTCATGGGTATTGCCAGGATTTGTTTGCATGAGGCTCATCTTCCAGCTCCCCTGAAGGATATATAGTGAAGAAATTACTCAAGATCACTTTGCTTGATCACAACAATCTTGTAAATTATAGACCTGATTACAACATGTTGCTTCTAGCCAAGGTTGAGGAGAAGGTGGTGGCAAATCAACTGATGAAACATTTGGAAGCCCTTGACATCTTTGAACCATTTCAGTCTGGTTTCCACCTGATTAACAGCATAAAGACTGTGCTGGTCAGTGTGTTCAGTTATCTCTTCCTGATGAGCAATCAAAGTGAAGTGTCCATGCTTACTCTCCTTGATCTTATTTAAGCATTCAACAGAATGGATCATGGGGAATTATTGCACAGATCTGAACTACATGGAGGTTTGGTTGTGACTGTCTTATGATTATTCCAGTTCTTCCTCTCAGAAAGAGTACGACTAGTTATGATTGGGGGGAGTGCAGATTGAGCCCTGTTTCCATGGACCCTTGGTGTGTCCCAAGGCTCTGTTCTTTCTCCTGCATTACTCACTGTGCATTTGCTTCTGCTTGGAAAGTTCTTTAAACTAGTGTGCAGATAATAGCCAGCTGTATCTTGCTCTGGATCAGGGCCTTCCTGTGCTAACGTTAGAAGGGTGTTTGAAGGAGATCAGACTTTCGATGGCCTCCAATTGGTTGGTCCTTAACCCAGGAATGAAATAAGTAGTATTAGTGGGCTCAGAGAAACAGATATTGGCTCTAAAAAGTAGCTTCACTTTGCCCTCCTGGCATAAGTGTAGAAATAAAGACCCCACTGTGGCATTACATGAATGCCTTACTATGCTATCAGCTGATCACTATGTTGATGAGACACGTGTCCCACTCTGACAATGCCCTGCTCTGGCTACATCCACTCTGACTCTCCTCTTGGCAGCCTCTACTAATTTAAAGCCAAATTGTAACAGGGTGCTTGAGAAGGAAGGACACAGTTCAAGAAAGTGCATACATGTGTTTCTTTCATTTAGAAAGCTGTTTCAGCTGAAACTGCCCATGTCTGTATATTAAGGCCATTAAACTATACGTCAAAGAATAGGCAAATCATATGCTTCCTGAGTGATAGTGGTCAGGCATGAGGAGTTCAATAAAATAATGTTGTCAGCTATAGTTTCTTCTGAGCTTCTAACTCAACAGTTATAGGGGTTCTGAAGAACAGATCCCTCTATGTCACAAAAACTAAATATTAGCTGGTTTTGTTAAGAATGGGTGGTCTGCCCCACACTCCTGATTTGTTTCAATTTAAAAGGGATCATATCTGCTAGTCTTCAATATGATAACTACTATTAGCACAGTAGCACAGTGTAGCATAGCTCAGTGTGTGCATCTATAAATTGCCCCATAGTACTGTGGGATAAATTGAGTAGCATTACACTTAAGAATGAAGAGGTCCTATTTTATTTTTTTTTTATTTATTTAGATCTCAGATTACAAATATCTTTGAGCTTAGAGCTCTTTTACAAAGGTTCCACGTCAGCAGCATAATACAACAAGTTAACAGAACAAAAAGTATGGCAACACAGTATACATAGAAAAAGGAGATCAACAGGTTTACAGACTAAACAGGGTATGGTAAAATAATTGTAAATAAGAAAAGAAGCAATAGTTGACATTCACAGTGAATTAAAGAATAGAAACGAGTAACTCTAAGCAGTGTCATGCACAGGAATGCATACAGTAAATTGAAAATCAGCCCAAACAAGCTTTGTCAGTTACTGGTAAAGTCATAAGGTAAGTTGAAATCAGCCAACAGGCCTTGTCAAGACAGACAAGGGGTGGCATTAGGTAGAGGGGAGGAAAGATGAAGGGGGTAGGGTAGCAGGGGGGAGGGGATGTCAGAGATGGTGCTAAGGAGATTTAACAGTAATCAAGTGCTAGGGTTTTAGATTGTCAAAAAAGGTTTAGCAGAAACAGTCACAGGAGTGAGTGGCAGAGAGTAGCCACTGTAGCTTGGATTTGAAAGGTCCCAATTTGGATTCAGAGGAGATGTCATGGGTTGAGGTCTTTTAGTCCTTCACTTGTGCTGCCCTCCTTTGGGTGGTAAGTTGCAGAAGGTAAGTAAGGTATACAGCCCGGGAATGGTTCTGGTTGAGTGCCAATAGTTTGAATCTCAAATGTCAGTAGCTTTTAAGAGCTGCTTTTACCATTTTAGGAATACTCTCAGGCTATGCCAACTACTTAATCCTGCTGATCTGGAAACACTTGTGCAAGCCTTGGTCTCCTCCAGCTTGGATTACTGCAATATGCTCTACAAGGGCTTGCCTTATGGCCAATGTCACCACCTGCGAGTGGTCCAGAATGCAGTACCTAGGCTTGTGACCTCCACTCGGAGCTCAGACCATATAACACCTTCGCTGTGCTCTCTGGGCTGGTTGCCAGCCAGGTGGTAAGTTGACTACATGATATGATCACTTACATTACAAAGGCTTGCATAAGCTGGGACCCCTATATCCCTGTTAAGTTCTGTCCCCCCCTTGGCTTGAGAGAACTAGAGCCTGAGGCAGGGCCTACTTAGGATCCCTCCCTTCCTCACTGTCATCATAACAGAGTGGGGGATAGGGCTATCTTGGTAACTGCCCCAACTCTATGGAATGCTGTACCATGGGATGTCTGTATAGTTCGGTCATGAGCCTATTTTAACACTAGGCTTTGGAGATATCTGCGTAAGGAAGTAATTCTGGAACCAAACTGCTAACTTTGATCATCTGTTGTCATTATTTTTTTAGTTTTCTTTTATTACTATGATTTTGATCAGCTAGAGGTAATTTATAACGTTAGTATTTTAATATATGTGTTCTCTATTAGTACTGTTTATTCTGTTACAGCACCCTGGTAACTCAGAAGGGCACAATACAAGTAAATATCCTACTTTTATTACTACTACTGCATTCAGTTACAGTTTGACGTTACAGGTACAAGTACTGTACAATAAACATATTTAGACATGAACAGAAATGAGCAGACAGAGTGGAATAGTGTTCTGCTAAATTAGAAAACAGAGATACTGAACAGCAACTTTGAGTGCATAAAAAAATGTATACAATATATGACTACTGCACATGAAGTAAAATCAAAGTTAAGTAATACATGATTTACTTCAGCTTATTTGGAAACGTACTATATACACATGGTCTGTGGAAGTGATTGAACATTGCTTTTGATTTGTTAAGTGCTGTCTGATACTGCAATAGCAAAATCAGGGGCACCATCTATTTTCTCCACTTGGGTTTAGTTCTACCCAATTTTCATGGACATTGTGTGTATGTGAATGAGAGAATTTTAGTCTGGGTCTTCTAGTTCCCAAGCTTGTTCTCTAACCACTAGCCGTGGTGCCTTATCTTTTTTTCTGTCACTCTGTGGTAGTTATTCATAATATAAGGATCACATGACACTTTTTAAAAAGACTAGGGTATGGTACTGTGAGAGGGTAGCATAGTTAGGTTGGTTTGGTATCCTTGTGAGAATATTAAATAGATAAAAACTGCAGAAAGTTTACAGTATTTTTTTACAAAGATTTTTGGCCCTTTGAAACACCACTCCTGCCTTGTTTCTGACCTCTGCATGCCCCTAGCCCTGCCACCCACTCTCCCTGCTATCAAGCCAGTGGGAATCTATACGCAGCAGAGCCTGAGGAGCTGATGACTGTCATGTGGATGGTTCAAGGTGCATTTCCTTTTGCAATTTTTTTCTCTGCCCCCCTCAAGTCCCTCCCAACTCCCTTGATATTGGGAGATGCCTCAGGCCTCGGCAGCCTCAGTTATAGCAACATGCTCCAGGATGATGTCACCCCTCTTCAGGGAGCAGGATACCCAGCTAGTCACAAGGGGCTGCTACTATACTGCAGCAAAGATGTCTCCCTCCCTGGGCTGGCTTCCATTGTGCCTGGCAGCACTCACCAAATCTGGTCACAATGGTCCTGGCTCCCCAGGTCCTCTCCCAATGACAGGTCACCAGAACAGAAGCATGACATGCTTCTGCTAAACCACTGGGTGCCCCCCCCCCCCATGTTTACAGTTGTAAATAACAATTTACTTTATTTCATAGTTAGAGGTCAACAAAAATATGGATATCTTGGAATATACAGAGCAATACTTAACTCCAGCATAAATCAAGTCAGCTCCTTCCTTTGTCCCTGTTTTGCAGTATTTCAGCTCACCCATTTCCAGAATCCAAATAATTCCATCCAAGCAAGCAGCCTCCTTATATCCTCTTCAGGTGGCCACAATTACCACTTCCCTTCTTCTAATGGAAATCCAGGGATGCATGCATGCTTAGCTGCCCCCAGCTTTAAAGGTGTGAAGTTTAACAACACAAGTCATAAACTGGGTAGGTAAAAGCCAAAAAAGTACAGAAACGTCATTGGCCAAAATGTATCAGATGATCACTGATTATTGCAATACCCCCACATGCTACCCTTCCAAAATATACTGTAGCCAGCTTTAAAAAAATACCTTTGTACTTTCAACAGATTGACACTAATCCCCATTCAAAGCTGAAATAACAGTCATTGTTTGCAACAGCTTAAAAAACACAGCAGAAACTGTTTCAGCAAACCATCAAAATGAGTAATGTACCAAATCCCAATTTCACCAAGTTTGGATACATCACAATTAGTAACCAGCTTGAATACTATTTGGATGATAGCATTGATATTCCACAGGGGAAAAAAAGTGAAAGGAGCTTTAAACCAATAAAACTCACAACGTGAAAGTTGGAAGCTGCATCAGCATGTGAGCAGAAAACAAAACAAAAAGGTAATATCAAATGCATGCTGAAAATAGAGTTAGAATTGATATTTTGACCATAGGTCTTCTTTAGGAATTATCTAAAACAGAAAAAAGCAAAGTTAGTGGAGATGTAAGGGGAAATAAGGGATATACAGTATATCGGAGGAAAGAAAAAAGGGGAGGATCTAGGAGAAAAAGCGATAATAAGCAAGCTAAGACCAGAAGTTGGAAAATAAAAAAGATGATGATGGCAATGGAGGGGAATCTGAGTATGCACACTCAATTACACGCACACTTACTTACACGCACACTTAATTACACGCACACTTACTTACACGCACACTTAATTACACGCACACTTAATTACACGCACACTTACTTACACGCACACTTAATTACACGCACACTCAATTACACGCACACTTAATTACATGCACACTTAATTACACGCACACTTAATTACATGCACACTCAATTACACGCACACTCAATTACACGCACACTTAATTACATGCACACTTAATTACACGCACACTCAATTACATGCACACTTAATTACACGCACACTTAATTACATGCACACTCAATTACACGCACACTTAATTACACACACACTCAATTACACGCACACTTAATTACACGCACACTCAATTACACGCACACTTAATTACACGCACACTCAATTACACGCACACTTAATTACACGCACATTCAATTACACGCACACTTGATAGAAGTGTGTGCAGCCATACCCACCATGTTAGCAGAAAATATTACAGACTTATTTTATACTAATATTTTTCAGCACCTTATAGTTCACCATTATAGTCTGTCCACCCCATCATATCTTTGTTTTGTTGCGTACATGGTAGGTTTGCATGTGTTAGTATGTCTGCACTCATTTCCATCCGGTGTGCATGTGTGTGTGTGTGTGTGTGTGGGCATACTCACATGGGCTTCTAGCTATGTGTGCATATCCATTTTCATTTTCTTCAGATGTCTCGGTCTCCTTTCCCCACCACCGTCATCTTTCAGTTTTCTTATTATGCTCATTAATTAGAGAATTAGAGAATTCCTCAGCTGATCCACTCCTACTATACCTCTCCCTCCCCATCTTCATCTTTTCATTTTGCAACTTCTATTCTTTCCTTGTTTATTATGACTTTGTCTATTCGATCCCTCAATTTTATTTCCTCCCGTATACTGTATATCCCTTATTCCCCCTTACCTCTCCACTAACTTTGCTTTTTTTCTCTTTCAGGTAATTCCTGAAGAAGGCATATGGTTGAAACATTAATTTTAGCTCTATTTACTATTTTCAACATACATTTAATATTTTATTTGTTTAGTCTATTAAAGTAGCAGTAACTGAAATTATTAATTTTCACTACAGTTACAGTACATTTACTTAATTTAAAATATTTTTGCACCTATATAATAGTTACCATGCTGTACTATAATGAACCACTTCACTGAACTATTAAAGTGGAAGGACACAATAAATGTTTTTCTTTCCTTCAGCATAAGAAGACTCTTAAGACTTTCATTTATTTTTTTAACATTTATCCATTTTATAAGTGCATTAAGCCACAACAGGGCAAGAGTGTAGCATGCATTAATGCATGCCCCAGGTAGTTGTAAGGGCACTTTCCCTTCAGGTTTGTACCTCATAACCATTCGGGGTGTGCATTAATATCTGATACAGCTATGCCCTGTTGTGGGCAAAAGCATACTTGGCCAAAGCCAATTATATTTGCTTACAAGTTTAAGTGGTGAGAGTATCATGCTTAGTAAGTGACAGAAGGGGAATTATTATAAAGACTGGTAATGCACTGACCTCAGGCTTTAGGCATTCTACAGTTACAATATGCTTCATCTCATGCTTCCTTTCCTTCTGTTTTCCCTCTCCTCAGAAACAGCACAAAGAACCAGTGACTGCTGCTACAACAGTGCATGCATCCTTGATTATTGGCATCATGCACTGGTCTGGCAATGTTCGCTTCTATACTATTGTTATAAAATGGGTAGGGAATTTGCTTCATCCTGATTGGTAGAGAGGGTTTGAACCCAGTACCTTAAAAGATAACAACCACCAGATCAGGAACCCTTCTAGCAACCATGACACAGTGTACACAGATATTCATGCCTGCCATAAAAAGAAGTTTTTGAAAAAGATTTCTGGTAGCCATGTTTGTAGAGTCAAAATTTCTAACACCTCTGCTATGCCACAGTTATAAAAAAACATTTAAAATGTCCACACACCCTACATAATGGTAAACACACACAAGGTGGTAAAACAAAACAATGAAACTCATACAGTACCTTTTTTTTTTTTTTTTTGTTTGTTCTCGCAGTTTCTTTGTAGTAGGCCTCCAACTTCAATGTAATATTAATGTGATACATTAGACCATAGACCTGTTTGATGGACATCTGGAGAGTAATATCAATAATATTCAACCCCACAAAAGTTCCACCAATGATCAGGTACTGTATTTCATGTGCTGTCCCACCCACCAACATTGCAAAGTTTACCAGTCTTGTAAACAATAATTTTTATAGCAAAATCCTGAAACTTGTCTCCTATCAGCAGACCACTGCGGGCACCACCAGCCACGCAGACATTCCCTGTATCCCCAAGGTGAGAGTTGATTTTGCTACTGGTCCAGTTTGCATTGCTCTCCTCATGTCAAACAGTTGCGGACCACCATTGTTTTACAGATGGTAAAAAAAAATTATTGCTCAGCATTACCAATTCTATAGTAGCCTCCTCATTAATCCAGTGTAGGAATGGATGGAACACGCTGACTGACCCATTGCAAATGGCCACTTTGCACATTCAAAAAGGCCAGCCACTTTGCACATTCATGAAAGCTATTTGCTACATGAATGCAAGAGGTGGCCTGTGTTCAAAAATGTGTGGCAAAGGTGTTTGCGAGCATGGGGGTGGTCCATACCACTATCAAGGGGGAGGAATAAATAAAGCAGCCTAAAGCTTGATGAGTAAAAGGCACAATAAAAAGTACTAAAGATTCATATATGAGTATTCAAAGTCATTCTGTAAAAAAAAGACAAAATGCCGCTACAGTGTGTGTTGTGGGGAGGGGAAAGCTCTCTCAGATCTACACATCATTTTCTTTCTGTCTTTCCCCATCCCTCACTTGCTCTCTCACTGGCTGCTAAACAAAATGTCACTCTCATTTCTCCCTCTCAAAAGCAGCACCAGGTTTTTTTTCTCTCACAGAACTTGAAGCCCCCATTTATCCTTTCTATATCATCCATGTCAGACATACCACCTGTGAATTTGGACCTGATGTTCATTCTTCATCACTTAGTTTCTAAAAAAGAGACACCTGAAGTTCCTGTCACATCTAAAGAAAGAAAAATGGAAAACAAAAAAATATGTGCGTTCTCATGTACTTCTAACACATGAAGAGCTTACATTACTTGAAACCCAAAAGATGAAGTGAATACCCAAAAAACATGCAGTGGGCACTGTCAGTTTATAACAACTGGGACAATAGCAGAAACATTCAGCTGGATTTTTAAAATGCCCCAGAGTCATAAAATCTTGGGACATTAAGGAGTTTCTATGGAGGAGTAAGGCAATGTGATGGGCAGCAGTGCAGTATTTCAAGTTTCTTGGGTCAAAGAGCCAGGCTAAATTATTACATCAATAGCCCCTCGGTCAGTTGAACTTTAAGCATTATTTCAGATCCAGAAACAAAACCTGCCAATAATGTATTCCTAGCCATCTGTAAGAAATACAGATGAGAGAAAAAAGACCCTGCCAGTCTGAAACTCCGGAAATCCCCAGCACTGTCACCACTAACTGCAGCTGACCCTCTGCATAAAGTGTAGGTGGACATCCAACTTGGGTTGGCTTATCGGGGACAGGAGGCCTGAAGACTTCGAAATAATGATGTATGAAAATGGTAAAGAATTCTTTAGGCTCAAACTTAATGAGTTTGCATAAATCACTGCAAAGTTGATACCTTTTATTGGACCAACATATGTCTTGTACAAAGACGGTATAGTGTACAAGCTTTCAGGGCCTCACAGGTCCCTTCTTCAGGTAAGTAGCCAAATATCAACCCTTCAAACAACTCCTGTTTTCCAAGGACCAGTACAACTAAAATCTATTTTTACTAAATGAGTTTACAAAAAAAAAAACATAAGGGAATAACAGACGCAGATGAAATTAACCATTGTGGGTTCATATATGCCAAGTCTGGTGATCCACTGTGCCCTGTGGCATCATTTAAAAAATATATCAGCAAGCTTCCAGAGAACCTACCTGCATTCTGCCACCATCTAAAGAGGTTTACTCAGCAGCAATTGAAGTAGACACACTGGAAGTGTGGTGCTGTAGAAAGCCATGGCCATGAATACACTGCGGAGGCTAGGATGCTGTCCAATATGTGCCAAGTTAATGAAATTAGAGGCTGAGATACACTGTACCAGGAACAAAATGGGCAGGTGGATGAAGGGCATGGGCACAGAGGTAGGGAGGCACACTTATAAAGATAGCTGGGGCGGAAGGAGTCTGCTAGTGCAGCAGAAGGGTGGGGGTTCAGCTGGGGATGTGGAAGGAATGGCCAGCCTGGGGGACAACAAAGGGGAAGAGATTCAAGACAGAACAGGGAGGTGAGTGATGGCTGGCACCGAGTTGGAACTGCTGGTTGTATTAGAAGAGGGTTTCCAATTACTTGGGAAAGGGAACACACCTTACTAGTAGGAGATGTTAGATCATCACAACATACTGGGGGGTTCCCGGTCTCCGACAGATATTCGTCTCTGGCTGACATCATGGTGAAAGGAGTATCAGAGAAAACAGGAGGAGCAGCAGGCAGGGGCTGGAAGGAAGGAGAGGGCAAAAATGGGATGGGGTGGGGGAAGGGTACCAGGACTAACCAAGGCACAAGAGAAAATAAGGAGCTGGATGATGTGAGTGGGGAATACTCGTTGAGGAAGGAAAGGGGGGAGAGATGTGCAAGGATGAGAACCAGGTGGCATGGGGCCATCAGGGAGTCAGTGTGGGGGAGAAAATGAAGCCAGATACAAGACAGAGAAAGGAGGGAGAACACAGAGGGGAGCAGGAGACTCAGGGTGGAACTGGATTAGATTACAACACCAAAAAGGGTTGGATGGGGCTACTGGATCATCAATGTTACCTGAAGAATCACTGGCAAGAGACATGCTTTGGAGTGGCAGGAGATCAGAGAGCTAAGGGCTAGGGAAATAGAGGTAGGGGCAAATGCCAATAGGGGAGATGAAAGAGAAGTCACAGAGGTATAGGGAGATGGGGCTTTAGGCAAGAATCCGGGGAGGTGGTACTGAGAGACAGGAAGGCAGAACAAACACCATTGACTCAGAAGTACTGTGATGCAGGGAAATCAGAAGGAAAAAGGGGGCAGGGCACTACTGATTGGCAACTTGATCATAAAAGGTGTCACGTGGGGGGAAGAAATAGCACAGTTTGGGTGCAGTGCATGCCGGGCATAACGGCACTGGAGGTGATACACCACAGTCCCTCATGGGGGAAGGAACAGGATGGGAAATCACATCTGATGTTCCATTTGGGGACAAATGATTTGGAGGGGAATAGCCTCCTGCAAATACAGGTGAGGTTTGAGGCACTGGCTAGGTTTTGCAGCGGTCCATACTTTCAGATCTTTAGCTTTTTTGGAGGTATCACTAGTGCTCAGAGCTAGTACAGGAAGAAAACATAGGAGAAATGAGTTCAATGGTTGGCGAGTGAGATGGTGTAGGCAGATGCGGTATGGGCTAGTGGGGGAATCGGGAGCAACATGGGACAATAAGAGTCTCTTTGCCCCTGACAGCCTGCACCTTAACCGAGATGGGGCAGCTGCACTAAAATTTAGACTGGGGGATTGCTTTGAAAAAGTGTATAATTTAAATTGAACAAGGGGGGGGAGTTGAGTACAAAACCACACCAAATAACAGCCGAGATGGGGGGTCCTCAGCTCCCCCCCCAGGGTAGGGATGAACTGTCAGTTTCTGGCATGGCCCTGGAAAAGAGGGAGGGGGATGATGGTGGAGGGGTATAGTGGCAAATGCTAGGGAGCTTAACAAATAAGATGTAGGACTTGACAACCATCATTGTGCATGAAGGACTGGACATAATTGTTATCACAGAAACTTGGTGGACAAAACACCACAGATGGGAGACAGCTATCCCTGGCTACAGATTGTTCAGGAAGGGCAGGACAGACAAGAAGGGGGGGTTGGCTCTATACACTGGGGAGGACATAAATGTTATGGATGGGCATGAGAGTGAAGGATAAACTGAACTCCTTTGGGTGATACTGAGCAGAAGGACAGGGGAATCCTTGAGACTAGGGGTAGTTTACAGACCACCTACACAAGGGGAATAACAGGACAGGTTGATGACACAGGTGATCACAATGATGACTCACAAGGGAGAAATGCTTCTGGTGAGGGATCTAAACATCACAGATGTGGATTGGACCATCCCAGATTTGGCTTAGGCTAGAAGTAGGAAGATTCTAGAGGCACTGCAGGGGGTGTTCGTTCAGCAGTTGGTTAAGGAACCAACTAGGGGAAACAACCTGCTGGACATGGTCTTAATCAATGGGGAGAATGTGGAGGAGGTTGAGATGAATGAAGTGCTAGGGAACAGTGACCTCAGGACAGTCAGATTCAGGGTGAGAGCTGGAAGGGAGGGAGTGGCGTAGAACCAATACAATGGTGCCAGACTTCAGAGGTGCAGACTTCGATAAGCTGAGAAGGAAAGTGAGGGAGAGGATGGTAGGCATGTAGCTGATAAACCATGTGGAGGAGTTATGGGAACTGATTAGGGACAAGGTGAGCGAAGCCACGCAAATGTGTATTAGGAGGCAGGAGACCTCTCTGGTTCACTAGGGAAATGGCGAGAGTGGTCGGAGGCAGGAGGAGGGCTTTCAGACAATACAAGAGAACACAGAAGGAAGAGGACAGGGAAGCTTATAGGGGGATGAGGAGGCTAACGAGCAAGGTAATAAGGAGGGCAAAGGCCAGCAATGAGGAAAGAATAGCTAAACGGGCAAGGAGAGGAGACAAAACTTTTTTTAGATATGTGAGAGAAAGGAAGAAGACTGGACAGGGGATCACAAGGCTGAGGGATGAAGGAGGGACGCCATTGGAAGAGGACTGAGATGAAGCAGAGGAACTAAATAGGTACTTTTGCTCAGTATTTTTGAAGGAGGGGGAGGGCAGGGAGCCAGAGTTAAGGAGGAGGATGGGGGCACAGGGGTGGATCTGACCCCTTTCAGTGTAGAGAGGGTTAAGGAAGAACTAGGTAGGTTGAAGGTGGATAAGGCCATGGGACCGGATAAGTTGCATCCAAGAGTGATCCTGGAACTGAGAAAGGAGTTGGCTACTCCACTGGCGAGGCTGTTCAACCACTCTTTGGACTCGGGAATGGTGTTGGAGGACTGGAGGAGGGTGACCATGATATCGATACACAAGAGGGGAAGCATGGAGTTGAAGGAAAAGTACTGCCCAGTCAGCCTCACCACAGTGGTGGGGAAGATCATGGAGGCGCTCATTAGGGAGAGGGTGGTGGACAATCTGGAGAAGAATGGGCTGCTCGACGACAGACAATGTGGGTTTACAAAAGGGAAATCATGCCAGTCCAATTTAATTGAGTTATTTGACTGGGTGATGCAGGTAATTGACTGGGGGGGGCAGTGTAAGTGGCCTATATGGATTTCAGTGAAGCCTTCGACACCGTACTCCACAGAAGGCTAGTCCACAAGCTGGAAAGTATGGATGTGGGGGACAAAATACCTAGGTGGGTAGAAAACTGGTGGGTAGACAGAAGCCAGAGAGTGGCAGTGAATGGGGTGCACTCCAGGACAGGGCTGGTAATGAGTGGGGTATCCCAGTGATCAGTCCTGGGACCCCTCCTTTTCAATATCTACATCAGCAATATAGCAGAGGGGCTGAAGGGTCATGTGGCCCTTTTTGCATATGATATGAAAATATGCAATAGGGTAGACTCCGCATGAGGTATCAAGGACATGAGGCAGAACCTGAGAGCATTGGAAGGGTGAGCAGAGACCTGGCAACTACAATTCAATATCAAAAAGTGTGTGGTCATGCATCTGGGGCACAGGAACTTGAAGACAGTGTACACCCTTGGGGGAGAGGAAGTCAGGATTACAAAGCAGGAGAGGGTTCTGGGGATAATAGTGTCTAGCGACCTCAAGGTGAGTAATCAGTATAGCAGGGCGGTGGGAAGAGCATATGGGATGCTGGCATGTAAAGACAGGGGAATCACTAACAGAAGGAGAGAGGTCCTGATGCCCCTGTACCAAACCATGGTGAAACCACAACTCACGTATGGAGTCCAGTTTTGATGGTCATACCTGCATAAAGACATAGATATGATTGAAAGGGTTCAGAGAAGAGCAACCAAGATGATGCAGGATATGAAGGACAAACCGTATGAACAGAGATGTAGGGAACTAGGGCTATGCACATGGGAGGCTAGAAGGGAGAAAGGGAACATAAGAGAGACCTTTAAATACATCAAAGAGATAAAGCATGCTCAGGGAGTCTATTTCACAGGAAGGAAGGAAGGTACTAAAACTAGGGGCATGGCATGAGACTGCAGATGGGAAATTACAGAGGCAATGTGAGGGGACGGTTCTTCATTGAGAGGGTGGTGGAAGCATGGAGCAGGCTTCCAGAGGAGGTGGTGGGAATTGAAACAGTGACGGGTTTCAAGAGAGCATGGGATAGGCATATAGGGTTGCAGGGAAGTGGGATGGGTGCTTTCAGCGGGAGGAGAGAGGAATAATTGGGGGATGGGCAGACTGAATGGGCTAAGGGGTTCTTTTCTTTAGACAAGTTCTACGATTCTATGTAGCGTTAACTTCCCTCTCTGGAATGATGCCAAAGTTGAGCAAACAGGCAGGGTTGTCTCAGAGGCATAGTAACCATAGAATAGGGGCCAGTGCTGTACAGCTGCTATTGCAGGCTAGTCTTCAAGAAAGAGAGATCATGGCTGTAACTGTGCATAAGTCAGAAGCCAGTCTCCGCAGTTACTTGCAGGCATCAACCACTAACAAGTTAAAATCGAGCACTGTCCTATCCACCTGTAAGAAGACCAGTGAAGAAAAGTAGGAAATTTCTAGCACTGCAGTGCCATTTCCAGCCAAAGAAGGAGAACCACAGCAACAAACAACTGACAACCAGCAACGGCTTCTCTTTTCTGAAGGGTCTGGAGGACACCAGTCCTTCATACTATGAAAGTATGGGCACATCAGTTGCATCAATTTCAACAAGTAATCGACATGTGGAAGTAAGTTTATTATTTGACCTCCCCTGTCTAGGTGTAACACATATTAACTGCCATTTTATTTTTTTGCTTGCCCCGCTCACACACAAGTTATGGGGACTATTTTTCCTTTATCAACATACAATTTGTGGACTATTTTTTCTCACTTGACTTAGAAATCAACTAAATTAAATATTGTTCCAATTCAAAACCTTTTGTCATGTGTGTTATTTATTGTCACATTGGTACCCATATTATAGCACAATAAGACACTCTGGGGTGGTGGTTATCATGGGCTAATGCATGCATCAGGGGAAGGAGACACTCAGCCCAAGTGCTTCATGCCTCACAACACCTCTTGGGCATGCATTAACTCATGAAAATCAACACCCCTTCATGTCTTATTGCTTACATTGTCCACACACACATGCATGCCAGACACTTCTTCTTATGAAGAACCATGATGAATGATGCATAGTGGCTCCCTGACTCATGAATAATTCTGGCAGCTACTAGCTCTTGCAAGTGTCTTCAAACACTGCTGATATCTGTTGACCATAGGTGTCATGACCTCCCTTGGAAAGAGCAGTAGTCATACAGGCAGATATGGTGCTCTTCCCTTGTCACACATCCAATATCCCAGTCACTCAACAGTTCCAAAGTCAACCCTTTTCAAATGAATTTATTTTAGAATGATCTAATGCAAGGGTTCTCAAATGGTGAGGCCAGCCTCCTTGGGGAGGCCCCAACCTGTTCCAGGGGAGGCTCAAGCAAGTCTGAAAAAGTACTGTATTTAAATTTTGAGTTTTATGTATTTTGTGTGAAGAGATGAAGCAAACTGAAAGAGGATAATAGTAGATGAATTTTATGTATTTATTTACTAATAGGTGACAAGGGAAGGTGAATGAGCCAAGGCTCCTTTCAGGTGTACCCGGGGAAGGGTAGGTAGTGAATACATTTAAAAAATTAACTGCAAAACAATCAAGAAATACACAGTGAACAATAGTGCAAACAGATATGAACAATAAACTAATGAGTGGTGGTGATTGATCAATTTGTAGACTGATGGCAGAACAGCCCAAATACAAGGGTTAAGCATAGAAGTGCTAAAAGCAATAGTAGGAAGGAGCAAAGTAAGCCCAGAGAAGTTGCTTAGAAGCAGGAAGGAGGGGAGAGGCAAGTTCTGTATGTAGGAAGGTTATTTCATATAGAGAGGAAATGGAGACAGTAGTCTGATCCATGAAGGTACTGCAACAAGTGGTAACAGTGGTTCAAGAATGAAAATAGCGGGGCACGTAGGCTGGCCTGTTGGGGGGGGGGTTACAATAAGCTGAATAAAATGTGTTTTATTTATTTGTTATTCAGATAACACCTTTGAGCACAGGAGCTCTTTTTCAAAGGTTCCACATCAGTATAAGATAAAGAACTGAATGAAAGAACTGAATGTGAGCCACGTACTCAAAGGGGTTACAATGTATTCATGGTGTACTGCTCAAAGTACAGTATGTTATTTTTCTTTGGGGAGGCCCAAGATTATTTCAGTTTTTGGGGGAGGCTCAAAATCTTTTCCATGGATTTGGGGAGGCTCACTGTGACAAAGTCTAAGAACTATTGAATTCTAATGACTCAACCATTAGGAACAGAAACAAATGTTTTTTTAATGGTGGTTTGGAGAAAAATCAGTATGAGCAGGTGGTATCAAATCAGTTTTATGTTTTGACTAGTTGTGTGTGAAGTTGGAAACATTTGCTTCACAAATTAATTTGCAAATTCTTCAATACTCACAAAGTTAATCTTACATACTAACATACTAAAATGCCAGCAGAGTAGGCCTAATGGTCTTTTGTGTCTGCTCATTTGATCAGCCCCCAACCTGGGAGCTGACCTTGCTGTTCCTCCCTGCTCCCTTGGACTTCTACAATCCCAGTCCAAAATATTCCCCCTGTATTGGACTTTGCCAGCACAACCCTAACCCTGTACCTGTCACGATCCCTCTTGAACCCTTCCACAGTCTCTGCCTCCACCAGTCTCCTGGGTAGCGCATTCCATGGTTCCACCACCCTCTCAGTGAAGTAGAGCCTCCTCCTTCCCCCCCTGAGTCTTCCCTCTCTAGCTTCCACCATGCCCCTAGTTGCCCCCTTCCTTTGGAGCACCCCAACTGAGACTCCACTATTTAGCCACTTCATGTACTTGAAGACCTCCATCATGCCCCCCACCCCTACATACACGCTGAGCTCCTCAAGCTTCTCCCCATAGGTCCTTTCCCCAAGCCCTAGATCAAATCTGTTGCCCTCCTCTGGACCCTGTCCAGGAGTGCAATGTCCCTTTTTAAGTGCGGCCTCCAAAACTGCACACAGTACTTGAGGTGCTGCTTAACTAAGCAGTTGTACAGTATAAAGGGATTATCACTTCCCTCCTTCTGGAGGTAATCCCCTGGCGATGCATCCCAGCATCCCATTGGCTTTGGCCACTACCCTTCTACAAGTCTCAGAGTTGTTCACTTTGACATCCATCACCACCCCCAGGTCCCTCTCAGCCATCAAGACTTAAAGCATTACCTCCCCCCAGGGTATACACTTGCCCCTCGTTTTAGGTGCAGAACCTTACATTTCCCTGCATTCAGCCTCAGACTCCACTTCCTTGACCATCTCTCCAGAGCATTTAGGTCCTCCTGCAGGGTTACCTTCCCCTCCCCTCCTCCACATCCACTACTGCTCCCAACTTCAAGTCATCTGCAAAGAGACCCATTTCACTCTTGGTACCCTTCCTTATGTCATAGGCATTAAACAGGAGGGGCCCTAGAACCGATCCCTGAGAGACCCCACTGATGACCCTCCTTGGAGATGAGACTACCCCCCCAACCATGACCCTCTGGGTATGCTCTAAGAGCCAATTTCCTATCCATTTGATCATCCGTTTCCCAACCCCTATTTCCCCCAGCTTATCCAACAGGTCCCTGTGAGGAACTGAGTTAAACGCCTTGCTGAAGTCAAGAATGAGGATATCCACCAGCCTGCCCTGGTCCAGGGCACTTGTCACCCAATCATAGAACTCCACAAGGTTTGTATGACACCATTTTCCTGGGACAAAGCCATGTTGTCTATTGCCCAGGTACCCCAACTTCTCCAGTACCCCACCAGCCTCTCTTTAATAATACCCTCCATCACCTTGCCCACCACTGATGTCAGGCTGATTGGCCTGTAGTTCCCCACCTCCTCTCTTGATCCTCCCTTGTGGATAGGCATAATATGTGCCACCCTCTAGTCCTGGGCAACTATGCCATCATCAGAGAGATGTTGAAAAGCTCCATCAGGGGTTCCATCAGGATATCTGTCAGTTCTCTCAGTACCCTGGGATGTAATTCATCCGGCCCTGGTGCTTTCTCCATCCTAAGGGACATGAGGGCTTCCCTCACTCTCTCTACTGGGATTTCCACCTCCACTTCCTCACCCTTGGCCCCGTGTTCTGCCATCCCCCTCTTGATGGTGATGTCACCTCCCACCTTCCTAGACCCACTGGGACTCCCAATAAGTAAGGATCCCACCCCCTCCTCAGTTTCACCATCTCCTCCCTTGGATGACACGGCCCCCCCATTCTTCCTGGTAAAAACTGAGGCAAAGTACTCATTTTGTACCTCAGCCTCCTCCCCGGGGCCTGTGCCCATCCCTCCCCTCTTCTAATCCTGCTAATCTGCCCCTTCACCTTCCTTTATCCCCCAATGTATCTAAAGAATCCCTTGTTCCTCCTCTTGATTTCCCTGGCCAGGTTCTGCTCCTTCCTTGCCTTAACCGACCTCACCACCCTAGTGACCCTTCTGGCAGTCAGCTCATACTCCTCTTGATCCCTTTTGCTCTTTGAGCGTTTGAAGTGCCTATAGGCAGTCTTCTTTTCTCTCACTGCCTCCTGAACCTCTCGGGTCCCCCAACAGGGTTTTCTGGTCTTACCACATTTGTGCCTCACTCTTGCACAGGTCTTGGTACCCTCCTACACCCCTCTCCTAATGATTTCCCACCTACTGTCAGCGTCCATGTCTGGTCTTATCCCATCCAAATGATCCTTGAGAATCCTTTCCATCCCCTTGAAGTCTGTCCCCCTGAAGTCAAGTACTACAGTCTTTGTGCTGCCTTCCTCCCCTCAGGTCCAGGCAGAACCAGACCATGGCATAATCACTCCCCGCCAATGGGTCCCTCACCTCCAGGCCCCCAATCTGGTCACTGTTCACCAGGACTACAGCCAGTGTCTGGGCATCCCTAGTCAGCTCACCTACCTGCTGGGTTAGGAACGAGTCCTGGAAGGCATCCGGCAACCTCTGCTCTATAGTCACTGAGGATGTCATAGTCTTCCAGTCGATCACTGGCATGTTTAGATCACACATCACCACCACCCTTCCCTTGCCCAATCTACAGTGTCTCATGACATTTGCCACCGGACACTCTTCCAGTTTCTCTGCCAGCACAGGAAGGTCTGTATATCACTCCTATTTTAACTCTCTTGCCCACCCCTTTGTTTTCAGGGTGATCCAAATCCCTTCCACAGTCCCCTCCACCTCCTCCACCCACTCTTATACCAATGCCATTTTTGACTATCAGTGTTACCCCCTCCCCTTCCCTCCTCCCACTCCTCTCTAAACATAGTGTAGCCCTCCAGGTTTTGGTCCCAGTCATTCCCTGGGGTGCTCCAGGTCTCAGTGACAGCTGCCACATACACTGCCCACTCAGCTAGCATCACCTAGAGTTCTGGCATCTTATTTCCCAAGCTCCTAGCATTCAGCAGGCCAACCCTCCACCCCTTTCTTCCCCTCCCATTCCCCCCCTTGTGTCTCCTTGTGACCGCAGTCTCCCCTCCATGCACCCTACCTGTTGGCCTTTTTCAATATTCCTCCAACTCCCTATGGGGGTGGGGACTGAGTCTCTCTTTTGTTGGACCCCCTGCAATAGTCCCTACTCCCATCCCACCCCTTCACAAGATTAAACCCCACCTTTCACTGATGAACCCCTCTATCTTCAGCTTAATGATTTCACTCCCTTCCAAATTGAAGTTTAGCCTATCCCTAGTGTACAGCCCCTAATCCTCCTAGGTTTCCCCCCAACCCCTCATCAGCCAATCCCCCTGGCCTCACACCACTCCCTGAGCCACTGATTTACCTCCCTAATTTTCTGCTTGTTCTCCCCCACTAGACCTTGGCACTGGCAGGATTTCCAAGAAGGAGATTGACCATCTTATGGAATGGAAAACCCTGGTTAGTTCCCAAAACCTTGCCTGTATCTCTAGTTCACTATTTCCCTCTATGTCATTTGTACCCAGGTGCACCAGTATGTCCGGGGAACCTCCACATTACCTTGCTAGTGAGTATACCTTGTACTTGGCCTTGTGCACGATCAGGCCAGGGAAGCATTTGGTTCTAACCAGGCAGGCTTCCCCCTCCCTATCCCATTTGTTACCCTGGATCATGGAATTCCCCCACCAGGAGCACTCTAACCCCCCCTTGCCTCCATTCTCACCACCCAGGTTTCCTCTTCTTCCATGCCTCTTCTCTTCCTTTTTCCCGACCGCTCCCCCAGCTGGCTCTTTGCTCCTCCCACTATCTGGGTGTCATATTCTGCCCTCTCCCTATTGACAGTGGCCATCCCCTTCCCTCTGATCCTGGGCTCCCTCCCCCTCCGAGAATCTTTTTTTGCATCACGAACCCCCCATCCCTGCTCATGACTGGCCCTTCCCCCTATCCAATGGCCTAGCCTGGCTTGTCCTCCCATCTGTCCTGTCTGCTTTCAACACCTCCTTGCCTGCCATGCCCCCCTGATCCAAACCCTCAGACCCATTTTCTGTATCCTCCCCCTTGTATGCCTGTTCTTCCTCCTTGCCATTTCCCCAACTACCCCATCTCCCTGAGGCTGCTCTGATCCCCCACCTCCATTTTCTTGCACTCCATGCTCCCCTTTAGTTTTCCTGATTTCCGGACCCCGCCTCTTGTCCCTCCCTCTCTTTCCATCCCTAACTGTCCCCATTGTCGTAGCTGCATCCCCCCACCGGTGCACCCCTCCTCCACTAGCAGCAGACGAGGGTTGAAATGGTTGCTGAGCCTAATGCCCAAGCCAATAATCCCCTCCCAACCCACCCCACCCTGATTCCTCTGTCCAACCTCAGATGCCTGCCTGCTTCTTTGTAAGTTTTCTCTTTTTGAACCCCCTCAATCAGGGTCCCCATGTGCCCCCGAGTACCCACCTTACGCTCCTGTCCCAATGCCCCTTTCTTTAGTAATTGATGCAACCATGTGGGTGAACCCTTGCCCTTTTCCCCAACCCCTCCATACGTCCCCCCAGATCTCCTAGCTGCCTCCTAATCCCCTCAACCTCCTCTCTGAGCTTTATCAGCTGGTAGCACACTGGGCAATCCCTGAACTTCCAAGCCCAGTCAAGGACCATGGCCACCCCATGCCCCATATACCCAATCACCCTCCCAAAGATGCCACCTCTATTGATGTGTGGTTCCATCCCCATCATAATAGGTTTCTCTGAGTGAACCACTAGATTCTCCAATGATCACTGCTACAGTACCTACACAATAATCAGGACTACAATAGTTAACTGATGTACTGCTAGATCAGGCCAGTCCTATCCCCTGGCTCCACCCTGTCTGGCTATTTAATAGAGATTGAGGTCGGGGCCAGGTGGGAAAGAATTTCAGCTCCTTTTCTGTCAAGGTCCATGGACCATACAATCCATATGTTTCTTAGCAAAATGCAGCTTGAGGTGCTACACCAAAGTACAAAACACAGTATTATCTATAAGCTTTTAACTTTTACCTCTTAAACCAGAACTACATATCACTCTTTAACATTACAAAGAACAATCCCCTCTGTTAGGGCATGTTAGTGGATGCACCTGGTAGTGCTTTCCACCAATCCCAATGCAGTACCACCCCAATAAATGTGGACAAGCTGGGGAGGGAGGGATGGGGGGGGGATTAGGGCCCACTGACCTCCCGTGTGAGTCAATCAGCCTCTTACACTCTTAATAAAATGGTGCCAGCTGTATATTTCCCCTCACCAGGCCAAACTGTAGCTTTCTGTCTGAGCTCCACCTGAGTTAATCTCCCAGTAACAGCCCAAACTGTTCAAGCAGCGCAGATTAAATCACACATCCTAGAATTTCACTCAGAAACAGTTGCAACTCACAGTACTGATTTTAAATCCCCACCAATTTATCCCCTCACAACACAAACAATTCCAATATCAAAATAAACTGAAAAAAGAGAAATAAAACTAATGCACTTCCCAGAACTGCACTCCTGCTTCACCTTCTCCCTAGCGTTTCTGTGAAGTATATCCCTAGTGTTTCTGTGATCTTCCTTGTGATGTGCCAATTTATAGTATAGAAATAATTCTGTGAATTGCAAATTTGATAACTTCACCAGCAATGTGGGGCTAGCAGGTGAAGTTCGCTGTATACTATGGGATTAGAGATCCTAGCTCAGATATTCAAAAGGGAAAAGTGTGCAGCACAAATCCCGATGTGCCGGAGCGCATTAGTAATGTATGCAGGCACAGGTAGGTGGGGGCATGCCCATGCATAACCTGTACAGCCCGATATTCATCCTGGGATGTGCAGAGCTATGCATGCGTAACCCCTACCTATGCCAGCACAAAGTTAGCCAAAAAAAGGAACAACTTATGGCCACCCACAGGTGAGCTGCTGCATTGCAGGTGCAACACGGCAGCTGCCACCTGTGGGTGGCCATCCGAGTTCCGGCTGAACCTGGCAGTGCCCCCCATGCCCGATCACGGGCATTTGTAAAAAATAGAATACTTCATCCTATATCCCTGGTGGTCCACTGGACTGCTATCTGCCAGATTACGGACATCTGTGACAAAAAATAGATCAGTCCAATATCCCTGGTGGTCCAGTGGACCTCTATCTGCCTGATCGTGGGCATCTGTGACAAAAAATAGATCGGTCCAATATCCCTGGTGGTCCAGTGGACCTCTATTTGCCCGATCGCGGGCATCTGTGACAAAAAATAGATTGGTCCAATATCCCTGGTGTTCCAGTGGACCTTTATCTGCCCGATCGCGGGCATCTGTGATAAAAAATAGATCGGTCCAATATCCCTGGTAGTCTAGGGGTACCTTCCTCCCCACCCTCCCACTGAACCCCACCGCCCTGCTCCCCCCCACCTGTGAGCCTGTTGGCGGCAGCACCCCACCCGCTTGTCACCCTGCTGCCCACTGGCTGACACCGTTGGTAGGGCTGCATGCCCGATGGTTCTGGCGTGAGCCAATGGGCATGTGCAGCTTCATACTGTACTATAGACTCCAGATGTGAATGATTCATTCACATATCTGGAATCTGAGACAGCATAGAAGGTATGCCCATTGGCTCACGCTGTAAACCAATGGGTGCAGCCCTCCGATGGTGTCAGTCAGTGGGTGGCGGGAGGCAGGTGGTTGGGGTGCCGCCACCCGCCGGCTGACTGGGGAGCAGGGTGGTGTGGCTCAGTGGGCGGGTGGGGGTACCCTAGACCACCAGGGATATTGGACCAATCTATTTTTTGTCACAGATGCCTGCGATCGGGCAGATAGAGGTTCACTGGACCACCAGGAATATTGGACTGATCTATTTTTTGTCACAGATGCCTGTGATCGGGAAGATAGAGGTCCACTGGAGCACCAGGGACATTGGACCGATCTGTTTTTTGTCACAGATGCCCGCGATCGGGCAGATAGCGGTCCACTGGACCACCAGGGATATTGGGTGAAGTATTCAATTTTTTTACAAATGCCCACGATCAGGCAGATAGCAGTCCAATGGACCACCAGGGATATAGAATGAAGTATTCTATTTTTTTACAAATGCCCTCGATCGGGCTGCAGGGGGCATCAGTCCCCAAGGGCTGCTGCCTGGCAGGGTGCCAGGCACAAGTCATCGGGGGTCGGCGCACCTGAATGCAAATGGGGCCATAATGACATGCAAATGGCCCCATGTGCACCTTGCATACATTATGGCTCCATTTGCATGTCAAGTTTTGAATATCGTGGTTGCTGTGCATGGCGCAATGGAACTTGCGCTAGCGCATCGCCATGCTCCACTCTGACCACTTGCGATGGTGCAGTGCTACTGTGCCATGCACACTGGGGGTGGCCAGGGTGCAATATTCAAAGCTGCTGAGCCATGGCACAGCTCCGTTGAATATCACCCAGTCCACACCCCTGTGCAGCCAATTTGAGCTGTGCCCAAGCTTGTGCCACAGCCTGGCACAGTTTGAATATCTGGGCCACTATGTACAGAAATCAGCTGTATGCCATGTAGAGGCTGTGTTGAGTGAAGTCTTCTGAAGAGAGAGTTGGAGAAAAGCCTATATCTTCTTGTCTGAGTAA
Organism: Neoceratodus forsteri; assembly: GCA_016271365.2. Lineage (NCBI taxonomy): Eukaryota > Metazoa > Chordata > Ceratodontiformes > Ceratodontidae > Neoceratodus > Neoceratodus forsteri. The sequence continues at coordinate 1,398,283,694 of CM057450.1, forward strand.
AAAACCTTAAAAAAATCCAAAAACAAGACCTTTATTGATAGAGATTTTTCTCTGCAGTCTGGAGTGACTTATCAACCCTGTCCTTCTCCCCATGGATTGGCATCTTTCTCCCCCAGGACCTAACTTATGGTCAGGCACACCCATGGATTCCACCTCAGTGGCTAGATCAGGGAAGGGAATGTGTCTTCCTCCAAAAGACATAATCCAATTTGAACTGTGGTGGTTGGGGTGGCAGCACAGGTCTGTGGATGGACAGACAGGGCTTCATTAAGCCCCAGCTCACATTTTTACACTTTTCTCTCATTCATACTGTGTCTGATCTGAAGCATGTGTGTAGAGGCATGCACACATCACCAGGCCATAACCCCTACTTTCCGTGCCACCTAAGCCTGCACTATCACCAGGCCTCCACTTGGTGGTAGCCAAAGGCTTGGCAAACAAGTCCTATCTCCCTGCAAGAAGAGAGCAGTCCATTGGATGCTCAGTCATCCCCTCCAGCTGCCTCATGGCAACCACTTCCAAACTCAGGTCAGTAGTATGGAGCAAGGTGTGGCTTCCAGCATCTCAAGCCTCAGTGCAATGGGGCTGTCCAAAAACTGAGTGTTTTGTAACAAAATTGCTCACAAAAAGATCTAGAGGACCTTGTAGAGATAGATTAGTGTTGTTTGTTTTGGGGTTTGCTGATTTATTTAGTTTAAAATAGTGGTTTTGTTTTGTTTAGTGAATCACTGCTGTGTAGGGAAGGGGAGGTTTTTCTGTTAGCAAGGCAGCCCAGAAAGATCAGTGACTTTGAACATTTTTTTTTTACTGTGAGCACTAGCCTATGTATGGTAAATAACTCATATTTATTTTCCTCAGTCTTTCTTGTAAGTTATTTTTTACTTCTGGTCTGTGATTTCTCATTGTAGTTCTGTAGTACAGATTGGTGTGGTTAAGTGAAATATTTTGTCACCCTCAGTGTATATTAGGGTAGCACACCACCACAACGACAATATTACAGCAATGACCATCACAGTGACAGATCTCATCAGGTCAGTGTGATGGTCCAGCTGAACAGCGACACTCTGCTTCCCAGTGTTATGCTCCCACCCCGAACCAACTCAGACTCAAAGTTGGTTATTTACAGATGGGGGTGCAGGGGGCATGGGGGTGCAGCCCCCCCACAGAAACACACTCCATTACTGATGGGAACAATGCTGACAGTCGACATTGTTCCCATCGCTGTGGGGGATGTTGACAATATTGTTGTTGATATCAAGTGGTGAAACAGTGTATTAGTAGTAGTTATTTAGTTTAGCCCTTAAACTGACAATGCTACTTATAATACCTTGATAATTACCCCTGCCATGTGTATAGTGTTAATCCCCATCATGTTAAAAAACAAACTGGTTTTACTGCAGTTAATATTAGCTCAGTAAACTGTTCTGTCCAGAATTAGATCACACTGCTAATCCCTGGGGGGAGGAGTTGCCTTGTGTTGCTATTTAGTTTTACTGCAGGGTTTCTTTACTTTTTTCCCCTCACAATACTATAAATCTAAATATCTAAAATGACTGGAAAGAGAAGTTCAACTAAGTGTCAGTGGCTTAGCAGGTTGCTTACTCAATTCTGAAAATAGAAGAACACCAGGAACTTGGAGTTAAACTCAACACTGACACTGCAGTGCACCATAATGAGGGTGCTGCACTCCTGAGGTGGCATCTTTTGGATGGTATGTTAAACTGAGGTCCTGTCTGCCTCTTCTGGCAGTTGTTCAGTTGGCCGCTAAAGATTCCATGGCACTTCTTGAAAAAAATAATGGAATTTCCCCAGTGTTCTGGTCAGATTTCCTTCATTCACTAAAACTACCAACAGCAGATTAATCAGGTTTAGTTACAGTTGGTTTTCATCTGTATTACCCCCTTTCCTCGGACGAGGTTTAAAATAGGTAGACTTGCCTTCTCCCCCTTTCCCAGTCAACAAAATCTAAATAAAGAAAAAGAAATAAGAAAATAAAGGGAAAGATGTGGGGAGGTGGCAAAGAAGCAAGTTCTATAGGACAAAAGCATGCCACAGCTAAAATAACTACATTTACAGCAGCACCATCCATGGGCTCTGGGGCCAGTAATAGTAACAAGGAAGTAGTTGGCAGCACCAGCAGTGGCATTAGTGCCTGCCACATCTGTGGCAACCATGCTGGTAGAAGCTGGGGAAGGTGGCAACAAGAAGAGCAGTTCAAGAGGAAGAAACATTTTTTGGCTGAGGCACAGTGGTCAAGGAGGAGGTTGCTGGTGTACTTGTGATTTCTGGTGGCAGTGGTGGCACTGAGCCTGATTCTGATGATACTATCCCATTCCTAAATGAGAGTGTGGAGATCTACCATGAGTCAACGCCTGAGGAGGAAAATATCACTGCTGTGCAGTTAGAAAAGACTAAACTGAAGAAACATAGAAACATAGACTTTGACGTCAGATAAGGACCGCTTGGCCCATCTAGTCTGCCCATTTCCCTACCTACAGGATAGGCCGCAGATCCTAGTTAACCAACAGCCTATTTCTTCCTACCCCCCACAAAAATTGCCTTATGTCTGTCCCATGCATTCTTGAATTCTCCCACAGTTTTAGACTCCACAACCTCCTCAGGAAGGCTGTTCCATCCATCCACTACCTCTCTGTGAAATAATACTTCCTCACATTGCCCTGAAATACCCCCTTCTATCTTTAAATTGTGTCCCTTGTTCTTGCACGCTCTTTTTCTGAAAGATGCTACCCTCTTGGACTTTGTTGATTCCACTGAGGTACTTAAAAGTTTCTATCATGTCCCCCCTCTCCCTTCTTTCCTTAAGGGTATACACATTAAGCTCCTTTAGTCTCTCCTCATACAACTAAAGGTGATGAGAGGGAGAGAGAGAGAGAGAGAGAGAGAGCCTATAGAAAAAAATTAAGATGAGAGAGCTCAGGAGGAGTATATCAGCAGAGGTGGTAATGATGATTTGAATCCCCTATGGGAACCAGAAAAAAAGAGGAAGGGTGATGCTGCTGAATGTGTGGCTGCTTTGCACATCAGCATAACATAAAACTACCAAGGTCCCCCACATACTACAGCAGTTGTTCCTCTTAGTGGTGTTGAGCGCATTACACTGTGTAAGTCAATCAGCATTGAGGTGCATAAATCATACCAAAAACACCAATTTCCACTCCTACCCTGTCCCACTCCCACCACCATGCAAAATCAAAGGATACAAAATCTCTGTTTTTTTTTAGTTTTATGTACTAGATCCAGCAAATGCAACAGTTGATATCTGTCAGCTGTGTCAGGCTCATATTAGTCAGGGAAAAAAGGGCAGTCACCTAGGCACAGGTGGCCAACACATACACCTAAAGTCCAGATATTTGTTATGCTGGAATCAGCACCAAAAATAAACCAGTGCAGGGTGTCCCTCTCCCATATCATCTGCATTTTCCAAAGATATCCAGAAGCAACAGGGAAATGGCCCCTGTGGAGGGAGGATTGACTAAGGAGGACTACTACACAGATGAGAAGGTGTCTGTGGGACTGCCTAGTAGTGGCCATACAGTAACAACAATAATGATGGATTTAGTACTAGAATCCAGAAGCACCAAATCACTACAACCCCAGTTCCAAAAACACCCCCAAATCACTTCATTCATTCAAGTAGCAACAATGAATCCCCTGGAGTCAAATTCTACCCCACCAGCCATGCTGCCACATCGAGTCCAGCTGTTTCATAGCCCAGCACCCAGAAAGGTCCTGCCCATGCTGCATAGCATGTTGGAGCATCATGCCAAATACCCTCCCAGCCATGCTGTTGCATGCGAACTAAATGTGGAAACAGCAGAAATGCAGGCAATGAAGCTACCTTCTACAATGATGCCATCTCCAGCCTTGGTATCTCCCAAATGATTGAAGCCCCAACCAGGATTGATTACCAGACAGGGGCTAACACACTGATCGACTAGGTCCTTGTAAATCATCCAGAGCATATCACAGACTCCCCAATCCATGCAGACTCACTGAGTTTTCACTCTCCAACCACCTGTCGCTGGTCCAACAAAATAACAACCCCCCCCAAACAAAATGCAGCCACAAGTCATGTCCTTAAAAGAGGGTAACTAAGCTCATTTAAAGCACACCCGAAGCAGACTGACTGGTCCTCCCTCTCTGCCCTCCAGGATATGGACCTGGCCTTAGACCAATTTATCTCAACCTTCAACGCTGTGTGTGATACCTACGCACTGGTTAGAAAGCATAAAATAAAGGCCATTAACAACTCTTGGATCACACAGGCCCTTCTTGATCTTATGAAGAATAGGGACCACCTCTAGCACAAAGCAAAAGCCATGGGCCCAATAGCTGATATCCAGCATTACCCAGCAGCAAGAAATTTTTGTAACCGGGAGATAAGGCTTGCTAAAGCTAAGTATTTTAAAGATAGACTAAACAGCACCTGGGGGAATGGCAAGAAATTCTGGAGCAACATAAAAGAGCTCATGGGGAAGGGCAACAAGTTCTCCCCTTCTGTGCTCCTTGCAAACAATCAAGATTCAAATCAATAGCCAATGCATTCAACATTGTATTCTCAGTCATTAGTCATATCCTCCCACCGGACTTCCTTAACACTAAAAAGGTTAGCTCAGAAGATACACAGGCTGACTATATCATAGTCTGATCCTCTCGCTAGCACAAACTCCCCAGAAGCAAGGTGATTCAAAGCCCTATCCGGGTGACCAACATCCCTGCAAATTGGACCACCAATGTAGTCTGATTCCCTCACTGGCACAAACTCCCCAGAAGCAAGGGGATTCAAAGCCCTATCTAGGTGACTGACATCTCTGCAAATCAGACCACCTACGTGGTCTGATCCCCTCACTGGCACAAACTCCCCAGAAGCAAGGTATTTGGAGTGCAACCTTCCTTAATTTAAAGAAAAAAGAATTTGGTGCCCAAAATGGAATGTTGCTGGAGAAAGTCACCACACTACATGCTGCTGCTGTGAATGTGTAAGGGCAGCTCTTGTACCTTAGTGTACCCAGAGAGCTTGTTCCAGAGCAGTTCTTGGCAGCCAAATTTTCGCAAAGGAATTGAATTACTGGAGCTACTTTTCTTTTATTATTATTTTCTGTTCATTTTATCTGCTGATTTCTAAACTGTGTTTGGGGTTGTGTGTAATTGAATAGGGTACCTGCCCCTGTTAATTCTCCTGATTTCAAATCCACCAGCCCCGTAGCTGCAACTTGAGACGTACTGAGCAAACTGCCTCCAGTTCTAAGTTGGGACCCACCCCTGCCTTTTGCTTGCTTTGTGCTAAACTTTCACCCCTCCTCCTGAAACCACTATTTATTCTGTTCTTTCTCCCTCTCTCCTTTAGGGGTTTCAAAGCCATATCCAGGTGACCGACACCCCTGTAAATCAGACCACCAACATGGTCTGATCCCCTCGCTGGCACAAACTCCCCAGAAGCAAGGTATTTCAAGCGCAGGCTTCTTTAATTTAAACAAAAAAGAATTTGGTGCTCAGAACAGACTGCTACTGGAGAAAGCAGCCATGCTACACGCTGCTGCTGTGAATGCCTAAGGGCAGCTCCTATACGTTAGTGTACCCAGAGAGCTTGTTCCCGAGCAGTTTGTGGTGGCCAAATTTTCTGCCCACCCACCCTGCCACCATCCTTTATTAAATACTCTAAACTGGAACAAGCCCCACCCTCTCAATAAACAAGCCCAGCCTCCATTAAAGGTGCAACAACACTTAACTACCAGTACCTGTGCAATTTGCAGCAGCTAAGGCAACTGATCTAAACTCAGAAAAAAATCTTCTGGGTACTATATCAGGGTTTCACCTCTCCACTGTCACAATGGCATTTACACAATCTTTCATTCTCTTCACTTGACTTCTACTCCTACTAATTACCCCCATTCTTAAACTCACAGAAACGTCCTCAAGTCAGGGGTTGCATGATAGAAGTGCAGTCTCATTAACAAACAAATTTGTTATTGTTCCATCAGGAACTAACCCCCAACAAATCAATACACTTTTATTCCCCACACTACCCTTTCCAAGTACTATCAAATATCATTGTCAGTGTCAGCAAAAACAGTATTATATGCAATGTCCCTCTTTAATAAGATCATTGCCGCCCCACAGACCACCCCTAAAAACTCCATATACAAAGAGACAACACACACACACATTATCAAGGGACTTATAATCAGACTCAGGAACTTAATTGTTCTCTTACTACTATGCTCAGGGAATGTCGAATTAAATCCTGGTCCTCCCTTATCCTTAGAGGGTCCATCATAACTACCCCAGCTAAAGGGGAACCGTTTTCTCCACATAAATGTCTGTAGCCTGCTAAAACAAACTAGACTTACTACAAGCCTGGGTACTTCATACATCCCCAGATATTCTAATGGTATCTGAGACTTGGCTCAGGAGTGCCACTCCTGACCATAGCATCCATATCCCAGTATATAATGTCTTCAGATCTGATAGACCCTCCAGGGGTGGGGGTGTTGCTGTATATATAAAGGATAAGTTCTCTGTTACAGTAACAAATGTAAACACTTCCCCAAAGGAATTTAAAAGCCTCACATTGAAGGTGACCCCGACCTCTGAAGAGGCCATATCAATTATTGCCTGCTACAGGCCACCGTCAGGTGGTTTAGGGATCCTATCTCACCTTCATAACATCTTAGAGAAAGCCAACTCTGAGTGCATTATCATGGGGGACCTAAATTTAAACTGGAAAGACGCCTGCTCCAAACCACTGAAATATTTTTGTGACGAGCATGAACTCTCACAAATTACCCCTGACATCACCCGACCAAACAGCAAAAACCCAAGTTGAAGAACCCTTCTGGACCTCATACTCCTTAACAAGCTGTATAACATCTCACAAACAGGAATATTCCATAACGACTTAAGTGATCCCAGTGCTACCACCTCTATATGACATACCCCAAAACTTACCTCGACATCCACCTTTAAAATAAAAAGATGCCTAAAAAACTTTAGTCAATCCACCTTCCTATCAGACCTAAGTAAGATTAGATGGCAGAACTTTTACTTGGCTTCTTCGCTTGCCAATGCTTACAACATCTTCCATAACCTGGTTTTGGGTGTGGTGGATGAGCATGCACCACTTGCCAAACTTAAGACTAGAAAAAGATCAATACCTTGGTTTACACCTACACTAAAAGAAGCCTTGAAGGACAGAGACAGATTGTGGAAAAGGGCCCAAAAAACTAAATCTGACTTGGATTGGCTGGCTTTTCGTGTTGCAAGAAATTCCTGCACAAAACTGATCGGAGCAGAATAAGCACACTACTTTCAAACATCCTTCAAAGAATCCAAAAATAATTCCGCCAAATTCTGGAATATACTTAGAGAGATTGAGGGCCACACTCCATCCTCTCCACTGCATTCAAATTTTGTTGTTGGAGATACTTCGTACACAGACAAGGCTGATGTCCTGGAGCAACATAATAACCATTTTGCCACGGCAGACCTAGCATTCGATGTCTTCCCAGCTATCAGACTCCTGACTCAACTCAGTACTAAGGTTGCCCCATGCCTTGACAGTGTGAAAAGCCAGAAATCATCCTCTTTTAGCTTCAGCCCAGTGACCTTTAAACAGGTTGAGGACCTACTACTGTCACTGGACATTAAGAAAAGTGCTGGCGCCGATCTCCTAGAATCCCTATTCTTAAAAATTTATTACTACCCTTTGACTGCCCCATTACACATCTTTTCAATCTATCCCTAGCACTAGGTGACCTACCAGCGATCTGGAAAATCGCTCATATTATCCCCCTTTTAAGTCTGGGGATACATGCGACCTAAACAATTAACAGCCAATTTCCCTACTTCCTATTTTATCAAAACTATTGGAAAAGATAGCTAATAACCAACTGAGAGATTACCTGGAAGCTGAAGACTTGCTTAACACTATACAGTCAGGTTTCAGATCAAAGCATAGCACGGTATCCGCCCTAGCCAAAGTAGCCAGTGATTGGCAAAACTCGCTGTACTCAAAGAAGTACATCTATGCACTGTTTCTAGACTTAAGCAAGGCTTCTGATACTGTCAAGCATGGCCTACTTTTGTCTGCCTTGCATCACCTCGGCCTTGAGACTATCGCTATAAAATGGTTCAGCTGCTACCTTACTAATAGAATGCAACAAATCAAAGTTCAAGGAGATTTTTCCCCACTTAAGATTCTTCCATGAGGACTGCCACAAGGATCTATCCTGGGTCCCATTTTTTTTGCAGTCTACATCAATAATTTAGACTCCAAGGTTCATGTGGCAAACATGCACCTCTTTGCAGATGACACCATGCTGTACACTGCTAGTCCCTGCCCTAAGTTTGCATTTAAAGAGCTACAGAATGATTTTGACATCCTACAACATAACCTTCAACATCTTAAATTGCTCCTTAATGCTAAGAAAACAAAAGCTATGCTTCTCTCCTCCTGACTGCATTTGCAAACCACAGCTACTCAAAACCTTATGTTACACACTCTACTTGGCGAACCACTCGAAACAGTGGACTGGTTTAAATATTTGGGTTTTTGGCTAGACAGTAAGCTTAACTTCATAGATCACTTGGACATATTAGCTAAAAAACTGAGGCAGCGCCTGGGCATCTTTTATTGCATTAGACAATTTCTCACCTTTGAAGCAAAAAGAAATTTAGTCCAAACTACATTTCACCCCCTCTTAGATTAAGCAGACATTCCCTATAGCCACTGTCCAAAGTCGACTCTAACTAAACTTGACTCACTTTACCATCGGGCTTTGAGATTTATCACTAATACTCCTCTAAACACCCACCATTGCTTGCTCTATGCAATGATAGGCTGGAGCTCCCTGACTGTCAGGAGGCAGAGAAATGCATGCCTTTGGATCCACAGAGTAATTACTAGTAAACTACCCACATATGCCTCCAATCTTTTTGCTTGAAGTTCAGGTTTCTACAGCTTGAGGCACTACTCACTTGTAATGTTCAAAGTCCCTAAAGTCAGAACTCAATATGGCGCTGCAGCTATTTCTTTTGCCCTTCCATCCCTTTGGAATGCACTCCAGAAGTCTCTAAAGCTCTTTCACCATTCCAGGCATATCTACTCTTAAGACCCTACTATCTTCTGTGCTGAAAGAAAATTGCATATGCCATCAATAATTGCCCAAATCCTACATTTGGCAACTCCCTGCCCTTGGGCAGTTATCCTGTTTCCTGTAATTCTCCTACAACCCCTCCACTACCCCCTTCCATCCTTCCCCATACTCCCCCTGCCTCCCCTGCACTCCATTTTCTACCCCTCCACTAAACCCTCCCCTATCCCTCCCTCCCCACACTCTCCTCACCTCCCAGCGTAAGGTACTGCATAAGTATTTTCAGGTTGCTATGCTTATACAGCTGTACCATGAATAACTTTATATCCATCCCGGGATGTATTATATGTACTCTGTAATAGGCATGTGTGCATGTTGTCAGGTGGTGCAAAGTGGTGCATAAACTGATAAAAATTATTGACCTCCTTACTTGTTTAGATGCACTATTGTGTTTATGTACCGTCTGTATAGTTTCTCAATTGCCATTGTATCGGTAATGTCCTCTATGTCTTCCATGGACCATCTTGTAAATGAGCCTGCTCAAAGGTCTATAGCCTGGTTAAATAAAGTTTAATTGATTGATCGATTGATTGATTGATATCCAGTCCCCAACAGGTATTCCACAATTTTATTGGAAGCAGATCTCCCTTGCGGAAGAAAATAAATATCTCCAATCCTTTCTCAGCAAATCAAAGCATAGCAGCGATTCCCTTGACCTTAGAATGATAGCTCCTGCCCTTGATGAATTAATAAATCCACTCACCTTTATTCTGAATTTATCTCTACGATACAGGCAATTCGCCAAGAAATCGAAATGTGCAGTCATCATGCCAGACCACAAAAGGGGAGATCGGGTGAGTCATGCAACTGTAGGCCCATCTCTATACTGCACCCCCCAAAGCCCTGGAATGAATAGTAGCAGACCAACTGGTGGACTTCCTAAACAAATATAACATCCAGTGCCCTCAACAACATGGCTTCCAGAAGGCCCATAGCACCAACACTGCACTACTGGAATACATAAACTTTATCTATGCAGCGCTGGACAGCAGCCAGATAGTGGGGTCAGTATACATCGACCTCACAAAAAATCTTTTGAAACTGTCAACCACAGTATCCTAATCAACAAAAGCTGTGTGCAGGTTATCTCCAGGCACAGTTGGGGTAATTTAAAAGTTACCTTGGTAACAGATCCCAACAAGTGAAAATCAATGGGACCCTCTCAAGGTGAAAACCGTTGTCCAGCAAGGTTCTATCCTGGGCCCACTTCAGTTTAGCCTGTTCCTTAATTCATTCCCCCTGGCCTGCCCTGATAACATCCTGCTATATGCAGATGATGCGGCTATCTTCTCCAGTAGCACACACCCACACCTACCAGAATTAAAAATCTAAAAAAGCTTTGCAGTATTAGAGGACTGGTTTACTCAAAACAAGCTTCTACTGAACTACAAAAAAACTAAGGTTATATTGTTTGCTAACAGCCAGAGGAAATACAGAGGTAGTCAGCTGACCATCCAGAACAACAAGCAGGAGCCAGTCGATCAGGTCAATACCTTTAAATATTTAGTCGTCATGCTGGCTAGCTCCCTCTCCTTTACTCACCACATAGACAATGTTGTAAAGACAGCCAGCACCAGACCTGGTCTCCTCTACAGATCCAGACACAATATTATCCCTGCAGCCTTGTCTCTGGCTGTCAACAGCTCTGTAATCTCTGTTATAGACTATGGGCTAATTGCGTACAGTGCGCCGACAGATACAGCCCTAAAATGGGTCAGAACCACTCTCAACAAGTCTTGTAGGCTCACCCTGGGGGCACACAGCCTCACTCACACCTGCAAACTTTATTCCGAGTCTAAGTGGCTTAATCTTTAGGTGAGGATTAAACACCAGATCTGCCTGCTAGGGAAATAAGCTCTCCTCTTTCTAACTCCTCAATCCATTATAGGCCTCCTTAAACCTGCGTCTAACTCACGCCAGACCACAGGAAAAACACAAAATGCTCTACATATTGCTTTCCATCACACAGCACTTGCACAGAGATCCCACAATTACAAGGTACACCTCTGGGCTCAATGAACTACCCCCAGAAGTAATAAATGAGCCTAAGCTTGTAACTTTCAAGAAATCCCTACTCAAACACCTGACAGTACTCAGCTTCTGTGACTACAGGTTCTAACCTCCTGCCACCCTCCCTTCTGTCTCTCCACTTCCTGACCACCCTGCCTACCCATTCACCTTTCCCCTTCTTCTTCAGTCACTCCCCCATATCCCCTTACCTCTCCATGTTTCCCTCTCTTTCCAACCCTACCCCTGTCATTACTTCATTCCACCCCTGTAATTGTCTCCTTTCTACCATCCCTTTCAACACCCCTGCTCACCCTCCAATAATCACTGACAAGGACACCTCTGTCTGCACCATGTTTTTCTACCCCAACCCCCAGCCTGCTTCCCCTTTACCCCTTATAATAGTCAGTAGTGACTGCTCCACTATCTACCCTTCCACCTCTCCTCACCACACTAGTCCTGTGGCCCCTGAGCTCATAGCTCATCAAAACTGTCATAAATGCTGTCTGTATTTCATCTTATGAACTAATGCATTTGCTTCTTGTATACAGTACAGTTTAATTTTGTATAGCTTTTTCCTCTTTGTAACCGTAGGATTTCACCAGTGATTGTAAATAATATATTGTACTTGACTATGTCTATACCCCATGTTTTTTATTCTGTATGTACTAATTGTTTGAACCTCACATAACGTGGAGCATTTGTAAAAGTGCTTTTAGCTCAAAGGTGTAACCTCGAGATGACAAATAAATAAATGAATAAAATTGATCTATTGGCATTGTCTTTTGTGGAGAACATGGGATTTAGAAGATTTATGGCTCGTGTCTGTCCCAAATGGCAGATTCCCTCAAAAATTTACTTCACCACCTGCACCATTCTTGAACTTTATGGGACAGTGTCAAGCATTGTAATCCATGCTGTCCGTTCAGCACTACCGTATATACATCTCAGTGTGGTTATGTGGACCAGTGGACATACAGCTCATGGTTCCTATCTGTACATTACAGCATACTGGGCAAAGGTACCTGGAGTAGTGTTTGACTGTGGTCAGGGGAAAATTGTACAAAGCCCAATTGTAGTGGTACTGTAGCTGCAGTCCTGGTATTTGCCAAAATGCCACTCTGGCAATGAAGAGTGCAACTGAAAAAATGCTAGAATTGGTCCCGCCTGTGATTGAAGAGTAGCAGCACCCCCATTCACTGAAAGCAGTTTCAATGGAAGCAATAAAGGCTTGAATGCAGTGAAATGCAACAGTGATGGGGTGTTTCTCAGGGTGCCATGCCTGGCACACTGCCTTAATCTCATTGTGCAGGAGTTTCTAGCATATCCCGATATCAAGTCCATTTCGACTGTGGCCTGTCACATCTGTGCCCACTTTGCCAATTTTAGAAAGGTCTGTGTCCACTTCACACACTTGCATATCCAGAACAAACTGCCTAAACACTGTGTGGAGTTGGAAATCATCACCAGATGGAACTCAACACTGTATATGATCGAGCACTTGCACAAGCAATACAAAGCCATTTTTAAATTCCAGTTGCTGCATACAAGTCATTGCAGTGCTGGAGTTTCCATGTCTCTGACAACAGATCAGTGGTGACTAATGGATGGTCTGATCATGATTCCAGTGCTATTCAAACATGCAACACAAGCGGTGATTGGGGATACTGCCTGTATCTGTCAGGCCATCCCACTTCTACAGGTGCTGAGGCAGATGTTTTTGAATGTACAGCACATGCTGGAGGCAAGTGGTGATATGGGAAGCTGTTCTTTAATGGAACACATGCTTCATGTGTTCGACTGCAATACCCATATTTCTGGCATTCTGCAGTCAGCAGATTTTGGACTGCCAACATGCTGTATCCATGATATAAATGGGGGCCTGTCATCTATACTAGAAGGCAAGTGTGATCAGGTCCAAAATGTAATTATTCTTCTAGTAAGATGGATACATGGGGCACAGATGTTAAAGTCAGAGTTACATAGGGCACAACATGAAACTAAACAGAGATTGAGTGTAGCCTTTACCTTGCATGATAAACAGGCTGACAAATCATGCAAGGTAACAGAAAAAATAACCACAAATCCAGTTTGGGATGTTTTATACCTGGTAGGAATTGAAGACATGGAGGGAAAGGTGGAGGAGGAGGCAGATGAGGCAGCAGGATTGTGGGTAGCACAGTGCATGGACGATGTATATTTGGTGGATACCAGCCACCCTACAATCACAGAAAAGCCCTTGCAGTACTGGAGTAGCAAGGCCATTGACTGATCAGCAATGAACTCAGTAGCAAATACCTGAGCTGTCCATCCTCAAGTGTCAGAATTTAAAGGGTATTCACTCCAGCAGGTACTATTGTGCAGGATAGGAACACAAATCTGTTCTTTAGAAATGTCAGCATGCTAACATTTATTAAAATGAATGCGGGCACATTTCATGCAACACGATCATTTAAGCATTCCTACCACATGGAGGTGGTGGTCGTGAAGATGAACCTGATGAGCCTGAGGTTGTTGCCATGTGCAAACTGCCTCCTACTTAGGTAGATGAAGCATGGCATGAGAAAGGATTCTGTAAGGGCTGCTTCCTTGATGAGGATGACTGAAGCGTAAAAAGAAAGTGTTCTGTCCATCCTTTTCTCCTTCTCAGTTGAATCCTTTTCTTTATGATTCAGTTTTGTTCCAAGTTGTGCTGCTGTTCAATGCTTCCATCTAATTACCTGCTTCTACCCTATCCTAAGTGATGCCTACAGAAAAAGCAGAAAATCAGCAAACACTGCATTATTAAATACCACGTTTGCCAACAGTAACATTGGCCACTGCCACCCACACCAAATGCATTCAGACTGAAAAGCCTGGACTCCTAAATCAGCATAAATGGCATTGCCAGCCACGCAGACCATACATCCTCCAGCAATCAAGACACTGCATTCTCCTCCTTCTCCTCTGGCCTGCTTGCATCTTCCACATCTACAGTACCAACAGCACTAGGCAACTGCTATACTCACTGCATACATCCAGACCGAGAAACCCAGACTCTTAAGCCATTGTAAATGCCTTTGCCTAGCAGACCGACAGCCAGCCCACAAGCTAAGCCTCCAACCACTTTACCTGCCAAGGCATCAAGGCTTGCAGTCCAGGAAGGCCAACTCTTTCTGCTGTGATTCTAAATTGTTTTCACTGTTATTCACACTCCTTATCCTCATTGTTGTAGTAATTCCATCCTCACACAAGAGGGGTTTCTACCTTACTTGTCAGACATTAACATGTGTTTCTTTAATTTTGTCTCACTCTCACTAAAGGCTTGACCATTCACAGGGATGACTGGCAAACCAGTGGCAAAGCCAGTCAGCATGTAAGGCACAGTCTTAAGTTGTCTCTTCGTCCCCCATACCTCTATGTGGCATGATCATGCCAGTACATGGCATGGCCCTCACTAATTTGATGGTAAGAATCATTACATAATGTTTTTTTTTTCTTTTAGGTTTTGTTTGAAGGTTTCACAGATACACAGTGACACAGAGGCCAAGTGAGGCTAAATAGTTTCTGTTTCTTCTTCCTCCCACAAAACAAGTATAGTAAGGCTGGGAGTGGACAATGGATAGACCACGTGGCCACCACTGTGGCCAAGTCAGGCTAAATTATTTTTCTTTCACAACTCGCAGGTATAGTAAGACTGGGAGTGGACAACAGATATACCATTCATGTGACCACCCACAGTGGCTATTTGAGTAGAGTCTAAACAATTTTATTTTGTCTTCACAGGTCTTCTGTCCCACCGGCTTCTCATCCAGCAAGCAAGAAGCAAAATCTCTCCTATCAAGAGAAACCAAGTCCTCGCTCAGCTTAAATGTTTTTAATTCAACATAGTTCTCCTGCAGGAAACCAAACATTGCCCCAGTGAATCTATAAAGCTTTAAAGGAACTGAGTGAACCTGGAGATACTTAGCTGTGCCTCTACCTTCAAGACTGGGGTGACCATCATCCATCCTTGTTTCCAAATCCTTCCGATGGTCCTTGGCCTCCCAAAAATCACAGAAGGGAGATGGAGTTGGGTCAAAATTGACATCCTGGAGGGCCCAGTCATCATAGCAAATGTCTATGGTCATAATCACAACAACCATGGCATTTTCAACTCCATCAACCAATTCTTACTGGATGTGGTTACTCATCATAATGTCCTCCTCCTGCTTGGAGGTGATTATAAACTTACCTTAGACCACTACCTTGACAAAAATAGTGGTAAACCTGAAGTTCACCCCAGAGCCCTACTAACAGTCCAAGACATGATGGAGGTGCACATCCTGGTGGATGTTTGGCATCAGCAGCACCCCACTGATGTTAATTATATCTGATTCACAGCATCTTACTCCACCTCAAATTGTATTGATTTTTTGCTGACCTTTCACCTCACCACACAGATGCCTTCCACATTGCTCCCTATTCCAATCTGACCATGCACCAGTGATGTTGTCTGTACTTTGGAGCCCCCCAAGTCTTCATCATGGTGTTTGGACCCCTGTTAATGCAGGATACAGCTTTCATACCATGGGTTAAAGAAGATGCTGCATCCTATTTTTGGCTGAACAACACTTGGAACACCTCTAAGTCACCTTATGAGAGGCATTTAAGGCATATCTACATGGCCACAAATTGGGGTATGCCACAGCCCACTGCAGGGACAGAGAAAAAACAGAAATTATTGCAGGCCAACCTAACAGACAAAGAAACAGAGTTAAAAAATTCACCCCACCAATACCTGCCTCCCTCATTCCTTAAAGATCGCAGATCTCTTTGCTTGCACCTCAATGTTCCGACTACTAGGAAGGCAAAGATCATGTAGATCCTCCCCCACCCCACTCCCCTCCCACTCTCCCCCCCATGTTCCCCATCCACTCTCTCTCCTGGCCCCTCACTGGGTCAACCTCCTCTACCACTGTTATCTCCCCTCTAGGGAAAGCCCCCATCACCACCTTGGACCCACTTCTTCCACTTCATACCCCTGTCCCCTCCCTTTCTTTCCTTGTTTCTGACAAAGCCTTCTCTGGCTGCTCCACCCTTCCCCCCAGCAAACTCTCTGGAATCTCTGGCTTTATACTGCACTTATCCTGGAAGGCTTTTTGTGAAAACTACACTGTTTTGCAAAAATTTCTCCCTATGTAGGTTCTGATTCCGTATCTAGTCTTTGCTGAACCCTGAAAACCAAGGACTAAGTTTTGACTCCTGGAACCCTTGTATGATAGTGAACCCAGCGTTCTAATGTAATGTTTCTTATCTTGTAATACAATTGTACCTTCCACAATACCCATGTAACATATTGTTAACTATGTTCTGTTCGTCCATCCTATGTTCTATGTATGACTCAAAGGTATTAATCCCAAGCTGAAATAAATAAATAAACAAACAAATAAATAAATAAAGTTGGCAGTATTGTGGTTGAAGCAAAGGTACTGGGATGGTGGCAAAAAGGACAGTAAACTTTTGTCCTACAGGCTGCACAAACAGCAGTCAGACAGACATATACACCACTTACATAATGCAGAAGGAACCTTGCATTCTTTGCCACAGCAAATCAGCAAAACCATATGCTCCTTTTATAACCATTGTTATGCCTCCCAAGGTCCCCTTAATGAAGGCAAACTGGATGCTTTCTTGCATGGTATGCTCATTTCCAAACTGTCCAAAGAAGCCAAAGATGCTCCGGAGGCCCCCTGTCCATCTAGGAAGTTTGGACAACTGCTGCTGCCCTATCACCACACAAAGTCCCCAGCAATGACGGCATGCTCATATACCTGCGTCAGGTTATCTCAGTGATCATCTTGCCTGTCCTATAAAGGCTTCTCAGGAAATCCATGACCAAACCCTTCTTCCACTCTTGATGAGAGAGACACTACTTATGGTCCTCCCCAAGGAAGGAAAGAATCATACCCAACCGGGCAGTTACAGACCCATACACCTATAAATGTAGATGCTAAGGCCCTGGCCAAGGTATCCTCCCCCAACTGATTCACCCTCTCAAGTGGAGTTTGTAAAAGACTATCTCAGCTCTGATCATCACAGGGTACTGTTCTCCTTGATGTCCATTGCAGCTGGTACTCCTTCTCCAACCGCAACAGTGGTCAATGATTTTGAAAAGGCCTTTGACATGGTGGAGTGGTGGTACCTCCATGCTATACAGGGCAAAATTGGCTTTGTCCACAATCTTGGACATAGGTTCACCCCCCTGTATATGCAGCCATCTGCCAGAGTCCTAACAGATACCATCCTATCAAATCCTTTTGCTCTATGAAGGGATATCAGACGGGCTGTCCTCTCTCTCTCCCCTGCTTTCTGTCCTGGTCATTGAGCACCTAGACCATAGCTATCAGAAAGCATCCCACACTCAAGGGCATCCGTGTGGGCAAGTTAGAGCTCTGTACTCTGCTTTTTGTGTATGATTGTCTGGTGCTTCTGAAAAAGACCCCAGCAGGCATCCCTATACTCCTGGATCTCCTGAGCTGGTTGCGGGAAGTTTCCAACCTAAAGACTAACCCCAACAAAACAAAGGTCCTCTCACTCAACAACTCACACATGCCTCAGTGGTCTCTTTCAATGTACTATGGTATGCTAGGGACAGCAAATACCTTTGCATCTGGATATGCACACAGACATGGCGGAGTGATCTCAGGAGATCTGCCCCCCCTTCTGAAAAAACTTAAAGATGATTGTGAATGATGGAAACTCCTCCATCTATCACTACCTGAAAAAATAGCTTCCATAAAGATAATTATGACCCTCTAGGTGATTCACTGTCTTGCCCTGTTGGTGCTCCCCATCACAGCATCATGGTTTGTGAATTTAGATTCCCTAATAGGCGATTTCCTTTGGGAAAGCACCCCCCCCCCCCGCTAAAGCAGGGCTAAACTTGTCTTGCCTCCTCTGCCGCATATGACTGTTTCCAGTGTGGATTTAGACCTGGGCACAGCACAGAGACTGCCCTGGTGAAGGTGCTAAATGATCCCCTAGTAGCGAGAGATAAGGGAGAGCATACCATCTTTGTTTTCCTGGATCTCTCTGTGGCATTTGACACTGTGGATCATGAGGTGTTATTCAGTCAATCAATCAAATCTTTATTTATTCAGGCGATCATCATTGAGCAAGGCTCATTTACAAGATGGACCTGATAAGGTCAAGGTTCAAGTTGTTGCACAGCAATTACATCACATACTTATGAGACAGTTATACACACAGAAGAAAGGAAAATGTTATTTATAACACAATAATATACAGAGAATTCACATGTTAAAGCTTGGTAAGAGAAAGTTAAACTAACATCTACAATATGTACAGTACATATATATCTCAATGAGGATCATGACAGTCACTCACATAATGAGTACAAGGATGCAGAAGGGAATATTGGGTGCCATATACTGGCGGTGTCTGACTGGAAGGAATATGCCATGTGTGATTGGAATATGGTTTTGTGGGATGACTATTCTATCTCTAGTGATAGCAGCTGCATTTCTCTGTGAAGAAGGCTGTACAGTGCTGCTTGAAGGATGTAAATGGAATGATAATGGATAGTTTAAGGGATTTTTGTAGGGTGTTCCATGCTATGGCTAGAGAATAGCTGATTGCTGCCCTCCCTATTTTGGTGTTGACTTTGGGCAATTTGAGCAGGATGATATTGTTGTCTTAGGCATAGGAGCTAGGAGTGGTCAGGTTGAAGCAGTCCAGGATATAGCTTGGGAGTTTTTTTGATAAAGCTCTGTAGATCCATAGAACTGCATTTCTGCTCCTCCTGACATGAAGGGAAACCCATCCAGTTGCATCATAGAGAGAACAATGGTGAGTATTATATGGCAGGTCTGTAATGAACCTTATTGCTCTATGATATAAGGTATCCAACTTTTGAAGGTAGGGAGTGGGGCAGTGACTATAGAGGAAGTCTGCATAGTCAATGACTGATAGAAAGATGGCCTGGACTAATCTCATCTTTGAATCTCTATTAAGAAAGGGTTTTAATCTGTATTGGACCGACAGCGGAACTGGTGTGGCCTAAATGGCAGTGTCATCAGCTGGTTTAGGTCCTATCTCATGGGTAGAGTGCAGAGGATGACGATGGAGTTATCCTCATCTAGCCCGATGACCCTGCACTGTGGCATTCCACAGGGGTCGGTCCTGTCACCTCTGTTGTTCATGGTGTATATGCTGCTGTTGGGTGACATTATTTGGCAGTATTGGCTGGGTTGTAATTGCTATGCTGATGACACCCAGCTGTACCTGTCCTGTGCACCTGGAAATCAGATGGCGCCTCCATGTTAAACACCTGCCTGGATGAGATCCAGAATTGGATAGCTCAGAACTGGCTACAACTTAACCCGGAGAAGACAGACCTACTGGTAGTGGATCCTGGCCATCATCAGGATGGGGGAGGGTTTGTGAATGACCCTGGTTTGTTACTGGGAGGTGTTACTTTGGCGCCTTCTGTTTGGGTGAAGGACAGGGGCATACTTCTTGATGATGGTCTGACACTTGATTCTTTGGTGTTGGCCATCTTCCAAAGTGTTTTTTATCATCTGAGGAACATTGCCCAGATCCATGCCCTGATATCGGCTGATGACTTTCCATGCTAGTACATGCCTTCGTCACATCTAGATTGAATTATTGCAATGCTCTGTACCTTAGGCTATTTGGAGGCAATCTCCACTGTCTGCAGCTGGTGCAGAACGTGGTGGCCAGGTTGTTGACTGGCACATTGAGATTTGACCATGTCACACCTGTCCTCCGTAGACTGCACTGGCTGCCGATAAGGTGGAGAATTGCCTTTTAGGTCAGATTACTGACCTATAAAGCCCTGCATGGCCAGGGACCAGACTACCTGCAAGACCTCCTGGTTCCTCACCTCCCAACTCATGCTCTCCATTTCTGTAAGGGTTGCCTACTGGTTGTCCCAGGGCTTGGTTGCAGCAATCTGGGGATCTTGCTTCCTCCGTTGCCACACTGGCCCTGTGGAAGTCACTTTCACTTCATCTAAGGGAGGCATCCTTGATGGAACCCATTAATGAGCCCCTGACAACAGTAGGAAAACTCTGAAAAAAGTAAGATTTATATTCAGCTTCATCCCATATTCATTATTATTTCATATATTTTCAGTAATTAATTCCCCATTTTCTTTATTACTGAAAACAGTTGCATGCTAACAAGATCCCTGTCCTCTGAACTATATCTACTCTGGCTGGTTCTCTGCACATGCCATCACAATCTCCTGTTGATGACATCATAATTATCTCCACAACAACATATTTTGATGTCATAAACAGAACTGTGGTGTCAGGTATAGGCAGGCAGCCAGAGCTAAACAGGCAGACATACAGTTTTCATGCAAATACCATTCATAATAAGAAACTAAGGGTGAGAATTACAGACTAAAATATGCAATATAAGCTATATTTATGCCCCTATGTTACATTTTTTTCAAAGCTGTCTGAACCTCCAACTTTGTCAGGAGCTCTTTCCAAGAGGGCTTAACATGTTTTTATTTAATCAAGCATATGACCATATGACATCTAATTGTTTGAGGTCTTTTATTCAACGGACTGTCATGCCTTTATGTGATAGATTTTACATTTTCATTATATTCTGCAGTGAGTTGTTGTACTTTGAGCTTTTGAATATTTTATTGTAAATTGTGTAGGATGTTGTTTTATGAAATTGTTCAGCACTCCGAGCCTCTATCTATCTAAACTTCAAGCTTCTGGAAGCAAGGAAGATAGGGTCTCCTGTGGTTGTACCTCCATATGGTGGACTTCAGATACAGTATGTCCAGACACTTCTGTGGCTCTCCCCCCTTTTGTTGTCCCCCTTTCTGGGTTACTACAGAGAGGCATATGGGTATGGGGTAGATCCAGTTGCCAACCTCCTAGCACCTCTACCCTCCCCAAGAAGAAATGTCCTGCCATTCTTCCCTCCATTTAAGCATGGAAGAAGCTGGAGACATGGCTATAGGGGCAACTACTTGCAAGAACCATACTGCCTCTCTGGTTAAATCCACTTTTAAAAGCAGGAGGCTCCCCATTATTTTGGGAGACCTGGACCAGCAAAGTATACCAGTTGGCTGATCTTTGGACACCCAATAACATTCAACTGCACTCCTATGAGGGCCTCATGAGGCACTATGGACTCCCAAAGATGTAATTTTGGAAGTACCTCAAAACCCTGCTGTACAATCCTGTCTTAATAAACTCTTAGCAGTGCTCTCTGACTATCCTTCTTTTTAGCTCTTTCCTGTATTGCCACCCCCAGAGGCAAAGATGGCATGATATATAAACATATCCTCTGGAAGCTCCCAGATATATTAGACAGGACTAGGAGTGAGTGTGCCCTTGCATTGGGTATAGATATCCTGACTGCACACTGCACCCATGTGTGGTATGTGGTGCGTTCCTCCTGTCCTGACTCTAGAAGTTTGCTCATTCAATGCAACATTCTCCATATGTGGTATCACATCCTTTAAAGCTTCACTCCCTAGGGTTCATGACCCATGATACATGCTGGAGATGTCAGACCCTGGGGATGACCACCAATACATCTTATGGAGCTTCTAGAAAGTTAAGGACTTCTGGTCCTGAGTCCACAGCTGCTGCATTACCATCATAACCCCACCTCCATCCCTATTTGCCACAGGTGTACCTCTTAGGGTTGTTTCCAAACACCTTCAGTCTCATGCAACTTCAGTTACATTGATGTCTGATGGCCTTTGTGGAAGCTAAGAGGTTACTGCTGCAGAGGTGGAGAATAGTGGAGATACCCTCCATAGCCTGATAGTTGGAAGCAGTTAGAAGCCTAGCCACTCTGACAAGGATGTCCGATTTCACTTGGAAATCACTCCCCAAATTCCAAAAGGTGTTGGCATACTTCCTGTCATTCAAATACACCACAATGGACTCCACCCCATCACCCACCCAGGAGAGTCCCTCCTTAGGTTAGCTCCACCAAGCTGCCCAGTGCTTCTTACATTTCCCTGGTTGGTCTAATGGTTTTAGCATGGCTCAGTTGGTAGCACATCCGCCTCTGGACCAGAAGGTCATTGGTTCTCGTCCCACACCAGGATTGGACTTGCACCTAAAAATCACTGGCATCCAAGTGCAGTATTGGGGGGTGCTGTACTGCTGGGGTGTGCAGTCCTTCAGATGAGATGTTAAACTTAGGTCCCTTCTGCCCATCCTGGTGTTGTCCTGGTGGGTGTCCAGGTGGAAGTAAAAGAACCCAGGGCACTCTTCGTAAAGAGTAGGGAACATTCCTGGTGTCCTGGCCAACATCCCCCTTCCCATGAAGCCATTAATGCAATTATCCAGGCTATGTGTGGGTGATGATGTGCGATATGGCTGCCACCACAGATTCAGTCACTTCACTACCAGTCTAGCATTGCTTGTAAAGTGTTTTGGGATACACTGGGTATGAAAAGCACTACATAAATGCTGATTCTTCTTCTTCTTCTTCTTCTTCCTCTATATCTTTTGAGAGAGTTGCCAGTACCACTGCCTGACCATGAGAAAGTTGGGCCACTTGCATTTTACCATATCTCACTGGAGATGGACAAGCTGCTTACTGGAGCTGCTGCTAGTGACTATGACCAGGTAAAAGTGTCTGTCCTCATCCAGATTGGGATAATTGAGGAGAGCTATCAATGGAACCTTTGCACATTTTGTTTTAAAGCTGGAACCCAACCCAGAGTGGCAGCCATGTGGTTAAAGAGAAGTATGCTCTAAAGAGGACATTTTGGATTTAATGGTGTTGGAGCACTACCTGAACATTTTGGTAGATTGAGTATGGGACTAGATGAGTCATCATGGGCAAACCACTCCCCCTGGCCACTAGCATCAAGATCACAGAGCATTACGTGGAAGTGCTGAGACCAGAGGCCACTAAGCAGAGCAGAAGGCACAACAAACCTTGCGTGGTGACCTGAGGGGAAGATCCTGGAAAAGAAGGGAGAAAGAACTATGGTGAGAGGGGAATAAGTGTGCTGGTGCAGGTAAGTGTTCAAGTGGTGAAATAAAGGTTGGCCGTCCATCGCCCTAAGGAATAACCTCAGTATCAAAGTGTAATTTCTCCAGTCCTAAGACCTCAGTCCCAGTTCCTCAAGTGGGGGAGCACAGGTAAATGACCTGATAGTGCCATATTTGTTTTTTCTGTGGTAAAGTGGGGCATATCCATAAGTTATGTGACAATACAGACTGAGACTTTGTGGAATGTGCAACTATGGCCACAACAGTGTACTCCATTCCAACCACCATATGCAGTCCTAGTGCAAGTGGGGGATCAAACAGTTATGACTCTGGTGGATTCAGGTTACCAGCAGACACTGGTTAAAGATTCTGTGGTGCGATCCAGTGCAGGCCACCAGGAAGAACCTGGGAAAAATCCCATAAAAATTGCCTGTGCACATGGGGATACCCACATTTTTCCTACAGCCACATGGTTAGAAGTGACCAACTGGGTACGAATAAAAAGGTGGGACTTTCAAAAATCCTACCTTGGCCAGCAGTCCTGGGCTGAGATTGAGAAGATTTTCATATCCACATGCAAAATAATTCTGAAGTGTATGCTCACAGGAAGAGGAAAACCTGCAAAAATGATAACAAACATTTCCCTTCACTGATGCTGAACTATTTGGCCCAGAAGGGAAGCCCAAGAAGTCCTGGAGACAGAACAGAGGGAGGAAAAACAAGTGAACCCCTCCGTCAAAGGTTGTAGTGGTTTAGTGACCTCAAGGACCTGGCTTCAAGGAAGTTCAGAAGTGACTCTGATGAGGAACTGGCATCAACATTGAAGTAAGGTCACAAAAAACCTCCTGAGGTCAGGGCAGACATGTTTCAAAATCCAGTCAATATCATTTCTGAACAAAGAAACAATGAGGTTCTTAAAAATGCTTATCAGAACCTAGCTGTGGTAAATGACAATGTGGTTGATAAAAACAAAGCACAAATATTTTCCAAGTTTGAATTAAAAAATAACATTTTGTACAGGGTGGAACCAGAAAAAAGGGGAGCTGTACACGATCAGCTTTTGGTTCTGTAGTCTGCATGAAGGGAGGTATTTACAGTAGACTTGCTCATACCATACCTATTGCAGGTCACTTGGGCTTAGAGAAAACAAAGAATTGCATACTTGCCCAGTTTTTCTGGTCAGGTATATGTAAGGAAGTGGCAGATTGTTGTGTTTCCTGCCCAGAGTGCAGAGTGTCAGTTGATTGCCCAAACTGGTATAAAGCTGGCCCCATTGATCCATATGGCCAGGGTAGATATTCCATTTGAATGAATTGGGGTTAATATGGTAGGACCCCTGGTAAAAAGTTCAGCAGGATATTAGTACTATATTATGGTGATAATAGATTATGTCACCCAATACCCCAAGGCTCCACTACAGTCTGGTCAGTAGCTAAAGAATTGTTAAAGTTTTTTTCCTGAGTTGGTCTGCCAAAGGAGATATTAACTGATTAGGGCACCAATGTTATGTCAAAGCTTAGGAGAGTGGTTTGTGCTGGGTCTATGTGATAATGGCGAATGCCTAAAGGCGATCGCCATTATTGCTCAGTCAGAGTGCCAAACACATTTTTGGCACTCTGACAACCCTGGTGCACCTGCACAAGGGCACCAGGACATATTTTTACTACTTTATGTTTGGGGGGGCTGTGCTCCCCGACATCACGCCTTCATGGAGGGCTTCGCCTCCCGCACTGCCCTACTTAAGGATTCTCATCTCCTGGGAGGTGCATGTCAGGGGGGTGAAAATAGTAAAAATAAAAAGGTTCGGGCCGGGTGCAATAACAATCCCACCAGTGCCCGGACCCGAACACAGTACCTCAGCCACCCCAGCCATTGACCAATCCCCGACGCCACGCCGCAGCTCAACCGACAACTGCAGCGCCACCCCCTACAGTCTGTCCACCTTCTCCCAGCCCACGCTCACCGTGCTCGCTCCCACCCCCCGCGCACGTATGTATAGCGACATCCTGTCGCCTAGTTCACCCACCCCCTCATCCAGTCGCCCTACCTTTCAGTCGCCGTGAGTGGATTGAGTGAGGAAGGTGTCTCCGTAATGGATGGCACCCTTCCTCATGTGCCTACTTCACAGGTTACCATTTGTGCTTTAATGAAGGTTAGACCATCCTGACATCAGTGTACCACCCTCGGACAGATGGCTTGGTTGAAAGATTTAACAAATCCTTAAAGGATATCCTGTCTAAATTTGTTTCAGCTGAGGCAAAAGGCTGACATAAACTATTACCTATCTAATGTTTGCAGTTCAGGAGGTGCCTCAGATGTCCACTGGTTTCTTACCCATTTGATTGTTGTACAGGTGGCAACCTTGAGGGATGCTGGATTTAATAAAAGAAATATGGGAAGATCAGGCACATAGTCCTTGGAATACCAATGAAACAGCAAAGCCAATACAGCAAAGACCATTACAGCGACAAAAATCAGCAGGTTACTGTAATGGTCCTGCAGTAAACTGACATTGGTTCTCCCAGTGTTTCACACTCTCCCTGAAACAACTCTGACTGTGCGCCCCACAAAACAAACATTGTTTTTCTAATGGCACAATGCCGACTGTCAGCATTGTGCCTGTCGCTGTAATTGATGTCGTCAACTTTGTTGTTGAACTGGTTTGGTGGAACTCATAGTCCTCCTAACGTGGTCCAATATGCAATGAAGATGAAAGGAATATTGGACATGACTGGTGGATTTTCTAGAGAAAATTAACTGAAAGCAAAGCAAACCTAGGCAGGACACTATAACCAAGGGGTCAGGCAACAGAAGTTCAAACCTGGTGAAAGAGTACTTCTTCTGTTCCCTATCTCTGAAAGTAGATTCCTGGCTAAATAGTAAGGACCATAGAAGGTCCTGAGAAAGGTGGAACTGACTGATTATGAGGTATTACAACCCGAATGAAAAAGTAATAACAAATTTATTGTGTTAATTTTCTGAAACCCTGGACAGACATAGAAATTTCACTAGATGACCCACAGGAACCTAATGGGGCCCCTTGTCAGTTGACAAATGTGGACACTGAAAATGGGATTCTCAGCTTAGACCATAACATTTTAAATGAATCAAGCCCCATCCCATTGGATGAATGGCTGAACCAGACCCAGAAAAACAAAGCCCAGCGAGTAGTAGAACATTTTGGGGATATGTTCTCCCCAAAAGCAGGGTGAACTCATGTGATTCAGCACCCTACAGACACAGATCCACATGTCTGAATCTGCCAACAGACATATAGCCTTCTAGAAAATGTCTGAGAGACAGTACAGGAGGCGAGTTCTGCTCTATGTTGGAACTGGGAGTCATTGAGAAATCTCAGATTGACAAGTCTGGCCCAATTGTATTAGTTCCCAGGCCAGATGGGTTGACTCAGTTTTGTATTGACTTCCAGAAAGTCAATGGAGTCAAGTTTGATGAATATTCTATGCCTAGGGTGGATTAACTTATGGATTGAATTGGTGAGGCCCATACACCAAGGTGTATTGGCAAATCCCACTAATTACTGAATCCCTGGAGAACATGTCGTTTGTCACCCCATTTGTTCTATATTAGTTCACCATGCTCCTCTTTGGGTTGCATGATGCCCCAGTAACATTTCAGAGAATGGCTGATCGACTCCTCCATCCCCATCAGTTATATGCAGCAGCATACTATACCAGGATGGTGTTGTCATATTTAGCTCTGATTGGGACACTCACCTGGAGGATGTGGCTGCATTACTTCAGTCACTCAGGGAGGCAGGTTTCATGGCCAATGCTGTAAAATGTGTTCTAGGGTGGCAAAAAAACTAAATACCTGGGATACATGGTTGGGAATGGTAATCTACACCCAGTTGTTGTTAAGGTAAAAGCCATGGCTGACCGCTGACTACCAAAATGCAAGAGAGATCCTACCTTGGCGTAGCAGGGCATTATCATCATCGGTTCATTCAGGAGCTTTCAACACTTTCTGTCCCACTGACTGACCTGACTAAAAAAGCTGCCCTAAATAAAGTTCAGTGGTGCTGAAAGTGTCAGAAGGTATTTCAAACTATCAAAAGTGTGTTGTGTAAGAGACCAGTCATACAAAGCCTTGATTTCAACCATCCATTCATTTTGTACAGAGACACCTCAAACATAGGGTTGGGGACTGTCTTGTCACAAGAATGTGAAGATGGGATTCCCCATCCTCTATTTGTACAGAAAATTGTTTCCCAGGGAACAACGTTATGCTATGCTAGAGAAAGAGTGTCTGGTAGGGAAGTGAACAGTAGTAGCCCTGTGTTACTATTTATTAGAAAGACAATTCACCTTGGTCACTGGCCATGCACCCCTCAAATGGTTGCATCCCATGTGGGATAGTAATTCTGGAGTCACCTGATGGTATTTGACTCTGCAGCCATTTTCATTCCAGGCACACCACAAGACAGGTTCCCTGCATAATAATACTGACTTTTTCTTCGAGAGGGCTGTTCAATGATAGCCAGTGTGGGATCCCTCTCCACTAAAATACTAACAGGAGAACAGGGTGAATTGAAACCCAACCTTGCTGATTTCTGGCCTGGCGCTTTTAAGACCTTCTGCATTGGCTATGTGCAGGTCTGGAATTCCCTGTGGGGAACAGCAGAAATGAGCCTCACATAGGATGCATAAAAAGGAATCCAGAAAGAGCAAGAGGCAGTGATTATGGGGTTGGGGGGAGAAAGAGAGAGAGAGAGACAGAGAGAAAGCAGGGCTGCTATGAACTGGAGAGCTGAATCAAGCTAAAACATATTTTGATTTGTGTTTGCTCTGCAAATGTGAGCTGCTTTGAACCCATTTGATGCTGAATTAAAGTAAGTTTTTGTTTCATTGCACTTTGCTTGTAGCTTTTTTTTTTTTTTAAGAGTTCCTCCAAAAGTCTTGGCTTGCTACAATGCTGTCATAGTGCATTACAAGAACTGTGCTGGTGGGACTGACAAACATTCCAGTACCTTATAGCAGCATGAAGCAACCTGATACATTTGTTGCAGTATCTCAGAAAACTCTGGGAGCACAACACTCTTACTACATTTCGCATCCCTTTTGCAAGGACCACTGCCAGCCAAAGGTCCTTTTGCTACAGGGCACCACTCTGGATGAACTCCCTCCCTGACACTGCCCTCTCTGTTCCCAGGTTGGGGCCTTTTAAACCTGTGCTGCATACCCATATTATATCCAACTGTTACTGTGAGTGCACATGAACTCCTCTACATGGGCTAAGTATCCGTTGCTAATTTAACTCTGATTCTAATATATGACTCATAATTATGTACCTTTGGTGTTGTTTCTGTTTATGTATTATCCCATTCTGTCTCTGTTCTTAGTCTCTGTGCCTTATTTTACTCTGTATTTGTCCTCATTGAATGTATGACACTGAACCTTTGTAAATGAGCCCCTGACTGGAAGGGTTGTAATTCCTAAATTTATATAAATAAAACAAATAAAAAAAAAATATATGATGTGCTTTTCTCACAATTTCCTCTAAACTGCATTACAAGAAGTGGGAGCAGAGGGACAGACACACAGTTGAGCACCTTGCAGCAGCATGCAGCAGCCTGACATATTTACACTGGTAGCTGAGAAAAATTCTGTGAACAAAGAATGTATGTTGTGCTTTTGTCACACTTTCCCCTAAAGCTCATCACAAGAAATGTGGTAGGTGGATTGACACACAGCCCAGTACCATGTAGCAGTAGCAGCAGTAGGACATTACCACCACTTAATAATTTCTTGTTCAGCAAACAATTTCAGGAAGTGAGAAATTTATATATTCTGCTAGAGCACTTGATCAACTAAAGTGCTTCGCAAATACTGTTCAAGAGCATGACTTGAACAGAGCAGCAGCAGCTACCACCGTTTATTAATTTCTTGTTAAAGAGAAAATTTGGGGAACATTAAACAGTGATTCAATGTTTTGGTGAATAGTGTGTGAAGTCAGTAGTGCTTGTCTAACATAATTTACTTTAGGCTTTACTCTATTCCCAGCCTTGGTAGGGAAACTGGGTAGTGAGTAGGGATTAGAAAGCCCAGTACCAAGGGTAAGCAGAGTGCCAGAGAAGGAGGAATCAGGGGAGGAAGGTGGGTGTTTCACAACATGCTGAGCAGGGGACTGCTGAAGGGGATGACCTTTAAGGGGAATGTGGGAGGAGCTATTCCCCCACATTGAACCTTGGACTTTAGCCCTCTCATTCAATGTTTTGGTGAATAGCGTGTGAAGTCAGTAGTTCTTGTGTAACGTAGTTTAGTTTTGGCTTTACTCTATTCCCACCCTTGGTAGGGAAACTGGGTAGTGAATAGGAAATAGAAAGCCCTAAAGAATTACCAATGAATGTCCAAAAGAGTATGATTACCTCCTCCAACTCATAGAGAGTATGACCATTAGCACGTAGGAGAGGTAACACCCCCCAGGTGGAGGAAACCTCTGAGGAGCCATGTTTACTGACCCACCCGTCCTCCAGGCAAATTAAAAGGAGATGAACCTAGGTTCTAGCAACCATATTCTACATTCCTAGGAAGGTGAACTGCTTGGAGAGATGACAGTCCATCTTCAAAGTCCATTGGATGATGCATTCTGGAAGGACAATTTTGAAATTGAAGAGGTAGGTCTATTCTGAAGGGGCATCCAGATCCTGAAAGTGGAGTAGGTCAAGTTGAAAAAGGGGTGAATGCAGTTTAGGTTTCCAAGGTGATCTTGAAAGCAGAGTAGGTCCAGTTGAAAAAGGGGTGAATGCAGTCTAGGTTTCCAAGGTGATGATGGATGATATCTATGGAAGTACAGAGACAAAGTGAGCACAAAAGAGCATGATTTGATGAAATTTGCTGCCAGACGTTGAATGGTGGGAAGTATAATGGGTTATGAAGACAGAAGGTAAACAATCTGACTTTGTAAAAGTTTTGACATTCACATTAGAGTCTGAAGGTTTGAAGTTAAGCGGCAAGCAATGGGTTGCAATGTACAGTAAGAATCCATGAAGAAAATGAAGGAATTGGGCAGAATCTTTAGATACCTGGTAGGAGGGGTGATGTGGAAGTTTTTGGACCAATGAAGGAAGGTTGGTATGCACTAGAGATGGTAACTGAATGTATATCGAAATAATTGGAACTTCAGTATGATGAATTCAATAGCTGATTTGGGTATTGATGCCAAATTTTATTTGAATAGGCTCCTTCGGTTCTGCTGGAGGGAAAAGAAGATATGGGTATTGCTGTGGCTTAATTGCCCCGTGACATGATCTTAGCTGGCCATGACTGCTTTGCCTTACAGGTTGATCCACTGTCTGAATGCTGTAGGAAGCCCAGAACGAGTCACTGAAGGAGTCTATAGACTGATGTGGCAATGAGAAGTTGTAAGTGGTGTAGAATGCCTGGGGTTCCTAGCATTGAAGTTGGATAGACTTGCTAAGTGGAACCTTTTTCTCTGATGTGGAACCTTTGTAAAAGAGCCAAGGCTCAAAGGTATTTGTAATCCTAGACTTGATAAATAAAGATAAATAAAATGTCTGGGACAGTGAAACAGCCAGCTTGGTTATGGTCATACAGATTGAGGAATCAATGGAACCCTGGTTTCGGTGAAAGCCTTGGCTGAAGGAGTATGGTGATGTAAGAATCTATAAGGCATGTTGTCTGAGAGATGTTGCTAGAAGAAGTTTTCTCAGGTGAAATGAATGAGTGCTCTGTAGAGTAGTAGATGGGAGCTGTTAGGATGGCCAAGGTAAGAGTATGAACCTGGTGAACGGGAGGAGTAGTTGACTGGGTAGGAATACTGGCCTGTGATAGGTATGAAATGTCCAAAAAAGATTCACAGCATATGTGAAGGAGCCCCTAACCACCAGGGTGGCATGGAGAAAGTGGCTGTCCAAGGATGGAGGGAAAGTCTGGAGTGGATGTCTGCCGACTGGAGGAAGGATTCCAAAAAGAAGACAGCATAGGCCCAGCCGTACTGACATCGCAGGTGTAGGCAGGAACAGGACTGGGGTCAGCACCACAGTAAACTGAAGCAGAATGTGTGAAAGACACTGTAGGCTATGAGAGGCAGATCCATGGAAGGCCAAGAAGTGAAACCAGGTACCAAGTGCCACGAAGTTGAGGTACGAGAGTCACACGTCTGAAGAAGATGGCGAACAACAGTGCAGAGACCAGAAGGTGCTGCATCAAAGAAGCACAAACTTCCCATTTCTGAAGGAGAAGGCAAACTTGCATAGTTGTTGGAAGGGGCAACCAGCAGCAAGGAAGTCCAGGAGGCAGTCGAGCTGAATGGAGGTAGATACTGAATAAGCTGGTGGTGCCAAATCTAGAATGCGAGGAGGCCAAGGCAAGTACGAGTACGATAAGTCCATGGAAGTGCAAGATGGAGACTGGTGAGGAAGGATGCTGAAGGCAAATGGGGTAAAGAGGTCCCGTTCCCAAAGGAAAGTGGCAACAGTGTATCAGGCAGAGAATGCATAAAGATGAAACAGTCATTTGCAGACGCAGGCTCCCATCCCAGGTATTCTAGATGAGATGACCTGTACTCGATGCCACCATGCAACGTAGGATGGTGAAGGTAAATGGGGTAAAGTGGTCCCATTCCTGAAGGGAAGC
Source organism: Neoceratodus forsteri (assembly GCA_016271365.2). NCBI lineage: Eukaryota > Metazoa > Chordata > Ceratodontiformes > Ceratodontidae > Neoceratodus > Neoceratodus forsteri. The sequence goes on from CM057450.1 coordinate 1,398,315,485, forward strand.
AGCAACTGGATAGTCTGGTAGAGAATGCATAAAGTTGAAACAGTGGACAACCTTCAATTGATGCCACCAGGAAGAGGTAGGATGTTGAAAGCAAATGGGGTATAGTGATCCCGTTCCCAAAAGGAAGTGGCAACTGGGCATCAGGTAGAGAATGCATAACATTGAAACAGTTGAATGTAGACTCAGGCTCCCATCCCTGGTAGTCAAAGTGAGGTGACCTTGACTCGAGGCATCTAGGCATATGTAGGATGTTGAAGTCACATAGGAGAAAGAGGTCCTGATCCTGAAGGGAAGCGGCAACTGGTATCAGGTAGAGAATGCATAAGTATGACATGGTAGATTGCAGACATGGCTCCCATCCCTGGTAGTTGGGGTGAGCTAACCTTCACTCAATACCACCAGGCAGAGCTAGGGATGGAGGATGTTAGGTTTGTAAGTACTGTAGTAGGTAGTAGTGAGTGTAACAGAATCCCATCCCCAGTAGACACGGGAAGCCTACCTTCGCTCAGTACCTCAGAAGGTATGAGTTAGGGACGGAGTCTGGACAAACTGCTCATATGGGCTGAGCAAGGAAAAGGTAGATGGCTGAATAGTCTTAGGTAGGTAAACTGTGAAGAAGTAAAAATGAGAAGGAAGGTGAGTGAGGAATAGTTGCCGGTGGCAGAATGGTTAGAGAGAGCACAGTCTGGATGGTAAAAAATGCATAAATGGAGATGAAATGCAGGTGTGAGGAGCAAAAGGCCCAAAAAGGAGAACCAGGAAAGCAAGGGATAAAGGCATGAACAGGAGATTGGGGGTGGGGAAGGGGGGGCAGGAAAAGGCAACAGGGTCTGACAAGGAGCCAAGGGAAAAAAGAAGGGAAGGCAGAGCTGGGAAAGGGGAGAGGGCAACAGCCAGTGCTGAAACTGACAAAAAGGCAGTGCACTGCACAGACCATGAGAAATCTGGCAGCAAAATGGGGAGGAGAGGCTGTGCATACAGACAAGCAGGAGGAAAGCAATGGGAGGCGGTAAGAGTGTTCCAGTGGGGGCTAGCCATAGGAAGGTAGAGCACAGCAGGATTAAGGCACAGCTATGTTGAGCAGTGATGGCAGTACAATAAACTGAAATACACAACTCCACCACTGAATTAGACTGCTAGCACAGCTGAGCAGGTTAAAGTACTATATGAAGCATATTCAACAATTATGTTATTTTACCTGGAGGACAAATGTATTGAGGCAGGAAGCCACATCATAGCAGTGCCCCGGGAGACAGGGAATGCATAGAGCAGAATTACACAATAAACCTTGCACAGTAGGAGGGATGCACACAAGTCACCATAGACACTGATTTCCAAGTGATAAATTCAAAGTGAAAAGTAGAACAAATGGGAAAATTAATACAGGCAAATGAAAATACCCCTGGCATAGAACAGGATGACAAGGTTTCAGGTACTTACGCAGGTGTCCATGGGGAAATTGCCAGCAAGGTCTCCATCACATGCCGACTACTGAGAGGTCAGGACATGGAGACAGCTAGAGACAGCCCATAGGCGACGCTCCAGGAGCGGGAAAGAAACCGGCAGAGGAGTGGTCCAGGGCAGGGCAGGTTCATTCGCCAGTCAAGTTGATGTACGAGCAAGAAGATTTGCACAGGAAGTGAACAGGTGGTCTGGCTCCCGGGGGAGCAGCCCAGTTGCGACACTGGGATGAGCGGCAATGGTCAAGCAGGTGCAGGGGGATGATGTTGCACCCAAGGGGAAGGAAACATGGAGCAGTGGCCCCGACAGATATGGAGAGGCAAAAGAGGTATAGAGAAGGGAGGAGGAGGGGTAATGGAGGCAAACGGGAGAGAGTAGCCACCAGATGGGAGGAGGGCAAAAACGGGAGAGGGGGACAAGCGTAATCGAGGGACAAAGAGGACAAGGAGGGGGCAAGCGAGGGGGGTAAAGAAAGAGAAGAACAGGAGGGAGCAGGGGAAGTAAGCAAGGAGCAGGGTGCAGAATAGGAAGAGAATGAGGCTCAGACCACAAGTTACACAGGAGCCGAGGTATTGCTGTTTCACAATTTGCTAAGCAGGGGACTGCCGAAGGATGCTGACCTTTAAGGGGAAATGTGGGAGGAGATATTCCCCCACATTGAACCTCAGGCTTTAGCCCTCCCAAAAAAGTTGTGATGTAGAGGGGGGGAATCAATCTGACAGTGCAACTGGCTGACTGATATAGCACAGTGTCAACTGTTGGACTTAAAAAAATATTTTGGGCCAGACAATTTTTAATATGGTGCTTTTCAAATGCACTATATATGTATACAACAGTGTTTTTACAACAAAAACAGTAGTGAAAGAGAAAAGAATGATATACACAGTGCAATTAAAACTAATATAGATAGAAATGAGAACTTTTATTTTTATTTCTTAAGAGAGAGAGAGAGAGAGAGAGCAGTGAGCTATAAGTCAAGATGAGAAAGAATAGAGTCAATCAGTAAAAGAGAAAGACAGGAATATAATTTCAACCTTTTTATACATGGGGTGTAAATGGGGGGGGGCAGTAAGGATGACTGGAGAAGAAAGAACGAAAAAGCATGACTGAGTAAAAATTAAGTGTCAGATGGACCAGCACCTGCACCACCAAGACAGAGTTTGTTCATCCCACTTATTGGTTTTCAAGTAGTTTATTTAGAGTTTCCTCCATGGAAGGAACTCTGCAGTGGAGGTCCCACATCTTCACTCGCAGTTGTGCCAGGGTGCTGGTAGTTGGTGTTGGCAGTGTCAGTGCTGTCCTGTGCCCCTGTCCTTTGCTATAGCTGCTGTTATGGTGCACACATAACTGTCATGGACATGATCAAACTGTGCACTGCCCCTCAACAGCAAAGAAGAACTACTGCTACTACCACTACTACCGCTCACCACCACCTATTTTCTGGCTTCTTAGTGGCACAGCTGGTTGAGTTTCAGGTGGGTATATTTCCCACTGGGTTGAGATGGCTGCCCTTCTTCCCATGACTGACCAGTGTGTCACACAGATTGCATTTGTCAACACTGTTATTGTTGGTACCCATGGTAAAAAAAATCTAAAAATATCAAAGATCTAGGCTGCTTCCCTGCATAGGGTATTGAGGAGCCAGAAGATGAGGAACTGGGACATGGTTCTTAAAGGGAGCAGCCGGTGGCATTGGTGGTACCAGGGGGACACAGGTTGTTCAGGCTGCTGCTGCTGTGGAACTTGAGGCTGTTGCTGCACTGGGAGTTACTGCTACTGCTGCACTGGGGGTGCAGCGGGGTTGTTGTGTGGCCTGTCGGATCACCGCTCCTACTGCCCCATCTCCTGCATCCATACCTGGCACTGTCTGACACATGTGTATGGCTCAACCATGAGTATAAACACAACCTTTCCTTAACTCCATAACAAATATAAATAAATAGTGAGGCAGAGAGAAAAAAGAAAAGTCAGATAGAAACAAAAGGGAAAAGGGAACTAGAGCTCTATAACTTTATAACTAAAAAATAGGCAAAACAGAGAAGAAAGAGAAACTTAATTACATCTACTGTATAAATACAAAGAATTACATAACAGTGAAAAAAGAATAAAAAAGACATTAACATATTGTAAGTTGCTGATTTATCCAACAAGTTGCTGCTGAGAAAACTTTTCAGCTCTTATCTCCACTGAATAACACTGCAAAACCTAAAGTGAGGCTGACTGTTTGTATAGAGATATACCATGTGACCTGCTGAAATTCTTTCATGTGATCTTGAGGCACTGCTGTTTATCATTGTCCTCGTTCTGAGAAACTTCAACCAAATGTACCCTAAAAAAGGTGAAATTACAGGTGCAGTTAATTACAGGTGCAGATAATAAAGGTGAATTTCCTAGGGAGTGGCAAAAATTTGTGAATTGTTCCACAAAGAAAAGTTGGTAACTTCAGCTGAAATTCACCTACAAATTAAAATTTGCAAAATCTCTAGTTCTGACACATGGCGATATAAATTATTGGGACTGGGAAAGGAAGGCTAGCCAATTCTGCCTATTTTCAGGCTTGTCTCAGAGTTGGACTGGCCCCACTAACTACTTGGAAATTTCCAGGTGGGCTCCCCTCTGTCGGGTACCTGGCCACTTTCAAAACTTCAAAAATCTTTGCATGTATCATCTATTTCTAATTAAATATGGTATTTTGAGCACTGTCTGTCACTATAAGTTACAAACACAGAGCTAGTGTATCAAATGTAAGTGGAATACTGATTTGAGTGTGTCACCCTGGGCCCCTTCCCCTATTGATTTTCAAGATGGGCCATTGTATTAACGTTCTACGTAGGTCCCTGTACCCCAGTCTGAATGGTCTTGGGGCAAGTGGGAGATGCAGAGAAATCTGACATATTGAATCAGGTTATGCGGATGGTGGTATTTTGGTGAATGAGGGGTAATTTGGTCAGAACACTGGGGACATTTCTTTACTCTTTCTATGCCATGGGATCCTTAATGTCTACCTTAAAAACCACCAGCAGAGTCACATGTGACCTCAGTTTAATGTCTCATCCAAAAGACATAAAAAATAAGATACATTTATGTATAAAAATGTAAGATGATTTTAAAAAATATAAACATAAGTCAATCTTTTTTCCGAAATTTGTTTCACCTTCAGTCTATTTCGTGAGGAACTGTGCAATTTTCATATCCGTACACCATCATTGGAAACATTTAATCACACTGTACACACTTCAGTTTCCTTTTCGTATCCCTTAATGTTCCTTGCTTTTGCAGGATACACCTACGTGTACAAAAGTGCTGGAAGATAATAATTCATATTCGATATCTTAAATAATCACTGGTTATTAGTTACCTTTCAGGCTACTGTACCTGGTGACCAAATTACCACTGCAGAAGTGGCATTATAGTAATATGATTTCACTAAGTAAGCAACAAAGCGCATTGTGGTGTACACTGAACATATTTGACTGCATGCCCAGGAGCATAGTAAGGCATGAGGTTGCAGGTCGAGTGCATTCAGCCCCTGGAAGTGCGGTAATATCTGGTCAGTGCATACCCTCACAGTGTCTTATTTTACTATAAAAAAAGACATGTTCCACATTTTCAGCAAAGGATCCTGCATTTGCAAAAAAGGATTCCACATTTGCAATAAAGAATCCTTTTTCGAGCAGGATATTTAATTGGTCCCATAGGAAATACTGGGAAATTTTGAAATGTAATAACTTTTGAAAGAAGTAATATGTTTCACCAACTCTTCAAAAAGCATATCTGTGACCCAAGGCCTTTGTATACTAAAAAATTTCAGACCAAATTTCCACACCGTTTTTGTGCAGCAGCGTGACAAAGAATTTCTCAAAAAATGGTAATTTCCACATTTTGTGAAACTCTGTATCGCTGCTCCCATACATTCAACTGGAACAAAACATGCCACATCAAGAGATCATTGGTCCCTGATGGTGCAAAAAAATTTCATATGAATCACTTGAACAGCTGTGAAGTTATTAAAGTGTGAAACTCAGAGTTTAACATAGAAGTGGCAGTTGAACCCTAACTATAGCATCAGTATACACTAGTTACGGTTGAGAACAGTGTTCGATGTTAAACTCCTAAATTTGCACATTAATATCTTTTGCACTGTTTGATGAAATTAGCTGAACATTTTTCATGTGTTGTCTAGGAGGCAAGGTCTTGATCTGTGGAAATTTTTGTGACAGCTTGCGCGGTTTCTGAAATCGGCATGTGTCATTCTTTGTAAATGTGTAACTTTTTTCGTATAGTAAACATGTTTTTTTTTTTGCTCTCACCTACAGTCTACCTGGAATAGAATTTTTATCCCAAACTTGCAGGGGACATATGTCATGTCCTAAGGAAGTGCCTTTGATAGGTCTGGTGAAAAAAATATTAAAGTGTTCCAGAGTTATAAGGCTTTAACTTTTAGTGTTGTCTGACCTGCACATGTGCAGTAGTGTTTTTGAGATAAAGTTCTGGTGTGAAACTAAAAATTTGATGTTGTGGATGATCTTTTTTGATTTCACATCACTTACTTGCCATTTTTTAGTGCAGTGACAACTGCCATCTTGTAGATTTTTTCCACGAACTAACAAGCGTGGAAAATGCATATCGATGATGACATTTTTAAAAAACAAACATCAGAACCTAGTTAAATGGACTCATTTAGCTGGATTCTGATTTTTATTTTATTTTATTTTTTTTTCTCCGGGAAAGGCCTCCATCCTATTTATCCACCCTGGTCATGGCCCCCGGAGTTCCCACCAACTGCCCATTGCCACAACTCCCAGTTACACCCGGCTTACCCACCGGAGGGCGGGGCCGCAGCACCATTTCCCCTAATTCTGGTGCCATGGGATTAGTGACTGGTTGGGAGTGCGACGGCAGTGGCTGATTGAAACCGAGGGAGGGCTTCATGTAGACGGAGGCTCTCCCCCCCCCTCCATTTTCTTGTTTTTTTCCTCTGGGAGGTGGGGACGTGCAATGATGTCCAGCGTCCACCCCGCCTCCATTAGCTGTGAGTGCCAGTAGCTGTGGGACCCCCTGGCCTCCTCTAGGGGTCCATCACATCTGGACACTTCCCTACCATTGCTCTGGAGAAGGAGAGCTGTCCATGGGATGCTCTATCCTTCCCCTGGCTGGTCAGTCTGGTGACCTGGGTCCATTCTCTCGAACCCGGTCACAAGCATCACAAGTGGAATTCCAACCACTGCGCTGGTGGGCTGGCCTCTGATGTTTATTTTTTAACATAGTGGGCACAAATATCTTTTTCTGACCACCCAAAATCTCGGGTGCTTAGCTTAGCGAGAGGAGTCATTCCTGCCTTCTCTGTATGAGAACAGTGGGACTTTCTTGACTTCTGCAGCTGAGCTGGAACTTGTACTGCGGGCTGCAGTGAGTCACCCTTTCTCTGATGTCCAGTGGCACCCCCATTGCCCTCCCTTTCTGTATGTAATGGGTTGCCCTGGTGTCTAGTGGCACCCTCCCACCCCCAGACTCTGATTGCCAACCCCTTTCCCTCCTTGGTGTCTAGTGGCACCCCCCACCCCCCGATCACATTCCCCATAATGTTTTTCACTTACTGTCTTTCATCCATGCCTCAAGGTGCTTTGCAGTCCAGGAGAGAAGAGAATACTGATGTGCTGTTTTTTAAAACAGAGGGAGATTCATAAGGCTGAGAGGAGAAAAGTTACTGATGAGAGGTTAGGGTGGGGGGTGTACAGTTAAGTGACTTGCTTAAGGTGACAGTGAGAAAGGTGGCGGTGGAAGGATTAAAACATTGGTCTCCAGGTTTGCAGCTCTGTGCTTCAACTAAACTCCAGTATAAAATGGCAGGATTTTGTAATAAACTAGATAAACCCTTTATTAGTAAATATTTGGGCATAACAGAGCAATCTAAGAGGAGGATGGGTTCTTTCCTTGAATCTTTAACTTCCTCATTCTCCTTTTGAGTCAGGAATTGGACACTTTTACCGTCCCAATTCTCACTTGTCTCTGCCATATTTTCTGTCTTCATAGCAGCCAGCTTCCTCTGTATTTTCCAGTATGGAAGGCCGCAAACACCAGCATGAGGAGGTAGATGATAAAAGCCCTAAAGATGCTGGCCTGGAAGACTCCCCATTGATCAACACAATTCATGCAGATTTTGGTATCCCCAATCCTCCCTTATATCTCCAAGGCACTCGGTCTGTTCCCTCTCCCCAAGTTTTCCAGTGGGTGTTCAGTCCCAGTTGCATAAAGCTGAGGCAGACCCAATGGCACTGCAGGAAGCCATACTAAACAGATCAATTTAATGGTTTGGGTCCCGGTTAGGGACTTGTAATGAAAAGAACGGCAGATTGTGGTGTGCCTCTCAAAACTTAAGGTAGCTACATTGAAAAATAGTTGCATAGCTGTAGGTTTCAAAGAGAAAGTTGTAAAGTTTGCAGGCAAACAACGTGAAGGATTTCCCTATGACACTAAAATAGTTCTACAGGCATCCCCGCTTACAGAACAAGTACATCTGAGCAAGCCAGACTGATCATGTGATCCATCACCACTTCTGAAGACAGCCTTTCTTTTGTAGCACTTGGGAGACTTTCATGGTTAAGCCATTCCCAATCACTCCAACCAGCAAAATGATACTGTAGATCATGCTGTCAGACTGATGTGAACATTTTCTGCCAGTTCAAACAAGCGATTGCAGTTTATTTCATCAGGCATTTTTGTAAGTGTCGGTGCAGCAACTGGCAACTGATCTACAGTGATCATGTATTAAACTACACAGTTAAAATGAAAGCTGTTCAAGTAAAGCGCTAAAAGTAGCATGCAAACAGCTGTCAGTCGTGATATAATACGACATTCTCATTACATTTCTTATTAGAGGAGCATTACACATCCACATTTCTTAGTTTAAGTTGTTAAATGAATATCAGTTCAGTACTGTGGACATTTTAGGATCTGTACCTCTTCAGTGCCATAGGAAAAAGCAGCTGCCCACCCCCCAAAAAAAGAAAATATTTCAGATAGCCACAAATAAAACATCAACATTTATAAAAAAATAATGCATCCTCCCCCTCATATAGCATTGGCACAGATTATATAAAAAGTTTGATTAATATTTCTGGGGTACTGATCAAACTGCCCACCCCAGTAGCAAAGGGTTCATTTATTTTTCTTAGGTATAATCTGAAGGACTCCCCTCCTCCTTTGTATCTAATATTTTAAAGGGAAAGCTATAGCTGTAACTCATGTATCTAATGGTCCCTCTGTTTTATTTGTTGCAGTATGCCATTACTGTATGATTATGCACTGCAACTTATAGTAGCTTAAAGCAATTGACGGGATCAAGAAGAAAGACTTTGGTACTTCCCTGATGGTTTCAGCATATAATTAGATCTCAAGTATCCAAAATAACAAGAAAATGGAACTTAAAACAGATGATAATTGAGAGAATCTGCTTTGAGATGATTAATTTATTAGTGATTGCGGGTTATTTCCCTTCAGTTTGTGCAACATAAAAATTTGTTGCCAATTTTAAATAAGAGTATTAAAGTCCATACTAAGGTTGTACAAGAAACTAGAAGGCATTGGTCCATTGGGGTTCTTTAAAAAAACAATGCGGATAATACTGTAATTTTTTCTCAGACAGAATAGGTTTGTCTAGTTTGTTTTTGAATTCTTAAGGTCCATACTAAGGTTGTGTAAGGAGGTAAGGTGTTAGCCTAAATGTATAGTAAATACATTTGATACGTATGACATCTAGATATATTTGTATAATACAGTGAGTGTATGTATTTGCACAAAGTTTTGCATGTTTTGTAGCACTACATGATTGGTATAGTTGTCCATTTTTAAATACATGTAAATGTATTAATTTATGCACGGCACTTTGACATTCATAGGACAGTGAGATATATTTTTGCAAAGATACTAGAAATACACTTAATAAACTGTGTAGAATCCATTGAAATACAGATGGCCCTATACACACCTAATGGGGTTAAATAGGGTGCAAGAGGGGACTATTTTTCAAGAGGAAAAGATGCAGACTTGCAATGAAGCTGGAAGGGGGAACATTTAGTAGAGACAGTTTTTCAGGGGTGGGGGACATGAGATAGACAGGGAGTGCCTGTACATTTTTAGTATAACTCACTGACTGCTTCTACAACATGTCTACACATTTATGAAAACAATGTCTGCTGATTCACATCACTAGATTTGCCCTCTACAAGCTCAGAAATGTCAACAGCTGAACTGCCTGACTGAAAGTGAAGCGTATGATTCACCCTTACACTTTAATTCCCAGGCCCTAAGAATGAAAGCGAAAGGGGGAATCATGCTGTTCACTTTCACTGGCACTTCTTGGTGTGCCCGGCATTCCTGGGAAAAGACTAATTCACCTCTTTAATAAAGGCATCAACATATTTAGCCAACGGCTCTGTAACCAAGCTGATACTGGCGACGATCGGTTGCACAGGGGGATTAAACAAATTTTTATGATTTGTTTTGGTAGGCAATATATAACTGTCCTAACAGGGGAATACACTGTAAGATATTGTTATTCCTGTAGAGAAATCAGTTTATTAGACAAATGATCATATACAATTTGGTCAATATAATGCTTAAAAGTCATGGTAGGGTCACAACTCAATTTACAGTAAAAGTGTTTATCTGAAAGCTGCCTCAACACTTCTTCATATTTAAGTCTGTTCATTATAACAATGGACCCACCCTTATCTACTGTTTAAATAACAATTTATGGGTTCAATTCAAGATCTCTTAAGGCCTGTTTCTCCTGTGATGTCATATTGAAATAATGAGGCTTCTGTTGGGACTTAAATAACTGCTGCAGTTCTCTCAGTTACATTCAAATGTTTCAACAATAGGATTCACTGGAGGCTGGAACTGTAACTAAGTTCTAAAATTAACCACTGGTTTGTTGATCAAATTATGTCCAGTGTTACCCAGACCCCTGGCAATTTCAAAGTCATTATTTATGTCCATCCCTCAAACATCAGTTACATTATAAACATGTTCCTTAGTCAAATGGGAATGAGAACCCTTCCCCCTTTGATATTGGTTTAAAACAAATTAGAATTCAGTTTTGTAGTTAACCTATGCAGGTATAAAATGGTCTTATATTCACTGGGTTGATTCATATGAATGAAACCAAACCCTTTTTCTAGGATGTGAATTTGAATGTCAGAGAATAGCCATAAGTATTTATGACAACTGGGCTCCTTTTCTGTTGCCTCAATTCTGATTCCTCCCTGTCTGTTGTATTGTTTTTGCTGTTGATTATTCCCCACCTGTAAGGTGGGTGTGTGTGAACTAATGTCCTCTTCCTTCTCTGTAGTCCTCTACCGATTCTCTTTCTGGCTCCATAATGTGGATTTCCTGTGGCTCCTCTGCAGGCATTGTTAAAAGTGGTCCTGATTCAGGGACAGTGTTTCCATGATGTCTTGGTCTCCTCCATAAAATATTGATCCTGTTCACTCTTACTAGCATCAGTGTCTGATCCACTAGTATAGGTATCTCTATTACTTGGCTGCTTTATTAATATGGATTTTGGTGGAAGATGATTTTTCTTTTTACTCAAATTGAACTTCCTGCCTTCAACGTAATGAACCTGATTACACTCAAGGTTAGGTTGTTTCACTTTCTTAATGCTCTCATCATATGCTACAACAGTCCTCTTTAAATCCCTCTGACATTGATAACATTTTGCAAATGCTGAAAAAGTGTTAATGACTTTCTCTTGTTCTATTAGCTGTTAACTTCTGCTTCTCCTATTGCCAAGTCATCAAGGTTCAATTTTATCAAGCCTGCTGATGAAGTTAGCATAAACTCTCACTACTTGTTCATAATGATATCTCTTTCTTGACCAAAGGCAGGTTGGTTTGTTAAACGGAGCCACCTAGGAATCCGATTAACTTGGAGGTAAAACTCCAGCATGACCCATTGCCACTATAATCTATGAGCCTTTAAAATAGTTTTGTCTAGTGCAATAAAAAGCTTGTTTAATATTATGCACCTCTGGTTCAAATGCAGGTACAGCTGCAAATGTGTCGCTGCAACATCCTGTGTTGGTCCCAACAATTGATTTGCTTCACCTTCTTTGTATAAAACAATCTTCAGTTGAGGAGGTTGATTTCATGGAATGGGAGCTGTGTGGTATATGAATGCTTGTCTTGACTGTTGCTTCAATGGACATGCTGGCCAAGCAATAGTTGTTGACTGGTAACAAGTTCAACCCCACCCCCTCCAAACTTAGTAATTCAGAACAGCAAGTGGCTCCAAAAATCCCTGCCATGGTGCGCTCAATTTAAATGCAAAGTAGAAGCAAAAAGAAGCAAAAGCTAGGCACCCTTGTAATTAGAAACAAAGTCCATAATCTCTGATAAGATGAAATAAGACTTAAGTGTTTATGGCACTAGCTTTCAACTTTTCATTCAAACTTACTCCATACCAATGCCCCCTCCCCCTAGTCACCCAACAGCTGGAAAATAATTAATTGAGTTTTTCTAATGCAGTGCTTGAAACTTAATATATGGAATATTTAGGCACATAGAACATGTCCAGTTTATGGCGTGAGAAGGGCAGCCTATGTTCTGCCTCCCCAAACCCACTTTGAGAATAAATAGTTGTATGAATTATCCACTGCAGAGTTTAAAATGTTTGCTGATTGCCATGCTTGCCAAACCACCAAAAAAGCAAACAAACAAAAAAAAAACAGACGTATGTGGGAGGCTACATCCACATTATACTTTGACCTGCCATTGTCTTGCAAAAACTATAGTTTGGTTTTTGAGTGCATCATGAAACTGAAGCAAATACACAATGGTGTGTGTGTATATGTGTGTGTGTGTGTGTGTGACACGATGGGGGGGGTTATGTCAGCAAAGCAACACTAGGGGACAAGATACAAAGATAATGTGATGTGAGAAAGCACCACCTCATTACATATAGTATAGATCCATGTCACACATTATGTCTCCTTCAACAAAATGAAGTGTGATCTTAATGGATGCCTCTGAATAATATTAAAGCAATGAAAAAAATACAAAGAAATCGAACCATGTCTGGTAGTGCTCTCACAGCCCTCTCATGCATGCTGATCGAAGATGCACAAAATACAAACTGCATATGTGACACATCATAGTTGGATATATCAGCATGGATAAATCTGGCTAAGTAAACAAGTACTGTCCCATGACTCCTGTGACTAACATTTCCTCTATGACTTCTAGGTCATCTGCCCATCATCTCAGCTACCACTGCAGCTTCCCCATGAAGCATGACATGGTTTCTGTACCCCTGTTTTGAATACTCAGCATAATATGCATATTTTTCAAATCAGGCTACAAAGTACATTCCAGCACAACGAGGAATACCGCCTCTTATAATCACTCAAGTGGAATTACATACAAGAGCACACAATGTGACATTTGAGACAGCGCTCATGTTTTCAGCACCAACTGAAAATATATCTGCAAAGGACATTATATTAATAAAGAGCTATGTCTTGGGGATAAGTTGCTGTGTGGCATTAACACATGTTGACATCTACAATATGCCTATGATGTTAAAAATCTTTACCAGTTTTATTGGTACACATGCTCTTTATTTTAAACCAACAACCACACAATATTATTGACACAAACTGAGACTTAACTTAAAATGCCAGCTTCTTCCACCTAATCTCCAGCATGAAAAATAATGCTTGGAGTCAAGAGTGTCAGCCAGAATGCAGTTTTGAGAGAAAGCAGGGAAAATGAAGACAGTAGGCACAAGGATGTGACTTAATAATTGTTTGATACCAATTAAACAATATAAACACTATATTGAACACTTAATTCATGTCCATTTTATATACAGTACCTCAACATGTATATGAGAATACAAAGCAGATTAAGATACTGAATTATTTTGCATTAGTCTTCACAAAAAATAAAACAGTTTCAGTTATTTCTCCTCAGTTTCTCATCACTCTGTTGCTTGAAATAACTGTTGAGGTAATTAAACAACTAATCATTTAGCTGAGACCCTGATCCTCAAATTATTGCTCCCATCACTGCCGATCACCGATATATCTCATTGCATTGATAGTTCAGTACAGTGTTGTTGTTTTTGAGCTCTGATGCCCAACAGGTCACTGGACGTGTGGCTAGCATATGTTCTAGGGATGAGGTGTGGCCACCCCCCTTAAATTCAGTAAGAATTCTATTCTCTCATTCAGCTTAAAGTACTATGGGTTCTACGTCCCCCCCCCCCAGCAGCACTCAGCTCTACAGACTTTCACCCCCCAGTCAGGCAGGGTTCTGGACTGGCATATCTCGCTCGGTAAAAACACTTGCTCCATAACGAGCTCAGCAGGAGTTCCAGTGCACCCTTCCCCCCATTCACTAGCAGCTGTGGTCCTCTCCCTGGATTTGGCACAAGTTCTACCCTCACACCATGGTTTCAGCTGTAATTGTAATCAGACCTCTCTTTGCACTGAATTAATTTGCAATCCATGCTGATTAAATTGGAGCAAAATAAATGCCACAAGCTGATGCCTGAAACAAACCCTCAACCAATATTGTTAAATCTCATTTATTGAAGTAAAGCATTCTAAGAAAGAAAACCCAGGTATCAATGTTTATCTCAGCTTCTTTTGATACTAAACAAAACATAAAAAGTGCAGAAATTATTGGGCTGTTTTACGGCATTGCATTTACCCCAACACTGATGGCTATGCAGTATCTGTAGCTAAGTGACTCAAATGGAGTAGACCAGTGCAACAGTTTTTGTGTATATGTGAAAGCAGCTGATACAGTGCCGTACTTCAGTCAGTCTTATTCTGTTTGATATAGAAACTTAGACTTTGACGGCAGATAAGGACTGCTTGGCCTGCCCAGTCTGTCCATTTACCTACCTATTGGATAAGCTACAGATACTAGTTAACCAACAGCCTACTTCTTCCTAACCCCCACCAGAATTGCCTTATGTTTGTCCCATACATTCTTGAATTCCCCCATTGTTTTTGACCCCACAACTTCCTCAGGAAGGCCATTCCATGCATCCACCACTTTCTCTGTGAAAAAATACTTCCTCACATTGCCCCAGAGCCATCCTCCTCTTTATTCAGATTGTGCCCCCTTGTTGTTGCACATCTCTTTTTCTGAAAGATGCTACCCTCTTGGACTTTGTTGATTCCCTTGAGGTACTTGAAAGTTTGTCCCTCCTCTCCCTCCTTTCCTCAAGGGTATATATATTAAGCTCCTTTAGTCTCTCTCTTCATATGGCTTCTGGTGAAGACCCTGCACCATTTTAGCTGCCCTCCTCTGGACTGCCTCCATTCTGTCTATGTCCTTGCAGAGATGGGGTATCCAGAATTTCTCACAGTACTCCAGATGGGGTCTCACCAACTGTCTGTACAGAGAGAGATAACAACTTCCTGTTTTCTACTGGTGATGCCTCTCCCTACACATCCCAGTATCCCCCCAGCCCTCCTTACTGTCTTCTCACATTGCTTGCTTACCCTTAGGTCATCTGATATGACTACCACTTGCTTACCTTTAGGTCATTTGATATTACTACCAAATACTGAATATCAATCTGAATAAGAGTGACTGAAGTACGTTACTGTATCAGCTGCTTTCACTAGGAATGCACAGTTACTATACAACACATTATGTAGCGTGTATTTCTGAGAGATCTTGAGTTTCTGAAGCACCATATGCTGTAATGGGTTAAAGTCAGAGGTTGCTGGCTGCTACTGTAGCATACTGCCCAAGTGTGGTGATATTTGAAACAGGGTTACTTTGGGTATATGAGGTGGATCCCACCTTTTAACTATCTGTATGGAGAAAGAGAGAGAGAGTAAGAGAGAGAGAGAGAGTGTGTGAGAGAGAGAGAGAGAGAGAGAGTGAAGGATAGTGAAACAGCTTGTAATTTTAATAATTCTGGAAGTAGATATAAAAAAGAAAGGAACAGAGAAGACCCATCTGTCTCCGCATTTGTTGTTTCAAAATTAAAGAAGCCCATGTGGCAAAGTGAGCAGAGACTATTTGGTCTCTTAACTATCATCCTTTGTTTGGCCCAAAGTTATGGTAGGATTAGGGCAGTATGTATAAACATAGGTTAAACTTGTCACTGCTGTCATGCACTGCTGCTTTAACAATTGCCAGTGGACAATCTTTTCTAACATTGTTGATGGGACTGAAACAAGTGAGACTGGAGTTAAATTTGCTGTACTACATTTTGCCCCTCACTCTTTAAAATTAGCACCATCCTATCTTCCTTCTACCTTGCTGGAGCCTTCCCCTGCTCCAGTGACAAATTAGAAATATAAGCTAGTGACTTATAAAATTTGACAAGCTGCATATTATTTAAATTTTTGGAGTCAATCCATCAGACCCCGCCTTTTGTTTACATTTAAGTCCAGCAATGATTCCAAAACTTCAAAGGGAACAACCTCATGAAATGTAAAAAGAGCATTAAGGCTAAAACCCTGTTGCTAATTCTTACATCTAAATTACTTCTTTTTTTTTCAAAGATACCCTTACAGATACTATCTAATATCATAAAATATTTATTAAATCAACCTGCTTTATACAGAGTGCTTCTTCAGACAAATAGTGCCCCACCCCACCCCAAATCTTGACTACTTGACTGACTTTTTATCTTACTGGCTGTTTGCCAGAATCAAAATGGCAATGCCGAGTGCTGACATTCCATGGGAATGTGCTCCAGCCATACAACTTCAAACACTGTAACCTTCTATTTCCATTCCAAAAAATGACTTTCACTGTAGCTGGTAACCCCTCCAAATGCATATTAAAGCACTGAAAACCATTTAGTTTTCTGGGTCTAGCTGCCACTAAATCCCCAGCCTATCGATGAAGTCACAGGAGGCCTCATGATTACAAATTGGGCATGGCCCCACAACTTATTAATCTAGTCTTGAGTAGAAGTACTTTCAATTACAAAATTATAACATGAAAAATAATGTATATTTTGTGTTAATTTTAGAAAGCAACTGGTGGTGTTTAAAACTAGAACTGTTGCACAAACGCTTTAACTTTTCTAAAGTTTGTCAGTGAAATCTCTTTCAAGACCTAATGAGTACTTATTATGATTGAAAGCCCATAATCCTATGTATCTCTGCAGTGCAGGTCTAGTGGCACTGAAATGTACTATCCCCTTTTTTATTTTAATGAAATGGTGAAAATATCTATGGGATAAGCATATTATAGGGATGCTATACTTAGGGTTGAGTAGGTTGCTTATTGTTAAACCCCATTGCACCTTAACAATTTTGGCATTGTTTGACATGATAGCCCAAAATTTGGCATGCGTGGTCAGGCTGTCAGAGTCTCAAGACTGAAAATTTTGTGAGGGCATCTTGTATGAGTTATAAGATACAGAGTACAAAAAAAGTGGGGAAAATCATGTTTTGTTTCCCTATACTTATTACTGGGTAGCTTTTGCTCTCACCTATAGCCTAGACCCTGTGGAATTTTGGTTCACAAATTTGATGTATCATGAAGCAATAATGAGTCTCACGAACCAATTTTTTTTGTTTCGTGAAGGCCACCATCTTGTTTTTTTATTTCTGTTACTATTGAAGTTGAAGAACACTTGTAAAGGGATAGTTTTAGCAAAACTAAAACATCCCTGATGTACAATGTTTCTCTAAGCAAGATGTTAAAGTCTGTTTATGGGTAAATCTGTGGGCTTGACACCTCTGTGGGTGGACAGAGTTTTCTCTTCAAGTAGGGCATCTGCACCTGTCATGTAGGTCTTGACAGGACCTGCTTGAATGAGGATACATTTCCACTTTCTCAAAAAGAAAGGAAATTCTTTGCAAAAACTATGTTAAAGCACCAGTTAGGGTTCAACTTAACACCACAAAAGTAGGGAAATGTGACATTTGGGTTTCCAACCCCCCCACCCCTCCATGCAGCAAAATCACAAGACCACACAAGCAACCACAGACAGCCATCGTCAGGTAAGGCAAACAACATACAATTGCTTCCAGATGATACAAAAGCAGTAGCACTCATGTACTACCTTAATGGATTTGTATCTGTGGCTTGCAACCACAGCACATACACACTCGCTTCTTGTTGCAAATAGAAATTCACAATACTCAAATCTCTACAGTACTTCTGTGTGCAGAAACACAACCCTCTGCAAATAGATAAACAAATCCACAAAACACCAAGTTACTAGACTTCCTTTATTTACAGAGATGCTAGTCCCTATGGTGCCAAGATGTCTGCAGCTACAGGTACTCATCCACACTATAAGATACACGCACAGTCCTGTCTGAAGGACCTGCACTTCTGCAGCTGCAAGTGTAAAACATACACAGTGACCTATGGCTGCTAAAGCGCAGGTGACACAAAATCCATTATACCAAAATTACAACAGTGCCTCTGTCTGCAGATGTGCAGACCTCTGAGGGGCCTGCACCTTTTTATCCACAGGTGTAAGATCTACTCACCGTCTTCTGGCTATGGAAGTGCAGGCCCTCATGTGGCATGTGTTCTTGCAGTCAGAGGTACTCAGGCATGCTGAACCCTGTATAGCCACAGATACAAATCCATGATGGTAGCACATCAGTGCTACTGCATTTGTGTCATCTGGAAACAGTTGTATGTTGTTTGTCTTACCTGATGATGATGGCTATCTGTGGTTGCTTGTGTGGTCTTGTCCTTTTGCTGCTTGGGGGGGGAACTAGGGTTGGAAACTCTAACACCGCAGTTCCCTACTTTTGTAGTGTTAAATTGAACCCTAACTGGTGCTTTAACATAGTTTATTTGGAAAGAATATCTATATATGTGTGTGTGTATAAAGGCTATTATTATGAGAATTTGTCATAAAATAGTCCTTAAACCAGCTAGAAAATTACATAATTTCTTTGTGATACTACTTTTGTCCTTTACTGTGTTTTCAGACTGTTGCCAACCAGGCCCCCATTGTGTATCACTGTAGAGGAGACTCCAGCATTTGTTGGTGACTGTGGGATGGGACAGCAAGCAGTTTTTATGGCTGTGGGTGGAGCCTATAGCCATCTTACTGTCTGTAGCTGGAAAAAATGGGATACCGTAGCACATATTTTTAGAGTTTTCCGTGTATCCTTCCCTAAATGCAAATCACTATGCCAGTTATATAAAATACTTCCTTGTCTCTGTTGAGTACATCAATTCCAATACTATTTTTCAGCTTGTTTATTATTGCAATGTGACTTGCTATCTTTGGAGACTAATAATTTACGGACATGACTTCCAACAGATAAAGCATCTAACTGCAGAGCAGTTTCAAATGACATTCTTGGTCATCTGTCCCAATGTATATATGTGTGTAGCAATAATTTACAGTATTTCCTCTGAAGAGTTGATTTATATTAATCCTTTCAGGATCTAATTAGTGTCAACTGCAGTTTTCCCAGATTGAATAAAGCATTTCCCTGAAGGGCACCCTCCTTGTCCCTGTATTTTCCATGTAAAACTGGGACAAAATTCCTGTACATTTTCCTGCATTCTCAAATCAATACATGTGCGCAACTGACTTCACTATGCCCATCAGTAAAATCACTATAACAAATATTAAGGCTGTTTTATGTGTTCATATTTATTTTGGCAATATGCTGACACAGGATAGCTTTGCTGAGATGGAATATCTCATTTTCAGTAGGGTCTTAATTTTAGCAATTTTTACAATGTATTGATACAGGTTAGCCTGGCTAAGATGTGGCATCTCATTTTCAGTGGGGTCTTCCTTTTACCCATGTTTGACTTCCAAAAGAGTATATAGCTTCTAACTGCAGAGCAGTTTCAAATTACATTCTTGGTCAACTCTCCCAATGTGTATTGCAATGATTTACAGTATTTTCTCTGAAGAGTTGATTTATGTTAACCCTTTCAGGACCTAATTAGTAACATTGAAACTGTAATGGTTTTATATTTATAGGAAGGGTAAATGCTAGGCAGTTAATGTTTTAGGGGGTTTTCAGAGGTTGCAAGGGGCATTATATGGGATTACAAAGAAATCGTAGTGGTGACAACTGCAGTGTTCCCGGACTGAACAAAGCATTTCCCTGTAGGGCACCCTCATTTTCCCTGTATTTTCCATATAAAACTGTGACAAAACTCCTGCACATTTTCCTGGATGCTCAAATCAATACATGTAAGCAACTGACTTCATTATGCCAAATGTTAAGGCTGTTTTACTTGTTTTTATTTATTTTGGCAATATACTGACACAGAATAGCTTTGCTAAGATGCAGTATCTCAATATCAGGGGGTCCTAATTTTAGCCATTTTTTACAATGTACTGATACAGGTTAGCCTGGCTAAGATGCAGTATCTCATTTTCAGTGGGGTCTTACTTTTACCCATGTTTGACTTCCAACAGAGGATACAGCATCTAACTGCAGAGCAGTTTCAAATTACGTTCTTGGTCACCTTTCCCAATATGTATGTGTGTAGCAATGATTTTCAGTATTTCCTCTGAAGAGCTGATTTATGTTAACCCTTTCAGAACCTATCTAATTAGTAACATTGAAACTGTCATGGTTTTGTATTTGTAGGAAGGGTAAATGCTAGACAGCTAATGTTGTAGGGGGTTTTCAGAGGTTGCAAGGGGCATCATAGGGGATTTCAAAGAAATCATAGTGGTATCAACTGCAGCATTCCCAGATTGAAGAAAGCATTTCTCTGTAGGGCACCCTCATTTTCCCTGTATTTTCCATGTAACTGGGACAAAACTCCTGTATGCTCAAATCAATACATGTACGCAACTGAATTAATTACGCCTGTCAGTAAAATCACTATAACAAATGTTAAGGCTGTTTTATTGTTCTTATTTATTTTACATGATAAAACTCACCTGCAACATACCACAGAGGCTCTGGAAAAATGTTGGAATCTCTCAGGCTTTGCTGTCAATGTTCACATGTCCGCAGAACCTCTTGATGTTATTATAGCAAAACAATCTACTGACACAGGATAGCCTGACTGAGATGCAGTATCTCATATTCAATGGGGTTTTACATTTTTTTTTCCATTTTGGAAATGTGCTGACACAGGATAGCTTTGCTGAGATGCAGTACCTCATTTTCAGTGGGGTCTTACTTTTACCCATGTTTATATCTGTGTGCAGTGTACTGACAGAGGATAGCTTTGCTGAGATACTGATGGCTGCCATGTGCAACATGGAGGCACTCACTTAAACTGCACATATGCAAGTATCATGCAAGTATCATGCATACGTAGTCATGTCAGCACTGCCATGTTGTACATGGCTGACTATGAGGCAAACTGTGCATGTGTGAGTATCATGTATGCTCAGTTCTGTAATCACTGCAGTATCAATTACATCTGACTCCAGTGCAGTGAGAACACCACATATTCTTTTCAATGCTCTTGCCACTCCTAAAAGCTCTCCACAGCCATATTGACTCTGACCAGATCTCATTGAGAATAGTGGAATGTTAAAGTGTAAGACTGTTTTTTTTTGTAAGTAAAGTATGACCATTGCAAGTGGATATACAGAACTGAGCATCCCTTCCCCTCCCCTTCCCATGATAGACTGAGTAGCCTTGCTGAGAGAGCAGAAGTACTTCTTTCCCCTCACCGCCTTGCCTACCACAAGTGAAAATGCAAGTGTAAAAGTGTAAAAGTAGAAAAAAAGTAATAACAGAAGTTGATTTCAGGTTAAGAACTGCAAGGACTGGAGCACAGTGAAAGCAGACATGGCACTAAAGCAGCAGTGGTATCATCAGATCAGAGAACATTAGTACTTTTTTAACTGAAATTTAAGTATGACATATGTAGGACTGCTGTTTGCTGTAAAAAAAATCCTTACTGTGGGCTTTTGTGCTTAATGATGTTTTCCTCACTAAGATATAACAAAAATGTGTAGTTCAAAACCTGACTGTTGTAATGGCCCACTGATTTTTTTTTTTGTACTATGGTCATGGTTTTGAGAACCTGTTTTTAGCTCTGCATTGAATGGCTCTGATGGACAAGTAACAGAGATATGTGGAATGTACAGTTTCACAGGCTACGGGTTCCTACGGCTTGCAGACTCCAACTTACAGTAACTGGGATGGACAATGGGCAAATTACCTCTGCCATTTTTGTTGACCTGTCAAAGGCCTTCGACACTGTCTATCACTCCCAGCATCTGGCCTATCTCCCTCTGTCACAAACTTGTTCAAGGCCTACCTTATTGGTAGAACCCAATCAGTTAAGACCTTGGATGTCACTTCCCTTCCCCTTCCGATTAGCACTGAAGTCTCCCAGGACTCGGCATCAGGACCCCACCGATTCTCCATCTTCTTAAATGACCTTCCATCTGTTTGCTCCCCATCCTCTGCTATTCATATGTATGCTGATGATACAGTCCTGTATGCATCTGGCTCCTGTCCTGTGGAGGTTACAACCAGCTTACAACAAGACTTTGACTAGGTTCAGCTCTGGTTTGCTAACCATACATTTTTCCTCAATGCCAAAAAGACAGTTTCCATGACCTTTGGGACAAGGCAGAGACTCTCTAGGCTTCCCACCCTACCCACTTTTCACACCCTTGAGGGGACATTACGTGAGGACACATCCTCCTTCAGGTACTTAGGTGTTTGGTTGGACCAACACCTAAACTTCTCTGGGCATATTGATGCCATCCAGAAAAAACTGTGCCCCAAGCTTGGTGCCCTGTTCAGGAATTGTAGTTGCATGAACTTGTTCAGAAGATGATACTGCCCATTTTTGACTACTGTGACATGGTCTAAGGTGTTGCCACTAAGTCCTTCCTGGCCAGACTGGACACCCACTTCAATTCCTTCTGCCACATTGCCCTGGATAGTCCCCCCATTATTGCAGTCTTTATTGTTGCCCTATCCTTCCCCTCTCTTACAAATAGGTGACTCTCCCACTGTGCTAAATTCACTTCCAAGCACTGGTTGGGTGAGCTTCTCTGCTACCTCACCTCCTACTTTATAACACCCCCCCACCCTCCAATTCCCTTAGATCAACTGACCCCCATACCCTGGTAGTCCACCACAGATCTACCTAAATTGGCCAATCTAGTTACTCCCACCGCCTCCCAAAAATTTGGAATCCCCCCCCAAATCTGGCACTCATCCTCTGCCTACTCCATCAGCTCTGCCCTCAATAATTACCTTGCATCTAGCTGCTACTGCCATGTTCCTCCCTAATTCCCTCCTCTAATCCCTGGACAAACCCTACCACCTTACTCTCATCTTCATTTTACCCTGTGCACACCATTCCCCCTAATCTTAACCCTTCTCCCCTTCCCCCTAATTGCCCCAAAGGACCCTGAATGCTCTCCATGGGTCCCTCTCCTTACCCCACAAGGGGCATGTATCTCTCATCTACTCCCTTCCGCAACCATCTTATATGGGTCTCTCTGGGACACTGCCTTGTCCCTTTCTCTCTGGTTCCTCCAGTCCCCTTGCAGGGTTCCTCGCATCCTGAAGGGGTCTCCAGGGGCATGACTCTTCCCCCTCCCCACCTCACCCCTCCATTCCCTTCCCCCTTTTCTTTCATGTAAGCACTTGTTTACTTATTAACCTGGCACTTATTATTGTTCACTCTTTCTACATGTTATGCTTAACACTGTTGTAACACTGTTTGTAACACCTGCCTTACAACTGTATGTTAATGTTGATCTTGTAACTTGAATGTTTAATGTCTCATTCCAGTTGTACCTTCCCTCCCAGGCCGCACCGAAGATGAGCAACTTGTTGTTCAGTGTGCCATCCTGGTGAAACATTTCAATAAATATATATACATACATATATACATATATATATATATATATATATATATATATATATATATATATATATAAATAGAAGAATTGAAGCAGAATAGCAATTCTACTTCTGAAATGCTTTTCCAAAGTTAAGTTCTGCAGAACTCTGAAAGTATTTTAATTGATACATCAGATTAGTTTTCCAGTTTACAAAAAATTAATCTGCTGTTTATTCAAACCCCAGAACACTAATCCGTTGTTTAAAGAAAAAAGTGAAAACCACATTTCAAAATTTCATTTCTGACAGAATTCATTGGAATTAGGAAGAATTTCTTTTGCCATAAATCCAGAACAATTGGTTTGATACCTTTAATTGGGCCAACAAGGATGTTACAAAAAGAACAGGCCATAGGGATTTTTATGCCCCCTTTGCAGAACAGGGGGCTTGGTCAGCCCTGTCCCTCAGCACTGCTGGTTGGCTCATTTAACTCTCTCCACTTCCTTGTTTTACTTCAGAGTGGCTGTGAAGACCATGGTGCCTTGGCAGAGCTTCAAGAGTCTGGTTCCCCTATCCATTTTTCCTCCTGGTTTTTCACCCCCCCAGAGTCACAGCAAACATGGAAGCACCTGCTCTGCTCCACCCACCCAGCATACAGCCAGCCCCCAAGCACTGGTACTTTCAATGAACCTCCACCCAGTGGCAGCCAAGAGCCACAGATTCCTACTTCCCCAATCCAAGAGAAGAAAGCTGCCAGGTGGACACTTGATCCTTTTCCATCCCCTCCCCCAATCTGATCCTAGGAAACCTGAGCTCTTTTCTGAAATCAGTTCACCAGTGTGGGAGAGGCAAGATGCCAAAGCGTCTCAGACCTCTGCACCACCAGGTCGGTGATTAGGCAGAGTTTCTGAAAGCTGGTGGAATTCCTGAAAATGCAGAATTTGAAAGTTCCAAATAGCTATAATAAGAGATCTAGTCTGATTTATTCATGCTATAGCTACTTTATTTATTCTTCTACCAACTCACTTCCTCGAATACAGGAGGCTACGAGTAGTGATAAGCCATCATTAACTCTGAACTACAGCAATTATAGAAAGAGTTGCTAGCTCTGACCTGACCAAAAAGCGCTAAAATATTGGCCTTAGAAGCAGGATTTAAATGACCCTTTTAGCATGTATTTCTGCAGGTAAGCCAAAGTTTTATAGATTGGGAGACCGATGCATAGGGTGGTTAAGTGATTTGCTCAAGGGATTTAAATATTGGATCTTCTTTTTAAAAGTTGAATTCACTAACATTTAGACAATATTGGTTTCCTTAGATTAAATGAGAGCAGGTTGGGGGTGGGGCTGACTTTGAAAAGCATTACTTGCAGAAAGAAATGCAATATCTGAAGCTCCCATCTTTTTCAAATTAACTTACAAAAAATGTTTTAATTTTAATATCATTTGTTGTTTTTTACATGATTAGAAAGAATATTTTATACAAAAGCCATTCCATTTGAACAATGCCCATATCCAAATTAAGGGAACATTTTATTATTATTATTTATTATTATTTGTATATTTAGAGACAACCTTTGAGTTAGAACTCTTTTACAAAGGTTCTACATCATACATTGAACATGGGGTATGGAAACTGGGATTACACAACAGAAACAGGAGTATACAGCGGAAACACCACATTGTCAATAATATTAAAAAACATGATATCTTTCCCATTATGTGCAAGAGCTTTAGACTGCAGTAAGTGTATCAGGCAGGACATGCTACAGGCGTCAGGTACTGCCAGAGCTGGCATTGTCTTGCTGTCCTAGGGAGGAGGGACGAAGGGGATAGAGAATTAGGGAATGGTTAGAGAACATGGGAAACCAGGTGTAATGGGACATGGGATAGATGGGGGTTAGAGGAGAAAGCAGGTAGAGAGATGAGAGGGTGGGAAGGGGAGAGAAAGCTGGGACAGTGAGTTTGATAGTGGTTAGAGGAGAAATTGCAGGGAGGGGATGTGAGGGCAGGGGTTGGGGAGAGTGAGAGACTGGGCAAGAGAGGGAGTGAGAGATGAGGGGGAGAGAGAGCGAGAGAGACTGAATAGAGCAAGAGAGAGGGTGAGCTAGAGATCGTGGGGGAGCGGGTGGGGGTAATAGGAGAATGGGAGTAGGTGGTGGAGGATGGGTGGTGTGGGGAAGAATGGATAAGAAAAGAATTGGTAGATAAGTGCTGCCTTTGGCAACTTAGTATATGTGTTATGAGCACAAAAGATTATGTGCTATTTTACTCATTTATTTATTTAAATCTCGGATTACAAATACCTTGAGCTAAGGGCAGATCATTTACAAAGGTTCTATGTCAAAGGAAAGGGTTTCAATAAGGTTGGGAAGTATAGACAACATTCATGGTATCATCAGAGCACAGCAAGACAACTGATAACTTAGTGGGAACAGTGCTACACACTCAAGATTACAAGCAAGCATAGGAAACCATAAGGTACATTTGAAGCAACATTGCTAATCAGAGGTGGGGGGGAGACATAAGGAAGGGGTAGGGGAGATGAAAGGGCAGAGTCCAGATAGAGAAGGAAAAGAAAATATGGCAGCCAGAGGCCTTGTCATAAGGTGAGAGGGAGGGGAGGCTAAGGTGGGAGAAGGGGTAAAAGAGGGGAAAAGGAGGGCGGATGAAGGGGAAGAAGATAAGGGAGAGTGGGGACCAGAGGGCCTGGACAGGTCCAGGAAGGGGGGGGTCAGTGGGATAAGAGCAAGGTGGGGGTGAGGTAAGGGAGGAGGTGGCAGCGGGAAAGGAGAAATTGTTCTGTCAGGAGAGGTGAAGCAAAACAGGAAGCCAAGTAAGAGCATCAGAGAGTGAAAAAAGTGGTATAAGGGTGTCTGCAGAAGTGGGAAACTAGGTGTAACAATCACAAGTGCTTTTGGTTAGGAGATGCTGATGAGGCATAAGTTTAAATTGGGACAGACTAGAAAGACTGCTCAGTTGGTTGCTTACATTATTAAACCATGGGGGGGCTCTGTATTGAAATGATCACTGGTATTGAGCAGTCCGACAGTGGGGTACTAGAAGGAGGTCAGAAACTGAGGTATGTGTGTGTTGGGTCTTAAGTGATTTGCTTAGCAGGCAATCAATGCTTGGGGGTAGTCATCCAAGTAGAGCTTTTCTGGATAGGAAGCAGGTTTGATATTTGATCCTGTTATTTAATTGGAGCCAGCCAGACTGAACATATAACTCACAGTTATGAGTGAGGTGCGCAGCACCAGTAACTAACCTACAGGCTTTGTTCTGGGCCACCATGAGTCATTTAAGAGATGTGGAGGTTGCAGCACAGTATATGATTAGACCATAATCAATTATCGAGAGGACCGAGCTGTGAACTGCAACCTTCAGGGCTTCTTGGGTAAGACTTTGTCTGTGTCTGAAAAGGAGCCCAATTCTGGTATTAACATCTCAGGCAACATTTTCAATGTGAGGCACAAAGGTAAGGTGACTATCCAGGGTTAGACCTAGGTATTTGAAAAGCTGAGTTTGTTCAAGAGTGTCTTCGTGGTTGTTGGTGATAGTGAGTTTATGGGCCTTAAACTTATCCCGAGAGGACGAAAACAGCTGGACTTTTGTTTTTTTTGTAGTTTAGCACTAGTTTGTGATTATTAAATCAACTCTCTGCTTCTGTGAAGCCTTGTTGAAGACTGTTTTTTCAAGAGCATTGGGATCCAGGTGGCTAGTGAAAATGACCGCCTCATCTGCGTAGAGGAGAGTACACTGGTTGCAGACAGCTGGAAGGTCATTCAGGAAAATACTGAACAATAAGGGACCCAGGATTGAGCCTTGAGGTACCCCTGATTGGACAGCCCTCTGATCCGAAACTACATTTGATATCCTCTCTCTCTGCAGTCTATCACTGAGGTAGCTTCTGAACCACTTCAGGGAGTTTGTGGCAACACCAGTTTTAGAGAGTTGGCCAAGCAGCAGTGTGTGATTCACTGTGTCAAAGGCTTTTGTTAGGTCAATAAAGGCTGCACCTAGAATCTTGCCTTGATCGATTGCCTGTTGTATGAAGCTTGTGAATTCTAATAATGCTCTGGTAATACTGTGCCCCTTTCTAAAGCCGTGTTGTTGTGGGCACTGAATGGAGTATGTGTCCAGATAAGCACCAAGCTGATGGGGTGCACCCCAGGGTCCTTAAAGAACTAAGAGAGGTGGTGGCTGAACCTCTGGCTATCCTGTTTAGCCAATCACTGGAAACAGGGGAGGTACCCAAAGACTGGAGGACAGCAGATGTAGTCCCCTTATACAAAAGTGGGAACAAAGAGGAAGCAGGGAACTACAGACCAGTCAGCCTCACCTCGGTAGTGGGAAAGATCATGGAAGCACTACTGAAGGAGAGATTGGTGGAACATCTGGTTGTCAATGGACTACAGGACCCAAGGCAGCATGGTTTCACCAGGGGAGGTCATGTCAGACCAACCTCATTGAATTTTTGACTGGGTGACTAGGGAGGTGGATCAGGGAGGGCAGTGGACATGGCCTATCTGGACTTCAGCAAGGCCTTTGACACTGTGCCACATAGAAGACTATTACACAAACTGGGGAATGGGTGTGGGCAGGACAGTAGTGTGGTGGGTAGGTAACTGGCTAGGTGGCAGGACACAGAGGGTGGTGGTAAATGGCTGTCACTCCACAGAGGAAGAGTGACCAGTGGGTACCACAGGGATCAGTGCTGGGACCGGTCCTATTCAACATCTTCATCAGTGACATTGTGCAGGACCTAGAAGGCAGAATTTCACTGTTCACTGATGACACAAAGCTCTGTAACAGAGTAGACACACCAGAGGGTGTAGACAGAATGAGAAGGGACCTGCAGAAACTTGAAGAATGGTCAAGGGTTTGGCAGTTGAAATTCAATGCAAAGAAGTGCAAGATAATGCATCTGGGGCACAAAAACCCTGGCACAATATATCAGTTGGGGGGGTGAGGATATGGCATGCACCAAGCAGGAAAGGGATCTTGGGGTTGTCATCTCTGATGACCTCAAGGTAGGGAAACAGTGTGACAAGGCATCAGGTAAAGCAAATAGGATGTTGGGATGTATAGGCAGGGGCTTGTGGAGCAGGCAGCATCATCAAACAAAAAGTCAGGTGGGAGAACACAGCTCAAATTGGTAAAATCATTGTTAAAGACATTAGCAATTTCCAGAGGGTCAGTGGTAGAGGTCCCATTTATGTTTAGCATTGTAGATGATACTTTTTTTTTTTTTGCCAGTGATGTTATTTATATTAGACCAGAACCTTCTGCTATCACCCCAGGAGTTGGTAAGCATCTGCCTATGGTACTTGTCTTTTGCCTGGTGAGTCTCCCTCATGCAGTTGTTTCTAACAGCTTTATAGGCCTGTAGATCCTGCTGCTTACCAGAGGCTTTTGCACAGTGCCAGAGATGGTCCCGAAACTTCATGTGGGAAAGGAGATCAGGGATGATCCAGGGGTTAACCGTGCCAGAGACATTAATCTTTTTGAGAAGGGCATGCGTATAACAAGCAGTGTTGAAAACCCTTATAAAGTAACAGAGGGCTACATTAACATCATTGGTTGAGTCCAGGATATTCCAATTTTGGGCACAAAGCTGTTGTTTTAGGAGGCCCAGGTGGCCCCTTCTGAGAAACCTGCTGTAGATAGTTTGGGGAGGAGGGATAAGGAATGTATTAGTCCAACTGCATGTGATTGGGGAATAGTCACTGATGGAGTCAGAGTGCACAGTTACATTGGAAAGGTGGTTAGGTTGGTTAGATATTATCAAGTTGAGGGTGGTACTAGTCCCCATTTTATAGTTTATCCTAGTGGGTGTATTAACAAGTTGAGTTAGGTGAAAGGCTGTTATTGTGTCCTTTAGTGAGTTGGTCACAGGTGACAGCTAGTTTATGTAAAAATCTCCCATGATGATTGTCTCTGTGAGGTGATTTTGTCAGTGGAGATGGTCAAGAAGACTGAGGAGACCAGTGGCTGGGTCTTTGGGAGGTATGTAGACTGAGAGTACTGATACTGTTTTATGGTGAGCCCCCAACAGCACTTTTATCGCCAGTGCCTGGATATTGCCACTGAGATCAATTGGTGGCATAGCATACCCCTTTAGGGAAATTTTTAGAAATATAGTGCATCCACCCCCATGTTTGGTCAGCCTGTCTAGCCTGAATATAGTGAATCCAGGTATAGCTACTGCAGAATCCGGTATTTTGGGGGTCATCCATGTCTTAACGACAGATAGTATGTCAGGGTTGTACTGAATTACCCAGACTTTCAGGACATCAATTTTGCTTAAAAGGCTACAGATATTAATTGTGGCCAGTTTAATGGTACCTTGTTTAGGGCACACATTGTAGGTGGGAGGTGCTTCAGGATCTGGAGTAGGATGAATGTTTCCAGATAGCAGAAGTAGCATAAGGGCTATCCTGAGAAGGAGCTCTCTTTGATCCTTGGAGAAACATTTAGCCTTCATGTGAACACAGTGAGGTTTTGTCTTTTCCCTGTATAAAAAGAGGATGGTGTGGTCCTTAAGGACACATTGACGGGGATGTGATCCACTTGGGGCCAAATATTTATAGGGGGCAGGATCATTAAGGTAGACCAAGGTCCTTTATTATTAGTGAACAAATTCCCAGATGAATAACCTATGTTGACATGAAGGTTTTTCAAGATTTCAATACTGGGTGAGTAAACCAAGCTATGGCTTGTCTTGCTTGTGGGAGTGGGCAAAGACAGAAATATGAGAATGAGAAAGGCACTCAGTAAGAGTTTAAAATTTGGGGCCATGGTTTCTTAGAGAGTGAGCAGGTAATGGTAGCTGTGTACCTTTACGATGACACAGGCCAGGGTACAGAAAAAAAAATAGTCTGTGTTTATCAGTATGCAGCTGATGGTAGAGGAGGACTTGAGAAATGGGCAGGAAACTATACGTATTTAATAGTGGCCGGGGCTGGTGTGGAGGTTTCTATGGCACAGCGGTAGGGTGACAGACTATGGTTTGTTGGGGCATAATAATCATCTGCTTTAGGGAAGAAGGACCCAGGACAAGAAGTGCTTAAGGGATAGCAGTGGGAAAAGGAATGCAACTTCCAAGAGTTGTTGCCCTCTAGTGGCTTTGCAGTATACTTTGCAAATGGAAAAGTAGACCAAAAAAAAGCTAGAAAAATTAACAATCCTGTTCCATTAACAGTTGGTACTGGTAAACTCATCATTAGCAGTTCTTGTATTAAAAAGAAGGTCTCAGGAAGGGTAGAGTCAGTAGCCAGTAAGAGAAGGGGGAATGGCGTTCTGCCTAATCAGAGCTCAGCAGCAGTAGTAGTGCAGCCAAATGGCCTGAGAGGCAAAAAGTGCCAAGTTCAGTCCTGTTGGTAGCTGTGGGCTGCTCTTCAAAATGTGCACCTGGTTGTTGGCCGAGAGGCAGGTGGGTCAGTGCAGAACAGCTGATGGGTTCCGAGCAGTTCTGCGGCTTGCAAGAGAAGGCAGTCACCCATACCGGGCAGGATGCCTGTTGAATTGAGAAGGGTCTGTTAATTTTTAGGCTAATAGGGACAATGGGCACTAGAAGCCTCGGCCCCAATCAGACAAGGAGATAATGGCAGGGAGAGGTTTTCATGGCAGGGCAGACAGATTATTAATGCAGCTGAACAACACCTTCACAAAAGAGCTGTTACACTTGGGGGGGGCTGCTTATTGTAGCTAGCTGCAAAGCCAGGAAAAAAGAGACAAAAAAACACAGGACATGGAGGGGGAGAGAGCATACACACAGGAACTGTGGTCTGATACTGATAGTTCAGAGGAAAAATAGTATTGGACACAGGGACACAGGGAAAAATAGTATTGGACACAGCGGCCCAGATATTCAAAAGGGTTGCGCATTGAGCCATGCACAACCCACTGATGCACCTCGGCGCGATATTCAAAGGGGAAAAGTGTGCCGCACAAATCCCAATGCACCGGAGTGCATCAGTAATGTATGCAGACACAGGTAGGTGGGGTGTGCCCATGCATAACCTGCTCAGCCCGATATCTGGCCCGGATGCAGAGTCATGCACAACCCCTACCTGTGCCTGCACAAAGCTACACCCCAAAAAGGAACAAGTGATGGCCACTCACAGGTGAGCTGCCACACTGCAGGTGCAACACAGCAAAGCTGCCACCTGTGGTGGCCACCAAGTTCCTGCCACTCATGGCAGCACCCCCCCATGCCCCAATCGTGGCATCACTATAGCCCACCCCAAGTCCAATATCCTGGTGGTCCAGTGGACCGCACTGAGCCCAATCACGGCATCATTACTGGGACCCCTAAGTCCAATATCCTGGTGATCCAGTGTACCCCCACCCACCCACCCACTAAGCCCTCACCGCCCGGGCTTCCCCTATCAGCCTGTAGTGGTAGAACTCACTTCCACTCGTTGCCCTACTGATTGACAGCTTGGTAGGGAAGGTATTTCACATTAGCAGTATGAGCCAATGGGCATGTAGCCCATACTGCAGATTATTTCAGTCCAGATATGTGAATGAATTCATTGACATATCGACTGAGTAGTACGGTAGGAGCTGCACGCCCATTGGCCTGGCGCGTGAACCATCGGGCATGCAGCCCTCACCGAGCTGTCAGTCGACGGGTGGCGGGTGGCAAGCCTGGTGGTGCTGCCACCCACCGCTGACGGGGAGCGGGCGGGGCGTGGGTGGGTGGGGTGGGGGATACTAGATCACCAAGGATATTGGACTTGGGGGTCCTAGTAATGACGCCCGTGATCGGGCTCAGTGCGGTCCACTGGACCACCAGGGATATTGGACTTGGGGGGCTCCTAGTAATGATGCCCACAATCGGGGAACATAGAGGTCCACTGGACCACCAGGGATATTGGACTGTTTTTATCTTTCAGGAATGCCCGCGATTGGGCTGCAGGGGGCGTCGGTCCCCGACGACTGCTGTCTGGCAGGGCGCCAGGTGCAAGTCGTTGGGGATCGGCACACCTGCATGCTAATGGCATGCAAATGGGGCTGTAATGAGATGCAAATGGCCCCCTGTGCACCTTGCATATATTATGGCCCCATTTGCATGTCCCCTTTTCAATATCGCAGGTGCTGTATGGTGTAATGGCACTTTGTGCCAGCCAGCATCTCCATGCTCCACTCTGGCCACTTGCTGGCGCAGTGCCACTGCACCATGCACAGTGGGGGTGGCCAGGGTGCAATATTCAAAGCTGCTGCACCATAGCGCAGCTCCTTTGAATATTGCCCAGGCCACACCCCTGTGCAACAAAGTTGAGCTGCACCCAGGCTTGTGCCACAGCCTGGTACAGTTTGAATATCCCGGCCAGGGACTATAGCAAAACAATCAAGCTCTTAGTTCAAGCAGTTGAGTCTTTAGGGTGCCTTACAGCTCACCTTAGACACAGACAGGACACGTAGAGTAGAACGGGGAAAAAGAATGCAGGTGTTTGTAGTTGGTTAATGGAAGAAGGAATGCAGACAGTGTAAATACTCTATGCAGGTAACATCTATAAACTGCAGTTATTAACTATTATAAGCAGTAAACATTAACAAAATTAACAAGCTAGAAAAATGAACAATCCTGTTCCACTAACAGTTGGTACGGGTAAACTCAGCATTAGCAGTTCTTGTATTAAAAAGGAGGCCTCAGGAAGGGTAGAGTCAGGAGCCAATAAGAAAAGGGGGAATGGCGTTATGCCTAATCAGAGTTCAGCAGCAGTAGTAGTGCAGCTAAATGGCCTGAGAGGCACTATGAACACTATAGCTTAGATAGCTCAGGGGGAAAGTTCTGAATGATTCCTATCACCACTTGAGTAAGACTGCCTGGAACAAGAGCTTGAAAAGTTGGAATTGGGGACCACATTGAGAAACATGACTGGGAGAATAAAAAGAAGTGGACAAATAACGTAACAGAAAAGAAGAAATCAAATAAAATGGAAAGAGAAGCTGTTGTGTCTGAGAAAAAGCATTTAGCATGAAGCAGTGTCACCTATTTTAGCAGTGAAAGTTGTAAATAACAGTCAAAGCTGTGCTTTTCTCAGTACAAAACAGAGCATGACACTTCTTTCTAACTGCCTGTTCCATACACTACCTTTGAATGTGCTAAATACCCATTGGCAATGACTATAGGTCTGACTTGGTACTTGGTTGAGACACCAGCTGCACTACACTGAATAGTCTCAGCAGGATGAAACACATGCCTATATTTTGTCTTTATGTCTATGCTGGATCAGATGCACAATTCGGTTTAAAAAGCAATGTCTGGCCTGACAAAGCCTTATTAGCCTGTCTTGCACAAAGATGATACCCATGATGCCTTGCACTGGGCATACATCCCTAGAGTTTGTACAAGTCTGGAGAGATTTGAAGAAAAAAAAAACAGCCAACACAGTGCTTACTGGTCCATGAGGGTTGTTTATTATTGTTATTATTATTATTTTTTTTTTTGCAGTTTGTTCATCTTATTGAGGATTTCAAAATAGACATACATCAAAGTACACAGGTATACAGTATTACCAGTCATGAACCAATGTTGCACATTAATACATCAATGCAAACAGTTAGATATCACCTTATGGAAAGCAATACAGAGTAATGTAGAACTATGCTAACAGAACCATGCTAACAGTGGCAGACAAGGCTGGGGCTACAATCAATGATCTGAGGAAACCTGAGCAATGGCAAAACCAATCACTTGCATGGACAGGCAAGACCAGAGCAGGAAGGGGGAGAGGGACCAAGTGGAAGGGGTGAGAAAGGTAGAGGGGCCACCCAAGTAGGGCAGTCCTGAGAGAACAACCACCCATCAGAGCCTCAGATAAGGTCATATGAAGAGTATCTGAAGGATGGGAAGGGTTCCCCCCAAAAAACAGTACATATTTCCTAACAAAGTGGATAGAGCCTGGACTGCAGCTTGCTAGTGGGAGACAGTGGGCAGATACTATGAAACAGGACTCCCTTAAAGTCGAACCTTAAAACTCCCTTAATTTTACCATAGACATCTTCATTGACAATTAAGGGACTAATTAAGTCAGTTTCATCCTTAAATTCTGCTTAAATTGTCCTTGATCAGAGCACTCAACTGAACCCTTTTTTTCAGCTTATTTTTTTTAAATTAATGACATTTTTTGTCTTACACGTATGTTTAATTTGTACCCCTTAACTCCTCAAAGTAAGCATGAATTTCTCATTGATTGTATACTTAATTTATACCCCTTAATTCTTAATATTAAATATATGTAAATTTTTCGCTATACACTTAATTGTAATCCCTTAATGTGTAAATTAAATATATTTTTCACTTAATTTAACAATTCATCTTAATCCATTAACAATAAAAATGAAATATAATTAATCCCTTAATTTGACACTTAATTGTAATCCTTTAACTAAAATAAATGTATTTAAATACTTATTTTTATACTTAATTTACTGGTACTAAATCCTTAAATTCCACTTAATTCTGAATCTTAAATATACCTTAATTGATCAGTGCATTATAGGTAAATAAATGGTTTGAACCTTGCAATTCCATTAATTCATATTTACTTTGGTTTGCACAATGTGATCTCACCACTTAATCATAATCCCTAAAATAAAATACCTTTTAGTACTTCATTTGATTAGATTTAAATTCATCAGTTCCATAATTTCCACTTAAAAAGTAATGGTTAACCTCCCAAATTGTACTGGTAATCACACTGCATTTCAGAATTTGATCCACGTGCTATATAACTTCCTTCTTTTTTTTATTGCTTAAATTTCTTTTCCTTATTGCCCAGCTTTCACAAATCAGCACTTAAAAATCAAAAATTATTTTGCAGGAACCTTGAATCTACAGCCAAGAGAATGCTTAATAGATCTTGTTTGAAATAAACGTCACTTAAATAACCTAAATAAATATGATAAGATGCAAATGTGAAGAATTTAAAACATTATTTAATGCCAAAACACAATACCACACACTGCTCAGGTTATGAGCTCTCAGTTGGAATACTGGTACCCCAAAAGAAAAACCTCATTGCATTGTTGCAATGCTGGTGTTTACTTCCTGTAGCTCAGGTTAGGTTTGGGTTCTTACTTGTAATGACAGATCACCCCTGCTGCAAATTTTAATATTTACTTCAGAATTCCGGTTTACTCAGTGGTACAGAGGTGCTTGTTGCTCCAGCTTAATGGTTCTTTTTTTTAATTGATTTGATCCTGGCCAGCATGTGCACTGTTCTGCTGGTTTTGAGGGCCATCAGAGAGTAAGTCTTTGAGCAGCAAGGCCAGAGCATGGGTGAAGGGCATGATCTGGAGTGAATAGGGCGTGACTGACAACCAGCGTGGAAGCCGACTGACTCAGTGGTCATGGTTGAGAGGCCTAAAATAAAAAAAATTAAAAAGAGAGAAAAAAGGTAAAATGATGGCTTAAATTATCCAGTGAAATACAGTTTCTGTTTGCTGTGAGGGTGGGAGTTATTCTGACAGTTAAAATTGTATCTTGGTCGATGTGAGAGCAAAGAATGGCTGTAAAACATGTGTACTATGCTAACATGGCTGACAGAAATGTTAAATTCTCAAGTTCCTGGCAGGCATGCATATGTGGGCTGCATTATGTCCACTTTGCCCCAAAATGTGCCACCTTCAGGGTTGTTGTCCTATAAGGACATGGGTCCTGACCAATCAGGATGCAAAAAACTCTCAACATGAAGAGTAGCATTGCCAACAGTGGGCTGTGGAAATGAAGGACTGCTTCCTAGATACAGTCTATTTAGGATCTTTGTTAAATAGGGCCAGACAGCAGGCAGATGGAAGAGACAGAGACAGTCTGCTTAGACTTAGCCAGAGATGCACTTTATAATGTAAAGAAAAGTTGAATTTCATTATTACATATTCTGCAAGTAATACAATAACGGTAGAAATAAATCAAGCACAATTGGTTTGTTTAGCAGACTGATCCACCACTGTGCAAAACCACCAGTAACTGCCCTCTGCCCTGCCCCACTGAGATCTATTTATATACAGGGCAAAAATCTAGGGGACAGATTAGTGAAAGTGTGGCAGACTTAGTAGAAGACTTGGTTTGCTGGCCAAGGCACCTAGCTTCACCTGAGCTCTTTCCTTCTAAGACTGCTTGAAAGGCAGAGTAGAGAAACTTACCAGAGCAAGGGAGAAGGATTAAGACTTAGTTTGGCTAAGCAGATTTACTGTGTGGTGGTGTTTTTATTTTTTACTCACAGGGATTGCTACTGTTTGTTGCTAACATTTCATTGCTTTATTTTTTCTCTGATTCAAATTGTTGTTGCTGGTATACCTTCTTCTGCATTATTACAAAGTGTACCTACAGGTGTGTACTAACAGATTACTGCTGTAATCTTCTGATTCAAATTGTCTTTTGCAAGGTATATCTTCTGTTACTGCTTTATTTTCTCTGGAGCAAAGTGTTTCTTACAGGGTATATCTTCTCTGAAATTACTGTATTACAGGTGGAGCTTACATTTTTGTGACTTTTTATCATTGGGCTAAGCAAAATTACTGTTTGACACTGGTTTTATTTTATTCTTGTTTGTTGAAAGGTTTGTTGTCTCAGAGGTGTTTCAGTCTCCTTCTCACATTGAAGGAGCTAATTGCTTTTCCTCCCACAGCTCTTCCAAAGGATTAGTGTGTATGTGGGGTGGAGCTGGCAAACTGTCAGTAATTTCCAACAGAAAGAAGGGTTAAAAAGTCAGGTTAGTTGATATCTTGGAGGTAGAAGACTTGGTTTGCTGGCTAAGGCACCTAGCTTCACCTGAGCTCTTCCTTCTAAGACTGCTTGAAAGGCAGAGTAGAAAAACTTACCAGAGCAAGGGAGAAGGATTAAGACTTAGTTTGGCTAAGCAGATTTACTGTGTGGTGGTGTTTTTATTTTTACTCACAGGGATTGCTACTGTTTGTTGCTAACATTTCATTGCTTTATTTTTCTCTGATTCAAATTGTTGTTGCTGGTATACCTTCTTCTGCATTATTACAAGGTGTGCCTACAGGTGTGTGCTAACAGATTACTGTAATCTTCTGATTCAAATTGTCTTTTGCAAAGGTATATCTTCTGTTACTGCTTTATTTTCTCTGGAGCAAAGTGTTTCTTACAGGGTATATCTTCTCTGAAATTATTACAGGTGGTGCTTTACAGGTTTTACAGTTTTATCTAACATTAGGATAAGCTTTCAGGGTTACTGCATTTGTTGTTGACTGATTGTTTCTGCTCTTACCTCCTTGTTCTTTCGTCCGTGGTTCTTCTTTTTGGCAGGGAAGGCCCAGCCACCCACCCATCCCCAACCACCCCACACTACACCTTTTATAGGGTACCACAGTTGTAACATTTCCTGTGGCAGAACAGGAAGGCGGATCAGTGGGGCCTCCACAAAGTGATCTCATTTACAGGGCACTAGTAATTTAACTTGTTATAACAAGTTAAACAAAGCACAATTAAACCATTACTTGCATTTTTTCCTTCTAATTACTCTGACTAGGTTACAAACCCAGCAACTTATTTGGAATGGATTTCATTAACTGCAGGTACTGTGGAACAATTTCAGAAGGACAGTCTTACAGGATTTAGGACACTGTCCTACATGCTGAGCCTTTGGAGATCTTAGGTCTCAGCTCCGGGCAGCATGGGCAGAGATTGCACGCCTCAAATTTCATATTGAAGAGGAAATACATTATAAGAACCACCACCATTTCCCCAGCATCCAACAGAAAAACCTCGACCGCAGAGGGTAGTTGGTCCAGGAGGTTGGCAGGTGGTTAGGAGGAGCAAATCAGGTGCCCCATCACTCTCTGCTCTCAACACATTACCTCCAAAACCATATAAACACTACAAACAAGGTATCTGCCTCATCTCTGAAATCAAATAAAGAGGCAGAAGACACTGCAGAGCAGGACATCAGTGCACAGGAGTTAGCACAACAATACTCACCCAAATCAGGAACCAAAACTAAACAAGCAGAAAGAAAATCCAAAAACTTCTGATCATAGGAGACTCCATGATTCGGGAGTTGATACCCATCTCCAGCCAGGGTGATGGTCAGATGTCTCCCAGGTACATCAGCATGGAGAGACACTGACCGCATTACTAAATTGTTCACAAAGCAGGAGAAAACATTGATGTCCTAGTACACATATAGACTAATGATCTCACCAGCCGGTCAGTTGTGGAGACCAAGGAACACCTGACCAGGCTGGGTGACAAACTATCATCTATTTCATCCGGCATCTCCTTCTCTGAGATCCTGCCAGTCTGGGAGAAGGGAGCAGATGGACGGAAGGTCAGAGAAGGGAGATAGGGGAGCTAAACACGTGGCTCAAGGACTGGTGCCAGGAAAAGGACACAGATTTGTAGGAACTGGCAACAGTTCTGGGAGCTAAAGTTCTTTAAATTTGATGGACTGCATCTGACTAAAGAGGAGTCAGTGCATTGGGGCAGAAGTTTGACGCCTTTGCAGAATATTTAAACTAGCAAATGGGGAGAGGGGTGCAGCACCCTATACGTCGAATCGGGAAGAACACCCTCCCTCTCAGCTAGTGGTCAAACAGGAATTCAGCGTGGTTTGCCATTCATTTGCATCACCAGGTAAGAAAAAGGTTTGTCTCCCATACGATGCACAGGGTAATGCCAAACTTCACCCAACAACTAACACACCAAAATCTGGCCAATGGAAAATCATACACAAATGCTCACAGCCTGGGAAATAAGATCCCAGACCTGCAGGCAATAATGTCAGAGGCTAAACTGGACATAGTAGCAATTAGTGAGACGTGGTTTACCAGTAACCACACTTGGAGAACTTCAGTACCTGGATATGTATTGTTCAGAAGAGACCGAGGTGCAAAAGGGGAGGGTGGCCCTGTATGTTAATGAAAATATCAAAGCTACAGAAATTCAGAATACACATAAGGAGCCAGAAGAACTGTGGGTCACCCTGGAAACAGGTAATGGGACACCATAAGAACTGGGGTTGTCTACAGGCCCCAGACCAGAGGGAGGACATAGACACATTACTATTAGAAGATATACAAAACATGACAGCTAAAGGGAGGTTCTGATAATGGGAGACTTCAACATGCCAGATACAGATTGGTCAATACCAGCAGGAACATCTGCCAGAACTAGACTCATAGTGGATTCCCTGCAGGGAGGGCCTCAAACAACTGGTACAGCAACCCACAAGAGACAGGGCTATCCTAGATCTAGTACTGACTAACAAAGAAGGGATCACAGATCTCCAGGTAGAAGGTCACCTGGGGCCAGTGACCATCACATGGTATGGTTCAATTTGGCTACTACATCTAAATCATCCCATTCCAAGGCAAAAATATGGGACTTCAGAGGAGCTGACTTTGATAAGATGGCCAACAGAGTTAAGCTAGCCCTGGCAAAAAGAAACACAGGTGAGGAGGTACACAGGCAAAGTGGGCAAGCATTAAGGATACAATACTTGAAGCAACATCCCATTGTGTTAGACAGAAAAGGAAGTGCAAAGAAGAAGGAAACCACTTTGGTTCTCAAATATAGTAGCAGAAAAGGTCAGAGCCAAAAGGCTGGCCTTCAGAAAATATAAGGGAACACAGCGGGATGAAGATAGGGAGGCATACCAAACTGCCCTAAGGGAAGCAGGTAAGCAGTAAGGCAGGCAAAGTCCCAAACTGAGAAACACTAGCACGAACAGTAAAAGAAGGTGACAAGACTTTCTATAGATACATTAGTGAAAGGAGAAAGTCCAGAGGGGGTATTGCTAAGCTTAATGGAGAAAAGGGAGCATGTGAGGAGGAGGACCCTGCAAAGGCATCTATCCTAAATAGATACTTTTGCTCAGTATTTACTGAAGAGAAGGTAGGGCAGGGCCCACAGCTCAGCATCATGGACACAGGGGGAGGGAGGTGAGCACTACTCCCTTCACAAAAGAAAGGGTCCTACAAGAGCTTGCTAAGCTCAGGGTGGATAAGGCAATGGGACCTGATGGCATACATCCCAGGGTACTAAGGAGCTAAAGGAGGAACTAGCAGAGCCATTAGCAGAATTGTTTAGTGAGTCTCTGAGCACAGGAGAGGTCCCAGAAGACTGGAGAAAGGCTCATGTGATCCCACTCCACAAGAGTGGTAGCAGGGAGGAGGCGGGGAACTACAGACCGTCAGTCTTACCTCAGTAGTGGGCAAGATTATGGAGGCACTCCTTAAGGAAAGGATAGTGCAACACCTGGAATCCATAGGGGCAAGGATCCAAGACAGCATGGGTTTACAAAGGAAGGTCCTGTCAAACTAATCTATAGATTTCTTTGACTGGGTAACCAGAGTGGTGGACCAAGGGGCGCAGTTGATGTCGCCTACCTTGACTTCAGCAAAGCTTTTGACACTGTTCCACATAGAAGATTGATAAATAAGCTAGGTAGGCTCGGGGTGGGTCAGAAGTTGGTCAACTGGGTGGCAAACTGGTTGACTGGCAGAAAACAGAGAGTGGTGGTAAATGGTATACAGTCAGAAGAGATGCAAGTCACA
Organism: Neoceratodus forsteri; assembly: GCA_016271365.2. Classification (NCBI taxonomy): domain Eukaryota; kingdom Metazoa; phylum Chordata; order Ceratodontiformes; family Ceratodontidae; genus Neoceratodus; species Neoceratodus forsteri. The sequence goes on from CM057450.1 coordinate 1,398,356,240, forward strand.
AGTGGGTACCTCAGGGATCAGTCCTGGGGCCAGTCCTATTCAACATCTTCATTAGTGACCTCGCAGATGGACTAGAGGTAAGGCTTGTCTGTTTGCAGATGACACCAAGATCTGCAACAGAGTAGATGATCCAGATGGGGTGGGCAGAATGAGAAGAGATCTGGATAAACTAGCAGAATGGTCAGAAGAGTGGCAACTGGGATTTAATGCAAAGAAGTGCAAAATCATGCACATAGGGAAGAGAAACCCTGAAGCCACTTATAGGCTGGGAGGGGAGTTGCTAGCAGTCACAAAGGAAGAAAGAGACTTGGGCATCATCATCACTGATGACCTAAAATCATCCAAGCAGACCTCTAAAGCAGTAGGTAAGGCTAGGGGGTGTTAGGGTGCATTAGTAGGGGTATCACAAGTCGTAAGAGGGAGGTAATAACTCTCTGTACAAGACATTGGTTAGGCCCCATCTGGAGTACTCATGGCAGTATTGGAGGCCACACCTTCACAAGGACATTAACCAAATTGAGGCAGTCCAGAGAAGGGCAACCAAAATGGTGCAGGGACTGCATCAGAAGACATATAAGGACAGATTAACGGAGCTCAATATGTATACCCTTGAGCAAAGGAGGAGAGAGGTGATATGATCGAGACATTTAAACACCTTAAGGGCATAAACAAGGTGAAAAGAGTCTAACATGTTTAAATATAAGAAAAATAGCAGGACAAGAGGACACAGCATGAGATTAGAGGAGGCCGATTAAGGGGAATGTGAGGAAATTCTTTTTCACAGAAAGGGTGGTAGATGCATGGAATGGCTTACCACAAGAAGTGGTGGCTATGAATACAGTGCAGGGCTTCAAACAGGCATGGGATAGGCATAAGGGAGCAATACAAATGACTATGAATAGATAGGTCACTGACAGAGCAAAGGCCGATGGTACATTTATAAGGTAGAAAAAGAAATGGGCAGACTGGATTGGACTTGCGGTCCTTATCTGCCGTCAACTTCTATGTTTCTATGTTTCTATGTTTCACCTATAACTGGGGGACACTTGGCTTTCCACATCACCCATGTGTACTGGTAAGTGCAGGAACTGTGACCATTGCCCCTTGATTTGAAATACAAACTATTAGACACTTTATTACTTGCTCAACCACTAGTATCAGCTACCTGGCACAATGTAGTTGCCAGGCATAATGTGTCTGCAAGATGGCACAGAAGTTTAAAGTAAGGGTGGGGGAACACTTTAGCAAGATTAATATGGGTGTAATGAGAAATGCGCCCATAAGGCATGCAGAAAACATAGAAACATAAAATCTGATGGCTGATAAGGGCCACTTGGCCCACACATTCTGTCCATTTTTTCCTACTTACATTCTCACTACAAACCCTACTTGCTCTACAGCTCTAATCTACAGGATATGTGCCACACCTTCACCACTGTGATTGGTTGACCATCCATGGCACTCCAGACATTACCGCATGGGTTTTAGCCCACCTGATAGGCTAGTTGATGCACACGACTCTAGGATCAAATTTCTAGTATATCCAGGTCCCAGAAACCCCTGCTCTTCAGTTCAAATTGTGCATCTGATCAGGCTACAAGCACACCAGGATTCCCTGCTGTTTCTGTGTTAAGAAGGTAGGCCTCTTCATATTCAGCTAATTGCTCTAATTGTTTAGGAGAATACATCCTACCACTACATGCAGTCGTTTTTATCTAGAACCGGTATTATTAAAATCATGACGGGCAGACCTGTTTTTTATTTTTCTTTTGGCCTGCAGACTCTTGATTTATGCTGCTGCATTTATTTAATTTTACTGTCCTTTAGGCTAACCCAGAGTTCAGGGACAAAGGTCTTAGCTATGGAGAAAGGGACATTCTTTCTGTCCCCCTCCTACCCAGAGAGAGAGTACCACTGGTTGTAGCTCATAAGAAAAGATAAAAATATGTTTGTTTTTTCTCCCAATGCTGCTGCTATGTCTATTCAGCTTTGTTTTTGCCTTGCTGTTAAGTCGCATGTTCATTGGTTACTGTGGTACTGAACAAAGTCGTTTTTACAGGATTGCCTCGTTATTGCTATCTGAAGCGGCCATTAGAAGGCCTTCTAGCTTCCTATGCCCTCACGAGGGTGGAACTGGAGGTTCACTTCGCTTCGGCGCTTAGGGTCCTCCCAACTCTGTCACGGGAGACCGGCTCCTGTATACTTCTACGCCTCCTATGGCCGAGGCCCCAATCTCACGGCCTAGAAGCCATATCACAACACGAGGAGAAGCACGCTGGACTTGTAGGCTCATGGCCTACCAGTGTGGTGCCCCACCCATGCTCGCTCGCTGTCGCGAGCGTCTGAACAGCTCCTCCTCGGGTATGGCGCACCAGGAGCATCGCGAGACAGAGAGCTCAGTTTGCTGGCTAATGGCATAGCTCTTCTTCTTGGTGCCTCAGCAGAGCACCATTTAAAAATTGGGCCACGCCACCCCAACTCATCTGGAGGCTTCCCCCCTCCCCCAGCAGCATGGCCAGCCTCACTATCGCCCGCAAGCTGCATCCCTTCCCTCCCAGTCAACCATATCTGTTGGGGACAAACAAACAATTTAGGCCACAAAAGCCCCCCCAGGCGATTGTGGGCACATCGCCCATGCCTCTGGCCTTCCCTCTTCCTCTCCCTCACCTTGCAGGCCCCTGGCCACCTAGGCCCAAGGCCTAATTTCCAATCAGCAGAGGGGGGGTTACCAGGTGACCGCGCATGCTCGTGCATGCCAAGGATCGCGATGCAGGGGCCCTTCTTTTCTTCACATAAGCCCTTCATCATTTATGTTTTTTGATCTCAATCTGCAAGGATTCCTCGGTAGGGCCGCCTTGCTGGAAATACAGCCCCAGGTCATATCGCTGCATACAGGCCCCACAACTGGGATGCTTCTAAGGGGGTCACATTATCAAGTGCAGCCCAGCTCATTACCTCCTTATAGGGTCCCTCACAACAGCGACTTTATACACTGAGGTTACCCTACTCAGGTCCATATGGGTTCCTCCCTATAGCAACCCATATGTCTTGTTCTGCTATGCTGGCGGTCCCTCTCCATAGTGACCCCCACTCTGATTGTCACCATGGGGGTCCCTCTCCACAGTGACCCACATGCTCAGCTAGCCCACATCACTGTACAAAACAACTAGGTAACAGATATGGGGCACCCATATATCGGAGGCCCATTGTTACACAAGCCTAACAAAATGCATCCCTCTCTCTCTCTCTTTTGTCTTCCCTCTCACTAGATGGTCAAGGCCAAGAAATGCACTGCCTGCAGCGCTAATCTCCTGCCCCACGTACCAGGCCCCCTATGCGCTGCTTGCCTACATGACGACGATGACATATCAATGGAACAGTCTGCTGGCATGGGTCCCAATATGCCAGGCTCCAGTGGTTCCACATGGATGGATATGGGCACATTCCTACTCCAGAACCAACAGGCCACCGTGGCTATGATGGAGAGTCAACAGAATTTCACATTGAAGGTGATGGAAAAGCTAGAATCCCTTACCCAGCACAGAACACTGACTGCGCCATCTCCAGAGCCCGACATCATGGGGGGGCCCAATGAGGACCATCTGGATGATGCGGAGCCAGTACCAGACAACCATAAGCCGGACTCAGCAGAGGACAAGGACATGCCGGACGAGGATGACGGGCCCGACAGCGATGATGAGGACATGGAGCCACAATCTACTCCATCCCTCACATTCAAACTATGCTCTTTCAATATGGTTCCAGGCCTCATGAAAATAGTCAAGGCCACTATGAGTTTCGACATTGACGAAAGCAAACCGGAGTCAAAACTGGACCCCATGATCCAGCAGAAGCCAACCATTAGGGACACATTCCTGGTATGCCCCACTATCAAGGGCATTTTCAATAAGGAGTGGCAATCCACAGAGCCTAGCAGAATGTCCAACAAAAGGAACTTAGACCGCATGTACCCAGTCCAAGAGGACAAGGCCAGTAACTGGTGCACCGCCCCGACCATTAACCCTCAGGTGGTGGCACTCAGTAGGAGAACCATCCTGTCATGCGGGACCATATCACTAAAGGACCCCACAGACAAGAAGGTGGAGGACATGCTGAAGAAGGCTTTCGAGACCGAAGGAATGGCAGCACAAGCATCCACTACCGCCATTTACACGGCATGGGCCCAGATATGCTGGCTAGAAGAACTCCTTGAGCAGTACAACCCCAAGTCTAGAGAGGCGGAACTGTTGGAGTGCACTCTCGATGCTGCAAAAATATCTAGCTGACATGGCAGTGGATTCACTAAACTTACACAAGGTGGGCCATGCCATCACCAACCGGGCTCGCCGGGCATTGTGGCTTAAACTATGGGAGGCCGACAATGAATCCAAGACACTATTACAAAACTTGCCCATGAAAGGGAAACACGTGTTTGGGGAGGGCCTGCAGGAGTACCTGAAGCAGAAAGAGAAAGGGAAGGAACTCCTCAAAAACAAGAGTAGAAACTCCTACCTGCCTTCCACTAGGCGGAGGTTCCGGGGGGGAAACAAAGCTTACCACTCATGAAAAGATACCTCATACCCACCCACTACTTTTCAAGGCAGAGGTTCCCACACCGCACACCACACCCCCTTCACCCACTCCTACCAGCCCTCCTCCTTCCGACCCCGTGGACCACAGTTTGGAGGGAGAGGTAGAGGACAGCCAGGAAGACAATGACTACTCGGTCAGATCTCCTCGCGGGCAGGATCGGTGTCCACCCGTGGGACAACGGCTGTTGCTCTTCAGCCACCAGTGGTTCCATATGACCACAGACAAATGGGTTCAAGAGGTGGTCTCCAGAGGATACTCGACAGAGTTATCCGATTCCCCCGTCACACACAGGTTCATCACCTCCCCGCTTGCCACAAGGAAGGCTACAGCCCAACATGTGCAACAAATCCTGTGGGACCTGGTCCAGAATAGAGCCATACAGCCCATTCCGTCACATGAACAGAAGCTAGGAGTATACTGCATCTTCCTCCTAGTTCCCAAGAAATCAGGTCAACTCTGCCCAATCTTGGACTTCAAGCACCTCAATAAGCATGTCATTTCCCAGAGGTTTAAAATGGACACCTTAAAGTCCACACTACGCAGTATCCACGTAGGAGATTTCCTGATGTCCATAGACCTAAAGGACGCATACCTCCATATCCCCATCAGAGAAAAGCACAGACAATACCTCCGATTCCACATCCTAGGCCAGCACTTCCAGTACCAGGCCCTTTCCTTTGGCCTTACCTCAGCACCAAGAGTATTCACCAAGGTGTCAGTCGTGCTAGTGGCCAGACTCCGAGAACAAGGTCTAGACATCATCCTCTATCTAGACGACTTGCTGATCTGGGCATGCTCCAGAGAACACTCCCTCCACCACACTAAGATCACCCTGAGGGCTCTCGAGGAACACAGATGGGTGGTAAACCAATCCAAGCGTCATCTGGTGCCCATGCAACAGATCGAACACTTGGGGGCATACATCAACACAATGTAGGGCTGGGCAAAACCATCCCAGACAAGGGTGAACAACCTCATCAGGTTGTCATGCCAACTGCGACAATGCCATCACTCCACCATGGGATGCCTAGCCCAGCTGCTAGGCTACATGACATCTTGCATTGACCTGGTCCCATGGGCCAGGTGGCACATGTGACCCCTACAGACCTACGTCCTCTCATGGGGGTCACCAAATGAATACAATTTACAGGTCATGGTTCCATTGCCACTACCAATGAGACAGTCACTAACCTGGTAGACGGTGTGCACCAATCTGAACCAGGGAGTTCCATTGGAGGCGTCCTACCAAGCCTCCATAGAGACGGACGCGAGCCTTCTGGGATGGGGTGCCTGCCTAGGCGATAGGACAGCACAGGGCCAGTGGACAGCCTCAGAGTCCCAGTTGTTGATCAATGTCCTCAAAATGCGGGAGGGATACCACGCTCTGAGAGCCTTCCAGACCTCCATTGCCAGTCAGTCGGTCCTGATACGTTCCGACAACCAGGTCATGGTGGTGTACATTGCCAAGCAAGGAGGCACCAGAAGCAGGACTATGCTGAGAAAGGTGTCAATGGTCCTCAACTGAGCGCAGTCCCACCTCTCACATCTCGGTGCGGTTCATCTAGCCGGCAAGCTCAACATTCGCGCAGACTGGCTCAGCCGACAGCAGATCCACCCGGGGGAGTGGCACCTACACCCAAACCTCTTCCATCTGATCCAGGATACTTGGGGGCCGATATCCATGGACCTCATGGCCACAGCAGAAAATGCACAGGTCAAGAAATATTACTCAAGGTACAGGGAACATCGGTCACACGGGACCAACTCCCTCTCACAACTATGGTCACAAGATCGAGCGTACGTCTTCCCACCCATTCCTATGTTACCCCAAGTACTAGCCAAGATAAGATCCTCACGGTGGACCATCATTCTAGTGGCACCCTACTGGCTACAGAGAGCACGGTTTGCAACAGTGCTATCAATGACATTAGCCAGTCTCCGGTTACCATACCTACACGACATGTTGACCCAGGGACCAGTACTGCACCCAGCCCCACGGACAATAAAGCTCACAGCCTGGCTCCTGAGAGGAAGAGACTGATGAATGCAGGGTATCATGACTCAGTGGTCTCTACTATACTACAATCCAGACGATCCTCCACCACTTCTACCTATGATAGACAATGGTCAGTGTTCGAGAGGTGGTGTCAAAATCAGGACAGGGATCAGGAGTTGGCAGACATGGCCACCATTCTCCTGTTTCTCCAACAAGGGGTAGAGAAAGGGCTGGCCCACTCATCCCTTAGAGTACAGCTCGCAGCCATCAGGGCAGTCATTGGCCCCATTGGGGGACACTACCCAGGAGCTTACCCAGATGCGCTGCACTTCCTAAAGGCAGTCAAGATACTGAGACCCAGAGTCAGACCATCCGTCACCCCATGGGCTCTCCCCCGGTGCTAGATTCTCTCAGTACCACCCCCTTTGAACCACTACGGGAGATAGACCTATTCTGGGCCAGTCTCAAGACCTGCTTCCTCGTCGCAATATGCTCCGCCCGAAGGATCGGGGAACTAGGGGGGCACTGTCCCAGAACCCACACGGTGTTCACCCCACAAGGGGTCCACCTCCATACTGTTCCTCCTTTCTCAACACAAAGCACAACTCTCCAACTTTCACAGGGAACAACCCATTGAGTTGCCAACATTTACCGAAAACACTCATCTTGGAGACAACCCTGTCCCATACCACCTAGACGTAGGAAACACCCTATCCACCTACATATCCAGAACTCAACCTCTACGCAAAACCAAGAGGTTGTTCATTGTCACAAGGGTTCAAAGACAGGGGAAGGCAGCCTCCAAGACAACCATTGCTGGTTGGCTCAAGAGAACCATTCAGGAGGCTTACAAAGCAAAACAAATGACGTCCCCCCAGGGTATAAAGGCCCATTCCACTAGGGCAGTAGCTACCTCCTTGGCAGAAAGGGCTAACGTTTCTGCAGAAGACATTTGCAAAGCGGCAACTTGGAATTCCATCCACACGTTTGCCAGGCATTACAGACTAGAGCACCTGTACATGCTACAGCCTACCTTTGCAACACAGGTTCTCTCAGCCGCCAGCTCCTCCTCTCACTACTAGAACACTCTGTCTCCCTCCAGTGAGTACACTACTGCTTCTTATCTACCCATGAGGTAATGTCTGGAGTGCCATGGATGGTCAACCAATCACAATGGGTGTTTACTCACCTGGTGAAGGTGATTGTGTTGGTTGACATCCATGACACTCCAAGAACCTCCCGACACAGTGCTCCTGAAGTAATCAGGCTATAGGTTAAAAGATTATCTGAAATTAACAGAATCTGCATTACAACTGGACATCCAGGATGTCGACCGTCAACCACTTACGGGTTGAGTTTTAGATTGTACCAAATAGGAAAATAAAAGGAGGGCAGCAGGCCCGCTGCTACATGTCACCTCACTCTGCGTTATTTATACTGGATGGTTACTGTTTTTTGTTACTAGTAGTGGCTGTGTTACTAACCTTACTTTCAGCTTGGGAAGATTCGAACTGAAGAGCAGGGGTTTCTGGGACCTGGATATACTAGAAATTTGATCCTAGAGTCATGTGCATCAACTAGCTTATCAGGTGGGCTAAAACCCATGAGGTAATGTCTGGAGTGCCTGGATGTCAACCAACACAATCACCTTCACCAGGTGAGTAAACATCCATTACTAGTATTTAAAGGGTGAGACTTTGTCAGCGTGGAGGAAATCTTTAAATTATCCTGCTCAGACCTGACTACCTGTGGATTCACAACCTTAAGGCTTGTAAGGAACTGGGCCTTAGTGAATGAGTGGAGCTACTGCTCTTTTTGGGTTAGCAACATGAGTCATGTCTTAACAGACAATTACTTGAGGTAGAGGAGCCTGATCAGTAACAGCAGTGTCAACATCGAAATTCATTGTAATAATGACAGCAAACCCAAATCACCTATACATGTACTCCAAACTTTCACTGTTACATGCATTGCTTTTACAGTTCATCTAATGCATCCATGATAACTGTGAGAAATAATGGATATGTTATTGGGTCTTGTAACATGGCACAAAAAAGAAAAATGAAATGAAGCACTCAGATAGGTGCAAACACACCATGTGGTACAGTAGAAACCATGGTCTAATACCATAGTAGATCATGGTTTGTATTGTAATACCTTGGTAAACCACTACAGGTAAGAAGCAGTATACAAGTGAAAGCAATATGCAAATAGCTTGCAGTGTGTAGTTGTCCCCACTTGTATTTACTAAGAATTTTCCTGGCACAGGGTTTTTGACTTTTTCAAGATTGTTCTATGTTGTAACTACAACAGAAGTTCATGAGTTACTAAAGATTGTACATTTAAACTCCACATATACTGTTAATTATGCTGCAGCAATATTTCTGTAGAAGTGAACAGTTACATACTGTTACATCCCCTTCTGATCTACTGCTTTCTAAGCAACTGTGGGTGCAATGCATTGTAGATGACTGAATAACATTATCTGGACTAGCCTTTTCTTGGTGAATTCACAGTGGTAAAGATGAGCATGCAGCTTCTATAACCGAAAGCAAAATAACAGACACTGAGATAAACAAAGCAAAATTAAAGAGAGAGGATACTTCTGTGGGTGAAAAAAATAAATTAAGGAGAAACAAAAATAAATCAAAGAAACAGACTAACAATAGTAGTCAAAACAAAGTATTTGAAAGGTGAAAGCAGTAAGCGTTATGCTGTTCTATGTCCTGCTGAGTTAGGTAGTTTAGAGGAAAAAAGTGAAAATAATATTCCGCAAAATAGTAGTTGTTCAATAAAGTGTTTTTCAGATTGGCTTAATTCAGTACATTTGGAGAAAAGGTGCTTGTGCTACTAGGATTGTGTGACAGCCACCTATTGGTCTGCAAAGGAACTGGAGGAAGAAAACTAAAATGTACCATAGCACACTCCCATCATGCAGTGCAGCCCATATCTTCTAATACATAGAGAGGAAAATCAAAGCACCTAGAATAGAAAGTGAATTGCAAGTTTTTGAAAAGTTGTAAAATATGTTTTGATGTTTGAAAGCTTAAAGCTTGTAATGAAAGTTATTTTAACAAAAGTGAAATAGTAGCCATGATATTTTCCAACAGGTGTGCTCCAATTGTTTTCAAGTATATGTATATCATGTTTAATAGCTCAATTTATAGTATTCTGAAAGTAAATCAGTGTGATTGCACTCATTTATGCAAAGACTATCAATCATACACTCATTGCCATGTTACAAGCGGAAAGCCACTCGAAAGGATGGGTCTACAGTGGAATTAATCCATGGTTGGTTGGTTTGGACCCACTTTCGACGCTTTGACATGTGTCCAACCCCACCCCAACCATGGATTAATACTACAATGAACCAATATTTCATAGCTTAATCCTTACTTGTAGGATACATTTTTATCTGAATGAGTTGGACCTTGTTCTTCTTGTTCTCACGAGTGGCTAAAGCAATGTGGAGATCAAAGCACAGTGAGTTCAGATTAAAAAAAAACATATCCTACTAGATCCAATAACATATTCAGTGTATACAATAGGCCCCCACATATATTTTCCCTTTTTTGTTAATTTTTTTTTTTACCTTTTTAGTGTTTGAGCTTGGGAACTTATTTGTGGTGTGCCGTTTTCCTCTGCTCCTTTCGATTTCAGATTTGATTAGTGAAACAACTGCTATCCAATTGAATATGCTATTTTTCTTACATGCGTACCCATTGGGCAATTCTATTTGATGTGTAGTGACTGAGTGCACATGCGCAAACTCACAGGGCGTTGCATCACGGAGACGGGAAGAGCCTCTGGTCATGGTCTACCTGATTCCATTTTCCTTGAGCGCCTGTGTTTCCTGGGAGGAGATGCCCGGGCCAGTATTACTTCTGCTGCCATTCTGTTGTTTGCTGCTGGCAGCTAGTTGCTAGTAGTTGGATCTTATTTGATAGCCTTATTTTTTTTTTCAACAGAATGTACAATCTGATTTTCTTTTTATTCATCTTTTTTTTTATTAATTACCTACTTAACTGTGGTGCTTTGCAATCGTTAGCAGTGGTTTGCTGAAATGGAGCAGGATGAGATGTATAATATTGAGGTACATGGAAGAATAAGGACATATTCATGTAAGACATACTCTAGTTCTGGTTTGTGCTTATTTACAGGTAGAAATTTGGTTCTAATAATGTAACGTGGATTTTTTTTCCACATACCCGCCATGAGTTCAATGCCCTCTACCTCCTATAGCATATTGTTAAACACTGTACTGAGCAGCAGAAAACAGGAAGTTGTTATCCCTCTGTACAGACAGTTGATGAGACCCCATCTGGAATACTGTGTCCAGTTCTGGAGACCCCATCTCCGCAAGGACATAGACAGGATAGAGGCAGTCCAGAGGAGGGCAACTAAAATGGTGCAGGGTCTGCAAGAAAAGCCGTATGAGGAGAGACTAAAGGAGCTTAATATGTATACCCTTGAGGAAAGAAGGAGAGGGGACATGATAGAAACTTTCAAGTACCTCAAAGGGAATCAACAAAGTCCAAGAGGGTAGCATCTTTCAGAAAAAAGACTTGCAAGAACAAGGGACACAATTTAAAAGATAGAAGGAGGGCGGTTCAGGGCAATGTGAGGAAGTATTATTTCACAGAGAGGGTAGTGGATGCATGGAACAGCCTTCCTGAGGAAGTTGTGGAGTCTAAAACTGTGGGAGAATTCAAGAATGCATGGGACAGACATAAGGCAATTCTTGTGGGGGGCAGGAAGATACAGGCTGTTGGTTAAGTAGGATCTGTGGCCTATCCTGTATGTAGGGAAATGGGCAGACTAGATGGGCCTAGCGGTCCTTATCTGCTGTCAAAGTCTATGTTTCTATGTTCTATGTACTGGTCACTATGCTTACAGAAATTTGCTGGGTCACCTATGAGTATTTGCAATGGTGAAATGTTGTAATTTACATGTCCAAAAAATAATACAGCTGACCATGGTTCAATTACCACTACCTCCACTTCATAACGTTACACATTGGACTATTTACTTTCCCTTCTCAAAATATGTTGGGTGCCCTCTGAAAATAGTAAATGTTTGCATAGTGTACAGTACATCAAAATACATTGATCTTGCTGAACAGGGTTCGATTCTCACTATCTCCCACAGCATATTGTGAAACATTGTACTACTCACTTTGAGCAAATAAGCTGTGTCACCTGTGAGAACTGACAACAATGACATGGTGAATACTGTCTGTCTAAAAAATTGCTGAAGGTGACCACTGTTTGATTACCACCATCTAACAATGCATAATGTGACTAATTCAATTCAACATATTTTATCACAAAAATATTCTGAGTTACCCTTGATAATGGCCACTATTTCCATGCTGAACTGTACATTTCAAACAGCTATTACAGCTGGACATGGTTCGATTCACATTATGTACCACAGCATGTTGTGAAACATTAATATAGTGTCCTTGCTTCTGGAAATATGCTGAGGCAACAGCAAGAATTATCAATAATGACATGGTTAATCCTACAGTACCTGTCAAAAAAATATACCAGCTGACTATTGTTTGCTTACCACTGCCTCCAATCGCATAATGTGACGTATTGGATTAGTCACATTGATTACCCTGATGTGTTGTGACAGCTCTGAAAACAGCCTCTATTTTCCTTGCTGAACTGTGCAATTAAAGCAGATATTACAACTGGACTGGGTTCAATTTCCATTAACTATCACAGCATATTGTTAAACATTAAAATAAACACTTTCCTTAAGGAAATAAGCTGGGTCACCTGTGAGAATTCGCAATAATGACATGGTAAACCCTACCTGTCCAAAGGTTTCAATGGCTGACAAGGGTTAGATTCCCAATGCCTCATGCCATATAATTATGTGTCACATGGGACTAGTCACTTTGTTTAACTAGATATGTTGTGTGCACTTTCAAAACAGTCTTGCATGCTGAACTGTGAACTGCAAACAATTATTATAGCTGGACAGGGCTCGGTTAACATTACCTATCACAGTATAATTTTATTTTTATTTAACCAGGTATAGCACACTAAGCTGAAAGCTTTTTTACAGGAGCGACCTGGGGGCACAAGGAGATGAAGTGACTTGCTTAGGGTCACACAGTATGCAAGTGGAAACTGTGGGATTCAAATCCAGGTCTGGTCTGCTGGATATCACCAGATTTGCAGCTCAGAGCCTTAGACCACTGCTCTATACTGCCTCCTCCAATTTGAAACAATGTACTAGTCATCTTGCTTACAAAAGTATGTTGCTAACCTCTGAAATCAGCCAACAATTACAAGGTGAGTCACACAAAAGGACACAAAATGATTTACCATTTCAAGTGTGAGATTCCAAAATAACTGAAATTATTTTTTTTTATATGTATCAGTACTTTTACATGCTGTTACAAGGTCTACAGTGTCTCTGCTATAGGAACAAACTCTAACCAGAGCTGATATGGCTGTGGTAAGCTTGTAGGAGCACCACTGCTATGTGGTAACAACTGCTACCGAATGTGTGTGAATGCCACATGCAATATGGCGGCCAGAGCCAATAGGGCTGTGAAGCACTACCAAGTGATGTAAGTTACACATGTGCATAGAACTCAGTCAATGCCCAGGTGTAACATTTCCATGTGGTAGAGGTGTTGTACCAGATTTTCAACATGGCCTTTTTTGGACCCCTCCTCATGAACAGTGCCAGTGTCATTTTGTTCAATTGTCCTGAAAGGTGATTGCACAGAGCAAACGTGCTATTCTGTGCCACTGGTCGAAAACACATTTTGAGCAGGTTGTGGAAAATGACAGCTGTACTGTTTTGAAGGAGGTGTACAAAAATGGCTATGCTAAAAATATGAAGTGAAAATATAAAAATTTAGGAGCATGCATAGAAAGTGCGCAATGCATGCTCATAACGCAGTCATTTTTCAGAATGTGTTCACCAAATTTTCAACATGGCCTTTTATGGACCCCTCCTCATGAACCGTGCCAGTGCCATTTTGTTCAATTGTCTTGAAAGGTGATTGCTCAGAGCAAATGCACTGTTGTGCACCATGGGTGCGAAAACATGTTTCAAGCAGGTTGTGAAAAATGACAGCTGTACTGGTTTGAAGGAGGTGTGCAAAAATGGCAGCTGTACAAATGTGGAGTGAAAATAATAAAAAGTAGCGGCATTAGGAGCGTGCATAGAAACTGGCAATGTATGCTTGTAATGCAGTCATTTGTTGGAATTTTGTCACCAAATTTGCAACATGGGCTTTGTGGGACCCCACCTCATGAACAGTGGCACTGTCATTTCATGAATCAGTCCTGAAAAGTGATTCCATGCAGTGACTGCAAAATCACCTTTTGAGACTGAGTAACAAAATGACAGTGACAGTTTTCATGAGGTGGGATCCCAAGAACCCCATGTTGGCACACTGGGTTGGGCTCCCAGTGTACCACATGAATGCAATGAGGGACTGTTTTCTAATTTACAGGAGAAAAACAAAAAAGAACACATTTCAGCACACTGGGGTGGGCTCCCAGTGTGCCACATGAATGGGAAAAACATTCTGGCCATTGGGTTAGGCTCCCAGTGTGCCACATGAATGGGGAAGGGGGTTGGACAGGATGCTGACATGGGATTGGGCACCCCAATGTCAGGCATAACGTGGGAATGGGCGCAGCCAACGGGACAATGAGGGACTGTTTTCTATGTTTCAGAGACATACTTTTTTGGGGGGTTGTATGACAGGGAATGGCATTGTGCCATTCCCAAGATGGCGTCACCCACAGAACTGCGCATGTGCACGAGTCATGCACATGCGCAGTTCATGCATTGAAATGCGGAAGTAACAGCTGAAATAGTGCGGCTGTTATTCCATATCCCATTCGTGGTGACTGAGGAATTTAAGCTCCATTGGGCTTTTGGAAGGCTACTTCCAAAAGTCCAATGGAAGCTGTTATGAGATTGTTTGTTTGCAGCTGACGGAGCAGCGGTTTGTGCGGCCATGGCGAAGCACTACCAACCAGTGTGCAGTTTCTGAAGGATCATTCTGAAACTCCACTGGAAGCATTCCAAGGCCTGTTCCGGTAGCTCGTTTTTCTGAGCTGTCCCAAAATGGCTGCAGGCTCCGCCTACGCCGCCATAATTAAAAGTAAGCAGTCATTGTTAAAGCAGCAAAAACTTTATTTACAACACTAAGAGCATACTCATAGAGAAATCACTGCAACATAGCTTATGTTCAACTTCAATACTTCGTACTGTTTGATTTAAATTAACCCCTCTACATCAGTTACTGTGCAACACTATTGAATATTTTATTGCTTGGATTTTATTAAATTACTACACCTACCATTATTGTTTAGACTATATTCAGCTTGACTGAAGATTAACCATTTGTTTTTTGTTTCAAAAAACAAAACACTAATAACTATTAATAACACTTCAAACATTTACTGGTTATAGATTCTGTTCATGCATACTGATTTTTTTTATGTGGTGATGCTTTACTGACTCTACATATACCTCAATTATAGATTGTACAGATTACAGTTCTGCTACTCTTTTTAACCATTTTTTATATTCGAATTCTTACTAAAAGCATGCATTTTTAAAACATTAAGTTATAGAATGACTAAAAACAGCTCATTTTGAAATAAGGCAACATTGCTTTTATTGTACTAAACCACAGAGTGTTGAAGCTACAGTTCTATTTACATCTGGCATTTTCTTTTGTGTTTATCATGTTATTCCTTCTTTGCTTTGTGCATGGCACTTTTAATATAGAATTCAGCTAGTCTTCTATGGTTACTGTTCTATTCCAGTGATTACATGGTAACCTATTTGAAAAACAAACAAACACATAATTAGCTAAATAAAAAACAGTAAAAAAACACTAACAAATGACAGTAGAAGCCAGAGATAAGGTCAGATATTTCCAGATATTTTGTGAAATTTCTTAAGATTTCTCTCTGCTGCCCCTACTGTGGAAATGCAGAAAGCAGGAGATGTCTCTAGAAATAGCACAGAAATTTCAGGAAATATCTGACCATGTCTTTGGCTATGACTGGATGTCTGTGACTTTTTTGTCACCTACCTACAATAATGTCTTACTCCGAGTCACCGTCTATGACATTCACCTCTTTCTTTTCAGTGCATTGTATCTGTTGCTTGTGGTATGTTGGTATAGTTGATGTAGCAGAAACATAGAGGAAAAAAACACACCGATTTTACACACTGTTAATTGTACAGTTGCGATAAATTTTGGATAGACTATTATTGCTTAGGTCTGTTCTTATCTGCTTACCTTTTATGATATTAAATGTTGTGTTTCTGGACTTGATTTTTGGCTTGTAAAACATGTACCAATCAGGTGGGAGAGGTTTTTAGATATGGTTGACAGGTCTGCTGTGGGCTTCTCTTGTGACTTCACAGGCTGGTTGGATGAGTTCCACCCTCGGAATGTACCCCTCAGGACATGTCCAGTCATTAGGGTGCCAAGTCTGATTTTGTCATCACCTCTTTTTGCATGTGGCTGTGCCCCACGCCCATTATGTAGGGGGCTGCACCACCCCTTTCTAATTATTTTAACTGTTGGAGGTGGACCTCAGGAAGGGGACAGCAAATTTCCCCTTGTGGTACCCTAATGAAAGGGCACATTCCAACGGGTGCACTGATGGCTGGAAGGGGGTTGGATGTGCCTCTTAGAACAGCAGAGATATGTTTCTGTTTCTTTTCGTTGAGAGTTGAAAAATCATTTATGCTGTGAACATGTTTATGTCCTGAAATTTGAATTACTTCCATTGGTTGTATACCTGAATCTGTGAGCTTCTGTATAAGGTGTTTCCTTGCTGAGTGGTTCGTAAGCTTTTTGTCGGTTGTTATGCTTGCCTTGCTGATCATTGTTTTGACTATATTTGATAACTTATTTATTCCAACTGGCTGATTTTTATACCAAGTAGTTGGGTACATTAGTTTGAAGAATTCAGGTTCACTGCCAGGAAAAATTGCAAATCAGGTGTTAGACATTTAGCTGGTCTTTATCATGGATCCAGCCAGGATGTTTCGGGACAAAATATTGTGGCACAGAACAAAGGAAGCAAAACATCACCGCTTAAAATGTCAGCATACAATAATGACACTGACCCAAACCTCATGGATGGTATAATGTGTTAACAACCCTGGTGACTAGCGAGTCCCCCATCCCACCCACCGAACGTCAGTGCCAGGAACAGCAACAGCAGCCAACCCCAGTGTGATGGCCAGTCTCCCCCAATCTGCCACCGCTGATCACTGACACCAGTGTCCCATGATGCAGTGCTTTGCACTATATCTCTGGTGTCTAGTGGACCCTCTGCCAACCTTGGCAAGTAGATCCTGTGGCCAATGTTCGGTGGGTGGGACGGGGAACTCACTAGTCCCCAGGGCTGTTAACATATTGTACTACCCATGAGGTTTGGGTCAGCAATGGTATTGTATGCCAACATTGCAGGCAGTGATGTTTTGCCTGCTTTGCTGTGTGCCATGATGTTTCATCCCATGATGTTCCTGGCTGGATCCCTTTGTTGCATTTAACTAGTGTAATTAAACAGCAGGCATTTTAATGAATTTGTTGGTACTTCATATGCCCTAGTATTTAGCTTTCTTGTGTCCTTAGGGTTTTTGTTTTTATTTGACTCTCTATTTCATAAATGAGGTATTTTTTTACGTTATCATCAGTCCTCAGCTGGACATCTCCCCACTGCACATCCCTCATCTCTGTGTTGCCACAGACTCCAAAGAACACACTGATGATGAATCACATTGTGTTTTTTTTTCTGATTTAACAAGTTTTATTAGTTTGAGCACCAGTCAAAGTACATTAGATAATACATGAACACACCAAAGTAATAGGCGCTAAAATACATACCTCAAATTAAAACCCCAATCCCTACCCTCCCCCGACTACACACTATCCAATATCTTTTGTGTATCTCACCTATAATATGACTATGCGCTACTATGGCTTCCAAACTATCAGTAGAGTCTCTAGGCTACCCCAGAGAGAGAAATAAGCTTCTAATCTATTATGCATAGATGCAATGTGTCTTTCTAATTGTAATGCCTGGCCAATTTCTTTGTACCACTCCATTACATTAGGGGACTTATCTTCTATCCAATGCCTCATAATTATCAACTTAGCTATCGCAGAGATAAGTATCATATGTGCTTTTCTAACTTTGGGAATATCACCTGGAAAATAATTTATTAAACAGACTTCAGGGGTAAATAAGGTCTTCAAACCAAGGATAGGATCTAAAAGCGCTATTAACAGATTGCCAGAAGGTCTGCACGTAGGGGCACAACCACATCATATGATAAAGGGAGCCGATGTCCCCCTTGCATTTGTTGCATATGGAAGTATTTAATGTCCCAAACTTGAAGAGCTTAGCTGGTGTAAGATAGATATTCTGCATAATGTTAAAATGAACTAATCTGATTCTGTCCTGCTTTATGAATTTGTACATTGATAACCAGAGTTTCCTCCATAGATCAGGGTCCTCTGACACCCCTAGCTCTCTTACCCAATAAAAACAAACTCCTGATGGTAACCTACTGTCCCATGCCTGTAAAGTTTTGTATATATTAGAAACTGAGTGTGATTGGGAGGCAACCTTAAAAAGCGTAGCTAGTTCTTTTCCCTCTGGATCCATTGGCAGGAACCGGGAGAAAAAGGATGCAAGGGCCTTACTAACTTGAATATATTTAAAGGCTTCTTTATCTAATGCCTCATTGAATTTCCAGAATTGAGCAAAAGAAAGTGGTTTTCCATCCAACCATATGTCTGAAGCTTTGCATTGGCTTAGCCGAGGCCAGAAATTGAGGGATATTGGCACATTATTAATCTTAAAATGAGGGTTGCCAATAACTGGTTGATCTAAGACTGATACCACTTCACTGCTAAATATTTTTGGGCCTGATGAAAGCCTTCAATGACCAACCACAGGATTATTCTTAATTGACTTAGGGTGTGAGATGGCGCGAGGCATATAGGCGCCCCAATGAACAATTCGCTTGGGATGCTAAGTCTTTTCTATAGAGAGCCACAAGGGGAGATATTCTGAATTCCCACTCTCCTTACTCCAAAAGGCCAGCTTGCTCATATGTTGTGCTAAATAATATAGACAGAAAGAGGGGGCCGCAAGACCTCCTCTGTGTTTCGGGGATGTCAACTTGAGATAGGATCTGTGAATACCTTTCTTGTTCCATAAGAAAGTATTTACTATCCTTTGTAATTTAAGGAACCACGTTTTTGTCAAATAAGTGCCCAGCATACCCAATGGGTACAGCATCCTTGGTAGGATGTTCATTTTAATTGTACTTAGCCTACCCCATAAAGAAAAAGGAAGCAATCGCCATCTTTCCAAATCCTGGGCTATCGTTTTGACTAAGCTATCAAGGTTGTCTCTTATTATAGTACCAAGATCTCTAAAAATCTTGATTCCTAAGTATACTATATGCTTTGCCTCCCAAGAGAGGCCAAGGAATGAGAGTTCTACCTTATTTACTCTACTATTTAAAGATAAGACCTTAGTTTTAGCCTGATTTAGTTTATAAAATGAGACTTTAGCATATTCCTCTATCTCACTTAGAATAGCTGGGACTGAAAGGTCTGGCCTCTCCACATGGAATAATATGTCATCTGCATACGCCGAGATGGAATATCTTACAGTGCCTATTTGGATCCCTTTAATATTAATATTGCCAGCCAGTCTAAGGATCAGAGGCTCCAAGTATATGTTAAACAGCAGGGGGGACAATGGACATCCCTGCCTTGTGCCCCGAGCTAGGTTGAAGGAGGGGGAAAATAAGCCATTGCACTTGACTTTGGCCGTGGGGGAGGAATATAGGAGTTGTATCCAACTTATAAATTCTTTGGGTAGTCCAATTGAGATTAAGGTAGCAAACAGAAAGTCCCAGGAGACTCTGTCAAACGCCTTTTTGGCATCCAGGGAGACCAACACCATTGGCGTGCTGGAGTCCCTGGACACTGAAAGGAGATGCAACAATTTCCTCATATGATCTTGAGATGATCTTCCCATCATGAATCCAACTTGCTCGTGGCTTATGAGAGTACCCATAACTTTTGAGAGTCTGTTTGCTAACACTTTGGCTAAAATTTTAATATCCGTGTTCAATAAAGATATAGGGCGGTAACTACTAAGACTTAGTGGATCTTTCCCTGGTTTTAAAATCAGGGATATTACAGCCTCCTGAAAACTTGGGTCTGATGTCCCATTATCATACCAATAATTATACACATCTTTTAATACCACTATTATTATAGACTGACAGGCTTTATAAAAGTTGCTCGGTAATCCGTCCGGCCCGGGCGATTTATCTGGAGGTAGCTTCTGAACTGCCTGCTGAATTTCTGCTAGGGATATTGGGGCACCTAAGAGGGACACTTCTGCAGCTGTAATCTTAGGCAGACTTACAGAGCTAAGATAAGAGTTTATTCCTTCTCTAGTGGGGTGCAGGACTGGGTCTACTGTGTAAAGATCTTGGAAATAAGATCCAAACAATTTCGCAATTTCCTGAGGGTCAGTGCAAACTTGACCATTTTGCCCTGTATAGATTCCTGCAATAAACTGTGAAGCCTCTACTTGACGGATACACGTAGCTAGTAACTTACTTGCCCTTTCCCCCATCTCTAGGTATTTAAATTTGGTTCTTTGCAGGGTCAATTCTGCTTTTTGAGAAACCAGCCCTGTGTATTGAGCTTGCAGTTGATGAAGTCTAGTCCACATCTCTACCGGTGATGAACGGGATAGACTATGTTCCAGGCTTTTAATGAATGCAAGAAGATCCACCATCTGCACCCTCTGATGCCTAACCCTATTGGAAGCCATTTTTATGAATTCCCCCCTTAAAGAGCATTTCAAAGCTGCCCAAATGAAGTCATGTTTAGTCACTGATCCTTGATTTCTACTAAGGACAGAAGCAATGAAATCCACAATGTATTCTAAAGAGGTTTTGTCTCGCAGTATTTGGCTATTCAACCACCATTGTGGAGATCTCTTACCTCCTGCACTTAGTCGATATTCCATGCTGACTGGTGCATGATCAGACAACACTCTAGCTGATATTTCTACCTGAGAGACTCCGGGCAATGCAAAAGAGCTTATGAGTAGGTAGTCAATTCGAGAATATGTTCTATGCACTGTAGAAAAAAAGGTATATTGCCTTTCTGAGGGGTTAAGAACTCTCCATACATCCACAAGCGCAACACTGCTTATAAGCTCCTTTATTGCCCTTTGTGCTGGAGACAATCCCAGTCTTACACGATCAGACCTATCTAAATCTGTTTGAGCTAAAATTCCAATCTCCTCCAGTATAGTACATTTGGCGGATTAGTCGACACAACATTAAGTAAATTTGCAAAAAGGATGTGGAATCACTATTAGGGCCGAAAAATAGAGCCCAAAAGAACCGGACAGGATTCCAGCGAGCCATGAATTATTATATATCGGCCTTCTGGGTCCCGAATTTCTTGAGTCATTTTAAAGGGGATGTTCCTCACTAATAATATGGCTACCCCTCTTTTATTCATGGTTGCCCCTGTCCCAAAAACTTGCCCAACCCATGAATTCCTAAAAAGGATTACATCTTCCCTCTTCAAATGCGTTTCTTGCAAGAAAACTATTTGTGCTCCCAACTGCCGCAAATGCTTCAAAATTATTTGTCTTTTGACCCTATCTTTGGCTCCTTTGATATTCCAACTTACAAAACAGTAACAACTATCCATGTTCTACAATGGCAGTTTGGAAATGTCACAGTACAACCCTAATTGAAAGAGCCAGGATATACTTAGGCATACCTTGGACCGCCACATATTGATAGTGTGTAGTCTTAAACCCCACAGAGTAACACCCTATAGTTATTAACCTCATAACTTCTAATACCCAACTTAAAACAAAAACCCCAGTTCTGATTTACTGCACTCCAAAATCCCATATGCCACATGATTTATACTTAAGCATAACCCAGCCTAACAGTTTGTTCCCTGAAGCCCCCCCACACTTGTCCCTCTGCATATGTAGCTGAGAAAGTATAATACCTTGATACACAACAGTTCTATGCCTAACAGTATCTTTTCTATACCTTGTAAGCTCTGAACTTAACCCTACTAAATACTAACATTTGATAACCTTAAAACTTTTACATGCATATCACTATTCCGTTTAAAGTGCTCATTTTTAATACAGTGATAACTTAATTGGGGACTATAACTGGATCTGCACATACAGGTCATTAATTAAATCCTACCATAAACACAAAGAAAATAGCGTCTTAAAACATAACCTTTGATAGAGAGCTAGGAGGAAAAGAGAGGTAAGGAGAAAAGTCCTTAGAATTCCCCTGCCTAGGTATTACATAACGCCCTAAACAACCTCCTTGGTTTAAACCTATTTTAAACCAAATTCAAAATCAAAGGCTGCTGAGTGTAAATAAATTTGTTACCTCTATTAGACTTCTTATGCCCACACAACTAATTATATCAAGCACTGAGATCATTCTCGGAAACCATTCCGACTCCCATTCAGTTCTCGCTATTGTAATACGCCCACTCCTGAGCGTATACGCAACCTGCATCAGTCCGTGCCGTAACATTGTCCAACTTAATTAACCAGTTCTGCGATATGGAAGCAAGAAATTAAAGCAGGAACAAAAGTCTCCAATTATCCTCAGCCGAAACCATCTAGTTGGCAGATCCTCACTCTTGCAGGCATATCATTCGCATCTCCCTCTGAACTGAGGATTTCTACACAGCCAGATTTTCCCCCTTTGCTCAAACACATTTCCACGCTATACAATGCACACTCCCAAGAAGCCCAATAACTCGAACAGCAATTTGCATCATTGCCTCGCTTGTTTAGTTAGTAAATCCACTCACAAAGAAGCACTCTAATAAACTGTTCAGGTAATTGCTTTCAAAACCCACCACGACTGCTGGTCAGATCATCGGCTAAAATTAATCCTTTGCTGCGTACCCAGAAAATTTCCGCCAATCTCATTTGTACAGTTCTGGGTAAATTTCCTTTAGCCCTATCAATGCTTGTACTGGAGAGTCGTATGATAACCATTTTCCTCATGCCTGACCATTAGGTAACGGGGTATTTAACCTGAATACGCTTAGCTGCAGCCACTAATTTAGAGACCAGGGGTGAAGTTCTTGCCACCGCATTCGCACCGAATAAGGGAGATCCTGTGCAATACGGATTTTCCTGCCCTCCCATGTCACTTCATTCATTTCTTTAACTTTGGACAATATATGTTGTTTGTCCAAAAAATTTAAAAGTTTAAATATCATTGGTCTGGGTGGCTGGCCCGAGGTTGGTGGAGGACGCAGAACTCGATGCGCTATTTCAATTACGTATTCTCCTCCGTGCGGTGGTGGCCCAGCTAATTTAAAGCAGAGCTTCTGCAGAAATAATACAGCTGCGTTCCATCCTTCTTTCTCCGGAATCCCAATAACAATTAAGTTGTTTCTCCTGCTGCGTCCCTCCAGGTCCTTCAATTTCTCTTCTAGTTTCTTTATTCTTCGTGCCACATTCACATTCTCCAAATCATTTTTATCTTGTTTCTTCTGTAGGGGAAATTATTCGACTTTCGGAGTCTCTGACTCTTCTTGTTAGGGATTCAACTGAGGTTTGAATTTTTGAAGATCCTCCGATATGGTAGCGATCACCATTTGTAGCGGTTTCATAACTTCTAAGAATTTCTCCTCTGAGAGGGCTGCTGCTATTTCGGGCATATTCAGTAGACTAACGGCTTGCTGTTTGGACCTTTTCGTGGCCTTGTCCTTTTCTGGAGTATGCGGTGGAGAGTGCCTTGGTGGCGCTTTTTTCATATAGACATCCATTTTGCACTCAGGCTAGATTTCCCAAGGTAGGTAGGCTCTCTTCCTGTACAGAAATTATGACGATGGAGTTTACTGTTATGAGTATTTGTCAGAAAATCTGCAGGTGTAGAATGGAGCTCAAGGGAACTGCTGCTTCAGCTTAGGCTGCCATCACGTGACCAACATTGTGTTTAAAAGTGAGTTTGGTGTATGGGGGCCTAGTTCTTGCTTTGCATATGCAGTAGTTGTGTTATTATATTGTCTGTCAGCTCCTCTGCTGTGCTTGACCTGCAGCCTAGTCCCATGGCCTTTAATTTTTTTTTTTGCTTACTTTTAAACACTTGCCATGCTTTTTCAAACAATCTACCAGATGCAAGAAAATGGGATAATCTTTCCACTTTAGATACCATTCTAGGCTCTGAAACATGGAACGTAGTGTCACAGGCTCATAAGGGTTACCATCTTTTTTTTTGCTGTTCATGAAATAGTGACACGGGCACTTATTTAAGTCCTCAGGTGTTTGGTGCTTGGGTGCTGTATTTTCATTAAAACATTCATGTAAATGTTGCTTCAATAAATTTACATCGATTATTGTTTTCTTGTAGATGTTCTGATTTCTTGCACTTTCAATGCAGCTATCATAGTTTCCTCTATGGAGCTGACTATGCTAGACAGTGAACTGTTACTGCTTAACGCCACAGTTTGTGGTACATTTACTATGTCCTGGTGTGTTGCCTGAGCCTTATTAGACAGGACATTTTATACAATATCTGCCACTGGTAATGTTGGTGTAGTTTGCTGTGGCTCTAGGTGCTCTTCTGTGGAGTTTCTGTTGTTATTTGTAAGTAACTGGTTAGTCGCTGTAACATGGGTGGTTTCCATCAACAGGGTGTCTGCTCTTAGTGGCACAGATGTTGAAGTGGCTAATACTGAAGTATCTATAATATGGCTGTCTAGTGGAATTTCAGATGAATGGTCTTGTGGGTTCACAAAGTTAATGTCAGTTACTATGGGTACCTAGTCATTAGCTGAGTCTGTTTCCTGTAACCCATCCAAAAATGGCTCTACTTCCAACTTGATCTGTGTAAGCAATTCCTGCAGTTCCAGACTGAAACTCTGGTTCAGATCTGTAGTACTCATTTTTCCAGTCAGCTGCTAGAAACATCAGACAGGTTTGAATCTGCCCCAAAGTTATATTGATGTAGTTAATAACATATGTTTTACAAAATGTATAAACAAAATGTTCATTATGCATGATTGGTAAGCTGTCCAGTGGGTTTAGTTTTATTTAATTATGGCCTAACCTTCACTCCGACTAATCCAGAAAAGTGCTTGAATCACGACAAGACCTTGAATAATTTTGTTTATTCAAATATAATATCAAACCCTACCTTAAATGATTAACTTACCATAAATCACATTGGAATTCTTAGGAAAGGAGAATTCTTTAGAACTGGGAGATACCTATAAAGAACTGTTAATGTTAATCATGTAGATACTGCTTTGCTAATTGAAACATGGCTCAAGTTACTTAAAGCAAGGGATGCTGAATCTAATCCTGGGTCTCTTATCCCAAAGCAATATCCAGTTCATAATATTTGGCAAGCTAAGGGCCTAATATTGACTCATTTGAATATTCATAGTTTTTTACGAAAAAAAAGGAAATCATGGCTTGGGTTGCCAAATATAACCCTGATATATTAAGTTTGATAGAAACCTGGTTAAAGCCTTCAATTATAACTAACTTTTTGGTTTTAGAAGGCTATAACATAATCAGGAAGGCCAGAATTGGCAAACAGAAGGGTGGGGGGATTTTGGTTTATTATAAACCAGAATTGGATACTACTGAGTTTGTAATTGATTATAAGAATAATTGAGATTGTGAATGGTTGTTAGTGGAAATAAAACAAGGTGGGTGTTATAATTTAAAGTATTGTATGATATATATTCCCCCCAAAACTGCCCATTGGGCCTTGAGGATTTTTTAAATTGTGTTGCTGTCTTACAAACTGGAGGAGATTTTTAACTCAAGAGGATTTTAATATTCACTGGGATCCACTAGCTGACCCGGGAACAGACTCCCAGCTTACTAGTGCAGGCTTATGTCAAATGATGCAGGACTGTACTAGAATGAATACTAAAACTAATAACCACACTATTCTTGATTGGATATTAACTAATTAACAGGTAAATGTAAAGACTAAGGGAGTACTCCCAGATGCATTGAGAGAGCATATGGCCACTTACTGTATCTGGAAATGCAAAAGATTGAAGCCCCTCCTATTTTTTTCTAACAGAAAGTTTTCTGCGGACCTGGATGGTGGCTTGCTTTTGGATCTTTGATCAATCTATTGTCCTTATATAGATGTTATACTATATGTTGAATCAGAATCAGCTGTTGATTTTTTTTACTAACACCCTTTTAAAACTTCAGGATAAATATTTCCTAAAACTCATTAGAAGAGTGAGAGGACCAGTAGGTAAGTGGATCACTCCTGATTAAACTAATGAAATGTAGGGATTTAGCCTGGAGAAATTTTAAAATAACAAAAACTACAGAGGATTTTAATACCTATCATAGACTTAGAAATGAGTGTAAGGCCAAGTTACGTCCAAGTAAATCAAAATATTATTTAGATCAGCAGGGAATGGAGCCAAAAGATCTTAAGAAATTCTGGACATCAATAAAATCATTAATAAACCCAATTGCCAGGGATCAAACTAATGTTTTTTTTAAAGAAGGTAGAATCATAAATGCACATGAAATTAGAGATGAATTTTTGAAACAATTTTTGGATTTAAGTAAATATATCCAACAAGATAAAGGAACTGATATTGAACTTCAGAACAAAAGTTCTTTAATTAATAGAAATGCTTTTTATTTTAAAGCTATTAAGCCAAGTGGGCCCAGTGGTACTGAGGGTTGAGGCGCTGGACACTACACCTCGTGCTGTGCTGGTGGCCCAGGTTCGGGAATGAGCCTGGGTCGTCAGAGGTCAGTGGGGAGGGTGAAGGACTGAGTGTCCACTGGACTGCTCTCTTTCCCTGGGAGGGGGGTTTGCTACCAATGGTGCACTGGTGGCCTCTAGCAATGGCTGGGGGCGATGCAGTAGCACAGGCAGTTGGGGGAGCATGCTGGGGCTGACGCCAGGAAGGTGTGCATGTGGTAGCGTGCGCATGCCTGTCCCTTTGCATCATCGCACACCTCACATACCATGGGGAACCAGAAAACAGGAAAAAAGTGGCACCGGTCATGGTGGCATGATGGCCGTCTCCGAGGGGAGCATACGGTTCTGAGGGTATGCAGTGAAACACTGGATCCAGTCTCGGTGGAGGGCATGGGGGGGCTTGCCACCACCCCACCATGGGGGGAAGCTGCAGGGGTACTAGCTGCTGGACCAGAATGGGAGCCAGAGGTCTCTAGAGATGGTGTCCAGAAGACCTGAGGGGATGCCAGGACGTCACAGAGGTAGGCAGACCAGGGTGCCAAGGGGAGAAAAATGATTAACAAACAAAAAAAAGGCTATTAAGCCATCAAAAGTATTTGAATTACTAAAGCAAATGCCCATAAAAAGTTAAGGAGCAAGCAAACTTCAACCGAAGTTCCTAAAGTTAATAGCAATCCATATAAATAGAGCCATAACTAAGGTATTTAATTTGTCCTTAATTACTGGTTGTTTCAAATTACAATGGAAACAAACAGTAGCAACCTCAATATCTAAAGGTGGAGACTCAAGGGACATAAGTATCTATCTACCCATTTCTTTGTTGCCCCCATTAGGTAAAATACTAGATAAATTGGTTAATGATCAGCTTACAACATATTTACAGTGAAGTGAGCTTAGAGCTCCAGAGCAGCATGGCTTCAGAAAATTCCATGGAACCAGTACATCCTTAGCCAGGTTCATGGACCAGTTCAGTGGAGTTATGGATGGTTGGATGCTCACTGGCACTGTGTTCGTGGACCTGTCCAAGGTTTTTGACTTGTTGGATCATTGCTTGCTGCACAGGATCCTGGATGACCTTGGGCTTATTAATTTGCCCATTGAGTGGTTCAATAGTTACTTAAAGAACAGACCTCTGAAACTTTCTTATCAAGGTACCTTACTGAATAGTAGAGAATTGGAATGAGGAGTCCCACAGGGCTCAATTCTTGGATCGTAGCTTTTCACTTTGTTTACTGATATTCTTCCTCCCTACTTTAACACACACTAATAAAATATTGTATGCTTATGATATAATACTGTATAGTAGTTCGAATTCGATAGAAACTATTAATCATCTCTTAAATGAAGATTTCCATGCGTTGGAATATTGGCTAAATAAACTTCAATTGTCCCTAAACTGTACAAAGACTAAAAGTATTCTTTTCGGAACCAAACAAAAGCTTAATAAAGTCAAAAAAGTTGATAAATTGAATATGATTACTAAATCTGGTGTCATGCTAGAACAGGTAACCCAAATTAAATATTTGGGCATTCTTTTAGATCCTCAACTAAATTTCACTAATCATACTGGAGAAGTATCTGGACAAGTGAATCAAAAACTTGGAAACTCTTTTTAAATTACAGCATTCATTAACACTTCAAGCAAGGACTGCTATAGCCAAGAGTATATTGTTACCCACTTTAAAATTACAGTTCTTTTTTATTTACAGATTTAACTAAACAGGCCTTGTCTACTTATACAACAACATTTCATAACATTTGTAGATTTACACATAAGTTACCTTACCATACACACCACTGTACTTTGTATCAGGTTACAGTTTGGCTACCACCTGCAAAGAGTAGCTTATATAATTTAATTTGTCTTTTGAACAATGTATTTCATAAAAAAGGCAACTCTCCTTTATTTTTGTTACTTCAATTTAAAGAATGTATTAGAGATTTGAGGTCTAATGAAACACCTAACCTCATAATTCAGAAGACCAAAACTAAAACTGGAGAGTGAGCTTTTTTGATCAAGGCAGCAAAAACCTGGAATGACCTTCCTTCAGCTATGAAATCTGGCTTAAGTCACAATAGTTTTAAAAAGGAACTTAAGAAGCACTTTTTTTAGTCACATGGAATGTCAATGCTTTTCTTAAATTTGTAACATCTGTTTATTTATGTATTGAATGTTTATTAATTGTCTATGTATGTTATTATGTATAATGTAACATCTTGACTGTCTTATGAATGGTCTCAGGTCGCTCATGAAAAAGGACCATTGGCTCACGTGCTTACCCAGTAAACAAAAGTTTAAATAAATAAAAAATAAGTAAACGTTATTTACTGATTGCCTTTATCATGCATACAGTTGCCCTTATCACAAATTCAGTGGCCCTTATTTTACATTCACCTGAACAGCAGCTCGCGTGAAACTGACAGGCTAACTCACTTTCAAATGTGAGCTGACTACCTTGTGCTATTGCAGGTGAAGCTGTGGTGCGAACTTTGAATATGTGAGTGTTGAGCAGTGTGCTCGAGTTGCTGACACCTGAGGAGAATGGCTTTGTAACCGCATGCGTTATGAATGCTGCCACGGTCGGGACTGTTACAGTTATGCTTTGGGACTGAAAACAGGGAATAATACCAAAAAAACACTTTTTAAGTCAGCACTTTGTAATTTTTAACACGCTTGATAACTGCTCAGTATGCTATTTTGAAAATGTTCACTTGTTTTTTACAAAGTAAGACTTTACATGTGTGCAGTAATGGGTATGTTAGGTAGCCTGTGACAATGGCAACTGCGATTGAGTGCTTTCAAAAGGGGAGACTGAATCACGATGCCTGTGCACAAGGCTACTGGGCAGGGAGGGCAACCAGATGGGGGGCCCGCGAATATAGCGACAGGATGTCGCTATATGTGCATGCGCGTGGGGGGGGCGAGCACATCGTGCGACAGGCGGAAATGGGAGGGAGGGTTTGTGGGGCATAGTGCAGCAGTTGGCTGCTGAGCTGGCTGTGTGGTGTAGTGGGTGGGTGGCAGGCTAGGGTTCGGAGGGTACTGGTTTTGG
Source organism: Neoceratodus forsteri (assembly GCA_016271365.2). Classification (NCBI taxonomy): domain Eukaryota; kingdom Metazoa; phylum Chordata; order Ceratodontiformes; family Ceratodontidae; genus Neoceratodus; species Neoceratodus forsteri. Next base: position 1,398,385,706 of record CM057450.1, read on the forward strand.
TCATAGGCACGGTCGTTTTTTTGTGTGTTGTCCGGGAATTGTTTTGCACCCCCCCCCCGACATGCACCCTCCTGGAGTTGAGAATCCTTAAGCAAGGGGGGTGCAGGGGGCACAGCCCCCCACATAAATAAAAAAAAGGAAGCCTCCAGTGCCCTTTTGCTTTGCGCCAGTAGTGTACATCACCAAAATAGATTTTCGGCAGTGTACACTCACCCTAATGGTGATCGCCTTTCTGACATCGCTGTTATCACATGGAGCTGTATGTTACTTGAATAGGAGTGGGTGGGTAGGTTTTGACAATATGGAACCTCGCTCAACTAATGAAAGTCTTAACTGTGCCTTGTATTGCTTTTTTATAGTTTCTATAAATGGTTGTAGGCTGATCATTTGGTTATTGCTGGAAATCTGAAGCATCCAGTTGATGTTGCTAGACCTGGGCAGGGGTGGGGGGTGGGGGCTGTGCATGCAGTGAGCCTGTTACTTGATGGGTGCCATGTCTAAATAATGTCTTTATAGGGTTACTTCAGAATTTTAGTTAATTTGATTAATATTGTATGTGTCATTTCGGGTAGCGTATGTACAACTCAGTGGAAATGGCCTATGGCTGAAGCTAGCACAAATCATCGGTTCGGCAATACTTGAGGTTAGTGTGAGGAATTAATACTACACACTTTCTTTGTGCTGATATAAATAGTTTTCAGGTGTTTATACTGAATTATTTTATTTTAAGGATGACCAGCTTATGTTAAACTGACCAGTGCAGTCAGTTATTTGCATACGTAGAACGTACTGCTATTGGTCGGAGGTGGGGGGAAGTCGCAAGATGGAATGTAAATACTGCCGGCACTACTTTATTCATGACAAATCTAGTATTGAAATAAATTCTGCTAATGTGTTCACTATACAGATAACTTATTTATTTCAATACTGGACACGTCATCTGTGTAAATAACATATTTATTCAATACAATTTAGGCTCACACTTATTGCATATACATAATATTTTGACTCAGTTCAGCTTGTTCATATATTTCACATTAGTTCTTTATTTCTCTTCCCTATTATTGATTACTGTCACCTTTCTGAAAACAGGATCTTTGTTACTTTAGAGATAGTCAGCTGCTACTGCTTATTCACCACCTAATGGCATAATACTCCTTCTGTGACATCGCAATCACTCCCATGACAACAGAATATGAACATGTGGGGCCATATATTCAAAGCATTGCATATGGCGCAAATCCATTGCATTTGAATAGTGCCATATTTGCACCAAGCTACAATATTCAAAAGCCCTTTTAGTGCCAGCACTGTGTAATAGCACCAACACTAAAAGGTAATGCATGCAGGGGTGGAGAGTCAGTGGAGTGGCCATGAATGCTGGCACAGTGGCACATTCAAAAGATTGGTGCTGCGCTACAGGGTCTTGTGACACCTGTAGCATGGCACTAATTACTGCCAGCAAAAAGCATGCAGTACTGTGGCAGTAATTTGAAGTTGCCTGAAGTAATTTGAAGTGTAACTCAAATTACTGTCAGAAAAATCCCTAGTAATCTAGTGGTCCCCCCACCCACACATCACAATCTATGTATCATGTCACCCCCATTCCACATGTCACATTGGGACCCCCCCCAGTATGCCCAAAAGTTATATTGTTTATGTCAATGGGGTGCCCAATCCCCCATAAGCAGCATGTGTTCCCCCCCAATCCAAGTGGCACAAGGGGAGCCCACCACAGTTTGTCCAAAAGTTATATTGTTTATGTCAACGGGGGTGCCTAATCCCCCTTTGGCAGCATGCATCCTCCCCAATCCAAGTGGCACACTAGGAGCCCACCCCAGTGTGCCCAAAGGTTATTTTGCTTATGCCAACGGAGTGCCCAATCCCCCATTGGCAGCATGTATCCCCCCAATCTATGTGGCAGACTGGGAGCCCACCTCAGTGTGCCCAAAAGTTATATTGTTTATGCTGATGGCAGTGCCCAATCCCCCATCAGCAGCATGTATCCCCCCCAATCCATGTGGCATACTGGGAGCCCACTCCAGTGTGCCCAATAGCTGTACATTGGAATGTTAACCTCTAAATGTAGAAAACCATCCCCCAACGTTCATTTTTTTTTTACTTTCCTGAAAAAAGAAAATGGTCCCACATCACTCTCCCATCCCCTCCCCATCCTAACCCTCCTCTGTGCACCCTCCCTGCACCCCCCTTACCCCATACTTACTCTCCAAGGTTGGTGGCTGTGATCGTCTGTTGACACGGACATGTCTGCACTCGTCAAAGCTGAACTGCAACTGAGGAATCACGGTAAGCACTGTATAATGGGTGTCAATGCGGGTTTACAGCTTATGTTGCAATCTCAGCCATTATGTGGAATTTTAACCCCAGATTTTCAACGTGGGGTTTGTGGGACCCTACCTCATAAACAATGTCACTGTCATCTCGTTGCACAGTCCCAAAAGGTGATTTTGTGGTTGATGTGTGGAATCACCTTTTGGGACAGATTAACAGAATAACAGTGCCAGTGTTCATGAGGTGTGGTCTGCAAAAGCCCATTTTGAAAATTTGGCACAAAAATTCCCAGAAATGGCTACATTACGAGCGTGCATTGTGCAGTTTCTATGCACGCTCGTACCTTTGCCAATATTTAATATTGTCACTCCAGATTTTCAACATTGCCATTGTTTCATACCTCGTCAAGAACAGTACAGCTGTCAGTTGCCACATCCTGCCTGGAATGTGTTTTCACACCTGTGGTGCGGAATGGCGTGGTTGCTTTGCAAACTCAACTTTCAGGATGGAGTCACAAGTTCACAGTGTCAGTGTTCATGAGGGGTGGTCTCAAAAACTCATGTTGATGGTGTGGTGCATATTGCCTGAACATGCACAAATTACATGCATCCACTGAAGTTATGCTACACATTCACTTAACTTGCGTTCGGACCCTGAGCTCCCACAGTAACACACAGTCACAGCGAAAGACATGGTCAGATATTTCCTGACATTTCTGTGATATTTCTAGAGAAATCTCCTGCTTTCTCCATTTACGCAGTAGGGGCAGCAGAGAAAAACTCTAGAAATTTTGCGAAATATCTGGAAATACCTGACTATGTCTGAGGCTACTACTACTATTATATTATCACAAAAAGAAGGGCAATGCATGGCAAAAAGCTATGTTAATGTATCAGTTAGGGATTTTATTAACTCATAATAAGACAGGAAATGCGATGTTAGGATTCCCACGCCTACCGCCCCTCCACTCTCCACACACCAAAAGGCATCAGGGTTTGCCATGGGGTCATCAAGCCTAACGCTCACCCGTTCTCCTGTACTGTACCATGTCAGCTTGTTTACATGTGGAATGGGGTGAGGGTTGGGTCTCATGATCCCATGGTACACCCGATGCCTGTTGATGTGGAGGGTGAATGGTAAGGTGGGAATCTATATCGCCTTCCCCTGCTTTTTACAATATAATAAACGCCCTAATCGATGCACTAACGTAGTTTTTTGCAATTAATATATTATGTATACATATATACATATTTGTATATATCTATGTATAGTTACTGATTGCAGTGATGCATGGGCGAGTGGTATGTACTTCATATGCCTACCAATACCCATTTCCTGCAGTATCAAGCTTGTACTTCCATTCCAACCAACAGGGGTTGTTATGTGCACACCCTAGACTACAGCTTCTGGCCTGTATTTCCATTCCGACAAACAGGTGGAGCAGTGTGCTCCATGCAATAGCTCCGGGCAAACTCAATCGTAAGGTATGCTAAGCAGCCCATAATGAGATGCAAATGTGACAGATTGCCAATGGATTACCTCAATAAGCTCATTTACATAGGAGCTTTGAATATGGTAAACTTTTGCACCAAGCAAACCTGTTTGCACCAGTCTAATGTGTTAGCACTGTGCAATTGGGTTAGCCCTGGGCAAACCTCTCTTCGGCATAGTGCAGTTCTGCAGTGTGTGGCCAGCATTGTTGTTTGCAGTTGTTGTACAACACTACTTTGCTATCACACACATTGTTCACCAGCTTCACCTCTGCCTTTCTCCACGTCTGTGTCCACAGAGTAGCTGTTGCCTTTTGCACTTCCATGCGCTATATTCAGAGGTGTCTTATTTCCAGGGCTGTTTCAGCACTGCTTCCCAGCCCTGTTTGCCCTGCTTTCTTTGCCTGGTATATTCAGCAGGTTTAGCCCCGGGGCCATTCCTTTGAATATAGCTTGCTTTTGGTTCTGGGATATTTTAGCATGTCGTGCAGTGCTAATTTTGCCCAGAGGCTCAGTTTTGAATATAGGGCCCATGAAGTAGCCAACAGAAGACCACCTGGTCTATCTTGTCTGTGTTGGGGTTTTGTATTTTACCCCTACACCAATGTCTGTGCCCCCTCTCCTCCCTCCCTCCTCCCTTTTCCTTGGTCCCACATCTTCCATCTGTGTTTATCCCAGGCTCATTTGAATGCTCCCACTGACTTCATTGCCATGACCTCCTCCGGCAGCTCAATGTGACATCATAGCAACAGAATTTGACATAAAGAACATAAGAAATGGTTTGGTGATGTTATCAACTGTTAAATAAATAATATATACAAAATAATGGCCTGTATGTGTCTTTTTTGGATTGTATGTATGCTTTGAATGCATATTTGTATGCTTCTTCTAATGTTAAATCAGATTGGCTTGACAGTTTATTTATTTATTATTAATTGGGAGTCAATTCATGCCAAGCTTTGAAATACTCACGTCACTGACTCCTGAGTCAATGTGTAGCCTGCACTGTCTGGACTGCCAGGAGGTTAAGATCCAGAGAAGGGAAGGATACTGCTTGGGGTGGGTGGCTGTTATGATCGGTCATAGTAGATGTAATGCCCAGTGGGAACTCCTCCTGTCTTCATTACATTAATTTAATAAACAAACAAAACAAACAAAAAAACCCAGTAATTTGCTCCTAAATCTTGGGCGACTGGCACAGCCATTGTCTTATCATGTCTTTCACACTGTCTTTTTTTGTTTTGTTAAAAATATTTTCACTTACTTTGTTTGCTTTGTTCCCTGGTGTCCAGTGGCTCCCCCCAGACCCTTTCATTGTATATTTCATCTTACCAAAAGTGATATCAAGCCATACAGTTCAATGACTGACATAGCCCTCCTCTTTTCTCCTGAGCTGGAAACCAACTAACAAATGCAAACTGCAAAGATACACTTTGCAATTTGCTTTTGTTAGTTGGTAGCGGGTCAAGAAGGAGAGATAGGGGCTGTGCCGTCACTGAACTGTGTGACTCAATATTACTTTTGGGGCAGGAAAATGTACAACTAAAGGGTTTAGGAGGGACCACTGGACACCAGGCAATAAAGCAAACAAATTAAGTAATAATATGTTTTACAAAACAAAAAGACAGTGTGATAGACGTGGCAAGACAGCCGGCTGAGGAGGAGAGTGGAGTGCTGTGCCATTGACAAACTGTATGACTCAAGTCAATATTACTTTTGGGACAAGGAAATATACAACTAAAGGGTGTAGAGAGGATTACTGGGCATCACAGAAGAGAGCAAACAAAGTAAGTGATATGCTGTTTTACAAAAAAGCAAGACTGAGCGGGAACATTATCTCTATTTTTTGCATAGTCAAGGTATCAAAAAAACTGCAAAAACAGAAATGCCTGGGGGCTAGATATTGAAAAAAGTGCAAAATCAGAGTGCAAAGGTTTGTGCTGTGCTTATGCCTTGCCCAGAGGTTGTTATATTCAGTTAAATAGCACACCAACACTAGCCGACTGAATATCAGCCCATGTTGACACACTGGTTAAGTCAAGTTGTGCTACTCCGACATTTACCTGGACTGCAGACAACCCATAAGAAATTGTGCTCCCAGATCAAACAGTGCTGGGAGCTGTGGCATGATATTCAGCTGTAAAATGCAAATGAGCCCATTGGGAGTGCATGATGTTAAGGAATCATTAGCACACCCATTATGGGCCCATTTGCTTTGGAAGTGGCAGCCTGTTTGCACCCATTCTGACATCATCTGTGGTGGCTGGTGGCTATTGACAACCCCCCCACTCTCTGATCCTTCACCTTGGGAAGTGTGATGAATTCCCTGGTGTCTAGTTGCACCCCCCACCTGCCGAGCCCCCATCCTGTAGATAACATTTATCACTGTTGGTTAGCTGCACCCCCAAACAACTGTGCCATTGCTGAGAAGTCACTGTTGACACGTGCCCCACACATCCATCCCAATGATGATAGGATATACCCCAATGATTATGAACACTCCCTCAAACACCTGTCCCATAGATTGCTATATGGTCCCTGGTGTCCTGTGGAACCCTCACCCCTGCTCATCCATCCAAGTGAGTAGCACCACAGCCCTGGTGTCTGGTGATACACCCCGCTCCCTGAAATCCTGGTCCACATCCCCTATACAATCCTTGGCATCCAGTGGTACCCCAACCCCACCCCACCAAATGCTGGATGACAGACGCACCGGCAAGAATTAGTGGTCCCACGCCCACAATTCACCTCACTCACACTCATCCCAACCCCCACTTTGCCAGGCAGGATGGGAACATGCAGCACAACCTGTACAGTCATCCTCTCACCTCCGCCTCTGACTGCCATATGAGCTACAGTGAGCACTTGTACCAAGTGTGTGTGTGTTGGGGGCCACTTGTCAACAATGACTATCTTCTCAGAAAAGGGCCAGTTGTTTGGGGGCAGCAGTACTGCTAGCCACCAATGATAGGTGTCATCTGTAGAATGGGGAGATCAGAGGGTGAGGATGCCACTAGACACCAGGGCAGACAGTCACAGTACCAGGATGGGAGATCGGAGGGTGGTAGGTGTCACTAGACACCAGGGAGGATGTGAACAATAGCAGGATGGGGGATCAGAGGGTGAGGGGGTGCCACTAGACACCAGTGCACACAGTCACAGTACCAGCATGGGAGAATCAGAGGGCAGTGGGTGCCACTAAACCCAAGGTTGCAGTGATGCTCACCTAGACAGGTGATTGGGATATGGGGAGAGCCACCAGACACCAGGGCTAGGGTGATGCTCACCCAGACAGGTGATTGGGGGTGAGAGGCACTAGATAACATGGCCTACTTTGCATTTCCTGGGACAGGTGGTCAGGTAAGGGGTGCCAGTGGACACCAGGGTATCCTTTGTTTAACTGGGACAAGGGTTCAGAGGTTCAGGACAGGTGGCTACAGTACAGCCATGTTGCCAACAGGCATTTGTGCCCAGTTAAAACTAGGTTTGCAAAGGTGGTAAACAGCGCCCCTTTAGCTGCTATTTACCACTGACCGAAACCTCTAAAACTGCTGCTGCCCCCATATACAGGGGGAACCCCCTCATTTGCATGGACACCGTGTTACGTTAGCACTCCGGTGCTAAGGAGTATAGCCCATTCTACAAGGGTCTGAATATAGGCCCCACTCACAAACCAGTTGCAAAACCAAGCTAGTACAAACCAACACCACTTAGCACCTGTGCTAACTTTTTAATATCTGTCCCAATCTGGTATCCTCCATCAGAACTTGTGGACACACCATGGGGCTTAGCATGATCAGTACTGGTAGAATAAGCACATCATGCTCTCCTTCACAGTAATACAATCTAAGTGACTTGTCAGCACACAGAGGTCCCCTGTGGCTCAGTCTATCTGTTGCATCATCAGAGGGTTGGTGACATGGGACACTGGGACATATAGTAGGTAAACATAGCAGACAGAGGGTCGCAGTATCAAGCAAATAAAAAATGTAATTACAAAATAGTAAGTACATTAAAAAAATTGACTCTCACTGTGTTTTTCATAATTGGGACCTAAAAGTCCTGCTGCATTACTGCAGAGGTTAGGATTCCCCTTTAAAATATGTTTGCTAATTTATAAGGCCCTACATGGGTTATGTCCTGGTTAGCTGTTAGATGTCTTGCACCCTTATGTGCTGCCAACCTTTCTTCTCTGCACCGAGGTGGGCCTCTTAGCTGCACCGAGGGCTGAGCCGAAAACCTGAGGAGACTGGGCCATTGAGGTGGCAGGCCCAATCTTGTGGAATTAGCTCCAGACTGTCCTCACACAGGTCCCAGTGGTGGCAGCCTTTAAAGATGTATCGGAGGACCTTTTTACTCAGTCAAACCTTTGGGGATCAAAATATCTTCTACTTTATGCCCCTCCCTGCACAATCTGTATGAGTTTTGTGTTTTAACTGCTGATTTATGATAATTACATGCCTGTTTATTGACTAATTGTAATTCTTGTACTTTTGTACTGTAATGCACTCTAGGTCTCTGGTGAAGGATGTTGCTAGAAATAAAACCTACTACTTCTCTCAGAGGGTGAAGAACCTAACGAACAGCCTAAAAGTATAGAAAGTACTCATGAATATGTACTGATGATCTGAACGTATATGCGTTCCCACTGTGCTACACTGTATGACTGTGTCTATGTCTGTATTCTTTGTTACAGCGTAACGTTTATCCTGTGATTCATTTTGTTTTGTTTCTTTTTAAACTCAAATAAAAATTAACTGCAAAGTATAGACAATAGGTATGAAGACAATGTAGGCCTTCAAGGTACTATAAGCCTGAGGAAATTTCAGATTTCTGAGGGAATCACAGGGTACTGTGGGTTGCAGGGTTGCTCAGATATCTGATGCCAAATATAGAATCATTGGATTCCAATCCATTTTTAAGATTTCAGTTTTATGCCCCTCCCCAAAAAAAAATCCAGAAATTATTTTCAGATACAGAATCAGAATCTGATTTTTGCATCTGAATGTAGTTCTGTAAAAAACTGCCCCTTCCTCATACCTTATACAGCTGGTGCTGCTGAGTGCCAGCTACGGGATGTAGGTGCTACTGGTGGAAGGGCTTTTGAACAGTGGACACCTTGGAGGCAGGGGACTCAGGGGTCATCTTTTATGGACTGGCTGCTAGTTGGCAGTAGTACTGATGGATTTGGACAACAAATGGGACTGGAGTGGACAGAGTGGACCTCGGCTGAATAACTTTTATGCTGCCTCAGCCACAGTGACCCCAGCCAGTTGGTAAACGGAGGGCAGCAAGGGTGGGGTGTGTGTTTTTGTGAGAGTTACTGGGTGGAGAAGGTTTTACTTTATGGTTAAATGGTGTTGAATGCAGAACTGGAACTTCCATTTCCACCTCAGATTTCATTCCTATGTCTTAATCGGAGGCAAAACAGAATCAGAGTCAGAATCAGAAATTTCTATATTCTGACTAGGTAAAGACACAATGGAGTCCATAAAATGTGAGCACCTTTACTGGGTAGTACAAGGGGTAGGGAAATTCTTATAGTACAGAATTTCACATCACACTTATTCATTCCTGCTATTGAAGCTGTGGGTTAGACGGACAGAATGAACCTAATGTTCTTTCCAACCTTAAATTAGTGTTACTCTGTAATTACACACACATAACCCAATACACCCAAATCAGACTCAACCTATCTAATAGGTAAAGCACTATGTCTGTCCAGACCTGTAAAGGGTTACCCATGGTATGAACAGAATGGTTTGAGGATCAACAAAAGCAGCAGATATAGGGCCTGAGGAAAAAATCCTCACATTACAGTTCACTCCAGTTTAGAAAAGGCAGTAATTAAATGTAGCACTTACCTGCTTCTGGGTGAACATAGAGAAGGGATCTGGAAAACATACTTTAAATGGGGCTGCTGTAAAATAAGAATAAAGAGAGTGGTCAAAAAGGATCCATAGTTCTTGAGAAAGAGAAGACAGATAGGACAAGTGAAAAGGTAAGTAATACTTATCTGTTGGGTTGAAGGGGGCTTTGTAAACCTGTTTAAAAAAAGAGTGAGACAGGTTAGTATAAGTGAAAGGTTTCAGAGAGCAGGAAAACCGGATATGCAGAGATATCCTAGCTGCCACCATCCTAGTGGGGAGGGGGGGTTCCATAGGAAAAATTATCCCAGCCATGAGGATAACACCAGCTACATTCTAGCCCCACATGGCCACCTACACCCCATCACCTATAAGTGCTCCTGGGAGACCTGTCCTATTTCAGCAGCAGTTTAGGCTACATAGTTACAAGGTGGCCTAGGCCAAGGTGTCGGGACTGTGCAGTCTCCAGGGGCAGACAGGGGCCAGGCTGTGGGAGGGACAAAGGGAGGATTAAAAGAAAAACTCTGCATTCCCTTTAACTGGGTATTGTGTATTTTTAAAGATATGTATTTTATACTGTAATTTATTTACCCAGGATAGATCTAATTTTTAATGTCATCCTGCTTTTAAACACTAATTCCTACAGTTGAGTAAACTACAGGTTAAGTGATTGGCTGACAGTCACACAGTATAAAAAATACTTTAAAATGAACACTGTAAAATTAACAGTACATAAAAAACATAAAATCCATGTCAGACATTAGTGGTGTGGGCTAGTTCTCTTTCACAAAATGGTATTTACACACAGCCACATTTTCTACAGCTAATGTCAATATTTTGTTAAGATGTGCTCCTGATTTTAGCCTTTTGTCCCAGACTGTTTTTAGCTTAAGTGGCATGGGGTTGAGAAAGTAAATTATCTAATAACATAGACCCCAAGCTTCCAACATACTGTATACTGACAGTAGCATTACAAATACTACATTTGAATGCAAAACATGTAGGAGAAAGCATCAGGTGCCCCCTCACCCACACATAAACACATGTTGTAGTATCTATGTATTGGTATACATTCAAATAACTGCAGTCACACACATTTCTTAATCTAAATGTTCAGTTTCTGTCAGACAAAATTAAAAAAAAAGCAGTAAAAACAAAGCATGCACTAATTAAACATATGCAGCAAGTAATGAATCTCTGTATGAGTGCAGTCTGACCCTGCACAGCAGTTAGAAAACTAGCTACACAAAAAATATAATGCATTTAAGCTAAGAGACTCTCTAGAGCTACTCCTAGATTAATAAACACCTTTCTGAGTTAAACTTTTTACTAAACTGAAGAAAAAGATACCTGATCATCTCTGCAGAATATTTTCTATAGACAGGTCTAACAAAGCAATTCCAGCACAGTTCTCAGAAAGCAACTCCAACAGCCAAGACTGGTTTCAAAGTAGTGGTGATCTAGGAAGTGCATCACTCTTAGAGTATCATATCCCGCCTAAAAGCCAAGGGGTTATGGGAAATGAAGTTTTTTTCTGAGTAGCTTTTAAGGCAACAGACAAGTGATTAGTTTTTCAAGATGTTCCAAATTATTTATACAAAAAAATGGGGGTCATAAGGATGATTGTAAAAGGCTTGGGATGCTGACAGACTCACACACAAAAGCTTCTTCTTCCAACAGCTTCTTTATTGGAGAATTCCAACATGAAGTAAGGAAATGGCAAAAAGAAATAAAAGGCGGACTGGATTCGTCATACAAAAGAAAATTAAAATTCACAGGCTTCCCATAGACATAGCAGGTCACCAATAATAATTAGCAGCTTCATAGTGGTCCCAGACACAAACACTAGAGCACTAGCTAGGGTGTAAGCACTTCAGCACCCTCAGAACAACTGACTTCTCTCCTGAGAAAGCTGCTATATATACTATAAGGCTATTCCTGATAGGCTAAGGGCCTGTCATTCAAACTGTATAATATAATCTTTACTTAAATAAACTTATTTTCTCTACAAGGTTTATTTTAAATGATGCTTCTCAGAAACACTTTATGTTTAAGCTTTAGACACATTTAATATATTTTGGGACACAAACTCTGGTTTGGGGATTTAGTCCCTCTCCATTGTTCTTCCTCTATAAAACAATAGAAAACATGGCGCTGACCTAGGAAGTGAGGCTGCTACACAGAGGCCCTTTTCTTTTGGAGCAGGTAAAACCCTTTTTCTCTTAATTCACCTCAATATCTATATTTCATTTAGTCTCCTTTATGGAGCATTCGTAGTAACCAAAAAAATGTGCACTGTCAGTATAAATCATTTAGCAGGCTGTCTACTAAGACAGAGCGTTTGGTCAGCGTTCCCCAAAACATGAAAAGGATTCCAAAAAAGGCGCAATAGCGCAAAAGAAGCAGATAGCATCTTAGCTTGCTGTATTTTAGCAATTTTAGCTGTTTTAATTGGCGTTTGGAAGAGTTGTGATCCTTACGGGCTGTGCGACAGTGTGCACGTCCGTGCAGCTCGCAAGGAACGCCGCAATAGCGTAAAACGCTAGCTCTAAAAATCTTTGGGCACAATATTACAGGAAAAGCTATCGCAGCTTTTCCAATACAGAGAACCAAACCAGAGGGCAATCCTAAGACACGAAAGGGTGATTCAAGGGCTTTTCAGTGTTTAAAGCCCTTCAAACCTTTATTAAAGCATTTAAAGCTACAGCTTTAGAAAAACAGAGGCAGAAGCATTCCTTCACTTTCAGAGGGGAACCAAATATAAACGCGACTGGGGGGGGTTCAACAAACAATCAAACAAACGACATAAAGCACAAGGGAGACAGAAATAAATAATGCATAGGTGGCCAGGCCATGCAGGACAAGAGACAAGACTACATATAATGCAATATACACAAAGCAACGACACAAAAGGAGAGGACCTAGTCGCAGTGTTATTTCAGTATCTCCCTCTCAACATAGAAACCAAATGGGGATGTACGAAGGTTGTTACACCCTATGACATTCTCCTCCCCACTCAAGAAAAAAAATAGTTCAAAATAGTTTGTTTGAATACATAATATTTTTTTTTTTTTTAAATAAAGTACAGATCTCTTATACGCAAGAGATGGAGCCAAAGCCCACCCGTTCCTTAGGCTCCACCTCGGGGTCCCAATTATAATCCACTTTTACTCCAGGAAACACTATTTCTCCATTCCCTGGTGTAAAAGAAAGAGGGAAAAAAAATTATTTACTTTGTTCTCATGCTATACCCTGAGGTCTGTCTTTAACTATCGTTTGGTTATTGTCATATCCATATCTGGACAGAAAGTCTGCGTTTTTATGTTCTGCCCCTTTTCTATGCTTTATTTTAAGACGATATGGCTGCAATGACAAGTACCACTGCATTATGCGGGGGTTTTTATCTTTCATAACATTGAGCCAGCATAGTGGGTTATGGTCTGTCCATAATTCGAATTCTGTACCCCATAGATAATATCACAGGGCTTCAATAGCCCAGCGTATTGCTAGACACTCTTTTTCAATGGTAGAATATCTAGTCTCCGTTCATGCAGCTTCTTGCTGATATATATGACAGGATGCTCTTCCCTTCAATTATTTGTGACAAAACTGCCCCATGCAAAATTTGAGGCATCAGTCTGAAGTATAAAAGGGAGGTAAAGTCAGGGTTATGTAACACAGGTGAGGAACATATTAATGCTTTAATGGTAGAAAATGCTTCCTCACAAGCAGGGGTCCAAATCACTTTATCAGGGTGTCGCTTTTTTGTTAAGTCAGTAAGGGGTTTAGCTATTATAGTGAAATTCGGGATAAATCTCCTATAATAGCTAGCAAGTCCTAAAAAAGACCTAACATCCTTTTTCATTTTTGGTGAAGGACTGTTAGCTATTGCTTCAATTTTAGACTTAATGGGTTTTAATACACCCCCTCCTATTTGGAATCCCAAATATTCTGTCTCTTGTATAGCAACTGAACATTTAGATGGGTTGATGGTAAAACCTGCAGATGTTATAGCACCTAATACAGTGGCTAAGTGTTGTAAATGATCAGCCCAGGTATTACTAAAAATGACTACGTCGTCCATATAAGCAGCACTGTATTTAACATAAGGTAAAAGTAATTTATCCATAACTCGCTGGAAAGTCGCTGGAGCCCCATGGAGCCCAAACGGCATAACAGTGAAATGAAAGAGGCCAATAGGGGTACTGAAGGCAGTTTTTTCCTTGTCATTAATATCTAAGGGAATCTGCCAGTACCCTTTAGTCAAGTCAAGTGTTGTAATATACTGGGCTTTTCCTAGATGGTCAAGTATATCGTCAATGCGTGGCATTGGATAGCTATCAAATTTTGATATTTCATTTAATTTTCGAAAATCTAAGCAAATCCGAACCCCTCCTTCCTTCTTTCCAAGTACTACAACCGGGAAGTTCCACTCACTGTGAGAGGGTTCTATGATTCCTAGTTGTTGCATTTTACCCAGTTCCTGTTCCACCTCGCTTCTTAAGCGTTCAGGTATCCTATATGGCCTTTGCCTAACTGGAGATTTCTGTATGGTATTAATACGGTGTACTACGCCCTTAACTCTCCCAGGTTTCCCTGTAAAGTATTTTTCAAAGGGTTGTATACAGTTTGAAGTTCTGCTTTCTGTTGACTGGTAAGCAAGAGTATTAATTTTCAACTCATTAATTCCTTCAGGCGTAGATTCAAACCGCTGGTATACAAATCAAGTTCACTGGCGGAATTTCAGGATGTATGTAACCTACAAGTAGTCTTTTCTTTCTACCCATTTCTTTAAAAATTAACATGGTATATATTGTTTTTCTTTTTATCTGGTAAAGGCCACTTGATAGGTTACAGGTCCTGTCCGTTTAGTAATAGTATATGGTCCTTGCCAAGTCATATATAGTTTATTATCTGAGGATGGTAATAACAACAAAACTTTGTCCTCTTCTTGAAATTCTTTGTTTCCTGTTCCCTTATCATAGTATAATTTCTGGACACCTTGCTGTTTGATATTAGTCTGGTGGGCAATCCCAATATATTAGCTATCTTATTCCTAAGATGGCAAATATAATCATTAGGGACCTGACCGGGGTTGTTTGCCCTTCTTCCATTTTCCTTCATAAGATCTAATGGACCTCGTGGATTACGTCCATACAGGAGTTCGAAGGGAAAACCCAGTGGATGCTTGAGGTACTTCTCTATAAGCAAACATTAAATATGGTAATAGTATATCCCACCTCGGCCTTCTTCCTGACAGAATTTCGTAGCATTTTCTTGAGGTCTGATTGAATCGTTCAACCAGTCCATCAGTTTGAGGATGGTAGGGGGTGGTATGTATGGCTGTAATTCCTAAAATATTGTACAGCCTTTTTAATAATGTAGAACAAAAATTGCTACCCCTGTCTGTCAGGATTTCCTTTGGTATGCCTATTCTACTGAATAGTTTGCCCAGTTCTTCCGCTATTTTTTGTGCAGTAACCTTGCGTAAGGGTATGGCTTCTGGATACTTGGTTACATAGTCACAGATTACCAATATGTATTGATTACCCTTCGAACTTTTAGGAAGGGGTCCCACAATGTCCATAGCTATCCGTTCAAAAGGTGTGGTTATTAGGGGTATAGGCATTAAGGGAACTTTATCTTTTCTCCCCAGCTGAGCAACTTTTTGGCATTCTGGGCAACTTTTACAATATTCTGCCACCTGCTCATGAATACCTGGCCAGAAGAACCGATACAAGAAACGTTTTAGTGTACGGTCTCTACCCATGTGTCCAGCCAATGGTATGTTATGAGCTAGATCTATCAGTTGTTGCCTATATTGTTGTGGTACTAACAACTGATTCACAACCTCACCACTCTTTGGATTGACACAAACTTTATACCATAGACCATTATACATTTTATAGTTCATAGTTCCTGTAGTATCAGTCACCTGAGAAAAACAGTTCTGTAAACTAGGATCATGTTGCTGTGCAGTTCTAAAGTTTATCATTGACGTCTCAGAGTCTTTATCAGTTTTACTTTCCTTTTTGCCCCATTGAGTCCATTCATGCTTTTCCCTTCTTTTCTGGGCTTTGGATTTTGTTTTCGTCTTGGATTCTTCAAATATTTCATCAGCAAAAGGAAATACCTGACCCAGCTTCCCCTTAGCTTGAGATCGAGTAACTACCGCTGCAACATTACCAGTTAATAGGTTCTGAAAGTCAGGATAATCATGCCCAATAAGTATAGGGACAGGTAGTTGAGGTACAGCACCTACCCGCACAGTATGTGTTCGACCTTGTATGGTTATATCTAAATTATAAAGAGGGTAATGGTGGGTATCTCCATGGATGCAGACTACCTCAGTTCCTTGTGGCATTTGGTCAGACCTTGGGTTCAGTAGGGCTGTCTGTACTAAAGTCTGTCTGCTGCCTGAGTCCAGAAGGCCACATACTATGGTGCTCCCCAATTTGAACAGGCAACATATATTGTCCCCAGTTGGCCAATGCTAAATGGGAGGTCTCAGTCTTCTTCTTGGGACAAAACCTTGCAATATGGCCCTTTCCTCCACACTCCCAGCAGATAACATCTGGATTATTAATTCGAGGGGTTCTTGGAGTGACTTTAGTACCTGAAAAGGGAGGGAACATAGGAGCTTTAGTTGTGCTCCCTGGTCGGGGAGATAGGGGGTTGGTGTCCAGGTAACATGGTTCCTTTAAGCCGTGCGGGTCGGGCTGCAATAAAGTCCTCTGCTAAGTGAACTGCTGCATCAGAAGTCTCGGGTCGGTGTTCTTTAACCCAAAGTTGGACTTCTTGAGGTAAAATCTTAATGAATTGTTCCATCACAATGGTTTCCAAAATCTGGTCCACCGTCCAGATAGTAGGCTGTAACCATTTTCGACATAAGTCTTTTAGTCGAATGTAAGCATCTTGTGGGTTGTCAGCAGCATGGTATTTATAAGTCCTGAACCTTTGACGATATGTTTCAGTATTTATGTCGTAATGTTTCAAGATAGCAGCTTTAACCTGATCATAATCATTTACAAAGGCAACCTCCATGTGACTATATGCAAGCTGTGCCTTCCCAGTAAGATAGGGTGCTAAGCGGATCACCCACTGGTCTCTGGGCCATGCGCATGCTGTTGCCACCCTCTCAAAAGTTGTAATGTACGCCTCTATGTCATCACTCTCCATAAGTTTAACCAATTTGATATCTTTATAATTGCTAGCTGGCTGTTCTGGAGCCCTGGACACCCCCAAAGTTTGTATAGCCCTTAATGTGTCTGACCATCTGGCTTCATACTCCTTTTTATCCCTCTCTCTTTGTTTTTCTAATTCCATTTGATGCATACATAGCCATCTTACCAACTCATGGGTCTCTAGAGGGGGTACGTCTTCTTCCGCTCCACCACCAGAAGCTTGCAATTCGGGTTCTGCTTCCATCTCAGACACGGGTTTTGCTTCCTTTTTTCTTACAACTGGTCCCAGTCCAGACAGTATAGGCAGTTGGTAAGCTGCTGTAACTGAACGAGTAGCTACTCCTGGATAGGTTTCATGTTCCACCTTCTCTTTCTGAATATGTAGAGTCAGTCAACTGGAGTCTTACACAGACGCCCTAGTTGGATGTAGTCCCAACCAGAATCCCACTTCTGACACCAGTGTAAAAGGCTTGGGATGCTGACAGACTCACACACAAAAGCTTCTTCTTCCAACAGCTTCTTTGTGAGAATTCCAACATGAAGTAAGGAAATGGCAAAAGAAATAAAAGGCGGACTGGATTCGTCATACAAAAGAAAATTAAAATTCACAGGCTTCCCATAGACATAGCAGGTCACCAGCAATAATTCGCAGCTTCATAGTGGTCCCAGACACAAACACTAGAGCACTAGCTAGGGTGTAAGCACTTCAGCACCCTCAGAACAACTGACTTCTCTCCTGAGAAAGCTGCTATATATACTATAAGGCTATTCCTGATAGGCTAAGGGGCCTGTCATTCAAACTGTATAATATAATCTTTACTTAAATAAACTTATTTTCTCACAAGGTTTATTTTAAATGATGCTTCTCAGAAACACTTTATTTATGTTTAAGCTTTAGACACATTTTAATATATTTTTGGGACACAAACTCTGGTTTTGGGGGATTTAGTCCCTCCTCCCATTGTTCTTCCTCTATAAAACAATAGAAAACATGGCCGGCTGGCCCTTAGGAAGTGAGGCTGCTACACAGAGAGCCCTTTTCATTTGGAGCAGGTAAAAACCCTTTTTTCTCTTAATTCACCTCAATATCTATATTTCATTTAGTCTCCTTTATGGAGCATTCGTAGTAGCTTAAAAAAAATGTGCACTGTCAGTATAAATCATTTAGCAGGCTGTCTACTAAGACAGAGCGTTTGGTCAGCGTTCCCCAAAACATGAAAAGGATTCCAAAAAAGGCGCAATAGTGCAAAAGAAGCAGCTAGCATCTTAGCTTGCTGTATTTTAATTTTAGCTGTTTTAATTGGTGTTTGGAAGGTTACGATCCTTACTGGGCGCAATGAAATAGTCGTACATTCACAGCTAAAGGAACGCCGCAATAGCATAAAGCACGCTAGCTCAAAAAATCTTTGGGCACAATATTACAGGAAAAGCTATCGCAGCTTTTCCAATACAGAGAACCAAACCAGAGGGCAATCCTAAGACACGAAAGGGTGATTCAAGGGCTTTTCAGTGTTTAAAGCCCTTCAAACCTTTATTAAAGCATTTAAAGCTATAGCTTTAGAAAAACAGAGGCAGAAGCATTCCTTCACTTTCAGAGGGGAACCAAATATAAACACGACTGGGGGGGGTTCAACAAACAATCAAACAAACGACATAAAGCACAAGGGAGACAGAAATAAATAATGCATAGGTGGCCAGGCCATGCAGGACAAGAGACAAGACTACATATAATGCAATATACACAAAGGAACGACACAAAAGGAGAGGACCTAGTCGCAGTGTTATTTCAGTATCTCCCTCTCAACATAGAAACCAAATGGGGATGTACGCTGGTTGTTACACCCTATGACAATGATTATACAAGGTTTATCTTAGAGTACTGACTCTGTGTAACCATTTACTTACCTAGGGTTGTCAAACAAAGATGAAGGATCTCATTTTCAGTGAACTCCTGCATTTTCTGCTCAGTTTTCCAGAAGTTGAATAGAGCCTAGGATGATCAAATATGATTACAATGAACAAGAAGCTACTGTGGCAGGCCTGAAATATTTAATCACACCCTTGGGGTGTAATGTGGCACAAGGTGAAGCCAAGTGCCACATGCCCCTAGGGTGTGATTAACATATGGATAATGCAACCCATCGGAGTACCTTATTGCTTTTTTAGCAATGTAAATAAAAAAAAATTCAAACTAGCTGTTTACATTTTTTTGTTAATAATTATATATGATTTTATATTTAAATAGTCCTTCTGCTATCTGGCCATCAGTCCACAGTCAGCTTGAGTTCAGGTTGCAGATGTTCAAAGACATCTTTGCTGCTGCAGAACTACTGTATAACAGCACATCAAGAATGGCTGTGCATTTGGCAAAAGTGTATGTCAGTTCATGACATCATGCAGACCTCAATATTGGCTAGCCAGCGAGTTAGTCTGACTAGGCAAATAAAACAAAATGTCATTTTAATGTGACTGTATGGTTAAGGTTAAAGGTTTTGATGCCAATATTGATCTGTAAACCACACTATTGCCATGGCAACAGGGACTGTGTTGTCATCATAGAGTGGACAGTTTGAGCGTAGTACAGGGATGACAACAACATTGTTTCTATGACAGTTGTCATGGCAACAGCCAATGTATCTTAGTGAGTTTTTTTTCACGCCGCATGCTCTACCCCCTAACACTGACCTCCCCATCTTAACCAGCTACTATTCCTGCAGTTGGACCAGCCTCCTTACCATTCTCCCTGTAGCTGAACCACTACCATCCTACACCTCGATCACCCTCAACCCCCAAAACTCCCTGCAACTTGTACAGCCCCAAGTCCAGTATCCCCCCAGCTGACTACTCTCTCTGTAGATAGAACTCTCCCCCCACCACTGATTCCCCTTCCAGACTCCTGACCAGGCTCCCCACTCAAACCTCTCTCAGTTGTTATCACTGGTAGTAGAGTAATGGTTGGTAATAGAGGTAGTGGGAGACTGCAGAGAGAGCGAGGGTGTTGGACCAAACTATGGAGAGACTGAGGGTGTTGGGAGAGCTGTGTGATGAGAGGGCCTGGATGAAGGAAGTGGTAAGGGGAGTTAGTGTTGGGTTGTGGATGGAGGGGTTACTGTGGAGGGAGTTGTGGAAGGATGTGGAGGGAGGGAGGGAGGGCAGAACAGTGTCAAGGGCCATGGAAGGTGGTGGGGTTAGTATCTGGGACTGTGTAAGAAGGATTAGCTAGTGTCAGGCAACAAAGGGAAGGGAAGGAGGTTAGTGTCTGGGGCTGTGCAGGCCTGTGGAGGGAAAGTATCTGGAAAGCCCATATGGGCTGGGTTGCTGGATGTGTCATGGGTCAGGGAGGTGGTGTCACTGGGGGGCCATTCAGGGAGTGTGTGTGTCAGGGATATGATGGGATTTTAACTGATCAGGGGGTGATGGGGATGTCATGGTTGCTCTAGATGACAAGTGTTATTGGCCAGATGAAGGGCTGTGAGGGGGTGCTGGGGGGCTGTGAAAGGAGTGCAGGTGGCATGAGAGAGGGAGTTTGGTGGGCTGTAAAGAGAGGGAACATCACGTGTTGGGGGTAATGTACCAGCTTAACCCCCACAGCTGGAACCCCCTTCCCACAGACCAAGCATCTCCAGCAGCTGGACCCCCTGAAGAAGATACTGTCTTTGTGCTTCCACCGCACATCTGGAACTCCCTTTCACAGAGAGGGTTTGGTGGGATGTAAAGGGAGTCTGTGTCAAGGGTTAGGGGCCAGTGGACCAGCCACACACCATCATAGCTGGAAGCCCCCTTCCCATACATCCCTTCAACCTACTGACTGAGTGTATCCCCCAGTAGGGACCCCCCCCTTTCCACAGACCTGCCAATCCCCCTGAAGCAGACCTCCCCAGAACAGACTATTTCTGTGCCCCCTACACATTAGGAACCCCCTTCCACACACACCCCCTTGCAGCTGACTCCTCAAAACAGCAGAACCAAGCTTAGAAGCACTCTCACAGTGAAAATGCACACAGAACCAGGCAAAGAATCATAGGTAATCCATAATCTCATAGTAACATAGTACTTGATGGCAGATAAGGACTGTTTGGTCCACCTAGTCTGCCCCTATCCACAGTATATGGTTAGGGCTTATTGTGCATAGAAAATGGTGGCTTTCAAAATCATGTTGTAGGACAGTTCAAAGGTCATTGAAAGTTTTTGTAGTATTGTTCTGACATCGCAATGATACTACAACAACTTCTCCCCATTGACCTGCTACCTGATTGGCTGAAACAGCACTCTTCACACGAAAAAAGACTAACATGGTGGTGCTGCTTAGCAAGCAGTGAGAC
Organism: Neoceratodus forsteri; assembly: GCA_016271365.2. Taxonomy (NCBI): domain Eukaryota; kingdom Metazoa; phylum Chordata; order Ceratodontiformes; family Ceratodontidae; genus Neoceratodus; species Neoceratodus forsteri. The sequence goes on from CM057450.1 coordinate 1,398,406,861, forward strand.
AAACGCTTCAAAGACGGTTTGGACATGGGCTGCTGTAATCTGATCTGTTTTTCCAAACTATCAATTTGTCCGTTTCCTTTTTTTTTAGATCACTGTCATTATTAATCTTCGGGGTCAGGAGCAGAGCGGGACTGCAGTGAGGACAGGTAGAGTGAACAAAAGGTATGAAGTCTTGTGAAATGAAACTTTCAAAATTTTCTGGAAACTGTATACTATATAAAAAAGTGTATAAGTGATCATACAGAAGGCTATGTTTTTATCTCAGGGATGAGATACTGTCATACAGCCCTCTAGAACTTCGCTCTCAAGTCTGTATGACATCATCACATTCCCTCGATGGAAACATAGCCTTGTTCTGTATGGTCACCCATACAAAATTCTATATATTACTGGTGAAGGTACACAGCAAAGGGTAGGAAATGTGTACGGGGTGGGGGACCACAGTCCAGACATCTCTGTGCTTTGCTCAATTGTAGCTTCTTTAGGGGTCTCCTTATAACAGACTGGCAGTGACCCCACATTCACACAGCTAGGGCCTGGAACCCTTCTTTTCACTGACCAGTAAGCATCCCACAGCTGGACCCCCCCTTCCCACAGACCAGCAACCCCATGCACCTGACACCCTAAAGGAGAAAACTGGTGCTGCCCAGAGTCTGATGAATGGCAGACAGGACCCCCACCCTGACTCACAGCATTCTTGATGAAGGACCAATTGTGCTGTGTTGACAGCCATGAAACTGGCAGGTTTTTTTTTGTTTGTTCATTTGTTTGTTTTTTTAATGTAAAAATGCCATGAAGAGTGAGCAGGCCACCGAAAACATGTGGATATCAATGGTCCACTTCTGGGCCTTTTCATCCACAATATCCCAGCTCTCTTTATGTACTCACACTAGGTGGCTGTATGGGGCATTGCAATTCTAGTCTTTTCTTCTAGTTCTGTGTCTTCAGTCACAGAACTAGAAGGAAAGACTGGAATGACAACACCTCATCACAGAAAACGTAAAGTGCACCACCATATTGTGAATATCAAGACTCAGAAACAGCCCATTGACATCCACATGGTATAATGTGTTGCGTTCAGTCTCCCTGGTATTAACCACTTAAATAAACAGAGTTTTTCATTCAAGTTCTATAAATGTGTCAAGGAGTGAAGCGGGAGTAGAAGTTAATGGTGAGAGCTGCTTGCTAGTGGTGAGTTTTCTGTTCTTTAGGTCTTTGCTGTGAATTTGTGTTGGTGAAGTTTCCCTTCTCACGTTAATTAGCACATCTCCACTGCAGATCATTCAGTGTAGCTGGATAGGGGTGTGTGCAGTAAAATTACTCATCCCCTAAAATCACTATCTAGCATTGGCAAACCAGCAGAAAAATAACATTTTTGTGTATAGATGCAAAACAGTTAATGACAGGAGAATCAGTAAAGAATTTAGCAAATGCACAAGTATTCTTGATCAAAGCATTACTCAATTTATGTAACATGATGGATTACTAACTAATATTCCTTATTTTCCGAGTGTTAAAGTTTACAAATATTAGTGATGGTCCAGAGTGGAGGGAGCAGGTTGGTGTGGGAGCATGGTCGGTCCTAGTGGCACATCCTTCACAACATGTGGCAGGATCAGGCAGCAGCCAACTCCCAGAGATGGCCACCAGTACTTTGAGCCTCTTAGTCATAGGAGTGAGTGTGCACCTAATGTAGAACAGCTGTGCCAGTAGCAGTTTCTAGTAGTAGGTGTATAGAAAGTAGTAGGTCCTGCTACCACAAGTGATTAAGATGCTACTTGGAACAGATGATGGAAGATGGTTTGAGTGGCCATGATTCATTTGCACTGGTGATTGGGGGGCCATGTAGCAGCAGAATCCCAAACTAAGGAAGTTTTAAAACTATTTTTTCTTTGTAAAGCTGTCTCCCATACTCTGACCCCTCCCCCCCAGCAGGAAGCATGAAGCAGCAGACAGTGATGGCAATGCATGTGGCACAGCGATGGCATTAAAAATGGCACAGTCCAATTACTGCAGGACATGTGGCACAGTGCCATGACAACAGCATACATGGCATAGTGCAGTGAAGGCAGCACATATGGCACAATGACAGCAGTACATGCTACACAGTGATCGAAATACAGTACAGATGGCATTGTGCAAAGACAGAAGTGTACATGACACAGATGTTTGACTTTTAGTAACAATTTTATGGACTGATTTAGCCTCTGTACCATGTCAAGGTGGTCACCCCCACAGAGAACCATGCTTGAGCCCCCTCAGCCATGGTTCTAGATTCTAAGTCTCCCATGCCCCCCTTCCCCAGCACAGGCCTCATGCTACACTGACCCCTGACCTGGGTAGCTGGATCCAGTGGCTAGAAAAGCACCACACACACAAGTACCATCCCTGGAGCAGGATTACACCCATCGTCAGACCAGCCTCTCCCCTACCTGGAGCTGGCTGTCCTTGCAGCCCACAGACAATCCACCCCATAGGGATGAACACAGTGTTAGATGTACACAGGGCACAGCACAGTGGCAGCAGTACATGTGACACACACAGCAACAGCAGTGTATATAGAAAAGTGCAGTGGTGGCAGAGCACGTGGCATAGTGCAGTCCCTCCACTTGACATGTAACAGATCTGCCCCAGGTGAGTGGCAATGCCAGCAGTTATCGTGGCTGAGAAGCTCAAATTATTTGAGTTTAGCAGGTGTAAGTTGTCACATGTGCATGAGCTTATTCTGAATAAGCAAGCTTCTTGAATCCAGGAAAACTTTATGAATACGAGACCATAGGCAAGACCAGAGGGGCTCTGAAATCTCCTTCCCTAATGTCTGAAACTATTTTGCCCTAGCACACTCAGAGGGTCAGGGGGCCCATGGATAATGGCCTTATAAATCAGGCCCACCTTATCCTTCGGAGTCTTGAGCCAGGAAAGGAGCACCTCAGGGAGTGACACCAGAATGTTGCTGCAGGATTTTTTTGCAGGAGCCTGCAATGGCACTGCAGATTTTCAGATACTTCAAGAAGTCACTCTTGAGCAGATCAAAGCACCTCTGAAGGTTCTGAAAGGAGTTGATGTACATAGTAGCCATGGCCTTCCCATGTTTCACAGTTTATTAGCTGGCTACCAATCCTAAGCATGGGATTCGCCCACAAGGGTGTCAAAGCTGCTGAAACAAGAGGGGTATGTACCCAGGTCTCTAACTTTTTTTGTGCCTTAACTGTGGAAGTCACCACCGGGCATTTCTTACCTAAGGAGGGGAAGGAGGAGAAGAAGTGGGCAGCAGGAGTCCTGGACAGGTTAACATAAAGTTCAGTGGCCACACAGAAAGAGGGTCTAGAAGGATTAGGAGGAGATAACCATGGCAGAGCTTAGCACCCCTGAATGTAATGTAGTAGGCCTGAAAAAGCCCCAACCTCTGTATTTCCAGCTAGCCTTGAGCTTATTTCTAATACAATGAGGGGCTTCTCTTTGCAAAAAAGGAAGCTACCCATAAGGGCTTCAATCTTAGAAAATCACAAGTGTGGTACATGGTGCACCAAGTGGGAGAGGCAATGGATAATCCAGGGTACAGGTATTATCTTGAGTGCCATAATTTTCACCACCAGAAAAAGGTTCAGAAGTTTCCAGCAATCACAGTCATGTTTCAACTTGTGCAACAAATGGGTGAGGTTATCAGACATAATACTGATCATATCCAAGCTGATGTGAATCCCAAGATATTTGATTCCCTGGGGGCACCACTGCAACCCCCGGGAAGCAACCATCACTGGAATATAGGTACCATTCAGAGGAGGCACCTCCATCTTGGTAGGGTTGGTTTTAAGACCTGAAATACCTCGGAAGTCCTGCAGAACACCAAGAAAAGTTGGGATCCCTTTAACCTCATTCTGGGGTAGAACAAGGCAATTATCAGCATATAACAGAGCACAGCAGTCCTTCCTGCCAATTTGTGTGCCCCTTAAATCCAGATGCTGCTGAATGGTGATTGGCAGTGGTGCAATAGCCAGAACAGACAGTATCAGGGATAGGGGAGAGCCCTGATGCATGCCCCAGTGCAACAGGGATGGCCGGGAAAGATTTGAGTTAGTAAGTACCTGAGCTAAGGGCTGCATGTACAGAGTTTTAATCCGGACCCCAAATTGAACCAAAGCCCATATGGGCCAAAATAGCATGCATGTATCCCCACACCACTGAATCGAAGGTGTTTTCAAAATCTATAGCCACGCCTGTGGCTGGATTGCGGGCAGCTGAAGCCAGGTGCATCAGAGACAAGAGGACCCTGTAGTGATCCAAACTGAGGTGCCCCTTGATGAAGCCCACCTGAAATGAATGAATAAGAGTGAGGAGGACACATTTCAGTCTTGTAGTTAATCCTTGGCTAGAATCTTAGTGTCAGCATTAATAAGCGAGATGGACTGCAACATCTTTGCCCTTCTTAGGAAGGACAGTGATGACAGCTTCCCACATCGATGGAGGGAGGGGTGACACAGGAATGGGATTCCTGAAAGAGGTTGAAGTATTGGAGATACTAGGCAGGAGACCATCTGGTATGAATCAGTTGGGATGCCATCCCCCCTCCGGAGCTTTGTGGGGTAGAGCAGAGATGGCAGCTGTAATTTCAGCAGTAGTAAGAGGAGTTTCCAACATCTCCTTATCGGCTACTGATAAGGTGGGAAGGGCCATGTGCTGCTCCAAAAACCGATCCAATATAGCCTATCACACAGGCCCCTGAGAAGAGTAGAGTGTCTCATAAAAGGAGCGCATAATTTGATTAACCATCTCTGGCTTAGTAAGAGGGTACTGGCTGAGTCCCACAGCCCATGAATATATCTGTCCAATTGGTGTTTCCACAGCCTGTATGACAAAAGCCTGTCAGCCTTCTCACCCTATTCCCAATATCTATGCCGTTGGCACAGGACTGTCACTTCGGCCTTCTGTGCAACTAGCAAATTAAGCTGCATTCAAAGAGATTGCACTTCCCTGAGCAGTGAGAGGGGCAGATGAGGAGGAGGAGGTCATTTCCTAAGCTCAGCCTGTTTAGCAGCCAGTGTAACCTCCAGGGATTTCTGCTTCTGCTCACATTTGTGCCTGCAAGCTTTGGCAAACCCCATAACACAGCCTCTCAGAATATCCTTGAAAGCTTCTGACAGAGTAGCCTTAGTAGTATCCCCATTATGACTAATTTCTAAAAAGTCTGCAACCTCCTGCTTCAACCATAGGTGGAAGTCAGGATCCTGTAGGAGAAGATGGGGGGTTGACCCTTCAGAAGGCAGATTTGGGAGCCAGAGGGCCCCAATCCACCAGCAGCTCCACTAGGGTATGATCAGAAAGGTAAGCAGGGGCAATGTGAGATGACTGCAGTATTAGGGAAGCTGGTGCAGAGGTCAGACAAAAATTAATTCTGCTGAATGTGAAATGTGTAACCAAAATGTATGATTGATCCAGAGCAGTGGGTTGCTGCAAGTGCCAGATTTCTGTTAGGGTGAAGATAGCCACTAAATCCCAAACTGCTACCTGTGTTCTGTGGTGGGATTTGGTGTTCCCCAAATTTCTATCAAGGTATACATCCACAGTAAGGTTAAAGTCCCACCCAGGAATATGGGGACTCTAAGAGCTGTAGGAATGAGCTCTGGTGGGAGTCATAAACGTCAAGACAATCATGATTAGGTCCATAAATGCTAGCCATAAGAAATGGCCCCTCCGTGGTGTGAAATTTGGTCACTGTCCAGTGGCCTACAAGTTCCTGTGGAAATGACCCAAGGAACCAGCAGAGTGACTTGTGAATAAGGATGGAGACCCCTGTCTTGGAGGTAGGAACAAAGCTGTGGCCCTCCAGTCCCACCTAGGCCCTATGAAGTTTGGAGGCCTCTCCAGAACAGAGCTTGGTCTTTGGCAGAAGTACAACTTTGTTACTATTGCTCCTAAGCCTGGAGAGGACCCACTTCCTTTTGACAGGAGAATTCAGCCTCTGACATTCCAGGAGGGATTAGCTAAGTGGGTCATTTAAACAAGGATGGCAACACAGTGTTGTGGAGGAGTGTGATAGGAAAAGGGCCCCCTGTGAGGAACCATAGGGGATGATGGCTGTGCCCCTGGCCTAAGAATAGAACATACCAGCAATTATTCTGCAAAGCAAAGTTAAAGAGAGTAAATAATTGAATTATAAATCCGAAACACCCAACAACACTTACAAGGCTGGACAGCACCTGGTGTAGAACTAGATAGGCAGTGAACCTTCTAGGAACACAAATAGGTACCAGTAAGCAAGAGAGTCAAACACCTCCAAGGTTTAGATATCTGTGGGGGGGGGGGGTTAACAATGACAAAAAGAACAGGAATGATTAAAAAACAGTAGAACATACAGTAGGCAATAACTATTCAGCAGGAAGCTTAGGAGAAAAAGCAATGTCTGAAACTTTGAAAAGTAGCACATCATTAGCAGTGTAAACAAAGTATCATGCTTAACTCTGGAAGTCGCTACCCAGCAACTCCATGGTTCCAGGATGAAGAAAGTGGGTAAACAAAAGTGAAGGAAGGGGGGCTGACATAGAGACCATGTAGGCAGCAATGTATGCACAGCATGAGGAACAAACACAAATAGAAGTGGGGTACAGGATCCAATTACCAGGGCAAGATCAGAAAGAACCAAAATGGTGGTCCCATAGGTGATACCATGCTGAAATCACAAGTGGCATTCTGCTTACTAAACTTAGTATGAGGAAGGCAGACCCAGCAGTGAGGGTGCAAACATCAGAGTGAACCATGGAGGTCAGCAGCACTAACAAACTCCCTTCATTCTCACTGGCCAACTCCAAACCGAAGTCTCTGTGAGGGAAAGAGGAAGAAGCAGGACCTTAGCAAATACACAGCAGCCCACTTGCCAGAAGCATCACTGATTCAACAACATTGCTCTGCCACCCCGAATCATCTGCCCCGGCCAGCAACAAACCCCAAGTGGAGCACATCTACAAAGAGGCAAGGTAACCAGGAGCCCACAAGAAAGGAACAAGGGGATATACCCAAGGACCTAAAATGAAGAGGAGGTCAAGGAAAACTCAGAGCCAGAGCTTGGGTGCCACATATGAGTGAAATGCCCAGCACCATGCAGTATACAGTAAGGTCCACCCCACCATGCCCCAAAAGGACCATGCTAGACAGTGGACACTATAGGGAGTAACCTGCATAATAACAATAAAATGTGCCACGGCAGCAACCCAAACACGTAGGGGGACTCCTGAACATGGAAGGGAACTCCAGCAATTTACCTAGGAGGGAAAGGCATTAGTAGGGATGAGCCTCAAACCCTGCACAACAAAAATGCAACAGGCTTAACACCAGTCCAATTGATGTAGTGGCTCCAACCAACACCATATCACAAGTTCCATAGCAAGTCATGTACAAGTAAAATGCAGTAACCCATCTCAAAAACTCCCAGGCACTGAGAGACAGGAGTAAGTAGCACTGTAAGTCCAGGAGGGATACAGAGAGCTGGTGGAGCCAGAAAAGGGGGATGGTAGTTGACCAAATCAGCAGGACAGAGATAGCAACAGGAGAGCAATCCTGAGATCAAACCAGATAAAGCTGAGCATCCAATAACCACAGATAACAGTCATGGCTCACAAAATGGCAGAGAAGAGAAATGGCTCACTTGTGAACCATTGGCAGAAGTTTCACCTGGGATGGCACAAACCAATCTTTTCCCCATGTCTCCCAGCCACAACTCAAAGGAGTGATTGAAGTCCACGTGCAAAAGGTGAGCCAATGTCACAGTCAGCCAGGTGGTGGGTGGGGTAGACACACTAAAGTGGTTGAGCAGAAACAGGGTGAATCAAAGCACATAACCAAAAGCATACCTGCAGTGTCAGCCCCAGCCCAATGGTTTCAATGGAAATCATTGCTTTTTTGGTGCCACCAGGGTGGTTGGAAGTGGTGGGTACAATGGTGGTGCTGCAGGAGGTGTAGAAGCCTGTTTGGCCCAGGTTCTGATATCTGCAGAGGTGGACAGTAGCTGTGTGAGAGGAAGTTAAGGTCTGGAGACAATGACAGAGTAGGAGTAGCTCTAGGCACAGATTCTTGCACAGCGGAAGGCCCCTCAGGTTACAATGGCTCAAATCATTGGAGGTCAGAACAGGAAGGGAGTCCACCACTGGATACAGAGGCACTGTTCTGAGGACTCAGGTTCAGTGTGTCTTGCAGCATAAAGGTGTACCTTGGCCTTGTAACCCTTATGCCCACTTCCCCCGATCTCTGCAAGATCCACTGGTCCTCATCACCTGAGGCTGGAGAACTGCAGGCCCCTTGCCCTTTCTTCCAGTGATGCATTAGTGTTCATAGCTAAGGCCATAGGCTAGCCGGTGCATCCCTCAAATGGCAATGTGGGAAATAGGTAATCAGTTCATTGACACTGGATAAAGTCCTCCGCTGCCTCATGGAACTCAGACTGGTATATGGCCCCATTCACACGAATGCGGAGTTGGGCAGGACACAGGAGGACGGTCTTGACACCAAGATGTGAAAGTTTCCATTTCACCGCTACATAGGCCTTCAGAGGTGTGAGATTTCTGTTGAAAAATCCCCCAAAAAGAATAACTTGTGGCCTTCCCAGCACAGAGGGCATCTCTCTCTCTCTAACCAGCTGCAAAATATTGTCCTTCACTGGATAATGGTGGGGTTTTAGCAGTATGGGCCTATAGTTATCACCTGGCTTATGGTGAGGGGTTAGTGAGCAGTGGGCCCTTTCTATCCCCAGTGGAGGAGAATAAGGAGCATTTAGCACAGCAGAGAATCAGGCATTGCAGGAAAGGAATCAGATTGGGACCCACAGACTCTTCAGGCAGGCCCACTATCCAAAGGTTGTTCCTCCGCTTCCAATTCTCTAGACCCTCATTAGCAAGGAGGTACTCAGTAGCTCTATAATGTTCTCGTAGGCTGATACTCATAAACTCCTGCAACCCCTCCAGGCAGCCTTTGGCACTCTCCACCCACTGAGCCAAGACAAAGACCTCTTAGTTGGTCTGCACAGCAACAGCCTTAATATCTACAGTGTCCTCAAGGATCAGCTAAAGCATGGAGGTAGTGGCAGCCACATCAATCTCAGAAGACAGAGAAGTAGCCATGGTCAGAGAAGGGGCCATGAAAGAGCAAAGGACAAGGTATCTGTGTGAGTGCCATGTGGCAGAAGTCTTTCACTTTTGGTGACAAGTGGCAGAATGGAGGTGACAGACAAGTACGTCAGCTAAAGCCTTAATACTGCATTTAGCAAGAAAATAAAAACACTGCCATGTGTCTAAAAGCACTGGGAACCAGGCATGGAGTACTGTGATGCTGAAGTGCTGTAGAAATGAGTGGATGAATGGCAATTTCCTCCTCAGCTGAGCACTACTCTGAAACTATGCTGCTATTTTGCTGGCAGCAGGCCACATCCCCAGTCCATAAGGGGTAGGAAGTATAAAAGTCAAATGTGACTGGCTGAGAGGAAATGTGAGGAAGTTTTTCTTCACAGAGTGGGTGGTGGACACATGGAATAGACTGTCACAGGAGGTAGTTGGGGTGAGCACAGTGGAGGATTTTAAACATGCATTGGACAGGTATAAGTGTACCTTAGAGGTGGGAAGGAGGGGTGAAAAGCCATTGACCAGGTAGGATCAGAGGCCACAAACTAATGTAAGGCTTTTGGGGAGACTGGATGGGCCTGGCAGTGCTTATCTGCTGACAATTTCTATGTTTCGATGTAAAGGAGCTCAAGAACTTTCAAATTGGAGGGAATTTCCTTTAACTGGAATAGTTAGAGCAGCTGGCTTTAGGAGTCAGGCTCCCTTTGATTTGCAGCAAGCAGAGCCAGTGTGTGTGCCTATGTAGAGGGAAAAACTTAATCTAATCAAAGGATAGAATTTAATGGAGTAGACTGATTAGTAATGTTAAATGCAGCACTGATCCCACAAATATGTACACATGACTATTTCACCTAGGAAAAATGCCTTAATATCCTCTGAAGGCATAAGATAGAAATTAAATAAATACTTTTTTTAATAGTTTAGCAATCATGGGGTATTTCAAATGCACAGGAGATTGTAACAGGATCCAGTCAAAGGATTACTTCCAGAAAGTCTAATGATCCCCTCATCCATCAATCACCTGACCATCTTGTCATGATGACTCCCTGGCAGTCTAGTTAACCCCCCTCCCCCCAGTTGCCCACTTGAACTGTTGCAGTGAATCCTGTCAGTCTAGTAATCACCCCATTGACCATCTACTGTACACTGCTGTAATTACTTCCTGACAGTCTAGTGGTTCTCATACCCCTGATCACCTGACTGTCCTGTTATGCTAACTTTCTGGCAGTCTAGCTGTCCCCCACACCTTAATTGCCCACCTACACTGCTGGAATTAATCCCTGGTAGTCTATGGCCACATCCTCAACTCAACCAAATTGTAATAAACACTCCCTTCCAGTCCATCACTCAGCACCCACCTCCACCACCCTCTGTTGACATCCAGCTCACTCCAGATTGCTAACATGTGAAGCCACAGTCATACCTGAGGATGGCAACTGCCAAAGCTCATCTTCTCACCACCTCAGCCAGCCACTGTCTGAGTGAAAGGGAGCTAGTGTGGCCAGCTTGCTCCTTGTCACTTAGATGTCTGCCAGCCGCAGTGATAAGCGGAAGAGCTTTGCCAGTCGTCCAAAAGCTGCAGCTGCACTTGTAAAGATGGTGGAGTGAGTCTGGGTTCAAGGGGGTGGGGGAAGTGGTTGCTGAGTGGGTGTACCCAGAGTTTGTTTTAAATTTCAATCAGATGGGGAGCTGTAGGTTACCATGAATTAATAATAATAGCATAGATGGGCAATCAGGGGGGTGGGGAACCACTAGACTGTCAGGGAGTCATTACAGCAGTGCAGTTGAGTGAGGGGTTGGGGGACCCCTAGACTGCCAGTGAGTCATTCCAGCTGTGTGGATGGGTATCAGGTGGATGGCTATACTGCAATGGATTTCATTACAGCAGTGCATACTGGAGATGGGGATGGGTTGGCCACCAGACTGCCAGGGATTAATTACAGCAGTGGGGTCATGCAACTGGGGGTGGTTGAGGAGACCATTAGACTGCCAGGGAGTCATCATAACAGGATAGTTGGGTTATGGGGTGGAGGCACAACCCAGAAGCATAAGACCAGGTTTAGGAGAAGTTACAAAGCATGGCAGTAATGGTTGTTTAATGCCTCTACAAACCTTTGAATATGCCAGTATGTCTATGTGCAAGTGGTACAGTTGTCATCTGCTTTATATAGGTGCACTGGCATCAGTTAGTGCTGCTCCCCAAAAGGTTAGTGTTTTGCTAACTGTGACATTCAATTTGGCACATTAAGAGAGTTTCCGGTTTTGGGGGTGTATCACTGTTAGTAAGGCACTAACCCAGTTTGTGCTCATTAAATGCCTTCCAATATCCAGGCCCATGTGTTTCTGGAATGCTGGAGTAGTTGGAAGCAATTATTTGACATGCCTCATTTATTATAAGAAACCATCTTAACTAGAGAATATTAATACTGTTTAAGAAGATATAGTATCCAAAGCATAAATCTGCATAGTAAATTGTAACAGTTTATAATGGACCAGTGGTCTCTTCTGGCCTTAACATTTCTGTATTTCTTTTAATCCATATGTTTGAAATTAATATTCGCATTGACAGTGAAGCCACCAGGATGAAGTGCAGTGTCACAACTTTCCTGCATGACAAAAGGGATTAACTCCCATTGAAATCGCATTGTTTGCTGCAGTAACTCTACTGCTGAATTCTGCAGAGTTGGGCTTCATCCTGATGGGCTTCACTGTAGTTTTGGTATCCACTTAGCACTTGTAAGAATGGATATACTAGAAGGCAAAGGACTGCAGATCTGCTTTAGAAGTTTGTGAATTTTCTTTCTTTTTCTAAAATAACCTAATGGTCCACAGATTTAACAGATGCTTCTGTAAACTGCATGTTATTAAGTCAGTCAATCAGTTTGGCTTACCTAGTGTTTTGCCTTTGGGTTTCCCATGTCATTGGTCCTTTAGTAATTCAAGGAAGAAAATCGAAGCAGCAAAATTCATGACTGCAATTATTGTCCTTAGGTGTAAAACAAACAGATACAGGTCCCTCTGACTATAGATGAAACATCAAAGATCACTAAAGACCAATCTTTCTTTTAGTACAGCTAAGCCTTTTCTGTTTCTCAATTCCACAAGATTAGTTTTAATCTCTGAAAATATTTACTGTTCTTCTTAAACACCTTACTCTTGCTCTCTTCTGATTGATCCTCTAGTCAGTATGTCTTGCACTGTGACACAATATTACAGCAAAGATGGTCTTACTATCCATTTATCTGATGCTTAATCCAAGAGTGTTAACAGTTGTGTAAATTGATGCAGCGCTTTGTTTGCCTTCTAGTATTCCATTTCCATGTCCCTATTTAATAGACAAACCTTTGTGAACATAGTATTCAAATGTAACAACTCTGTAATCTGTTTTAATTTGTTGTCACACACGCAGAAGTCAAGGATTGTGGCATGTGGTTTGTTATCTTGGTTACCCACTGTATGCTTATGTTTTTTTCGTAGGTAGTTTAGCATAGAGGTAGAATGTAGAGTTATGAATCTGGAGGCCTGTTTTTGAATCACACAGCCACTGTGCGACCTAAGGCATATCCTATAGCCTTCCTATGATTAATTTCTCTGTGATCACTTTAATCTCTACCTGCTTTTTAAATATCTCTGTGCACTAAAACGGTAGTAACACTTTCTCCCCTTCATCTCTTGGATTGAAAAGTATTTGGGGACACAGTGTATGAAAGGTGCTATATGAAACTAAAGTCCCTTCCTTTCCTTTATAGATAATTCTTAATGAAAGCCTAATGGTCAAAATATTAATTCTATTTTTATTGTGTGCTTATGTTTTATTTGCAATGCACATACTGACACAGCTTTGTTGTTTTTTCTATCATTGCCATTGCTTTTCACATTTGAGATTTATTCTGAAATATAATGAACATTGAAAGATGTTTGCTCTTTCCCAGAAAGCATCCACAAAAAACAATGCCCAGTTAGATATTTTGAGTGTGGTTTGCAAGCTTAGTAATTGTTTATCTCTTGCCTGTTGACTAAAACAGAAGTTGAAGAGAATCATTTTTGCTGTTCTGTAGTTATACCATTTGCCACAAGAATATACATTTTTCCATCTGATGGCACTTTAACTTTTCATGTTCCTGTAAATGTCTTGCCACATGAAGTAGCTTTTCCCCTGGTGCCATCTATTTCCACAGTTTGTTCTAAATTTGTTGAAGCATTCCTCATGGTCCACATATAAAGTAATAAATTATTCATAATGTTTTACTGCTTTGTCTCTCACTTGTCTCAGTGCAAATGTAACAACCTTGCAATATTTTCCAACCCTTTTTAATCCTTTTTAAACTGTCAGTGAACCTGTGAACTTATTCAGTTCTCAGTTATCTCTTCACTTATACCATCGGCATGTTTGCTTCTACATATTTTTTTACTTTTCACGTGATATCTTTAATCATTTTCTTTTTTTGCTCAGCTAGCTACTACTCACATGATGTGACAACATTTGTTAGTCTTTTTATTCGTATTACTTAAGTACTACTAATATTTATTACTAGGACTCTAACCAAGTTATTGAAGTTTTTATATTGATTGGAATAATCATGGCCTGGTGATAGTAAAAATGAAAAGAAAAGACAAAGGATATTAGTTAAAATCTCAAACTGATTTAGAGTTCAGCTGTCACATTGACTCAGAGGCAACATATTGTGTAGCAGTGTAGAAGTGGGTTTGGGAGTTACAGTAATTTGAGCCTCCGACTTCCAAGTATATCAGAAATTGGACACCAAATAGAGTTGATGCAATCAGTTCTTGTGTGTGTGGGTGTGAAAGGTATTGTACATCCCAAAGGGATATTTTCAGTGTTGATGCTGAGGACCTCAAAATCCTTGGAGTACTGTGAGAATATCAACCAGCTGCTAAAATCCCACTAAAAGACAAATGGTGTTTTACATGTTTTAGGTTCCAAATCCTCTTTATGGTCCTTCTTGCTATTGTCTTTTAAAATGCAATGAATAAGCATTTTCATTTATAAGGCTGCCCAGAATCGTGGAACCTATGGCTTCCATGTCAAAGCTGCAGTCTTGTTCAAAGAATATCTATTTTTTCTCTTAAGCTCCAAGCCATAGAGGCTTCTGAAGAGGGTGGGGGCTGCAGAGTGCACCTGAGCAGAAAAATTGCACAAGTCATACTAAGTCAAATCTACATCTACAGCACAGCTACTGGGTGCAAAGAAGGTTAATTTATACACATGCACCCTGCTGATGTGCACAGTGCATTCAGGGTATATAAGGAGATGTATGCACAATCAGTGCAGGTAAATCCATACCAACAGTATGAGATAGGCATTCCCATAGGTGGACCTCAAGGCTAGACACTACATCACCCTGTGCATAGTGGCAATCACACATGCTCATACCATGTCATATGCATGACAGAGGTGAAATGCCCATTCCACAGTAAGCCCACATGATGCACATGCAGACCAGTACAGTACACAAAGATCAGGCTGTGGTAGACATGGGAACACATACAAAATACTGTACACTGAGCCCTGTACAGCTGTGCTCCACTGAGCCTACATACCATGGGTCCCACTCCATAGTCCCTCCCACCAGAGTTCCCACCACCCGAGGCCCCTCCCTCCCTCCCTCACCCACTACAGTCTGAGCAGTTCACCAGGAACAGAGCATGGCATAAAGCACATGGAGGCATACATTTGGCCGCATCAAGCCATAGACAACTTTGGCACATTAATAATAAAGAAGGTGTTTATGTTTATTTAGGGTAAGAAATTAACAACCATTATACAATGGCAACAGGGAATCCTGGCTTCTGATTGGTCAGTTGACCACCACAGCAGGGATGTTATCCTGGCATAACATCCCAGCTAATTGTTTGCATTTGCATCATCTGCAGTTGCATTGTTTGCATCTTCTCTTAAGAAACAAAATTATTCTTACTCACAAACAACAACATTCTTTAAAATTATTTTTTTATTCTGTATATAACAACAAGACATTGTATTATAGGAATAATGCCCTCCAGGGTGGGTGTTATGCTGGGATAACATCCCTTCTTGGGTGTTAGTTGCCCATGGCTTGTGGCCTCAGGCCCAACCAACCATGGCAGGATGTTATCCCAGCATAACACTCACCCTGTCAGGCATTATTCCTTTATTAAAATCAGGGCTTATGATAGTTCTTGAGATGCTTGTACCAGTAAATAGAACACATCACACATGAGCAAACTATAGTGAACATGACATGCTGTAAATTGTTGTGTGCTGTGACTTGAGGTGCTTTTTCCAGTTACAGGGATGCATCACACTGAGGCAGTTGGATGGCCCACATGACACATTGAGTTTCTTGCAATTCTGAGACCACAGTATCCAGACCCTTTTCCATGTCATTTAATGCATGCCTATAGCCCCCCCCCCATAGTGCACCTCCAAGGGGTTGAAGCCCCTCACTGGGGCTGTATGGCCCCTTTGAATAATATATCCACTTAGATTCCCTGTCATCATTCATATTATAATGGTCTGGCTGTGCGTCTAGAACTGGGTGTTCCCTCCCATACCAGAACACCAGGGTCCTGACATGTCTGATGGACCTCTGCAATGGAATGGGAAGGTGGCCATCAGTGAATATGTACTGTAACCAACTATACAAAAACAAGGTACAGCAACAGGCACCTGTGTACTCACACTGAAGGAGATGACATTCATCCACTATGCTTCTTACCCTAATGGCTGTAGGTATTTAGTATATAAGCTATAGTTGGAATTGGCCGTGGTTTGAGATATTTACTCTTCATGCTCTCCATGCTGCAAGCTGTTGCTATGACATAGTGCGAATAATTGAATCATAGACTGTGACAGCAGATAATGAACAAGAGTCCACCCAGTCTGCCTATTTTTTGTACTGCCTAGACTATGGACCTACCATCCATGACAGTTTGTGTTGATGAGACTTGTCAGCCTATCCCGTGTATGCCTGAACCCACTAGCAATCTTAGTGGGATAGAAACATAGAAACATAGAATTTGACAGCAGATAAGGACCGCTGTCCCACCCAGTCTGCCCATTTCCCTACCTACTGGATAAGCTGCAGATCCTAGTTAACCAGCAGCCTACTTCTTCCTACCCCCAGCCCCTAGAATGGCCATATGACTGTCCCATGCATGCTTGAATTCCACCACTGTTTTTGACTCCACAACCTCCTCTGGAAGGCCGTTCCATGCATCCACAACTCTGTGAAAAAATACTTCCAGCAAATTACCTCCTGAGCCGCCTCTCTATCTTCAAATTGTGCCCCTTGTTCTTGCACACTCTTTTTCAAAGATGCTACCCTCTTGGACTTTGTTGATTCCCTTGAGGTACTTGAACATTTCTATCATGTCCCTCTTCCTCCTTTCCTCGAGGCTATACATATTAAGCTCCTTTAGTCTCTCTTCATATGTCTTCCGGTGCAGACCTTGCACCATTTTAGTTGCCCTCCTCTGGACAGCTTCCATCCTGTCTATGTCTTTGTGGAGATTGGGTCTCCAGAACTGCACGCAGTACTCCAGATGGGGTCTCACCAGCTGTCTGTACAGAAGGATAATAACTTCCTATTTTCTACTGGTGATGCCTCTCCCTAAGCATCCCAGTATCCCCCCAGTCCTCCTTGCTGCCCTCTCACATTGCTTGCCCACCTTTAGGTCATCTGATATGACTACCCCCAGGTCCCTTTCCATTTTTGTTGTTGTTAGTATCTCAGCCCCCATTGTGTACTCTTCCTCCTGGGTTTTTGTTTCCCAGGTGCATTACCTTGCACTTCTTAGCATTGAATCTAAGCTGCCATACATTTGACCATTCCTCTAACCTTGCCAGTCCCTTCTCATCCTTTCCACCCCACCTGTGCATCAACTCTGTTGCAGATCTTTGTCATCATCTGCAAAGAGACATCTTTCCTTCCAGTCCCCTCTGCAATGGGCTTATAAAGACATTGAAGAGGACCGGTCCTAATACTGAACCCTGCGGTACCCCACTAGTAACCCCCCTTTCTCCTGAGTGGACTCCATTTGCTATTACTCTCTGTGTCCTATTCTCCAGCCAATTCTTTACCCAGGCTGTCATCTTGAGACCCACTCCCAGGCTGGCTAACTTGTATATTAATCTTTTGTGTGGGACTGTGTCAAATGCTTTGCTAAAGTCTAGGTAGGCCATGTCCATAGCCCTTCCCTGATCTACTACTTTGGTCACCCAGTCAAAGAAATCTATCAGATTCATCTGGCATGACCTTCCCACTGTGAATCCATGCTGCCTAGGGTCCTGTGCCCCTCTGGCCTCTAGATTCTCGACAATTCTTTCCTTCAGAAGTGATTCCATCATTTTCCCTATCACTGAGGTTAAACTAACAGGTCTGTAGTTTCCTGCTTCTGCCTTGCTCCCACTTTTGTGAAGGGGAATCACATCTGCCCTCCTCCAGTCCTCGGGTACCACCCATCCTCCCATGATTTGTTAAATAGGGTAGTCAGTGGTGTCACTAGTTCTACTCTTAGTTCTTTTAGAATTCTGGGATGAATCCCATCAGGCCCCATTGCTTCTCCACCTTCAGTTTTAAGAGTTCTTTCAGAACCCTTTCTTCTGTAAATGGGCTGGTATCAACTTCTGTATCCAGAGTGTTTCTACTGTTTGTTTTAGGTGCTCCCCTCTTCATTTGTAAATACTGAGCAAAAATATTTGTTTAGTATCTCTGCCTTTTCACAGTCTCCCTCTGCCCACCCTCCCTCCCTTTATTAAGCCTCACTATCCCTCCCTTGGTCTTTCTTCACTCCTGATGTACCTATAAAGGTTTTATCCCCTTCTTAACTGACTTGGCTATCTTTTCCTCAGTTTGGGTCTTGCTGTTCTGACTGCCTTCCTAGCCTCCTTTTGCTTTAACTGATACAGTTCTCTGTCCTGCTGCTTCTGTGATTCCTTGTACTTCCTGAATGCTTTCTTTTTCTCTTGAACCTTCACTGCCACTTCCTTTGAGAACCATAGTGGTTTCTTACATCGTTTTGTTTTATTTATTTGCTTCACACAAAGGCTCCTTACCTCTGTGATGGCAGTTTTTATTATTCACCATTGTTCTTCCACCCTCCTTCCTGCCCATTTGCTAGTGCATTCCTTAGGCACTCACCCATTTTGGCAAAGTCAGCCCTCCTAAAGTCCAGTACCTTTGCCTTTGTATGGCTTGACTCTATTGCTGTGTTTATTGTGAACCATACTGTCTGATGGTCCTGTTCCCAGATGGCTACCCACTTCTACATCTGTGATCCTCTCTCCATCTCCATTTGAGAGAACCAGGTCTAAGATTGCTCCCTCTCGAGTGGGCTCCAATACTAGTTGTCTAAGGCATGCCCCATGTAGGGCATCTAGAATAACCCCACTCTTTGAAATGGCTGCTGCAACTGCACTCCAGTTAACATCTGGCATATTCAGATCACCCATCAGCAATATCTCCCCTTTTTCTGCCATTTTAAGTATACTTTCTATCATTTTCTTGTCCATTTCCTCCCCCTGAGAAGGGGGTCTGTATACAACCCCCCGTGTGGATTGTGGTGCCATTGCCTGTCTCCAAATTTACCCACAGTGCTTCTTCTCCTCTCTGTTTAATATTTTTTCTGTTGCTTTTATTCCTTCCCTTATATAAAGAGCTACTCCTCCTTCTCCTCTTTTACCCTCCCTGTCCCTCCTGTAGATAGTGTATCCTGGTATGTTTACGTCCCAGTCATGGTTTTCTGTGTACCATGTTTCTGTGACTGCCACGATATCCGGATGCTCCTCCTTCATCAAGGCCACTAATTCAGGAAGCTTGTTACCCAGACTACGGGCATTGGTACTCATTGCTCTCCATTTTTTGTTGGCTTTACCTTCTGTTGCAGCATCCCCCACTGACCTTTCTACCTTGGTCTTTTTCTCATTCAGTACCCTGCTTTGTAGGAAGAGGCTGGGATTTTCCTGCTGCTTATCAGTGCCTCCCCCTTTGACTAGTTTAAAAGCTTGCCAATGAAGCATTTAAACCAATTGCTCAAAAGACTTGTTCCCTTCCTGGACAGATGCAGACCATCCTGCCAGTATAGGCTGTGGGGTGAATTAGATGGACCTGTTTTATTAATGGGGGAATGTTGTCCAGGACACCAGCAAAACTCCCCTACTCTAGAAATAAGGGATGCTGTCTGTTTCCTGTGGGAGAAGGGGGAGCCATCACATATGGAGGATGAGGCTACAGTGGGAGTCTGTGAGACAGAGGAGCGAATGTCCTTCACTGTCCCTGTTTTGTGTGACTAATGATCCTGAACCTGTGGAAGAAAGTGACAATAATTTACAAGATGAAGAAAAAAGGCTTACAGTGGAATTGCAAGATAAAATGAAATACTTATTACCAATATTGGAAGAATAAGAGGCAAATTTCTTAAAGAACAAATACAGGACAGAGGAAGAGAAAAAAGAAAGACACTCAGTTAGCTCACAGACTAATTCGGGGAAAAAAATTCCAGCAAACAAATGTTGCTAAAAGCCTTTCCTCCCACCCATTGCAGCACTTCTAAATTGCAATGTCCTGACAGTGGTTCTGTTCTGATTAAAACTGCTACAGATAAAGACAGTGAACTTGCCTCCAATTGGTCCCTAGGCAGAGGTGTTGTTGAGAGCTGGTTGGATTCAAAATGCCACAGGGGAATGGATTTGCAAACTTGAGATTCCCCTCTCAGGCCCCTCTGACACAGATGACAGCATGGCAGATGCAACAAACAGCAGAGCTGAGCTGCTGTGAGATCAAAGAACACTGCCAGCTGTGGTCACCATGCTGAGCTTGGAAGATAACTGCAGCTCAAACAACAGGTATGCCAATTTCCAAAGCTTTATCACAGCAGCCAGAATCTTTGTTAGTAAAACCAGCTGGGGGTGCACAACCAAGGAACTGGGGATCAGACAGCTGGGTGAGAGAATGCTGGGAATTCAGTTTAGGTGGCAGCAACAAGAACAACAAACCAAAACTGCCTGTTCAACCACAAATACAGTCACGGACACAAATCCTCCTATTGTTCAGGTTTCACAGCTGGAGCAAGGATATGGTGATTTTAATTTTGCTAAATTGTTTTCAGAAATGGAGGAAGTGGAGGAAGTGGAATAAATGGAACATGCAGAAGTCACATAGCTGGATTTCACTACAAATCCAGCATCTAGTAAAAACAATGATATCCTGGCCACCCAATCAAATAATAGGGCTGAAGATATCACATAGAGCACTAGTTCCTCACAGCAGCCTAGAATTTTGACTGCAAGGCCTGCTTTGCCCATAGAGTCACTTCCTCCACTTGCAAGTGGGGGAAGGAGGGGAAGGAGCTTTACTCAGAGAAGAGTACCTGGGCAAAAACCTGGTGCTTCCAGCTATGCAGATCTTTTTCATCAACCTGAAGAACCTGTCAAACATAAAAATGCAGTTCATATAAAATACAAAGAAGGGCTCGCTGAACCACCAGACAGACTATATGTAGGAAAGGTGCTGTAATGATTAAACAGTGTTTGAAACATCTTGTTTCCGAAGTGTATGCATTTACACATGCTCCTGGAGATAGTACTTTGATCATCAGTTTTAAAACTGCTAAATCTCTTGAACACTTTTGGACTCAATACCCTATGCTCAAAGATACCCATGTAGTCCCCATGTGTTGCTATTCCCTTGACACCCCCTATGTTTATATATGTCCTCATTCTGTTCAGAAATGAATGAGTAAATGTAGCAGATATTGTGTACTGGTTAGAAATATGCTGTGACATCCAAAATACTCCGGCACCTATCATGGATTCTGAATATTTTTGAGCAGATGGCTGAAAAATAAGAATTAAGTTAAAACTAACTGATTCTGGGACTTAGCACCTTGCTAGTAGCTTCTATCTTGTACGTGACAGAGGTATTTTATTCTATCAAGGCCAACCTAAGTCTTACTACAACTGTGGTTCTTTATAACATCAGAGCAGTGCCTGTGAACAAAAATAATGCAGACTGTGTGTCGAACTGGAACATCCTAGTTTACATTGGGCAAATACAGCCACTGTAACTTCTGTGAAGAAGAAGGACACACTTTCTATTCTTGCCCCTGGGCTGCTCATGATAACTCAGATTTCTTGGAACAAGACTATTATTTGCATAAAACAGAAAAACAAAAATCATCTGGTCAGCAACACTTTCCTTCACTTCATGAGGAAGTCTTGCAAAATACAACTTAAAAAATCTAGAACCACCAGTATCACGGCCCCCTCAGGATACTGGCAGCCAGCAGAGAGAGCACTCACCTGTATTTCATCAGGCACGCCTAGGGTCAGTGTGGCTCAGTTGGTAGCACATCTGCCTCTGGACCAGAAGGTTGTGGGTTCTCATCTCACACTGGGATTGGACTCATACCTAAAAATGCTGGCACCTGAGTGCAGTATTAGGGGGGTGCTGTACTGTTGTGGTGTGCCATCATTCAGATGAGACATTATACCGAGGTCCCTTCTACGCATCCTGGTGTTGTCCTGGTGGGTGCCCCAGTGGAAGTAAAAGAACCTAAAGCATTATTCACAAAGAGTAGGGAACATTCCCGGTGTCTTTGCCAATATTCCCCTTCTCATAAAATTAGTTCATGCAATTGTCCAGGCTGTGTGTGGGTGTTGATGTGTGATATTGCCGCAACTACAGATTCAGTCACTTCACTACCAGTCTAGCATTGCTTGTAAAGCACTTTGGGATATACTGTGTATGAAAGTGCTATATAACTGCCAATTCATCTTCTGATTCTTCTTCCTCAGTTGATAATTCCTCCTCCTGGGGATGTATTGGTATGGGGAAGCAGTGAAAGAATGAAGTACAATGGATCATATATATTTTAGCACTGTCTGCCAAGAAAAACTGTACAGAGGGTAAGACTCCTGCAATTCCCCCAGTCCTCCAGGTGATGGCTTCCAACCTGCATCCAAAAAAGTGGAAAAAAATACAAAGAAAACCTCATGTGCAGAGGAAGTATAGGTACCTTTGCAGAATAAATTTACACCTTTACAACAAGAGAGACAGTGGAGAGATACAAAGGGAGATGAGGATTCCAACAGTTCTTCTATATCATCTTCCTTTATTTCTTCACAAAAAGGGCTGTCATCAAAGGCTGAGGAAGTAGGATCCCAAAATCCATAGGCAGCGGAGCCAGGGACTTGGGGGGGGGCAGGCAACCCCTCACTTTTGTAGCCGAAGGGTCAGACAATATATTGAACAGAACCCAGGGTTAAGGTGTTCTATGTAGTTCTGACTCCCCACTTCTTTGTACACTCCTCTGCCACTTCCAAAATCCAATCCTAAACTGAAGAAAGTGGAAGACAAAATCGGATGCAAGAAAAAATAAATTCAAATGGGAGTTGTTTATGCCACTCCTGTAATCACTGATCATGCTATCTCACCTACACCTAGCTTGTGCCTCTCTTAATGTTAATAGTATTAAGAATTTAAAAAGGAGAATAATTACTTTTTCTATTTTGTGTCAAACTAATAAAGAAACTTTTTTTTCCTGCAGGATACTAGACTGAGATCTACTTCAGATGTTAAAGTGTTAAAAAAAAGCATGGATACAGGGTAGTTCATTAAGGTCTTTAGGGGATAATGAATGCTGAGTTGTAGGAATCTGTTTGAGACACACTAACATTAATGCTAGGGGATTAATTAATTTCCCACCAGGGAGGGCACTTCTGTTAGATATTGACTTAGATACTCATAGATTTAGATTAATAAATATTTATGCTTCCAGAACACAAGTCACAATAATTGATTTGTTTAAATTAATACAGCCATTCCTACTTACTTCTAGGAATATTCTGTTTGGGTGAGATTGTAATTGTGTTTTTTCTAGAGCAGATAGAGAGTCAGAGATGAATAAGCCTTTTTGTGGCTCAAACATTCTGAGGCAGATGTCTCAACAAGCAGGGTTAATGGCTCTTTGTCCACTAGAATGGATTTTTGGTTTCTGTCAATCTGCCTCCCTCTTTTGAAGGTTGAAACACACTTTATCAAAACTACAGATAATGGTTTAATAGGAATACAACTTTCAGATTTGATTGACGCTGTATTTGGTAAAGGTTACTGATAGTTGAATTCCTCATTATTAAAAAATACCAGGATACTTCAGAAACTGACATTCTTAGAAGAAGCATGTGTAAATCGGTATTCTGTTTATACAACTCAAAAATTGCGTGGTGGGATGACAGTAAAAAAGGCATTGAAGTATTTTTTTCAAGAATAAGCTTTATTAATTGATAGGACAAAGTATCATAAATATTTAAATAAAAGAGTTCAATTGCATAAACTAACCTCCTTACAGAACACGGGGTGGGAAATTTTAAGAACCAAATTAAAACAATTTATTTATTTATGTATTTAGTTTTTGTTGACCAGGTAAGTGCACTAGACAGATTCTGCCTATTTTCAGTCACAACCCGAGGGAGGGGGATACAGATGAATGACAACGGACCTTAAACCAGATTAAGCTCTTTGAAATGATACAATACCTGTATAACATATTAAAATCCCTTGGGATGGAACAAGAGTTTGGCACACAAGGCAATCAAATTCAAGTAATCCCTCATGAAAGCTGTGCACAAAAAAAACCTTAAACTTATCAGAGGCATTAAAAACAGTACTGGTGAACTTGTCATAAATAGGTCATGCATTGCTCCAATTTTTGATTCCCATAGTTTACCCATATTTGGTGCTGCTTTTATGGATAATACCTGTATAGATGCTTTCTTAACTGACTATAAATACTGGGTTCTGTTTTTTCCTATGTGAGTAGGTATTACGGCATTTACACAGCTTTTTTCCATAGGAAATTGCTTGAAATGCAATACAGCTTGAGACTGTGAAAGTCAGTCTGTGCCAGATTCACTCAGCCATAAACACTCACCTCCTCTTTTAGCACAGTCCCTATCGAATCTCCCTCTGAACTTGGCCCTTTCCTCTGTGGGTCAAAAGACTCAAACCATGTAGCAACGCCCATAGCAATGTGAAAACAAAACACCCGGAAGATTTCAACAGACGTTTTTCTTGTTTATCTTTCTTGTTACAGTTAGTTTAATTTACCAAAGCACTTAATTTACCATTTATTTTTTGAATTGAAGGCATACATTGTAAACATAAACAAATTCAACTATGCAAGGTAAGACTCCACTTCCTTCATTTTCAGAAATGTCAGTGTGAGGAAAAAATGGAACCCTTCAATTATATATAATAAAATATGGGATGCAGTGTGTTGACTCGAATTTAACACACATGAGTTGTTGGATGGCTATCATAAACCCTCTGGCTTCACCTCCGGGGTTTATGTGCATCCAACAACTCGGGTGTGTGTTAAATTCTCATAACACACTGCACCCCATACTTTATCCTATATGTAATATACCTCAAGTTTCTGCAGAATATCAAGATTTTTTTAATAAACAATATAGCTTTAGAAGAACTGGATTCTGCAACAAAATCACTTAAAATAGGTGCAGCACCAAAGTTTGGATGGATTTCCTGGAGAGCTATATAAATGGTTATGGGAACTGGTGCCAGATGAATTGCTGGTCCTGTATAATGCCTTCTTGCATCATACTAAATTATGAATAGACATGTATAAGGGTGTTTTGAATTTTCTCTCTAAGAAGGGGAAAAGGCAAATATTAGCAACTGGAGACCAATTAGGTTGTTAAATACTGACTTTAAGATCTTAAATTAGATTCTCAGTCAGAGGCTAGCAGTAACCATGAATCATACATTTCACCCTGCTCTGAGTCTGTTCAGTCATAGGCAGGAAAATTAGTGATACCTTGATAATACTGAGAGAAATTGTTAAAAATGGTAATGAAGACAGACTGAAAGGCTCTTTACTTATGTTGGGTCAGGAAAAACCTTTTAATAAAGCTGAAAACATTTCTATGGCAAACATTACAGCAATATGGGGTACCACATAACGTCATTGCTTGGATCCAGATGTGCTATGTTCAAGCTACCTTGATTCCACCTTTAAATGGGTGACTAGGTGTGGAGAGATTGATTAGAAGAGGAGTGACACAGGGGTGCCTACTTAGCTCTCTTTTACATATCATCTGTTTAGATCCTTGGATACATCTAATAAATAACACAGTACACATACAGGGTATGTCCATTTTGAATCACCCCACTCTAGTTAAAACCTTAGTATACATGGATGACATGTGGCTCTTAGTAATGGATCAGCAATCAGGTGAAAAAACCAAACCACTTCTGGAAAAAGTTTCCCCTATCACTGGGACACAAATACATTTTCAAAAAAGTTATAGTTTCTGTCTGGGTAAGCAAAATGGTACACCTCATTCAGAAATTGCAGGAAAGTAAATTGTAAAGCTGCTCTGCAGGATTTTAGGTAGTTTTTTGGTCCAGGAGATATGGCTCAATTTAACTGAGAACATTATTTGAAAATTGAATGAGTAAAGTTGAGCAATGGAAAAAAAATAGCTAATGATCAAGAAACATTTTTTATATTAGCAATGTGACACTTGGCCAGCTGGTTATGATTGTTCTATGCTTTTTGTAATATGAAATGTGGTATGTAATTGTTTGTTGTGAGACATCCTGTGTTCCTGGGATGACCTTCCCCCCAAAGTTTCAGCTACAGAATGTTACGCTGAAAGCCAGGAGATAATTAAAGACTAGATAGACATAATTAAGGGTCTCCTGTTTATCTGACTTAATTGTAGCTGACCAGCTGCAAGGATAGGGATCGTAATCGTTTATGATGTTTCAAAGGAGTTGTATTTTATTGACCTCCTGCCTTTGAAATGGGGAAATAGGAACTGCACAAAGATCAAAAAGGAGCAGGAAACCACTCAATATCAAAGAGGAGATGTGATTTAAAGAGTGTCACGATTTGGTAAATGAGTTTTGCTGAAGTCACAGTATTTAATATACCTCTTGATAGGACATCCTGTTTTGTATATATTTTTTATATTCTGAAAGGAGGAGCTAGATGACATCATGGAAGGGGTTCAAACACAGCATTTTTAAATTGTATTCTGTGTTTCATCTGAGACATTCCTGTTAGACTCTGAAACAACAACATCTAACTATAAGCACCGTAAGAAGGGAATAATACATTAGATAGACAAGTCTAATTGTATTGTGGTAGGAGTTTGAACTGTTTTTCCTTGTTTTCTTTTAAGTGATTGTATGCTTTGTGACAGCATGTTCTGTGTTTACATTTTACATATTTTTATCCATTTTCTAAGTAAACCTCTTACATTTAAAGAGACTGCCTGGTGCCGTCGAAGTTCTTTCTTTTGCATGTGAATTACAGACAGTTAAGGCTGACTAAACTGTTCAAAGCTTGATGGTAATACCAAACTGGGAAAAGGTAAGAATGTTCCTAAGGTCTTTCATAGAGTTTTTAAGGGTTCATCTTGTATACCTGGTTAGGTGCCCTTGGCAAAAGATATCTGGCATTTCCTGAAGAGCAACATTACCTGAGCCTGTACATTTGGGTACGCTAGCATAAGGTTCACAGTAAGAATCCCTCCAGAACTTGAGACCAAAGGTGATTCAGACCCACAAAACAGACAGGAGAGTTACCCTGTTCTGTTAACTGTTCACAGTACTGTGCTTGGAGGTTGGCAGTGTGGGAGCAGAGGGTCTGACCTGCTGAGTGGATTTGTGAGAGACTGGTTGGCAGCGGTGTGCATACATTTGGTAAACACAAGCTTTGTGTTGCTCAGTGTGTCAGCTTGATACTGTAGAGCTCACTTGCAAAAAAAAACCCAGTGATTTATTTTTAAAAAGGAAACAGAACTATATCATTTGGCTTACAGTCAAGTTCCTACCTGTTTTATTTTTTTTTCTAAAATGCAAGTTAGAGTAGCTGTAGTTAGAGAAGAAGATGGCTTTCAACTACAGCAGGCAGACTGTAGACTACTTGAGGCAGTTGTTCAGGGACAGAGGAATCCTGTACAGGGTGAGAGCCACCAAGCAGAACCTCATGGATACTCTGATGGTAGCAGATACCCAGAGCATTGAGTCACTGACTGTGACTGTAAAAGACCAAACCTTGAGTGTGGAAGGGCTAGCGGCCAGTGCAGTGTCCAGATCTGATGATGATGACAGCAGGATCAGTGCCAGTGAAGGGCAACAGCAGCAGGGAAGGGTCACCAGTATCCTGGAGCCAGAAGTACTCAGGTTGCAGATTGAGTTGCACAGAATGGAGCTGGAGTACCAGGAGAAGAGAGAGCATGAATACCTAGAGGCTGACCGTGAGGAGCGTAAGAGCCAGTGAGCTGCAGAGG
Organism: Neoceratodus forsteri; assembly: GCA_016271365.2. Classification (NCBI taxonomy): domain Eukaryota; kingdom Metazoa; phylum Chordata; order Ceratodontiformes; family Ceratodontidae; genus Neoceratodus; species Neoceratodus forsteri. The sequence continues at coordinate 1,398,434,284 of CM057450.1, forward strand.
AGAAGAGGGACCATGACCAGAGAGAGGTGGACTGTGAGCATCACAGGTGACATGAACTGGAGATGCTATGACTCCAACCACCCGCACCAGAGCAGGTAAATGGCTTGGGTTTAACCGGGACTACAGGACTGGGTTACAAATTGAATTCCAAATTGATAGCCAAATTTAAAGAGGGGGAGGATATGGATGCCTTTTTAAATTCTTTGGAAAAAGTATGTATTCAGGCTAAAATTCCTAGAGAGTCCTGGAGTTTCCAGCTATCCCCGCTACTTACAGGGAAAGCTTAGGATGTATTGGGTCAATTGGACAATGAGGACAGTAATGATTACAGCAAACTTAAAGCTGTACTTTTAAAAAAGTTTGATTCAACTGCTGAAGCCTACAAAGCAAAATTTCACAAGCTCAGGAGAAGCCCTGATATGAGCTACAAGGAGCTAGCCATGAAACAATGCCAGTTTTTACAACATTGGTGGGAAGGAATTGAAGCAAACTCAGTAGATAAAATTGAAAATGCTATTTTATTAGAACAGTTTTGTTGGGCATGCCCAGCAGAGCTGAAAACCTGGCTGGAGGACTGAGATCCCAAAACAGTGCAAGAGGCTGCTAAACTCTCGGACCACTATTGCAACAGTAGACCTGTTCTGAGAGTGAATGGGTTGGGCGTGGCAGCACAGAAAGGAAAAGCGCACCCTCAGGGCAGCTAAAACCCTCACTGCCTTCAATAGAACCAGTTAGCCCCAACTTTCAGAGAAAAGATTTCTCTAAGAAAAGAAATGAATTTTGGGTTTGTAAGGAAATTGGGCATATTGCCAGACAGTGTCCCAAACGGGTGAGCACTACGCAACAAGGGGCTAGGAAAGAAATGGGTTGTTTGTGTGTCCCTGGAAGCATGCCTGTGAACATGAGGGAACACATGCACCCTGTCTTGGTGAATGGTGTACAGACACAAGGGTTAACGGTCACAGGGTCATCCCTGACATTGGTAAAAGGGGATCTGGTAGAGCCTGGTCAGCTTATACCCAATAAATATTTCACTGTACAAGGGTTCACTGGTGAAGAGAAAACATTGCCCATCACTAGTGTTCTCCTAGATGAGGATGAAACAGGGGGAACTGTGCAACAGGTGGCTGTAGCCAAAGCGTTAGCAGTGGACATCATCCTTGGCAACAGTCTCAAACAGGGGATGGTGTGTGCAGTTACCTGTAGCCAAGCAGCAAGGGAAAATTGTAGTTCCTTGAACCCCTACAGAAGCCATTGTGGAAACCACTGGGAGGCTGGTTCACCAGCCTGAGTCTCCTGATATGGATACTTATGAAAAGGGGGTAGAAATTTCCCCAGTAGCAGTTAACCACACAGCTATGGAGGGTTACTCTGAAGAGGGAGGGGTGACCCATTATTAGAAGGTTAGGGATGACAGTGATCCTGAGTGCCCTGACGCTAGTGCTAGGGACCATAGTTTAGAGATTTTCAGGGCACCTGTCCCATGCCTTGGGAATGTGTGAGGAGTTTGCAGCTGCTCAGAGATGTGACCCTAGTCTAGAGAAGCTGAGGGCTTGGGCAGACTCTGACAGAGCACAAGGAGGTGATGGTAAACATAAGTTTTATTGGGAAAATAGACTGATGTATTCTCAGGCTGTGCAGACAGAGGGAGGGGTGATAGGCAGGCAGCTTGTTGTTCCCCAGGGGTATCGTGAACAGTTGCTCAAGACTGCACATGATATTCCCTTGTCTGGTTATCTGGGAATTGTGTGCACTATGCAGCAGTTGGCCCAGAATTTCTATTGGCCCAACTTCACCCAGCAGGTGAAGGAGTATTGCAGGTCTTGTCACCAGTGCCAAGAAATAGGGAAGGCGGGCAAGAAAATCCAAGCCACCCTGATCCCATTGCCCATAGTGGAGGAGCAATTCCAGAGGATGGAAATGGATATTGTGGGGCCTTTAAATAACCCCAGCTCCTCAGGGAAGATATTCATCCTGACTGTGGTGGATTATGCCACCCAATACCCAGAGGCAGTCACCCTATCCTCACTGAGGACAGACAAAGTGGCAGATGCCTTATTGGGATTTTCTCCCGTGTTGGGTTTCTGCAGGACGTTATCACCGATTGAGGGGGTTCCTTCATGTTGGACCTGATGAAGTGTTTGTGGGAGAAGTGTGGGGTGGTGCAGAGATGCATGACACTGTATAATCCACAAGCCAATGGACTTGTGGAAAGATTTAATAGTATCCTGAAGTCAATGCTCCAGGCATTTGCTGAACAGCATGGGAGGTACTGGGAGAAATACCTTCCCCATCTGTTGTTTGCATACAGGGAGGTGCCCCAAGAGTTGACAGGATTTTCCCCCTTCAAATTCTTATATGGATGCCGGGTATGTGGGCCCCTAGGCTTGATCTGGGAGGACTGGGAAGGCAAGCGCGCCACCCAGGGAACTCCAATAGTGGATTAAGTACTTAGGTTTAGAGAAAGGCTGAAGGAGCTTATGGGGACAGCCCAGAACAACTTGGCAGCTGCCCAACAGAAACAAAAAGTGTGGTACGACCGCAGAGCCAGAGTTCGCTCATACATGGTGGGTCAGGAAGTCATGGTCCTTATTCCAGTCTGGAAAGACAAGCTGCAGGCTGAGTGGGCAGGACCATACAAAGTAGTTAGGAAGGTAAATGACGTGAGCTATATTATACAGTTGCCTGACAGAAGACAAACAGAAAGTATGTACCATGTCAACATGATGGAGCCATGTGCTAATAGGGCTGACATGGTGTTTGCAGTGTGTAGTCCTGGGGAGGGGATGGACAAAGGAGACCCCCTTCTTTGCTTGCTGGAAGAAAGCAAGTGGGAGTCCTCTGTGGAGGCAGTTAAATTGTCTCCCCAGCTGGCCCCGGACAAGATCCAGGAAGTAAGGGAGGTTTTAGCAGACTTTGCTCCCTTGTTTAGTGCCAAGCCTGGACTAACCTCCTTAGCAATGCACAATGTGGAGACAGGGACACAGATGCCCATACGGTGGACAGCATATCGGATGTCAGAGGCTGTCCAAAAGGACATTAGGAGTGAAGTGGAGGAGATGCTGGATTTAGGGTAATCCAGAGATCCCGCAGCCCCTGGGCCTCATCCATAGTCCTTGTGCCCAAGCCAGATGGCTCTACTCATTTCTGTGTGGACTATTGTGGACTGAATGCAGTCACAAAGTCAGATGCCCACCCGATGCCCCAGATGGACGAACTCCTGGACAAGTTGGGAGGGTGACCAACCTTACAACAATTGACCTGACCAAGGGGTATTGGCAGGTACAGTTAATGGACAGAGCTAGGGAGAGGTTGGTATTTATCACTCTGATAGGCTTATTTGAATTTAAAGTAATGCCTTTCGGAATGAAGAATGCCCCGGCCACGTTCCAAAGGTTGGTGAACCAGGTGTTAAATGGTACTGAGGAGTACGCTGTGGTGTACCTGGATGACATTGTCATCTTTAGTGCTGGCTGGGAGGAACATCTGTCCCACCTTAGGGAAGTGCTGGGCATGATACAAAGGGCTGGGTTCATTGTCAAAGCTGAGAAGTGCCAGGTGGCAATGAGATAAGTGACTTACCTCAGGCATGTGGTAGGCCAGAGACAGCTCTGTCCTAACCAAATAAAAATAGAAGTGATCCAGGCATGCCCCAGACCAGAAATGCAGAAGCAGGTCAGGAGTTTTCTATTGACACCAGGGTACTATCCCCTATCTGACCTGGTAAAGAAAAGGAAGCCAAAGAAAATTACCTGGGGACCAGCCTGTGAGGAAGCCTTGACCCGACTGAAGGAGGTACTGTGCAGTGCTCCTGTATTGACAAGTCCTGACTATAGCTGACCCTTTATAGTTCAGATGGATGCCTCAGACATGGGTATTGGGGCAGTACTGAGTCAGACATCCAACCAGGGGAAAGATCACCCGGTAGTGTACCTGAGTAAAAAGTTACTTCCCAGGGAGCAGGCATACTCTACTGTGGAAAAAGAGTGTCTTGCCATCGTGTGGGCCCTAAAGAAACTGGAGCCATACTTATATGGGCAGCATTTTGTGGTATATACTGACCACAACCCCCTGGTTTGGCTGATGCAAATGGGAAAAACTAATGGTAGATTGTTAAGATGGAGTCTTGCTTTGCAAGGGTATGACATGACAATCTTACATAGGGCTGGAGCTACCAATCAGAACTCAGATGGCTTGTCTCATGTCTATGAGGAGTGAACTGATTTGGGAAGCTCATCCCATGCAGGGGATAGAGCCCCCAAATTCAGTCTAGGTGGGGAGGATTGTGACACTTGGCCAGCTGGTTATGATTGTTCTATGATTTTTGTAATGTAGAATGTGGCATGTGATTGTTTGTCATGAGACATACTGTGCTCCTGGAATGATCCCCACATGGTTTCAGCTACAGAATGTTAACCTGAAAGCCAGGAGATAATTAAAAACTAGAGAGACATAATTAAGGGTCTCCTGTTTATCTGACTTAATTGTAGCTGAACAGCTGCAAGGATAGGGATTGTAAACTTTTATGATGTTTCAAAGGAGCTGTATTTTATTGACCTCCTGTCTTTGAAATTGGGAAATAGGAACTGCTCAAAGATCAAAGAAGAGCAGGAAACAACTCAAGATCAAAGAGGGGATGTGATTTAAAGAGTGTCATAATTTGGGAAATGAGTTTTGCTGAAGTCACAGTATTTAATATACCTCTTGATAGGACATCCTGTTTTGTATATATTTTTTATATTCTGAAAGGAGGTGCTAGATGACATGAAGGAAGGGGTTTAAACACATTATTTTATATTGTATTCTATGTTTCATCTGAAACATTCCTGTCAGACTCTAAAACAACAACATCTAGCTATAAGCACTGTAAGAAGGGAATAATACATAAGATAGACAAGTCTAATTGTATTGTGGTAAGAGTTTGAACTGTTTTTTCTTGTTCTTTTAAATGATTGTATGCATTGTATTATATTGTTCTGTGTTTACATTTTACATATTTTTATCCATTTTCTAAGTAAACCTCTTATATTTAAAGAGACTGCCTGGTGCATTCAAAGTTCTTTCTTTTGCATGTGAATTACAGACAGTTAAGGGTGGCTAAACTGTTCAAAGTGTAATGGTAATGCCAAACTGGGAAAAGGTAAGAATTTTCCTAAGGTCTTTCATAGAGTTTTTAAGGGTTCATCTTGTATACCTGGTTAGGTGCCCTTGACAAACAATATCTGGCATTTCCCGAAGAGTAGAATTATTTGAGCCTGTACATTTGGGTACACTAGCATAATGTTCACAGTTTGAATCCCTCCAGAACTTGATACCAAAGGTGATTCAGACCCACAAAACAGACAGGAGGGTTACCCTGTTCTGTTAACTGTTCACAATACTGCACTTGGAGGTTGGCACTGTGGGAGCAGAGGGCCTGACCTTTTGAGTGGGTTTGTGACAATCAAAACATTTTACTACCCACTTATCTTTATCTTAGTTATGTTTGCCCTCTAAAAAACTTAGAAACTAGTGTATATAGTTCTTGGGTTTTTTTTCAGCGTCTTTGGGGGAGTAGACATAATCTTTTGAAATGTGGGATCACATATTTAGGTAGTAAATCTGGAGATTTAAATATGTCTGGCCCCTTAGTTTTCTTTTATAGTAATGTTCTCTTTGCTAATTTAGCTCCTGTGTTGAAAGGTACTACACAGTTGTGGGTATCTTGGATTTCCAAACACATTAGTAATATTTCAGAGGAATGGAACAGAGGCAGAGTTTGACCAAAAAATAAGAGGCTTCAGAAGCTATCATATTATATGGAGACTTGTTTTCATAAAGTAAAATAATGTAATATGTCACAACAGCAGATATTGGGGAATACTACAAAAGATTTGTAAAATTACATTGTGACCAGAACATTTTATGACTCTCCCAATTTTTATAGAGACTCTAGGGAATGAATGTCTCCAACTGCTGAAGCTCTGATTGATGTGCTTATACCAGTAAAAATGTGGGGTACTGTATGGTTATGCTGTCATGACAGGACTGAATTTTAGAAATAACAGGAAACACAAAGGAGTGTGAAAACATTATTGTCATAGACCTAGCTGCATAGCAGCACTAGAAACTATGGACCTTTTTAAATTTTGACTGTCCCTATATTAAACAGTTTTGCGGTTTGTTATCTTCTACATGGAAGATAACCTGTACTTCTCACTTTGACGTACGATGAAAATATATTGTCTTTTTTCTCCAGCCTGGATACAGTATGACGACTGTACATTGTAATTTATGAGTCATTTTTTCAGGTTTAAAATACTGGATATGCAAGTACGTTGCAGATTTATGTTACAATAGCAATATGTGTTGCAGGCTGAACTAATGTATATTATTAAGAATGAAATTAAGACACTGTATAATCAGGAAATATGGAAAGTTACATTTAAGCAATTCCAAAAATTGTGGAAAAAATGTGCATTGGCTTTAATACACTGAACAGGACTTAGGCAGAACTGTGCAGTATATTGTTTTGTACTAGCTGTTTTTTTCTTAGTTTCTTGTTTGGTTGTTTTCCTCCTCCTTTTTCATCATATTCAGGTATCTTGGTTTAGGCTTTAAGTTAGTTTGTATAGTGGATCAGATAATTTGTTTTTGATTTTGGTTTGTCATCTCTGTTTTATTTTGATATCTGTTAATAAAAATACCCCTACTCTAGGAAGGGGATGCTATTGGCCCATTTTCCAACATGGTTGATCCTGGTGGACTGGAGTAGGAGGAGGAGGAGGAGGAGGATGGAGAGCTGTTGCAGACTGAGGTCTGTCCTCCATCCCAGTTGCTTGCTTTTATGAGGACAACCCGACCAAAACACCCCTCTCTTCTTTGCAGATGACCTCATGTTCATCAGCCATGCCCCAGACGTAGCACACATCAACAATGCTCTATCCTAAGACCTCAAAGCAGTTCAATCCTGGGTTACTTCCAATTAGCTCCTTATGAACCAAGCCAAATCCCAGGCCATACTTTTTGGTTCGCCTTCATGGCAAAAAAATCTAGGCACTCCTCCTTAAGTGATCTATGTCAACAGGTCTTGTCTTGATACAGTCACATCTCTGAAGTACTTGGGGGTTACCCTAGACCTCTCCTGGATTTTGCATTATATTTATCCACCATGTGTATGGCTGCCAGTAATAGTCTCAGTATAGCTTACTGAGCCAGCGTAAATGTCTCTCCTGCTGTCTGGATTAATATAGCGCAAGCACTACTGTTGCCCAAACTAACATCACCTGTCAGTCTTTGCCAATACCACTGCCACTATAATATGCAAATGGACTGTGTGCTACAATAATATCTGCTCTTTTGCCCTTGCTCATCCACAACTGCCAATGCTACAGAAAGCTTGGCAAGTTTTCCCCTTCAGTCCATATGGATCTTACCCTTCGGAATGTTGTCTACAGCATTATACAGAACCAAGCACCTCACCCTCTTATCTCTCACCTGGTACCCAATGCCAATCGCTACACATTAAGATCCTCAGTAACTGAACAGCAGTTCATTCCAAGGTCAAGATCTAGATATGGTGAACTGGCTTTCGCCTCTATAGTCCCCAAACTCTGGAATAGTTTACCCCTACCTGTATGACAGAACTGATTTGTCAGTACCTTTAGAACATAGTTCTGCACACTCCTGATTCAAAGCTACCAATGCGTTTGTTCCTAATCTGTATCTCCCCTGATGCACCCTCTCCTCCTTGTCTATCAAACATGCTGTCAAGATAATTCTCTGAACATGCACACCTGTATCAATTGCATTTCCTCTCCACCTATTAGTTACCAGTATCAAAACTATTTTCTCATGTGCAAACTAAGAATACTACCACCTCTGTGAATCTAATGCAATCTTTAATTGTACTCTACCCTGTTGTCAATGTAATATTGAAACTCATTAGAGTCTACTTTAATGTTGTGTAACATATGACCTCCTGTACCTGGTACTAGCCTTTACAGGTTCAGTACAAAAATCTACCTTGTTTTGGTGTTCTCCTTTATGAACCCTGCACAATCTTGTCTCATTTGTTGTTGTCATCTAATACAAAACCTGTACATTTTTTCCTTTGTTAGCTCCCAGATCATGTCTGAAAATAGGTAAATGTCTACCTAGTGCATCCTACCCAGTCAACAAAAAAGAAATAAATAAAATTAAAAAAACTAAATAAATAAAACAGTGTTGGATGGTGACACTGGGAATGCAAAACCAGAATTATCCTGTATGGAAAATATAGATGGAAAAGATATTATGGGTTTCTTACCTGAAGTTTTGTCAAGGCCTACTTACCAGTGGGGTACCACAGGGATCAGTGCTGGGACTGGTCCTATTCAACATCTTCATCAGTGACATTGCACAGGACCTAGAAGGCAGAATTTCACTGTTCGCTGATGACACAAAGCTCTGTAACAGAGTAGACACACCAGAGGGTGTAGACAGAATGAGAAGGACCTGCATAAACTTGAAGAATGGTCAGGGTTTGGTAGTTGAAATTCAATGCAAAGAAGTGCAAGATAATGCATATGGGGCACAAAACCTGGGTACAATATATCAGTTGGGGTGAGGATTTAGTATGCACCAAGCAGGAAAGGGATCTTGGGGTTATTCATCTCTGATGACCTCAAGGTAGGGAAACAGTGTGACAAGGCATCAGGTAAAGCAAATAGGATGCTGGGATGCATAGGCAGGGGCATCACCAGCAGGAAAATGGAGGTCATAATTCCACTATACAAGACACTAGTGAGGCCCCACCTGGAGTACAGTGTACAGTTCTGGAGACCTTACCTACTTAAGGACATAGACAGGGTAGAGAAGGTTCAGAGGAGGGCAACAAAGATGGTACATGGATTGCATCACAAGTCCTATGAGGACAGGTTGAAGGAACTGAATATGTACTCCCTGGAGGAGAGGAGGAGAGAGGATATGATAGAGACATACAAGTATCTTACAGGGAGGAATAGGGTGCAGGAATACACTATTTTTAAGTGAAAATATGTTCCTGGACTAGAGGGCATGGGATGAAGTTGGAGGAGGACAATTCAGAGGAAATGTGAGGAAGAATTTCTTCACAGAACAGGTGGTGGATAAGTGGAACACCCTACCAGAGGAAGTGGTGGGGCTGAAACAATCACGGGATTTAAGAATGCATGGGATAGACATAAAGGAATTCTGGAGGTCAGGGGTAAGGGGCAACAGACTTCTAGGAAAACATAAACTGAACTTACAAGCTCAAATGGGCAGACCGGGTGGGCCACAGGCCCTTATCTGCCGACACTGTCTAAGTATCTATGTATCTATGTACTGAGGTCCAGATGGCTAAAAAACTACTGGATGCTGAAATGTAAAGAAGGAAACAGCTTCTTCTTCAGATAGTTATGGATGATGTGAATAAATATCAGAAAATGAAGGTGGACTTGAAGAACTGATTTAGTAAGGAACATATGTGGATACTGTAACCTGAATCCCTAGCCAGCTGTTCCCCACTTACCAGTGCAGTCCCAAGCACTGATGTCCAGCAACACAAATCCAGTGATCAACAGGAGCCACTGACAGCTCACCAGTGGCTGATTTCAGCCTTCAGTGTAGAAGAAAAGGTTATTTCAGAATCGTGTTCCCCTATGAGAGCTCTCAAGGAGGCAGGTTGGAAACTGAATGAAGCAGGCGTTTGAATTCCTGATCAACTGGGAAAACCAGCAAAACAGCCAGAAGAGTGAGAAAGGCAGGTTTCTGGAGTGGTACACTAGGAACACTATGACTGGGAGACTGCAGAGTTCTGTGAAGCACTAGGGCATGACAGAGACTACATGTACCATTTCAAAGGCAGAACAGGTTATTGTGTCAGTGGTAGCATCTGTCACGAATGCTATTAATCTAGGTATAGTATGCCTTGTTTTCATTCAAATGTAAATCCTGATATTGAGGTTTTCATGCCCTCTGTAATTCAGGCTGGAATACAATCACAGCACAGTGAACATATAGAGACTAACTCCCACATGGAGTTTATACCAGCTGCCTGTCCTGCTTCCTGCTTCCACAGAAAGGCCTGTCAATATTCCCAGTGAGCATAACTTGCAGCTGCATTCCCCTAAGTCTAGTACCAATGGGACTAAGGACTGCAGTGCCCCCCTAATACAACAGGATCATCAGTTTCATCAGGGGTTTTGGAGAGACTTGAAAAAGGGAACTCTAGGAATGAAAATAAAAATGTGTAGCAGACTGAAGGGGTTGTGGATAATGGACTGGAAACTGATGTTGCTGCAGAGCCTGCTATTCCTATTACTAACCCTTCAGATATTATCCAGCATATACACACAAGAAATTCAGAGCTGATTTTATAGCACAACAGTCAACCTGTGTACGCAGAAAGTGATACTGGCTACAGATAATAGACACTCAAAGAAATTTATACATTTGGCAATGGCTATTTCTAAGTTTAGGTTAGAGAATTCTGATCCCAGACCCGGTGCTCGATCAGCATGGCCTCATAAACCCAGTTATTCTGATATATGCTGATACCTTTCAAAGAAGGCCTGAACATGCACAATGGAGGAACACAGTGCAACTCTTAAAAAGAAGGTCTGTAGGAACACCTGGGCAGTATGTATGCCATTCATACCCTTTCAAAAGATTCCATGCATTTTCCTTTTTCATCCAAATGATATGCCTCAATACATATTTCAGGAGAAGACTTCTCCTTTATAGACACCAGTTTTTACAACCTCCACTAATAAAACCAATGATTAAAACTGTAACAATATTATTTCAAAATGAAGGGGTGAATATGGGGAATATTACGTTTTGGCTAAAGCAGAGATGTGAGGTGATAGGATATCCTGACCCTATATTGAATACTGCACATCTGTGGACTAGGGGGTTGGAGATTTACAGTAATGCTAAAAACTACTGAAACAAGGGTATTACAGTTATGAAACAGATTCTTTATGGGCAGTCATAGAGGAGTTTTCTTTATGTGTGGTAGCCTACGCGTGTTAGAAGTGTGGAACTTGAAGCCCTCTGAGCAACTCCTGCAATCAGTTCTGCAGCGGCTCATGTGGAAATTTTAGTCATGTCAGCCTAACTTGTAGAATATACATTGGTGCAATTTGTGTGATGAATGTTGGCACATGCTTAGATCTAGAAATAGAACAGACCATAATTTTGTTTTCACAGTGATAGAAAAACCCATCACTCCATATAGGGGTGTGGTAACAAAACTGGGTGTCCTATATCGCCACAGACTGTACATGCTACTCAGTATTATCCACCGTAGACTTTGGTCTCATCATTTATGGCTCTGGCTCTTACCCCGTGTGGTAGAGGGTCATGACACCACTCAACAAAGCTTGCCATCTGCCCCTAGGGGCCGACCATCTCACCCATACCTGCACCCTATACAAAGAAACCGAAGGGCTCCCCCTTGACTCCAGGGCCAAGTATCAGACCTGCCTGCTAGTAAAAAAATTCTTACATGGCAAAACCCCTGACTCAGCCTCCTCCCTGTTCAAATATGGGCATTTCAGTGTCAAGCACTAGAAGATTTGAATCACAGAGCTCTGAGAGGAAACTGTCTCCATCTTCCACTACACACACACCACACAAAACGAGCATGTGCAGAGCAATCTGGAGCCCATGTGACCTGCAATCCCATGAAGTACTGCAAAATTCACCTTTGAAGCTCAAAAACAAGGCAAAGTGAGGCAAAGTACATTGATTTCAATGTATTTCGCCTTAAAATCGGTGGAGAAGTGGTTTGGGGAAGCAAGAATAATGCAAAGTCATTGTTTTCAATGGACTTTACGTTCCCCATTATAAGACGAAGTACACCGCTTTGCGTTGCAGGTACTTCATGAATTCCACGTTACTCCTCAAATCACTTCACAGAGCGAATTTCGGCCACTTTGCCCACCACTACCGGAGGCCCCCCACCTTAATAGCTGGCATTTACACAAGGGCTGTACCACACTGAATAAGTGTTGTTTATTGCTGCATCCTTCAAGTGGTAACTCTGCTTTCATTTGAAATCGTGTAATGTGATCATTCTTTGTCAACAGTTGTATCCCAGCAAACATTCTTATTTGATGATTATTCCTTCTACTTGATCTGTAACCCATGTATTGTATTGTATTGTACTGTATTGTATTGTATTGTATTGCACTGTCTCTCTCTGACTTTGAACCTTTGTAAATGAGCCCTGGCTCAAAGGTATTAATCCGAATCTGAAGTAAATAAATAACTATGATGACTTGTTGCTCCGAAGGGAACAATATTGGATATTCACATTAAATGCAATGGAATGGTCGGGCCTTAATGGCAGAATTAAGATAAAACCATTTTTAAAAAAGAAGAAATGCAAGTATAACATTATACATTATCTTTGTTACTGTTATAAATAATATTTAGCACATTTTTAATAGGTTTTTATATGCTTTTTTGTTTTCAGATAATCACTAGCTGCTTCAAGGAAGGACTACTGTTAAGTTTTGGATGCCAAGAAAAGAACAAGACTTGTATATAATGACTGGATAATGGGCAGGTGCCACTTATATTCATCTGTTGAACACTGTTCTTTATACTTTATCTTGTAAATATGCATTTTAAAAAAATATCGTGTGTTTAATAAGAGCAATGAGAACTAACAAACTCACTTCTTCTAATCAAATGTTGTTACTGTCACTTTAAATGACTATTTAAACATTAACCGGAGGGGGCACTAACATACTTTGAGAAAGCATGATTGCATGCGAAACATGTCAGCAGATTTGCTCTCCATGTACAGAAGCCTGTTGCTCGGAGGTTGTGAACGTTGTGAGCATTTTATCCCTATTTTTAGACCCTTTTGGTACACGTGTGGATTAATAAAGAAAACCTTTTTGCACCACTGAAGGACATCCACAGCTGTACTTTTGTCAAAAAGGAAGAATTAAAAACAGGAAGAAATTGTCTGCAGGCCCATGGTGGGTGCCATCTTACAAGGTACTGTACAAACATATGAAGATACGATCAAGCCTGCAGAAGAAGGTCATTTGGTGTATCAAGTCTGCTCATATTGCAGGGTCCATAGCTTGAGCTAATGTCCCTGCCCTCCCTCCCCACTCCTCCCATCCTCCCTACCCATGACCCTTACCCTCCTCCTACGCCTGTCCCAGACTCTCTTAAAGCTGCCCACTCTCTTCAATGAGGTTACCTCTTCTGGCAGTGCATTCCAAGTGTTCACCACCCTCTCTGTGAAGAAGTGCTTCCTGACCTCCCTCCTAAACCTCCCATCCTCCAGCTTAAGAATGTGTCCCCTCATGTTATGGTTGCCAGACAGCTTAAAGAGACTCTCCTTATCAACCTTATTTATCCCTTTCAAGTATTTGAAGGTCCCAATCATGTCCCCCTCTCTCTCTCTCTCTCTCTCCTGTCTTCCAGGGAGTGCATGTTCAGTGTCCTCAACCTCTCCTCATGTGCCTTACCTGCTGACCGGCTATTATCTTTGAAACCCTCCTCTGGACCTTCTCTAGCAGGTTAATGTCCTTTTTGAGGTGTGGGCTCCAGTACTGAACTCCATACTCCAGATGCAGCCTTACCAGTGACCTGTACAAGGGCAGTATAACCTCCTCTCTCCTACTACTGATCCCCCTACATATGCATCTCAGCATCTTGTTTACCTTTGCGGCTGCTTTCTTGCACTGCATGGAGTGCTTCTGGTCACTAGTGATCATCACTCCCAAGTCCTTCTCCTCCTTCTCTGATGCAGATACTCGGACTCCATCACAGTAGTACTTTGTCCTAGGATTCTTGGCTGCAATATACATAACTTTGCATTTCTTGGCATTAAAGCCAAGCTGCCAGATCCTGGACTACCTCCCTAGCTTTTCCAGATCTTCCTGTTGGTCCTGTATCCCTTCAGCTGTACTGTACTCATTTTGTGTTATTTTCCAGGCACCACCAGCATCCTACAGTAGGTGCAGTCACACAACTGCCTTTGTTCTTGTTCTATAAACAGTGGCTGTCACAGGTTAAAAGAAAACAGGCAAATAACTTGTCACGCTCCTGTTCAGATGTCAGCTTTACATGGCAGAACAGTAAGTGCAGTGTGACAATCTGCAGCGCTTACGATGCAATTTGGTTTTGAGAAACATCGGAGGTGTTACAAGCTACTCAAACATTTTAAATGACATAGCAGCAACTGTAAGAGGTCCTTTTAATATTAAACAAGCTCTAAATCTATTTGATAGAATGGCACAAAAGTTGTAACGCCTCCAGTGGGAGGAGATTTCTATGTGCACATACATGGAAGTAGACAGTTCCGAACACTTTAAGGAATGCAATCAGACCCACTTACGGCTTGAACAGAGCAGGTTTTGTTGAAAAATGGCAGAGGATCAGCTTGAAAGCTGGAAGGGAGTACATTGAGCTAATTTTGTCAGAGAATCTGGCAATACAGAAGGAAGTTGAAAATGAACTGAATGAAAGGGAGGAAGCCCTAAAAGGGTTCTCTGGTGCCCCAAATTATGATGAACTCCTGGGGAATTCGCTGAAAGAATAAAAAGATATGAAAAAAAAATTAAAGCAACCAAAAAATCCAAATTTGATAGAGATGGGAAGGACTATCGAGAAGAGGCATTTTTGAAGAAGAAGAATAAGAATCAGCATTTATATAATGCTTTTCATACACAGTGTATCCCAAAGTGCTTTACAAGCACTGTTAGACTAATAGTGAAGTGACTGAATGTGTAGTGGCAGCCATATTGCACATCAACACTCACACACAGCCTGGACAATTGCATAAACCAGTTTATGGGAAAGGTAATGTTAGCCAGGACACTGGGAATGTCCCCTACTCTTTACAAAGAGTGCCCTGGGTTCTTTTACTTCCACCTGGACACCCACCAGGACAACACTAGGATGAATAGAAGGGATCTCGGTTTAACGTCTCATCTGAATGACGGCTCACCCCAGCAGTACAGCACCCCCCTAATACTAAACTTGGATGCCAGCATTTTAGGTGCAAGTCCAATTCCTGGTGTGGGATGAGAACCCATGACTTTCTGGTCCAGAGGCAGATGTGCTACCTATTAAGCCATGCTCAGGAATACAACTGATGAAATAATTACAGACACAGAGGCAAGATCCAATTCTCAACCCACAGTAACAAGACTACCAAGGGACACTGAACCCACAACAAATAACATTGATATTTTTTTAGGCAAAGAGGACCCATGTGTAGATATATACCCCTGCCCCCCACCTCCCCAACAACAGCCAAAATTACCATGGAGGAGCTAGAGGCAAACAAAATGGCACCCAGAAGGCCAAAGAGAACACAGAGGGGAGGGGAGGGAGGATAAGGGGCTAAAAAAAGAGGAACAAACAAGACAAGAACATGGAGAGGAACACAGGGCAGAAGGAGAGCCCAGCAGTAAATGTAATTAACCTTTCCAATTAAACTTGAGTGATGTGGCGAGATCTGTCCTAAACAAAGGGTTGAGCTTCACACCTACAAAGTGATTCAACACATTTGAAACCATTGTGAACTTGAATAAAATATATTAAATTAAAAAAAAAAAAACATTGTGGACTTAAACAAGCTGGCTAGGAACTTAAGTCTGAAGTCCTTTTTTGCAAGAAAATAAAATCAGGACATTCAGGAAAAGACTTCCACAAATGAGGTAACAAACACAAATGATAAATATGTCAATATCTTTAGACCCCAATCGACTTTCTGCCCACCCATGACTGCAGCATTGCAAACATTCATTAAAAGCTGTGAAAGGGACATACAGAAGCTTAATGAAGAAACATGTAATGATTTCAGTTTTAATCTGAACAAAGAACAATGGCTAGTAGTATGTGGACTTAGGAAAAATAAACAGATAACTATTTAATCTGCAGCTAAGGGGGGAACTAGTGGTCCTGAACAGCAAGGACTATAATACTGAGATCTATAGACAATTGGATAATAGTGACTTTTACAAAAAAACTAACAAATTACCCCACTCTGAAATTTAAGCAGGAAATCAATGAATACTTTAATGTGTTAAAAGAGACTAATGTATTACCAAATCAGGTTACAGATTTTCTTAGAGTTGAACATCTGGTTAGGGTGACATTTAATTATTTGCCAAAGATTCACAAACATGTGGTGAACCCCCTGGGATGCCCAATACTCTCGGACAATGAATCACTGACTGAGCCTCTTTCCAGATTTATAGACTATCATGTATCTAAGTTAGTTAAGGAAGTTGCATCTTTCATTAAAGATACTGGAGACATACTAGGGATACTAGAAGACTTAGCGATAGATGAAGACAGTGTGTTGGTAACACTAGATGTCACATCACTATGTACCAATATACCTCACAGTGAAGGGCTAGATGCACTAGAACACTTTCTTAACATGAAAGAGAATCAGGACCCACCAACTGAGGTATTAGTAAAATTGTCAGAATTTGTTTTAAAGTCCAACACAGTCTTTTACAAACATGAGTTTTTTCACCAGATTAAAGGAACAGCCATGGGGGCCAGTTTGGCCCCCTAATTGTGTTATTTATAAATGGCTAAATGGAAACAGGACATAATAAGAAGTGAAAATAATCCATTTTTGGCAAAAATCAATTGATTGAAAATATTTATTGATGACATGCTGCTTGTATGCAAGGGCACAGAGGATGAATTATATGCCTTTGTCAAATATCTGGAGAATAGTAACCAGAACCTTAGGTTTAGTGTAAGATTTAGCAAAAAAACAGATTTGCTACCTTGATATCTTCATCATTATCATGAATGATGAAATTGGGGGGATAATCGCAGCTCTGTATAGAAAAAATACAGATAGAAACACAGTATTATTGGCAGCCAGTAGTCATCTGAAGCATATTACTAAGGCAATACCAAAGGGGCAATTCATATGAACAAAAAGGAACTGAGGTTCAATAGAGCTTTATGAAGAAAGGGCTGATGAACTCACTGATAGGTTACTGGAGAGGGTTTATCAATAAAAATTAGTTCTAAAAGCAAGAGAAGAAGTGGGAGAAATGCAAAGGGAAACACCACTAACAGAAATGTCTAGACCCCCCCCCCGATCCACAACTGACATTCGTCACTATCTATTATCCACAGTCCTACAAAATCACAGATATAGTCAGGAAGCACTGGCACTTAGTGCAATTAGATCCTGGACTAAAAGATATCAAAGGTGATGGCCCTAAAATGGTTGTTAGAAGGAAAAACTATTACGGACCATATTGTACATTTCTGCAACCCATTGAGAGATCAGAAATGTGGTTACCACACAGAACAAATAGCTGTAATAGCTGTAATAGATGTGGCAAGTGTAAATATTGTGAGAAAGTCAGAAGTACCAAGCTACTTACACATCCAGTAACAGGCAAAGATATGGATGTGAGGGGTTTTATATCCTGCAGCATTAGTGGCCTGAAATATCTGATGGAGTCCAAATGTGGGAGTTTCTATATTGGGAAAACAAAAAGAGCATTTAAGGTTAGGATTGGTGAACACACAAGAGTCATAGAGAATGGCGATGTCACTAATGCACTAGCAAATCATGTACTTAGATCTAGAAATAGAACAGTCCATAATTTTGTTTTCACAGGAATAGAAAAGCCCATCGCACCATTTAGGGGTGGTAACTATGGTGACTTGTTGCTCCAAAGGGAACAATATTGGACAGTCACATTAAATGCAATGGAATGGCCGGGCCTTAATGGCAGAACTGAGATAAAACCATTTAAAAAAAGAAGAAATGGAAGTATAGCATTATGCATTATCTTTGTTGCTGTTGTAAATAACATGTGTCACATTTTTTAATATGTTTTTTTTACATGCTTTTTGGTTTTCAGATATGCACCAGCAACCTCAAGGAAATACTGCTGTTAAGTTTTGGATGCCATGAAAAGAACAAAACTTAGTGCATATAATGACTGGATAATGGGCAGATGCCACTTATATTCATTTGTTGAGCACTGTTCTTTATACTTGATCTTGTAAATATACATTTTAAAAAATATCATGTGTTTAATAAGAGCAATGAGAACTAACAAACTCATTTATTCTAATGAAATGACTATATAAGTATTAACCAGAGGGATGCTAAAATGCTTTGAGAAAGCATGATTGCATGTGAAACATGTCAGCAGATTAGCTCTGCATGTAGAGAAGACTGTTGTTTGGAGGTTGTGAGCGCTGTGAGCTTTTTATCCCTATTTTTAGACCCTATTGGTACACGAGTGTGGATTAATTAAGAAAACCTTTTCTGCACCACTGAAGGACATCCACAGCTGTACTTTGGTCAAAAGGGAAGAATTAAACACTGAAAGAAATTGCCTCCAGGCCGATGCTGGGTGTTAGCTTACAAGGTACTGTCTCTTGGCCTCTAGAAATAGAGGAAAGTGCAGATATGGAACAGGACTGTATCTTAAATATGGCACAGAAGGAAGATACAGAACAGCAGGATATGAGGCAGTCTGCCCACAGGTCAGATGTGAACCATGAAAGTTTGAGAACACCCTCTTTTTTCCCTGATGAAGGTGTCTCAGTATAGATAACATTCCCTTGTTTTCCTCCTGATTCCTGGGGTACAACTTTAAACATCAGGGGCCCATACTTTTATGTATGCAACTCTGACCCTATGGAATTCTCTACCTTGTCAGATTCTGGAGTGTTTGACCATGTTTTCTTACACTTGATACATCTTTTTTTTTGCTATCACCTAAATCACAGACAGAACAAAATTATTTGCCAAACCTTTCAGCTTAGAAGTGACCTGTGCAAAGGCAATATTTTTCAAAGGTTTTGTGAAAAAATATTAAACAGTTCCAGAGTTACTGATTAAGGATTTAAATGTTTTTTTCAGATCATGCTCAATATGTTTTTTGGATAACCCTCTAATACAACCCAAAAAAATGTGGGGTTGTAAGAGCTGTTTGGTTTCTCACAACTTACTTTTCACAACACAAAAAACATTTTCAGGTTGTAATAACTGCCATCTTTTTTTCTCCCTGAACTAAAAAAATAAGGAACGTAATAAAAACAGTATTAAAAAACCCTGAACCTAGCTAGATGGGACCAGTCTAGTTAGATTATAGTGTTTGTTTGTTTGTTGGTTGGTTTGTTTAAAAAAGGCCAGGAATACCTTTTCTGGGCACCCCAAAATCCAGGGTGCCCAGCCTAGTGACAGGAGCCATTCACCCACATTCTCTGTATCAGAACAGCAGGACTTTCTTGACATCTGCAGCTGCAGATAGAAATGTGCTGCCGGCTTGCATTCTGACAGGGAGCTGGTGATCTCTATCTGTCTGTCTGTCTCTCTGTTTATTTGTCTGTGACTGTCTGTCTGTCTATCTATGTGTCTGCCTGACTTTTTTTTATCCCCTTCCCAACTTAACCAGCCATTCCTTATCTGTCTTCTATATTGATTTTAGGAAAAGTGGGCTGTAGTTTAGGAAAATGAGAGAGTGCCTCAGAAAAGCACTAGCAAACAGACAAGAAGGAGGAGGGGTGGAGGAACAATGGGGAGTGATCAAAACAGCCATCACAGAGGCAACAAGCCTTTGTGTAAAGCAAATCATTAAAACACAATGGAGGAAAAAACCGCTATGGTTCACAAAAGAGGTGGCAGGGAAAGTTAAGGAGAAAAGGACAGCATTCAGGAAATATAAGGAAACTCAGAAGGAGCAGGACAGAGAACGTTATCAGTTAAAGCAGAAAGAGGCTGGGAAGGCAGTCAGAATAGCAAAGGCCCAAACCGAGGAAAGGATAGCCAATTTTGTGAAGAAGGGGGATAAGACCTTTTATAGGTACATTTGGGAGTGAAGAAAGACCAAAGGAGGGATACTGAAGCTTAATAAAGTGGAGGGAATGTGGGTAGAGGGTGACAGTGAAAAAGCAGGGATACTGAACGAATATTTCTGCTCAGTATTCACAAAGGAAGAGGAGAGGGAGTTACCTAAACCAAACAAGAGCAACACTCTGAAGACAGGGGTCGATACCAGTCCATTTACAGAAGAAAGGGTTCTGAAAGAACTAATAAAATTGAAGGTGGACAAAGCAATGGGGCCTGATGGGATTCACCCAAGAATTCTAAAAGAACTAAGGGTAGAACTAGTGACACCTGACTACTCTCTTAACAAATCATGGAGGATGGGTGGTACCGAGGACTGGAGGAGAGCAGATGTGATTCCTCTTCACAAAAGTGGGAGCAGGACAGAGGCAGGAAACTACAGACCAGTTAGTTTGACCTCAGTGGTAGGGAAAATGATGGAATCACTTCTGAAGGAAAGAATTGTTGAGTACCTAGAGGCCAGTGGGGCACAGGACCCAAGGCAGCATGGATTCATGATGGGAAGGTCATGTCAGATGAATCTAATAGATTTCTTTGACTGGGTGACCAAAGTAGTAGACCAGGGAGGGGCTGTGGACATGACTTACCTAGATTTTAGCAAGGCATTTGATACAGTACCACAAAAAAGATTAATACACAAGATAGCCAGCCTTGGAGTGGGTCCCAAGGTGGTAGCCTGGATAAAAAATTGGCTAGACAACAGGACGCAAAGGGTAGTAGTAAATGAAGTACATAGTGAAGAAAGGAGGGTTACTAGTGGGGTACCACAGGGTTCAGTACTGGGACCGGTCCTTTTTAATGTCTTTATAAGTGACATTGCAGAGGAACTGGAAGGAAAAGTATGTCTCTTTGCATATGACACAAAGATCTGCAACAGGGTTGATACACAGATGGAGTGGAAAGGATGAGAAGGGACTTGGCAAGGTTGGAGGAATGGTCAAATGTGTGGCAGCTCAGATTTAATGCAAAGAAGTGCAAGGTAATGCATGGGAAACAAAACCCAGGAAAGCGTACACAATGGGGGGTGAGATACTGACAACAGTAAAAATAGAAAGGGACCTGGGGGGAATTATATCAGATGACCTAAAGGTGGGCAAGCAATGTGAGAAAGCAGTAAGGAAGGCTGGTGGGATACTGGGATGCATAGGAAGAGGCATCAATAGTAGAAAACAGGAAGTTGTTATCCCTCTGTACAGACACTTGGTGAGACCCCATCTGGAGTACTGTGTGCAGTTCTGGAGACCCCATCTCCGTAAGACAGAGACATAGTGGAGGCTGTCCAGAGGAGGGCAAGCAAAATGGTGCAGGGTCTGCACCAGAAGGCATACGAAGAAAGACTAAAGGAGCTTAATATGTATACCTTGAGGAAAGAAGGGAGAGAGGGGACATGATAGAAACTTTTAAGTACCTCAAGGGAATTAACAAAGTCCAAGAGGGTAGCATCTTCCAGAAAAAGAGATGTGCAAGAACAAGGGGGCACAATTTGAAGATAGAGGGGGGACGGCTCAGGGGTAATGTGAGGAAGTATTTTTTCACTGAGAGGGTTGTGGATGCATGGAACAGCCTCCCTGAGGAGGTTGTGGAGTCAAGAACAGTGGGGGACTTCAAGAATGCATGGGACAGGCATAAGGCAGTCCTAGTGGCGGGTAAGAGGAAGTAAGCTGTTGGTTAACTAGGATCTGCAGCTTATCTGTTAGGTAGGAAAATGGGCACACTAGGTGGGCCAAGCGGTCCTTATCTGCCATCAAATTCTATGTTTCTATGTAGTACCCACACTGGTACCTCTTGGCCAACCTTCTCCCCTCCAGGTCACCAGCCCCCTCCCCAGTGAATAGGTGGTGACACTGAGGTTCCCACCTTCGATGCTGCCATAGTGTTAAGCTCACACCAATCCCCAGTGTTGGATCCAATAATTAGTATCAACCTGCAAAAAAGGAAACAGTCCCCAATGTCTTCTTTTTTTTATCAACCAGCAAAAAAATGGTCCCTTACCAATCTAATCCCTCCACACACCATACCCTCCTCCCACCACAACCCTGCACTCTGCATCTACCACCCCTTACCCCCACCCACACACACAAACTTACTCACTTGAACAGATCTTAAGACATAGGTCCACTCTCAGAGGGAAGACACATTTTGCTGTAGGAATTGGCAACTGCAATATGAGAAAATAAGGAAAGTACTGTTTAATGTACTGTACTTCATAACTTTACCATAACTTTGTCATTTTTAATATTTTTTGTACCAGATTTCAACATGGCTCTTTTGGGACCCCACCACATGATCAAGGTAGGTGAACTCTTTTTTAAATCTGTCCCAAAAGGTGATTTTTCAGATACTGCAAGAAATCACCTTTCTGGTGGCATTTTAACATTTTCACCTACTGAAATTAGGAGGACCCGAAAGAAGGCTATGTTGAAAATTTGGCATACAAATATTGTAAAATTACCAAGTTATGAGTGAACATTGAACTATTTCAGTGCTCTCACATAACTTTGCTAGTTCTCAATATTTTTCCACCAAACTTTCAACATGGGTTTTTTAGGACTCCACCTCAAGAACAAGGCAGTTGAAACTTTTGAAGTACATGCCAAAAGGTGATTTTATACTGGCTCTGTAAAATCATGTTTTGGGCTGATTTTGAAAATGTTGAAGTTCATGAGGTGGGGGTCAGGAGAAGGCTATGTTGAAAATGTGTTGGAAAAATATGATAAAATGACCAAGATCTGAGGGAATGCTGAAATATTTCAAGGTTCACTCACAACTTTGCTAATTTTCAACATTTTTCCAATTAACTTTCAACATGGCCTTTGGCACCCCCACCTCATGGACAAGGTAGACACATTTTTTCAAATGCATACTTAAAGGAGATTCTCAGTCACTGTGCACAATCATGGCAGGATTTCAACATTTTCAGCTGTAGAATTCATAACGTGGGGTCATAAGAAGACTATGCTGAAGAATATGTTAAAATGAAGAAGTATGAGAGAACATTGAAATATTTTAATATTCATTCATAACTTTGCTAATTTTCAATATTTTGTGTTCAAATTTCCAACATAGATATTTTTTCATACCACCTCATGAACGTGACAGGTGTTGCATTGCAAATCCTGGACTAGATATGCTTATACACAAGATGTGCAAATTTACTTTTTGGCCACTGTTCTATAAAAGCCACATCTCGTGTATAAGGGGAAGTCAAAAAATGACTATCTTGAACATTTGGGGTCAAAATAAAAAAAAATAATATTGCTAAGAAATGTTGTGTGTAGTACCAGCCTTTACCCCTTTATGCAGTGCTTTGTGATCCCATGCCAGTGAGCTGAATTTGGGAGTGAGCTCAATGGGTCTGCTTGATGGGCTGAGGCTGGGGGGATGGTGCTGTCATGCGACACCACCCCTCCAACCTGGGGAGGAGAGGTGCAGGGTTACCCACAAGGGTCCAAGTACTGTACCATGTAGTGATGAGGACTCTTCTCTTGGTATAGTGAACTGCACTTCTGCACCATGGGTCCCAAAGGGCCATGTGTTTTGGATGAAAAATGGATTCTTTGCCCTGTCAACTTAATACCCACCCCCATGCCCCCAGTAAACAAGCTATGACACAGTTTATTTTCTTCATGCAGGGCCCCTATGAAATCTACAACAGATTCTGTTGGTATGGCAACATGTGATGAGACATACTTCTCTAACTTTGAAGAGTGTATCACTGTGAAGCACTGGCTAGGAGCTATACCTTGTGCTTCAGACAGGAGGCTACAAGCTAGGGGGAGGGGAAGCATTAGAGTTGACAACACCAAGGAAGACCCAATCACTGATTCACCAAGACTCAGGAGACCCAAAACCCTAATGTTTTCTCCTTTGGCTGCTTGGGGGATGGGGGTAGGAAGTTAAGGCTGGAAACTGTAACGTCATATTTCTCTACTTTTCTGGCATTAACTTAATCTGTAAGTGCTTTAACATAGTTTTTACAAAGAAATATATAATATATATTTATCTGTATATCTTTATATAATAGGGGCACAGTAGTGCCCCCATAGTTAGGGTTGAGTAAGAAGTTTAATGTTAAACCCCAATTTGTGCACCTTAATAACTGTGGCATCCTTTAATGAAATAGTACAAAATGTGGCATGTACAGTCAAGCTGTCAGAGTCTCAAGATGTGAAATGTTTTGTGATGGAATCTTGTATATCTATCTATCTGTCTGTGTGTGTGTCTGTCTGTCTATCTATCTAATTATTTCTTAAAGATCAATGGCATATGTATTAATCAACTGTAACTGTCTGTCTATCTATCTATCTAAACATTTCTTAAATTTTGATGGCGTATGTATTATTCAACTGTACACTATTTTAAATCACCACATAATTATTTAATTAAACAAATTCAGTCATTCACAAAATCATATGACTACTGTGTTTATTTTTAAAAATAATTGATTGCCTGTCTTTTTTATTCATGTCTTTACTGGACTCAGTATTTTCTCTTTCCTTCCCACTTCACTTTACTATGTTAGCGACACCAGCGAAGAACTGACATCACTGAGGACATGCAAGGGTCTGAGAATCAGTTTTTCATGTCAGATAGCTCACGTTGATTGGCATCTTTGTTCCCAGCAAAATTGTGGTACGCTTTGCAGTAATACAAGCCTGACTCTGATGTTAGAAACTCTGATAATTTTATATTAAAAGAAACTCTCTTGCCTGTGTGGGTGTGTGTGTGTGTGTGTGTGTGTGTGTATGTGTGTGTGTGTGTGTGTGTGTGTGTGCTGCTTCCTGCTTGAAGCTTGAAAGTGTCTCAAAACCCCTCTCTATTTTTGAGAGACAGTTGTCTCATGAGGGTCATTTGTTCTAGTTTATGATCTGAAACAAAAAGCACAGAATGAACTACTGTACATGCTCTGATTAGACACTAATTCAGGTGTTTGTTTATTAGTTGTTTTGCCCCCTTTTTTCCCCCAATTATTTAAACAGGTGAGACACACTAAGCTGAAAGCTTGTTTACAGGTGCAGCCTGGGAGCACAGGGAAGGTAAATGACTTGCTCAGGGTCACACAGTATGCAAGTGGGGGCTGTGGGATTCAAACCAAGGTCTACAGATTGGCAGCTCAGAGCCTTAAACCACTGTGCTATACTGCCTCCAACTGCCAACTCCAACTATACTGCCCCTCAACAGCTACTAGCTGTTGGAAATACCAGTAGTAGTGTATTCAGTTTCTCTAGATGTGAGAGTCTGCAGCTTTGTAAGTAAAACACCATAGAAACACAGCCCTTTAATTTACCAGTAATACTGTGTATTAGTCTACAGAAATCATTATTCCAAAAACAGCCTAGAAAGACAGCATTATGTTAAAATGTGGGGGAAAAACAAGGCATTCAGAACACTTTGATTTCTAGAAAAAAGAAGTAAAGGATACTTATTAGGCAAGCTAATGATAAATGACCATCACATCACTTCAATAAAAACAAATAATCTAGAAAAAATAATCTAATTTCTTGTTGTATAATCAATAATGAAGTGCTCTCTCATTATCATTATTTAATTTGCAGGTAGTCATCACCAAGTAACGGAATTTGTCTAATAAGTATCCTTCATATCTTGCATCTAGTAGTGTATGCTGAATGCTTTGTTTTTACTCCACATTTCAACATAATTCTTTCTATGTTATTTTTGAAGTCATTGTTTCTATAGACTAATGCATGGTATTACTGGTAAATTAAAGGGATATGTTTCTCTAGTGTTTCACTTTCAAAGCTTCAGAATCTCACATCTAGATAAACTGGGATAACTGCTATTTCCAACTTCTAGTAGACTGGTCTGGCATCAGTAAAACAATCAATAAACAAGCACCTGAATTAATATATAATTGAAGGGGGTAACTGATTCCACAAGGAAGTTTATTTATTTATTTAACTTTGTTGACCAGGTAAGTGCATTGGCAGCAAGTGTCTTTTTCAGGCAAAACCCAGGTGCAACCTCACAGACAAGAGGAGAAATACAATATATAAGTCAAAAGAGAAGATACAACATGTCAGTTCAATAGAATACATCAGGCAGGCCGGCCCGTCAGTGCAGCAGTTGGATTTCCACTTGCGACGCTGGTGACCTGGTTCGGGAACAGACTCAGGTTGCTGGAGGGCTGGCCTGGGTAGAAGGATGGAGCATACTATGGACTGCTCTCCTTCTCCAGGGGGGAGATAGGGGAAGTGTCCAGTGCATGGGGGACACCTGGCAGAGGCTGGGAGTCACTCAAGCCACCGGCACTAGCACGTATGGGAGGCAGGGTGGACACTGGCATCATTGCATGTCCCCACCTCCAAGAAAAATGGTTGAAAAAGGAAGGTGGGTGGGTCCTCTGTCTCCATGAAGCCCCCTCTGGAGCTTCAATTAGCCACCATTGCCTAGCTCTCCTGACTAGATACTGATCCCATGGCTCTGGATAGGGGACCAGAGCTACGGTCTCACCCTCCAGTGGTTAAGTCAGGGGTAACTGGGAGATGCTGGCCATAGATGATAGGTGGGAGCTCCGGGACCATGACCAGGGTGAAGACCAACAGAAGGACCTGCCAGGTAAAAATGAAAATAAAAAAAAATAAAAAAAACAATACATCAGGCAAAGGAGTAAACACAATATGTCAAATTGAGGGTGCAAAAGATACAGTGGTGTACTAGTATACCTGGATTTTGGTAGATGGTACAATTGGTTTGAAAGGGGGATGGACCATAGAGTTGCACACATTGCAATTGTTCATCATCAAAGTTTTTATTGTTCATCCAGTATAACATATTGGACATTATAACAGGTATACATAAATAAGGAAAAGAGGGGAAGGGAAAGGAAATTGGAACAAAAGAATTACATGCATATTTACATAAAGTGCACTGTAGCAAAGAGCCTCCTAACCCATGTCATAAAAATGGTTTGGGTATAAATACATAATAAGACATCATAGTCATATAAGAGCCACAATGTAATTCTGCTCCAAAACCACCTGATTAACATACATATTCTATAGCTAAGGCAAATGCTTCCTTTTGATCTTTACCACTGAATCAAGGAATTTCACAATTAGGAGAGCTTTGGGAATGGTTTTGGGGTGCAATTAAATAAACAGGGCATCATAATCCAAATTTGCATACTTCACTAAAAATGATTTTAATAATTGGTTTTGTACAGTATTATACAGAGGTCACTGTATTACTATATGGTAAAGAGTTTCCTGAAAACCTCTGTTGCACCTGTTTAAATCTTGTGATAAGACTGTCATAGATGATTTATTAAAAACAGAGTATCTGGAGACAAGCATACCCACTCTTGCCCAAGTAATTAGTTTCCAGAGACAGGAGTCAAATGAGAATAAAAGATATTCTTCTATAAAAGGATCCATTTTGTTGATCCCAAACCAAGTAGCTTGTTTTTGTAACCTAATTAATGTCATCTGATGTTTCCGTGCTTCAAGGTAAAGCTTTTGTTTTAAAGTGGTTTTAAAAAGAGGAAATACATGTATCCCTTTCAATGAATCCCCCCATAAGTGGGTTAAAGTAGCTTTTAACAATACTGCTTTAAGTTGTTTCAACTAGGGGGACAAAAAGCCCTTCTCCACCCAACTTATCTTTTCTTTGAGGCATAAACCTGGTAAAGTGTTAAACTGATTACTGATTGTTTTCAGCCAATAGGAGGCTACTCTTATATCTACTGTGGCTGCTATGGGGAGCCTACCTAATTCTGCCTCTACGACTGAATTAGCAGCAGAAATTGGAACTTGTAAGAGGGCTTTATAATAAAATGATAAAGGAAGCTGAATATTTTCAGGAGGATTTGTGCCCCACACCTCAGAGCCATAAAGTACGGTTGGGTTTAACCTGGCTTCACCAGCAACCAATGCTGGTGCAACTGTGAGTCCCCCATATTTATAATTGAACCTTTGTAGTAGTAGTAGTAGTAGTAATCTTTATTATTTGGTCAGCAGACCATTACTGATTTACACAATACTCAATATATAATTATAATATGAATTTAAAAAGTACAAAGACAAATCTAAAAATTGGAGAAGGCAATAGATTGAAAACAGATTATCAATATAGCAGCATACATCTGAGATATGAGCACTGGTCTTCAACACAGTCCTCAGATGTATAGAAGCATGGGTTACAAGTAAGCACAGAGCACCTATGTAATCATCAAATGCTCAAAAATAAGATTCATCTATTTCTAATTTTACACACAGGTTGTCTTTACCAAAGCCAAAAAATTATATAGAAATAGTGTACATAGATTGTCTCAAGACAGGTCAAAAGGCTGAGCCAGGCTTGTATAACCTAGTTAGTAATCTATGGGTTGCATCAATATATTTGGAAACCGCATATACAAAAACGTCATCACTTGTTGTAAAAAGTGTTTTCAACAGTACAAATTGATCCTTGGTTGATATTGAATCAAACATAGGTTTTAACCACCTATCCCTGAGCTTGTTGTACCTAGTACAAACAAAGATGACATGGAGCAGATTCTCTAAATGTTGGAAGGAGCATTGACAATAACTGTCATGTATATCAGTACTCTTTTGATATTTAGCAGAGAGTACACAACTTTGAAAAACTTCTAATCTGTATTTTGTATACAGTGCTCTTGACTTATTGTCCGTAAGTAGGTCAAGATAAGGAAGAAAAAAATTAGCCCTATCATTCACTCTTAGCAGAACCTTAGTAAAGCCTTGGTGGCAAGACTGGCTTTAGAGATCTGTTCTTTAAAGTGTAGGGTCCATTACAAATTTGATGTAAATTTAATACCAATATAGGTATAAAATGGGACCATCTCAATTAATTTATTATCAAAGTATATTTTGGGTAAGGGGACTTGTAAATTTGGATGCCCAAATATTACAATTTTGGTTTTATGTAAATTAATTTTCAGGGCCAGTGAGTTACTTTTAGCTTTTAGAATGTTCAATTTGTGCTGGAGACTGACTACCGAAAGGGAAAGAAGAAGACAAAGGTCATCTGTGTAGGCTAATATGTGAATATTCTGATTCCCAGTTTTAGGAAAATCAAGCACTAAGTATGAGTCAAAATAAAGTAATGAGTCAATATATAAACTAAATAATAAAGAGCAAAGAAGGCATCCTTGTTTCACACCTTAGGAAGTACTAAAACTTTCTGATAGGTTCCCCTGAATATCATATCTCATGGTCGTAATTGTGTTTGAAGGAAGCCAATAAATAAGGAGTTTATTAGGTTAATAGGGAGTCCTCTTGTAAGAAGGATTTCCCATAAGGTCCCTCTAGACACAGAAGCAAAGGCTGCTGAGGAGTCTATAAAAAGGGTATATCATTTAATCTGTTGCGGTAACCTGTATTTTCCAATTAAGTGGGCTAAAATGAAAATATTATCTATGGCTGAAAAGCCCTGACAGAATCATGCTTAAAGAGAGTGGTGAAAAAACATCAACCCAGTTTTGAAGCTTGACCAGTAAGATTTTAGCAAAGAGTTTTCCACTGATATCCAAAAGGCTAATTGGCCTATAATTTGAGGGGAATTGAAAGGAACCTTTCTTGTGAATAGAAATTATAATATTTTAAAGCCAAGATGTAGGGACATATGATTCTTTCAAGAATGCATTGACAAGTTAACAAAAAAGGAAACACAGTAATTCATGCGGGCCTTGTAAATCTCTTTCAGAATAGTATCCCATCCAGGGGCCTTATTATTAGCCACCTGGGATATGGCGTGTTCTACCTCCCCAAAAGAGATGGTCAGTGGAGTAAAATCTCCAGTCCAAAATACTGAAAGAACATTATCGTTAGTATCAACAGGGACTTTGCTATTAAGAAGGGATCTAAAGTGTAACATCCTGGTCTACTTGAGTATATAGGAGGAGAAAGAGGATGTATAAGTGTTCAAACTTTTCGCCACCAATTGCCAAAAGATTTTGCTGTCCTTCATCTCAATGGCCTGATACATTAATTGCCAATGTTTCTGTGTAAATGGTTTTTTTTCATTATACACTTTTTAAGATTTCTGAGCTTTATATAGAATAAGATAATTATCCCTAGAAGGAAATGTCCTCACATATCTAATTAGTTTTCTCAGCTTTGATTTTTCTACATTACAATGATAATCAAACCAGGAATTTAGAGAGGGTCTTCTATTGTTAGCTGAGTAAATTATTTGATTTGCTAATAGCACAAATCTGGCTGTTCACTCATATATTTGACCTCAACTTTA
Source organism: Neoceratodus forsteri (assembly GCA_016271365.2). Classification (NCBI taxonomy): domain Eukaryota; kingdom Metazoa; phylum Chordata; order Ceratodontiformes; family Ceratodontidae; genus Neoceratodus; species Neoceratodus forsteri. The sequence continues at coordinate 1,398,464,381 of CM057450.1, forward strand.
GCCTCTGCAAAAGAAAGTAGCAAAGAGAAGGTAGGAGAATATATTAGCTCAACCACGTTATCCCATGTTCAAACATTGGAAACTATTTTTACTTTACCAGATAATGTAATCATAGCAGGTTGGATAGGATTAGAAGTACTAGAGATCTTATCAGGAAATGTTAATAAAAAAGTAATGGCTACATGATCACTCTCTGGTCTCATGTTTACTGTAAAATTCTGGTATTGATTATAACAATGTGGGGAACATAAAACAAAGTCTATTGCACCCTGTCCCTGAGATGCAAAAAACGGACGAGCCCCAAGAGGATACTTCCCCCCTGCCATTTTAAATTAAAAAGTTGTTATTCATAATTAAGTCTTGGAAGCATTTTCCTGATTCATTCACAACACAGTCCCATGGAATTCCTAGGCCCCAAGTTCCCCATATAACATAAATCCTATAATAAGTGTAGATTATCAAATTTAGCAATTCTGGAATATAAATCCCCTGCCAATATCACAATATCGATATACAAGCTTAAGTGAACAGCCTCTACATCTACTGAAAGCTTCCTCCAAAAATCATAACTTGGAGCATCATGAAAAAGAGGTGAAACATAAACATTCACAAACAATATGTCTAAGTCATTCCACTTTATAAGAGTAAACAGAAGCTCTGTAGACCCAACCACACTTTCAATGACTTTCAGATCTTCCCTAATTTTTATCAACGTTAAGAGGTCTCCTTTCACCCTACCATAATAATGTTCCTTGGTAGCTGGAACAAAAAAGATTCATACCCATTTATAAAGGGTTTAGACCTTGCCCATGTTTCTTGAACTGTAACAGTCTCAAACTTACTAATAAAGTCAGACCATTGTGGGTCTGCTAACTTTGAGGCAAGACCCGAAATATTCCAACCAGGAATATTTGAGGTGTTCTTTGAAGAATCAGAGGCAGAGGGCTCTAAAATGGAATCTATTGATACATTAAGATCCCTGTGTAGTCATATGGATGCTTCTATATTTTGTGCTGGACTTGACATTTGTAGAGAGTCCAGAAATGGAACAACATGGATATCAACTGCATCAAGGGTGTTAGAATTTTTAAGTAATAAAGAATACAACTCTTCAGAATGAATATAACAGTTAAGCTGAGACCCTTCACAATTAAAAAAAATCCTCTTGGCCAAACTTAGGTCAGAAGGAGATATGTCTTTTTTAATAATGGCAGCCAGAATTGCACAAACTTCTAATGTCAATTTTCCCTATTTTCTCAATTTATGGAATTAATCCCAAAAATAAATATCACCTTTGAGTATGCCAGTGTTTCAAAATTCCAATTGAGAATTTTGAGAGTGGAGGCAAATACTTGATGTACAAGAGTTTTACAGACAGGATGTCCTCCATGGGCATATTTCCAGATTGTTGCCCAGATGACCGAGGAGGAGATGGCTAGGCCTAGATGATTTAATAAAGTTGTTTGTCCCATACAGATTTTGCTGTGTCTAGATTCTCCACCATAACATGTACTGGTTTAGTGGGGGTTCCACCTGTCTCTATGGATAAAAGAAACAAAGTCTGCTGCTGAGGGAATACCTAATTTTGCTCTAAATAGGTGCACTATCAGTTCCTTTAAAGTGTCATTAGTTTCATATGATTTAATAAAAATGTTCTCTATCTTAAAAACAACCTCACTACCTGATAGAGAGAGGGGTATCCAAGGCTAACTATCCTTTTTTTTCAAAGGACTCTTCGACGTCTCAGGAGAGGTGGAAGAAAGAACCTTGGGGGGAAGAGAGGTAATAGGCCCAATGTTATTTGAACCAGCAACGTGAAGCTCCGTTGTAACACACTGTCCAGCCTGAAGAGACAAAGGAAGAAGTTCTGGGACCTGTAAAAACGGTGTACTCTGACTAATCTGTATTTGACCATGCATAGATGCTGTTCTGTCCTCTGTGCGGACTTCTGAATTTAAGTTCTCTGATTGCTTATGCTTGGCTGTCAGCACGTATCCCCCCCCCCCGGGGTTTTCAACAGGTTTAGACAATCTTCACCTCTTCCTCCTAGTTTTGGAATTTGCTTTTTTTTTCTTCCCCAAGTGTAGCATATTTTTATTTTGCTTTTTAAGGGGAGGTTAGTCCGGTATCACAATAGTGGAAAATGATAGAGTTTTCTTAGTGGGTTGAGTGCTATAGCCCTCAATTTGATATATCAAGTTATTAATTTTCTGCTCAAGGGTTGAACATTTTCAACACATAAAGAAATGAATTTTTTGAGGCACTGTTTGATACCAGAGTATGCCTCTAGGAGAACTATGTTGGACATAACCAGGTGAGCCAGTGCTTTTCATTGAATATTTAGAGACAGTGTTGGGACACTGAGCTAGAAATTCTGGGTCAAGCACAAGGTTGTCAACTTCCTGGTTCAACTTAGAAAATACTTTATCTAGGGAGCCAACAAGAATATTAGAGTCCTTCGAAGTTATAGACATATTAACTTGATTCACTGACAGATCCACTGGACTAAAAAGACTAAACCTTGTGGGCTGAAAAGAAATTTCAGCCCCTCCTAAGGCAGGTTGGATTGATTCCCATAGATCCCTATGCACCTCTAAGAATGGCTTTTGTGGGGAGCTTGTAAGGGATATCCTATCTTCTAAGTAGACAGGTGTGACAGGAGAGTATGCTATCTTACCCTCAAAGGTCTGTTTTTTTGAAAGAACAAAAAAAAATCAGTAATCTTAATTTGACAGGGCATAACATAACCTTTCTGTTTGGAATTATCAGGCAGAAGGACTTGATATGTTCACTGCTGATCTAAGGAATTATTTGAGGAGCCTCAATGGAAGCCACTAAACTTCCATTTGTATTTTGTGAAGCATTTACAGTTTGGGGCTTATCTTTCTCTGCAACAGGGACCTGAGGTCCAGCCTTCAAATGAAGGACACCGGGGACAGTTGGAAGCGGAGTCACAACCCCATCTCCTGTAGCTCCTTTATCAATGGATATATCCTCTTGGATGTAATGAGCTAATTTAAGCATAGAGGTAGGAGATTGGAGGGACTTCGGATTAGAAGCAGTGATAGTAGAGATCAGTAGATCCTGTGAGAAAATGGATCCGTTTCTCAATTTTTTGCGAAGTAAATTCCATCCCTTCTTCACCCCATTTGTCTTTTAACTGTTTGTTCCTACAGTTTCCAGTTGGAAAAACCTCTTTGCCACTTCTAGTATACATTTCTAATGCAGGATAATAATTCTAGAACACACTTAAAACACAGTTAGGCACTATCAAAGCACATAAGAAATGAAACAGAGTATATATGCTGAATGTCCAGGAAGAACTTCTCATGATCAGAGAGAAGCACGATCTCACAATCACACTGACTCCCTGAAAACAAAATATATGTTAGTATTAAAGTCAGAGTTCAGGACAAATCAAGGGCAAAAGTCCTGAGGTAAGCTCTCCAACCAGATCCATTAGCCGACTCAACAAAGTAAATCACAGGGAACCCAGGTTTCCTCGAGTATCTGAACAAGTAGTTGATAAAGTGTCTCCTTCTAGAGTGTTCAAAAGAGTGTCAGGGTCTGTCTGCTTTTGCTTCATGTTTTCTTTGGTTCCGTTTGTTTTGTTTTCTCCCAATACTTTTCCTGGAGCAGGTTTTGGTTCTGCTTCCCAAAGGCCCCAATAGACAAGGGAGGATGCCACTGGAACCATAAAGCAGTGCTTTAATTTTCAGGATGAATTTTAAATTAACTTGTTTATTATATTTTGTTTTTTAAAAGAAAGGGTGGGATCCCTGAAGTAAAATAGAGTTTGGGTTTTTTTTAAGAAGTTTTAAAGGAGTTTTAACCAAGATTTGGAAATTAATTTTATTAAAAAACTAATATATTCAATAACCTCCACCAAACCGATGAACTAAATCTACATCTAAATCAGCATTTGGGATTAACGTAGTGCTTCAGGGCCAAAACGTACAATAACAATTACAGGGACAATAGCTTAAAAGTACTTAAAACACACTTGAAAATTTAACTTTTGAGACTGTAAAGCATTTAAAATAAATAAAACCCAACAAATAAAGTGAATAAAAGGAAAAAACATAAATTTCACTTACTTCTGAAGGCTGTAATGATTAGCTCAGGGTCGAACTTAGCTTAGCTCATGCAACTGCAATAAATTTTAATAGTTGCCAATAAGAGCCTCTGAGCCCAGATCCTCAGCTGGCCACTCAGTCACAGAACCGCCAGTTCAAAAAACTTGGTCATAAGAGAGGATACAGGTGTACTCTGCTACTATGATGACTTGAGGTTTCTTATATGTTTCTCTTGCCAAGCTAAAGCCGAAGTGTAAAGACCAACGCACAGTGACCAGAAATACCCTCGAGATGAAATCAGCAGCTCTGTTAAAAGCAGGAGACCTGAATCCCAGGCTCTTACACCATGCAGGCAGTAGCAGCATCTAAAGGTGAGTGAGATGATGTTCCTGTGCTCTATGTGCACACTAAAAAGTATAGATCACATGACTATCAATTTGCTAACGGCACAAAAATCTCAGGTGGAGTCTGAGTTAAAAATGTATCAATATATGCTATATCTACTAAAAAATAAACAGAAATGTAAAACAAATCACTCAGACCCCATGCAGTGCAGTGTAGTATACTATGTACAAATCATAGCATCGAACCAAGCCATCCAGATATGGCGTTAATACTGTATCTTCCTAAATAAAGAACCCTAAGCTAGAGCAACCACAAAGAAAAAGGAAAGCAGAATGTTTGGGTACCCAGAAAAGAGGAACTAAAAATCAAGTTTGCATTATAATATAATATAAAAGGTATAAAAATAAATAAATGAAATAAATAAGTGCAAAGACAACATTCCCTTTATGGCAGTCTTTAGGAATCGGGAGCAGTGCCTACATTCTGCATTGCAGGTATAAATTACACTTCTCCGGGCATTCTCAGCTGGGCCAGGTGGCTCCTTGTACTCTTCTTAACATCCCAGGTTGGGCCACAGCCTCAGGAAAACTCCCAGTTTTCAACACAGTAAGCAGGTCACTTCACCTAGGGACTCAAAACATACCCCGAGAGGACTGCACCAATACAAGCTCACATAAAGGTGTACTGGAAAGGAGATGAGCAAAACACAGGCAGCAGTGGCATACCTGTGATAAATCATCAATAAGCTTTGTCTCCCTGCTTCTCTGTCCTTGTCCTTTGGGCAGCGAGCGCATAACGATACCTCCAGCTCTGAAACACAGCTCTGCCAGTCAGCCAATGGCTCCCGTTGCAATTGTTGAAAACATATGGGGTACCAATTTCAATTTCATATAAAGTAATAATCACAAGGGAGCTTGAGAGAGGAAGTAGGAGAGGGGGAGGAAGTAAAGGTAGAATTCACAAAAGAGAGTGGAGAAGGGAAAAACTTGAAAAGGAAAAACAGGTAGGGGGAGTAAGTGCATACTGTAGCATGTTGGGGTCACCAGGTCAAGGAAAAGGAAAGACAAAAAGGTAGGGGGGTAAAGAGCATAGCTTGTAGGGGTAGGTGGGCACTTAGAGAGGATTAACAGAAGCAGTGGCAGGCTTGAGATGAGGAGTAATGTGCTTTAAGGAGCTATATAAAGGTTGGGATGGTGAAGGATTTTTTGACAGGAGGGATAAGGTGTTCCAAATACATGCAGCTCGGTAGCTAAGAGAGCACTGTCCCATGTTATTATGAAATATGGGGACTACGAGGTTGTTAGTGGCAGAGCAGGATGAGGTGAGATCCACAAAAGAGATTTGTTTTTTTTAGGTAAGCAGGCATGCCAGATTGCATGGTTTTCTTGACAAGAGTAGCGAGTGTCAGATAGGATATAAGGTCAAGAAGGAGCCAATTTAGTTTAGGGAGTTTAGGACCAGAAAGTGATGAACATTAGATCTACTGCCTGAGGCAAATTTATTGATTTTATAGTATAAAGTATACTTTTTTTGTAAAGTGGATTTATTGGCGGCAGTGATGACAACTAAGCCATAGTCAAGGGAGGAGAAATTATTTTTATTTATTTAGTTTTTGTTGACCGGGTAAGTGCACTAGACAAATCCTGCCTATTTTCAAGCACAACCTGGGGGAGGGGGATACAGATGAATGCCAATTGACCTTGAACCAGATTAAGCTGTTGGTGGTATTTTTAGTGAATGAGGGAAATTTGGCCAGGACACCAGGGAAATTCCCCTGCTCTTTTCGATAAGTGCCATGGGATCTTTAACATCCACTTGAACTACCACCAATCCAGGCAGATGGGACCTCGGTTTAACGTCTCATCTGAAAAAAAGGCACCTCAGAAGTGCAGCACCCCTCTCATGCTGCACTACTATGTCAGTACTGGGATATTAACCCAAGTGCCAGATGTGGGAACTGAACCCACAGCCCTCCGATCTCCCCACCTCAAAGGCAAGTGTGCTACCTACTGAGCCACTGACACTGACAATTGCCATTGCAATCCGGATTCTAGCAATAGGCATTAAGAACTGGTGGGTTCTGTAAAAAGAACCTCATTTCTGGTGAAAGAGTGAGTTAGTGTGCTGGAGATGGGATTCAAAAGACAGTGTGGGATCGAGATGAATGCCGAGGTACTTAAAGGATGTAGTCTTTACTAAGGGTGAGCCATTGGCTGTGAGGATGCAGAACATGAGGGACAGCTTATTTAGGCTGTGCCTGGTTCTTAATAGCAGATTGGGTTTTAGGAAGATTAAGGAGCATTTTTTTCACAAGCAAACCAGTCCTGAACCCTGGCAGGGCAGGAGCCGAGCGATTGGTTGATAACATTGATATCTTTGCTATGAGTGAAAAAGAACTGCATCATCCACACAAAGGAGGGTGTGTATGGGTTTGCAGACTCTGGACAAGTTATTTATGAAGATGGTACAAAGAAGAGGGCCTAGAATGGAGCCTTGGGGGACACCACTGGTGATGTTATTTACTCCGGATAGGGTGTTTCCCATTTTTACAGCCTGCGTTCTGTGACTCGGGTAGTCTGTGAGGAAACACATGTTTCTTTTTTTTCAGATCAGAAAAAGAACATGTGACCATTATGAGATGACTAGATCTCAAGAATAGAGAATGGTTTTGAGTCACTGTCAAGCTTCAAACATGAAGCAGCACACACAAAAACACAGAGGCATGAGAGTTTTCCTCAATATAAAATACTCAGTTTCTAACATCAGTGTCAGAATTGCATCACTGCAAAGCATACCAGAATTTTTCTAGGGAAAAGATGCCAATACACGCAAGTTATCTGACATGAACAGCTGATTGTCAGATCCTTGTATGTTCTCGGTGATGTCAAGTCTTCATTGATGTCGCTAACACAGTGAAACATAGCTGGCAGGATAGAAAAAATTAAAATCCAGGATTGGTAAAGATGTGTAAAAGAAAGGCTGGCAGTCAAATATTAAAAAAAAGTTAACTTGGTAGCCATATGACTTTATGAAAGGATATTTGTTTTTAATCAAATGATTATGCAGTGAGTGAAAAAATGTACTATTGCTCAATACATATAAAACTGATTTCCAAGGGGACCTGAGTTCCCACCCCTGGTACCACTTCTCTTGACCCACCTCCCCTCCAGGTCACCAGTCCCCTTTCCCACTAATGTAGGTGGTGGAGCCAGGGTGCTCACCCTGGTGCCCCCAAAAATAGCCCAGCACTGCAGTGCTTGATCCCCATTGTCAGCTCCCTGAAAAGAAGAAAACCATCCCTCACTGATTTTTTTGTCTGCAAAAAGGAAAATGGTCCCTTACCAATCTGACCCCCTCATCCCAAACACCCACTCTGCACCCACCATACCATGTCCCCTGCTCACCTCAAACACCCTCACTCACCTGAACACCTCTCATGGCACAGATCCACTCTACAATCAATGGCACACCTTGCTGCTGGAAAATCAGGTAAGTGCAGTTTAACACATTTCAATGGGGTTTGCACTTTGATTCATAATGCATTTTTTACATATTGTGACCCCAAAATTTCAACATGGCCTTTTTGGGACACCAACTCATGACCAATGATAGTGGAATAATGCAACTCTAGCATGAAAGGCAATTTCATAGTTGCTTTGCAAAATCACCTTTTGGGCAGGATTTGAAAATTTTCATCAACATTGTTCATAAGGTGGGGTCATGGAAAGGCTATGTTGAAATTTTGGGTTCAAAATATGTAAAAATGGCAAAGTTATGAGACTACATTAAAATATTTCAATGCTTACTCATAACTTTAGTAATTTTAAATATTTATACCCTAAATTTTAAGCATACTCATTTTTTACACCACCCTATCAGCTGTCATTTTCAAATGCTGACCAAAATGCATTTTTTGCACCTGTGGTGAGTAATGATGTTTTGGTGGTGTGGAGTGACGTTTTGGTGGGAACTGGAAAAATGTCACTTACCGGGTGCATGAGGTGGGGTGATAATAAGGCTTTACTGAAAATTTGGTGTACAAATATCATAAAATGCCTAAGTTATGAGTGAATGTTGCAGTATCTGAACTTTCACTTATAACTTTGCTAATGTTCAACATTTTGACTCCAAACATTCAACATAGCCATTTTTTAACACCATCTTATAAATGTGACAGGTGTCATTTTTTAAATGCTGTCCAGGACATGTTTTCGAACTTTGGGTATAAAATGGCATTTCAATCAATATAACTATTAATGCTATAGGACATGTTTGTAAGAGGAGCAAGAAAATGACTATCTTGAAAATTTGGATTCAAAATAAAAAAAATGTATATGTATATATGTACATATACTATATATATATATATATATATATATATATATATATATATTTATACACCAGTCTTGACCCCAGCAGGTATGCTTTGTGATCCTGTGGCAGTCAGCTGAGTTTAAGGGCAAGCTTTGTGACCAGCTGGCTGGGATGGGGGGGTTGGCACTGTTATGTGACCCCCCCAGCTAGTGAATGAAAACTGCAGGGTTAACCACATGGGCCTGGGTACCATATCGTGAAGACAACTGTCCTCTTGGCATAGGGTCCTGCACCTCTACACCAATGGGTGGCAAAGAGCTCAGTGCATAGGTTGACAGAAGGACTTTTTGCTCTGTGCATCTGTATCTGTGGCCACATGGAATCACAGGGACCAGACAGCCCTACACTTCTACAGTCCACCAGACAGCCGCATGAATTCTTGACATCTATATATGCACTTTTGTAGGTGGATGTAGTCTTCCCTTGGCACAGGGTCCAAAGAGCTCTGTGCATCTGCATCTGTTGGCATAGGATACAATTCCACTATCTCAAAAAGAAGAAATTCTTTGTAAAAAATGTTAATGCACCAGCTATTGTTCAACTTAATGCCACAAAAGTAGGGAAATGTGGTATTAGGGTTTCCAACTCTAACTCCCCCCCCCAAAGCAGGAAAAGGAAAAAATCATTAGGGTTTTGGGTCTCCAGAGTCTAGACAAATTGGTGGTGGAGTCTTCCTTGGGGTTGTAAACCCTAATGCCCAGCCTGTATCCTGAGAAAACAACAGAAGACATTGTCTCATTTCTTTACACAAGGCCCACAGGGCGTTGCAGAAAGATACAATAGATTGTGTTAGCAACATGTGGCAAGACATTCATCTCTGCCTTTGAAGACTATATCAGTATGAGGCACTGGCTTGAAGCTGTACCTTGTGTTTTGGGTAGTAGGCTACAAGCTGGGGGTACTGGTGAGCATTAGGGTCTACAATCACAAGGAAGAGCCCGCCACTGATTCACCAAGACTCTGAAGACCTAAAACCCTAATTTATTTTTCTTTTGCTGCTTGGGGGTGGGGAGTTAGGGTTGGAAACCCTAATGCCACATTTCTTTACTTTTGTGATATTAAGTTGAACATTAACTGATGCATTGACAAAGTGTTTTTGCAAAGAATGAATTATAGGGGCAATGTAGCACTCCTATTGTTAGGGTTGAATAGGGTGGTCAATGTTAAACCACTCCCTTCATTTTGCATCATAATAGCTTTGGCAGTGTTTGATAACATTAGATGACATTTTGCATGTGTTGTCTAGCAGGCAAGGTCTAGATCTGTGGAAAGTTTTGTAATGGCTGTGCTGTTTCTGAGAATATGTCATTTTCCTGTAGATGGTTAATTTTTTTCTTATACTTTACATGGGATTTTTTTGCTCTCACCTACAGCCTACAAGGAATGGAATTGTTTCTCTGAAACTTTCAGAGTAGAAGCATGTTGTGGTAAGGTAGTGCCTTTGGAAGGTTTTGTGAAAAAATATTTAACATTCTAAAGTTATAAGGATTTAAAGTTTTGTGTTTTTTTCATTGCTGAGCATGTTCAGTAGGGTTTTTGGGATAACATTCTGATATGACACCAAAACTTTGGTGTCGCAGGGTAATTTTTGATTTTGTGAGATGTCGTGCTCATGACACCTTTTTTTTGTGATAGCTGCCATCTTGTTTTTCACCTCACTAAAAAACTACTTAGCCAAACTTTTATTACAATAGCCATAATAAAAACAAAACATGAATATACTTCTTTAGAACATGCTGTTTCAGATTCTGAAGCTTGTTTCAGTCAATCATGATTATAAATACCTTTTAAGTATTTCTCTTAGTCATGTTAACATATTTCCAATTTTTTGAATTGTGACTCACTTTTTTGTGTCACATCATTAAGGAGGTATGAAACTAAATTTGACTTGTGAAACTGTTTTTTAATTGCAATTCAAAAAAAAGTATGTTGGAAACACAATATGATTGTCCAGCATACTCTTTTTTCATTTTGCATCATGAAATCTGATTGCACAACTTGAATTTTTTGTTTTGCAGCAGAAAATTGTTTTCTAAGCATGGAATTTGATTGCACAGCACATTATTTCATTTTGTAGCAGAAAATGTGTGTCTTAGCATGAAATTTGATTGTGCACCATGATTTTTCATTTTGCAGCAGAACATTGATTTCTCAGCATTATATTTGATTGCTCAGCAGAACTTCATTTTGCAACCAATAATTGGGATCTCAGCATGAAATTTGATTGTGCACCATGGTTTTTTGTTTCACAGCAGAAAATTGATTTCTCAGCATGAAATTTGATTGCATGGCAGAATTTTTTGTTTCACAGCAGAACATTGGTTTTGCAGTATAAAATTTGACTGCAAACCATGATTTTTTGTTTCACAGAAGAAAACTGGTTTCTCAACATGAAATTTGATTGCACACATTTTTTTTTGTTTCATAGCAGAAAATTGATTTCTCAGCATGAAATGTTATTGCAAGTCAGAGTTTTTCAGTTCATGGCAAAAATTGGTTGCTTGATTTGAAATTTGATTACGCATCATAATTTTGGGTTTTACAACTTAAATTGGTTTCATGCCATGAACTGTGATTGCACATATAGTGAAGACATGTCTTCTCTTGGCATAGGGCCCTGCACATCAGCACCTGTGGGTGGCAGAGAGTCCTGTACATTGGCTCACAGATGGACTCTTTCCCCTGTGCATCTGTATCTGCAGCTACATGGAAGTGCCAAGAACATAAAGCTCTACACTTCTGCAGCCCACCTGACAGTCCCATGAATTCTTGGCATCCATTGCTGCATGGAACTTCAGTGCAAGCCAGAACCCTGCACTTCCATAGGTGGATGGAGTCTTCCCTTTCTTCCCTTGGGCCCTGTGCATCAGCATGTTATCATGCAGGTCCCAGAGGTACCTGCATGAATGAGGATAGGATTCCACTATCTCAAAAAGAAGGAAAATTCTTGGCAAAAACTTCATTAATGCACAAGTTAGGGTTCAAGTTGATGCCACAAAAGTAGGGAAATGTGGTGTTAGGATTTCCAACGCCAACTCCCCCTCCAAGCAGCAAAAGGACAAGCCCACACAAGCAACCTCAGACAGGTATCATCGGGTAAGACAAACAATATGCAACTGTTTCCAGATTACACAAATGTAGTAGCACTGATGTGTTACCTTCATGGATTTGTATGCATCCACACCTGTGTTTGTATGTCACACAGCATGTTCTGCAGACAGAAGGCCCCATGGGGCCTGTGCCTCTGCATACAGAGGTACTCATGCATCCTGGGTGGTACCTCACTAGATAGTATGATTCACTACTGCATGGCTTTCTATATGCAACTGCTTAACTAAAAACCTGCTACCCCTTGAACAATTTCTAGATCTTTTGCTGAAATAATGATAGCCACATTGCAACAGTATTTCCATCTGTGTAGCAGCAGACCCCACACGTGCCTTGTTTCTGCAGTCAGAATTCATTGTGTATGTCTTACTGAGGAGCCCCATTGGGCCCTGCACTTCTGAAGAAATATGTACTGTTGCAGTTTTTGAATCTGAAAACCTGCTACCCCTTGAACAACTTATAGATATGCTGTTGAAAGCTTAATACCCACATTGCAACAGTACTTTTGTCTGTTTAACAGGGGACTGCTCATCTGAAGCCAGAAGTTGGTGTGTATGTCTTACACCTGTGGCTGAAGACATGCAGGCCCCTGAGGCACCTACACTTCTTCAGACAGAATTACTGTTGCAATTTTGTTATCATGGATTTTGTGGCTCCCACGCTTCTGCAGCTAGAGGTCTTCGTGTAATGTCTTACATCTGCATTTGCAGAAGTGCAGGCCCATCAAGTGTGTATATGTCTTACAGTGTGCATGAGTACCTGAGGCTACACAAGTGCTGGTTTCTTGTAGGCCTGCACTTTTGCAGACAAAAGAACTCTGATTGACTTCTTTGACTGGGTGACTAAGACAGTAGACAAGGGCCAAGAGGTAGACATCCTCTATCTGGATTTCAGCAAGGCCTTTGACACTGTGCCCCACAAAAGGTTAATCAGGAAGTTGGTAGATCTTAAGGTTGGTGAGAAGACAACCAGATGTGTGTACAACTGGATGAAGGATGAAACCCATAGGGTTGTTGTGGGGGGAGAGCTATCTGGCACCAGAGAGGTCACCAGTAGGGTCCCACAGGATTTCGTGCTGAGGCAGGTGTTGTTCAATGGCTTCATCTATGACAATGGAAATGGCATTAAGGGCAAAATGTGCCTATTCATGGATGACACCAAGCTATGTGAGAGAGTGGAAACAGCTGAAGGGATACAGGACCTACAAGACAATCTGAAAAAGGTGGGGAGGTAGCCTGGGATCTGGCAGCTTGGTTTCAATGCCAAGAAATGCAAAGTTATGCACACTGGAGCCAAGAAGCCCAGGAAGGAGTACTACCTGGGTGGAGTCCAGGTTTCTGCATTACAGGAGGAGAAGGACATGGAAGTAATGATCACTAGTGACCTGAAACACTCCATGCACTTCAGGAAAGCAGCAGCAAGGGTAAATAAGATGCTGGGATGTGTAGCTAGAGGGATTAGTAGTAGAAGAAAGGAGATTATACTACCCTTGTGCAGGTCACTGGTGAGGCCACATCTGGAGTATGGATTTAAGTACTGGTGCTCACACCTCAAAAAGGACATTAATCTGCTGGAGAAAGTCCAGAAAAGGGCTACAAAGATGATAGCATGTCAGCAGGGCAAGGCATATGAGGAGAGGTTGAGGGCACTTTACACTTACTCCCTGAAGGACAGGAGAGAGAGAGGGGACATGATGGGACATCAAGTACTTGAAAGGGATAAATAAGGTGGATAAGGAGGGCCTCTCTATGCTAAGTGGCAACCATAACACAAGGGGCACATTCTTAAGCTGGAGGGGTGATGTTTAGGAGGGAGGTCAGGAAGCACTTCTTCATGGAGAGGGTGGTGAACACTTGGAATGTGCTGCTGGAAGAGGTGGTCTCACTGAAGATGGAGAACAGCTTCAAGAGTGGCTGGGATAGGCATAGGGGAAGGTAAGATCCACGGGTAGGGAGGATGGAAAAGATAGAAGTAATGGGGATGGGGGATGGGTCAGTAACTCAAGCGGTGGACCCTGGAACATGAGCAGACAAGATAGACCAAATGGCCTTCTTCTGCTGGCTTCTTCATATGTGTGTATGTGCATATGAGTAGCCTGGATTTCTGTATGCACTGACAAGTGAGTGTGTATATCTTGCAGTGAGCATGCCACCGATACAAATCCATGAAAGTAGTACATCAGTGCAACTGCATTTGTGTCATCTGGAAACAGTTGTAGGTTTGTCTTACCTGATGATGGCTATCTGTAGTTGTTTTTATGGGCTTGTCTTTTTGCTGCTTGTTGAGGTGGAGAGTCAGGGTTGGAAACCCTAAAATCACATTTCCCTACTTTTGTGGCATGAACTTGAACTCTAACTGGTGCATTAATGTGTTATTTACAAAGAATACACATACAGTATTTAGACAATGTGCACCACTGATATTGTACTTTGCACTTATATAGTTTCACCCCAGTTTAATGGAATTGTACAAATTCTTGCATGCATGGTCTGTGTGACAAGGTCTCTTGATTTGGGAAGTTTCTTTTTAGCCGGGTGTGCAGATTATGAGATCTGGATAGTGCAAGAAGAGGAAATATTGAATTTTTTTGTTGTTTTCTTTGATCTCACATACAGCCAACATGGTTTGGAATTTTGTTCTGCAATTTTTATGGCAGAAGTGACTTGCCATAGAATTGCACCTTTTGTTGGTTTGGTGAACATATTAATCCATTCCAGAGTTATAAGGATTTGAAATTTCAGTTCTGAGCATGATCAGTAGTATCTTTCAGATAGACGTCTGATACAAAAGAAGAATCTCCTGCTCATTTATTTTTTTATTTAAGTATTTGGAAAATGGGTAGATGCACTGATCCAGGGAGCCATTTTCAGGCATGACCTAGGCCGCAACATGGAGCACAAAGTAAAAATATACAGAGGAAATAACACTAAAAAAATACATTCAGCATCTTACAATCATTGACAAAATGGACAAAGGTGCAATTTAATGTACATCAAAAATTATATAGTAGACAGTAGCAGCCTATTAAATACTTATCCATTGTCAGTTCAAAACAGAGGATAAGTAATGCGTTTACAGATTATACAGGAATGGTAGAACAAACTATACCAGTGCATACAAGGTATTAGGGTAGGGAGAAACAGGGGCATTGGAGTAGAGGTGACACAATGAGGAAGAAAAGTGCTAGTGGACTGAGCAGACATGGGGAGGGGGGATAAATTGTCCCCTGTAGGTGAGGTAGCAGGACAGGCAAAAAAGAGATTATCCTGGGGAGCAGAGGCACCTGGCTTCATTTAGTAGCCAGGATTAGAATCATTGCTTGAAGATACTATGGGTGTCACGGGAGCGTAGGGATGCTGGTAGACTTTTCCACAAGGAGGGAGCAGCAACAGATAGTGCTCAACCTCCCATGACAGTTGAGACTCTGGGGATTTCCATGGGGGGACAGAGGATGCACACAAGCATCTTGATGGAGTATGGAAAACCAAGAGCGACACATACAGAGATGCATCCCTGCATCTAAGGGAGCTGTTGATTATGCAGCCCAAGGAGTAGTCGAAGAGAAAGGGGAGCAGGAGCCATGAAAGAAGAATCTTCTTTCATGAACTGAAATGCTTTTTTCATGACAAAAAAAATCTTATTTTTTGTAGCAGACATCTTGTTTCTGTTTTTTCCTTTTCAACAAAAATAATCAAAAACCTATAAAAATTATGCTCTGGAGGAAAAATGAACACATAAATCTATCTAGCTAAATGAGACAAGTTAAGCTCAATTCTGGAGTTTGCGTTATGAAAAACAGCCCCAAAATATGTTTTTGGGATATACCCAAAATCCTTACAGCGGCTTGTTTCATGAGCTGAAATTCTTGTTTCCTGAGCCTCATGAAAGAAGATTTTTGTCTCATGAAAGAAGAATATTGGCTCACAAAAGAAGATGGTGGACTTAGTTTTTTTCCGATAATTCTTTCATGAGCCAACCTTCTTCTTTCATGATCATGAAACAGCTCATGAAACTATAATGAAAAAAACCTAAGTCCATCATCTTCTTTTGTGAGCCAAGATTCTTCTTTTGTGAGTTCTTTTGTGGCTCATGAAAGAAGAAGGTTGGGTCAGGAAAGAAGGGGGTGGGATTTTGTTTTGTTTCACAGTTCTTTCATGAGGTCACATGAAAGAACCATTTTTCTTTCATGTGATCTCATGAAAAAATGGTCTGTGACAAGGAACTTCTATCTATCTATCTATCTATCTATCTATCTATCTATCTATCTATCTATCTATATGTCTGTCTGTCTGTCTGTCTGTATGTCTATCTGTCTGTCTATCTATCTATCTTTTCAGTTTCATTTTAAGTGGATCAGGGTGCCACTCCCAGCATCCCTTCTTCCTCTTCCCCAGGTCACACCCCCCTCCTTTCCCATGTTTAATTTCCTTATAATATAAGCAGACCAGGATGCCCTCACCTGGTACTGCTTCTCTTGCCCCCTCCCCTTCACATCACCTCCCCCTTTCATTACTATATATGGTTACACCGGGTGTCCACCCACAGTGCCGATGAACACCATCCCAACACTGGAGTGCCCAATCCCCACTGTTGGCTTCTGCTCCTTCAATAAGGAAAACTGTCTCTTGTTTGACTATTTTACAAAATTTTATATTTTTTATTTTATATAAATATTTTAGAGTTCTGCTCAGCGCTTTGATATTAGTGAATTGCACTTAACAAATAACATGTTATTATTATTATTATTTATTGTTGATCTTTCGTTTTTTACACATAAAAAAAGAAAATGGTATATCGGTGAGTTGCCCCCCAACACCCCCACCCACTCAACCAACCCCAACACCCCACTCGGCACCCACCACCCCCACACACCCTCACACCTTCACAGACCTGGTCATGTGTTGCAACATCTTCATCCACGTTCTCAGTATGAGAACAGCAGGAATTTCTTGAAATGGGAAGCCACAGCCAGAGTCATGCAGCAGGCTTCAATTACAACAGTGACCCAACCATCCCCGATATATGTCTCTATCATTTACTCACTCTATCTAACCATTTATCTCTCTCTCTCTCTCTCTCTCTCTAGCTGTCAGCATGGGTCAGTTTGTAGCACATCTACCTCTGGACTAGAGACGGGTGAAGTGGCCTCAATTTGCTCCATGGAGTGATTCATGGAGTGAAGGAGAATTTGCAGCATGCTTCACAATGCGAATCGGAGTACTTCACATTACAATGGGTAACGTGAAGTCCATTGAAGACAATGACTTTGCGTTACTCTGTCTTCCCAAACCCCAACTCCACCAAATCTTAAGGTGAAGTACATTGAAAACAATGTACTTCACCTCACTTCGCCTTGTTTTTAAGCTCCAAAGGTGAATTTTGCATTGCTTCATGAGATTTCAGGTCACATGGGCTCTAGATTGTTCTGCACAGCCTCATTTCTGGGTAGTGTGTGTAGGAAGCTGTAGGAGACAGTCTGTTCTGAGAGATCTCTGTGATTCAAACCTTCTAAAAGCTGTTAAAAAAGCCTTTCTGAGTCTTTTTTTTGCTGAAACTTTAGTTCATCGATTGTAGGAAACCCTTCTGTGCTCATATAATTGAGCTTTTATTGTTTGTGTGTGGATTTTGAATATTAATGTACAACATTCAGTCTGTGTACTGAGAGACAGTGTAAGTGTGTGTAACCCCCTTGTTACCCGGGGTTACTAGAATCCCAATAAGACCTAGTGGTTGGCAGGTAAGGCAGCTTGTGAAACTCCAGTTAAATGGATTTCACACTGTCTCACTCTGTTCTCGGTCTCAGCTGAGACTGAGGGATGACATCACCATAGAACTATCACAGCTGCATCAGCCACAATGGAATCTGCAGAAGGGAGTTAGAGTAGACTGTTGGGAGGTTTGAACAGTAGTCTGTAGTCAGTTGGAGTTTGGAGATTGTTGTGAGAGGAGCACAGCAGCTCTGTGCTCAGGCTCTTGGAGCCTCAACCCTGAAATAGGGCTACATTTAGGGAAAGGTGTGTGTTTCCACCTAAAGAGAGACACAGTAAGCTGTTTTTAAAAGTGGTGGAGACCGCTGATTCAGGTCTCTGTGTCCCATCCCTCAGGGGATGGGGCAGGAAGGTTTGCCTGCCATTCCAGGGGCAACCCCCTGGCTACTACTGGAGAGAGAAGCTGCCTTATTTTGTCCACGTGTGTGAGGTACAAGAAGATTTTGTGATTCACCTGTGGGGCACCTGCAACCAAAGGGTGAGTTCTGCTCTTTCTAAAGGGCCTATGTTTCATCCTGAACTGTGTAAAAGTGAGGATTGGACTACTGAAGTAGTGGGAGGCCTCAATTAATAGGCTTAGCCAAAAGTAAAAGTATGTTCAAGTCCAGCACATAGGGGAAGTCAAGACATGTAGAGGAGATGTGATATACGTCTACCCAGTAATCTACATTGCCAAACTTTCAGAAGAGTTGTCTAGTTTCCAGAGAAATGGTCGGGTATGGATTGTGGGAGCTGGAGGTGGGAGACTCCCCCATCTTTAGTAACCAGGTCCACCTCTAAGGATTTGCTCTGTGGATTTCTACTTTGCCTCATGCACTTGGCCAGTGATGAGGGAAGTACCCAGATGTGAGATGGAAAGAAAATTCCCTCTAGGAGTCGAAGGCTCTAAGGTGGTTTGGGGAGCCACCAATAGGAAAACTGGTTCATTCCCATAATGGACCATGGATTAAGTGGCCGTCGGGGGAGCCGGGCCATGGGGAAAACCCAAGTAGTGTAAAAGTCGGGCTGTGTACCCAAAGCTGCGTGCAAGTCTGGGCTGTGTGCCTCGTGGGTTCAGAGCCTGAGGGCTGAAATGTGAAGAAGTGTTCTGTTATCTCTAATCTGCATTACCAGGAATGTAGCCCCGTGGGGGTCTGTCTATGCTTTTTTTGTTCAGTTTGATGTGAATAAAAGCCACACTGTAGAATCCCATTCCTGGTTTTGGACATTACAGTTATTGCTTCCTGTGTTCGGATTTACTTGGGTGCCCGTGTGCAGAGTAGTCAAACCTATGCCCCCTGTGCTGAGTAACCTAGTCCTCCCTGAACCCAGTCCCCACCAGGTACTGCTGTCAGCTTCAAAAGCATGCTACCTGTCATTTTGCAAAAAGGCAGGGGTCTGAGGGTTACAAAAATGGAGGCACCACTGGGATTTTTATTCTGGGAGGAAAGGTGCTCGGGCAAGGGTGCTAGTGTTTTGGCTGTCTGGCAGTGGGTAGCCCAAAAAGCTGAAGCAAGCTAACTAGTGTGTCGCCGTGTGCTGTGGATCTTATGCTGCTGTTAAAATGCCAACTGTTTACCAAGGAGCAGTAAAGCTAAAAGAGTGTGCCCTTGTCCTGCATCAAATGTTTACAGCATTTTTGCCAGCTTGTTAAAAGAACTGTGTGATAAAGAAAAGTGTGGAAGACTAGGGGTAGCAACAGGCAAATTGTGCCCTGGATGTTGGAAATGCTTTTAAAAGAACTGTGTGATAAGTAAAGTGTGGAAGACTAGGGGTAGCAACAGGAAAATTGTGCCCTGGATGTTGGAAATTATTTTTGAATGAACTGAGAGACTTGCAGGTGTAAATGGCCATGCTATAAATGGCTGAAATGGGCTCCCGCCGTGGAGTCAGTTAAAAAAAAAAAGTGGTTTCTGTAGTTTAAATTTGCCTGCTCGACGATTGCCTTGAGGAGAAGAGCACTCTCGAAGAAGGAGAGGCTCATTTGCATGGCCTTGTGTGATTGGTGAGGCTGCAATCTGTCCCGCCCCTCAGCCAGCTTTACAGTGACTGCCCAGCATTTGAGAGGGAGTGTAAGTGGAGTGAGTGTACTGGCTAGTGGAGGAGCGTCGCGGTGATTAAAAAGCACGTAAAACTTCTAAAAATAGACTGTTCTATTTAAAATCGGGCTCAACCCGCATCTCGATCGTCTGATTGCGAGTGTGGTGATCGGGGAGATGATCGGCAGCACTGCCCACCCGTTTTCTTTCTGAGGCCTCCAAGACTGGCTGTAGGCCATTTTCCATCACAGCAAACAGCTACTGATAACAATAAGTACCAACAGTAAAAGTTACTCAAACAGTGATTTTCTGCCAAAAGCCATCTAAATATGTGTGCAGCAGTGTAGTCGCTTTGCAACAACGATTGTGTAAGTTCTACCAGCAAGTGCAAGTCTGCTAGGCCATTGACTGTGTGCATAGTTATGAGTTCAGCATCAGTTTAAAGTTTTAAAGCCAGAGAGACTGTGAGTTGTAGCCAAATGTGCAGCACCAGTTTACAGGCAATCCTGTGCTTTAAATTCTGAGGTTTTAAGGGACTGTGAGTTAAAGAAATGTTTCCAGCAAGTGAAAAGTCCGTGGAAAATCATGTAAATGTGTTAGAAAAAGAACAGTGCAAGTTTGTGCAGTTTGAGCAAAAGTTATCAGTAGTGTGTGTAAATCGGATGCGCAGTGGCTTGACCCAATTTCTGAATGTTGATGCACAGGAGTGCTGCCGCCGCCATTACAGGGTGGGGTAGTAAAGTAAACACAGCAGCAGAGGAGCCATTTTAAAAGTAAAAAAGGTGTTCAGTAAAGTGGGACTTTCAGTAACAGTGAGCTTTTGTTTGTTTTCCCTGCAGTTATGGCCTCAGGACCAGCTCGCTACCCGGATCACGCCCGGGCTGCAGTAACAGCAGCAGTAAATAGATTAAGGGAAATTGAAAGGTGTTATTATGGAGGACAACTGCCTCCTCATGTGG
Organism: Neoceratodus forsteri; assembly: GCA_016271365.2. Taxonomy (NCBI): domain Eukaryota; kingdom Metazoa; phylum Chordata; order Ceratodontiformes; family Ceratodontidae; genus Neoceratodus; species Neoceratodus forsteri. The sequence goes on from CM057450.1 coordinate 1,398,485,029, forward strand.
CGAATCCTGGATATCCAGTGCATGTGTGTCAAATTTGCTTAAACGCTGGAAGGGACGTCTTCAGGATACCGCACTGTTCTGGGTGCCTAGAATAATATGGCTTGTATAAAGTGCCCCAGATTCGTTTGGCTCCCACGTGGACAAAGGTTCAGGAATCTGCAGTTGGCAGCACACAGCACCAGGTGGAGCCTGTTGAAGAAGGCCCCTCGGGGGAGTGTGGCACAAAGCTAGAGGGTGCAGATTTAGAGACAGAATCAGATGTTGAAGTTTTGGATGCTGTATCTCAGAAGGAAAGTTCAGATAAAGCATCAGTAGACTCCTGGAGGGGGGGACCTAGCCCAAGTCTCATAGGAGAAGATGAGATGTGGGAGGCTTTGAATGGGAGGTGTCGACCTCCACGCCTAGTGATGAGTGGATAGTCTCAGGAGTGAGGACGACTGCTCACTCCTGGGCTCAGATCCTCAGTGAGGAAGAAGATGATGGGGAACCTATGTGGCCTTGTGAAAAAGGAACAGGTACACAGCCTCAAGCGCTTGCCTCTGAGGAATGCGTGGAAGAGAGTGGTGATGCCACTGCCCTGGCTATGCAAGAAGAAGAAATCAGGGATCCGTTTTTAATCTCGGTAAGGATGCGTAGCTGGCAGAACCAGGACTGGCCACCCCCAAGCCAGGCCAGCGGTCTCAGGTTGACCAAAGCTAGTAAAGAGGACAGACTGGTTCATAGAAGAGTGAATGAGATCTATGGGATGACCTTTCCTAGCTTTCCTCGGACAGTCTGGCAGGAGATTGAGAACAGCAGGAAATCCTGGATCTGGGCCGAAGCAATGAAATGGATGCATCCTGGTGCAAACAAGCATGTCAGAAACAGACTGTTTCTTGAGAAATATACCCAGTGGAAGAGAGGCAGGACACTGTTTATGGACAGAGTGCGAATAGTGGACCATGTGCTTTGGTGGTGTAGGTAGATTTACGTTGGAGAAATAGGGAGTTCTTTGATTCTGGTTATATTTTTCTTATATAATTGACTGTGTTAATGTACACAGAGTAACATTTTAGTAATTGTTGACATTTTTTTGCTGATTGTGTGTGTTGTGGTCTGGACCTGGTGCAGCAGTGAGGTTGTTTAAAATACTTTAAAATATTACTGAAGTTTTAAATTTGCTACACATTACTTGTAGACAAATTTTGTGTGTGAGAGTGTGTGTATGTGTGTGTGTGGTGTGTGACGTGACATCAAGTAATACATCTTTTATTCTGCCACAGCGTAATTGCAGACACTGCAGTGTGAACCTGCTATCCACTGCAGCTGCATGATTTTGTACTGCCATTGTAGTATCTTTTCTTGGTTTTGCACTGCCGTAATCTGCAGTCAGTGCTCCCCCCCACATGGCAAAAGGTATTCTTTTCCAGATTGGATTGTTTGTGACTTGAGAACGCCACTGGTTAGTTAAGATGTTGTTGAACTTGTTTTGACTTTGTGTCTGTATCTATTGTTGAAGCCACAGTTGCTTTTTTTGACTTCACATCCAGTGTCACCCCCTCCTAGCCCCCACCCAGAGTGAATGTTCCAAAATCTGAATTTGTTTAGAATACTCCTATTAATCCCCAAAAATGCCTGCAAATAGAGGTGCAAGCAAAGCTGTTTCTCACCATGGCACTGCTGTCAGTGGTAAGATTGTATTTGCGCGTGGTAGTAGTACGCAGTGGCAGAAGTGCATTGCTGATGTGAGGAAAGGTATTTCTCCTTCAGTGTTTTTTACAGCGCAGTCAGTAGCTTCACTCATAGTTGGAGGAGATGATGTTGTCCCAGCTGGTGGTGTTAGTGCAGTTGCTGGTGGTGGTATGAGTATTGCTGCCTCAAGTTCCACTTCTGATCAGTTTACCATGTCCAAAAATATAGTGGAGGATGAAGAGGTGGCAGTGAGTGACAGTGTAGATGATGTCATACTCCCCAGTAACATCCCAATAACTGAACATGAGGATTCTGATCATCATGTCAACGATAGCACACAAAGTGATATTTCTTCCACTGTGGTTCAGGTCATGCATTTGCCATGCAGTGATTCACAGTGTGGTGAAAACATTTTGGTTGATGGTGGTGCTGATAATGATGATGATGTTGCTGTGGTTGCAACATGCAGTCCATATGCCAGCATCCAAGCAGAAGATGTGGATTATATTGATGAATATGATGATGTCAGTGACCCCTGTTGGGAACCGGAGAAAAATAAACTCAAGGTGGCTGTGTCTGGGTCTGTATGCATCCCCCCTCCCCCGTAAAAAGTTGTGATTTACCAGTTTCAGTTGATGATGATGACTCAGTAACAATGATAGGAAGTAGTGGTGGTCAGTTGCAGTCCAAGTGTGTCCTGCCTGAAAAATCATGTAGCACACCCCCCACTTCATGGCTTAAAAAATCGGAGTCCAATAAGCAGCATCAGGGGGGACATGTTAAAACTAGAGCATCAAAATCCCTTTTTGGGGATTTTTTGTGGAAGATGCAAATGATGAGTCAGTTGCAATCTGCCAGGTTTGCCATGTTCATGTGACTCAAGGTATAAAGGGGGGCCATCTGGGGACAAGAGGACAGCATACACATCTTAAGAATAGGCACATGGCACTGTGGATCCAGCACAAGATGACAGCTAATACCTGTACTACAGTGGGGTGTTCACCCTCATCATCAACCATAACAAGCATGTTATCCCCTGCCATGACAGTGATGAAATAACAGCAGAGGATTACTACCGGCATGATGAGGTGGAAGAGCAGAATGATTTTGAAGTCTTGTCCAGTGGTGGTGAGAGTAGCAGTTTTGGTGGTGGTGGTGGTGATCAATGCAGTTTGCCTAGTGCAAGTGGTACATCATCCCCTGTTGGTAAATCTGGGAAAATAACTGCATTTCTGGGTTTGTCATCAACTGTGCAACTGTCTTCATCACACATCCACATTCCACAACAACCTGCGATTCGCAGAGCAGAACCATTTGTCATCACACCCATGTAAAACATTTAAGTCAGCTCACATTACACAGTGTTTTTGCACATAAGCGGAACTACCCACCCAATCATACAGTGTAACATGAACATAATGCTGCTGTAGCTGAAATTCTGGCAATTGATCTTTTGCTCTTCTCTTTTGTGGGGAATTCTGGGTTCCTGCAGTTTGCTGCATGTGCCTGTCCAAAAAGGAAAGTCCCACCCAGGTCATACTTTTCGACTCGTGCTGTACCTGAGTTGTACCTTACTGTGTCTGACTCAGTAATATATGCTCTTCGACATTTCTCTTCTCCATTTATCCATTTAAGTATGGATATGTGGGTAAGTGGCAAAACAGCGGTGAGTTCATATCTGTGTATAACTGCATACTAGGCACAGGTGCTGGTGGTTGTTTGTGCTGTTGGTAGTGTGAATAATCAGTGTAGTAAGGTGGAGTGTCATGGTAGCAATCTTCCAGGAACTCAACAGCATGCAACAATTGCTATGCACAATGTGACCTGTTCACACACTGGTGAAAACATGTTGGACCTGGTACTGACTGAAATTGACAAGTGGCTGAACCCCCTGTCCCTGAGAGCTGAGTTCATAGCAAGTGATAATGGGTCAAATATGGTGAAATGCATCATAAATGGTGGCTTTTTTCAGGTTCCATGCAGGGCCCACTGTTTAAATCTTGTGGTGCAGAAGTTTCTGCAGCACCCTGATATAAAGGAAATGCTAACAGTTGCACACCATATCTGTTCTCACTTTTCACGCTCTGCAAAGGCCCGTGACCAACTTTGGCAGTTGCAGTTCTGAAATAGCCTCCCGCAGCACCGCTTGAAGCTGGAAGTTGTCACCTGGTGGAACTCCACTTTATACATGGCAGAGAGGTTGTATGAACAGTACAAAGCCATCTCAGAATATCTTGTTATGCACACTAGCTGTGACAGTTCCGGGGCCTCCATTTTCTATGATGACTGAACAGTGGTGCCTCATGGACTCTGTAATAACAATCTTAAGGCCTTTTGAACATGCCACACAGGTAGGGAGTGGCGAGTCTGCCTCTATTAGCCAATCAATTCCACTACTGCGGGTGCTGAGGCAGACATTGGTGAATGTACAGCTTAGCCTTGATGTTGCTGGAGACAGTGCTAGCAGCGTGTTGCTGAAACACATGCTGACAGTATTCAACCAGAATTGTCACATCTTGAGCATTCAGTGTAGTGAAAACTTTGCAATAGCAACAATGCTGAACCCACGATACAAATGTGGAATTGCCTCAGTACTGGAGGGTGGGCCTGAACAGGTAAAAACTGTCAGTGGGCAACTGGTGTGATTGGTTCATGGGGCACAGAAGTCACGTGCCAAGGTCAGGAAACCTGAGCAGCATAATCAAGCTGAAGGTCAACCTGGAGGAGTAGTGTCAAGCATATCCTGTAAGAGGAAGGGGATTACAGTTCTAGGTGGTCTGTCATCAAAAGCGGCTGGTGTTAACCCACTTTGGGAGGCTTTGTCCCAAATGGGGATTTGTGGCATAAATGATTCCGGAGAAGCACATGAAACATCAACCACTGCACTTAGAGCAGCACAGAGAATGTTTGAGTCATATGTGTCTGAAAACAAGCATCTGTCAGTCACTGATGATCCCCTTTTATACTGGGGTGGAAAAGTCAGTGAATGGCCAGAGCTGACCACTGTGGCACTGAAGTACCTGACATGTCCACCCTCCAGTGTGAGTGTCAAGAGGGTATTCAGCTCAGCAGGTGCAATAGCTTGGGATCATCGTACAAACCTCTCTCCTGCAAATGTCAGTTTGCTGACATTCATAAAAATGAATGAGAGGAGCATACCAGCTCAGACTGCAACCTCAGTATTCATACCCCTGTATACTCATAGTTTTGCTGATGTTAAAGAAAGGGACCATCCTGGTGGCAGTGACAGCAAGAAGCAGCTTACCACTGATGTAGATGATAGCACAATGGAGAAAGAATTTCTCCGTGGTCAGAATTCAGACATAGAAGACTGCGAGGCAGCTTTCTTTATGAGAATGATGATGAGGTTAATTTTGGCAGGTTTTAACTAAAGTGGTTAAAAGGCTGCCACATGTCTTGTAAGATGCATGTTTTCTTTTTCATAAAGTTAAATCACTGTCCCACTCATAGTGACTCAAGTTCCATATGTCATGTCACATTTTTAACACAGAGCACAGTATATCCTGGCCCCTGGACTACCACCACCATAAGACCACTATTCGCGACTGCCACCATAGGGAAGCTGACGAGTGTCCCCCTGGACTACCACCACCATACGACTACTGTTCGCCACTGCCACCATAGGGAATGTGACCGTGTGTCTCCCTGGAGTATCACCACCATAAGGCCACTGTTTGCCACTGCCACCATAGGGAATGTGACCGTGTGTCTCCCTGGACTACCACCACCATAAGACCGCTGTTCGCCACTGCCACCATAGGGAATGTTACGGTGTGTCCCCTTGGAGTACCACCACTATAACATAGAAACATAGAAACATAGAAGTTGACGGCAGATAAGGACCGCAAGGCCCATCCAGTCTGCCCATTTCTTTGTCTACCTTATGAATGTGCCATTGACCTTTGCTCTGTCAAAGGCCTATCTATTCATACTCATCTGTATTGTTCCCTTATGCCCATCCCATGCCTGTTTGAAGCCCTGCACTGTATTCATATCCACCACTTCCTGAGATAGGCTGTTCCATGCATCCACCACCCTTTCTGTGAAAAAGAACTTCCTCACATTACCCCTTAATCGGCCTCCCTCTAATCTCTTGCTGTGTCCTCTTGTCCTGTTATTTTTCTTATATTGAAACATGTTAGACTCTTTCACCTTGTTAATGCCCTTAAGGTGTTTGAATGTTTCAATCATATCACCTCTCTCCCTCCTTTGCTCTAGGGTATACGTATTGAGTTCAGTTAATCTGTCCTCATATGTTTTCTGATGCAGTCCCTGCACCATTTTGCTGCCCTTCTGGACTGCCTCAATTTGGTTAATGTCCTTGTAAAGCTGTGGCCTCCAGTACTGCACACAGTACTCCAGATGGGGCCTAACCAGTGTCTTGCAGAGAGGGATTATTACCTCCCTCTTCCGACTTGTGATATGCCTACTAATACACCCCAACATCCCTCTAGCCTTACCTATGGCTTTAGTGGTCTGCTTGGATGATTTCAGGTCATCGGTGATGATGACACCCAAGTCTCTTTCTTCCCTTGTGACTGCCAGCAACTCCTTTCCGAGCCTATAGGTGGCTTCAGGGCTTCTCTTCCCTATGTGGATGATCTTGCACTTCTTTGCGTTAAACCCCAGTTGCCACTCTTCTGACCATTTTGCTAGTTTATCGAGATCTCTTCTCATTTTGCCTACCCCATCTGGATCATCTACTCTGTTGTAGATCTTGGTGTCATCTGCAAACAGACAAACCTTACCCTCCAGTCCATCTGCAATGTCACTGATGAAGATATTGAAGAGGACTGGCCCCAGAACTGATCCCTGAGGTACTCCACTTGTGACTTGCATTTCTTCTGACTGCATCCCATCTGCCACCACTCTCTCTTTTCTGCCCATCAACCAGTTTGCCACCCAGTTGACCGTCTGACCCACCCCGAGCCTACCTAGCTTATTAATCAATTTTCTATGTGGAACAGTATTGAAAGCTTTGCTGAAGTCAAGGTAGGCAACATCAACTGCTCCCCCTTGGTCCACCACTCTGGTTACCCAGTCAAAGAAATCTCCAAGATTAGTTTGACAGGACCTTCCTTTTGTAAACCCATGCTGTCTTGGATCCTGTGCTCCTATGGATTCTAGGTGTTGCACTATCCTTTCCTTAAGGAGTGACTCCATAATCTAGCCCACTACTGAAGTAAGACTGACTGGTCTGAAGTTCCTTGCCTCCTCCCTGTTACCACTCTTGTGGAGCGGGATCACATGAGCCCTTCTGCAGTCTTCTGGAACCGCTCCTGTGCTCAGAGACTCACTAAACAGTTCTGATAATGGCTCTGGTAGTTCCACCCTTAGTTCCTTTAGTACCCTGAGATGTATGCCATCAGGTCCTATTGCTTTGTCCACCTTGAGCTTATCGAGCTCTTAGACCGCTGTTTGCCACTGCCACCATTGAGAATGTGACCGTGTGTCCCCCTGGAGTACCACCACCATAAGACCGCTGCTCGCCACTGCCACCAAAGGGAATGTGATGGTGTGTCCCCTCAGACTACAATAGTAGTAGCACCAAATTTGTCAAGCAAGTTTGTGAGAGTCCCTATTTATCCTTCACAAAATTTAGGGAAACAAAATCCTTTAAAATTCTTTTGGTTATACCTACAAAAAGAGGCCAGTTCCTATTACAGTACTTAAATGCCATCTGGTAGATTTTCAACTACACTATCAGATGAGACAACCCTCTCTGGGTAGCAATGAACACACTAACAAACAATACAAAATCCCTAACTAAAGGTTTCACAATTAATAGAGATTTTTAAAAATCCTTAAAAATCCTTTGACTGATTTGGTGCTACTACTGGTACCACCACCATAAGACCACTGTTCACCACTGCCACCACCACCAGATGCAGGAAGATGTGAGAGGGAATGTCATCATGTGCCGCAGCTATGATCACCACCACCCACCACCAGTGCCATTGTGACAATGTTTTTCCATTACATTGACCATTCCAAGGCAGAGGAAGTCAAACAGGAGATCACATCCATCAGCTATAAGCACAAGGCTTCTTACTATTAAAACTATAAAGTGAGTATGTGTACTGATGTTTTTCATGCTATTCAACTTCCTTTCAATCACTTTATTTCAATCACTTTATTTGTGTGTTTTGTTTTGTGTTGCTTTTCTGAGCTGCGATAATCAAACACATATTGTCAACTTATTTGTTCTTTTACAGGTTAACAGCAAACTACTCTCCTTCACTGAAGGTTTGTATCAATGGCAGCAGCATTACTGTCTACAGGAAGCTATGGGATAGCCATTTCCATCCATACTGCTAACTTAGTGCTAAGTATATCAATTTTATTTAATCTTTTCCTTTTTGCTTCATATGAGAGTAACAAATCCTACTGATGAATCATAAACTAGGTGACATGTACATCACAAAAAATATTTCTGCAGCAGATATCATGCACCGTATTCCAAATTTGCAGCTGTGCAGCTATGACAGTGTTGAAAATGTTGGACCCAGGTTGTGTTACTTTACAAGATGTGGTTTTAAAATGTAACTTGAGTTGAGACGCAGGAACAGTGACACAGTGTATTTGTTACACAGCCTGGTACTAAATTAAATTGTGATCTAATGATTGCAGTTGGAGAGCTTGCTATCCGTGTTAATACAGATACCCATGGTGGAACAGCCACAGCTTAAACATAATGTTTTATTGCTGCAATTAAGTTCATTTCTTTTTTAGGAAACTTCCACATGCTTTGTTGTGTCATAGTTGCCTTATCCAAAGAACTTCTTCAACATCATGCCCCCCCCCCGATCTGGGGCAGACATGCAACAACAAGCAGAAGTCATTTCAATCGATGACCATGACCATTCATTACCAGACTGAAGAAGGATGCAGATGAAATCTGTGAAGAAGTAACCAAATAATAAACCATTAATGAGACCTACTTGCAAATATGCTTCCCCCAAAAAAAAATACTTACCTTCACTAGCTTGAGAGTATTCCATTTCCAATTTCAACACCAAAATGTCTCATCAAGTACTGCAATGTGCACACCAACAGTATGTGACCTGTGATTGAAAACAGTAAGAGTACATGTATATACTGTAAATGTCAACCCCCCACCTAGAAAAGACGTGTGTGTATATATATATATATTTATATAGATATATATATCAACTCACCAAGGCTACTATTAGTGTACATACAAAGGGCACCCTTCCATCCGGTTGAGGTGATCGCATCGCATACATTCGCAGGAAGCACAGCACACTTTGGACCAGCAACAGTTCTCCATCACGGTCATCATTTCTGATGGAACACTGACTGGATTCATGCTATGTTATCCCTTCTTCACACAGTTTGGCAAGACACTGTGCATCATGGTCATGACTTCAGCATCACAGTATGTTAATTCTCTGGACACAAGACAGTTGCATTTTGGGGATGCAGAAAAATTCTGGGGACTCTGTGTGACCACTGCACACATGAGTGACTGCACAATAAGTTCTGGGGGACTTTGCATGTGGTGCACCACTCCCATTTCACTTCGCCAGCACTTGGGAATTTTTTGGACACAAAATAGTTGCATTTTGGGGATTCACAAAAATTCTGGGGACTCTGTGTGACCACTGTGCACATGAGTGACTGTGCAATAAATTCTGAGTTTTTTTGCATGTGGTATACTGCTCCCATTTCACTTCATTAGCACTTGGGAATTTTCTGGACACAAGACAGTTGCATTTTTGGGATGAAGAAAAATTCTGGGGACTCTGTGTGACCACTGCACACACGAGTGACTGCACAATAAATTCTGGGGGTCTCTGCATGTGGTGTACCACTCCCATTTTACATTGTCAGCACTTTGGAATTTTCAGGACACAAGACAGTTGCATTTTGGGGATTCACAAAAATTCTGGGGACTCTGTGTGACCACTGTGCACATGAGTGACTTTGCAATAAATTCTGTGGACTTTGCATGTGGTGTACCACTCTCATTTCACTTCATCAGCACTTGGGAATTTTCTGGACACAAGACAGCTGCATTTTGTGTGTTGTGATTGTGAACACATAATTCCATAATTAAGTTATAAATTAAAGCAGCAGTGCAGCAATGTGGTGAAAATTTTGACCTATACTTTTATACTGTTTTAGATTGCCAGCCACTAGTTACCTCCTGACTTGTATGATGCCCTTCTTTTCACAATTTGTATTTGCTTTACTACTTTTTCTCATGTCTGAAAAAATAAAAGGAGCATGCCTTTTAATATGGCTCTGACCAAGTTTTAATCACTATTTGCAGCTGTTTTTGAACAAATATTGTTCTGTGTGGTCATAAAACACTGCCTGCTGCATAACTGTTAATTTTACAACAGAAGTAATATATAAACAACTGAAGGAGAAAAACAGCAGAAAATACTAATGAAGACCTGGTCCACACCGTATTAAAAGAAGCTCTACTTTTATTATTTCAGACATGAAAAAAAGTACTAAAGCAGACTCAAATACCAGAAAGAATGGTATCATATAAGTCAGGAGGTAAGTAAAGTGGCAATGTAAAATAGCATAAAAAAGCATAGGTCAAGATTTTCACCAGATTGTTGCACTGCTGCTTTAATGTCTATTTCAAAAAATAAATATTTCTGGAGCCTCAGTAATGTTTACTTTGTGTCAGGACTTGCAAAGTGTTTCACAAAAAGCAGGACTGAGCAGTGCAAGTATGTTGTGATAAACTGCTTGTGTGCTGGCAGTGTTCTTTCATGTGTGTGCTGGCATTGCCCAGCTTCATGAAACGTATATATGGTGTGACTTGTTGCAGTATGTAAAGAATAAAGATAAAAAAGAATATATAATGTATATTTTATTTGTACCATCAGCACCAGCGGAGTAAGTGATATGATATTTTTTCAGAGGTATCGGGTCATGGGGTGGAGCTTGCCATCCAAAATGGTAGCAGTGCAACTGTACTACTGCAGTACCAGCTACACCCATCAGGACCTGTCCGACATTTCGAACACCACTATCCAACAATTACTCAATGGGTCTGACTGCTTCAAAGCAGGATGAATGCTGGGATATCTAAATTTTGTAAATCGAACTTAGGATTGCCATTTAAACTTTAAAACTATATCTTGCTTCATTGATAGCGCCCAGCCTGTGAGACATCTTCAAACTACTTGGGTCGAGTTGGCACTAAGATGGCAGATCCTAGGGACCTTCAGCCTATCACTCCCCAATCTCTGGAACAGCAACTTGGTAATATAACATTCTTGCTTAACAAAGTTCTTCTGGACACCACTGCTCTGATTGAGACTACCACTAGTACTAAAACAGATGTAGTGAAACTAACTGACAGGGTAACTGACAATGAAGTACAGGTTAAGCAGCAAAAGAAGGCTCTGCACGACCATCACTGTCAATTGGGAGAGCATCATGAACAAATTCAATATTTGCTGGCTAAGGTAGATGGCCTGAAGAACAGGGGGAAGAGGAAGAATATCAGGATAGTGGATGTACCAGAAGAGGCTGAAGGAGATGACATGCTAACCTTTCTGCAATGTGGCCTCTTGGTAATGTTAAAAATCACCAAACAACATGCCCCCCCCCGGAGCTGGAGAGGGTCCACAGATCTTTTGCACCAAGACCACAACCAGGCCAACATCCTCATCCCATACTGTGCAAGTTTTCCCGTTACCTAACTAATGAGACATATCTGAAAGCTGCAAGGGACTTAAAGGGCCTGCAATGGGAGGGGACACAGGTCCACATTTACCAGGACTACTCATGTGATTTGTCCTGCATGAGGCGTGCTTATGGCCCTGTGAAACAAGCGCTATACTGACTCAGCATTCCAGCATCTTTGAGATACCCTGCCCAACTCAGGGTCCTTTTCAGGGGGGGACTACATTACTTTCAACAAGCCAGAAGAAGTAGAAATGTTCCTGGATGACATTGTAGGAGAAAGAGTGTCCCCCACCCACAGCAACTCATGCCTCATGGCGAGGCCCAACACCCAATGTCTACTGCGCAGGGATCGACTGCAAATGGGCAAGATGCCAGCCCCCCCAGTGGTGGATAACCCATCAGAATGGCAGACAACTCACCGGGAGAGACAGAGGAAGAAGGCCGCCACTAAGCAGTGTAAGAGCCCATCAATGCTGAACAGTAACACCCGAAGATCCCGGTCCAGAAGTAAACAGAGACAGGTGCAACACTCTGAAGGCAGCGGATCATCCACTTACTCCACCCTGGTGAAACTTTCTAACCACTACCAGCCTCTTGGTGATCTCCTTTGTGGGGCTCTGGACTTACCTGAGAGGAGCCCTTCTCATGCAGACTCTACAAAGCTGACACTGTCTGCATTGACTGGGGATTGGGCTCTGACCAACGGAGACTGGGCCGCAAACACAGGCAGTCCCCAATCTGACCCAGAAGCTGTCCCTCCGTTGGACAGGTTTACCGCAGGATGAGGACTGAAGTCAGCATTGGGAACACACAGGTAAGGGGTTGCAGCTATCCCCCCCCCCAGTTATTTCCTAAGAGGTGCCACATCCCTGTCCTGCAAGGTTTTTTGCACTTAGGATTCAGGTGCCCTACCCATTGTAGGACTGAGGGGGTGGGTAACATGTTTGATGAAGGGGGTATGAAAGCACTGCTGAGTCTAGCCCTTCTCCTTCTCACCCCCACCCTCCGAGGATAGCCACAATGTCACTTTGTGACACACTGCATATCGAGGCTTTGTCGATGCAGTAACACGACTTTTACTAGGCATTGTTTTCCTGTTGAATTATGAGCTCTGGTTTTCAGGTCATACTTGTGGTTTTACTGTTGAAATATGTTTTCTGGTAATTACAGACAAAGTTTGTTCTGGGTCTGTGGTATGTTTATGTGGTTTTACAGCTGACAGGAGGTTCCTACCCATCGCACACGTGCCCAGCCAGGCACACAATGAAGCAGTAAACCCTAGATAGACTCAAACATGGCCTATTCAGCCTATTCCTTAGCTAGAGATAGCAGACAGCCTGAAAAACAGCTGTAACCAAAAAATTTAATGTGGCCAAAGAAGTTGTGCCACATAGCCTGCTGCCTTGTATATGAAAAGCACCCCACCTCATCTGGATAGCTCCTATTCACCTGTAAGGCTAAAGCCAATAGCTCCCTAACTATCACCTAGGCTGAATGAGATCACACCAGGGGGTAGGACTTGCCGAGTATTCATTGCTACCCAGACAGGACCAGGGGGCATGCTCCTCCTCTGCCCTCATGAGACTAGACTTTGGCCATGTCTTGCAATCTAGTCCCCTGTTGGCATCCCAAAACCAAAAGAACTGGGAGCAGGACATGTACAGCTTACACAGAGTTTATGGCATAAAGCCTATTACCCTAGGAAAAGCTTGCGGTAAGCAGGAGGAGTCACTATCTTCTTTCAGGTGACAGCTGGGGGTCCAATGGATGGACCTGGTCTGGGGTGGTGCCCCTACTTCAGTAAGGGCGGTACATCCAATATCGTAGTCACTTTAAGTTATAGATCTCAGCAGGACTGTGTATATGGCAGGTGGGCTGGCACAATCATGTTGGAGGTGCAGCAGGCTCTGCTCTTATTGGACATTAGTGGGAATTTTACAGGATGTAAGATGCATAAATTAATTAAAGAACAGTGGGATGAACAGACACGGACCACATGGGTGGCTGGTACCCCAAATGGCTAGAACTTATTTCTCCCAGACAGCTTCATTTGGATTGACAGGATCAACCAAAATAAAGCCCGTGAGGTGCAGAACTTGACTGTTGGGAGGGGGATCTAATCCATACCTCCCTGGTCAGTGACAGTTCTACACTCTCTTCTAATTTAACACCTTTGAAAGTATAAGAACACCAGGTTGGCTTTTCAGACCTATTTTCCTAACTGTTTCAGATACCAGTGTCATGCGTATCACAACCTGGAGAGGTATCCTTCCCTGTAGTTCAGTATTGTTCTAATGGGCGACCACTGTTGGGGGGTAATTGCCTTCCTGGACAAGGATGAGTTGTTTCTAATGTTAATTAAGATATAAATAGTGACTTCAGATCCCATTTTGGGAGCAATACCACTGAACAGGGCTGAATCTAACTCTGGCAATGGAGTATCTACCAATGGGGATTATAGGGGGATCTTTGAAATAGGTAGAGGTCCCAAAGCACTCAAGAGGGTGGCTTGTATAATAGTCATCAGTTTGCATGCACAATTGAGACATGCTGAATATGGCTGATCCTAACAATATAACTGCCACTTCTTGGTATGTAAGGGGGTTAAACTCCCCAGTGAAACAGAAAATGGTCTTATCGTGCTTTAAAAGATTAGGTACCCAGGTAGTCTTCCTTCAGGAGACTAAACTGAGTTCCAAAAAAGCTTTCAAGTTGGTCAGGGATTGGGTTGGTAAAGAAGTCCATAGTGTAGTGGGGTCAGCCAAAAGGGGGGATCTCCATTCTGCTGCACAAGAAGCTGCAATGGCAGCCTATATAGGTTCATACAGGAGGAGAAGGAAGGTAGATTATTCTAAAGGTCTCCACACCCACAGGCCCCCTGAAACTGGTTAATGTGTACGGCCCAAATGAAGACTCCCAAAAATTTGTCCATACCATTTCCCAAAAAATTATGGATGTCGCTTACGACAATCCAGACATACTAGTGGGAGGGAATTTTAATCTGGTAATGGATCACCTGCTGGACAGATCCAATGCTAAACTGGAACCCCACCAGAGATCCTTCCATGCACTGCATGAGCTTATGACACTGCACCAGCTGTCGGATACATGGAGAGTACTAAACCCTATGGTCAAGGATTTTACCTTTTTCTCTGCCCTGAGAGCTATGGCCAGCAGGTTAGATTTCTGGCTTACTTCTCCTAACCTGTCATCAGCCACCACTGAGGTTCACATCTCACCCATATACATTTCAGATAATGCACCAGTATCCCTTACTTTCCTCCCCTACACAAGCCCCTAAATCATTAATGTGGTAACTAGACCCCCTTTTAATGGATGATAAGGTGTTTGTTCCATGGTTGCACAAGGAGACAGAGGGCTTCTTCAATGATAACCCAGCTGGCTCAGCATCAGCCGCCAATATTTGGGAAGCCTATAAAGCCACCATATGGGACAAAATAATTGGTTTGACATCCTATAGACAGAAGCAGCAGGAGAGGGAACAAAAGCACTTCGAATCAGATCTTAGTGTATTGGAGGCCAAGTATAAATCGAACCCCTCTGTGCTGCAGTCGCCCTCAGTGATAACAAAACTTACAGCCCTCAGACTAAAACTTAACAAACTGGCAACTAGAAAAGCCGAATTATATATACACAGGGTGCAACACAGGTACTGGGCAGAGGGAGAAAAAGCAAGTAAACTGCTGGCCTACAAGTTAAAACAAAAGCAGGCAGAGAGATTGATCCTTAAGATGAGAGATGTGGCAGGGAAGTTAAGCCCCGATCCCAAGGCCATTAATGCCATCATGACTAATTTCTTCAAATCCTTATATACATCCCAAGTGCAGTGGGACAAGGATAAGTTCCTTCAGTTTACAGAACCCCTATCTCTCCCTAAACTAACAGAAACCCAGAAGGAGGCACTTGACCAGAAGATAACCAATAAAGAAATAGCCATGGCCATAGCTAGAATGGCCCTACATAAGGCCCCTGGTGGGGATGGTTTCCCTGCAGACTTTTACAAAGCGGTCCAACCCCGATAACCATTCTGATGTCCAATATGCTGCAGGAGGCTCAGTCAAATCAAACACTTTCCTCTACCCTGTCAGAGGTCATAATAACAGTTCTTCCCAAGGAAGGAAAAGACCATACCCTACCACCAAGTTACAGGCCAATTTCGCTCTTCAATACAGGTGCCAAGATCTTGGCCAAGGTATTGGCCTCCCAGCTGAAGAAACTTCTTCCAGACCTGGTGCACCCCTCCCAAGTGGGATTTGTCTGAGGTAGAATAAGTTCTGACCATATAAGGGCCCTGGTTTCCCTAATGCAAGTAACAAAGACCCTACCGACACCAGCCGCACAATCACCATAAACTTCAAAAAGGCCTTTGATTCAGTGGAATGGGAATACCTGCATGCCATGCTGGAAAGATTTAACACAGGCCACTACTTTGCCTCTTGGATTAAAACATTATACGCTGGCCCAGTAGCATGGGTACTCACCAATGGAAACTTGTCTGACCCCTTTCGACTACATAGAGGGACAAGACAAGGTTGCCCCCTGTCCCCCCGTTGTTTGTTCTGGCTATCGAACCACTTGCTGCAGCTCTGAGAATCCACCCGGGGATCCAGGGGATACTTATCAAGGACCAACAATACACCACCAAACAATATGCAGATGATTGTCTGATATTGACTAGAACCTTACCCTTTAGCCTCCCCAGCATTCTGTCTACATTAAACACATTCAGGGTTCTTTCAGGTTTGAAAATTAACCTCTCAAAATCTGAAATTCTGCCCCTAAATGAGTTGAGTTCCCCAACCAGGCTAGGCAATCTGGGTCTTGCCTGCAGGGGTGTAGCCAGGAATTTCTGAGCTGCACACCAAGTAGACTCACACCGCTACCCACCCCCACTTAGGGTGAGCTACCCTTCCCCCACTGTCCATGCCCCCTCTCAGATGCTAGTGTCATTTTCTGTGCTGTATGCCAGCACACCACCATTCCACCACCAACAGGTGTCATACTAACAGACTGGCTTTTGGTTACAGTACTGCATTGTGACAAGCCTCTGTACCAGATTGGCCAAGTTACAATGTTGCATTGTGACAAGCCTCTGTACCACATCAAGGTAGCCAGTCCCACAGAGGTCCAGTCACACTAGCCAGCCACCAGACTAGCTTTTAGTTACAATGTTGCATTGTGACAAGCCTCTGTACCAGATTGGCTTAGTTACAATGTTGAATTGTGACAAGCCTCTGCCATATCAAGGTAGCCAGTCCCACAGAGGTCCATTCACACTAGTGTCTTAATCTTACACTATCCATTCACTACCCATTCACTATCCACCAACACAGAAGGCCCACATCCAAGCTCCCCACACCAGCCACTCAAAAGCCCCAAGTCCGAGAACCCAAAAGGTTCAGTACCATTACCAGTTTAGATGTAAGCAAGATCCAAATACTCACCCAGTCCACACAACATGCATACCAAAATCAACAGCTGAAACATATCCACAGTGGAGCAGAGTTACACCCACTGCAGATAAGTACTTACCCACACAGCAGACTCTGTCCACATTACAAAGAGGGTTGTGGTAAGCCAGATGGTGCTTTGGCTGGTGTTCAGATTTGTTCAGTTACATTAACTGAAACCATCGATCCCAAAAAAAGCCTCATTCCAGGCACAGCATTGTGTGTGTACCTGCTCAGGTTCCAGACTGACTACATGCGAAATCCAAGACAGTTGCAGAGCTTGCAACCACAGTCATGCACTTCTGCCCACTCACACCCAAAGTAGCCCAAACCCACCACTGCAAGTGGCCACATACCCACAGCAGTGTTACAAGTAGTGCAAGAAGCAGCTGAGCCCTCAGCCACACAGTCATGCTCTTCTGCCCACTCACAGCCAAAGTAGCCCAAACCCACCACTGCAAGTGGCCACATACCCACAGCAGTGTTACAAGTAGTGCAAGTAACAGCTGAGCCCTCAGCCACACATTCATGCACTTCTGCCCACTCACACCCAAAGTAACCCAGTATTCTACAGCATTTATAGTAGCCAAATCCTTAAATGAGCTAAGCCTCTCGCCCTCCTCACCCTCCCCGGCCAGTATACAAACAGAGAGATACATATTAAATGGCCCCCTTCCTTCAGCCATTATGCCCTTTCCTCTCTCCAAGAAAATACAACAATGGCCCACTCTATACAGCTCCCTCTTGGCTTGGCAAAAACTAGGGCTCCAGACCAAACACTGCCTTCACCTGGGCAAGTACACTCCCCTATGGCTTCACCCTCAACTTTGTATTGAAAATATACCTTTCAGGTAGCCTATCTGGCAATCCAAACACATAGAAAACTGGGGGGACCTTACTAGGGAGGAGGACATGACTCTAGACTCCTTTCAAGGGCTGAGGGCCAGATATGGCCTGCCACAAAAGGAATTCTGGAGATACCTCCAAATAAGAAACTTCCTCTCTACCAGGGTCAAACAAAAATGTAGGTGTGTGGTGTGTCTTAAGCATAAGAAAAAGATGTGCACCCCACTTCCACTAGAGCCTTGGCTCCAGCACCCAAAAGAGAGAGCGGGCACCATTCAAAAGTTTATGAGGGACACCACCCCCAACTCCTCCCTCCCTGCCAAACTCAAATGGGAAAAAAAGATTGGGCTTGCCTATTACAGAACAAGTATGGCAACAGGGCTGGCTGAGAATGCATCAAGCTTGCTGTGACCAGAGAAGCTTACTCATTCAGAACAAAATTATGCATCTCTAGTACCACACTCCCTACCAGCTCAAAAAGATGGGACTGCTCGTAGCTGACACATGTTGGAGGTGCAACACCCCCGGGGCAGATCTCTTACATATACTCTTGGGAATGTTTACCTCTGTCATCATTATGGACTGCTGTAATTAACCACTGTTCTCAAGTTCTGGGGGTACCCCTCCCATCAGGTCCTGAGCTCTGGATACTGGGCCTGTCTCACTCCATGCTGGGATTGCCCAAATCCCAATTGTTATACAAGCATCTGTGGAAGTGAAGAGGCTAGTCCAGAAAAGGTGGAGAACGACGCTAGTCCCTGCATTTATGGAGTGGTATAAGACCATAGAAGGGGCTGCGCACCTGACCAAAATGTTCTGTTATAAATCTGGAAACCTACCTAAATTTGAAAGTGTATGGACCCCCTACCTCTCTTACTATAACCATAAGCAAAATGGGAAACTCATTATGTATATGAAAGATCTACTCCCCCACCCCTTGAAGTTCCTTGTAAAGCTGGGAAAATTTGTATGTTTATGAATGTTTACTCTCTCCTGACAGGCCTTTTGAGTGCTAATGGGTGGATAGCCACTCGGTCTCCCCTACTGTCCCCTCATCTCTTCACATTGCCCTATAGAAGCTGAATTTTAACATCTTCTACAGCCTCTTCCTCCCCATAAGAACCACAGAACATAGGCTCCACAGTGCTATGGCCCAAGTGGGAATCGGGTAAGTCCATACCATTGAGACTTTAACCCTAGGTAGACTGCATCCTGTAGATAGCCTCAGTTGATTCTTTTTCTTCACATACTATATATGCTCTACTCAAGTTGACATTACTGCTGTACTATGTGGACATATGGTGGTGATGTTGTAAAGCACTTCGTTATGTATGTGTAGAAAGTTCCAGTATTGTAATAACTCTGAAATCACTCAACAAAAAGGATTTACAGCAAAAAAAGAGGTATCGGGTCTAGGGATGGGCGGACCTGAAAAAGTCCTGACCCTTATTATCAGGACCAGGATCCAGGTCAGAGTCCTGATTAGTTCTGATTGGTTCTAATTCAAATCGGAACCTTTAGGAAATCTTTGGGAAATACAAAAACATTCACAAAATGCACTAAAAATAAAGACTTTTTCTAACGTGTGTGCTGGTCTGTGTTTTGACTCTTCTATGCATTCTTCTGCTGTGTCTTTTCTTTCTTGTTCTTTGTTCCCATCCCTTATCTTCTGTGTGGGGTATGGATAAACATATCTCAGGTCACCTTCCTTCCCCAGTATAAACACATGTATCAGTCCCTTCCCAGCCCCACTTCTTATATTTCTGCTCCTCCTCCTTCCGTTTCCAGATTTCTTCTTCTTCCCTGCCCTAGAATTTCCAATTTCTGCCTTCCCCTACCCAGGATTTCCCATTTATGTCCCCTTCCTCCCCAGGATTTCTCAGCCCCCCTTCCCTGACCCATATTTCCCATTTCTGCCCACACCCTGCTCTAGTTCTCAAATTTCTTCCCCCTTCTCTGCATTAGTTATAACATTTTGACCCTCTTCCATAGCCCAGTCCTGGCAACTGACTGCTGCCTGCAGTGCATAGCATCCCTATCTCCTTCCCCCACAAATTTCATATCCATCTCTAACTTTACTGTAGTGCAGGTAATACCCCTACCACACAGCACAAACTGCAATTTTCCTAACTTGAAAAACAAACCTTTATCTTCTGGTCAGGCTGGTCCTCGTCTGTTGCCATGCTGCTACCATCAACTACTTGTCTGTTATATCAGTCAGGCATCAACTACTGCCCCATTTTCCCAGTGTAACCACTGACTATCTGCTTCCTTGGCAGGCTGACCACTCCTGATCTCTTTATCAATTGACCGTGATGGACCTACCAACTGTGATGGACCGACCTACCATGATGGACTGCATTGATCCCAAGTTTCATCAACTGGAATGCTGGCCCAGCTGCAGCTGAGCAGAGCGGGCAGCTGCCCCTCCTCAAAAAGGATGCATCCCAGATCTCCCCCCAAACAGATAGAAAGGAGTAATTATACACCACACCACGTCAAATCCAGCTTGTTTGTAAAGACAAAAAAATAACACGTCTTTGCCCCCTTATTTTGCCAGCATTCCATTCCAACTTACTTTACTGAGGCAGTATAGCACAGTGGTTTAAGGCTCTGAATTGCAAATCTGGCGACATCCAGCAGACCAGACCTGGGTTTGAATCTCACAGCTTCCACTTGCATACTGTGTGATCCTGAGCAAGTCACTTAACTTCCCTATGCTCCCAAGTTGCACCTGTAAAAAAAGCTTTCAGCTTAGTGTGCTAGTCCTGGTTAAACAACTAACAAAAAAAAAAACCTTTTAAACTGACAGGTATTGGAGCTGAACCAGCTAGGAGGAGGTCTCTTGAAAATGTTTTTTTTTTACCCAAGCCAAGTCAAAGAATCAGCAGCTTGCTTGTTCTCTAAGGTTGAACATTTTCATTTGTCCTTCTGTTCACATTTTTTTACCATGTATATTCCACATCCTAGTGCGAAACAGAGAGTAGCGCCTGACTAATAAAGCAAATCCCTGTAGTCTGTGCTGGAGCGGAGGAGCTGCACTACATTAACTTAAGTGACTCCAGTTTGTCTGCCAAACGGGTCTCTCTCCGATGTGCCCCCCTCCCCCGCAAACAATAGCAGATCAGACCACCTCTTACTTCGATCATCTTTTTTTAACCACTGAGTTCACAGACACTAATACCAGGTGTTCTTAGTCAGCGTTCCCCATTGAATATGGCCCAAGCCAAGAGATCACTGTTTAATAGCTGAGCAGCAATTTTCATTGGCCTTACCAAACACCTCACTTTTCCAGGACTGCTGCTCCTTTTATTGGCTGCAACAACTGGCAGCTCACCTGGACTGTCCTTCTCAGACTTCATTTATTTACTTATTAAAAAAAAAAAATTTTCCCCAGTGTGGTGACTGAGGCAAAGATCTAGAGAGAAGCCTAGCAATCCGCGCCTCTGCCCGCTCAGTCTGATCTGAATCCCATAGTACGCAGACACGGACGTTCAGCGCGCTTGAAGTGCTATTGCAGAGAGTGGATACAGGAAATAGGAAAAAAAATCTAGTCCAGAAATAAAATAAATGAAATAATCTTTGTTTTATTATTATTACTATTGGGGCATTTCTTCTGGAATTTTACGGCCTTCCGGAGGAGGTTGTGGAGTCAAAATCAGTGGTGGAATTCAAGCATGCATGGGACAGTCATAAGGCAATTCTAGGGGGTGGGGGTAGGAAGAAGTAGGCTGCTGGTTAACTAGGATCTGCAGCTTATCCAGTAGGTAGGGAAATGGGCAGACTGGGTGGGCTAAGCGGTCCTTATCTGCCGTCAAATTCTATGTTACCTTGGATGGGGTGGTTTTTGCAAATGGGAGAAGTATTTTCACGGACCTGGTACACTTCACATCAGAGTTCTTATTTACCCGCATCAGCCGGACATCATGGGATCCGGGGGGGTTCTGATTCTCAATGGACTGGTCTGTGCATCCCTAATCAGGTCACTGTGCACCTTAGTCACTCACAGCGCACACATGACTCTGCAGAGATCATAGCACAAAAAACACAAACTCTCCGAATAGTCATGTGTGTGGTATGTAACTAAGGTGCACTCTGGCTAGACACCTCTGAATAAATATCATATCACTTAGTCCGCTGATGATGATGGTGACAATAAAATATATGTTATATATTCTTATCTCTATTCTTTATACCATAACCACTGCAACAAGTCAGCATATATATGTTTGCAAGAAGCTGGACAATGTCTGACGTCACACACATACACACACACACACACACACACACACACACACGCACACACAGGAAACAACACTGACTGCACACATGCAATTTAGCACATCATACTTGCACTTCTCACACCTGCTTTCCCACAAGCACTCTACAACAGAAAGTTAACATTACTGAGGCAGTGGATTATAATAACAGGGCAATAAGGAGCATGTATGTCTGTATGTGTATGCATATATTTAAAGGGAAGTAGTCAGCAACAGGCTCCCTGCCCCCCTACGGCTTACCCTCCAGTTAAGCCTTTTAAGTATGTTACGCATTTTTCTCGCGACTACAACATACTTTATTTTAATAAAGAAGTCAGGACCTGAGTACAGGATGTTATGGGTCCATTATTGAGGTGTGCAAGGCACGTCATGTGCCTCAATACTTTTGTATTGAAGCACATGGCACGCCCTTGCACCTTTACACATAATGGAACCCCCATAGCATCCACCATACTTCCAGGTCACTGACCTTTCTTTATTAAATTAAAGCATGTTGCGGCATGAGAAAAATGCCGCAACATACCTAAAAAGCTTAACAGGAGGGTAAGCCTTGCAGGGGACAGGACCTCCTGTTGCTGACTGCTTCCCTTTAAACTAATACTGTGGCCTTCCCTCTGTCTGTTATTAAACATAAACAAATGACAAAACACTACAACGGGGGTAGGGGAGGTGTGCTGAAAAAAAAAGCTAATGGGGATCCCCTGATGTTCCAGTAGCAGATGGAACATCGACACAATCTGTGACTGGTGTTGCTCTATCTGTTCCACCTGCTGCTGGACAGCACCCACCCTCTTCTTTTTTTTTTTTTCCACCATGGCCCACAAAAGTGCTATGTCTGCCTGAGTTGCAGGCATTATGGGGTCCACTGCTGGGAGGGTGGACACCAGGTAGTGGTGGTGGTGAGGGTGGTATTGGTGGCAGTGGTGAGGGTGGTGGTGGAGCAGCTACTGCTGTGGCCCTACTCCTGCTGTGGCAATGCACAACAGCAGCACCCTCTGCCACTGCCACAGAAGGGCCAGCAGGTGGAGGCCTGGCCCATTCAGTGGCAGCCTTCCACTCCACCTTGTGGTGGTGGTTCAACATATGTGTGTGTTGGCCCCCAGTCCCCAGATGTGTCCCCAGGGGGCCATGGTGCACCTGCATATCACAAAGTAGACACACCACAAGGCTGCTTTCGCCCTGACACAGTTGAAAAACTGCCATACTGGGGAGCTGCGGGGGGACCTGGCACAGGAGGAGCATATGCAGTGCCAGCAGCATGGTCATGCACCTGGGGTGCCACCTGCTACTGTGGAGGTGGTGCTGCTGGAGCTCCTGCAGCTGCTACTGGTGGTGGTGGTGGTGGCTGACTTGGTGGATGTGGCAGTGGCACTGGTTATGCTGCTGCTTCTGGAGGGGAGAGGCAGGACCAAAGAGTCTGGAGCAGTCCAACACCACCCAGCTATGACCCTCACGCATGCACACTCCCCTCCGGCCATGGGCCACATACTGTCCCTGGTCCATCACACAAAAAAACTCCTTCCCTCTCTGACATGATGAGCAACTCTCACACACACACACACACACACACACACACACACACAAAACAAAACTTATAAAACAAAGAAATCGGTCACCAAAAAGAACTGATAAAACAGTACAAAAAAAACCCTCAAAGAATTAGCTTTTAAAGAAGCTTTTAGGTTTTTAGAATTTGCTCAAGAAAGAAACTTGTTAAGCCAAACTTTCCTCTCCTACACAAAATGCTTCCTTTCTCTACCTCTGCAAAGGAGAAAGTGAAAGTATCTGCTAGTATGACTCACTTCCTTCCTGCCTGGCTAAAGCATGTGACTTACAGAATTGTAAGCCATGTGATGTGGGGGGGGGTTCATGTTAAGGCAGAATAACAATGTGAAGTCATAATAACAAAGTGAAGTGAGCACTTTCCAATGGCCACTTTGTGTAGTGTATGATAACACTAAGTGGCCACTTCGCATTCACTTCGCCGGTGGAATTTAATTTTGCTGCATCTCTACTTTGGACTAGAAGGTCATGGGTTCTCATCCCACACCAGGATTGAACTCACACCTAAACACTGACACCCTAGTGTAGTATTAGGGGACTGCTATACTGTTGAGGTGTGCTATCCATCAGATAAGATGTTAAACCGAGGTCCCTTCTACCCATCCTGATGCTGTCCTGGTGGGTGTCCAGGTGGAAGAAAAGAACCCTAGGCATTAGTCACAAAGAGCATGAGACATTCCCGGTGTCCTGGCTAATATTCTCCTTCCCATAAAACTGGTTCATATAATTGTCCAGGCTGTGTGTGGGTGTTGATATGCAATATGGCCACCACTACACATTCAGTCACTTCACTACCAGTTTAGCAATGCTTGTAAAGCACTTTGGGATACATTGTGTATGAAAAGCACCATATAAATGCTGATTCTTCTTCTTCTTCTTCTTCTAGCTATGTATAATTTTTGTTTAGTGGACCAGGGTGCCCAACCCTGCTACAGCATCTCCACCACTCCAGGTCACCCACCCCCACACCCAATGTTATTGTTATTTTGAACTACTAAGCACTCATGGGTGCCCAACACTGGTACCACTTCTCTTGCCTCCTCCCCTCCAGGTCACACACTGGCCCTTCTAATTATAATACTGGTGGACCTGGGTGCCCACCCTGGTACAGCTTATTTCAACCCCTTCTGCTCCACAAATAGTTTTGTTCCATATTTACAGAAGAAGGGTAAGGAGAAGGAACACTATTGGTGGATAGGAGCACCAATGGGAGAGAGGTGGACACCAGCCCATTTGTGGAGGAAAGAGTCCTAAAGGAACTTGAGAATCTGAAAGGGACAAGGTTATGGGGCCAGATGGGATACATCCTAGAATATTAAAATAACTTAGAGAGATGCTGGCAGCACCACTAACAGTGTTATTCAACAAATCAACATAGTCAGGGGTGGTTCCAGGTGACTGGATGAGGCCAAATGTAGTCCCTCTCCACAAAAGTGGGAACAGGGAGGAGGCTGCATACCTCTCAACCTCCTGCCTCATAAATCAGGGACAAGGCTTAAAAATATCAGGGACAAAGGCCCAAAATCAGGGACACATTTTTAAAATTGGTGCTATCCACTCAGGAAGCTGGCAGAATAAGGGACGCAGTGTATAATACATTTTCTGAAGAATAAAAAGTCTGCAACTGTATTGTTTGACATAATTTTATTTTTACAATCATCAATGTTTAGTTAGGGGAACACAGATTTTAGGAGGGACAGAGTAACATTTTGAGGTGAAATCAGGGACATCCCTGAAAATCAGGGACACTTGAGAGGTATGGGAGGCTGGCAACATCAGGCCAGTCAGCCTGACCATAATGGTAGGGAAATTAATGGAGTCATTGCTAAAGGAAAGGATTGTGATATTTCTTGAATCCAGCAGAGCACAGGATCCAAGGCAACATGGATTCACACCCAGAAGGTCTTGTCAAAGAAATCTGATAGATTTATTTGACTGGGTGACCAGGGAGGTGGATAGGGGAGAGATGGTGAATGCGGCCTACCTAGACTTCAGCAAGGCCTTCAACACCTTCCCACATAGGAGGTTCATAAATAAGTTAGGCAGCCTGGAAGTGGGCCCCAAGGTGGTAAATTGGGTCAGAAACTGGTTGAGTGACAGGACACAGAGAATGGTGGTAAATGGTGTTCAATCCAAGGAGAGAGGGGTGACCAGCGGGGTGCCACAGGGACCTGTGCTGGGGCCAGTCCTCTTTAATATCTTCATAAGTGACATTGCAGAGGGGCTGCAGGGGAATTATGCCTCTTTGCAGATGACACTAAGATCTGCAACAGGGTTGATACTTCAGGGGGTGGAAAAATGAGAAAGGACCTAAACATGCTTGAGAGTGTGGCAGCTAAGACTCAATGCAAAGAAGTGCAAATGCATGCACTTAGGGCACAGAAATACAAGGGAGGAGTACAAGATGGGGGGGTGGTACTGACGGCCACCAGTCAAGAAAGGGACCTGGGGGTAATCATATCTGATGATCTAAAGGTTACCAAAAAATGTTAGAAGGCTGTGTGAAAATCCAGTGGGATGCCAGGGTGTATAGGAAGAGGTATCACCAGCAGGGAAAAAAAAAAGAGATGGTTATGCCACTGTACAGAGCACTAGTGAGACCTCATCTGGAGTACTTTGTCCAGTTCTGGAGGCTGCATCTCAGTAAGGACATAGACAAAATAGAGGCAGTTCAAAAAGGACAACAAAATGGTGCAAGGACTACACCGAAAGTCATATGAGGAAAGCGTAGAAGACCTCAATATGTATTCCCTGGAGGAGAGGAGAGTGAGGGGTGGGGTATGATAGAGAAATTCAAGTACATTAGGGGTATAAATAAGGCACAGAAGGGGTAGCATATTTCAGAAAAGAAGGTGCACAAGAACAAGAGAGCATGATATGAGGCTGGGGGGGTAGGCTCAGGGGCAATGTGAGGAAGTACTTTTTCACAGAAAGAGTTGTAGATGCTTGGAACAGCCTCCCTATGGAGGCTGGGGGGCAAAAACAGTAGGGGAATTCATGAATACATGGGATAGACATAAGAGTACTCTGGCAATAGGGAAGACAGAGTAAGCTGCAGACCAATTAGGGTCTGCAGTAATGCATTAGCTAGGGAAAAGGGGCAGACTAGGTGGGTCACATGGTCCTTATCTGCAGTACCATCTGTGTATCTGTGTATCTGTGTATCCAGCTTGTGACTCACCCAAAAAGAAATAGGTGGTGGCCCCATAGTGCTCAATACCATCCCAGCAGTAGTAGCCAATCCCCAGTGTTGGCTTCTGTCCATTATAATGAAGAAAATTGTCCCTTGTTGATCCATCCATTTTTTTTATACCTGAAAGAAAATAGTCCATCAGGGATCTCACCTCCCAGAACCCAACACCCACCACCCCACCTAGCTATCTACCTACCTGCCTACCTATCCACCTGCCTGTCTTTCTGTCTGTCTGTCTGTCTGTCTGTCTATCTATCTATCTCTCTAATCTGTCTATCTGTCTAACTCTCTGTCTATCTATCTATCTTAACCTTTTTATTTAGAGCATCATGTTGTTCACCCCCCCCCGGTACCACTTTTTTCCACAACCCTCCCCTCCAGATCATGTCCACAAAGCAGAAATAGGTGGTGGCACTAGGGTGACCATCCCTGGTGCCACTGAACACTATTCTGACACTGTCTGCTGAATCCACACTGTCAGCTACTGTCCCCTACAATAAAGAAAACTATCCCTTTTGATTTTTTTTATACCTGAAAAAAAGAAAACAGCCCTTGGCAATCTCACCACCCCAGCATCCGCCACCCATCCAACCTGTATATCTATCTGCACCCAAATATCACTTCTTTCCACCTCCTCCCCTCCAAATTTGTTCCCCCTCCCAGATGAAATAGATGGTGGCACCAGGGTATCACCCTTGGTGCTGCTGAACACTATCACAACACTAGGGTGCCCAATCCCCCTGTATCAGCTTCTGTCACCATACAGTAATGAAAACCACCCCTTGTTGATCTTTTTTATCCTGTAAAAAGGAATTGATACCTCATCAATGTGACCTGCACACACACACACCCACCCCACCCACACCTCCCACTCAGAACCCACCACCCCACACCATACACATACTCTCACTCACCTGAATTTGTCCCATGATGTACAGTATATCCACTCTCTGAAGACATGTTTTGCTGCTGGAACTGGTGAATTCAATATAAGAACAAAAGGTAAGTATGGTTTAATGTACTTCTGTGTACAGTAGTTTGAATGTATGCTCAGAACTTTCTCTTTTTTGAACATTTTTACACCAAATTTACAGCGTGGTATTTTTGGGACCCCACCTCATAAACAAGGACAGAGAAATGCTGGAAATTCATCCCGAAAGGTGATTTTGTAGTTAATGTGTGAAATCACCTTTTTGGGCAGGATTTTAAAATTTTCTCTGGCTCTCTTATGAGGTGGAGTAACAAGAATGTCATGTTGAAAATTTGAGGTACAAATATTAAAACATGTAGTTAAAGTACCAGCCCCCCCATTTTACTGCATCAAAGCCTGACATTTTTTAAAGTAACTCCAATGTTCTTGCTTGTCATACATTTCGGAGGGGTTCTTGGTCTTATTATCTAGCTGAACCATGATTAAGCCTGACCACTTCGGCAAAGTAACCACCTCAATTGATCAGGTAAAATGTGATGATTTCCAGGCTTTGATGCTGCAAAATGGGGGGGGGGAGCCGTGGTACTTTAACTATATGCTTCTGTTTGGTCACATACCAGGTGCCACCCCACTAATTTTTCTAAGTTGCAATGTAAATGCAGGGGTTGAGCTTGCCAAACCCTTTATACTGGTACAAATATTAAAAAACAACAAAGTTATGAGTGTACACTGAAATTTTACAACTCACACTCATAACTTTGGTAATTTTCATTATTTTAACCATTGTTTCACTGTATACAATTGCTGCAGCGACTCCCAGATTGCAAAGACCACCATGACAGGAATTGGGCAAAATCCACCTGTCGCTGTGGTGGGGTCTGTTTGGCGATCGGGACTGCTTCCCTGGGTGTTTGCCCCGGTCCAACTCGACCTGAATTAGAATCCTAGAGACCGGGGTGGGATGCACAGCCCCCCACACAGCCCAGCGCTGCACCTCTATGGATGCGTGGAGGCATCCCGACACTGCAATGCCGACAATCTGCACTGTGGCTGTCGGGGATGTCTCCATGCCCACTGTCGCTGCGGCATGGGTAAACCATTTTTTCACACTGCATCATAAATGTGACAGCTGTCATTTTTGAAATCCTAGCTGAAATGTGTTTACACACTGCTGTGCTGCGGAATGGCATTTCAGCCCAGATTTGAACATTTTCACCTACCGCATTCATGAAGTGGGTTCCTAACAAGGCTATGTTGAAAATTTTGGGTCAAAATAGTTAAAAAAAATAAAGCAGTTATGAAGGTACATTGACACTTGTGTACACATATTCATAACTTTGGAAATTTTGACATCCATCACTGCACAGAGGTGTAGGGTCAGCAGGGCCCTACATTTCCATAGGCAGACAGAGTCTTCCCTTGGCAGTGGCCCAGGTGGCCCCTTACAACTGAATTTGTTCATGCAGACCCAAAAGGGACCTGGGTAAATGAGGATGCGATTCCACTATCTCAAAAAGAAAGTAAATAATTTGCATAAACTGTGTTAATGCACCAGTTTATTTATTTTATTTTTATTTTATTTTGCAATCAGTTTACAACCTTTGAGCCAGAGGCTCATTTCCAAAGGTACCTTGTCAGGTGTGGTAGAAAGAGAAGAGAACATAATACATAAAGATGCAGGCATACATGGATCCAGGGTACAGGTTACACAGTTTGCATTACAAGGTGCAGATTCAGGTATTGTAGACAAAAAAGGAAGGTTACAGAGTTTAGTAGCATAAGTGAATGATACTTGCAAAAAGAAACATGCGTAACAAGTTCCATGGTACAGGTTACAGAGTTAGCAGAGCATGCGACCAGGCCAACACAGCAGATAGTTTGGTTTGGATACAGTAGTGCATTCTAGTAGGACAATTTAGCAAGCAGTATATTAGGATTCTAGCATACATGGTACATTCTTGAAAACTGAGAGAAGGTAGGCAGTCGGATATGGTAGTAATGTCGAGGAGGTAGGATTAAGGCGGTATGGTGAGGGTGCAGCCCAGTGGGCTTTGTCATGGCAAAGGGTGTTGTACACCCGTTATGGACAGGTGCAGCAGCGCGTGTTGATTAGCTCACTTTTGAGCGCAGTTTTGAACTTGGAGATAGTGGGGATTTCCAAGATGGAGAGAGGGAGCATGTTGTACCAAGAAGGGGCTCTATGGTGGAAAGACCTCTGTCCATGCGAGGTCCTAGATCGAGGAACCAGGAAGGTGGCCTTGCAGGAGGTCCGAGTACTGACTAGGGGTTGGGCTAGGAGGAGGGAGGCTGTCAGCCCGGGTGGTGACAGTCCTAGCAGGGTTTTTTTTTAGCTATAAGGCAAGTTTGATATTGCAGCCGTTCGTCAAGGTTTAGTACTGTTGCCATGTCATAAAGCTGACACGTATGTGTGAGCCTAGGGGCCCCTGTGATTAGCCTGCATGCCTTATTTAGGATGAGGCGGATTTTGTTTAGGGCAGTCGTGTTGGCAGCACTGTAGACAGGTAGCCCATAGTCAACTAGGGATAATATGGAGGATGTAACTGCAAGCCGGAGGGCATCGGGCGGAGACAGTTTTTGTAGCGGTATAAGATACCGAGCCGTATATTGGTAGCAGAGGCAAGTGCATCGATGTGGGTGTGATAGGTGAGGGCTGAGTCAAAGGAGATCCCTAGGTACTTATAGGAGTGGACTTGCTCCAGTTGCTGTTTGGAGTAGGAGAGGATACGGAGAGGGATTTGAATGCTTTGTTTTGGGGTGGGCAAAGAGCATGGTTTAGTTTTTAAGATTTACGACCAGTCTATGCTCTTTAAACCAGGTTTCAGCGTCCATTATAGGAACATTGCAGGGAATCCTGGAGGGAGGAGGGGTTACGGTCAGTGGCGAAGATGACGGGCGGCCATCTGCATACAGCAGAATTTTCCCAGTGCATGCACTGGGCAGGGTATTAAGGTATAGTGAGAAGAGTAGGGATCCCAGGATGGAGCCCTGTGGAACCCCAGAGAGGATAGGACATGGATTGGAAAGTGTCCCGCCAATATTGACAAGTTGGGAGCGTGAGAATAGGTAACTGGAGCACCAGGCAAGTGGCCCAGTGGCGAAGCCTGAGTGACAGAGGGCTTCCAGCAGGAGGGGGTGTGAGACTGTGTCGAAGGCCTTTGAGAGGTCAAGGAACACAGCCCCGGCTAGGGAGCCTGTGTCCATGGAGGAGCGTAGGAATGTTGAGAATTCAACAAGAGCTGTGCTAGTACTGTGTGCTGCACGGTATCCATGCTGTTCAGGGCAGAGGATGCTGTGTTTGGTCAGGTATTCAGTGATTTTTGTGGCAACCAGTTTTTCAAGGGCTTTGGAGAGGGGTGGGAGTATGGAGATAGGTCAGTAGTTCCCAGCTAAGGACCTGTCACCCCCTTTATGGATAGGAGTAACAGTGGCGGTTTTCCATGTAGTGGGGAATTGTCCCAGGCAGATGGGTTTGTTGAGAAGGCTGGTGAGTGGGGTAAGGACCTGATCCAGTACCAGCCTGAGAATTCTGTGTTAGGGTTCAAGTTAATGTAGCAAAAGTAGGTAAATGAGGCATTAGGGTTTCCAGACCTTACTCCTCACCCCCTCCCAAGCAGCAAAAGGAAAAAAACATTAGGGTTTTGGGTTGCCTGAGTCTTGGTGAATTACTGGTAGGGTCTTCCCTGGGATTGTAAACCTTAATGCTCACCCCCTCCT
Organism: Neoceratodus forsteri; assembly: GCA_016271365.2. NCBI lineage: Eukaryota > Metazoa > Chordata > Ceratodontiformes > Ceratodontidae > Neoceratodus > Neoceratodus forsteri. Next base: position 1,398,516,418 of record CM057450.1, read on the forward strand.
CTGAGCAAACAAGGCTACATGTGATCTTTTGTCTTCACTCTGGGCCCACAGGGTCCTGCGTGAAGAAAACTACAACACATAATACTAGTTTTTTCCCTGCCCCAGCATATGTTTAGTTTATTAATTTGTTTAGTTAGTTTATTAATTTGTTAGAGCACTCTGTCTCATTATGACTCTAGGCACTTTGCAGATCCCTGAGTAACATAAACCAATATGAACAAACAATAGAATATATGTAAAATAAAAGTATAATAAATTACAAATTAAGAGGAGGGAAAAGCTTTGTTAAATAGAAAGGTTTTCAGGTCACTCTTGAAGGCACGAAACGAGGGCGCCTCTCTGAGCAAATGAGGCAGTGAATTCCACAGGGTGGATGCCATGGATGAAAAAGCCTGCCCTCCAGCTGACTTCAAGTGAACCCTGGGAATCACTAGGAGGCCCTCATCAGCTGACCAGAGGGGACGAGATAGGTGGTAGGGCTGTAGGAGGTCTTGCAGATAACCGAGCCCTGAACCATGCAAGGCTTTATAGATCAGCAAACCAACCTTGAATGTGATCCTCCACCTAAAAGGGAGACAGTACAAAGAGTGCAGCACAGGCATACTATGACATGACCATGGGAGGCCAGTCAGCAGCCTGGCTGCTGCATTCTGCACTAGCTGTAGGTGGTGAAGTTCAGCCCCTGATAGCCCTAGGCAAAGGGCATTGCAGCAATCAAGCTGTGATGTCACAAAAGCATGGACCAGTGATGGCAGATTGCCTGAGGGAATCAGGTGTTTAATCCTGGTGATGTTTCTAAGATGATAAAAAACACTCTGGACCATGGCCGACACATGAAATTCAAGTGTCAGTCTGCTATCCAGCACAACACTAAGATTTCTCACCTTAGAAGACGTGAGAAGCTGGGAGTCTCCAAGCCTAAGCCTGGTCACTTGTCCTGCTTGCACACCAGACTTTAGGTGACCAGATTCCACCACCAGTACTTCCATTTTATCTGGATTTAACCTCAGCCAATTGGCACTCATCCAGTCTTGAACCTCAGTAAGGCACCGATTGAAAACAGGGACTGCATTCTGTTGTTTGGGTGTAAAAGACAGGTACAGCTTAGTCTCATCAGCAAGCAGTAATACCTCAGCCTGTACCATCTTATAATATCCCCCAGTGGTAGCATGTACACCATGAACAGCATGGGGGACAAAATGGAACCCTGCAGGACCCCACACAGTAGGGGCTATAGTCAAGAGGAAAAAGCTCCCAAGACTACCCTCTGCATTCTGCCAGTGAAGAAAGGATAGAACCAGTTGAGGACCATACCAGAGAGCCCTCAACAAACCTGCAGATGATCCAAGAGCACCCCATTGTCCACTGTGACAAAAGCCACCAAGAGACTGAGGAGAACAAGAATGCAATGCTCTCCATCATCTTTCACACAAGCAAGACGTACACAGAGATTTTCTTTTTACCTGGGGAGTAATAAGTCCCCACACTCTGTGCTGCCGCTATCCCAAACGCTGGAAAATAAGCCAAAAAATGTTGCTACTGCTCTGTCTCCCTGAAAGATTTCTGACAGTCGCCTGATGTTCCCCTTCTGCACTCCTTATATGAAACCAGTTATATAAACTAAATACAAACCGAATCCATGGGCTCAACTGATTGAAAAGATCAAGATGACTCATTTTATAATTTTCTTTACTTTGCTTTGCTTTTTATTTTGGTGTGGATATTTATTTTAAATAAAGGCTGAAATAGACTGAAACACTGTACTAGAATAAATACTGGTGTTGATATTGTGTTGATACTTGCTGCACCCTCCCTCCCCCAGCAGAATACACGAATAATGTGTTTGCCAGATTCAGGAAATATTGACGATCCATTTACATTTACGCATTTTCTAAAACCGTCAAGATAGCGAATATAAACAGAACACGAACATTTCCTGCTACACAGTATATTAGACAGGCTGCTGCCACAGACAGTGCCATTGCTGCTGCCAGGGAATATTAACCCTTTCTGCCCCAGGTAATCTTAACTTGATTAAATATTTGACCTGCATTGAAAATTGATTGAAACACTGTGCTGCCAAGTTCAGGTATCGGGAAATGTATTGTCGGGAAATGTGGCATGTCAGTGTATTATATGTCGGAGAAAAGAAAGACGGGCAGTAGCAAGTGATGGGAATCCAGAGTCGGGAATCTAGCTGTCAGGCACTCAGGAGTCGGGCAATCAACTGGATCCCCATTAAACACCTGGACCAGGGCAGTCTCCATGCTATGCCTTTTCCTAAGGCCCGACTGGATAGAGTCATAGATGTTGTAAGTTAACAAATGGGCCTCCAGTTATAAGGCCACCACCTTCCCAATAGCCTTCAGTAGAAAGGGTAGGTTAGAGACAGGTCTGTAGTTTGCTAGGCAGTTCAGGTATAGTGATGTTTTTTCATGACAGGTGTCATTTATGAAATGCAACCTAAAACATTGTTTTGTGGAATGATAACAACAGGTTTCACAGGGGTATTTGATAGTGACAGCTGCCATATTCATTTGATGGAGGTCAAAAACGTGAGTACTGCATGTTGAAAATGTGGGTTCAAAGGTAAAAATATTACAAACTTACAAGTAAATATTAAAAAATGTCAATCATGAGCCGGCGTGGTGGTGGTGCTGAGGACTGAGGTGCTGGATACCACACCGTATGCCACGTGGGCAACCCAGGGTCAGGAGCAACCTCGGGTTGCCGGGTTGGCATAGGAGAGAGAGGATTGAGTGTCTGATGGACTGGTCTCCTCTCCCGGGGAGGGGAGGGTTGTCGTCCTGCTCCTTGGCTACCCCCTAGTGGAGGCCAAAGTGCAGCATTGGAGGTTGGAAGACACAGAAGAATGGAAACATGACATGCGCATGCCTCCACACATGCACAGTCATGCCTCATTATAATATCTCCCAACAGCAGCATATACACTGCAAACAACATGAGTGATAAAACAGAGCCCTGCAGTACCCCACAGGTTAGGAGGAGGGTGGCTGAGGAAAAAATCCCCGACACCACTCTCTGCGTCCTGCCTGTGAGGAAAGAATGGAACCACCTGAGAACTGTACCAGACAGCCCACAGATCAACTGCAAGCACTCCAATAACACCCCATGGTCCACAGTGTCAAACACTGCAGAGAGATCAAGAAGAACCAAGATTTATGCTGGATTTGAAAAAGGACACATGTCATGTTCATGCCATGGAGTACAAAAATGGCTATGTTAAAATGTGGGGTCACAATCTAGTGAAATAGCAATGGTAATAGTAAACATTGAAGAATTTCAATGTTTCTTCGCAATGTCATTTTGAGATTGGGACCCAAATAGTCATATCATGACCCCACCTTATGATCAAGACCAAGTGAATTTTTTAAATCCTGTCTGAAAGATAATTTCACGACTGACTGCCAAAAAAATGTTTCAGAGGGGATTTGAAAAATTACACCTCCCTTGTTCATGAGGTGGATTAAAAAAAGGCTATATTGACAATTTGAGGACAAAATCTGGAAAAATAGTAAAGTTGGGCCATGTGCATTAATGCAGGCCAGGAACATTTTTGAGAGATGCATACCCCTGCCTGCACTTGTCCGCACCCGTGGACAGATGTATGGGGCATGGCATTCATGACTGCTGGTCACCACAGGGTGCCAGTCTGTAGCCTTGCCTCCTGGTATGTTAGGGCACAGGGGTGCAGATTGGCAGACAAAGGCAGGCATCCAAATTGGATGTCCATCCAGGAATGAGAGTGAACCCCTGCATGTTTTATTTTTATAGATAATGCACCAGGGGAAGGATCAGAAGGTAGGCAGGATACTTGGCAGTGGAAAGGTGATTTTTCTATGGGTGGGGCTCAGGGAAGGATCAGGAAGGTGGCTGGATGCTTGGCAGTGGGAGGGTGTTTATTTTTACAGGCAGGTCACCGGATGAAGGATCGGGAGATGAGTAGGATACTTGTCAGTGGGAGGGAGTGTTTTTTGTCATGGACAGGGCATAGGGAAAGACTGGGAGGTGGTACAGTCAACATATAATGGGGGTTATCACCAACTCTTTGGTCAGGGAAGGGTAACATCAGTATTACAAATAAATTGTACCACCTTGGTTCTAAACACTGTGGGGAGGGCTGACTGTGCAGCAAATGTACCGACTGGGTTGTTTGACCACCAAAGTGCTTGGATCACAGCAGCCCATTTACCGCCTACCTTCTTTGTATGGTGAATATCTATAGGGGTTATCACCGGCTCTTTGGACAGGGCAAGACTGACATCAGTATCATGAATAAATTGTTTACTATGGGGACAGCAGCACAATTACTGCCTGCCTTCTGGCTATAGTCAACAGTATGCAATAACGCCACTCAGCTTCTTGCTGGGTGATGTCATGCAGATGAAAGGATCAAGTCGTTCTGTGATAGAAGCAGCTTGTACCTTTCAACTACACAAAGTTTCCACCCTGCAAGCTGAGAACATTGTCACAATCAGCCAGCCTCACTGATCATTGGGATGTAACTGTCGAGCCATCTGCAACCTGAGCAGCACTGAACCCAACAGTGACACACATCTGAAACCCATTGTTGTAAAAATATGTTTTCTTTATGCATGTGTGCATGTACACATATAAATGAAGGATTCTTTATGTGTTTTTGACAAAAAAAGTTTATGGAATGAACTGTAACTGCTCTTCCACACGTCCTCCTCTGTCAAATGTGAGCAAGAAATAGAATCATGAGGTGTGCACCTCCCCTTTCCTTTGGCTGTGAAAGGGCTGTGGAAGGGGAATATTTTTCATTTGTGTGTGTATTTTGACCTGTGAGAGGGTTTTTGTTTTTTTTCTCTGGGTTTGAATTTTATCAAACTGTGGGAGGAGGGTAGTTTTTCTTTTATGTTTTGTTAAGTTGGGATTTGGTTAAAGTCATTATTGCTCTGGGCTTGTTGGATTTTAAGGATGTACTGGGGAGCTGTTCAGACAGTCAGGCATTATTCCCTCTCCCACCTTAAAGACCTTCACCCTTTCTTTTGTCCTCCACTATCCCCGGAGGTGTATAGATGGTATAGGGCCCTGGGGATTGTAAGGAAGAGGAAGACGAGGGTGGGGACTGGAGGGGGAATGGAAAAGAGCAGACGAATTGGAATAGTGGGGATGAAAAGATGCCCTGAGGCAAAATGGGTTCAGGAGAAGGGTTCTCCCTGCCTGATTCCCTTACCCAAGGGTTCTGCCTGTGGTAGACAGTTGGCTCAGTCTTCATTGGCAACTTATCCTGCCCGGACGGTGTTATGTAATGCCAAGTCCATTAAAAACAAGACCGCTATAATAGCTGATCTTGTAGGGTCATCGGACCTGGCATGCTTCACCAAGACCTGGCTGGATGATAATGCTGGCCCTTTCTTGGCTTCAGCTGTTCCAGTCAGGTACTCGGTGATACACCGTCCAAGGTTGGATTGTAGGGCTGGGGGAGTGGCAATCTGTTTTATAATGGAACTGAACCTGATGGAGGTACCAGTGGGAACCATCAACTCCTTTGAATGTATCTTGGGCGAGGGTGTGGAGTATAGGATTCTTCTCATTTACCATCCACCAGGAAATGGGAATGTTTTCCTATGGAAAGTTGTAGACTTCATTGTCAACATTACATTGGGATCCCCCAAATGGCTGATCCTAGGGGATTTCAATGCTTGGGTCGACGATGAACTCTCGCAGTTTGGTCAGGACTTCCTCCAGCTGATGAATTCGTTGGGCTTCACACAGGTTATTTCCTCCTCGACCCATATAGATGGTCATTCATTGGACTTGGTATTCCTCCTTGGGATGGAGATATCCGATTTGGTGGTGGAGCCAGTTGGATGGTTTGACCATCACACCATTAGGTTCAGTCTCTTGGCCCCACCTGGTAGGTCAGCCCCTATGGAAATGGTCCGGTATTGCCCTTTAAGGGGTGTTACTCCAGAGGGCCTGATGGCGGTGCTGAATCTATCAAGTTTGCCAAATGACTGCATCGATCCTGGGAACCTGGTTCTTGCCTATAATAAGGCGGTAATTGGGGCCCTTGATTCCATTGCTCCTGTTCATGTTCATCCCCTCACCCTTCGTCCCAAGTCTCCTTGGTTTGATGAGACATTGAGGGAGTTGAGGAGAGTGGGAAGAAGGCTTGAGAGATGTTGGCAGAAGTCGGGTCTGGAGTGTGACAGGCTTAGTTTGATGGATCACTATCGGGTCTATCAATCAGCAATTCCCCGTAAGAAGGCAGAATTTCTGTCCATAGAAATTGCTGCTGCACAGAATCGACCAGCCCAGCTCTTTCAGACCATGGACAGATTGTGCAATCCAATCTGTCTTCAGCCCAAGAGAGCATTTTCACAGGAGCGGTGTGAGGAGTTTGCTTGATTCTTCGCGGATAAGATTGACACAATCAGATCCGACCTCCTCCTAACTCTTTCAAACAGAAGTTGCGATGGTTGGCAGGAGAAGTTGAACACCCAGTTTGTGTGGTCTGACTTCGACCGGCCCACAATCAATGACATTGTGTTGATCATCCAGTTGTTGCGACCGACCAACTGTAGCCTTGACCCGGGCCCCACTCGCCTTTTGGTAGGATGTGTGGATAAAATTGGCTCGGTCATTGCCAAGATAGTCTGGTTGTCATTGGAGAAGGGGAGCTTTCCTGATCCCCTAAAGGAAGCTGTGATTCAGCCCTTTCTTAAAAGGCCCTCCTTAGACCCAGACTGTCTGGCTAACTATAGGCTTGTCTCTAACCTGCCTTTTGTAGGTAAGGTTATTGAGAAGGTGGTTGCATCACAGCTGGATGATCTTTTGACCAGCCACAATGTCTATTAGTCTCTCCAGTCTGGATTTAGGAAGAGACATAGTACCTAGACAGCCCTTGTTCGGGTACTAAACAACCTCCTAATAGCGAGAGATCGAAAGACCCGTTCTATCTTGGTCCTTCTTGATCTCTCTGCGGCATTTGACACTGTGGACCATGGAGTGCTTTTGGAATGCCTATGATTTATCTGTGGACTATCGGGCCTGGTCCTCAGATGGTTTTGATCATTCCTTGAGGGTAGGACTCAGAAGGTGGTGTCCGGGATTTTTTTCCTCGACATCACTCCCCCTATCCTTGGGGGTGCCGCAAGGCTCCATTTTGGCACCCATGTTGTTTGCGGTGTATATGCTGCCATTGGGAGTGATTATTAGGTGGTGTGGCTTGAGTTTTCACTGCTATGCAGATGATACTGAGCTGTACATGTCCTTTGTGCCTGATCAGGGTGATGCTGTCTCGGTCTTAAAAACTGTCTCACCGAGATTCAGGACTGGATGACTGTGAACTGGTTGCAGTTAAATCCTAAAAAAACTGAGGTGTTGGTCGTGGACCTGGGTCGTCCAGGGGCGGGTTTGCTAAAGAGGTTCCCCTCGGGTCTTTGGCTTGGGGGGTCCCAGTTAGCTACCTCAGACAAGGTGCGGAACCTGGGCTTTATATTTGACGATCACCTGACCCTAAAATATCAGGTGTCGGATGTCATCAAAACCTCTTTTTACCATCTGAGGAATATAGCCCAGGTGAAGCACCTGGTTCCTGCTGATGACCTTCCAATGTTGGTCCACGCTTTCGTTACCTCTCGCCTTGACTACTGCAATGCTCTGTACCTAGGGCTGCCGAGGGTGGATATCCACTGCTTGCAGTTAGTGCAGAATGCGGTGGCCAGGCTTTTGACTGGTACATCTAGGACCAGTCCTATAATGCCTGTCCTCCGAGGACTGCACTGGCTGCCAATACAGTGGCGGATCACCTTCAAGGTCAGTTTGCTGACCTATAAGGCCCTACACGTTCAGGGACCTAGCTACCTGCAAGATCTTCTTCATCCCTACTGTCCCTCTTGTCCACTCCAATCCACCGATGAGGGATTGCTAGAGATTCCTAGGTTCTGCTTAAAGGCATCTGGGGCTAGATCATTTAGTTTTGTAGCCCCAAACCTGTGGAACTCTCTACCTCATCGGGTCCGAGATTGCCTGACCGTTCAAAGTTTTAAGCTTGCTTTGAAAATTTATTTATTTAGCCTAGCATATCCAGACTTTTAAGTATATATTTTATTAACTGATTTTAAGATATTGTCTTATTTTATGTCTAGATTTGTTTATTGTAAAAGTGCTTTGGTTTTGGAAAGGCGCTTTTTAAAAATAAAGATTTGAGTGATTGATTGATTGACAAGCAGATTATGATCTTCAGCATTACTGATTGGCTGCATACTGTTTGCTGTAGTGTGCAATATGTATACAAAACTACTGATTCAAGCCTACTGCAAGTTTCCAGCAATGGGGGACAGATCTGACATGCTGGTGAATCAGGTTTGGACCTTGAACTGAGAACATCAACAGCACAGGAGAGAGAGGTTACATTGCACTGCTAGCACTGTGGCTCCTTGGGGGGGGAAGGGTTGGCAGAGCCATGGGAATAACCACACACTTTCTGACTCCCCCCCCCAGGCCATAATAGTGTGTGTAGTATACATGGAGATAGGTAGGGAATAACTGGAGCAAGGCAGGAAGAGCCCCATATGAGCTGGAGAATGGAGCCTGGATGCTACTCTAATGCCACCAAGACCTGCAGTGTGCTATCTCTGACACCCTCAGCTTCGGTACTGGATCATGCACTGCACTTTTGATGGTGGCTCCAGGGAGTGCCTCAGCCTGTTCAAGCCAAATTTGCAGATAGCAGCAGAGGACTGAAGGAGTGCAGAAGATGTTCTGGAGCTCAATATGTATACCCTAGAGTGAAGGAGGGAGAGAGGTAATATGATCGAAACATTCAAACACCTTAAGGGCATTAACAAGGTGAATAAGTCTAATATGTTTCAATATAAGGAAAACAGAAGGACAAAAGGACACAGCATGAGATTAGAGGGAGGCCGATTAAGGGGTAATGTGAGGAAGTTCTTTTTCACAGAAAGGGTGGTGGATGCATGGAACGGCCTACCTCAGGAAGTGGTGGCTATGAATACAGTGCAGGACTTCAAACAGGCATGGGATAGGCATAAGGGAGCAATACAGATGAGTATGAATAGATAGGCCATTGACAGAGCAAAGTCCGATGGCACATTTATAAGGTTGAAAAAGAAATGGCCAGACTGGAAGGGCCTTGCGGTCCTTATCTGCTGTCAGCTTCTATGTTTCTATGTATGTAGTGAGCTTGGTTGCCAGTGGTTATCTCTTTCAGAAGCTGGAAGGACAGGGACATTAAGAGGCAAGGTAAGAAGAATAAACAAACTGAGAACAAACACTGTGTCATGCTGTTGCAGTGTTGAAGGGACATCAGACTCTGTTACACTCCCTCACCAGAGTAAAGATTGTCAATTTCCAATAGATCCACTAAAGTTCATTTCAGTTTCGGCTTACTCTTACTGCCATTGCTAGCTTGTTCTGCCATCTTAGCTTATTGTTTCCAAAACCATCACCTTACATTGTCAACATTAAACTTTATTTTCCAAATCTCTAGCCATTAGTTTATATTACAGTGCAAGCCAAAGATAAATGAAATATCTTTATATTTTGCAGGAAATCCCCTTTAATTTTAATGTGCTTTCCTGTGATATGGTATGCATCCCCAAGGGAGCCAAGGCTTCCTCTGTAAGTCTAAGGGCCATAAAGAGTTAACTCCAGCCTGCCTGGGCACCTTCCAGTCTGCTGGACTGGCTGTGAGTTCACAGAGGCACGGTCAGCTTCTAGGGACTTATAAGTCACCATAAGTTGTTTAGCAGTTGAACTTGCATGAAGGAGTTGAAGAGACTGCCTGCAAGCTGATGAAGGAGCTGTGAGGCCTAATTTAGTGTTAGAGTTACCATCAAGCCTTGTGATCTTGACAGTGGCCATATCCCAATGGCCTCTGTGGGGCAGATACACTAGAAAAAGTCAGATTTACAAAGAAACCATCATTTTCATTCACCATAAGCTACGTGTGCAGACTTTGAAGTAGAATGTAATTCTTCTGAACTTTGATAGTATTTGAAAGGTACTGCAGTGTCTCCCACTTTGCTGGGTAGCAGGAGGAAACCCGTAATGGTGTGTGCTGCATTTGGCCAGGGAACCTCTGCTCCATGGGGCTAGTGGGGTAGAGAGTGAGGTAGTAGGGCTGACAAACTTCTGTCTCACAAAGAGAATGGCTCTCTGTGCTCTTCTCTTAATTGTGTGATGAGTAGCTGGGTTAAATGCAGGGATATGGTGGAGAGTTATGTAGACTCAAGAGTCCCTAAGTTTGCTACTGTGATGCCTGAGATGCTGACACAAAGGAATCTAGTCTGGCTACTGTCGACCCTTCTTAGTAGGCAGTCAGTGAGATGAATACTCAGTCTAGTGGAGGATAGCAGGATGGTATCCTCAGGTAAGCTTTTGAGTAAAATGCCCATTACTCCAATTGTGTTCCACTTCTAGTGCTGTTTAAATAGTTCAGCAATAAATCTATTAAGACTATACCAAGCAGGATTTGTGCAAACCATTCTAAGATACTGTCAACTCTCAAATCCAGTGTCCCTCTGTGTTGAATACACGTAAAGAATCTGAACTCTATTATAAAAAGCCTTTGTCAATGCTGAATGTTGTCTTGCTGGCATTGGCATTGGTAGTGCAGAAGTTAGAGAGATGCATAATAGGAATGGCAGTGAAGTATTGAACTGACACAAACCCCACTCCCACCTTGCAGAGACTGACAGGTGTTGGGGTGTGTCTTTGGGTCGTCGGCCATAACGCTTAAGCCATTTCACCTCACTCTACCCTGCAGGCACTGAAAAGTGTTGCGGTGTGCTTTGAGGTCTTCAGGCTTTATGCTCGCCCCATTCCATAAGGAAATACACTGAGATGGGTGCAGTATAGCAGAATGGGGTGAACATTGGGGCTGAAGACTCCAAGGCACACCTTGATGCCTGTCACTGGCTGAGGGTGAAGGTGGGGGCGGAATAGCATGAGCATTACAACCGACAAACCCAAGTCACACTGCTGACACCTGTCAGTCTCTACAGGGTGGTGCATTACAGCTGGAAACCCTAATACCCTGGGCATTTGTTGGTATTTTCACTCCAGATGTTCAATATGGGCTTTTTGTGACCCCACCTCATGAACAGTGGCACTATCAGTTCATTAGCCGAAATGTGATTTTGCACAGCAACTGTGCCATTTGGCGCCACAGGTGTGAAAACACATTTCAGGCAGGATGTGAAAAATTACAGTTATACTGTTCATGAGGAGGTTTAAAAAATGGCAATGTTTAAAATCTGGAGTGAAAATATGAAAAAGTTGGTGAAATCACAAGCGTGCGTAGAAACTGCGCAACGCATCTCCGTAACACAATCATTTTGGGGATTTTTTAACCACATTTTCAACATAGGCATTTTAGAACCTCCCCTCATGAACAGTGGCACTGTGATTTTGTTAATCTGATCCAAAAGTTGATTTCCCACAGCGACCATGCATTGTGCACCGCAGGTGTGAAAACACATTTTGGGCAGGATATGAAAAATGACAGCTGTATAAGGAGGTGTGAAAGAATAGCAATGTTGAAAATCTGGACAGAAAATATTACAAATTGTAGAAGTTACAAATGGGTGGAAGCTGCACAATGCACACTCATAATGCAGTCATTTTTGGGGAATTTTTTCGCCAAATTTGTAACATGGGCTTTTTACGACCCATCTCATGAACAGTGGCACTGTCATTTCGTTAATCAGTCCCAAAAGGTGATTCCAAGTAGTAACCGTGAAATCACCTTTCGGGACAGAGTAACAAAATGGCAGTGCATGTGTTCATGAGGTGGGGTCTCAAGAACCCCACATTGAAAATCTAGTTCCCAAATTCACAAAAATGGCTGAGATATCCACCTAGGTTGAAACCCCCTTTGTCTGCCATTATAAAGCTGACCTCATTTTGTTCAGTTCCCAGTCAGCTTTTGAAGAGTTCAGATGTGTTCCCACTCCACAGAAGATCACAGTGCTGGCTCTCTGGAGGTAAGTATGGGGTGAGGGGGTTGCGGAGATGTGGGGTACGCAGTTGGTCGGTGTGGGTTGGGGAGGGGGCATGGCGGGACGACGAGGAATTGTTTATTTTTTTACTGGTAAAAAAATGGACTTCAGGGGAATGTTTTCTTTATTTACAGGTAAAAACAAATGATTTGGGTCACACTGGGGTGGGCTCCCAGTGTGCCATGAGTTTGGGGGGGGCATGATGCTGATGGGGATTGGGCACCCCCATCAGCAAAGAAAGTGTTTGGGGGGGGACATGATGCTGACAGGGATTGGGCACCCCCATTGGCAAACAAATTGAGCTGAGAGGGACATGTCAACACGGGGACTGAGCATCCCCGATGTTGGCTTTCATAGGTTTCATAGGCTTCATAGGCTGTAACGGGCTTAGGAGGCAAGATGCCCATATAGAGCTTGCCACCAATATGGTGGATTGAAGTTCTATTATAAATAGAGCATTTTTTTGCTGCCCATATAAATATCAAGTTGTCTTTTAAATAGATTCATGGTGTCACTCTCAACTATTTCTCTTGGCAGGGCATTCCATTGCGACACCACCCGTTGGGTGAACCAGTGGCTTCTTTTTTGAGTTCTACAGTTATGTCCTTTAAGTTTAAGATTGCGTGTTCTAGTGATAGTGCGAGTGATGTTCCTCATTACAGAGTTTCAAAGAGAAATGGATCTTGGATTGCCTTATATGTTAAGCAGAGATCACCCCGTAGTTTTCTGTACTCCAAGGAGTAGAGATCCAAAGCGTGAAGCCTTACTTCATATTCTAGGTGGGTCATGTTCCTAATGCATTTAGTCATCTTTCTTTGTACTCCCTCAACTAGTTTTTTGCTTTTCTTTGTGGCCGGTGTAAAAAGCGGGGGCAGTAGTCAGGTGTGGTCTGACTAGGCTCATATAAAGTGGGGGAATCACACCAGAAACCTTGCTTTTAATATGTTTCAAAATACAGCTAACAATTCTATGGCACTTTTTAACCTTAACTAAGGTATGAGTATCGAAAGGTAGTTTATTATTCACTAAAACTCCTAAATCTTTTTCGTTATTTGTCTCTCAGAGTTGTACATTATTTAATTTATAAATGAACTTCTGGTTATTATGACCCAAATGCATAACTTTACACTTCTGTTCATTAAAGAACATCTTATCGTCTACAGCCAAGACACCCAACTTATTTAATTCATTTTGAAAGTGATCTGCTGCTTGTACATTGTTGACTATACATCTGAGTTTGCAATCATCTGCATACTTGGACACCCAATTTTTAGAAGGTTGCATTGTTAAAAAGGGCGGGTCCCAAGACGGAGCCCTGAGGGACCCCAATGCTAACCTTTCCCCATTGTGAGCAATGGCCTTGATAGCGACATGTTGGCATCTGTTTTGTAGCCAAGATATGACCCAGTTTATTATGTTTCAGTGAAAGCCAGACTTACAGTATATATTTGATTAATTAAAACCTGATGGGATACTTTATCAAAGGCTTTTGAAAAATCGAGAAAAATGATATCTACAGGGAGTCCTAAGTCAAGAGATGCACTAACATTCTCAAAGAAATTCAACAGATTGGTCAGGCAGGATCTCCCTTTAGAGAAACCGTGTTGAGTTAAATCCTATAGGTTGTTACTTGAAATATAAGCTTCAATCCAGGTAAGCAACAGACTTTCGAAAAGTTTACCAATAGCTGACATAAGACTAATGGGTCTCTAGTTGGATACAATTGTTTTTATTACCAGCTTTATATATTGGGGTAACAAGGGTCTCATTCCATAAATGAATTGTTTTACCTTGACTTAAAGAGGCATTAAACAAAACCGCCAGGGACCCACAAATAACACTAGATGTTTCTTTAAGGAACCTAGTGTGTATATAATCGGGTCCTGGGGATGAGTGGGGTCTGAGATTTTGTAATAAGTTCTCCACTGCTATAGAAATTGATAAGAGTAGTATATTCTGTTCATATGTCATGTCCTTTAACAGGGTATCAATAGACGTGAATACACTTATGAAATAATCATTGAACTTTCAATTGGGCCTACTGTAGAGCAGTTGCCCTTTAATGAACCAATATAATTATAGAAGGATTTGTGATTATCTGCTGTTTTTGTTGCTAAATGTATTTCAAACTCCCTTTTTGCTTTTCTGATGCTATATTTCACTTTTTTGGTTTTTTCCTTATATGAGTTCCAAGAGGTTGTGGTAGGGTTCTTTTTATATTTCCTATAGTAACCCTTTTTTTTGTTTATGGCCCTCTTTATACTCCTGTTCCACAATAATGGTGTTCTGAGGCCCTTATTGTATTTGTGTCTATTTGGGACCCATGTATCTAGGCAGAATTTAATCTTATCCCATATGTGGTCCCAGATTTGGTGTAATTGAAGGCCACAAAGATCTCTTTCCCATTCCAAGGCTCTTAGGTATTTATTTATTTATTTGTAGTTTGCTTTTATAAAATCCTTAAGTACTGTCACCCCATTTATGTTGTCATTATTTATGTTTAATTTTACTGTCACCATGTTGTGGTCACTATCTCCTAGAGGTACATTTATAATTGGATTAGACATCCTATCTTCCATGTTTGTTAGAATTGTGTCAAGTATGTTATTCTGTCTTGTTCCCTTAGTAACTATTTGGGTTAAATTTTGGTTTATTAGTGAGTTCAATAAAGGCAGTTTCAACTTGGCTGTGGCCTTTGAGTTTTAGCCAGCCAATTTTAGGGAAATTAAAATCACCCATAAGTATCTAATTTTGGATAGTTTCCATATTTTCTAGTGTTGTTACTAGTTAATTATGTTCAATCTGACTTAAATTAGGAGGCCTGTAGCAGAGGGCTACCACCAGTGACTCACTATGTGAATTAACTTGAACCCAAATTGCTTCTACTTTACTATTAGTAATTGTTTCTGGTGAAATACAATGGGCTGCATACTTATTTGATATGAAAAGTGCAACACCACCTCCTCTGGAATCAGCTCTATTTTTACAAAACTTTGAGTACCCCTGGATCTTGGTGTTCCATTCATGTCCTGTGAACCAGATTTTTGTGACACCATAAATGGTCACATTTTGTTTATTGAAAATATATTTTAATTATTTTATTTTATTAGACAAATTGTGTGCATTTACTATCATAATAGTTACTTATCCTGCATCACTGCTTGCTTTTTTGTTTGAGTCTTGTTTTTTCCTAGGGTCACAGTCAAGGCCCCTGGAATTCTGTGGTTCTGAGGTTGCGGAATTTGCTGCAGAATTTGCATCATGCCACAGAATATATATAGTGCCGCAGAATTCATTGTTTTTGGTGAATTTTCATATAAATATACTGTTTTTCCATAGTGTCAGGCTTTCTTTCCCACCTCGTTTATCCTGAAGCCCATCCTCTATGCTCAGCATATGATGTCATTGATGACATCACATCATATTTAGCCAATGACAGGACTGCATTCTGCCAGAGAAATGACTAAATCATGCCGCAGAAATCAGAAAATGCTGCCGCAGAAGTCAAGGAGCCCTGCCGCAGAAATCAGAAAATTCTGCCGCAGAACACCAGGGACCCTGGTCACAGTTCAGGTTTTCAATAGGCTGATACCAGCTTTTTGGAGGGCATGATAGATGGTGTCCTCCCCCCAACGATATTAGTTTAAAGCCCTATTAATAAAGTCTATAATATGCTTCCCCAGTAATAAATTACCCTGCCAGCTTAGGTGAAGTCCATCCCAGGAGAATAGCTCTTCACGGTGGGAGAATTCCTCCCAATGTGTAATGCTGGATATGTTTTGTTTTAGTGTCCATTTGCGCATCCATTCATTTATAGTTTTAATGTTTGTAGTAAAAAAGAGTGACGTTTTGGGAATCAGTAAAATTTCAGATAGGACAGGGACACAGCCTAACTGTATCAATTTATTATTGAGAGACACAAAATCTTTTTTTATACTATCTTCTAAATCTTTGAAAATATTATTGGCTCCAACGTGAATGATAACCAAAGGGTTAGGCCCTGTATTGCTTAATATATTGCTGGACGTCTTGGCTATATCCAGTATGTTTGCCCCTCCAAAACTAGATAGAGTTCTAAATGTTTTATCTGGATTGCATCCTGCCCTGTCAAGATGTTTAATGACTGAGTCACCCAGTACTATTATCTCTCTCCTTACTACAGGGCTTACAGGTTCTGGGACTCAGAGCAAGTAAGGAATACTATCTGATTCTATCACTGAAGGGGTATTAATAGAGGTGTCGCTGGTTATTTCAGATTCAGGAATATCTCAGGCTAGAATATTAACACTATTGTATAGGGGAAGGTCAAATGTGTTTGCTTTTATTCCTTTTTTAGATGCACAGGAGCCTTGCACTGTATACTACTCATCATTTAGATTTAAGGTAAAATCTTCCTCTCTTGCCCTTTTTTTGTTACCAGGCTGGTAGGTTGGGAGGATTACAGATGGTTTTTGAGTTGTTACATCAAAGTTGCTAAGCTTAGATAAAGATAATAAGGCAGGGGGCACCACTGGCAGGCTTAGTTCAGTGTTTATTACAGCCTGGCCAGCAATTAACCTCAAGGCCATTTGTTTTTGACTTGCTTCTAGACGTTCTAGCCTTTCATTAAATAAACTAACTTATCTGAGAAGTTCATCGTATTACAGGCATTTGGAACACTTATATTTCTCTTTGGGAATTATATCCATAATGAGATACATATTAGAAGCTGTGCATTTAACACCTAGGTCTCCTTCAAGGGTCATTAAAGTATCCATCTTAAGCAGATCACAATAAAAACAAAGAATGGGATAATATCAGTTCTCAGGGACCCCCACAAACTTCATGCGGCCCTGACTTTTCACAGGTTGGTCTATGTGGATACTTAGTTGTCCTTGTGCTTTGTGCGGATTGTGTAGTGGGCGACAGGAGCCACCATATTTATTGGAATATTTCACCAGGAAAGGCATGTAGTGGAGCCTTGTCATCTGACGCTCCAATGATGAAACTGCACCTCATTGGAGTGGCAGATTTCTTTTAACTCCATGGCTCTCTTTGAAACTGCTGTCATTGCTAGCATGCTCACTAACTAGTGGCTGAGGGATGCACCCACTAAAGCGTTCCCTGCTTTTGCCAACACTGAAGCACCTCTGAATGTGCTACTACTGCAAGATGTTGCTTGCACACGCACAAGACAACATAAAAAGGGCCTGTGCCCTGAAGGACTACCTACAATTATGAAAGTTGAACTTTGCTCCAAAAACTTCTCCCTGCAGCACTTGAACCTTACAATCAACACCAGTAAGGATGTTTAATTTTCAACTCAAATGATATGCTCATAAGCTTCTATGTTTGGACTTTACCAGTGAATGGAAATTGTATTAACATTTTACAAGTGTTCTTGCCTGCTAACCACCTTGCTTTGCAGCCTGAAGCAGCTCCAAGAATGTCCAACTACCTGGAAGATCATCCTGATCCAGGACATCAATCAGGTTAGTCTTAAAATGTTCATGTATGCACTCCCTTACTGAACAATGAATGCATTACAAGTATATTTGGATATACAGTGCACTCCACTTACAACACATGCTGTTATAACAGGCAATCAGTTATAGCAGATACAAACTGACTTCCCAAACCAAATACAGTATATCATACACAGTGTATTTTTCTCTTGCTATAATGGACAGAAACATTGTTTATAACAGATACTATGAAGCTGCTATGGGCATTTTTAATGTTTTTATGGGGTGGAGTGGGGAGTGCAGAGCTGGTAAAGAGATTTGGCAAATGTAGAATTACAATGGAGGAGCTACAGAGATTAAATTTCTTACAAAATAATTTTCAACAAGCTGCATAAACTTTTATTAATTACCAAAAATAAATTATTTTATATTTGAATAAAATCCTTACAGTACAATTGCCTTTGTTTTTATTGCCCAAAAACCTCAACATCCTGCCACTAGAGTTAATATCTTCTTTCCTTTTGCAATACACTTCCTCAAAATACTCATGTTCCCTGACAGTTAAATAGCTTTACATAGACAATCAATCAATCACTCAATCAATCAAAGCTTTATTTGTATGAGGCGCCCTTCCTATGCTCAGGGCACCTTTACAATACACATAAAAGAGAAACTCACAATATTACAGTTTAAAAACAAATAAAACATGTCAGTGCACACTCAGTAGATTCCCAAAAATGCTTGGTTAAATAAGTGTCTCTTCAATAACTTTTTAAAACCTTCTACGGTCTGGTTCTCTCATATCTGGCGAGGTAGAGAATTCCACAGGGTAGGTGCCATAAAGGCAAAAGATCTTCCTCTTGATGTTTTTAGGGATATCCTGGGAATCTCTAGCAATCCCTCACCAGAGGATCAGAGTGAACTGGTGGGACAGTAAGGGTGTAAGAGTTTTTTCAGGTAGTGGAGTCCCTGCTCATGTAGGGCTTTATAGGTCAGCAATGCAACCTTGAAGGTAATCTGCCACTGTATTGGCAGCCAGTGCAGTTCGCACAGTACAGGTGTTATATGACTGAATCTAGAGGTTCCAGTCAACAACCTGGCTGTCGCGTTCTGCATTAGCTACAAGTAGCGGATATCTACTCCCAGTAGCTCTAGGTAAAGTGCAGTGTAGTAATCAAAATGACTGGTGACAAAGGCATGGATCAATGTAAGAAGAACTTCTGGCATGACCAGGTACTTCACCTGGGCTATGTTTCTTAGATGGTAATAGGAAGATTTGACCACAGCCAAAACCTGCACCCTCAAGGTCAGGCCTTCATCAAATACCATGTCCAGGTTACGCATCTGGCCCAAGGTAATAAACGGGGTCCCACCAAGATTTAATCCTGAGGGTTTTCCCACCCATGCCCCCATCATCCTATAACCAGGGTCCACCACCAATACCTCTGTTTTTCCTGAGTTCAGCCAAAGCCAACTGGCACTCATCCAGTTCTGAATCTCCAGCAGACAGTTATTAAACACTGTAGCAGAATCTAACTCCTATTCAGGCACAAAAGACATGTAAAGTTGAGAGTCATCAACATAGCAATGAAAACTCAACCCGTACCGTCTTATAATGTCCCCTAATGGAAGCATGTACACCATGAATAACATGGGGAACAGCACCGAGCCCTGTGGAACCCCACAGGGTAGTCCATGAGGAGCCAAGGAATAAATCCCTGACACCACTCTCTGGGATCTACCCTCGAGGAAAGACCAAAACCAACTGAGGACCTCCCCTCTCAGTCCACAGAAGAACCACAGGAGCTCGAGCAGTACCTCATGATCCATGGTGTCAAATGCTACTGACAGATCAAGGAGAACCAAGATGAAACAGGTTCTCCGATCTCTCACCATCAGAAGGTCATTAAGTGCCTGTACCAGGGCTGTTTCAGTGCTATGCCTTTTTCTGAAGCCAGACTGGAGAGGGTCATAGATATTGTGGCTAGTTAAATGGTTTTCCAGCTGCAGAATTACCACTTTCTTAATAACTTTCCTTACAAAGGGTAAGTTTGAGATCGGTCTGTCGTTAGCTGGGCAGTCAGGGTCATGGGAGTTTTTTTTTCAATAGAAGGTATAATACTGCCTCCTTTAAGGGATCTGGAAAGATCCCTCTCTCCAGCAAAGTCCCCACTGTCCCAGCAAGGATAAGGAACACAAAAACATAGGTATAATTCTGAGTTATCTGTGAAGTTGTATAATAGGTTCTCATTCACCCTGAGCCCCTGCTGTCACCTATAGCCATACCTAACATATAAGCTCCTCCTCCACTATATATAATGGACACTGGAAAGAACAGACACACATTGTGTGCACAGATGTGTCCATTATAATTAAATTGCACTGTATCTAGATAGTTACTGTGATGACTGCTAACTCCGGCTACCACAGTAAACAAATGCTCTTGCAGCTTCTTGCCACTGTCCTTTGTAGCTTTTGTCTTCCTGATCTTTGTTTCATCTGCAGACTTCAATACCAAGTTGCTGAATTAAATATCTAAGTCATTTATAGATCTATAAGTTGAGTTGGGCCCAAAACTTAGCCTTGTCAGACCCCACGTCCCACTGAGGTCCACCAATATGCCTCCCATTCCAGTTATATACTTTACTTCCATAAGGAGAATGGTAAAAAAGGCTCACTCACCCTAGGGTAAAGATAATTTCTGTTTTAATTTTTAACATCCAGACAGATTTATTTCCCTACATTTCGGGGAGACCCCTTCATCTGGGAGTCCAGTTAACATTTAAAAAAAATAAATATAAAATCATATTTAATTCTAAAACAAATTCCTGTCTTTTCTCCAAAGATTAATTACGTAACTCAAATCAAGGATAATATTATAGCCATAATTATTAACTGCTTAATTGGTTTTTACATTCTTAAATTTCTAATGTTGTTATTCTTGCTTCCATCTAAAAGAAATAAACAGCATAAAATCTCTTATTCATTGCAGTTCATATCTGAGCATATCAAAACCTATCCATTTTTGCATACTGAAACCCACCTAAAAACGGGATTACACCTGTCTCAGACTGGCTGCTTTTTCAGTGTCTACGTTTCATAATTCTCCATTTCTAACATTAAAACAACAATGTATTACTGATGTTTATAGACTTTAAAAACTAATATTTACCAATTGTCATATCATTTTAATAGGTGACCTTCTAATATGTTATACTTCTATTTTCCTGCTTCTGTCCTCCAAGGTGCCCTCAAGGTTATGGGAAGCGGTCTGCCAATTGATAAATATAAGTTGGGAAAGTCTATAAACACCAATAACATAGAAACATAGACTTTGACAGCAGACAAGGGAAGCTTAGCCCACCCAGTGTGCCCATTTCCCTACCTATTGAATAAACTGCAGGGAGGCCATTTTATGCATCCACCACCCTCTCTGTGAAAAAATACTTCCTCATGTTGCCCCTGAGCCATCCCCCCTATCTTCAAACTGTGCCTCCTTGTTCTTCTTGCATATCTCTTTTTCTGAAAGATGATACCCTCTTGGACTTTGTTGATTCCTTTGAAGTACTTGAAAGTTTCTATCCTGTCCCCCCCTCTCCCTCCTTTCCTCGAGGGTATGCATATTAAGCTTCTTTAGTCTTTCTTGTATGGTGTTGTTTTAACATTAGAAATGGAAAATTATGAAATGTAGATACTGAAAAAGCTACTGTACAAGTCCGAGACAGGTGTAACCCCCTTTTTTAGGTGGGTTCCGTTCAGGAAAATGGGTACGTTTCGATATGCTTACATTACATAGGTGTCCCAATAGTAGCAAATCAAACTGAGTGACTCACAACTAAGCACTTCAGTTTGATCGCTTTCTAGATCAGTGATGGAGAAAGAATAGCGTGGGGGGAATAGCGAGGGAGGAAAGGAACAATGGTGAGGGGGAGGGAATAGTGATGGAAGAGAGGGAGTAGTGGGATGGGCTAAATGGGTCTGTGGAATATTACTCTGTCAAGCTACCCACCTAATGTAGAGGGTAGAGACATGGACTACAGTGCTGGTGGTCCTGGGTTCGGGACTGTACCGAGGTACCTTTTTTTTTGTTTGTTTTGCAGGCGTTCATGTGTATATTAAGTCCTCAGTCTCTCTTTTTTCCTCCAGTGTCCGCCCCCCTCAGAGGTGATTATTGTAGTATGGGGGTGTGGGGGGCTTGCCCTGCATAAAACAAATATTTAAATGTTCGCTGAGTTGGTGTTCAGCATTTGTTGAGGTGTGCTGAATTGGATCTCGTCAGGTAGCACTCGCTGTTTTGTTAATTGCTGTGTTATTTTCACTATCGTGACATGGAACCCAGTACATATGAACTGTAATAAATAAGATATTTTATACTGCATATTTTGGTATAACTCAATGGTCAGTGAGATATAGGACGGGTACTCCCGGTAACACTAATGAAATGCTCGTAATCATCCTCTGCCTCCTTTAGATGTACCACCATCTCCATGCACACTGCCTCATAGACTATTCTGAGGAGAACATGCCTGCGAAAGTGTGAAACATGTAGGTATGATACATTTGGGCTTCACTTCATGCAACAAACTTCAAAAGCCTTCATATTGTATGCTGTAGAGTAGCTGACAAGCAAAGGCCATCATCTCCCCAATGGGTTGTGTCATTTGGGCAGAACTTGGGAGAGTATATGGCAGTTTAATGCAGGCATGTAATGACTCAGGCAGTGTAGTTTGCTTTGTTGCTGGCAGTTGGAGTGGTACTTTTGAAGCATTGCCAGTACAGTTCTTGGGAATGCATCAACTGGCTGCTGTGGCTGCCACGACAGCTGCATTACTTGAAGTAACAGTCAAATCTCACTGCTTTCCATTCCCAACTGACACTGCTGCTGTATCATCTGACCAGAGTGGGAACTGGGAATGGATGCAGTCATTAGGAAGATGCCATATTCATGTCTGAAATGATCAGCCAGGTCACTAAGTTACAAATATTTGAGTAGACAGACCTGACTGATCTTTCTCTGCACATTTCCCTGACATTCTCTGCATCACACTTATTGAAACATTTTTTCAGCTGCTTTAGTGTCAGTGCTTCTGGTTTGCTTTTGTAGAACTGTGGGTTTGGTATGGCTTGCCCATCCCCAACCCTGCCCCATATTCCAAAGAAGAACTGTAAATTTGATAACTTTATTTTACTTTTCCTTAACTACACTGTAACTGCATTGCAATTTATGCAGCACTTGTAACTACAGTTTAATTACCCCTGTTGCATGTAATTAATGATTAGCTATCCTGCAGTTACATTGAAACTGACACATTAAATAAAGCAACCATACATTTTCTTCTGGTGACAAATAACCATAGTGTCTGACAGAACCAGCCTCACTGTCACATTCCTTACATGATGACAGAACAGCAGCACAGGGTTAGGTGGCACTGCTTCTGATGCATGAGGTTTTTGTGGGCAGGGAGCATCGTATAATGTTTTAAGCTGGGCTGACAATTATCCACATCCACACACAAGTACAGATGGCTGTGGAGGCAACTGCTGTGTTGTTCACTCAGGATAAAAAGGGGTGGGCTTGCCTTTACAAATCTGGATGGATCTGCCACCCTCCAAGTGCTGTTCCAGTGCATCCAAACACTCCCCATTCCTTACCTACTCCATCATCCTCTTGCTTCTGGCGGGTGACATACACCCCAACCCTGGCCCCTCTGCATCCAGGCTAACCCCAAATGCACCCCCACCTCTCCCAGTCAGTCCTCTTGCCCCACCCCAACTCGGTCCCCAAGGGCCTCCACATTTTTCATCTCAACGCCAGGACCCTCCTCCCTAAATTGGATGCACTTACTGTATGGGTCACCTGACATTCTCTGCATCACAGAACCGTGACTTTGTGCCAAAATCTCTAACTCCTCTCTTTCCATTCCTGACTACAACTTATATCGTCAGGACTGGAGTAAGGCTAGGGGGATGTTGGGGTGTATTAGTAGGGGTATCACAAGTCAGAAGAGGGGAGGTAATACTCCCTCTTTACAAGACACTGGTTAAGCCCCATCTGGAGTACTGTGTGCAGTACTGGAGGCCATACCTTCACAAAGACATTTATCAAATAGCGGCAGTCCAGAGAAGGCAACCAAAATGGTGCAGGGACAGCATCAGAAAACATATGAGGACAGAATAACGGAGCTCAACATGTATACCTTAGAGCAAAGGAGGGAGAGAGGTGATATGATCGAAAAATTCAAACACCTTAAGGGCATTAACAAGGTGAAAGAGTCTAATATGTTTCAATATAAGAAAAATAGCAGGACAAGAGGACACAGCATGAGATTAGAGGGAAGCTGATTAAGGGCTAATGTGAGGAAGTTCTTTTTCACAGAAAGGGTGGTGGATGCATGGAATGGCCTACCTCAGGAAGTGGTGAATATGAATACAGTGTAGTGCTTCAAACAGGCATGGGATAGGCATAAGGGAACAATACAGATGAGTATGAATAGATAGACCATTGACAGAGCAAAGGCCGATGGCACATTTATAAAGTAGAAAAAGAAATGGCCAGACTGGATGGGCCGTGTGGTCCTTATCTGCCATCAACATCTATGTTTCTCTGTAGCAAAGAGGGGGTGTGGCAACATATGTCAGGCAATCCTTCTCATGCTCTATCATTTTCAATTAATCATGCCCTTCTTCCCACAAATCCACTGTTGCACACATATCCTTTCCTCTTCCTCCCCCCTCTACATTGGGGTTCTATATGCCCCACCAAAGACCTCACCCGACTCCATCAACAGGGCCATCTCCTCAGTCTTATTCAAAACATCCAATAGCGAACTTGTGATTCTAAGTGACTTCAATCTCTACTGGCTGTCCTCCTCTGCCAAACCCACTACCCTAAGGATAGAAGCCCTAAATCTCTTCCAGCTAATCCGGAAACCTACCCGCCTAAACCATTGGTCCCAAAACCACACCCTCCTGGATTGGATCTTATCAACCCATCCCCACCTTATATCTGCCTCAGACATTTTCTCCGACACTCTTAGTGACCACTGTGTTACTTACTGCATTCATAAAATCCACTCCCCACTTTCCCATTCCAAATTTATCTGGTCTAGAAACATAGAAACATAGAAACATAGAAGTTGACGGCAGATAAGGACCGCAAGGCCCATCCAGTCTGCCCATTTCTTTTTCTACCTTATAAATGTGCCATCGGCCTTTGCTCTGTCAGTGACCTATCTATTCATAGTCATTTGTATTGCTCCCTTATGCCTATCCCATGCCTGTTTGAAGCCCTGCACTGTATTCATAGCCACCACTTCTTGTGGTAAGCCATTCCAGCATCTACCACCCTTTCTGTGAAAAAATTTCCTCACATTCCCCTTAATCGGCCTCCTCTAATCTCATGCTGTGTCCTCTTGTCCTGCTATTTTTCTTATATTTAAACATGTTAGACTTTCACCTTGTTTATGCCCTTAAGGTGTTTAAATGTCTCGATCATATCACCTCTCCTCCTTTGCTCAAGGGTATACATATTGAGCTCCGTTAATCTGTCCTCATATGTCTTCTGATGCAGTCCCTGCACCATTTGGTTGCCCTTCTCTGGACTGCCTCAATTTGGTTAATGTCCTTGTGAAGGTGTGGCCTCCAATACTGCACGCAGTACTCCAGATGGGGCCTAACCAATGTCTTGTACAGAGGATTATTACCCCCTCTTACGACTTGTGATACCTACTAATACACCCTAACACCCCTAGCCTTACCTACTGCTTTAGAGGTCTGCTTGGATGATTTTAGTGCATCAGTGATGATGATGCCCAAGTCTCTTCCTTTGTGACTGCTAGCAACTCCTCCCAGCCTATAAGTGGCTTCAGGTTTCTCTTCCCTATGTGCATGATTTTGCACTTTGCATTAAATCCCAGTTGCCACTCTTCTGACCATTCTGCTAGTTTATCCAGATCTCTTCTCATTCTGCCCACCCCATCTGGATCATCTACTCTGTTGCAGATCTTGGTGTCATCTGCAAACAGACAAGCCTTTACCCTCTAGTCCATCTGCGAGGTCACTAATGAAGATGTTGAATAGGACTGGCCCCAGGACTGATCCCTGAGGTACCCCACTTGTGACTTGCATCTCTTCTGACTGTATACCATTTACCACCACTCTCTGTTTTCTGCCAGTCAACCAGTTTGCCACCCAGTTGACCAACTTCTGACCCACCCCGAGCCTACCTAGCTTATTTATCAATCTTCTATGTGGAACAGTGTCAAAAGCTTTGCTGAAGTCAAGGTAGGCGACATCAACTGCTCCCCCTTGGTCCACCACTCTGGTTACCCAGTCAAAGAAATCTATGAGATTAGTTTGACAGGACCTTCCTTTGTAAACCCATGCTGTCTTGGATCCTGTGCCCCATGGATTCCAGGTGTTGCACTATCCTTTCCTTAAGGAGTGCCTCCAATCTTGCCCACTACTGAGGTAAGACTGACCGGTCTGTAGTTCCCGCCTCCTCCCTGCTACCACTCTTGTGGAGTGGGATCACATGAGCCCTTCTCCAGTCTTCTGGGACCTCTCCTGTGCTCAGAGACTCACTAAACAATTCTGCTAACGGCTCTGCTAGTTCCTCCTTTAGCTCCTTAAGTACCCTGGGATGTGCCATCAGGTCCCATTGCCTTATCCACCCTGAGCTTAGCAAGCTCTTGTAGGACCCTTTCTTTGTGAAGGGAGTAGTGCTCACCTCCCTCCCCTGTGTCCATGATGCTGAGCTGTGGGCCCTGCCCTACCTTCTCTTCAGTAAATACTGAGCAAAAGTATCTATTTAGGATAGATGCCTTTACAGGGTCCTCCTCCTCACATGCTCCCTTTTCTCCATTAAGCTTAGCAATACCCTCTGGACTTTCTCCTTTCACTAATGTATCTATAGAAAGTCTTGTCACCTTCTTTACTGTTTGTGCTAGTGTTTCCTCAGTTTGGGACTTTGCCTGCCTTACTGCCTTACCTGCTTCCCTTAGGGCAGTTTGGTATGCCTCCCTATCTTCATCCCGCTGTGTTCCTTATATTTTCTGAAGGCCAGCCTTTTGGCTCTGACCTTTTCTGCTACTGTATTTGAGAACCAAAGTGGTTTCCTTCTTCTTTTGCACTTCCTTTTCTGTCTAACACAATGGGATGTTGCTTCAAGTATTGTATCCTTAATGCTTGCCCACTTTGCCTGTACCTCCTCACCTGTGTTTCTTTTTGCCAGGGCTAGCTTAACTCTGTTGTGGGTCTCACCCACTACACCTCCTAAATGAATATGCCCTGCTGCATGACCTCACAAACATAGTTTGGTTACCAGTCCTTACCACATCGGATGTAGACATTGCCCTATCCCAGTTCTGCAATGTCTTCCAGCGTATCTGGGACCTACATGCACCCCTCAAGAAAGTCAGGGTGAAATGCTACCATCACCCCTGGATCACTCCCTACCTTATCACCCTATGTCATTCCAGGGACAAGGCATGGAGACTGTACAAAGCCTCCCATGCCCCACAGCATCTAGATTCTTACAAACATCTTAGAAATTACTGCACCAAAGCCATTAGACAATCTAAATTGTGTTACTTTAAAGCACAATTCACACAGAACCAAAACCCACATGCATCCTTCTGGAAGACGATCAACTCCCTTCTCGACTTCCCTATTAAACAGGCATGCCCTGCTCTCAATATAGATGGCAGTACTGTCTTGGATCCTGCCTCCGTGGCTGAGCTCTTCTGTATGTTCTTCATCTCCTGTGCCCTCCCCCACTCTCCCCCTCCCTTCCCCAACTCAGCCAAACCACCCTCCCCATTCTCCATCATCCTCTTTCCACTCCTCACTCCACTGAAAGCATACAATGCACTCTCCTCACTTAACACATCTAAATCCAGCCCCGACGGTATTCACTGCAAACTACTCTGTATCTCTGCCCCCGCTATTACGGCCCCCTTGACTCACATACTAAACCTCTCTCTATCCACAACTACTGTCCCCAAAGCTTGAAAAATGGCCAAAATCATTACCCTGCACAAAGGCGGTGACTCCTCCCTATCGGCAAATTGCAGGCCCATTTTGCCTCTCCCCTCCCTTGCCAAAGTCCAGGAATCCCTCATACTGTCCAAACTGTCAGACTTTTTCACTTTCAACTGCTCCCTCTCACCCATGCATTCAGGTTTCAGAAAACACCACTCCACCATCTCCACCCTTCTACACGTAACCAACCCCATCCTCTCTGCCATGGACAACAGCCAATCCACAGCTGCCATATTCATTGACCTGGCTAAAGCCTTCGACTCATTTTCCCACCCACTGCTTCTTTGCAAACTTAGTTCCTTTGGCATCGCCCAACCTACCATAGCCTGGTTCCATTTGTACCTCCATAACAGACATCAATCTGTCCAAATAGGCAACAGTCTCTCCACCCCTCTCCCTTTCTTGTCAGGTGTCCCCCAAGGCTCTATACTTGGGCCCATCCTTTTCTCTCTCCTCATAAATGACCTTCCCTCCACCTGCCTTTCCTCCAATGTGCACCTTTATGCAGATGACACTATCATCTTTGCCTTGGGACCCTCCTATGACAGCGTTCTCCCCAATCTCCAAAATGGTTTCAACAGAGTCCGGTCATGGTTCTGCGAGAACCTGCTTACATGCAATGCCAAAAAAACTGTCACCATGGTCTTTGGTTCCAGGCAGAAGATTGCTACCCTTGCAGCCCCCCCAGCAATCACCACTCCAGATGGCTCACCCCTGGAGCTTGTCCCTGCTTTCAAGTACCTTGGAGTGTAGCTGGACAGCCACCTCAACTTCTCCACTCATGTCAAGGCTATCTGCACTAAGCTCTGACCCAAACTCGCTATTCCTCTATCACCACAAAGCCAGCCTACCTATCCCCACCCGTCGCACGCTTGTGCGTAAGACTATCTTGCCTGTTACAGACTATGCCGACATAGTCTATTGAGTGGCCCCAACTTCCTCTCTCTCCAGACTAGACATCGTTCTCAACTTTTCTGCCACTTCACCACTGCCTCCCCACCACTCACTCACCACTGTCTACTCTACGTTACACTCTCCCTTGCCCCGCTCTCCCACAAGAGAACCATCCACAGCTCCTCCTTTATCACAAAATATTGGCTTGGTTCCCTTCCCCCCCACATCACTTCCCACCTTACCCTAGCCAGCTCCCTAAACTACTGAACTATCCTCTTCACCACAGGGACCCACGCACTTTCCATCTTCCCTGCCTGCACACTATTTCCAGCCAAGCTGCATTTTTGTACCATCTCCCTCTTCTCTGGAACGACCTTCTCTGCAACCTTCACCTGACCCCTTCTCATTCTGCTTTTACTCAGCTCCTTAGGCTCCTACCCACCCCACTCTGCCCTAAATGCTCCAGTGGTCCCAGCATGCAGCAGAGGTCCCTCACAGCACCTACATACTTACCCTAACCCCCAACAGTAACCTTGCATCATTCCATTCAGTTACCATGCTTGGTAATAAATTGTATATTATTGTAAATATATTCCTTGTAATAATATCTGTAGATACTGCTTGTTATTGTAAAAATGTCTGTACATACTGTTTGTATGTCCTCACCATTGTTACTCTTTGTCTCTTCACTGTATATTCTGTACCCAGGTCACACCTGGAAACAAGCCTCAGCTCAGTGTGCTTTTCCCAGTCATCAATTTTTAAATAAAATAACAATTCTATTGCAGGTAGGGGAACTGGAAAGAAGAAAAGGAAGAAATCACTGTGCTTCTGGATTTCTTGGAGTGGTTTCACCACCAGATGTACTGGGAAAGTTGCTTACAGTGGGATTCAAACCATTGCACTTCAGGGACTAATGAACCATGGTATATTTTCCAGTAAGATCACGCGTCAAGCCCTCATCCACCTCACTGGCATAGCCCCTGACCTACTACTACAACTCTCAATCCCTCTTCCCACTCTGTCTCCCCCACCCACACTTGAAAAACTGTTACTTGATGTAAGTGTCATGGTGCAACTGTTCTCTGCTTCTTTCTTCCTTCCCCCTTTCATCTGTTTTCCTCTAGATCTTTTTCCCATGGTTTCTACACAAAATGATAGTAGATGCCCATGGAAGCCCCTTGTCAACTCTGATGCACTCTCCTCCTCACCCTCACCTCCACTAAGAGACCTAATGTCTCTCAGCTGAGTTCACTTAGTTTTGTTTCAGAGGCAAAACAAAAATAAAAATAAATAAATGCATAATACATAGATATGGATGCTTGTTCTCCTCCTGCACCTTTCCCAGTGTGCTAAATTTATTCTGCCCTGCTCTTGCTGAAGGGGCAAAAGAAAAGAAATAAAAAAGATACATTGCTGTACCCTTCACACTAACAACATACAATAAAAAATGTGTTCACTAAATCCTTCATAAATCCCCTCTGCACATTTCCCAGTCTACTAAATGTTCTCCTCCCTGCTCCTGCTGCAGGGCATGCAGTTGCAATTGCAGGACTGCAGGCTAGCACTGTGCATTCTCTCCACTCTTCTGCAATACAATTTCACTAGCCTGTCTACCTGAAACTACAATTCCATGTAGTGCATTTGCTGCTTGGAATGACAGTGCATGATTCTTTGATGATTTCTTAAGTTTTTGGATCAAAAGTCACTCTTTTTTACATAAGAAGAGTTCCTTCAGTATTCTGGTCCCCTTTAAGAAAAAGCTGGAAATGGTACTGAGGTGTGTGCTACACAAGGTATTCTGGATCTCCAGCTTTGCTGATTGGCTGCTCAAGGTCATGTGGTTTGTCAGCAACTTAGACATACTTCATAGTGTGCACCCTAAAAAAAGTGCTGTGTCATGAAATTGAAGTACTAAAGAAAAACAGAGTTTCTTCAAGTCAGCTTTGCCAAGGTCCAAAACATTGCATTTTGGCAAGTTTACGAAATGCAAATTTGAACATCAGCTCATTCTTACCTGTTATACACAAGCAGTGATTGGCAAAATTAGAAAAATAAGTTTCATGCACTTTTCACCAAAATGCACAAATGTTGCCTACTTTATCTCAATTTCATGAATTATAATAGTATGTTAAAAATGCACAATTTTTGTTCAGGTGTCTGGCATAACAAATAGCTTCAGTTACCGCCAGTTAATGCACAGTGTCTCTGGGAACATAAGGGGAGAGAAATGTTAGGTTTTGTTCTTTAACCAATTTGAAAGGGAAGTTGTGTTGAGTAACTGACAATGATATAATTAGACTGTGACATTATGCAAAGATGTGGTTTGAGTATTATATATATATATATAATGTACAGCGTGATGTTATATAATAGCTATAGGCTATGTGTATATATATCAGTATAAAGCAACTGCTGATGCAGTGGGTTAATTCAAATAACAATATCACAGTGCTTAGGTCCTTTGGTTAAGAGCTCTTGAGGGTATAGCTGTCATTTTCGATATTGCCTACATTCTTGTGGCCTTATTTTATTTATAATAAAAGCACCCTTAGGATTTTAAAACTGACTGCAATGTGTGTTTTGCTTGATTGCCTGCAGTTTGTAGTGCTACTGTTGCTGAATGAGCTTTCACAGCTTTCGCTTAATTTGGGTCAAGCAAGTGCCTTATTGTTATGCTCCCCTTAACTGTTATCCTCGTCACCATTTTCAATTTGCCTGTTAATTAGCCGAGGAGGCATCTTGTCACTGGGAAGAAATGTATATTGAATGGTCAGCTGTTGTGTTTGGAAATAACATTTAAACTTAGTAATCATGCTCTTTTCTAGAACATTTGGTACATCTGTTAGCTACTGTATGATTTCATATGTAAAAGTAATGTTATATTTGAGGTCTGTATTAAAAATGAATATGAAACAAGACAGTTACCTCAGTTTGGAATATATGTATGTCTAAACTTAGACAAAAAGAAACACTGGTACAATACTTTTTGTAAAAAAAAAAACATTCTTATGAATTTTCTCATTGATCGTTAAATTGCTACCATATGAAAATAACCTGTCTGCCTAGAATTTACTTACTTTATTTATTTGAATACGTTTTACATGTTAGCCTATTAAGCCCTGAGCCTTGTTTACAATAGGGTCCTGCCCTATATAGCTAACAGTTACACAGACAATGATACAATAATACAGATTACAGTACATATTCCACAAAAATGTATTTCCACAAGCATTTTATGTTTCCAGATTAGTAAAAAGAGATTTTGCCATATTGGTCCTTGGAAAACAGGAGTCGCTGAATAATTTGATACCTTTTATTGGCCCAACATTTGTCTTGTACAAAGATGGTGTTGTACACAAGTTTTGGGGGCCTCACAGGTCCCTTCTTCAGGTGAATAGCAAACTAAGCAGAAGAAGCAAGTTATATTCTATGGAGCCAGCCATGATGCAATGTCCTAACTTGCAATAAATGACATGTCACAAAATACTGCATGACAAAAATAATTAATTGCCATTGAATTGCACTGTTCCTTGTCATATACTGCAGCATTTTGTGATGTACTAAAGCATTATTGCATTGCATCCAGGCTGGCGCTGCTGTAGACTGCAATGTATTGTTTCAAAGTAATTTATGACAGGATAGTGAGAAGTCTTAAAATGAAGGGTTCTCTCCCTTCCTTTTAAGACTTCTTCTTATTCTGTCATAAAGTACTTTGAAACTAAGCATCACACTATATATATATATATATATATATATATATATATATATATATATATATATTTTGCATAGTTTGCTATTCACCTGAACAAGGGGCCTCTAGGGACCCCAAAGCTTGTGTACTATACCATCTTCGTACAAGACACATTTTTGTCCAGCAAAAGGTATCAAACTATCCAGTGACTCGTATTTACCGGTGTAAATGTACGGTAAATATTCTTTTCTTCAAAATGCTTTTTGACCATTTTTTCAAACACATTTTCCTGGGAGCCACGCAAGTATGCTGCAGTGCAGGTCAACCTTCCAGGTACAGACGCCAAGTGCCAGCTGTTTTAGTCTGAACCTAGGGCTCCCACTTTTGGATCTAAAGAATTAGCCAAGTAAAATGCCCTGTGTTGGGGCTCTACATTCAAGGGGTACAGGGGAATAACTAGACTGTATTGTAACAAGATTCACTGAGGCCTGGTGGAAGAATGAAATAAGCAGGGATGCAAGGACAAAGGGGTATCTTCAGTAGAGGCAGGGAGGGTCAGGGGGCTACTGACTATGCCAAGGATGGGATTGAAGCAAGTGAGACAGTGAGAGTGAGTAAGCATTAGATCCCTACAGAAAAACTGTATCTCAAAAGATTAGAACCCAAGGGAGGCAAAAAGACAGTTCTTGGAGAACATTACAGACCACAAGGTAGTACAGCAGCACAGGGCTTGGAGTTGGCAGATGAAATTAAAAGGGCAACAAATATCATCCTCCTATGCAAGAAGGGGCAAGGTAAGACTTAGGTGTAGTAGCTGCAGAGTCTTCTCTTACCTCCATTCTTGGTAATATGTTTGTGTCAGTCATATAACTATGATGATTCAGCACATGTATCAAAATGTCCTATTCTCTTGTACACAGCAAGGTTTCATAAAAGGTAGATCCTTCCAAACCAGCCTGATTGCCTTCTTTGAGAAGGGAGCTACGGAAGTGGATATAGGCCATGTGGTGCATGTAGCCTATTTGATCTTCAGAAATGCCTCTGACACTGTACTGCATGGAAAACTCATAGAAACATAGACAATTTTGGCATACAAAGGCCATTGGTGAAACATGTTGAGAAAGTATCACAATAAGGTGCCCACAAAGTGTACATGAAGTGACAAATTGGCTGACAATGTAGGAAGCAGAGAATGGTGGTGGTGGATGGTCACTGATCAGAGTGGAGGGATATACTGAGTGTACTACCATACCTCATTGGTTACTGCTGGGCCCTTTAATTCATAACAGATTTATTAATCACCCGAATAAAGTGGTAAGTGGTAGACTGCTGCTGTCTACTGATAACACTAAATTGGCAAGACATGTGACCACAGCAGCAAAGAGGAATACACTACATGGGGACCTGCACACATTAGAGGCTTGGGCTGAGAAATGGGGGATTAGATTTATTGTGGGGAAGGGCACGCTTCTAAACCTTAGGGCAAGGAATCTGGGTTACCATACACATACAGGATTACCATACATATATACCCAGTGTGGTGCAACAGTGGACAGCACAATTGAGGAAAAGGATCTCAGAACAATTGTGCACCACAAGCTGAAGCCAGGCAGTCAGTGTGCTGCAACAGTCAAGAAAACAAATGCATTGCTGTGATGTATTATGATGAGTGTAAGGAGCAAGGTAAAGGAGGGAATCGCCTGTCTGCACAAGACCTTACTTCAGCATACCTGAAGTACTGTGTCCCACTCTGGTCACCACAGTACAGAGAAGACATTAAAGAGATTGAAAGGGTTTAGCCCAAGGCCACCAAACTGATAAGTGGCTTAAGAGATGAGAGCTATGAGGAGAGACTGTGCATATTCAAATTATAAGGTCTAGAAAGAGAATGCTGAGAGGGGGCATAATTACAGTTCTCTGAATATTAAACAGAATAGATGTCAGAACATAAACAGATGTTTGAGCTGGTGAGTGCAAGCAGAACTTGAAGGTTTACCCTCAAGCTGAGGGGTGGGGTGAAGAATCAGGGGAAACACTGCAATGCACTTCAGACATTGGGTGGCTAACATGTATAACACTCTACTTAGTGAGGTTATAGAAACTAGCACACTTTCGGCATTCAAAACAGGGCTAGGCAGATGCCTGAGAGAGAATGGGATTGAGTATTGCACAGCATGTGTGGGGTAACATTTCAGCTGTTAAGCTTTGGTGCTGGCCCTGGCACAAACTGGGTATATATATCACAGTACAGCAGGAGGGGTGGAAATGGTGGACCCCAAGTCCCTTTCATCATCACAATACTTTGTCACTATGTTACTACAATATATATTTATATTTATTCGTTTTTCCAGTAATAGGCTCCAGTGAGTGATGCTAATTTACAAGGAAGTCCAGATTCAAAAATATTCACAGTGAAACATGTAGAATAGAGAATGGTATAATACATAATGAAAAAAAGGCAAAAATCAAAATACAAAATGAAACGACAGGACACAAATAAAATAATACAGTCTAGAATAAACAAGCAGTAGTAGGTACCAGAAATAAGCATGAAAAGTATAGCATGGCTAGTATATAGAGACAGGAATTATATCAAATGACAAATAGTAGAGGACCGGAATGTGTTTAAAACCTGGAGAAACAAATGTAAAAAAAGATAAATATAGCAAAAAAAGGTACCATCAAAGTAACTTAAATAGAATACAGGATCCCAATAGATTTTGGAAATGTATTACAGAATTAAGAAATCCAGTCAACACCAGAAACACAGTCAGCCTGTTAAAAGGGGATGTATTAAATGAAGACTTGAAAGAAGTGGCTAGCTTATTTGATTCCTACTTTCAGGAAGTACCTGACCTAAAAATCCTTAGACCTACTCTAAAAACATTAGGGGTGGGATATTCAAAGGGGCTGCTCCTGGTGCAACACAGTGCACCATGTGCAACCCCAACAATGCCCCCCGGCATGATATTCAAAAGGGTAAGATGCGCAGCTCAACCCCCGATGTGCCAGAGCACATTGGTAATGTATGCAGCGCAGATGCAGGGGGCATGCCACGCATATACGGCACATCTCAATATTCAGCCCGGGATGTGCGGCGCATGTACTGGTGCAACCCCTACATGTACCGTACACTGGTGCTCAAAGTTGAGCTGCAATTAAAAGACTCAAATGCTGGCCATCCACTGGTGGGTGACTGTAGTGAAAGGCGCAACACAACAGCCACCAGCCATTGGTGGCAACCCCCGCCCAGCAGGTACACCAGCCACAAGCACCCAGACCCCTGGTAGTCTAGTGACCCACCCGACCCACACATCCAATTGTGGGCATCTGTAAGTGTTACAGTAATCCCTGGTAGTCTAGCGGGCCACCCATGCCTGATCATGGGCCAAAGTAAATGGAAATAAAATCCCTGGTGGTCTAGTGGTAACCCCCCCCCAGTACACCCATTCACAGGCTGTTGTTGCAATACCGAATTATCTAATGGTCCAGTGGTACTCCCCTCCCCACCCACACACAGAGGTCTCCGGCCAACCAGCACCCCCCCATCATCGTCGGGTGTCAGCACCCTGCCCGCATACCACCCGAACGCCCATTGAATGACCATTTACAGTACGATCTGTATACCTATTGGTCCACAGCATGGGCCAATGGGCTTGCAGACCATACTGTACTATACAGGACCAGATATGTGAATGAATGCATTCATTCACATATATGGTCCTGTGTAGTACAGTACAGTATTGTGGGGAGGGGGGTACCACTGGACCACAAGATAATTTGGTATTGCAACAACAGCCAGCAAATGGGCATACTGGGGGGGGTACTGCTAGACCACCAAGGATTCCATTTCCATTTACTTCGGCCCACAATCGGGCATGGGGGGACCGCTAGACCACCAGGGAGTGCTGTACATGTTACAGATGCCTGCAATCAGGCATACGGAGCGGGGGGGGGCTGCAATAGCCCTACAGGGTGTTGATCCCCGATGACAGCTGCTTGGCAGGGTGCCAGGTGCAAGTCACTGGGGGATCAGCACATTGCATGCACATAGGGCCATAATGACATGCAAATGGCCCCATTTGTGCCTAGCATGCATTATGGCCTCATTTGCATGCCACAGGCTGAATATCGCAGGTGATGCACCTAGTGCAACTGCACTTGCGCTGACACATCCCTGTGCTCCCTTTCTGTGTCTTGCGCTGGTGCAGTGCCACTGCACCATGCGCAGTGTGTGCAGCCTCCGTGTCATATTCAATGGTGTTGAGCCATGGCACAGCACCATTGACTATCATCTAGTCCTTGCTGTGGCGCAGCCCTGTTGCACTGTGCCCAGGCTTGTGCCACACTCCAGCACAGTTTGAATATCTGGCCCTAGATGTTTTAATACCACAAATAATAGAAGAGAAAAATAAAGTAAAGATTACAGCCCCATTACATCAGAAATGTGTAAGTTTTAGGTTTAGGAAGATAGAAATAAAAGAAGTAGAAAAAGAACTAAAAAGGCTGAAGATGTCTAAAAGCGGAGGAATGGTTGGAATAAAAGCAAGGTTTTTGAAGATCAGAGCAAACATACTTGCCCCAATGATAATTTGTTTCTATAATTGGAGCCTATGTAGCTAAACAATACCAGAAATCTGAAAGATGGGAAAAATTGTTCCCATCTTTAAAGGAGGGGACAGTACTGTTCCTTCAAATTACAGACCAATAACCCCACTCCCCATCCTGTCGAAGGTGCTGGAGAAACTGGTATATTATCAGTTTGGCCAGTACCTTGAACGTGAGGGGATCTTAATAGAATACCAACATGGGTTTTGAGAGGGAAGGTCCTCAAACACCGCTCTGATAGACTTTAATAACCTGGTTGTAACAACTCTAAACCAACGTAAACGTACCACAGCGGTGTTCATGGTCCTTAGTAAGGCATTTAATCTGGTACAGCACAGGAATGTGTTGGAGAAATTGGCTGATATTGGGGTTCAACAAGAACCCCTATTATGGTTTAAATCCTATCTAGCTGAACATAGACAGTGTGTCTCATGTGGTGCTGCTGCTTCAGGACTGGTGGAAATAAATAGAGGTGTTCCACAGGGCTCAATATTGTGCCCAGTGTTATTTAATATCTATGTCAATAACTTGGTAACACAGATAAGAGGTAGTGAGACCAGACTTTATGCAGATGACACGGTATTGGATGCATCTGCCAAGAATCCCAAGGACCTGGGACAACAGCTCCAGATAAACTTGATCAATCTAGAAACATGGATGAGAGATTCAGTCCTGCTTTTAAATGCTAAAAAAACAGTGTATGATGTTCTTGGTAGGTTAAACAAAGAAAAAAATGCAAGAAATGAAGCTCAAACTCTCGGATGGTACTCTGATGTAGAATATATCAACCTATAAATATTTAGGGGTCCTTGTGGTTAACTTACACAGAACATATTTCATTGCAAATAAAAAAAAAGTGTACCAGAGGTTGGAAGCACTGAGAAGGATATCTGGGTGTCTTTCTAGAGAAATCAGAGAAAGGTTAGTGAAGCAATTATTGATACCAGTGGTAGAATATGGTTTCCCATTGTATACGAACTCTAACCAGATTTCTTTAATTAAATTGAACCAATTGTACTATAGAATGGGGAACTTCATTATAAAAAAAGGCAAAAGGACGCATCGCTGTGAAGCTTTTTATGTTCTAAACTGGCTTCAACCTGAAGCTCAGAGGGTTTACTTGCGGTCATTAATTTGTTATAAGATAATTTATCAGAAAGAAAAACATCCAATAACTTATTTGGTACAACTTGAATCTAGTCATATTCAATTGAATAGATTACGAAATCATCCCTGAAGATACCAGCGATCAGATCACTAGATAGGAAGGGGGACATTACAATACAGAACAGTTTGGCTAGAAATTGGAATAAACTGCCATATGAGATAAAATCGATTTCTGAATTGCACAAGTTTAAAGTTATATCGCACAAACATCTGAAAACAAAATGTCAACATTTTAGATAATATGTCTTGTAAATTGTATTGTTAAGAGATTGAATGAGATATTATGAATGTTTGTTTTTATGTTTGAAACTTTTTATGACCATAGGACAGTGTTGTAAACAGGGATCACATCCCAGCAATTGATTCCTGCATAAAAATAATTTTTTTATCAAATCATATATTTATAGTATTGTTTGCTAAATAGAGGATATAATATATTATAAGACACTGGCAGCATTATACTGTAGAATACATTACAGGTAGTTGTGTACACAATAAAACATCATCAAGGGGAACTCATGAGGTAATTAACCACAAGCTTGAAGGGCAAGTGGCAGTAACTACCTAGTGATTCTCTGGCAGTATAGCCTAGAGGTTAGAGTAATGAGCTGTAAATGAGCTTGGTACATCCAGTAGACCTGGATTTGATTCCCACAACCTCCAATTGCTTAATGTGTGACTCTGAGAGAGTCACTTAACCTTCCAAGTGCTTCCAGTTCACCCCTGAAAACAGGTACTTGTGCCTAGTGTGCCTTACCCAGTTACCAAAGACTAAAATAAGCCATCTTTAGATGGCATATTTCATGAGCACACTACAGCTATCTACCTTTTCTTTCATATAATAGATTAGGATGGATGTTTTTATTTGCAATAGCAACTGCTATCATTTCAACTTTTTGTGGTAGATTTTTTTGTTCCCACTGCTTTTCTGTAGTGTTGTGCCATTATTGCTGTGTCTGATTTCTTGTCTTAGGGTTTTCCATAGTGCACTGGGTGACGCATGTTTTTACTGATGCCCATGTTCTGTAAATGGTGTTCCTATAAAATGAAGGGTGGAAGTATCAGTTTGTCCTTTAGTGGTGTGACTTCTGTTTGGGATCTGCAAGGAGTATGTGGCCATAAGCAGGTTGAAGTTTCCTGTGGGAGCAGTGTTAAGTTTTTGTTTTTGAGCAGTGTGGTATCTGTACTTGTGAGTGAACTATAATAGATGGTTGGCAGCTATGGAGCATATGAAAGTTGGTGGCAGCAGCATGTTGGGCCTATTTTTTTAACAGAGAGCATTGTGGGGCATAACTCTTCGGTGGGAACAGTCAGTAAGATGAAGAAAGAAAGAAATCCGCTATGGTTCACAAAGGAGGTGGCAGCTGCAGTGAGGGAAAAGAGACTAGCATTACAAAGATACAAGGGCTCAAACAGCAAAATAGATAAGGAGGCATACATGTGCAGCTTGAAGGAGGCAGGAAGAGTGAACAGAAATAAAAAGGCACAGACTGAGGAAGACATAGCACAGGGGGTTAAAGTAGGCAATAAGACTTTCTTTAGGTACCTAAGTGATGAAAGGAAAAACAAAGGACGCATTATCAGGCTCATAAACAGGGATGGGGGAGGGTAGAAGAAGATAGTGAAAGGCAGAAGTCTTAAATGAGTATTTCTGCTCAGTCTTTACTAAGGAGGTACCTGGTAATGGACCCACCCCAAAGAGGGACAGAAGTCACCTGGGGGAATGGACACAAGTCCATTCACAATAGAGAGGGTAAGGACAGAATTACTAAAAACTAAAGGTAGATAAAGTCATGGGGCCAGACGGAGTCCACCTATGCATATTGAGCGAGCTTAGTGATGAATTGGCAGCACCACTAGTGAATCATTTTAGCAGATCCTTGAGAGAAGGAACAGTTCCCCAGGACTGGAAAAGAACAATAGTGGTCCCCCTACACAAGAGTGGTAGCAGTGAGGAGACAGAAAACTACCGCCCAGTCAGCCTCACCTCTGTGGTGGGTAAGATGATGGAGTCACTGCTCAAGGAAAGGATACTAGCATTCCTGGAGGAATCTGAACAACTGAACACCAAGCAGCACAGTTTCACAATGGGAAGATTCTGCCGGACTAACCTGATAGAGTTCTTTGACTCAGTTACTAGGTCTGTGGACCAGGGGGGTGCCTTTGATGTTATCTGCCTTGACTTTAGCAAGGCCTTCGACTCTGTACCACATAGCATACTGCTAAACAAACTTGACCATACAGTAGTGGTGCAAGAAGTGGTAGCATGGGTGAGTAGCTGGCTTGAGTAGAGAACTCAATCCATGACAGTAAATGGAGCAGCATCAGGGGATAGGGAGGTGACAAACGGGGTGTCACAGGGGTCTGTTCTTTGACCATTACTCTTTAATATCTTCATCAGAGACATCACAGAGGAGTTGAGCGGGAGGGTGTGCCTGTTTGCAGATGACACAAAGCTCTACAACAGGGTGGGCACTGCACAGGGGGTAGAGCAAATGAAAAATGACCTACTCAGGCTGGAACATTGGTCCAACTTGTGGCAGTTAAAATTCAATGAGAAAAAGTACAAAGTTATGCATCTGGGCAGAAGCAACCCAGAGGCAGACTACTACCTGGGAGGGGAAAAACAAGCAACCACTCATCAGGAGAGGGATCGAGGGGTTATCATAT
This sequence comes from Neoceratodus forsteri, assembly GCA_016271365.2. Classification (NCBI taxonomy): domain Eukaryota; kingdom Metazoa; phylum Chordata; order Ceratodontiformes; family Ceratodontidae; genus Neoceratodus; species Neoceratodus forsteri. Next base: position 1,398,556,953 of record CM057450.1, read on the forward strand.
TAGACAATTTGAAGTTAGGTGGACAATGCAAAAAGGCAGCAAAGAAGGACAGCTAGGACACTGGGATGCATAGGAAGAGGCATCACAAGTAGAAGAAAGGAGGTGATCCTGCCACTATACAGGTCCCTGGTGAGACCCCACCTTGAGTACTGCGTCCGGTTATAGAGACCTTATCTCAGGAAGGACATAGATCGATTGGAGACAGTACAGAGGAGGGCAACAAAAATGATACACAGTCTCCATAAATTGCCATAAGAAAGCAGGTTACAGGAACTCAGCATGTACCCCCTGGAACACCGCAGGGATAGAGGAGACATGATTGAGACATTCAGGTTTCTAGAGGGAATAAACAGAGTCTCCACCCAGGAGCTCTTTATGTTCAATAGCACCAGTAGGACAAGAAGGCATAAGATAAAATTGAGGGGAGGAAGATTCAGGGGCAACATGCAAAGGTTTATCTTCACAGAATGGGTGGTTGACCCATGGAATGGTCTACTGGCTGGAGTCATTGACTCCAAAACAGTAGGGGAATTCAAAGCAGTTTGTGACAGACACAAGGGGAGTGTCTCACAGAAATCCTAAACAGGAGGGTAGGGCTCAGGGCAGACTAGATGGATCTTTGGTCCCCATCTGCCTTAAATTTCTCTGTGTCTATGTTTCTATGAACATACAACTGAGCCAGCAGAAAAAGGCTTTGCAATCTATCATGTCTCCTCAGATTTGCAGACCCCTCAGAATCTACTGAGGGATTTGCCCCCCCTCCCTGCTATCCATTCATACCCTCCCATTGATGCCCCCTCTCCCCGCACCTCCCTTCCATGCAACATTCCCTGTTACTCTGTCCCAACCTCTCTGTGAATTGAAGCTGTCCACAGTCTTCAGGGAGACAACATTCTCCAGCAACTCATTCCATTTCACCACCACCCTCTGAGTGAATAAATGTCTCCTCATTTCCCTCTTGAAACAGGCCACCAGCTTGAGGTAGTGCCCCCTAGTGGTCCTGTTGTCACAAAGATTGAAGAGTCCCTCAGAGTTTTGTTGAAAGCTTTAAGGTATTTAAAGGTGTCTATCATGTCACCACTTTCTCTTCTATTTTCCAGAGAGTACATGTTGAATTCTTTGAGTCTTTCCTCATATGGTCCGCTTTGCTGTTCCTGAATCATCTTGGTTGCCCTTCTCTGAACCGTCTCCAGTAGATTGATGACTATCTTTAGGGAAGGGCATCAGTACTGCACACTGTACTCAAGATATGGCTGAACCAGTGATCTGTACAGTGGCAGAATGACCTCTGCTTTCCTACTGGTTATACCCCTGGCTATACAGCCCAGCATTCGATTCACTTTGGCTGCCACTCTCCTGCAGTGTGCTGAGTGCTTTGGGTCACTTGTGATGATCACATCCAGGTCCTTCTCCTCTTCTAACTTGGTATCTTGCTCCCCTCCCAGCCAATAATTGGCTTCTGGTTCTTCACCCCCAAGTGCATTGCCTTACACATTTTGATGTTCAGTTCCAGTTTCTGAATAACTGACCACCTCTCCAGTTTGGACAGATCTTCTTTTATGTCTTGTCTCCCCTCTTCCATGTCCACTCTCCCACAGGGCCTTGTGTCATCCACAAACAGGCATACCTTACATTTTATCAGATCTGCTGTATCACTGATGAAGATGTTAAATAACGTGGGACTGATCACTGAGCCCTGTGGGAGCCCCCTAGTGATGGGTCTATACCTCTGAGAACTGCAACCTCCCCCAAAACATTACTCTCTGACTTCTATCCTGCAGCCTGTTTCTAACCCATATAGCCAATTTTGCCCCTATCCCCAGGTCCTCCAGCTTCCTAATTTATCTCCTGTGGGGGACAGAGTCAAAGGCCTTACTGAAGTCTAGGTATAGGATGTCCACTGCCTGGTTCCTGTCCACTGTCTTGGTTATCCAGTCAAAGAAATCAGTCAGATTAGTCTGGCAGAAACACCCTGGCATGCATTCTTGCTTTCTCTTGTTTTGGAGTCCATTTTCTTCTATAAAGCTTACCAGTCTTTCTTTCAGTATGGATTCCATGAGCTTCTCCACTATAGAGGTCAGGTTGACTGGACAAGAGTTACCAGAGTTGTCCCTCGGCCTACTCTTTTTTAGTGGCACCACATGCACTGTCCTCTAGTCAAGGAGTACTTCCGTCATCTCCAGAGATGTGTTAAACAGGTCCACCAGGGATTCGCTAGCACATCTGCCAACTCTCTCAGGACATTCAGGCATATGCCATCTGGTCCCAGGGACTTGTCTACCTTCAGGACCTTTAAGCTTTTCCTGACCCTGTCAATTTTAATCTCCCCAACTGTGATCCCTCCCACCTCATTTCTTTCTCTTTCTTCCCCTAGGATACTGGGCCATCCCCCTTCTTAGTGAAGACTGAACAGAAGTACTTGTTAATTCTTCTGCTTTTTCCTCACTGCCCCCCCCCCCATTTCAACCTAACTGTCCCATCCTTGATATCCCACTTCTCCCTGATATACTAGGAGAAGGTCTTCTCTCCCATTTTCACCCCCTCTGCCAGCTGAAGATCTCCCTTGGTCTTGGCCAATGACACTGCCCTGCCCACCACCCTTGCCTTAGAACAGAACTCCTTATGTCCTCTTCCTCTGGGTGTGTTTATACTTCCTGAAGGCTAACTTGTTATTCTTTACCACCTGGGCTACCTCCCTATGAAATCAATTTGGCTTCTTGGCTCTAGAATTTTTGCTTTTTTATTTTGGCACACACGTTAGTGGCAATCAACAGCACCTCCCTGATAATGGCCCATTTCTGGTCTACCCCTGTTTCCTTCCTGTTCCCAGCAAGGTGCCCTCCCAGGATCTCCCCTATGCTACTGTAGTCTGCCCTCCTGAAGTCTAACACCCTTGTTTTTGTCTCAGTCTTCTCCCTGCCCATGTCCAGGTGAAACTACACAGAGTGATGGTCACTTCCTGCTAACAGTGCTTCGACCTTTACCTCCTGGACATGTACTCCATTAGAAAGAACCAGGTACAGTATGGCCTTCTCCCTGGTGGGCTTCAGGACATATTGTGTCAGGAACTCACTCTGGAATGCACCTTGAGCACCTGAGTCATGGTACAGGTGGTAGCAGGGATCTTCCAGTGTACCTCAGGTAGATTAAAGTCCCCCATAATCACTATCACTCCCCTGCTGGCCTTCTCAACAATTTTGGAACTCAATTCCCTGTCTAATTGCTTGTCTTGGTTTGGTTGCCTGTACATCACTCCTGTCTTAAACTTTTTAACTTTCATTAACTGTACCTGTCCCCACAGAACCTCTGTCATTCCCTCCATCTCTCCTCCCTTGCACAGGTTATCCCTTCCTTCATGTATAGAGTCACTCCTCTCCCTCTTCCCAGCACATCCCTCCTATCTCTCCTATACAGTTTGTACCCAGAGAAAGAGAGGTCCCAGTCATGATTCGGTATGTTCCATGTTTCCATGAAGGTCCACCTCTCCCTCTCCAATCATTGAATGCAGCTCAGCCATTTCTTCCCCAAGCTCCTTGCATTCAAAGACACAACTTACCACCACAACTTGAGTCCCCCTCCACTCCTGGACTGCCTGCCCCCCCCAATCCTAATCCTGCCCACTTCCCCTCATGATTCTGTTACTTTTCAGAACCCTTCTCCTTTCACCCTTATTGGGGGGAGACCAGTTGGCCCTCTCCACCAGGTGACCATGGGTATTTTGATTCTTGCTGCCCCCTCATCAGTATAAATTCAGATCCCAGCCTATACACTCCTCAGATCTGACCTTCAGCACCCTCATGTCCTCCTTGCTAAGGTGTAACCTATCTGATGCATAAAGATCCTAATTCTTCCATGTGTTTGCCAGCCTCCAATTAGCTCATATCCCTCCTCCATGCACCACTCCTTCAACTAGATATTAAACTCCTCAATTCTTACCTTTCTTGGTACCAGTAGCATCTCTGAGAAGGCTACCAACCTCCCCACCTTATTGCAGAGTCTCCCTACTTCCCTGAACCTCTTTTGAACCAGCTCTACCTCACTATCAGCAAAGTTGTTTGTACCCCGGTGAACGATGATGTGTAGCTGCCCCCTTTTTTCCTGTGTTCTTAGTTATCCATGGTCTCACCCTCTCTGATGTAATCCCCAGCATACATTAGACCCTTCTGCAGTTTGCCTTACTTCCATGTCACCCCATCTCAGTCCTTTAAATATGGAGTCCCCAATATCATGACTAACCCCTCTCCACCTGCTACCTGAGTCCCCTCCGCCATTTGCTATTTGTCCTTTTCCTTGTCTGACCTTCCCCACCGATTGTTCTGGGTTCCCGCTTGACCTCTACTTTCCTCCTGCCTGACCCTCATTCCAAGCACCTGCATGCCCTCTGCATTGCAGAAATAGGAAGAACACTATGTATAGGGAAGGAATTTTTAGGGTACTGTTAGACTGCAATTTAGAATATTTCTTCTTTTGTCTGCAAAGTCTTTTGTAGGTTTGGTAATTAAAAATCTATGGTAACAGTTTTAAAGCAGCAGTAAAATGAATAATTTACCTGTCAAATCTAATTTTTTAGGTACAGTACATTCTATGCTATGCACTATGAGTTATTTAATTTTCTCTATCCTAACCCTTGCCAGGTCTGCAGTGTAATTTCAATGCTAACTGTGGCGGCTATCTTTTTTTCTTGAGTGAAAGCTAAATTAAAACATTTATAAAATACTCAGTTTTTAGTGGAACTAGAAAATTTCACCACCAAATAAAATTTGAAGATGCCTGGCATGTTTAAAGAGTATATGAAATTATTTTGTACACAAGCCATGATATAGTAAAAACTCCATTACTTGTTCCGTGAAGAGAACTATGCAGAATGTTGTCCATAAAAAGAAAACAATTGAAACACTCTTTTTTCACATCAGTGTTTATTTGGGTAAAGTTAAATATGGATCGTTTGGAGGTATGAATCTCATTTCTGTAAACAGCAGCATTAAAACAGTTGCCAATTGGCATATATTTCTTGTTGCCGCTAATAGTGAAAAAAAGGCGGGGCCACATTTGTCTTTCCATTTTCATTGCACTTCTGGTTTAATTGACATAAACTGTTTGGCAGTGTTAATTGATGTGTTCATTGGTAGATTGATTTAGTAAGTACTTGTAATTATTTTATTGTACTTTTAAATTTGTTAACCCAAGGGCATCAAATGCTTATTTTCATGGGGAACCCAGAATACGCAACAAGTGACAACAAAAAATACATAACACAATACATAATCACAGTACAAAACAGCAATTAATCAATTATAACATTTACATTTTTAACTTTCTGTGAAAAAAGTCTCATTTTGTTTTTGAATGATTGGTATGTTGATGTTCTAGACCAAAGCAAAGGAGCCAGTAACAAATTTCAGTCTTTGATAGATTTGTAAGGAAATGCCTGCTGAGCCAGAACAGCCCTTTAAAATAAAGATTTTAACTTGAATGCCATTGATGAACTAGTGACATGAGGTATTCTATTAAACTGCAGTCAATCCATGAAAGTGGAATATACTGTACAATACAAAAATATGCCAAAGGGAAATAAAATGGAAATAAAAAATGTGCTTCAAAATAAAATAAATTCAACTTTGAATACAAGTCACAATGGTGTATAAACAATCTGTGTGGTAGTTTAGGGTTTTAGGTACTGCATAATACTTTTAATTTCTGTAGGTATGCACTTTTCAATATTGTATTTTATACAGTACTTTCAATTACTGTGTATATACAGTAATTATACTTGTTTCGTGTGAGTGTATGCTTTTAATTGATAGTCTTATTGATTCTGCAGGTGCAGTATACGGGGATATAAGTGCCAAGCAATCCCACTGGCATAAAGTCCCATCCATCTATTACAAGCTTATAGATGTCAATATACAATCCATCTGCACATTATTAGGAGTGTAATAATGTACTGTAGAGTACATTAATGTGTATCAACATGAATCAACACATTAAAACTGTATCAATATGGATGATTCATATTGGTCTGATTCAAAGCTGTCATTTAAAAATAATTAGGTTTCTAGCCCAAATGGTTAAAGAGTTATTTGAAATGGCATAAGTTTGGAACCGTCAGGGCTGTAAACTTTATTTTAAATGAAGGCTTAACGCTAGGTAAATAGATACAGTATATCGATATACCACATTGTTACAACTTCCATATACTCATATATGAAAGCGTAAGACAGTTTAAAAAAAAATAGTAATATATTTTAAAGTGTTTTTCTGAGTTTCAGTTCAAGTTCAGTCCAATTTATGGTTAACATAGAAATATACATAGAAACATAGAATTTAATGGCAGAGAAGGACTGCTTGGCCCATCTAGCCTGCCCATTCCTCCCTACCTACACTACTATCGCACACCATACTTGATCTACAGCTCTTTCTCCCTCCCCCTTCTTTTTCGCTATGATTCCGTTTTGCTTATCCCATGCATTCTTAAACCCCACCACTGTTTTTGCCACCACCACCTCCACTGAAAGGTTGCTCCAGGAATCAACTACTCTTTCGTTCAAGAAGTTTTCCTCACATCTCTCCTAAATCTACCCTTCTCCAGCTTCATAGCATGTGCCCAAGTTCTTGAGCACCTTTTCTTCTGAAAAATACATCCCTCCTGTATCTTATTTACCTCCATGAGGTATTTAAAGATCTCTATCATATCCCCCTTTCCCCTCCTCTCTTCCAGGGTGTAAAGATTTAGGTCATTTTGTCTCTCTTTGTGGGATTTTTGATGCAGACCCTGCACCGTTTTCATTGTTCTCCTCTGAACAACCTTCGGTCTGTCTATGTCCTTCCAGAGATGTGGTTTCCAGAATGAGACACAGTAATCTAGGTAGGGTCTTATCAGGGACTTATACAAAGGCAACACCACCCTCATCCTTCTGCTGGTGATACCTCTCCCAATGCACACCAGCATCCCACTAGCCCTCCCTACTGCCTTGTTGCATTGCCTGGCCACCTTTAGATTGTCTGATATGATTACCCAAAGATCTCTTTCCTGCTTGGTGATAATTTATACCACTCCACCATTTTTGTACTCTTCCCTTGGGTTTCTGTGCCTAAGTGCATTATTTTGAAATGTTTCACACTGAAAGCCAGCTGCCATACCCTTGACCACTCCTTTAGTTTTCTCAGGATTTTGCTCATTCTTTCCACCACCCCCCCAGAGTGTCAACCCTGTTGCAAATGTTGGTGTCATCAGCAAAGAGGCAGACCTTCCCCTTCCAGCTCCACTGCAATGTCACTTATGAAAACATTAAGGATTACTGGTTCCAGCAGAGATCTCTGAGGCATCCCACTAGTCACCCTCCCTTCTTCGCACTGAACTCTGTTTACCATCACCCTCTGTCATCTATCCCCCAACCATTTTTCTACCCAATTTCTTACCACCTTTGGACCCATTACTAAGGTACCCAGCTTGCCTGCTAGTCTCCTGTGTGGAATGGTGTTGAATGCCTTATTGAAATCTAGGTAGGTCATGTCTGCTGCTCCATCCTGACTGAAACCCTTTGTCACTCAGTCAAAGAAATCTGTCAGATTTATTTGACATGACCTCCCTCCTGTGAAACCATACTGCCTCAGGTCTTTGAACCCACTGGATTCAAGATATTCCATAATCCTTTCCTTCAGTAATGATTCCATAAACTTTCCTACCACCAATGTCAAACTGACTGGCCTACAACTGCCAGCATCCTCCCTTCTACCACTTTTGTGTAGTGGAACTACATCCACCCTCCTCCAGTCTTCCAGAACCACTCCAGTTTCCAGTAAGCTGTCAAACAGAACTGTCAGAGGTGCAGCCAGTATTTCCCTGAGCTCTCTTAATATCCTTGGATGCCCCCGATCTTGTCCCATTGCTTTGCCCACCTTTAGATTAGCGAGTCCCTTCAGGAATCTCATCTCCAAAATAGGATGAGTGCCTCCCTCCCTCAAAAGCTTCTGTTACTTTTTTGTGGCCCCTCCTTCTTCTACTGTTGACACTGATCAAAAGTATTTGTTCTGGATAGCTGCCTTTTCCTGGTCCCCTTCGCACAGTTCCCCCTTTCCTTTTTTAACCTTACAATCTCACCCTTGGTCTTCCCCTTTTCCATTACATACCTAAAAAAAATATCTTGTACCTTTTTGTTACTTCCAGCGCTGTTTTTTCTTAGTTTGCATTTGTGTGCTCCTACCTGCTTTCCCTGCTTCTCTCTGTTTCCCCTGATACACCTCCCTATCCTTTTCCTCCCTCTACATCTCCTTATACCTTCTGAATAATACCTTTTTAGCCATTACCTTTTCAGCCACCTCTTACAAGAACTATTGCAGTCTCTTTTTCATCTTGCTTTGTTCACTTGTTTGATGCAGAGATTTGTTACCGTCACTATGCTCCCTTTTTGCTTTGCCCACTGTTCCTCCACCCCACTCAGGCCAGTCTCCTCACAAGGTCATCCCTGAGGCATTCACTCATCTCTTGGCTCAAATAGCCCATACCCCATCCCTCCAGCTAACAAATCAGGCTATTTCGTAAGCTCCTGCCCCTTTCCCTAGCTTGTAGTGACTTTAAACTGAGCCTACCCAGCAAACTTTTCCACCTCTCGTGCTTGCTAAGTAACTGCTTCCAGTACAATTCTGTTAGCTCCTGCCTTCTCCCTTCCTCACAGTGATTCTTTTTTTTTTTTTTTTCATATTTATTCCTCCTCTCCTCCTCTCAGCTCTGGTCTCCTCAGGGCCACCAAGGAGTCATCTCTCTGTGGTCCACCCTACCTGGACAGTCCTCCATCACCCATGTAGCCTTGGTTTACCCCTTGGGCAGGGATGAGGTGGGCCCTAACACCCCAAGCAGTCAGTAGCATCAGTTGGGAGGATGCCAGGTGGGCAGCCACAGATAAAGGGCAAGCTCCGGTGCTCCATCTCCACCGGAGCTGAAGGGCATTTTTCCCCTGTTTCTTGGGGAGTGGCTAGCACCCTGATGTCAAGGCATGGAACCGATGTCTGCCACTCCCCCACCCCTTCTCTGTATCATCAGTGCTTGCTGCATATCCAGTCTCTGCCAGAGAGCAGCCGAGCACTGACTAGGGACGCCTATCCCTCCCAGGAGAGGAGAGCTGTCCTCCGGATGCTCAATCCTCTCCCACCCCTGCTGACCCCCAGCAACCTGGGCTCATCCCGGAACCTGAGTCACCAGCGTGGCGCGTGGTATAGCATCCAGTGCCTCAACCCTCAGTGCCACCGGGCCGGCACAGTGATTCTAATTTGGAGCCTACACAGCTAATTTTTTTTTTCCAACTCTTATGGCTGCTGCTTAGCTGCTCCCAGTGTCTGTTATTACTGCTTATAGGTCTTAGTACAGTTCAAGATTCACAGACTCTCCTTCCTCTATGCTTGTGGAGCTGCCTAACTCAGCCCTATACTGATTAGTCTTCAGTATCTGTCCCATCTCCTCCTGGTCTACATTAAATACTAACTGTTAACGGGTGGGTTCTACAGGTAGGTGGGTACTTAAATTCTACCTTCATAGGTAACAGGACAGAGGGTCAGTTTCTCCTGACCTCATTGTAGAAAGGTTCCATAGAGAGAGCTAAAGAAAGCTATTACATTGCCATTTATTTATATGCCATATAGACCTGTTAGTTTAACCTCAGTGATAGGGAAAATGATGGAATCGTTTCTAAAGGAAAGAATTGTCGAGTATCTAGAGGCCAGGGGGGCACAGGACCCTAGGCAGCATGGATTCACAGCGGGAAGGTCATGCCAGACGAATCTGATAGATTTCTTTGACTGGGTGACCAAAGTAGTAGATCAGGGAGGGGCTGTGGACATGGCCTACCTAGACTTTAGCAAGGCATTTGACACAGTCCCACACAAAAGATTAATATACAAGTTAGCCAGCCTGGGAGTGGGTCCCAAGATGACAGCCTGGGTAAAGAATTGGCTGAGAATAGGACACAGAGAGTAATAGTAAATGGAGTCCACTCAGAAGAAAGGAGGGTTACTAGCGGGTACCGCAGGGTTCAAGATAGGACCAGTCCTCTTCAATGTTTTTATAAGTGACATTGCAGAAGGACTGGAAGGAAAGTATGTCTCTTTGCAGATGACACTAAGATCTGCAACAGAGTTGATTCACAGGGTGGGGTGGAAAGGATGAGAAGGGACGGGCAAGGTTAGAGGAATGGTCAAATGTATGGCAGCTTAGATTCAATGCTAAGAAGTGCAAGGTAATGCACCTGGGAAACAAAACCCAGGGAAGAGTACACAATGGGGGTGAGATACTAACAACAACAAAATGGAAAGGGACCTGGGGTAGTCATATCAGATGACCTAAAGGTGGGCAAGCAATGTGAGAAGGCAGCAAGGAGGGCTGGGGAATACTGGGATGCATAGGGAGAGGCATCACCAGTAGAAAACAAGAAGTTATTATCCTCTGTACAGACAGCTGGTGAGACCCCATCTGGAGTACTGTGTGCAGTTCTGGAGACCCAATCTCCGCAAAGACATAGACAGGATGGAAGCTGTCCAGAGGAGGGCAACTAAAATGGTGCAGGTTCTGCACCGAGGACATATGAGAGAGACTTAAGGAGCTTAATATGTATAGCCTCGAGGAAAGGAGGCGAGGGGGACATGATAGAAACTTTCAAGTACCTCAAGGGAATCAACAAAGTCCAAGAGGGTAGCATCTTTCAAAAAAGAGGTGTGCAAGAACAAGGGCACAATTTGAAGATAGAGGGGCGGCTCGAGGTAATTTAAGGAAGTATTTTTTCACAGAGAGGGTTGTGGATGCATGGAATGGCCTTCGGAGGAGGTTGTGGAGTCAAAATCAGTGGTGGAATTCAAGCATGCATGGGATAGTCATAAGGCAATTCTGGGGGTTGGGGGTAGGAAGAAGTAGGCTGCTGGTTAACTAGGATCTGCAGCTTATCCAGTAGGTAGGGAAATGGGCAGACTGGGTGGGCCAAGCGGTCCTTATCTGCTGTCAAATTCTATGTTTCTATGTTATTTGTTTATTTTTTTTTGTTGTTGTTTTCTGTGTTTATTTTTTCTTGGTGCTGAGAGTTGTTTATGCTGAAATAAACATCCCGCTAAGTAAAAAGTGGGTTGCACCTAAATTGCTGCCTCTGTGTGCATTTGTGTCTTCCTGTAAAACCCACCCAGTAACATTTGGTGTCAGCAGTGGGATAATCCACTGTATGACTATATTTTCATTTCTGGGATTCATGCATTCCCTATATAAATTACCATTTAACATAACACATTTTGGAAATCATTCCTCGGGTTGCTTTCCCACCTGTGAAAAGAAATGGGTTAATGTATCATCCTGTTTTTGCTCATAGGCCATTGTCTCTACTTTAATGTCTACAGGGCCCATAAACTGTTTATTTTGCCAGTCTCCCTTTTCTTGTCTTTTGACAGTCTTTCCCTTCTGATATTTCCCTGGGGTCTCATACAGTTCATCCATGAATGGAAATAGTCCATCCAGATCACTTTGTTGTTTTGCTTGTGACCGAGTTGTCACAGCAACAAGAGGTGAACAGTTCTGCTTAACCATCAATGCTGTAAAATGTTGATGATCTTGTCTAATAATAACAGGGACAGGTAACTGTGGAACAATCCCAACTGCCAACTCCTGTGGTTTCCCATTTACAGTCAATTCCAGCTGGGTGGTGGAATAGAAATGAGTGTCCCCATGTATACAGGTAACCATCGTACCTTTCCCTGTTCTTTCTAGGCCCTCAACTAAGTCTGCACGGACCAAAATCTGGTGACTTCCAGAGTCCAGCAAACCCAAAACATTGTGTGCCCCAACTTCCACAGTTGCCACATAAGTTGCCCAATTTGCTAAGGCAAGATTTCCAGAGTCTCTTTTTACTACTGTGCAATTCCTGATTAGGTGGCCTTTCTTTTGGCAACCATGACATGTTATCTCAGATAATGGTACTCTGTCTCCTATCTCTTCTTGAGTCAGGCTGTGTTTTAACATTTAGAGAGGAAAAAGGAGGTCTTACCTGGTTGGTGGAGGGGTTGCTGTACTACCCCCTGGTTCCTCCCTCTCGTAGGTCGAGCAGCCATGAAGTCTTCGGCCAAGGCAATAGTTTTCTTTGCACCTTCAGGTTTATGTTCTCGCACCCATAACTGAACATCCTGGGGTAGAACCTTTATAAATTATGAACATGCTGGAGTTCTACAACAGGGTTAGTAAGAGTTTAAACAGAAGCACAGCAGTCGAGGTAGTCTTCCTGGACTTCACAAAAGCTTTCGACAAGCTAATTCATGCACTAAAAAATTATGAATATACATGAAAATATAATCTCATGGATTCATTCATGGCTCAAGGATAGAAAACAGTGAGTTAGCATAAGGGGAGCTTTTTCAAGTTGGTCTAATGTAACAAGTGGAGTTCCATATGGCTCAGTACTGGGGCCATGCCTCTTTAACATCTATGTGGCATCATACAAATATGAGCACAATAGTGTATGGATGATCAAGTTTGCAGATGACTGAAGACTAGGTGTAGAAATAAAAGAGCATGGAGACCATGTTGCACTGCAGGAGGCTCTAAATAACATAGATGAGTGGTGCAGCTTATACAAACTTTCCCTAAACCCAGACAAATGCACGGTAATGCATTTAGGCAGAAAAAAACTCAAGCCAGTCATACAGTATTGGAAGTACCATCCTCAGAATGGTAACAGAGGAGAAAGACCTAGGTATTACTATAACAAACAACTTGCAATTTAAGGTCCTTTGTAACAATGTGTGCAAAAAAAGCAAATGGAGTATTACATTGAATTTTAAGACACATAGCAAGCAGAATTAGAGGTTATAGTCCCTTGTATGGCTCCTTGGTGAGACCAGTTCTTAAATACGGAGCTCAGTTATGGTCACCATACCATATAAAAGAAATTTGTTTGCTTGAGAGGATACAAAGGAGAGCTACATGATCTATATGATCTATAAGTGGTATGTTAGACAAAGATTATGCCACAAGGTTGGGAGAACTGAACTTGTTTCCTCTGGAGTACAGGAGATTGAGAGGAGATATGTGCTTATTGTTCAAAGCACTGACTGATCATGACCTGTGGGAGAAGTTGGGGCTAGAGTTTAGAGAACAAACATGCAATACAAGAACTCATTTGTAGCAGCTCAGGGAGGAAAACTGCAAAACATGGAGGTGCAAAATGTGGTTTAACAAATGGTGATTTCTAAATGGAACTTGCTACCCAAAGAAGTATTTGGCAGTCGATCATTGGAGAGCTTTAAATGAACATTGGATAGGTTGTTTCAAGCAGGGAGCTTTTAATATAACATGGTGAGCACTATGGATGCAAGCCTTAACAGCTCTGTATAAACCTATAATACCTATGATACCATAGTCCAGCTGTTCTTCCTCCCTAGCATCCTCTGAGGTAGCAGTGACAGACCTGGTGGCCCCTGAGTAGGGGAAAAGCTCCCTCCGAATCCTAACCAAATCAGCCTGGGGTCTAGCACCTCCTCCCTCAACCTAGACAGGGGAGTGAAGATGGGGCAGCACTGCAGTTTCCAGAAGGTCTTACTGGAAACTGCCACCCCAAAGCCACTGTGCTGCACCACTCATAGCATGCTTAGCCTCTTTTCTCCCTGTGTTCCTAGAAATACTTTTGTACTCTTACCCCTGATAGGGTATTTATAGTTTTCCTCTTTTTTGGATTGTTTCTATTTGCATTCCCCCATGCCTTGCTCCTATTCACAGTTCTGGCCTACATTTGAACTTCTACCCTTCCCAGCAGTAACTGTTACATAGTGAACAGCTGCCTTGCCTTAGTTGCCCGGCAGCATCCCCTACTTCTTTGCTTCCTTCTGCTGATGTCTGCTGATGCCTATGATGTCAGTCACCTGTTCCCTTTGCTGTTCCACTCTCTTACTGGACACAAACGAGCTGCACACATTAGAGTGGAAGTGCTTTTATAGTGCTCTTGTCAGAAGGCGCTTAGCATGTGTCAGCTCCACCCCCTCCAATTACACATCTGATTCACAGGGCTTCCTGAATCTATTCACCCGAAGATTAATCTCCTGAGCTATTTTCCACCCACTAACTGTTATAATTTTAAAGACAAGTTAAGTTCCCCAACACTACCTACAAATCTCTTTTTTCTTCTCACATACTTTGCTAGTTTCAATATTAGGAGACTATAAATAAATATAAATGTACCTTTAAGATACAGTTAGTGCTTTCACTGCTTTCTGTCAGGAAACTCGGTTTTTCAGTCATGTTAAACATGTATGGAGGAGTTGACTCTGTTGTGCCAAGTAATAAAAGGGACCTACCTCTGCACAATGGCTAACTGAATTCATGCCATGAGCCTGGGACATCAGGAGTGGAAGTCATCAGAAAAGGAGAAAATCATCCATGTGGATGCTGTCCTCCCAAGGGGGTGGCAACACTTAGATGTTGTATGGTGGAGGAGACATTGGTGTCATGGTTTAACACAGACTACTGAGCACCTCTTATAGTAGTTATGCAATCACAATACAGGGAGTGGGTGGTCCTTAAGGAGTAAAGCATCTCTTTACTGGCATATAATGAATGCCTTGATTCAATTAGGATGTTTACCTTAAAGACACATGAACATGCCAACCCCTTCCCTATCTCCACACTGCCACTGAATCCCACAACCTCTTCTATACTGCAGAAACTGAGCAAAAAGGAAGGACCCTAACTGTGCTGGTAATTTGAGCTCGGTAGTGCAGAAGGTGATGACTGTGTCACAGGGGCTTGAGAAAAGTAATTGAAATCAAGGGGCAGAATCCACTGATGGAATCATAGGATGGAAGGTCAATCCAGTGTGTGGGTGTATACACAATGAATTAGAAATACATTATAAAAAAAGATCTGATAAACACAGCTTCCTGATTGCCTGTAAACATTCCATCAACCTTATGTTAATCTTTGATTAGCAGGCATGTAGAGCCTAATCATATGCTGAACAAGGTTTAACATTGTTAAACAAATTATTTATAATAGCAATAAGGCACATTCAAGGGTTATGCTAATGGTCAATTAATCACCTTCTAGGGGTATGTGGCACTTGGATATGCCTTGTGCCACATTACAACCCTAGAGAAAATTAACAAACCATTAACATAAACTCTGGTCATGCCTATCTGCTGAATGGCAATGATGTATGTTGAGCTACAGTATATAGACATGATTCAACACACGAGCACTGAATTAGTAGGACTGAACCATGTCAACCAGGATCTAAGGTTTTGTTTCAAAAAAGGAAGAAGTTTGTAGCCCTAACAGTGCTAAACATAACCCTCTAAAGATAATTGTTTTGAAAATGTCTAATATGAAACAGTTACAGCTAGGATTCAGTTATTATTATCTTCCAATGTTTTTGCAGATGATAGATTATTTAATAATGTGAAATACTTACCCATGCCATTTCCTTGTGTATGTATACTTATTGAAATATACATTTTTTATGAACTGAATAAGAATTTGTCTACTACATTAATTGATGCGATACTGACAATAAAATTAATACAAATGAATGAAGTGGTGCCCCCTTTATTGCTTCTGCTGGACCCATGTGCCTATTTTGCAGTGGGGGACCAGATGAGCATGTATATTAAAGTTTAAACTGCCAGATCAGTGTTGCAGCACAGTTGGCACTGGACAATCCAGTAAAATGCCACACAGTTCTGTGTGCACATGTTCGAGCTGGCTCCTGCTCGAACGTATGAGCTGCCCTAGTCTGCAGACAGATCCTAATAGTGCTACGGCACTTAATGTTAAAGCCACCCTGGTGGCGCAGCAAGTGTTTTCTTTATGTGTTCTGACTCCTGGGACCCTAAAGACATAATTGGGGATTCAGAGACATGCTGTGGTAGAAAAGAAATTAAACTCTGAACAAGTGTTTTAATCTCTGTAGCTTTACTGTAAGAGTAGCCAAGACTGGATTGTGACTATGTGCTCTGCCTATTGCCTAGGGGAACAGCACTACAGTACTAGTGACAGTCAGGGGGAGCCTTTGCCCTACCCCACTCTGCCACCAGCTAATAGAGCAGAGGGACAGCTACCAAACTGTAGGGGCAGTTAATGTTAAGTTCTTTTAGTTTGTCTGCAAAATACAGTTAAAGTTGGGACTGCTGATTTTAACTGGATTTCCAGACTGTCTAGCAGCTATCTTTGTTGCCTTTGACCTGCTCTGCAGCCAATGAGAAAGCCAGTAACACAAAAGACTAAAAAAGGGTGACTTTTGGGAAAACGTGAAGACAGTGTATTGGCATATTTTCCTCCAGCCAATCAGACATCGAGAATGTTCTGCATATTGATTAGATGGATTGATAGCCTGATTGACACACTGGGACTCTGCTCCGATCCCCTGAAGCCTAGGGGCAGTTCTAGCTGGGAACAGTTGTCTGGGAGCTTCCAGAGAGTGAAGATGCTCTGCAGTTTCTCCTGAGAAAAGTTGGGAGGTCTACCTGAGGCTTTCACAGCCAATAGCCCAGGGAAAGCTTGACTAGTTTCTGATATCTGGAAAGCCAATGAGAAGGTGAAAACTGTTTGTGATTCCAAAACCTGAGCATTTAAGAGTGCGGAATTTGAGAGACTGAGTGCTACTCATAATCTGGTAAGATATCCAGAGCTGTATGGTTTGAGTTGTACTGTTGTGCTACAGCTGCAAGCCTGTAGTGTGGCTGAAGCCAGTTACAGCCTGCATTCCTGAGCCCCAGGAGAAGGTGACCAGACAGCTAACAGTCGGAGGGATCAGCCGGGCAGTGTCACAGCCAGGCACTGTCTATCATCCCACCCTGAGGGTTGGATGTCTGGACATATGGGTGGAGTGTGTGGCCCCTGGCCCTCAGTCTAGTCCATTCCAGAAAGAGTGCTAATAACCAACAATTTCGGGACCAGTCAGTTCAAAACAGGTTTTATGTAGATATTATTTATTTCTTGCATATTCTTCATTCAAATTTTTTTAATAATCCATCCAATGTTTCGAGATCTAAATCCAATCTCTTCTTCAGGAAAAAGGCTAAATAAATATATGTAAAATGTACTGTTAATAAATTTAATTTGTTATCATCACAAAATATATATAAAAGTTGTAAACTTGGAATGGACAAAACTCCAATTTACCTTATGTGTTCTCACACCAGAATGAACATTTGCTTTGTTCTAATGTTTTACAGGTTCCTTCATTTGCTATAACCAAAGTTTATTTATGCAGGAATTATTACTACAGGATATCATTTTTAACATATTTTACATCAAAACACTTCCAAAATATACAATGTTGTTCTGATTGTATTAATTTCTAATATATCAACACCAGCACTTAAGGAAATACACTTGTGCACAGACAGAGAGAAAGACACAGATGGCAGATTGCCGCACCATTCAATTGCACGTACCACTCCCAGTGAGTGTGCATGTGTCTCTCTCTTTCTCTCTCTCTCTTTTATCTACACTGTGTCCCACTCTCAGTGACCTCTGCAAGGGAAGTGGAGCTTGTCAGTGCATATTGGGGTGGGAGGGTTGAGGGGGCCAGTGTGTCTATCTCACTCCGGAGACAGGGCAATATGGTTCTGCATTACTGTACAGCTGTCTGTGCTCTGGACTGTGACTGCCCTTCGTTCACATCACCCCCCCCCCACCCCTCACTATGCAGCAGGGACAGACACAGAAACTGAAACATACAGAAAGAGAAAGAAAGAAACCAGCAGACATTGTCCAGGGAGCTCCCCAGTCAGGGATGATGTACAAGTGGGGGGGGGGCAGCAAGGAGCTTCACTGTCTCTCTCTCTCTCTCTCTCTATCTCTATCTCTCTCTCTTTCTCTCTCTTCATCTCTCTCTCTCTCTCACGCACACATCCCTCTCTCACTCTCTCTGCTGCTGCTGAGGTGCTGCTACACTACTCACACAGAAAACACCACCAAAACATAAAGAAAGAGAGCAAGAGAAAAAACAGCAGACATTATCACTGGCAGGTGTCCACAGAGCTCTCCACTCAGGGATGATGTACGGGCAGGGGAGAACCAGCAAGGAACTTCACCTCTCTCTCTCTCTCTCTCTGCTGCTGCTGAAGTGCCACTACACTACTCTCCAGGATGCTGTCGTGCAGCACAGAGCTGCCTGTTTCTCTCTCTTGCTCTCTGCACCAGGGTGCAGTGTTCTGATATTGTTCAGTGGGAAGGGGGTATGAACACCTAAGACAGCATAGACTGCTCACAGCAGTGGGAGAGTGATCAGACACACTTGGCTTTTTATGCTGCACTTCATGAACTCAGGAATATGTACAGTAGGCTTGCAGCTCTGACTGCAATATGTCTTACTGAGTGCTGCAGTTCTCTCTTGTGCTGACAAACGGGCACCCACTTTGCTATGCATTGTGATGGCTGCCTGTTGCAACTGAATGTCCCACACATAACGAGTGCCAGTCTGCCAGGGATCTCTCTTTACCATCTGTTTCACAATGACTGTACATATATCAGGGATTGATCGACAGTCACCTGATGCTCATCTACCAATGAGGTGACTGCATTTCACTACCCCATGTTATAACAAGGAGTTAATGTCTAATCTGTGCAATTATGGGAAATGTTAATACAGCATTTTCATAATGGGTTGCAGCACTGTGCTACATAGAATTATGCCTGGAGGAATTTACTCTATTTTGCTTTTTGGAAATAAAAAAAAAACAATACTGTACAATTAATTAAGAAGTAAGTCAGTTTAGTTGAATGTTTTACTGACTGAAGTGATTAAAAGTATTTTAAAAGAATGTTTTGTACATTGTATTATATAACTGTGTCCAATTTGATGTAAGTATTCATAAACTATTACTCAAGCATCACAGTTAAAAGTCAAAAAGTAGGGATGAAGATGACATGTATGCACGTCCGATTGTTAGGGTAACAAACACTGCTCTTTGTTGAAAGGTTTGCACCAGAATAGCATGGCCATCCTTTGGCAGAATAGCCTACAATTTGGGATTTGCTTTCTGAGGTCCAGGATCTCCAGATTCAGAAAATTTTGTATCAATTGATTAAGAGGCTTAAAGTTCTAAAAGGCTGAAAATTTGAAAAATATAGGAAAATTAAGACTTTTTTTGCTCAACTGTAGCTTAAAAACTGTTAGAGTTAAAACATAAAACTTTTACCTTCTTACAGTCTGACTCGAGGAAATGTGTTTCACAGGTGGTTTGACTGAAAAATGTTTCGTTTTTAAAATTTTTTAACTAAGAAAACACCACTGTCAAACAAGCACAGAATGCTGTTATAACATACTATTCATAAGGCATTTTTCACTATAGACATATTTTTAGAGCTCCATGGGCAGAGCTCCACAGATAGTATGCCAGCATAAGAGGTTTACTAGAGCACTGTGGAAGCATATGATTGAACCGCTGTCCAGTGTGCTTCCACAGTGCACTGGCACAGTTTCCAATGATTGGGTTTATGTGCCCCTTCCCCTCTGTGGGCCACAAATATGCACCTCCTTGGTAGTACTCTACTTTTTCTTCCGCAACTGCTGAAGTGACGGCCACAGTTCACAAGATGGTGGCTCTGACAGAACTGCACATGTGTGATGTTGGAGCCACCATCTTGTAAACAGCAGACTCCAGCTACCAAACTCAAAGTCTTTACAACTTTCATTTATTTCTGTTCAAGTTTATTTATTTATATTTATTTATTTAAAGGTTTTACCAGGAAGGCATGCTGAGCAGACTACTGCTCAATTCCAGATGCGTCTTGGGGGTAGGGGTATGGAGGAATACATACATATTATACAGAGTCCAGAAAACCTTACAACAAAATCTTACAAGGTGTAGTGCAGTACAGCAGGCAGTTATGCAAGGCATATAACAATAAAATATTCAGATACATGATATATATACAAAAATATTCATGCAATGCCTATTTACAGTCTTGCAAAGGAGTAGGCAAGGCCCCGGTGCTAGAGCTAACATGGGTGCTTGTGCAGGTGGAGGAGAAATGCGCTTTGAGAAGGAAGTTAAGGTGCTGACTGGGGGAGGCATGCCGAATATCTGCGGGGAGGCAATTCCATTGTTTAGGTATGTGATATGTAAATGCTGACTGGCCTGCCATGGTGGACATGAGTGGAACAGACAGTGTCCAAATTAAGAATGTATAGCATGCTTCTTCAGCCAGAAAACAACACCTCTGTGGAAACAAATGTGGCCGCACTCGGTCACTTCAGGAATGGGAGTATTGACCCTGCCGGAGTGCTGCTGATGGAAAGTCCAGAGATTGTAACAGCTGGGGAAATTGAGCTGTCCAACTCCCCAAATGAACTCTGTCAGAGCAGCCAACAAGAGACCGAATCAAGTATCGAGGCTGCTATGCCCAGTGCAGCAGCAGCAGGAGAGGAACAACATGGAATGCGGTAAGGAATGATCCATTGCTGGAGCCATGGGTCACCGAGCCCCTTCCCCAATCCCCCCGCATTCAATGCAGGTTTCTTCATGGTGTACAACCCATTGTTTGTCTTTTGTATTTCATGTGATAACGCCACTTTATATGCCTGCACAGTATGTATCATTCATCTGATGTAGTAGTGCATTTGTGCAAATGAGCTGCTGCCAGAGCCGTGGGTCACCAATCCCCTTCCCTTTCTCTGTATTTCTATGTTACTGTTGTACCAGCAACTCTTCCCCTGAACAAATGTTTCCCACACCAAGTGGTGCACTATTTCAAATGGACCACTCTTTCTTTATTTGTTACAAAAATAATTTTATAATGATGTTAACCATAACACTCTTACAGGCTTTGCACAGTAGGCAGATACTGTACTCCCAAGGTTCAAATGCATATTTCCTGGAAAAAAAGCCTTTGGCTAAAGCCTCTTGTCTTCTTAGCACTTAGACTGTGCAACTAGATTGTGCATTTGATCCTTGGATAAAGCATGGTCCCCCTGCACCACATAGCTTTTGGTGTGATAATTCCATATTAATGGCACTGCTAAGGAGCTCAGGGCTTACGTTTAAAAATCTGTGCAAATTACGTCTTAGTTCATATCCAGTATTAGCATATTTTGAGAGTTCACATAGGAGTTGTAGGGTTCCTGTTTTTTTTTTGTTCAGCATGATTATCCTTCATTGTTGAATTTCTTGATCTTTCTTGTAGAAATATACTTCAGTGATGGGGAATAATATAGTATTTTTTTGGGGGGTTATGGTCTTTTGACTAGAGCACTGAACTATGAAAAGAAAATCTGGGTTTTAATTATGTCCACTGCTGACTCACTGAGTAACTGTGTGCAATTCACTTGACCTGCCTGTGTTCCACTCTCTGCCAGCTACAAAACTGGATAGAAGCAGATCAAATGAAAATTAGATTTTCTCTCTAAGCTGGCCTATCCTGTATGGTCAGTCAAAATTAGTTATCTACTGCTCTTGCAGATTGAAGGTGCATCACAGAGTACAGGTAAAACATGTATAAAACAATTAGTGACAATTAATTAACATGGATACATATTACATGGTACATCAATGCAGAAACGACTGTTCAAACACAGTTGTTTTAGCCCTTTTTGAATGCTTCTGAACACAGGGACTGCATTTAAATGACATGGTGTTGCATTCCAGCAGAGAAAGGCTGCTCATGAGAACACTCAATCTCCTGCTGTTTTACAATTACTGTATTACTTTTTATTCAAGCAGAGTAACCCAGTCATGATTCAGCATCTCCTTTTCAGCTGGGCCCTGCTTTTCCCATTTCCATAGCTGGGTGGACTGGAGCACAGGGAGGTTAAGTAACTTGCTCAGGATCACACAGTGAGTACTTGTGGCTGGTGGGTTTTGTACCCATAGTCCCTAGTGGTTTCCAAATCATTGCACTAAACATTCCACCACACTGTATCAATTCATTTTTATGGCTGCTTGGGTGGAGCTCAGCAGACGTTATGCCAGCATAGAAGGTTTACTAGAGCACCATGAAAGCACATGTTCGGACAGCTGTCAGGTGTGCTTCCACAGTGCTCTGGCACAGTTTCCAGTGATTGTGTTTATGCATCCCTAGTCAGCCTGCGCATGCGTGAGTTCTGTCATTGCCACCATCTTGTGCATGATATACTTCGGAGGTGCTCCAAAAAGCTCTGCACCACCATATCGGCTCTGACCAGAACTTGTTTTCATTGTTGTCATTCAAAACTATTGATGTGAGCTGAAACAGCTCAGGTCAACAGTTTTGCACAACAACCACCTACCTGACCTAGTTTATTCATAGCCACAATTCTGCTACAACCAACTACAAAAACGCATAATCAGTGGTTGGTGTCAAATTTCACCATAGGTATTCCTCCTCTCTCCCAGTCATTGAAAACCATCTGTTTGCAGTGTGCCAACAGCTGGTGTTCAATCTCTCTACCAGCTCCCTTGTCACCAGTCTCTGCAATTTATTGCTTTTTGCACTGTTGGCTGGTGTTTAACTTGTTGCAGTCCCTTTTCCCACCTGATCAGCCAATTCAAAGAAAGTTTCCTCAGCAGCAGGTGCCCAATACCACTGCAAGTCTTCCTTCCTTCCTGCCTGCTGAATTAGATATTTTACACCAACAGCTGATACTGTTGGTACCCCTTTATCACAATCGCTGATCTTACATTGGAGCCTGCCAGGATGCAACACAGTGCCACAGATTCCTGAATGACAAAAAGGATTAACTACCTCTGAAACTGCACTATTTCCTGCACTGACTCTGCAGAACTCTGCAGTATTCTAAAAATATAGAAATGCAGAATTTAATGAAATATTGAGTTCGATGGCAGATAAGGAATGCTTGGCCCACCGAGTCTGCCCATTTTTCCCTTCCCTACATTCTACATTTTATCCAGGCAAGGTCCACTGTATATATTTTTGCATTTCATCCAGGCCGGCTCCAAAGTATATCTTTTTTAAACTGATGGTGGCTGCCCAATACTACTGCTGATACCCTCTCCTACCTAGTCACCCAATATATGAATTGAATCTCTCTCTCTCCTTTGTCCACCTCATAGCACTAATGCCACCCTCCTCCCCCACTGGCAACCATCTTGAGTCTGTCATTGAGGCTGCTTAATGTATCTTGATTGAAATTCCTCAATGCCTCTTCCCTCCTGATCATGGAGTGTATATATATATATATATATATATATATATATATATATATTTTTAAACATGCAGTGGATGTCTAATCCCTCCACAGGTACCACTCATGGCTGGTCACCTGATATATGAATTTGTCAACCCACCCTGTAGCACCCACACCGCTCCTCCTGGCCAGCATCTAACTGGGGCCCCTTATTGTGGCTCCTCAGTTCCCTTTGATGCACTCCTCTGCCTGCAATAAAGAAAAAAGAAGTGAAAAAGAAACACACTAAGTCCAACAATGCAGTGAACTTAGTTATTTTCCACTTTTTTTTCTTTTGACCATAACTTAGCCATCTTTTGCCATATGGCTCCCAAATTTTCAGGGAAACAAAGTTGCCACCCCATCTCACGATTATATAAAAAGTACCTACAAAATGTGTTTCTGGAGGCACCCAAAACACATTTTGGGTTGGATTTATGAGGTGCTGCATATGTGGCAATGAGTAGAGGTGGGAACTTACTTGGCCACCCTGAAAATGTGGGTCAAAAATGGTAAGAAATGGCCATGTTATAGCCAAAAGAAAAAAAATTTAAAGGAAGCTAATTCCAGCACATTGTTAGACTTACTGTAGTTTATTTTCCAGTGATTTTTTCTTTTACTCATAGTGTTGCCATTTATTCACATTTTGGTCCTATATTTTCTGGATGGGCAAGTTGCCATCCCACCTCAAGACCATCTCTAAGAAAGGAATCATATCTTAGAAAGTAGATGGTATTGGGCTATACTGGACCACTTAGGGGCATAATGAGGCCCGACACCGCAGGTGGAGGGTGTTATTGCCCCTTGAAAGTCTGGTATTGCCCAATACCGCATACCCTAGAGGGTGTTATTATGCTGACAACATGGGCTTTGGGCTGTATTTTAGGAGGAAAAATTAACATTAAAAAAATCTTTTTAAATAGTTAATTTAAATTAATAACAATATGTTCTGCAAAGTATCATTGGCGGTAGATGATGCTGTTTTGTTTTGTGCTATGCCACTGTTTTATATACTGTGCACTCTGTTCTCAAACTGTTTTTTTTTACTCTGTTCTCAACCTGTTTGTTTTTTTTTTTATAATAAAATGAGTGGTCATACAGATGATTTGCCGCCTCCTGTTTAATTGTTTTAGTAGGCTGCTGTGGTTGGTCGAGTGATGGAAGAGCGAGCTTGATACTGCAGCGCAGGGTCCAGTGTAAGACCACCAGTAGTTTGTTTATTTTTTTCTCCTGCAGTTGGAGATACACTCCAGCTTGCAGCAGTCATTTGGGACAGTGACTGGAGGTTGAATCACGAGTAGTGATCACAGATAGCTGTGCACTGTGCTAGCACTACAAAATTTACATTAAAAAAATAATTGTTCTATTTCTTCTATATGTTGGTGCCAGTTATAGAGAGTTCAGTTATGTAGGGCGACTGACTCGCTCACTCCTCTCTCTCTTACTGAGCAGAAAAAATGGAGGCTGGTAAACTTTAAAATCCAAACTGTCATAGTGATGCTAGTTTGGTAGTAAGGAGGCTGGACTGGCACTTATTATTTCCTGATCTCTGTTGGTACTTAATGTACCACTTTGTCATGGTTCTTAGTCAATCAGAGAGCAGGAAATAATAGCCCCATTTCTTAAATTGGTAGAAATCTCCATGGATAAAGATCTTCTCCATATCATAAGTGAGCTCTACATGGGAAACTGGTGCAGGGTAAGATACACTAGGCAGGGAAACGTAACTAACAAAATCTGGATTAATTCAGGAGTAAAACAAGGATGCATCCTTTCAACCACATCCTTTGATATTTACATCAATGATGTGATTTTAGCTCTTGATAATCATAACTATGGCTATCCCAAAATAGGATCTCATTCTTGTCCTATTTTGCCCTAGCTAATGATCTTGTTCTGATTACCTTAACACAAAAAGCATTACAGAATCAACACCATATTTTGTTTGATCATTGCTCTGCACATGATGTAATTGTTAACCAGAATCAAAGTAAAATCATGGTTGTCAATGCTAAAAATAATTCCAAAAAAAATCAAGAAAATGGTATATTAATGGGAATAAATTAGGACTTACTACTGACTCACATCTAAAGCGGGTACCCAGACTAATCTAGTCCAGAAAAAAGCCATCAGCCCAGTGGAGGGGTTCTTCACATTAATAGCAGATTTGGGGTAACACCACAGAAGCCAATTTAAGAGCCTGCAATGCTAAAAACCATGGCACAAGCATCATATAGACCCAAGATCCGGCCCTATGATCTCATAGCTACTTTTTCTTCATACACAGAAGTACATATATGTGACTGCAGTGCGTGAGAACTTCTTATACAGTGTAGAGGTTTTTAAGCACTGCATCTTTGGCATCATTCTGCATTCTAAATACCTTTTTTCCTTCTCTCAAACTGCAGCTAATTTAAATCAGGCATCAGCACCAAGCACTGTCAATGCAAAGACACAGTGATCATAAACAGGGCTAAAATCTGTGCTCTATAAAATAAATAAAATTCATTCCAACTGCTTAAATCATTTGCTTTGTCTAATGAAAAATAATTAAATAAAATCAGTCCAAAACATGAGCTGTCTGTTTGGCTGCTACTTTCTGGTTAAACTACTAAGCAGTGGTAGAGTTGGTTATTGGTAGCACAACTCGTCAATAGAAAGGCAAGTCCAGTGTCACTGACAGTTGTATCAGCCAATAACAATATGGGGGCGGGGGTTAAAGATCAGAATGTCAAGGCAAAGATTTCTGAGATAATTCAAGGTGTAACTTCATTTTATGATGCTAGTGCTGATCATTTTTATTTAATTCAAATGTTTCAACCTATAAAAAACAGTCAGGGGTTGAATGGACTCTGCAACAGAAAAGTAAGTGTAAACATCTTCATTTAAGGTCAGCTGCATTTTTTTTGCATTGACGTTTCTGATCTGAACTGCTGCAGAGTCCAGCGTAAATATAATTGTGATTCTCTGATGATGCCATCTTAATTCTGCTGCTCATATATATTGTATCAGTGAGCAATATAACAAGGTTGTCTGTAGGATGAAAACGAAAAGCTTAATAAAGCCTAACTGGTGTTCCCAAGATGTCCCTTAGCTAACCAAGAGTGACTTCTTGAGACATTTTGCATTCTAGAACTGCACAGCTTCACTTCGCTGTTTTCGAACACAAAGATGTCTCGAGACGACACTCTTGTTCAGCCAAGAGACATCCCTGGAGCACCATTTCCCTACAGTATATTAGACAAATCCATTGACTCGTTACATAAAAAACTATTAAGACTGCTGTGTTCTAGACCAGGCTTTAGTGCAAGGACAGAGGTTGGCCAAACCTCCATTAAAGCCCTTGCAACCTGGCTGTCGCTTAATTTTTTGGCTTTCTTTACGATGTCATCAAGGCTCAGCTCAGCTCTCTCTAAAGGAAAAGGTTGAAATGCATGTAAAAAAAGTGTAGCTTGCCCTGGATAACCACACAGATGCACACAGATACACAGAAGGTGATGGCAGATAAGGACTGTGTGGCCCACCTACAGTAGTCTGCCTCTTTTCCCTACCTACTGCATTACAGCAGACCCTAGTTGATCTGTGGCTTACCCTCTCTTCTCTGTTGCTAGAGTACTCATATGTCTATCCCATGCATGCTTGAATTCCCCTACTGTTTTGGCCCCCACTGCCTTTTGTAGGGAGGCTATTCCAAGCATCCACTACTCTTTCTGTGAAAAAGTACTTCCTCACGTTGCCCCAGAGCCTACCCCCCCAGTCTCATATCATGCTCCCTTGTTCTTGTATACCTTCTTTTCTGAGAGATGCTACCCTCCTGTACCTTGTTTATACCTCTGATGTACTTGGTTCCATGTCATTAAGTTGACTGCCAATGGGCAACCCGCAGAAAGACACAGCATAGCGGCGAGATCAGGGAGGACTGGGTGGCAAATACCACACACATCAAAACAGTGAACAGCCAGAATTAAAATAAAAATGCCACCACAGGGGCACAGGGGAACAATAGGATGCAACAACAGAGTAACAGCAAAGCAGAGGCATGAACGGGAACACTGGTGCAAGTGCTCCACTGACATTGCAGCAACTGTAGATGACCCCTGCACAGAGCACCGCAAGGCGCAGTGGCTGAACACAGACCAGGTGGAAGCATGGAAAATGGCCAGCCACAGGACAGTGCGGGTGGGGGTGGAGGAGTGAGGGACCCCTGTGGGAAGTCCTGCTAGACCAGTGGCAGAATGAAAAGACAGTATTGGGACACACAAGGGATGTGTGAGCAGACAGAAGTGGCACAGTGCTGGAGGAGGGGGATGCAGAACAGCAGGTATGGGAAGCTGTAGGTGCTTGTGAACAGCAAACCATCACAAGACATCAGTGACCACCATGGGTGTGGGTGTGTGCAGGGGGGCATGACCAGTGCTGAGGGGAGAGCCAGCAGCAGGGAAGGGCAGTGGACATTGGTGGCAGGAACATGACATGGGGCAGAGGCACGGCAGCAACACAGCGGGATGCCCAATGGTTTTAGGGGGGTCCTGGACACAGACATGAGCAGTAAGACATGGGGCAGTGGCACAGCAGCAACAGAGCGGGATGCCCGATGGTGTTGGGGGGGGTCCCGGACACAAGCATCAGCAGCAAAATGGGATAGAGGCACGACAGCAAAAGAGCTGGATGCCTGAGGGGATCTGGCACTGTGCATGACACAGACTGATGGGGGGTGGGGCCAAGCATGGCTGACATGGGATTGGGGGTCCTGGCATGGATGGCTCATGATGGGGGCGGGTGGGAAGGTACTGGCAGGTGAGTGCGGGGAGGGTGGGCCTGCAACTAAGATGCGGACTGCAGAGTGATGGCAGTAGTACAGGTGTGACAGCACAGGTCCTGGCGCACCACACTACACCGGTAGTTGAAAATTGTACACCAGACCCCTGAGGTACTTGGTGTGCTGTGCACACTGTATGCAGCCATTATTGCCTTGATGTGCTTTATCAGGTCACTGTGCCTCTTCTTCTTGGTGCCTCCATCTGACCCTGACACAAGCTGCTCCATGCACAATTCAGTGAGCCTCTGCTCCTCCCTGAGGCAGTCCAGGAAGTGCCATATGCTTGGATGGCTGGCACCGAGATGGGTATCGAATCCCCGGTGCCAGCTTTCAACCACATTGTTGGTTCTCACCAGTCCTGCACATGTCAGTTCATACATATTCCAGGAGGATATCTGGAACTGTGGCTGTCGCCTCGCTGTCCTCCCGACGGGACCCCTGACCCATGTCTCCTCCACGTAGTCAAGGATGAGATGGAGGAGCTCCTTGTTGGCACGATAGAAGGGCATGTCAAGGAGCTCACCATACATGGCAGTGATGATACCAACAGGGACAAATGCCAGGGTGAGGAGCATGCATATCTTCAATGCGAACTCCTCATCCCTGGCATATTGGGCATGCACCTCAGGGGCATGCTGCACATGATGCCACATTGACTAACAGAAGTGAAAGAAGCAGCCACACACAGCTGTCCCCTCGAACACCGATGTGAATACCCACCATGCGGTATCAAAATCCAGAAGAGCTGTCCGTGGTTGTGCATCATCAAGTAGCCAGCAGACCTCGATAAACAACAGGGTGTATGACTGTTCAGTGCATGTACACATGAGGACATATATGGCTGGCACAATGACCTCAGACCACATGCCATGGATTGTGTATAACTGTCCGAAGAATGGTAGTGTGGCATGGAATGTGCCATCCAGGAACCAGTCCTTACACCCAGACAGGAATAGCAGCACGTGTTGTGTTGCAAATATGAGTATGCAGTCCCCGGATGGGCCGCTATCATATTGCAGGAACCTGTCACCTGCACCCGTGACCATATAATTCTTCAGGATGGTTAGTACAGTGACACTGGCGGGCATTGCTGGGCAGCCTCTCACCACCTGCCACACACACTGGATGGTCCACCAAAGCAGTGGTAGTGCTGACAGGTTGCCAGCAATTGCATCCATAACACCCGAGGTGCACCACACTACCACCTATGATGTACTAGCCAGACTGGTGCATGCCCATTCCTGTACATCTTCCAGCACACCACAGACACCAACCTTACCCGCATCTGACACATGGTTATGCGGGTGGCCAGTGTACACAACGTGGTCTGCCATGGTGTGCACCCTTGCAGGACAGCTGTATTTATGGCCCTGCATGCACCTTCAATACACCTTAGCATGAAGCTCCTTGTCTCTGCGGTAGATGATAGGCAAGGAGGGGTCTCCCTTTCTGGCTGGTGAGGAAAGTCAAGTCTTCCATCTTACACTTGCCATCTTTGAGGGATGGCTGCACTTCCTGGTTCAGGCCCTTTTAAATGGGGAGCTGTGCGGTCATGTGCTCCCACTGCTGTGCATGCATGCATGGAGGGACATGCCCCCCTGTCTCCAATGTGTACAAAAGAGTGAGGGATGGGGCCTTGGGCCTGTAATGTTGCAGATGCTCACATGCATTGTGCCGGTGGGGGTGTGTGCCATCCAGTTTTTAGCAGCTTGTGCAGTGGACATGTGGAGGAGCATCGGTGTTCTGGGAGGAGCACGGATATGTCTGCAGGTACACTGGAGTACCTACGCTTTTGGAGGGCAGCGTGTCTGCATGGTGTGTGCAACAGCCTGTGCTGCTGGAGGGTCTGCTGATGAGTGGTGAATGCTTGTGTTGTGGCTTAGCTACTCTGGTTTACTGTGCTTGATTGTGGGGTTCAGGCCATGTGGCTGCCAATGGGTTTTGATCCCACAGCACACATGCCCCTGCACCCAGCACCGGCGGTCTTGCATGTCATGCCACGAGGTCGACATGCAGGTTGCTTGAATGCTGGCATCCTTGTACTGTTCATGCTTGTGTTCTTAGTGAGTGGGGGGCTGGGTGGGTGTGTGTTCCAGTGGGCAATTGGTGGAGTTCAGTTGGCAGCAGGAGGTGTGTTGTCTGCGTGGACACATGAGAGTTACAATTTACCTGTGTCGCCCTAATGCCAGTCACCCAAATGGCACAGTCACCCTAATGCCAGTCACCAGTAAGTACCTGCTGGTACTGTCTGTGGTGTGCTACATACTGGTCACCCTGCTGCCATATCACCATGATGTGGGTGGCTCACTCACTACAGATTGGCTCTTTTTGGGTGCTCGCTGTTGTGATGGCTGCTGATGTTATGGCACTCTTTTCCTATTTGCCCTTCAGCAGTAGCCGACATCACCGGATACCATGTACTTAAATGTCTCTATCACATCCCCATCTCTCTCTTCCGGGGAATACATATTGAGGTCCTCTAGTCTTCCCTCATATGACTTTTGATGCAATCCTTGCACCATTTTTATTGCCCTTCTCTGGACTGCCTCTATTTTGTCTATGTCGTTCCCTGGATGCGGCCTCCAGAAATGGACACAGTACTCCAGATGAGGTCTCACTAGTGATCTGTACAGTGGCACAACCACCTCATTTTTAGGGCTGCAGTGGACACAGCCCTGCAGTCCTTTTATGATCAATTAGAAAAAGGACTCCACATTCTTTCCCAATGAACAACATGTTAGACTTGCGTCACAGTCGTCTCCTCATCCATGAAGCAGTCTGCCCACGTTGCCCCTATCGGCACAGCACTGCACTTTTTTACAGTGTTGGAGGTCAAATACTCTCATTTTCTCTTTTTAATTGGGGCCCTCAAAAGACAGATCCAAAAACTGACTTGCACAGGTCTTAATTATGCGGCTTGATTTCAGACAGGGATGGGTTCACCTTGTGCTGCAGGAAGCTTTCTTTCTTTCTCTCTCTCTCTCTCTTTCTCTCTCATTTGTGCCCATCAGTTCTCATTCCCTTGAGAAGTTAGCATGTCTACTAGTTTTCATAAATAGAAGATGGCAACCAGACTGGATCACCAAGCTCCTGGCAATCAAACCATGCGGTACACAAACGTCCGTGCTAAGGTTTCACAGGCACAAACGAAGAACCACAAAAGAACCATGCTGGTTATTTCAGTTATAAAACATGTATTTATTAACAGGTCCACAAATGCTGCACTCTCCCAAATGCCTGCACTCTTCCAAAAAAGAGAGAGTGCAGCATTTTTGGACCCGTTAATAAATACATGTTTTTTAACTGAAGAAACCAGTGTGGTTCTTTGTGCCTGTGAAACCTTAGCACGGACTTTTGTGTACTGCATGTCTACTAGTTACAAGTCTGAGGTGACTTCAGTGAAAGAAAGAAGAAAATCAAAGAGGAGATCATAAGACTCAACAGGGAGGAAGGTGAGTGTAAAGAGGGAGACCTGGAATAGGCTGAAATACTGAATAAATACTTCTGTTCAGTATTCACTGTGGAGGAGGAGGGAGAGGGACCACAGTTGGGCAAAAGATTAAGAGGAGAGGGGGGAGGTGGACACCAGTCAATTCACAGAAGAGAGAGTCCTGGAAGAGCTAACAAAACTGAACAAAGCTATGGGGCCAGACAGCATACACCCAAGGATTTTAAGGGAGCTGCAAAAAGAAGATAGCAGCACCTCAGGCAGCCTTGTTCACAGAGTCACTCAACACAGGAGTGGTTCCAGAGGACTGGAAGAGGGCACATGTAGTCTCTCTGCACAAATGTTGTAGTAGGGAGGAGGCGAAGAACTATAGTCCAGTCAGTCTCACCGCAGTTGTGGGTAAGATCATGGAGGCACTGCTTAAGGAAAGAATAGTGGCACATCTGGAGTTCAATGGTGCCCAGGATCCAAGGCAACATGGGTTCAAAGTGGGAAGGTCATGTTAGACAAACCTGATAGATTTTTTTTAACTGGATGATGAAGGAGGTGAATCGGGGGTGAGGGGTTGGTGGCCATTACCTTCCTTGATTTCATTAAGGCCTTTGACACTGTCCCACATAAAAGGCTGGTTAACAAGTTGGGTAGTCAGGGAATGGGCCACATAGTGGTAAACTGGATAAAGAACTGGCTAATGGACAGGAGGCAGAGAGTGGCGGTAAATGGGATCCAGTCCAGAGAGAGAGGGATGACCAGCAGGGTACCATAGGGATCAGTCCTTGGGCCGGTCCTGTTCAATGTCTTCATTAGTGACATTGAAGAAGGGCTGGAGGGAAAGGTCTGCCTGTTTGCAGATGACACCAAGATCTGCAACAGGGTGGATACTCCAATTGGGGTGGAGAAAATGAGGAGGGACCTAGGGAAGCTTGAAAAATGGTCTGAGGAGTGGCGACTGAGATTCAGTTCAAAGAAGTGCAAAATAATGCACTTGGGACATAAGAACCTGGAAAGAGCTACAGGATAGGGGTGGCGTTACTGGCAGTCACCAAGGAATCAGACTTCCTTCTTGTCCCTCACTCTCGGACTGCTCAATACCAATGATCCATTTGGTACAGAGCCCTCTGTGGTTTAATAATCTAAGCAACCAACTTACCATGTTACCTAGTCTTACCAATTTCAAACAAATGCTTGGGCAGCATCTCCTAACTGAAAGCACCTGTGATTTTAACACCTAATTTCCCACCTTGCGTACCCCTCCCACTATTATCTCTTGCTGATGCACTTGCCAGGCTTCCTGGTCACCACCCTGTCTTGACATAACTATCCCTTTTCTCCTCCTGTCATTTCCACCCTTACCCCACCCCCTCCTTGCTCCTCTCCACTGATCCCTCTTCTATGCACTTGCCAGGCCTCCTAGTCACCACCTCTCTTATCTTGCTATCACTTTTCCCCCCTCTGCTTACCTCCTTCCTTACCCCCTCTCCCACCTTCACTCCCCCATCTCTCACTATATTTTCGTATATTGTCTAAATACTACACTTCTCTCTCTTTACCTCTCTGATCTAATACTGCTCCCACCCACCCTACCTCCTGCCCTTCTCACTTTTAATGAGCATTGTTTTCTACTATTTTTTTTTTTTTTGAAATTTCTTTTTCTCCCCACCTACGTCCCTGCCAGAGCTGCCCCTTCAGCAGTCGCCAATGAAACCCATCCCTGCCACCGACTTACCTGCTGCTTGGGTCCCTCCATCCTACCGTGGATTACCCCCCGGGCAGGGTTCAGGGTGGGGCGTAACACCCCTATACCTTAAATCTTGTCAGGTCCCCGAGACAGTGGCAGTCGGTGGCATATTAGGACTGGACTTGGCGCTCTGTCTACCCAGCTCTGGAGGGTGTTTTTCCCTTTTTCTGTGGGACGCTGCATGCCCGAATGTCGAGGTGCAGATGCTGACACTAGCAATGTCCCTCCCCCTCCTTCCACAAAGGAGCTGCTCCAGAGCTGATTGGCCCTGAACCTTCGCCCCTGACCAATCGTGCCCCAGTGACTTGGCATGCTGTCGTGCCCCCAGCCTCCGCTAGGGGTCAATGATTGCCGACTAGGAAGCCCTCTCTCCCCCCAGAGAAGGTGAGTTGTCATAGGACACTCCAACATTTCTCTCCTGGCCAATCCCCGGCGGCCCGAGTTCGCTCCCGAACCTGGGGCACCGGCATGGTGCGAGGTGTGGCGTCCAGCACCTCAGCCCTCAGCGTCACTAGGCCAGCTGTTTTCTACCATTTGTATTATTGATTTGCTATGTTATGCTGTAACGATTGTGTTTGAACCTCTCTTTGTCTGATTGTAACCCCTCCCTCTGACGTGGAGCCTTTGTAAATGAGCTGCTTTGCACTCTAAGGTATTTGTAATCCGAGATTGAATAAATAAATAAAAAAAATAAAATAAGAAAGAGACTTGGGGATTCTTATTTCAGATGACCTTAAGATGTCCAAGCAGTGCACAAAGGCCACTGGGAGGGTCGGTGGCACGCTGGGGTGCATAGGCTGAGATATCACTAGCAGAAGGTGGGAGGTGGTGGTTCTGTTGTACAAAACACTGCTGAGACCTCACCTGGAGTACTGTGTGTAATTCTGGAGGTCACACATTCATAAGAACATTGACAGGGTGGAGGCAGTCCAGAGAAGGGTAACTAAGATGGTACAGGGCTTGCAGCACAAAACCTATGAGGAGAGATTAAGGGACCTAAATATGTACTCGCTGAAGGAAAGGAGGGATGGGGTGACATGATAAAAACATTCAAGTACCTTAAGGGCATAAACAAGGTGCAGGGGGAAGACATCTTCCAGTATAGCAGAAACACAAGAATGAAGGGGCATGATATGAAATTGGAAGGAGGCAGGTTAAGGGGAAATGTAAGAAACTTTTTCTTCACAGAGAGGGTGGTGGACACATGGAACAGTCTGCCACAGGGGGTGGTGGGAACACACACAGTGGAGGGATTTAAACAGGCCTGGGTAAGGCATAAGGGAACTTTAGTGGTGCGAAGGGGTGGTGAACAGCCTGTGATCAGTCAGGGCCACAGGCCGAAAACAAAAATAGGGCTTATGGGCAGATTGGATAGGCATGGCGGTACTTATCTGCCAACAATTTCTATGTTTCTACGAGTGGTTTCTATCAGGGAAACCTCATTTTATTTTTTATTTTAAGGCTTATTCTGCATTTAGTTGCCTTCAAGTCTGTATTTTGGGATGTTAACCAGAGTTCACTGTGGTGTCTCAGTTCTTATTCAGATCTGTTAATTTTCAATACACAACATTCTGTGCACAGACTAAAATAAATATGCTCTCTCACTCTAGTTCTTTTTAACTCAGTTAATTAAGTTGTTGAGCAGGATCTATGCAGTTTGTGTTTGTAAAGCACAGGAAGGTTTGAGCCACCACCTTCAGTAGCAGCAAAAAAGATCTGGACTGCAATCTGCACTCCGCATGTTCAAGCAATTCAAAGACCAATAAGGTTATTTGTTTTGGAGTAGCCTTCTTGGCAAAGTACTCACTCACTATCGTGAACCCTGCTATATGGAAAATTCAGGTATAACCAATGCCTCATGTGGCTTCTGATGTTTCAGCTGTACTCCTTAATTCCTATCCACATCTGACCAACCACAGACTTTCATGCAATATACATGTACTGTATAATCCCAGATGCAATACATGCAGTATAAGAGCTATGATAATCACTTACACACACCCTCTTACTGTATCTCATGTTTGATTCAGTTAATTAGAAAAACTAAAGATGCTGAGTGCAGTCTGCATGTTTGTGTTTTGTAAAGCAGTGAAGGTCTGAGCTGCCAGCAGTGGCAGTTTGCGATATCAAATATAATACATGGTGCTATGGTAAACATTTACATATTCAGTGTATAGACAAAAATACATATGCTCTCTCAGTCTACTGTAGCTCTGTTTAACCCAAGTTGTTGAGCACAGTCTAATTATAATATATGCAGTATAAGAGCTATGGTAATCACGCACACCGTCTTACTGTATCTCATGTTGGTTTCAGTTAATTAAAATTGCT
The DNA here is from genome assembly GCA_016271365.2 of Neoceratodus forsteri. Classification (NCBI taxonomy): domain Eukaryota; kingdom Metazoa; phylum Chordata; order Ceratodontiformes; family Ceratodontidae; genus Neoceratodus; species Neoceratodus forsteri. The sequence continues at coordinate 1,398,592,412 of CM057450.1, forward strand.
AAGGATGTTGAGCGCAGTCTGAGTCTTTGTGGTTTCTACAGCACTGAAGGTCTGAGCTGCCATCAATAGCAGTTTGCAATCTCAGATATAATATATAGGCCCTATGGTAAACATTTACACATTCTGTGCATAGACAGAAATACATACGCTCTCTCACTCTAGCTCTGTTTAACTCAATTAAGATATTAAGCACAGGCTGTGCAGTTTGTGTTTGTAAAGCACTAAAAGGTTTGAGCTGCTGCCCTCGGTAGCAGCAAAAGAGGTATAGACTGCAATTCAGAGAGGGGGTATATTTACCAGTATAAAATTTTCTTTTTTTAATATTGCACAGTACTTCACAATATTCTGTGTTACAGATGCCAACTTATTTAAAATAGTGGAGTACAGTGGGGTGAGGGTTAGGTAGGTCTGACATTTTGAGAACCAGTGTCCTAGCAGTCATAATAGTTGAATTCCCAAACAACATGTACAGTACAGTAGGTCAGGAGAAATGTACAGTGCAGTATTTTTGTTAACTTACCACCAATTCTGTACATTATTCCTTATTTATTTAGGTGTTTCATTATTCTATTTCATGCATATGCAGTGTGTTTGAAGTGTGTGGGTGAGATGGGTGCTAGCCCATACTAATGAAGACAAGTGCCCCTCGATATAATGAATAGGGGGCTATAACAAATACAGGTTATGGCTCCCATTTCATTCACGACAGTGAAGGACTACCGTATGACATTTTTAGAGGGGGTTTTGTTTGCCAGTGTAATGTTTTACTACACAATATTCTGTGTTACAGATGCTGGCTTTTAAAAAACAGTGGAGTACTGGGGTGGGGGATACTGACATTCTGAAAATCAGTGTCCTAGTGGTTGTAGCAGCTGTATTCCCAAAAAATAAATACAGTAGGTCAGGAGGAATGTACAGTGCGGTATCTTAGACTTGTTTTACTAGCAGTCATTTAGTGTTCTGGTTAGTAAACATTGCATGTTTTAGGTAGTGTTTGATGTTCACATACCTTTTTTACTTCAGGGGCCAGATATTCAGACTGCGCTGGGCAGGGGTGAAAGCCTGGGTGCAGAGCAACTGGGCTGCACCAGGGCCAGGACCAGGACTAGGTGATACTCAATGGTGATGCACCATGGCTCAGCACCGTTGAATATGGCATGGAGGTCGCACACACTGTGCATGGTGCACTGGCACTGCACCAGTGCAATACACAGAAAGGGAGCACGGGGATGTGCCAGTGCAAGTGCAGTTGTGCTAGGCACATCACCCACGATATTCAGCCGGGGGCATGCAAATGAGGCCATAATATATGCAAGGTGCAAATGGGGCCATTTGCATGTCATTGTGGCCCCATTTGCATGCGATGCACTGGGTCCCGACAAATTGCACCTGGCACCCTGCTGAGCTGCTGCCATCGGGGGTCAACACCCTGGTGGGCTATTGCAGCCCCCCCACTCCTGTACGCCTGATTGTGGGCATCTGTATACAGTACAGTAATACCTTGTGGTGTAGCGGCCCCCCCCATATGCCCGATCCCGGGCCGTTGTAAATGTTCCTGATATACCTGGTGGTCTAGAGGTAACACCCCCATACACCTGATCATGGGCTGTTGTAGAAATAAAGAATTACCTGATGGTCCAGTGGTACCCTCCCCACCCATCCACAGAGGTCCCCGGCCAACCAGCACCCCCCCTGTCATCGGCGGGCGGCAGCACCCCTCCTGCATACCACCCGGCCACCCACCGAATGACAGCGTACAGTATGATCTGTATGACTATTGGTCCACAGTGTGGACCAATGTGCATGCAGACCATACTGTACTACACAGGACTGTATATGTGAGCACACACCAGAGAGTGTTTGGCTGGGCTGCAAAAGAAAAACCATGCAACCCTGCTGAGGCAAAGCAGTGGTTCCTATTTCTAAGTTTATTTCTTTCTTATTCTCAACTGAGTTTTACTTTCTTGATTTTCTTGAGTTCTGTACATATATCCTTCTGATTGCTGAAGATGGAATAAATTGATGAATGCCTTCGGGCGTTTGTTATGCCCTAAATATTGACTCTGCCTAGTTGTGTTACTCAGAAATCCTAAACCCACCACAGTTGGTGTTAGAAGTGGGATACTGGCTGAGTGTCTGAGGGATACCAGAGAGAACTCAGTCAAAGGTGCCAGACCTGGTACCAAAGAGGGTAATGGCAGAAAGTGCATGGCGCCAGAGATGAGGACCATGGAAAACATTGGTGGCTTGTGCGAAGCACCAAGGAAGGAGTACGGAGATCAAGTGGACGAGCTGATGCAGTTGATAAACTGGCTCAGCGGAAGTTGGCTCGAAGTGGACCAGTGTCGGCGGGAGGCTGAGTACTGGTACAAGGTGTTGCTGGAAAGTTCCCGATCAGAGGAATTGGTGAAGGCTGCAGATGACCAGAAAACATAGGACCTAGAAGAGGAGGCCCCCTGACTGAATCTTTGTTGCCAATGTTGCCAATTTTTGATGGCTGTTACTTGGTGGAAGGTGAGACACAAGTGGAGAAGTCCCCAGGTAAGACTGTCTCTGGACTTGTGCCTCCTGGGGTGAAGAAGCCAAGCAACTGTGAAGACGCTGATAAGGCTGAAGGGACAATTAATTGTTGTGAACCTCCATCATAAAACCTGAGTGTGTTTTTGAGCATGATTGAGAACAGTTACAGGGGAGGGATCCTGAAGTTGACAATTTAGGGGAATACATTAAGGTGCAGGATGGGAGACCAGTTAACGGTGGGGTAGGAGATAGGCTCTGGTGGTATGAAATGAGACAGGGAGTGCTCTACCACATGAGGCCTAACTCCAGGGCAAAAAAAGTGGATTCCACAGTTGTGGTGTCTGTAGTCCTTAGGGAAAGGATACTGGACATGGCAAGTGGCAGTACAAAGAAATCTTTAGACCAAGGTGAGGTCTTATCCCAACTAACCCCCTGTTGTTACTGGCCTGGGTTATATAGACAGGTGGCTGAATACCTCAGGGATGATACTGGATACAGTCAGAGGGATGCACCAAAAAGATATAGGGGATGAGGTGCTCGATGGGTAGAAGGCTGACATAAGTGGCACCCTTGGAAGTGTGAGATACTCACCTGTGGAGCAACCAGAGCTAGATGGTAGCCCTTGATGCACTGGGTTAAATGAAATGTTTAAATATCTGTGTTGCAATAACAATGACTGTTTAAGTGTGATGTATATGCCCAGGAAATATGTTATAACGTGAGCATATTAACAGCTAGAAGGTAGCATAAAACTGCTGAGAATTATTTGCAGATAAGTACTGCAGATGATACACTAGGAAGGTAATTATACAGTGTCTCAGGGTCATGTAATGTAAAGAGCAGAATGAATCTGATTTGCAAAAATACGTATAGAAAGTATTTTCAGTTAAGGGACCCTGAGATGGAGCTTATGGAGAGGGTGGGCCATAGCTCCATCCACTTTCCAGGAAAGAGAAGGTGGATACTTCCTGCCACAAAGATATGGGCCATCTGTTCTCTTCTAAAAACACTGCTGTTGAACAGTTATTTTCTTCTCTGTCTTCCAAAAGTCTGGCTGGTTGGCCACCTTCAGGTGACTTTGTCTCTCTCTTTAAATCTATTTTCTTACTGTTTGATCTGTTTTATCTTTCTTCTTCTTCTGGTCCAAAATAAGCATAATCCAGCATGTAGCTCTGAAAGTATACCTAAAGGTGCTTTAAATGAAAATGGATGCTTAAATGCAACATGGGGATGTGAATCCTAGAGAGGATGTTTCTGGGCCACATTGGCTGGTATCAGTGATTGTTATGTAGGGATAGCATCTGTTACTTAGATGTATACTAGAGTATCAAGATGTTAATTGCCCCAGAGTAAATGTTATTTCAGAATTGTTATGTATGGATGTTTAGTACTTTACATTCTGATTGAAGGGACCCTGGGGTGGAGCTCTATGGTGAGGGAGGGTCAGAGCTCCACCATACCCTCTTGGGTTAATAAGACTGTAAGGTAAGGCAGTATTGGACAACCAGTAGATGGTTACCCTCTTAGGTGGGGAGGAATGTGACAGGGTGGCCCCTGTCATGGATGGGTGCCCTGGTCTAGCCTCAAACCCCCCATTTGTATTTGGGCAGCTTTAAAATAAAGGAAATATAAAAATGAGATTCTGCAGCCCCAGATATGTTGTGATTGGGGCTGCCTGAAGAAATAAAGCTTACTTGGACAAAAAGAGCCAAATAAAAAGCCCCTACATGATAAAGCATGGGAAAATATGGAAACTCCCCATTGTGTAATATCCCAGCAAATGGGAATCCCCCCAAAAAAGGTGATGTAATCCCTATGGTATAAATAGGGCTCAGCAGTAGAGGAATGGGAGAGAGGGAGTCAGTCTTGAACTGACGGAGGTAGGAGAAAGACCTTCAAGTGGTGTGAGCACACACCAGAGAGTGCTTGGCTGGGCTGTGACAGAAAAGCCATGTGACCCTATTGAGGCAAAGCATTGGTTCCTATTTCTAAGTTTATTTCTTTCTTATTCTCAACTGAGTTTAACTTTCTTGATTTTCTTGAGTTCTGTACATATATCCTTCTGATTGCTGAAGATGGAATAAATTGATGAATGCCTTTGGGTGTTTGTTATGCACTAAATCTTGACTCTGTCTAATTGTGTTTCTCAGAAATCCTAAACCCACTACAATCGGGGAAAGCAAAGAAGTTCTTGAACAGCTCGGGAGGTACAGAATGCATTAAAGAATAAAAGACGTGAATACAGACCGGTTCAGCATTTATTCAGTATGGGAGACAGAGAAAACCACTGTCATAGAGGGGAAGAGGTGCCAGAGGACACCTTATAATTTACATCAGCAGCATGCCTTCGATGTTACTGACATTGTGCTGCAAGCACTCAATTGACAAGCTGGAAGTGAAAGTGTCTGACTCCTCGGACACTGTCTCGATAAGAAACCCTTTATATTTTTGTTCTGGTCAATGTAACTAGTATTCTGCTAATGATTTCACAAATTATAGAAATATAATTTCTATCTGCAAGCCTTTAGTTGAAATTGCACCTTTTTCTTTGGAAGTATTCCCTCGATATACTGAGTGACGAGGTGTTACAGTGTTCTGACTCACTCGGACACTCACTTCCATTGAAACCATGTTCAGCTAACACACACATTAATTGTTTTAATTTCATTTTCTTTGTTCCCAAATAGCCTCTGTTACATTGGGGGAAACAGTGTTGTCTACCTTTTCAAAACTAGTGCCCAACTAGCAGAAATTCTAGTGCTCACTCAATGATGGCAATGAATGGAAGTCACAACATTAACATCACAATGATGTGTTCCAGCTTCATCAGCACCTCCTGTCTCAGTGGCTTTATTTATTTATTTATTTATTTTTATATCAAGTCTCGGAATTACAACCCTTTGAGTCAGGGACTCATTTGCAAAGGCTCCATGTCATACATTGAATGAAGACAGATACAGAGTAGACTACATTACAGTGAATAAGTACAGAGACAGTAATGGCTAATACATACAAATAGCAATACCAATGCTGTGAAACAGCAAATCATATATGATGGCTCATCAGTGACTGAGGTCGGTGAAGAGTCTGTAAAATAGAAAACAAAAAAGTTGATCTCAAAACTTTTTTTTTTGTTACAGTGCCCTCCCCTAACACTGAGAGAGATAGAGAGAGAGAGAGAGAGAGAGAGAGATCACAAGAATGTCAGAGTTCTTTTATGATGTCTCCTACTGAGAGCCACAGACAGGTGAAACGTTGAAGATTGGAGGTGGGGGTGGGTTGGCTTTGGGAATTACAAATCTGTCTGTGTTTGCTTGCTTGCATTTGCTACAGTAAAAAAAAAACAGCAGTTCTGAAACCCCGATGAAGCAGTGTGGAAGAAGGAAGTGAGAAGATAAGAGAGGCATTGTATCAGTGAAGGAAAGAGAGTTAAATGCAAAAAAAAAATGGATAAGGGGTGCAATTTCAAATAAAGGCATGCAGATAGAAACATTTAAAAGGGGGTTTCATATTGTTATCTTTCATTTAAGCAGAGTAGAATACTGGTTGCATTGACCAGAACAAAAATAAGAAGTGTTTCTTATTTAGACAGTGTCTGAAAGAGTAAAATGGAAACATGAGCACCCACTGCTGCTGCAGAAAGTTTTGGGGCTGCAACAAAATCCACCTGCTACTGCTCCACTGTGTGAACGAGCTTAGGACAGAGATAGGTAGTTGACTGCTACCACCCAGCCCTCCCATCTTCCAACTTTCGTTTATATTTGGTCTCTAAATTCATTCATGATCGGGGAAAGCAAAGAGGTTCCTGCACAGCTCAGGAGAAACAGGATGCATTAAAGAATAAAAGATGTGAATACAGACCAGTTCAGCATTTATTCATTATAGGAGACAGAGAAAACCACTGTAACAGAGGGGAAGAGGTACCAGAGGACACCTTATAATTTGCACCAGCAGCATGCCTTTGATGTTACTGACATTGTGCTCCAAGAGCTCAATTGACAAGCTGGAAGTGAAAGTGTCTGACTCCTCAGACACTGTCTCGATAAGAAACCCTTCTTATTTTTGTTCCGGTCAATGCGACTAGTATTCTGCTTATGATTACACGAATGATAGAAATATAATTTCTATCTGCATGCATTTAGTTGAAATTGCATCTTTTTCTTTGCAAGGTGCTTCCTTGGTATACTGAATGACAAGGTGTTAGTGTCTGACTCGTTCAGACTCACTTCCATTGAAACCATGCTCAGTATACAAACACATTGGTCGTTTTAATTTCATTTTCTTTGTTCCCAAATAGCCTCTGTTACATTTGGGGAAACAGTGTTGTCTACCTTTTCAAAACTAGTGCGCAACTAGCAGATGTACTAGTGCTCACTGAATGATGGAAATGGATGCCAGTCGCAACATTAACATAACACTGATGTGCTCCAGATTCATCAGCACATCCTGTCTCAGTGGCTCATCAGTGACTGGGGTCAGTGAAGAACCTGGAAAAAAGAGAACAACAAAGTTGATCCCAACCCAATGTTTTTTTCTATAGTGTCCTCCCCTAACAATGAGAGAATGAGAGAGAAAGAGAGAGAGAGAGAGAGAGAGAACAAAAGAATAATGGAGTCGTTTTACAATCTCTCCCACCAAGAGTCAGAGACAGATAGGTGAAGGTGGGGGATCTTAGGTGAGGGTGGTGGGCTTTGGGAGTTACATGCAGTATCTGTCTGTGTTTGCTTGCTTGTATTTGCTACTGTAAAAAAAAAACAGCAGCTCCAAAACTCTGATGAAGCAGTATAGAGGGAGGGAGTGAGAAGAGAGGAGAGGTGCTGTATAAGTGAAGGAAAGAGAGTTAATACAAAAAAATGAATCCATGTTGAGTGCAGCTGCTGGTTGTGAGACACAGTGCTCTGGTTGGTGCCTCCCACTACCCCTCCACTTCCTGCTTGGCAGATTTTCTCTGTCTGTCTGTCTCTCTCCTAGTTTCTACTGTTATTTATGCCAAGGCAGGCAGAGGAGTTGGGAGAAGAGTCACCCATCCCAGCTGACTACACAGTCGATCTTGACCCTGTTTTTTTTCTATAGTGCCCTCCCCTAATACTGATTGAGAGAAAGTGAGAAAAATCACAAGAATGACAGAGCTGTTTTATGATCTCTTCAACTGAGAGCCAGAGAGACAGGTAGGTGGAGGATCGGAGGTGAGAGTGGGTTGGCTTTGAGCTTAACATATATGTCTGTATTTGCTTGCTTGTATGTGCTACTGTTAAAAACAATTAAAAAATCAGTTCTGAAGCCCTGATGAAGCAGTGGGGAGGGAGAGAGTGAGAAGAGAGGACAGATGCTGTATCAGTGAAGGAAAGAGAGTTCAATACAAACAATTTGGATCCATGTTGAGTGCTCATTATTGTAGCAGCTGCTGGTTGAGAGACATGGTGCTCTGGTTGGTACCTCTGGCTGTCCTTTAGCTTTCTACTTGGCAGATTCTCTCTCTGTCTGTCTTTCCTAGTTTCTGCTGTTATTTATGTCAAGGCAGGCAGGAGTAGGAAGAAAAGAGCCACCCATCCCAGCTGATTACACAGATGATCCCGACCCCATTTTTTTAGGACTGCAGTGAGCATAACCCTGCAGACCTCTTGCTATCAAAAAAGCAGTCAGCGCATTACTTCCAACCGAACAACATGTTGGAGTTGTAACACAGTCCCCTCTACGTCTGTGAAGCACTCTGCTCACTATCTCCATTGGCAGTCACACTGCACTATTTTTTTAATCTGTCAGCAGTCATATCGGAACACGGCACACTCCACCATGTCCAAAATAGCCACAAAACTGTATTTTGCATACGCGACTACTAGCATATGCTAAGTACAGTGTGGCGGCCATCTTGGTCATGGCAGACTGTGCTGTGTTCTACCATGATGGCCGATTTCTTTTCTTTTTTAATTATTCATATCCCCCCACCTGACCCTCCCTTTCAGCACCCACCACTCCACACTCTCTGCAGAAACATAACAATGACACTGAGGGTAGTCCAATCCCCCAGTGTCATGATCATGTTCAGTCATGACCTTTTTTTTGTTTTTTTATACATGTTCCCCCCCACTCTACCCTCCCTCCCTTCTTCTCAGCACCCATCACCCCACACCTCCCACCTAGAAACATAACAATGACACTGGGGCTGCCCCATCCTCCAGAGTCATGGTCAGGAATCCTCTGTCATGATTTTGTTTTAACCTGTAAAATGAAAAACACACATTAATGTCTTTTATGGCCATTCTTGACCATCCACCAGACCCTCCCACTCAGCATCCACCACCCCGCACCCCCCAAGCCCTTACTTACCCATTGGGGGTCCAACACTGTAATTCTCTCTGAACCACAGACAAGTCTTCTCTTTTCAAAGTCAGACCATGAACTGAAAAAACAGGTATGTGGTTCAATGTATTTCAATGGGGTTTTGAACTCAGTAGCATAACTTGGGCATTTTTGCATTTTTTGGCCCAAATTTTCAACATGCCTTTTTGGGACCCTGCCTCATGAACAATTACACTGACATAAGGCAAATCTGTCCCAAAAGGTGATTTTGTGGTCCCTGCATGAAATCCCCTTTCAGGCAGGAGTTGAAAATTTACTCTGCCCTTTGTTCATGAGGTGGTGTCATTTATTTATTTATTAGACTGAATGTGTTATACAGTAGGCAATAAACATAACATACAATAAGAGCTGTACAAAGTGCAATTGATGGTTACCAAGGTTACAGGCAGTAATATTTATAATTGCAGATAGATGACTTTGTTCAAAAGCTGTGTTTGGTTACCCTTATATGGGAGGTGTGACAACTGTAGGATCCAGACAGTAACAGTAACTGTATGCAGTCAATTGGAGGACATTGTCCTAGAAAGCTTTAGGAATAACTCAACTTGACAAGTGGTAAAGCGGCCACTGAGGAGAGGGAGACTAAGAGAAGGCTATGCTGAAAATGTGGTATAAAAATATTTAAAAAACAATAAAGTTATGGGACTAAGTTGAATTTTGTGAATGCAGGCCCGTAACATAGGTCATTTTCAATATGTTTACCCCAAACTTACAACATAGCCATATCTTTACAGCACATCATGAATGTGACAGCTGTCATTTTTCAGATCCTGGCCCCAATTTTTTTTTACATCACAAAAGGTGATTTTGAAGCCCCTGTGCAAAATCACCTTTTGGAAAGGAGTAGAACATATTATCTGCCTTTATTCATGAGGTGGGATCATAAGAAGGCTATGTTGAAAATTTGGTGTAAACATTTTAAAAAACAATAAAGTTATGAGTCTACACTGAATTTTAAGAACTCAGGCTCATAACTTTGATCATTCACATTTTTTCTGCCCTTCTTCATGAGCCAGGGTCATAACAAGGCTATGTTGAAAATTTGTTATAAAAATATTAAAAAACGAATTTTCTGTATTTTTACCCCAAATTTCTCAGCTGCAGCCCTATCGACTGTGGCCAGGATTTGTTTCTGCTAGTGATATCTCTTAGCCTTTCTTAAGAAAACTCCACAGGAAATGGTGAAGGGATGCCAATGCTTTTGGTTTATCAATGGCATGGTTATCTCCTGGGGCTATATTAAACCAGTTACAAACTTACTGATGTTGACAAGCAGACTATTTTTGAGTAACTTTCTTTAAACAGATTTCATTCAGTTTTACCAAGCACAAAAGAGGAAATTGTATTGGAGCAATGGCTGAAATTTACCATCCGCCCTGATATGATGGTGACAATTATCAAGTTTTATTTTGGAACCTTTTCTAATAAAATACTGTAGAAAAGGTACCATCACTAGAATGTTACTTTAGCAGGATTATGTGCATGTAATCTTGGTCAAAAGGAAGATTTGACCAATGCGGTCTTAAATTGCTATTTTTATGTTGGCTTGTGCATGCGTGAAGCAAACATATTGTTAGAGTAGTGGGCTTCAGAGGTGTGTCACTGCAGCTGAGGCTGCAAGAAGTTCAACAGTGACAGACCATTGATCAGTGATGCTGATCATGATGCTATCCTGCTAGGTGATGGATGGAAAGTTCTTGTAGTTGAAAGGATTGAGCCCACCTATCACAGTGTGGCTCAATCCATTCATTTACTAGATGCCGCCTAGCAGCCAACTAAGCAATGTCATTATCAGCTTGACAATCACTGCCAATGTGCCCTCCATGCCAGTATTAGTGACCACTGCCCATCTTGGCTCAGCCTTTCTTGGAATGGGGAATTCACATGAAAAACCCTCCTGGGCTGAGATTCACTCCAAGTGGGAATGTTAATAAATTAAAAAATTAAAGCCCATCCTGGGCTGAGCATCCCCTTCTGAGAACCCCCCCCCCAAGTCTCATATTTATCATTCTCCACCCCACCATTGTGACACTGGGATGCCGACCACCAGCTTTGTTGGCCAAACCTATCCAATCCTAAGCCCCAGTCAGCGCCAACCACTTCACCCCCCCACATCCCTCATTCACCCAAAAAAATTCCAGCACTGAAAATCTACTCTGTAAGAAAAACACATCCTTCTTCTACAAAGCCAACTGGGAACAGGAGAAATATGACAAATGCTGGCAATGTATTTTCAATACATTTCAAACTTTTGCCCATAACTTTGTCATTTATTAATATTTTTTCACCAAATTTTCAACATAGCCTTTTCTGAACAGCACCTCATGAACAAAGTAGATGACATTTTTCAAATGTGGCTGAAAAAATGATTTTTCATTCACTCCACAAAATCACCTTTTGGGGTGGGCTTTGAAAACGTTCACCTACTGGGTTCATGATGTGGGATCAATAGAATGCTATGCTGAAAACCTGGTGAGAAAATCTGGTAAAATGACTAAGTTATGAGTGAACATTGAAATATTTCAACCTTCTCTCATAATATTTTTGGGACTCAACCTCATGAACAAGGAAGGTAAAATATTTCAAATCTGGCCCAAAAGATGATTTTGCAGTCACTCTGCAAAATCACCTTTGTTTCAGGCAGGATTTGACAACTTTCACCTACCAGGTTTATGAAGTGGAGTCATAAAAAGACTAGGTTGAAAATGTGTGTTCAAAATCTTAAAATAAAAAAACTATGAAGATAAGTTAAAATTGTTCAACGTTCACTCACAACTTTAGTAATTTTATCACACCACCTCGTTAATGTGACAGGTGTCATTTTTCAAATCCTGCCTAAACAGTGAGTTTGCACTTGTAGCACAAAATGACGTTTTAGTCTGTATTTTATAAATGACACCTGCCATGTCCAGAAAGTGGGGTTCATAAAAAGACTATGTTAAAATCTGGGGTTATCATGTTAAGAAACATTGTGTGCAGGGCCAGCCATTGGCCCAGTGGGTAGCATGTTGTGTTCCCATTCTAGTGACTCAAGTTTGGGGGTGAGCTTGGGAAGTCAGCTGGGCAGCATCACGATGGGGGCAAGCACTCTCATGCATCACTGATCTGAGTCTGGGAAGGTACTGTGCAGTATTCTCTCACACAGGGAACATCTTCTGATGGGTGGGCAAGCCTTCCCTTACAAAGGGTTGCAGTCTGTGTCATGAACTACTTTTTTAACTACTCATGTCATTAAACATGACCACCACTCACAATTTCTAAACAACTCTTCATTTGAGCTTACCTGTTCAATGTACATGCTAGATTCATACTCTGGATGCAGTAGGATGATGTTGTCACATATTTTTAATCATACATATCACAGCAATATACCACTATATTTCATTTTTACATAATGTCCATGGCATGAAACTGTGAACTTTTAAGGCATTCAAAATCCCATGTCATAGAAACATAGAAACACAGAAGTTGATGGCAGATAAGGACCGCAAGGCCCATCCAGTCTGCCCATTTCTTTTTCTACCTTATAAATGTGCCATCATCCTTTTCTGTCAGTGGCCTATCTATTCATACTCATCTGTATTTCTCCCTTATGCCTATCCCATGCCTGTTTGAAGCCATGCACTATATTCATAGCCACCACTTCCTGAGGTAGGCCATTCCATGCATCCACCACCCTTTCTGTGAAAAAGAACTTCCTCACATTACCCCTTAATTGGCCTCCCTCTAATCTCATGCTGTGTCCTCTTGTGCTGCTATTTTTCTTATGTTGAAACATGTTAGACTCTTTCACCTTGTTAATGCCCTTAAGGTGTTTGAAGGTTTCGATCATATCACCTCTCTCCCTCCTTTGCTCTAGGGCATACATATTGAACTATGTTAATCTGTTCTCATATGTCTTCTGATGCAGTCCCTGCACCATTTTGGTTGCCCTTTTCTGGACTGCCTTAATTTGGTTAATGTCCTTGTGAAGGTGTGGCCTCCAGTACTGCATGCAGTACTCCAGATGGGGCCTAACCAGTGTCTTGTAAAGAGGGATTATTACCTCCCTCTTACGACTTGTGATACCCCTACTAATACACCCTAACATCCCCCTAGCCGTACCTACTGCTTTAGAGGTCTGCTTGGATGATTTCAGGTCATCAGTGATGATGATGCCCAAGTCTCTTTCTTCCTTTGTGACTGCCAGCAACTCCCCTACAGGCCCATAGGTGGCTTCAGGGTTTCTCTTCCCTATGTGCATGATCTTGCACTCCTTTGCATTAAATCCCAGTTGCCACTCTTCTGACCATTTTGCTAATTTATCCAGATCTCTTCTCATTCTGCCCACCCCATCTGGATCATCTACTCTGTTGCAGATCTTGGCATCATCTGTAAACAGACAAGCCTTACCCTCTAGTCCATCTGCAATGTCACTGATGAAGATATTGAAGAGGACTGGCCCCAGGACTGATCCTTGAGGTACCCCACTTGTGACTTGCATCTCTTTTGACTGCACACCATTTACAACCACTCTCTGTTTTCTGCCCATCAACCAGTTTGCCACCCAGTTAACTAACTTCTGACCCTCCCAAGCCTACCCAGCTTGTTTATCAATCTTCTATGTGGAACAGTGTCGAAAGCTTTGCTGAAGTCAAGGTAGGTGACATCAACTGCTCCCCCTTGGTCCACCACTCTGGTTACCCAGTCAAAGAAATCTATGAGATTAGTTTGACAGGGCCTTCCTTTTGTAAACCCATGCTGTCTTGGATCCTGAGCCCCTATGGATTCCAGGTGTTGCACTATCCTTTCCTTAAGGAGTGCCTCCATAATCTTGCCCACTACTGAGGTAAGACTGACTGGTCTGTAGTTCCCTGCCTCCTCCCTGCTACCACTCTTGTGGAGCGGGATCACATGAGCCCTTCTCCAGTCTTCTGGGACCTCTCCTGTGCTCAGAGACTCACTAAACAGTTCTGCTAATGGCTCTGCTAGTTCCAGCCTTAGCTCCTTTAGTACCCTGGGATGTATGCTATCAGGTCCCATTGCCTTGTCCACCCTGAGCTTAGCGAGCTCTTGTAGGACCCTTTCTTTTGTGAAGGGAGTAGTGCTCACCTCCCTCCACCCTGTGTCCATGGTGCTGAGCTGTGGGCCCTGCCCTACCTTCTCTTCAGTAAATACTGAGCAAAAGTATCTATTTAGGATAGATGCTTTTACAAGGTCCTCCTCCTCCTCACACATCCCCTTTTCTCCTTTGAGCTTAGCACTACTCACTCTGGACTTTCTCCTTTCACTAATGTATCTATAGAAAGTCTTGTCACCTTCTTTTACTTTTTGTGCTAGTGTTTCCTCAGTTTGGGACTTTGCCTGCCTTACTGCCTTCCCTGCTTCCCTTAGGGCAGTTTGGTATGCCTTCCTATCTTCATCCCGCTGTGTTCCCTTATATTTCATGAAGGCTAGCCTTTTGGCTCTGACCTTTTCTGCTACTGTATTTGAGAACCAAAGTGGTTTCCTTCTTCTTTTGCACTTCCTCTTCTGTCTAACACAATGGGATGTTGCTTCAAGTATTTCATCCTTAATGCTTGCCCACTTTGTCTGTACCCTCTCACCTGTGTTTCTTTTTGCCAGGGCTAGCTTAACTCTGTTGGCCATCTTATCAAAGTCAGCTCCTCTGGAGTCACATAGTTTTGCCTTGGAATGGAATGACTTAGTTGTAGTGGCCAAATTGAACCATACCATGTGATGGTCACTGGCCCCCAGGTGACCTTCTACCTGGAGATCTGTGATCCCTTCCCTGTTAGTCAGTACTAGATCTATGATAGCCCTGTCTCTTGTGGGTTGTTGTACCAGTTGTTTGAGGCCCTCCCCCTGCAGGGAATCCACCATGTGTCTAGTTCTGGCAGATGTTCCTGCTGGTATTGACCAATCTGTATCCGGCATGTTGAAGTCTCCCATTATCAGAACCTCCCTTTAGCTGTCATGTTTTGTATATCTTCTAACAGTAATGTGTCTATGTCCTCCCCTGGTCTGGGGCCTGTAGACAACCCCAGTTCTTATGGCTGTCCCATTTCCTGTTTCCAGGGTGACCCACAGTTCTTCTGGCTCCTTATGTGTATTCTGAATTTCTGTAGCTTTGATATTTTCATTGACATACAGGGCCACTCCACCCCACCCCTTTTTTGCACCTCAGTCTCTTCTGAACAGTACATAACCAGGTACTGAAATCTCCCAAGTGTGGTTACTGGCAAACCACGTCTCACTAATTGCTACTATGTCCAGTTTAGCCTCTGATATTATTGCCTGCAGGTCTGGGATCTTATTTCCCAGGCTGTGAGCATTTGTGTACATGATATTCCACTGGCCAGATTTCAGGGTGTTATTTGTTGGGTGAGGTCTGGCATTTCCCCTGTGCATCGAATGGGGAGACAGACCTTTTTTCTTACCTGGTGATGCACATGAACTGCAAACATGCTGAATCCCTGTTTGACCATTAACTGAGGGGGAAGGGGTGTTCTTCCCATTTGATGTATGGGGTGCTGCACCCCTCTCCCCATTTGCTAGTTTAAATATTCTGCAAAGACATCAAACTTCTGCCCCAATGCACTGACTCCCTCCTTAGTCAGATGCAGTCCATCAAATTTAAAGAACTTTCGCTCCCAAAACTGTTGCCAGTTCCTACAAATCTGTGTCCTTTTCCTGGCACCAGCCCTTGAGCCACATGATTAGCTCCTGTCTCCCCTTCTGACCTTCCGTCCATCTGCCCTCTCTCCCAGACTGGCAGGATCTCAGAGAAGGAGATGCTGGATGAAATGGATGATAATTTGTCACCCAGCCTGGTCAGGTGTTCCTTGGTCTCCACAACTGACTGGCTGGCAAGATCATTTGTCCCTATGTGTACCAGGACGTCAATGTTTTCTCCTGCTTCCTGAACAATATTAGCAATGCAGTCAGTGTCTCTCCACGCTGATGTACCTGCGAGACATCTGACCATTATCCCTGGCTGGAGATAGGTATCAACTCCCCAAATCATGGAGTCTCATATGATCAGAAGTTTTTTGGATTTCCTTTTTGCTTTTTTTTGCTTTGGTTCCTGATTTGGGTGAGTTTTGTTGTGCTGGCTCCTGTGGTGCAGTGTCCTGATCCGCGGTGTCCCCTGCCTCTTTGTATGATCTCAGAGATAGAGGCAGATACCTGTTTGTAGTGTTTATATGGTTTTTGGAGGTAATATGTTGGAGAGCACCGAGTGATGGGGCACCCAATTTGCCCCTCCTAACCACCTGCCAACCTCCCAGACCAACTACCCTCTGCAGTCGAGGTTCTTCTGTTGGATGTTGGGGAAATGGCGGGTGGTTTTTATAATGTATTTCCTCTTGAATATGAAATTTAAGATGTTAAATCTCTGCCCATGCTGCCCGGAGCTGAGCCCTAAGATCTCCAATGGCCCAGCATGTAGGACAGTGTCCTAAATCCTGTAAGACTGTCCTTCTGAAAAGTGTTCCACAGTACCTGCAGTTAATGATATCCATTCCAGATAAGTTGCTGGGTTTATAACCTGGTCAGAGTAATTAGAAGGAAGAAAATGCAAGTAATGGCTTCATTTTGTGTTTTGTTTTCATGTAACTTGTTATAACAAGTTAAATTACTAGTGCCTCTCTAAATGAGCTCACCTTGTGGATGCTCCACTGATCCGCCCCTTCCGGCTTTGCTACAGGAAATGTTACAACTGTGGTACCCAATAAAAGGAGTGTAGTGTGGGGTGGTTGGGGATGGAGATGGGGTTGGGTGGCTGGGCCCCTTCCCTGCCAAAAAAGAAGAACCACGGATGAAAGAACAAGGAGGTAAGAGCAGAAACAATCAGTCAACAACAAATGCAGTAACCCTGAAAGCTTATCCTAATGTTAGATAAAACTGTAAAACCTGTAAAGCACCACCTGTAATAATTTCAGAGAAGATATACCCTGTAAGAAACACTTTGCTACAGAGAAAAATAAAGCAGTAACAGAAGATATACCTTGCAAAAGACAATTTGAATCAGATTACAGCAGTAATCTGTTAGCACACACCTGTAGGCACACCTTGTAATAATGCAGAAGAAGGTATACCAGCAACAAGAATTTGAATCAGAGAAAAATAAAGAAATGAAATGTTAGCAACAAAATGAAAATATATAAGACAAGCTTTACTGATTCCATTGCAAACTCTGTCTTGTTAAAACACTACTCTGCCTTCATTATTCTTTACAACACAAGCAAATCTTACCTGACACAGCATGCATGCAAACATTTGGCATTGCCAAATGCTTGTTATAAAGGAGTAAGAGACAAATGGTTAAAGTGTAGTCTTAGAAATCTTTATTAAGATAATAAAGAACTATTGTTCTTATTTAAATCACCTGAGCATTGCATCTTAATAAGATTGAGATATTACTTGAAATCAGTATTAAAACAGAAAAGACTGGTGTGTTTAGCTCTACCATAACTTTTTATTTAGTTTTGCACATTTGCCTATTGTTATTTATATAAGCAATAATGCATGACAGGGTGTGTGTCATGATGGAGTAATGTCACACCTCAGGTGGGTTCAGGAGCGAGGCTGCTGACTGAGTGCATTTATCACCTAAGGAGTGACTTTATTCCACAAAGGCACACACACTCCTGGAGTGCATTATTGCTAGTAGACAATGGCTTGTTCATATTAAAGGAAAAGATAAAAAAAAGTTTAAAATAATGATTTACTTAATTTTTCTATGTGTAGGTAATATTTATTTAATAAATAATCCACAATATATGTTTGTACACCAGGTGCATCTGATGCTACATGCGTGCATCCCTCCAGCCAGTTCGTAGGTCTCTCTCTGTTCCCCTGTCTCCCTCTCTATCTAAACAGCCAGTCCCCCCATTGCCTAAAAGTATCATCTGTGGCACAAATCCCATGCTAGAAAATGTCATTTGTAAGAGGTATCCATCACCCTCCCAATTATCGATTGGTCTTGCAGCTACAGATTTGAATTGGGAAAGAATGGTACTGTAAGTGATGTGGAGAGCTGCATGCTATCATTTTGAAGCACCACTTGCTCTGAATGTAGTGATTGGTTGGTGTCCTTATGAAGTCACATTGAAATGTGGTGTACCAGTTTTAGGGCCCATAATGATAAACAAACAAAAATCATTGGTTTTAATAGTATCAGGAGCAAGCAGTAAGTGAAGCTAACATCTGTGACCTGCCCCTTTGAAATACCTTTCACTCCACTGCAGAGCTTGCTATTAGTCATGTTAAAGCCAGATGTTCCTGAGTGGTGAGTGATTAAAATGCTGTTTAAAAAAAGAGATGCACCGAATCCAACAGAGGAGCATTACTTTAAATCAGTCATAGTTTCTTTTTGATTTTAGGGTTACTCTGTGTGACATGGTGACAGGGAAGTGGTGTGCACTAATATCTGTCATGGTTGGAATTGTAAAGAGGTAATGTGTGTGCCTGGACCTGATACAGTGATGTTATGCTTGGATGACATCACTGTTCCAGGCAGACACTGTCTAATCAGATACCTGGGAATTTTCATGCCATTGTATAATTATGCATTTTCTAAAGCATTATCTCTGCAGTTTGTATTCTTGTCTTGTCCTATTTAAGTAGGATATTTATATCAAAACTGAGAAATAACAGAAACAAATAGAAACCTAGACAATGATGGCAGACAAAGATCAATGGTCCATCCAGTCTGCCCATAACACTCTCTCAAACCCACACTATCCAGCCTCATGCTCCCCACCCTACCACTGCCACACAGAGCAACTACTAATCTCTTCGCTCTGTCCCAGCCATATTTGAAACCATTGATCCTGTTAACCTTAACCTTCTGCTGTCTCCCTTCCAACCAGCTTCTCACCCATCTTACTGTGTCTTCACTGCACCCAGATTCTCTAGCTTCTTCAGCAGCCTTCTGTGAGGGACAAGATGCTTGTCCACCAGGTCCTCCTCAATTAGTGTCTCCAACAGTTTATCCACAATAGAGGTAAGACTGACAGGTCTGTACTTATCTGGCTGCTCCTTGTCTCCCCCCCTTATGGAGTGGGACTATGTCCACTACCTGCCAGTATTTTGGATGTACCCCTATCTGAATTTAGCTATTGAATACCCTACCAGGGGTTCAGTTAATTCCATTGCCATTTCCTTGAGCATCCTCAGCTGCATCCTATCTGACACCAGGGCCTTGTCTATATTTAGGGCTGCTAGCCCTTTCTGAAACTTTTCACTGGTAGATACATGCTGCTTCACCTCAAGGATCCGCCTTTATTGTCACCTTAATGCCACTCTGTCAGAGGTCCCCTGTCTTCACTTGTGACTACAGCGCAGAAGTAGTCATTAAGAATAGTTGCTTTCTGCCCATCCTCCTCAAGTACCCTACCTCCCTCTGTTAGCCTAACAGTTCTGCCTCCTTTTTTCCCCCAATATATCTAAAGAACTATTTTCCTCTCCTTTGACCCCTCCACTGTATGCAGCTCTGCATATGCCTTTGCTTCTCTGACCACCCTCTTGGTTTCCCTTGTTCATTTGGTACCCTTACCATTCTTCCTTTCTCTAAAGGAATTTCAAATTGCCCAACAAGACCAAGACCCTGTGTGGTAGTAGAGCAATTTGGGGACTTACTTGTGTACAAAGTAAAGCCAGAAGGATGCTCAGAGTGTGCCAGGATGACCATCAAGACTCATCTATGACTAATAGGACAGTTAATTCCAAGTCCTGACACTACTGGCATTGAGTCAAGATACCTTGTAACTAGGGCTGCCTCTGCAGATAAAATGCATGGAAGCAAAGCAAGTAATGATTCAGCCAACTAAACTCACATAAGGGCAGCTCTATGCAACCACCAAGGGGCATGGTGGCGCTACCTGGAAAAATTAAAGTTACAAAAAAATACCTGGTCTGGTGCACTTACCTCCCACCCTTTGCTAACATGTACTTTGTGCACTGGAAAAAAGTGTGTTTTACTCACTGAGTACAAAATGTGTTTGCTGAAAACCCCAATAGTGAGCTAAAAAAAGATACGTACATACATCCTCAGGCATCGGTAGATACATACTGTAGAAATGGAGAAATGGAGTGCAAAAATTAATGCACTTCTTTAAACGGTTAAAAGCATTAACTCCTCCCTGACCTTGCCAGGACAAGTCATGGTGACTGAAACAAGAACTGACATTTCATCGTACAGTACATCATAGGGCTTCCTCAGAGTTATTGCACTAAGGTATTGTCCACCTGATATAGTGGTAACTTCTAATTGTTGCCATAGCCACCATTACAAACACATGTGTAATACAAGCAAAATATTTTAAAACAATCAAGGTAGTTCACATCAGGTAACTACACTGACATAAAGTGCTTCAAAAATACCTATACATATTGAAAAACCACAACCATACCTGACACCATTTCTAAAACATACACACCAGCAGTACAATAATCATAAGTTGAAACCATTTTTACAATGTTACTTAACATTTATGTCAGTGTGGTTACTTGATATGAACTTGCTTGATGGTTTTAAAATGTGTTGCTTGTATTACATGTGTATTTGTCATGGCTTATAAAGGTTGCTATAGCAACAATTGGAAGTTAGCACTATACACGGTGGACAATACTTTAGTGCAATAGCTCTGAGGAAGCCCTATGATGTAGGGTGAAATGTTGGTTCTTGTTTTAGTCACCATGGCTTATCTCAGTGAGGTCTACGAAGAGTTAACACTTTCAATGGTTTAAAGAACTGCATAAATTTTTTGCACTCCATTTCTATGTATGTACAAATGCCTGAGGCTCTATCTACAGGTATGTATCTTTTTTATCTCACTATTGGTGTACGCAATAAACACATTTTGTACTCAGTGAATAAGTTACATATTTTTTCAGTGCACATAGTGCACATTAACAAAGCGAGGGAGGTGTGTGCACAAACCTGGCATTTTTTTGTAATGATTCAACCCCCATCTGATGATTGTAAAAGAGATCTGGAAAGCTCATTTGAAGAACCCAATCTCAGGGTCCTGCAACACCACATCTGTACATAGTTCTACTTGGCCCCCAAATAACTTTAAGTTGTTGGACTAGGCCATCCAGCCAGAATTACAACTTGAGGGCTTACTAACTGTTTGCTTCATGTTAGGTGCATCAGTGCTGGTCAATGACATACAACTACAATGGACTTACACCAGTTCAACCCCTAGATAACCAGGCTTCAACAGAGAGCACCTTTGAACTAAGGGTAGTCTCTGCTATCACTGTGGAGTTAGTTACTGCCCAACAGTACAGTATGCCTGGGGAATTGAATATTGTTTTAGAGTAGGCTATATTATTATTTTGAGCTCTGCCTTAGAGGGTACCAAGTATGTAAGACAGTGCATCTGCTAAACCTTTTATTTTCCAGATCTAGTTTTTTCCTTTCCTATGACTTCATTCTTGTACCCATTTAACATTCTTAATTAACTGTTTACAAGCTTGTGTGGCATGGATATTATTAGCAGAGTAACAATTATAGTTTAGGTAAACGATTATTGCATTGTGTGGAAGAAGGGAGGGCTGTGCCAGTTGGGACCATAGTGGGTTGGTATTGTTTCAAAAGGGGGCAGTGGTAAAAAAAAGTCTTGTCCATTTGCTCTTCCCTGGGTAGAGACACTGTGCAAACTGAGCCAAACTTTAATTCAACATTATTAGACAATGAATCCCCAAAGGAGTTGTCAAATTAAACGAAAGAAAAAGCCACTATGGTTCTCAAAACAGGTGATGGGGAAGGTTAGGGAGAAAAAGATAGCATTTAGGAAGTATAAGGAAACACAGAAGGAGCAGGAAAGAGATCTGTATCAGTTAAAGAAGAAGGAAGTAGGTAGGGAAGGCAGAATAGCAAAGGCCCAAACTGATGAAAAGATAGCCAACTCATTTAAGAAGGGGGATAAAACCTTTTATAGGTATATCAGGGAGCTTAGAAAGACAAAGGGAAGAACAGTGAGGCTGAATAGAATGGACGGTGGGTGGGCAGAGAGGGACAGTGAAAAAGCAGGGATACTGAATGAATATTTCTGCTCAGTATTCACAAAAGAGGAGGAGGAGGGGGAAGGTGCCTATTCCAATTAACAGAAGCACTCTGGATATGGGGGTCAATTCCAGTCCTTTCACAGAAGAAAGGGTTCTGAAAGAACTCCTAAAACTGAAGGTGGACAAAGCAATGGGGCCTGATGGATTCACCCCAGAATTCTAAAAGAATTAAGGGGAGAACAAGTGACACCACTGACAACCCTTTTTAACAAATCATGGAAGGATGGTGTGGTACCTGAGGACTGGAGGAAGGCGGATGTGATTCCCCTTCACAAAAGTGGGAGCAAGACAGAGGCAGGAAACTACAGACCTGTCAGTTTGAAGTCAGTGGTAGGGAAAGTGATGGAATCACTTCTGAAGGAAAGAATTGTTGAGTACCTAGATGCCAGTGGGGCACAGGACCCAAGGCAGCATGGGTTCACAGCAGGAAGGCCATGTCAGATGAAGCTAATTGATTTATTTGACTGGGTGACCAAAGTAGTAGACCAGGGAGGGACTGTGGACATGGCCTACCTAGACTTTAGCAAGGCATTTGACACAGTCCCACACAAAAGATTAATAACCAATTTATCCAGCTTGGGAGTGGGTCCCAGGGTGGTAGACTGGGTAAAACATTGGCTGGACAACAGGACACAGAAGGTAATTGTAAATGGAGTCCACTCTGAAGAAAGGGGGGGTTACTAGTGGGGTACCATAGGGTTCAGTACTAGGTCCAGTCCTTTTTAATGTCTTTATAAGTGACATTGCAGAGGGACTAAAAGGAAAAGTAAGCCTCTTTGCAGATGACACAAAGATCTGCAACAGGGTTGATACACAAGGAGGCGTGGAAAGGATGAAAAGGGACTTGGCAAGGTTGGAGAAATGGTCAGAAGTATGGCAGCTTGGATTCAATACAAAGAAGTGCAAAATAATGCACCTGGGAAACAAAAACCCAGGGGAAGATTACACAATGGGGGGGATTTAGTAACAACAGCAAAAATGGAAAGGGACTTGGGGGTAATCATATCAGATGACCTTAAGGTTGGCAAGCAATTTGAGAAGGCTGTAGGGAGGGCTGGGGGGATACTGGGATGTATAGGGAGAGGCTTCACCAGCAGAAAACAGGAAGTTGTTATCCCTCTGTACAGACAACTGGTGAGACCCCATCTGGAGCACTGTGTCCAGTTCTGGAGACCCCATAGACAGAGACATAGACAGGATGGAGGCAGTCCAGAGGAGGGCAACTAAAATGGTGCAGAGTCTGCAAGAGAAGCCATATGAGGAGAGACTAGAGGAGCTTAATATGTATAGCCTCGAGGAAAGGAGGGAGAGGGGGGACATGATAGAAACTTTTAAGTACCTCAGTGGAATCAACAAAGTCCAAGAGGGAAGCATCTTTCAGAAAAAGAAATGTTCAAGAACAAGGGGACACAATTTGAAGATATGGGGGGACGGCTCAGGGGCAATGTGAGGAAGTATTTTTTCACAGAGAGGATGGTGGACGCAGGGAACAGTCTTCCTATGGAGGTCGTGGGGTCTGAAAGCTGTGGAAGAATTCAAGAATGCATGGGACAGACATAAGGAAATTCTTGTGGGGGGGGTAGGAAGAAATAGGCTGTTGGTTAACTAGGATCTGCAGCTTATCCTGTAGGTACGGAAATGGGAAAACTAGGTGGGCCAAGCGGTCCCTATGTGCCGTCAAAGTCTATTTGTCTATGTTTCTTAACTTGACCCATCTAGCTTATCTGAGCAAATAAGGCAGGGCTTGTGCACTGACATCCATGGTGACCTGACACGCTAGTTGCACACAGAGGCTGAAAGGACAATGGAATGGCTTATTGTTGGTTGCAATTGCTGCAGATACACTAAATTGTTTCAAGCTGAAATTGGACACAATTCTGAAACAAAACTTATATTAATGTATATAACTGTTGGGAAAGCAAGGGGTCAGGCTTTCTGGATTTGTGTTCTGTGCCCATCTTTGTTGAAACATGGACACAATGCATTTACAATTTGCTGAGTTGTTTCCTCTGTAATAGTAGGTTTGTTAATTCTACTATTTATTTAGTTTCTGGAATGATTGGTTGGAAAATGCCCACTGAGCCAAGGCTAGTTTCCAGGTATGATAGGGAGGGGGATTACAGGAGTAGGGCAGACTCAGTGAACATTGCAGTGCAAAAAATACAACAGCAATAAGGCAGTGCCAAATATTACAGGAAACCAATCAATAAATATAGTTTCAAGTTTATTGTTTGATTTTAGAGCCATTTTCATTTTTAAAAACAGTAATATTCCACACAATATAGTAATCATAAATACAAAATAATATAACATTTATTTTAAATAATATATTCATGAAAAGTGTTTACAGGAAAGTATGGCATTTAGAATTAAGGTCCAAGATCACATACTGCTAGATCATTTCAAATTGACTTGACATGCAGTGGCATTGATATTGCTTAAGCTACAAGAGAAGTATGAAGACCTGCCATGCAGTCTAACAGTTACAATAAAAAGAAAAGAAAAGAATAATTATGCTACAAGAGAAGTTTAGTGGTGTTATCTTTAGCTAAGTCTGGCTTCTGTCAGAATTTAAACAGTATCTTGAAGGGTTCTGGTCTGGTTACTTGCTGTACATCGCTATATGGTGCATTGTGGCCTGTAATCACTTAATTCAATTAGGAAAAAACATTTCAGAACAGATTCCCCCACACCAAGTCCAAAGTCCGTTAGATTCCTTACGATTTTAACACAGGCCAAACCACTGTATAACTTTTACTGAAATGGATCTGAAAAGTTTCTTAAGAGTCACATATTGCTGATTTTAAAGAGAAGATTTTCCATACATTAGATTATTCTTGAGTTGTGTCATTACTGTAGAAATGTTTAAGCATAATTAATCATTTCTAATATTCCTAAGACTAATGTTGTCTTTATTTTTCCTAATCATTTATTACAGAAAGGAGGAAAGTTATTTTCTGACAAATGAGACCAGAATATTTTGCACATTGATTATTGATTCTGATGATTATCCATAAATAATAGACTAAAAAAGAAGCTGATTTTTTCAGTACATCAGGAACATGTGACGTGAATAAAGAGAGTACTAATTCCTTTGAGGAATCTGTGCAAGTTAATTAGACTTCCACTCAACCACTTTATTCTTTGTGATTTATAAAATGGACAGCATATACGTAAGCAGTAAGACACTACAGGGTGTGCAAGGAACAGATTTTACCGCATGCCCAGCAGCATCGTGAGGCACAAGGCTGCAGGTTGAGTGCCTTCAGTCCCTGTAAGTGCTGTAAAATATGTTCTGAGCACACCCCAGGAGTGTCTTATTGCACTTTTAAAATGGGCTACATTTTTATTTTGCTTTTTCAGTTAGAAAAATCATGTTTAAATGTAGACAAAAAGATTTGATTATGAAAATTTGAGATAAAATTGTCCTTCTGCATATTAGAAAATGTCATCATTGTTAACGTACTGAACAAAGTTTGTCTTTTACAGGCATCAGTAGAACTGGTTTGTTGATGTTGCCTTGTCACTTTACATGGCATCACAGTAGTAGCAGGCGGGGATCTGGAGAAGTAGCAACAAGCACCTACAGATACACACACACACGCCCATCTGTACTTCTCTCTCCACACCCCACTGCCCCTTCTGAATGCCTAGCAGGAAATGACACAGGAAAGAGTGAGGAGTGCTAGCACCTAGTGCTAGGTAGGGCACTGTCTGTATTTCTTTCTCTCTCCCCCTCACACACTGAAAGCCTATGAGAAAAGCAACAAGGTGACAAGGGGAAATTGTAGCAATTGATTTTTCAGTTAGCTCAGCAGCACATTAGAGGCATGCTGGCAACATGATCATAATAGTTCAGAGCATGGCCAATTTATTTTTTTAACCCTTGCATGGCCGTGGACTGATATATCAGTCCAAAATTCCTGTATGTTCCAATTCTGTCAGCAACCTAAGAGTTAACTGTCATTAGGATTTTACTGACATTTAGACTGTAAAGACATTGCCAAATACAGAGTGAGAGAGTAAATAGCACCAGAGTTTCTGTGATTGGCTGGTGAGTACCAGATGAGCTGCCCTAACAAGGAAAATAAATGGTGGCATTTTAAAAATGAGTGTTCCAACAGCTCAATGATTTCTTTTGTTTTCAATATGGACCCACTCTTAGGCATTTGTTATTACTTGTGCATGGAACAGATTTTAGGCACAGGTAATAACCAATCAGATCACAGGATTTACTCTCCCCATTTTATGATGACATGTTCAAGGTTATCCACTTCACCAGCTCCTCAACTGGAATATCTGGAAGATATATTCTCTCTATGCCCCTTTAACAACAAGACGTTGCTTCAATACATCTCCAGTCTAAATCTTACATACAAATGTCTGTCTTTTTTATCCACCAGTGCTGACAAACAAGATTCTTTAATGAAGCAGGTTTCAAATATTTGCAGAAATTATGAACTTTAGAATGTTTAATTTTGGCAATGTCTTGTTGTGCAGCTGTATCCTTGAATCTTTGATTTATAAAGTTAATCAAACATTTTCTGGGTATTCCATATGTATCTGACAGAACAGTACCTAATCCAGCCTGGTAAATATATATATTTTTTTTATTTAGTTGTTTAACCAGGTATAGCACACTAAGCTAAAAGCTTTTTTACAGGAGCGACCTGGGAGCACAAGGAGGTTAAATGACTTGCTCAGGGTCACACAGTATTCAAGTGGAAGCTGTGGGATTCAAACCCAGGTCTGGTCTGCTAGATGTCACCAAATTTGCAGCTCAGAGCCTTAGACCACTGCCTATACTGCCTCCAGCAATTTTTTTCCTCATTTTGTTTGATGAAATTCATATAAAGGAAATTTAAACGAATTTTGGAAAATTCTATTTGTTTTTCTATACAGAGTTTTAGAAGTTTACTTTCATGCATTATTTGCATATACATTAAGAAGATTATCTTTGTTTATATTAATGTATCTAAGGAATACTGTCCTAATTCTGCTCTAAGAATGTAAACTGAATGCAGATGTAAGATTCAAGACATATTTATACAATTTATTAAGCATTATTTCAAGAGATTATGAATTTACCATAGCCTATATCTTTTTTGCATTAAATATCTAGCTACTGACAAACTCCTATAATTCTTCATAAATTGTTTGACTCCATTAACTGAGATTAAAAGTTTTTGTTTAAGATAATCAAGGTAAATACTCAATTTTAAACTGCTTACAAATGATAGACCTAGATATTTTTTTATGTTTTTATTGTTTCCAACTTAGAGCCATTATTACATAAACAATATGCATCCCAACTAGAGCTTCCATAAAGCAGTAGTTGAGTTCTGGTTTTATTTATATGTAAAAAAAAGGTTTGGTCACAGAAGTGGGAGAATTTGTCCATTTTCCTTTGTAACTGAAATAGGGAGGTAGATGTAAACACTACATCAACCATGTGTGTTAATATTGTGACCAATTTCTTCAGCACTTTTGGGGAATGAAAATGTTAAATCGCAAACTAGTTTGATGAATTTTTATAAATGTAAATAAAGATGAATGGGGCAAGAATGCATCCTGGGTGAATACTTTAATTTGTCTAAATAATGTTTGTTAAATGTCCTTCAATACCATATTGAACATTAAGCCATGTGTTTTCAAGTAGCCTAATAATAACATCCAGTAGGAATTTATCTATAACTGGGTCATATAATGTAGTCCACAATGTCTTCTGACTTATAATATCAAAAGACATGGTGAAATCTTCAAAACAGAAAAAAAAATCCTCTCCTAAATTTGACATATTTTCTAACCAAATGTGAAAGTATCATACTATATAATACTGAAGAGTAGAGCAACATTTCCTGAATCTCTTTAGTGACCCTTATAGTATATGATTTTCTTCTACCCAAACCTCAAGTTTTTTCAATATAACTTATGAGAAAACTTTTTGAGTAGTATCTATTAAACTGATTGGTGTATAGATCTGAAGATTGTTTAATACCCCACTTTTTGTATTGAGTATATTATGTTTCCTGCTCAAGACTCAGGAAGCCCACAGTTCTGTTAAATGTAAATATATATATATATATATTCTTTGCAAAAAAGTTTAATGCATCATTTAGGGTTAAAGCAGAAAAGGTCAGGAAATGAGAGCATTAAGGTTGCCCCCTAACCCCCTCAACCATCATCCTCCGTAGATTGACAGATGATGGGGTGTGTCATTGGCGTTGTGAGGCCCAAGTCTCACCCCATTTCATGTGTAAGCAGGTGGACATGCTACAGTAAAGGAGAATGGGATGAGATTTAGGCCTCACAACCCCAATGACACACCCATTGTCTGTCAATCTGTGGAGGATGGCAGTTGGGGGTTAGGAGGCAACCCTAATGCTGTCATTTCCGACTATATCTCTTAACTCTAAATACATTAAACTCTTTAGATTTTTCTTACTTTTCGAAAAGCATGATATAACTACCAAAAAAACATGTATTGGTGGGAGTGAGGGGCACCAATTAGCCCATTTCTGTATAACATTGTAATATAAGCAACTTAGACAATTTTCCATTTTTGTGAGTGCTATGGTTCTTCAACCGTATGTCCCACCAACACAAAGATTGTCACAGTCAAAGAGCTGTCATAAATCTTTCTACATTCCAAATTTCAGGCAAATAGCACAAACAGTTCAAAAGTTATTAAAGCAGAACAAATGAAATTTTCAAATTTAGCTGTGGCATAATGCCGTACCTGTTTAAGTTTTACACACCAAACCACTGAAAGGCACATCTGTGGCACTAGGGCTACCTACTCTATAAATTGCAAGCCAATAGCACCATGCATAATCCTAAGGGAAAAATGTCAACTATGTTACTCAATATCTCCACAATAAATTAATTTTCCAGCACCTAAACAGCATAATTCACATCTCTAGGATATCCCCTCAACACTCCCCAAATTTCAAGTAAAACGACCAAACTGTTTAAGAGATATTTAATTTTATAGTTTTTACACCTTTAAAAATTCTTTGACTGCGAGGCTGCAAAATAATCTGCCATGACCATGGCCTAAGATGATTTTCAGCCACAAGGAGACATCTGGTCATCCCAAATTTGGGCCATCTTGTCTTACCCATGGACATCTGGTCCAGAAAAATCTGGCTATCTGGTCATCACCTGGCAGACTAAGCTCGTGGCTGAAAACGATCTTGCGGCCGAAGATTTTGCAGGCTCGCGGCTGAAAATCATTAGCAAGCCACGATCTAAGATTTTAAAAGTTTAAAACTCTATTTGTTGACACAACTAAAGGAAACCAGAGGCATGGGTCGATAGAAGAGAGTCCCCTGAGCAAACCCCATCCTTCATTTACCTCAGAAGACACCCGTGGGCTGAGATATTTTTTTTCTGACCGCAAACTAAAAACAAAATGGTGGCCATCGTGGACGATAAATTTCTGGCAGCTGAAGATTAATCAGCCATGACCCTGCAAATTCTTTGACCATGAGGGGAGACAAGATGGCCAGAAACCAATTCTTCTTTCACAAATCATACATATAAATTTTCCCATAGACTTATAATGGGAAATTAAAACTTTAATAACTTTTGAACGGATTAATTTATTTTCACCAAACAAAAAGTGGCATGTTCCTTGACCCAAGCTCTTTCTATGTGCCAAGTTTTGGACTGGTAGACCACATGGCAGCTGCACAGCACCACGGACACAATCCAACCCCCCCCCTCCAGAATTGGTGAAAAGTGCATTTTCTGGTGCTTTGCTGCACAAAAACTGTATGTCTCACTGAAACGCAACTTGACAAATCAAAAGATCTACCATGCCACACTGTGCGTACTAGATTTTGTGCAAATCCGTTTAATGATTACAAAGTTACTAATGCACAAAATTTGAGCTTTAACATTAAAGTGCCTACTTGGTCGCACCCCTATAATACAGAATATATATATATGTATATAGCGTAATAATGATATACACCAGTCTAAAAAGTATTTGAAGATATTTTCCATTATTATATCTTGTCAGGGGCCTTTTAAACTTGGTTTGATTAATTGTTTGCTCCACATCTTCTTGAAGACAAATATATCTGAATTGGGTCACAGAAGGTATGCAACAAACTTTATAAATTATCCTTTATATCAAATTGTAATCCTCCAATGGATCATAATATACCTTTTTGAAATGTCCCTCCTATTGTTTGGGCTGCATAAAAACTTCCAGTGCAATTGAATAAGTGTTACAACCTTTCATAACAAGTGTACAAAACTGTTTAAAACTGGTAGACAATGCAGTCAGAACAAACTAAACCAAAGAGTCATGCTACAGAAAATAATAACACTGCACTACAATAGTGATTTGCAAAGTGAGTTTAATGGGTGAATGAAAAAAAAGAGAGCATCCTGCGCTTCAAATCACTGAGGATTTGTCATAAGATGAGGAGTCAGACTGCTCAAATAATTTCTTTTAACTGCAGCTGTTAAAGTTACAACATAGTAAAAACTTCAGTATAATAATTAATGCAGCCTGGCAGCTCATCGCATCACTGAAGGTGAAATCCAGGAAACATGAATCAATACAATATAAACAAATAGTAACAAGTAATGTGGCAGTGCTGAGAAAAAAGGAAAACTAAAAAGCACTTAAAATAAAAACAGAGAGAGACTAAAGGGTACACCAAAAAAATCATTATATATTATACAAATTAATTATTACATTCCACAAAAAGGTGTTAATAACTGTAAATATTAGTTTTAATGAATTCAACTAGAAAGAGTAAATCCATATGCATGCATCACTCCAGATATCTGCAAGTTTCAGTTTCAGAATCAACCAGCCAAATTACCTGTAACAACAAAGATAAAATAATGTTAGTGCAAAAGTTATTATTGTGATATGAAAGTTACAGAAATGGCACAATATCCCATCTGTCAGGGGGCGGTATAGTGCTGTGGTTTAGGACAGTGAGCTGCAAACCTGGAGACCTGGGGTTGAATCCCATAGCCCCCACTAGCATACTGTGTGACCCTGAGCAAGTCAGTTAACTTCCTTATGCTCCCATACCAAACAGACTTGTTATAGTGGAGGTAGACTGCAATCACTGAGCATCCACTGCACTATTTTGTCCACCAGTGAAACATGGCACTGTCCACCATTTCCAAGATGGATGATGTTGCAGTTTTCTGGGCATGTGTAATGACTCATGCATGTGTGTTGAACTCCGGTGGCACAGTCTGCCATATCCAAGATGGGTGCTGGAGCCCAGTCTGCATGAGTGAGTCATTGTGCATGTGCGGAGAACTCCAGTGGACATCTTGGACATGGTAGACAGTGAAGTGTTCACCGTGATATCAGCTGCAGCCATATAGGCTCTGGCCAGACTTTGTTTTCTTTGTTATATCTAATGAAATTTCAATAATATCAATAATATCTTGAAAGTATCTGGCATTCAAGTCACCTGCCAGAAAAAATTCATATTCATGATAATTTTCTGACAACTCTAATAATAGTAATATTTTTTGCCAAATCTTTTGAAATTTAAAGAGTGAATGTTTTTGAAGGACTATAGGTGTTAATATAGCTTTATAAATTTCCCCAGTAATCTTGACCACTGACTTATTTTCACATTTGAAATCTATCTGCTCAGTTTTTAATCCATCTGTTATTTAACTGTGGTCAAAAGCCCCATTTGTTTTCTTCATGGTTTTGATGTCTTTTTGCCCTTATGTAAAAGATAAAGGGACAAATATTCAACAGGAGGAGTAAGTGCAGCACAAAGGCTTGCACTTTACTTGCACCTGACACAGCAGCTGCTATATTCAGTTGGATAGCAGACTGGCACCACTGCCTCAGAGGTTGCCAAGAAAGAGGAGCAGTTGGACCACAGTGGGGTCAGGGAGGGTGAGGGTGGTGGAACAGAGGTGCATATCTCCAGTTGTACCTCTCCACAATTCGTACGCCGTTCTGGCAGAGTGTGGTTCCTCTATGGTGGCACCTGCAGTGGAGACCAAGGAGGATGCTGGGATCCTCCACAAAGGAGATCAACTGGAGGATGGCATGGGACCCCATAAGGGAAGGAAACAACTCCTGATGGGGGACTCCATTGTAAGGAGGGTAGAACTGGGAGAGGGATGGGAGAGGGAGGTAAGGAGCAGTTGCACAGGGGAGGGAGCTGGATGTCATTGTCCACCTAAGGACAAATGACCTGGCTGGGAAAGGGATCAGAGCAGTGCAGGAGGAGTTTGTGGAGTTGGGGAGGGGCCTTAGACAAGAAGCATACACAGTAACCATCTCATAGGTGCTGTTTGTCTATGGCATGGGTGAGGCTATGGTGCTCTGCACCATGAGATTCAATCAATGGTTGAAAAACTGGTGCAGAGCTCAGGGTTTTGGCTTCACTGGGGACTGGGTGTCCACCTGGAGGGATGCAGGACTATACTGGTGCAATGGTCTGCATCTGTCCAGGAGGGGAACCAAGATCCTAGGTGATAGATTTAAATGCTTTCTTGGCAAGCATTTAAACTAGCCAAGGGGGGGGGGAGGCACTGAAAAGGAGCAGGGAAATCCTAGCCCCTCCCAAAAAAATCAGGGTAGTTAGTGAGGTAAACACCATGATAAAGAAGTCGATAGGGAGAGAGGCAGGGGTAAAAGGAGAAAAAGACAAAGGCAATAAGGACAGGGATGGGACAAAAAGGGGTAAGGTCATCAAAAAAATGTAGGGTAATGAGTACCAATCTATGTAACAAGCTCCCTGAACTGGTGGCCTTGATGGAAGAGGGATGCCTGGATATAGTGACAGTCACAGAAACATGGTACACAGAAAACCATGACTGGGATCTCAACATACCAGGGTACACAATCTACAGGAGGGACAGGGAGGGTAGAAGAGGAGGAGGAGTAGCTCTCTATGTAAGGGAATGAATCAAAGCAATGGAACAAATGGGTAAACAGGGAGGAAAGGAGGTACTGTGGGTTAGCTTGGAGACAGGCAATGGCACCACAATCCGCATGGGGATTGTATACAGACCCCCCATCTCAGGGGTAGGAAATGGACAAGAAAATGATAGAAGGTAGCCTTAGAATGGCAAAGAAAGGGGAGATACTGTTGATGGGGGACCTGAATATACCAGATGTTAACTGGGGCACATTTGCTGCAGCTACATCCAAGGGCTGGGTCATTCTCGATGCCCTACAGGGGGCATGCCTCAGACAGCTAGTGTTGGAACCCATTTGGGAGACAGCAATCTTTGACCTGGTACTCTTAAATGGGGATGGAGAAAGGATCTCAGATCTAGAAGTGGGTAGCCATCTGGGAACAAGTGACGGCCAAACAGTGTAGTTCACAATAAACTCAGCCGAAGAATCAAGCCATTTAAAAGTGAGGGTACTGGACTTTAGGAGGGCTGACTTAGTCAAAATGAGAGAGTGCCTCAGAAAAGCACTAGCAAACAGGCAAGAAGGAGGGGTGGAGCAACAATGGGGAAACATCAAAACTGCCATCACAGAGGCAACAAGCCTTTATGTGAAGCAAATAAACAAATCAAAATGAAAGAAAAAAACACTATGGTTCTCAGAAGAGGTGGCAGAGAAGGTTAGGGAGAAAAAGACAGCATTCAGGAAGTATTAGGAAACACAGAAGGAGCAGAACAGAGAACTGTACCAGTTAAAGCAGAAGGAAGTGGGGTAGGCAGTCAGAATGGCAAAGGCCCAAACTGAGGAAAAGATAGCCAACTAGGTTAAGAAGGGAGATAAAACCTTTTATAGGTACATTACGGAGCAAAGAAAGACAAAGGGAGGGATAGTGAGGCTTAATAAAGGGGTGAGTGGGTTGGCAGAGAGGGACAGTGAAAAAGCAGGGATACTCAACGAATACTTCTGCTCAGTATTCACAAAAGGGAGGAGGAGGAGGTACCTAATTCAAACAATAGAAGCACTTTTGGATAGGGGGGTCAATACCAGTCCTTTCACAGAAGAAAGAGTTCTGAAAGAACTCTTAAAGCTCAAGGTGAACAAAGCAATGGGGCCTGACTGGATTCACCCCAGAATTCTAAAGAACTAAGAGGAGAACTAGTAACACCACTGACTACCCTTTTTAACAAATCATGGGAGGACGGTGTGGTACCTGAGGACCGGAGGAGGGTGGATGTGATTCCCCTTCACAAAAGTGGGAGCAAGACAGAGGCAGAAAACTACAGACCTGTCAGTTTGATGTCAATGGTAGGGAAAATGATGGAATCACTTCTGAAGGAAAGAATTGTTGAGTACCTAGAGGCTAGTGGGGCACAGGACACAAAGCAGCATGGATTCACAGTGGGAAGGTCATGTCAGACTAATTTAATCGATTTCTTTGACTGCATGACTAAAGTAGTAGATCAGGAAGGGGCTATGGACATGGCCTACCAAGACTTTAGCAAGACATTTGACACAGTCCCTCACAAAAGATTAATACACAAATTAGCCAGCCTGGGAGTGGGTCCCAGGGTGGTAGTTTGGGTAAAACATTGGCTGGACAAAAGGACACAGAGAGTAATAGTAAACGGAGTCCACTCCAAAGAAAACAGGTTTACTAGTGAGGTACCACAGGGTTCAATATCGGGTCCAGTCCTTTTTAATGTCTTTATAAGTGACATTGCAGAGGGACTGGAAGGAAATGTATGCCTCTTTGCAGATGACACAAAAATATGCAACAGGGTTGATACACAAAGGGGGGTGGAAAGGATGAAAAAGGACTTGGCAAGGTTGGAGGAATGGTCAGAAGTATGGCAGCTTAGATTCAATGCAAAGAAGTGCAAAGTAATGCACCTGGGGAAAAAAACCCACGGGAAGAGTACACAATGGGGGGGGGGAGGTAGTAACAACAACAAAAATGGAAAGGGACCTGGGGATAGTCAAATCAGATGAACTTAAGGTTAGCAAGCAATATTAGAAGGCAGTAGGGATGGCTGGGGGGATACTGGATGTATAGGAGAGGCATCACTAGTAGAAAACAGGAAGCTGTTATCCCTCTGTACGGACAGTTAGTGAGATCCCATCTAAAGTATTGCGTGCAGTTCTGGAGACTCGATCTCTGCAAGGATGTAGACAGGAAGGAGGCAGTCCAGAGGAGGGCAACTAAAATGGTGCAGGGTCTGCAACAGAAGCCATAGGAAGAGAGACTAAGGGAGCTTAATATGTATACCCTTGAGGAAAGGAGGGAGGGATGTGATAGAAACTTTTAAGTACCTCATGGGAATCAACAAAGTCCAAGTTGGTAGCATCTTTCAGAAAAAGAGATGTGCAAGAACAAGAGGACACAATATGGAGATTGGGGGGGGACGGCTCCGGGGCAATGTGAGGAAGTATTTTTTTCACAGAGAGGGTGGTGGACACATGGAATGGTCTTCCTGAGGAGGTTATGGGGTAAAAAACAGTGGGGGAATTCAATAATGCATGGAACAGACATAAGGCAATTCTTATGGGGGGTAGGAAGAAGTGGACTGTTGGTTAACTAGGCTCTGCAGCTTATCCAATGGGTAGGAAATGGGCAGACTAGGTGGGCCAAGCAGTCCTTATCTACCGTCAAAGTCTATGTTTCTAAGGCACTATTTTACTGAATATTGGTCTGTATCAATGCAATACTAAGTGAAACAGCACTGCCCTGACAGAGACCTGAGCTGTATCCAATCCACAGGGAATAGTGCTCTTGGAATAGATAGCACTGGGATCCTTGTGGGCTATATTCTGCTACAAATTGCAAATGATCTCATTGGGCATGCAAGACACTAAGGGGTGATTTGCATGCCCACCACGGCCTCATTTGCATTGTGTGTTGCAGCCCATTAGAACCCATCCTTAGAATGCTGGATGACTGCCCTGGTGTCTAGTGGTACTCCCACCAGCTTAACACCCATCCCACAGTCGAGTTACATATCCATGGTGTCCAGTGGCACCCTCTTCTGCATATGTATGCAATATCCCTCATGTTCAGTAGTACCCCCACACCTTAAACACCTGTCCCACATATGTGTTCTATATTCCTGGTGTCCAGTGGTACCTCCACCTGCCGAACACTGGTTTATGTGACGTGTCCATATCCTGGTGGCTAGTGGCACCCACACTCCAAACACCCCTTTGCCCAGTACAGTGTCATATCCATGGTTTCTAGTGGCACCTTCACCCTCTGAGCACCAGTGTACAACAACATGGAACATGTTGATGTCCAGTGGTACCCTCTGCCCCCACCCTCAATGCCCATCAACACACAAAATGGTATGCATTGGTAGTCCAGCATTCCCCCACCACCTGCCCACTCACAGAACAGTACTCATTCACACCCCCTTCCCTGGGTGTCCAGTTTGCACTGGGAAGCCCTATACAGCAACCAGCACAGCCCTCCTCTCACTTCCTCGGCAGATTGCTGTATGAGCTGACAGTGAGAGTGTGTATAGATATACAGTATCTCTCTCTCATAGATAGATATATATTATACTGGTGTGGTAGCACCATTATAGTTAGGGTTCGACTGTCACTTCTCTGTTAAACCCCAAATTTTGCACTTTAATAACTTTGCAACCATGGCACCTCTTCACATGAAAGATTATATGCACCATTGGGGACCAAAGATCTCTGGATGTGGCAAGTTTCATTCCAGATGGATGTGCGGCTGTGGAGATAGGGACCGTAAAAAAATATTAAATTACAATGTTTTGTCCAAATTATTTGTCACCACGTTTCTCAGACATGACTTGTGGATTTGGTGTGAAATTGTAATGGTATATGGAGTTTGTGCCACAGATGTGTCTTTTGAAGGTTTGGTGAAAAAATATCAGTCTGTTCCAACGTTATTAAATTTCAAATTTTCCCATTATTTCCTATGGGAAAAGTTAGCTGACAGTCTTGAAACAACTTTTTCTTTTGACGTGAATGTATTTTTTTTGCTGCATATGCGGAAAGACTTTCTGAGATTCCATCATCTTGCTTTTAGTTAGTGAGGCAAACAAACTCGGGGCCAGAGGAACCAGATTCTGGGGTCAGTTTTTAAAAATAATGCCCAGAAATGTCTATTTTATCCGCAGGATTCTTTTGCTGCAAATCATGGAAAAGTTGTACCACAAAACACAACCTTTTCCATAATTTGTGAAAGAATAATTTTGTTCTTTCACAAATTGTGACAATACAAACTAGAAAATGGATTTCTGTTTCGCAATTTGCGAAACAATAACTTTTATATAGCAGTTTCTTTGTCACTTCATAACAAAAAGACGGTATGGAATTTTGGGCTGAAATTTTCAGGGTACAAAGGGCTTGCCCCACAGATGTGCCTTTCAGTGGTTCAGTAAAAATATATTAATGCACTACATAGTTATAAACAATTTATGTTTTGGTTACTTTCCAATAGACTAACTTTGGCATTTTGGCAATTCTTTGTCCAGCTGTATATCTGAAATGGTTAGGAATTTTGTTAAGAAATGTATAGGGTTACACTGGCTTTGCATGAAGATGTGCCTTTTGCTGATTTGGTGAAACAGTTTTCATCTGCTCCACACTTATAAGACTTTGAAGTTTAGTAATTTCCGATAGGATAACATTATAATGGTCGAGGTGCGTTCCGACAGCTATATCTCAAATGCAGTTTGAAATATGGACTCGCGACTTACTACACCTTTAGGGTAAGCCATTTTGCATGCTTACAGACCTTATTTATAGCTGTGGGTGAACTGTAATGAATGGGCCTAAGGTGACTGTGATACTGTGGCATGCATTCACATCATGTGAGCTGTACTGCTTTGCCTACAATTAGATGTATGCTGTATGGTGAGTACCCCCGAGAAAAAAAGATACTTGACCCTTACTGTGCCCCTGGGTGGTGAGTAAGGCACAAGATGCCATATGTTACTATGGCATTGGGGGTGGAGTAAGGCATGAGGCTTACTCTACTTCCCTGCAAAAGGATACCATTATGGACTGATGGTAGGGTAGGGCCAGGAGATCCCTGAGCTCCTGCATGTAAATGAGGGATAATTACAATATGCATGCATGGGAGCACAGGGCCCAGAGGCTCACACATGGACATATGAATGTCATTATGGACTGATGGCAGCGCAGAGCCCAGAGGGCCCTATGCTCCCACAGTGAAATAAGGGCCAATTACAATCTCTCTACACTTATGGTTACATGCTCCCATAAGCAAAT
Organism: Neoceratodus forsteri; assembly: GCA_016271365.2. Lineage (NCBI taxonomy): Eukaryota > Metazoa > Chordata > Ceratodontiformes > Ceratodontidae > Neoceratodus > Neoceratodus forsteri. The sequence continues at coordinate 1,398,630,519 of CM057450.1, forward strand.
AAGGCTATGATTATACTTTCTTGAAAAATATAAAAGGAAAAACCTGCCCTAGCACTTACAAATAGGCTTTGTAGTTAGCACCCATTTAGGTGAAGGGGATAATGTACACCTTTTCTCCCACCTGTGGCTTCAGTCTCTGTGGGAACAAAAGGTATTCTCATAGACTGCTTCAACACAAATCAAATATTAAGAGTTTAAATGTTCTTATGCTTGGCCAGTGGATTTTGAAACCAGATCAGACAAGGATTCAAAAGAAAGCAGTGTCACATAAAACCCTTCCCCACCTTGCAATGCATAGTTTTGGTCAAACTGAAATCTGCATGCAAAATTGGCAATATATTTGAGTCTTTTATTGAAAATGTTCATTCTTTTTACACAGCGCAAAGTAAAAACTAAAAAATTGCAAGACACTGCAGAACTTGTCAGTTTTTGTGGAGAATGGCAAAAATTGCAGATTCCGCAATAAAATTACTGGTGCAATTTTCTAGTGCCCCTGGTTTTATGGTTGGAAACCCTAACATCTTATTTCCCCACTTTTGTCACTTTATCCTGAATCCTAACTGATGCATTAATGCAGCTTTTTGCAAAGAATTTCCTTACTTTTTGAAACAGAGTAATCATATCCTTTTATGCCTGTGATGTGTATGTTGGTTTGGATGTACACTTCCATTTGTAGGACAAGGTGACAGGGTGAGTCCTGTCTGTGGTAGATGCCCATCTGTGGGATGGCCGCTTGCACTGGGAATGAAAATGAAATATGTTTGCTGTATGCTTGTCTATTCTAGGTTGTCACATTTAATGATTTATTGGAAATAAAAAGGAAAAGATATAATGAGTTCCAAGGGTTGGTAGGAGAAGGGAGACGAGGAGCACCCTCTCATTCTTATGTTCCCCTTACAAACCCAGTGGAACCCTGATGGACTTACTACCTTATTAAAACTATCTTTTGAGATGAAACAAAATGGAAACATAAAACCACCTTAACCAAGAAAAGAGGAGTTGAATCTAGGCTAGAAAAGATAACATGTATGAACATGTATGTCTTTATTGTTTGATGGGAACTCCTGAGAATAAAAGGTTTATACTGGTTTTAGAAAAAAGGGGTAGATCACCCGATGGTGATGTCATCCATGAAAGGTATAAAAACCCACCACTTGGAGTAACAAAGATAGATGGGGGAATCAGTGGAATACTGACTACCAAGTGAGGAGGACCTCAGAAGTGTGTGCTTGTTTCCACACTGTTCTGTTTGCAAAGGCTGAAGCTAAGCCTCAGGAATTTTCAGAATCAGAAAGTTTGTTGGATCTGGACATTGAATAACCTTTTGCTTTCTGCAAGTTTATTATTTTTATTTTTTTTATTTTCTGATTTGAATAAAATAACAACGCACGTTTGTGTTTTCTTGCACCTGACTTCTGGTTTGTTGCGTCTGTTTTATCCCACACCTTCACTGACAACAGCAACCAAATTGTCAGTATATCCTTCTTATTATACAATCTCATGTACTAGGTACTGAAAATTTGCAAATCCCCCCAAAACACAATTTCAAGCCACTGTAATGCCATTTCGCATAACATGTGCAAAAACACATTTTGGTCAGAATTTGACATTCATGAGGTGGGGTTATAAGAAGGCTATGTTGAAAATTTAAGGTCAGAATATTTAAAATTCCAAAAGTTATGAGCGTGCTTAGCAAAATTTCAACAGATGCTCGTAACTTTGGCATTTTTACATATTTGGACCACAAATGTTCAACATAGCCTTTGTATGCCATCATCTCATGAACAATGGTGGTAAACATTTTCAAATTCCACATGGAAGGTGATTTCACAAAGTGACCACAAAATCACTTTGCAGGTGGGATTTACCCAATTCCACTGGCAGTGTTCATGAGGAGGGGTCCCCAATAGGCCATGTTGAAAATGTGGTGCCAAAATATGATATAATGGCCAAGTTATGCAACAAAGGGGGGGAGGTGGAATCTTCCAATACAGGAGGAGTACTAGAACTAGGGGGCATGACATGAAATTAGAAGGTGGCAGGTTAAGATGGAATGTGAGGACATTTTCCTTCATGGAGTGGATGGTGGATGCATGGAATGGTCTGCCACAGGAGATGGTGGGAGCGAGCACTGTGGTTGGATTTAAACGTGCATGGGACAGGCATAGGGGAACCACAGAGGTTAAGCAGGGGGAGAATCAAAAGCTGTAATCAAGTACATGACTTATGGGCAGACTGGATGGGCCTAGCAGTCCTTATCAGCTGACAATTTCTATGTTTCCTCACTGAAATACATTGAACCACATTTACCTTAGTTTCTCATATTGCAGTTGGCGGTCCCAGCAGCAAGACGTGTCTTCCATCAGAGAGTGTATCTTCACCAAGCTACCTGTTCAGGTGAGTGAGGGTGTGGGGGGAAGTGTACTTGGGGGTGTTAGGTGGTGGGTGCTGAGTGGGAGGTGGGGGTGAGGGGTCTGATCAGAAAAGGACCATTTTTTTTGCAGGTTTGAAGAAACAAAAAAAACATTGATGGGCCATTTTCTTTCTTTCAGGCATGGACAGTGATGAGGGGTGCAACTAGACACCAGGGAGATCTAATTTTATAACAGGGATAGCGTTCAGCAGCTGGGGGGGCACTAGACACCAGGGACATAATAATTTATTATGGGAGGGAAATTGGTGGGCGGGGGTGCCACTAGACACCAGCGAAATTGTGTTGCATTATAGGGATGATGATCAGCTGGTGGGGGGTGCCATTAGACACCAGGGAAATATTATTTAATTAGGGGGACAATGATTGGAATGGTAGAGGTGCCACTAGACACCAGAGCAACATTACATATTTTCAGGGACAGTGATCAGGGGGAGGGAGGTGCCACTAGACACCCGGGACATTTGTCATGGGGACCGATCAGCAAGGGAGGGGTGCCACTAGACATCAGGAATATATTACTTTAACAGTCACAGCATTCTTAATCTGAACAATATATGAATTACTTTGCCCACCTCACCTTTTAAGATGGATTTAAATGGCTTAGCTAATGTTGTGAATAGTCCAGACATTTATACAAGTAAGCGTACTCACTCAGATTTAAAACTGAATATCTGAGGAGGTACTTTTGGTTTTAAGATCCATTTCATTTGAAAATAGTATTAAGTTTCATAAAATGTGGTAGTGTCCACCAGCTAAACAACTTTTGTCTATAGTATCCACTGCAGTGTCCCCTTTGTTCGGCTCCAATAATTACTTTATTCCTGAAATTTGCCTGCTTGGGGACTACTCCACCATTAAATCATCTAAGCACCGTACAGATATTTCATTGCTTTAACTTCCGCAGTAACCAAACTCATAATTGCTAGACTTTGGCTGGGTGCATGGTCGCCTTCTTTTTCAGGATGGGTACAGGAATGCTTGATGATTATTGCGGCTAAAAAAGCCATAGGGAACTACTGCTTTTCCCACACTAGAGCTAAGACATGCTGGACAGAGCTATATTCTTTCCTTACTCAATAGTTTTTTCAGTGTTACTTTACTTGAAGCTGAGAGCGTGCACCAAGCTGATGAGGTGATGGGGGGGGGAGTGATTGCAGGGTTTTGGGGGGAGATGGGGAGGTCTTTGGTTTAATCCTTGGTTCTTTTTTAATCTATGTTGTATATTATGTTTTGTTCTTGCTTATTATTGTTATTGTGTTGTCGTAATAAAAGTTCAATAAAGAATATTTAGTTGCAAAAAACAGAAAATGATAATAAGTGAGACACAATTCTAGTTGAAACATTGTGAGTATTGTTAAATTCATAGTTAACTGGTCAGAGCTTTTTACTCTTATTAATGTTCAGCACTATGTTATGTCTAATTATTCAGTAAAATACAATTACAATTCAAACTGTTTATTTTCCAATCAAATAGTAAAGGTCCAACTGTAAAAATGTTCAAATGGTTATTTTCCGATTGAACTATCCTTACATGAGTGAGTGATGACCAAAATGATTCTCACCACACAAACACACATTTGCCCTGTAAATTTTAAAATTGTAAGGCAAAAATCTAACAAAGTACATAAAGGAGACCTAAAGTAAATATAGTTCTTGTTCATTAGTTACCAAGCAGTACTTCTGTAGAAAAACATTTTTAAAATGGGGAAAAAAACAAGATGGCTGACATTATGAACAATATTTCTCTAAGCACCAACAGTAAATCCTTAACTATTTATAGTTCAGACTGTTTTCATTTACCTGCCTGTCTTGCAGCTATCACAAACCATCCAAAGGCACACCCATGGCACAGACACCATCATCCTTAAAAATTGTGGGTAAAAACTTCATACTATTTGGGCTATAGATGATGACAAAAAATCCCATGTTAGGTATAAGAAAACATTTATTTTTCTGTTTTTTACTACTCCATATCTCAAAAACCATACAAGCTGCCATCACAAAACTTTTCACATCTTTAGACTCTGACAGAATGACCTTGCATGTGAACTTTTTGGCTATTTCATCAAAGTAAGCCAATGTTATTGAGGTGCAAAATTTTGTATTTTGGTCTGTCTGGGTAACAAGCTTCCTGAATTAGTGGCCTTGATGGAGGAGTAAAATCTGGATATCGTGGCAGTCACAGAAACATGGTACACACAGAACCATAACTGGGATGTAAACATACCAGGATACACTATCTACAGGAGGGACAGGGAGGGTAAAAGAGGAGGAGGAGTAGCTCTCTACATAAGGGAAGGAATCAAAGCAACAGAACAAAAGGGTAAACATGGAGGAGAAGAAGCACTGTGGGTCAATTTGGAGGCAGGCAATGGCACCTCAATCCGCACAGGGGTTGTATACAGACCCCCCTCAGGAGGAGGAAATGGACAAGGAAATGATAGAAAGTATACTTAGAATGGCAGATAAAGGGGAGATATTGCTGATGGGTGATCTGAATATGCCAGATGTTAACTGGAGTGCAGTTGCAGCAGCCACTTCTAAGAGTGGGGTTATTCTAGTTGCCCTACAGGGGACATGCTTTAGACAACTAGTATTGGAAACCACTCGAGAGGGAGCAATCTTAGACCTGGTCCTCTCAAATGGAGATGGAGAGAGGATCACAGATGTAGAAGTGGGTAGCCAACTGGGAACTAGCGACCATCGAACAGTATGGTTCACAATAAACAGCAATAGAGTCAAGCCATACAAAGGCAAAAGTACTGGACTTCAGGAGGGCTGACTTTGCCAAAATGGGTGAGTGCCTAAGGAATGCACTAGCAAATGGGCAGGAAGGAGGGGGTGGAAGAACAATGGGGAATAATAAAAACTGCCATCGCAGAGGCAACAAGCCTTTGTGTGAAGCAAATAAACAAAACAAAACGATGTAAGAAACCACTATGGTTCTCGAAGGAGGTTGCAGTGAAGGTTAAGAGAAAAAGAAAGCATTCAGAAAGTACAAGGAATCACAGAAGGAGCAGGACAGAGAATTGTATCAGTTAAAGCAAAAGGAAGCTGGGAAGGTAGTCAGAACAGCAAAGGCCCAAACTGAGGAAAAGATATCCAACTCAGTTAAGAAGGGGGATAAAACCTTTTATAGGTACATCAGGGAGAGAAGGAAGACTAAGGGAGGGATAGTGAGGCTTAATAAAGGGGAGGGGGTGGGCAGAGGCTGACTGTGAAAAGGCAGAGATACTAAACAAATATTTTTGCTCAGCATTTACAAATGAAGAGGGGGAGGTACCTAAAAGAAACAATAGAAATACTCTGGATATAGAAGTTGATACCAGCCCATTTACAGAAGAAAGGGTTCTGAAAGAACTCTTAAAACTGAAGGTGGACAAAGCAATGGGGCCTGATGGGATTCATCCCAGAATTCTAAAAGAACTAAGGGTAGAACTAGTGACACCACTGACTACCGTCTTTAACAAATCATGGGAGGATGGGGTGGTACCTGAGGACTGGAGGAGGGCAGATGTGATTCTCCTTCACAAAAGTGGGAGCAGGGCAGAAGCAGGAAGCTACAGACCTGTTAGTTTAACCTCAGTGATAGGGAAAATGATAGAATCACTTCTGAAGGAAGGAATTGTCAAGTACCTAGAGGCCAGAGGGGCACAGGACCCAAGGCAGCATGGATTCACAGTGGGAAGGTCATGCCAGACAAATCTAATAGACTTCTTTGACTGGGTGACCAAAGTAGTAGATCAGGGAGGGGCTGTGGACATGGCATACCTAGACTTTAGCAAGGCATTTGACTCAGTCCCACACAAAAGATTAATATACAAGTTAGCCAGCCTGAGAGTGGGTCCCAAGATGATAGCCTGGGTAAAGAATTGGCTGGAGAATAGGACACAGAGGGTTATAGTAAATGGAGTCCACTCTGAAGAAAGAAAGGGGGTTACTAGTGGGGTGCCTCAGGGTTCAGTATTAGGACCAGTCCTCTTCAATGTCTTTATAAGCGACATTGCAGAGGGACTGGAAGGAAAAGTATGTCTCTTTGCAGATGACACAAAGATCTGCAACAGAGTTGATGCACAAGGTAGGGTGGAAAGGATGAGAAGGGACTTGGCAAGGTTAGAGGAATAGTCAAATGTATGGCAGCTTAGATTTAATGCTAAGAAGAGCAAAGTAATGCACCTGTGAAACAAAATCCAAGGGGAAGAGTACACAATAGGGGGTGAGATACTAACAACAACAAAAATGGAAAGGGACCTGGGGGTAGTCATATCAGATGACTTAAAGGTGGGCAAGCAATGTGAGAGGGCAGTAAGGAGGGCTGGGGGGATACTGAGATGCATAGGGAGAGGCATTACCAGTAGAAAACAGGAAGTTGCTATCCCTCTGTACAGACAGCTGGTCAGACCCCATCTGGAGTACTGTGTGCAGTTCTGGAGACCCAATCTCTGCAAGGACATAGACAAGATGGAAGCTGTCCAGAGGAGGGCAACTAAAATGGTGCAGGGTCTGCACCGGAAGACATATGAAGAGAGACTAAAGGAGCTTACTATGTATAGCCTCAAGGAAAGGAGGGAGAGGGGGGACATGATAGAAACTTTCAGTACCTCAAGGGAATCAACAAAGTCCAAGAGGGTAGCATCTTTCAAAAAAGAGGTGTACAAGACCAAGGAGGCACAATTTGAAGATGGGGGGCAGCTCCAGAGGTAATGTAAGGAAGTATTTTCACAGAGAGGGTTGTGGATGCATGGAACGGCCTTCCAGAGGAGGTTGTGGAGTCAAAAACAGTGGTTGAATTCAAGCATGCATGGGACATGCATGGGACAGTCATAAGGCAATTCTAGGGGGTGGGGGTAGAAAGAAGTAGGCTGCTGGTTAACTAGGATCTGCAGCTTATCCATTAGGTATGGAAATGGGAAGACTGGGTGGGCCAAGCGGTCCTTATCTGCCGTCAAATTCTATGTTTCTATGTTTCTATAAAAGTGCCAGTCCTAACTGCGACCATGCCCCTATAATATATTTATTTATATTTATAATGTATGCACTCACACTCTCAGCTTATATGATGGCCTGCTAAGGAGGTGAGAGGAGGGTTGTGCCGGTTGCTATATCAGACTTTCCAGTTCAACCCTGACATCCTGGAAAGGGGGGATGGGTTGGTGGGTGGTGTTCTGTGTGTGGACGGAGCAGATCGGAAGATGCTGGACAACCTGTTAGTACCAATAGGTGTTTGCGGGTGGAAGGTGCCATTAACCACCAAGGATATGACACTGTACTGGGCTTAAGGGTGTTTGATGGGTGGAGGTGCCACTAGGCACCAGGGACTGTAGCCTCACTGGTGAGATGGGTGATCGGGGGAGGGTGGCTGCAGAACAGCTGCCCTGCCATTGGTGGGTTGGGGGCATAAACCTTTAAACATGCCATTGCACCAGTATGCAGGAGAAGATCCCCCCATTTGCATGGGCTCAATGTTGTTTTAGGGCCAGCATACTAACAGGTTTAGGGCATGCTACATTGGGCTCTGAATATGACCACCCTAGTACAAGTCACACACCCAGGTAGCACCAGGGCAATCCACGTTAGCCCCAGTGCTAATGTTTGAATATCTGGCCTGTCATATCCTGGAAACCTTGAAGTATCCTGACCACCATGTCTCTTGAACAATGATAATATCAAAAGACAAGGTAAATTCCATACAGTTTTTATCTAAAAGTTTAGCAGTTAAGCCATCTGTATTCCATGATAACAATTTCCATTCTTCAGCTATAGGCATATGAGTCTGAGGGTCTAAAATGTTAATGTAAAACAAATCACTTATCTTTCAACGTTTTTTTCTAATGGTGCAAATCTATTCTTTTGCAACAAATGATTAGAATGGGGCTATGTCTCCAGGAGTTAAATTTGGTTGGGGTAGTTCTTCAGGCATTAAAGTTGGTTGACTGTTGGTTGACTGTTAAATACACTTTCAAGATCAATCAGGTGGTGGGAGCTGTGGAGCAGCCAACCTGACAGAAGCTTCCTTCTGGAGCTCGACCTTCATATCCCAAAATAACATTTTTAGCTGTTTAAACCACTTGAAATTAGTTCATCTTGGTATGACTGGATCCTGTTTGTGAAGGTAATCAGCCCTCGGGGGACAAAATGGGACCAAAAACAATCATTTTGTTGCAGGGCGTGCAAGCCTACCTCTCCTCAGCAGCCAGCTCAAAAGGACCGGTAATGCAAGTATCACTGACCTCCTGGCATTGCAAGTAATGGCAATCCTCCAGAAGATTCAGAGAACTTAGCACAAAAAGTAAGGGGGATGGGGGCACTCCTGCCTGGTAACCCTTTGTATATCAATCACCTATGAGATGGGGCCATGGACCTTTATCCTCACCCTTGTGAGAGAATATAGAGCCTGTATCCAGCCCCTGAATGTATCTCCAAAATTACATTTACACAAAGTGGCATCCAGGAAACACCAATTCAGGTGATCAAATGCCTTTTTGCCATGAACTGTGATCACCATCCTATGTTCTCTTGTTCCCCTCTGGGTGAGTTCTGATATGTTAACACCACATTCAGGAGTCTACGAATGTTGTCGTGAATGTGTCTACTGGGTATACACCTCATTTGGTCTGGATGGATGAAGCCTGTAATCACTCTTTGTTATTTGTTGGCAACTTCCTTGGCAAAAATGTTTGCATTGTAGAGGGAGATGGGGCACTACCCCGTGCAGGAGGTTATGTCTTTGCCCAGTTTTGAATAACTGTAATCACACCTTCACTTGAAGTGTCAGATATCTCCTCTCCCTCATGCACCAGGTTGCAGACACTATTCAAGACAGGTGGCAAGTCATCCACAAAGAACTTCTAATACTCAACTATATACAGTAGTTGTCCGACCCAGGAGCATTACCTGTATTTAAGGATTTAATGGCCATCTGGGGGACTTCTATGGAGAACGGGTTTTCCAGTTCCTGTTGTTGATCTGCAGACAATTCTGGAAGGGTAATCTGCTCAAGAATTTCTTGAATCACCTTAGGGGAACCTACTGTATGTGGGGATCTGCTGAGTATAGCTTAGAGTGTAACTTTTGGAACTATGCCACAATTAATTTTAGGTGTGTGACCCATTTGTTTACGTTACCACTTTCACTATTTTAGGGACATACCTGTCCGCTTGTTGCTTCCTCAACAGCTGAAAAGCCAGAAATTGCCCTGCTTTGTTCTTTCATTCATAATATTTCTGATTAATGAAACAGTGGCTGTTCTCCACCTTTCTTAGGGCAATTGCAGTGAGCTCCTCTCTGGCCTTTTTAATCTTGGGCAGAAGCTTTGGGTCCCTCAAGGCTTAATGCTCCAATTCAAGCTTAGCTAATTTCTCCTTCCCCCTTAATATATAAAGTCCAATATTCTTTGTTTTGGGTGTCATGTAGGCTATGAGATGCCCCCAGAGAACTGTATTCATCCTGTTTCATACATACTTGAGTTTCATATCCCCCCCTCCATTCTCCCATAAGTAGTTCTGGATTACTTCCCTGGTCTTATTTTGGAAACATTCATAATTAAGCAGTCTAACATTCAGCCTTCACAGCCCTTTTCTGTTGGTAGGGCCAAGATCTAATTTACAGGAGATGAAGGCATGATCTGAAATGCTTATTGGATGAGTTTCTGTTTCTTTCATTGTGAAACATCAAACTTTTTACATGTAACACCTATATAATCTAGAGTAAGAATTATTTGGTGAGAAACAAAAGTATAGTTCTTTGCCTCTGGGTTTTGTGCCCACCATGGGTCCATCAGGCCTCCTGCTTCTAACCAGATTCCATAGAAGCTTTGAGCATGTTTTTCCGGACACTCCAGACCCCTGAAATCTGTCTAGTTGGAGGTTCTTCACACAGTTCCAGTACCCCCAGATAACCCGTCTCTCCAGCAGCAGTGCAGCTTTGTTAAAAGCTGCACAAAAGAAATCTGGAAGGGGAGGTTGGACCATATAATGAAAAGAAGTGCAGTATTTTATCACCTATAGTACCCGAGACAATAGCCAGTTTACCAGACTTTTTCGTGTAAGTATGGGTGACTTTGAAGGCAAGGCCCTTCCTGAGAAGGTCCACTACCTCTGCATTCTTTCCCTCAGGTGAGAGTCAGCAACACAGAACTGACCCACCCTCTCCTTAGTTTAAGTTAGACTTTGACTTTGACGGCAGATAAGGACCACTTGGCCCACCTAGTCTGCCCATTTTCCTACCTACAGGATAAGCTGCAGATCCTAGTTAACCAACAGCCTATTTCTTCTTAACCCCAAAAAGAATTGCCTTATGTCTGTCCCATGTATTCTTGAATTCTCCCACAGTTTAAGACCCCACAACCTCCTCAGGAAGGCTGTTCCATATGCCACCACCCTCTCTGTGAAAAAATACTTCCTCACATTACCCCTGAACCGCCACCTCTCTATCTTTAAATTGTGTCCCTTGTTCTTGCACATCTTTTTCTGAAAGATGCTACCCTCTTGGACTTTGTTGATTCCACTGAGGTACTTAAAAGTTTCTATCATGTCCCCACTCTCCCTCCTTTCCTCAAGGGTATACATATTAAGCTCCTTTAGTCTCTCCTTGTATGGCTTCTCTTGAAGACCCTGCACCATTTTAGTTGCCCTCCTCTGGACTGTCTCTATCCTGTCTATGTCCTTGCGGAGATGGGACCTCCAGAACTGGACACAGTACTCCAGATGGGGTCTCACCAGCTGTCTGTACAGAGGGATAACAACTTCCTGTTTTCTGCTGGTGATGCCTCTCCCTATACATCCCAGTATACCCCCAGCCCTCCCTACTGCCTTCTCAGATTGCTTGCTAACCTTAAGGTCATCTGATATGATTACCCTCAGGTCCCTTTCCATTGTTGTTGTTACTACCCCCGTGTAATCTTCCCCTGGGTTTTTGTTTCCCAGGTGCATTATTTTGCACTTCTTTGCATTGAATCTAAGCTGCCATACTTCTGACCATTCCTTCAACGTTGCCAAGTCCCTCTCATCCTTTCCATGCCTCCTTGTGTATCAACCCTGTTGCAGATCTTTGTGTCATCTGCAAAGAGGCATACTTTTCCTTCCAGTCCCTCTGCAATGTCACTTATAAAGACATTAAAAAGGACTGGACCCAGTACTGAACCCTGTGGTACCCCACTAGTAACCCCTCTTTCTTCAGAGTGGACTCCATTTACAATTGCCTTCTGTGTCCTGTTGTCCAGCCAATATTTTACCCAGGCTACCACCCTGGGACTCACTCCCAGGCTGGTTAATTTGACTCTTAATCTTTTGTGTGGGACTGTGTCAAATGCCTTGCTAAAGTCTAGGTAGGCCATGTCCACAGCCCCTCCCTGGTCTACTACTTTGGTCACCCAGTCAAAGAAATCAATTAGATTCATCTGACATGACCTTCCCGGTGTACACCAATGCTGCCTTGGGTCCTGTACCCCACTGGCCTCTAGGTACTCAACTATTCTTTTCTTCAGAAGTGATTCCATCACTTTCCCTACCACAGAGGTCAAACTGACAGGTCTGTAGTTTTCTGCCTCTGTCTTGGTCCCACTTTTGTAAAGGGGAATCACATCCACCTTCCTCCAGTCCTCAGGTACCACACCATCCTCCCATGATCTGTTAAAAGGGGTAGTCAGTGGTTTCACTAGTTCTCCCCTTAATGTTTTTAGAATTCTGGGGTGAATTCCGTCAGGCCCCACTGCTTTGTCCACCTTCAGTTTTAGGAGTTCTTTCAGAACCCTTTCTTCTGTGAAAGGACTGGGATCGACCCCCTATCAAGAGTGCTTCTGTTAATTGGATTAGGCACCTCCCCCTCCTCCTCTTTTGTGAATACTGAGCAGAAATATTAGTTCAGTATCCTTGCTTTTTCACTGTCCCTCTCTGCCCACCCACCATCCATTCTATTCAGCCTCACTATCCCTCTCTTTGTCTTTCTACGCTCCCTGATGTACCTATAAAAGGTTTTATCCCCCTTCTTAACCGAGTTGGCTATCTTTTCCTCAGTTTGGGCCTTTGCTATTCTGACTTCCCTCCCTGCTTACTTCTGCCTTAACTAGTACAGCTCTCTGTCCTGCTTCTTCTGTGTTTCCTTATACTTCCTGAATGCTATCTTTTTCTTCCTGTCTTTCCCCGCCACTTCTTTTGAGAACCATAATGGCTTTTTTTTTCATTTTGATTTGTTTATTTGCTTCACACAAAGGCTTGTTGCCTCTCTGATGGCAGTTTGATGTTTCCCCATTGTTTCTCCCCCTCCTTCTAGCCTATTTGCTAGTGCTTTCTAGGCACTCTCCCATCTTGTAAAGTCAGCCTCCTGAAGTCCTGTACCTCACTATGTATGGCTTGATTCTGTAACTGAGTTTATCAGAACCACACTGTTTGATGGTCACTTGTTCCCAGATGGCAACCCACTTCTATATCTGAGATCCTCTCACTGTCCCCATTTGAGAGTACGAGGTCTAAGATTGCTCCCTCACGAGTGGGTTCCGAAACTAGCTGTCTTAGGCATGCCACCTGTAGGGCATCAAGAATGGCCCTGCCCTTGGATGTGGCTACAGCAAATGTGCTCCAGTTAACATCTGGTATATTCAGGTCTCCCATCAACAGTATCTCCCCTTTCTCTGCCATTCTAAGAATGCCTTCTATCATATCCTTTTCCATTCCCTGCCCCTGACATGGGGGTCTGTATACAACCCCTGTGCGGATTGTGGTGCCATTTCCAGTCTCTAAGGTGACCCACAGTGCCTCCTCTCCTCCCTGTTTACTCTTTTGTTCAGTTGCTTTTATCCCTTCCTTTACATAGAGAGCTACTCCTCCCCCTCTTCTCCCCTTCCTGTCTCTCCTGTAGGTTATGTACCCTGGTATGTTAACATCCCAGTCATGGTTCTCTGTGTACCATGTTTCTGTGACTGCTACAAAACCCGGGCATCCCTCTTCCATCAAGGCCACCAGATCAGGGAGCTTGTTGCCCAGACTAGAGGCATTGGTACCATTATCCTCCATTTCCTGATGGCCTTACTCCTTTTTGCCCCATCCCTGTCCTTATTGCCTTTGCCACTTTCTCCATTTACCCCTGCTTTTCTCCCTAACGACATCTCTATATTGGTTTTTACCTCACTTACTACCCTGATTTTTTTTTGCGGGGGTAGGATTTCCCTGCTCCTTCCAGTGCCTCCCCCCTTGGCTAGTTTAAATGCTTGCCAATGTAGCATTTAAACCTATCACCTAGGATCCTGGTTCCCCTCCTGGACAGATGCAGCCCATCATGCCAGTATAGGCATGCATCACTCCAGGTGGACCCCCAGTCCCCAATGAAGCCAAATCCCTGAGTTCTGCACCCATTTTTCAACCACTGATTGAATCCCATGGTGTGGAGCACCCTAGCCTCACCTACGCCATAGACAGGCAGCACCTCCGATAAGGTTGCCGTGCGTGCTACATCTCTAAGGCCCCTCCCCAACTCCACAAACTCTTCCTGCACTGCTCTGATCCCTTTCTTAGCCAGCTCATTTGTCCCTAGGTGGACAATGACATCCAGTTCCCTCCCCTGTACAGCTGCACCAGTGATGCTGAGGATTCGCTCCCTGTCCCTCCAAGCCATGGTGCCAGGCAGGCACCTTACCTCCCTCTCCCCTTCCTCCCCCAGTTCTACCTTCCTAACAATGGAGTCCCCAACCAGGAGTTATTTCCTTCCCCTGTGGGGTCCCATGCCACCCTCCTGTGGTTCTTCCTTGTGGAGGTTCCCAGCATCCTCCTTTGTCTTCACTGCAGGTGCCTCCATAGAGGAACCACACTTTTCCAGAATGGCATAGGAACTGTGGAGAGGTACAACTGGAGGAATGCACCTCTGTTCCACCACCCTCACCCTCCCCGAGCCCACTGTGGTCCAACTGCTCCTCTTTCTCGACAATCTCTGATGCAACAGCAGTGGCCCTGGTGGTCCCTGGATGGAAGAGGAGGTCCAACAAATCCTGGCTAACTCAGCCTGGAGATAAGCAACCTCCTTCCTCAGCCCAGAGAGATGCCTGCATATGGGACAACACCGCATCCTCCAGAATGTCTTCCGGAAGACTGCTGATCCACAGCCACTGCACTGCATCATTCCCATCATGTCTTATTTTTGGCCCCTTCACTGTTGTTTGGAATCCTTACTCGTTCCTCTGTTTTTTTTTTCTTCTCTCCCTACTTACTTACTGCCTCTGTGCCCTTTAAGCTCCTGATCATCCTGTTCTGAGGCAAGAAGATCCTATATTTCTTGGTAGACCCCTTACTTGCTCAGAGGCAGACCTCCAGCAGCTGGGGGGGGCTGGAGAGCTATTCTTGCCCTTCTAGGACGGTGAGTCTTTCGTGGCTCTGTGATCACTCACTTCCTGCTCCCAAACAGGAAGTTCATATTGTCAGTCAAATCCTGTGCCTATAAAAGTAGAACTAGCTTTGGGTGGGAGGGTGGAGGGAAGGGAAGGAGGGCAATATAGTCCCAGTAGAGAAGTCCAGTCACACAGTACTCCTTCCTCCTGGTGTTCTCTGCCAAGCCTCTGGCAGAATCTATCTAGGGCAGTGTTTAAATCTAGCTTCCTTCTAGCTAAACCACTCCCCCTACTTAATAGATCTTTCTACATGTAATTAAATTGCACAGATAACAATCCCCTTCAGCCACCTGAGATTTACATCTAGATAACTGCTCAGATAACCATTCTCTTCAGCTAACTCAGACAAACACAATAACTTTTTTTGTGTGTTTTTTTTACCCTAAATTGAAGGTCCCAGTAGAAGAGTTCTGTTTCTTTAGTCCCAGTAGAGAAGTCCAGTCACACAGCACTCCTTCTTCCTGGTGTTCTTTGCCAATCCTCTGTTCCTGCTCTGAGAGGTGGGTCTCTTGTAGCAGTCCCACAGCACACATCATTCTGCTTAATTCCTGCATGATCCTTATACATTTGATCACACTGTTAATTCCCTTTACATTAAGGGAGCAAATGGTTAAACCCATAACCTTGGTAGCCATTTACTTTTACAAAAAAAAAATTCCATAATTCATGGTGAAGTATGTAAAGACTTTCCCCATTCTTTTCATGCTGGTGAACCCCATAATAAACAGAGTCAACAAAGAACCAAACCAAAACCTTAAGTGTCTCACCAAGACAAGCATTTAAATAAGTGCAACTATAGGTGTACTGGTGGTATGCACCTACTGTGGGTGTGATGCCTGGCATAGAGGGATGCCCCTACTGCAGCTCACACTAGGACTGAGTCCATTTTTGACCTCTGAGTAATGTCCTTCTTGTCCCCCCCAACTGTGTGTGGAATAGATGTCTGACGGAACATAACTAGCATCCACATTCCCCTATCAAACAATCATAAAAGTTACATGATGTAACTGGACACTACCTGAAAACAGTATGTAATGCACCCTAGACCTTTGCCCCTCTGTAAGGAGGCAGATGAAGGGGCCAAAACCATCTCCCCCCTTCTTCCATTGCTCTGCCCTTCAGACCCATGAGCCTGGAAAGATTGCTTAGAAAGAATGTTCTCTGGGGCTTGATATATTTGTTTAATATCATTTACCCACTGGGTTGAACCAAGAAATAGAACATTACAGTCTCAAAGCATTTGGTACCAGTGTAGCATAGAATGAAGCAGACCCCACAGCAGTTAATAAAGGTGTCCCAGCTTTTGAAAGTCTCAGTTGAGCCATACCTGTGGACTTCTTTGGCAGTTTGCAGAGCTTTCCATCTCAAGTTTCCCCTGACTTTCAGTCTGAAGGCAAACATAACAGTTGCAGGTATTGTCGATCGGAAAAAAATGGTCTGCTACCTCCATGATTACTGTAGCTCGAGGGGACATTTGGGTCCACGTTGTGGGAGGAACACTTTCTCCTTTCCTTTCATGTTGGTGAACCCCATAATAAACAGAGACAACAAAGAGCCAAACCAAAACCTTAAGGGTCTTGCTGAGACAAGCACTTAAATAAGTGCAACTATAGGTGTACTGGTCAAATGCACCTACTGTGGGCTCGATGCCTGGCACAGGGGGATGCCCCTACTAGAGCCCACTCAAGGACTGAGTCCATTTGTGACCCCTGTGATAAAATCCTTCCAGTCCCCCCAACTATGTATGACGTAGATGTCTGATGGACTATAATTGGCATCCAAATTCCCCTCGCAAACAGTCATAAAAGTTATATGATGTCACTGAACACAATCTGATAACAATATGTAACACACCCTAGACCCTTGCCCCTTTTATGAGTTGGAAGGCACAGGGGCTGAAATCTACTTACCTTTCTTCAGTTGCCCACCCACCTTTAGACCAATCAGCCTAGAAACATCACTTAGAGAGAACACCCCCTAGAGCCCAGTATATTTGTATTATGTTTGTTTGCCCACTGGGTTGAACAAAGAAACAAAACATTACAGTCTCAAAGCATTTGAGTCAGTGTAGCATGGAATGAACAGGCCCCCAGGATAGTTACATGCATCCCAGCTTTTAAAAGTCTTAGTAGAGCAATACTTGTGGGTATCCCTTTGGCAGTTTGCAGAGCCTTCCATCTCAAGCTGAGACTTGGGGGGGCAGAGCAGCAAGCTGGTTGCAGTGCTGCTCTGCACTCATCTGGGCATCCTATGGCTTTTTTCCTAAACTCTGACAGCCTTTTTCTTAATCTTGTCTTAAGCTTTAAACTTGCTGCTGAATGAAACTTGGGTTATTTTAATCTATTTTAAATTTTGGTCAGGCAGCATTGAATTTACAAAGATGTACATAGATGGGAGTTTGACTTTTGTGAGAGGTAAGCAATCAGTTAATGCACATTGAACATGGTGGGTTGTAATCACCAGGCCCTTTATGATACGGGTGACAATGTGCAGTTAATGTGCTTTGTAATGAGTGGGCTGTTTTTTAGTTGGGCATTTACAAATTTATTTGTCTGACTGGTCGCCGAGTCGGTAGAATTTATGCTGTGGTTCAGAGCCCGCTGTATTGAGGTGGGTTTATGCCTCAACCTGAAACTGAAATGGTGTTCTAAATGTCGTGGAAAACATTATTTTAATAATGCCATTTCAAAGCGAATGGCAAACAGTCTGCAACTGCTATGGAGGTTGAAGAGAGACTTGTGAAGATACTTGAGAGTTTCACACTTTGATGTGCTATATGCACATTTTTAAAGCATTACAGGTATGCTGACGTTGTCTAAGGGAGCTGGGGATTGATATTTTTATGACACTATTTACTATGCTCAGAGAGTGATTCTTTTTACTTTCTTTTAGGTGCATGATTGTACAGCCCTGTGGTTCAGGTGAAAAGAAACTGGAAAACTAAAAAGGAAGGATCAGAGAAGAGCTGAAAAGGCTCCAGAACTATGACTGAATTGTAACTGTTGGAAAAAGCAAACTTTTGTTGGCATTGAAGATAGAAGTTTGTTAACCCCTCACATGAGGTAAAGCACTTGTAATCTTTGTATATGTTTTACTCAGATGCTGTTGCCTGGTTTCCCAGTTTCTGAAACTTTTGAGGTTGGGATATGGCGTGTTTGGAAATTTAACAGGCCTCTGAGATTCAAACTACTAAGCCACGTTATCATAGGTTTGACAGAGCGTCGGGCTTGTCTGAGTATGCTCTTGAGAAATTTTATTGGGATAATATAAAAAGACTGCTTTATTTAATAGCTGGACTCCATTATTATGGAAAAATGCAGTTTTTATGGTTTAAGGGTGGACTCTGGTGTTTGTCTGGAGCCTTAAGCTGTGCCTTGTTCCTCTATCGCTTGGAACTTTGCATGGTGTCTGTGGATGCTCCTGCTGGTGAGACCAGATGGATTTTGAAAGGACTTCTAGGATTTACATTAAAACAAAAGGAGCCAAAATATTTGATATTTGGTATTTGTTTTTTTCTGCACTGGAAAATTAATTTTACCTTTTGTTAGAATAATGAAAAGACAATTTCCATGTTGCAATTAGCATAACAACTAACAAGTTACAAACAATTAAGGAAGGTTGACTCCTGAGCTTGAATGGAGTGCTCCTGAAAATTGTTGAGGTCTATTAAAGGCAGACCTCTATAATCTAAAGGAGCCCTTTATTTCTTTCTTCATATTGGTGGCTTATTCAAGGAGCAGCTGATTGGGACTATGCCCTTGGTTTGTACCTACTTACTCAGTCCATTTGTTTTCACACTCCAATGCCTTGTGAGGCATCCTGGAATGTAAAAGAGACACATTATCAGTACCCTGGAATATTTAAAGTCATAATACTGTACCCTGTGGGACTCCATCCTGGAGTTAGTCAAAGTGTATCTGGAGACACAGCCATTTTGAATAGGCATATCTAATTTGTAATGTTTTACATTTAATAATTTAAAAATCGTATTGTCTTAGTTTAGTAAGCCTGACATGAGTTTGCTTATTGATCATTTGTAACAGGAATGTCATGGAGTTTATGTGTTAAATTACTTCCACACAACCTCAAGGTATTTGAATTAGGATTTTGGATTATTGGAACATGATTTTTTGTAACAAATACATTTAACATTTATTTTACAAATCTAATGGGTGTTGCATTGTTGCTAGTTAGATGAATAATTTATAAGTAACTTTTGGTTACTGTAATATTCTCAGCTCCATAAAGTTTTTGATGTATTGAAACTGTAAACATTTTCTTAATGTTTTAATGGTTTTTAAACTGAATGACAAAATACTGAACTGAATTGGAACTTCCACCTCAAGTTTCCCATGACTGTCATCTCAAAAGCAAACCCAGCAGTTGCAGGTGTTTTAATCAGATAAGCTGATCTGTTACCCCCATGGTTGCTGCAGCCCGAGAGGACATTTGTGTCTATGTGGTGGGAGGAAAGTGAAGTGTGTGACAGTTCTGTCTGACCTTGTTTGTTGTCTTTTCATGTTTCATCACTGCAGTGTTAAGTTTCTGGGGGATGTAGTTTGCCATGGGAGGGTAGGAAGACAGCTCTGCTGGATGATGGCCTACAGGAAACTTTACAATGTTTAAACCTGGTACAGATAATTGATTTACCTACAAGGAAAGGAAAATTAACAAGTAAAGGAAGTATATTGGACTTGTGTTTCGTTTCCCCAGAATTGACTGTAGTAAATAAAGGAGTAGGGGAACCAAATTTGGGGGATCATAATGTAATAAAATGTACTATAAATTTGGGAATTAAAAAAGCTCCAAAAATTAAAACTTCAATAGAGTGTAAAAGAAGCTATACAAAATTTAACAAGCAGTTATTTCGAAACTATTTATAGGGATTACCATGGCATAGAATTTTCCTAATTCCCGACCTGAATTTAGTTGTACAGGAATTTACATTTATGTTTATTGAGGCATGTGATCAATTTGCACCTTGGAAAAAAGTTAATCAAAAACAAAATCATTTGCCCTGGATGACCCCAATTATAAAGAAGTTAATTAGGGCAAAGAATCAACTTTGGAAAAAAGCAAACAAAACTTTGAAACCTGATGCATGGGATAGCTTTAAAAAAATAAGAAATAGGGTGGTTCAGGAAATAAGGAAATCAAAGGCCACTTATTATAAACAAAGGATCAATGAAACAACAGATCCTAAGAAATATTAGTCTTTGATAAAAAATCTTACAAATCCTGTCAAAAACCAAACAGAAATAAAACTCAGTCATAACAGAATTGTATTTGAAGCAGATAGAGCTGCGGAGTTATTAAATAAATACTTTATTGAACTTCCTGATTTGGATTTAGGAATAGAAACTAAAATAAAAAGTGTTCAGTCTGTGGATCAAAATATAGAAACTGATAACTGTCAGGAAACTCAAGTGCCAATGTTTCAGTTTAAAATAGTGACAACTTTAGATGTACATAAAATAATAAATAATTTAAAGACAAATAAGGCTTGTGGTCCTGATAAGATAGAAAATAGACTTCTAAAGGAAGCTGTACAAGAAATATCACCCATCCTGAGGGATATTTTTAATTGGAGCCTAAGGGAGGGATTGTATCCATCAATGTGGAAGCAGGCAAGAATAATTCCAATTGACAAGGGGGGGGATTCAATGGCCACATAAAACTATCGCCCAATAGCACTATTGTCAGCAGTTTCAAAAATTTTTGAAAAAACTGTTCATGAACAGTTAATGGAATATTTGGAAAAATATCAGAAAATAACTTCGTTTCAGTCAGGTTTCAGACAGGGTAGGTCCACGGCTACCCCACTCATGGACTTCCTAGATTTAGTTGCTACTCCCTTGGTGGAGGGGAAGTTGGTGGGTGCGGTATACGTGGACCTATCAAAGGCATTTGATTTAGTGAACCATTGTACTTTGATTAAAAAATTGAAACACTTGGGCATGGAGGAAGAATTCTGTGGATGGTTTGGATCATATTTAGACAAGAGATCCCAATTTGTAATAGTAAATAGTCACAAGTCTGGTCTGGGTTCTGTGACACGGGGGGTACCCCAGGGTTCAATCCTGGGACCCCTCTTGTTTTTAGTTTATTTGAATGATTTACCAAGGTTGATAAAAAGCTCACAAGTTAGACTCTATGCGGATGATACAGTTTTGATTGCATCAGGTAGAAATTCAGGTGAAATAGAACAAAAATTACAGGGTGATTTCTTAGCTATGCAGAAGTTTTTCTCATCGCTTCGACTCTTGATAAATAGTAAAAAGACACAAACAATATATTTTGGTATTGAGAAGAAAAATAAAATAATTCCAAAAATAATAATTAAGACTCAGGAAGGAAAAATCTTAGAGCAAACACAAGTTTATAAATACTTGGGTATTCAAGTTGATCAAAAATTAAATTTTTATCAACACGTAATAGAATTAATCAAAAAAGCAAACTCAAAGTTAGGGGTAATGAGACGTATATCAAATTGCTTAACAAAAGAAATGCGATTAAATATAGCAAATTAATTAATATTACCAGTGATTGATTATGGGAGTCATATCTACAGACATACCTCAAAAAACAGTTACAAAATTTGTATGTTCTCTATAATAAAATAGCCAGATTTGTATTAAAATGGATATTGGTACCCATCATTGTGTGATGAACACTGAATTAGGATGGAATACATTACATCAGCGGGCAGAGGGAAATTGGTTAAATCAGATAAAAGCATTATTTAAAAATGGTTCATGATATTATCTGACTAGAAACCTTATAAAACCAGACCATGGATTAAACTTGTGGAAATTAGGAGCTATAGATTTCTTGGTTCCAAAATTAAAAAATAGTTTCAGTAGCATGACCCTTCAACATAAAGTTTCAACCAGTTGGAATAGACTTCCCCCTTCTCTCAGAGACCCAAATTTGCTCTTTTTAGAATATAGAACAGCAGTAAAACATGAACTGTGCTTTAGATGTTTGTGTAACAGGTAGTTTTTAAATAATATTACACAAGTTGTTTGATTATGATGCTGTGATCTGTGGTATAATTGTATGAATGATATGTGTATTAGAATGAAATGTATTTTGTAACCTTTGTAATAACTTAAATTTTGTACAACACAGGTTTGCCTTGTAAATAGGGATTCTTTGAACCCTAATGGCAAAAATTTCTGTATAAATAAATTTTTACAACTACTACTACTTACAACCACAGAATCACATATAGCTCAGCCTGGAGAGTGTGGACTAACCTCTTTCCTGGACTCCCTTCACAACATTGTTCTGCTGTTCTCTAGGATTTGGTGACTTGGTGCTCACATGTAATGTTAGGGAGGCAGATGGGTGGTTAAATGTAACTGGAAATGATAAAGTGGTTTGCATATTTGTAACTTTCCACAGCTTGTTTTTCTTGGCAGACTCTCCTAATGTCTGTATGCATGTGAGTCAGGGTGTCTCCTTGATGGCATTGAGTGGAAACCTTCAGTCTTTCCTTCTCTCACACAATGCCTGCCAGCTTTTTTTCAGTTCTGTCTTCTTGCAGGATGGGAAGTTCAATATCCTACACCAGCAAATACTTACTCACTAATAATAACTTATCATAGTCTATGGGCCGTTTTTCTGTTCTAACCACTAGTTTAGCATGGTATCGCATCTGACTCTTGATGCCATTCTCTTTTACAGCCTTGATAAAAGTGGACTTTTTTGCATTTTAGCAGCATACATGGAGTAAGTCATGGTCTACAAAAACTCTCTGGCCATCTAAACCTAGGTCTTTCATGGGCCATGCTTTCTGGGGAATATGCTCTTTTACCATGTATTTGACAAATTTGGTTATAAGGATCTCAGTTGAGCCTCCTTTTTCAGTTTTAGGTTCAGGGTTCAGTGAGCTTGCTAAATGCCCAATTAAAAATCCCACCAGTTGCAGCTCCTATTTGATGTATGCATCCAGGAACCTGTCCAGATTATCTGGTTTAGCCCCCTCTGGGAAGCCGAAAATTGAGATATTGTTTTGCCATGTTCTGGCCTCTGCATCCTCTGCTCTCTTTGTGAGGGCTGTCTCACTCACTGCAGTAATTAAGTGACTGAGTGGCCATAGCTGATGCAGTCATTATGAAGGCAACCCACATGATCCTCCACTTTGGCTGTCCATTGTTCAAATTTGTGGAGGTCTCTTCATGTGTTGTAAATTTTGATATCAATGTGGAGTAGCATCTTCATGATGCTGGAGGCTCCGGCATGGTTGGTCACTGTACTGGTGCCAAATCAGCCATCATCATTCTCATCGCCAAAGCCAATTATGAGTTCAGAGGGCCTGGAAGGAGATTTACTCAGGCTCCGCCACCTGGCGTCTCTCTGTTTACTGACTGCTTTCAGACTCTTTTTTGCTGGTGCTTTCCTAGTCGTGCCCATTTTCACCATGAGCAATGCCACTACTGTGATTTGGAAGGAGAATATGAACTCTGTAAGGATGGATGGCACAAGACTGAGTTTGAGGGGAGTGGGTATTCTGTTCTATGCTGCCATCTTGGGCATGGCCACCACTGGAAGTCAGGTTTAGTCTTTTAAAGTAGATTTTCTTTCACTTGCATTCCATGTGATAGCTTGTAAGAGCACTGCAATTTTAAAATCATGAAATTCAGTTGTATATTTATGAGTTTCAATTGGATTTAAGAGCAAATTGTCTATGAAAACTGGTTTGGCAAGGCTAATGCCAATCCCAAATAGTTTATCTTTCTTGTCCCATAGCTGTATTGCACTCTCCATTGAATTTAAGAACAGCACAATTAGAGAGGAATTATTTGCATATCTTGTCATGGGCAATTTATAATTTTCCATTTTCTTTATATAAAATATAAGCTATATAGTCTTAGTTAAAGAGTCTTGTGTTTTTCATGAATTTCTGGTGAAATTTTGTTTACTTTAAGCAGTGCCCTGCAATTGGAGGAAGGGGCTTCAGGTGCAGCTCATGTAGTTCAATCCAATAGTGCAACTACGGGGCAGGGAAAAAGCATAGGTAGGTCTCAAATAGGAGTACAGCATCCACAGTGAATTACTTATTAGTGTGATAGGTAGATATTGTGGAGGACCTTCAACTGGAATATATCAGGTAAAATATCTGTTATAGGCTGGGCTAGGATTGGTTAATTCTACTTGCTGTAGGGATAGTTAGTGTGGAGAGGCTGTATAGGTAGTGTAGACCATGGGTAGGATTTTTGGGTGCAATAGTTGTGGGGCAGTAATGTGGATGAATATACTGTGGAGGCTGGGAGGGTGCCCAATATGCCACAGGCTAAGGAGGCTCAAGGAGGAGGTTCAATGACTTTGCAGGGAGCTAGGAAGGTGAGAGATGAGGGGAGAATTGCATTGATAGAAGGGCTGACATCTTAGAGTATTGTGGGACACAACAGAAAAGGAACAGTAGGTCAAGGGAGTGGGGAGGGTGCAAACTAGACAGGAAGCCAGCTGATGAAGGGTGGACTCTAGTAGAACCTAGAAAAAGATGAGCAGCAGTAGGCATAAGGGAGGAGAAAGCACATAGTAAGGCAAAGGGGATAGGGAACATGTTTACTTTACTAGCAACACATGGGAAGGAGGATGCATGAGATGATTGCACAAGGGATAGCACTCACAAAGAAGAGGGAGTAAGGGGCATTACTAGTGGAGAGATTGAGCATGGTGTGGCAGGGAGGAATATTACTCAGAGAGGTGAGGAGGGGAGGGAGGTTGGCAGTCAAACAGGAAGAGGGGAAGGGGTTTTAATTGGGAGGGACAGAGGGGAAGACACTGGGGCACATGGTAAAAACACAGTCTTGAGTGGCTCCAAAAATCATAACCTGGGTGGGAGGTGGTGACGGGAACAAGGAAAGAGGAGGGGGGGTGTACTGGTGTTGGTGGACTCCATACTCAAAGGGATCAGATGGGGCAGCAAGGGGGAGAGGCACAGTTGGATATGGGTGGAGTCCATACCAGGATTAAAGACAGATATGGCAGGACAGGCAATCCTAAGGTGCATAAAGAGGGGTAGGAGGAAACCACACATTGTGGTACATGTGGGGACAAATGACCTAGTGGGGGAAATGGTGGAGGTAACAAGGGAGGGGACTGAGAATGTCAGAAGGTTGTGTGAGGAGGCTGGGGAGTCTGTGACCTTCTCTGAAGTGCTCCCAGTACCCTGCACAAGCACAGTGAGAAAGGAGAGGATTAGAGAGTTGAACACATGGTTGGTAGAATGGAGTCGAACTAAGGGGTATGGAGTTGTGGGTGGCTGAGACAGTACCTGGGATAGTAACAACCTGTTTACAAGTGATAGGCTGCACCTGAGTGGGGAGGAGAAGAAGGTATTAAAGCAAGGACTGCGGAGGTATATTGTGACATGGGTGGATTTAAACTAGATGGGGGGTTGGCAAGTGGACAGCAGGTAGACGGGTATCCAAAAGAGCGGAGTCACAGCCTAACCCCCCCAGGCTAGCAGGGAAGGACTCTGGGCAGCCAAAAAAGAAGGGAGTAGAAGGGAGGAGATCGAGGTTAGTGAAGGGAAGGGGGCATTATGGAGGGTGGTCTCATTGAATGCAAGAAGCCTAGAAAACAAACCCGCTGAGCTACAGGCATTCTTAGCAGTGTGGAGGGTGGATATTGCAGCTGTCACAGAAACATGGGCAACTGAGCACCAGGACTGGGATCTTGCAATCCCAGAATACAAATTATAGAGGAAGCACTGTAAAGAGGGGAGGGAGGGAGAGTGGGGTGGCAGTATATGTGAGGGATGGGATCAAATGCACAAGGGACGAGGGAGAAGAAAGAAGAACAGAGGCAATCTGGTTGGAGCTCCTTGACTCAAAGGGTAGGAAAGTGAGGTTTGGGGTGGTATACAGGCCGCCGTCCCAGTCTGAGGAGCTTGACAAGGAGTTAGTGGGACAAATCAAAAAGGTATGTAGAAAAGGGAAGTTGGTCATTGTGGGGGATTTCAACTTGCCGTGGTTGACTGGAGCATTCTGGTCACCTCCAGTGCTAGGGATCAAGTGCTCCTGGACGTGATCCAGGAGGGTCTCCTGACACAGTTGGTTAATGTATCTACTAGGCTAAAGAATACATTAGAGCTGGTATTGTTGAATGGGGAGACAGTGAGGGAAATAAAGGTAGAGGACCCACTAGCCAACAGCAGTCACCAAATGGTGTGGTTTAATATCACGATGTGTGGGGAGCCAGAGAAATCAGTTACTCTGGTGGTAAAGTTCAGGGGGGTGGACTTTGGGAGGATGCAGGAAGTACTGAAAGGGAAACTGGAGGGCATAAGGCAGGAGATGGATGTGGAGCAGAAATGGGATATTATTAAACAGAGGAGTACAGAGGCAACAGAAGCCTGCACCAAGACACAGAGTAAGAGGAGCAGAGCAAGAAAACCATACTGGTTGAACAGCGAGGTTGTGGAGGTGGTGAGAGCAAAACAAGTGGTGCACCAGAGCTTTAGGAGGACAGGGAAGGAAGTGGACAGGGAGAAATATGCAGGATGGTCCAGGGAGGTGACTAGAAAAGTGAGAGAAGCCAAGGCCCAGAGGGAGCTGAGTTTAGCACAGGGAATTAATCGGGCAGAGAAATACTTTTTCAGATACATCAGGGAGAAAAGGAAGTGCAAGGAGACAATAATGAGGATAAAAAGGGGTGGGGAGTTGACAGAAAAGGGGTGGAGCAGGCAGAAGCACTGAATGAATACTTTTGCTCAGTGTTCATGGTAGAAAGGGGGACCGCTACCAGCATGGGCTGGGAGGGTGGGGACAGGGAGAGGAGGTGACAGATGGAAGAATTGAGGCAAGTAAGTCCTAGAGGGACTGAGGGCACTGAAAGTAGACAAGGCACCAGGGCCAGATGGTATCCACCCCAGGGTGCTGAGGGAGATGGCGGAGGTGTTGGCAGAGCCACTGGCAGATCTGTACAGCACCTCACTGGAGTCGGGATGTGTGCCACTGGACTGGAGAATGGCACATGTAATACCATTACACAAGAGCGGGCCAAGGGATGAACTGGGTAATTATCATCTGGTAAGTCTCACCTCTATAATGTGCAAACTCATGGAAATGATACTAAAGGAAAGACTGGTATCATACCTGGAGGACAATGGACTCCAGGATGTGAGGCAGCATGGGTTTGTTTCAGGGAAGTCTTGTCAAACCAACCTCATACAATATTATGACTGGGTGAGAAGTGAGCTGGATAAGGGTCATGCGATGGATGTTCTTTACTTGGACTTCAGCAAGGCCTTCAATTTGGTGTCTCATGGGAGGCTTGGGGAGAAGCTAACTGGGGTAGGGGTAGGAGCAAAAATGATGAACTGGATTACAAGCTGGCTGAGTGGCAGGCTGCAATGGGTGGTGGTGAGAGGGGAGCTCTCAACTCCAAGGCTGGTAATGAGTGGGGTGCCACAGGGCTCTGTGTTGGGGCCAATATTGTTTGGGCTGTTCATATCAGACATTATGCATGGGGTGGTGAGCAAGGTAAGTCTGTTCACTAATGACACCAAAATTGGAGCCCTGGTGGATGGAGAAGAGGGATGGAAGCAGCTGCAGGGGGACCTATGCAAGTGAGTGGAGTGGTCAGAGAGGTGGCAGCTAGGGTTCAATGCAAAGAAGTGTAAGGTTAGGCATGTTGGGGTGAAGAACCCAAGGAGAAAATACTGGCTGGGGGGTTAAGCTGGGGATCACTGAGGAGGAGAAGGACCTTGTGGTAATGATAACAGGGACCATGAACAACACTGCCCAGTGCAGGAGAGTGGCTGCAAAAGCAAACAAAATGCTGGGCCGCATAGTGTCATTTTTTTTGTCCAGATGAAGAGAGGTGATCTTGCCCCTCTACAAGTTACTGGTAAAGCCTCACTTAGAGTATTATGTGCAGTTTTGGAGCTATACCTAAAGCGTGATATCAGGCTACTGGAGGGGGTGCAGAGGAGGGCAACAAAAATTATATGTAGAATGGAGGGGAGAGACTATGACAGCAGGCTGGGAGACCTGAATATGTACACCCTGGAGGATAGAAAGGATGGGGGGACATGATAGAGACATTCAAGTATCTGAGGGGAATCAATAAGGATGGGGCAGATGGGGTCTTTAAGTTAAAGGAGGGAGGGTCACCAGGGGACATGGGCTAAGAATAGAGGGAGGAGCGTTTAAGAAGGAAATGAGAAGAATTTTATTCACAGAGAGGGTGGTAGCAAAATGGAATGCCCTACCAGAATGGGTGGTATTATGTAAATCTGTGAGCAACTTCAAGAGGGCATGGGACAGGGAACAGGGGAAAGTGAGGGTGGGGGAGGTGGGGTGGCAGTGGGATGACAATGGGGAGTGGGGTGGGGCAGCTGCAAACTAGGGGAGTTGGCTGCACACTTGAGCAGACTTAGATAGATCAGGTGGTCTGTTTCTGCTGCACATTTGTATGTTTGTACATTCGTATGTTAGTATTTCAACTAGCTTTTTGTGAAAGTTAACTTGATAAATCTGTTGCCAACCCCCCAAAAAAAATTAGATCCATTATCCAAACAATTAAATCACAAAGATCAATGACATTATCAATCTCTACTATTACTACATTCATTATCTTAGCAGGCTGGATCTGTTTAGAACTGTCAACTACTGTTTTTTTCTTTATTTGTTTTTTTGTGATTCTATTTGTAAATTCCTCTGTTTCTGATTTTTTTTTAGTTTGCTTTGTTAATGTCTTTGTTATCTTGTTAGATTTGATTTCCCACTTCTTCCCTGTTTGTCCTTTCCCTTTTCTTTGCTTGTTCTTCTCATTTTGAGTATTATTTGAATTATTAATTTAAATTATTGACTCCCATATGAAGATGGGTGGCAAGTTCATTTGAATACATTTATTCACTTTGTGAGTCTCACTGCTTACACCTTTCGTGTAATTGTTTTTTGAGATAAAGGAACTATTTTCAACAGCCACATAACTTTGTTGTAAAGAATCTTCAAGGAGCCTTTTGATCACAAATTGATTTTCATTACATTAGATATAAGGCTGAAAAGTACTTCTTTGAGTACCCATCACATTGCAGAAATAATTACATTAGCATTAAATGGGTTTTAATATAATTTAACAGTCTATTTGATAACATTGAGGCAACAGGATCTTCCATTGTTAACGAAGTAATTGAGAATTTGAATTTACCACTAAATGAACATCCTCATCAATTTTACTTCCCTTCCTAGTAAATGATTCCCAATTAAATTTGGTCAGTTTAGTACCCTAACTACAGGGGGAAACAAGAGACATTCTGCATCATGCTGTGAGCTGTTGACTAGATTAAGAGTAGGGTGCAAGTCTGGTTATACTGTATATAACATGTTCACCTCCTTGTAAAAGGTATTTTAGACCATCAGTAGTGGACCCCAAATCATTGACAACATTGGCTAAATCATGGACTTTAGTCTAGATGGGTTCTCTTTTTGAGCCTGCCTTTTTAATTCTAAGTTTCCGGCTGGGTTACTATCTGATCTGAAGTTACAAGAGTAGACAGGGAGATTGCACAGAGTGTTATTTCTAATAGGGTCAAAAGAGAAGACCTCAGGATCACAATATATCCATTCATTTTCAGGGATTATATTTTTAATTGTGGGGCCCCTGTCTTTCCCCAAAGAAATGAAATCTCCTGTTCCATTAGAATGATTTCCTAAGGAATTGTTGGCACCTTATCTATGACAGGGGTTGAGGTAATCTTTCCCACAAAGTCAACAATTTTTATTTGTGCTAGATAATTTTTAGGGTTCCACACCTTTTACCTTTTTCTTTTATTTTAATGTCTTTAGCTCCCAATATTCCATATTCTATAGCAGCTATAGTTTCCACAGAATGCAATTTTTTCACCATTACCCTCCATTATCAATTTATCTAACTCATTTGGAGCTACTAGCAATTCAATGGACTTTGTGTTTCTGGGCCTCATTTTTATGTGTTGAACATCTGACAGATGAGACATATAAGACCCTAAAAATATCTAAAGTGCTGTACAAAAATATTACAATAGAAAATATTAATTTAACTTCAACCCACAAAATTTATATTTTCAATGTCTTTTAGCAATTTTCAGATGGGGTTGTACTACTCAGAAGCTTTTTTACCTTTATTCCAGGCCACCAGAATATCTTGGGGAAAAGCTTCAGATATATTGAGAGTTGATTCCCACTCTCTAATAATGTAGTTCTTCTGATCAGGTATATTCCACTCCTTGATTGCCACTATAAGATAAGTAGACATTTTAAGCAGGGGAATATCACAACAACTTTCTAAAAATTAAGCTTCTTATACCCAAATGGAAGCAAACTGAAACTTATTGAAATCACTATAGAAAATAATTTCTTCTGGCAATAAGAGATTTTAATGAAGTAAAAGAAAGTCACTAAAATTACTATTTTGCTTTCCAACACATTCCAAGTTATCACTATGTTGATTTAAATCATAGCTAAAATTAATCTGTTATGTCCATTTTTTTATTTTAATTAGTGCTTTTTCAAACAGAAAGCCAAATAACAATTAAGCACTAAAACTGAATTATGATTGCTTTAAATGAATTGAAATACCCATACACTAGTATTATTAAGAAAAAACAAATTATCATTAGTTAAATTCAAACTTACTTGTAATTTTAAAGATTACAAAATATTTCAGTCCCAAACATCAGGTTCCAGTAGTAATAGGCAGCTTTACCAAGTGCCAACAGAAACCAGGAGGCAGCTCAGGAAGAGCACTGACTGGAGCTGAGCTACAAACCAGATGACTAACCTAACAGCAAAAGAAACACGGGCTTGGACAGTCGTATGAGGAAATAACAACATATAAAAACAGTATACAAATGAAACTGTTGTTATAGTACATAACATGTAGTACCCCCCAGTTGTGTCAACGTCTTGAAAAAGCACCAGTGAGGTGTGAAATGTTGACACAACTGGGGGGGGTGCTACATGATATGTATTATAACAACAGTTTTGTTTGTATACTGTTTTTATTCAAAATCAGTAAAGTTATTGTGTCCAAATAAGTGGACTACATTGTTATTTCCTCATATGACTGTCTGAGACTGTGTTTCTTTCGCTGTTTGGTTAGCTTTACCAAGTGGTCTTCAGAATTCTCCTAGAACAGTCTCACCAGTCTCCAGGCATAAGCACTACACCACCTTTGTCTAACTCATTCAAATTTGTTTTAGAGGTTTACTCTGGCTCGAGCATATAGGGTATATAGTCAAGAAAGCAGCTGAGGAATCATCAGGGTTTTTAATTTACTAGCTTTGCCACTCTGGTAAAATTTTTGCTGATACAAAAACTCACACTTGCTGTCTAAAGAGTCAGTAAAAAGAGAAAGCTTCAGTGTGTTAGTTTAAAACAGTGCTTTATGCTGCTGCTCCTTATCTGGCTGCTTGATGTAAAGTGCCATGCACAGTGGGAGCCTTTTATAGCTGTGTACATAGAGGTAAGTCTCTGAACTACACACTGTGGTATCATAACTGTACAGAGATACTGAAATACCAAAGTATAGGATCACAAACCACAAACCCCAAGCTGCAAAATCACAAAGCCAGAGAAGGAGTTTCCAGTATCCAATATACCCCATTGCAAAAGTGGGGATCTCTGGAGCACCCTGCAAAACCCAGGTAGTCATCCAATATCGGCCAAAAATTGACCAAATGACACCGCCTCATGCCTTGTCTCTATTAAAATTAGCAAATAATAGATGGTCCATTACCCCCATGGTTGTTCCAGCTCAAGAGGACATTTCTGTCTGTGTGGTGGGAGGAAAGTGATATGTGTGATACAGTTCTGTCTGACCTTGTTTATTGTCCTCTCAAGTTCTTCCACTGCAGTATTAAAAACTAAACAAAAAAACATAAAACAAAATAAAAATATCCATGCCAGTAGACAAAACCATCAGAGATCTGCTTTCAGGTTTATTCTCCTCAGCATTCCTATCCCCTATAACTGTAGTAGATTTTTATTTATTTATTTATTAAATTTTGGTAACCGGGTGAACCCACTGGGCCCTGAAGGTTCCTTTTTCAGGGGCGACCTGGGGTTTACAAGGTATAAATTTAACATAGTACATTATATAAGAACGCATTCAAACATACTACAGGGTTATACGTGGTTATACAGAGATC
Organism: Neoceratodus forsteri; assembly: GCA_016271365.2. Lineage (NCBI taxonomy): Eukaryota > Metazoa > Chordata > Ceratodontiformes > Ceratodontidae > Neoceratodus > Neoceratodus forsteri. Next base: position 1,398,662,475 of record CM057450.1, read on the forward strand.
ACAACAAATATACCAAAACAGAAAATACCAAGTCTTAACTGTAGGGAAAATATATGCTAAATATTTTAAAATATAAAATGAGTGGGAAGCAAAAATAGGATTACTAGTATTATTTTTATTTCTTAGGTACCTTACACAGCAATAAAACAGAATAGTAATAATAAATGCACACCAAAAATAGAAAATAGTGTAAAATTTGATGTCTCGACCATATGTCTTCTTTAGGAACTATTTGAAAGAGAAAAAAGCAAGGTTAGTGGAGAGGTAAGGGGAAATAAGGGATATATATGTGAGGAAAGAAAACAGCAGGAGGATCGAGGAGAAAAAGTGATAATAGGCAAGGTAATAACAGAAGCTGGAAAACAAAAAGGTGATGATGGGTACAAAAAGACATACTAGAAGTGAATGAGCTAAGTGGTCCTCAAGTGGAGACTGGTTAACAGGACCTAGTAAGAAGCTGAAAGGTGACAAATGTTGGGGGAGGAGAGAGACAGAGACATCTGTAGAAAATGATTGGAATGCCCATGTTACCATGTCCCCCACACACATGCACGCTGCAAATGGAAGTGTGTGCAGGCATGCCCACACATACAAACATACCATGTACACATGCAAGCAATGATAAGATGGGGATGGGGTGAAAAGGGCAGACAAGAGTAGTAAACCATAAGGTGACTGAAAGATGTTAGTAGAAAATAAGTCTGTCATTAAAACCAGAGGGCTGCTGGGAGCATATGTGGATGATTAGCTTAGTTTCTGTGTTTTTTTCTTTAATCAGCATCCCAGAAATCCTGATGAAGGACACTCATAGAAAGATCATTGATGTTTTGGTCCTAGGAGGTAAAATGGTATATAACGTGTTTAACAGCATCTCCATTGCTGACTGCCCTGTAATGTTCCCTGAATTGGTCAGTCAGGCATGTGCCAGTTTTTCTGATGTAGATAGCTGCACACTTTCTGCAAAGAATACAATATATCACATTATTGGAAGTTCACGAGAACTCCTCGGTGATTTGAAAAACACCTGTGGGACCTTGAATTTGACTAATGTAATATATTTTACTCTTTACAGGAAGTGTGCAGCTTTCTACACTGATAAATCATTGTATCCCATTTTCAACCTTTCAGCACTGTTCCCAGTGCATCATTTGGTCTGTAACTGAGGGGGCTCAGAGGTAAGCTGTGCATCAATTGGCTGCTAGAGGAGGTGGACCAACCAGCTTCTAAAGCTCCTGCTGCCTAAGTGTGTGAATACGAGCTATGGACTAGCACCTTCCCTCGCGCTTTACATCTGGGACCAGAACAGGGTATTAGACAGCAGCTGTCAGTCATTTCCTGCTGTTTTCAACCTTTCAGAACTGTTCTTTGTGCACCGTTTGGTCTGTGATTGAGGAGGCTTATAGGTGAACCGTACACCAATCGACTGCTAGACAGGGTGGAGCAACCAGCTTTAAAAGCTCCTACTGTCTGAGTGCATGAGCACTTATGCACGAGCATGAGTGGCTATGCCACTCAGTAAAAGTTTTTACATCACAGCTTTAGCCTGAGAACAGGTAATTTATTGAGTTAAAGGTCTTAGTTCACTAATTCAAAATGCCAATTCAGAAGACACAGATCTACATCAAAATTTGTTGTTTAACTTCTTTGCTATTACTTGATGAATGTTCATTAATTTCAACAAATAGTGCAATTCTTTCTATTAGGCAGAAAGTTTTAGAAAAGGATTTTATTTACTCACATATGCTGCTTAGCTCTACTAACTATACACTTGCAAAAATGAACAGCTTCAGAATTTTAAACAAGAAAGCATGTTGTGATTTGGGTGAACTATAACATTATTTTTTAAGTCCAGAGCTCTTACAAAATCATCTATGTTATTCATCTGGCTTGCACTTTTACTAATGGGTGATGTAGAAATGAACCCAGGTCCTGTTAACCTTGAGCAATTTGTGGACACTAATAAATGCAGCAAACGGGGCTTAAAACTAGCTCACTTCAGTGTGCGAAGTCTCCTCCCCAAATTACAAGAAATAGAGGCCTGGGTAACTAAACATGATCCCGATTTTCTCAGTCTAACAGAAACCTGGTTAAAGCCAGCTATACCAACGAATGTACTTGCCATGGATGGCTATAAAATATTAAGAAAGGACAGAGTGGGTAAAAAGAGAGATGGAGGCATTTTGCTATATTACAAAACAGATTTATCTGTGTCTGAAATAGTGAATACCCATGTCTCTACGTCAGATTGTGAATGATTGCTGGCTGAAATAAAACAAGGGGGGGTGCTATAAACTCAGATATTGTACAGATTATAATACTCCAAACCAGCCCTACAAGTGACTTGATGATATTTTGCGGTTTGTAGCAATTCTACAGTCAGGAGGAGATTTTCTAGCTCAAGGTGGTTTCAACATTCACTGGAACCCCATAGCAGATACCCAGATTGATTCACAACTATCCAATGGAGGCTTGAGGCAAATTAATTAATTAATTAATTAATTAATACATATTGGAATTACAATCCTTTGAGTCATGGATTCATTTCCAAATGATCTACGTCAAATATACAGAGACAATCACAGGACTACATAGTTACCAAACAAATACAATAGTACATTAGGTGCGACACTAGAAGTGTGCAGAAAAGGTTGTAATGAAAACAGTAGTTATACACAAGATAATATATTGGCCTATATAAGGTGGTAGCTAGGCAATTAGAACAGTAATAGAAGCAGTGCACTGGTATGGTGAAGTGGTTGCTGTCCCAGGGGGACATTGTCACAGTAGGGGAAGACTAACTTCTGGCCCAACAAGGTAGATGGGGCCTGCCAGGCATGGGAACCCAGTCAATTATGCACACCTGTAGCTGCGGGTGGAAAATATGTGGTTCCTGAGTGCAATTTTGAAAGGACCAATTCTAGGGAGGCTGGTGATAGCAGCAGGGAGGGAGTTGAACCTGGAAGGGGGCCCTGTAGCAAAAGGACCTCGGGGCAAGTAAGGTTCTGATCCTAGGGACAAGGAGGGTGGATTTGTAGGCACTATGAGTGGAGACTGTGGGAGAAGCATGGTGGAGGGATGAGGTTACCCCAGGAGGGGAGAGACCGAGGAGTATTCTTTTAGTCAGTAGGCAGGATTGATAGAGGAGCCTCTCCTCAAAATGCAGCACATTGTCAAAGGAGTAGAGTGAACAGGTGTGTGTGCATCTGTCAGCACCAGTCAGGAGCCTGCAGGCCTTGTTGATGGACATTTGGATCTTACTGAGCACAGTGTTATCCGTCGCTGCATAGATTGGAAGGCCGTAGTCTACAAGGGACAGGACTAAGGAAGGTGACAGCATGCCAGAGCACTTTGGGGGGTAGGCAGTCCTTTTGGTGGTAAAGAAGGATGATCCATGCATTGGTGGCAGATGAGAGAGTGCTGATGTGTGAGTGAAAGGTGAAGGCAGGATTGAATGTGATGCCCAGGTATTTGTATGAAGACACTTGTTCAAGGGGGTGTTGAGAACTGGAAAGTATCTGGAGGGCAGAGTTTCTGGCCTTGCTTTGGTGGTGGATGAATAGCATTGCTTTTTTTTTTTTTTTTAGATTGATGACCAATCTGTTATCCACGAACCAGCACTCAGTCTGGTTAAGGGAGTACTGGAGAGAGATCTGCAGGGATGCAGGATTCAGGTGAGAAGCAAAAGGGACCATGTTGTCCGCATAGAGAAGGACCCTGCCAGCACAGGAGCTGGGGAGCGAATTAAGGTACAGGCTAAAGATAAGTGGGCCCAGTATGGAGCCCTGGGGAACAGAGTGGACAGGACGAGTGCTGGACAGGATACTGTGAATTTTGATGCACTGGGACCTGGAGGACAGGTAGCTAGTGAACCAGGAGAGAGGCCCTTGGGAGAAACTGAGTTGAAGAAGAGAGTCAAGCAAGAGGGAGTGACAGACCATGTCAAATGCCTTGGAGATGTCAATAAAGACAGCTCCAGCAAGATGGCCTGAGTCCAGAGCAGAGTGCAGGTAGTTGGAGAACTCCAGGAGAGCCGTAGTGGGCTGTGGCCCAAGCAGATGTCATGCTGCGCCATGCACATAAGATTGTGTGGTTAGGTATTCTGTGAACTGATTTGTCACTGTTTTCTAAGGATTTGGAGAGTGGTGGGAGGATGGAGATCAGCCCGTGGTTACCGGGAGAGGAGCTGTCCCCGCATTTGAGTATTGATGTGATGATCGCCATTTTCCAGGCAAGGTTGAGTGATATTTGGTTGGTGGTAGTGGGCTAGATGAGGAGAGAATAGAAGAGATAGGTATATAAGCTGCTAAACAAAATACAACAAAAAATGCCGTAATTAATAACCGATAACCCAAATGTTTTAAACTTATAGCATCCAAAATAAGTGCTCCTTTAACTAAAATTTTCAACTTATCTTTAACCACTGGCTGCTTTCCAACACAATGGAAGCAAACGGTTGTTATACCAATCATTAAGGGTGGTGATCCAGGGGAAATGGACAACTACCACCCAATCTCCTTGCTTCACCCCCTAGGGAAGATCTTGGAAAGGTTAGTAAATGAGCAACTTTCTTCCCATTTACAGAAATGTGGGCTAAGGGCTCCCGAGTAGCATGGCTTTAGAGAATTTCACATTACTGGAACTGCCTTGATCAGGTTCATGAATCACATCAGTGAGGCTATGGATAAAGGGGAACTCACTGGTGCTGTTTTTGTGAACCTGTCCAAGGCATTTGATCTGATTGATCGTCGCCTGCTGCTCAGGATCCTTGCCGAGAGGGTATTATCAAATTTCCCCTTGGATTTGGTTAAAAGTTTCCTAATGGATAGAGGACTGTAAGTTTCTTATGGTGGCACTCTTTCAAATACTATGATACTAAAACAAGGAATTCTTCAGGGGTCGATACTAGGGCCCCTTTTGTTTTCCATCTTCATTGATAGCATTCCTGAGAAACTGACTAAAACTCATAAACAATTGTACATAGATGACATCATCATATATATAAGGTCCAGCTCTATTGACATCATAGCTCAAAACTTGAATAGTGATTTTCTAGAATTAGAAATTTGGTTAACAAAATCAAAGTTATTATTAAATAGTACAAAAACAAAGTGTGTGTTATTCAGTTCAAAACAAAGACTTGAAATGTCAAGAAGTCTAGATGTGTTTGATGGAAAGGCAACAAGATTAGAACAGGTGGAACAATTTAGATACTTAAGTATAAATCTGGATACTCAACTAACATTCATACCTCTTATAGGAAACATAACAAGGAAAGTCAACCAAAAACTGGGGGCATTGTACTTTTCAAACTTCAGAATTCTGTGACACCACAGGCTAGGATTGCAACAGCACAAAGTATACCATTGTCTCAACTGAATTATAATTCTTTTTTGTTTACAGCCCTATCCAGACATGTTTTGTTAAATCTAACAACTTTTCACAGCGTTTGCAGATTTGTTTACAAACAACCATACAATACTCATCCTTGGAAACTACTAAATTACCGTCTGGCTTCCATCTAATTTGAGTAGCATTTATTCCCCATGCTGTGTAACTGATAATTCTTATGGCAAAATGATAATTCCCTTCTCTACCCACTGTTAAAAATTAGAACCACAAATCGAGACCTTAGACTAAATGCTAGTCTAATAATAAGTAAAACAAAAAACAAAATGGGTGACCGAGCTTTTTCCATCCAAGCTCCTAAACATTGGAATGCCCTTCCTCCAGAATTATAATCAGGCATAAGTCATGAACTTTTTAAAAGCAAGCTAAAAAGCTATCTTTTTAACCAACTGTAATGTTCTTGCTTTTTTAATTATAGTGTAATATCATGGTATCAACTGTACTGCATTATGTTTGTGAATTTAATGTATAATCTTTGGAGTCATTGTTCATGTCATATGTTTATGAATGAAACTGGACAGATTCTACATCTTAACTGTACATTTTATCAGTCTTGGGTCACATAAGAAAAAGGGCCTTGGCTCGTATGTTTACCTGATAAACAAAAGATAAATAAATGAAATAAATTACCTCCAGTGACCATAATGTCAATGATCTTTTTGTTTGTGTCCTTCAGCAGGGTTTCTGGATTATCACTGTAGTCTGTCCTTTTTTAGCCCACTTCCATTCTGTCTTTGCTTGCATGTGTGCATGGTATATCTTCATGTGTGGGCATGCCTGCACACACTTCCATCTGCTGTGTGTGTGTGGAGTCGGGCGTTGGGGGCATGCTCACATGAGCATTTCAGCTATGTGTGTACATCTATTTTCATTTTCTACAGATGTCTCTGTCTCTATCACTTCCCCCACATTTGTCATCTTTCATTTTCTTACTTAGCCATGTCACCTAGCCCCACTTGAGAACTCCTCTGCTCATTTACTCCTACTCTGCCTTTTCATGTGCATCTTCACCTTTTTGTTTTCCAGCTTCTATTCTTACCTTGCTTATTGCCATTTTTTTCTCCTAGAACTCCTCCTGTTTTCTGTCCTCACATATATATCTCTCTCCCCCCCCTCCACTAACTTTGTTTTTTTCTCTTTCAGATAATTCCTGAAAGAGACCTATGGTCAAAACATCGATTCTTACTGTATTTCCTATTTTCAGCATGCATTTAATATTACTATTTTATTTTATTTTGTTTTCAGACCTCATGCTGATGTAGGACCTTGTTTTTTGTGCTCACACAACGATAACCAATAAACAGAAGCACATAACTAAATATACAGTATTTTACATTAAATTGAATTAACATGATTAGTAGTAGCAACTCTGCTAATGGGGTTGCCAGAGGTGGTGGAGGGTTGGGAGGGGATAGAGGCAGGGGAAAATGCAATGTGAACTTGGGGGGATGAAGGCAGGGAGATGATTAGATACGAGGGCAAATGTAAGAGGAGGATGTATGGATAAGTGATTTCATGGATGAGGGTTTGGAGAGAGCGAAGCAAGAGAAGTAGGAGGAGCAAATGGCATGTGAGATAATGTTTCAGAGGAGGGTGAGGCAATAAGAGAAGGATGCTTTTCCAGCAGAAGTTTTGAACCAGGAAAGAAAGAAAGATTGAGCATCTGAGTAGAGGACACAGTGAAAAGAAAGAAGATAAGGGATGAAGAGGGAGGGGAGATAGTAAGTGAAGATAGGCGAGTTAGAATTTGGAGAGAACGGAGGTGCATTGGAAGAGGCACCTGTGCTCAAGTGATGGAAAGGAGTTAATATAGTGACAGGAGCAGTAGTGGTTACGGAAAGGACATTTAAGGAAAAAATAGCATTCAGAATGAAAGAGGAGTCGGGGGGCATGCTAAATACTAAGAAAACAGAAACTCCAAACAAAAAACAGGGATAACAAATGCAGCAGAACATGGAAAACTGCTTTTCAGTGCCTCCTACTGGTTTGAGATGACCAAGCAAAATAGTGGCTTCTTTATTAAAAAATTAAATGTTTTCCATTTCAAATTTATTTGAACCATTTTAATTAGTTATAAATACATGTTTTCTTATTTTATTAACCTAGATTAGTAATAAGCCATTTTATAAGTGTAATAAGCCACTCCAGGGTGTGCATTAAAGGATTTAAATGCACTTCCCGGGGCATAAGGACACTTGGCCTGCAGCCTCATGCCTTAGCATGCCCCCTGGGGCATGCATTAAAATACTCTCATGCACATCCTGTTGTGGATTATTACTTACATGTAAGGGATACACAATCACCTGACATAAAATATATAATTTATCTTCATTAGTGAGGAATGAGGACCATTACTCATGAATGGCAGAGCCACATGGAGTTAAGAAGGTCCTGTTCCCTCATATATGCATTCAACCTTGTGACTAATTACTTCAATACTGTAGCTCTCATTAGCTCTTCAGTAGCATTATTTCCTTACACTCCAGCACAGAACAGACCTTGTTGGTTCCCTTTTACTCTCTCAGACAAGTCAGAAAGGGGGACTGCTGTGAAATTTAGGATCAATAATACAGACTGAGGGAGGGCAGACTAAGTTGGCATCTACTAAAAGAAAAAAAAACAAAGATGTGTTGCACCTCGGGTCTCAGATGGATACTCTCACAATATAAATATTAAGGTACCACTGTAGCCTTGACAAAGTGGCGCAGGTCACGAAATGTCAGAACCTTGGGATTTGTTGGTGGTATTAAAAATAAATTGAAAGTTTTAAAATCCAAAAAAAAAAAGAATGAAAGAGGAGTCCAGGCTGGCCAAGTTAACATTAGTGGAGAAATTGTATAACATGTCTTCATAGTCAGATCATCTTGAGAATTATCTCACAGCAAACAAGAAGACATTTAAAGAGACCAGCATTGAGAGTGTAACAAATGTACAGATGTAGAAGAAAGAGAAAGGGAAGGGGTGTTATGAGGGAGAAAGAAGGGAGCAGATTGGAGTTGCAGAGGCAATGGAGGAGTGATCTGTGGGCAGAGTTGGATGTGTAAGGGAGAGGGAGATGGCTTCAGAAGAGAGAGTACTAGAGGAGAACTACTTACTAAAGGTGTAAGCAACAGCTGGAGGATTAGATTTGTAGACTGACAGGATCAAAAACAGAGTGATTAACACTCCAAAATGTTGATGGGGAATTAAGGTGATTCTGGAAGTCTGAAAAAAATATAACCTGTTTTATCTTGTAACTTGGTATTGGCATTAAGGAGCTGTTTGTACTATAGTAAGTCCTTTCAGGAGCCAGAGGAGTTATGCTGGTACACAAAGAATCACATTTCAAAGGACTGATTAGATCTGCAAATATCCTGGGAAGGTGGGAGTCACAGGCACTTGGGGCTGGATTTTTAAAGGTGCTCAGCATGTACATGATGTCTTGCATCATGATTTAGCACAGTTGCACTTCTTATATCCAAATGCTAGACCACACAAAATGTGAGCTAATGTCTTGTCGCAAGTGCCACAAGAAGTACTCAAAAATTATGCATGCATAATTTTTTGGCATCAAGCAGGAAAACTGTCACAAATCGGCCAGCGGGTTTGAAAATTGCAATCTAACATGTTGTCCCACTTATGCTGATACAGGCGCAGCCACGAATTAGGAATTGCACCTGCATCAAGACATATGAACATACAAATATACAAAACCACCAGCAGATACAGGCCATATGGTCTAACAAGTCTGCTCGAATGCGCAGCTAACATCCCTTACACTGCAGCTGCCCATTCCCACCTCACAGTGACCCTCCCTCTCACTTTGTCCCATCCCCTTTTAAAACTGCCCACTAGCTTATAGGATACCGCCTCCTCGGGCAGAGTGTTTCGTTTAGACACCACCCTTTCTGTGAAAAAGTGCCTCCTCATTTCTCTCCTGAATCTTCCCCCCTCCAATTGCAGACCATGCCCCTTTGTGTCTCTTCTGCCCCTCAACTTAAATATTCCCTCCATGCTAGTCTTGTCCATACCCATCGTGTATTTAAACGTCTCAATCATATCACCTACATCCCTCCTTTCCTCCTGGGAGTACATGTTAAGCTCCCTTAGCCTTCCCTCGTAGGGTTTGTCTTCCATTCCCTTTATTATCTTTGTTCCTCTGCGCTATACCCCCTCCATTACTCTAACATCCTTCTTCAAGTACGGGCACCAGTACTGCATACAGTACTCCAGGTGTGGAATCACCAATGACCTGTACAGAGGCAGGATCACCTCCCCTCTCCTGGATCTGATTCCTCTAGCAATACATCTCAGCAACCTGTTGGCTTCAGTTGCTGCCTTCTTGCACTATGTTGAGTTGTTCATTGGACCTGTTATTATCATCCCAAGATCCTTCTCCTCCTCTGTAGTGGCTAACTGTATCCCTTCCCCCCACAACTGATAGCACTTCCTTGGGTTCCTTGCTCAAAGTGCATAACTTTGCACTTCTTAGCATTGAACCCCAACTGCCAAGTGCCTCACCAGTCCTTCAGTTTAACCAGATTGTTCTGCAACCCCTGCCACCCTACTGTGTCATCCACCACTGCTCCGATTTTGGTGTTATCTGCAAACAGACTGATTTTAGATGTCTGCTATGAAGACACCAGACAACACCGGGCCCAGTATAGAGCCCTGTGGTATCCCGCTTGTTACAGTCCTTGGAGTTAAGAGTTCCCCTCCCACCACTACCCTCTGTTGCCTCCCCTGCAGCCAGTTCTTGATCCAGTTCACCATCTTTGCCCCTGCCCCCAGGTATTTCAACTTACTAACCAGCCTCCCATGTTGTGTTGAATCAAATGCCTTGCTGAAGTCCAGATACAGGACATCCACTGCACAGCCGCTGTCCAGTTCTCTTGTTACTCAGTCACAATATTTGACCAGGTTAGTCTGGCAGGATCTACCAGAATCAAACTCATGTTACTTTCTGACTTGGAGTCCATTATCTTCCAGAAAGGTTACCAATCTCTCCTTAAGGATCGTCTCCATTAACTTTCTCACAATGGATGTGAGGCTTACTGGTCTATAGTTCCCGGTTCATCCTTGGGACCATTTTTGTGGAGGGGCACCACATGAGCCATCCTCCAGTCCTGTGGTATGCTCCCTGTGTCCAGGGAGGTATTGAACAGGTCTGCCAATGGCTCCACCAGGACCTCTGCTAATTCTTTCAGTACCCTGGGGTATATGTCATCTGGTCCTAGCACCTTATCCACCCTTGGTGCCCTTTAACCTTCTAGTACCCTACCCGCTGTGATTTCCCAATCTGTTACCCCCCCATGCCTACCCTCCCCACCCCCTGAGGTACTGTCCCACTCTTCTCCTTAGTAAATACAGAACAGAAGTATTCATTTGGTGTTTCTGCCTGCGCTGCCCCTTTCTCTGTCCACCTCTCATCCTTCCTGATCCTTAATGTTTGATGCTTGCAGATCCTTCTCTCCTTTATGTACTTGAAGAAGTCTTTTTCTCCATGCTTGATGCCCTGAGCCAGCCTAAGCTCTCTGGAAGCCTTGGCAATCCTGACTGCTCTGGTCACCTCTTTTGAATTCTTCAGGTACTCCTCTCTATCATTCTCCCTCTCATATCTCTTGAATCCTAAGGCTGCCCTTTTTGTCTTGACCTTTCCCATGACCTCCCTGCTCAGTCAGATTGGTTTCTTGGCCCTAGCCTTTTTGCTTTGTGTTTTGGTACAAGACCTTTGAAAATTCTGCCTATGTTCTTCAGAAGGGGACATGTTTTCAAGGCTGGTAGAGTCTTATGGAGCATTTGCCCCCCAGGTTTCATCCAAGTAGAGTTGTTTTAGGCTGAGGAAGTCTGTAAAAGTGTAGATTAACATTTTCTCTACATTAAACTTTCAACTGTGTTTCCACAAAAATTCTCTTGGCATGGCATCCCTGAATTTGTTTTCCCCACTCGGTATAGAATTTAGGGTTACAAAAGGAAGAACAGCATCTGTGGCAGTCAGTGTAGAGATAAAGAACTGGTGTCTGGCCATAAGGTCATTAACCTGAGCAGCCATGTTGGGTGACCTCAATAGCCAGCATGAAATGTAGAGGGAGATCTTTGTACAGTAGAGCTTATGATCACTGTAGTCCATTCTGTGGTGTCTGAAGGTATCCAGAAGAATTCTAGATTTCCATCTACTATGCATAGCCAAAGATCTGCATTAAAGGGGAACAGTTAACATTAAGAACCCCATACCCAAGTGTGGGTCTGGTCCCAATTTGCACATTGCATGGAAAAACATATTTTACTTACTGTTTACTGCAGTGTAGTAGATTATATCAGACTGATTCTGCTGACTTGCAAGCTGACATTTTCTGTAACTACAAGTCCCAGAATCTCCTGCAACTGTCATCAGAGGAGGGCTGCTGCAGCGAGCGATTCAATAGCATGAAGTGAATGTTAGAGCTTTTATAAGCTGTGATATTTTGTTTCCTGGCCCTGCTGTTCTCCCTGGGCTATGCACAGTCACAGAGGACAGTAATAAGCCCTGGGAGAACAGTGGGAAAGGCAAACAACTAATCAGAGCTTATGAAATCTCTAGCATACACAGCAGGCTATTGAATCTCTCACTGTTGCAGCCCTGCTCTGATTTCAGTTGCAGGGGACTCTGGGATTTGTAGTTGCAGAAGATGTCAGCTTGTAAGACAGCAAAATAAGTCTCATACAGTCTCCTACTGTACTCTATCTTGCAGTAAACATTAAGTAAAAAAAATGTGCAAAGTGCAAATTGGACAAGCCTCACACTTACTGTAGGTGTGGGGCTCTAAGTGCTGACTGTTCCCCTGTAATAACAATTTCTGAAAAATTACTTTGAAAGCTATTTTTCATTTTTCATTTTGTAAGAGTTCTAAGAATAGCACAAACTACCTGTAGCAATTATTTGGAAATGTATGTCTTTTATTTGTTAAACGGTCTAAGAATTAAACTGTCACGAGTTACTATACAACATTCAGAAACATCTACATGAGTCAGCTAAACATAAATATGTAAATCTTTTATATTTCTGTAAACACTAATAACAGGGAGAATTCCTCAGTGTTTGGCTTTTATGTCAGACCACAGTCAAAATAGGGGATGAGCCATCATCTTGCAATTCAGTTTTAGCTGGTTAGGCACCAGTGATTACCAAAATAATGGGTCTATTATGTGCATTCAGTGTCAATTATTTGTCATACATAACTCAATGGCTTAATGGATTAGTGATTATATTCAGCATTTTTATTAATTTAGAACATTTTTTAATTTATTGCATTTTACAGTTTATTTACCCAGGATAGCCATGCTAAGCTAAACTAAAAAATATATTTTCAGTGGGGTTCTGGTTTACCTATTTACACAGCTGGGTGCACTGGAGTACTGAAAGGTTACTTGACTTGTTCAAGGTCACACAGAGAATATTTAGTATTAGTCAGGTTTGGACCTGTGTTCCCTTTAGTTTCAAGGCAGTGCTCTAGCCATTATACTCAACTGCCTCTTAGTCTTGAGACCCATTGATATAGGTAACATTTTGTTCTTTGTTGAAATATTCTACACATGGAAACAGAAAAGTAAATTATGATTTTTTTTACTAGTGCCATTGCCCATTAACCATTGAGAGGGATAAAGAAGAAAATATGGGATTGACCTAGATAAATGGTAAATTAACTTGCTATATGCTATAAGTGTGGCTTATTTTAGTTCACTAAAAGGCAACAGCCATAAGTATCACCACAACAAAAGTATTAAAGCTGGATCTGAAATGCATTTAACAAAGGAACAGCTAGTCTTTCTGCCTACTTGTTACCATGAGGCTGACCATCTAGTGGTAGCCTATAATTGGACACTATCCACTATTGACCACTTGATGATACACCAGCTCAACCCCAAGAGATTGTAAGAAACATCACATTATGATAGTATTCACAGACCTAGGCCTCAAGGGAGAGGGTTTGAGCTGAGCTATAAATGATGTTTAAATTCAGGTGGAACAGAATTCAATGGAATTTCCAAAAATTCTGCCTAATTCTTCTAGAATTCCATCATAGCAGAATACTGAAATTCAATGTCTGAAAGACAGTTCACTATTCCACAGAACCATGATTTCCACCTAACAGCAGAACACCATTTGACTGATACACTAAATGCATATTTTGGCGATGGTCAGCGGAATGATGGAGCACCATTCTGTGGAAAGTGTTCCACCACTATTTAAAGGAAAACTAAAGTCAAAATTTACAAAAAAAAAAAAAGGTTTGCTGAGTGTTTTGATTTATAGATGTACTCTTAGTAAGTTGTTCCCTTTATTTGTTGAAAGGAGATTTTTTTCTAAATTTGCTTGCTGGTTTTATGGCCCCTGGGGATCCCAATATTAGCACTTCTAATGGCTCTTCTTGTTCCTACAATGCCTCCAATCCCATGTGACAGTGATGTGTCCAAGACTATTAATTTAATAAGAGCTGGGTTTTTTTTTCTCAAGTTTACACTAGTAGAGCTGTGTTATGTTAACGCTCCTTGTCCAGGGAGCTCTAATGACGGTTACATTTAAGCAATAAGGAACAACAAGGTGTGTGTTATCATTTAATGACATCACTCCTAGGGTGGGTTGAAGCACGAGGCAAAGCTGAGTACTTCCACCACCCCAGGAGTGACATTATTACATGATAACACACACCTTGGAGTGCCTTATTGCAATTATACAATGGCTCAATGTTATACAAAATAAATAAATATTTAAAAAAGGTTTTAGTAGATTTTTAGTGTAGCAATATATCTTTTTTTTCTGAAGAGAAGAATCAAAAACAATCCAACAAATCAATACAGTGATGTTATTGTGTAATAACATCACTGTCTCGGGCACACACTGACCAATCAGAGGCCTGGAAATGTTCTTGCCATTGTATAATTACACATGACAATTGACAGAGGGATAATTGAGTGGACTATTCTGTAAGGAAACAGCCAGAGTCATCACTACTTATAGCATGTGTGACCTTGGGTGATTTGTGTGCTTTTTTATTGGTTGTGTGTAGTTTGATAAAATGAAAGGCTTTAAAAACAAAACATTCACTTCTGCTTACTAGAGTCAGACACATGCCTAGAAAACAGAACATTTGGATTAGCAGAGTTATTTGGTTGAAGTCAGAATAACAGGCCTTTAATGGTAGATTGCAACTGCAGCAGTCATTACTCTCTGAATCAATGGTCCTGGACATATCACAATCACATGGGACAGGAGGCATTGTAGGAACAAGAAAGGCCATCAAGAATGTGAATACAGAGATCATCAGGCGCCATAAGATCAGCAAGCAAATTTAGAAAAAACTCCTTCCAGCAAATAAAGAGAAGGCCTTACAAGGAGTACACCTACAAATCAAAATACTCTGCACAGCATTTGCTTTGTAAATTTTTAATTGAGTTCCCTATTAATGTTCATTCCATTGAAGAACAGTAAATTGTTGAATATTCCAAGAAATTGACTTCTTTTGTGTTTTATGTTGCTACAGGCCTACAGGTTTATAATTTTCTCTGTTACTGTATTAAGTAACATTTTAATGTGTGAAAATTCCACCATGATAACATGTTACACTGAATACTGTTCCACAGTTTTATCTGTGTGATTTTGATCGACAGAATGCGTAATATGTTTTGTAGATCATAAATGTTTAATCTTGCAATACTTTCTAGTACCACACAGTGCTGCATTCCTCAGACTATGTACCATGTGACTTTCTTAGCTCACTGCAGTCCCTGTGGGCATTTATGTGAAAAGGATCTGCTCTCTGGTGTTCCTCCTTTGTCTCTTACACAAACAGACTCCAAATACTTACCCCGTTTTCTTTCAGTTAACGTGTACTACAAGATTGTAGTATAAGTAATACAGTGTTGTAGGCATTTGTAGCCGAGTTTTTGTTTGTAGATGCCTTTGTAGTTAGCTTTGCTGTAGCAGTATTTCTTTTCTGTAGTTAAGTAATTGTGGGAGGGGGTTGGCTGTACTCTACAGAAAAACAATGACTACAGATCAGTAGTAAAGAGAGATATAGAAAGGGAGACACCTGCTCAGATAGCAGAGAGCATCGGAATTGTTTTATTATTAACGATTTTGTGTTTTTATATTGTTTTAATCTGTCATTATCTTGAATTCTTTTTTCCAACTGCATTATAGTCACAGTGTTTACAAGTTATGCCTGCAGTGTTTCCATATTGCTGTGCAGAAACAAGTTTTTTTGCCGCAAATAGGTATATTAATAACAATTACTTTAACATGAATAAGAGTGGCTATGTAGTGAACATGGTTGTAGAAGTATCCAGTCTACATGTTAAAGTATTCTCTGACAGTTTGCATCAAAATATTTTGAAATAATTTGCCAGTGGTGACTGTGTACTTCTAATAGCAAAGGCTGCAGTTTGTAATTTGATGCCAGACAGAGTCTCGGTTGGGGGAAATTGTCTTCACTAGTCAGGGAGACCTGCATCATAGCCAATCGTTCTGGGTGGAATATTTCAGCATTGATCAATTAATATAAACCCATCTTCTTGAAGTTGTGTAACAGGGTGTACTTTGAAACAACTGAGAGCTGCATGGGATATACTATATTGGACTAGAAATCTGCAACAAATCTCTCTCTTGCTTACATCTGAGGGAAGTTTTCAAAATTGCTTATCTTGTGAGCAACTTCAGAAGGGTTGAAATAACTGCTTATTTGATTTTCCTTTGTGGGTAACTGGGCTGTCTACTGGTATTCTGTGACAGTTTGCGTCAAAATATTTTGAAATAATTTGCTGGTGGTGGCTGTGTACTTGTAATAGCAAAGGCTGCAGTTTGTAATTTGATGCCAGACAGAGCCTCAGGTGGGGGAAATCGTCTTCACTAGTCAGGGAGACCTGCATCATAGCCAGTTGTTCTGGGTGGAATATTCCAGCATTGTTCAATTACTATAAACTACTGGTGTGATTCAGTTTCAGACAGAAACACATCTTCTTGAAGTTGTGTAACAGGGTGTGCTTTGAAACAACTGAGAGCTGCATGGGATATACTATATTGGACTAGAATTCTGCAACAAATCTCTCTCTTGCTTACATCTGAGGGAAATTTTCCTTACTTTACAGTCTTACATTGGTATTGCTTTGTGTTTAATTATTTTAATTTTTAAATCAGGAAGGGGGTTTTCAAAACTGCTTATCTTGTGAGCAACTTCAGAAGGGTTGAAATAACTGCATATTTGATTTTCCTTTGTGGGTAACTGGACTGTCTGCTAGTATTCGATGACAGTTTGCATCAAATTACTTTTAAATCGTTTACAGATCAGTTACTGGAAGTTAGTTGAATTACTATAAAGGGGCAGTACTCACCAGGGTGGTGGAGCAGTGGTGTATTTGATTGTTTCTAACAGTCGCCAATTGTTGTGGACTACCCCCCACCCTTCCCCACACCCCACACCCCCAGGCATGACATTTCCTTTATAGCCAAAGTTCTGACATCACTTCCTCAACAGGTCTTGGGGCAGAACTGTCATATTCTTAATAACCCAGCACAGTGTATAAAGGGTAAGTACACACCACAAAAAGAAAAAACAAAACAAAAAAATATTTATATATATTATAAGGGAGAGGGACATTTGGGGAGTGGTGCAATGCACTGGGTGTGGGGCAGCAGTTTTCCAGGAGACCTTCTGGAAACTGTGTTGCTGTCCTATTTGCAGGCAACTGTAAGCACTGAAGGAGGAGGTTGCCCACCTCCAGGCTGAACTGGCAAGGACTAAGGAGGCCTCCCCCCAACCAAAGAGCACCACTGCCACAACCACTGCCTCAGAGGCTGCCAAGTATGAAGAGCAGCTGGACCACAGTGGGTTCTGGGAGGGTGCAGGTGGTGGAACAGAGGCAAAGTCCCCTAGTTGTACCTCTACACAAACCATATGCCAGTCTGGCAGAGCAAGGTTCCTCTATGATGGCACCCTCAGTGGAGACCAAGAAGAATGCTGAGGACATCCACAAGGGAGACCCACAAAAGGGTGGCAAGGGTCACCACAGGGGAAGGAAACACCTTCTGATAGGGGACTCAATTGTTAGAGGGGTAGACCTGGGGAAGGGAGAGGAGAGGGAAGTAAGATGCCTGCCTGGTGTCAGGGCTTGGAGGGACAAGAAGCAAATCCTCAAGATTGCAGAAGCAGCATCACAGGAGAGGGAACTAGACATCATTGTCCACCTTGGGACAAATGACCTAGCTAGGCATGGGATCAGTGCAGTGCAGAATGAAATTGTGGAGTTGGGGAGGGGCCTCAGGCAGGTAGCAAGCACAGTTACCTTCTCAGAGGTACTGCCAGTCCATGGCAGGGGTGAGGCTAGGGTACTGCACACCATGCAGTTTAATGAATGGTTGCAAAACTGGTGCAGAGCACAGGGCTTTGGCTTCATTGGGGACTGGGGGTACACCTGGAGAGATGAAGGTCTATACTGGCACGATGGTCTGCATCTGTCCACAAAAGGAACCAAGTTCCTAAGTGACAGGTTTAAATGCTTCATTGGCAAGCTTTTAAACTAGCCATGGGGTAGGTGCTGATAAGAGGCAGGACATTTCAAGCCTCCCCCCACAAAACATGTCAGGTAGTAAGGTAAATACTGCGGTACAGTGCTCAACAGAGGGCAGGACAGGGGTAAATGGAAAATAGACAAGGGTAATAAGAGCAGGCATGGGGGAAAAAAGGATAAAGCCAACATTAAATGGAGGGCAATGAGTACCAATGCCCATAGTCTGGGAAACAAGCTTCCTGAGCTAGTAACCTTGATGGAAGATGAACAATTGGATATAGTGGCAGTCATGGAAACATGGTACACAGAGAACCATGACTGGGATGTCAACATACCGGGGTACATAGTCTACAGAAGGGACAGGGAGGGGAAAAGAGGAGGTGGAGTAGCTCTATACATAAGGTAAGGGATCAAAGCTACAGAACTAAAAAGTAAAGGAGGAGGACAAGAGGCACTCTGGGTCACCTTGGAGACAGGGAATGGCATCACAATCCACACAAGAGTTATATACAGATCTCCATCTCAAGGGGAGGAAATGGACAAGAAAATGATAGAGGACATTCTCAAAATGGCTGAAAAAGGGGAGATATTGTTGATGGGGGACCTGAATATGCCAGATGTTAACTGGATGACATGTACTGCAGCCACATCCAAGAGCAGGGTCATTCTTGATGCCCTGCAGGAGGCAGGCTTTAGACAGCTAGTGTTGGAACCCACTCGGGAGGGAGCAATACTAGACCTGGTACTCTCAAATGGAGAGAGGATCACAAATTTAGAAGTCAGTAGACATCTGGGAACAAGCGACCACTGCACAGTGTGCTTCACAATAAGCACAGTCATGGAGACGAGCCATACAAAAACAAGGATACTGGACTTTAGAAAGGCTGACTTTGGCAAAATGGGTGAATACCTGAGGAATACACTAGCAAATGGCCAAAAAGAAGGGGTGGAAGAACAATGGAGAAAAATCAAAACTGCCATCATAGAGGCAACAAGCCTTTGTGTGAAACAAATAAAGAAAACAAAGTGGAGTAAAAAACCACTATGGTTCTCAAAAGAGGTGGCAGTGAAGGTTAAGGAGAACAAGGCTGCATTCAAAAAGTATAAAGAATCACAGAAGAAGCACGACAGGGAACTGTATTAATTAAAGCAGAAAGAAGTTGGGAAGGCAGTCAGAATAGCAAATGCCCAAACCGAGGAAAAAATAGCCAATTCAGTTAAGAAGGGGGATAAAACCTTTTATAGGTACATTAGGGAGCACAGAAAGGTTAAGGGAGGAATAGTGAAGATTAATAAGGGAGAGGCGAGGTGGGCAGAGGGAGAAAGTGAAAAGGCAGAGATACTGAATGAATACTGCTCAGTATTCACAAAAGAAGATGAGGAGGAGTAACCTAAACCAGACAATAGAAGCACTCTGGGTAGGGGGGTTGACACCAGTCCATTTACAGAAGAAAGAGTCCTGAAAGAACTCCTAAAACTCAAGGTGGACAAAGCAATGGGGCCTGACTGGCCACACTCATTAACAAATCATGGGAGGATGGGGTGGTACCTGAGGACTGGAGGATGGCAGATGTGATTCCTCTTTACAGAAGTGGGAGCAAGGCAGAAGCAGGAAACTACAGACCTGTAAGTTTGACCTCAGTGGTAGGGAAAAAGATGGAATCACTTCTGAAAGAAAGAACTGTTGAGTACCTAGAGGCCAGCGGGGCACAGGACCCAAAGCAGCATGGATTTACAGCAGGAAGTTCATGTCAGACAAATCTAATTGATTTCTTTGACTGGGTGACCAAAGGAATAGACCAGGGAAGGGCTGTGGATATGGCCTACCTAGACTTTAGTAAGGCATTTGACACAGTCCCGCACAAAAGATTAATAATCAAGTTAGCCAGCCTGAGAGTGGGTCCCAGGGTGGTAGCCTGGGTAGCAAACTGGCTGCACAACAGGGCACAGAAGGTAATAATAAATGGAACACATTCTGAAGAAAGAGGGGTTACTAGTAGAGTACCTCAGGGTTCAGTACTGGTTCCAGTCCTCTTTAACATCTTTATAGGTGACATTGCAGAGGGTCTGGAGGAAAAGGTATGCCTCTTTGCAGATGACACAAAGATCTGTAACAGAGTTGATACACAAGGGGGGTAGAAAGAATGAGAAGGGACTTGGCAAGGTTGGAGGAATGGTCAGACATATGGCAACTTAGATTCAATGCAAAAAAGTGCAGAGTAATGCACCTGGGAAAAAAAAAACAAGGAGAAGAGTACACAATAGCAGGGAGGTACTAACAACAATAAAAATGGAAAGGGACCTGGGGGTAGTCATATCAGATGATCTAAAGGTTGGTAAGCAATGTGAGAAGTCAGTAAGGAGATCCAGGGGGAATACTGGGATGCATAGGAAGGGGCATCACAAGTAGAGAAAGGGAAGTGGTTATCCCTCTGTACAGACAGTTGGTGAGACCCCATCTGGAGTACTGTGTGCAGTTTTGGAGACCTCATCTACTCAAGGACATTGACAGGATGGAAGCAATCCAGAGGAGGGCAACTAAAATGGTGAAGGGTCTACATCAGAAACCATATGAAGAGAGACTGAGAGAGCTTAATATGTATACCCTTGATGAAAGGAGGGATGGGGGGACATGATAGAAACGTTCAAGTACCTCAAGGGAATCAACAAAGTCCAGGAGGATAGCATCTTTCAGAAAAAGAGATGTGTAAGAAGCAGTGGGCACAATTTAAAGATAGAGGGGGACGGCTCAGCGGTAATGTGAGGAATTTTTTTTTCATGGAGAGAGTGGTGGATGCATGAAACCACCTTCCTGGGAAGGTTGTTGGGTCTAAAACAGTGGGGGAATTCAAACATGCATGGGACAGACATAAGGCAATTGTAGTGGGGGGTGGCAGGAAGTAGGCTGTTGGTTAACTAGAATCTGCAGCTTATCCAGTAGGTGGAGAAATGGGCAGACTGGGTGGGCCAAGTGGTCCATATCTGCTATCAAACTCTATGTCTCTATGTTTCTATGTAAGTACAAAGGAATGGCTGGTTGAGCATGGAATGGTGCAGCAGCATCCATATCTGTTCAAGGTGCTGCACAGCCTTCTGTACTTGAGAGGCTGGCTGTGGCTCCTGCAACAATGCCTCGTGTGGCATCTGAGGCTGGGGAAAGTAACGTTACTGGTGAAAAGAGTGTAAATGTGCAGCCCAGTCAGCCAGTGAAACAAACTGCAACAGGTATAGCAGCAGTGCTCAGGCAATTGTTAGAATACAAACATATGAAAACTGCCAGCAGAAAAGGCCATTCTGTCCATCGAGTCTCCTCGATTTTGTAGCTAGCTACCCTATTCTGCAGCTGCTCCTCCCTCCCTACCCCCCTTCCTTGACCCTCCCTTTTGCCCTATCCCAAACCCTCTTGAAGCATCCCACTGGTTCTATGTGAAAAGGGCAAATTCTACATGCTGAATGTGATTATCACAACCCCACATCACCAAAATTCAATTTCGGTGATGTGGAATCCCGGTGCAAGGAAACGCGGTGCAAAAACCTTTTTATTTTTCTTTTATGCAGGGCTTTGTTCCCCACACCCCCAAATTAGGATTCTCAACTCCAGGGGGTGTATGTCGGGGTGCATCTTGTTACAAAAACACTGCCTCGGGCCGGACATAACAAAAACTACCAGTGCCCGGTCCCGAACCCTGTATCCCCGCCACCCCAAGCCAGCACCTAGCCCACCACAACATGACACCAGCTCACCGGAAACCCATGGTACCACCCCTCACACACCTTCCCACCCCACGTTTAGCAGGCTCGCTCCCACACCCCTGCGTGCGTATACATGCGTGACATCCTGTCGCCTTTTTGCAACCCACCCCATCTGGTCGCCAACCCCCAAACCCCTGCCATCGGGGCACTAGCCCAAAGTGGGTCACCATTTCAGCAGGCGACCAGTTGCTAGTGCCCCATATCACAGTATACCCATCCGACCACTTTACAGGCCACCACCTCTTCAGGTAATGCATTCCACTCTGCCACCACTCTCTCTGTAAGGATATGTTGATAGAAATGAAATACCAAGGTACAACTGCCCAATTTGCAGTGTCTTGTAAGCTCTAGCAAAAGAGCAAATAATATTTATATATATATTTATTTTGTTGGTAGTTCTGTGTTAAGATATCAAATATAACATGAAATTACCAGCCCCAGCCCTTTTAAAAAAATGTATTGCAGTACCCTAAACGTTGCATTTTAGCTGGGCTAAAATTTGACATAGGGTACCAAGTCATTATTGCTTTTGTTTAACAGTCATGTTATGTCTTTTTCATGAAGATAAATACCTCATGCCATGACACCATTACTGTGTTTATATTTTAATTAGGGTTTCTACATCACACATTGCACACACTGTACAATAACTTGTGCTTTCAGCACTGTGTCGTTTGTACGTTTTGGTCTCCTTACTTTTAGTTTCATAAAATAGTGTGCGGCAGACCTCTTACATAGACTTATTCATTAACCCCCAACCCCCTCCCTAACTCCACACTTCAGGTTTGCGCTCCATTAATGTTCGTGAGCCCAACGCCTGACTCTCCAAGCTCAACCTTTGACTTAGCCCATCTGTAGCATCTTGCTCAGGCTGAAATACAAATGCCATCGCCGGGAGCCAGTATCCACACTTGGTGTATCCATGAATCTTGCATTGTGACACATTGGGGAGGGATCTGGGGTTCATTTAAAACCCCTGGGTTTGCGCTCAGCAGCCCTTCTTGCATTGGAATTCCCAGAGTTATCCTCAAGTGTGTCCACTGATTGAGCCCCCAGTATGAATGCCACATCCTCAGCATTTGTAAGAATGCCACATGGTTTCAACATTCTTCTACCTGCCCTGTGGAAGCAAATCTAGTGATAGCCCAAGGGAGTGCCCAGCTGACTTTTTCCTCCCATTTATAAGTGCAGCCAGGGTAAGTTTTGGGAATCATTATTTTTCTTTCTGGGGGAAAAAGCAAAAAAGCATTGTTAAAGTGGACACCAAGCACTGTGGTGTCTTCATACATGCACCACCAGGTGAGCTTGGTGTCTGAGTACATCTGCCATAGATTTTGTGGTGTCTATGTACATTTGCTACATCCATCACAGCACAGAGGGTCCTATTTGTGCATTAGACCACAAATTAACAGTATTTTGTTGTTGCTGTTTACCCTCCGTGCTGTGATATCTTTTTATGTGCTATTGGGCTACTGTGGGGCTTTTATGGGGCTACCACATTGCCAGATTAAAGTGTTAACTCTGCTTCTGTACCATTGTGCTAAATGAATTTCTTTTGGCTTGTGGAGGTGGGGTTGGGGGGATTGTACTGCTTGCCTTTCCTTTGTTGCAAAAATGTTGATTTGTATGTTGCTTGCAAGCATGATATCCAACCATTGCTGGGCAAGCACACCGGGGCAAAAAAAAAAAAGAGAAACATCCTAGCCCAGGCGTGTTTGCTCAGAAATGCTCAGCCATCTTGTGCCTCATGTGGTCTTGGCTTGTGGGGTGGGGGGATGAATTGTACTGCTTGCCCTTGTTTTTTTTGCAGAAATGTTGATTTCTATGTTGCTTTCCAGCATTGTGTCTGAACGTTGCTCAGAGATGCTTGGCCATCTTGTGCACCATGAGGCCTTGGTTTGTGGGGCTGGGGAGATGCACTGCTTTCTGAGGTTGTTTTGTTGATGAAATGTTGATTTTGAATGTTATCCACCAGCATGATGTCCGACCGTCAATGGCCAAGCACACCTGGGCAAATGTAAAAGCTTAGATTTGTGTTAAATTAAAAAGAAACAAAAAAAATATGGGCCTGACACTATTTGTACCACTGTGTTTGGTCATAGATGCTCGGCCATCTTATCCACCAGCATGATGTCTGACTGTCAATGAGCAAGTGCACCTGGACAAATTAATTTAAAAGTGCAGCCTGCAAATTCTGGTTCTTTGTCCAGGTGTGTTTGCTCAGAGATGCTCAGCCATCTTGAGTACCATGCAGCCTTGCACTGGGGGGTGGGATATATTGTACTGCTTGCCCCTGTTTTGTTGTTTAAATGTTTTTTTTGATGTTAATTTCCAGGATGATGTCCGACCATAGCTGGGCAAGCACACCTGGGCAAATCTAAAAGCTTAGTGTTGTGTTAATTAAAAAGAAAAAACATATGAGCCTGCCACTCTTCGTGCAGGTGTGTTTGGTCATAGACGCTCTGCCATCTTGTGCACCATGTGGCCTTGGCTTGTGGAGGTGGGGAACTGCTTGCCATGGTTGTTTTGTTAATGAAATGTTGATTTTGAATGTTATCAGCCAGCATGATATTTAACCGTCGATGGGCAAGCAGACCTGAACAAATTAATTTAAAAGTACAGTCTGCAAATGATGGGTCTTTGTCCAGGTGTTTGCTTAGAGATGCTCAGCCATCTTGTGCACCATGTGGCATTGGCTTGTGGAGGGGAAGCTGCACTGCTTGCTGTGGTTGTTTTGTTGATATAATGTTGATTTTGAATGTTAACAGCCAGAATGATGTACAGCCGTTGATGGCCAAGCACACATGGGCAAATGTAAAAGCTTACTTTTGTGTTAAATTAAGAAGAAAAAAATACTGGCCTGCCACTCTTTGTCCCGGTGTGTTTGGTCATAGATGCTCGGCCATCTTGTGCCATACAGAAATAAAAAGTGGAGTGGCTACCGCCCCATTCGCCCCGGTTCCGGCACCCATGGCAGCCTCCCAGATACACCTTATATAGAGGAATGCGCAGCTCTGTCAGTACGCCGTCTAGTGTCTTTTTATTTTTTATTTATTTCTTTTGTTAACCAGGTAAACATATGAGCCAAGGTCCTTTTTCATATGTGACCCGAGACTATAAAATAGGCCCAAGATGTTATACAAAAAGATAACTTTTACATTGACTTAATACAGGAATACAAATACATGACATATAAGCCAAACAATATAATACAAATTATTTAAAATAGCAGTGACATTGAAAGCTACTCAATAAATGATGCTTCAATTTATTTTTTAATAAATTATGACTACTCATAGTTCTCAATTCAATTGGAAGATCATTCCAGTATTTTGGTGCTTGGATAGAAAAAGCTTGAGCACCCATTTTAGTTTTAGTGACTTTCAAATTTAAACAAGAGGGAAAATTTGATCTCAAGTTTCTCGGAGCTTCCCTTACAGATATCAGAGAATACAAGGGATAGAGACTTTTTTGTCTCAATACATTATCCATTTTACAACAAAGAGAGTAAATGGAACTCAAGTTAGGCGGTAGAAACCCTGAAACTTGATATAAAGTACAATGATGTGTACTATAAGGCAATCTATAAACAAATCTATAAATACTATGAAAAGTCATTGTTAAGTTATTTACCACATGTTTAGACAAACTAGTAAACAAAAATGAATTATAATTCAGTTGAGAAAGTAGTATACTTAGGGCTATATGTTTCCTGGCTTAAAAAGTTAACATATTCTGTAGTCTGAATAAAACTCCTAATTTTTGATTTACTGATTTTGTTAAAGTCAATATATGATTTGAAAATGTTAAATTTGAGTCCAAATTCATTCCCAAATATCTACAACATTGCACCTGCTCCAAATTAGTTCCATTTTTACCAAAAATATTTAGTTCCCTAATTTAACCAACTTTTGTTTAGAGGCAAATATCATACTCTTGGTTTTTGAAATATTCAATGGTAATTTTAAGTCCAACAAACAATTTTCATGACTCTGAAAAACTACAGTCAAATCTTGGGCAATTTTATTTAATGAATTAGAGCTATTATATAATATTATATCATCAGCATATAAGATTGTCTTAGCCTTAAGAATTTTACTTGGTATAATATCCACAAATATGTAAAACAATAGGGGTCCCAAGATTAACCCTTGAGGTAGACCCTTTTCTAAAATTCTACTCTTTGACACTGAACCCTCATAAAGAACTTGTAGTTCCCTACCTGATAAATAACTCTCCACCCATTCTAATGACAATCTGCATAATCCCTTGGCAGCTAGGCTCCTGAGCAGCAGGAGATGGTCAACAAGGTCAAATGTCTTGGACAGGTCCACAAAAACAGCACCAGCGAGCTCACCCCTCTCCATAGCCTCACTGACGTGGTTTGTGAACCTGGCCAAAGCAGTTCCTGTACTATGAAATTTCCTAAAGCCATGCTGCTCAGGAGCCTGAAGCCCAGTCAATTGCACGTAATCACTAATTTTGTACCTCTGTTATCTTTTCTAAATTTCTTCTTCAGTTCATCATCCTGTATACCATGAGACCCTTTCAGCACAGTCCATCATATTGTGTAGCATGTGTAGCCTCCCAGGCACATTGTATCCAGTGAAATGTGCAATGCCATCAGTATGCTGTCTAATGCCTTTTCTTCAGTTCATCATCCTACAAACATACAAACATACAAATGTGCCAGCAGAAACAGACCACTCGGTCTATCTAAGTCTGCTTGAGTGTGCAGTCAACACATCTAGTTTGCAGCTGCCCCACCCCCTCTTTTGTCATCCCACTGCCACCCCCACCTCCCCCACTCTCACTCTCCCCTGTTCCCTGTCCCATGCTCTTTTAAAGCTATTCACAGATTTACATGATACCACTCATTCTGGTAGTGCATTCCATTTTGCTACCACCTTCTCCGTGAAATAGTGCCCCTCATTTCCCTCCTAAATCTTCCCCTCTATTCTTAGCCCATGCCCCTGGTGTTCTTCCCTCCTTAGCTTAATGACCCTGTCTTCCCCATCCTTATTGATTCCCCTTAGATATTTGAATGTCTCTGTCATGTCCCCTCTGTCCCTTCTGTCCTCCAGGGTGTACATATTCAGGTCTCCCAGCCTGCTCTCCTGCTTTCCTGCTCTCATAGTCTCTCTCCTCCATTCCACATATCATCTTCATTGCCCTACTCTGCAACCCCTCCAGTAGCCTGATATCGTGCTTCAGGTATGGCCTCCAAAACTGCTCACAATACTACAAGTGTGGCCTTACCAGTGACCTGTAGAGGGGCAAAATCACCTCTCTTCTCCTAGATGATAACCCCCTCACTATGCACCCGAGCATTTTGTTAATTTTTGCAGTTGCTCTCCTGCACGGGGCAGTGTTGTGCCTGTTACCATTACCCCTAGGTCCTTCTCCTCCACAGTGATCCCAAGCTTTACCCCCCAACCAGTATTCTCTCCTTGGGTTCTTCACCCTGAAGTGCATAATCTTACACTTCTTTGCATTGAACTCCAACTGCCACCTCTCTGAACACTCCTTTAGGTTGCTTAGGTCCCCCTGCAGCTGCTTCCATCCCTCCCCTCCATCCACCACTGCTCCCATTTTGATGTCGTCTGTGAACAGACTTACCTTGCTCACCACCCTGTGCACAATGTCTGATGTGAAGAGCCTAAATAATACTGGTCCCAGCACAGAGACCTGTGGCACCCCACTTGTCACTGGCTTCAGAGTTCACAGCTCCCCTTCCACCACCACCCGTTGCAGCCTCCCACTCAGCCAGCTTGCATTCCAGTTTGTAATATTTGCCCCTACCCCTACATCAGTTAGCTTCCCCCCAAGCCACCCATGAGACACCGAATTAAAGGCCTTGCTGAAGTCCAAGTAAAGAACATCCACCACATGACCCTTATCCAGCTCACATGTCACCCAGTCATAATATTGCATCAGGTTGGTTTGACAAAACTTCCCCATAATGAACCCATGCTGCCTCACATCCTGGAGGCCATTGTCCTCCAGGTACAACATTAGTCTTTCCTTTAGTATCATTTTCATGAATTTGCACATTATGGAGGTGAGACTTACCAGATGATAATTACCTGGTTCATCCCTTGGTCTGCTCTTGTGTAACGGCACTACATGTGCTATCCTCCAGTCCAGTGGCACACATCCCGACTCTAGTGAGGTGCTGTACAGTTCCACCAGAGGCACTGCCAACACCTTCACCATCTCTCTCAGCACCCTGGGGTGGATACCATCTGGCCCTGGTGCCTTGTCTACCCTCAATACTCTCAGTCCATCTAGGACTCTACCTCCCTCAATTCTTCCATCTGTCGCCTATTCTTCCCCCGTCCCCACCGTCCCAGTGCATGGTGGTAGCGGTCCACCCTTTTCTTTTGTGAACACTGAGCAAAAGTATTCATTCAGTGCTTCTGCCTGTTCCTTCCCCTTTTCTGTCCACTTCCCACCCTTTTTGTATCCTCACTATTGTCTCCTTGCACTTTCTTTTCTCCCTGATGTATCTGAACAAGTCTTTCTACCCCCCACTGTTAATTCCATGCACCAGTCTCAGCTCCCTCTGGGCTTTGGCTTCTCTCACTTTTCTGATCACCTCCCTGGACCATCTTGCATAGTCCTCTCTGTCCCCTTCCTTCCCCGCTCTCCTATACCTCTGGTACCCCTTTTGTTTTGCCCTCACCACCTTTACTACCTCGCTGTTCCACCAGCATGGTTTCCTTGCTCTGCTTCTCTTACTCTGTGTCTTGGTGCAGGCTTCCATTGCCTCTGTAATCCCCCATTTAATAATATCCCATTTCTGCTCTATGTCCATTTCCTGCCTTATGCCCTCCAGTATCCTTTTCAGTACTTCCCGCATCCTCCCAAAGTCCACCCCCTGAAGTTTACCACCCAGGTTACTGATTTCTCTGGCTCCCCATACATTGTGATATTAAACCACACCATTTTGTGATCACTGTCGGCTAGTGGGTCCTCCACCGTTATTTCCCTTACTGCCTCCCCATTTGGCAATACCAGATCTAAAGTGTTCTTTAGCTTACTAGGTACACTGACCAACTGCGTCAGGAGACCCTCCTGGATCACGTCCTTGAGCACTTGCTCCCTAGCACTGGAGGTGACCGGAATGCTCCAGTCAACCCCAGACAAGTTGAAATACCTGACAATGACCACCTTCCCTTTTCTACATACCTTTCTGATTTGTCCAGCTAATTCTCTGTCAAGTTTCTCAGACTCGGATGGCTGCCTGTATACCACCCCAGACCTCAATTTCCTACCCCTTGAGTCTAGGAGCTGCAGCCAGATTGCCTCTGTTCTTCTGTCCTCCCCCTCATCCCTTGTGCATTTGATCCTGTCCCTCACATAGACTGCCACCCCTCCCCTCCTTATGGTCCTTCCAGTATAATTTGTACCATGGGATTGACAGATCCCAGTCCTGGTGCTCATTTGCCCACGTTTCTGTGACAGCTGCAATATCCACCCTCCACACTACTAAGAGTGCTTGTAGCTCAGCTGATTTGTTGCCTAAGCTTCTCGCAATTATCTAGACCACCCCTCCATCCTGCCCCTTCCCTTCATCACCCTCCATCTCCTCCATTCTACTTCCTCCCTTTCCAACCGCCTCAAGTCCTTCCCTGCTAGCCTGAGGGGTAGACTGTGACCCCACTCTATCAGATCCCTGCCTACCTGCTGTTCACTTGCCACCCCCATCTAGTTTAAATCCACCTTTGTCACAATATACCTCCCCTATCTTTGCTTTAATACCTCCTTCCCCTTCAGCTCAGGTGCAGCCTATCCCTTGCAAACAGATTGTTATTATTCCAGGTACTGCCCCAGCTGCCCACAACCCTGTACTCCTTAGTTCAACACCATTCTACCAACCATGCATTCAACTCCCCAATCCTCTCCCTTCTCACTGTGCTTGTGCAGGGTACTGGGAGCACCTCTGAGAAGGCCACAGACTCCCCCAGTCTTCACGCACTACCTTTCCACTTTCTCAGACCTCTCCCTTGTTACCTCCACCATTTCCCCTGCTAGGTCATTTGTCCCCACATATACCGCAATGTGCGGTTTCCTCCTACCTTTCCTTGCACACCTTAGGATTGCCTGCCTGCCTTGTCTGCTTTTAATCCCAGTATGGACTCCATCCATATCTGACTGTGCCTCTCCCCCTTGCTGCCCCATATCATCCCCTTGAGTATGGAGTCCCCCAGCACCAGTAAACCCCTCCTCTTTCCTTGTGCCTGTCACCACCCCCCACCCAGGTTCTCATTCCCAGGGCCACTCAAGGTGGTGCTTTTACCATTTGCCCCAGTGTCTTCCCCCCGCCCCACTCAATTGAGACCCGTCCTCCTCCTCCTGTTTGACTGCCAACCTCCCTCTCCCTCCTCACCTCTCTGAGTATTATCCTTCTCCCTGCCACACCATGCTCAGTCTCTCCACTAGCAATGCCCCTCACTCTCTCCTCTTCATGAGTACTATCCCTTGTGCAATCTCCTCCTGCATCCTCTTTCCCATGTTTCACTAGTACAGCAAACATGTTCCCTACCCTCTTTGCATTACTATGTGTTTTCTCCTCCTTCATGCTTACTGCTGTTCCTCTTTTGCTAATCCCTACTAAAGTCCACCCTTCATCAGCTGGCTTCCTGTCTAGTTTGCCCCCTCCCCCAATCACTCCGTTGACTCACTGTTCCTTCTCTGTGGTTCCCCGGATACTCTCAGATGTCAGCCCTTCTACCAACGCAACCCTCCCCTCACCCCCAACCTCCCCAGTTCCCCGCCAAGCCACTGAACCTCTTCCTTGAGCCACCTTAGCCTGTGGCATATTAGGCACACTCCCAGCCTCCACAGTATGTTCATCCACACTGCTGCTCCACAACCATTACACCCCATAATCCTACCAATGGTTCACACTACCTATACAGGACAGTGAAATACAGTCTCTGTACTGATTGCAGTTGTTTATGAACACAATTACAAACCCACCAATAGCATTCCCAAGTCTCACAAACATATACAGTCCAGAAATCAGACGTTTGTCCCAGATCCTCTTTAGGCACCTCCCCCTAGCTTTAAGTGGGGCCATTTTGCCCCTTGAGCTTAATTCAAAAAACACAGCCACAGAAACCTTTAAGCTAAATTTAAAAAAAATAGCAAAACTTACAAAAATCCTCTCCACACTAACTCTTTCCACAGCAAGTAGAATTTACTAATCCTAGCCCAGCCTCTAACAGAAATTGTAATACCAAATGCCCTTGTATGCAGCCTAAGACAGCCAACTACAGCAATAACTGGAAACCACAATCCTACTCATAAGATCTATAGTTCTAACTGTACACCACAGTCATACTCATATATATATATATATATATATATATATATATATATATATATGTATATATATCTAAGAATTAGCTTATATGGCTTTTCTTTGTTTCCTCCCTCCTTCCCTGGGTGAGATCTCAGGTAAAGTTTGCAGCTCCCCAAGCTCCTCCCTCATAGCCTTCAAACCCAACCCCCAGTGGCATTTCAGTATTTACCCTCCAGCCACAGAAACCTTTAATCTAAATTCCACTTTAAGCTAAATTAAAAAAAAAATAAAACAATAGTAAAACTTACAAAAATCCTCTCTACACTAACTCTTTCCATTGCAGGTAGAATTAACGAAGCCTTCTCTCCTGCAGTTTAAAAAACAATAGCAAAACTTAAAAAAATTCCCTTCACACTATTTCCACAGCAAGTAGAATTAACAATTCCTTTTCTCCTGTGTGCCATGTGAGACCTTTTTTGGCACAGTCCATTGTATTGTGTAGCATGTGCAGCCTCCCAGGTACACCATATCCAGTGGACTGTGTAGCTCCATCAGTACACCATCTATGTCTTTTCTTCACTTCATCATTCTGTGTACCATGTGAGACCTTTTCAGCACAGTCTGTCATATTGTGTAGCATGTGCAGCCTCCCAGGTACACTGTATCCAGTGGAATGTGCAGCTCCATCAGTATGCCGTCTAACGTCTACATGTGTTATATTGGTACTGCAGTCCAGTCTGATGTTGACACCCTTCTTATTTGCTGCTGTGTTAGTCAATTTGCATGGAATATTCATGTTCTACTGTTTCCTTAGATCTGCAAATTGATTGTCTTCAACTTCCTTTTATTTTAAGACATGAATAATCAAAGGAGAAGACCATATGTGTCTGCAAACACACTGTCAAAAGCTGTAGTGATTTCAAGTTCTTTCTCTGTAAAAGAAAGATCACGCCATTACAGAGAGAAGATGAAGGCTGACACCAGTCATTATGATGAATACAAACAGAAATGTATGACCTTTGCACAGACCTACAGGGAGAACATGGATAAAGAGTAGCATGCTATCTATCGAGACAAAGAGCGCCTTAGGCAGTACCGACTGAAGCTGAAGGAAAAGAAGGCCTTGGAAAGTGTGTAGTCAACAGAGACAGCCAAAAGAACCACCAGAGCCGAGGAATAAAAAAAGCAGCAAGTGGGTGAAAAATGGAGGGAGCAGAAAAAAGAGCTTCGTGCGGCAATGATGGCACAGAAAAGAAGACAGATAAATGAAAGAAGGCGTGAAAAGTACAATCAATGGCAAATAAGGCAATGACATCAAGGCTGTCAGTCATATCCTTGGTGAAAGAACTCTTTAAGTACTGGAAAAAAAAACTAACAATGTAGCCTATTGATGATGGATGCAAACATTCCTTAAGAACATTCTTTTGTGTGGCTGATGATGAGATATGCAGGCCAGAAGGACCCTTTCTTAAAACTGTACAGGGAACACAAAAAATACAGAGTGTCAGGTTAGTTGCCAATGGCGTTGTTGTAGTCAGGGATTACAGCTGTTTCTGCACTGCTTGCAGGGTGGATGAAGAAGTATGTTAAAATGCCAGCCATGTTGATCTGTGGATGGAAAAGGTTCTGAGGGAATCCCTTGTTCCCTTGGTGTCAATACAAAGTGGGAGAACAATGTGGTGCCATCGATGTCTGACTCCAGCACCCCTACTCATGGCAGTAACAATGTGCAAAAAACTACAGCTGTATAAATTGATAGCGCCCATGCCACAGAAGAACATTCTGTCAACATACCAGAAAATAAAGAAGTGGATGCCAACATACAAAACACCATGCTGGAAAATGTAGTTTCTGACAGTGCCCCTGTCAGCACAAAGCCCACCCCCATGCCAGTTGACATTGTTCATTTTGCTGCAAGCTTTACTTGTGGCACACAACAGAAAAAAGTCCAAAGATTGGATATAAAGATAAAGCAGTTCAATTTGGTTTACTATTCAAACTGTTTTTGCACTGGACAAGTGAAATCAGTTACTGGCCAGACGGTGGAATGTAGCTTTCTGCATCAGCATGGGGGTGCAGCATTCACATGGCTCAGACATGTCGACCGTGACAACATATGGAGACGTAGAGTTTTCCATGGGCCACTGAACATGTGTGGGAAGCCACCTTCTAAACTTGACACCTGAAGAAGTGCACACAATCCAAGAGAAATATGACAAACTGAAACAAAAGTGGAATCAAGGATTGTAGCCTACCTTGGGCATAAATTGGACAGTCCTGATATTATTTGGATATTAAAGAAATAAAGGATTTAAATAACAGAAACATTTAGATGCATTGCTTACTGCTCTTTCTGTAGTTAGATGTATTGTTAAAAGTTTTTCCATTACTTAGATTTATTGCTTAGTTTGTCACGTATTTAGATTTATTGCTTAGTTTTCTCATATAGCGTAACATTTTTTATGTACTTAGATTTATTGCTTAAAGTTTTTTATGTACATAGTAACTATTATTTTTTTTGCAAGGTTTGCCATGCCATTTTATGAATTTGATTGTTATTAATAAACTTTTTATCTTATAGCAGCTGTTTTGTGTCCTTTGTACATGCATCACATGTATCCACTGTACATACACCATGGTAAGCAGTCTTGTTACCGGGCATATTTAAGGCAGTTACATGCCCACTTTTAACCAGTTTGATCATGGTATCTCTAAACACATTGAAATGTATCAACTTGCTTATTATTAGTACCATTTGTTTTCAATTATAGTAGCTGATTGGTGTCCATGTACATGAGTCACAACCATTTGGTGTCCATGTACATACACCACAGTGTCCATGTACATACACCACAGTATCCATGTACATAACCCATGGTGTCTGCTGTACATACACCACGGTGAGCTGTCTTATTCACAGGAACCATTAAGAGAGTTATCTTACCATATGGCCACTTTTTACTGGTGCGATCATGGTATCTCAAAATACATCTAAAATCTGATATATTTTGAATTAAAAAATGTGACCTTCATGTCACCCTTTGGTACACCATTTTCATGAACGTACCCATAAAAATGTGCCTTATCATGTCCTTCTTAAACCTTCCACCCTCCAATCTCATATCATGACCATGAGTGTCCCTCCCCACCCTCCTTTTGAACAGCCCCTCTGTGCCTGTTCTATTTATTCTTCTCATGTACTTGAAGGTCTCAATCATATCCCCCATTTCCCTTGTCTCCTCTAGTGAGTGCATGTTCAACTCTCTGAGTCTGTCTTCGTATTGCAACTCCCCCAGACCCTGGATCATTTTTGTTGCCCTGCATTGCACCTCTTCCAGTAATCTAATGTCCCTCTATAGGTATGGGTGCCAGTACTACATGCAGTACTCTAGGTGGGGCCTAACCAGTGATCTGTACAATGGCAGAATCACCTCCCTCCTCCTTGAGGTTATACCCCTTGTTGTATCGCTCAGCATTTTGTTGGCCATTACTACTGCCTTCCTACACTGTGCAGAGTTGTTCATTGCTCCCGTAATGAGCACCCCCCAGATCTTTCTCCTTCTCAGTCTCAGCTAGCTGTAACCCCCCAAATGGTAGTTTCTTCTTAAATGTTTTACCCTGAAATGTAGCACCTTGCATTTCTTGGTGTTGAATCCAAGTTGCCAGGCATCAGGTCATGTCTTCAGCCTTACTAGATCTTCCTGCAAATCCTGCCATCCATCTAGGTCATCCACCACTGCTTCCATCTTGGTGTCATCTGCAAATAGACTGATCTTGCTCTTGATGCCCACCAAAATGTCTGCAATAAATATCCCAAATAACACCGATCCCAGCATCGAACCCTGCAGAACCCCCACTTGTCACTGCTCTTGGGGATGAGAATCCCCTCCCACCACCACGCTCTGCTGCCTTTCATGCAGCCAGTTCTTCACCCATCTCCTCAATTTTGCTCCTGTCCTGGTGCCTTCTAGCTTACTTCCAAGCCTCCCATGTGGCACTGAATCAAATGCCTTGCTGAAGTCCAGCTACATGACATCCACCACATGGCCCTTGTCCAATTGCCTAAACACCCAGTCATAAAATTCTACTAGGTTGGTCTGGCAGGATCTGCCCTTGACAAAGCCATGCTACCTACTGTTCTGCACCCCATTGACCTCCAGCAGAGTCACTAGCTGCTCCTTCAAGATTATCTCCATTAGTTTCCCCACTATGAACATGAGGCTCATTGGTCTATAGTTCCCTGGTTCATCCTTGGGACCACTCTTATGGATGGGAACCATGTGAGCTATCCTCCAGTCCTGAGGTACACATCCCGAGTCCAGTGAGGCATTAAATAGGCCTGCCAACGGGCCTGCCAGGACCTCTGCAAGCTCTCTTAGTATCCTGGGGTGTACGTCATCCAGCCCTGGTGCCTTGTCCACCCTCAGAGCCCTTAACCCTTCTAGTACCCTACCTTCTGATTTCCCTGTCCATCACCCCCACCCCCTCTGTTCCTATCCCCCTCACCTTGGGTATCCCCCCTTCTCCTTACTAAAAACTGAGCAGAAGTAGTTGTTAAGCACTTTTGCCTTTTGCCCCCTTTTCCACCCATCCCCTCCCTCTTAATCCTTACCATTTGGCCCTTACGACTCCTTTTCTCTCTGATGTGCCTGAAGAAGTCCTTCTCCTCTTCTTTAATGCGCTGTGCCAGCCTGAGTTCCCTGGATGCCTTGGCAGCCCTTACTTCCCTGGTCACTTCCTTCACTTCTTTCAAGTACTCCTCCCTATCCTCCCCCTCCCAGTTTTCTTGTATCTCTTATAGATACCTCTTTTCCTTCTAATCCTGCCTATGACTCCCTTGCTTAGCCAGCTAGGTTTCTTCACCTGAGCCTTTTTACTCTGGGCCTTGCTGCAGGCTTTTGTTGCCTCTACTATCCCTAGCTTTATGCATGCCTATCTCTGATTCATGTCCATAGTAGGCTGGATTTTGGCCAGGAACCCTTGAACCACTTCAACTATCCTTTCAAAGTCAGCATTTCTAAAGTCCAGCACCTTTGTGCCAGAAACCCCCTTCTCCTTACCAATCTGCAACTGGAACAATGCTGCCGGTGGTCACTCCCTGCCAGTGGTTCTTCCACCCTCAGATCCCTCATCCACTCCCTGCTAGTCAGCAAAAGGTCAAGGGTATTCTCCTCCTCAGTTGGTTCACTGACCATCTGCATCAGGAAGTTATCCTGGAAGGCATCCAGCATTACCTGTTCCCTTCTATACTTGGTGGCAGGTGTACTCCAATCCACTCCTGGCAGGTTGAAGTCCCCTACAAGCACCAAACCCCATTCCTGCACTTGCTCTGGATCTGTTTCACCAGTACCTTATCTATCTCCTCTTGTTGGAAGACCGGCCTGTATACCACTCCCAACCTTAGTGTCCTATTTCTGGGGTCCTGGATTTGCATCCATAGTGCCTCTGTATTTCCCTCCTCCCCCTCTTCCCTTACACAATTTAGTCCCTCCATCATGTAGAGTGCCACCCTCCCGTTTCCCCTTAACACTATCCTTGTGGAATAATCTGTATCCAGAACCGCCATGTCCCAGTCATGGTGCTGGGCAGCCCATGTCTCGGTGATGGCCGCCATGTCCACCCTTCCCTCAGCCATGAGAGCCCGTAGTTCTGCAATTTTATTCCCCCAGCTTCTAGCATTTAATGAGATCATCCTGCATTCCTTTCCTTGTTCTGAACCCCAACCCTTCCTTTATTATGGCATTCCCTGTAGTACTAGCCCCTAGCCTTATTTCACTATTATGGGGGGGGGGTACGCCCATGGGGTTTCCCATCTTGAGGTCTCTGATTGCCTCTAAAAATCCTGCTACCCCACAGTTCAAATTCCCCCTCAATGTGCTCACCAAGCCTTTGCTTCAGTACTATCCCATTTTGTTTAAGTGCAGTCTATCTTTAGTGTATATACTGCTGTCCTCCCAGGTAACCCTTCACCCTTCTACCAACCCATACCATTTTTCCTGACACCAGGTTCCCAGCCATTCATTAAATTCCTGAATTCTGTTTTCTTGCTGTACTTGCCCTGGGAACTGGAAGTACCTCATAGAAGGTAATTGATCTTCCTGCCCCCTTGCACACTGGTCCTAGATCTTCAAACCTCCTCTCTATTTCATCTATCATCCCATCAGCCAGGTCGTTCATCCCCAAGTGCAGAATTAGGTGAGGTTTCTCCCTGCCCCTTCTGGCATACTTTAAAACTGATTGTCCAACTCTTTCCACCTTCATTCCTGGCTGGCCTCCACCCAAACCCGACTATGTCTCTCTCCCTTGCTTCTCCACCTGACTCCTCTAAGTATTGAGTCCCCTAACACTAAGACTCCACCCCATTCTCCCTCATCTGTCCTACCTTATTCCCTCCTCCTCCTCCTCCATCTCTTTGCTCCGTCATCCTCCTGCACCTTGTTCCCTCTTTCTGCCCCTGTCTTATTATCCTCATCAGCACTCCCCCCGTGCCCATTTCATCTTGATACTCTTCAGTTACTCCTCCATTGTCATCCCTTCTGTCTGTCAATTTTCCCTCCCCTACTACGGTCTGTTCTTCCACAGCTCCTTCCCCCCCATCTGCCATCTCCATTAATGGCCAGTACCTGTTAGGGCCTGTTTTGTATGTATGTTCATTTACACTGGCACCCATTCCCTTTGCACTGTTTCCTGAACTGGCACCTCCCCCTTGGCTCCCAGTGTGGCCTGCTCCATCCACTTCCTGCCCCTACCCTTGTCCCATCTCCTGTTCCTTGCCTGACTCCATTTTGTACATCCCATTCTCCCTTCTCTCTCTAGCCAAGGCATTTCCCCATTTAACCTTGATAGCACATCCTCCAGCCTCCCCAGCCTTTGACAAACTAGGCACTCCCCCAGCCTCCACAGGGTGCCAATGAAAATGGCTGCTCCACAGTTATTGCACCATATGATCCTCCCTCCTCCATATCCCCTACTCCCCTCCCTCTACCAGTTCCCCCTCCACCTGTCCACCCACCCCTTATGCTGCATCTGACCCTCCCCTCATGTGCCTCTCTACTCTGTCCTTTCCTCCAGTGTTCACACTTCTTTCCCTGGCTCCATTCCCTCTTCTCACCCCTGTGCCTCTCTTGCTTCATGCCCCCAAGTATGACTCAGCTTTTCCCCCCAACTTAACCTCAGAACACTATATATCCCAATCATTCACCCCAGTTAATTATTGGGAAGCAATTACCCATTCAACAACTCAAGTAGCAGCTAAAACAAAAGGCTAACTTAGCTAAATCAAACATTTCCAAGATAATCATTAGGTAGCTCAAAAGATGCTATGAGACACCCCTTCCCTGGTACAGCCCTTCTTGTATAAACCAGAGCCACAGTCAATTAAAACAGCTTTTAACAGAGTCCCAGTTAATTTGTCAGTTTCTGAGAGTCTCATTTTGTTGAAAAAGTACACAGTTCCTTAGCCAGCCCCCTAGTGAATTGCTGTGCTGGATTCCAGCCCCACTGCCTGATAAATCAGAAAATACAGATTCCCAGAGCCCCAGTACCTTATTTCAGTAGAATCCACACCCAGCTCAATCTGCCTTTTCCCCCGATGCTCTCCTACTGCTTCCATCTTCTCTCTGTCTTCTGTTTCCTTCTCATTGACTAGTCTTTCCTCAGACAGTGGTTTACCTCACTGTGCCGTGGTTTGCCACAATGCCCAAGAAGCCTCCTTGTGCATCCTACAACCTCCCAGGTGAGTTTCTCCTCTGGACTGCTCTCTATTGTCTAACCAGTTCTGGGGGTGGTTAGCAGCAAGTGTATTTAATTTGGAGGTGGGCAGGAAAAACAACCAAGCACACACTGCTCCTCTCAAAGTAGCCTGTGTCTTTTTATACTATGAGAAATAGAGATAGTTGTCAGAAGTTTGATTTGAACCCATGCCTCCAAGGGAGACTACAACCTGAATGCAGCACCTTAGACCACTTGGCCATCCTGACACACAGCAGAATCACAGGGAGGAGGAATTGAATACTCAGGCACAGGACACTGTAGCAGAAGGGTGTCAGCATGATAATGTTAGAGAAGAAAATGAGATGGTAGTGTTAAAGAATCTGGCTGTAACTAAGAAGAAAATGGTAAATAGGGAAGTATAGATGGAGGACATTGGGAATCTTGATCTGGGCTGTAGTGATTTTTGTTTGGATTTGGATGGTCAGCTGCTACCTGTGCATAAGGAGCTGAAGCAGTAATCACATAAAACAGTTTATAAATGTAAACTGCTTTTAACAGCATTATTAGACAGTAGTATGTTAATTATAATGACTGTGCCAATCTGGACACCCATATAACACATTTTCTAAATTATGGACAAAGTCAGTGCAGATGGCAGTTAAAGGGATTGTATTAGTGGAGGAAGCAGCAAAGTGGTTGGTGGCAGAGGCCATGAAAGTAATATATATGTGAAGTGCAAAATATTCATTTTGCTAATTAATTCATGAAATTCTGCTACTTTGCAAAGTTAATCCACCCTGTGAAGTGTACAGTAACTTTGCAGTACAGAGTCAAATTTGAGAAGCTTTGAATTGAGAACTTCACCAGCGAAGTTGACTTCTGAGGCAAAGTTCTCTGGAGGGAAGCAATGTACCATGTGACTGCAGGACGCATGGTACTGAAATCACATGTATGCCATGAGGAGGCTGTGTTCACTGCAGTGTAATAAAGAAAGAGAAGGAGATAAGTCTGCCTCCGTGCTTGTGAGAGCAAAAAATATTCTATATCCTTTAAAGGAGAGCTTTTTGACTGAAAATGGCTCACAACTTGTAATCTGCCCTGTCCATCTAGATTGTGTTTTTGTTGCTGTTTTTAATGATTTTCAGTCTGTAATAGTGCTTTTTGTCTTGTTCATAGAGAAGCACTGCTTTGGGCGAGGGGAGGTGCAGGCATCCCTGTAGTTTTGGGCTGATCAGGAGGTTTATATTATTTTTTCCAGTCTGGCTAGAGTCTTCACTAGTTATAGCATTCATGACCTTGGGTTATTCACAGAGGCAGACTTATATCCTTCTCTTTCTTAATAAGACTGCAGTGAACACAGCCTCCTCATGGCATGCACATCATTTTAGTACCATGTGTCCTGCAGTGACGTGGTACATTGTTTCCTTCCGGAGAGCTTTGCCTCAGAAGTCAAGGTCATGCCTTAAAGGCAAAATCCCAGAAAAATGGAAAATGGCAGTGATGATTCCTAGTCCCAAAGGTAGTCAAAGGGACCATGTGGATAACTACAGCCCTATCACCCTCCTTAGCCAATTAGCTAAGGTACATGAAAGACTATACTACAACTAAGTGCAAGACTACCTGGAAGTGCACCACTTAGCATGGCTTCAGAAAGGACCACGGCACCAACACTGCCTTGATTAGACTGAGTGTAGATGTTTTGGGTGCCACAGACAAATGGGAGCTGACTGGTGTGATCTTTATTCATGTAACCAAAGCATTCGACTTGTCTGATCACATTCCACCATGCCGTGGTGACAGAAATGTTGGCAACCTCCCCTACAATGATGCATGGTCACTGACATCCCTGAAGCCGCTGACTCCAGTCCCAGACCTGAGAATGCACCGACACCTAATTGGTGTTCATATGGGAGGCTGCACTCCCCCACCTTCTCCATGTGGGGGGCTCTGCCCCGTGCCCCCCCAGACTTAAGGATTCTATCTTCGGTGGGGGGTGGATGTCGGGGGAGAGTGGCCAAACTCCGGAGTTGATGACTCCGCCATCACTCCAGCAACCCGGTCAACACTGCAGGTGTCGACTGTTTGCTGTCGCTGTAACAGTGTCACTATAAGAGCGTCACTGTTACAATGGTATACCAGTTGATCATAACCTATTTATCCACAAGTTGCAGTACATGGGATTAGAAAGCCACTTACTACAATGGCTTAGGCATTACCTTATATTAGGTACCAAGAGGTTAAATGGCTTAGTGCTCACTTCTGTTTGAGGCCCATTACTGATGGGGTACCACAGGGGTCTATCCTGAGTCCACTTTTCTTTTCTATATTTATTAATGACCTGCCCAACCACTGTGGGGGAGGGAACCTACTTCTGTATGCTCATGATGCGGTTCGCTGCCGTAGTTGCCTCAATGTAAACCTGATCAATTCCCATCTCACCTTTGATTTTGCTACACTTGAAAATTGGTTCCAGGCCAACAAGCTGGCCCTAACACTGCCCAAACCAATATGATACTCTTTGGCCCCAGGCACCTTGGTCCAGCCAGATAGCACCAGCTCTTATCTGCCACCTCAACCGGTGCACACATTGAAGTGGTGGACAAGATAAAATATCTGGAGGTTCTCATAGACCAGTAACTCTCCTTTAAACCCTAAGTAGATCAGATTACCAATGTTTTGCACAAGAAAATTGATCTATTATATCACCTGGGTCATGCCTTCATTCCAGAGTCTAGAATTGCCATTGCTAATTGTGTCCTATTCCCAACCCTATTCTACAGTGCCCCTGTACTCCAGTTCCTCAAGAACTCTGAGACTAAAAGGCTCAAGTTTCTTTGCAATAAAATAAGCCATTTTGTGGCTGGGGCCCCTCCCAGAATACATCATTGTGTGATCCTGTCCTCCCTAAGCTGGCCCTCCCGAGAGGGGTGAATAATGTACCCCCTGTTATGTCTAGCCTACAAGTTCATCTCACACAGTACCCTGCCTAGCCTCTCTGGCTTATTACTTTCCAAGCCAGAAAGGCTTCCTTATCCAGGTCTCTAGTCATAAATTGCTAGATGTGCCCAGAGTCCAAACAAACTTACGGATGAGACCTTATGCTTATTTTGCTACCTCCCTCTGGAACTCCCTATGTCATGAGGTGCAAAACTCCACCTCGCTTGAGTACTTCAAGAAAAAGCTAAAAACCTTCCTACTAGACAGCTCGCATTGCACTTGCTACCGTTGATTGTTTCCTTGTTGCACTGAACTCCTTAATGTACCTAAGTTGTGCTGTGTACTAAGTATCATGTTTATGTCAATCTTGTTACTTATTGTCATGTATGGTAATAGCCAGACAACTGATCCTTTAATAGTAACGTGTTCACATTATTCCCATCCTCTTTTTTTGCAAATTGTATGTACACAATCCCCTGCAGTATGAGGTATTGTAGTCTATGTTCCTGCTTGATGTATGAGTTCATGACTGTAATTAAGTCCAGGATGCACCTGAAAAGGGGACCTCTGGTTCCAGTGGGCTCACTTGGTTACCTAAATAAATAAAAACTAGTCTTTTTTTATTCATTACTTTTTGTCTGTAGTCTGTAATTTTTCATTTTATTTAGGGAGTTAAGTTTTGTGTGGTTAACAGAAGTTTTTTGGGGGGTTCAGGCTTTCAGTATTAGTTTTAATTTATTTCTTAAAGTGACAGTGCTCTTACACTGTAGAGAAATACTTTGTCACTTAGTTATACTTAGTTATTACCCCCATCATGTGATAGATAGATAGATAGATAGATAGATAGATAGATAGATAGATAGATAGATAG
Organism: Neoceratodus forsteri; assembly: GCA_016271365.2. Lineage (NCBI taxonomy): Eukaryota > Metazoa > Chordata > Ceratodontiformes > Ceratodontidae > Neoceratodus > Neoceratodus forsteri. Next base: position 1,398,704,987 of record CM057450.1, read on the forward strand.
ATAGATAGATAGATAGATAGATAGGGTTTACTGGTTCAGTAAATTCATCTTCATCTCTTTTTTTCAGACAGCACTGCTGATCCTTTGGGGAGGTGTTGCCTGCTGCTGTTTAGTTCTACTGCAGATTTTCTGTAATTTTGTCATCCATTCTGTGATATCATAAGAATATTACATATATATATATATATGTATATATATAGATATATATATATACACACACATATATAAATATATATATATATATATATATATATATATATATATATATATATATATATATATATATATATATATATAATAAATGACTGGGAAGAGATACTCTGGCAAATGTAGAGGTACCTATAGACATCAAAGATGTCAAGAATGTTGGTGAGGCAAAAGGGTGTTGCTGTAAATCCTGCAGCTAAAAAGTATGTCTGCAGCAATGTCTTCTGTGATAGCAGGTGGTAGTGAAGGAGTACACTCCAAGTGATTTGACCAGTGCTAAAAAGGGATGCAGGATGGTGGAAATCAGTGAGGTGGCTATTTTCCAGCACCCATGTTTTGAGTGCTAGTCTTTTTTGGATCCGTAGCAAAGGAGTAGTTGGAGGCAGTGATTGAGTTAGTGTAGCCAACATTTTTTTGATACATCTGTGCCACCCATGCTGGTTGGGGACAGGGGGAGGCAGTGACAACAGGAGTAGCACAACAAGAGGTGGTAAAACATCAGCTCAGGTTGGGTGGTGAGGAAAAGTTTGTTGTGAGTGTCCTTGTGACTTCTGGTGACACTGACATTGACCCTGATGCTGATGAAAGTGTTTCAGTCACTAATTAAGGTATAGAGATGTAGCATGTGTTGAAGGACAGAGATCTTGTGCAGTTAAATATTACAGAATTTAAAACTGTGGGTAAGGAGAAAGAACTTGAAGAATGTGATGTTTCCACATACAGTTTTACCTCCTGGCTGAGGTATGCAGGGCTGTCTTCCCCTGATGAAAAGGCAGCTTTAGCCTCGAAATGATGGAGTTACTTTTTGTCCTGGTTTCAAAATCCAGAGCATATATGGTGATATAGATTTGTTTGTAAACTAAAATGAAACAGTAGTATTAAATGGAACTGAAGCAACACGCAGTCTAAGAGTGCAAGCATTTCTGTTTTATACTGACTTTTTTTTTCACATTCATCAGGGTTTACTGATAGTGCTGTATTCAGTTTTTTCCATTCAATAGGGTTCCCTTCAGCCCTGTACTGCCAACCTCTCACAAGACTCAGGCTTATCTGTCCAGGTCACGTAAACCCCACTGATTGCTCCATTGCCTTCCCCCAGCAGGGTCAGGAGAGGTAGCGCCATCCTGCCCCCTGAGATATATATCCAACATCCTGGCTGGCAGAGTCCTAGTGATGGAGTGGATGAGAGTGGGTGCACAGGGTATCATATACACCTTCCTCACTTATCATTTTTTCCAAATATTTTTTCCCACACCCTGCACTGAGGTGGCATGCTGGAATGTGCATGCTGAAGAACCTGCAGCTCCACCCTTCTTCCAACTTTTTGGACCCACACTACCAAAAGACCTCCACCTGGTGGCAATTCTTCAGTGGATGCAGCTGTCCTCACCCCCTTCCCAAGGAGTGAAGAGCAGCCCATCAGAAAATCAATCCCCCCCCACTGGCCTCCAGCAACCCAAGATCACTCCCAATGCTGACTCACCAGCATGGTGGGTGGTAAAGCTACTGCCACATCACTGGGCCAGCTTTGAACAATGTGATGTTAATGACATAGCTCAGGCAGAGGATATTAGCAGCTGTAGGGATGATGATGATGATAATGATGATGATGATGATCTGGGTCCCTTATAGAATCCTTAAAAGAAGAAGGGTAGTACTGATGAGGGGCTGGTCTACTTCCTAGATCTGTTCTTTCAAATCCAATGCCCCCCCCACCCCCAATCCTAAACCTGTCTGTCCTCCAAGTGTTTGGCTCATTCACCCAGTGGTACAAAAGCTCATGCTGAAGTTATTAAAGTGTCACGCAAAACACCAGCTGATCTAACCACTAACAACACTGCCTTTTCCTGTCCCATGTCAAATCACAGTGCACCAGATTCAATGATTGGGATATTATATACTTGATCCTGATGATAAAACAGTCACTATATGTAAGCTTTGTCAAGCTCCTGTTAGCAGAGAAAAAAGGCAGTCACCAAGGCACCAGTGGACAACACACACATGTTAAGTTATGTCACTTATTACACAGGATTCAACGCCAGAAGCAAGCAGGTGAAAGTACAGGAGGATCCTCATCATAATTAGCCAAGTCAGTTAGAAGTGTGGAAATACAACTCTAACTCCTGCACGTCCTCTGTGCCCAACTGTAAGACATCACCTGGAAAATACACATTCTCTATGGGCCTACCCTCCATCTGGAATATTCTCTTTGTTCCAATATGTCTATCTTTCTCTTACCACTCTCTGAATTCCCTTACTAAGAGACTTTCTTACCCATTCTTGCTCCTGTCCCTAGCTTCCCCATGTCAACCTCTGTTTTTCTTGCAGCGTTAAGTGAACTAATTTCACTTACTGTACCTTATTAACCTCACTGGAATTGAACTACTATTTTGTATCTGTATATAATTTGTAAATATTTTTTGTACCTCTGAAAATATGTTGCTCTTGGTCATGTCTTCCATACAATCTCACTGGTGCTCTTCCAAACGTATTTAGTTCTTACTGTGTATCATTGTACTAATTACATTTTTATTATTGCTCTCTCTATTGTATCCTTTAACTGTGTCACACCTGGTAATGTGCATTTCCTAGTAACTAATTTTAAAATAAATAAAATAAGTGAGTAGGCACATAAATAAATATATAAAGAAATTCATCAGACTACAGGTATGATTCTTCAAATTTAAGTATTTCTCCATTAAAATATTTTCTTATCATAGTCTTAATAAGGGGTGGGGGGAGATACAAAAAGTCTATTAGCCTTAATGTGATTAAATGAGTATACACCCAGCAATATTAAAAATATTTTCTTTGCCTCTGAAAGATAAAGATACCACTGATATTCACTAAAGAAAAGTTCACACAGTTGTCAACATTGTTTTCAGTACTTCTCAATTTTGCTGCAGATACTTAAAAAATGACTTCAATGCATTCAAGTTTACTATGCATTCTTATATTCCCTGTAATGAGTAACTTATACTGCAAATATGATTTAAATCGAACATTTTTATTCCACTTCTTGGTGACATGTGCAAGATGGCACTTACATCAAAACTTTTTACAATACCTTAGACTGTGAGTGACTATAAAGAAGTGATAACATTAAAATAATTTTAAGTAATAGTCATTGAATTCATTTTTAAATAGTATAGTAGTTTGTATTAGACAGATGGTAGTTAGTCAAGGGGGTGTGAGGAGGGTTTGAGTTGGTGGTCATCTAAGAGAACTGGCAACAGTCTGAGGTAGGGGTGCTACTGGATGCCAAGGACTACTAGACCAAGGATATGATGAGGCAGTGTATGCCATTTGATGCCAGGGAGTACTTTGGTATGGTATAGGGAAAGGTACATTTGCCATTAGATGCCAAGGGTGGCTAGCCATGTGAAAGGGTAAGGGATGCCATTGGACACCAATAAGGGCTTTGGTAAGGGTCAGAGTAAGAAGATGTTGCAAACAAAACAGCAAAGTGGTAAAGCACTTGAAGAGGAACTTAATATTTTTAAATAAACAGCAGTTATTTAAGTGAAGCAGATAATTGCCAAATACATTTGACAGGGGGTCTGCTTCACTTAAATAAAGTACTGTTTTGTTATAAAAATGTTATGTTCCTTAAGTGCTTCACTGGTTTGTTCTTTTCTGTAGGCTCCCATCTGCAACAGCACAGGCTGAGTGCTGAACACATTCTGCTGTTTAGCGTAAGCAAGAAGCTTCTACTGGACACCAGGGAGTGTACTGGCATGGGAGGGGAACGGTTTGTATCATTAGGTGGCAGGAACAGTTTGGCAAATAGTGAAGTGAGTGGGTATATTGGACACCAGGGACTGCTTGGCATAAGGGTTAGAGTGAGGAAGTAGGGGTGGGTGAAAGTGCGGATTTTATTGTGGAAGTTCTGTGAAATTTAGAAAATTTTGCAGAATTTTCTGCTCTTTCACCTGTAGCAGAATTCCAAACTTTTGTTAAATAACTGCTGATTTCCACCTAGTACTGCGGCACTTATTTATGAACTCTGGACTTTTTACATGGTATGTGGAAATAAAGTCTCTTGCTTAGTATTTCACTGTACATCATGTAATTATTCATGGTTTGCATTACTTCTGCAGGTGTTTTCCCCACAGTTTAATAAATAAGTCACAGAACTGAACACTGACAGTGATCAGTTCTGCAGAGTTTTTTCCCACAGTTTAAAACATTAACTCCTATTTCTTACATTTATTTTGCAGTTTACAATGAAATTTCTGTGAAAGTTGACAAAATTATTTCAGAACTGTAGTGGAAGTGAAAATCCAATTTTTGCCGAAATTCTGCATCGGAATTTTTTTTTCACACACACCTATGAGGAAGGGGTCCACTGGATGACACTGATTGATTGGGGTGTGGTTAGGTGAGGGGAGAGTTGACTCTGGACACAAGGGGCTGCTTGGCAGAAGGGCAGGGTGAGGCCAAGGGTTCCACTATGCTACATGGACTACTTCCCGTTTTAAGTATTTGCAATGGAAAGGCTGACATTACCAATACAAAGTGGTATTTGACTATTAAAGGAGATCTACACCTACACATTGTTATCTGTTCTCTTATCAACTACAGTTCTATCACTGTTGGGGCAGGGAGTTTAAACGTTTCTCTTACTTTGTTTTTACTGTTGATAGTAGTCCCCTATAGCTATTCTATGTGCCTCTATTTTCTGATTGATGAAATCTCTTTTGTTCCTGCAAGAAGCATTAGAATATAAGAACATGACAATCCCTTTGCCCATTAGTCTTTATAGCATGCCAGTTTTCTGATTTACAATAACAAAACAGAAACAGCAAAGGTGTGAAAAAAATTAAGTTCAGTTTGCTTCAAACTCTTTTTTGGGGGTGGTATAGCAGGATTTTTCTTGCAGCTGTTTTCACTTTGCGTGTCTCTTGAGAGTAGGATCCCTACAAGCAGTTCAATGAGACATTCAGTTCTGTATCCAGGTGCAAGAGACAAATGGAACATGTACATAACCCCTCCAACACAAAAATAAATAACATAGGGACTTGCAAAAGGCCCATACAGGTACGCTATCAGTGCGTGTACTGGTAATGTGCAGACTTAGGTGAGAGAGAGGATAACATTTTCTACTTAGTCAACTTAGTATCTTTTTAAAAAACATTGCTGTTTCAGCTAGGGCACACAGATGACACAATAACATGACACAATAACATGAGAACTGCTGCATCCTAGGCATCAGGGTCAGGGAGCAACAGCAGAAACAATGCAAACACGGAAAGCCCCAAACTGACAATGGATGCATTCTTTTTTTTTTTTTTAATTCTTTATTTATTCCTCCCGAGCTGCCTGCCACCCGGTATTATCTGCCCAGTCACGGACCACGAGCTTCCACTTCCTCAAATCGGCCATGAGCCTTCCAAAGCCACGTGGCTGCCCCACAAGGCGGGGCTGCGGCACTCCCCCTTGCATGCCACAGTCATCAGAATAGGTTGGAGGGCTGGCCTGAGGAGCTAATTGAAGCTGTGGCAGGCTTCATGGAAGGCGGCAGGCAGCTGTCTTCTTTTTCCGGTTTTCTGGGGAGGCGGGATCATGCAATGACACCTAGCATCTGCCCGCCTCCTGAACGTGCTAGCACCAGTAGCTGCGCAACTTCCTGGCCTCCACCAGGGGTCGCCGATGCTCTGGGCACTTCCCCACCCTCCCCGGAGAAGGAGAGCAGTCCATGGGACGCTCTATCCATCTCCCCCGGCCGGCCCTCCAGTGCCCCCAGGTCCGTTCCTGAACCCGGGTCACTGGCCTCGCATGTGGAAATCCAACCGCTGTGCAGACGGGCCGGCCCGACAATGGATGCATTCTGATAAAAATGTTTGTTACCAAAACACTACTAATGACACCAAGCATGCTGATAGACTCAATTGTGCTAGGTGGAAAGCCTATTTGTTTCAGTTTTTTGACTTTAGCACTCTTCTGAGCATCCTTTTAAAAAGGAAGGAAATTCCTTGTAAAACTTATGCTAGCATCAGCTAAGGCTGAAGCACAAATATTTAAAAATAGAAAAATGTGACTTCAGGGTAAGAAAGTCCCCTAACTCTTGCGAATGTCTAGTGTGGTGGTGTTTGAGGGTTGAATGATTGCCTGACTCAGTTTTGGCTTTGCCATAATTTCAGGATCCCGTTTCCACAGCAGTGGTATGTAAGCAAATTGACATGCCATGAAAGATAGTGCCAACGTTAGGATAATGCCAATGCTGCTGTACTAAGCAGTTCTTCAAATCCTGAAAACCACCACTCCATGACAAACATTTAAGAGTCAATGGACTTTTTTATCCAAATGCCGTATTTGCCTACCTTAGAGAATTTCGACCTCAGCCCTAACTGATGCTTAAACATTGTTAATTACAATCAGCACATTTATAAGTGATAATGACCATGGTTCCACATCCACATTTGCCACAACATACTGAAAATGCAGACTGATGTCATCCCAATATCTGAGGAGACATCTGAGCTGCCTTTTCTGTCATTCCTGACTGCAGGGTTTTGTTAAAGGCAAAAATCAGAATGATGGACCAAGCCACCTGATCCATGTGTTCCGATATGAAGGCGTTTTAATGTGTTGGGTAAAAACTGAAATGAAAAATATCTCAACCATTCCTTTAGTAACTGCATGAATATATTGCTTTATAACTTGAATTATAGTAGGGAATAAATCATGTGTCAAAACTGGGAAAACATGAGCAGTGTGTATGACTACTACTAAATGGCACCATAGTGCAACAACTATGCTTTTTTATATATATTTTTTGAATTCTTTGCAAAAAAAACTTCATTAATGCACCAGTTAAGGTTCAACTTAATGCCACAAAAGTAGGGAAATGCGGAATTAGGGTTTCCAATGATAACAGTGTCAATTCTTTGAAAAAATGCCTGGAACCATTGTTTCTGGGCACCCAAAAATCTGCCCCCCACATCCCCTGATACGGGAAGCTGCACCCCTGGATCCCCCACACTAAATATTGTCAACTCCAGGGGGGGGGTCTAACTCGGGGAGTGCACAAATTGTGAAGGAAAAAACATCTAGGACCAGGAATCAAACCCAATCCCAGATGCAGCACCTGGGTTCCTGCTGTTATGGCTCTGTCCAGTAAGCCACAGCAGCTGCTCAGTGGAACCCACTCCTAGCAGCAGTCTTATCCTCTGCCTGGGAGTTTGTGAATGGTGCAATACCATGTACAGCAATATACGTGGTATTACACCATTCGCTGTCCTGGACAGTGGTCTTTCGGGGTAGTAATAATGTTGTATGCTATTAAGCTAATTACAGCATTGCAGCACCAATCCCCCTTATCTCACTTTCTCTTTGTATGTCTCTCACTCTAAGTACTGATATCTGCCTGTCTGTATGTCTGTCTATCTATTTATCTGCTGTATCTATCTATCTACTGCATCTATATAGCTAGCCTTCTATCTTTTTGTCTATTTATCTCTCTATCTCTCTCTATCACTATCTAGCTAACTGTCTAATATATTTTTTTTCTTCTTCAGCAGTGCAGGGTGCCCACCCCAAGTACCACTTATTTTTCCCCATATCCTCCAGGTAACTCACCCCCTTTCCAGTCTTTTTTTAATGTAGTAAGTGGACTGGGGTGCTCACCCCCAATATCACTTCTCTTGCTCCCCTCCAGGTTACCAACCCTCCCCAATTCCTTTCATATACATGTAGCACCTGTGCCCCCACCATTGGTGATACTGAAGGTGATCCTAAAACTAGGGTGCCCAGTCCCCAGTGGCAGCTTCTGTCCCCCTTAAATAAAGAAAATGGTCCCTCATTGATTATTTGTTTCTTGGTAACATGAAAAAAAGAAAATGGTCCATCGATGATCTGACCCTCCAACAACCCCACCCACCTCGCCCATCCCACCCTGACCCCCACTCAACACCCATCACCCCATGCCCCCAGACACACCCACTCACCTGAATCTGTCCCAAGATATAGATCCACTCTATGACTGTAGGCACATCTTGCTGCTGGAACCGGTGACTGCAATATGAGAATACAGTATATGGTAAGTGCAGTTTAATGTATTTCAATGGGGTTTGAACTTCTATTCATAACTTTGTAATTTTTGAACATTTTTTCACCAAATTTTCAACATTGCCTCTTTGGGACCCCACCTCATGAGCAAGTGCAGTGAAATTATGCAAATCCATCTCAAAAGATGATTTCACAGTTACCTTTTGGGCAGCATTTGAAAATTTTCTCTGTCCTTGTTCATGAGGTGGGATCATTAAGGCTATGTAGAAATTTAAGCTAAAAATATTAAAAAAAAAGTTAAGAGTGTACATTGACATTTCTCAATGCATGTTCCTTCGTTTGATCAATTTCAATATTTTGACCCCAGATTTTTAACATAGCTATTTCTTCACACCACCTCATGAATGGAATAGCTGTCATTTCTTCAAATCCTGTCCGAAAACTGTTTTTTTTTTTACTTATGGCACAAAATTGCATTTTGGTTGGGATTTCAGAATTTTCACCTACCAAGTTTATAATGAAGGCTCATAACATGTCTATGTTGAAAAGGTTGGGTCAAAATATTAAAAAACAACAAAGTTATAAGCACATGTTGACAATTTTCTATGTTTGCTCATAAGTTCGGTAATTTTCAATATTTTCACCCCAAGTTTGTGACAATTATTTTTTCACACCACCACATGAATGTGGCAGCTGTCATTTTTCAAATCCTGGCCAAAATGCATTTTTGCACATGTGGCAGAAAATTACGTTTTAGCGAGGATTTGAACATTTCCATCTACTGGGTTCATGAGGTGGGGTCATAAGAAGACAATGTTGAACATTTTGTGTAAAACATCATAAAATGACCAAGGTATGAGTGAACACTGAAATAGTTTTTGCTGTTCTGTAGCCTGACTTACACCACATTTGTAGCATTATGGAAGTATAGCCCACCTTCTGCATCCAGATGGACTCCTCACTTGCTGCAGGTCCCTGGCTCTGTGAGTCTACATCTGTAGGCACATGGAAGTGCAGAGCACAGACTACCTTTTGCTTCAGCACCCAGATGGACTCCGCACTTGGCACAGGACCCAGATGGCCCAGCGTCTCTGCATCTTTGGCCTCATGGAAGTACAGGACCCTCTGGGCTCTGTGCTTCCACAGCTAGATGTATTTATTCAGGCAGGTTCTTTATGGAACTGCTTGAAGAAGGATACAATTCCACTATTTAAAAAAGAAAGGACATTCATTGCCAGAAACTGTGTTAATGCACCAATTAGAGTTCAACTCGTTCTCCCCCATCATAGCCTAGTGTTAACTTTACTACCACCACAGACACACTTCACATAGCTAACTGCCTCAAGTCCACCTTCTCAGACCACAGCTCAGTCCTCCCTAGCAACTTTTTCAATCCAATTCAGCCTACCCCACCACCTGAACTCCTCCACTCCCTTTCAAACTCAGAGTCATTACCCCTACAGAAACGAAAGCCTACCTGTCCTAAGTCCTCCAGAGCTCCAGTTGCTACAAAGACACCTTCATTATGCATATCCTATACCTTGCACTAGACTCCGTTACCTCCCCACTCAGGGACCTTCTAAATCTGTCCCTGCACCGGTTCCCAACCTCATGAAAAATGGCAGTGATAACACCAATAATGAAATGTGATGACAGCTCCCACTCAAACAACTACTGGCCCATCTCGATGCTCCCCCCACTCTCTAAAACCCTTGAAAAAATCATGGCCAGTCAGCTCACCGACTACCTCCTCACACACAACCTCCTAAGTAGGGAGAAGCATGATTTCAAAGCTGGTCATAGCACTACAACTGCCTTCACAAAATTCACTAATTCCCTGCACTCCACGCTTGACAAGGGGCACCTTACAGGGACCATGTTTATATACATCTCAAAGGCCTTTGACATGGTTTCTCACCCCTTCCTTCTTAACACATTACAACAAATTGAGGTCTCTTATTATCCACTCTTATGGTTCTCCAGCTATCTTTCATCTAGTATCCAATGTGTTAAAATTAATAATACCATATCCACTATGCTGCCTGTGCACTCAGGAATTCCCAAGGGATCTATCCTGGGTCCCCTTCTAGTCCGCATCTACCTCAATGCCCTGCCTAAATCCTGCCCTGGCAACCTTCTCCTCTATGCTGATTATGCTGTTCTTTACACCGCACATCCTAATCCTCCCTCTCTCTCTCTCTCTTTCTCTCTCCAGCGTACCTTACAAAACTCCTCTCAGATTGAACACTGGTTTGCTGAACACAGACTGGTGGTCAACATTAAAAAACTAAGATGATGCTTTATGCCCACCTCCACAACAGATCAAACGATTTCCCCCTGGAAATACTCTCCACTTCTGTCATCCCACTGGAACAGGTCCAAAAGTATAAGTATCTAGGTATTACATTTGACTCTTCCCTCACATTCCATAAACATATAAAACTCCTCACCTCCGCCACCAACACCCGCATTGGTCTCCTTTACAGACATAAAGACTGCCTGCCGCCTGAAGCACTTCACCTAGCCATTACCGCCTCAGTCTTATCACTGGTGGACTATAGCCTCACAATCTATGCTGCAGCTGACCCTACGGCGCTTCATCAAATACAAATAATCATCAATAAGGCCTGCCGGCTCCTCTCTGGTGCCGAAGGAAATACACATACTTGCACCCTATACACGCTCACCAATATCCTCTCCCTTGAGTAAAGACTATTATACTAGACCTGTCTCTTCACCAAAAAAATCCACATGAGTTTAACCCCAATAGGTATCATGGCATCTCTTCAGGCAGCCACCATCTCAGCATCCACACGGGCCTCCCCAAAATCTATCTGGAAGGTGTCTAGGTTCAGGAACACCCTGGTCCAGTGATCCTCCCTCCATAGAGCTCCATCCTAGTACAATGCTCTCCCACATCATTCACCAATCTAGGTCCTTTTAAAGCTGCCTTAAGGGTCCATATCCTCTCCTTGAGTCAATGCCAGTGTAACCGGTAACCTGTGGATCCTGCACTACGCTGCTAGGCCATGCACCCACCCTTGGCCTGGCAGTGGAGACCCCTCACTATTTCTAGTCTACAGGCTCCTCACCTTCCTCAGTTACTATATAGTTGCACTAGACTAAGAATGCATTGTGTTATGTATAAGATAAGGCATCCCTGAGGCAGCTTACTACCAGCTCATATCATGCATTGCTTTAGCTAACAATTGTATAGGTCTTAACCACTCATTTGGTAAATATGTCAATAACTCTGCCCTGTTTTAGCTACCAAATGTATAGGCATTAACCAATGCTCATTGTACTTATACTCTGTATGATTGCTCACCCACATCTATTCTATGTATGTACTGTATGAATGTCTATGTTTTATTCTAATGTGAAGCCTTTGGAAACGGGTCTATAACTCAAAGGGTTGTAATTCCGATTTCCTAAATAAATAAATAAGCTTAAAGTAACAAAAGTAGTGAAATATGGCTTTAGGGTTTTCGGCCCTAACTCCCCATCCACCAAACCAGCAAAAGGACAAACTCAAACTAGTAACAACAGACAGAAATTATCAGGTAAGTAAGACAAACAACATACAACTATTTCCAGATGACACAAATGCAGTAGCACTAATGTGCTTCCTTTGTGGATTTGTATCTGCAACTGCAAAAGCACAGGCTCAACAGTGTGCTTAGGCAGCCACACTTGTGTGTGTATGTCATACAGTGCATTCTACAGACAGAAGGCCCCGTGCTGCCTGCACCTCTACAAACAGAGGTGCTCATTCATGCTGTATGTGGTACCTTATTAGATAGCATGATCTGCTGCTGCATGTGTTTTTTAGATGTGGCTGTGTAGCTGAAAACGTTACCCACTCAAACAATTTCTAGATCTGCTGCTGAAACCATGCTACCCACATTGCAACAGTACTTCAGTCTGCAAAACAACAGTGACCTACCCTTCTGGAGCCAGAAGTCAATCTGTTTGTCTCACACCTGTGGATGAAGAGGTGAAGGCTCCTAAGGAGCTTGCACTTCTGCAGACAGAGAGAAGATCTGCTGCATTTTGGTATCATGGATTTTGTGGCCCCCATGCTTCTGCAGCCAGAGTTTGGGTTGTATGTCTTCCACTTGTGGCTGCAGAAGTGCAGGCCCATCAAGTGTGTGTGTGTATGTCTTACAGTGTACATGAGAACCTGAGGCTAAAGAAGCACTGGCTCCTTATGGGCCTGCTCATCTACAGACAAAATAACTCTTGCAATTTGAGTATTGTGAATTTATATCTGTGGTTGCAGGGGTCTGTGCTTCTACACACAGAAGCAGTACTGTGATTTGAGTATCCTGGATTTCTAGCTGTAGTGACAAGTGAGTATGTATGTGTTGCAGTCTGTATGTCTTGCAGTATGCATGCTGCAGATACAAACCCAGAAAGGTAGCACAAAGGTAACACATCAGTACTACTGCATTTGTGTCATCTGAAAGTATCTTCTAAGAAAAGTTGAAGAATGTTTAAGAGAATGGCAGATAAGATTGAATGCAAAAAAGTGCTAAATTATGCATTTGGTGCACAGAACTCTGGGACTGGAGTACTGGAATCAGGATTGGGGAGGGAGATATTGACAGCTGTGATGCTTGGCCAGCTGGTTATGATTATCACATGCTATTTGAAATATAAAAATATAGTATGTGATTGTCTCACATAAGACAGCCTGTGCTCCATGGGTGCCCCCCAGGTTTCAGTGAAGCTACATATATTACACTGACAGGAGATCTCCGTAATGTAATTAACTTCCTTGAGAAATTGCATTTTGTGGTCGTTTTATGACCTGTTGCTGAACTGAAGCAGGGAAACTAAAATATACATTTTATGACTTCAGAAACATCATTAAGCTGATTCCTGCCAGATATATTGCACCTAGGTGAGAGAATTGCAGGGTTGTATGCTTAAAAGGAACTGGTAGATTAAAAGACTCATAATTTGGGAATGAGTTTTTGCTGATGTCACCTTATTTAATATACCTCCTGATAGGACCTCCTGTTTGTATTTTTTTTTATATTCTAAATGGAGGAGCTATATGACTCACAGAAGGGGTGAGGAGAGACACAGTTTAAACTATACTGTGTCTGAATTGTTTAGTCATATATTCCATCTTGGGACTCTAGAAAGACACACAGCTCTGATAAGCACTTAAAGAGGTAATACATTAGATAGAAAAGATCTACACTGTATGTTGGTAGGAGTATGCCTGTATTTTCTTTGCTTTTCGTTTTAGTGATTGTATGCTCTTTGATGTATTGTTCTGTGTTTACATTTTTCATAATTTTATCATCTTTTAGTAGAGTACCTATTATTTGAAAGACTGCCTGGGTGTCTCTCAAGTTCTTTTTGCATGTAATGTATGCATGGTTAAGTTTGACAGTTGTTCTGGAGAGCTTGATGGTGTTACTAAACTGGGAAAAGGTAAGAATATACCTAAGGTCTTTTATAGCATTTGAAGGGTTCATTTTGGAATCCTGGCTTGGTGCCCCTGGTGAAATATTGTACCTCAATCCCCGAAGAGGGTACAAATTTGAGTCTGTACATTTGGTGTGCTAGCATAAGGTTCACAGTTTGAATCCCCCCAGAACTTGAGACTAAAGGTGATTCAAACCCAAAAGCAGACAAGAGGGTTAACCTGTCTGTTACCTGTTCACACTATTTCACTCAGAGGTTGGCACTGTGGGAGTAGAAGACCTGAACTGCTGAGTGAGTTTGTGTCAGATTTGTTTAGCAGCGGTGTGAAAAAAATGGTAACACAAGCTTTAACTGTTCAGTGTGTCAGCTTAATACTGTACAGCTCACTTGCACAATACGGCAGTGATTGATTTTAAAAAAAGGAAACAGAACTCTATCATTTTGCTTACAGTCAAGTTCCTACCTGTTTTGTTTTATTTCAAAGTGCAAGTTAGAGTAGCCATAGTTAGGGAAGAAGATGGCTTCCAACTACAGCAGGTACACTGCAGACTACTTGAGGCAGTTGTGCCAGGACAGAGGAGTCCTGCATGAGGTGAGAGCCATCAAGCAGAACCTCAAGGATGCCCTGACGGCTGCAGATGCCCAGAGCATTGAGTCACAGACTGTGACTGTAAAGGACCAAACCTTGGGCATGGAAGAGCTTGCAGCCAATGCAGTGTCCAGATCCAGTGAGGATGACAGCAGGACCAGTGCCAGTAAAGGGCCACAGCAGCAGGGGAAGGTCACCAGCATTCTGGAGCCAGAAGCAATCAAGCTGCAGATTAAGTTGCGAAGAATGGACCTGGAGTTCCAGACAGAAGAGAACGAGAGCAGTGAGCAGTAGAGGAGAAGAGGGAGCAAGAACAATGACAGTAGGACTGAGAAGAGCATGAGTGCCAGAGGCAACATGAACTGGAAAAGCCACAACTCCAACCACCAGCACCAGAGCAGGAAAGTGGCTTGGGTTTAACTGGAACTACAGGACTGGGTTACAAATTGAATTCCAAATTGATAGCTGAATTTAAAAAGGGGGAGTATATGGATGCCTTTTTAAATTCCTTTGAAAAAGTCTGTATTCAGGCAAATATTTCAAGAGGTCCTGGAGCTTTCAGCTATCCCCACTACTTACCAGGAAAGCTCAGGATGCATTGGGTTAAATGGACAATGAGGACAGCAAACTTAAAGCTGCACTTTTAAAAAAGTTTGATTTAACTGCAGAATCATATAGAGCTAAATTTCGTAAGCTCAGGAGAAGCCCTGACATGAGCTATGAGGAGCTAGCCAGGAAACAACGTCAATGTTTAAAATGTTGGTGGGAGGGAATTGAAGCAAACTCTGTAGATAAAATTGAAAATGCTATTTTGTTAGACCAGTTTTTTGGGGCATGCCCAGCAGAGCTGAAAACCTGGCTGGAGGACCGAGATACCAAAACAGTGCAAGAGGCTGCTGAACTCTCGGATCGTTATGCCAAGAACAGACCTGCTCTGAGAGAGAATGGGGTGGGTGTGGCAGCACAGAAAGGAAAAAGCATGCCTTCAGGGTAGCTAAATCCCTCACTGCCTCCACTGAAACCAGTTAGCCCCAGGTTTCAAAGGAAAGATTTCCCTGAGAAAAAAAATTAATGTTGGGTTTGTAAAGAAACTGGGCATATTTCCAGACAGTGTCCCAAATGGATGAGTAATATGCAGAATGGGGCTCAGAAAGAAGTGGTTTTCTTGTGTGTCCCTGGAAGCATGCCTGTGAACATGAGGGAACACATGCACCCAGTCATGGTGAATGGTGTACAGACACAAGGGTTAAGAGACACAGGGGCATCCCTGATGTTGGTAAAAAGGGATCTGGTAGAGCCTGGTCAGCTTATACCCAATACATTTGTAACTGTACAAGGGTTCACTGGTGAGGAAACCACATTGCCACTCGCTAGTGTTCTCCAAGACTGGGGTGAAACAGGGAGGACTGTGTAACAGGTGGCTATAGCCAAAACTTTAGCAGTTGATGTCCCTTGGCAATAATCTCAAACAGGGGATGATGTGTGCAGTTACCCATAGCCAAGTGGCAAGGGAACATTTTAGTTCCCTGGACCCCACAGAAGCCATTGTGGAAACCACTGGGAGGCTGGTTCTCCAGCCTGTGCCTCCTGATAGGGAGACTAATGAAAAGGGTGTAGAAATGTCCTCAGTAGCAGTTAACCTAACAGCTATGGAGGGTTACTCTGAAGAAGGAGAGGTGACCCAATGTCAGAGGGTTAGGGGTGACAGTGATCCTGAGTGCCCTAATGTTAGTGCTAGGGATCCTAGTTTAAAGACTGACGGGGACCTGTTTCATGCCTTGGAAATGTGTAAGGAGTTTGCAGCTGCTCAGAAAAGTGACCCTAGTCTAGAGAAGCTGAGGGCTTGGGCAGACTCTGATGGAGCACAGGGAGGTGATGGTAAACAGAAGGTTTATTGGGAAAATAGACTGATGTATACTCAGGATGCTAAGATAGAGGGAGGGGTGATAGGCAGGCAGCTTGTTGTTCCCCGGGGGTACCATGAGCAGTTTCTCAAGATTGCACATGATGTTCCCTTGTCTGGTCATCTGGGAATGACATACACTATGCAGTGGTTGGCCAGAATTTCTATTGGCCCAACTTCACCCAGCAGGTGAAGGAGTTTTACAGGTCTTGTCACCGGTGCCAAGAAATAGGGAAGGCAGGTAAGAAAATCCAAACCTCCCTAATTCCATTGCCCATAGTGGAGGAGCCATTCCAGAGGGTGGGAATGGATATTGTGGGGATTTTAAATACCCCCAGCTCTTCCAGGAAGAGGTTCATCCTGACTGTGGTGGATTATGCCACCTGGTATCCAGAGGCAGTCACCCTATCCTCACTGAGGACAGACAAAGTGGCAGATGCCTTACTTGGGATTTCCTCCCATGTTGGGTTTCCTCAGGAGGTTATCACTGATCAAGGTGGTTCCTTCATGTTGGACCTGATGAAATGTTTATGGGAGAAGTGTGGGGTGGTGCAGAGGTGCACAGCACCTTATCACCCGCAAGCCAATGGGCTTGTGGAAAGGTTTAATGGTACCCTGAAGTCAATGTTCCAAGCGTTTGCTGAACAGCAGGGAAGGGACTGGAAGAAATACCTTCCCCATCTGTTGTTTACATACAGGGAGGTGCCCAAAGAGTCAACAGGATTTTCCCTCTTCGAGCTCTTATATGGATGCTGGGTACATGGGCCCCTAGACTTGATCCAGGAGGACTGAGAAGGCAAGCACAGAACCCAGGGCACTCCCATAGTGGATTACATCCTTAGGTTTAGGGAAAGGCTGAAGGAGTTTATGGGGACATCCCAGAGCAACCTGGCAGCTGCCCAACAGAAACAAAAAGTGTGGTATGACTGCAGAGCCAGAACTCGCTCATACATGGTGGGTCAGGAAGTCATGGTCCTTATTCTGGTCCAGAAAGACAAGATGCAGGCTGAGTGGGCAGGACCGTGCAAAGTAGTTAGAAAGGTAAATGACATGAACTATATCATGGAATTACCTGACCAAAGACATGCAGAAAGAATGTACCATGTCAACATGATGAAGACATATGCTAATAGGGCTGACATGGTGTTTTCGGTATGTAGTCCTGGGGAGGGGATGGACAAAGGAGACCCCCTTCTGGACTTGCTGGAAGAAAGCAAGCTGGACTCCTCTGTGGAGGCAGTTAAATTGTCACCCAAGCTGGCACCGGACAAGATCCAGGAAGTAAGGGAGGTTTTAGCACCAAGCCTGGACTAACCCCCTAAGCAATGCATGATGTGGAGACAGGGACACAGACGCCCATACGGCAGACAGCATATCGGGTGTCAGAGGCTGTCCAAAAGGACATTAGGAGGGAGGTGGAGGAAATGCTAAATTTAGGGGTAATCCACAGATCTCTCAGCCCCTGGGCCTCACCCGTAGTCCTTGTGCCCAAGCCAGATGGCTCTACTCATTTCTGTGTGGACTGTCAGGGACTGAATGCAGTCACGAAGTCAGATTTACACCTAATGCCCCTGACGGACGAACTCATAGACAAGTTGGGAGAGGCTACATACCTTACAACTATTGACCTGACAAAGAGGTATTGGCAGGTAGAGTTAATTGACAGAGCTAGGGAGAGGTCAGCCTTCATCACTCCGTTAGGCTCATATGAATTTATATTAATGCCTTTCAGAATGAAGAACACCCTGGCCACTTTCCAAAGGTTGATGAACCAGGTGTTAAATGGTGCTGAGGAGTACACCAAAGCATACCTTGATGACATTGCCATCTTTAGTGTCAGCTGGGAGGAACACCTGTCCCACCTTAGGGAAGTGCTGGGCAGGATACAGAGGGCCAGGCTTACTGTCAATGCTGAGAAGTGCCAGGTGGCCATGACTGAAGTGGCATACCTCAGGCATGTTGTTGGCCGGGGACAGCTCTGTCCTAACCAAGTAAAAATAGAGGTGATCAAGTCATGGCCCAGACCAGAAATGCAGAAGCGGGTAGGAGTTTTCTAGGGACAGCAGGGTACTATAGGAAATGTGTTCCCAATTACAGTGCCCTGGCTGCTCCCCTATCTGACCTGGTAAAGAAAAAGATGTCTAAGAAAATTATCTAGGAACTAGCCTGTTAAAAAGCCTTTACCAGACTGAAGGAGGCACTGTGCAGTGCTCCTGTATTGACAAGTCCTGACTATAGCAGGCACATTATAGTCCATACTGACACCTTAGACATGAGTATTGGGGCAGTACTAAGTCAGACATTCAACCAAGGGAAAGATCACCTGTAGTGTACCTGAGTAAAAAGTTACTTCCCAGGGAGCAGGTTTACTCTACTGTGGAAAAAGAGTGTTTTGCCACAGTGTGGACCCTAAAGAAGTTAGATCCATACTTATATGGGCAGCATTTTGAGATACAAACTGATCACAACCCCCGGTTTGGCTGACCCAAATGGGAAAACTAATGGTAGACTGGTAAGATGGAGTCTTGCCTTGCAAGGGAATGACATGACGATCTTACATAGGGCTGGAGCGACCAATCAGAACACAGATAGCTTGTTGCGTCTATATGAGGAGTGAACTGATTTGGGAAGCTCATCCCGTGCAGGGGATAGAGCCCCCAGATTCAGTCTCAGTGAGGAGGATTGTGACACTTGACCAGCTGGTTATGATTATTGTATGCTATTTGTAATACAAAAAAATAGCATGTGATTGTCTCACTTAAGACAGCCTGGGCTCCATGGGTGCCCCCCCAGGTTTCAGTGAAGCTACATATATTACACTGACAGGAGATCTCTGTAATGTAATTAACTTCCTTGAGGAATTGCATTTTATAGCCGTTTTAAGGCTTGTTTCTGCTCAGAAGCTGGGAAGCTAAAATATACACTTTATGACTTCAGAAACAGGACATCACTAAGCTGATTCCTGCCAGATATCTTGCACCTAGGTGAGGGGATTGCAGGTTTATAAACTTAAAAGGAACTGGTGGATGAAAAGACTCATAATTTGGGAAATTAGTTTTTGCTGATGTCACATTATTTAATATACCTCCTGATAAGACATCCTGTTGGTAATTTTTTTTTGTATTCTAAAAGGAGGAGCTAGATGACTCACAGAAGGGGTGTGGAGAGACACAGTTTAAACTATACTGTGTCTGAACTGTTTAGTCATATATTCCATCTTGGGACTCCAGACAGACACACAGCTCTGATAAGCACTTAAAGAGGTAATACATTAGATATAAAATATCTAAACTGTATGTTTGTAGGAGTTTGTCTGTAGTTTTCTTTGCTTTTCTTTTAAGTGATTGTATGTTCTTTGATATATTGTTTTGTGTTTACATTTTTTATATTTTTATCAGCTTTTAGTAAAGCACCTATTATTTGAAAGACTGTCTGGGTGTCTCCCAAGTGCTTTTTGCATGTAATGTATACATGGTTAAGTTTGACAGCTGTTCTGGAGAGCTTGATTGTGTTACTAAACTGGGAAAAGGTAAGAATATACCTAATGTCTTTTATAGAGTTTTAAGGGTTCATCTTGGATGCCTGGCTTGGTGCCCTGGTGAAAGATTGTACCGCAATCCCTGAAGAGGGTACATATCTGAGCCTGTACATTGGATACGCTAGCATAAGGTTCACAGTCTGACTCCCCCCAGAACTTGAGACTAAAGATGATTCAGACCCAAAAGCAGACAAGAGAGTTACCCTGTCTGTTACCTGTTCACACTATTGTGCTCGGAGTTTGGCACTGTGAAGCAGAGGGCCTGGCCTGCTGAGTGTGTTTGTGACAACAGCAACCAAACAGGAAAGGGACCTGGGTGAGTGATCATATCTGATGACCTAAAGGTGGCCAAACAATGTGCCATAGCTGTGGGGAGAGCCAGTGGGATGCTAGGTTGCATAGAGAGGGGTATCACCAGCAGACAAAAGAACGTAGTGATACCACTGTACAACTTATTGGTGCAACCTCATCTGTAGTACTGTGTCCAGTTCTGGAGGCTGCATCTCTGGAAGGACATAGATAGAGTGGAGACAGTTCAAAGAAGGGCAACAAAAATGGTGCAGGGTTTGCACTGAAAGTCATATAAGGAGAGATTAGAGGACCCCAATATAAATACCCTGGAAGAGAGGAGCAAGAGAGCATGGACATGATAGAGACATTCAAATACCTCAAGGGCATACATAAGGTACAAGAGGGTAGCATCTTTCAGAAGAAGAGATGTTCAAGAACAAGGGGTCATGACTTGAGGCTGGTGGGGGTTAGACTCAGGGGTAATGGGAGGAAGTATTGTTTCATGGAATGGGTTGTGGATGCATGGAACAGCCTCCCGGTGGAGGTGGCGGGGGCAAAATCAGTGGGGAATTCAAAACTGCTTGTAATAGACAAAGGGGAACTCTAGTGATAGGAAAGATAGGGTAAAGCTGGAGATCAAATAGGATCTGTGGTTTTGTTGTAGGTAAGGGAAAATGGGCAGACTAGGTGGGACAAGCAGTCCTTATCTGCTGTCAATTTCTTTGTTTCTCTGAAAACCATTATATGTTGTCTTACCTGATGATGACTGCATGTGATTGCTTGTGTGGGCTTGTCTATTTGCTGCTTGTAGGCGTGGGGAGTTAGATTTTGGAAACCCAAGTTGAACCCTAAATGGTGCACTAACACAGTATTTTGTAATGAATATCTATCTATCTATCTATCTATCTGTCTGTCTGTCTGTCTATCTGTCTGTGAAAATATATATATATATATATATATATATATATATATATATATTATATATATATATATATACATATACTTATATTTGGTTAGTGTTTGTTGACCAGAGAAGCAGGGATAGACAATACAGACTATTTTTAGCCTTATCCTTGGGGGACTAAAGATGCAAATCAACTGAAACTGAACCAGTCTAAGATATTATTGGTATTTTAGTGACTATGGGAAATTTGGCCAGGAACCCAAGAAAATTATCCTAGTCTTTTTGGAGAAGTGCCATGGGATCTTTAACATCTACCTGAAAAAACACCAGAAAAGGCAAACAGGACATTGGTTTGATATCTCATCTGATGGATGGTACACCCCAACAGTATAACACCCCCTTAGTACAGCACTCGGGTGTAGAGATGGGTGAAGTTGGTAAAATTCACTCCATTTATTAATCCATGAATTTAGCACAATTCGTGGAATGTGACTCGATCCACAAAGTGCAAAGTTTCACCTGCGAATGGTGGAATTTTGCCAGCGAAAGACAGAATCTTGCCATTCACAGGTGAAATTCTGCCATTTGCTGGCAAAATTCCACCATTCACTGGAGAAATTCTGCACTTAACAGGGAACATTCCACACTTCATGTTGAAAACATCATGATTTGGGTGTATTCAAAGTTGCTGAGGGAAGGGAAAACTTTGCAAAACTGTGAATGCAAATTTTGGCCACTTCGCAGCAACTTCAATGGTGAATTAAAACTTCAGCACATCTCTATTTCGGTGCCAGAGTTTATACTGCAGTGGTGCTGAATAGGATGCAACATAGTGTCTTGAGTTACTACAGAACAGATGAGATTGATTGCTACTGAATCTTCCTTGTTTACTACAGTAATACCACTACAGTATGTTGCAGTATTGCACTGCATCTTAACCAGCTCCAATGTATATTTTTCTTATCCCCCTGAAGCTGTCATCAACCCTGGCCAGCCACCAACTATGTTTCACTCCAACAGTGTCACAGGCTCTAGTAATACTGAAGCCTTTACTGCCTTGCTGCTGTAACTAATGCCACCCAGCCACCCATAAAACACCACCCATCAGGTTACATACAAACCAGAAATTGCTCTGCACTTACTATTGGATATATTTAGACTGAGTGTCAAACGTTTTGCTTTCAGGACTGAGTTTTGGACTTAATATATTCAGTGTTGAGTGCAGAGCAATTTGTCATTAGTATGTACTGTGTTTTTTTTTCTGACTGCACCACCATCCCAGTATGACCCTCCCTGCTTGCCTGTGACCACCTACCAGGGTCATTTCCCTACACCACTCAGTTGAAGTCTTTAGAGACAGGCACTTCCAAGACTGCCTGAACGGCTGTGAAACAAAAGGAGTCATATAGACATAATCCTTCATGATGCCAAGTGTTTTTGTTCTGTCTATACAGAGACCCTATCACCTCCCTGTGTTGGACTAACCTACTGTGGCAGTGTATGTTAGGGAAGTAGGACATTGTGTGTTCACCATTGGTATCCAGCCTTCATAGGAACTAATGCATTGATTGGGCATGATGCAGTAGCAGTGCAGTAAGCATCCCACCCTCCATTTTCTTGTGCTACCTTTACAGTATTTCTGAGGCTCTTCCTACCCAGGACTAGAAGTCAGGTTCAGGACATGAACCAGATGAAATGCACTACCACCACTGCCATCAGGCCTGGAACTATATGATTTCTACAATTATTTTTGTTCCCCCATGTTTTTCACTAGTTGCCCTGTAACCCATGCTTATAGTAGAATTGCCATGGCTATCCCCTTCCTCCAGCTGAGAGGACAGGCAAGTAGCTAAATTTACAGGCAAAGTCAATGTTGCTGTGTGGTTGGCTGCTCTAGGGTGAATGACTATTGGATGCCCCATACCCTACCTCCTTAGGTGCAGAGCACCTTACCCCTGTAATGCAGTCAATTCAAAGTTAGCCTCTGTATGGGATCATTGAGAATACATTCAAACCCCCATCTACTAGCTGGCAAGCAGATGCATTGTCACTGGGCCATTGAGAAAACCCATCATGTTTTTTTTTATAAAGTAATTCCTCTGTTAATGAAGTTCCATGTTTTATAGAGAAACAGGGTTTGAGTATGCGTGTTCCTTTTCTTCTGTGATTTACACTACCATTTCAAAATGCAGCACACATCCCTTTCTTTTAAGGGTTTCTGCCTGGCTAGTTGCCACACTCCCAGGCTCCATTATTGGTGGTGGTAGAGGGGTGATATTGGAACAGAACGTATAGCCAGTTCCTTCTGTTAGGACCACGGTATCATGTATTTGTACCATCAAACAATTCTATCCACTTATGGCTAAAAATATAGTATAATACTGAGTGTCACTTTTGCTTGTAGCACTGGATCATATTATTCTAATTCTTGTGAGGTTCCTGCTACTAAATGCCTTTGTCTACCTGTAGGTGGATAATACCAGCTATTTTGTAACCTAAACTGCATCTACACCGTGGCCCTAAAAATCTGTCTCTATTTCAGATGCTAGCAGCAACCCCTACTCCTCAACTCAGACCTTTTTGGGCTATTACCCTGTTCCTTTTTGGACATGGACATTATTTACTCATCATTATTGTACTCCTCATCCTCCTGGTCACTTACTTAAGGATCTGAGACTTATCCTACTTCTTGATCCCATAGCTCCCCACTCCCTTTGCAGCCATTGCCTCATCAGGTCCATGAAGGACTTTCTTCCATTCTGTGACTACCAGAGGTCTTTTAGCTACTCCAGGTGTGAAGCACAAAATTCATCCTCATCTCTGCTCCAATATCCTAGTCCTTGTCTTATAACTCTATCCTTTTTTTCTTCTTTTCTGACTCCTCTTCTGTACTCTTTCTGTGTCTCTTCTCTCTCTCTCTCTCTCTCACATTGATGGCCACATAGAAGTTTGGGTACCAGCCCTTTAAGTTCAGTAATTCTCCATAAGAGTGGTCTCCTTGAATGTGTTAGCATACAACTATGGGAGGCAGTATAGTACAGTGGTTTAAGGCTCTGAGCTGCAAATCTGGTGACATCTAGCAGACCAGACCTGTGTTTGAATCCCACAGCTTCCATTTGCATACTGTGTGACCCTGAGCAAGTCATTTAACTTCCCTGTGCTCCCAGGTCGCTCCTGTAAAAAAGCGTTCATCTTAGTGTGCTATTCCTGGTTAAACAACTAAAAAAAAAAAACCTCAATATACAGAACTATCCAAACATTTCACAGTGCATCACCATTGATCTGATGATATACTATAATGACGGTACTATATTATCAATTTCTGATATCACATTGCTAGTATTATGAGATTAGAATCTCACTAATTTCTGATCTGAAAATGTGACTTTCCCAGTATTACTGTTATATTACATACTTCAATTGAGGAGAAACATGAGCAGTTGTTTTATGTCTCTGCTTTATAACAGGACCACTGAAACAATGTACAAAGTAAGTGGGCCATGTAAATGTGATTGGTAGGGCATTATGAACCGAGCAGCAGTAACTACTGTATGCCTCAGTGTTTCATTGTGGGATGCAAAGTCTGTGCTATCTTTTTGTAAGTCACTGTTGATTGCTCTCATTGTGTCAAAGGAGCACGATGAATAGTCTCTGACCATATAAGCAGTCTTTAGCCATTTTATTTATTTTTCTAAACAAGTGGAGAACTCCCCTGCTCCCACCCACCCCCTGCAAAATCCAATTATTTTATTCCCACTGTCCCCAAGTTCCTGCTACCTTCCTGAATCTAATTCCAAACAGCACCTGTTTAATTAACGCATGACACCTTTACTGGCATAACTGCAGCATGATAATGGCTGATTGAACTGAAGATAATTTCCACTTGGCATTTACCATCTTTGCCTGCTTAAAAACAAAACCTTTTACAAAATAACATGCCCACAAGGCTTCTGGAAAATAGCCATAATCAATTCATGAGAGCAGAACTGAGAAACAGACACTAAGGAATGAAACACAATTACAAATATTTAAAAGCAGATAGTGTTTGGCTCAGAGAAGTCAGAATGGAAAGTCATTACATATAAAATTAAGAAGAACACATTTAAGCAACATCATACATCTAATTAATGAAGCATGAGCAAATTCACTGGCATGCAAACTTAGTAAAAAAGGATTTAATTTATTGTGATTCAGAAGCCACTTGCACATTTTGCTACTTTTAAGTTGTATGGCAAGATGACCAGAGTTTCATTAAGGTGTCTGTAATTCTAGAAAAAAAATGCTTTATGATTTCAGTGGATGCAAACATGTGAGAGTGTCTCTGTCTTGATAGGAAGCTGGATTGCCCATTTATTAGCTCATTAGCCTACTACTGAGGAAAACTATAAAAGAAATAAGGGATCATGTTCACCTAACATGGCAGAACCAGAAGTCATTTGAGTCTGATGAGTTGCATAAGGCACCCTGCTGCTTTCAATGGTCTGTAAGTAGCTATTAAGGAGACTTGTTAACAACAAGGAGGGGCTAAACTCTCATTTGAATAGTTAATATAGACAAAATCTAGGGAGCCCTATTTCACTACAATTTCTTTAGTGCAGATATTGATCAGTGACCCAGTTACTCTAGCACTGCATTTCTGAGTCATTATTGGGCCTCTCTTAAACAGCTATACTTTTTTATGTTTGTTTATGCATGTGTGTGCAGTAAACATTTTGGTGAAGAATGGCATTTTAGAAGTGTGTCACTGTCGGGTTTAATGCAGTTCAGGCTACAATGGGCTTGACTGTGACAGTCCAATGATGAGCCAAGCTGTATGTTTACTTAAATCAGCTCCAAGTACAACTGTTGGCCTTTTCTCTGTGCACCTAGCAGGAGTTTTACTGCTAGGATTTGGGTATTAATGTCGGAGCTAGGGCGGGGGAGGGCACATCACTGTAGGATGTCTTTGATGTAGATGACACAACATTCACCTCTCTTACCGGATCTGTCCAGACTAAAGGAAGTGTATCCAGGTAGCTGGATTGTCATGTCAGAGACCCATGGTGTGAGCCAGGTTTCTATCACTAATGGACAGCACAGCCGACTCATACTGGGCTACCCATAGCTGTAACTGATCAAACTTGGCCAGGAGGCTACAAATGAAAATGGAGATGATTGTTAGCACTCCATGTTTCTTAGTGGGGGTTGGCTCTTTTGGTGCAGGGCCCTGGTTAGGATGTATGTTCCCAGATAGCAGAAGTAGCAGCCATGCCATCCTTACTGCCTGCCATTTGAGTTCCTTTAGGGCTATCGAGCAGCTCAGGACAAGTGCTCTACTCTTGCTGCAGTTGTGTATAATTGTTATCATGTTGATATCTGTGGGAGGGAGGGGATATGTGTGGGGTTCCTGTCTCAGTGTCCTGACTAGTAAGCATTCCTTACTGGTGATAATGGGAGATGTTGGGGATGATACAACTATAGAGCTCCATTCTGAGTGTGATATCATTTCACTTTGGACATAAGTACACCGACTGGTGCTAATATCTGTGAATGTGGGGAGTACCAGTTTTAAACCAAGGATGAGCCAGATGTATTGTGGTCCTATTATACAGCACTGTTAAACCTATTACCTCTTATGCCATGTACTGGGTGTAAAGAAACAGACAGGTGGCTAAAACCAAACATAGAGCCAAATGCAAGGTACTCACATACAGCAAACAGCAGCATGGCTACATATCACCATAGGGCTTCAAAAAAGCAGCATATCACAGTCAGGCTATAAGCAAAAATTATTTTATTACACCACAAACACCAGCACACAGTTACAACATGCCCCTCCCAGAGCAGTTAAACGTTTTCACGTCAACTCTCAAGCTTTCTCAAGGCCTTGAGAAAGCACAAGAGTTAGCGCGAAAATGTTTGGCTGCTCAAGGAGGGGTACATTATAACTGTGTGCTGGCATTTGTGGCGCAATAAAATAATTTTTGCTTATAGCCTGACTGCAATATGCTGCTTTTTTGAAGCCCTATGGTGATATGTAGCCATGCTGCTGTTTGCTGTATGTACTGGGTGTAATTGGCACAGTGTTCAAGGTGCCAGCTAAGAACAATGACTAT
Organism: Neoceratodus forsteri; assembly: GCA_016271365.2. NCBI lineage: Eukaryota > Metazoa > Chordata > Ceratodontiformes > Ceratodontidae > Neoceratodus > Neoceratodus forsteri. The sequence continues at coordinate 1,398,731,966 of CM057450.1, forward strand.
AGTATTATTGGTAGTTTGGGCGGGGGTTTGGCTAGTGAGGTCTGCCTCCACTTGGGAAAAGGCATACACAGTTTAAGGTAGACAAAGTTGCAAGGGCTAGAAGGGCTGCTGAGATAGTGAAGTGGTTATTATCACCTCCCCCTCCGTAGCAGAAGGTTAGGGGTTCAAATCCCTGCTTTGGAAAGAACGCAGAGTAATGATGATAAAGTGGATTCTGGGGAGTATCGCTAGGGATAACAGCAGGAGCAGGCCAAAATGGTACTAGGGGTTAGACCAGGGCTTGGGTTAAGTAGGTGTCCCACTAGCACCTCCTAGTGAAAGGAGAATATAACCTGCTAGTGGAAAAGTAAGGACTTAGAAAAAAGGCATATGTCAATCATGTGATGTGTCGAGTAACATGGGTTACCAATAAAGCTGGGGTTGGCTCAGGGTGGGTGAAGGATTGGGTGGGGCAGTCAGCACAAAGTGTCAATGGGCTAACACAGTGCACAGGCTGTGTTCCACTGGTTAGAGTCTCTACCTTGACTTTTGTGCTGCTCCGGACCTCAAGGGGGTGGGTTGCAAAGCAGCTTATGGTTCTGGGAGCGGGCAGCCTTGATTTTCTTGCTGCTCTGGACCTTGGGAGCGTGGGTTGTAAAATAACATTTAAAAGAGACCATCACTACCTGTTGGACACACCCCTCCTGAGGAAGCCTCTGACAGACAAAGTGCAGGGATTAGCACAAAGATTGTGAGCACGACTATCTTAGGTGTAGAGGTTAACTGAATTGTTTCTGTCTGGCATCCACATTTTTTATTGTAACTACTCACTTCCAGATTTAGCTTTGGTATTGAGATAAGGTTTCCCTCTTTACTACTGCATAGGATGTATTAGCAGTTTTCTGACTGGCCATAGTTGTTCAGTTGGGGATTTGACATTTCTAGCAGGACATGGGTTTGGTAGTAGGGCTAAAATGAAGTGTTTGGACACAGGTACTAGCTAAACCTGTGTAGATAGGCACCAAGCATTGTGTACCTAGAGCCCAACAGCCCCTTAAGTAAAAGGCTTTGTTTGAAAGGACTGCCCAAAGTAACAGACAACAAGGGTTAGTAAGCTAGCCTGGTGCTCAATGACTATCAGCACAGCCACAAGCAGGACGTACAGTATATCCCAAAAACATAACGTTTTTTCATGTGTACTGTGACCAACTGACCTAACACAATCTCTGTACTACATTTTAAACAGTGAATGACAGCATAGCTGTTGCATTGTGTGTCTGGTGACTGGGTGACTCCAAAATGTTACTATGTGCTAACAGAATCTGCCTTACATCTGTGTATTTGATAGCCTTTTTTATGCATTGTTAATACAATATATTTATTTTGAATTCCTCTTGTAGTCAGTAGCTTTATGTGGGCCTCACCTACATCTCTTCACTCATAGGAGTATGTTTTCTCCCCTTTTGGATATTTGTGCTCATTAAAGGGCTGGCCATCCCCATTTAAATGCACCCCTTCACGTAACATTTGTGATTGCCAATCAACTATATTGGGCAATTGCTGGTATTTGGTATGTTTCAAACCATTTGACTATCCTCAACTGACTTCACAAAATGCTGCCTTTGTGACATCGGTTTGTCATAGTAAGCACTATGATGTCATAATAGGTATACCGAGAAGTAACAGCATTTTCCTACCAGGTCAGTTCACCGTATGTAGAACAGTGCATGTCAAAACCTTGAAAAAGAGACAGTGCGGGCAGGAATAGTGACGGTGCAAAACCACGAAATGTTTTATGCACAGTTGTGCACACTGTCTCTGTTCTCTCACAGAGGATAAGTCCTCTACTGGGAGGAGGGTCAACCGGGCAGCTGCCGTGGCTCATTAGGATAAACCACAGACAGCAATGGAAGCAGTATATCTGCTAACCAGGTATCAAATCCTGTCTCAGGCACATGGCATTTTTCTTTATTTTGCACTTTGTGTGATTTAAGTGTACAAACCCCCACCCCCAGAGTTGATTGTTTTAGTTGGGGGTTCGGGGGTGCACTACCTGTATTGGCAGCAGTATATTGCTGAAGCATTGTGTTGTGTGACATTATGACCCCATGCCCAGAATGTTGAGTATATCCTTTTATATAGACCATGTGAAAATAGACTAAGTATTCTGCAAAACTGGAGAAAATGAGGGAAATAAGACAATTATGTTCTTAAGTCAATTTGACAACTGTATAAGGTGTTCATTGCATTGTGTTCTGAATTAAATTCCTGATCCTGGTATGTAATGCTCATAGTTTTCATGTATGTACAGTACATACATATGTTGTGATGGGTAGTTGCAAAGATTCATTTCCTTCACAAAAATGCATGCTCCTTAATCATGGCTGTCCACTGTAGGAACTTCACAACACTAACAACCACCCAACTACCTGCATTGCCAAAGCTCCCTCCCACCCATCCTCCACACTGGGAGATCACAGGCCCCCACTGTAGAAAACAGAATTCAGCGCATCAGGCTTGTGACTCAAGGCCCACATGTTTTTCTCCCTGACCCTCAGGGCTATACCTGATTTCCACATCAAATCTCTGTTTGGCGGCAAAGCGGCATGCATCTGAAGCACTCCTTGGCCCTGTTCCAGAGGTTGCTCTGGGAGTAGAGAGGGGATGCACTCATAAGTAACCCAAGCAAAAATCCAGGCTTGCTTCTAAATCTGGGTTGCCCTCATGATAGTGCAGTATGCAGCTATTAGGCTGTTGAGATAGCAGCAGCCATTCATTTTTAACATTGCATATTGTGATTGTCATAAAGTGAATCAGATATAACAAATTAAAGGTTGCACAGGCAGAGCAGTCTACTAACCAGATCTTTGCCTTGGAAGACAACAGATGCATGTTCTTCAAATCCCACCAGAGTCATTCATGCATTATATGACCCTGAGCAAGCTACAGTCCTAGGGTGGGATTCTAGAAGCTTGGTACAAGCCATCGCCAAATGCAACTTGTGCCAAACACAGCTGCGACATTGCCCCTGCGCCCTATTCTAGAAGGGGCAGGGTCCCCGCGTCTAAGTCCTGCGACTTGCAACATATGGCCAGGTACGCCGAACAGAGGGCATATCTGGAGAGGATGTCATAAGCCGTAACCACTATCCTGCAAGGCACAGGTGCCCCCCCTCCATGCCTGATCCCTGGCGGAGCCCTGCAGGGCTAGAGGCTCCCCACCCACTGTTGTGCCACCAAGGGTCCCCAACACCTATTCCAATCCCCATGTGACTGGTGTACTATACAGTATGTACAGTACAGGCATTCTGCAATGTGTGCAATACAGTCAGAACCACAATAACGTACCCAGCAGTCCTGTGGCACCCCACACACCCCCAGCAGTGCCAATACACACCACACCTTTTTTTTTATTTATTCTTTGGTAACTGGGTAAAGGCACTGGACCAAAGGTCCCTTTTCAGGCCCGACCCAGACAAAAAAAACACAAAAATACATAAATACAATCAACAGTGAAGAGATTGTCTCCAGGTGTGGTGGAACTGACTGCAGTGAGTGAACACAGCGGAAGTGGAGAGAAGACACAGTCAGTGAATCACAGAAAGAGTGAGCATGATATCAGCAGGAACAACAAACAACTTAATCTTCCTTGAAAAGGTATGCCATCATTGCCATAGTAGGGAGGTTAAAATTGTTGTTCTTTCCAGACCATCTTTGGCATTTTTCTATCCAAACAGAGAGAAAAGTGAAGAGTCAAGAAAGCAAGGGGGTTAGGCCTCTAAACACCCCCAGGAAGTGGTGCAGAGTTTTTAGCTGTGGAAGAAGCTGCTCGTTGCTGGGGTGAAGTGCTAGTAAAGCCCACGGGGGCCTATCGGTCTGCATCTAAATATTGAAACTTTAATTAGTCTTTTTTTTGTGTTTTTTGTGTGCTTGCTGGCATTGGAAGAGTTTTTATCAAAAAGTGCTGCACTGCTGAACTGTTGACCAGCGGAGAGTCTCCTGAGAATAATTGCAGAGAGAGCACATTGTTTTGTTTTATTGCTTATTTCTCTCTTTGTCCCTCGCTAAACTGGGCTTCTCTGTTCCATACCTTTTTTTTATTTGCTGCAATTGCCTGAAATCCAGAATTGCAGGAAATTCTAGGAAAAAAGTTTCACCCACTTTCTCCACTCATATATAGGAAGATAGATTGACTGTCCTTGCTGAGATAGATGAGTGGGTTGTTAGGTTGAAAAACAGAAGCTGATATACAGAGGGGCTATAAGCATTTTTATCATTTGTGTTATTTAACACCATTAAATCTCAGTTTATTTCCAATTTCCTGGTTACAGTCTGAAACAGTACTGATTGGCTATGGGAAGTCAGGTGACCTTTACTATAAAAGGGTGCATGTGTTAGATGATTTACTCAGAATGCTGTTGGTAAGGGAAGGAAGCAGAGGTTGAGTACCTAGGAGAGAGAGAGTGTGTTTGTTAACTCTTACCAGATATAACTGTTATGATAGTGTGGTTTGAATCCTCTAAGAGAAGGCAGCGAATTAGGAGTTGGAAATAAGAATTTGATTGGTGACTCTGATTGCCCTATTTGATTTAATGGGCCTAAATCACTCATCTCTCTCTAAAAAAAAAGTAAGTTTATTAGCTGACTTATAAAGCGGATTATAGTATTTGTTTTTTTTTTAGAAATAGCAAGCAGACTTTAGACTTGGTAATCATTTTATTGTTTTACCAGGCTGAAAAGGTTTGCTTGCTTTGAATGCTCTCTCAGATTTATTGTAACTCAGCATGCTATTGAGAGCAGGAACTGTTTTTTTTAATGCTTGACCACAGCTAATTTAAAAGTAAGCTTATTTAAAATTTTAGAATAGTTAGTGACTTAGTGACTTGATGAATCTAACTTAGTGACATTGATAAATGTTGCAAGTCAATAGTTTTATTAGTTTTAATAGTTAATGTAAGGTTTTGGATTTTATGTTTAGGGGTACATATTATGTATTCTGTTTTGTTTATTGTGGCTTGATTTTTTTTTTTTACCCTGTTTAGTGAGTCTAGTGAATCCTTGGCTCTCTACACATGCTCATTTTATGGAGTCTTCTGGAGTGGGAAGCTGGCATGAACATTTCTTATAGCTGATCTGTTTCTCCTGGAACATTATGGAAATTTGATGTCTTGACTAGAATGGCCTTTTTTGGTAAATACTATTAGACTTAACTGAATTATTGAGTTTAATCCAAAAAACAGAAAAGAAACAATGAGAAGATTAAAGGAAAAAGGGATCTTGTATGGTGTCATTTATATTGAAGAACTGAAGAACAGAGGAATTTAATTATTTTTTTCTTTACTGGATTATTCTGGATATCAGGTAATGAAGACTTATTGAGTGTTGACTGAATGTTTCATTGAACTGTTCTATATAATCTAATTCAAGTTGGATTAAAAATAATGATTTTTTATCCCAGATTCACACCTCTATATGTTTTATGGTTCTACCTCCCTAGTATCTGTAGGTTGCTTATTGGAGACAAACTGTTTAACTGTCATTGCTATTTATAATAGTTGTAAGATCACAAGGAGGTATTAGCAAAACTGATGATTTTGATGGTTTTGCTTTTTACCTTCTTTTCAGAGTGTGCAGGTTTTATATAGTTTTTTTTTAAGACTTCTAGTAGTTACCAGAACTTTTTAGTAGTGTATATCTTAGTTTTCTGTAAATTTGAAATCTAGTATTGATAAATACGGTTATTACTAGAGCTAAAGCCATTGTTAAAGACAGGATACAGGATGTCTCCAAAACTCCTAATATTTAAAAAAAGGAGAGGTAAAAGAGAAAAAGGAGAAAACGGTGGAGAAGGGAAAGAGGAAAGTGAAGATAAGGATTTTAAAAATAGTAAAAGAAACTATGGAAAAGGAAAAAGTAGAAATAGTAGGGAAGGAAAAAGAAAGGAAAGTAAGGATGTGACACAAACCAGGATTTCTCCATTGTTAAGGAAACATGTTAATAGGAGGGTCTTATCCAACTTGGAGATGTTTGGTGAAGGAAGTGGTGTGGATCAAATAATTAAGGAAACAAAAAATCAGAGTTTCTCAATGTCCACCCACAGAATAAATAAAGATGTGAATCTGAAAATGACTCCATCACCTCCTTTAGTATGTAGTTTAGGAGTATTGGAGGAGGAGGATCTGGAAAAAATAACTGAAGATGTTACCTAATATACCCCAATTGTAACTAGGAATTTTATAAATAGGGAATCATTAGGTAAAGGTGGAACAAAAATTGGAGATTATTAAGGACCTGCAAAATACCATACAAGGCCTCAAAATGTTAGATGATTATCAAAAATCAAAACTGAATGGTTCAATTGATACAAAGGTGCTAATTGAGAGCCTGGCACCAAAACAGGATCAGGGGAATGAAACTGGAAAAGAGAAAAAAAGACTGGATGAGTCTGTGATGTATTATCCTACAGCAATTAGTGAAGAGATTATTGCAATAATGAAAAATCAACATGCTGTGAATTTGATATTAATGGAACAACTGACAGCAATAAGGAGTGAAATTGACACATTAAAGGAGAATATAGCCATACGTGGTTTTAGAATGGATGAGATGATGAATGTCTTGAATAGAATACAGCCTCCAAAGGAATCATCATCAGTTATGGAGATGGATGACAAGATAAATGGTAGGATAGAAAATAAAGAAAACAGAATAAGACCAGATTTTTCCACCTTGTCATTTATGGATGATAATAAAAATAATGAGCCTATAGCTCAGAGGAAAAAAAGAAAAAATAAGGGGAAGATTCAGAGTAAGAAAAAATAAAGACTGACAGTAATTGTCTACAGGGGAGACAGAAAGGAGAAAATGGGTTGGATGAAAATGAAGAGTCTTGTAGAACAGGTGTAGAGCTACTATTAAATTCTACAGATACTGATGCTCTAAAACAGGGACAGGAGATGGATGGCCTAAAACACAATGTAAAAGATGTGGAGGAAAAATTGAAGTATAACAAAAATGCCATTAATGAAGCACAAGTAGAATGTGAATTGGGCAATAAGTGGGAAGAAGATTGTTGTCTAAAATTATATGACCTAGAGAGAATGGATGATGATATGGAGGCAACTTTGAAGGATCGGATAATTAAAATATTGAATGAAGTTCTCGAATTGGCAATTGATGAAGGCGAGGGATAAGAGTCTCTTATAAAAGCTCAATATTTGTGAAGAAATAGCTTTCTACTAAACTGCCTTAAATTAAGCATGGAATTTGAATCAGCAACTGCACATGAAAAAGAGAATGTGATAGTTAAGAAGCAAGAGAACCCTGCTATAATAACAATGTTTGGCTATCCAGGAATTTATAATGAGACATCAAGAAAGTTGACATGGTCTATTTGTAATTTGATTTCCAATGTATTTTAGATAAGATTAGGGAGAATGGGTATTATGAGTTCTTATAGGCATGAAAGCTTCAGTAGAGATAGTCAGGTGGATATAGTATGCAAAATGAAGAAGTAGCTCAAAGAATATTGGAATGCTATGAGAAATTAGATAAGATGGGAATTTATTTTGTTGATTTGAATGTTCTTTATAAAGGAAGTGACCAGGTCTCAAAGACTGAGACAGAAAAAAATATAGAAAATGCTACTGAACAATTTGTGATAAATGAATCAATTGAGACATATAACAGGTTTCAATTAATAGTTGACCAGGAAAAAAAATTTAAACAGTGAGCCTATAAGAAACAACCGTGAGATAATATATGAAGGTCGTGATGAGATTAAGAAAGAACAAACCTTAATCAGTTTTATGATCTGGAATATAGCAGGTTATGTTACCAAATTATACAAACAGAATTGGCTGACATTTATTAAAGAAAATACAGTCATTTGCTTACAAGAGACTTGACATGATACTAAAATTGACATAAGTCTATATTGGTATCAAACTTTACAATGTCCAAGTTACAAGGATATTAAGCTAGGGAGAAGAGCTGGTGGCATAATAACGCATGTAAGAAATTGAATATTTAGATCCATTAAAGAATTGACTATAGCTGATAACTATATGATTCTTAGACTGGGGACAAGAAAATTATCAATAATATTAGTTAATTGTTATATACCACTAGTTAAATCTAAATACTATAAAGAATTGGTATGGCAAAGGTTAGAAGATGATATTCTTGATGTTTCTATGGAATATCCAGGAGACCACTTAATATTACTTGGTGACCTTAATGCCAGAGTGGGTAGGTGTGATGGACTAACAGATAATATAGTAATGCAGTGGATATATTCAGATATTGATAATCCTAAAAGAAAAACAAAGGATGAAAAAATAAATTTGAATGGGAAAGAATTGTGAGAAATATTAAAAAATAATGGACATTATATTCTGAATGGGAGATTGAAGGGGGATGAAGATGGATGAATAACACATATCTCAAAATATGGAAACACAATACTTGATTTAATATGTTGGAGAGGTCCTAGTGATTGGTGAAAGTCATTAATTATACCCTTACAACTTGAAAATTATCATTTGCCAGTTATAGTCTATACTGATCAATTGGAGGAGGAAATGATTATAGTAAAGAAGGAAATAAAACCATCTCAAGTAGACATTAGATATAAGAAATGGATTAGATGGATGGTCACTCTAGAAATACAGATCATAGGACAATTAGAGACATTTTTTGATGAGATTAAATTAGAATTAAATGAATTAGATATCATTACACTTCATGGAAGATTAAATATTTTTTTTACAGAAATGCAGCCTAAATTATATAAAGAAGAAGGTTTCATATATAACATGCAGGATAGGGGCTGGTTTGACAAAGAGTGTAGATTGAGCAAAAAAAAAAAGACTTATGAAATCTTTGAGAACACACAGACAAAATGGTAAAACAGAGACATATGACACTTTAAAGGTGTTAAGGAAAGACCATAGAAATGTATTAATATCCAGGAAAAATGAATTTTATGCTGAACAGTGGAAACAAATGATTGAGATGATAGAAGTTAAGGATAATAAGAGATTTTGGTCATTAGTAGCCAGAGGCTGTAAAGAACTTTAGGCAGAAAATGTAAATTATATAGACTCCAAGGGTTGGCTAGAGTATTTTTCAACTGTAATGTATAATGTGATTGAAGAGAATTCTTGGCCAGTTATGGAAAGGAGTATGATAAGCATGAATCTTTCTTCAATTACAAGTGATGAAGTAAAATTAGCACTAGGAAAACTCAAGCTTAATAAGGAACCAGGACCAGATATGATGCCGAGGGAGTTATTTTAAAATTAAGGAAAGGCAATGGGCAGAATTTTTAGCAAATCTGTTTAATAAATGTGTACATAATGACTTTATCCCTCAGACTTGGAGGGGTGCTGTAATAGTCCCCATTTATAAAAAAGGTAACAAGTATGACCCGAAAAATTTTAGGACAATCAGTTTACTGGATATTGTGGGAAAGATTTTTGCCAGAATTTTGCTAGACTGTATTATGTTTGACCTGGAAAAGCATGAAGGCCTATCGATTCATCAAGCTGGCTTTCGTAGGACATATTCCACCATGGATAATTGTTTTATTCTGCACCATTTATGCGAGAAGTATTTTAAGATATGGGCACATAGGCTATATGTAGCATATATAGACTTCTCAACTGCATTTGATACAATTGTTAGAACTAAGCTATGGGACACAATGTATAATATTGGTATAGTTCCAGTACTGATAAATATTACAAGATTATTATATTCACATACATGGGTCCAGGTTAGATTGGATATGAGAGCTAATTTTTATCCACAATTTCTAACAAATATGGGAGCAAGACAGGGGTGCATACTCGCTCCAACTTTGTTTGCAATCTATTTGGATCCATTGTTAAGAATCTTGCAAACATCTTATACTGACTCCCCCTAAAATTAGAACAGACCATTGTGCAGGACTTGCATATGCTGATGACCTGATATTATTTTCATTAACGGTAAAAGGTCTCCAGGACAAACTGAAACTTCTTGAAACATTTGCTAAGGACAGGAGCTTAAAAGTGAATATGTCAAAATCTAATGTAATGCTGTTTGGGAGAAAAAAATATAATGGAAAATGGTACATTAATTCACAAGCGCTTCAAATTGTGAATGAGCATACCTATCTAGGGTTGGTCTTCTCAAAAAAAATTATGTTTGAAGACATTATACTACAATGTACAATACATTTGTAAACTCTGCTTTAGCATTAAAAAGATTTAATTTAAAGTTTGGAGGTCATACAATGAAACCATTATTAAAGGCTAGTGAAGCAAAATATAATTCACAAATTTTATGTGGGAAAGAAATAAGTGAACATAAGTACTTAAAAAATATGGAAAAACCAGTTGTTCAGTTATTGAGATCCACAATGGGTTTACCACTAACAGTACCAGTCTCATATGTAGGTGCAGAAATGGGATTAATAAATCTGAAGGCATTTGCCGAATCTAATACTGTTAATTTTTGGATAAGATTAAATACTCAAGAGGATCATAGAATATCTAAGAAATGTTTGGAGGAAAAAAATATTGGGAAATGAATGGTATAAAGTCACCATGGTTGCAGAAAGTTAGAAGAATCTTGAGGACAGTAGAACAAGAGCAACTATTAGATCTGACATATCATAATGTGGTGATCTCTGTCCAATATAAGAAATATATTAAAAAACTGCTAATTGGGAAATGTAATAATATAGATATGGAAAATATAAAAAATTCTCATGATTCATTGTGGTATAGTAATAATATTACTTGGATATCTCAGAAGAACTGGAATTAAGAAAACCTTATGCCAGATTAAGAACGGAGTCCCAGGAGTCTAATAAATTATCAGTTAGATTTAATAAGGAAATAGATATAATACATTCTTACTGCCTATGTGGAGCACTAGAGATAGAACATTTGACTCATATGATCCTAAGGTGTATGCAGTATGAGAAGGCCACAAATAAATGGTTGGTAGACATATTATCTGGCATACAAGAGTGTGATGATGAATTAAAGGTGAATATACTACTTACTACAAATGATGAATATATAATAAGAAAAGTGGCAAAGTTTCTAATTAATATAAGGGATATAAGGGTCAGTATTGTTAGGACAATGATTATAAAAGATTAAAAGATTATATTTAGGGGAAAAATAACTTATTTCATGGATTGTTTTGATTGTCTCCCTGAATATGTGAAATGAATATTTAGAGTTATTGTATGTTTGGTATCCCTGAATCTATTTTCTATATGTCTATTTTATACTTTATCTTTTTGTAAAGATCTTTTTAGATTGAATAATAAAATTTAACTTTAACTGTAACTGTAACACCCCACACCCCCGACCCATCCCCAGCCGGTGACTGGCACAACCCTCCTCTCACCACCATGACCAGCTGCTAACTGAGCAACTTCTGAATGCTTACTGTATATTACTGTATAAAATGAATGAGTATTCATTTCTGAGCATGTCTATTCAGTACACACTCAGAAGGAGCTCAGTCATCTTAGCTGGCCATGTGAGAAAAAGAAGGTATGCTAATCACTAAATAAACCAGGAAATCAGAGATCTATTGGCACTGCTGGGTGGGGGTTGGGGGCCATTAGACTACCATGAAGTATGGGGCACTAATTATTGTAAAGGTTTGCGACACTGCAGGGACCTGTGCTTGGGGAGTGACAGAGCTGTCTTGTGGGGCTGATAGCAGTGTGGGGTTTGGGGGCATGATTTGTGTGGGCTGCCCTGCAGGATTTATGGTTTGGGGGTTCTGGGGGTTGGGGGTATGAGATGCCCTGCTGGGCACCTCTGCTATTGAGGATCAGTGGCTGGGAGGTTGTGGGATGCCCTGCGGGGTGACAAGGGGGGGTGTTCTGGCCATGGGGGGGCACATCATGGAGTGGGTGCAGTGGGTCTACAGAAGCCTTGGAGGGTGTATGTTCCTTTACGCCAACTAAATGCTGGTGTAACATATGTTGCTGGTTCTCCTCCGGGGGTTCTTGTAGAATCCCAATATTGGGGACTTTGTTGCTGCCCTTGTAGAATAGGGCACAACTGCTGCCTTAAAACCCCTAGCACCATGTCACAGGGGGTTTAGGATGCAACTACTGGCATAACTGCACTTTTGCACAAGTGGCCTGCAGTGTGTTGTAGGTCACATTGTAGAATCCTGCACATCGCAACTGATGGTGTAACTTGCTACTTGCACCATTCTTTTTTGTGCAAGTGTGGTTACGCCAGGCATAACTCTTTTAGAATTGGACCCCTAGTGCTTAAGTGCATTCAGATATAAAAATGTATAGAAAGCAGGACCTCATTAAAAATGAGACATTGTATCTCTGCTGGGCTGCCCAGACATGATAAAAGGTAACAAAAGTAAGAAAACATGTAGCTCAAGCATAGCTGTGCTGCACATAGAAATAGAGAAGTTGATGGCAGATAAAGAAAACAAGGCCAATCCAGTCTGCCCATTGTTTCTACCTTATGAATGTGCCATAGGCCTTTGCTCTGTCAATGACATATTTATTCATACTCATCTGTATTGCTTCCTTATGCCTATCCCACACGTGTTTGAAGCCCTGCACTGTATTCATATCCACCACTTCCTGAGGTAGGTCGTTCCATGCATCCACCACACTTTCTGTGAAAAAGAACTTATTCACATTACCCCTTAATTGGCATCCCTCTAATCTCCTGCTGTGTCCTCTTGTCCTACTATTTTTCTTATATTGAAATCATGTTAGACTCTTTCACCTTGTTAATGCCCTTAAGATATTTGAATGTTTCACTCATATCACCTCTCTCCCTCCTTTGCTCTAGGGTATACATATTGAGCTCCGTTAATCTGTCCTCATACTGTCTGTTTTCTGATGCAGTCCCTGCACCATTTTGGTTGCCCTTCTCTGGACTGCCTCCTTTATGTTAATGTCCTTGTGCAGATGCGGTCTCCAGTACTGCATGCAGTACTCCAGATGGGGCCTAACCAGTGTCTTGTAAACAGGGATTATTACCTCCCTCTTACAACTTGTGATACCCCTACTAATACACGTTAACATCCCTCTAGCCTTAGTGGTTTGCTTGGATGATTTCAAGTCATATGTGATGATAATGTACAAATCTCTTTCTTCCCTTGTGATTGCCAGCAACTCACCTCCCAACTGATAAGTAGCTTCAGGGTTTCTCTTCCCTATGTGCATGATCTTGCACTTCTTTGCATTAAACCCCAGTTGCCACTCTTCCGACCATTTTGCCAGTTTTTCCAGATCTCTTCTCATTCTACCCACCCCTTCTGGATCATCTACTCTTGCAGATCTTGGTGTCATCTGCAAATAGTCAAGCCTTAACCTCCAAGTCATCTGTAATGTCACTGTTGAAGATATTGAAGAGGACTGGCCCCAGGACTGATCCCTGAGGTACCCCAGTTGTGACTTGCATCTCTTCTGACTGTATACCATTTACCACCACTCACTGTTTACTGCCCACCATCCAGTTTGCCACCCAGTTGACCAAATTCTGACCCACCCTGAGCCTACCTAGCTTATTAATAAATCTTCTATGTGGAACAGTATCAAAAGCCCTCCTGAAGTCAAGGTAGGCAACATCAGCTGCACTCCCTTGGTCTACCACTCTGATTACCCAGTCAAAGAAATCTATGAGATTAGTTTGACATAATCTTCCTGTTGTAAACCCATGCTGTCTGGGATCCTGTGCTCATATGGATTCCAGGTGTTGCACTAGCCTTTCCTTAAGGAGTGCCTCCATAATCTTGCCCACTGCTGAGGTAAGACTGACTAGTCTGTAGTTCCCTGCCTCTTCTCTGTTGCCACTTTTGTGGAGCGGGATCACATGAGCCCTTCTCCAGTCTTCTGGGACCTCTCCTGATACTCACTAAACAATTCTGCTAATGGCTCTGCTAGTTCCATCCTTAGATCTTTTAGTACCTTAGGATGTGTGCCATCAGGTCCCATTGTGTTGTTCACTGTGAGCTTAGTGAGCTCTTGTAGGGCTTTTTCTTTCCTGAAGGGACTTGTGCACACCTCCTTCCCCCCTGTGTCCATGGGGTTGAGCTGTGGACCCTGCCCTACCTTCTTCTCAGTAAATACTGAGCAGAAGTATCTATTTAGGATTGATGCTTTTTCTTAGTCCTCCTCTACTCACTCCCCTTATCCCCTTTGATCTTAGCAATACCCCTTCTGGACTTTCTCTTTTCACTAATGTAGCTATAGAAAGTCTTGTCCTCTTCATTTACTGTTTTTACTAGTGTTTCCTTGGTTCGGGCCTTTGTCTGCCTTACTGCCTTCCCTGCTTCTCTTAGGGAAGGTTGGTATGCCTCTCTATCTTCGTCCTGCTACATTCACTTATATTTCCTGAATGCCAACCTTTTGGCTCTGACCTTTTCTGCTACTATTTTTGAGAACCACAGTGGTTTCCTCCTTCTTTTGCTCTTGCCTTTCTCCCTAACACAATGGGATGTTGCTTCAAATATTGCATCCTTAATCCTTGCACACTTTGCCTGTACCCCCTCACCTGTATTTCTTCTTGCCAGGGCTAGCTTAACTCTGTTGGCCATCTTATCAAAGTCAGCTCCTCTGAAGTCCCATATTATTGTCTTGGAATGGGATGATTTAGTTCTAGTAGCCAAATTGAGCCATACCATGTAATGGTCACTGGCCCCCAGGTGACCTTCTACCTGGAGATCTGTGATCCTTTTTTCACTATTAGTCAGTACTAGATCCAGTATAGCCCTGTCTCTTGTGGGTTGTTGTACCAATTGTTTGAGGCCCTCTCCCTGCAGGGAATCCACTATGTGCCAAGTTCTTGCAGATGTTCTGGCTGGTATTAACCAATCTGCATCTGGGATGTTGAAGTCTTCCATTATTAGAACCTCCCCTTTAGCTGTCATGTTTTGTATATCTTCTAACAGTAATGTGTCTATGTCCTCCCCCCAGTCTGGAGGCCTGCAGACAACCCCAGTTTGTATGGCTGTCCCATTTCCTGTTTCCAGGGTGATCCACAGTTCTTCTGGCTCCTTATGTGTATTCTGAATTTCTGTATCTTTGATATTTTCATTGACATAAAGGGCCACTCCACCCTCCTTTTTTCACCTAGATCTCTTCTGAATAGTACATAGCTGAGTACGGTAGTCTTCCAAGTGTGGTTACTGGTGAACCATGTCTTACTAATGGCTACTATGTCTAGTTTAACCTCTGTCATTGTTGCCTCGAGGTCTGGGATCTTGTTTCCCAGACTGTGGGCATTTGTGTACATGATTTTCCATTGGCCATATTTCAGTGCGTTAGTTGTGGGGTGAGGTACGGCTTTTCCCCTGTGTGTCATATGGGAAGCCGGACCTTTTTCCTCACCTGGTGATGCAAATGAACTACAAACATGCTGAACTCCTGTTTGATCACTAGCTGAGGGGGGAGGGGTGCTCTTCCTATTCGATGTATCGGGTACTGCAACCCTCTCCCCGTTTGCTAGTTTAAATATTCTGCAAAGACATCAAATGTCTGACCCAACGCACTGACTCCCACCTTAGTCAGATGCAGTCCATCGAATTTAAAGAACTTTCACTCCCAAAACTGTTGCCAGTTATCTACAAATGTGTGTCCTTTTTCCTGGCACCAGCCCTTAAGCCACATGTTTAGCTCCCCTATCTCCCCTTTTCTGCCCATCTGCCCATCTGCACCCCCACTCCCAGACTGGCAGAACCTCAGAGAAGGAGATGCTGTACAAAATGGATTACAGTTTTTCTCCCAGCCTGGTCAGGTGTTCCTTGGTCTGCACAACTGACCAGCTGGCTAGATAGTTAGTTCCTATGTGTACCAGGACATCAATGTTTTCTCCTGCTTCCTGCATTATTTTAGCAATGCAGTCATTGTCTAGCCATGGTGATGTACCTGGGAGACAATGAGCATTACTTCTGGGTGGAGGTAGGTATCAACTCCCCGAATCATGGAGTTTCCTATGATCAAAAGTGTTTTGTATTTCCTTTTTGCCTTTTTTGTTTTGGTCTGCACAACTTGGAGCTGATTTAAGTAAACATATAGTACCTGTTGTATATGCAGTATAAGTACTGTATGAACATGGGCATTTAGAGTTTATATGAGCATTTCAGGTATTTGTCCTACACTGTTTACCTTCCCCAGAGATGGGAAACTGCTGCATTAGGTTTAAATCTCTTTAGCTTTTTTTCTAATTGCAAAGTATCTCTTAAAGAAGGATTACTCTGCTAGTTGTTCATGTTTCTTGTAGATGTGGAAGACAGTTCTAGCAACCAAGATTGATCCACACTCCCACACCACTAGCTGTGTCCCTGGATCATTCCAGGATTTTGCACTGTATGTTATACATATCTCCTGTGCCATAGCCTGGGTTATCTCTAAACAGTGTCATTGGCTCAGCAGGTAGCACACTCACCTCTGAAGCTGGAAGATTGGAACGTTGTGGTATCTAGCCTCACAGTGGGAACGTGGGATGAATCCCAGTACTGACACTGTAGTGCAACATGAGGGAGATGTTGTACTTTCAGAGGTGCCATAATTCAGATGAGACATTAAAACAGGGTCCTGTTCAGGTGGATATTAAAGATCCCATGGCACTTCTCAAAAAGAGTAGGGGAATTTTATTAACACAAAAAGACATATAGAAACAAACATAAAGTACATCAGCATTTTGACAAATACAGTCTGAGTGAAAAAAATAACTTAGAAATCAGAAAAACTGAAGGGGAAAAAAGACAGGAAAAAAAGGTAAAACACCTCTTAGTATTGCTGTATCTCCCCATTACATTTCATATCAGCATCAAGATGCCATCAAGTTGTCAAGGTTTGAAAACACCTGTTAGGGGTCTCTATTTATTACATAAACTAGACTTAGACAATTTCTTACTCGCTGTCATATAAAGATATACTAATTCTCTAGAATTCGTCTGTATCAGTGGTATTGACTGCAAATCTTTTTGCTGACACAATCGTACACATCAAGAGTGCCATAAATAATACTTTATAGTAGTCAAAACCAGTCTAATAGTATTAAGATAATAGTTTTTAATGGAATGCAAGATGCCTAAACTATTATTAACATATGTAACCCTCGACCAAGGTAGATCACCCCATTGGTGAGCCAGTGTGGTCCAAAGGTTTTGGACATAAGGACAGGCTACAAAAAAGTTCTATAGATTCCAATGTATTGTCACAACCTTGCCATGGACAATTCCGTTCAGCCACACTCTTATGTTTACAGTTGGCCTTAACACTGAGGTGTCCATGACAGCTGAGCCAAATAATGTTCCACATTTTGGGAGATGTTCATTTGTTAGTCAAGTGATCACTCACTAAGGAATAGTCAGAGGGAGGAATTCCTTTAAAAAACAGTTACTGTAAAGTTCTTATTCATTATCTGCCTATACATAGTTTCTCTCGTGGCTGATGTAATTTGGGTTAAGTCCACTTTCCACTGTCTCAGTTTGTCTAAGAGGACATAAATGAAACTAGAAGTAGTATTCATTTTTCTCAGTTTGTGAATGTCTACAGTCCAAGCTGTTTATAGTGGGATTACCCATCTGTCTGTTCAAGGGTGCCATATTTTATGGATATCCTGAAAATTACTGGAAAAGTTCCATTTGATAAATAAACTAAAATTAAAAAAAATATCAGATTGAGGAGAAGTAGTCCACCCTGTCTGATATCTTGCTGCATATTATTTCTTTTAATGGGGTTCAACCTACTGCCCCCTACCATTTGAAAAGTGCTACTTAAGAGTGTTATATCTACATGTTTCCATAAGGGATAAACAACATTGTGGTAAGTGAATATAGGTAAGATAAAAGTCTAAAGAATAGCCTTTTTCTTTTTCTTTTGCCAGTGTTTCCATACTTGCACCTTTCTGGCACAAATTTGCAACTCCCCCCCTCCCCCATTGACAGTGGCCGAATCACCATCGCCAAAAGTAATACCTAAAATTCTAATTGGAGAAGTAGTGACAGTAATCCCTCCCAAAGCATCAATCAGTTCAGTACCTGAACCTATAATAAAGCCTTTACATTCCTGTATGTTAAGTGTCGTGCCAGATAGTGGTGTAAATGACTGAAAAACATCAAGTGCGATAAGGCCTGACTTGAAGTCTTTAACAAATAAAACAACATCATCAACATAGGCTGCTATTTTTACACTAGCTGAGCCATCTATACTACTTATACCTTTAATCTATGGATGTGTTAATATTTTATGTATAATAGCATCTATGCAGAACATATACAACAATGGACTTAAGGGACAGCCTTGCCCGACTCCTGTTTTGATGCTAATTATGTTTCCTAGGTGTACATTAATGATCAGGATACTACTGGCTGAATTATACAATGTTGGAAGCCAGGTACAAAAAAAGCAAAGGGATCCCATAATGCCTAAGCACATAAAACAAATATCCATGTGGCACCTTATAAAATTATTTTTCTTCATCCAGGGTTAACAGGTATCCAGTATTTGTACTCTGTTTTCCCAATTCAGCTATTTCCCAAAGCAATATCAGATTGTTATATATGCTTCTCCCCTTTATTGCACATGTCTGATATTCAGTAATTAAATGTTGTACTATGTTGGCTAGCCTAGCATTCAAAATGTTCATCAGTATTTTCAAATCTGTATTCATTACATATAAACAATCTCCAATTGTTTAAATCCATCAACTCAATGTTTTTATACAGGAATATTTGAAAGGCTTCACCAAAAAGAGACTTGTGGACATCCCTCTTCCATGATACAATTAAAAACATATACTAAAATATTTGCAAATTGTGTAGAGTATTGTTTATAAAATTCCATAGTTAAGCCATCAAGACTAGGGGCTGTATTAATTCTTAACTGTTGTATAGCAGAATCTATTTCCAATGTAGTATTTGGTGTTTGTAAGGGATGTAAAATCTTGTGATGGTACTGCTGGTATTTTTAAACTGCTCAAAAATGTATGAGCAGGGTAGTACGGTTTCCTAGTGCCAAACACATCTGTTAAACACTGATTGATGACTGACAGAATTTCGTCGCTTTTGATGACTACTGTTTCAGTCCTATTCCATACACTATTTATAATCTAGCATCTTACACTATCCTTACAACTATCGAAAATGTTCCCTTTGGCTAATATTCCTTGGGTATCACTCAGGTGTTCCATATGTAAGGACCTCTCCCTGTTGTATTGTAGTGCTAGCGTTTGTTCTTTAACATTTTAAATTTGGCCACGATAGTTTCCTGTACCAAAGTGTGCCAGTGTCAATAGCTTCATTAATTGTATGCATAAGCTTAAGTATTTCATACAGTCAGCTCTCTTTCCTTTAATGGATTCAGACTGCAAGAGCTATTTTAAATCTGCTTTTATTTCTCCCCACCAAACACTATAGTTATCATACAAACAGGCTACAGATTGTGTAGCCAAAAACAAGTCTCAGTTTTTTGCATGTAACTTAGGATCATCTAAGGAAAAGCTGCTCAGCCTCCATAAACCTTTTCCACTTTTAATAATGTCAATTCTATGAAATGTGCCACCCACCAGTAGATGGTCTGAGGTCTCTATGGGAATTAACTGAATATCATGGGTTTCAAAATACGATGTTGTAAAACTAAAATCTATTCTTGTAGCTAGTGTGTCTTTATAATAAGTATAACCCCCTGACTCATATTTAGATCTGTATGCATCCTTCAAGGCTGCATCCTTAATCAGCTGATTCAAAAAACTTGTATCCCAGAATAATTTGGAAGTTTTAGCTCCTCTATCAGTTATGGAAAGTCCACAATTAAAATCTCCTTCAAATAACAAATAGTTTGTGGTGTACAGGTAGGGTTGATTTTTTCATCAGATCTGTTCTTTCTTTTTTAGTCTGTAGAGCATAGATCTTGATAAAGTGAAACAGTTTTCCTTGATATAGGACATCCACCAGCATTGCTCTTCCCAGCTCAATGTCCACCAATTTTGTCAATGAGAATGATGTTCTCCGGAATAATATGCCAACTCCATCACATCTGTCCTCCCCAAAAAGCCAAAACAAAGGTCACCAGCACCATAATTTCTTTGCCTGAACAATATTTGTAATACTGTTTATTCTTGTTTCTAACACTAAAAAACCTCTTATGGAAAATCTTTGAAAGTAGAAAAAAGTAAGCCATGTCTGATAGTAATTTTAACAATGCTAACATTTAAAATGGTTACTTTTATTGATGGATCCATTTAAGAATATATGGCTTTATGTCCTCCCATCTATGATGTCACACTATTAATTGTATTAGAACTTTTGGTGATCATTTTGTATTTTCTCCTTCATTTTTTTGGCAGTTTTAGTGGAATTGATGTCTACTTCAGTATCCATCGATACTGTCTTTTGGGATGACACAACAGAGGAAGATTCTGAATCTAAGCTGCCTATGGAGCAAGTGGCTCTTGGTCTAACATGTCGAATCTATTCTCCAAAGGAATAGAAGATATCTGAGCATCGAGTCATAGTAGTTTTGGTTTTGACTGAAATTGCCACAAAGTTCTCTTTCTCTTTACTACCGTCATATCAGGAGGAGGAATGATATCATCCTCATGTTGTTTAGGTAAACCAGTAGTTATAGCAGCATCAATGCAATCGTAGTCAGACTGAAGTAAAGTGGCTATTGTAGGTTACTCCAGTTCTAGTATGATGACAGGTTCTGTTGTGGAAATTGGATGATCAAGTTCAGTCTCTTTATTCTTATCCCCACAGGTATTGTTGTCCTGAGCATCAAATGTGTGAGTGTGAGTTGTCAAACTATGTCTTGGTGTCTTTTTTGAATTAAGGCCTTCTGGGCCATGTTCAGAATATAGTTTTGTGGTGGTCTGATGTCACGGTTGTGCATGGCATTTTTACAGGTTCTATAGGAATGGCTAGAGACCCGTGTTTTTCTTAAATAAGAAATAGCAAGAAATAACAAGAAATTAAGGTATAAAAAGAAATAACAAGAAATTCAAGGTATAACAAGAAATTCAAGGTATAACACGAAATAGCAAGAAATTCAGCTTATAAAAGAAATAAAATGAAAAAAACATGAATGAAGCAAAATAAACTGTTTTTTGGAGGGCAAAACCTAAAAAAATGCTTGCAGCAGTTGTTTTTTAGACTCCATTGTTACCACAGAGATTGTCCACAAGGAAGCAACTGCGGAATTGTTTTAGTCACAAAACCTTGCAAGACCGCAGCTTAATGTTGCTTAATACAATATAGTATACTAGGAATGTTATTTCTAGTGTTTATAAGGTCATTTTGAGGTAGTTTATGAATGTAAATGTGAAAACAAGAAATAAAACTACATTTTCAATGAATAAAAAGAAATAACAAGACATTCCAGAAAAATAAACAGAAAAAATTATAAAAAATAAAAAGAATTTCACGGGTCTCTAGGAATGACCCACCTCTTCACAAAGATTACATCTAAATGCATTACTGCAGCTAGTGCTGATGTGTCCAAATTCTAAACAAAGGTTGCATCTTATGTTGTCACAAATGTTGCTCAAGTGATTTTCCAAGCCACATTTAAAGCATGTTTTTGGCTGGCTGGGGTAGAAGCATTGCTCCCCATCTATACCCAGATAAAAAAAAAAAAAAACTAGGGAGGTGTTGTTGACCTGCAAGTCCATGTTTCAATTTAATCTTAAATTTCCAGTTTCCTGTCCAAATTTGTTTGGTATCCATGATTGGATCAGGGTCTCCTATGACGTTACAGCACTGGACCACCTAGTACTTAACGTCATAAACATTAACTTTTTAATTTTTAAGGATGATTTTAATGTTTCTATTTGCAGACTTAGTCAGTGGTATTGCTTGAAAAGACATTCACAGCAGAGTGGTTTTAAAGGCATTATATTGTGTCCAAAAGCAATCCAGGTTCGCAGCAGTCTTAAAGTTAAGATCAACAAACATTGCACTTGGTGTATGTATGAGTGCATAAATCTCATTTGATAAATAGTGTATGTATTCTTTCAATAAAGCTTTTCCTACATATGCTCTATATGGGGGTGTATCTAGTACTCTTATGCACATTAACTACACACTGTTTCTCTTCTGTGCTGGTGCAGGTGTGTCAATGAAAATATCCACTTTTCTAAAATGTTTCCATGTTTGAGCTGAGTCTTACAGGGTTGGCCTGCCTGGTGTAGAGGGTTCAGACATTGTCTGTTACCTCTGCTTGTTCCACCCAATCAGCCCAAGAACTACTGGTGCCTGTTCCAGCTGGAAACTGGCTAGTGTCACTAATACAGTCTACAGGTCCAGTCATCGTAATATTGGAATGGGAGGAAGATGTAGTTTGTTCATCTAGTGCTATTAGATTCTGTGTGATGGGAAACCTATCATTAAATTGGGACATGTCCTCAGAATTTATATCTAAAATCCTATCATGTACTACCATAGAAGTACTGGCAGCTCCAGCAAAGCATAGGGTAGCTGGAAAACCTTGTGCTATGGGTAAGGTCTTGGGGGGAGCACTAACAGAAGAGGTAGGGAACAGTCAGAAACAGGAAGGGTCCTTTTGACTTTCTGATCAGCAAAATTGTCAGCAGTGTGAAAATCAGTATGCTGCTTACCTGATATCAAATAAAAACTTGACTGTGCTTGGCATGTTTGTAGGTGCCACTGTCCCTTAACAGTTCTGCACCAACCTGCACCACTTAAAGTTGAATCCATGGTCCACCCAAGCGGAGGGTAATCCAGTGCAGAAACTCTAGTATTCCCTCAGAAAACTCCCAGTGACTTTCCAAATGGCATTTTAGTCTGGGTTGTGGCTAGCTGTCTGGGCCCCCTTAGTCTTTTGCAGAGGCAGTTGTTGGTTGTTGAAAGTGGGAGTCACACAGAGATGATCACAACCCCAAAGTACAACAGTTGCCACTTCCCTAAATACTGTATGGAACAGCAGTACAGTGAGGTTTGCAAATGTCAGCAGTGCTGGCAGTTTGTTCCCTAGGATTTGAAAGATTCTGGGAGTCTCTACATACCACAGCCAGAGTGCCATCGCTGCCAGCCTCCATAGTTCATGGGATCAGCAGTGGCTCCTTTTATGCTGCTGCAACTTAGAGCCGGACAGCTTTCAAGGAAATGTCAGACAGAGGAAACAACACTTGGATCTGAGGCAGTGCTGTACGCTGGGTGTGCAGTTTCTCCCTTTCTTTCAGGAAGGAGGTTTCCTCTTCAGCAGTTAATGACAGTAAGTGCTTTTTCTTACTTTCTTGTGAAGAGTGCAAGAGTTCCTCAGCAGCCATAAATTACAAGTTAGTAAAGCACAGTATTTCTGATGATTTTACAACAGTATCCATAGATGAGCTCAAAGATTCTTCATCCGGTCAATTCTGACTTTCAGGTAGTCCATCAGTAGATAAAGCCTCAGTAGGAGAGATAATGAGAAAGTAGGCTAGCTTTCCTATACCTGCAGCTGCTACTCCATCATCCTCCAAATCTGCCATCTTAGCAAGACGGCCAGTGTTGCCTCCTACTGCAAGAGTAGGGGAATTTTTATTGTGTGCATAACATAAACAGAAATGGTACATGAGGTTCATACCAATACCAATAGTCTTACAGACAGACATACAGTCTGGTGCTACCCTAATAGTATTCAACTAAACAAATACATAACTCACCTAGAAGAAATATGTTACTTCTTCTGCTCTCCATGAAACTAATCCTTATTCCATAATAATTAGCTCCTGTCTCATTTACCTCACTCAAGTATTATTTAATGAAGAATAATCCCACTTCAACACAAAGAGTCTCAGTCAGAAGTCATAACTCAGTCTGCCTGACCGTCTTCCTTCTTAGCAGTTCATAGCCATTCTTATATCTGAATAATGTGTGATACATCTTTCCATCTTTTCTTCCACTATGCCATAGGGAATATAGAATGATCATAAAGACTTTGCTTCCTTAGTTCCTTCTCTATTTGTAAGATGACTGCTAAAGGTGTCGTATCCACTTGCTACATGACATATCTGCCATAGAAAAAATTTAACACGTAATAATAAGTCTCATTGTGCCTTTGACAGTTTTCTGTATGGCTCCCACATATCCTGTGACAACATTTTCATAAGTTAACAGTCTGCACTGTACATTATTCCAGCAATTTGACATTAACTTCCAAACTTGAGTAAACAAACAGTCTATAAAGAAATGTAGTAGGGTCTTTTCCTGCTGTCTGCATTGTGCGCTAGGGCATATTCTTGCTACCTGACTCTTTTGTTTGGCATTACCTTTAACCCCTAATTGTTCATGGCAACTTAACCAGACCATGTCCCACATTCTAGGCTGTGTTCTTTTATCCAGTACGTAGGATTCTATTCTAGAGTGATTCATAAGAACCACTCCTTTGTATTCAATTGGGGTCATAAAGGCTTGTTCCTGTATTGTACGATATAATGCATGTCTATTTGGTGCAGTCGCCTGAGCTAGTAATACATGCCATTTTCCAATTGTTTTCTATCATAGACACTACATATGTTGGAAGCTGAGGAGATTTTCTTAATCACCTTATGGATAGACTACAAGTCTGTACAACTGTGGCCAGCCATTGTGCAGTCACCTTTTACCATTCCGCATTACCAGGGTCTGTAAACGTCATAATATTGGCCTGTATGAAAATACTGAAAAAATAACTGAGTGGATTAATTAAACACAATCCCCCATACCTGTAGGTTCAGAATAAAACATTTCTTTTAATAGGGTTCAGTCGACTTCCCCAAATAATCTGGAAAACTAAACTCATTAATGTGACATCATAAATGCTTGGGGGAGGGTATACAACATTTATGCAAAAACAGGCAACAAAAAGGTTTTTACCAAGGCCACCTTTTTCTTCTTTGTCTGTTGCCACAATTTCCACCTCTGCACTTTTTCTGAGCATATCTCTATTTTATCCTTCTAGTTTTCTTTGGCCATGTCCCTTTTCCAAATGTTATCCCTGGGATAGTAATAGTAGAGTCTGACAGCTTAATTTCCTGTACGTCTGGGACTTTTTCTGTATTATCACTCAGTATATAGCCTTTACTTTTAGTAGGATTAATACAGAGTCCAATGGTCTCAGTAAAATTTGCAGTTCTAGTCATTGCCATCTCTGATGTTAGTTTATCTGGTAATATAAAACACATATCATCTGCATAGGCTATAATTATTTTCAGTATACCTGAGGGAGGCACAGGTATACCAATCCTAAATCCTGCTGAATAGTCCTAAACAAAGGGTTGATACAGAATACATAAAGTAGTGGACTCATAGCACCTCCACACACCCATAATAATCTTTATCAGAGGTTCTAGATGTCCATTAACCAAAGGCATACCTGCTGCAATCATATATATATATATATATATATATATATATATATATATATATATATATATATTAGAGGCAAAAACTCCGTTTAATGCATTAGTTAGGGTTGTTCCACAGCGACAAAAGTGAGGAAATTCTGTTAGGGTTGAAAACCCTAACTCAGAATTCACCCCCAGCACCACACACACACAGACACACACACACATTCAAGTATGGGGGAGGACCAAGTCAACACAACCAATGACAGACATCCAGCAGCAGGTGACAGAAATAACAAACAATTGTCTAAATGTACTATGAGACATCCCCACCCACCTGACCAGGTACTGCATGCTCAGTGGAGATCAACAGCAAAACTGAGGCCATGTACACCAAACGTACACACCCCTGATTGCAGCTGCACACAATGTACCACACTTAGTAGTTGCATGGCCTTACCTACCGATGCCCCACACCACACCACACCACTTGTGGTGGGCCACCTGAGCAATAGAGTTAAGCAAAACCAAGTTGTTGTACAGGTATAATATCTCTGATTTAACAAGGGTTTGAGAAATGCAGCTTTCTAATTGACTGTAAACATTGTAACAGCCTTATGTTTAGTTTTTATTAACATACATGTAGAGCCTAACCATATGATGAACATGGTTTAATGTTGTTTAAAAAACAGTTTTATTATGATAGCAATAAGCTACTCCCAGGTATTATGTTAATGGTCAGTTTATCACTGTCTAGTGACATATGGCACTCGGATATGCCTCATTCAACATTAAACCCCTACAGGGTGATTAACAGACCATTTAACATAACTGTTGGTCATGCCTTATAGCTTAATTGTCTTTTTGAGTAGATACTCTCCCTCTGCTAGGCACTGCAGCAGCTTTGCAACACAGTGTCCACCCAGTTACACCATACACTGTCTAGTTGCTGGAGAATGGCTGTGAATATGAACTCATGAAGATGAACAGTGTAACTTGATCATTACAGTCATCGAAACCCTAGTGTGATTATAACTGACAGACTCAGTGACAGAGGATAACCCCTGCTGTCCTAGTACATTTACCCCATTATGAGTTAAATCAATACTAAAAGACATTCTGTTTATATCTACACCATACCTACTTGATTCCTGTTGTAGCAGAATTAACATAGTTATCACTTTGATAGCATCAGTGACAGAAGTATGGCAAACCCAAACAGTAGGCATACAGCCTGAGTATGAAACAACTGTTAAAAAAATCACACTGTGTCTATAAGTGGCATAGATCACTCATTGCAACAATAGCAAATGTATTACTATTTGAAGAAGTTAGTCATCACAGATGCAATGAGATTGTCTTTATCAGGTACAACATACTCAGTAAGTGCCTACAGGAAAATCTATCCTATATACCGTCCGATACAGGTACATCATTGTTGGCTCAGTAGTGCTATGATATTTAGAAGTTGCTTGGCCTGATCCATGCAATTACAATCTTTCTTACAAAGAATACTTACTGCATCTTTAATATTGAAACACACTGAAGGTCTATGTATGTACATCAGCAGTACACCTTCATCAGTAAGAATGCATGTGATACTGGCAGTACCAATTTCACAGCGTTGAACAGGCAATGCTTTTCCATACGTTTACATCAGCCTCTCTATGTTGAGTAAACCATTGCAGTAAATGTACTACTATGTAAATCACCTACTAAATGTATCACTACTTTTATCTTGAGCATGCTAGTGTCTTGCAGTTAATTTATGTGCTTCTCTTAATTAATGTATACTCAGTAGTGTTAAAACCTTTCTACAACTGTCATCATGCACCTTCAGCATTTATATTGAATAACGGCACAGTACCAGTTGTGGTGTGGTGTGGGGCATCGGTAGGTAAGGCCATGCAACTACTAAGTGTGGTACGTTGTGTGCAGCTGCAATCAGGGATGTGTACGTTTGGTGTACATGGCCTCAGTTTTGCTGCTGATCTCCACTAAGCATGCAGTACCTGGTCAGGTGAGTGGGGATGTCTCGTAGTACATTTAGACAATTGTTTGTTATTTCTGTCACCTGCTGCTGGATGTCTGTCGTTGGTTGTGTTGACTTGGTCCTCCCCCATACTTGAATGAGTGTGTGTGTCTGTGTGTGTGTGGTGCTGGGGGGGTGAATTCGGAGTTAGGGTTTTCAACCCTAACAGCGAATTTCCTCACTTTGTCACTAATGGAACAACCCTAACTAATGCATTAAACAGAGTTTTTGCCTCTAATTTCCCTTTTTTTTGAGAATGATATTGAGAAATAGTGAATGTAATGTGGTGGCGGGCGCGCGGGGCCCTTTGGGCCCGACGCTCCCACATGATGTCTTGTGGCATAGTAACAGGAGCAGCAATGCAAACAGAAATGCTAACAGTGGCACACATGGTAACACAAGCACGAATGATAACAGAAAGGGTGACGCACACGGTGGCGTAGACGGGAATGGTGTGCCACATGATGTCTGGTCACATAGTAACATGGTGCCTGTAAATGGAAATGTCAATGGGCATGGTGGACGAAAGTGAAACAGAAGAGAAACAGTGCGGTACACATAAATGGCAAAAATTAACAGAAATGCAGACGTAAGTAAGCGCAAGGATGGCACTGCGTGGTGGCATTGGGATGTGCATTGGGATCATCAGCTAACTCTCACCCATGACCTGTGAAAGCAGCAGAAGTATAGGAGAATGGGTGAGAGTTAGGACTCATGATCCCAATGCACACCATCTGCGGTTGAGGGTGGGTGGGGTGCAAGGGGTTTTCAACCTAACAGTGAATTTCCTCACTTTTGTCGCTGTGGAACAACTCTAACTAATGCATTAAACTGAGTTTTGCCTCTAATTTCCCTTATTTTTGAGAATGATAACAAGAAATAGTGAATGTAATGCAGCAGCAGGAGGCGTGATGCCCTTTGGGCCCAGCGCTCCCGCACATGATGTCTTGTGGCATACTAACAGGGACAGCAACGCAAACAGAAATGCTAACAGTGGCGCACATGGTAACACAAGCACGAATGAGAACAGAAAGGGTAACGCATATGGTGGCGTAGACGGGAATGGTCTGCCACGTGATGTGTTGTCACATAGTAACATGGTGCCTGCAAACAGAAATGTCAATGGGCATGGTGATGTAAAGTGAAACAGAAAGATAAACAGTACTGTAGACAGAAAATGGCAAAAAATAACAGAAATGCATGCGCAAATGAAAACGCAAAGGATAACGCACATGGTGGCGCAGACGTCAACAGTAAGTGTAACCGGTACGGAACCACAAGCGGAAAGGGCAACAGTAACAGTAATGTAAGCGCACAGGCTGGTTTTCCCCAAAACCTGCATTGAGAAAGACAGTGAGTACAAATAATGTATGCAAAATAATGAGTATCGGCGCAGAAAATGAGATCTTGGAATACTAAATACATTATATCTCAGGAACCGTATGACGTAGAAAAAAAATTTAAAGATCATATTATTTACAACTGTCCTGGCTAATTTAGATCTTAGCCCCATTGTGGGGCTAAGAAGTTTTCCGACGAAAAGTCCGTATCTCGCACCGTTTCCGAGATACGGGCCCTGAAAGTCCTGCGACGCCGTAATGTTATCCTATGGGAAAAAAAGAAAAGTTCAGAGCGCCATAACTTTGCCTCCCTGTGATGTTTTTTCACCAAACCACTGAAAGGCACATCTGTGGGCTGTTGGCTGTCTTCCCTCCAAATTTCAGGAAAAAAGACCAAACCGTTATTTTGCAGCAGGGTGCCAAAGGATTTCTGTAACGTTGGGCGCCGTAATGTTATCCTATGGGAAAAACCGTCAACTTTGGAGTGCCGTAACTTTGCTGTTGTGTAATATTTTTTCAATACAACACTGAAAGGCACATCTGTGAGATGTCGGCTCCGTTCCTTCCAAATTTCAGCTCAAAACTCCCAACGGTTCTTTTGCAGTGCAGTGCCAAAGAATTGCTGTTATTCCCACAGAGTGAAAATTACTGTCGCAATTTCGAAAGCTTTCACAAAATTTGCGACACTTTCGTGAAACATAAGTAATTTACTTGAAAGTACTTTTCAGAAATTTGAAAAACATATTTCTGGGGTGTTTTACCACAAAATAAAGACATGGCAAGCATCCTCAGGGCCCGACTAGGTGAATACAAAAAATTAGGTGGCTAAAGGGTCACAAATTTAAATGCCAACCATTTTTCTGATCACCAACTGAAAACAAAATGGCCGATTTGCAAAAGTAACAGGCCCATTTGCGAAAGTAAAAATGCATTTGCGAAAGTGTTGAACTTTTTGTTAACTTTTCCCATTGACTTATAATGGGAAACTGTTTTTTGAATAACTTTTGAACCGTTTAATATTTTTTCACGAAATCTTCAAAAGGCACATCGGGGACCCTGGCTGCACATTCCCTGAAGATTTTGGGCCAGTCACACAAACCGTACGACCTGTAGGCACGACCACAGAATTCCAGAAAAGCGTAAATGCACGCACAGATCACACTTAATAACTCCACAACCGTATATCCGATCAGTATGAAACTTAGCAGATCTCAAGGCCTGTGGGTATTGATCATACATTCCAAATTTCATGCAAATCCATCAAACGGTTGCAAAGTTATTAAGGTGCAAAAGTTTGGGTTTAACATGGAAATGGCTCCTCAACCCTAACTATGGTAGCACTACCATGCTACCATAATATATATATATATATATATATATACACACACACATATATATTCAAAATCCATGTATAGAATGGGGAGGGTATGCCATATTTCTGCAGGCGGACCCCTAAGTATCTATGGAACACTGTATCAAATGCTTGCTCCTGGTCTAAGCTTTGTACATACTGTATTCCATAACCAAGGCCCTTGGAATTCTGTGATTCTGTGGTTGCAGAATTTTCCATAGAATTTGCATGATACCACAGAATTTATATAGTACTGCAGAATTCATTGTTTTTAGTGAATTTTCATTCAAATATACAGTTTTTCCATAGTGCCAGGCTCCCTCACCCATCTTGCTTATCCAGAAGTCCCTCATCTATGCTTGGTAGGTGATGTCATAAATGACATCACTTCATGTTTTAGACAATGGCAGGGCTGTATTCTGCCACAGAAATGAATAAATCATGCAGCAGAAATCAGAAAATGCTGCCACAGAAGCCTAGGAGCACTGCCATAGAAATCAGAAAATTCTGCTGCAGAGTACTAGGGGCACTGACCATAACTTCATTCTGGGTACCCATTTCAGTTTTTTTCTGGAGTAGTAATAGATCATCCTGGATATATTTGCCTTTGACAATACATGTTTGTCCTGGGTCTATCAAGTAGGGTGCTGCTGTGGCTAGTCTATCTGTAAGGACTTTCATTAAAAGTTTCATATCAGTATTCATCAGACTTAAAGGGACACTGTCAACCTGTTTTTCATCATATTATTTCTAGTTAAAACTTACATTTTATGATTGCTTACCTTCACTAAAATTCATTGATGTTGTTGTTTGTCTGTCTTCTTGTTTAGCAGAACTGAACTGCATGACAATGTATATTTATAAACAACCTTGTTTTGTTTACAATCCTGGATCTGTTCTTATTGCATACTTCCTGAGCATTAGAAACACACCCAAAACAGTGCAGTCATTTATGAAGCAGTAGTCTCCTAAACTCCCAATGCATCATGAGGGGGTAGACTGCGTTATTGGTGTTCCCAAGTCCAGGAAAGACACAGTTGGAGCTGATCAAGGAATGTAAACAAACCTGTGTTTGTGTGATAACACCAGTATGGTGGGCAGTCTGTTTTTCACTTTTTTAAAGAAAATAAGAATCAGAATCAAACAACCAGCTACATCAGCAATCTTTACAGAATGTTGGCAATCATAACATGTGTTTTTAAGCTAGGGACACTTTGAGACCTAAGGGGGTTGACAGTGTCCCTTTAAGGATTTCTAGTTTTTAATGTTGGCCCGGTCTTGCTTCTTGTGTAAGAAAATTTGGATAGACGTCCCCAACTGGGGTACAATTTTCTCATCTTGCAACATACTGTTGAACACCACAAGTAGTATCTCAGCTAGGTCTGTATATAGTTTCTTATAAAATTCTGACATCAGGCCATCAGGACTAGGTAACATGTTATTTTTTAAAGATTTAATGGCAGATTATACCTCCTGTAATGTAATTGGGAGGACTGAATCTTGTTTTATTTCTAGTGATAGGTCTGGTACAGTCACATATTGTGACATGCTGAATATGCTCCTCAGTTATCTCGAGGTCTAAATATAATGACTACATAAGTTGTGTTACTGTTGCCAGTATGTCTTCCTTTATGTGTATCTCTACTCCTGCTTGATTGTATAATTTATCCATTACTCCATTACTCTATGTTGTATTCTTTCCCTACAACCTTCATACATGTCTCCTGCAGTAATTTTCCCTGGAGTACTAATCCGATGTTCATGAAGTAATGATGTAGCCCTGGAGTATTGTAACTGCTCTATTTCATTCTTGAGTATATGAATTTGTTCAGTATACATATCAAATCTTTCATTTAACAGTGTGAGTATTTAAAAAAAATTGGGCTGTTAACATGAGATATTTTTATATTGTTCCGTATGTGTGTTATGGGCTAGTTTTTGTATCAGTTTCTTTATGTCATGTTTGGTAGTTACCCACCACCTACTCAAGTCATCTTCCAAACAGGCTACTAACTTCCTAGCATTAAGTAGGTCTTGAATTTACATTATGATATCCTGATTCTCCATTAAATTAACATTAAGCTTCCAGTACCTTTTACCTATTTGTGAGTTTGCTGAGGGACTAATATGTACTAGTACTAGTAAATTATCTGAGTTTTCAACCAGGACCACATGAGCTCTATGAACATGAAGCAGCTTAGAGGACAAGATATAGTCAATCCTTGTAGCAAGGGTACTTTTTTTAAATGTATATCCCTCTGTGGGGTGAACACTCCTGTACATATCTACCATATCTAGAGCCTCAACAATTTTGTTTAATGTGCTAGAATTGCAATATTGTTCAGTTGTTTTGTCCCCTATGTCAGTAACATTATGTACACGATTGAAGTCACCAGCCCATAATAGATTCCTAGTAGTTGCTAGGTATGGTTTTACCTGATTAAATAAATCCGCCCTCATTTTCTTAGATTGGGGTGCATACATATTCAGCATTGTCTAAACCATATTGTTATGGTTAAAATCTATCAACAGTGTCCTCCCTGGCATGATGTAGACTATTTTGGTGATTGTGTAATCATACCATTTAAACAAGATCCCAACTCCTCCACATCTCTCAGTGCCAAAAGAATAAAAGGATGGGCCCTTGCACCAGAGTCTTGTTGCTGAGGCAATATCAGAGTTGTTGTTTAATCGTGTGTCTTGTAACCAGTCTTCTCCTGCTGTGCATAATGCTGTTGACATTCAGATTGGCAACCTTGTATATCTGTGGGGAGGCCATGGGAACTTAAGGGGTGGTTGGGGTGTTCTATTAAGTCATCCTAAGTTGTGTTCTCTAATCTCCCACTGCAGCGTGGTCAAATACCTAAGTGTTTTTGTTTCTGCCTGGCTGCATTCACTTTAATAGCCAGTTGCTCATCTTCCGAATCAGATTTCAAACACTTCTGTGATGAAAAGTGGATGAGGATTCAAATTCCCCATCCTGATCTGACTCCTGGGATTGTAACGCCTCATATTTGTTTTCTAAGGAAATGTTACCTTATGGTACAGATAACTTTAATAGTTTAGCTTTAGGGGTAGTCTTTCAGAGTGCCCTTTTTTTGAGACAACCCAAATCATGTCAAGATGTGGCGTGATTATGGTATCTGTTTTTCAGTGATCTATCTCATTTTCTTCTGACTGATTCCGTTGTGCATCTTCTTTGGGTCTAGTACTGACCGTTCAGTCCAAGTAGCAATAGAAGGGCCTGTCTTCTCAATGTCCATGTCTGGGGGGGGGAGTTGTCATTCTCTTGATTAAGATCAGGTCAGGGTTGCTTGGGTGGATTTGATTCAGCTTGTGCCTGTGTTGCTCTTGCTTTCCTCTGTTTATCAATACTGTTTTTCTGGGCAGTTGTTAGAACAGTGGCTTAATCTGGGCTATCATCCCTATTGTGTGTTGTCCAGTGGCATGTATGATATGTGTGCCCTGTTTCTTCACATAGGTTGCATTTAAGGTCATTAGTGCATGCTGTGCTATGATGGCCATATTCTAGGTACAGGTTGCATTTCACTCTGTTGCATGCATTACTCAAGTGCATCATGGATCCACACTTAAAACACATTTTGGGCTGGCCCTGGGAGAAGTCATGACCCCTATCCTTATCCAGAAATAAGGAATTTGGTAAGTGTTTCATCCCTTGGTTTGAAACATGAAGTTTCAATTTGAACTCCCCCCCCCATCCAAATATGCCTCCTCCTCCTCCAGTATTGACTGTGGCTGGCCTAGCAGATCACAATGCTGCATGAGCCAGTGTGTGATATCATGGACACTGACTCCCTCATTACAAAACAATATACTTACATATTTGATAGAGGGTTTTATTAGTGGGATTGCTCTGAATAGGAGCCACAGAGCAGAGTAACTCTGTTTTTCATTTGAAGCCCAGAATCTGTCTAGGACCATTGGGGTTTTAAAACTTACTGCACAGCAAAGATATTATCCCCAGAAGCATGGATCAATGCATAAATCTCATTTAAAAAGAACCACATTGATTCTTTGATAAAAGTCCACCCCACCTACAGTATATTCAGTCTGGTGTGGAGGGCAGACCACCCATATATTGAAAGTGAACTGCATCAATACATTGTGCAGGAGCAATGTTCTGAAAGGGATGATCCCTCTGTCGAAACCCTGCCCATAACTGAGGTGTTTGTGCTGCTGTAGAGGGACATGCATTGATTTCCATAGCTTCATCTACTCTCACTCCTCAATTTTGTTGTGTCTCATTAGAAGTTCCCTCAGTCATATCTGGGTTTGAAGAGATAGTAGCAGACCAGGGAGTGTGGAGGGGGGGGGCACTGTTAGAACGTGGTCTGTTTGTAACATCCTCAGCATGGCAGATCATTGTCAAAATCAGTAGAAACTATATATGGCTATGTGCTACTTTTGTCTGTGTTGTCCTTGTAAGTTCTTTATCTTTCTCTACTCTGCATACTGTAGGAGAGGTACATGGCACTGGTGCAGACGTGGGGTCAGGTATCCATTCCCCCTGTCTCTGTTTGCTTCAACCCAGCTTCTGTCAGAGTTTTGTCCACAGAACTGAGTTGCTTTGTGAGGTTGAGCTACTTGCTCTCCCTTTTCTCATTTTCATTTCAGTGTGCCATGTATCCTTTCTAGTAGTATCAAAAATTTGCCGTTCTTTAGTAACACTCACAGTTTGCT
The DNA here is from genome assembly GCA_016271365.2 of Neoceratodus forsteri. NCBI lineage: Eukaryota > Metazoa > Chordata > Ceratodontiformes > Ceratodontidae > Neoceratodus > Neoceratodus forsteri. Next base: position 1,398,766,693 of record CM057450.1, read on the forward strand.
TGTTGTTTGATGCTGCCATCTCAGCTATCGAGTCTGTATTGCTTTCCTTGTCGCTGTCTGAAATGGGCAGTGGTTGAGACACTGGTGGCTTCTTTGATGCTACAGCATCACTGGTAGTAGTGCTCACAGGCCCATCAATTGGAGTACTCTTAGGTACTGATATTTCTGCACCTTCTGTTGTGGTTTTAGGTTGCTGGTCTGTTTGTTCATTCTGCACCTTTTCCTGCAGTAAGGTCAGGAAGCGTTGCTTCTGATTTTCACTCAAACTTTGTAATAAATCCTCGTCAGCTTGTCATTCTGAGTTCTCTTGTCTACTGCCAGCCTCCTCCATCTCATACTCATGAATAGCTTCATTCTGACTAAGAAGACAGCCACCCCTTCTCCATCCAAATGCTTGTCTTCCATGACAGACAAGCCAATGGCAGCGCCCCCCCTACCGCACGAGTAGGGGAATTTTCATTAGGACAAAAGAAACTTATACAGAACGTAAAGCATTATGGTTATACATTAACATACATTTAGAAAACTGTCTTTATACATATAAAGTACAAGAGTTAATCTTCTGTACAGATCCAATATATTTTACAGACAATATTTAATCCATTTCAAGGGGGAATGGTATCACCAGTTTTCATAATTTTTCCACATAGTACTAATCATTTCTTTTGAGAGTAGTGTTTCTTCTTTGTTATATAGAGTTTGTAAGTTTGATTGTATCTTAATGAAAACATCCATTTGTGTCCAATAAAGTTGTTGCAAAATCCATTAACAGCATGCTAACCATAAATAATATTTAAACAAACTCATTATGATGTGCAGAGTGCTTGAATGAAATCTTGTCCAATAACCTTTACAGATTCCAAGCACTAATGTCTGATAATTAATGGACTGGTACTAAAGGTTATGTAACATCCTACTCACTAATGTCTAAAAAGATCTGGCACAACAGCACTCAAAGAACAAGTGAGTCTGAGGGCCAGATATTCAAAACTTTGCCCCAGGGCTAAATTAGCATTGCCCACTGGGCAAACTTAGCCCGGAGCACAAAACAATCTATATTCAAAAGGAAATAGCCCGGTGCTAATCCTGCTGAATATAGCAGTTTAAGGAAGCTGGGCAAACCAGTCTGAGAGTGCAGGGAAAAATAGCCCGGGAATAAGACAGCACTGAATATAGCAACAGGGAAGTGTAAACTGCAACTGCAGCTCATTAGACCCTGTAGCAATCCAGTGTTGCAGGTGGCGAACATTGTGTGTGATTGCACAGAGATGTCTCACAGCTACTGCAAACACACCTATCAACCTCCTGCCGCATAAATCAGGGACGAGGCTTAAAACAAACAAGGGCAAAGGTTTAAAATCAGGGACACACCTTAAAAATTGGTGATATCCACTCAGGAAGCTGGCAGAATAAGTGGTGTAGTGTAAAATGCATTTTCTAAGGAAGAACACGTCAGTAACATTAATGTTTGACATTTTTGTATGCTTACAACCCCCACTGTTTGATCATGGAAACACAATGCTTAGGAGGGACAGAGTAAAACTTTGAGGTAAAATCAGGGACGTCCCTGAAAATCAGGGACAGTTGAGAGGTATGACTGCAAACAACAATGTAAGCCACACACTGCAGAACTCTGTTATGCTGAAGTGAGGTCTGCCCGGGGCTAACCTGATTGCACAGTACTAACACTTTAGCCTGGTGCAAACTGGTTAGCCTGGGGCAAACTGGAGCTATATTCAAAGCTCCCATGCAAATGAACCTAACTTAGGTAATCCGTGGGCAAACAGGTATATTTGTATCCCATTAGGTGCTGCTTAGCATAAATTACCATGCAGTTTGCCCGGTGCTACTGTATGGAGCACACAGCTCCACCTTTTGGTCGGAATGGAAGTATAGGCTGGACACTGCAGGGCAAGGCATGCCCACAGCATCCCCTGTTGGTCAGAATGGAAATACAGGCTGGATGCTGCATTATACGGGTGCTGGCAGGCAGGAGTGGTGCACACGCCTCACCCCAGCAGCACTGCAAGCAGTCCAGAACAGTATATAGATATATATCCATCAGCATATAGATAGATATATATATAGATATATATATGTATATGTATGATAATGATGTACATATATATATATATATATATATACACTGCCTGAGTCCAAACGGCACTGAAAGACAGCCCCTCCATCCCAATTTCCAACCCCATAGCAGCGCTACAGACACTGTCAATAAGTCCACAAAACTGCTGCGATCCAACCCAAGACAGCCGGTGCTTCAATCATTGGCAGCCATGATATAAAGCTCACCATATAGCGTGACATAGCTGCAAACTGCCACAGTGATTAACACAACTGCTAGTCTAAAGGAAACAAGGTCCCCCCCACAGCATGATTCCAGACCCCCCGTAGCAGCTCTACATAAATAGTATCCCTGGTAGTCTAGTGCCCCTCCCCCATCGCATTCCGGACCCCATAGCAGTGCTACAGCAACAGTATTCCTGGTAGTCTAGTGGTCCCCCACCCCAGCATGATTCTCGATCCGGTGGCGGTCATATAAATATATTCCCTGGTAGTCTAGCGGTCCCCCCTCAACCCCCCAGCATGATTCCCCCCAGCATGATTTACCAGGGATACTGTTGCTGTAGTGCTGCTATGGGGGTCGGGAATCACAATGGGGGAGCACCTCGGCATTACCGCCAGCTGTCTGTCAGTAGTATTTAGTGCTGCACTACAGGTCACACTAATGCTTGTAGTGCAGCACTGTATGTTTGAATATGCTGCACTGCCAGCATTCCCGGGTGCTACTCTAACCCCACCCCTGCATATTATTATCTTTTAGTGTTGGTGCTACCACACAACACAGGCGCTAATTGGGATTTTGAATATTGCAGCCTGGTGCAAATCCAGTGCTATTCCAGTGCTACAGATTTGCACCAGGCACAGGGTTTTGAATATCTGGCCCTGTGTCTCTAAAATGCCATTTCAAGTATCTCTTAAACAAAACCTTTCTGAGATTTGCATGTGTTTATGATTGTCTGTAACACCTAATCTCCCATAACAAGCTAACCATGTATTTTCCCAAAGGTAAACAGGTATTCTAAGGTCATTCAACATGTTAGTAGTGATTTAAGTGTTATCGAGTGACCCATTTGGGAATACTAAGGGTTCATAAAATTTACCATCAATTATTATTTGATAGAATTCTTTTTTTTGATTTAGTATAATACCCTCCAGGGTAATATTCCATTGTTTTATTTTTTTGAGGCAGAATACAAAGTAATATCGGATATAGTTATTTTTCCAAATTATGTGGAAATGTGTTTTGCCATCCTTCCAAATGATTATAATTTTATTCAATTCACCACATATCCAATCATGCCAATCCTTACTATGTGGTAACAAAAATGGTATTATATTATTAAAAATGAAGTTTATATAGAAGAAAACTATAGGGTTTAACATACCCAGTCCCCTCTTTCTTTGGTAAGTACTTAAAGTTCCTTTTAATGGGGTTAAGTATGTTGCCCCATAGGACCTGAAAAAATAGGCTGTAAAACTCTAGTCTCAAATTCCTCCAGGAGTGGAAAAATAGCAGAGATGTATGTAAAGATAGGGAGTAGTAATGTTTGATCTATAGAGCCCTTTTCTGCTTAGAAATTTGCATATTTCTCCATTTGTTTATTAATCACATTCACTCGTTAATTTTCTGTTCCTAGCTTACATTCCCAGCTTGTGGCATTCCAAAGGTTATTCCAAGTATTTAAACCCCCCTGTTATTATAGGAATACTAGCAATATAACATATTTTCCTCACTTTGACCTAAATGTAAAGATTTTCTTTTTTGTATATTAATCTTAGCATTTCATGCCTCTGAGAATTTGTGTATTAGCTCTTTAACAATAGTTCCTGATTTCACATCCTGTAAAAAAAGACAAATATCATCAGCATATGGCAATATTTTTAAAGGTACTGTCCTTTCTTTAATGGGTATCCCCTTGACATCCATAGATGAATGTATTTTTTTAATCACTCAATCAAAATCTTTATTTACCCAGGTGATCACCATTGAGCAAGCTCATTTACAAGGTGGACCTGCAGTTTGCAAGGATGAGGGAACAGAATAGAGTACAAGTAAAATATACATAAAACAACAGTAGCAAGACGTATACAACAAAAGATATACAGTGTAGAAATAAAGGTAAATAGTATATACAATGATGCCTTTATAATCCTATCCATCAATTACATGTTCATAGCCTGTAAAGGAGTCACTGGGATATGGAAAAGCACATGCGTAGGAGGCAGGGATGCTGGCAGAAAAATTCTGGGATACTAAGCAGGTGGTATCAGGGCATAAGAGTGGGCGATGGGGGGGGTGTTGCAGTGAGTAGGTAGTACTGGTGGGACTGGAATGAACTGAGGTGAACCGGTAGTACCGGTGGGACTAGAATGGACTGAGGGAGGGGGCAGTAATCTTGGTAAGGGAACACTTAGTTTGAACGGGAAGGACTTAGATTGAGCAGAAACATCAGCTGGACAACTGGGAATGGTGGAAACAGTTACAGAGCTCCACAAATGTTTTGGCATACAGGGTCTTGAACACAGCAAGACTAACAGGGGAGCTAAGTCTCAGCGATTTCTGTATCCTATTCCAAAGCATGGGCAGGACAAGGCTTATGGCTGCTCTTCCAAAGTGGGTACCAACCCTAGGTTTTTTCAGAGAACCCAGCGAGTGCCTTCTCAAGGCATAATTCCCAATCAGGCTTAGTGGGAGACAGTCAGCAATGTATTGCGGCAGTTTGTTGGTGATGGCTCGGAGCGTCCAGAGGGCTGCATTTTTATACCGCCTGTGTTGAAGGCAGGGCCAACCCACAGCTGCATGTAGTGAACAGTGGTGGGTGGAAAAGGGGAGGCCTGTTATAAATCTCAGATCTCTATGATACAGTACACCCACTTTAGCAAGGTGTGAGGCTGGGCACTGGCCATATATGAAGTCAGCATAGTCAATTAGTGAGAGGAATTTGGATTGGATGAGCTGTCTTTTGGTGTCTGCAGTCAGGAGGCAATTTATTCTGAAGCAGAGTCCAAGTCTCTGTCTCAGCTTTTTCAGCAGTTCTTCTATATGTTCCACAAAGGAGAGTTTATTGTCTATCCAGACATCCAAATACTAGAATTTTGGTACGGTATTCAAGATGTTCACCTAGTAAGGTAGAGATAGAAGATAATGGACCAGCAGCGGCAGAATATTCCCCCTGGCCAGTTGGTGAGAATAGCATTGCCTTGGTTTCCTTGGCATTAAGTAGTAGTCTTTTACTGAGGAGCTGGTGCTGCAGGATGTTAAAGACGGTTTGCAGGTCACCACAGGCAGCTTCAGGAGATTCATGGCTTATGTAGAGCACCGTGTCATCAGCAAACAGGTGAATGCTTGCTTCCTTAATGCCTACATCCAGGCTGTTGATATAGATAGCAAACAGTAATGGTCCCAATATGGACCCCTGAGGGACACCTCTCTTTATCAGTTTAAGTGAAGAAAGCTCCCCTTCAGCCTTGATTTGTTGTTGCCTACCAGTGAGGTAGTCATGGAACCAACACAAGGAGGTTCAGTCTAGGCCTATTGTTTGTAAAGTTGAGAGGAGCAAACAGTGGTTGATGGTGTCGAAGACCTTACTGAGATCCAGGAAAACTGCACAGATTAATTTTTTTGTTGTCTAAGTCCCATTGCCAGTCATTAGTTACTTTTGCCAGGGCCGTAATGGTACTGTGTTTTGCTCTGAAGCCTGATAGCATAGGGTTTAGTAAGTTCGATCTGTCTATGAAAGATCTCAGCTGGGTATCCACAATTTTTTCTAGGAGCTTGGAGAGTATGGGGAGGAGGGAGATCGGCCTGTAGTTATTTAGTTCACAGGGATCCCCTGATTTAAACAGGGGGATGACATGAGCAACTTTCCATAACTGAGTGAGGGAACCTTGCGATAGGGACAGGTTGAATAAGTAAGAGATAGGTGCGGCAAGGATGTGATAAGCAATTTTCAAGTAATATGGGTCAAGGAAGTCAGCCCCAACACTTTTTTTAGTGTCCAATTTTAGGAGAAGATCTTCAACTTCCTTTACGGAGGTGGGTAAGAATGAGAAGGTTACGATATTGTTACTCGGTTCCAGGAGCTTAATGTTGATCTGTGGGTGTAGTCTGCTTACTGGTGCTTTATCGAACGCTTGGCCTGCAGTGGCAAAATTATTGTTGAAGGCCTGCAGGATCTCGTTTCTGTCACTGATTACAGCATTGTCAGTGGTAATTTTGGAAGGAAGCACATTTCCTGGAGAATGACCAGACAGTTCTTTTAGTGTGGACCAGGACTTGGTAGGGAATTTTGATGCAGAATCCAGCTCTTGGCCTTGGCCTCTCTGACCATCTTAGTGCAGGGGTTTCTAGCTGTCCTGAAGAAACACCAGTCTTCGTCTCTGTGTGATTTGCGAGTCTTTTTCCAGAGTTTATCTCTTAATCAATAGCAAAAATTTATAATATGGGACTCAGTGAACATCCCTACCTTACCCCTTGACACTGCTTAATCACCTTACCCTGAAAACCATTAATTAATTGTCAAAATGTTACTTTTTGGTGACTCATCCTGATCCAAGAAATAAAAACTTCCAGGATTCCAGGATGCCTTGGTATTTTAAAGCTTTGTATAGGAAGTCATGAGAAATTCTATTGAATGCCTTCTCCTGGTTGATCAATATTAAGAAGCCCTGTAATTTATTTTGCATGCCTTTTTCCACTAAATGTCTTGTTTAAATGAGGTTGTCTATTATATTTCTTCCCGGGATGGCAAAAGTTTGTGAAGTAGATATGAGATTTGGAGTAAGTTGGGATATACGTCACGTAAGAATTTTAGTGAGTATCTTTTGAACTGAATTTGATAAAGATATTGGCCTCCAGTTTTTAATTCAGTTATTTCACTTTTTTATATAATAATACCATGTTGGCTTGAAGCCAATCATCTGAAAGATTTTGAGTTTCCAGTATTTCTAAAAATAATTTTTTGAGTATGATTTTTACTATATTAATAATTTTTTTGTAAAATTATGAATTTATTCCATCTGGTCCTGGTACCTTATGTGTTGGAAGTGAATTGATTGCACTTTCTATTTCAGAAATAAGTATTGGTTGTGTTAACTGTTTTTGTTCATTTTTCATTAATTTAGTTATACTAATCTTTTGAAAATGAGCATAAAGACTTTGAGACTGTGGAGTTTGTGACAAAAACTTCTCATATGTATTCTGAGTACAATTGAAAATATCCTTACTCTGTGTTAAATTGACTCCTGTTCTGTTTATATATCTTGCATAATTTTGTTTTTATGTTCATAGTTACATTTAAAAATATCTACTGAGCCTTTTTTTTTTTTTTAAAGAAAAGGTTTATTTATTTTCCAAAATTAGTGAGACATACAAACACATAAACCCGGAATCTCGGGTGCACACTCCAAAAACTGAGTGTGCAAACTATGTACAACCCCTATTTACAAACCCACTGGATACCCACCCAAAAACTTTGCCCACAGTTAAGTAATGACCCAAAACAGCTAGCTAAATAGCAGTTGCTAGTAAATAATACACTACTAACCCTCAGAGTCTCACTACACTAATTACCCACCCTCATTTTCGAAAAAAGAAAAAAGAACACCAAGCATCTCAATTTAAAGTCAAACTTGCTCAATCCCTTCGGTATCCAGAGCACCCCTGTGAGAGAGAGAGTCCCAAACCAAGAGTTAACCATCCCCAACTATCATTCCTCATTAGATCTGCGTTCCATTCCAGTTAAATAAAAACCCCTACTCAATCCCACCTAATAATACCTCCAATCTATAGGGAACCTATTAGTAAAAACAAAGTCCCAATATGCCGTATGACAACCCCTTGGTACCACATCCCACTCCACCAAATGTGGCAAGCAGCATCCCTAGCACATACAGGCCTCTATTCAGACGCTCAAATCAGGCTATAGGTAAGCTGCCTCTAAGCTAGCCCACCTTTTAACATACACCGCCTGTCTACCTTCAGACATAAGATGGTTTTTGATCCTAGCCAGTGACCTCAATAAATCCTTCACCCAATGCTCATATAAATATATCTGGCCATCCTTCCAATGGCTTAAAATAAACGCTTTAACTAATGATCCCATTAAAGCTAAGTGAAACCTTGGGGCGGTACCCTCAATAAGGAGTAGTCCCCTAAAACACAAATCTCAGGTGTAACATAGTCATAATATCCCAGGCTGGGGTCAAGTCCCTGTCTAATCTCGTCCCATAACAGATGACTTTTTTCATAGCTCCATAAGATATGTAACAGGTCCCCCCTTACTTTTTCACATCTGAAACAAAGATCAGTCAGCCTCAGACCCCTCGAAGCAAGTTTAGCAGGTGTATAGAAAGAATTGTGAACTACCAAGGTCTGTGTGATTCTATACTTGGGGATGACCAAATATTTAATAGCTTTCCAAATAGAACTCCAGTTAAGCCTAGGAGTCAATGTTTTATCCCAATAATCAATAAAAATTAAGTCACTATCACTACGGGAGTTCAAGAGTAGCTTATATACTCGTGAGAGCAAGCCAGTTCTACTGACAGCCCCTTGCAGACACTCCCACTAAAGGAAGCTATCTGTGAACTCCCCCTTTCCCCCTCGAACCCCGGAATCATTTGTTTGAGCTGTAACCTTTGAAAAAAGGGCAGAGCCTCACATTGTGGTGGCAACCAAACTCTCCCATTCTGCTGCATATCTCTCAAAGCAAGACCTTCCAAATAACTGACCCACCTCTGGCCAAGCACCTGGCCTCCAATAGTCAAACTGGGGTTCCTTAAAATAGGCTGATCCCGAGATTTGACCTGAGAGTTTCTTTGCCCCAGGGTAAGGAATGCCCACCAGGCTTCCAGAGACTTCCTAATAGGGTTCCCTTCCTCGGCCTTACATTGCACCGCTTTAGGCCCAGCATATAGTAATGATTCAGGCGAATAATTTATATCCTTCAACCACTTCCTTTCAAGTTGTAACCAAACCGGTTGGTATTCTCCCCCTTCCAGGTCCCTTGCCCATTGAGCCATCAGACCCAACTGGCCTGCTACATGATAAGCCTGAAGATCAGGCAATTTGATTCCACACTCTTCGAAGGACCTACACAGGACTCTATATTTAATCCTAGTGGGTTTATTACCCCATAGAAAACCCAACACCAATTTCCTAATAACCTTAAACCATTTTGCCGGGATGACATAAGGAGCCAAGTAGATCGGGTACAACAACCTCGGCAGAATATTCATCTTAATAATACCTAATCTTGCTGCAAAGTTCAGAGGCAGCTTGCTCCACCTTACGACATCCCCTGAGATCTCCGAAATAATTCCCCCCATATTAGAATCCGCACCCACTGTCTGATCCGCAGTGATCCAAATACATAGATATTTTAACTTATCCTTATTCCACTGAACCCCATGGAAGCGAAATCTGCCCTAAATACATGCGAGTCAGGGTAGAATTTGTGTTTTAGCAAGGTTCAGTTTATAGTTAGATACCCTAGTATACTGTTCTATAAGTTCCCTAACATAACTAAAAGAAGAAACTGGATCTTGAAGGTGGAGCAAAATGTCATCTGCAAAAACAGAAAACTTAAGCTCCATGTTGCCAATCCCAATTCCCTGGACCCTGACCTCCCTGCTGATCGACCTTAATAGGGGCTCTAAATAGATGTTGAACAAAATCGGTGATATAGGGCACCCTTGACGAGTACAATTTTTTAACTGAAATTCTCTTGAAAGATAGCCATTACATAGTATTCTAGCCGTGGGCGCTGCATACAAGCTCTTGATGCCCCTAATCAAACCCTCTGGGAACCCCATTTTCTCCATTGTTCTAAACAAAAGGAATGGGAGACTCGGTCGAACAGCTTTTTCAGCATCTAGGAAGAAGATCAGGGAATCCCAGAGCCTGAGGCAAAATTTATAATATGATGTAATTTCCTAAGTGCATCTAATGCCCTCGCCTCGCATAAAACCAACCTGTTCCTGGCTGATTAAATTTGGAGCTACCTTAATTATCCTGTTGGCCAGTATCTTTGTAAGTGTCTCGATATCTTGATTTATCAGCGATATAGGCCTATAGCTTCCCATGGCATCCCTCGGCTTATCAGGTTTGGGTATTAGTGTAACATATGCTTGGTATATGGGAAGATGATTAATACCCTCCCGCATAATAGTATGAAAAAATTCCTTTAAAATTGGGAGAATAGACTGGATATGGGTTTGATAAAATTTCGCCGTTAAACCGTCGGGCCCCGGAGATTTCCCTGAAGGGAGAGACCGGACCACCTCTATAATCTCAGAGGAAGTTATTGGGGCCTCCAGGTTCTTAGCCAGGGTAGGGTCCAAAGTTGGAAGTTGAATACGTTCTAGATACTCTCTTATCTCCCTGTCCCCCCCGAGGGGATTCCCTGATATACTTCCTCAAAGAAAGAAGCAAAAGCCTCAGCTATATCCTGGGGATCCGTTTTTAATCTCCCCTCATGAAAAACCGAGCTGATAGTCCTGGAGGCTTCCCATTCCTTAATCCTCACCGCTAAAAGGCTCCCCGGCACATCCCCCTGAAGGAGATTCTTAGCCTTAATCTTATTTGGCCAAAATTCAGTCTTGCCATACAGAATCTCCGCGAGATCCCTCCTTAAACTTTTAAGCTCCATATCTATTTCCTCTGAGGTCCCTTCTTGTTGTGATAGAGAACTAATAGCAGCCTCTAAAAATTCCTCTTTCGCCTTTCTAATCACTCTCACTTTGTCAGCAAGCGCTTTAGCAGCCATAGAATACAGGAATTTACATGTGGGCCAAGCTAATTTCTTATTTGTCAATGTGGGTATTTGTACCCCAATGATTTCCTGCAGAGCCCCCTCAAGCTCTTCCCTTCTCCCTTCTGATGTTAATAGCCAATCTTGCAGCCTCCACCTGAAAGGCCTTGTAGGCAGCAATTTTGGTTCCCATTGAATCCGAATCAAGGAATGATGGGAGAGAGTTCTACCTTCAGTCAAGAAGGCTCTAATCCCCCCTAGCGCCTCCTTGTTGACCAAAAAAAAATCTATCCTAGTATGAACCCTATGAGGCACTGAATAAAATGTCATCTTAGAACTCCCATCCCCAAACAAATTAGCTGGGTCACTCAAGCCTGCCACTTCTAAAAACCTAGCCAGTGCTGCCTGGGCTCTAGATCCAGGGCCCTTACCAGGAGGTCTCCTGTCTCTTTTGTTGTCAAAACAGAGATTCCAATCACCTGCTAATATCAGTGACAATGAAGGGAACATTGCAATATTTTCTTCTATAAAGGCAAAAAATTCAGGGTCCGGTGGAGTTGGCCCATAAATAGACGCCACCACAACCGCCTGCCCATGTAGGTTGCCCCTCACAAAAACTCCCCTGCCATCCTGCTGGGTTACCACCTGATTGACCTCAAGGGGACACGACCTATTTATTAAAATTGCAACCCCCCCGATGCTGTCTCTCGACCCTCCCCATGAACCTGGCCTACCCAGCGCTTTTTTAAACACTCCACCTCGTCTGACAATAAATGTGTTTCTTGTAGAGCTGCAATGTGAGCTCCTTGCTGCTTGATGTACCTCAGGATTGTCAATCTTTTATTTTGGTCCCTTAGACCTTTGACATTCCAGGAAATAATATTATATATTGCCATGTAACTGAGTGCACTACTAGATAACCAAACCTGAGCATAGATTAGCAGGATCCACTCCCACAGTTTCCGGTTTGGGACTCTCTCTCCTCTCCTCTCCCCACCCCCCACTTTCCCCGGTCCCAAGACCGACCCACCATATCTCATTGAGTCGTGGATGAACCACTTTCCTCGTCCCCCCAGAGCCCCACTTAATTTATAAGAACCCGTAATGTGGCCCCCAAACTCCCTAACAGAACCCAAGAATCTGAGCAGTAGCCATTAATAGAAAGTTGCCCCGAGAAAATCCATTACTCCAAGGAGAGCTAAAACATAAAAAAAAAAAAACTAGCAATAGAGCGCAAGTCCAGTTTCCATACAGGTTGAATAGTCGAACAATCTCAGGCAGTGCTTCCAGCAGCAGTCCATAGCTCTCCCTCGGAGCTCCCTCCCTTAATATTTTCTGAGCCCACTACTTTCCTTGTTACATCCCTTCCCCAATAAGTCTATTTAGTCAAACCTTAAAGTAAACCCGGCCCTTTACAACCCAAGACAGCTCCCTTATAACCCACATGTTACCCCTGAGACAGCCCTGGGTCCTCTTGACCTCTCCCAGCCTCCCCACCCAACCACCTACCCCCCTTCCCCCTCCCACCACAGGGGCCCTCCTAGAGCCAAACCCCAGTCTTTATTTAAATGCGTCCTTTTCTGGCCGAGGCCAACTTAATCCAACCCAGCACTATAAATGGCCAAAGAGCTTCCTCCCACTAAGTCCGAATGAGTCCTGCCCTCACACAGAGGACATCTTCAGGTTGAGCCTTTGAAGAGATCCGGAAGATCGACACAAAGTCCATCCCATGCATCTTTTGCTGTTAAGAATTTCTTTTCCCCCGAAGACAGTTTCACCATTAATGTAGCCGGATAAAGAAGCCGAAATTTTATACCAGCCGGATAGAGCTTCTTCTTAATATCTCCATATTCTTTTTGCTTCTCTCTAACCCCTGGAACCAGATCCTGGAAGAACCAAATTGAGGCTCCATTCCACTGCAATGGCTTCTTTTGCTTAAACATCTGGAGTACATGTGACTTCTCCTTATAATTTAGGAACACTCATAATTATCACTCTCGGTCTGGCCCTGGCAGGGCCTCCCTCAATGCACGATGAGCCCGCCCAAATTGTACCTTCCCCAAATGGCGAAGGGCCAAACATTTTCAAAAGCAGCTCTTGTACAAAGGCAACACAATCTGGACCTTCTGATCTCTCTGGTAGCCCGCTAATATTAAATTGTTTCTGCAATTTCTTGCTTTGATCCTCCAGCCTTTCCTCTAGTTTTTAACCTTTTTCCGAAGCACCACCATCTCCTGGTCTAAAGTGGTGACTTTTTCTTTCTTTTAAAGCAATCCTGGCCTCTGCGTTGTTCATCCTCTGGGCCAGTGAGTGTAATGCCGGTTTCACTTCGGCAAAGTCGACTACCAAACCTTGCAGCAGGGAATTAATCTCTTTGATGTCCTCAGTAGTGACTCCCAAACCTCCTTCTGTAGTGTGCACTTCACCCTGCTCCAGATCGGCGGGGGAGTGGGGCTTCAGCCTCTTAGACGCTGGGGCGCACCCCGTCAGTGGAGCTACAATCTCGGTCTCCATCAATCACTCCAGGTCGGGCTTGGCCTACCCCGACTCACTCTCACAGGTTTACCAATGTATTTCCTCGCCGCACTGCAAACTGGAATTTGCACGGCCCCTCAGACCACTCGGTGCTCCCAGCCGTACACTAAAACAAAGGCGAGCTCAAAACGTCACAAAAATCGGGTACTTTAAGCTAAATATAGATGCTTGGGGCTCAGAGGAGCAAGAGACGCGTCTTACCCTAGCCAGCTCATCACGTGACTCTACTGAGCCTTTTTTTTAAATGTATTCCAAACTACTGTTCCACATATGGGCCCAGATATTAAAACTGCGCCCCAAAAGTGCGCAATAGCAGGAGCAAGTCCATAGTGCCCATGCTCAAGAGGCACGATATTCAAAAACTGAGATGGCCAAGATGCGCCTACAGCCGATGACTGAATATCGCACCACCTGTGCCATAGCACAACTAGGGAGAGGAAGCTGAGCAGATCTGATGCGCCATAGCACAACAAGGGATGTTCAGCTGAGCAGTCCAGAGGTGCCATAGCGCAACCCGGGATGCCCCCCCAGCAGCAATGCAGCAATGCAACTGCACAACCAGGGATGTAGGGGCCCACCACCCATGCCACAGATGGGCAGAGGAACACACAGCAGAACAGACATCGTCCTCCTACACCCCATGCACTACACAACTGGGGAAGGGCTGGAATAACCACTGGCCCATGGAGACAAGCAACCAACCCACAGCCGGGACATGGTGCCCCATCACACCCCCTGGCAAGCTGTGACCAGCACACAAGGAGGGCTGACCACCCCGTGCCACACCATCCCCCTAATGCAGAGCACACCCTGCACTGTGACCCCCAGACACACTGCCCAGGAGCAGCATCCACCTCTGCAGGAAACCCCATGCATGCCACCACCCCCACTGTGACAATGCAACCCTGTGCAGCACAGAACCATGCAAGGCAGCCCCACCATGAGCACCCATCAGCGGGTGGCAGCACACAGCGATGCAACAACGGCATACACAGTGCCACCATGAACAGCCACCCCGAGGTACAGCTGAAAGACTGACCATGCATCAGCACATGAGGTACCCCACACATGACAGGGCATGCCCTGGGCACCACCACCAGTGGTACAGCACCCTGCACACCCTCCCAAGGACTCACCCCAACCCAGCACTGGCCACAACAGCCAGCACAGACACCCACACTGGTGAGTGGAAGCATGCACCACACCGGATGCAACACAGTGCATGGACAAACACCCACCCATACCCAAGGGCACAACAACACAACACAGGGACGCAGTAGCGGGGCAACCAAGCTGCCAGTGTGGGCCCATGGAAACTGTGTACACACAGCCTGCAGTCCTCCATGGCACAGGAGTGCCAGCCACCCTGCGCAGGCACTGTGGACTTGTGACAGGAGGCAACCCAGCACTGTGACAAGGTACAGTGGCTGCCCTGCATGGACAGCCACCACTGACATGCCAGCAGACCGTGCAGGTCACAGATATACAAGGGTGTCAGCTGCACAGGCCATAGACGGGCTGACAGGGGCACCATAGACACAGAGCATTCACCATGGACCACTGCACACAGTCATCCAGTGCACAGGGCACAACACACACCACAGACACTGACTGATAGCTACTCCCACACCATAGTCACCTCCCCACAGACACACACACATACCCATGACTGCACCACCCCTGATGCCATGCACACCACTGCAGCTGAGCACCTATAGCCAGCTGCTAATCAGAGACCACCACAGTATTCATATCAAAAGATTTGTATTCAAACATCAAAAAGAACTATACAAAACTATGTGCAAATGTGGGGGGGAGGGCCACAAACAAGGTGGGGGAGGGCAAGGGGCAGGGGTGAACAAATGGGACAGGAAAGGCGGGGTGTGAGGGTGGGTCCAGGGGGGTAGGGAATATCAGGAACAGAGGGATGATCAATGGGAGCCCTTCCCCTGCTCCAGCTGCTCTGCCTCCTGTGTCTTCTCTGGACCCCAAGCCGGTCAATCCTTTGCAGGATCTCCAACGATGCCTGGGCCACATTGAGGATCTCCTGCAATGACTCCCTTATCTCCTGCAGCTGTCAGACACCTAGGACAAGGGAACACAGTCAATAGGTGTGAATGCACAGCCCCATACAGCCCACCCACTGTGCATGGCATACAGCCATGGGACATGCCTCTGTGATGGTGTGTGACCACCCACAGTGATCAAGTCCACAAGATCTGCCCACCCAGGCACATGCCACCATGCAGACCACTGTACACACCCACCGGCCAAGTCATGCACAGCACCACTGTGGCTGTTTAGTGACATGGCTATGTGGTGCGAAGGCAGTGGCACAGCCATATATCCGGTGGATGCATGGACCACCATCGACGCACTCGCAGATGTGCAGTGCCACTGGACAGTACTGACTGTAACAAGTTGCGTGCATGGCAGTGGTGCCAAGGGATGGTGGCCATGCCCTGTTACCCACCCTGTTACACAGCATGCAATAGTAATCATGGAGGTATGGCACTCACCATCATCAAGCCGGTCCCTCGGGCACTGTGGACCGTCGCCCCTCCTACCAGCCCTGTCGTCCTGCTGGTGCCGCATCTCCCTTGCCAGACACCTCTCTTCTGGCCCTGTGGTGCAAACATGGAGAGAGGAACATCAGTACAATCCTGTAGCAAAGTCCCCCTGCCCCCATGTGTGTGCACTCCCACCCAGCCAGACCCACCCACCCCACACCCTGATAACACCACCACAGCCAACACCGGATGGTTCCTCCCCCATGTTCTGGACACATACAACCATGATACCCATATGGAAGATAAAAGTGTGTGGATGTAACACCTACCTGGCTGTGGCACCGTGCCCCTCCTGGCACGTCCCCACAGGCGGGCAAGCAGGTCCGGTTCCCTCCTCCTCAGGTCGCCATACCGGTGGTGGCACTGCTTCACCATCCGTCCTCTTCCTGTGGCCTCCTCCAGGGCATTGGCCACCTCCTCCCACACCTGGCTCCTGGACTGTCCAGGGGTACCTCCCAAAACAGTGGGCCATAAAGTGGCTTAACAATGGCCACCAAGTTAGCCAGTTCAATTTGGGTCCACTGGGCAGCCCTCCTCTGTGCCATCTCACTTGCTCAGTCAGCGCAAAATGGCACTCTGCAGTGCAGCTCCACCACGTGCAGATGCTGTGCGGTACAGCGCTGCCATTCCCTATCCCGCTGTCACTGAACAGCGCGATAGTGGTGCACCCATGCCTGACGCATGGCGCCTAGAGGGCAAAGGTCGGGCACAGGGTCAAGGGTCTGTGGCGCACGGACAGGCACAGCGCCATTGGAACCCAATGCGTGTAGCACAATTGGGTGCCTGTGTGCTACCTCCAGTAGCGGCCTACCGTGCTGTTACCCCAGTGGGCCTATGATGGCCCAGTGCCACAGCTCCATATAGGTGAACATCGCTGTAGCGCCACTGGCACAATGGTGGCCATGCCCTGCATTGCCTCCTGCACACAGCACTTCAGCAGCATGGCAGACGCCCTGTGTCAGCAACCCAGGCATGTGCAGTGAGGTGTGTACTGCACATGTCACAGAACTGCGCCCTTGGCTCAGCACGTTCAACACAATTGCGCAACAGCGTGATATTCAGTCATCATATGCAGATCAGCTAATCAGCCATTCAATGGCGCAGCACTGCAATTTTGCATCCACTTAAAGTTGCACCTTGCTTCATTTGCATAGGTTGTACTATAAAAGTGCGACATTAGGCTGCACTGGCCATAGTCGGTTACTGCAGTCTATTGGTGAGTTGCATGCTGTTTGGGAGTGTGGACTGTGGATTCTGGGACATGCATGGGACTGCACAGTCACAGGTAACAACTTTCATTCTCACAGGCTAAATAATGACCGAGCGAGTTGTGGGAGAGGAGGAACACAGTGGTGGGAGGAGGAGAAGGAGGCCTAATTTCAACAAGGCTGAGACCGGAGGCCCTGTTTGAGGCCTACCTGGATCAGGATCCGCTTCTCAGCGGACGGCAGGGAACACCACAGGCCCGTGCTGCTGCATGGGAGGAGATGGCACGTGCAGTGAACCTGCATGGCAGCCACCAGCGCTCCGTGCAGGAGTGCAAGAAGAAGATGGACACAGACAGGAGGAGGATAAAGGAGAAGGTGGCTGCCCTCAGGGCAGCATGAGCTGCGACAGGTGGGGGACAGCCAGATGTGCTACACCTGACCCCACAGGAGGAGAGGGTTACTGGAAGCATGCAGCGTTGTGCCATTGAGGGTGTTCTGGGTGGTGGCTTCCAGACAGGTGGTAGCCCGTCACTGCATGGTAGGTCATGGTCTGTCTATTGGGGGGGCAGGGTAGGTCACATGCAGTAACGCAACTTTGTTTTCCCTTACAGATCCTGAGCATCTGCATGGGTCAGCGGTGGTCGGCCTGTCCACTGAGGACAGTCAGATGGAGATGGAGGAGGGCCCATCCACCTCCACAGGTATATGTGGCTCAGTGCAACAGTGGACCTGCCTGGCTGTCCAGACTGATGTTGTTGGAACAGGTGCGGAGGAGGCTCTGCCCACGTTCCAGCTTGCCAGCATCCACGGATGCCAGCATGCTGTGACTCGGGCTGGTGCCGGGTCCATCACCAATGATGATGTCGCTAATGGCATGGGCAGTGACATGTATGTGCCACGGGATGGCCACACAGCAGGTAACATCGTGGCCATGGCTGTGGGTGGTGCCACCATGGAGGCCTGCGTGTCATCACAGTCCCAGCCTGTGCCTGTCAGCACCAGTGGGGCAGCACTGGTGTGTGTACAGGACAGTGAGACTGTTGCAGCCATTGCAGCAACACCAGAGAGCCCTGGTGAGCAGCAGCTGGAGGGGCAGAATCAGCAGTCGGCCAATAGGCTTGGGGGTACAGGGTCAGGGGGTGGCATCAGTGTACCACCTGTGGACATGCCCAGACCTGGTCCTGGTGTGCAGCATCCACCCTTAAGGGGTGCTGGGCATTAGGTCCACACACACCCTGAGGGACAGGATACCGAGGAGGCAGATGACCTCTTGGATGAGCACACCCGCATACTGCAAGCATCAGTCAACCAGTAGATGTGGCTTGCGATGTCGGTGGATACACTGCGTGCAGCTCTGGAGTGGGCAGAGGAGCATCGCAGCAGAGACACCGCTCTGAATCTGGCAGGGATGGACTGGTTGTGGGAATATGTGAACGCTGCCATTGACAGGCAGATACAGGCATTCACTGCTGTCATGGCCACAATGGGCACACAGTGATGTGCCCATGCGTCGCAGACACCATGCAGTGCACTGTCCACCCCCCGTTCCTGGCATCGTGCGACACCCTCCTTGTCGACACCGGGTTCAGCTGTGGGCATCCCGAGCATGCCTGGTGCAGGTATGTTTGGTATGCTGCAGACCCCTGCACGAGCACAGTTGTGTTCATGCAGTGGAACCCCTGGGGGACCATCGGTGCCACCCCATGAGGCCAGTGGTCAGCCTGTCAGTGCTGGCGGGTCTCGGCGGGGCCACCCATGCATCCGTGGCAGCTGGGGCACTGTGGCGCATGACTGACCTGTCTCCCAACATGGCTACTGTCTGGTGCTTCCCTGTGTGCATTGTGTCATTCAGCAGGCATTGCACAGGTGGGTACCTGGCCCTGCACACAGACAAACAGTCCATCTGCACACCCTCCTGGCTGCTGTCCACAGTTGCATGTGCATGATGATGCCTGCATTGTGCTGTACACCAATGTGCAATGGTGCTCAGCATCTGACACACACACAAGGACAGGCAGTGGGCATGGTGGTCTGTGGACATGTGTGTGGCTAGGGGTGGCATTCTGGGTCAGTGTGCCTCCTACCCTTTATGCATGTCTGGTGTGTTTTGTGTGTGTGTGTGTGTGTCTGTTGGCGTGGCATGTTAGATCTCACCCATCCATGGTTGTGTGTGTGGTTCCATGCCCGGCCACTTCCCTTGACGGAATGCACCCCTGGTGTGTGTCCATGTGTGTTTGTGGGTTGTGCCTTAGCCATTATTGGTTGCACATGGCCCCATGACTTACCTGGGTTGGCTGAAGTGCTCCTCCGTGATGGTGTCCCGGTGCAGCTGTGCCAGCCGGAGCAGTCGGGGGTCCCGTCGGCCTTGGGGGAGCTGTCCATCACCATTGTCACTGGTGTCCTCGTCGTCCCCATCGCTGTCCCCCTCTTCGACCTGTACGGCTATCCCACATTCATTGGCCATGTTGTGCAGGATGCAACAGGCCAGGAATAGCCCATAGGCCTTTGAGGGACTGTACTGTAGGGCACCACCAGAGGTGTCCAGGCAATGGAAATGCATGTTCAGCATCCCGAACACCCACTCGATGACATTACGTGTGGTGGCATGTGCCTCATTGTAGCGTTGCTGCGATGGGGTCATGGGCCACCGGTAGGGTGTGAGCGGCCGGGGACAGAGTGGGTATCCACTGTCACCTGTGGGTAGAGGGTGGAGGTTAGTTTGGTGATCAGCATCGCCCTGCCCCGGGCCATGTAAGCCACTACTCATGTCACCTCTGACCGTGCCCCCCCAGGCCCTATGATTGTCCATGTGGTTTGCATAATCACCAACTAGGTGGCCAGTGGGGATATCCCCACTCTTGAATCTGTGGCACAGTGCCAACTGGTGCCAGATAAAGGCATCATGTGCTCTCCCAGGGTGCGTGGCACAGACATTGATTATGTGCCCCCTAGCATCGCACACCACCTGGCGGGTGATGCTGGCATTGCCCTTGCGATTTATATATGCCGCCCCCTCGGGGCCAGGTGGTGTGCGGATGGCCACATGGGTGCAGTCTATTGCCCTTAGCATGCCAGGCATATGTGCTACCCTGTGGAACTCCTGTATGTTTGCTGTGCACTCCGCCACTGTGCTGGGGAAATGGATGTACTCTGCAGCATGTGGCAGCAGTGCGCTGAGGAACTGGGTGAGGTGGCATGACGTGGCTGACTGGGTTATGCCTGTGGTGTCCCCAGTTGGTCTCTGGAAGGTACCCGTGGCAAACAAGCACATGCAAGCTGTCACTTTCGTCTCCACTGACAGGGCATGGCTCCTTCGTGTGGGTGCCTGCATCACATCACTGCACAGCTCACAGAGCCACCTCAGAATTGCCTGATTCAGGCGGTACTGGCCCACAATCTCAGTATCACTGTACAGCTCAAAGCTGCTGAGGGCTCGGTACTGCCTGTTGGGGGCATACTGCTGATGGGCCCTTCCACGGCCATGCCCCCCTGCTGCCCACCTTCTCACCCCCCTCATTACGGCCTCCATCTGGATGGTGGCACTAGCCATGTCCCTGGCTTGTGTTCACCACCCCGGCAGCTGTTTCTGTATTCCCCCCGCTGTCCTGGCTGCTACTTCCCCTGCACCAGGAACACCTGCCTGTGCTGGCCTCACTGCTGTGTGGTGTACTTCCCCCCTCTGCACTGTGGCTCCCCACACCTTCCCCTGTGCCTGTTGCTTCCAGGTGCCCTTTCCTGGCCTGCGCTATGTGTCCCTGCTGCCCAGTGTTTTCTGCTGGATTTTGCCCTTATGTGGCTTCCCTGTAGCATTCTTGCACCTCTCCCTTGCTCCCTTTTTTTTTGGCTCATTTCTGCAATGGTGCAACTTCCACTGGCTCCCCTATTGCGTATGGTGCATGTTGTTAAATATCGCACTGAGCCATTTATGCATGGCTCCTCCCCCTTCAGTTGTGCATGCATTCATTATCATTGCGCTGTTGCTCAGCGTGATTTGGGGGGCGCAACTGCCTCCTGCTGAATATCGCAGAATGGTGCATTTTCGGACTTTCGCAGGCGTAACACCATTGCACATGGCTCAACTCTTTTGAATATCTGGGCCATAGTGTTCTTGCCATATTGTATAGGTATTTTTTTATTTCCATTTTAATTTGTTCAATTTGGTTTGTATATAAATATTTTCACATTGCCTGTCTGGATATTAATTTATATAGTTGTGATCTAAGTTGGAGATATTTTAAATACTCATCTGTTGCCTTTTTTCCCCTATCTTTTTAAAAAAGATTTTTAACTCTTGTTTAGTTTCTGTCCACCATTCTAGAATTGTGTCATACACTGCCACCGATATTCTAGCTTTTAAGAATTCAGTACAGTCATTAAAGATTTTATAATCTTCTAATAAAGAGGTGTTTAACTTCCAATTACCTCTTCCTATTTTTGTAGTACCAGATAGGTCTATTATTATATGCAATTCCATATGATCTGAAGGTGCATTCACCTGAGTAAAGGCTTTTGTAATACTTCCTCTTTGGGGAATAAACACAAAATCAATTCTTATGGAAATCGAACCCCTAAGGTAGGTATGTCTGCCAGATTTATGAAGGCTTCAATAAGTATCTTCCATACCTGCTGTATCTATAATACTATGTAATGCATCCATGTCACAAAAGAGTTTTCTAGTGTTCCCTGTTTTATCATTTTGCTTGAGAGGGCAGTTATAGTCCCCTCCCAGAATCTTCATCCTCATCTCCAGTATTATTTGAGAGTGCAGCGTATCTATTCTGAGTCACTATAGAGTCATTTCTAGATATTTTGGGCTTAGGTGGCTGTTTCCCTGACTTTTGTTTTCCTCCTACCAATGTAAACTCTTCTTGTGTAGCAGAGAGGGGGCATATATTGTCATTCAGTAAGGTTGTATAATCATACTGAGGCTCCACTGGATTTTGTGAATCAGGAGCTTGTTTTGGTATCTCAGTATTGTTCGATGTAGTTTCATCAGTGTTTTCCTGAGGGGGGGTTCATACCAATTGTTCCTTTAGCAGGGTGAGAGTTTTCCTCTGCTTGTCTTCGGTTTTGAGCTTCTAGCACAATATTTTCTTGATCATAAAAATGTTGCTTTTTGGTAAATCATCCTGATCCAAGAAATAAAAACTTCCATGATGCCATGGTATTTTAAAGCTTTGTATAGGAAGTCATGAGAAATTCTATCGAACGCCTTCTCCTGGTTGATCGATATTAAGAAGCCCTGTAATTTATTTTGCATGCCTTTTTCCACTAAATCTCTTATTTGAATGAGGTTATCTATTATATTTCTTCCTGGGATAGCACAAGTTTGTGAAATAGATATGAGATTTGGAGTAAGTTGGGATATACATTATGTAAGAATTTTAGTGAGTATCTTTTGAACTGAATTTAATAAAGTTATTTGCCTTCAGTTTTTTTTAATTCAGTTATTTCACTTTTTCATATAATAATACCATGTTAGCTTGAAGCCAGTCATCTGAAAGATTTTGAGTTTCAGTATTTCTAAAATATTTTTTGAGTATGATTTTAAATATGAATGAATTTTGTAAAATTATAAATTTTTCCATTTGGTCCTGGTTCTTATATGTGGGAAGTGAATTGATTGCACTTTCTATTTCAGAAATAAGCATTGGTAGTGATAATTGTTTTTATTCATTTTTCATTAATGTAGTTCTACTAATCTTTTGAAAATGAGCATAAAGACTTTGAGACTGTGGAGTTTGTGACAAGAACTTCTCATATGTTTTTTGAGTATAATTTAAAATATCCTTTCTCTGTGTTAAATGACTCCTGTTTCTGTTTGTATATCTTGCATAATTTTGTTTTTATGTTCATAGTTACATTTAAAAATATCTACTGAGACTTTTTTAAATGTGTTCCAAATGGCTGTTCCACATACAGTGTTCTTGCCATATTATATAGGTATTTTTTCATTTCTGTTTTAGTTTGTTTGATTTGGTTTGTATATAAATATTTTCACATTGCCTGTCTGGATATTAATTTATATAGTTGTGATCTATGTTGGAGATATTTTAAATACTCATCTGTTGCCCTTTTTTCCCTATCTTTTGAAAAAAGATTGTTAACTCTCGTTTAGTTTCTGTCCACCATTCTAGAATTGTGTCATACACTGTTACTGATATTCTATCTTTTAAGAATTCAATACAGTCTTTAAAAATGTTATCATCTTCTAATAAAGAGGTGTTTAACTTCCAATTACCTCTTCCTATTTTTGTAGTACCAGCTAGGTCTATTATTATATGCAATTCCATATGATCTGAAAGTGCATTCGCCTGAGTAAAGGCTTTTGTAATACTTCCTCTTTGGGGAATAAATACAAAATCAATTCTTATGGAAATCAAACTCCTAAAATAGGTATGTCTGCCAGTTTTATGAAGGCTTACACAAATGTCTTTCATACCTGCTGTATCTATAATACTATGTAATGCATCGATGTCACAAAAGAGTTTTCTAGTGTTCCCTGTTTTATCATTTTGCTTGAGAGGGCAGTTATAGTCCCCTCCCAGAATAGTGAATATTGATGTGTGCAAATAAGGCTGTAATACTTCAAAAAATGTAATCCATTCATTCTTTATTTGTGGCGCTTAGACAACACCTAGTCTGATGGATGTGTTTTGATAGATAATATCCAAAAATAATAATTGCCCAGGTATTATATCCATAACTCTTTGAATATGTATTTGTACTGTAAATAATATCCCTACCCCAGAACATGCATCCTGTCCTAATGACCATATTGATGTACCCCATGGCCATAATTTTTGTGTGGTTATAATTTCACTGATTGTTTTCAGTCTTGTATCCTGCAAGAAAATGAAATCAGCTTTTGATTACTGTAGGGTAGAAAAACATGTTAGTCTACGGTTATAATTTCTAATGCTATTACCATTTAAGGACAATACATGTAATTTATAAGACATTCTGTGATCAAAAGGAACATATTAGCTTCTATTTTCTGTCTGTTTTTTTCTTGTTCTCTTAAAAGATTTTTCTTTTCTTTTGACAGGTTTGTCTTCTATGTCAGAGGCTTCTTTCTGGGAGGATGCAACTGAAGAAAAACCAAAATCTTCATCCTCATCTCCAGTATTATTTGAGAGTGCAGTTTATCTATTCTAAGTCACCATAGAGTCATTTCTAGATATTTTGGGCTTAGGTGGCTGTTTTCCTGACTTTCGTTTTCCTCCTACCAATGTAAACTCTTCTTGTGGAGCAGAGAGGGGGCATATATTGTCATTCAGTAAGGTTGTATAATCATACTGAGGCTCCACTGGATTTTGTGAATCAGGAGCTTGTTTTGGTATCTCAGTATTGTTTGATGTAGTTTCATCAGTGTTTTCCTGGGGAAGGGGTTCATACCAATTGTTCCTTTAGCAGGGAGAGAGTTTTCCTCTGCTTGTCTTCGGTTTTGAGCTTCTAGCACAATATTTTCTTGATCATAAAAATGTTGCTTTTTGGTAAATCATCCTGATCCAAGAAATAAAAACTTCCATGATGCCATGGTATTTTAAAGCTTTGTATAGGAAGTCATGAGAAATTCTATTGAATGCCTTCTCCTGGTTGATCGATATTAAGAAGCCCTGTAATTTATTTTGCATGTCTTTTTCCACTAAATCTCTTATTTGAATGAGGTTATCTATTATATTTCTTCCTGGGATAGCACAAGTTTGTGAAATAGATATGAGATTTGGAGTAAGTTGGGATATACATTATGTAAGAATTTTAGTGAGTATCTTTTGAACTGAATTTAATAAAGTTATTTGCCTCCAGTTTTTTTTAATTCAGTTATTTCACTTTTTCATATAATAATACCATGTTGGCTTGAAGCCAGTCATCTGAAAGATTTTGAGTTTCCAGTATTTCTAAAAATATTTTTTGAGTATGATTTTTAAATATGAATGAATTTTTTGTAAAATTATGAATTTTTTTCCATTTGGTCCTGGTACCTTATGTGTGGGAAGTGAATTGATTGCACTTTCTATTTCAGAAATAAGCATTGGTAGTGATAATTGTTTTTATTCATTTTTCATTAATGTAGTTCTACTAATCTTTTGAAAATGAGCATAAAGACTTTGAGACTGTGAAGTTTGTGACAAGAACTTCTCATATGTTTTTTGAGTATAATTTAAAATATCCTTTCTCTGTGTTAAATGACTCCTGTTTCTGTTTGTATATCTTGCATAATTTTGTTTTTATGTTCATAGTTACATTTAAAAATATCTACTGAGACTTTTTTTAAAAGTGTTCCAAACGGCTGTTCCACATACAGTGTTCTTGCCATATTATATAGGTATTTTTTCATTTCTGTTTTAATTTGTTCAATTTTTTTGTATATAAATATTTTCACATTGCCTATCTGGATATTAATTTATATAATTGTGATCTATGTTGGAGATATTTTAAATACTCATCTGTTGCCTTTTCTTTCCCTATCTTTGGAAAAAAAAATTTTAACTCTCATTTAGTTTCTGTCCACCATTCTAGAATTGTGTCATACACTGCTACAAATATTCTAGCTTTTAAGCATTCAATACAGTCTTTAAAGATTTTATCATCTTCTAATAAAGAGGTGTTTAACTTCCAATTACCTCTCCCTATTTTTGTAGTACCAGCAAGGTCTATTATTGTTATATGCAATTTCATATGATCTGAAAGTACATTCGCCTGAGTAAAGGCTTTTGAAATACTTCCTCTTTGGGGAATAAATACAAAATCAATTCTTGTGGAAATTGAACTCCTAAAATAGGTATGTCCGCCAGTTTTATGAAGGCTTCCATAAGCATCTTTCATACCTGCTGTATGTATAATACTATGCAATGCATCCATGTCACAAAAGAGTTTTCTAGTGTTCTCTGTTTTACCTTTTAGCTCAAGAGGGCAGTTAAAGTTCCCTCCCAGAATAGATCCAGTAACACATGATTTGATACCTTTTGTTGGATCAACATGGATGTTACAGAAACGAACAAAGTGCTCTAGCTTTCGAACCTACCCGGTCCTTCTTCAGAAGCTTTATGGTAGTTAACTTGAAAATCCCATACTATTAACACCAGATTAAGTTGAAAAAACAGAAATCATTCTCATTGGTTTAACATATACATTTAAAACATAACAGATGATTACATCAGAGGAGCTAATTAACACCAGTATGCTTTTAACTGAGGAGCATCAGAAGGGCAAAGGTTATCAATAATTCTCAACAACCAGAGAGTTCTTCTCACATAAATTTTAAAATATCTCAGTATGCTAAGAAAGCATTCTAGTGATAAAAAAAAACCCTGGGATAGCATTCTCTCTAATACATGTAAGAAGAGGTTACAACTTATATTCCAAGTGTCCTGGTGTATTAAAGAACAGATAATGAGAGACAAAATCCTGAAATTAGGTATAACTACAAGTTGAAAAAGAGCTCTAAATTAAACATATATGTATATACATGATGCACGATAGTATCACTTGTTAGATGTAAGTGCCAAATAAAAATACTTGTCAATGACCCCCAAGAAAATGAAACCATGAGCCTGATAAGTGCAGATTTCAAGACAGAGTCAGTGTATAACAAAAATCCACAGAATCAGTTTAAGGAATCTAAATGAAAACTTCCAAGGATGAAATCCTCCAGGCACCCTCCTTTTTTTTTTCTATTCTCTCCCTCTCTCTCTCTCCTTGGGACAGATACTGTAGTAGGAATGAGATATACTATATGTACAAGAGTCATAATACAGCATCATTCACACCAATATTAATCGTTACCCAAAGTAATTACACCTTTTATGAACCCCCAAGTAAATGAAATAAGCATCTTAATATGAGCAGATTTAAAAATGTGACGGTGTGTAATCCAACCACTGACAACTAGTAGAAGGAAGGAAATGTACACTAGGGCCCAGATATTCAAAAGGGTTGCGCCATGCGCAATAGGGTTGCGCATGCGCAAGTCCGAACTTGTGCCATTCTGCGATATTCAGCAGGAGGCAGTTGCGCCACTGAAAACAGGCTGAGCAACAGCGCAATGTAAATGAAGGCATGTGCAACCGAAGGGGATGGACCCATGCATAAAGAGCGCAATGCAATATTCAAAGACCTGCGCAATGCGCAACAGCGGATGAGCTGGAAGGTGCTCCATGCCAGAAATGAGCCAAAATAAAAAGGCTCAAGGAAGAGGCGCAAGAACACTACAGGGAAGCCACATGAGGCAGGGAGAAAGAGAGTGAGACAGTGGCAAACAGTGAAGGCCAGGGAGTGCACAGGAGAGAAGAGGGACAAGGGAGGGTGTGTTTGGCCACAGACTGCAGAGGCCAGTAGGTGTACCTGGTGCAGTGGAGGTAGCAGTCAGGACAGCGGGGGTAACACAGCAAGAACAGCCAGGGGGGAACACAAGCCAGGGACATGGACAGTGCCAGCTTCCTCATGGAAGCTGTAATGAGGGGGGTGAGAAGGCATGCTGCAGGGGGACGTGGCCGTGGAAGGGCCCGTCAGCGGTACGCCCCCAACAGGCAGTACCGTGCCCGCGTCAGCTTTGAGCTGTACGTGGATGTAGAGATCGTGGGCTGGTACCACCTGAACAGGGCAATACTGAGGCAGCTCTGTGAGCTGTGCAGTGATGTGATGCAGGCACCCTCACGACGGAGTCATGCTCTGTCAGTGGAGACAAAGGTAACAGCCTGCATGTGCCTGCTCACCACAGGTACCTTCCAGAGGCCGACAGGGGACACCACAGGCATAACACAGTTGGCCACGTCACGCATCCTCACCCAATTCCTCAGTGCACTGCTGCCACATGCTGCGGAGTACATCCATTTCCCCAGCATCGCGGCAGAGCGTACAGCAAACATGCAGGAGTTCCACAGGGTAGCACGTATGCCTGGCATGCTGGGGCAATAGACTGCACCCATGTGGCTATTCGCACACCACCTGGCCCCGATGGGGCTGCATACAGAAACAGGAAGGGTTTTTTGAGTGTCAACTGCCAGGTGGTGTGTGATGCCAGTGGGCGCATAATCAATGTCTGTGCCACACACCCTGGCGGAGCGCATGATGCCTTCATATGGTATCAGTCC
Organism: Neoceratodus forsteri; assembly: GCA_016271365.2. Classification (NCBI taxonomy): domain Eukaryota; kingdom Metazoa; phylum Chordata; order Ceratodontiformes; family Ceratodontidae; genus Neoceratodus; species Neoceratodus forsteri. The sequence goes on from CM057450.1 coordinate 1,398,794,931, forward strand.
ACACTGTGCCATCGATTGGAGAGTGAGGACATCCCCACAGGCCAACTAGTGGGTGAGTACGCATGTAGGAAGTGCAAACTTGGGGCAAGGGTGGGAATGCCACAGGTGCCATGGTAGTGGCACACAGGGATATGGGCATTATGGACCTGAACATGATACTTATCTCCACTATCACCACACAGGTGACAGCAGATACCCACTCCGTCCCTGGCTGCTCACACTGTACCGGCGCCCCATGACCCCATCACAGCAATGCTATAATGAGGCACATGCCGCCACACGCAACATCATCGAGTGGGTGTTTGGGATGCTTAAGGCACGCGTCCGATGCCTAGACACCTCCGGCAGTGCCCTACAGTACAGCCCCTCAAAGGCCTGTGGGATATTCCTGGCCTGTTGTATCCTGCACAACATGGCCAAAGACCATGGGATAGCCATACAGGTCGAGAAGGGGGACAGCGATGGGGACGCCAGTGACGCTGGTGATGATGGTGATGAGCAGCCTCCCCTTGGATGGCGGGACCCCCGACTGATCCGGCAGGCCCAGCTGCACCGGGACACCATCACGGAGGAGCATTTTGCATGACACAGGTAAGTCAAGGGGCCATGTGCAACCAACACTGTCTAGGCGCAACCCACAGGCACACAGGGTAACACACCAGGGGTGCATGACGGCAAGGGGAGTTGAAGGGTCCAGGCACACAAACACACCATCAGTGAGGGTTGAACAGTCATCTGGACACACACACACACACACCAGGCACAAAGCGTACACAAGTAGGTGCACAGCAGAGCAGGAACAGACATGGCAAACACACAGATCAACAGATCACCCCCACCACCTGTACTGTCCAAGTACGTGTGTCAGATGCTGGGCACCCTTGCACCTTGGTGTACAGTACAATGCAGGCATCATCATGCACACGCACCTGTGGACAGCAATTGGGTGGGTGTGCAGGTGGTCCGTGTGTCAGCGTGTTGGGCAGGGCACCCACCAGTGCACTGCCCACCATGACAGACATTGCACACAGGGCAGCATCAGACAGGACCCGCACTGGGACACAGGTCACTCAGGTGGCCCTGTGCCACGGCCACCTCGGATGCGTAGGCGGCCCCGCCATGACCCAGCAGCACTGGCAGGCTGATCATGGGCCACATGGGGTGGCACCGATGGACCACCAGGGGTCCCACTGCGCGATCGTGACCGTGTCCGCACAGGGGTGTGCAGCATGCCGAACATACCTGCACCAGGTGTGCTCGGGATGCCCACAGCAGAACCCGGCGTCGACAGGCTGAGTGTCTCACGACGCCAGGAATGGGGAGTGGAGCGCAAGCTGTGTGGGGTGTGCGGTACAGAGGCACCTGACTGTGTGCCCAATGCGGCCACGACAGCGACCAATGCCTGGGTCTGCCTGTCAATGGTGGCGGTCACATCCATCCGCATTTGGACCATCTCTGCAAGGATCATTGCATTGTCCCTGCTGTGCAGCTCCACAGCCATGCACAGTGCCTCCACGGACATTGCAACCTGCATCTTCTGCTGTACTGATGCCCACAGCAGGCGGGTGTGCTCGTCAAATGGGACGTCTGCCACATCGGCAATCTGTCCCCCAGGGTATGGAAGGTCCTGATGCTCTACACCCCTTGAGGGTGGGCGCTGTTCACCAGGACCAGGTATGGGCATGTCAACAGGCGGTGTGCATGTGCCACCGCTGGACCCTGTAACCCCAGACCTGGTGGATGACTGCTGCTGCTGCCCCTCCAACTGCTGTGCCCCAGGGACCACTCGTTCCACTGCTGTGGCCACAACAGTGCCAGAGACCTGCACAGCCACCGGTGCTGCCCCACCGGTGCTGACAGGCACAGCCTGGGACTGTGCTGCCGTGCTGGCACACATGTTGGAACCAGCTAGGTCCAGGGGCACATGCTGGCCTGCTGTGTGTCCGTTATGGGACACACACGTGTCACTGCCCATTGCAGTCCTTGCATCATCAATGGTGCAAGTACGTGCAACAGCCACAGTCACAGCATGCTGGCATGCTTGCATGCCAGACTGCTGAGACACAGGCTGTGCACCCCCCACACCTGACTCACCGACAACAGAGGTGGCAGCCAGGCGTGCATGCTGGTGCAGTGCAAGCCGGCTGGCAACAGAGGTGGATGGACCCTCCTCCAACTCTGGCAGGTCTTCATCACTGCATGGTCCCACCACCACCGTCCCCTGTAGACGAACAGGATCTGTAACAGAAAGTGAGGACATGTTAGTGCATGTGATCAACCTCCCCCCCCAACACCAACACCACCATGTCATACCGTGCAGTGATGGGCTTCCACCTGTCTGGAATCCACCTCCTGGTACACCCTCTGTAGCACTCCACTGCATTGATGCAGCCAGTCGGTCCTCAGCCGGGGTCAGCTCCCCTACCGCTGGCTGGCCCCCGCCTGTGCCAGCACGTGCCGCCCTGAGGGCTGCCACCTTCTCTTTCACCCTTCTGCGGTCCGTCTCTACCTTCTTTTTGCATTCCTGCATGGAGCGCTGGTGGCTTCCGTGCAGGTTCACCACCCGAGCTACCCCCTCCCATGCAGCCACAAGGGCCTGAGGGGTGCCACACCGTCCACTCAGTAGTGGCTCCTCTTCCAGGTAGGCCTGGAAGAGTGCCTCTGTCTCCATCTTGGTGAAGTTGGGCCTCCTCTTTCGCCCACCATCCTCACCCTCACCTTGACTCTGCTCGGTCTTGTCAGTCTGTATGGGTGGAAGTGGACACCTGTCACTGTGCAGTCTACAGTGTTATCCCATGACCATTGCCCAGAACATCACACAGCTTGCAACTCATCTCTCACCTGCAGTACCAGACTCTGGCCAGCGCAGTCCACTGTCGCATATTTATAGCGCAATGCATGCAAATTAGGAGTGGAGCAACTGTAATGACATGCAAATCACGCCACTGCGCCATTGAATGGCTGATCAGATGATTTGCATGTGTCAGCTGAATATCGCGCTGTTGCGCTTTGCCCAATACGGTTGAGCTGGCTGAGCCAATGGCGCATTACCGTGACTGTGTAGTACACCGCATTGCGCATGCCCAGGTAGCTTACGCAGGCGTCTGCTGCACTGATGACGTGTTGTGCGCGATCAGCAATTCAGGACACGGCCACCATTGTGCCAGTGGCGCTACAGCACTGGGCACCAAATGGCGCTGTGGCACAACTGCGCAATAGTCCACTGTGGCACTGGCACGCAGGTGACCATTCGCGCAGGACGTGTAGACGCCCCATGGCGCCAGCGTGGCCTTGTGCCACTGACCCTGACCTTGTGCCCAACTCTTGCTCCCCTGGTGCTGTACATCTGGCATGTGTTAGCTCTATCGCACTGTTCGTGACAGCCGATGGGAATGGCATGATGTACCATGGGACTCTCAACGTGGGGTTGCCGTGCTGCAGAGCGCATAATTGTCTACTATAGCATTAGAGATGGCACACGGAGAGCCCCTCAGTGGGATGCCCTTGAGCTGGCCATTGTGGCCACTGTGGAACACACTATGGCCAACTGTTTGGTGAGGTGCCACTGGACAGGGCCAGGACCCAGGTCTGGGAAGAGGTGGCCACTGACCTGGAGGCGGCCACTGGCCGCAGGAGAACGGCCGAACAGTGCAGGCACCGGTATGGGGACCTGAGACAGAGGGAGCCGGAGCTACTGGCACGTCTGCAGTCACGTGCCAGGAGGGGCGTGATGCCTCGTCCAGGTGGGTGTTACGTCTACACACTTGTATGGTCCATATGGGTGACACTGTCTCATGTGTCCAGCACATAGGGGAGGGATGGTCTAGGGTTGGCTGTGGTGGTGTTTACAGGGTATGGGATGGGTGGGTCTGGCTGGGTGGGTGGGCACACACATTGGGGCAGAGGGAATATGCTTTGGGTTTGTACTGATGTGTTTCTCCCCTTTTGTCTCCCACAGGCGTGGGCAAGCGGAGGAGGAATTTGGAGCAGCAGCAGAGGGTGGGGGACGCTGCAGGGGGGCATGTTGGGGACCAACTCCAATGCCAGCAACATCCCGATGAGAGTGAGTGCCATGACACCATGATTGCTATAGCAAGCTGTGTGACAGGGTGGGAGGCAGGGCATGGCCACCATCCATGGACACCACTGCCATGCACGTGACATGTGACAGTCAGTACTATCCAGTGGCACTGCATGTCTGGGAGTGCATCAATGGTGGTCCATGCATGCACTGGGCACATGGCTGTGGCACTGCCTGCTCACCGCATAGCCATGTTACTATGCGGCTTTGGTTGTGCTGTGCGCGGACATGGGCGGTGGTGATGCAGTGGTACACATAGTTTGTTGCTGCCTGGTTGGGCATGTCTTGTGGACACGGTCACTGTGGTGGGTGCACACCATCACAGAGCGTGGCACATGGCTGTCTGCCATGCATAATGGGTGGGCTGCAGGGGATGGACAGTCACACCCATTGACTCCTGATCCCTCATCCTAGGTGTGTGGATACTCCTGTGAATGCAGCAGTCCATCCAGGACCTTGTGCGGGTGGCGCAAGAGTCCCTTGCCATCCTGCAGGATCTGCAGCAGCATGGCGTGAGGAGGAGGAGGCAACCCAGGCAACAGCCCCAGGCAGCAGAGGACCAGGCTGGCCTCCAGTGAAGAGAGACAACCTCCCCCCATTGACCAACCCTCACACCCCACCTTCCCTCTCCCATATGTTCACCCCTGCCCCTTACCCACCCCACCTTGTTCCTGTCCCTCCACCCCATGTTTGTACATAATTGTAAATAGTTGGTGTTGTTATATTTTTGAATACAGTTATTTTGATGAATAATGTGGTGGTCTCTGATTTGCAGCTGGCTATAGGTGCTCAGTTGCAGTGGTGTGCATGCATCTGGGGTGGTTCAGTCATGGGTATGTGTGTGTGTGTGCGTGGGAAGTGTCTCTGGTGTGGGGAGTGGCTATCAGCTGGTATTGTGGTGTGTGTTGTTCTCTGTGCATTGCATTACTGTGTGCAGTGGTCCATGGTGCCTGCTCTGTGTCCATTGTGCCCCTGTCAACCCATCCTTGGCATGTGCAGCTGACACCCATGCATGTCTGTGGCCTGCGAGGTCTGCTGCCTTGTCAGTGGTGGCTGTCCCTGCAGGTCATCCACTGTGACTGTCACAATGCTGGGTTGCCTCCTGTCAATGGTGTGGTGCATGTTTGCCTCGGGTGACACTATGGCCTCAGCAGTTGCTGTCCCACCTCCATGCTGTGGCTTGTGTGTATTGCAGGGGCTGTGCTCCACTGTCTGTGACTTGTGATCCAGGCATATGCTGGTGGCATACAGGGCCACAGTTCATGCACAGGGTGGGTGTCACCCCTGTGCCATGAGGGACTGCAGGCTGTGTGTGCACAGTTTTCATGGGCCCACACTGGGGGCTTGGTTGCCACACTACTGCATCCCTGTGTTAGTGTCCCCGTGGGTATGGGTGTGTGTTTGCCCTGCACTGTGTTGCATCCAGTGTGCTGCATGCCTACACACCACTGTGGGTGTCTGTGCTGGCTGCTGTGGCTCATGGTGGTCTGGCTTGTATGGTTCTGTGGTACAGAGGTTGCAGTGTGGGCAGTGGGGGTGGTGGTGGTGGTATGCATGGGACTCCTGCAGTGGTGGTCACTGCTCATGGGGTGTCTTGGGTCACGGTGCAGGTGTGCTGTGCCGGGGCTGCTGTGCCATGGGGTGGTCCGTCCTCCTTGTGTGGCAGTCTTAGCTTGCCGGTGGGTGTGCTGGGGCACTGTGGCCCAGCTGTGCTTTGTTTGCTTGTCCCCATGGTCCGGTGGCTGTTCCATCCCTCCCCCAGTTATGCTGTGCTTGGGGTATGGGGGTACATTGTTGGTTCTGCAGTGTGTCCCTGTGCCCATCTGTGGCATGGGTGGTGGGCCCCTGCCTACCTCCCTGGTTGTGCAGTTCCATTGCTCTGCTGATGGGAGGCTCCCTGCTTGCGCTATGGCACCTCTGGGCTGCTCAGCTGGGCAGCCCTTGTTGCGCCATAGCGCATCGTCTATGCTCAGCTTCCCCTTCCTGGTTGCACTATAGCACAGGTTGTGTGATATTCAGACGCTGGCTTGTTGTGCAATTTGGCTTGCTCCATGTTTGAATATCGCGTCTATTGCGCATGTGTGCGATTGACTTGTGCTTGCTCCTGCTGTTGCGCACTTTTTGGGCGCAGTTTGAATATCCGGCCCTATATGTGAAAACTAAGTGTCCTAGCCACATAACAATTGTCCCATGCCACACTCCCCCCACACAGACGTGTGTACATACACCACACTACACACACCTCTGCACACCCCACACAACCACAATGCACAACAACTATAACAAACATAACCCACACATGCCACACCACACCGTGCACACACAAACAAAACACACACACACACAACATAGCCACAACACACAAAAACACAACACATGCAAAACACACACAAACACACATACATACATACATCAATACACACACACACTCACACACGTTCTCCACAGTGTTAAGGTGAGAAATCAACATGTAGATAACCATAAACTTACAAAATCAAAGGCCCGCTGAAGAACTAAAGTGTTTATGTCCATCTTTTAAAGTAAAGGTCTGTGTAAGTTTAAGTGGAATAATGTGTCATATAACCAACATCAATGTTCAATCCATCTGCCACCACATTGAGAAGTAAAATAAGTCTAATTTCAGAAGCCCGTCTCTGTTGTGTACTGTTGAAATGTCCTTTTAAGACCATCACAGACATATCTGAGATTAAGTGACCATCCTGGGAGAAGTACTAGGCTACTGGTTTCTTAGTCTTCTTGTGATTAATAGAATGTCTGTGTAAATCCATTCTAGTGCAGAGTTGTTGGCTTGTCTCCCCCACATAACCTATGCGAGGACATTTTTTGCATTGGATAAAATAGACCACATTACTTGATGTACATGTATAATTCCCCTGTATTCTGAATAGTCTGTTTTGTGATGTAACCACACAGTCTGAAGTAGAAATGAGGTTACATGTCTTACATGTGCGTTGATGACAGGGTCGTGTACCATATGATGTCATGGTATTCTGTTCCGGTTCAAGTTGACTCCTAATAATCAGGTTGGCTAAATTAGGTGGTTGTTTAAAAGATAGTAGTGGTAGTTCTTGAAAAATACAATTGAGGGTTTCATCCTCACTAATTATTGGATGGAGATCCTTAACAATCTTACATAGAAGTTCAAGGTCAGGATGGTATGTGACTACTAAGGGTATTCTGTTGGTAGTCATCCATTCTTTATATTGCAGTAGTTGTTCTCTTGGGACCTGTGTTGCACGTTCCACTGCTCTGTCAATTTCCCAGATGTGTGTCCCTGCTCAATAAAGATGATTTTCAACATCGCCAGATGTGTGTCTCTGTCTTCCTCATTTGAACAGAAGCAGTGATACCACAGTGCTTGACTATATATGATAGATTTCTTTGTGTGGCTCGGGTGATTACTTTTTTTGTGTAAGTATCTCTGTCTGTCTGTTGGTTTCCTGTAAAGACAGGTATGTAGGGTTCCATACTTAATAGTGATAGTGGTATCCAGAAAATGTACACTGGTGGCAGAATATTCTAGGGAAAGCTTTACAGTTGGGAGGAGGTTATTAAATTCCTGATGAAAATATTTGAGTGTGTCAGTACCCTCTGTCCAAATTATAAACAAATCATCAATGTAACGGAAATAAGCAAGTGGTTTATGTGTACAGTGCCTTGGAAAATCCTCCTCCAAATTTGACATAAAAAGATTAGCATACTGTGGAGCCATCCTGGTTCCCATTGCTGTTCCTGTAGAAGCTATTTTCAAACCGCTGGTTATACAAAGAGATAGTGCCATCAAGGACACTACTCACTTCCTGCATAAACTTTCTGGTTTTAAGGACTTACCACCTGATACCCTTTTAGCCACAATGGATGTAACCTCCCTCTACACTAATATTCCACACACAGATGGCATTTCAGCCTGCCTCAAATACCTGAATGACAAAGAATTGGACCCCAACATTGACCCTGTGGGTAAACTCACTGAATTCATTCTGACACATAACAACTTCAGCTTCAATGGTCAACATTATGTTCAAACTATGAGAACAGCAATGGGAACCAGGATGGCTCCACAGTATGCTAATCTTTTCATGGCAAATTTGGAGAAAGATTTTCTAAGGCACTGTACACATAAACCACTTGCTTATTTCCGTTACATTGATAACCTGTTTATAATTTGGACAGAGGGCACTGACACACTGAAAGATTTTCATCGGGAACTTAATAACCTCCTCCCAATTATAAAGCTTTCCCTGGAATATTCTGCCACCAGTGTACATTTTCTGGATATCACTGTCCCTATTAAGGATGGAACCCTGCATACCTGTCGGAAACCAACAGACAGACAGAGTTACTTACACAGGAAAAGTAATCACCTGAGCCAAAGAAAGAAATCTGTCATATATAGTCAAGCACTTCGGTATCACTGCCTCTGTTCAAGTGAGGAAGACAGAGACACACATCTGGCGATGTTGAAAAACACCTTTATTGAGCAGGGACACTCGTCCAGGGAAATTGACAGAGCAGTGGAACGTGCAACACAGGTCCCAAGAGAACAACTACCTCGATATAAGGAATGGATGACTACCAACAAAATACCCTTACTAGTCACATACCATCCTGACCTTGAACTTCTTTGTAAGATTGTTAAGGATCTCCATCCAATAATTAGTGAGGATGAAACCCTTAATTGTATTTTTCAAGAACTACCACTACTGTCTTTTAAACAACCACCTAATTTAGCCAACCTGATTATTAGGAGTCCACTTAAACCGGAACAGAATGCCATGACATCATATGGTACATGACCCTGCCATCAACACACATGTAAGACATGTAATCTCATTTCCACTTCAGACTGTGTGGTTACATCACAAAACAGACTATTCAGGATACAGTGGAATTATACATGTACATCTAGTAATGTGGTCTATTTTATCCAATGCAAGAAATGTCCTCTCACAGGTTATGTGGGGGAGACAAGCCAACAACTCTGCACTGGAATGAATTCACACAGACATTCCATTAATCACAAGAAGACTGAGAAACCAGTAGCCCAACACTTCTCCCAGGATGGCCACTCAATCTCAGATATGTCTGTGATAGTCTTAAAAGGACATTTTAACAGTACACAACAGAGACAGGCTTCTGAAATTAGATTTATTTTCCTTCTCAATATGGTGGCAGATGGACTGAACATTGATGTTGGTTATATGACACATTATTCCACTTAAACTTACACAGTCCTTTACTTTAAAAGATGGACATAAATACTTTAGTTCTTCAGCGGGCCTTTGATTTTGTAAGTTTATGGTTATCTACATGTTGACTTCTCACCTTAACGCTGTGGTTAGAGTGTGTGAGTGTATGTGTGTGTGTGTGTGTGTGCATTGATGTGTATGTATGTATGTGTTTGTGTGTGTTTTGCATGTGTTGAGTTTTTGTGTGTTGTGGGTATGGTGTGTGTGTGTGTGTTTTGTTTGTGTGTGCGCGGTGTGGTGTGGTATGTGTGGGTTGTGTTTGTTATATTTGTTGTGTGTTGTGGTTGTGTGGAGTGTGCAGGGTGTGTGTGTGTGTCTGTGTGTGTGGTGTGGTGTATGTACACACGTCTGTGTGGGGGGAGCGTGACATGGGAGAATTGTTAAGTGGCTAGGACACTTAGTTGTCACATATAGTGTACATTTACTTCTTTCTACTAGTTGTCAGTGGTAGGATTACATACTGTCACATTTTTTAATCTGCTCATATTAACCTTTGTGAACTGAATATGTGTGAACGTATATAGATTCTGGACATATATATACGTACACAGTCTTCTATAAGATGCATATTTAATTTACTTGGGGGTTCATAAAAGGTGTAATTACTTTGGGTAATGATTAATATTGGTGTGAATGATGCTGTATTATGATTCTTGTACATACAGTATATTTCACTCCTACTAGTTACAGTACCTTTCCCAAGGAGAGAGAGAGGGAGAGAAAAGGAAAAAAAAAAGAGGAGGCCTGGAGTATTTCACTCTTGGAAGTTTTCATTTAGATTCCTTAGACTGATTCTGTGGATTTTTGTTATACACTGACTCTGTGTTGAAATCTGCACTTATCAGGCTCATGGTCTAATTTTCTTGGGGGTCCTTGACACGTATTTTTATTTGGCACTTACACTTACAAGTGATACTATCATGCATCATGTATATATGTATATGTTTAATTTGGAGCTCTTTTTCAACTTGCAGTTATACAAAATTTCAGGATTTTGTCTCTCATTATCTGTTCTTTAATACACCAGGACTCTTGGAATATAAGTTGTAACCTCATCTTACATGTATTAGAGAGAATGCTAGCCCAGGGTTCTTTTATCACTAGAATGCTTTGTTAGCATATTGAGACATTTTAAAATTTATGTGAGAAGAACTCACTGGTTGTTGAGAATTCTTGATAACCTTTGTCCTTCTGAGGCTCCTCAGTTAAAAGCATACTGGTGTTAATTAGCTTCTCTGATGTAATCTTCTGTTATGTTTTAAATGTACTGTGTATGTTAAACCAATGAGAATTATTTCTGTTTTTTCAACATAATCTGGTGTTAATAGTATGGGTTTTTCAAAATAACTGCCATAAAGCTTCTGAAGAAGGACTGGGTAGGTTCGAAAGCTAGAGCACTTTGTTCTTTTCTGTAACATCCATGTTGGTCCAATAAAAGGTGTCAAATCATTTGTTTCTGGATCTGTTCTTAAAAGGACCAATATGGCACCTACCACATTTTTTTGCCTCCCAGAATAGTGAATACTGATGTGTGCAAATAAGGCTGTAATACTTTAAAAAATTTAACCCTTTCATTCTTTATTTGTGGTGTATAGACATCACCTAGTCTGATAGGTGTGCTTTGATAGATAATATCCAAAAATAATAATTGCCCAGGTATTATATCCATAACTCTTTGAATATGTATTTGTACTGTAAATAATATCCCTACCCCAGAACATACATCCTCTTCTAATGACCATATTGATGTACCCCATGGCCCAAATTTTTGTGTGGTTATAATTTCACTGATTGTTTTCAGTCTTGTATCCTGCAAGAAAATGAAATCAGCTTTTGATTACTGTAGGGAAGAAAAACATGTTAGTCTACAGTTATAATTTCTAATGCTATTAACATTTAAGGACAATACATGTAACGTATAAGGCATTCTGTGATCAAAAGGAACATATTAGTTTCTATTTTCTGTCTGTTTTTTTTCTTGTTCTCTTAAAAGATTTTTCTTTTCTTTTGACAGGTTTGCCTTCTATGTCAGAGGCTTCTTTCTGGGAGGATGCAACTGAAGAAAAGTTAGAATCTTCACCCTCATCTCCGGTATTATTTGAGAGTGCAGCGTAGCTATTCCTTGTCACCATAGAGTCATTTCTAGATATTTTAGGTTTAGGTGGCTGTTTCCCTGATTTTTGTTTTCCTCCTATCAATGTAATCTCTTCGTGTGGAGCGGGGAGGGGGCATGTATTGTCATTCTGGTAAGGTCATATAATCAGACTGAGGCTCCACTGGATTTTGTGAATCAGGAGCTTGTTTCAGTATCTCAGTATTGTTCAATGTAGTTTCATCAGTGTTTTCTTGGGGGAGGGGTTCATACCTAGTGTTCCCTGTAGCAGAGCAAGAGTTTTCCTCTTCTTGTCTTCGGTTTTGAGCTTCTAGCACAATATCTTCTTGATCATAAAAAGATCCTCTATTGTGGGAAGCCCAATGACAACTTTTATACAAATAACCATTCCCATCGCATAAATTGCATCTGATGGGATTTGGACAGAAATGGTTGGTGTGTCCCGCACATAAACATAAATTACATACTGAAGTGTCACAGGCATTATCTATATGGGACAGAGAGCCACATTTATGACATGTCTTTGGTTGTCCTGCATAGAAGCAGAACCCTCTATCTCTCCCTATGTAGAAGCTGCTTGGGAGGTGTTGGATGCCATTTGCAGTGCTCTTCAATTTTGTTTTAATGTGCCATCCCCCATCCACATATTTTCTGTATCCATAATCAGTTATGGCCTTTCAATAGCTTCCACTTTCTGCTTGACCCAATGTAAAATATCTGATAGGTTTACCCCTTCATTTTTAAACAGAATTGTTACTGTTTTCCACGTAGGTTTTGTTAATGGAATAACTATACATGGCATCCAAGTTGGGGTGTGCTTTAAGCTTTCAGCCACACTTTATCCAGGAGTAAAGGTGTTCAAAAGCTTATGTCGAATTGTGTGTCTCCGGATGTGTGAATTAATGCAAAAACTTCTGTGACTGTGAAATTCATTGTTTCCTTTAACAACTTTCTGGCCACATAGGCCCTGCCAGGCTGTTCCTCTAAACCTCCCCTATATTTTAGGTGAACCATATTCTTTCTCTTCACAGGTTCACTTAAATCAGTAAACAAGTCTGATAGTTTAAAAGTAAGTGGAGGAGGAGCCTTGTTTTTATTATCTCCTAAAGTCAGGCCCGAGAATTCAGACTGTTTTTCTTGTTTTTCTGCATCATTTTTATTTTCTGAAGGCTCAGGGGGTAAGACATTCGGGTTTTCTTTTGGTATCTGTGTGTCCATGATGTCTGCCCATGCTGTAACAGGGATTTTTTCATCATCATTTAAAGAGCTTTCTTGTTCTTTAGCTTGTTTTTCAATTGGGACAGTACTTGGTATCATAGGTTTAGGATCTACATTTAACATTTTTATTTTATCTGTCCCCGCTTGGATCTGTACTTGTTCTTTAAATGCTTGTATAGGAGTATTAAATTGCACAGCATTAGGTGCAGTTTCCTTTGATCTGCCATTTTATGTTTCTATAGCAACTGAATGGTTTACACAATCTTTATCTTCGTAACATACTGGTTGTAGCAAAGTTGTCATCATACCTGAGTGTTTTTCCACTGTATGCATTAAAGCCTGGATTTCTTTTGCTGTGGGAATTGAATCCAAAACCCATCTATCACCACTTTTTGTTTTTTTCCATCCTGCAGAGAGGGGAGCTTGCTCCAGAGACCATATACGCTGTGCAGAAAAAGCCATGTCAGCACCACCTGAAGATGTATTTGGCACATTACTCTTATTCTGGGCTTCCATTCATGACTGTCGAACATCACCCTTACCAGTTTCCAGGTATTGTAACACTTTTTCTTCTTCTGCCAATAATTTTAACAGCTTATTTCTCCATTGTTTTGCCTCCAGAATTTTATCCACAGATTGTACCTATTGCTGTCTATTTGTAGCTCTTAAAGCTTCCTTTTAGTTTGCAATTTAGACAATTCTGAAGCTGTTTTATGTTAACCCTTTGAGAACTGAATATGTTGAACATATATAGATTCTGGACGTATCTTAGGTATATTTGATCCACCAGTTTGTATACCTTCTATTTTCCCATCAATTTCTTCTGTATTCAGAGCATCCATGATGTCTGACATAGTATCTTGTTCAAAGTCCTTACTGTCATCATTTATTTCCATTTCCTCAGGTTCCATGAAGTCCACAGCTCCAACATCTTCTCCAGCTTCCACCCCTCCTGCTATCTGGGTGGCCATCTTGGCAGAGTGCCAGGGTATAAAGGTTCTCCTACGGGTGAGTAGGAGACTTCCCCCAGTGTTCTGGCCAAATTGTCCCCCATTCACTAAAGTACCATCAACAGCTTAATCTTGTTCTGTATGTCAGTTTGCATCTGCATCTTCCCCCTCTTCCCAGGGACGAGACTAAAAATAGGCAGAATTTCCTAGTCTCCCTTTCCCGGTCAACAAAAACTAAATAAAATAAATAAATCTCCAGGGCCAGGGCCCAATTCTGAGTTACCATACTGGGCACAATGAGGACATAAATGCCTCTGTGTGATCATGCTATGCTTGTTAAAGTATTGAGGCATGCTGTGGCTCTAGTCTAATGCCACAGGGCCATTCACAAAGTATTGTGGGCCTTGCAACATAGGTAGAAAACTTTGTCAGATTTGTTGAGTTATAACCAGTATGCTCAGTAAAACTGTGTGAGCTGGATGGGGGCTGTGATGGTGGGGCTGCTGGATGCAAGAGATACCATGCAAGGTGATCTGCATCAATAGTTGTTGGGTGGGGAGTGCTACAATGTAATATTTGGGGGGTCAGTATTGCTACATGGTGGTGGTGTGTGCCACATTTGTATTGGGTAGGACCAGACTGGATCAATAGTTGTTGGGTGGGAGCATAAGAAATGTTATTGGGTACACTGAGCTAAGGACAGCTTGTTTCCTGGTGCTTTATGGGTGAAAGGCACACAGGAAACAAGAAAATATGACAAACTAATCAAAAGTCATTTGTATGCTATGGATAAACAGTTGAATACACCAGTGCAAATACCTAAGTAATACAGAAATAAAACAATATATATATAATATATCTATATACGTGTATTATAGTGGCACGGTAGTGCCACTATAGTTAGGGTTGAGGAGCCATTTACATGTTAAATCCAAAATTTTGCACCTTAATAACTTTGCAACTGTTTGACAGATTTGCCTGATATTTGGCATACACAATCAAGACCCACACACCTTGGGATCTGCCAAGTTTCGTATCAGTCGCTTATACAGCTGCAGAGTTATTAAGCATGATCTGCACGCATTTACGCTTTTCTGGAATTTTACTGTCATCTCTACAGGTCGCACAGTTTGCACAACTAGTCCAAAATCTTCAGGGAACATGTGGCCAGAGTCCCCAATGTGCCTTTTGAAGATTTCGTGAAAAAATATTAAATGGTTCAAAAGTTATTCAAAAAACAAGTTCCCATTATAAGTCAATGGGAAAAGTTAACAAAAAGTTTGAGTGTCGCAAATGCAGTTTTTACTTTTGCAGATGGCCCTTTTACTGTCACAAATTCACCATTTTGCTTTCAGTTAGCGATCAGAAAAATGCTTGGCATTTAAAATTGGGACCCTCTAGCAACCTAATTCTTTTTGTATTCACCTAGTGAGACCCTGAGGATGCTAGCCGTGTCTTTAATTTGGGGTAAAACACCCCAGAAATATATATTAAAATTTCTGGAAAAGTACTTTCTTAAAGTACTGTCAAGACTTATATTGACTGTCAACACGAATTTGCAAAAGCTTTGCAAACTTCGTCAGTACTTTTCTAGGCTGTAGGAAAATGACAGTGATTCTTTGGCACCCTGCTGCAAAATAACAGTTTGGAGTTTTGGCCTGACATTTGGACAGAACGCAACCAAAATCTCACAGATGTGCCTTTCAGTACTTCATTGAAAAAATATTACATGTCGGCAAAGTTACGGCACTCCAAAGTTGATGCTTTTTCCCATGGGATAACATTACAGTGTCCAACGCATTACAGGAATCCTTTGGTGCCCTGCTGCAAAATAACAGTTTGGTCTTTTGGGCTGAAATTTGAAGGGAACACAGCAAACATTGCACAGATGTGCCTTTTGATGGTTCGGTGAAAAAATATTACAGGGAGCCAAAGTTATGACACTCTGAACTTCCCTTTTTTCCCCATAGGATAACATTACGGCATTCGCCACGCTTTTCAGGGGCCCGTATCTTGAAACGGTGTAAGATACCAACTTCTTTCATCAGAAAATGCTTGGGGACTAAGTACAAAAAACCAGGAAAGTCATAAATCATATGACTTTAAAACATTTTTCTACATCGTCACGGTTCCTGAGATATAAGCAATTTAGTATTCCAACTCCTCATTTCTGCTCCGAGAACCATTATTATGCATACATTCTTTGTACTCACTGTCTTTCTTTATGCAGCTTCTGGGGAAAACCAGCCTGTGTGCTTACATTACTGTTACCGTTACTGTTTTCGCTAGCTGTTCCGTTCCGGTTTCACTTACCGTTCACATCTATGCCACCATGTGTGTTACCCTTTGGTTTTCATTTGCACTTGCTTTTGCATTGTTTTTAACATTTCTGTCTACACTACTGTTTCTCTTTCTGTTTCACTTTGCATCACCATGCGCATTACTATTTGCGTTTTCGGGCACAATGTTACTATGTGACAAGACATCATGTCCCGCAGCTGCATTACATTCACTATTTCTTATTATCATTCTCAAAAAGAAGGGAAATTAGAGGAAAAAACTCCATTTAATGCATTAGTTAGGGCTGTTCCACACTGACAAAAGTGAGAAAATTCGGTGTTAGGGTTGAAGGCCCCCCTGCCCACACCCCCAACCAGCATCGGGGTGCTCATTAGGGTTGTCGGTCCTAACTCTCAACCCATTCTCCTACACCTCTGCTTCTTTACACATGTGATGGAGTGAGAGTTATGGCCGACAACCGTAATGCGCATCCCGATGCCGGTTGGGAGTATGGGCAGGGGGAGCCAAGGGGGGCTTTCAACCCTAACACTGAATTTCCTCGCTTTTGTCGGTGTGGAACAACCCTAACGAATACATTAAATTGAGTTTTTTGCCTCTGATATCTATATATATATACATATCTATATATATATATATATGTAGATAGATATGTACAAACAGAGAGAGAGAGAGAGGAATAGTTAAAGCACTGGAAAATAATTACAAACTCATGGAGCATCTCAACTGATGAGTGGGAGACTGTGAAAAATGTAACACCGTTTTCAATTTTGTCTTACCTTTCTCTCTCACATGGGACAGTCTCACTCACTTTTACTGGTGCTTGGATTCTCTGGAATCCAATCTGTTTCTATTTGGCAGAATTTTAGAGATTCCAGTCCCAACTTCAAACAGAGTCTGATTAGGGCATCAAAATGGAATCAGAATTGCTGATTCTGCAATCTACATCTAACAACTTCAAAAATAAAGCTCCACCAGGGTGGAACCATCGAGGAAATGTATTATGAGGGATTCTAGATGGTTAGACCCTGCTCTGGTGATTCTCTGCCTAGAACTGAGCAACATGGATTTTGTTTTTTGTTCTTGCATTCACAACCAGTCTGTTATTCTCAAACCAATGAGTAGCAGCAGAGAAGTCAGTATTAAGGACTTAAGACATTTTTGAGATGTTGTTGTCACTGTAGAACAGTATGAGATCATCTGAATATACTATTCTGTGACTAGTTGAGGGTTTGGCAAGCGTAGGGTTCATGAATGCGAGAGTATAGCAGGGGACCCAGGATGGACCATTGGGGGACTCCTCTGTACACTTGAAGAGGTTTAGATAGGGTTTCCCCTATTCAAACCATTTGCATATGATCAGACAGATCATTTTGAAACCAGCTAGCGGTTTTGGTAGAGAAACCACATGTGTACAGTTCTTGAAGAAGTACAGAATGACCCACCATATCAAATGTTTAGATAGAACCACTAGTATTTCTCCTGTGAGCTGCTCTAAATCCCCCTGTCTTAATATGTGATTGGCGAAAAGGGGCTAAGGCTGTGGATATACTGAACCCTTTTCTAAACCCATGCTGACCCATAGATAGAAGGTTGTACTTCTCAAGGTGTTCTGAGACTTCTCTGAATACTACCTTCTCCATGATCTTACTCATATGAGATAGTATAGACACTGGGCTGTAGTTCTCAGGCATGCAAGCATCACCTGATTTAAAGATTGGGACAACCCTAGTCTTTTTCCAATGTGTCGGGACTGTAGATGTAGAGAGAGAGAGACAAGTTAATGATATAAGCTAGAGGTTTGTCCATGAAGGAGGCTGCTAGTCTCAGAAATTTTGGAGAGAGACCATCACTTCCTGCACTACCTGAGTTAGGCAGGGCATGCAGTAGATGGCTGATCTTGGATGCACTCATGGTTCTAAAATAGAAAAGTGGACCGCTGTTAGTCATACCTCACTGTTATTGCAGGTTATTTCTCCATGTAACTGAGGATAGAAGGGCTTGGTAGGAGTTCAGGTTAGTAAATCTGTTCTTAAGTAAGTCTGCCGCTGATGCAGGGTTTGAAATGAGACCTTTTTCTGTGTTCATCCTAAAAGAGTTCCCTGCAGCCTTTGATTCAAAGATAGTGTTTACTGCCGACAAAACCTACGTGGGTCCGTTAGGCTTTTTACTTGTTGGGCCTTAAAGTAGTTTGATTTTTCTAGCTTAGTTTCCCTTTTACAAACATTCCTCAGTCTTCTGTATCCATTCCAATGCTCTGCCATTGGTGATTTCTTGTAAATTGTCCATGTTTTGTCTCTCTGTTTCATAAGAGACATTAACTCTTTGGTTAGGTACTTGGCACCCCCACCTCTGATATGTTGGGAGACCAGAGGACATTATTTATCCTGGATAGAGGAGAGGGCTGTTAAGAGGAACTTCAGTGCTATATCTACATTCTAGAGGGAGTAGAGCTCCCTCCAGTTTATTCCACTCATATCAGACCAGAGCACATCCTGGTAAATCCTGGAATAGTTCCTAAATGATAACAACCTACAGTAGGTGGAGGGTGTTTCCTACAGCAGGACAAGGTGCAGTAGACTGGTGAGTGGTCACTGATAGAGACTGAGAGGACACCGGTTTCAATCGCCCTGTCTTCCCTATTTGTTAAGACCCAATCAAGGAGGTTGTGCTTCTGGGATTTGGGATTAGGTCATGTTGGTGACTGGATAATCTGTGAAAGGTTGGCTTGTTTAAGGAGCTCGGTATATCCTAGCTGATTATTCTCCAGCTAGTTTAGGGTAAAATCACCTACTTGTATGCAGTCCCTGTTGGGTAAGAGACTTGAAACCTCATGACTGATATGTTTGAGACCCTCCGTGCCTCCTTTGGGGGGTTGTAAATGCAACCAAGGTGTATTTTCTTATTAGCTCCTATAAGGAGTTCTATTATTACTGACTCAGTAGAGTGAGCAACCCCATTACTGGTGGCAATTTGAGTGTCAGCAAGGTGATCCTTAACATATAGAACTACTCCACCATTTTTGGAACCTGGCCAATCTTGGTATAGTGAGTTGTGGGACCTTGGCTTCAGCCAAGTTTTACTGATTCTGAGAACATCCAGGTTATGGAGCATCACCTATGGTTCCAGATCCAGGAATTTAGGAAGGAGGCTTTCTATGTTCAGATGAACAAATCTAAGGCCATCAGACGTAGCCCATTGAGATTGAGTTTGGCTACCTGTGGGGTACTGGGGACCTGGATTGGTCTCAATGTCACTACATTTTAGGAGGAGTAGTCTTAGGAGAGTGTTACGAACTAGTCAGCCACCAGGTGGCACAAAGAATGATATCCATAAATGGATTATGAGCCAGCCCAGTAGTCCCTTATTTCTCCTTTCAAGATGAGCTAATGCCATTAGAGTTGGTGCAACTAGGACTGGATGTGGCGCCGGGGCATGTCCCACTGCCATAGCTGTGGAGCAAGTGTTCAAGGCAGATGAACCTTTTGTAAGTATGCCCCCACATGAACTGCAAGATAATATGAGCATCAGAAGGGATATTGAGAGGCATGCAGCATTGTGCAACAGCCCACTGTTTTGGGCATGCTACTCTGTAAAGCTTGTTTTAAAGTAGTCTTTGAACAGTTTATTTATAGACACATTTAGTGACTGAAGCAAGCCTGTGCAGGTAGGCAGGATTAAAACTGGAACTACTGATACTTGTTCTAGTTTTTCAAGTATGGAAGGTGTTGTCTGTGCACTGTAAAGCTTCAGGAAGAGTAATGTGTGCTGTTCTTTTTTTTTATTGAATATTTATTGATCTTTTACACATATTTAGCATATAATAATAATGATACAAAAATGTTAAGTGTCAGCTTCATCCACCTGCCACCCCTCCCCCCCTGCCACCCCACCCCCATCTCCCTCCCTCACCCTCACAGCATCAGAACTCTATGGAACCTCAATAACAACTGGGGCAGAAAAACAGTTGCTGATGGTTGCCCTATAGAAAGTACAAACTACAGCATGTATTTTCCCCCAATAATTTCTCAAACCTATGAAGGCAATTGCGTAGGCTGGTTATCATTCTCTCAGTGCAGAGATTTAGAAGCAGCTTCAGGACCCATTCTGTATATGATATGCAGTCTCCTTCGAGCAAGTGATGTAGAACTAATTTCTTAACTGACAAGGGGATTACAGCTATGAAAAATCTCTGTTCTCTCACCTTAATGCACTCATAGTCACCTACTACACAAATATCAGGGGTAAAAAGATCATCCAGCCCCAATAGTGGATCGTCTGTCTCCTGAATGAGCGATCACAATGGTGCTACTCTGGGATATTTCCAAAAATATGATATAGAGTGCTGTCTGCTTGATGACATTGCATGCACTCTTAGGATGCTGACCTACCCATTTAACATCCTTCAAAAGATTATTCTCCACCCTATTTCCAGAGCTCTGCAATTGCTTTTATAAGGCCTAATCCCCTACCCTACCTACCCTCCCACCCCCTTTTCCGTGTTCCATTATGTTAGTTCTACTTCTATTTTCCAGTCACCTGATATACTCTCATAAAAGCCAATTAGGCCCTATAATTTATATATTATGCCTGCTATACCCATTGTTTCCTTTTTCTTACAGGTTAAATGGTTTTACTGTGCCTTGTATATATGTAAATTGTTGTATATTATCACTTTATGTCATTGTACTACTGTTTATGTTATTCTTGTCTATGTAAAAATACTTGTACTCTTATTTGTATGACCACTCAGGTCCATCTTGTAAATGAGCTACGCTCAATGATGTTCGCCTGACTAAATAAAGATTTTGATTGATTGATTGATTGATTTGATTGAACCAGTTTGATTGGAATCACGTACATGTTATGAAGCATTTGAAACTGCATAAGCCATAATCTATCTTGGGTAATATAGGTGTGACAATTTTTCCATATCCTAGGCCAATCAAATCTCGATTCTGGAAATTGGGATGCCCAGTATCCGGAGACCCCATCTATCAAAGGGAAGGCTTGATCAAACAAAGCAGCATACATTTTGGATACTGTACATGTTAAGGCGGCCAGGGGTTTGATGGTCTATAAGAATTCACCCATTGTGGCCTGCGCTAAAGGAGTTTTGGAGAACTGGATCAGCATGTGTCAGAGCTGGAGGATTTTAAACATATCCTTATAACTGATGTATTTCTGCATAATTTCACCCGAAGACAGCCATGTCCCATCCCCGCTCCTTTCGTGTCCTATCTCTAGTGAAGATAATTGTGGAATCCATAGAAAAGAGATATGTCCTCCACCTATTTTAAAATTAGGATAGCCAATAAGAGATTGGTTGGGATCACGGGAGTTATCGTACTTTAAAAAAGAACACAATTGCACAAGGATCTTGACCATTGCCCCTTTCAAGGTTGGATGCAGGGCATTGGGAAGATCTCTGGGTTTCATGTGCAGGAGCACCTTGGGGGACAGCCCACTAGCACTTAAGAGTTCTTTTTCCACCATGAGCCAGGAGGACACATATGTGAGAGAGTCTAATTGATCCACTGACAGAAGCCAATGAACATACTTACTAGCATGGCTAGCCCAGTAATATAAACCAAAATGAGGGAGCCTAAGTCCTCCTTTGTTTTTGGAAGCTGCTAATTTATGATACACCCATCTCGGTACTTTACTAGACCATATAAAATAATTAATACAGGTATGGACCTTCTTAAACCATTGCAATGGCAACCACAAGTTCAAGAGGTTTAGGGGGGAAAGATCATGGGAGAATGTACAGCCCCAGCGTAATAAAGGCAACACTTTGAACCTAGATAAGTCTTATTGCACTACGTGCAGAGTGTCATCTAAATTTAATTTCCTAAGTCAATGATCACTTCTGGCAAGGTGTATGCCCAGATATTTTAGGCTCTTTGGGGACCATTCTAAACCAGAGTCTGATATCTCACTTTTATGGGATCTTGAACTTAAAGGGAAAACTAAGGTTTTCACTAGATTAATTTTATAATTGGAGAGTTGGCTAAACTCATCAATTATGTCTAGTAGAGGGGACTGGAATTTCAAGGGTATGAGAGGTGTAATAATATATCATGAGTATATGCAGAGACCTTGAACTCTTGTGATGCTAATATAATGCCTTGAATTGTAGGGCAGTCTTTCAACTTAATAAGGAGGGGTTCAAGGTAGAGATTAAATAATAATGGGGATAGGGGACAACCTTTCCTGGTACCAGAATACAAAGGAAACTGAGAAGATAAAACCCCATTGCAGTATATACGAGTGCTAGGATGAGAATATAGTGTGCATATCCATTGTATAAATTGGAAGGGGAAACCAAAGTAGTGCAATGACTTGAAGATAAACTGCCAGTCCACTCTATCAAAGGCTTTCTCCACATCCAGGGATACCAATACCAAAAAGTGAGCAGCATACCTGGACATGGAGAAAATATGGACTAGTTTCTTGAGGTGGTCTACAGAGGACCAGTCTTTCATGAAGCCAACCTGCTCTGATCCAATTATAAATGGTAGCACTTTACTGATTCTGTCTGCTAGGAGTTTCTCCAGAATCTTAACATCGTAATTTAATAGCAAAACTGGGCTATAACTAGTGACATTTTCAGCCTCCTTTCCCTGTTTGTGTAGAACTACTATTAGTGCCTCAAATAAACTGTGGTCCATTGCCCCAACTGACAAAATATGTTGAAAGAATTTGTGGAGTAACGGGACAAATTTCTCGGCAAATATTTTATAAAAATTTGAAGAGAAACCATCAGGCCTTGTCAAAAGACAAGTCACAAATCACCCCTAGAATTTCAGTATCTGTAACTGTTACTAAGAGAGATTGTTTCTGAGCTTCAGATAAAGTGGGAAGTTGGATGCTACTAAGAAAGTCGTCAGAAGGTGGGTTAGGCATTTGGCTGTAAAGGTCTCGGTAATAGGATTCAAATTCTCTTGCAATTTCTTGGGGAGTAGCTTTAAGAGAACCATCTATGGCCAAGCAAATAGAATTAGCACTTCTGAAGGCCTCTTGTTTTTTAACCCAGAGGGCTAATAGACTACCCACTTTCTCCCTATGTGCTGTTCTTTTAGCAGATCATTTTTGTGACACACAGACTGGATGTATGGCTATAGGACATGTTCAGTGTATGCAAGCATGGTATCCTGGTTAGTCTAGTGCAAGTCAAGGGAGAAGGAGAAGTTTGGCAGGATTGTGGTTGTCTTTCCCTGGTATATCACTTGAAGGGGAGTTAGTCTCCTGCAAGTGTGCATCCCAGTACCATAGAAACTTGCTGTTTGTCCCTCAAGCCTATGACTTCCATGTGCTTTGCTCCCAACTCCCCCCTGTCCACTGGGAGCAAAGTGCAAGGTTCACCCCAGTCTCATTTATGTTCATCACTAGCTCTAGTGGCAACAGCTCCTGCCAAGCCACACAGTTTATTTGTTCCAGGAAGTTTTGCTTTAGGGCATCAAAGTCCTGCTGAGTCTTTTATCCAACATTCATGCTTTTCCTTTTCACAAAACCAAGCCAGTTCTGGAAGTGCCAAGCCCACTGATGAGTGAAAGTGATATACCCCCCATTCAGATAAGAGTTTGTGTTTTATTGCTTTCACAACTCTGGCTGCCACTGCAGGAACCACTCAGGCATTTACTACTGCACCTTCAGTGCACAGACTTCTTATAATTGTTTTCATTTCAACTTCTACTTCTTTAAGTAGCATTGTTGAATGGCCATGAGGCTTGGTAGGGAGATTATGGGCAAGCAATGCAGGGTCAAACAGACTTTACTTTATCAATGTAATCACTAGGACTGTATGAATACCTTAATTCAAATAATTGGCAGAATATTCGGTATTTGGCTGCCAAATATTTGTTATTCGGACGGAATATTCATATTCAGCACAGCCCTAAAAAAAAAAAAACACCAAAATACTACCCCAACAAAGAATCCCAGTAAATCATATATCCCCCATCTCCCCCACCCTCTTTCTTACCCTCCCCCACAATTTGTTAATGATTTTGTTCATGGGTGACTGGCAAAACTGACCCACCTCCACGGCCAGACCCCGTCTTGTAAATAGATAGCCTGAAGAATAATCCTTCCCCATCTCCCCACACTGTCAGTACCCATCTCCCACCCAGCAGCAGCAGCAGCAATTTTTCATTATTTTGTTCACCTTATTAAAGAAAAAAAACTAATGGGGATTGACACAACCTGCCCACCTCCACGGCTAGCCCCCATCTTGTAAAATGACAGCTAGCCTGAAGAATAATCCATCCCCACCCCAACATAGTCATCAGCAACCTTCTCCCCATTCCCCTAATACCCAAGTCTCCTTATTAGGTGATTGCCACCGGTCTTGTAGAACCCTCCCTCCTCCACTGCTGAGCATGCCTAAATGAATGAAAGCCCAGCTGCTGCACTTGCTATAGTAAACCCAGCAGATCACATGATCTGCTGGGTTTACTATAGCAAGCAGCTGGGCTTTCATTCATTTAGACATGCTCAGCAGTGGAGGAAGGAATGGGAGAATGGTGCTGATGACTGTGGGTGGTGGGGAGGGATTATTCTTCAGGCTAGCTGTCATTTTACAAGATGGAGGCCGGCCGTGGAGGCGGGCGGGTTGTGCCCGTCCTCATTATTTTTGAATAATATTCAAAAACTGAATAAACTGCAGGTGCTGGGATTGCTAGAGGGTGGAGGGATCAGAATACAGACTGTACTGTTTTTTTTCTGACTGAGGAGGAGAGTTGGGGTTTGTTTTGTAAGGGCTGTACAGGGGGTTGTGCCGAATACGAATACCTCCCGAATAGTTCTCTATTCAAGAAGGACTTCTGAATATTCTGAAGCCCTAATATTCGTGGTATTCAGAAATTAATATTTAGCCCCTGCACAGCCCTAGTTATCATTTTTAAATTTATGAATTGCGCTGTCAATAATTGTATTGCCGTACTTGTCATGATAAAAATGGACAGCATTCATAATGTTGTTGGTGGCAGCATATTTCTCCACCTCAAACTGGATCTCTGGCATGTAGTGGGAATATTCAGTTCATCTCCATCTGGGGGGACTCCTGGTGCAGCTCCTGTAAAACACTGTCAACAGTTCTCACTGAAACACCAGCACTGTTACTGAGTGATGTAAGTGTTATTCCCTCAAGGACAGTGAACTCCCAGTTTGCTCCCTTACTACATTGTAGCCACTGCACTAAGGACATTTTTTGTGCAACCACAGAACTGACAACCAACAAACAAATCCAGAAAGAGAGGGAGCAGCAGTGAGATAGTGAGTCACTCAACATAAATAGTCAGCAGCAGCTGATTGAATCAGGTGAGTACAGACAATTACAGCTGATTACAGTTTCAGCCTGTCACCAACCTGCATTTGATCTCCCAATTCCTGATCACAAGTTTTAAGGTGGTCACTATAAGTTACTGTATTACAAGTATTAAACGTATACTAGTTAGGGAAGTTTACAAGCTGAAGTCAGACTGCAAACTTTATGAAAGGCTGCAAACCTTAAACTATTGAAAACATAAAATTAAGCTTACTGTACCAAGCCAGTTTTACAGTATTTTCTTTGCTGTTTAGGTAGCTTGCTCATTGGTAACATTACTTTCTGTCTTCTGAGTCCATGAAATGGCTACTGCCTTGATTTAATTTAAAGATATT